>OU612097.1:88591857-93591857 GCA_914767995.1 Thecocarcelia acutangulata | reverse complement strand
GTCATCCATATTTTCAAACAAAAAATCATTGATCATGGTGCGGTAACGATCTCCATTGACCGTAACGCGAGCTCCGGCCTCATTTTTGAAGAAATAAGGTCCGATGATGCCACCAGCATGAAAACCGCACCAAACAGTGCATTTTTCTGGATGTAATGGAGTCTGTAGGGTCTCTTGTGGATTGGTCTCACTCCATATGCGGCAATTTTGCTTATTAACAAACCCGTTAAGCCAAAAATGCGCCTCATCGCTGAACACAATTTTGCGATAAAACAACGTCGCGAATCGACGACTGATTTTCAAAGTAAATTTGGATAATTTCGTAGCGTTGTTCAAGCGTGAGTCTATTCATGATGATTTGTCAGAGTATACTGAAACAAATAAAAAAAATGTTTCATCAAAATTTAATTTTTTGTGTTACTTTTTACAATTTAAAGTTCTATCTAGCTTAAAAAAACACAACAATATAACTTATATGTATACATATAAATATGACATTTGTAAACAAAACGATAATAACATGAAATTTTTTCAAAAATATATGTTTTTGTGTATTTTGTTAAAATAAATTGGTAAAAAATTATTATAAAAACGCCGAAAGTGTAAGGGCAAAAGCCATGAAACAGTGGTGTCGTCTATAATTTTCAAGTCATAGTTTGGCAAACACATTTAAATTGTATTTGTATTATTTTCACATTTAGTGATGCGCCGTTATTGTATGCATGAAAAAATTGTTTACGTTGCCTTTACACAGGAAAGTCTTTTCCTAAAATTTTTGTATACGTATTATAAAAAAATTCAATGAAATAGACGACTTTCATGAAAATTTCTTGTTCGTCTAAACAGGGAAGAGTCGCAAAATTTGCCTCTACTTTTCTCCATTCTTATTTTATTTGCTTGCTAATTAGAACTGCCAAACTTATTACATATACAGATTTATGAGGCAATAGTTGGAAAAACTTATCATTATATGCTTATCTTTATATGCATTAAAAGGAAAACATAATATAATTTTTTTATAACATGTAAAAGAAGTTAATTTTATAATTATTATTTTACTACAATACTGTAACTTTGTATAATTCTTTGTATGTGGCAACAGTGCTTAGCAATTTGTCATTTTATTTTCAGAAAATTGAAAAAAATTTGTTTCACGAAATTTTTGATGAAAGCTGAGTGGAAAGTAAACAAAATGTCAGTGTGTTAGTGAAAAAGTGTGAGTGTATTGAAATTTTCATGAAATTACTTTTATGTCTAAACGCTAGGTTAGTTGTGAAAAAACAGGCTGAAACTATAAAGTTAACAGCACGGTAGCATTTTAAGCTGGAAACATCACTTTTAAGCAAAAATTTTTTTGGATTCTTTTTTTGACACTTCCCATTTTTTTTTATCGATAACACGTTGAATAATTTTGAAGATTTTGGATTTCTTTCCAATATAGCTGGATTCTTTGCTCTTAATAATAATTTCAAATGTGATATATCTATACTCTTCTCCAAAATTTCAACAAGGCAGAAAAAAGTAAAGGTACAATTATGCGAACGTCCATGTTCGTTTATGGAACGTTTCATAAACGAACATTAATAATGTAAGTGCTTACTGAAATTAACTGCCACGTTGCCGGAACGTCTCAACCTGTTTAAAATAGAATTTGACGCCGTTGTTACGTGAAATTCGTAGACCAGTGCTGGAACTTTTTTATGAGAGATAGTATATACCCCTTTTTGAAACTTTTCTAGTGATGCAAAAATAATGTTATAATTTTCAGTTTTTGCAATTTTTATCATAATCACAACCCTTAAATGGATTCGTTCATATCTGTCCAACAGAACCCGACAAGTAAAGTTTAGAAATGTTTTATCGATAAATTTGGACAGATCGTGCGATCTTCTAGTACAATTTTGCCAACTGGGCAGGCATATAATTCATTTGTATGTATGATCCAAATAACATTAAAAATTGTTTATGAAAATTGACAATTTTAATTAAAAATTCAATTGAATTATGAATGTTTTTTCATTAAGTTCCAACAAAAAACTAAACAAAAAGAAAAACTCCAAACAACAAATTTCGTTATGAACAAATAAATAAAACAAAATTAAATCAACCAATAAATGTTGATTATAATCGAATCCCCAATGTCGCTCAACAGTAATAAAAACAACAGCAACATTAATAAAAAAATAATGTCTAATAAAATTTTAATAATTCCTATACAAAATTTTTCCATAAAGCAAATAACATAAAATTCAATTAAACCATCTGCCATCCAGCTGACTTCCAGACACAAACACACGCACACACACACATGCAAAAATTTGTAAATTCTTAGACTTGATGAGTTAAAATAAAAAGTGCACAACAACAAAAATAGAGATAAATATTGCTTTAGTGGCAAGTAAAGTAAAAAATTGTTTGTGACACTTAATCATCAACTAACAAAACAGCAAAAGCAGCAAACACCATCCAATGTTATTGCTGCAAAAACAACAACAACAACAGCAACAACAAAATTACACAGAGAAAAAGCAGCAATAACATTAAAATGAATTTGAAAATTTGTAATAAGAACAAAAAAAAAAAAAAAACCAACAAACAAACTTCTAAATGCTGATACAGTTGTTGCATGATGGCAGTCCGGGCACCCAGAGCAACCAACCTCATCTTCAGCTGCTGCTGCATCTTTTGCTTAATGTTTTTTGCTGATGTTAAGATTTAATAAATGAAATTGGTGTGTGATTAAAAACACAAAAACCAAACGAAATCCATCTAATCAACTTTTGTTCCCCTGCTCTTCCAGCCTTGCTTACTAACAGCCATGCAAACACACACACAGTTATTGTCTAAAAGCATTTGATAACAAATTCACTTACACACACACAAACACGTTTTATCGCCCATTTATCCACCCACCTTGCAACCGGAAGCAGCAGCCATTTGCTCTTTAAAATCGTACATCACGTGCTAAGGAGGCTTGAAATATTAATTCAAGTAGAGGATATGGCGTCCCAGTTGGGTGGCCTTAAAGGCAACAGAAAACCCCACAGCAACACACACACACACACACGCGCATACTCAGGCCAAGCAGTATGCATACACACATGTAAAAATATTTTGAAAATGAAAAAAAAACTCATTCTTTTGCTATTGAAAAGTGGTAGTAAAATTTCAATGAGAGAGAGAGATAGTGAGAATTTAAAATAAACATGGGCGGAGTTCTGGAAAGAGCATATAATATTAGGATATTTTTATGCAGGGAATTTATTAATATGCATTTCCCCTTTTATGTATACAAAAGTACCTAGGCACTGGTGAGTGTCTGAGAAACGGTATTTCTGCGACACCAACCTTTTTCTTTATGATAAAGCAGTTTGAACATATTTGTAAATTGTTTTTAGATAAATCAGTTCAAGCTTATTTAGAGTTGGAAAATTTAAAGAAATATTACAAATAAAACTGAAATTACAGATCGTTGTACACTGAAAATATGAAATTACAGTTCATTTATTACTCCTGTACAGTTTCTAAGATGCAAATTTATTTTTTCTTAATTGTTATATAAAAAGAACACCTTAATAACTTCTCACAAGTATTCAATTGCTTCACTATAAATAGCGCGATTTGAAAAAGGTTGTTAGTGGCTTCAAAATATATTTGGTGTACATTTACTAATTCCGAGCACTTTCTTGTGTGCTTCATACCAACGGAAATGTTTAATCTTAGTGTATGTTATTGGATGATACTTAATCGAAATAGATTAAATTTTGAATGTGCAGGATGCAGATCGTTCGTTACCAAATCAAGATGTTAGGCTCTCTTGAAAGTATAAAGTTGTGGTGACACCACCAGGCAGTGATGTTAACTTTTACTTTCAAGGTACTGTACGGCCTTAAAAAAATACCGTTTTTTGTACAAAATTACCGTACTAACTAACAACGAAGTCGGTATTTTAAACGTGTATTAAACTAAATGAACCAATTTCACAAAAGTAATAATTAAATTATATACATATGTATATACACATATGTATCTTCTGGTTCCAAATCCAATCTGCAATAATTTGCAAACTAAGCAAAAACTAAAAGTATTTTTTTTACTATATAAAAATTTTACCATGCAAATGTAAAATATATGCAGTGGGAGAGAAATTCGAATTCAAAATTTGACAACTGGTCGGAAAATTTTTTATTTTATTTACGTTATTTGTTTACACACATAAATTCGATCAAAACCGTTATTGTTTTTACTCTTAGAAGATGTAGTTTTAATTCATTTATGCCTGGAAGGCCAGAGTTCAGCAAATTTGGCGATTTTTACGAAGTTGTAGTAAGATTGTTGTATTTTTAATAAAGCAACTATAATTTTAGAAGTATTAAAAATGAAACCCAATAAAAAAAACTTTATTGAAAATTACCGTACAGGCTATAAAATTACCGTGCTGCCGATTGACGGCCAAAATTACAGTAATTACCGTACATTTAACATCACTGCCACCAGGTTCAAATTTCTACACTCAAAATACCTGCAATGCAGTCTGGAACATCCCACTAAAGTTGCGCTCTCTCTCCAGGGTCGAATCATGTTTAGTGATGGATCAATGAAATAAACAATAAAATAGATTTTTTTTTTAATTTCTATTAAAAGTACTTCTTTAATAACAGGAATTTTTTCATAAAAGTGGCTTTATCATACGTGATCCATTTTCATAAAAGGTACTTTTTAACAAAAGATTCCTTTGAATAAAATATAATTTTTTATACAAGCTACTTATTTATAAAAGGTACTTATTTATATAAGGTACTTATTTTAAAAGGTACTTTTGTATAAGATAGAGATACCTTTTTAAAAAATAGGTACTTTTTTTTAAAAGGCAATTTTTTATAAAATGTACTTTTTATAAGAGGTATTTTTTTTATAAAAAGTACTTTTTTTGAAAGGTAGTTTTTTATTAAATGTAATTTTTTACTTTTATAAAAAAGTATTGTATAAAGGTAGTATAAAGGTACATTTTTTTAGAATATACTTTTTTACAAAAAGTGCTTTTTTATTAAAGGTACTGGTTTATTAAAGGTACTTATTTATTAAAGATACTTTTTTTATTAAAGGTCCTTTTTTATTAAAGGTATTTTTTTAAGTTTCTTTTTTTTATTAAAAGGTACTTTTTAACAAAAGGTACTTTTTTATAAAAGATAAATTTTTTAAAAGTTACTTTTTTATAAAAGGTAAATTCTATAAAAGATACTTTTTTATAAAAGGTTTTGTTTTTTTTAAAGGTACTGTTTTATAAAAGGTACTTTTTTACAAAAGATTTCTTTGAAAAAAAAAAAAAATATAATTTTTTATACAAGGTACTTATTTATAAAAGGTATTTATTTATATAAGGTACTTATTTTAAATGGTACTTTTGTATAAGATAGATACCTTTTCAATAAAGGTACTTTTTTAAAATGCACTTTTTTATAAAATGTACTTTTTTTTTTAATTTTTTTTATAAAAAGTACTTTTTTATTAAAGGTACTTTTTTATTAAAGGTACATTTTTATTAAAGATACTTGTTTATTAAAGGTACTTTTTATTTTATTTCATTTTTTTTAATTTCTTTTTTTTAAACGTACTTTTTTATAAAAGGTGCTTTTTTATAAAAGATACATTTTTTAAAAGTTACTTTGTTATTAAAGTACTTTTTTATAAAAGGTAATTTTTATAAAAGATACTTTTTTATAAAAGGTTTTTTTTTAAGGTACTGTTTTATAAAAGGTACTTTTTTATATAAGGTACTTTTTTATAAAAAATAAATTAATTCCAAAAGTTACTTTTTAATAAAAGGTACTTTTCTATAGAAGGTACTTTTTTATAAACGGTACTTGTTTATAAAAAGTACTTTTTTTAAAGGTATTTTTTTACAAAAGGTACTTTTTTATAAAAGGGTCTTTTTTTTATAAAAGGCACTCTTTTACAAAAGATGCTTTTTTTAAGAGGCACTTTTTAATAATAAGTACTCTTCTTTAAAAATACTATTTTACAAACGTACTTTTTAGTAAAAAGTACTTCTTTATAAAAAGTATATTTTTTTTAGGGTACTATTTTATACAAGGTACTTTTTCATTAAAGATTCTTTTTATTAAAATATATTTTTTATAAAATGTAAATTTGTTTATTAAATATAATAAAAAAGTATTTATTGTAAAAGCTTTGTTGTATAAAAGGTATTTTTTTATAATAGATTTTTTTTTATATAAGATACTTTAACAAAAGGTTTTCCAAATGTTGGAAACGAGATAATGGGCTTATTGAGAAACTGTATGTGTAAGTAACTATATATGCGCTTTAGACCGGTAGCCTTTGTGGTGGGTTCTCATATGTGACACTAGATTTCCTTTGAAGGTGAAGTAAAGTTTGAAAATTTTGTTATAGATATCTTCGTATCATTTTGTGCTTGAAAACTAAAATAATTTGCTTAATTCGCTTTACAGCAAGAGAGAGAAAGAGTAAAATTTTATAAGAAGGTTAAAAACTTAGCGTAGTGGCGGCTAACATTTGATTAAAATTATTTTCTCAAGAAAATATAAAATATTGCTGTTTCTAGTCAGAATAAAGGCTCCAATATCTGAAATAAATAATAAATATAAATTGGGCATATACAACAAATATGATATTGTTACGTTTTTACCTTTATAAAACGAAAACTCACACTGGATTGTACGCAACCATTATTTCTGCTTCATTTGCCGATGTTATCTGTGCAACTTTCAAAGTATAACTACCTCCGCGTAGAGTTTCGTAGCTTTTTTTATACTATACATGTATCTAGATCAGTGGTCCCTACAAAGAGAACACTCAGAGTGTAAATGGATGTACTCGTATGCGATTACCCTTAAAGGTATTGCGTGATCTATATCGTGAACCTTATAGGAAATTCTGAAGAAGATTGCCAGTTCAAAGCTTTCGCATCCCTTCTTTATCAAAGACAACGGCCAAACTTAACGAAAGTTAATCCAGTCATGTACATAGCTGTTTTCAATATTTGTATAAATGGTAGAATTTGTAGCCATTTCTATATAAAATTCAAACTGTATCAGTTTTCATTATGATTTCTTGATTAGAACTTTTTTTCCAGCTACTTTTAGTCGCGTGCAGTTTATTATGAAGATGCTTAAACGCCAACGACAGACATTTCGATATGCTTATGTTCTTAAAACGAAGCGTGATATTTAATTCTAAGTCGAAATTTTTGCTTGTGCACGATTAAAGATGTAAAACTTACAAATAATCGTATTCTGTCATTCTGAAATTAAAACACAAAAAATTAAATATTTAACGATCACAACTCATAACTGAAGGTTAAACGTTATTTATTTTTTTTTATTATTAGATAAAAATTGCAAATAATATTTTATTGCACATTTGAAAAAAAAAAAAATGTCAAAAATATTAATTTTATTATGCACCATTGTACTATTAATACTTCCATGTACTCGTATATTGACACTGATAAAAAGTATTTTATAAAAACCAGTGGACTTTGACTTTTAAGCTACAAATAAATCATTTTTATTATCGTTTTCTTGAGCACTAATATCAGAATGTACATAAATATCGTGTGAAATCTAGGGGTTTCTAAATTTAGGTTTTTTTCAAAAATTTTATTTCGCTGTTAACATTTAAATAAATAAATATAAATGCAGTATGTTGGCTGGTGTAGAATTCATTACCAGTCATGCTATCCTGCATAGTCGTGCGACCTACCATAAATAACATGTGTGCTGAAAAAGTACTAAAAATGCAACTGTGTGACATAGGTGTCTTACCAAGGTGCATTAACGTATACACGGTGGCAGCACTAGAGCAAAATTACAACAATACAACAAAAACAGGCATGTGGTAAGCTATGTTTATCAAAAATATTTCTAACTATTTTCACAATTATAAACTATAAATATACCTTTTCATAATTATCAATTATATTTATTTGAATTATTTATATGTTCACAAAATTATTCGTATATGTTTAATTCAGAATAAAACACTAAATTCACTTTAAAAAATGTAAACAATACATTTGACGTAAATAGCTAACTATATTGCCAGTAGCAAAAAATTGTCACATGCCGTAGTGCTGCCACCGTGTATACTTTAATGCACTTTGCGTCTTACCCTACAGCTACACCATCAAATTTGTTTTCAATTCAGTATCAAGTTATTTACACATACTGCTTGTCAAAATTGAAAAAAATTGAAAGCTGTGACGTAGGTTGCAGACAATTTCAAAGCAATTTTATTTTCAAGATGTCGGCATCAAAAAACAACTAAAAATAATTGCTTCCTTAAAAGTCTTGGAGGAGCTAAATAAAATAATAGAAAGATAAAAAAAGAGGGCATTAAGGAAATATTGGATGAAGCCGTTATTAGTAAGGAGGTTTGTAAATATTTAGAAAATTTAATGTAAGTATATGCAAAAACTTATTTATTTATTATTTTAGAGTTGAACATGATTTGGAGGGGCATTTGCTAAACGATCTGGTATGGGAAGGTACAGATGACGGCTTCAGAAATTTTTTTCTTCACTTCTTCCACAGACATTTTTGCTTCTGCGGCAATAGAATTATACGTCTTAATCTTCAAATCATTCCGTCGATATGACGAAAGATTCATGTTACACAGAACTTCATGGTTTCTGTATAGCTCTATGAACCGCAACACATCATCGTATTTATTATTTCCGTTCACAAACATATTCATGTAAATTTATTTAATGTTTTTCGGCACAATATAAATTTGATTTCTAATAAATCAGCAGAAATTTAATTTATTTTCTAATAAATTAACACAAAAAACTATGGCGGCAGAATGTTTAAACACAAAAATTTTAAATTTGTTCATTAAAATTGCTATCAGCTGTTTTCTTGCCTATAAATTAGAACACAGTGTTGGAAATCGAATTCGTCTCAAATTCGCATCAAGTTTTAAAAGTATGAATGAATTAGTAAAAAAGTGAGAGTGTATTAAAACTTGAAAGGCAAAACTTGTTCGTATAGCCCCAAGTAAGGTGTGTGGTGATAGGTGTTTAAGCATATCAAGCTACAGCTATTGACAAGTAATTAGAAACGCTTTAAAATGTAATCAAATACATATATAAATATTTTTCATAATATTTTTTTTATATAATTTTCTATTATAATATTTTATATAAATTTCTAAATATTTTTTATTAATATTTTTAAAGACATTAAATTACTAATCATTAAATTTGTAAAATATTGACTGCGACTGCTTAAGCCCAGTTCAGTGACGGCACCCCATCGGCTACGAAATAGCCGACTACTCAATTTTTAATTAGCTGGTTTGCTAAAAAACACAACCCTGATACAATGTAAAGTATTATCGTTTTGAAAAGTTTCAAAAAACAACAAAGTCGTATGGGATGTCAAATTTTTATCGTATTATTTTTCGTATGTATGACGGATTACATTCAGACTATCAGACTTGCACGTATTATTTGAATTTTTGACAAGTATTAATACAAAGTATAATAGTCTGAACTGGGCTTTACTAGAAACGATAAAAACCATCAGAAAAAAATTGTAGTATTATGTTTATTTCCCTATTTATTGTAAATATGTTGTAGCAAACCTATTTTGCTTTAACATAACCTCACATCGCCTGCTCATTGATGTTTTACTCGTAAGGTTACGACAGCGCTGCACGAATGTTGCCTGCCAGGACTTTTTAAATTTTTCGAAGAGTCGCCATGTTAGCTACGTTTTTAACGCTCATTGCTTTTTTCACATCGCCCTCCAGGAGTTGTATGGGATTTAGGTCTCGAATTTACGACAACTAGTCCAAAACAATGATGGAACTATCTTCAATTTACTTCTTTGATACCTTGGCCGTGTGCCTTGGATCATTGTCGTTTAAAATTTCCAGATAATAGGCAAATTCTCCTTTTCTCTATCTCAAATTCCATCAATTATGTGCATTGACTCTACACCATTCCTGAAACAATATGCCCACACCATAATTGGCTTCCACCATGCTTCACTACAAGTAAAATATAGAGAGGATTAAATATTGGCTTGATGGACTTTCTCACATTTTTTGACCATCTGGACTAAAGCAATTAAACTTCGTTTCGTCGCTCCAAAGCACAAGTGGGCTTAAGAAGTCAATAGGGCTTAAGCAAATTCAATGCAACGCTTTCTCCACATTTTACTTAGAAGTGGTCTCTTGCTTACTGCTCTGCCATTTAGCCAGACTTCAATCAACTGGCGTAAAATAGTCCTCTTGGATATCAAAATATTAAATCTGCTACAAATTTTAAGCAGGACATCAGTAGACGATTTTTTAGATCGGCTTCAGAGTTTCGCGTTATCATGCGGTCGGTATATTCTGATGTTTTCCTGAGCCTTTTCTATAGTGGAACAAGTGATTTGGTGTCATATTTTTAAATATGTTGCAGAGCGTTAAAAATCATTTTTTTAAACATTGTAGCTGCTCTCAATTTTTCTATATGATTTTCCAATTTTAAACAGTTAAAAAATGCAGGTCCTTACTTCAGGAGTGCAGATCTTATATTTTTCCTTTACAAACCTTAAAAGTAATAAGCTATTATATTTAAATTTGTTGAATTAATATTTCTATTATTATATGATGATGGGTTGGTATCATTCGTGTAGCTCGAGTTCAATCGTGGCTAAAGCCAATAATTAGTTTTATTTACAATTATAACAATAATTGCCGCGATCAATAACTTTTTACTGACTTTACTGTAAAGTAAAATAAGCGTTTCGAGTTAGTTGTGTATATAACAGACAGAACCAGTGGTGCCAGAAGTTTTTGTAAAAAAATCTTTATTTTTTAGATAAAAAATCTTAAATTGTTTTGCTTTTGAATTTTCCTGTCCCAAGTTATACATATTATTACTTTAACAATACAACAACATAAAATCAAAAATGCAATTCAAAAAAAAATTCTTTTAAAAATTTGATATAAAAGGTATCTCCTCAATAAGAGTGCACTATTTAAATACAGAGTCATTATTGTTTTTTGCAAGTGGGACCTCTGGAATTTAAAAATTGTCATATGTTTATTATTAAAAATATTTATTAATAAAAATGAAGCGGCTTTCAAAAGAATAGGGCATTATAGTTGGCATAAATTATTAAAAAATTAGGAAAGTTATGCTGAGAAAAAAGTCGTCTCTGATGAGGCGCATTTACTTCCGAATGGAATACACAAATTTGTCAAAGCTTAGAATATACTCATGAAATCAATGAGCAATTGTCTAGAGCGGATTTTGGTTAGGCAACGTGATTGGGAATTACTTTTTCGAAGATGAGTTTGAAATGACAGTGATATATTTATTTCCATAGTATTCATCAAGGTGCATTAACGTATACACGGTGGCAACACTAGAGCAAAATTATAACAATACAACAAAAACAGGCATGTGGTAAGATATGTTTATCAAAAATATTTGTAACTATTTTCACAATTATAAACTATGAATGTACCTTTTCATTATTATAAATTATATTTATTTGAATTATTTATATGTTCACAAAATAATTTGTATATGTTTAATTCAGAAAAAAACACTAAATTCACTTTCAAAAATGTAAACAATACATTTGACGTAAATAGCTTACTATATTGCCAGTAGCAAAAAATTGTCACATGCCGTAGTGCTGTCACCGTGTATACGTTAATGCACCTTGGTATTCATTATAGGAAGATGGTAACCGAGTTATTGTGGCATCAATTGAATGGTACGGATGTAGGCAATATGTGGTTACATCAAGACGGCGCACTGTGTATGAAACAATCGATTTATTTCAGATACGATTTCCAGAAGAAATTATCTTAACCCTTAAATGCACCGCATGTTAAAATCGTTACATCTCTGGATGTGGCAACATATGCAACGTTTTTTTTTATACATATGAAATTGCTAAGAACAAATTTACTATTACTAAAATCATGTGCAAAATTAAACTCAATAAGTTTATTTTATTATACGTAAAAATTTTAATAGGAACAACTCAATTTCTAATTAATTTCATCTTGATGTGCGCTAAAGCGTGTGATTATTTATATAAATATATCTTAAAATATAAGTAATAAAAACTTGTGTTTAGATACCAAAATTTCTTTTTATAGTTCGTATAGTTTCTTTTTATAGTTCATTACAAAACTTCAAGGTATGATTATGCTCAAGGCGAATTCATACCAGGTAAACGCAAGAGCAATAAATACAACACTACAAAAAAAAGTCTTTTTCAAATGTCAAGGGAAAAATATAAACACAAAAAGGAATTGAAAAAAAGTATATTAAAAAAATTTACAATAAAAAACAAACATTTATTTATTTTGTGAAACTTTTAGTTATTTCGTGAAAATTAAAGTCACAGATCATAGAGCTTGAAAAGGTGAAAATGGCCAGCCAGACTGTGGAGGATTCTGGATGATATCTGGCGCTCAAAATAGAATACATAATTTAAAAAATTGTTTAAATTTTTTTTTTCAATTTTGTTTTAATTATGCCATTGACATTTGAAACAGATTATAATAAAAAAAAGTTATCAGCTGCGCTGTCAATTTCACCTGTTATGAATTCGCCTTGATTATGCTTGATGATAAGAAGAAAATACGAATGTAGTCAAGGCGAATTCATAACAGGTGAAATTGACAGCACAGCTGATAATTTTTTTTTTTAATTTTAATCTTTTTCAGATGTCAATGGAATAATTAAAACAAATTTAAAAAAAAAATTTTTAAAACAATTTTTTATATTATTATTGTATCTTGAGCGCCAGGTATCATCCAGAATTCTAATTGTTTAAAATGGCCATTTTCACCTTTTCAAGCTCTATCATCTGAGACTTTATGTTACACGAAATAATTAAAACTTTCACAAAATAATTAAGTTTTTCTTTTATTGTAAATTTTTTTAAAAGAAATTTGAAAAAAAATTTTTTTTTTGAAACATTTTTTAGGTTTTGTATTGCAACTACCATTCAGAATCCCCCGCAAACTGGCTGGCCTATTTCTCCTTTCCGAGCTCTATTATCCGAGACTTTAATTTTCACGAAATAGTTAAACGTTTCACGAAATAATTAAAAGTTTATCTTTTCTTGTAAATTTTTTTTGTTATATACATATTTTTTTTTAATTCCTTTTTGTGTTTATATTTTTCCCTTGACGTTTGAAAAAGATTTATTTTTTGTAGTGTTGTATTTATTACTCTTGCATATACCTGATATGAATTCGCCTTGAATGTAGTAGTTGTTATTTTATTGTTTCCATCGACTACATTAATTTTCCAGATAATTAACCTATTTTTTAATCAAAATATAATCATGCAATTAAGGGTTAAAAAATTCTAATGCCAACAGGCCACCAAGATCATGCGATTTTATTCTCTGGGCTCCAACGCGCCATCAATGAGAGCAGACACATTTCAGTGAACAAGTCCTGGATTTTTTTTTATATTTATTTAGTTAAATAAATCTTTTACAAATGTCAAGGGAAAAATATAAACACAAAAGGGAATTTAAAAAAAATATATATGTATAATAAAAAAAATTTACTAGAAAAGACAAACATTTAATTTATTTATTTATTATTGTCAATTCTCTGTTGGCTTCAAAATTGTTATGGCCTCTATTTCTTGAGGCTCTGTTGCTATCTACTTTGGTTTTAATTTTCCCACAAAAACGGCAGACTTTTTTTACAATTCTATTCGTTCTAATAAAAAGACAATTTTTATTTCTTCCTCTATTTTGTGTGATTTCTTTTCTACTACTTCACTCTGAAAAATTTTTACTGAAATAATAAAATTTTACGCTAAACAACACAAACAACAGGTTTGTGCAAACATCTAAAATCTTTAATTTTCGTGCAAACATACTTCAAACGACAAACACTCTCCAAAATTATGGCATGTGTAGTTTACTTTGCCCTTTATAGATTTTACAAATTTTAAGGAAGGAAATTCGATTGAATTGAATTTTTGGAATAAAAGTTATGTTTTTATCTTTTGTTTGAATAGTCAACCTTTTGTATTAATAAACAAACATTATTTTTGCGTTTAGACATAAAAAAAATCTTAAGATTTTTTTCCTAAAATTAAGATTTTGTAAATATAAATTTATTGAATTTTTGATGAACTTTTATAATTTTTTAAATTAAATTTTTGGTTTGTACATTTGTACAACGGGTTATAGTTCAGGTTTTTTCTTTCTTTTTTTTCTTAAGGAGGATTTTTTACAATACAAATCTGCTGTGATCAATAATTTTGATTGAAGAAGACAAGAAAAATAATAATCAAATCTTTAGCTGGGGGAAAACTAGCTGTTTCGTAGTCCCTACACTTCTCATCAGCACCCACTGGGATTTGAACTCGGGTCACGTCGTATCATGATCTACTGCTTTAACCACTAAGCCACCGAGCATTTAATTATTTTCTATCTACATCCATCTCATTCCATATTGAATCACATATGCATTTTGTTAATTGCCCACATTGTTTGTACAGCGTTTGCTGTCTCAGAACTAGCGGTATTTCTCTCTTTAGTTATTAACATATGTACATATTTTTGTATTTTAATATTCTCCGTACCCAGAGATGTAAATATAAATTTATTGAATTTTTGATGGACTTTTATAATTTTTTAAATTAAATTTTTTGGTTTGTACATTTGTACAACGGGTTATAGTTCGTTAGAAAAAACCTGAACTATAATCCGTTGTACAAACAAAAAATTTAATTTAAGATTTTGTAGTTCTAATATTATATGATATTATCATTCAAGAAATATTTTTATATTTTAATTATAACAATAATTGCCGCGATCAATGACTCTTGATCAAAGAAGACAGGAAAAAATAATTGAATACACTAAAGCTGGGGGACAACTAGCTGTTTCGCAGTCGCTACACTGCTCATCAGCACCCTCTAGCATTCGAACTCAGTTCTAAGTAAACATGATGTATTTTTCAATACGGCCGCTTAACCAACTCAGTCACTAATTTATTTTTTCGCCTATATATGTCTCATATTAAGATTTTGTATTTGACAAATGAAGATTTTTCGAAAAAAAATTCTGGCATCACTGAGAACAACACTTGCTGCAGTGATGTTAACTTTTATTTTCAAAGTACTGCACGACTTTAACGAAATTACCGTATTTTGAGCAAAATTACCGTACAAAAAGTATTTAGCTGAACTGCTCGTAATAACACCAAAACTGTAAAAATTTATTAAAAGAACTAAACGAACAAATGTCACAGAAATAATAATCTAATTCTGGCTGCTTTAATAAAAAATCTCATCCACAATAATTTAATAGATTTGTTAAAAAATTTTGTATTCAGATTGAGAGAAATCTAAATGCAAAATCTGACAAGTGGTCTATGTGTCAATCTATGTTTTCTAAAGTATTTCACAAAACTCTTCAGTCTCAGCGCAACAATTTAAATTTATACTAGCGGAAATCACTCTTCGTTGCAAACTACCCTTGAACACCTTGCAGATTTTGCAAACTAGTGTGCGCGTCCGTTAGCACACCTCTTCAGCAAACTTTACCATGTTGGTGAGTTTCCATCGTGCTGGAAGGTTGCTAATGTAACGCCAATCAGCAAAAAGGGTGAAACTAATAACCCCGAAAATTACCGCCCAATTGCAATTTGCTCTGCGCTTTCCAAAGTGATGGAAAGTATGGTCAACTATCACCTTATGAAATATCTAGAGTCACATAAATTACTTTGTGACCGCCAATATGGATTTCGCAAGGGTCGTTCTACTGACGATCTTATGGCATATCTGTCAGAGAAATTGTGCCACTCAATCCATCATTTTGGCGAAAGTAAGGTGGTGGCTCTGGATATTTCCAAAGCGTTTGACAGAGTGTGGCATGGTGCGCTACTGGCAAAACTTACTGCTTTTGGTGTCGGTGATGACTTCTCTCGATTTATATCGAGCTTTCTCAGAGACCGCACTATACGAGTTGTTATAGATGGGGTCTCATCAAACGAGTTCAAGATTAATTCAGGGGTACCGCAAGGCTCCGTTCTTTCTCCTACCCTATTCCTTATATTCCTAAATGACCTGTTATACCAAACTTCCAACCCTATCCACTCCTTCGCGGATGACAGCAGCATCTGTCATTCGTACTCTTTCAGTTATAGGCCCAGCCTATCCGAGATCGTTGCCAAGAGGCAAAATATGAACGACTCACTAAACAGTGATCTTCTATTAATCTCCGAATGGGGTCGTAAAAACAGGGTCGCCTTTAACGCTCGTAAGACCCAATGTTGTTTATTAACACACAAACAAACGACCACAGATGCTGCTTTATCTGTACTCATGGATGGTATAAATATTGAGGAATCGGAAGCTCTTGATGTTCTTGGAATGAAGATACAGTGTGATGTTCGCTGGACTGAACACATTTTTCATATCTCTAAAGAAGCATTCAAGTGCCTAGGGTTTCTAAAACGGTGTAAGATGTACTTCACTCCATCTGATCTCCTTACTATTTATACCACCTATATCCGACCAAAAATGGAATACAATTCTCATGTTTGGGCCGGTGCCCCAAAATCAATTTTGGGGTTACTCGACCGTGTGCAGGAGAGGGCGAAGAAGCTTATCGGTGACAGTAGGGTATCCAACTCTATTGACTCACTGGAGCATCGACGCTGTGTGGGGTGCGTTACTCTGTTCTATCGTTACTACAATGGATTTTGCTCTGACGAGATTAGGGACGTTGTTCCTGAAACCCGCACATTTTTACGTAGCACGCGTGCATCGTTCAGGGCTCATCCATTTGTGGTCGATTGCCCAGGGAGTCGTACTACGCATTACAGAGAGAATTCATTTTTCAGCCGTACGCTCCGCCTGTGGAATAAATTACCTGCTGGCGTGTTTCCTGTCTGTTATAACGTTGAAAGGTTCAAGTCAAATGTTCACAAATACTACTCCCTCTTTCCTCCTCCTCACAACCTATTTTCCTAGTTCTGGTACAATGCACTGCATATGTAGGGGTCATCCCCTGAGTACTGGTCCAAGTTAAAAAAAAAAAAAAAAAAAATATATGAAATCGAGATTTGCAACACTTGAAAAAATATACATAACCAAAAATCATTGCAGATTCGTATTTGCAAATGCTCTCAATACTAAAACAGCTGTGTTTGCCGACTACTTTTACAATCAAAACATGTAAACACTTGCGCCTGAAAAACTTTACGGCAGCAAAACCGCAACAAAACATGATTATGCTGGAATTAAATTGATGCTAACATTGCACAAAGAAGTATTTCTAATAGTAAACATTTTAAATTATAAATAGCGCGTTTTCTATGTTTCCCAGCTATCTATATGTCGACATTTCATAGGAACTACCCTAATCATCAGTAGACTTTGGAAATTTTTGAAAGATATTCTCAAACATTCAACTTTATATTTTGAGAATATCTTTCAAAAATTTCCAAAGTCTACTGATGATTAGGGTAGTTCCAATGAAATATCGACATATAGATAGCTGGGAAACATAGAAAATAAGCTATTTATAATTTTTTTTTTTGGTATAAATGTTAGAAGCTTAAATAGCGAATAAAAAACTTAATTGTGAGTAAAAATTTTATATTATGCCTATTATTATTGTTAGCAATTTGAGTATCCACTGAAGGCGGTATAGTATTTACAAACCCAAAAAACTACAGGTCAAGAATATTGCATGTTATTTTTGTATATGTTGTACAACCATCAGTAATTTGATTATATTAACCCCTGATTTTACTTATCACACAACTATAGATGTGTTCTGCTTTTCGACGATTTTAACAATTCATGGCTGGAGTGACCACTCCAATTAGCTTTGACGATTCTTGCGAAGATAAGATAATAAAGCAACTATGATTTTAGAAGTATTAAAAGTGAAACCAAATAAATAATTTTTTTTTTTTTTTTGAAAAATACCGTACAAGTAATAAAATTACCGTGCTGCTGTTTGAAGGTCAAAATTACCGTACAATACGGTAATTACCGTACAGTTAACATCACTGGCTTGCTGTTCTAGAACCAAGGCGAATTCATTACCAGGTGAACTTAACAGCACAGCTGATTATTTTTTGCTTCTCGCGTTTTTTCCAATGAGACTGTCAAATTTTGTTTCTTTTGTTTACAAACTTTTTCGCGCCATTTTAATCTGAAGGTTTTTTTTTGCATGATTTAGTGCAATTTCAAGAAATTTGTGTGAATTTAAAAGTGAAAAACTAATATAATCTGTGATTTTAATTACAAACAATTATAAAAGCTTATAATGGGTGATTTTATAAGAACTATCAGAAATTAAAAAAAAAAAAAAAAAAAACACATAAAATTCAGAAAAATGCATGAAATATTTATTTGGATCGATGGTTGGGTCGATATAATTTAATGTTTGAAGATTATTTCATGCAAATGTTAGCCGCGGCTGCGCCTCAAATGGTCCATCCGCTTAGTCCAATTTCGGCATACTCTTTCTAACATTTCGGCCGGTATCTCACGAATAATGTTGGCAATGTTGGCTTCCAGTGCGTCAATCGAAGCGGGCTTGTCGCTATAGACATTAGTCTTAACATAGACCCACAAAAAATAGTCTAGAGGCGTTAAATTGCCCGATCTGGGCGGCCAATTGACTGGTCCCAAGCGTGAAATAAACTGTTCACCGAACTCGCCTCTCAATTGGTCCATTGTTTCGCGTGCTGTGTGGCATGTGGCACCGTCTTGTTGAAACCACATGTCATGCAAGTCAAGCTCTTCCATTTTGGGCAAAAAAAGTTTGTTATCATCGCACGGTAGCGCTCACCATTCACAGTAACGTTGTGATTCGCATCATCTTTGAAGAAATACGGCCCAATGATGCCGCCAGCCCATAATCCGCACCAAACGGTTGTTTTTTGTGGATGCATTGGTAGCTCTTGCAATGCTTCTGGCTGCTCTTCACTCCAAATACGGCAGTTTTGCTTGTTCACGTCAACCAGAAATGAGCCTCGTCGCTGAACACAATTCTTCGATAAAAAAGTGGATCTTCATCTAACTTTTCAAGAGCCTATTCACCAAAAATTTGGCGTTGTGGTAGGTCGTTTGGCTTCAATTCTTGCCCCAGCTGTATCTTATAAGGCTTCACACCCAAATCCTTCCGCAAAATTTTCCACGTAGTGGAGTAGCAGAGGCCCAATAGCTGCGAACGGCGCCGAATCGATAATTCACGGTCATCGCCAACACTGGCCGATACGGCTGCGATATTTTCTTCAGTTCGCATTCTACGTAAGCGTGTTTGTGGTTTAATGTCCAACAATGTAAATTTGGTGCGAAATTTTTTTACAATAGCCCGAATAGAAGCCTCAGTAGGTCGATTAAACTGACCATAAAATGGAAAAAGCGCGCGATGAACTTTCTTAACAGAGCACGCATTTTGGTAATAAAATTCAATAATTTGCAAGCGTTGTTCGTTTGTAAGACGATTCATGATTAAATTATAGACCAACTTCGCAGGTCTCCCCAGCTTAAAACTAGGCTACGGGAATGCATAACTCAGCTAAGAAATCTGCTTGAAGTCCATAGAATGGCTTCCCTTAAAACATATTTGGAAAGCCTTGATGGTACCCCTCAATCTGATTATTCCTTGTGGAAAGCGACAAAAGGTTTAAAAAGACCCGTAATAGGTAAGCCACCTTTGCGAAATTCAACTGGCGACTGGGCAAGAAGTGATTCTGAAAAGGGAATGTTGTATGTCGATCATTTGCAAAACGTTTTTATCACAAATGATTCAGAGAATAATACAGCGGAATTACCACCATATGTTGTTAGACCTCCTGTGTCTTTGAGATTTAATTTTCAAGATGTCGAAAACGTTATCGGTAATACAAACCCCAGGAAAGCTCCAGGCATTGATCAAATTACTGGTAAAATGCTTGAACAGTTACCTCGTGTAGCTAGAAGGGTTCTACTTTTTATTTTTAACGCCATTTTACGCCTTGAGTATTATCCTGCAGAGTGGAAGGTCTCAATGATTACTATGATACCCAAGCCAGGGAAGGATCTAACTAAGGTAGAATCATATAGACCAATAAGTCTTTTACCAACAATTTCAAAACTATTCGAAAAATTGTTAATGGCGAAGTTGAGTCCAACATTGAACAATGTGGGATGCATCCCTGATCATCAATTTGGCTTTCGGGCTAAGCATAGCACCATAGAACAAACGCACAGACTAGTCAATGTCATAAGACAAACCTTTGAGGAGAAGAAGTATTGCTCAGCTTTTTTCATTGATATTTCTCAAGCTTTTGATAAAGTGTGGCAGGACGGCTTGATGCACAAAATAAAGCTAAACTTGCCTGCAAATACACACAAGCTTCTGGAAAGCTACTTATACGGGCGGAAGTTTGTTATCAGAGAAGGCGACTTTATAAGCCCAACTCAGCCAATCAAGGCAGGAGTTCCCCAAGGCAGCATACTGGGGCCTACTTTATATTTGATTTACGCGTCTGACATGCCAACGACATCCGGAATCCACACTTCTACCTTTGCAGATGACACAGCGTTTTTGAGTGTTCATGAAAACCACCAATTAGCATCACGAAATTTACAGGAATATACTTCAATATTAGAGAAATGGCTAAAACTTTGGAAAATCAAAGTTAATGAACAGAAATGTACTCATGTTACATTCACACTGTGTAGGCAAACATGTCCGCCTATCCAAATTAACAACTCACCTATTCCGCAGCACAACGAAGTCAAGTACCTTGGTATTCACCTGGACCGTAGGCTAACATGGAAGTCTCACATTGAAGCAAAGGTCACTCAGTTAAAACTAAAAGCAGCGCAGCTAAATTGGCTTATCGGCAGAAATTCGACACTGAAATTAGATTGCAAACTTTTGTTATACAACTCAATACTAAAGCCTATATGGTGCTACGGAATTCAGTTATGGGGCACCGCCTCAGCGTCAAACATTGAAAAAATCCAAAGGCGACAAAACAAAATTCTACGAACGATTACTGCAGCTCCATGGTACGTAAAAAATTCACGAATTCATAACGATCTGAGTGTTCCGCTGGTAAAAGAGGAATTTTCTAAGTACGCGACAAGGTATATCAGTAAACTGGAGCTTCATCCAAACCCTCTTGCTCGCAATATACTTAATTTTGGCGGCCACACTCGGCTTAAAAGAAGGGATACCGCTGCCACCATCAGATTGCTCAATAGGTGATTTTACCGAAATAGCTCCCGCATAATAAAACTTTTTGTCTAGCATTGGCCGGACTTTAGAATCACATTTTTTTTAATTTTAAATTTAGTATTAAGATTTGAATACTTATTGTTAGTTCATTTTGAAGATTCAATAAATAAAAAACGCTCAAAAAAAAAAAAAAAAAAAAAAATTATAGACCAAACTGAATATGTTTCACAGTGACACAAGATACAAAACATGCGTGAGCTGTCAAAACTAGTGTTGCCAAAAAGATAATAGCAAAAAAATTACTCGTTACAAGCCAGTACTGAAATGAATCATATTTTCAATTTCATTTTATTTTTTGCCCAAAAAACGACGTAACGTATTATTTAACGTTTATATAAAATTTTTTCTCTGCTGAGCAATCTTAGGCGAATTTAGATTATGACATTCACGATATGTTTTACAATAACAAAATACATAGTACTGAATTCGCCTTTCCGCTTGCATTCACCTGTATAAAGTCGCCTTGTCTAGAACTCTAGAAGCCAAAACATATCCAAAAGTATCTTTTTATTTAGATACACCACGGCAACCCCATCTATCTCAATGGTTTCTGATCACAAAGAGAAAGAAAGCAATAAAAACAACAATTGAAAATAAGAGAGTTAGTAAAATGATAAAGTAGGAAAAAAAAAACAAAAAATAAAAACAAAGACTACACAAACAACTTACAAACAAATGTACAACGATTAACTTTTTTCTGTTTTTCTTTTTATTTCATTATTTTTTATACCACCAAATTATTTTAGTTCAGTACAAATCGTCTCTTCAAACAAACACATCGTTTTAGTAAACGGTTCTAAAGGTGATTATTGAGGTGGTGTGGAATTTTTTAAGTGCTACAAAATTGTGATAAAAAGAACACAATTATAATTTAATAGTTTTTGCCTATGATTTAATAACAAAGAATAAAAAATATCAGGAAACAACACGAAAGATCAATATTAAAAAAAAAAAACGCAACAAATGTGTAAATTAAATATGAACAGAACAATGGCTTTTTAGAGAATGTGTTTATTTACAGTTTAATGCTCAATTTGTGATGAAAAGTTGTGAAAAGAGAGTAGTTTATGTGGAATTTGATTAAAATAAAAAAAAAACGAGAATTGAAACGGAATAAATCTTAAAAAAAGTTGGAACCCACTGTTCAAAAATTGTGTGCTTAAACTTTCCATCCGGTAAAATAACCATAAGAAACACAAATTATTTAAATAAAATAACAAAAAAATGTTTAAATATTCTTCTAATTGGGAAATTTTAAACGAAAACAAAAGATAAAGAAGAGCCCTGCTCGGAAATCTTCGTTGATTAATACGCCGCGCGTATCTTATCATTCGCCAGACATTCAGTCAGTCAGTTTATTAATAGTGTGTTTGTTGTTGTTATTGACGTGTTTGTTTTTTTTTAATGGTTGTTTTTTTGTTGTTGTTAGCTTTTTCTCTTTTATTTGCACTCAACGTTGCCAGAGTGTTGAACTAGTTATTAGAAAGAAAAAATTTACTTAGTTGTAGATATCGAATGTGGTTGGATCGATCCATTGCTTAATTTTAAAACAAGAACAACAATTTTATTTTCGGTTTTCATTGCAGAGAAATTATGCGATCGAATGAAAAGTTTCCATATCTATAAACAGGCGGTTATCTGCCTATAAACATGTACGCATTTCTTGTCTTGCTTCTAAGTAAAAAAACCCCCTCTTATACATACATATGTATGTACGACCGATAAAAGAAGTTTATCTGTTCTTTATGTTAGAAAAAACCTCATGATAAATACATATGTATGTAAATAATAGTGTGTAGGTATATCGTAGAGAAACGAATTGGCGAAAAAATAGTGTCATAAAACTTAAAACTACGTCACATTTAACGCTTTTAAAATATTAAGAAGCTCTCACCCCTAACGAATGAATGTATGTAAATGCCTAAAGCGTAATCCGTAAAAAATTTTACTAATTTTAGGAATGATGAATTATAATCGCAATACTCAGACCGGTTTTGGCTGAAAACAATGATTTATAGGTATATCTACATACATGTGTATGTACACAGATATACAAGGTGGCGCAAAAGTAATCCTCCTATCAGAAAATGCTATAAATTTTGTGATTGGCCCCTAATGTCCGTTCTGTTTTGACATTTGTGTAGTAAACACATGCGAAATACGCTAATAAACAATGTTACGCTACACTGCTCCAGAACGCGGAATATTGGTGACTATTTATTTGACCAATAATCGGTCGGTGACTTTTAAACACCGTGAATTGAGGGATGAGGCCCATTTCCATCTTAGCGGGTACGTAAATAAGCAAAATTTACGCTTCTGGGGCACTGAAAATCCACGTGTAACCCACGAAGAGCCATTACACCCGCTCAAAGTCACTGTATGGTGTGCTGTTTTCGCTGGCGGAGTCATCGGACCTTTTTTCTTCGAAAACGTGGCGAGCCAAACGGTTACTGTGAATGGTGAGCGCTACAGAGCAATGGTCAACGAGTTCTTTTTGCCGCAACTTGGTGAATTGGGATTAGAAAACATGTGGTTCCAGCAGGACGGTGCTACGGCACATGCCACCACCGATATGCTGAAAGATGCCGTTTTGGCGATTTACACTGGCCAGCAAGATCGCCTGATTTGACCGCTGCAGACTTCTTTTTGTGGGGCTTTTTGAAGTCGCGTGTTTATGTCAACAAGCCTCAGACTCTTGCAGCTCTTAAAGACAATATCCGTCAAGAGGACCATCGCCGGAAGTTTTGGCCAATACGATGGGAAATGCTATAAAAAGGGCTCAAATGACAATCAACTGTGGCAGCGGGCATTTACATGACATCATATTCTCGACTTGATGTAAAAAAATTAAAAGACCAAATAAAAATAATTCACAAGAAGAATCAAAGTTTTTCTTGTTTTTTTCAATTACAGCCAAAAAACATCGGAAGGTTATTTTTGCGCCACCCTGTATATCTAAATATACCTATATACAGAATAAAAAATAAAAAAATTCCTGAAGAAGTTTTTCAAACAAATACAAACTTGGATATCCAATAGTAGGCACTTCCGTTTACTTAAATTTCCAATTGATACAAACAACGATTTAAAAAATATATATCCTTAATTTTTCTTATTTTTTCTGTGGCCAACTTGCACAGTTGTAGGTAGTCATCAAAATTCAACTAGATTACAATCAGATTACGCTTTGCGCAGGTCCATTACGTTGCTTACATCAGTGAGCTGTACAGTAGAGCTGTGTCGGGTACAAAAGACTGATCCGTTCGTTCATATCCAGAGTTGTGAAATCGGTGCGTTTCGTACCGTGTTTGGTGCTTTTTAAAATTATTTCTGCGAACTGTAGTCGGTGAGTGGTGCGCTTTCTTTAAATTTTCGATGCGCTTTTTAAATTTCGGTGGCACCAAATCAAATTCAACTCAACTTTTTGTTTTAATGTCAGAAAAAAAGTATTTTTACGTTTCATTTTGCAGATCACAATCAGCACACTGAGGTATTGTCATATATATCAGTATACACACGATTATATAACTGTGTAGTAAATTCTCACTCTACACTCTCAAAAAATGTTAACATTTAACTTCTCCTGACGATGATAACAAAATGTTATCGAAATATTGAGAAATAAAAGATTTTAAATTGTAAATTTTTTATAAAAAAAACAAAAAACAAAGATCTGAAGCTGCAAAAATTAAATTTATTTAACAAAACTATAACATTTATATTTTAAATTCCGAGTTTACCATATTAAAAAACCGGCTTAAGTCCAGTGTATGCACAGACCCACGAATTGGGGAAAACATTTATATAGGGGGGTAGATAATTGAAAAATAAGAAGAAACTGTAAAGTGCAAAAGTTGGCGGAAACTGATAGTTTCCGAGTTATGAACCTCTGAAGTTTTGATATACGAGTACGTATGTATGAAATTACGATTTGGCACTACGTAACCAAAGTTATGTAGGCAAAATTGGTATTATTTGAAAGCCTTCCCATAGGATACGCAATTTCTTGGAAACTTTGATCAGCGAAGCCGGTGTTTGTTAGAGCATAGAGAAGGAAATTTTTCCGCTCGGCCGAAAGCCGGCTATGCAACGAAACCTTGGTCAGCGAAGCTGGTTTTTGTTATACCATAGAGGTGAAAATCCTTCCTTCCGGCCGAAGGCTGGCTACGCTAAAACAATTTATTTAATTTATCCAGTGTTATTTATGGCCCTGATTCACTATCCTACACGATCGTACGATTCATTCACAGGAAACTGTTTCAAAAGTCTGGCCGACTTGAAAAAATCGTTTCAAAATGGCGCTGTAGGCCACACTATTATACAAGTATGATTGAAATAATTTATATATACAATAAAGCCATTAAAAACTTTTATTAACATAATAATTTTACACTACTTAAATTTTTTCTTCGAGGCACCAACAATATTTTCAAATTTTTCACAAAATTTACAACACTGATCGCACAGAAACCATAATGTTTTGAAAAGTTTCATACAATTTTTCAAATCGCACGATTTGTCAAAAACTCTGTCTCACGGTTGAATTTTTAGTATTTTTCCAGCACACATGCTTTATTTAGTAGATCGCACGATCGTGTATGATAGTGTAGCAAGGCCTTTACTGAAATGTCGATTAAACTTTCGTTTTTCTAACAAATTATAATATTTATATATAAACTAGTAAAAAATTATAAATAGCTTGTTTTCTATGTTTCCCAGCTATCTATATGTCGACATTTCATAGGAACTACCCTAATCATCAGTAGACTTTGGAAATTTTTGAAAGATATTCTCAAACATTCAACTTTATATCCCAACAATCCAAATAAATTGCTGAGAATTTAAAAAGAAAAATGCTCTAATAATATCCGTCAAAACACAAAAAACAAGCTTTTCTATTTATAAACGTCTCTAACATTTCTTTACACCTTTCAAACAAATGAACAACCGTTATTTATAATTTTTTACTGGTATAAATGTTAGAAGCTTAAATAGCGAATAAAAAACTTAATTGTTTGAATTTATATATAAACTTTAATTTAAAATTTTTTAAGAACTGTATTTATACTTTAGAAATTAAAAAAATCTAGCATAATATAATGTATCTATTCAAAAGCTTTCGAATGATACCAATTTTGCATAAATACCTTGAGAAATGTAATGAAATATTGCAATTTCATATACACGTATATTAAAATTTTAGAGGTCTATAACTCGGAAGCTAAGCATTTCCGCCAATTTCTTCCTTTAACATTTTCTTCTTATTTTTCAATTTTCTACTTCCCTATAGGTATAATTTTTTTCCCCCAGTTTGTAGCTCTGTGTGTAAACTGGACTTGTTGCAAAAAAACTTGTTTCTTGTATTCTGTATTCGAAACCAAAAAAAAACCGGTCGAATAATAACCGTTCAATCACCCTTCTAAATACCTGTCACGTAACTGTCTTCTCTGACTTTCCCCTATTTTGCATTAGAGTCTTAAAATGCTGGCAACGCTGTGTTGTGTTAAACTCACATAACAGTGGTTGGGGCTGTTGGTTTGTTTGATCGTTGAACCATTTGGTTTATTTGGTTTCCCGTTTCTGGCGTCTGCGCCAAAACTCCCCCTTACCGATTCACTTCCCGATACAACTATTCATTCCACACATGTGTTTGATTGCATGTAATTGTAAAATTACAATAAATTTATAGTTTAAATGCCATAAATAAATGAAATTAACAAAACAAATTCACCAGTAAAATTAATAAACACAACGATTTCTTAAAAGCTTTTTTTAGTTTTTAATACGCAAAAAAAAAAAAAATAACATACAAACAGAACACAAACACACATACATACATACATACATATTTATAAACATGATGGAATAAACTTACTGCCTAATTAATTATTTGATGTTAAAGTAACAACTTTGTGGCTTTTCTTTATCATTTGTCATCAATCCAGAAATGATTGCCTGCTTAATAATCTTGTTCTTCAACGAAGAAAATATTCTCTCCACAGCAGAAAAACATCAGCAAGTGCTTTACAGCTGCTAAAAGAGATTGAAAACAAGAAGAAAAAAAAAAAAAGAATCTAAACTGGTACTTGAGACTGCAAGTAGACAGACTCCCAACTATATTTTGCATGCAAATAAACTACTCAAGCGAACAATAATATACCAGAACTATTTTTATACATTTATATATACAGCTATGGGCAGAGAAATAGCGCACCTGTATTCTGAATTGTAAAAAACGTATAACTTTAGAAAAAGAGCATTAATATTATGTACCTATATTAAAGCGATTCTCCTGCTCGATTCTGTTTTTCTAAAAATTCTTTGGAAAAAGTCCCGTTAGATTTCCCAAATTTTTAATTTTTGTCATATTTTGTTAAAAGTAACGTTTTTTTTTTTTTTTTTTGTTGGACAATGAAATAGCGCAATGTTATTTCGACTATCAACTGATATAGTTTATGCAATTTTAAATGGTAAATTTTTGTGTATTATAATTAATATATTGTTAATTTTTAACTTCGCTAATTAAAATGGGCAGAGAACCCCTGCTCGCAAGAGAAAAAAAGGTTATTTGAGAACTTCTGCAAAGAGGTACAAAGCAAATAAAAATATCCGAAACTATTGGATGTTCCCGAAAAATTTGCTTAATACGAAGAAGAATCGCAAGAAACCACCGCGAAAGACAACGAACGGTTAAGACAAGGCAAGGTTAGAAAAAGTAAGGTAGATCCTTTCAAGTCGTCAAGAAAAATTGCTGACTGAAAAATGAACAATTTGGGTTAAATGTATTACTGGATTATATGAAGCATTACTGGACTTTACGAAGACGTCTCAATGAAAATAATCTCTATGGCCGAGTCAGCAGAAAAAGCTCCCTCCTAAAGCTATGTACACACGGTTGTCAGATGTTATAATATTGTAAGATCTGGCAACATGCTGACAATGTAGTGACAATGAAAAATTGTCCCGCATAAGTAAATTGTGTGTTCAGACGATCGTAAGAAAATATTACAATTTCATTGTCAGACTATGGTCTGACAAATAATTCATCTGACAACAAAAATTGTCAGTTCACACGGTTGTCAGATTGTTAGATGAAGAAAATTGCCAGACATTTTGTAAGGCATTGCCACTTATGTATATCAACAACTATCTGCTTGGCAGTGTTGCCCAATAACCTTTTTTCCGACAATGATGCCATTGTCAGGTGCATTAATTTTATACATCTGACAATTACAACTGAGCTTACAATACCACCCAATTATCTGGCAATGCCGACGAAGAGTGTTCTCACGATTGTCAGATGTCTGACAACATTACAGTCTTACAATTGATTGACAACGTTGTAAGTTAAAAATTGGCAGTTCAAACGATTGTAATACATTTTCAGACAATTTGACTGGCAATATTGTAAGATCTTACAACCGTGTGTACGTAGCTTAACAAAAAGGAATATAAAAGACCATTTACCTTTGGCAAAAATGCACAGGAATAAGGACATAAAAACTAGTCCTTTTTACAGATGAAACCAAAATATGTCCGAGAAATAATGATTTTAGTATACAAGTTGCTGGAAATTGGATTTCTGAAGTTAATACCGTGAAGTATTTAGGCTTACAACTACAAAGCAATCTCTCATGGTCCCTGCATATTCAAAGTATCAAAACTAAAACCGCTCATGCCAACGGCCTGTTATACAAATTTAAAAACAAATTTAATTGAAATACAAAATTAATGATATGTAATGCTATCATTCAAAGCCATTTTAATTATTTGGCAATTCTGTATGGTTGGAAAAAGTCGCCAGAATTAAAAAGTTTGCAACGTTTACAGAATAAAGCTCTGAAAACTGTATCAAATCCGCCCATTACATACTGAACATATCTTTTATACAGTAGAGAGTTTAATAACATTATGCCGATCCATGGTCTATATAAAATGCAAATATTGCTGTATGTTTTCAAATGCCTGAATAATATAGGACATCATACAATTCAGTTCTACCAAAACCAACAAACATTTAATACACGTAGTAGAAACAACTTGGCTGTTGCTAGATGCAGGCTTGAATTATCTAAACGGCGCGTTGAATATATGGGTACCCGTGAGTTTAATAGTCTACCTGAATCTTTAAAAGCATAAAGTAGAATTTCGTTATTCAAACGTTCCTTAAAAAGCTACATGAACTTCTCACAAGATTTAATTATTAATTAATAATATATTGATCTACTAAATTTGTGTATTTTTTATCTTTTTGCATTGTACAATAACATTTTTTATTTCTACTTATGTAGCCTTTTAATTTAATGCACTGAGTAGTTCCTTGCCAACTCGCCTCAATAATGCCTGTAAAGGCACTGAGGCTTATAACCAATAATAATTGTATACAAATTATAAATAAAGTGAATATGTTGCAAAAAATAACTGCGATTTGCTCGAACGGAAAAACATTTGTACATCGAGGAGACAACTTAGAATTCAAGACCCGTTATATTACAAAAACACTGAAGCACGGTAAAGGTAATCTGAAAGTTTGGGGATCACTTTCTTGGTATTGGGTTGAGTCTCTAAAAAGAATAAATGGAAGCAAGGATAATTTCTTTTACCTAAATATATTGAAAAATACTATGGAGCCATGTTACTTTTAGTTCATGCCCCTGAGTAAAAGTAGTGAAAAGTTGGCTCTGCAGAAAAGATTTAAAAATTTATGGAACAATGTTAGGCTGAAAGTTGGGCAGAAAAAAAATTAGGAATTGCGATGAACTTTGGGATGGACTAAGGGAAGCGTGGAGCTGTATTCCTTTGGAGAGATACTAAAAGTTTATAGAAAATATACCCCGGAAGTGTGAAGCAGTTTTGCCAAATACGGTTGATTGAACAAAATACAATCAGATAAGTAAATCCCCTACACAATTGAAATCGTTCCGCTAAATATAAATTATTATCCAGTTTGAATTGCGGCAAATAAAATTTTTTTGGACTTATTAAATAATGAAATGTCCAATTGCTTTTTCCTTATGTTGCAACATATTGGGCAGAAAAAACTTAAGAATTGCGATGAACTTTGGGAAGGAGTAAGGGAAGCGTGGAGCTGTATTCCTTTGGAGAGATGCCAAAAGTTTATAGAAAATATACCCCGCAGGTGTGAAGTAGTTTTGCCAAATACGGGTGATTCTACAAAATACCATCGGATAAGTAAATCCCCTACACAATTGAAATCGTTCCGCTAAAAATACAAATTATTATAGAAGATCAGGAAAACTGCGCTATTTCTCCGTCCAGTTTGAATTGTGACAAATTAAATTTTTACGGTCTTATTAAATAATGAAATGTCCAATTGTATTTTTTTTTAATTTTTTTTATTTTTTGACAACAATTTTTCAAATTGAAAAATTTTTAATAAAATATTAATTTTCCTGACGATGATAACAAATTGTTATCGAAATATTGAAAATAAATACTGTTAAATTTTTTATATAACATAAAACGATCTTTTGCTGCAAAAATAAGAAATATTTTAAAACAAGAATAAACTAGCAGTTAAATTCAAAATAAACGTATAATTTTATCTATGAATCAAAACTTTTCTATCTTGCTATTGATAATTGAGCTATTTCTCTGTCCATAGCTGTATGTACATATGTAACTAAATACATAAAAACTTACATTGGGTGTTTGTTGTGAAATTTATTAGATGGATTCTTTTTTTGTTATTATTAAATATAATTTTTTCTTCCGCATGCATTCTTCTTATTCTTAAAAATAATAATAAAATAAACAAAGGCTGCATTTCCTGTGTCACTTAAAACTTGTGCTGCTACAATTACTTCATTTTATTATCTCTAAATACCTAGATACAATTATTTAATTGTAATTAAATCAGCTGCTGTTTAATAATAAACATTGAACAATTTATTACAACTTTACAACAAACCAGAAAGAAAAAAAAAGCCTGCAAACAGTTCCTAAAGAGCTTGTTGAACTTCCTCCCCTGCCAGCTGCTGCAGTCATCCATCCATCCTTCAACTACTAAACAACTTGCAATATCTAATTGTCATCTAAAACTAGCAAACATGTAAGTTATCATATTTTATTTTCATGATATTTGTTGTTGTTATTTAAGTTTTATTCTTCAACCTGTTGCCAAAAATCTATTAAAAACGATCTTTTAAAATGTTTGTAACGAAATGAAACAAAAACACATTTTTTTCCGCTTGATTTGAGGTTTTCCTTTTCTTGTTGTTTTCGCTGTTTATTGCATGCATGCCACTTAATCTCTCAAGTAAATTTTTCTCAAATTGTTGCAGCTTGTTGTTGTAGTTGTTGTTTGAAAAAGGGGTTGCCATGATATAGTTTTATTGCTTAATAAATGCAATGTAATGAGAGAAATTCCCCGATAACGAAGCTGCGAAGTTCGTTGGCACAATTAAGCTCTCAACACTTAGACGACATCAGACTTCACAACTTCACGGCTACAAATGAAGTTGGCTTCAAATGCTGCCGTCTCATCCGCAACATAATTATTTTCAAAACAGCAGCAGCACTATGTGTATATAAGCCATGGTGCAATTATTAGGTGGCAGCATTAGAATTGCTGTACTAGATACATAATATTTTGTTTGTTTAAAAATTCCACCATAATGTCAAAAACATGTTTACAAAACAGAGGAAAATGAAGAAAAATAATGTATATAAAGAAAATTAATTGTGTATTATTATTTTCATATATTGTTTTTAAAGCATTTTAAGCAATTAAATTATTTTTGAAGCGAGGAAAGTCGATAAGCAGTAGTATTTTTCTTTTTACATAGCAGACAGCAAGAAATATCAAGGAATTAAAATATTTTTGAAATCTTTTTTATTGTTTCTTTTGCACATTTTCAAACTGTTTAAAATATTATTTTTTCACTTCAGTTTGTATAAACATAAACAGCTTCTACGCAATTAAAATATTTTTGAAAACTTCTTTATTGTTTTTTTGCACTTTTTCTTTCTTTTTTGCACGATTAAAATATTATTATTTTTTTCACTTCACTTTGTGTAAACATAAACAACTTTTGACACTACCGGTCGTATTAAATAAAAAATTGTCACCTGCGCTAGTGATGCCACCTGGTTAATGCACCTTGATATAAGCAATGCAAATTTTAGAGGTGCCACATATATATTTTACATGAATATAATTAAAATTACTGTCTGACAACGTAATAACATCACGTAAAGTTGTAAAAACTCATCAATTTATTTGTTTATCTTATATATATGTTGTTTATTTCTATTAAATATTTCAAACAAATTTTAGTTCTTATTGCTGCCAATTTATATTTATAGTGGCAGCACTGCATTTACTTTTTGCTGCTTACGAAAATAGAAATTAATCTAAGTTGGCAGCAGCAGCAAATGCTGTTGTGAAGTCGTGCTGCTGTGATGTCGTTAAAATAATCGTGTGCATTTAAACACATGTATTTTATTTTTGACAGATTGCTGCTTGCTGTATGCTGTCGTCTATGTGTTTAAAGCTTTACATTTAAAACAAGAACAAAATTTCATAATTTTTATTTTAAATATAATAAATATATGTTGTTTTTATTTTAAATATAATTGTGCGAACGAACAGCTTCGTTATCCGGCACATCCGTCAATCAACCCGCTAGGAACAAAACAATGGGAGAAGCGATAATTTTTTGTGCTTTATCTAGACGGTGTAAAGCTGGATTCACTCATTGTTTCGGAACAAAATTTTTGTTCCGATTTTAGTTTTTTGAGAATTTGTCCCGAAACGATTCATCCACCTTGAAAATTTTTTCGGGACAAACAAAGCTACCATATGAAATAACTATGTAAAAAAGAGGTCTTACTATTAAAAGATGGCAGCTTTTTCATTTAATAATTTTATATTAGCACTATTTGCTAAACGAGACATGTGAGGAGTATCTTCAAGCAACAAACATATGTATTGAACATTTTCATCATAAAATTGTTATTTCATCGATTTATTCCCCACCCCGGTTTTCAGTAACAGAAAATCAATATACAAATTTTTTCAATTCACTTGGGCCTCGATTTTTAGCGGCTGGCGACTATAACGCTAAACACACTTTTTGGGGTTCACGTTTAATTACCTCGAAAGGCCGTGTGCTTTTTGATACCGTTTCTAAAATGGGCTTAGATGTGGTTTCAAGCGGACACCCCACTTATTGGCCGTCAGACCGACGAAAGATTTGCTCCCCGTTGACCGTCAATAGAGTTAATTGGTTAAAATACAAAAAATTTCTGAGTACACATTGTACTGAAAATATCGCCTTGAGAACGCCTGAGGATATTGATGGGTCAATTAACGATTTTTCTGAAAAACTCAAACTGGCCGTACAGCATGCTACCACTAGTCATTTAAGATCTAGAAATGAGAACAATAGAACTTATTCATCTGAAATTGAGCAACTTCTGTCAGAAAAAAGAAGAGTCAGAAGAGAGTGGCAACTTCGCAGGTCGCCCCAGCTTAAAACTAGGCTACGGGAATGCATAGCTCAGCTAAGAAATCTGCTTGAAGTCCATAGAATGGATTCCCTTAAAACATATTTGGAAAGCCTTGATGGTACCCCTCAATCTGATTATTCCTTGTGGAAAGCGACAAAAGGTTTAAAAAGACCCGTAATAGGTAAGCCACCTTTGCGAAATTCAACTGGCGACTGGGCAAGAAGCGATTCTGAAAAGGGAATGTTGTATGTCGATCATTTGCGAAACGTTTTTATCACAAATGATTCAGAGAATAATACAGCGGAATTACCACCATATGTTGTTAGACCTCCTGTGTCTTTGAGATTTAATTTTCAAGATGTCGAAAACGTTATCGGTAATACAAACCCCAGGAAAGCTCCAGGCATTGATCAAATTACTGGTAAAATGCTTGAACAGTTACCTCGTGTAGCTAGAAGGGTTCTACTTTTTATTTTTAACGCCATTTTACGCCTTGAGTATTATCCTGTAGAGTGGAAGGTCTCAATGATTACTATGATACCCAAGCCAGGGAAGGATCTAACTAAGGTAGAATCATATAGACCAATAAGTCTTTTACCAACAATTTCAAAACTATTCGAAAAATTGTTATTGGCGAAGTTGAGTCCAACATTGAACAATGTGGGATGCATCCCTGATCATCAATTTGGCTTTCGGGCTAAGCATAGCACCATAGAACAAACGCACAGACTAGTCAATGTCATAAGACAAACCTTTGAGGAGAAGAAGTATTGCTCAGCTCTTTTCATTGATATTTCTCAAGCTTTTGATAAAGTGTGGCACGACGGCTTGATGCACAAAATAAAGTTAAACTTGCCTGCAAATACACACAAGCTTCTGGAAAGCTACTTATACGGGCGAAAGTTTGTTATCAGAGAAGGCGACTTTATAAGCCCAACTCAGCCAATCAAGGCAGGAGTTCCCCAAGGCAGCATACTGGGGCCTACTTTATATTTGATTTACGCGTCTGACATGCCAACGACATCCGGAATCCACACTTCTACCTTTGCAGATGACACAGCGTTTTTGAGTGTTCATGAAAACCACCAATTAGCATCACGAAATTTACAGGAATATACTTCAATATTAGAGAAATGGCTAAAACTTTGGAAAATCAAAGTTAATGAACAGAAATGTACTCATGTTACATTCACACTGTGTAGGCAAACATGTCCGCCTATCCAAATTAACAACTCACCTATTCCGCAGCACAGCGAAGTAAAGTACCTTGGTATTCACCTGGACCGTAGGCTAACGTGGAAGTCTCACATTGAAGCAAAGGTCACTCAGTTAAAACTAAAAGCAGCGCAGCTAAATTGGCTTATGGGCAGAAATTCGACACTGAAATTAGATTGCAAACTTTTGTTATACAACGCAATATTAAAGCCTATATGGTGCTACGGAATTCAGTTATGGGGCACCGCCTCAGCGTCAAACATTGAAAAAATCCAAAGGCGACAAAACAAAATTCTTCGAACGATTACTGCAGCTCCATGGTATGTAAAAAATTCACGAATTCATAAAGATCTGAGTGTTCCGCTGGTAAAAGAGGAGTTTTCTAAGTACGCGACAAGGTATGTCACTAAACTGGAACTTCATCCAAACCCTCTTGCGCGCAATATACTTAATTTTGGCGGCCACACTCGGCTTAAAAGAAGGGATACCGCTGCCACCATCAGATTGCTCAATAGGTGATTTTACAGAAATAGCATCCGCATAATAGAACTTTTTGTCTAGCATTGGCCGGACTTAAGAATCACATTTTTTAATTTTTAAATTTAGTATTAAGATTTGAATACTTATTGTTAGTTCATTTTGAAGATTCAATAAATAAAAAAATGCTAAAAAAAAAAAAAAAAAAAAAATATTATCTAAAAAAAAATATATACATATATGTATATTTTTCATATGGTAATTATCAAAGTACTTAATATTACTACTTAATATCTAAAAAAAACAAGTGTTTTGTCTTCCAACCTGTTGCACCGGAATAGGTAGAAAACTGTGTACACGTGTTTCATTTTTGGTATCTTTTCATCCTTGTCCGTATTTTCTATTTCATCAAACGAGTTCAAGATTAATTCAGGGGTACCACAAGGCTCCGTTCTTTCTCCTACTCTATTTCTTATTTTCCTCAACGATCTTCTCTATCAAACTTCCAACCCTATCCACTCTTTCGCAGATGACGGCGGCATTTGTCACTCGTACTCTTTTGCTCATAGACCCAGCCTATCAGAGATTACTGCCAAGAGGCTAAATATAAACGATTCACTGAATAGTGATCTTCTATTAATCTCTGAATGGGGTCGTAAAAACAGGGTCACCTTTAACGCTCGTAAGACCAAATGTTGCTTATTAACGCACATACAAATGACCGCAAATGCATTCAAGTATCTCGGTTTTTTGAAACGGTGTAAAATGTACTACACTCCATCCGATCTCCTTACTATTTATACCACCTACATCTGACCGAAAATAGAATACAACTCTCATGTTTGGGCCGGTGCCTCAAAGTCTATTTTGGGGTTACTCGACCGTGTGCAGGAGAGGGCGAAGAAGCTTATCGGTGACAGTAGGGTATCCAACTCTATTGGCTCACTGGAGCATCGACGCAGTGTGGGATGCGTTACTCTGTTCTATCGTTACTACAATGGATTTTGCTCTGACGAGATTAGGGATCTTGTTCCCGAAACTCGCACATTCTTACGTAGCACGCGTTCATCGTCTAGAGCTATTCCATTTGTGGTTGATTGCGCGGGGAATCGTACTACGCATTACAGAGAGAATTCGTTTTTCATCCGCACGCTTCGTCTGTGGAACAAGTTGCCTGCAGAAGTGTTTCCTGTCTGTTATAACGTTGAAAAATTCAAATCAAATGTTCACAAACACTACTCCCGCTTTCCCCCTCCTCACAACCTATTTTCCTAGTTCTGGTACAATGCACTGCATATGTAGGGGTCATCCCCTGAGTACTGGTCCAATAAAAAAAAAAAAAAAAAGGATGTGCACACGTGTTTCTTGTTCTCTCTTTTTTTCAACGTTTTCCGTGTGTTTTTATATGTTCATTATTAATTTCTTCTGAATGTAGTTCATTACCTTGTAGTGTGAAAAATGTTGGAGTAAATTTTGTTAAGCTACGTACACACGGTTGTCAGATCTTACAATATTGCCAGTATTACAATCATGTGAACTGCACATTTTTAACTTACAACGTTGTCAGAAAAACCATTGTCAATCAATTGTAAGACGACAATGTTGCCATGCATCTGACAATCGTGAGAACACTCTTCGTCGACATTGCCAGAAAATTGGCTGGTATTGTTAGCTCAGTTTTAATTGTCAGATGTATAAAATTAATGCACCTGACAATGGCATCATTGTCAGAAAAAAGTTAAAAATAGGTCAAACAGCAAATACGTTTTAAGCAACAATTACCTAAAAATTGATCATATAAAAATACAAAAACTGATCAAAATTAACCACATAAACCGAAAAATGGTTTACAGTTTGACCAAATTTCTAGGTTTTTCTTTAAATGCCCATAATTTTCAAACTGCATTGGAAAAATTGTTTTCCATTGAGTTCTGGGGCACCCTGTATATATAAATCGTGAAGTTTGAATTGTTTAATTTCCTAAGTTTATTTTGCAAACAACGCAGAACGTAGAAATTTATATAAAAAAATTATAAAAAAATAGTACCTTGACCAAAGAAATTTATGGAATTTATTTGTTTGTCGTTTTTTTTTTTATTTTGCATTTGTAAACATTTTTAATGTATCTACTAAATTTTAGTAACTAAAATATTTCAATTATTCTGGGAGTTAAAACTTTATAGCACTATGGCAACCCACTTCATTTTGTATCTTTCTCTTTCATTACTCAGTTTTAAAGCGGTTACTTTTTTTTTTACTTCAGTTTCGCTATTTCTGTACAACCACTTCATTCTATTTTTAGATCGTTTTCAATAAATTGTTTCGTTATTTATGCCCTTTCCAGTTCTTGAAATACATATGTACATATCAAAAACATTTCTACTTTATTCTTATCGCTGAACAAAAAAGAAAGAAAAAAACAAAAAATCAAACAAGAATTGTTTTTTATGAGAACACATGTGCTCAGCAGCAGTGTTGACAATGCCGCAGAATAAAACGAGATTTAAGTTTAAGTAATAAAATTGTGTATGAAAAGCTTAATATCTGTGTATAGAGTCGTAAAAGTAAACTAAGTTAAAAAAAATGTTTAATAAGGACAATCGGCTACAAGTCCAATCTGCACTTGATTAAATTCTTTATAATAAGTTTATATATATGTAATGTCTAATTAGCTGCAAACACGACGAAGTTAACCGGAGTTTTAGTGTCAGTTTACGGATCACGGATGTATTGGTTTGTTCGCATAATTTTTTTTATTTTTATCTTGGACCAGTACTCAGGGGATGACCCCTACATATGCAGTGTATTGGAACTGGGAAAATAGGTTATGATGAAGAAGAAAGAGTAAGCAGTGTTTGTGGAGGTTTAACTTTAACAATAACAATATGAAAGACTAAAACAAACTATATTACCTCATTTAAAATGTTGGAATTAAATTAGGTAAAACTGATCACTGTCCAGTGTATGTATCTTTGACACTGCTCAGATTAGCAAAATTTAGTCCAACGCCTTCCAAACTACAAGGTAATGAAATACATAAAAACCAATAACAATTTTTATAATGTTGATCTGTGCCTCGTTTCTGTAAGATTAGTGAAAAGTTTCTCGCATCGAAAACTACGAAACATAAAATTCCATCGTTTCTCGACTATCGAGAAAAACAGCGTTTCTGTATATTAAATCGAAAAGAGGCAATACCAGTTACGTCTTTATTGGAATATTTCCATTAAGCAGCTGTCAAAATGCAAAAAGTAAACAAATAAGAAGACGAATATAGGAAAAATTTATCAATCAAAAAGAAAATTTAAGTTTAGCAGTGAATATAACAATTGAATTTAGTGTTATAAATAAAATAAAATTATGTTAATCAATAACACGTGTACATAAATAAAAACACATTCAAATCATAAATAAATTTCATAAATACTTTCAATAAGGTATAGTTTTGTGGTGATGGTTGCTGACCAATATAACCGGCGAAACATGTTGCGCATTTACAGCCAGAGATTAAGGGCTGCAACCGACCCTTTTTTAGTTCCTGAACCGATGAGGGAAGCTTCTCGCATTCGAGATAGGCTAAAATTAAGATTTTGCCATTAAATTTTTAATTTATCATACTGCATGTATGTACATAAATATTAAGAAATAAAAAAGAAACCAAAAAAATTTAATTCATAATCTTTATATATTTATTATATTATATCTCCGTGGAAATTCTTTCAATTTTCTAAAATAAAAAGAAGAAATGAATAATGAACTACATTTAATATCTGCCGTATTCATAATAAATAATTTACACATAACAAAGGTTTAATTGACAAATTTTGTGTAAAAATATGTATGGCAAGTAAACTTTTACTAATTGCAAATTATTTTTTATGAATACGACAATATGTGTATAAATATTTAAAAGCTTTACCTTTTCTACACTTTTTGCATTCATTATGTCAATTATATACTTTTAAATTTATAACTTCCGCAACTCTTTTATTTGTGAAAAGTTTTGACAGCTCTAGCGAAAAACTTCTCACAAAATTTTAATACAGAAACAGGTTTACTCACAAGCTTCCAATGAATTACGTCAAAAAAGCTATTTTGACAGATATTTCTCGCTTCTCAAAGATACAGAAACATTTGTGTGAGAAACTCCATTTGTTGTTTCTATTCGCATAGTTTCTCTGTCAATTCCGTTGTTTCTTGTGAGAAATTTCTCGATGCGAGTAATACAGAAACGAGGCACTGGGCTTAAATCACTCAGAAAAAAGATATTCACCCTTAATGATGAAACAGAACTAGGGCATGACGTTTTTCTCCATACAATATGGCATAAAATAACGCCAGAGAATGCGGTCGTAAAATAGAATCTATTTTATTTTGGCAGCGATTTTTCTTATGCTCTCACTTTGAAGCAGAAAAGCTTTCAACAATATTACCACACTTTTAGTAAATTTCATACATTTTGTAAACAAAACCAAAGCTTCAAAAGCTTTACTGTGAGGAAAAATTAAAATAAAAGAAAAAGCTTTTTTTACCTAACAAAAAAGAAGATTAAATGACAGTTTGTGAAGTTACAGCCGTCGTTTCAATTATGTGCCTGTTTTCTCTGAGAGTCGATTTTGCTTGAAGTTGCGGACGTATTCTGTTTCATCATTTATTGTGTTTGGCGTAGTCGTAAAACGACAGCTCTTGTAGTAACTGTCGCATTTACACTCTTATTTTACTGCCTAAAACTTTCGACAAGCAAAATTTTTTAAATAAATCATAATGTAAAAGATTATACTAAACTAAATGATTATGAAGCATCCTGTTAAAGAAGTGGCAAACAAATGTTTATAAATAACAAAGAGAATAAAAATAGTCATATTTTTTTTGATATTGTTCATTTAATTTGTGCAAGTAAATTTTGTATTGCATTTTACTCATCCTCTGAATATAAAGTGGAAAAGCAGTTATTAAATTAATTCTATAAAAAGCAGCTGAGATAGCAGCAAGTGAAAATATTTTAACTTTCCAACAAAAATATTGTATTATAAATTTTTGTTCACATATGTTTAATATCAGTCCAGACCTTCGTACAACCCTCCAGGGAACGGGACGGTGGACCAATATAATTTCAATTTTCGAAAACGTTGTGTCCCGCCATTTACTATTTAGTTTTTTAAATATGCATATAATTGGTGATTTTATAAGAACTATCGGAAATTAAAAAAAAAAAACACATAAAATTCAGAAAAATGCATAAAATATTTATTTGGATCGATAGTTGGGTCGATATAATTTAATATTTGAAGATTGTTTCATGCGCCTCAAATGGTCCATCCGCTTAGTCCAATTTTGGCATACACTTTCCAACATTTCGGCCGGTATCTCACGAATAATGTTGGCAATGTTGGCTTCCAGTGCGTCAATACGAAGCCACTTGTCGCTATAGACATTAGTCTTAACATAGCCCCACAAAAAATAGTCTAGAGGCGTTAAATCGCACGATCTGGGGGCCAATTGACTGGTCCCAAGCGTGAAATAAACTGTTCACCGAACTCGCCTCTCAATTGGTCCATTGTTTCGCGTGCTGTGTGGCATGTGGCACCGTCTTGTTGAAACCACATGTCATGCAAGTCAAGCTCTTCCATTTTGGGCAAAAAAAAGTTTGTTATCATCGCACGGTAGCGCTCACCATTCACAGCAACGTTGTGATTCGCATCATCTTTGAAGAAATACGGCCCAATGATGCCGCCAGCCCATAATCCGCACCAAACGGTTGTTTTTTGTGGATGCATTGGTAGCTCTTGCAATGCTTCTGGCTGCTCTTCACTCCAAATACGGCAGTTTTGCTTGTTCACGTATCCATTCAACCAGAAATGAGCTGAACACAATTCTTCGATAAAAAATAAGTGGATCTTCATCTAACTTTTCAAGAGCCCATTCACCAAAAATTTGGCGTTGTGGTAGGTCGTTTGGCTTCAATTCTTGCACCAGCTGTATCTTATAACGCTTCACACCCAAATCCTTCCGCAAAATTTTCCACGTAGTGGTGTAACAAGAGGCCCAATTGCTGCAAACGGCGCCGAATCGATAATTCACGTTCATCACCAACACTGGCCGATACGGCTGCGATATTTTCTTCAGTTCGCACTCTACGTAAGCGTGTTGGTGGTTTAATGTCCAACAATGTAAATTTGATGCGAAATTTTTTTACAATAGCCCGAATAGAAGCCTCAGTAGGTCGATTAAACTAACCATAAAATGGAAGAAACGCGCGATGAACTTTCTTAACAGAGCACGCATTTTGGTAATAAAATTCAATAATTTGCAAGCGTTGTTCGTTTGTAAGACGATTCATGATTAAATTATAGACCAAACTGAAGATGTTTGACAGTGACACAAGATACAAAACGTGCGTGAGCTGTCAAAACTAGTGTTGCCAAAAAGATAATAGCAAAAAAATCACTCGTTATAAATAAATAAATACTCATGTCGAATGAGAAAAAATAATTCATATTTTTATTTTTGATATTTTTTTAATTGATCAGATTTTAGTTATCTGTCGTGATCAAATACGTTGACGACAACTTTGCTCCCTTTTAAAAGACAAATACGCCAAGCACGGTAGCATGTTAATGGCGTTTTTGTATTAGATTTGAAATTTGTCGTATCCACTGGCGTTTTTCGTCAATCACGGTACCATTTTTAAAAAAACGCCCGTCTTTCGCCATAAAAACGCCAAACACAATAAGAGTGATTATTTTCTCTTGTTATACTATATTTAATATTTTAACATATATTTTTGGGTTACCCCGTGCTTACGTCGCTAACTATTAACCCTCTAATGCCAGTTTCTAAAGTACTGACCAAAAACTTTTTGAATAATTTTTTTGGGTTAAATGTAGGCAAACAACTTTTTACAAATTAATCTACAGTTTAACTGGTGGGGAAAAATAAATGGGTGCTTCAAGGCACCCCTGGACCATTAATAATTAAAACATAAACGCTTTTATTGAGCATAGTTTGCGTATTGTTAACGAAAATACTTTAAATTAATCGGAAGAAAATTAAAAAACACTTATTATTTATGATTATGAGAAGCAATAAAATACTTTTTATTTTTCGAGCTGCTTAAATGGACTTTGCATTTGCAACAAAAGCATTGCGTTTGAAATTTTTTGCAATGCTTGCGCCATTTTTTGCGCTCGCTTTCATCAGTGATAATAATTGCTTGATGACTTCAAATTTTGGTCAGGTTCATACAGTTCAGTGTAAATCACAAAGGGAACGATTCCAGGACCCAAATGAGCTGGACAACCTAGACTATTACGGGGTATCCAGCGGCCGGCCTACCTAGTTGAAATGTATTTTTAACCCAGTAGCTTCGCAAATTTGGATAGCGATATATAGACATATGTATATATTATCATTCCAATGTAATTGTATATATCGTTAAAGTGGATTTTATACCGTACAGTCTAATCTTTATAATCCGGACAATTAAAAACCATATGATGGTGCCTCCCTTGCTATCAATTTATTAATTTTAAAATCTCTGTGCAATCTTTCATTATAGACTAATAATGTAAGAAATAAAAAGTATTTTTTATTCAGAAAGCTGTTTTGTATGTATGTTTCTTATCATAACGAATAAAGTAACCAGACGAAGGAACATATAGCGAGCCGGAATTTTCTGTCCATGATAAAGCAGTGTTAGATCTTTTTCTTATTCAATCTGAAAAGTTGTGAAAAATAAGCGACAAACGTATTGTATTGTATTTATTTATTTTGAAATCTTCTATCGGGTGGTTAAATTTTAAGGGCCGATGTTGAATGTGAACCACACCTAAACGCCAAGTTTTTTTTCCGAATTTTTTTGGACATTTCTCTATTTCAGACTTACTCAATTTGAACCATGGAGAGATACACAATCCAACAATGTGTTAAAGTTATCCAGACTTATTATGAAAATGATGATCAATTTTCGAAGAAAATCATCTTCAGTGATGAGGCACATTTTCACCTCAGTGGATTCGTCAATAAACAGAATTGCCGCATTTGGGCGAATGAGAATCCAAGAGTGACTGTCGAAAAACCAATGCACCCACAAAGAGTGACTGTTTGGTGCGGTTTATGTGCTGGCGGCATCATCGGGCCGTATTTTTTCCAAAATGAGGCCAGTCAGGCAGTTACTGTGAATGGTGTTCGCTATCGTGAGATGATAACGAACTTTTTATGGCCCGAATTGGAAGATATGGATGTAGACGATATGTGGTTTCAGCAGGACGGTGCCACTTGCCACACAGCTAACGAAACCATTGCTCTTTTGCGCAACAAATTCAATGGCCGTGTTATCTCACGTAATGGCGATGTCAATTGGCCGCCAAGATCATGTGATTTGACACCGTTGGACTTTTTTCTTTGGGGTTATTTGAAAGAAAAGGTGTACGTCGAAAAGCCAGTAACAATTCAACAGCTAAAGGATGAGATAATTCGGCACATTAACGGCACAGAACCTGCATTATGCCTCAGGGTCATCGAAAATTTGGACCATCGGATGGAGGTGTGCCGCCGTGGTCGCGGCGCCCATTTGGCCGATATTTTGTTCCATACATAATTGAGTAATACCAATATTTTTTTTTTTTAGCTTGGACCAGTACTCAGAGGATGACCCCTACATATGCAGTGCATTGTACCAGAACTAGGAAAATAGGTTATGAGAAGGGGGAAAGAGGGAGTAGTGTTTGTGAACATTTGACTTGAACTTTCCAACGTTATAACAGACAGGAAACACGTCTGCAGGCAACTTATTCCATAGACGAAGCGTACGGCTGAAAAACGAATTCTCTCTGTAATGCGTAGTACAATTCCCCGCGCAATCAACCACAAATGGATGAGCTCTAGACGATGAGCGCGTGCTACGTAAAAATGTGCGAGTTTCGGGAACAAGATCCCTAATCTCGTCAGAGCAAAATCCATTGTAGTAACGATAGAACAGAGTAACGCACCCCACACTGCGTCGATGCTCCAGTGAGTCAATAGAGTTGGATACCCTACTGTCACCGATAAGCTTCTTCGCCCTCTCCTGCACACGGTCGAGTAACCCCAAAATAGACTTTGAGGCACCGGCCCAAACATAAGAGTTGTATTCCATTTTCGGTCGGATGTAGGTGGTATAAATAGTAAGGAGGTCGGATGGAGTGATATATCATAATAAAATAAAATTACAATAATTTCCTAAATAGTTTGTGTTTTATTCAAAATCAACATCGGCCCTTGAAATTTAACCACCCTTTACAACAAAACTTAAGTCTTAGAAGTATACTAATAATAGTTATTTTAAAGTTTACATTGAAAAATTGTGAAAAAGAAAAATATTGAACAAAAATCAAAGAAATAAAATATGAAATAAATAAAAATTTATAAATGAATCAATAGTAAGTCGTGCAAAATATAAATTTTAGGAGGAAATTATTGCAATAACACTCATTAACATGTAGCTAAGAATAATATTGAAAAATGTTTCTTTTAAAAAGTAAATCGTTGCTAATTCCCCTAATATCCGGTGGAATAGTATATCGTGGATATGAAAAACTGCCAATTTGACACTAATGTTTTGCTTCTTAGAGGTATTATTGCTTTGCTTCTAGTGAACCGACTGAAACTAAGCCGATTATAAAGTTCATCAGGTTGACGGGAAGTCACTATTTTGTGTAACAATATCTGAGCTCTTACTCTCATTATTAAGTCCTCAAACTGAACACCAAAAATTTGCCTTGCGTAGTACTTTATACTATAAAGATTCCCGTAGGACTTAAGCCCAAACACATATCTTGTTATGTTATTATATGTCACATTCAACGTATCGCTAGCTATATTGAGTGTCGCATTTTCTGATGCGATAAAATCTACGACATCACTCACTGGACTCACCATCTGATTCGACTTTCTCAAACTATTTTTCTCATTGCTCATTACTTAAATCAGATAGTTTTAAGCGTTTGTTTCGCCCAGCGATTTCGTTAAGTAAAAAAAATTGTCAATAAAACTCAAAAAACTATAAATATTAATATGGCTAAAATATTTGCTCTTAATGCCCAAGAGTGGCTTAAGGCACTTAACCAAAACTCAACGCTCCAAAACAAGTTAAACTTCTAATTAGTTAAAATAGAAGTATATTAAAAAAAATTTTAAAGTTGAAAACATTTAAAACATAGACTCCCGCTGTCTTTTTAGATCGGGATTGTGATCAGCAAGGCACGGTTAAACATTAGGCCATTGGTGTCCAAGCCCTATGCGCTTGGTACTCATTTGTTTTTATAAAAGCTATGGGCTATGCGCTTTAATACACACAGGTGTGTGTACACGCACAAGTGCAGAGAAACAAAAATTTCGTATGCTTTGCTTATTAAATAAAATTAGTTTTTCCTTAAATGTATTGGTGTTCGCTCTTCCGTATAGAGCTTTTGGGCACCCCTGCTCTAGACGGTTAAGTTTTAATACGTAGCTAGTTTTGCTATCGTAACCTTCACTTAATTTAGTAGAATGCTTCTATTACAAGTAGCTTTAACGGCATCCAAGTTTGTTTCAAAAATGGACAATACTTTTATTTTTGTCAAGACATCGTGATCATTTTCCTATATTCAAATGCAAATACTAAATACACAAATATCTACATGAATACACTTCGATGGCTGAATAATAAAAAAGCATATCTCGATGTTTTACTACTTTATAATAAAAGGAAAACACTAAATAAAATTCAAAAAATTTTTGCAATAAGAAAGCAATATATCACAATTTCAGCTGAGAGAGAGCAATAAGTTTTTATTATTTTTTATACGTTTTTATGAGCTACACTATCAAAAATATGTAAAATGTAAAATCTAAAAATGTAAAAATAAAAAAATAAGTAAAATATATTTTACAAAAAATACATACACTTTTTTTATATTAAGCCATCGATTTGTATATTGTCTGATGATTCTTTTCTTTCCAACGTTTATTTGCAAAGTCTTAGAACTTTTATTTGTTTTTTGTTCTCATTATTCAAAAGGGAAGCGGCATAAAAATTAATTTTAATTTTATGCTTCATGACTCATTGTTTCGCGGAGATTAAAAACGTGTTTTTTTCCTTCTATTTTCATACTTAAGACTGACAACTAAAATTAACGATCAGTTTTTAATGATCCCGTTTATAAAAAGCATTTTCAAGGAGGGGGAAATATATGGAAGTATGTCAATTGAATCATTTAGAGCGGGCTAATTTTTTCGGACTCAAAAACTATCATAAAGAGATGATATGATCGTGATATAATCTTAAGAGAATACAATAAGAAAAATACGATAAATTTAAGTTTAACTAGTGCAGACATGATCCACATTTGAGATCAATTAACTGTTGAATAGTGAATGTTAATATCGTAGGTTTTTTTCTTGGAGAGAAATTTCGATAAGTGCGTCAAATCCCCTCTGGAAAACATACTTTGGTCCTGGTGTGCAGCCTGTTGGACATTTTTTAAACGTTTTTTTTTTTTTTTTGAAAGTTGTAACAATTTTATCAATGTATGAAGATTTGCGCAGCCGGCTTAAAACGTCGTCTCTCTAAATTATTAGTTGTATATTTAGTTATCTGCAGCTTCAAAAGCACTTATTGAAAGTTTCTCATCAGCTACTTCGAAATTCGGCTTCTGCATACTAGGTCCTGAAAAAGTTTATGTATTTGACGGTCCTGAGGACGATAATAAACTTTTATAGCGAAATATCGAAAATAAAAATTGTTAAACCCTTTTTATAAAAAACAACAAGAATTTAGAAGAAATAATTATAAACAAGATCAAATAATACGAATGTAAAGTTTATTAATATATAAAAAAGCATTTATATTTTTTTGTTTTTTTTTTTAATGTTATATTAGAAAATAAAATATTTAAAAGAGGTAAATCGTTTTACAAATTTTTTTACACACTGGTCACACTGTTTTTATTTTGTAGTAAAAAAAAAAATCAGCATGGACAACAACCGGCAGTCGTGTCATTTTGCTGTTGTCAAAATAAACGTTCGCATTTCAATGACTTCAATGTGTTTAGTGCTTAAATCTATTAAAAAAATTGCCATATGGGAAAAATGTATTTAAATCTATGTTGTTTACATTTGACATATTGAAGTCGGCTGTTTACTGGTTTCAATGTGTTTAATGCTTTAATTAGACTGAGGCAAAAAATCAGCATGGACAACAACCGGCAATCGTGTCAATTTGCTGTTATCAAAATAAACGATTGCATTTAAATGCATGTATTTTACATTTGACATATTGCTGTCGGTTGTCTGCTGGCTTCAATGTGTTTAATACTTAAATATATTAAAAATATTGCAAACAAATTGACCCGCTCTGATGTTCATATTTTCGAAGTATTTATGTTTGTATGGCATTACTTTTGAAATTCAAACATTTTTATTGTTATAATTTGTATTTACTTTTTGTTAATACGTAAACAAAGTATATTTGCTTATAAAATTTTATGGATAAATGTAAATACCTACACACTTATATACGTATCTACGTATTTAAAGAGTAGTTTTCCATTTGAAAAAGTTTTTGAGCTCGAAAAGTCTTCTAAGGGAATAAATATTTGAAAATTATTTTGTTAAAAACTAAATTTTTGTTTTCGTTTCATTAAAGTACAGTTCTGTTAAAAGTAAATGCTCGCTATGTCTAAACTCATGAAATTAATTTGTTATTATTTATTGTCATCTAATGGGTGATTTTATAAGAACTATCGGAAATTAAAAAAAAACACATAAAATTCAGAAAAATGCATAAAATATTTATTTGGATCGATAGTTGGGTCGATTATTTCATGCAAATGTTGGCCGCGGCTGCGCCTCAATCCGCTTAGTCCAATTTTGGCGTACTTTTTCCAACATTTCGGCCGGTATCTCACGAATAATGTTGGCAATGTTGGCTTCCAGTGCGTCAATCGAAGCGGACTTGTCGCTATAGACATTAGCCTTAACATAGCCCCACAAAAAATAGTCTAGAGGCTTTAAATCGCACGATCTGGGTGGCCAATTGACTGGTCCCAAGCGTGAAATAAACTGTTCACCGAACTCGCCTCTCAATTGGTCCATTGTTTCGCGTGCTGTGTGGCATGTGGCACCGTCTTGTTGAAACCACATGTCATGCAAGTCAAGCTCTTCCATTTTGGGCAAAAAAAAGTTTGTTATCATCGCACGGTAGCGCTCACCATTCACAGTAACGTTGTGATTCGCATCATCTTTGAAGAAATACGGCCCAATGATGCCGCCAGCCCATAATCCGCACCAAACGGTTGCTTTTGTGGATGCATTGGTAGCTCTTGCAATGCTTCTGGCTGCTCTTCACTCCAAATACGGCAGTTTTGCTTGTTCACGTATCCATTCAACCAGAAATGAGCCTCCTTGCTGAACACAATTCTTCGATAAAAAAGTGGATCTTCATCTAACTTTTCAAGAGCCCATTCACCAAAAATTTGGCGTTGTGGTAGGTCGTTTGGCTTCAATTCTTGCACCAGCTGTATCTTATAAGGCTTCACACCCAAATCCTTCCGCCCAATTGCTGCGAACGGCGCCGAATCGATAATTCACGGTCATCACCAACACTGGCCGATACGGCTGCGATATTTTCTTCAGTTCGCACTCTACGTAAGCGTGTTGGTGGTTTAATGTCCAACAATGTAAATTTGGTGCGAAATTTTTTTACAATAGCCCGAATAGAAGCCTCAGTAGGTCGATTAAACTGACCATAAAATGGAAGAAGCGCGCGATGAACTTTCTGAACAGAGCATGCATTTTGGTAATAAAATTCAATAATTTGCAAGCGTTGTTCGTTTGTAAGACGATTCATGATTAAATTATAGACCAAACTGAAGATGTTTGACAGTGACACAAGATACAAAACGTGCGCGAGCTATCAAAACTAGTGTTGCCAAAAAGATAATAGCAAAAAAATCACTCGTTACTTCAATCATTTCACCTTGTAGAGAGAAAAAAAATTGAATTTCGTTTCAATCACTTACCACTCAATTACATTTTTATTAAAGTTCAATTGATGAGAAAAACTTTATTATCATTTAATAAAAATCGTTTTGAAATTACTTTTCGACAATTTTGTTTATGATTCAATTAAAGAAATAATTGAAATCAATTAAGATATTTTGAAAAATTGGTGGAATTAAATCACAAATTTATATTCCATTAATTTTTAGACATGTTTAGATAAATAAAGTCAAAAAAATTTATCTTAGTACGAAAACTTTTGTATACATCTGTAGGAAATTAAAAATTGCATTTTTTTCGTTGTTATTTCAATTTAAAAATAGCCAAGTAAGTATTTAAGTCTATTTATTTACGTTAATAAAATACAAAAAAAAAAAGCTTTTGTAAAAAATCTTGTTTGCTTTAAGCTTCATTAAGAAAGATAAATAAATGTACATACATTGTATACACTATATGTATTTTTAACAATAAAGCCAGTAAAAATATTACCACGTTAAGCTCTGCCAAGATCAAGATCAAGTCGATAAATTCATTTGCACATCCCCAGCATTGACTTCATACCAGCAGTGCTATTTTTATTGCAAGCAGTTTTTTAATTGTAAATTAATACTCCACATACTTATAAATTATAAATTATTGTTTAAATACATTTCCCATTTATAATTCAATTTTATACTACATTTTTCTCTACAAAAAAAAAAAAAAAATTTGCATATTGCCTGCCAATTGTCGTAAATAAAGTCGTACAAATGAGTGTGTTTAAAAATAAAACAATAAAATTTACACTTCTCCGCCTATTGATCGTCTTGAACAAAAAAAATTTTTCCCAGTTCTACGTCGGAATGTTTGAATTATTTTGACTGGCTGATCGTTGCTTAGACGGCCGGACGGACACTTGTTGTAAATGTTGGAAATAAAACACAACGTAAATTTTTCCTATTCATTTCTGCATAAATTACCCTGTAGTTCGCGGGTCGTGGAGGTAAATTTTTGAAATTTCAATATGTATGTACGAGTATATAAGTATGAAAACTAGTACAGTGCACGCCCGATATTTACGCCTAATTAAAAACCTATCGTTTATTATATTAAACATAATTTGCGAAAGAGTTAACAAAAAGTTCGTTTAGTTTTGAGCATTTCGAATCCACTATGAATATTTTCTCTGTACACTAAATGCTATTCAATCATTATATCTGGGAAAAATGTTATAAGTAATAAATTCAAGTACTTAAAACTAACACTACGTAAGTAAATTCCTAAACATGGAATGTGTAAAAAACCATTTCATTTCATTTTAACAAGACCAAGTCTTACAATTACGGCGCAGGAAAAATTTTAGTGCACAAGATTTCATGCCTAAACAAATCAACTACATGCAAAGAAAAGGCAGTTTAAAATATGGTTACAGCAACATTAGTATATGCACCATCACATTGAGTACTATTGTTAAAAACAGTGTATTTTCGGGTGAATTATAGTTTGCTTCCCCATAAATATGTTTTCGTTTGCATTTCCGTAAATCTATTGTTGCCGTCTATCAATTTCAGAATATGGTTGCAAGGAATGTTAGTATTGTGCATAATTTTCTTTTAAAGTACAATAGCTTTTATTGCACCCAATACTAAAATAACGAGTGATTTTTTTGCTATTATCTTTTTGGCAACACTAGTTTTGACAGCTCACGCACGTTTTGTATCTTGTGTCACTGTCAAACATCTTCAGTTTGGTCTATAATTTAATCATGAATCGTCTTACAAACGAACAACGCTTGCAAATTATTGAATTTTATTACCAAAATGCGTGCTCTGTTAAGAAAGTTCATCGCGCGCTTCTTCCATTTTATGGTCAGTTTAATCGACCTACTGAGGCTTCTATTCGGGCTATTGTAAAAAAATTTCGCACCAAATTTACATTGTTGGACATTAACCCACCAACACGCTTACGGAGAGTGCGAACTGAAGAAAATATCGCAGCCGTATCGGCCAGTGTTGGTGATGACCGTGAATTATCGATTCGGCGCCGTTCGCAGCAATTGGGCCTCTGTTACTCCACTACGTGGAAAATTTTGCGGAAGGATTTGGGTGTGAAGCCTTATAAGATACAGCTGGTGCAAGAATTGAAGCCAAACGACCCACCACAACGCCAAATTTTTGGTGAATGGGCTCTTGAAAAGTTAGATGAAGATCCACTTTTTTATCAAAGAATTGTGTTCAGCGACGAGGCTCATTTCTCGTTGAATGGATACGTGAACAAGCAAAACTGCTGTATTTGGAGTGAAGAGCAGCCAGAAGCATTGCAAGAGCTACCAATGCATCCACAAAAAACAACCGTTTGGTGCGGATTATGGGCTGGCGGCATCATTGGGCCGTATTACTTCAAAGATGATGCGAATCACAACGTTACTGTGAATGGTGAGCGCTACCGTGCGATGATAACAAACTTTTTTTTGCCCAAAATGGAAGAGCTTGACTTGCATGACATGTGGTTTCAACAGGACGGTGCCACATGCCACACAGCACGCGAAACAATGGACCAATTGAGAGGCGAGTTCGGTGAACAGTTTATTTCACGCTTGGGACCAGTCAATTGGCCACCCAGATCGTGCGATTTAAAGCCTCTAGACTATTTTTTGTGGGGCTATGTTAAGGCTAATGTCTATAGCGACAAGTCCGCTTCGATTGACGCACTGGAAGCCAACATTGCCAACATTATTCGTGAGCTACCGGCCGAAGTGTTGGAAAGAGTATGCCAAAATTGGACTAAGCGGATGGACCATTTGAGGCGCAGCCGCGGCCAACATTTGCATAAAATAATCTTCAAACATTAAATTATATCGACCCAACTATCGATCCAAATAAATATTTCATGCATTTTTCTGAATTTTATGTGTTTTTTGTTTTTTTTTTTTTTTTTTAATTTCCGATAGTTCTTATAAAATCACCCATTATTTGTTTTTATCATATCTATTACACACTTACTCACATTTAACATATAAAGCGCTTTTCCTAAATTATTTGAAAAATTAGTGACTGATTATACTTCTCATCACGCGTCGTCTCTTTTATCCTTTGTTCAACACGGTTTCCGGAAAGAATGTTCTACCACAACAAACTTACTACAGCTGACAACTATTGTTACATCACGGTTTCGTACAACGGATGCAAACTGACATAGTGTACACTGATTTTAGTAAGGCGTTTGATAAAGTAAACCATAAATTGCTTTTAAAGAAACTGGACTTAATGGGACTTTCAAACCAATGCTTAAAGTGGATTGATTCTTATTTATCAAATCGTAAGCAATGTTTTCGATTCAAAAATATTTTTTCAAAATTTGTGGACGTCACTTCCGTTGTGCCCCAGGGAAGTCATCTTGGACCTTTACTCTTTATTTTATTTATTAATGATCCCCCTAAAGTTATTCAATTTTCTAATGTCTTAATGTACGCAGACGACGTAAAAATCTTTTTAAGTATTGACAAATATTCTGATCACAATCTACTACAGAAGGACTTAGAGAGCTTTTATAATGGGTGATTTTATAAGAACTATCGGAAATTAAAAAAAAAAACACATAAAATTCAGAAAAATGCATGAAATATTTATTTGGATCGATAGTTGGGTCGATATAATTTAATGTTTGAAGATTATTTCATGCAAATGTTGGCCGCGGCTGCGCCTCAAATGTCCATCCGCTTAGTCCAATTTTGGCATACTCTTTCGAACATTTCGGCCGGTATCTCACGAATAATGTTGGCAATGTTGGCTTCCAGCGCGTCAATCGAAGCGGGCTTGTCGCTATAGACATTAGCCTTAACATAGCCCCACAAAAAATAGTCTAGAGGCGTTAAATCGCACGATCTGGGTGGCCAATTGACTGGTCCCAAGCGTGAAATAAACTGTTCACCGAACTCGCCTCTCAATTGGTCCATTGTTTCGCGTGCTGTGTGGCATGTGGCACCGTCTTGTTGAAACCACATGCCATGCAAGTCAAGCTCTTCCATTTTGGGCAAAAAAAAGTTCACAGTAACGTTGTGATTCGCATCATCTTTGAAGAAATACGGCCCAATGATGCCGCCAGCCCATAATCCGCACCAAACGGTTGTTTTTTGTGGATGCATTGGTAGCTCTTGCAATGCTTCTGGCTGCTCTTCACTCCAAATACGGCAGTTTTGCTTGTTCACGTATCCATTCAACCAGAAATGAGCCTCGTCGCTGAACACAATTCTTCGATAAAAAAGTGGATCTTCATCTAACTTTTCAAGAGCCCATTCACCAAAAATTTGGCGTTGTGGTAGGTCGTTTGGCTCCAATTCTTGCACCAGCTGTATCTCATAAGGCTTCACACCCAAATCCATCCGCAAAATTTTCCACGTAGTGGAGTAACAGAGGCCCAATTGCTGCGAACGGCGCCGAATCGATAATTCACGGTCATCACCAACACTAGCCGATACGGCTGCGATATTTTCTTCAGTTCGCACTCTACGTTGGTGTTGGTGGTTTAATGTCCAACAATGTAAATTTGGTGCGAAATGTTTTTACAATAGCCCGAATAGAAGCCTCAGTAGGTCGATTAAACTGACCATAAAATGGAAGAAGCGCGCGATGAACTTTCTTAACAGAGCACGCGCGCGTGAGCTGTCAAAACTGGAGTTGCCAAAAAGATAATAGCAAAAAAATCACTCGTTAGTATACATACGTATATTTTATGACATAGTTAGTTGTAAATAAACAAAATAGTAGGAACTATCCAGGAATGTCGTTTATTTAATTAATATGGTGAAGGAGGACAAAAATATGATTCTATATTAAGAAAGCTATTTATGACATTAGTATGGTTGTTAATGAAACTAATATGGTTATATAATAAATTTAATTTTTGCAGCTTCAGATCTTTGTTTTTTATAAAAAGTTTACAATTTAAAATCTTTTAAAAGATTTTAAATTGTAAATTTTTTTATAAAAAACAAAAAACAAAGATCTGAAGCTGAAAAAATCAAATTTATTTAACAAACGAAGATCAAATAATATTGAGATAAAATGGTTACATAATATAATTTTTTTTAGCATTTTTTTATTTATTGAATCTTCAAAATGAACTAACAATAGGTATTCAAATTTATTGAATTTTGGTTGAACTTTTATCATTTTTTTAAATTAAATTTTTGACTTGTACATTTGTACAATGGGTTATAGTTCAGGTTTTTTCCCAGTGGGTGCTGATGAGTAGTGTAGCGACTACGAAACAGCTAGTTTTTATTTTTATTATTTTTCTTGTCTTCTTCAATCAAAATTTATTAATCACAGCAAGTTTGTATTGTAAAAAATCCTTCTTAAGAAAAAACTTAAGAAAGGAAAAAACCTGAACTATAACCCGTTGTACAAATGTACAAACCAAAAATTAAATTTAATAAGTATTCAAATCTTAACACTAAATTTAAAATTAAAAAAAATGTGCTCTAAAATTAAAAAAAAAAAAAAAAAATGTGCTTTATACTTAAGTCCGGCCAATGCTAGACAAAAAGTTTTATTATGCGGGAGCTATTTCGGTAAAATCACCTATTGAGCCATCTGATGCTGGCAACGGTATCCCTTCTTCTGAGCCGAGTGTGGCCGCCAAAATTAAGAATATTGCGCGCATGGGGGTTTGGATGAAGTTCCAGTTTACTGACATACCGTGTCGCGTATTTAGAAAATTCCTCTTTTATATAATATAATGTTTGGCATAATAACATGGTTGGGTATGACATTATTATGGTAACTTTACTAGGACTGTGGTTGTTCACAATTATAACAATGTTAAACCAGAATATATTGTGGTTATTTATAATTTTTTTTTTCAATGGCGTTTCAAATATAACAATATAAAATTATCGGTACCAACCATATAATTCAATAATAGGATATTGCCCTTAGAATATTGTCAAGTCAACCATATGTTTTTTCTACGTGTGGGATTATTAAAAAAAATAAAATTTTAGATATATAAAAGTTAGACTTAAAAATATTTATTAAACAAGAAACGTTATAATGACAAATAATAATGAAAAAAATTAATAAAAATATTATATTGGTCTTAATTATTTGACCTTTTTTATTAATTAAATTGAAATGTTGCTTATGCTTGAGGTCAGTTTTGTTTTTTTTAATGTTTCAATTAAATTCGATATTTCGTCTTCTTTCGACTTCTTCAGGACAAACTGAAAAAAATTTTCCTGAAGAAGTCTTCCAAAGGAAGACAAAATATCGAATTTAATTAAAACATTTTTTATATAAGAAACAAAACTGACCTTAAGCAACATTTCAATTTAACTTTGCATGCTTTGCGCTTGATTAACGTGTGGTATCAACATGGCTGTGCCACATCGCATATAAACATGATTATAATGGAATTACTGCGAGTAGTATACCTTCATGGCGGACACCCTGTACTTATAAGTTTACTAAAATATTTTTTTCTTCCGTGTGGACCGTACGTCGTCTTCCGGTACATAAAAAATGTCTTACTGTACCATGTTGCCGATAATTTGCACATAAAAAAGCAATTCATCTTTGATTTTCAAAATAAAATTTAACAATTTTTGATCGCTGTTCTGTTGTGTAACGTATCATGTTAAAGTCACTAATTCTTCTACACAAAGTTCTAAAATAAAAAATATAGATAAATTAAAAAATTTATTGAAAATTTTAACCATAAAGGTAGTTCTGCGCCACCCTGTTTATGCGTGTAAATATTGGCGCATATGATATACATGTGTGTATGTCGTTTGCCTTATCTTCACAATCAACTGACTCCCATTTAATAAGTGTTTAATTTTATGCAAACAATAAAAGTCTAGTAATTACTCCAACTAAACAAGAAACCACTTGGAAACTGTTGCATCCAGTCTTTGGGGCACATGCGTTTCATGCTCAATTAACGTCATTGCAATGTTTGTACTCGTACCCTGGTATTTATTTCTCTCATGACAATTGTGATTAAACTAATTTTACTTTTCATTTCCTATTTTGTTAAATAATTATACATGAATGTAATCCCAACAACTGCAGCAAACGTATTACGCGCGTTTTTTATTGTTGTAGTTGTTGTTGTTGGCAAACTATTTGTATTTTATTTTGTTATTCTCTTAAAAATAAACATTTTATTTTGTTATTCTCTTAAACATAATTTTATTTGAAGCTCTCTAATACTCTCTTAAGTAATCTTCAGGGATGGTGAACTCACTACACTTTAGAATTTTAAGACTAATGTGGTGTTTTTGGTTCACAAATGAATGATACGCCTAGAATATTTGTATGAAATATACTGAATATATTAAGTGTATTTCATTCAATTTTTCCAGACGTTTCTCTCATTCGTGCGTCATAATTTTTTAAAGTTCGTTTTTAATGTATCTGTTGTAGAAATTTATGTGATATTAGTGTTATTTTCCACATTAAACAGGTAAATTAAAATTACAAAATAAATATAAACATATTGTTAAATGTATTGTTTTTAATAATATTTATTAAACAGATGCCCCTAAAGAAGTCAACAAAAATTGACGAAACGTTTTGAAAAAAATGGAAATAAAATTGTTTTAATTTACATTGGAAAATTTAGGTCAAATTAGCTAAAGGAAGAACTAAGGTTCTTAAAAATATCGTATCACATTACAACATTTCTGCGTTTTTGTAAGATACCTAAAATATAAAATTTCAAATATACATTATGATCGATAAAGAACTGACCAGCATTGAAAAAATTCAAAGCCGGCAAAATCAATTTCTTCGAACGATTACTGCAGCTCCATGGTACGTAAAAAACTCACGAATTCATAAAGATTTCTGTACGCGACAAGATATATCAGTGAACTGGAACTTCACCCAAATCCTCTTGCACGGAATATACTTAATTTTGAAGCCCACTCTCGGTTGAGAAGGATTGATACCCTTGCCACCATCAGAATGTTAGATAGGTGATTTTACCGATATTTACCGTGCAAAATAAAACATTTTTGTCTAGCATTGGATGGACTTAATTAATTTTGTGTATTTAGTATTAAGATTTGAATACGTATTATTAGTTCACTTTATGAAGATTCAATAAATAAATAAATGAAAAAAAGTGGGCCTCTTTCAGTGTTTCTTTTCTTAGAATGTTACATAATTATTTTTGCTTTCTTCCGATTTGCTACATTAAAACTTATAGTGTTTTCGTTTCAACACAAATATGTTGCCTTGTTCAAAGGTAACATTTTTTTGCAAATCACGGTAAAAATGCAATTTGTTGTTTACTCACAACAAAACCTAAGTTATCGGTTACCGTGACGATGAGATAGTTACGTGAAATTTTTGGGAGAAACAACGCGCCAACAAAAAGCACAATGCATCGTGTAGTGAACGATTTTGAAGAAAGAGGGTTTGAAGGTGATAGGCCCAAGCATGGACCACAACGTACTGCAAGATCTGTTCAAAACATAACCACTAGTAAAGAAAGTGTACAAAACAATCCATCAACACCGTGCTCAGGAGCTGCGTCTTCAAAGAACAACTTTGGCCATAATTTTGCACAATGATTTACATTTGCTTCCAATTAAAATTGAGTTGACATAAGAGCCGCTTCCACAAGACCATTTACGCTGCCAAACATATACCAACAAGATGTTACAGCACGCCCATGACAATCCCGATTTTCATGAAAAGATGATAATGACTGACTAGGCACATATTGGTTTGCATGGATATGTGAATAAACAGAATAGCCAGTTCTGGGCAATTTACTCATAACATACCATTGCAATTTGCTTAGGAAGAATCATCGGGTACCTTATTTTTTTGAAACCGAAAACGGCGTAACGTTAACTGCGAATGTGGATCAATGTTGTGTTATGTTGAAAACTTTTTAACGCCACAACTGTGGTATCAACAAGACCTTGCCACATCGTATACAACCAGGATTACAATGGAATTATTGCGAGTAATAATCTTTCCCGCGGGCACACTGTACTACTGTTATAATATTTTTAGCCTGTCTGTAAGGATATTATATACACATAGACAAACATTGTAGATCAATAAATTAATGTGCTGTTCATAGAACACAGACGAGCAACTCGTCTAGGAAATTTGTATGAAATTCAATTTTTTTGAATAGTTTCCATAGAAGTTTTTTATATATGTCGCCCGTCTGTGTTCTATGAACAGCGCATAAATAAACAACTTGTGCAGAAAATTTGTACGAAAAGCACTTAAAAAAATACGGTATAAACGGGTCGCTCTTCTGTGTTCTGTAAACATCTTATTAATTTATTTTACTTTTGAAAGGGCAAAACGCTTTTCTGGCTCTGCTTTTGATTACGCGTAATTTATAAAGCACAAAATTTATGTGGTGTTAATGAAACACCAATGAGTGATGTGTTGAGAAAATTTGTTTAAAATACACTCAAAATATAGACCATATTCCATAAACATTTTCTAGACGTATCACTCATTCGTGATCCGTAAACATAACATTAAGCCTTATGCTTTAAACACACTCGAGACAGCAGGCTACCGACTACAAAAGCTCAAAATTAAAATACACATGTTCTTATGAAAATGATTATTTTGAAAACAGCAAGGTAACACGGCTGCAGGTTGTTGTCCGTGCTGATTTTGTCGTTGTAGTCCAACTAAACTAATTTCTATTTTTGTTTACTACAAAAGCTTTGTTAGTGATGTCAATGTATCTAGGGAAATCAAATAAATTAGTTTAAAATAAAAGAAATTTACAAATTGTATTCATAAAAAAGTTAAACAGCTTTAGAAATCATTTTTAGAGCAAATACAACAAAACTGTATTCATACAAGAATTTTACGTTAAAATGTTCTATTAAGAACTTTTTAAGTTAACCGTTTTTAAAGATGATAGCACCCATTTTTAAGACAAGTTTCAGGCGGTGTTTGTGTTTTTAGATATTGTTTATTCATCATATCCTTCGTATGCGCTGTTTTTTGTAAAAAAAATTGGCAAAAAGTATTGTTATTTAAAATGTCGGATAATTTTAGTTCTGTGTGCTTATAAAAAGGAAATGTGTCCCAAGAGTAAAAGCAATAAATTTTATATTTTCTGGTATGCATTACGAGTACATGTTGTAATTGATCGTGGCAATTATTGTTATAATTGGAAAATAAAAATCCTGCTTGGTGAAAGCCAGATTTGAACTTTATTAACTAGAAAACAATGAACCATTTAGATATAAGAGCATAACTTCAAATTTAATTTTTAAATAACTAAAATACACATAAACAAATTTTCATAACCGCAAAAATCAACATGATAGTTTTCCGACAGATTTTTGTAACCTGAAATTTAGTATAGAATAGACTACTGCGTTTTATTTGCATTTTCCGTAAACCGCAAAAAGAATTCTTGTTCTTACATGTATTGCAATTTATTACAGATGTTTTATATATTTCTTTCTGTTATTATAATATTATTGAAACATCAATCAGTTTTGGATAAACACACACGTATTCTTTTATGTATGAAGGTGTATATTTCTAAATTGAAAATGTTTAATAATAACTCTTGCCAAAAAATTATTTCCGTATATTGGTTTATAAATTACGGAGTTATATTTAAATTACTTTAGTCTTTAAATAGTTCATTACATTTACTTGCTTTTTTCTTACTCTTGACAACCTAGTTGATAGTTTTAGAAACAGCTAAAAAAAATTTAAGTGGCACCATTGAAATGCAAAAAAAGCAGCTGTTTATATTTCAGAAGGTTTATTATTTATTTTGGATTTTAATTGTGATTTGATATAATTTTTTTTTTAATATTAATATTTATTATTACATCGAATACTAGGTAGCTCGCACTATTTTAGCAATAGCTACTACAGAATTTTCTAAATTTCCCTCAGCCATTTTATATGCACAAAATATTTTTAATATTTGTAAGGAGATAAAGAAAACAATATCAGCTGTTTATTATGTAGCTGACTGCAGGCTACATTTGTAGTCGTGTGTTCGTGTAGCCTGCTGTCTCGAATGTGTTTAATGCTTGAGTATGAAAGAAAAAATTAAAGTTATATATTTCTCTTTTGGCCTAATATGTCAAAGAGGGCAAAAGCTTGCTTTGGCATTGAAAGTCAAAAAGTAAAGAGGTCAATTTTGATGTAAGCACTTACCTGTTGAGAAACACACCCCTAAAAACTTTTTTTTTCTTTTGTAGAATAAATGTCATACAAAAAGCTTTTAGTAAGCAACAAAATAAAAAGCTGCGTTTCTACACTTATCATCCGACATAGAAAAAAAGTCTCCAACTTGCCTTGCAACAAAACGGAACGAAATCTAAGACGAGAAAGACAAAAACTCCAGCTATTATTTGTTCTTCTTTAAGGATGCGTAACATTACAAATTTTTTGATAACAAAATATTGTCTTGTTTAATGTCTGAAATAAGAATTTTATTAATTTAAATTATGCTGTTTAAAATTAAAAAAAATTAGTGACTATTACAGAGGTTTGTTAAAGAAAATATATTAAAAACTCAATGCTTTTGGTGGAAGCTGGGTAAAAATAAAAGAAAACGATTTGTATGCCATCTAGCGAATGGGAACAAAAACAGGGTGTTTTTTCTTTGGTTTGGAAAATTTTTTCTTTTCCGAGGATTTCATGATTATTCTTCATTTTGACACATTGATTGAATTTTTTTTATTAATTCTTTGCATATGTTGTGTAGTTGGAGCAAGTTTCCATTTTTCTGAAAAAGTGTCCTCGTCTTCACCAGAAATTGGAAAATTCAATTTTTTTAAGTCATATTTCTCAATTCCCAAGATTATTTCAGATATCTGACCTACCAGGTGTCATAGAGGACCCTTTTAGCTTCCATTTCTATATGGTGTGTAGTTAGAGCAAGTCTCCATTTTTCCAAAAAAAAGTGCACTCATCTTTACCAGAAGCTTGGAAACATAACTAATTTTAATACGTAATTATTTTTAATTTCCAAAAAGATTTTTAATACCCAGCTGATTGGGTACCATAAATGAACTTCTTGGCTTTAGTTCGCACTTAATTTTTAACAACGATATGGCTTCCTAGTTTTTCTTTAGCCTTTTTGTTTTAAATGACTGCAAATTTGCTTCCACTGTTAAATCGTTAACAGAGCTCTGTTAATTGAAAAATGTGACTATGCTAAGAACGAGTGGTGTTTGTCTGAGAACTTAAATACGTATTTCTCTTCACACACATGTTTTCCTTCTCCTGTAAAATTGCGATTATTTTTTAGGGCCTTTCTGCATGAGACCAACGATATATATATATATAAGAAAAGTCTTTGTAGTAAAATTTTTTTTAAGGTTTTTATTATTTTAAATATCCAGAAATTTCGTAAGTCTCCTTTACTTTACTATTCTTATTTAAAAGTCAAAATGTCCGTTATCGTTAAAATCGTTAATTTGTTTAAGGAAAAATCCCCACATCCTAAGTGAAGGTAGGGAATGAACAAAATCCGGCGTTTCCAACTCCCTTCGATGCATTTATATTTTTAAGTTTTATGCAAAAAAACAATTTCTTTATCTTCGAATGTACCGTGTTATTCGTTGTCGAAATCGATAAATAGCTGTTTTTATGTTTTTTATTTCTAAAATTATTTAATTGTCTGCTTCATCATATTCCTCAACATCATCATCATCATCATCATCGTCCTCTAAATCACCATCATCTTCCTCCTCGTCATTTTCTTCTTCAACTTCTTCGTCGTCGTCATCATCCTTGTACTTGGACATTGTTTTCTTACGATTTACTTTCGGCTTTTGACGATTTTGTTTCTCCTCCACTGAGTCGGATTTTTCATCGCTTAAATTGTCATCGTCGCTGCTGCTTTTATTTTTGGCGGCCTTAAGAGATAATTTTTGCAATTCGGATGGATTAATGATTTTGACACGACGGTTGGTAGAATCTATGGACTTGACTTTGATTTCATGGAAGTCTGAAATACGTTTGTCATCAAAACTGGAATACTAAAGAAGTGTAAAATATTAGATTTTGAATAGAAATAGTAAAAATTTTAGTGAAAAAGAAAAAAGGTGTAAAAAATGATATGCTGTTTACAGAACACAGACGAGTGAATCATTTACAACATTTTTATACAATGCAGACAAAAAATGAATGTGATGTTTTCAGAACACAAACTAGATACTGGTCTAGAAAATGTGCATGGAAATCGCACATGTCGCTCTTCTGTGTTCTGCGAACAGCACGTAAGTGCTGAGTCGTTCGCCTTTGCTATGTGAGCAATAATCAAGATTATTCAGTACGAAAATTCAAAAGATTACAGGAAAAATAACCATAAGCGGAACAGTAGGGTTGACATTTCTCATATATAGTAAAGACATCAGTTTTTCTTTGTTTTTTGAAGACTGTTGCAGACATCTCAGACGGGTGTAAAACGATTTACATGGGCACCTGCCAGTGTAGCCTTGCCCCGCAGTGATTTTATCACCGGATGAATGCAATGTGTCTAACAGCAATGTGTCATGTACGGGGGGTACATGACAAACTGCCATGCATGAGTACCAATTTGATCTCATGTTGTTGGGTTAGATCCCATACAGATAACCAAGTAAGTTTTCAATATCTTACGGAATGAAGCAGTTTAAAATGCGGAATATTGTGTATAAAATGTTACAAATGTTATAAAAGTAATGGCAAAATAAAAATGTTAGTAAAGCTACGCACACACGGTTGTCAGATCTTACAATATTGCCAGTAAAATTTTCTGAAAATGTATTACAATCGTGTGAATTGCCAATTTTTAACTTACAACGTTGTCAGAAAACCCATTGTCAATCAATTGTAAGACGACAATGTTTTCAGGCATCTGACAATCGTGAGAACACTCTTCGTCGGCATTGCCAGATAATTGGCTGGTATTGTAAGCTCAGTTTTAATTGTCAGATACATAAAATTAATGCATCTGACAATGGCATCATTGTCAGAAAAAAGTTTGATGGGCAACACTGCCAAACAGATGGTTGTTGATATGCATAAGTGGAAATGCCTTACAACATGTCTGGCAATTGTTTTTCATCTAACAATCGGACAAACGTGTGAACTGAAAATTTTTGTTGTCAGATGAACTATTTGTCTGACAATAAAATTGTAAGATTTTCTTACGATCGTCTGAACACATAATTTACTTCTGCGGAACAATTTTTCATTGTCACTACATTGTCAGCATGTTGCCAGATCTTACAATATTGTAACATCTGACAACCGTTTGTACATAGCTTAATACTTTCCTGTATAAAACAAATTTTTGATATTTTGGAAAGTTTTTTTTTCAGATGATACGTTGTAAAATATAATCAAATTAGTCATTACGTCAAAAATATGCTTTTTAAGTTAACTCATTAACGTAAATACTTACGACAAAAACATGTATTTTTAATTTGAAATATAAATGAATTAGTCGTTACGTTAAAAACTTGCTAAGCTTAATTTTTAACTATGTGACGTAATGACTTACGTCAAAAGCATTATTAACGCGAAATTATTTATATATATTTTTCTTAATAGAAAAGAAAAATAATTGAAACTTTAGAAATTTTTAAATACTGTTAAAAATCGTAGCTGCTAAATAATGGTCAGTAATCATAAAAAGTAGCAAATATTATATTATGCATCGTTGATATCGTGTGGAAGCGCCCATACTCGTATATTTTCCAAATAATTTTTTCTGTAATATATTTTTTTATACTATACAATATTTCACACAAATATAACCTGTCACAAAGATTTAGTAAAATAGCTCTAAAAACGACTCTAAAAAACAACAGCGATGGGCAGGAGCGCTTTGAATAAAAAGAGATAAATTTAAGGAAAAAGTGCGAGGAATTTAAGGATAATTTTTAATTCTAGAATATATGTATGTCATTATGTACAAACGTATAATCAAAAAGACTCAAAAGTAATCCTTTGATTACTCTAGATTACCTTTGGTTATTTTTCTGTAACTTAAAATAATTCCGATTACTTTTAGATTGTAGCAGTCATAATCAATTACATATCAGAAATTGTCTAGACGAGTGATTACTAACAATAATATAGGATGGACCAGAAATTACAGGGGTTAAGCCCCTTTACATAACATTTTCGTTTATATATCTTTTTTCTATCTTTTTTCAGATTATATAAATAACACTTGAATAATAAATAATGGACAGGTGCACAACTGAACCAAAAACCAGAATAATAGAATTTTATTATTTAAATTATAGATCAATTATTTTAACGCAAAGCGCATATTGTCGACATGTTAACGCCAGAATTTCGCCCTCGGAAATAGTGGTTCGTTGCTTAGTTGATCCGATCGTCATTACCAACATGGCAATGTAACAGATTTGCCTCGAACCAGTAGACTTCGTTTAAGTCGTACTGCGGAAAATATTGAACGAGTACAGCAAAGTGTTAACGAAACACCAGAAACATCTGCCAGAAGGTGTTCTGCTTAGCTAGTAATGTCTCGTACGTCACTACGGCGCATTAACAAAAAAGATTTTAGTTATACCCATAGGTTAGGTTAGTTAGGCAGGCCGCTGGACTTTCCAAAAATTACCTGGATACTCCAACTCACTTGGGTCCTGAAGATCGTTCCCTCAGTTATACCCATATAAGGCGCAAGAATTAAAACCCGCAGATCATCGGCAATTTCTAAATTTTGTTGTTAAATTTCAAGAGTTCCAAGAGCCATTCATCAACGCCAGTTGCATACCACTACACGTAGAAAAAAATATATGGTTGATATGACCAGGGCTGGGCAAAATACACAGATTATGTATTTCAAATACAAGATACAAAATACTTTCCAGGAGTGTATTTCAAATACAAGATACAAAATACTTTACAGTAATGTATTTTAAATACAAGATACAAAATACTTTCAAGTTGTGTATTTTAAATACAAAATACAACTACAAAATACAAATACATATTTGTAATTTAGTCTCAGAAAAATGTACCCGTCTGGCTTTAGATACATATTTTATTTTACATATGCACTTAAACTAAGTTATATATTCATATTATTGTTCTAAACTTGCTAAGAAATTAAAGGAACAAACCTAATATTTAGCATTTGATAGATAGTAAATAAAAAATTCATTCGGCAAAACAAGTATTTCCTTTAATAAAAACTAGATATTTCAATCAGTTATCTGACAAACAATAATCTTTCTACAGGTCCTGAGGAATACAAGCTGCTGTCAAATTCTATAAATGCATTTATTTTTGATTCTTGGATAGTTTTCCAGAACAGCAAGCTCCTTGCTTTTATCATTTTGAAAACTGATAAGCTCAAGTTCCAAATTTGATTTACGAGGTTGATCACTGTATTGTCCAAAACAACAATAAAATCTTCATTATCTTTACCTCAACTACTACTTCTTCTGCATCCAGTCATGGTTTCACGTTTTTTGCAATTTTTCTCCATGGTATCTATTGCAAAATTTTTAATTTTTTGCCTCTCTTTTACTGAGATGCTTTCTGGCAATCAGCTAATTTTGAAACTAGGATGGAAACATGACACCGATATGTCTCTATTTGCTCCAGGTGTCAGCATGAGAAACTCATTAAATCTTATTTCCAAGCTCTCCATTAATTTTGTTAAAATACAACTTAAATGCCTCAGAGTATTATATTGCAGTGGATGTAATCTGGTTCTCGCAGCCTAAAGTTTTCCATAATAAAAATTATTTCCCTGTATATCAAAAGCTGGTGGCAAATATATAGAAATTTATACTGATATCACCCGGTTAGTGTAAAATGTATTAGCTCTGTATAAATGAAAGCCAAATTGCAGTATTGCAAAATGATAAACATTTTAGTGGTTGTAGTTTCTAGCGGTTTTAGCTTTTGTGAAATAACTTGTTTTCAATTTTTTATTATAAGTAAATGTATTTTGTAAAAATGTATTTTTGAGCCACATGTATTTGAAATACAAAATACTATTAAGTTATGTATTTGAAATACAAAATACTAAATACATTCCGGTCGTGTATTTGAAATACAGATACAAAATACGTATTTGTATTTCAAATACAAGTATTTCAAATACTGCCCAGCCCTGGATATGACAATATTCTAAGGACAACATACTATTGCTGAATTGGTAAAGTTGGTTGGTGGGGAAAATAGTATATATCTGTGGCGTTTTATCCTAACAGCTTAAGTCAAGATAAGATCAAAAAAAATTTTGAAAGGAAATTTGAACTAAATTTAAGAAGAAACGAAAATAAACAATAATTATAACTAAATTTTGTAAATAATACGAAAAATTAATTCTACAAACAAGAATACCATATTTATTCAAATAATCAAATTAACAGCAATTATTACAATTTTTAAAAATCGACTTAAGCTGTTATGATAAAATGCCTCAGATGTATATTTGAATACCATCGAATTGCCTCATCTTTGTAAGAAAAATTTGATAAACAATTGTACTAAATTCTAGTTCAACTTTGCTATAATTGGAAGCAATCACAGTATTAATGAAAACTACTATAATAGTGTCATACCTAACCATGTTATTATGCCAGTCAACCCATTAAACAACCATATTAATTTCGCTAAACCGTATTTTTGTCATAACTCACAATATTAATTAAAAAAAAGATGATGTTTCTGGCTAAATAATTGCACATTGGTTGTTCACAACAATAGTATGGTTAGTCATTAAAACTTTTATTGTTGGTTACATCCATAATATGGTTAGCCGACATAATGTTTAACTTCATCATAGTACTGTTGATTATAACGTACATACTCGTACAAATTTCTATAACTTAATATTCTGCCGTACTTTTTGATTTTTGGAAACATTCTTTATCTTGTTTTTGCACAATTTTAGTATTCGCCCATCATTTTATTCAACAAAATTTTTAAATTAAAAAGCATAACACAATTTTTTTCATAGAAGAAGATTAAAACTAAAAGAAACTTATAAGCAATGACTAAAGTAAAAAAATGTTAATGCTGACAATAGTAAGTTGATTCTGTAAGCTAATATTTGTAAGTAACTATATTATAAATATGATAAAACCAAATATTTCAGTATTGGATGTGATAGAAGCTATTGTGGTTTTAAAAAATTACATATAATACTAACATTGCATGCAACCATATTCGGAAATTAGTAAATGGCAATAATAGATTTGCAGAAATGCAGACGAAAACATATTTATGGAGAAACAAACTGTAATTAAACCTAACAATAATATACAATGTTATGGCCGTGTTGCTGTAACCATATTTCAAACTGTGTTTTCTTTGCGTGTAGATGTACAATATGAATATATATCCTTGGGCCCTACTTCTTCGAGAATGAAGATGGCAGATCTGTAAACGTAAATGAAGAGCGGTATCGGTTTATAATAGAACATTTTTTACGTCCTCCTCTTGAACACAGACTTGATATGTGGTTTCAGCAGAACGCAGTCACTGTCCACACTGCTCGAGAAGCAAAGGCACTTTTAAGTAAAATTTTTGGCGAGCTAATAATTTCCAGAAATTCGAAAATAATTTGGCTACCGGGATTGCCAAATTTGACAGCACCCAACTATTTGCTTTGAGGTTATTTTAAGAATCGAGTATATGTAAACAAGCCAGAGACGAACCTTGAACTCAAGGTAAACATTGTTGCAGAAATTCGAACGCTACAGCCACAAATTTTGAAAGATATTACGGAAAATGCTCTAACACCAACCCATCAGTGCTGAAATCAGAAGCTGAAAACGGTGGTCATTTAAGGGACATTATTTTTCCTACCTAGTGTAAAACAAACTCCATTTTGTATATTATACTAGCTGACCACCCGCACTTTGCTCAGAAGGTCTTTACTAATTATTATATAGAATTGCTTAAAATTTTACAATAACTCAAATATTTCAGTGCAAAGAAATTTTTTCTTCTATTATTAGGAAAGGCAAAAAATATGTTATCAATTTCATGACTAACCGCAAAATTGTTGCCAAAGTTTCAAACAATCTATCTGAGACATACCCATTGCAAAATGGCTTCCCTCAAGGATCCCCTTTATCCGTAATTTTATTCCTTATTGCTTATAATAAGCTTTGCTCTATTATTGAAATTTATAAAGAAATCGATTTTATGGCATATGCCGATGATTTTAACCTCATCATTAATTCTGATAAGTCAAAAAACCCAGTAATTGATTTAAATGATCTATTTAACTATGGTGCAATATATCAGGAGCATCACTTTCCCCAACTAAATGAGAATTTATACACATATGTCGAAAAAAAACTATGTAAATGTACAATACATGCATCAAAATATCAACTACAACAAGTCGAAGTCTTAAGAATGCTGGGATTACATTTAAACAAAAGATACACAAGGGATAATCATATAACCAACCTAGCAAACTCATTAAATAGTGCTTTAAATATTATAAAATTCTTATCCAGCTTCAAACTTAACTGCAACGTACAAAGCTTACTATCAGTTACTAATGCATTAATTATAACAAAGTTAAGATATTCTTTACCATTCTATTACCATTCTATGGATCTTCTTCAAAACCAAAATTAAGCAAATTAAACACTATTTTAAACTCAGCTGTAAGACTATCTCTAGGAGCGTTCCGTACAACGCCATGCAATAATATGCTCTACGAAGTTAACATGCCACCTTTAAAAACCCAATTAAGCATATCCTTGGCTAAATTAGCTAGTTATTTTATATTCGGTTCCAATTCATTAGTAGGCACCGTAATGGGGAAGTTATATAATATAGATCCCAAAAATCTCCAAAGATCAGCTCAACGCTTCATTTAATCAAAGAAACTATAATCGAAACCAAGATGTCTATAAAAACATTTAGGAAAAATAAAAACAATTATCCTCCATGGTTCCTAGATTGCAAACAAATAAGTCTCTTCCTAACAAGGTTCAATAAAAGTCAACATAATCCCTCAATATTCAGAAACTTATTCAATGAACTTCAAAAGCAATTCCATGATTATAGATTTATATACACTGATGGTTCCAAAGACCAACATGCTGTAGGCTATAGCATAACAACAAACAATGCTATTTTAAAAACATCAGTATTGCCATCAGTTAGCCCAATTTTATCTGCAGAAGTAATCGCCATATACCAAGCTATCAAAATTATCGAACCAGATTCTTTATCAGCCTTAAATGCTATAAAAAATATCAACAATAATAACCCGTACGCAGACTACATAAGAAACACATTTATCAGCAAAAAATTTAACTTAATTCTAATTTGGTCATTGTACTATTAGTGGGAATGAATATGCAGACATTGTCGCAAAAAACTCCCTAAGATCACCACTCTTTTGTACAGATAATTTCAACCAAAATGACATTTTCAAAACATCTTAAAAAGGACTTTATCCGAAAAATCAATAATCTCTCACACACATCCAATTGGTATCAAACTGTAAACAATCAAAAATACAACACCAATCTCTATATCAAACATCATACAAGCCAGCTATATAGGCTGGAGATAGTAAAATTTTTAAGAATCCGTCTCGGATATACTAAATATACTCATGGTACTCTATTAAACATACATAACATACCGAAATGCTTTTGCAATATACCTCGGCCCACAACCCCTCAACATTTTCTATCACACTGTCCAGATTTAAACTTATTTAGACAAAAGATTTTCTGTAACAAAAATCCACTTTCTCTTATTTCAAATCCAACGGTAGAAAATATCCAGCTTATTATCCAATTTCTTAGGGAATCTAATATTTATAACTTTATTTAAACAGCCTTAACAAAATAACAATACTCAAATCGAGCTTAAGGCCTGAGTCGCTATAGCTCTTCTTCCTAACAATTAGCTTATAAATTTTAATTTTAAGTTAATTTATAATAAATAAATAAATGTCATTTCAAAGCTTGATAGCAAACAACATTTTTAGTTTTTCTATTAACTGACAGCGGCAAAAACACTGAAATGCTAATCCATACACTTTTAAATCAGTTGGTATCGTATCTAGAAATAAGCATTTATTACTTCTTAAACTTTCCTATTACTACCTTCAGCGTTTTATCAACCAATGTAGTATTTTTGCATAGTATTGGCTGATTTAGGTTACGTAATATCACAATTACTGATCCAGCCTTAAGCTGTAAGTCTTTGGGAGGCATTTGCTGCAATGATGGTCCGCAGATTTTAAAAAGAACTCGCAACATCCGTACAGATAAATACATAGAAAAATCGAAATAGCATATCTGTGAAACCAATAAACCGATGTCGTGCAAACACCTAAACCATCTACAAACCATCCCTAACGTACCTTGCAATATTGGTTGTAAATGGTCGGCTCGTTTTTGCAGTTAGTGGTGACATCAAAGTTTAAACTTTATATTATATATTATATTTTATATATTATATATTATGTATTATATATTATATATTATATATTATATATTATATATTATATATTATATATTATATATTATACATTATATATTATATATTATATACTATATACTATATATTATGTATTATATATTATATATTATGTGTTATATATTATAATATATAATCTGAGAAAAACATATTTAAAAAAGTAAGAAACGAAAAAGTTATCAAACTTTTAAATCCCATGGTGACTTCTGAATCACCCTGTGTATATACTTATTAATAATAAATATTTATTATAGCCTATTTACACCAAAGCGAAATCTGCTCATTCGAGATTTCAAGCCAAATCTAGTAGATTTTGAGAAGATTTCCCATACAAAATGAAATCTACTTTATAAGTAGATTTCGACGAAATCTCCTGAAATCTACTCAGTACTAAGCGATGCAACTGTGATTTCTTGCAAAAAGTACTTAAAAATATTACGCTGCAACAAAAATTGCACTATAATGTGGTGTATGCAGTCTCTGAGCACAAAATATATACACTTTAATGCTGGTGTATTCAGTCTCTGATAATATTGTATTGTCAAAGCCGCATGCATAAATTATTTTTGAGCAAATGAAATCTTGCTAGATGTCAAAAAACGGTGGTGTAAACGATATAGATTTCGTTGTAGATTTCAATTCAAATCTACTAGATTTTGAGTTGGTGTAAATGCGCTATTAGCTATGTTAAGGATAAATATACTTTTTTTTTGCATACATCTTTACTCACCACCGAGCTTGATGTAAAGAGAAATTCCTCTGGTGAAGTCTTAACTCGTATATATTTTTGCAGTAAATTATTATTATCCTTGCGCCATAAACATAAACGATTATTTTTATTGAGATCTGAGCCTGTCAAGTCCTTAACGTAAACTAATAAATTAAAAATATCCTCGTGCTCGTCGTCATTGCTGGAAACGGAGGAAGTTTTGTCTGAAAATTGTTTCTTTGGTGGCAAATTTGTTGTTGGCTTATTTTTCGATGGTGGTGGCTTAGACTGCTGCGTCTCTTCGAACTCATCATAGTCTATATCATCATCACTAGCCTCGTTTAGGTCATCGTCTTCGCTGTCGTCATTTGCCGCTTTGCGTTTTGAATTTTTACTGCCCGTTGAGGAGTTTTTGCGCTTACGTCCCCGTTTTGATGAAGCGGCGCCGCCACTTTTTTGCTGTTTAAGTTTTTTGCCATTTTTGTTAGAAGCTGACGGTCGCCAGTCTTCTTCAGAATCATCGTCGTCGCTGTAGTCCTCCTCGGAGTCCACAAATGTGGTAGTAACCATTTCCGTGCGACTGCGCATTTCACCAAATCAAATCGTAACGAAAGTGTTTACTTCCTGTTGTATTATTTGTTGTCTTTAAAGAACAACAAAAAGAAATAAAATAAATAAATAAAAAATTTCTGATAATTAAAAAACAATTTAAGAATTATCATAATTTTTTTTCCATTAAATAAATGCTTTTAAAAATCACAAACTCATGGAAAGTTGAGATAATTAGCACAAACACACACACACACACACACACAGTCACACACACATACACATTCATACACTTTGCAAAGATTTTGTGACTTTTTGCTGGCATAGAAAATTGTTTACCTTTATTTTGTCGCAGCTTCCACTGATGGGGTAAATTCCCAGTTTATCTTTTTTTTTTATATATTATTATTTGCTTTATTCTTTAAAATTGTATAATTAATTATACTTTTTGCCAAAATTCTGCTTTACGTTTCTTTTTTTCAAACATTTCTTAATTTGATTTTATTATAAAATGGATTTTTCTGCTTCGCATCTTTGAAAAATTACAAACTTCTTTTGAGTTTTTGTCTCTATACTTTTTGGGATTTTCTTCTTCGGCTTTTTTTTTCTCTTTTTATGGGGGATGATGCGTGGACATTGTGGAGAATAATTTTTATTTTTATTCATTTATTCTCCACCAACTTCATTATTTTATTCCTATTTTGCGGTTTATTTAAAAACTGAAAGCTTTTTTATAGAACTTGAAAGAACATTTAAAAAAGCTTCTTTTTAACTGTTTTTCTTAATAACAAAAGAATTCAAATTTTTTTTAAATTTTATTTCTATTTTATTTTAATTCTATGTAAATAAGAATTATTAAAAAAATTATTTGATTTCGAAGAAAAAATTTTATTATTTTTTTACGGAAAAATCATTTTTATTTTTACGCGATTTGTCATATATTATTTTTCTGAAAATCCTCCTGCAAAGAAATTCAATCAAATTTTGAATTTTCAAGAGCTCAGATTATACGTTTTGTGTTAAGTTGGGTTTTGTATTAAGAAACTTTAAGACTGTGCGGCCACACATCAAACTACTTCGTCAAACTAAGGTTTCTTTGAGTGTATTGAGCTCTCCGTAGACGATCAAATAAAATCCTTAATCAATGTATACGTGTCATATGTATTTTTAAAAAAAATTTTGCCATGAAAAAATATTCATAAAACATTAGAAAAGAAAAATTTTCGCTTTAAAATCACATGATTTCAAATCACTAGTGTGGTTTTAAAACCACACGTATGACAAAACATTTCAAAAAAGAACATTTTTCAGTTTAAAATTACATGGTTTAAAATCGCAAGTGTGATTTTAAAATGACATGTATAATTTCGAGCCGATTTTTATTATTTATTGCACTTGCAAACAGCTAAATTGGTTGTTTTTGGATTTTAGATTAGGGGAAATTTAAAAAAAAAACTTGCTCTATATGTATGCATATATGGGGTGCCCGCCAGGAAGGTTTATTATACGCAGTAATTTCATTGTAATCCTATCTGTATGCGATGTGGCAGCGTCTTGTTGATACCACATGTTAATCAAGCCCAAAGCATATTGTTATGGCATTAAAAAGTTTTCAACCACATTAAGATATGGCTCCTCATTCACAGTTACCGTTACGCCGTTTTCATTTTCAAAGATTGCACACCACACTGTTAATTTTAATGTATACAAAGGTGCCTGATAAATATTTTTGAGGGCTTGCCATTGCCCAGAACCGACTATTCTGTTAATTCACATATCCATTCAAATGAAAATGTCACTCATTACAACTTTTTCATCAAAATTGGGGTTGCCGTAGGAGAGCTGTAACTTGCTATTGGCATGTATTCCTATGCAGCAGCGTAAAAGGTCTTGAGAAAGGAGCTCTTGTGTGAACTGAATCATAAATGGAAACAAATGTAAATCCTTGTGCAACATTGTGGCCAAAGTTGTTCTTTGAAGACCAAGTTCCGAAGCACGGCGTAGAATCGAGATTGATGGATCGTTATGAACACTTTCTTCAGCAGCGGTAATGTTTTCAGCTGATCTTGCAGTACGTTGTGGTCCATGCTTGACCATATCACCTACATACCCTTTTTCTTCAAAATCATTCACTACACGATAAATAATGCGTTTTGTTTGCACTTTCTTTCTCCCAAAAATTTCACGTGACTTCCTTAACGTCACAGTAATCGATGATTTTAATAAATGTTTTAACGATTAAACCACGTTGGTGTATCGAATATTTTTCCATAATAAATTTGCCACGTGTCTACTTCACGACTGCCAAATATAAACTGTCTAGACTAATGTTTACCAAAATGGCGGCAAAACAAAGCGGTAAGCCTTCCCAGCGGACACCCAGTACCTGTACCTTATGCTCCATTCGTACGTACTTGTTTATAAAACGAGGCTGGTCAAAACATTACAATCAATGGTGATCGCTATAGAGCCGAAATTAATGACATTTCCGTTCGTCAATTGAACAACCATGATGTGCAGAAACTGTGGATTTAGGTTAGGCAGCCCGCTGGATTCTCCAAAAAGTACCTGGATTCTCCAGCTTACTTGGATCCTGAAGATCGTTCCCCTTGTGGTTGCCTGAAAAGTGGAATAGAATAATTAAAGAATAAAAGTTAGACGGATATAGTGGGAGTGAGGGAGAGGGAAAGGGCCTTGACGGCCCAACCCCACGGTAATTCTCTCACATGGTGAAAAAAAACGTTCACTCGGACGTCCCCATGCCTGACAAATTTTTACGCATGACCTTTCATGACAATTCGTCATGCATTTTCGATCACATGCTGAATGGCACATGATCTCCCCCATGGTGTAGGGCGGAGCCTTCCTAAAACTCCTTTCGATCTCAGGGTCACGGCACCCGGTTGCAGTGCAACTCCACACCGAGTCCGAAAACTCACCGCATTTGGGTATTAAACCACAACCACCACGTTTTCCCGGAAGGCTCTCAACTATAGCCGGGCGAGAACAATGTTTCCGGGTACCAGAAAATGATAGCGTCTGCTCAGGCTATCGCAGCCCTACAGAGGGCTGCTACAATTTTAAACTCCAAACGGTTCGAGGAACTGCTAGTCCCCATAAACAACCCCACTACAACACTTATCACACTTATTAACACCATAAACACAAAGAACAAAGGTAAACCTGAAACCATTTGTGGAACCAGCACCATATAAATAATGAAAACAGGAACAAACATCAGGAACACAGGAACTCAGGAATATATATACAGCAAAAACTTAGCATCACAAAAAATAATAACATCAGGAACACTGGAACTCAGGACTACAAATATACAGCAAAGAACATAGCATTACAAAAACAGCAATACTCGAGATCAACAATACATTCACACAGCAAAACAGATAAACTGGAAGTAATACCAGGAACATACAACGCATAACAGTAAAGGCAAGGAGACAGCAAAATACACATGGAGAACAGCAACATGATCATCTCAAAGCGGTGGTGCAGCGGCAAGGGAAAGAAAAGTTGTGAAACAGATTTACATCAGCACCTGCCTTGCGGCCTTATCGGATGATGGACTAGTTCCACGGAGTGAACTATTCACGATTCATCAGCGCCCCCGTGTGGCTTGCTAGGCTCACACAGGTAGCAATTTATGCCATATGTTTGTAGCCATATGAAAAACTTCTTGTTGAGGAGTTCGGGCCTTCTAATCCGTCCTGTATGCAATTTCCCAGTAATCAATGGAGAACAAGGCTTAATGAGTTGATAGGCCGAAGCCCACTGGCAGCATCAGCCCTTAAACCAACTCACCCGTCAACCATCACCACTGGTTCCTCACAGTACAGGTATCTGTTGTAAAGGCAACAGACCCTCGGGAGTTTGTTAGTCCCCGAAAAAGGTCACGCCAAGCAATTATCAAGGATACTAACACCCTCTTCCTGCGTTTTAGGTTTCAACCACAGCCAGAACGTTTCAGCCACTATGATCAGCCCGGGTTGAACTGCAAGCAGAACCACCCGGGGGCCATGCTGATCCCCGTTCTGCCAATTTATACCCTTGGTAAGGGTTTCGGAAGCCAACACAACATAAGGCATGTGGCTTCCTAGAGTTTTATTTGCTACAACAAACGAGGGACCCCTTCCCTTCTTTTGCCCGAAAAACAGAGCGCTCAAGTTAGGAATACGCCAAGGCTAAACCTGTTACCCGGAGTGCGAAACTGCTTAATGTGGATCACTTGCTGATGTACTAGTACTGTGGATTTAACAAGACGGCGTAACATCACACACAGCTTGTGCCACTCTTGTATAGTTTCATGTTCTGGATCCAAGACTTGGTCTCCAAAATCGTCCAATCTAATGCCACTATACTATTTTCTGTTCGGATATGCAAAATCACTAGTCTACGCCGATTAGCCCGAAACGATTAACCGCTTGGTGGACAATATTCGCTGCGTTATTGCCGATTTACGGCCACAAATGTTGGAACGCCAGATTAGACTACTTCCAAGCCAGCCCTCATGGTCATTTGCCAGCAGTCATATATAAATTACAAAGTCAGCAGATTATCTTTCGAATGTTAATGCAAAAAACTCATATTTATTTTACTCCATTTCGAACTTGTATACCTGTATAAAAACACCATTTTTACTTAGTTAAACAAAGAATCGAAAAGAAGTAATTAGCGCGAAAGGATTGACCACTTGGAGGACAACATTCGCTGCGTTATTACCGATATACCACCTCCAGATTAAGCTACATGAAAGCCAGCTCTGAGGGTCATTTGCGTCATATTTATATTAAAACTCTAGAAGATTATTTATTGAATGCCAATTTAAGGAACTCATTTTAGCTGTACTCCATTTTAAAGTTCTCTACCTCCATAAAAACACCATTTTTTTTATTTAATTAAACAAATAGACGAGAAGAAATAAATTGAAAGAAAATTTGTCCACAACACAAAACAGTAACTTTTCTTCCATAACTCAAAACACTTAAAAAGTTTTATTTAAAACTTGAAATTTTTGAGAATTGCAACAAATTCCAATTAAAAACTCACACACACACGCACACATACAGACACTAAGAACGCAACGAAAACTGATCGTTTGTCACTTCCTTGCAATGAAAGCTGGTTATAATTGAATGAAAATCGAAGCTTTAATACTGTTACAAAGGCCGTAAATTACACAAATGCACTACGATCAGAGAGAGACACACACACACACGTATTGAATTTGTATAGGTGAGTTGTGTCGAACAGCAGACAGGCAGGCAGGCAAACAACAAACACTTCATTTACATGAAATTGTTGGTGTAGTCGTGTGCAACAAACAACACGATAACTTCGTTTCATTATTTCGCTGATTGGCTCTCCGTCAATAATGAAAACAGTATAGATTTAGCCCTCTTCTGGAACACTTCACAAGAAAATGCGATCAGAACTTGAATGAAATAAATTGTAAAATAATAATAAACAAATAGTAAACAAAGTCATCGAAAAGAAAGAAAAATAAAAAATTAATAATAATAAAGAAAAAACGCCGCCTGAAACAAATCAATTAAAAAGTTACGTGACAGATTTGAAAATTTACGGAAGTTTTTATTGAAATTTTTTTTTTCTAAAAAAATTTCTTTCCAACAGCAAAACAAAATAAATTAAAGATCGCGTGTTTGCAAACGGAATTTGTATAATTTTTACTTTGTAACACGGTTATTATATTTACTTACGCTTAAAAATTCATTAAGCCAAAACGTTGCCATATAAATAAAACAAAGTTTTACTTTAAGTAAAAATAAAAAAATTTAAAAAAAAGTTTAAAAATTTTATAAAAAAAAAGTCCTGTAGACGGGTAACAAAAGCTCTTTTCTCTAAAGGTAGATATTTGCCATTTTGAAATTAAAAAAAAAAAAAAAAAATCAATTTAGAAATGAATTAACCCTAAAAACTACAAGTATAATTAATTAACAATTGAAATTGTTTTAATAAATAAATTTAAAAGTGTTTCTCAAGTGCAAACATTGAAATGCACTTTGAAAAAGTACAAAACAAAAAGTTGATAAAGATTCTCTAAAACACAAGTTTTGCAACACAATTATTTATTTAGTTTCCTTAGCGCCAGTATTAAAAGCGAAAATAAAAATTTATTTTAAATTTAAAAACAAATAAATGACAAAATGATCATGTGATCGACCGCCACCATTAAGTGATCATCAGCTGTATCTGTCCTTTCTGTTTGTTATGAAATCAAAATTAAGATTATTTTGAAACAAAGATCGCATCTGATTGCTGTTTAATTAGTTTTTTTTTCGCCAATTCATTATAACAACAAAAAAAAGGCAAGATGATTAATTATTGGAACAGACAGACAGACGGACAGACAGAGACACCTTCAAAGCATATCGTCATATGTCTCCGAAATAACCCTAAGTTATAAATTTATCTACCTGCTTAATTCTAAAACAGCGTATCAATTAGTAGAGTTGTGAGCTCATGGACTCTTTTAAGAGATTGCTCTTTTTAGTTCAGTTCTTTTCACTGAAATATGTTTATGTCTTTTAGTTCAATAGTTCAGTACTCTGTGTATAGAAAATATTGGTGAACGACTCTGTTTCAGATGTTAAAAAAGGAACAGCAAAACAAAATTATTATACTTTTAAGCAGATGAAAACAGAAATTATAAATCCAAAGAAGAAGATAGAAACGTGTCAATAGTTCAGTACTCTGTGTATAGAAAATATTAGTGAACGACTCTGTTTCAGATGTTAAAAAAGGAACAGCAAAACAAAATTATTATACTTTTAAGCAGATGAAAACAGAAATTATAAATCCAAAGAAGAAGATAGAACCGTGTCAGATTTCCTTTATTCTGTCGTTTTTAAGTACTAATATTTAATCAAAAACGGTTTTGAATACCTGTAAATAAATTTTATAGGACTTAGACTTAGCAGAAGTTAGACTTAGCATAGCACTTGTATTCTCCCTACGCTTTATAGAGGATAAATATCTTTTTGAGGAGCTACAGTAATTACCAATTTAATATCAGCAATTGCTTATATTGGTATTGATTTACTTAAGGCTTCTTTATATGGTAATACAAATATTTACACCTGTCAAAAATCTTATCGTGTAAAAACAAAATGTATTCATTAGGTGAGAAATCCAAATGTAAAAATTAACAAGCGTCGAAAAATCTTATTTTTCTAAAGCATATCAGAAATTCTGTACTCTCATCACATCAGAGTTGTGTTTTTGAAGTGGCATTGGCAACACTTTGAGTATTTATTAAAGGTGGTACAACATTTACAAATCCAAACAATTGCAGGTCAAAAATACTGTATGTTGTTTTTGTAAATGTTATAGAATTATAAAGGCCTCATTAGTTTTTACTTTCTGTTGCCGTTCTGTGACTTTCAGTTCTGTAGCAAATATTTTACAATTACTTTTTCCGTAAAAATATTCTGCTTTTTTTACAGTAGAGCATAAATAAAAGAAAAACATTGGAATGAAGAATAAAATATGTGCATACGAGTAAATATTATCTAGTATGAAAAAAGAAAAAAAAACAAATTAATAATTTGGAAAGGTGATCACTTCTTTCTCACAATCTGCAGAGTTTATGACACTTCTTATACAAAGTATAATTTTTTCCGCGCTAAAATAATATTCTTTTGATCATCCATAGTTGCTCTATTGATACAAATGTATTAACTTTTAAAAATCTTTAATTGAAAAAATTTTTTTAGCTTTTGACAAAAAAAAAATTATATACATTTGAATAATAAATAAATGTTTCCATACCTGAAGAAAGTACAACATACACATATCTGGACGTCACTTAACGTTGAATTCTATTTTCAACAGATTAAGCATTAAACACATTGAAGCCAGCAGACAACCGACTTCAATATGTCAAATATAAAATACATGCATTTAAATACGAATGTTTATTTAGACAACAGCAAGACGACACGACTGCAGGTTGTTGTCCAGGCTGATTTTTTTGCCGCACTCGAATTAAACTAATTTCTATTTTTGTTGACTACAAAATAAAAACAGTGTGACCAATGTATAAAAAAAAAATATGTAATAAAAAAATTTTGCTCTTGAAAATATTTTATTTTCTAATAAAACATAATAAAAGAACAAAATTTATATGGACTTTTAAATAAATTAATAAATTTATTTGTACCACTGTTAAATATGTGCATACATATTTATCCTCAAAATAAGAATGTCTAATTTTATAAAAGAACTAGTTAAGCGCCAAACAAACTACACAAACAGCTTAACAAATATGCAAAAACATTTATACAAACATTAACCGTTGTTCAAGGGTGTGTTTACTTGTTTGTACATATATTTGAAACATGTTTGCAGGATTTTTGCGCAAACATCTTGAATGTTTGTGTTGTCTAAGGCAAAATTTTATCATTTCAAAGAAAATTTTGCACAATGAAGTGATGGAAGAAGAAGTACACAAAATGAATCATGCAGTTTTCTTGTTAGAATTTTTAGTATTGTATTAAAGTTTACCTTCTTTGTAGAAATTGAAAAAACAAAGATTATAGAAACTGAATATCAAGAAATAGAGGCTAAAACAAATTATAAAATGATTTATGTGTCGTAAACTTCATATGGCGAGAAAACTGTAGCAGCATAATCGCAGTGTACTCTCGTTGAAAAAAAATTTATTAATATCGTTATGAACAAACGGAAAGCGCGTGTTTGCCGAAAGGTTTGCATAGTTTATTTGTCTCTTTATATATATTCCAGTTTCTTCATTTATGAGTAGTTTTAATTACATATCTTCGACGAACAATTTTATAATATATATACATACATTTTTCTTTTTCGAGTCGAATTATCTTTGTGCGAATTTTGAAAAGGTCCATATAAATGTTCAATTATTTAATATTGTTCCCATTATAGATCAAAAGATTATATTTTCAACTTTTAAGACCCGTCTAACCTGAATTAAGCGTAGCAAACAAAAGCTTTTTTAATTAATTTGTTGTTTTAGATTTTAAGGCCGTTTTTAAGAGAGAACTTTTTTCATGAAGGATTGATATAAACAGAACTCGTTCTGTAAAACAATGGAATTTTGTAAAGCTAAAAAAAAAAAAGGTGGCCACACTGAAGCATACTTTTATTAAAATGAATTTATGTTGCTGCCGGGTTCAAAATATTTCAGTAGTCGGCTACACAACTACAATTACCGGTTGCAGCATTTGCTGTCGTGAAGTTGTGAAGTCTGCTGTGGTCTATGTGTTTAAAGCTTTAGTCCGCAACAGAACAGAACGAAAAAGTGAAAACAAACCATGCACATATAGTTTATATTGAACAGAAACAAAACAGCTGATCCAGAACGGAAAAGAACGTACAAACTAATTCTGCCTTAAACATCATTAATTTTATTAGACTTTCATAATTATACTTTGATTTTACTTATCGCACAAATATAAACATGAAAAATACTTACAACATATTTGTGATTACTTTGTTTATAAGTACGGAGAGAATTTCGTAATATTTTGCTACCACAAAATCTAAATATCTCGTATTACCACGTAAACGTGGCTTTATTGATTATTTCTATATACTAAGAAAAAAGAAACATGAACGAAAAATCCGTTGTAGTAACAATAGAACAAAGCAAGGCATCCTACACTACGTCGATGCTCCAGTGAGTCAGTAGAGTTAGATACTATTGACTCACTGGAGCAGATTTTTTTTTCATCTTGGACATATGCAGTGCATTGTACCAGAACTAGGAAAATAGGTTGTAGGGAGGGGTAAAGAGGGAGTAGTGTTTGGGAACATTTGACTTGCAATTTCCAACGTTATAACAGACAGGAAATACGTCTGCAGACAACTAATTCTACAGACGAAGCTGTGATAACCTTCTTCGCCCTCTCCTGCACACGACCGGGTAACACCTAAATAGACTTTGGTGCACCGGTTCAAACATGAGAGTTGTATTCCGTTTTCGGTCGGAAATAGGTGGTATAAATAGTAAGGAGATCGAATGAAGTGAATTACATCTGACAGCGTTCCAAAAATCCGAGGCACCTAAATGCTTCTTTAGAGAAATGAAATATGTGCTCATTCCAGCGAACATCGCAGCGAAGCAGCACTTGCGGTCGTATGTTTGTGTGTTAATAAACAACACTGGGTCTTACGAGCGATATAAGTGACCCTGTTTTTACGACCCCATTCGGAGATTAATCGAAGATCACTATTCAGTAATATCTCGGATAGGCTGATATATCGGATGTAGATTGGATTGGTTAGCGTATTTTATACACTTTTTTTCAAATTTTATGCATGCAGCTTGTGACAGTGAAGTTCGTCCCAAAATCGTAATTACTTGTTCGTTTTTGCCTGAAATGATTTCCATAATCATGCCACCATATTCACCACATTTGGCCACCTGCTACTTTCTCCTGTTCCCAAAATTAAAAAGACTCATGAAAGGAGGGCAGTTTACGGCGATTGAGGAGATAAAAACCGAATCGCTATTTCGAGAATTGGTAAAATCGCTGGCACAAGCGTACTCTATCTAAGAGGGAGGTGCCAACGAGGAAAGATTTCACTATACATGTTGCTTTAATATATAAATAATGGGTGATTTTATAAGAACTATCGGAAATTTAAAAAAAAAAACACATAAAATTCAGAAAAATGCATGAAATATTTATTTGGATCGATAGTTGGGTCGATATAATTTAATATTTGAAGATTATTTCACGCAAATTTTGGCCGCGGTTGCGCCTCAAATGGTCCATCCGCTTAGTCCAATTTTGTCATACTCTTTTCAACATTTCGGGCGGTATCTCACGAATAATGTTGGCAATGTTGGCTTCCAGTGCGTCAATCGAAGCGGGCTTGTCGCTATAGACATTAGCCTTAACATAGCCCCACAAAAAATAGTCTAGAGGCGTTAAATCGCACGATCTGGGCGGCCAATTGACTGGTCCCAAGCGTGAAATAAACTGTTCACCGAACTCGCCTCTCAATTGGTCCATTGTTTCGCGTGCTGTGTTGCATGTGGCACCGTCTTGTTGAAACCACATGTCATGCAAGTCAAGCTCTTCCATTTTGGGTAAAAAAAAGTTTGTTATCATCGCACGGTAGCGCTCACCATTCACAGTAACGTTGTGATTCGCATCATCTTTGAAGAAATACAGCCCAATGATGCCGCCAGCCCATAATCCGCACCAAACGGTTGTTTTTTGTGGATGCATTGGTAGCTCTTGCAATGCTTCTGGCTGCTCTTCACTCCAAATACGGCAGTTTTGCTTGTTCACGTATCCATTCAACCAGAAATGAGCCTCGTCGCTGAACACAATTCTTCGATAAAAAAGTGAATCTTCATCTAACTTTTCAAGAGCCCATTCACCAAAAATTTGGCGTTGTGGTAGGTCGTTTGGCTTCAATTCTTGCACCAGCTGTATCTTATAAGGCTTCACACCCAAATCCTTCCGCAAAATTTTCCACGTAGTGGAGTAACAGAGGCCCAATTGCTGCGAACGGCGCCGAATCGATAATTCACGGTCATCACCAACACTGGCCGATACGGCTGCGATATTTTCTTCAGTTCGCACTCTACGTAAGCGCGTTGGTGGTTTAATGTCCAAAAATGTAAATTTGGTGCGAAATTTTTTTACAATAGCCCGAATAGAAGCCTCAGTAGGTCGATTAAACTGACCATAAAATGGAAGAAGCGCGCGATGAACTTTCTTAACAGAGCACGCATTTTGGTAATAAAATTCAATAATTTGCAAGCGTTGTTCGTTTGTTAAACGATTCATGATTAAATGATAGACCAAACTGAAGACGTTTGACAGTGACACAAGATACAAAACGTGCGTGAGCTGTCAAAATTAGTGTTGCCAAAAAGATAATAGCAAAAAAATCACTCGTTATAACAATCCCATCAAAAACGATCTTAAGAAAGAATTTTGTTTCACTTTTCATACTAAGACAGTTTTTTGCTTCTCCTGCAAAATTTTTCCACTATAACTTTTATAAATTTATTATATGACGTTTTATATGCACGTTCTTTCTGAATACTTCGGCGGTTTTTTTTTATTACTGGGTTTATTTGTTTTTATTACTTATCGATCACTGTTTCACGGCGTGCATGTCTGTTTGATTTGAGAATAATTTATGTGGCACACAGTTACATACGAGTACGAGTATACACGACATCCATAAGAACATAAAATTTATGATATTTTTACTGCATTTTCTTTCAATTGCGTATCAAGAGCTAAATTTTAATTGAAAATAAAGAAACAACAGTTCAAGTGTTTTGTTAAAATGAAGGAAAAATCAACAAATTTTAATAACTAAAATATTTTAGAACAAAATTTTAAACTGCTGTGGCATCGAAAAGCAGGCCTGGTCAGAATCCAAAAATATTTTAAATATATACACTTACATATAATTAGACTCATTTAGAAGCGCTCTATTTATCATAATTGCGATTTTACAGAATAGGAAAAAAAATTAATGAAAACTTTTTATGTTCAACTACTTGTTAGTCCGGTACTTGTGGAACTATTTCATTCAATCCTTGTTGCAGGGAATGTTTGTGGGAAATATATTAGCATCACTAAAGAACAGGAATTTGGGAAAATGCGAATTAAGTTTCATTGAAAAAGAACTATGTATGTAAATGGTATTCTTTATAGAGGTATACAACTTTAAGTTAACAATTTTTCAGGTGGAGGCTATTTTGTCAGCCTTTAAGTGATTTATATATAGCTTTCCTTGGCATTCCAACATAAGTAGATAGATTACTGAAAAACACATCCAAATTGTGCAAATGGGTCCAAAACAAGATTGCTGTTGATCCCGAGTTTTATAAGCGAGTTTTGTTTCGCGCTGAAGCTCACTTTTGTTTGAAAGGATACATCATCATTTTTATAAGTTTTCATGGTAATGAAAACTTATAAAAATTCATTTCACCTTATAACAAAAGGAAAGTTGGCCCGCTTTAAACATTTGTAAGGATTTAAGACACTAAATTAATAACAACCGCCAAATACAACAATACGAGTACAGTCCTGAAATTATTGTAGTTACATATCAAACCCGCCTTTTATCCTTTAACGCGTTAGCCATAACGCATTTTTGGCTTTTCTTTTCAAGTGTGTTACTTCTTGTTTGAGACAAATCCAATTCATAAAATATATTGTAAATAAAATAATGCTCGTATTTTAAAAGCCATATTTTCTGTTTATAACACTATCTGGGTGTAATGATATCGATCGTTTTGTAATTCGATCGATCATTTATTATCATTGCTATTTTGTTGCGATTGTCAAAGCAAAATAATTGCTACAAATAGAGGTTTTGTGGTCTACATGCAGAATGTATTAAAAAATTTTTAGCAAAATTTATTGTCTGCATGCCACAAGAAATATTTGATATAAAGCCCATTGGCACTTATGGTGGCAGACAACAGTTTGTTTAAAGTAGATAAGTTTATACGAGGTGTGAAACAATATTTTGTAAATCGTTAAAGTAATCTAGAATGAAAAGATGATGAAAACAATTTCAAATAAAAACTTTCCATCAACAGTTGAATAAAAACTTAACATAACATTTAAAGTTTTTTATAAAATAAAACCATAAAAAAAATATAAGAGGTAATATTTGTAAAACATACCTTTTAAAAAAAGTTCCTTTTATAAAAAGTACCTTTTATAAAACATACTTTAGTAAAAAGTACCTATATAAAAATACTTTTGTAAAACTAACTTTTATAAAAAGTACCTTCTATAAAAAAGACGTTTATAAAAAGTACTTTTTACAAAAAGTACCTTTTATTAAAAGTACCTTTTATTAAAAGTACCTTTTATAAAAAGTTCCTTTTATAAAAAGTACCTTTCATAAGAAGTACTTTTTGTAAAAAGTACCTTTTATAAAAAGTTCCTTTTATAAAAAGTACCTTTCATAAGAAGTACTTTTTGTAAAAAGTACCTTTTATAAAAGAGCCTTTTATAAAAAGTACCTTTTATAAAAAGTACCTTTTATAAAAAGTACCTTTTATAAAAAGCACCTTTCATCAAAATCACCTTTTATAAAAAGTACCTTTTATAAAAAGTAGCTTTTATAAAAAGTAGCTTTTATAAAAAGTAGCTTTTATAAAAAGTAGATTTTATAAAAAGTACCTTTTATAAAAAGTACCTTTTATAGAAAGTAGCTTTTATTAAAAGTACCTGTTATAAGAAGTATATTTTACAAAAAGTACCTTTTAAAAAAATAACCTTTTATAAGAAGTACCTTTTACAAAAAGTACTTTTTTTTTTTAAAAACGTACCTTTTATAAAAAATACTTTATAAGTACTTTTTATAAAAAGTACCTTTTATAAAAAGTAATTTTAAAAAAAAGTTACTTTTATAAAAAGTACCTTTTATAAAAAGTACCTTTTATAAAAAGTACCTTTTATAAAAAGTACCTTTTATAAAAAGTACCTTTTATACAAAGTACCTTTTATAAAAAGCACCTTTTCTAAAATGCACCTTTTATATAAAGTACCTTTTATAAAAAGGACTTTTTAAAAAAATATCTTTTACAAAAAGTAACTTTTATAAAAGGTACCGTTTGTATAAGCCACTTCTTATAATAAATGTTATAAAAGGTACTTTTATAAAATATACTTCTATACAAAGTATATAACACTGACTTTCATGAAAAATAACTTTAACAAGAATTACTTTTCTTAAAAAGTACCTGGTATAAAAATTACCTTTTGAAAAAAGGACTATTTAAAAAAATACCTTTTATAAATAAATAATTCATTTTATAAATACCTTTGATAAAAGTACCTTTCATAAAAAGTATCTATAAAAGCTACCTGTTAAAAAATCGCCTGTTTTAAAAATCACCTATTATAAAAAAACTATTTTTGCAAAAAGTACTCGTATAAGACAATACCCTTTATAAAAAGTAGTTTTTGGTAAAAACAAATTATATAAAAAGTGTATTTTATTAAAAGCGTTTTTTTTATAAAAATACCTTTTATAGAAATAATTTCTACAAAACGTATCTTTAAAAATAATTATTTTTTTAAACTGTATTTTATCAAAATTATCTTATTTATTTCAAGCACTTATTATAAAATATACATATGTTGATAATTCGTATTCATTTCATTGATTGTAAAATTACTTTACTGATAATATATAAATTTTCACCTTAAATCTTTGAAGCACCCCTCGTATAGAAACGCGTTACCTAAATAATTACTCGTGTTCATAATGCAGTCAATTGAACGCACAACTAAAATTATTTAAATATTGATTGGTTGGTGGAACTCAGTTCTTCTCGGCTAATGAACAAATTGAGCTGCTGTTCTACTCATGTTACGTTCATTAATTTGTTGTTATTAAATTTCTTCAATGTTCAATTTCTCTCTTAACGCAATGGTGTAATAAATAACAGTAAATATGCTGGAAACAAGTTGGCTTAAAGTGCAGCAAATCTCGCGGTTAGTAGGCGATTTTTTTTTGGTCAGACTGTTGCTACACTTAAAAAAAGCGACATAATTTTTAACGTTTTGTTTGTTTTTTACACGTTTCGTGAATTTATAGCCACTTTAGACTTCATCGATCATTTGTCATAAGTTTAATGGCAACACGTAACTGGTAAATTTTGCACATTCTGATAAACGTTTGACACTTTTTAATTGTGTTTTTTTTTTTTTTTGTTAAACATTTTAATTATAGCTAAACTAAATTTAGAGCATACAATATCAGCGTAGATGGCGGATTTTTACAGCAAATATCGTGATTTTCAACAAGTTTCAAAGTAAATTTTATTTTAATATCTTTCCGTTTTACAATAAATACTGAAATTAATTGGCGCTTTACGCATTCTGTACTTGTGCTTCAATTGGGGGGGAATAAATTAATTTCTCCAACTTTTGTGTGTAGAACAGATGTTTGCTATTTAAAGTTGTAACACAATATAAAAAAACAGCAAAATAGTAAAACAAGTCAGTAAAAACAAGTAAGAGTGTAGTATATTCAGCTGGGCCGAATCTAAAATACCTTTCACGATAGTCTCGTAAATATATACTACAAACTTGAACTAAATATGCTCGGATGTGTATGGACCGATATCGGGGAATTTTTTTTCCCCCTGTAATCGCCATGCCAAAAGGGTAGTCTTTCATGGTAATTTTCATGGAAAAATATTCTTTGACTATATCTCGGGTATATATGGACCGATATCGAAAATTTTCATTTTCTGTATTTTAGTAACCTGCTTTTATTAGCTTTTAAGCTAAAAACATTTCTTTCATAGAAATAACTTTAGACTATATTTCGGGTATACATTCATATATGGACCGATATCGAAAATTTTCACTATATGTATTTTAGTAACCTTCTTTTATTACAACAACTGTTTTTAAGCAAAAAAAAAAAATTGTTTCATGAAAAATTTGGTTTAAACTATATCAGGACCGATATCGGAAATTTTAATTTTCTGTATTTTAGTAACTTCCTTTTATTATCGGAACTGGTTTTAAGCTAAAATCATTTTTTTTTTTTATAGAAAAATCGGCTTATATTATATCTCCGATGGATGGACCGATATCGAAAATTTTCATTATATGTATTTTAGTAACCTCCTTTTATTACAACTGTTATTAAGCAAAAAAAAAAAAAAAAAAAAAAAATTGTTTCATGAAAAAATCGGTTTAAACTATATCAGGAGTATATATGGACCGATATCGGAAATTTTAATTTTCTGTATTTTAGTAACCTCCTTTTATTACCGGAACTGCTTTTAAGCTAAAAAAATTTTTTTCTTAGAAAAATCGGCTTATATTATATCTCGGGTATACATTCATATATGGACCGATATCGAAAGTTTTCGTTATATGTATTTTAGTAACCGCCTTCTATTACAACAACTGTTTTTAAGCAAAAAAAAAAAATTCACGAAAAAATTGGTTTAAACTATATCAGGGGATCCATAATCCGAAATTTTAATTTTCTGTATTTTAGTAACCTCCTTTTATTATCGGAACTGCTTTTAAGCAAAAAAAAAAAATAAAATAAAATTTTTTTTCGTAGAAAAATCGGTTAGACTATATATCGGAATTTTTCATTTTCTCAATTGGGTAACCTCTTTATTATAGCAGAACTGCTTTTGATCAAAAAGAGTTGTTTAAGTTTGCTTACGCGATTTTTTAATGAAAAGCTCGATTTAGGTTATATCTCGGGTATATATGGACCGATATCGGAAGTTTTTATTTTTTGTTTTACTAGCCTCCTTTTATAATCAGAACTGCTTTTAAGCAAAAAAAAATGTTTTTCTTGGAAACCCCGGCTTAGACTATATCCCGGGTATATATGGACCGATATCGGAAATTGTAATTTTCTGTATTTTAGTAATCTCTTTTTATTATCGAAACTGTTTTTAAGCAAAAAAAAAAAAAAATGTTTTTTGTTGGAAAATCGGTTTAAACTATATATCGAAATTTTTCATTTTCTCAATTGGGTAACCTCTTTATTATAGCAGAACTGCTTTTGATCAAAAAAAGTTGTTTAAGTTCGCTTACGCGACATTTTAATGAAAAGGGTATATATGGACCGATATCGGAAATTTTTATTTTCTGTTTTACTAGCCTCCTTTTATAATCAGAACTGCTTTTAAGCAAAAAAAATTTTTTTTTTTCATGGAAAAATCGGTTTAGACTATATCTCGGGTATATATGGACCGATATCGGAAATTTAAATTTTTTGTATTTGGTAACCTCTTTATATAACCAGAACTACTTTTACGCAAATAAAGTTGTTTGCATGAAAAAATCGGTTTATGCTATATATCAGGTTTATGATATATATAAATATGGACCGATATCGGAAATTTTAATTTTCTGTATTTTAGTAACCTCCTTTTATTATCAAAACTGCTTTTAAGCAAAAAAAAAAAAAAAAAAATTTTTTTTTTTTGGAAAATCGGTTTAGACTATATATCGGAAATTTTCATTTTCTCAATAGAGTAACCTCTTTATTATGGCAGAACTGCTTTTCATCAAAAAAAGTTGTTTAAGGGCATTTTCATGAAAAGCCCGGTTTAGGCTATATCTCGGGTATATATGGACCGATATCGGAAATTTTAATTTTCTGTATTTTAGTTACATCCTTTTATTGCCAGAACTGCTTTTCAGCTAAAAAAACTTGATGAAGTTCGCTTATGCGACATTTTTATTGAAAAATCAGTTTAGGCTATATATCGACCGATATCGGGAAAAACTTTTTTGCCTCTTATTCGCCATGCTAAATAATTTTGTCTAGTTTGAAGCAGAACAAAGAATTTTTTTTGTTTCCAAAATATTTATACAAAATTACAAAAAAGTGGCTTTTTCGGAATTTGAGATATATCTCCGCTATATGTGAACCGATTTGACTGAATTTCAATAGAAAACCCATGAATCGATGGGATAATAGAATTACGAAAGAAAAAAGTTTCTAAGTCTAATGGTTTTCTCTGAAACGGCATTTCAACGGCCGACAGACGGACATCGTTTAATCGAATTTTCTATCAAATCTGATGTATACTTCACAGGGTCGGAAATGAAAATTGTAAAAATTACGAACGGAGTCACAAACTTATATATACCCTTAACATTTTTGTGAAGGGTATAAAAAGCACAGTTTTTTCGACGTTGTTTATCTAAAATGTAGCAAAAGTTTCTCTCTTGAAATAAGAGTAAGTTTATGTTGTAAAATTTTCTTAAAGAAATTTTATAATAATATTTTATTATAAAACAATTTTATTGTTTTATAATAATACCACTTTATAATAATACCACTACAGTGGTATTTCCCAAATGTGACTGACTGACTGACTGATGACAGACAGTTGAATGAAACGTGTTTTCATTTAGAAATAAATAAAAAGAAAGAGTTTGTTCTCTTGACGTCCACTGTTTTACGATTTAATTGTGGTTTGTTAAACTCTCGTTCCAAACGAGTAGAAACAAACATTTACTCAATTGATTAAGTCACAACATCTGCTAGATTTTGATTGGTTTAAATTGTTTTTCTTTTAATTTGTTAATTTTATTCTTAATAAAAAGTGCTATTAATAAGAAAAAACAATTGTCAGTCAGCCTAATAAAACAAATCAGCAGAATGTGTGTAGATGTGTGCATGTGTGTGTGTGTGTGTATGTACGTGAGTGTTTGTGTATGTGTGTTATTCGAGTTGTGGAATATCTAACTGTTAATTAATCCGCATTCCAAACTATTTTAAATTAATAATAATAAGAAAATGTTAACAAAATTTAATAGAGATAGAACAAACACTCTATTTGTTTTTTATTTAAGTAAGAATTAATGTTTTTTTTCGAGTTTTGACTTCCTTTTAGATCAAATTGGTTTAAACTAATTGATTTGAACGAAATGGAAGTACAAATGGGATAAATGTGTAAAAATTTCAATTATTTTAAAATAAAATTAATTACTTGAGAGTGGAAAAAATGTTACTCAGCGGATGATATTGAGGGGAGTTTGTTTTGCAGTAGTAAAAACTTTTTTTTTTATCTTGGACCAGTACTCAGGGAATGACCCCTACATATGCAGTGCATTGTACTGGAACTAGGAAAATAGGTTATGATGAGAAAGGGAGTAGTGTTCGTGAAGGTTTAACTTTAAGAATAACAACACGAAAGCCTAAAACAAACCCTACTGCGGCATTTAAAGTGTTGGAATCAAATTTGTTAAAACTGATCAGAGCCCAGTGTATATAACGAGTGATTTTTTTGCTATTATCTTTTTGGCAACACTAGTTTTGACAGCTCACGCACGTTTTGTATCTTGTGTCACTGTCAAACATCTTCAGTTTGGTCTATAATTTAATCATAAATCGTCTTACAAACGAGCAACGCTTGCAAATTATTGAATTTTATTACCAAAATGCGTGCTCTGTTAAGAAAGTTCATCGCGAGCTTCTTCCATTTTATGGTCAGTTTAATCGAACTACTGAGGCTTCTATTCAGGCTATTGTAAAAAAAATTTCGCCCCAAATTTACATTGTTGGACATTAAACCACCAACACGCTTACGTAGAGTGCGAACTGAAGAAAATATCGCAGCCGTATCGGCCAGTGTTGGTGATGACCGTGAATTATCGATTCGGCGCAGTTCGCAGCAATTGGGCCTCTGTTACTCCACTACGTGGAAAATTTTGCGGAAGGATTTAGGTGTGAAGCCTTATAAGATACAGCTGGTGCAAGAATTGAAGCCAAACGACCTACCACAACGCCAAATTTTTGGTGAATGGGCTCTTGAAAAGTTAGATGAAGATCCACTTTTTTTATCGAAGAATTGTGTTCAGCGACGAGGCTAATTTCTGGTTGAATGGATACGTGAACAAGCAAAACTGCCGTATTTGGAGTGAAGAGCAGCCAGAAGCATTGCAAGAGCTACCAATGCATCCACAAAAAACAACCGTTTGGTGCGGATTATGGGCTGGCGGCATCATTGCGCTGCATTTCTTCAAAGATGATGCGAATCACAACGTTACTGTGAATGGTGAGCGCTACCGTGCGATGATAACAAACTTTTTTTTGCCCAAAATGGTGCCACATGCCACATGCCACACAGCACGCGAAACAATGGACCAATTGAGAGGCGAGTTCGGTGAACAGTTTATTTCACGCTTGGGACCAGTCAATTGGCCGCCCAGATCGTGCGATTTAACGCCTCTAGACTATTTTTTGTGAGACTATGTTAAGGCTAATGTCTATAGCGACAAGCCCGCTTCGATTGACGCACTGGAAGCCAACATTGCCAACATTATTCGTGAGATACCGGCCGAAATGTTGGAAAGCGTATGCCAAAATTGGACTAAGCGGATGGACCATTTGAGGCGCAGCCGCGGCCAACATTTGCATGAAATAATCTTCAAACATTAAATTATATCGACCCAACTATCGATCCAAATAAATATTTCATGCATTTTTCTGAATTTTATGTGTTTTTTTTTTTTTAGTTTTCGATAGTTCTTATAAAATCACCCATTATAAAGGGGTTTCACAATGGGTAATGCTAACTATGCAAACGATGCGAATGTGAGAAAAAATACGTCGTGTTTTCTCACGCAACAAATAAATGTATACATTTGCAGTTTGCTTCATTTCTCATTTGCACTAAAAAAACCCTACATGCTGTTCATAGAACACAGGCGAGCATCTCGTCTAGAAAATTTGTTACTCAACTTTTTGAGTGATTTTCATATAAAATTTTTTAGACGAGTGCTAGTCTGTGTTCTGTGAACAGCACATTAATCAAAAAGGAATTTGAAATTTGTTTAAAGTAAAATGTAATAAAATTTTTAAAAAGTTAAAACGTTCAAATCAAGTGCAATGAGTGTAAAGCCTTCAAGACGTAAAGACAGTAAGTAAAGATGCGGTTATAAACCAAACTCAACGCCATATTTACGAAAGTCTAGACATCCTTGTTTATTAGAAAATTAAAATGCTTATGTCTAATTTTTTTTTTATATTGGACAAATGAAGATTTTTGGCGACTCCTGCTAGTGCAGTCAGAAGTTTTTTGTGTTTCTTGAAATAGGGCATATTTTCATAAAAATAAACGGGTATGCCATACCCATAAAATGCATTGCAAATTGCAAAGTTTCCAAAATTATCATAGTGAAATTCGTCTATTTTAAGACAATAATCATCGCCATTTTGCTAAATTTGAGCAAGAAAATCGTCAAAATGACGATTTTGTCGTCAAATCTGGCAGCTATGATTGTGCCCATTTTATATTTATTGCTTCGGGTTAAAAATTATATGTCTTATATACATTCTTTTATACATTTTTCCTTTTCTTTTTTTTTTTGCCTTTTTGAAAAGGTATCAATTTTGATAAAACCTTGGTATTTTTGTCATAATATAATACAATATGTTTTTTTAATATGCGGCGTAATTTACCTTACTTTAAATGGCCTTTGGCTTCTTACAAAAACAATAAAAATATGCAAATTTTGCAATTAAATTTCCATTTTTTAATATTTATTAAAAACTTATTACTATAATCTCTCACAAGTAATTTGTTTATTAATTATGAGGACGTTCAACTTATTTCTGTCACAATTCGATAAAAATAAAAGTTATTAATTTGCATTGTATTAATTTATACAAATTGTGGGGGAAATGCGCGACCGTCAGCAGGTCTGTCTCTTAAATCCAAATTGCAGATTTTTATTTTGTTGTTGCTGCTGTTAGTCTCATGGTTTTGAAAGCGTCTTCAAATTATAAATTATGATTTTTAGCAATTAAAATTTTACACTTTGTATAAACTACGAGGGCGGCTCGAAAACTTTTTAGCCTAGCGCAAAAGGCGCGATATAAACAAAAAAAGTTAAGTGTTTTGGAAAATTCCATCTGATATGAACACATGCTAAATTTTGTTTCGATCTGGTAACTCCTTCATATAGATACAGGTGTTCACAAAAGACGCATTCGCGATTTTTTTACAATGGAAAAATTAGAAATGCATGGTGTCATTAAATATTTACATAAAAAAGGTTTATCGGCACAAGAAATTCATAATGATACGAGTATGGTGAATGTGTTAGGTGAAAGTGCTCCTTCATATGCAACAGTAAGAAATTGGGTTGCTGAATTTAAACGTGGTCGTACAAGCATTGAAGATGAACCACGTAGTAAACGTCCAAAAATAGCAACAACAACAGAAATTGTAGCCAAAGTTCATGATATGGTATGAAATAATCGAGGAATAAAAGTGCGTGAAATAGCCAATATCAGGGGCATCTCAAATGATCGAGTCCATTTAATTTTGCATGAAGAACTACAGATGAAGAAGCTTTGTGCAAGCTGGGTGCCGCATTTGTTAATAGTCGACCAAAATCGCATAAGAATGAACATTTCTCATAAATAAAATGGATTTTAAGCGTCGTTTCATAACTGTTGATGAGACATGGATCCACCACTATACTCCAGAGACAAAAGAACAATCAAAACAATGGACTGAAGCTGGAGGAAGTGCCCCAAAGAAGGCAAAAACAATTCAATCGGCTGGTAAGGTTATGGCAACGGGTTTTTGGGACTTCAAAGGTATTTTATTGATTGACTATCTGCAAAAGGGTAAAACAATAAATTCAGAGTACTATTGCAACCTTTTGGATCAATTAAATGTACAAATTTGAGAAAAACGTCCTGGCTTACAACACAAAAAAAAAAATTTCATCAAGACAACGCACCAGCGCACAAGAGTGTTTTAACAATAGCTAAAATCAACGAATTAAAGTACGAGTTGCTTGACCACCCACTTTATTCTCCTGATTTAGCTCCCAGTGACTTTTTTACCTGTTCCCAAATCTAAAAAAAATTCCTTGCTGGCAAGCATTTTACCTCAAATGAAGATGCAATTACAGTTGCAAACCACTATTTTGAAGACCTTGAGGAAAACTTTTTTAATCAAGGGATAGAATTGCTACAAAAGCTTTGGACTAAGTCCATTGACTTTTCAGGAAATTATATTGAAAAATAAATATATTTTTGAAAAACTTAACTATTTTCTTTCAATGATAGGCTAAGAAGTTTCCGAACCGCCCTCGTAAATAATGTATAATTTGCAGTTTGATGAGAATATTTCCAGCGCAGAAAACGGCTGTATTGAAGTAAATAAAATATTTATTTTGTGTAAAAATCAGAAAACTGTTTTTTTGAGCAAAATTTCAAAACAATAATAAATTTGTAATATTTAAGTGAGATTGATAGGGCCGCTTGAAGCATATTAAGATCTGTTCAAAATGAGTGTAGAATAAAGGAAATCTTACTGTGTAAAACCAAAATGTCTTCAGTAGGAGAGAAGTCCAAAGATAAAAGCTGACAAGCGGTCGGTAAATCTTCATTTTCCAAACCATTTCAGAAAACTCTGTATTCTCATCACACCAGACTTGTATTTTTAAGTTTGCACTGACAGTACTTCGAGTATTTATTGAACATGGTACAATATTTACAAATCCAAACAAGTGCAGGTAAAGAATATTGCAGGTTGTTTTTGTAAATTTTGTAGAACTGTAACTACACGGCAAGAAAAGACATTTTGAAATATGGTTACAGCAAGATTAGTATATGCACCATAACATTGAATATTATTGTTAAAAACAGTGTATTTTCGGGTTAATTATAGTTTGATTCCCCATAAATATGTTTTCGTGTGCATTTCTGCAAATCTATTATTACCACCTACTAGTTTTCGAATATGGTTGCATGCAATGTTAGTATTGTATGTAATTTTTTAAAAATCACAATAGCTTCTATTACACCCAATACTGAAATATTTGGTTTTATCATATGTATGATACGGTTATTTACATGTAACAAATATTAGTTTACAAAATCAACTTACTATTGTTAGCATTAGCATTTTGTATTAGTCGTTGATATATAAATTTCTTTTAGTTTTATTTTTGTTTTATGAAAAAATTTGTGTTGTGGATTTTAAGTAAAAAAAAAAAAATTGTTAATCTAAATGAACATACTAAGCAGCAACGGACTTAAAATTAAAATAGTACATATAGAACGTTTGCACAAATCAAAAAGGTACACCAGAACATTAAGATGTTGATATTTGTATATGAATACTATGGCAAATTTGACCATATTGTCGGCCAATCATATTATGGTTGTACCTAACCACACTATTGTTGCAACAAAAATAATTTTAATAACGAACCATACTATTGTTGTGAACAACAATACAATGTTGCATCCAACCATATTAATATGGTTACACATGTGAATTTTATACATGCATTTATCGACGAAATACATAATAAATAAGTTTTATTTTAGCCAATAGATGCTAGAACCCATCGAACCCGATTATATTGGAACCCGACTATATTTGGCTGATTATTTTTAAAATCTTTTATTTTATAAAAATATATCATACCTAATATTTTCATTCTATTAATGTTGAAATAAATGGAATAGTATTGTTCCAAAAACGGTCTCTTTTTTAAATTAATACTGTGAGTATTGACAAAAATATGGTTCTATACCAATAAAGCAGTTTATGAAATTAATATGGTTGTGTAATGAAAGTAATATGATTTTTTAACATAATAACATGGTTAGATGTGACATTATTTTGATAGGTAACTTTTATTAATACTGTGGTTGCTTCCAGTTATAACAATGTTGAATCAGAATTTAGTATAGTTATTTATAAAATTTTTCTTACAAAACTATGTGAAGGCAAATCAATGAATGGCGTTCAATCATAACAATATAATATTTTCCCTACCAACCATATAATGCAACAATAGTATGTTGCCCTTACAATTTGTCATATCAACCATATATTTTTTTCTACGTGTATCAGTAATATTAATAGACTTTCATAATTATATTTTGGTTTCACTTATCTCACAAATGTAAACATGAAAAATACTTAAAGCACATACTTGTACTTGTTTACCTTTTTCTAAGTGCGCAGAAATTTTCGTAATATTTTGCTCCCACAAAATCTAAATATCTTGTATTACCATGTAAACGTGCCTTAAGTCGTGTAAAAATTCCACAAGGTGGCGTAAAATTAATTATCCACTTTCATTTTTGAATAGTTTTTTTTTTAATAAAAAAAGTTAAATTTATATTGAGTGTTGGAATCTTTATTTGGATTTATACAATTTTCTATTAAGCTATGTACACACGATTGCCAGATGTTACAATATTATAAGATCTGGCAAAATGCTGACAATGAAGTGACAATGAAAAATTGTCTCGCAGAAGTAAATTGTGTGTTCAGACGATCGTAAGAAAATCTTACAATTTAATCGTCAGACTATGGTCTGACAAATAGTTCATCTGACAACAAAAATTGTCAGTTCACACGGTTGTCAGATTGTTAAATGAAAAAAATTGCTAGACATGTTGTAAGGCATTGCCACTTATGTATATAACGATCTGTTTGGCAGTGTTGCCCATCAAACTTTTTTCTGAAAATGATGCCATTGTCAGGTGCATTAATTTTATACATCTGACAATTAAAACTGAGCTTACAATATCAGCAAATTATATGGCAATGCCGACGAATCGTGTCGTCTTACAATTGATTGACAATGGTTTTTCTGACAACGTTGTAAGTTAAAAATTGGCAGTTCACACGATTGTAATACATTTTCAGACAATCTTACTGGCAATATTGTAAGATCTGACAACCGTGTGTACGTAGCCTTAGTTAGAAAATATGGTATCAGCCAAGTAGCTGCCACCAGTGTTGACACAAATTTGTGTCTGTTTTATAACATTTTCCGTGATGAAGAGGAGTCAATGGAGCACTTAATCACCCATTGTGGAGCACTGGGAGACAGAAGATGTAGGCTATTACAAGCTCATATGTTAAGAGAATGTGACTTATTATCACTCCCGATGAAGGAGCTTGTCCGTTTGCTTTATATACTTAACCCGTAATGGGGCAAGGGGACGCACAATAGATCAATACTGGTCGCAGTGCAAATGGCCGATGAGGGCCATATCCCATCCAATAATAATAATAATCACATTTTCCATAACTTTCCGCGATATTTTTGGTGATAACTTTTCGTATTCCTGTCTCGAATATTATCTTTAAGGATTGCGATTGGCTGCGAGTTGTTGGCATAAACCTGTGACTTCAAGTAGCCAAAGAAGGAAGCCTGGGCTAGTTAAATTCGCCAAAACGGGAGATTAGGTTAGGTTTAACAGGCTGCCATCCCAAATGGATCCACTTGGGTCCAATTTGGTCCGGGGAGATTACTCGACAATGAAATGCTAGCTATACAATATTCATTGTGGCTCCTATGTGTGAAGTTTCACGTCTTGAAGCCACGTGTTCTCTGAAGACATACTTCACTCCATCCGACCTCTTTTCTATTTACACCCACTATGTCCGACTGAATTTGGAATAAAACTCTTATGTTTGAGCTGGTGTCTCTAAGGTTTATTTTGGGGTTTCTCGACCGAGTGACTGTAGGGTATCCAAATCTATTGACTCATTAGAGCAGGCGTACCCAGGCCTATGTGCTTGATGCTCAATTGTTTTTTTTTAAGCACAGGGCTGTGCTCTTTAACACATACATACTGCACTCAGCGTTAGCAATGAAAAATACACAAACTTCGTCTTACACCCAATTTTCACGACGACTTTTAAAGACATGTTTGTTTTTTATTTTATTTTAAAGCTGCTACTAAAATCATGTTACATTTTTATCATGATTTTTTTAGACATGTCTTTTTTGTCCATTGTAGTTGCAAAATAATACCGTTTGTCTCTTTTTATCCTTTCGTTAGTATCGATGTAATCATCTTGACGTACGAAGGTAAATGAAAAATAATAACAATATTACAAATGATAACAAAAAGGAATTAGGAAAAAAAACAAGAAAAACAGAGTTTGTGTCTTTTTGTTTACCCCTTTTTCATTTCTATCAAATTTGCCGACAAATATGAAAGACATGACTTAAAATGAAAATATCATCGTGAAAATTGGGTGTTATTATATTATATATATTTTTTTGCCATTCTTCACTGCACACACACAAGAGCTAAGCAACAACACTTTCGCATGTTTTGCTGGTAAACATTGATGAGTCTGAATTTAGTTTTTATAAATTGTTTTGCTTTTTACAACAAAAAATATTAAATAAAAGTAGTTTTTCCTTAAATGAATTGGTGTTTACTCTTCGATATAGAACTTGTGGGCACCACTGCATTAGAGCATCGCCGAAGTATGTGGTGCGTTACTCTGCTTTATCGATACTACAATGGATTTATCTCTGATGAAATTGCAGATTTTGTTCCCGAAACCTACATATTTCTACGTAATACACATAAATCGTCTAGAGTTCGTCCATTTCTAGTCGATTATCCAATAAATCGTACAACGACTTACGGTTCGCCTATGGAACAAGCTGCCCGTAGACATGTTTCCTGCCATATATAATGTTGGAAAGTTCAAGTTAAACATTCACAAACACTACTCCCTCTTTCCTCCTCCGCATAAACTATTTTCCTAGTTCCTAGGTAATTCCCTGAGAACCGATCCAAGGCAAAAAAAAAAAAAAAAAACCGAGAAAACCCTGCTCATTCAATTCCAGCGGTAAGAAGTGGCTTATTATGGCCCTGTAGCATTCGCCAGGAATAGCAACTAAACTGCCGATGGCGTGGGGTTAAAAAAAATATGGTCTCATCACTGTGAACTTCGCACCATACAGCAGCCTTGAGTAGATGTAACGGCTTTTGATGCATCACTTGCTATTTTCAGTGTCCCACACGCGAAGATTTTGTTTATTGACATAATCGTTTAAATGAAAATGCGCCTCGTCGCTGATAATGGTTTTCGACTGAAAATCGTCAACTTCAGTATTGAAACTGCGGATGGCTCTACATGAGGAGTACAGCGCTCCATTGTTTGTGTGTTTGTATATTGCAGTTGTGTAGAAATGTGAAATATGTAGGGGATGGCACCTACCTACATATTGCTCCTTTATTGCAACATAGTCGTATCTCAAAAAATTAGCTTTTCGAGTTAACAATGCAGAATTGTTAACAGTATGTACTACCTTTTATATTGTGCCAAAAATTTATTCAAATTACTTTTTAAGTGTTTCCCTTAGAAAATATTCTCTAAAAAAAAAAAACGCTTTGAAATGCGTTTTTCTCGAAAGAAGTTTTTTTTTTTTAGTTATTACTATGTTGCAATAAAGGAGCGATATGGAATGCATTATACTGGAGCTAGGAAAATAGGTTAAGAGCAGGATGAAAGACGGAGCAGTGATTGACGTAACCCGCTATTACACCTACGAAAGCGTTTTGCGCCACACATATTTTATAGTTTAATATCAATCAATTAAGTTTTTTATTCGCTATTTAAGCTTCTAACATTTATACCAGTAAAAAATTATAAATAGCTTGTTTTCTATGTTTCCCAGCTATCTATATGTCGACATTTCATAGGAACTACCCTAATCATCAGTAGACTTTGGAAATTTTTGAAAGATATTCTCAAACATTCAACTTTATATACCAACAATCCAAATAAATCGCTGAGAATTTAAAAAGAAAAATGCTCTAATAATATCCGTCAAAACACAAAAAACAAGCTTTTCTTTTTATAAAGGTGTAAAGAAATGTTAGAGACGTTTATAAATAGAAAAGCTTGTTTTTTGTGTTTTGACGGATATTATTAGAGCATTTTTCTTTTTAAATTCTCAGCAATTTATTTGGATTGTTGGGATATAAAGTTGAATGTTTGAGGATATCTTTCAAAAATTTCCAAAGTCTACTGATGATTAGGGTAGTTCCTATGAAATGTCGACATATAGATAGCTGGGAAACATAGAAAACAAGCTATTTATAATTTTTTACTGGTTTAATATCAATTATAGCTAAAAATGGGATATAAATACATTCATATACATAAGTATGTATGTACATACTCTTAAATTATTTTCAATATTATCCAATTAAAATCTTCATATTTTGTTTCTAGGCAGAACTTGTTTTACAGCGTGAGAATATAAACAATGCTATCTGATAGCAATTGATGTCTGTGAGATAAAAATAGTTTTATTTGTATTTCAACATTTACGTAGCGAATTATTTAAAGATAAACTCCTTTTCAATTTACATAAGTACATGCATAAACAACTTTATTGTTTATTTTTTGTTTATTTTACAATTTGACTACTAATGTCATTTATTTTTATTATTTTTTTAAATCAAACGTTTTGTTCCGCTATTTATTTTTTATTTTTACAATCGCTTTATTTTATTTGCATTTTGTTTTAAAACATTAAAATTGCCTTGAAAATAGTTTTCAGTTTTTCAACCCTACTGTATAAATCGAGATTCCCACTCACGACACAAAAAAAAAAAAGAACATTTACGTCATTGTAGGCTTTTGTGCACCCTACAATGACGTAAATGGTGAAGTAACAGTAAGTAACGTAGTAACGCATGCCAGGTGTGTCATAAAGTGTGTAACACACACATATCGTTCGTAAAAGCTTTAAGTTATATTGAGAAAATTTGACAGGAGAAGCCACATCACAATCCATCGACTTGTCAAGATATTTTATATGAAAAGCACTAAATTTTTTGAGTGATTTCAGTTAACTTAACACATTAACATAAAAATAAACCAAATTTTGTCAAATGTTTTTGATAAGATTGCTGTTTTTTAATTGCAGAAGTGTAAAATTTAACAGGATACGGTTCATCACAATCAAGGCTTTGAATTTTTTGTAATTTGGACTTATTTGAAAACCTATGATGATATCTACATATGTATGCGTTATTACAAATAACTTGAGCCAGACGAATGATACCATCATATAATATTAGAAATACTTAATTTTAGATATATTTAATCACGAATCCGTACATGAAATAGGCCGAAAATGAGATTGATTTTAGAAAAACTGAAATCGAACCAATTTCAAAATTAGATTAATTCAAGTGTTCTGAAATCGATTTGATTCCGAATCCTTACTTAAATTAAGCTGAATAACAGATTTAAAAGCACTCACATATTCTCAAAGAACAATTCAGTCTGTTATTATTTACTCTATTAGCTGCTAATATATATACCAGTCTGAAATATATGCAGCTTGTTTTTTTGTGTTTTTTAACTGCCTATTTGTTGACATTTCATAGGAGACTTGGAAATCTTTAAAAAATACTTTTAAACATTTAACTATTCAACACAACGGAACCAAATTAGACCCAAATGGGCTGGCTTTACAATAGCTGGCAGCCTGTTAAACCTAACCTAACTATATGTATACTCCATTATTTTAAATAAATTAATGAGAATTCAAAAAGAAAAATATTCTAATACTATAATAATATTTCTCAAATAAAAAAAAAACGAAGCTTTTAATTTCTATCTCTCAGCAAATCATTCATATATTATAAATGTGTAAGGGGCAATTCAAGTCAAATCGGACAGTTCGAAGAAAAAATATTTTAGATATCGTTAGTGTCACGTAGAAAGGCCCTAACTCGCATTTTCCCTGAATTGAGCCCTTTTAGGGATTCTACTACGTTTCACACAAGTACACAGTGTCACAAAGATTTAATTATATAATTTCATACACATCGCTCTTACAAGCAATTCAGCAAAAAAAGTCACTTTTAGATGTGCCTATTTATACAGTTTCCATGACGAGTTTTCTTTCTCCTGTAAAATTGCAATTATTTTTGTTAGAGCCTTTCTACATGAGACCTACGATATGCTTTATTTTTTACTGTATTGTTAAATTTTACAAAATTTTCAGATTTTTTTTTTCTTTTTGTTTCAAAGATATCAGGATTTAAAAAACAAGAATTATAGAAATACGCTGTTCCATTTTCAAATAGTATTATTTTTTCAAACAGTATTATTTTTTTCATTGTTTTTCGTTTTCCGTCTGCTATCTAATAATGGAGCGGCAAAAAAATCAGCATGGACAACAACCTGCAATCGTGTGGTTTTGCTGTTGTCACAGTAAACGTTTGCATTTAAAATCATTTTGTATTTGACATATAGAAGTCGGTTGTCTGCTGGCTTAAATGTGTTTAATGCTTTATATACATTTAACAGAACTATTATTATTATAAATTTTGAAGGGATGCTCTGCCTGCTAAAAAGAAGTCCTTACCGGAACACTACAATACCTATTGCCAGTACATGGATCATATCATTCGTTGTAGACCGACTTAATTTGTTTATTTTCCTTGTTTGTACTTCCCATTTACGTTATCATTGTCGCAAATTCAAGTGTTTTAAAACTGATTTTGTTTTTTTTTAAGTGTTTATGACATGCAATATGCGATCACTTTAAAATAAAAGTATTTTAAATAGCAAAATAGTTGACAATATAACTAACTGAGGTCGACTGTTTTATAAATTATTTTATCCTAAACAAAAAGCAAAATTGTATGAATAAGATGCTGGATATTATTGTAACTATCTGACAGTTCTCTTTGCTCTTAAATACGAGGTCTGATCAAAAAATAATCATTATTTTCAATTTTCGCGATTTGCGCATGTGCGATTTTCGCAATTTTTTCTCTGTTATGCTGGTACACATGTCTGTTATAAAGGGTGATTTTATAAGAACTATCGGAAATTAAAAAAAAAAACACATAAAATTCAGAAAAATTCATGAAATATTTATTTGGATCGATAGTTGGGTCGATATAATTTAATGTTTGAAGATTATTTCATGCAAATGTTGGCCGCGGCTGCGCCTCAAATGGTCCATCCGCTTAGCCCAATTTTGGCATACTCTTTCCAACATTTCGGCCGGTATCTCACGAATAATGTTGGCAATGTTGGCTTCCAGTGCGTCAATCGAAGCGGGCTTGTCGCTATAGACATTAGCCTTAACATAGCCCCACAAAAAATAGTCTAGAGGCGTTAAATCGCACGATCTGGGGGCCAATTGACTGGTCCCAAGCGTGAAATAAACTGTTCACCGAACTCGCCTCTCAATTGGTCCATTGTTTCGCGTGCTGTGTGGCATGTGGCACCGTCTTGTTGAAACCACATGTCATGCAAGTCAAGCTCTTCCATTTTGGGCAAAAAAAAGTTTGTTATCATCGCACGGTAGCGCTCACCATTCACAGTAACGCTGTGATTCGCATCATCTTTGAAGAAATACGGCCTAATGATGCCGCCAGCCCATAATCCGCACCAAACGGTTGTTTTTTGTGGATGCATTAGTAGCTCTTGCAATGCTTCTGGCTGCTCTTCACTCCAAATACGGCAGTTTTGCTTGTTCACGTATCCATTCAACCAGAAATGAGCCTCGTCGCTGAACACAATTCTTCGATAAAAAAAAAGTGGATCTTCATCTAACTTTTCAAGAGCCCATTCACCAAAAATTTGGCGTTGTGGTAGGTCGTTTGGCTTCAATTCTTGCACCAGCTGTATCTTATAAGGCTTCACACCCAAATCCTTCCGCAAAATTTTCCACGTAGTGGAGTAACGGAGGCCCAATTGCTGCGAACGGCGCCGAATCGATAATTCACGGTCATCACCAACACTGGCCGATACGGCTGCGATATTTTCTTCAGTTCGCACTCTACGTAAGCGTGTTGGTGGTTTAATATCCAACAATGTAAATTTGGTGCAAGAAGAAGCGCGCGATGAACTTTCTTAACAGAGCACGCATTTTGGTAATAAAATTCAATAATTTGCAAGCGTTGCTCGTTTGTAAGACGATTCATGATTAAATTACAGACCAAACTGAAGATGTTTGACAGTGACACAAGATACAAAACGTGCGTGAGCTGTCAAAACTAGTGTTGCCAAAAATAGCAAAAAAATCACTCGTTATATGTTGGCAATATCAGCCATTTTGGGCGGTCAGCTTGTTTGTGACAGATAAAAAGGTTAGTCGTGTTTTGGTGTGCTCTTCGATTTTTTACTATTCGAAAAAACGGATCAAAGAACCTGTATTAAGTTTTGTGTAAAAAATGAAATTAATTGCGCAAAGACATTTGAAATGTGGACTGTGGCGTTTGGCGGGACTACTATGAGCAGAACACAAGTTCAATTGCAGTATAACCGGTTAAGCAGAAAATGTCAATGACGATGTTTGGCTTAAGGTCTCGTTATGCGAAAGTTGATGTTAGAAAAGCTTAACGTAGCTTAACGTAAGGCCGTTTGTATAGTTATAGAACTTTAAAGAACGTACCACAAGTCAACAAAAAATAAACCAAACATTGCACAGCAATTTTTTTGTCTCCTAGAATTTCGCTTTTTTGCATTTATTTTGTAGCCGACGCAATTTTTGTTGTATAGGCACTCATTTGTCTGTAAAAGCATGATAAGTTTTTCAGCATCTATCTCTTTTTTTTATTTTCAATTATTAACACAAAACAATTTTTAATTATTAAAACAAAACAAAATAAAAGAATTTTTACTTCACAGCCAAATTGAATGTTTATTGTCAGCTGTTCGAAACAGTGTTGAGCTTTTCAGTATAGTGATGGGCATTTTTAAGTTAGTTTTCGTACTTGCAACAGTCAAATAAGTACCAATGGCCTTCAAAAAATATAAAGTTTGTGTTTAAAGAAATAGTTGTATACATATATTTACGTTTCTATTGTGATTATTCAAACTTAATCTATTTTATTAAATAGAATTCTTATAATTATTACGGTAAAAATGCAAAAACTGAAAATTATAAGATTATATTTGCATCACTAGAAAAGTTCCAAAAAGGGGTTAATGTGCCAGAATACTATCTTTTATATAAGAGTTCCTGCACTGGTCTACGAATGTCACATAACAACGGCGTCAAATTCTATTTTAAACAGGTTGAGACGTTCCGGCAACGTGACAGTTAATTCCAATAAGCACTTACATTATAAATGTATACTTAAATACTAACGACCGTTCCATGAACGAACGTGGACGTTCGCATAATTGTACCTTTAGTCGCCCGAGCACGTCAACAACCGGTGAAAACATTGAAGCAGTGAAGAAAATGATTTTGGATAATAGTCGAATCACTATCTAAGAGGTTGCTGATGACGTTGGCATATCGCTCGGCTCATGCCAAGCAATTTTTACGGATGTTTTAGGCATGAAAACTGCGGCAACGAAGATTGTTCCGAAATTGCTAAATTTTGAGCAAAAACAATGTCGCATGGACATCGCTCAGGAGCTGTTAAACATCGTCAACAACGATCCAGATTTCCTCAAAAATATCATAACTGGTGACGAATCGTGGGTGTATGGCTATGACATTGATACCAAAGCCTAATCATCCAAATGGAAGCGTCCAGAAAAGCCAAGACCGAAAAAAGCACGTCAAGTTCGGTAAAAATGTGAAGGTTTGCTACTGTTTTCTTCGACTGCAATGGTGTGGTGCATCATGACTTCTTGCCACATGGTCACACGGTCAATAAAGAATACGACCTTGAAGTTATGCGCCGTTTATGCGAAGCAATTCGTCAGAAACGCACAGAATTGTGGAAAAACACAATCATGGATTACGCACCAGCTCACACATACGAGGGCGGTTCGGAAACTTCTTAGCCTAGCACAAAAAGCGCGGTATAAATAGAAAAAAGTTAAGTTTTTTGGAAACTTCCATCTCTGCTATGAACACAGAATAAATCGTGTTTCCATCTGGTAACTCCTTCATATAGAAACAGGTGTTCACAAAAGACGCATTCGCGCTTCTTTTACAATGGAAAAATTAGAAATGCGTGTCAGTAAATATTTACATAAAAAAGGTTTATCGGGACAAGAAATTCATAATGATATGGTGAATGTGTTAGGTGAAAGTGCTCCTTTATATGCAACAGTAAAAAATTGGGTTGCTGAATTTAAACGTGGTCGTACAAGCATTGAAGGTACCCCACGTAGTAGACGTCCAAAAATAGCAACAACAACAGAAATTGTAGCCAAAGTGCATGATATGGTATTAAATGATCGACGAAATAGCTAATATCACGGGCATCTCAAATGATCGAGTCCATTTAATTTTGCATGAAGAACTACAGATGAAGAAGCTTTGTGCAAGCTGGGTGCCGCATTTGTTAATAGTCGACCAAAAACGCATAAGAATGAACATTTCTCAAGCTTGTTTGGATTGTTTTAAACGAAATAAAATGGATTTTAAGCGTCGTTTTATAACTGTTGATGAGACATGGATCCACCACTATACTCCAGAGACAAAAGAACTATCCAAACAATGGACTTAAGCTGAAGGAAGGAGGCAAAAACAATTCAATCGGCTGGAAAGGTTATGGCAACGATTTTTTAGTACTTCAAAGGTATTTTATGGATTGACTATCTGCAAAAGGGTAAAACAATAAACTCAGAGCAATCCTTTGGATCAATTAAATGTACACATTCGGGAAAAACGTCCAGGCTTACAACACAAAAACATAATTTTTCATCAAGACAACGCACCAGCGCACAAGAGTGTTTTAACAATAGCTAAAATCAACGAATTGAAGTACGAGTTGCTTGACCACCCACCTTATTCTCCTGATTTAGCTCCCATTGACTTTTACCTGTTCCCAAATACAAAAAAAAAAATTCTTTGCTGGCAAGCGTTTTATCTCAAATGAAGATGCAATTACAGTTGTAAACAACTATTTTGAAGACCTTGAGGAAAACTATTTTAATCAAGGGATAGAATTGCTAGAAAAGCTTTGGACTAAGTGTATTGAATTTTCAGGAGATTATATTGAAAAATAAAAATATTTTTGAAAAACGAACTATTCTCTTTCATTGATAGGCTAAGAAGTTTCCGAACCGCCCTCGTAGATGCTCGTGCATGAGTTTTCGGCCAAAAACAAAACCGTTATCATGCCTCAACCACAGTATTTACCGGACTTGGCCCCCACTGACTTTTTCCTCTTCCTAAAACTGAAGACACCGATGAAAGGAAATCGTTTTGCTATGATTAAGGAGATAAAAGAAAAATCGAAACAGGAGCTGTTGGCGATACCAAAAAACGCGTTTCAGTAGTGTTTCGAAGAAAAAACGCTGGCATAAGTGTATTATATCTGAGCGGGACTACTTTAAAGGGGACAAGATAGCTATTGATGAAAAAATAAATATTTTTTGAAAAACTGTAAAATAACAGTTATTTTTATCGGGTGGTTAAATTTCAAGGGCCGATGTTGAATGTGAACCACACCTAAACGCCAAGTTTTTTTCCGAATTTTATTTGACATTTCTCTATTTCAGACTTATTCAATTTGAACCATGGAGAGATACACAATCCAACAACGTGTTAAAGTTATCCAGACTTATTATGAAAATGATTATCAATTTTCGAAGAAAATCATCTTCAGTGATGAGGCACATTTTCACCTCAGTGGATTCGTCAATAAACAGAATTGCCGCATTTGGGCGAATGAGAATCCAAGAGTGACTGTCGAAAAACCAATGCACCCACAAAGAGTGACTGTTTGGTGCGGTTTATGTGCTGGCGGCATCATCGGGCCGAACGTATGGTGTTCGCTATCGTGAGATGATAACGAACTTTTTATGGCCCGAATTGGAAGATATGGTTGTAGACGATATGTGGTTTCAGCAGGCCAGTGCCACTTGCCACACAGCTAACGAAACAATTGCTCTTTTGCGCAACAAATTCAATGGCCGTGTTATCTCACGTAATGGCGATGTCAATTGGCCGCCAAGATCATGTGATTTGACACCGTTGGACTTTTTTCTTTAGGGTTATTTGAAAGAAAAGGTGTACGTCGATAAGCCAGCAACAATTCAACAGCTAAAGGATGAGATAATTCGGCACATTAACGGCATAGAACCTCCATTATGCCTCAGGGTCATCGAAAATTTGGACCATCGGATGGGGGTGTGCCGCCGTGGTCGCGGCGCCCAGTTGGCCGATATTTTGTTCTATTCATAATTGACTAATACCAATATATCATAATAAAATAAAATTACAATAATTTCTTAAATAGTTTGTGTTTTATTCAAAATCAACATCGGCCCTTGAAATTTAACCACCCTTTATATCAGACCTCCTATGCTTTCTTTTTCACAAAAATGTCATCACCAAAAACAGGTTTTAATTTTCTGCGAAGTATGAGCAGTTAGAAATTTCTCCTCTTATTGCTGAATATATAGAAAATAGGCTTTCAAATTGAAGTCTTGCCTAGAATTTAAGAATTAAGCCTAGAATTTTTCTTAATTCAAAATTTGGTATTAACAAAAGCTTTCATTATTTGACCACGATTGAGGCTTTCAGCTAGTGTTGGGAGTATTTAAAATTATAAGAAAATTTCGAAAGAAGAAAGCAATTCTTATAAATAATTCCAAAATCTGGTTTTGGAACACATAAAATATTTTATTTCAGAATTGAACTCAATATTTTTGTTTTGATTTTTTTTTCTGTTGAACAACCTCCTCAAACTCTTTGATAATTTTGTTAGAAAACTTCGTACAAGCAACTGTGGATCTGGTTCTGTTTATTTAATGCCATTTTGCATTTTTTTTTTTAACTCAAGCATTTTTATTAAAAGCACATTTTTATTAAAATTTTTTGCTTGTTTTTTTTTTTTTAACTTAAAACCACATCACCGCCAACCAATTTGAACAACAAACATGTTGTATGTGCATGTGCATGTGTATGTAAATGCGTGTATTTTATGGCGGATAATTGTTGCAAAATTAATATTTTCACGATCCGTTAGTCAATGTATGCAAAGATTGTATTTTGAATGAATTTACCCCTCCTACTGGCTGGCAGGCTGGCTGGTTGGCTGGCTGGCTGGCACATATTGACAACAGAAAAAAACTCATAAAGTGCGTTTCTGCTATACGCACAAATTCAATGTAATGTGTCGTAGAACATAAATAATCTAATGTTTATATTGTATGCAAGAATAAATAAATTTGAACAACATCGACAGCATTTAATTTATTCATCTTACACGTTTAGCTTGGAAATAGTCTTGAGAAAAGAATAGAATAAACAGCAGCATGCTGGTTGCAAACTGTGTGCCACAATCTATTCAAAACTAATCGTAACAGCAATAGACAATAAAAACATTGGGACACGATGACGACGGGCAGAGTAAACCATCTAAAAGTGGGAAAAAATCTACTCTCAAAAATGAAGATAAATGTCGAATATAAAACTAAATCAGTTTTGAAAAAACGTGGAATTGTAGTAGTGGCAACAATTGGAGGTTTTATTGTGAGTAATCTACGTCACCCTGTATAATATGCTTCTCCTTTTATGCATCAAGCAGAAAAGCGAAAAGTTAATTGTTTTGTTTACGCTCATTGTAATTTTAAAACCAATTGTTTTGGTTTTGCTCAATGTGCAAAAACAATAATATTTTCAAAAGTTTTTATCTGTTCACTGGTTAAAATACGTTTCCTTTTTTTAGAACTCATTCCAATTAGAAATTAAAGTGCTCTTGCTCTATGGACATCCACTCTTTTGCAGATGACAGCAGCATTTGCTATTCATACTCTTTCAGTATGATAGGCCCAGCATATCACAGATCGCTGCCAAGGGGCTAAATATGAATGATTCACTGAATAGTGATCTTCTATTAATATCCGAATGGGTTCGCAAAAACAGGGTCGACTTTAACGCTCGTAAGACCCAGTGCTGTTTTTTAACGCACAAACAAACGACCGCTAATGCTGCTTCATCTGTACTCATGGACGGTATAAATATTGAGGAATCGGGTGCTCTTGATGTTCTTGGAATGAAAATACAGTGCGATATTCGCTGGAACGATCACATTTTTCATGTCTCCAAAGAAGCATTCAAGTGCCTCGGGTTTTTGAAACGGTGTAAGATATACTTCACTCCATCCGACCTCCTTACTATTTATACCACCTATATCCGACCGAAAATGGAATACAACTCTCATGTTTGGGCCGGTGCCTCAAAGTCTATTTTGGGGTTACTCGACCGTGTGCAGGAGAGGGCGAAGAAGCTTATCGGTGACAGTAGGGTATCCAACTCTATTGACTCACTGGAGCATCGACGCAGTGTGGGGTGCGTTACTCTGTTCTATCGTTACTACAACGGATTTTGCTCTGACGAGATTAGGGATCTTGTTCCCGAAACTCGCACATTTCTACGTAACACGCGTTCATCGTCCAGAGCTCATCCATTTGTGGTCGATTGTCCGGGGAGCCGTACTACGCATTACAGAGAGAATTCGTTTTTCAGCCGCACGCTTCTTCTGTGGAATAAGTTTCCTGCAGAAGTGTTTCCTGTCTGTTATAACGTTGGAAAGTTCAAGTCAAATGTTCACAAACACTACTCTCTGTTTCCCCCTCCTCATAACCTATTTTCCTAGTTCCGGTACAATGCACTGCATATGTAGGGGTCATCCCCTGAGTACTGGTCCAAGACAAAAAAAAAAAAAAAATCGATTAAAAGAATTAATCGGTTTAGTTAATTAATCAATTTACTTTTTGTGATTGCCTTGATGCCAGTTCTGTAAAATATTTAAAGCTGGCGCGTTAATATCAGGAAAAATTTTATGCTTTTGGACGAGTATTTTTTTAAGTTTCGAATACCCTAAAATTTTATTTAAATTCGTATGCGAGTTAACATGTATTTTATATCACATTTATTATGTTGTAGTTGGCTTAAAGTAATTGTTGCCTTTGCACCCAATCAGAATTTAGTTCATTTATTTATTATCAAACGATTGGTGATCATTTCGCTTTTAAACAAAACAAACAAAAAATTTTAAATTTAGTTAAGAAAAATGTTGACTTGGGGCGATATTTTGATGTGTCAGCCTACCCATAACGTATTAACAAAATGAATGCAATAAATGTAAATGGTCGTTGGAGAATTTTAAATAAAAAATGGAAAAATAGTTTGTATTTAATAAAACTAAAAAAATTTTATAATGAAAACAAACTATTAAGTTTTTTATTCGCTATTTAAGCTTCTAACATTTATACCAGTAAAAAATTATAAATAGCTTGTTTTCTATGTTTCCCAGCTATCTATATGTCGACATTTCATAGGAACTACCCTAATCATTAGTACACTTTGGAAATTATTGAAAAATTTGATTAGGGTAGTTCCTATGAAATGTCGACATATAGATAGCTGGGAAACATAGAAAACAAGCTATTTATAATTTTTTACTGAAAACAAACTATTTTACTTACGACCTGTTTCACCATGTCGAAAGTCAACGTTCGCTCGAGTAACCCCCCAAAATAGAGTCCAACGAACATCACATTGTGTCTTCATTCCAAGAACATCAAGAGCATCAGATTCCTCAATATTTATACCATCCATGAGTACGGATGAAGCAGCATTTGCGGTCGTTTGTTTGTGTGTTAATAAACAACACTGGGTCTTACGAGCGTCTAAAGCGACCCTGTTTTTACGACCCCATTTGAAGATTAATAGAAGATCACTTTTCAGTGAATCATTCATATTTAGACAGTTGGCGTCGATCTCTGATTAGCTAGGCCTATAACTAAAAGAGTGCGAGTGGCAAATGCTGTTGGCATCTGCGAAAGAGTGGTCAGGGTTGGAAGTTGGATAGAAAGAGGGTCGTTGAGGAAAATAAGAAATAGGGTGGGAGAGAGAACGGAGTCTCGTATGATGAAACCACATTTATAACAACTCATATAGTGCGGTCTCTGAGAAAGCTCGATATACACAGAGAAAAGTGATTACCGACAACAAAATTAGTAAGCCACACTCTGTCAAATGCTTTGGAATTATCCAGTACCACCACCTTACTTTCACCGAAATGATGGTATTTATCGAGTTAGAGCCAAAAAAATTGTTTCGCTAATATTTTTAGCATATATCTTTAATACCAAAAAACTGATTTGTGGCGATCTTATTTGTTTTATTGTAGCAAATTGGAAGAATGCGAGAAGAATGAATAATCAAAATAACAAAAGAGGAAATGTTATACTCCAAAGGTATAAGTCTACGGTCTACTTTATGGCACATACACTCATAGAAAACCCGTCATAACTGTGATGTATTTCAACATCAATGCAATGACAAATGTCATCATTTTTGACCCCATGATACCTTTTATTGCTGTGATGTCAACCATTACATCAGCTGCTCTAATTATCATTAGTAGTAATTATGACAATTATTTTATCAATGACATGTCAAAGTGACATCATGGTGATGCCTTATTGGAATACGTTTGATGTGAGCATGTGATCAATGCCGTGACACTCTAATACCGAAGAAATGATTAAATGGAGCCATTATAATGACAAGATATTATAAATAGAATATCACATTAACATCAGACCAACTATAATTTGGTTTAAATATGATGTAAAAATCTCATTGATGTGATGGCTCATTAACATCAGAAAAATGACGTAAATGAAAGTGAACTAAGTTGTGCGACAAAATCTCATTAGTACCATGGCACGCTGTCACCAACTAAACTTAAGCTCTAGTTATATTTAATTTTATTCAAAAATATGTTCAAACATATAACTTTATATATCACTACTTCCAAGAAACCAATGAGAATTAAAAATGTTCTAATACTTTTGATGACTTACTGTCATCAATATAATGTCTTTGTGTGGCATTAGCATTTTACTCTCTACGCTCTCCTTGCATTCGTTATTTAATTAACGCCGCATGTGATGACAAAGTGCCATTAAAATAATGTACTCGTATTATCATTCATTTATATATTCGCTTTATAGTTACACTTATTTGTCTCTGCTTAAAAAATACTTGCTGTGATTACAAATTTACATCAGTATGATGCAGTTTTTTCTATTTCTTAAAAATTCATGTAAGTTTTAAAATAATGATTTTAACAACAAAATTCTTTTTTAACAATAAATTGAAAATATTATAATACTATTTACCCTTTTTTTAAAACGATTTTTACCAATTACATGTGTTAAAATTATTAATCAAATGTATCATTGAATTGATGTAACCATAGTTGTAGCATTGATGATACCCAATGGATGACAAAATTCTCTGATGACTTTTGTCATTGAGATTGATGTCTGTTTTCACATTACTGATGAGTATTTACTTAAAATTGATGTCACAATTCTGATGTCCCGCCGTCATCAATATGAAGACGCTTTTTTCTATGCGTGTAGAAACACTTTAAACAATTATGTGAAATTTATTAATATAAGCTATGTACACATGCAGCAATCGTTATCTTAAAATGCTTTGCATTGCTTTTCAACTGAATATTAAATGGAATTTGGTTCCATAGTCGGATGGCGTTGATAAAAAAAATGTCTTTCTGACACTAATTTTTGATACCTTATGGCGATTATTTTATAACCTCTATTTGATCTTGCAAAGGTTAGCCTTCTATAAATACACGTAGGTTCTTTGGTATAAACAAGTTTATGTAAAAAGATCAGAATATGAAATTTTAGCAATTCTTCTAGTGGCATGTTGTACAATTTCACCGAATACTGTGATATGCTGCCGAATCTACGGCGTCCATAGTGTAATGTACACATACTATAAAGTATAAATAAGTCGACTTATACCTACTTATTAGTATGTGTAATATACACATACTATAGACATATCTAGCGATATTATTGTCAACAATATTTAGTTTACGCTAGCTGACATGGTCCAATCTTGCAAAAAGTTCACATCCGTATAACAGATGGTATTAAGTATGTTTTGACCAAGAGCATACGAACACCGAGAGTAGTAGACGATTGATTCCTGAGAATGGAATACGTTTTGCCACAGGCTATGTTTATATGATTTGTTCAGCTGTGGTTTTTATTGAAGACAATGCCAAGATTTTTTGCGTAGTCAACAATCTCAATAGACGAATTGCAAATTAGTAGTGGTGGTAAGGTATTATGCAAAATCTTTATATTACCAATTAGAATAGCTTTTGATTTTTTGCATTAATGCAAAGGCCATTTGTCGTTGCCCAACTATATATAATGTCAAGATCGTGGTTAAGTCTATTAACACAATTGATAATATCAGTTTGTTAGCAGCTAATATATAGTTCAACTCGAGATGGTAGTTTATTAGAATACATCGAGGACAATACTGCTCCAAGGATTGAACCTTGTGGAACACCTCTTTGAACTAAGCAGCTTGAAGAATTCATGTCTCGATGATGTACAAACTGCCATGTTTCACTTAAGTAAGAACTCATTAATTTTACTGCTAATTATGAAAATTGAAAAGAATGTCGTAGCTTTTGTCATAGAATGTGATGGTCCACAGTAACGAAAGCTTTAGAGTGATTGAGGAGAATCAGGAAAGATACTATATTTTGATCTACCTTAAATTTAAATTCCTCAGCGACATCAATTAAGGTTGTTATACAACTATGTTTAGATTTTTGTCGATCTATCCTGACCGACAACATCTAAAATTACTGTTTTCCTTGTAAATATCTCAAATAAAAAAGTTCATCGGGATCGTAGTGGCCACTTAATATCGCCACGACAAAGCTATCGTAAAGTCGTTGACTATCCAAAAATTTTGGTTCTTCTACATCGTTTTACCCTAATGCATATACTCTAACCCTTACTGACTGGTTTAACTTCTCGACAAACTGTTAGTTAGTGTCCTAGAGAGTGGTGTACCCCACCTAGTTCTTAAACTGGCAACTCCTATACAAATTAAAGTATAATACATGCTTAGAAAAAATTTTTGTTTAACTCTTTTCCAGTATTAATGGGTCAAAATTTTCCAAGCAATTTTTATTTTATAAATGTTCAACTATTTTCATTGAAACTTTGGTACAATTATATTTTTAGCGGAATCTATTTAAATATAAAATATTATTCTTGCAGAGCTGTGCATAAAACACGGGTTAAAAAAGTTTTTGGTTCTCTTGGGGCGAAATTGTCCAATGCAATAAAATCACTATGCGCCCGCGATACGAGCATAGTAATATATATTTTTATCTTTAAGACTTGGTAAGTAGTGCAAAACCTAAAACAAAAACAAGGTGTTGCTATTTGTAAACAACACAACAAGTGTTTCAATTTGTGTTTCTGTTTTATAGCGAAAAATTTAAAAAGCAAAATTGGCGGTAAAGCTGTTATACATTACATATTTATTTCGCTTCATCAACAGGAAAAATGATTATAAATGTTGTGAATATCAAACATTTATGTGCAAAAGTTATTCTGGAAACCACATTGTGTATCATTACTGTACAAAAATAATAAGAATGAATAAATATCGATAATTTTTAATTAGGAAAAATCGCCAGATAATTTTGCAAGTACAAGATAAGGTTTAAACAAATATGTATTCATATATTTGCAATACTGTATCACTCATACTTGCGACTCACTCGGATTAATTCTAATTATCTGATTGGCAAGGATGACACAAAGTTGAATAAAGCAAACGTGTTAATAAATATAATAATAAGCGTAAAAATTAAAACGTAAATTTTCTCGTATATAATCTCTCCTTGAAAACTAATTAATTTTTAAGCACAAACAAACGAACAGAGATAGTAAGTGAATCAAATGTATTTACTACGTACTACATACATACATTTAAATGTGGGTCAAACAGCAAATTATATGTGCAAATACTACACTGAAAAGAAAACTCATGGTGTTTTCTTTTCTGATAAAAATTTTACATCTATGCTACATATAGTGGTTCAACTCGTTCTTTTCTAAAAAATTTGATACACTATTAAAGGTTGTTCTTTTCAAAACATGTTGCACTTAAAACTGGCAAAACATGTAGCATGTCCTACACTGTACTTCGAGTAAGGTGGAGATACTGCCCTTTTTTACATCTGTGTTTCATGCGTGTGTATGCAAATATGAAATTCTTTTGTTATTGTAGATGACTAAACGGTGTTGCTGGTGATAGCTTTTCTAAGATAAAAATAGCGATTAAAACGTTGGTATGTTAAAAGTAGTCATGATAATTTGAAAAGCTAAGTGTACATTATTATTAAATGCCACTTTGTTAGCATTTTTTGTTCTTTTATGCTAATAACACATGTACAACTTTTTAAGGGTAATGGTAATCGGAAAAAAAATGATAAACATTTAAAGGCCATCATTTTTTTTAGCCGAAAAGAAAACACCATGAGTCCAGCCATACTTAAATCAATCCCAGGTAGTGTCAAAAGTAATGAAAGTATAGATTTTCTTAAATCAAGTGTGGTACGCTTTACTCAAGCACGGGTTACTCAAGCACTAAATGAATTCGCATTTGAAATAAGCCGAAAATGAGATTAACTTGAGACAAACTGAGATCAAACCAATATTAAAAAGCGATTGATTCAAGCATTTCGAAGTTAATTTAATCTCCAACTCGTATTTGTAATTAGCTGAACAAGTGATTTAAGTGGGCAGATTGATATTTGTGCTACCTAAGTAGGAAAAAAACAAAAAAAATATTTTTTTCAAAAGCCCTCCCTTAGCTCAATACACTTAGTAAAGCGATGTTCCAACTTTTTTTATACCATCTGAATAAGACGATTTTGGGAACTCTTCAAAATGCGCGTTAGTTTCGTTAATCACCGCTTCGTTTGAGATGAACCTTTTTGCCTTCAAGCCATATTTTCAAGTTTGCAACAGGAAAAGTCAGTAGGAGCTAAATCTGGACTATAAAGTGGACAATCAAACAATTCAAAGTATATTTCACGTACTTTTGGCATCGTATTTGATGCTGTGTGAGGCGGTGCATTGTCTTGAAGAAAGAGCACCTTGACTGCATCAATCAATTAATCCAATAATGCACGATAATACGTTCCTGCAATAGTGAATAATTTTTCATAATAATCGATGAGCAATATTCCTTGTGGATCCCAAAATACAGTGGCCGTAACCTGGTCAGCCGATTCCATTGTTTCGATTAATTTTTGGTTTCAAGTGTTTAGTGGTGGACCCACGTTTCTTCAGCAGTTATCAATCGACGCCAAAAACCAATAGGATTAGAGTTTATCATGTCCAAAGACCGCTGTAAAGTGGTCTATCGAACTCGTCTTTATTCGACACTGAGCAAACATGGCATCCATCGTTCCATATGTAAAATGCTGAACACACTTCCATATAATATGTTTACCATTTCAACAATCTCACGTAACTTGACTCGGCGATCATTCATAACGATATCGAGGAAATCTTCTGCAGTAACCACCTATTTTGGCCTTCCTGTTAATGGTATTGTTGCTATGCTTATTCGGCTCCCCCGGGGAACAAGTTTTGCCTTGGCGTATTCCTAACCAGGGCCCTCTGTTTTTCGGGTAAAGAGGGGAAAAGGTCCCTCATATAAAAATCTAGGAAGCCGCATGTCTTATATTGTGTTGGCTTCCGAAACGCTTACTAAGGTCTTAAATTGGCAGATGGGTGATCAGCATGGCTCCCGCGTAGTTCTGCTTGTAGTTCAACCCGGGCTGATCATGGTTGAGGTGACTACTTATTTTAAGACTCTGCAGAATTGGTTTTCCTGAACAACTACACTGAAAAAATTTTGTTCAGAAATTCTCTGAATTTTGACATTACTTTTATGAATTTTTTAATTATTTTTCAACCATTGTAACTTTTCATAGAAATAATGAAACAAAATTCATTAGATTATTTTAATGAAAACCTTCATAAAAGTAATGAAACATTTTAATAAGAAACATGACTTATTTTCATTAAAAGTATGAAAGACAAATCATATGATTAGTGAAATAATTTCTCTAGATCTAAGAATCAATTTCATAAAGCACATGAAAACTGTACATTAAATTAATGAAAAAGTAAAATTTATTTAATGAAATAACTTCTTTGTACTAATGTAATATATTCATTAAAAGTATGAAACTCCTTCATAAGGTCAATGAAGTATTCATTAAAAAATGTAGATTAAATCAATGAAATAGTTACATTTGTTTAATGAAATAATATCATAACACACATTAATAAAATATGTTCACAAATGTACGTAATAAGATCAATGGAATTATTTCATTTATTCATTGATACTTCATTTCATTACACAAACAATACTATTCCTTGCTTTTGTAAAATTGTACCTAATTATGATAAAAGAAAATGTTGAACAAGTATTCACCAAATAAAACAGATTTTATTAATTCAAATGACTTCAATACACTGGTATTTACATTTTTTAAACTATTATTTTGCTGATTTGAGTACATGCACATATGTTCGGTAGCCAGAAATTTATTTGTCATTGATCTAATGAATTCTATTTCATTGGAATTATGAAACTCATAAAACTTACATTTTAATAAAAAAAAAAAAACTTGACATTTTTTAAACTGTAGCTTAAGATTAATTAATAAATGCCCATTAATATATCTTACCAAAATTCAAAGAATTTAAAAAAAAAATTAATTTTGTTGTAGTCATAAATACGATGATTTTTTTTAATGAAACTATGAAACTTAATGAAACCATTCTGAGGGAACTATTTCATAATATAAAGGGTGTTTTTTTAAGCCCGATAGAACTTGAAATTGTAAAAAATAACACAAAAAATTAAATTGTAATCAAAATTTTTTTTTATTCGAAAGATCAATACGTGACATTAACATTTGAAAATGATTTCGGGCATATGGGCACCGCGGCTGTTCTTGACGAAGCGCATTCTGGACGTCCAATTTTGGGCCACTTTGTCACGAACAACACGAACAATGCTGGTCTCCAAGGCGTCAATTGTTTGCTACGTGACTTCACGTAGCCCCACAGGAAATAATCGAGAGGTATCAAATCGCACGACCTTGGAGGCCAATTGACAGGTCCATTTCTCGAAATCAACTTATCGCCAAATTTTGATTTCAGTAAGTCGATGGTTGCGTTCGCCGTATGGCACGTAGCGCCATCCTGTTGAAACCACATCTCCTCCGGATCAATGTCATCCATATTTTCAAACAAAAAATCATTGATCATGGTGCGGTAACGATCTCCATTGACCGTAACGCGAGCTCCGGCCTCATTTTTGAAGAAATAAGGTCCGATGATGCCACCAGCATGAAAACCGCACCAAACAGTGCATTTTTCTGGATGTAATGGAGTCTGTAGGGTCTCTTGTGGATTGGTCTCACTCCATATGCGGCAATTTTGCTTATTAACAAACCCGTTAAGCCAAAAATGCGCCTCATCGCTGAACACAATTTTGCGATAAAACAACGGGTCTGATTTTCAAAGTAAATTTGGATAATTTCGTAGCGTTGTTCAAGCGTGAGTCTATTCATGATGATTTGTCAGAGTATACTGAAACAAATAAAAAAAATGTTTCATCAAAATTTAATTTTTTGTGTTACTTTTTACAATTTAAAGTTCTATCTAGCTTAAAAAAACACCCTATACATACATACATGTAGTTGCATTGTCAGCAAAAATTGTGCAGATATATCATTACTCAAAAGGCGCAGCAAAACTTATAGCGAGAGAATCGATCCATTCGCTCTTTCAGGCAATGTATATAAAGCTAGCTATCGTTTTTATATATCGCACTGTCATACAAATGGTGCTATTTCTTGTACCAGGTGTTTAACTTTTAAGGGCCGATGTTGAATAAATGTCAAGTTTCTTTCTGTATTTCAATTTGCGTGTTACTCAATTTAATTGTATTGTTTTTTGTAGAAATTCCTTAAGGGTTCAAATATTATGTCTGAAACAGTAAATACACCGTTTTTTCTATGAAAATCTATAGGAAATAGTATCTGTGGTATGACCAGCGCCGTCTAGTGTTAGTTTTAGATAAAAATAAAACTCAAAAATTACTTTCTCAACGCAAAAATAGTAGCTACGAGTACTACAGCTTTCCATTATAATAAAAATAAATAAGCATTATTTCATCAAATATAATGATTATTCCTTGTTAGACAGTGTTCTAAAATCGCCAACTTCAAATATGTATAAAAAAAATCGCTCACTGTACTAAAAAAAACCCTTGAAGATTTTGTAATAGATAAAGTCAACTTTCATATGCAATAGGTCTCATCCCACTCCCATTTTCTTCCCAGTTGTGTTTTATATTTAAGCAAACTTTTAATTATCTTGCAGGCTTGTTAATGACTGCAGAAACTCTAAACTTTTACGAATTCTGTTTTTTATATAAAAAGTTCTTTTTTGGGAAAAATCAAGAATTTCAAATATTTATTCACATTTACTGCATATCCTGAATTTTTTATGTGTTCCACCTGTTCACAAACCCTTTCAAAAAGAAAAACATTATTTTCAATAATTTTGTACACTCTATTTCCAAAGAAAAAAACACAAGTTATATTTTTCCAAAACAAATTGGCTCAAAAAAGTCTAAAATTCGAATTATACAACAAGGTATTGCCAACAAGTAACCACAAAAGTATTTAATAGTTAATTTGATATCATCAAGTATTTATAAATAAGCTTTTTTATTACTAATTAAACGATCTGTGATACCTACTTATATCAATTTACAGTTTCTTCTAGTATGCACAACAAAATTAAAAATTTCGAAAATAATCAATTTAGAAGTACATTTTCTTACTAATGTGTGGCAACTCTTTTCTATATTTCTCTCTAATAATAGACTTCAAATATCCTTATTAAAAATAATAAAAAGAGAACGCAACTACCTTGTATTTTTTATGGCATGGAAAAAACTATTACAGAAAAGAATATAAAAAAAAACACACACACATGCAAACAATTGACACATAACAAATAAATTATGATTTTTTTTATTTCTTTCAAAACAAATGCCGTTTTTCAGTGATGCCACAAGAATAATCGAAGTTATTGCCATTTTTCTAGTGATGACACCGAAATAATCGAAAAATGTTGAATAGAATAACACAGTGTCTACAACTGATATTAACTCTGATATAATATGAGAGAGAACGTCAGCAGATTAACGAGAAAAAACAAATTATATTTTCTCTCATATCTGGCATGGAGCTAAGTATTTTTGCAAATATCATAATATTTTACAATTTTTAAGCAACCATGCAGTAAACATCGTTGAATGTTGTATTTTTCTTAAACAAATTTATATATTCCAACAGCAAAAAGAACAATAAACGATTTTTTATAAATATTTTAATGATTTTATGATTTTTTTTTATTAAACTTTTTTCGGGAATTCTTCAAAAATTGAATATTATGTCGTTTTGTTTACGTTTTTTGACAGTTCATATCATGATATGGTTTTCTAAATATATATTATCAAAACAATATTGTGATATCTGATATAATATTGCAATAATACTAATTTTGAAGGCTACACGTGATATAATTCTCTCTGCTATCAAATTTTACGTTTGCTGATAGAAAAATATTTGATATTATATCACGTATAGACTCTATGTAAATTGAGATAGGAACATTTGATAAAGATGTTGAAAAATGTTGACTTTTAGTACAATGTATTTCTTATGCGAAGATGTTATCATCTTCAAAAACTGATGGTAGATGTTGTTCAGTGGAAAAAGCCTATAACAGCAACTTTCAAAACACCTTTTATTAAATAAAATCTTATTTTTTTAAATGCGTTATGTACTAAAAATACTTACAGGTATGTTCTGACACTCGCATGACATTTGCGATTGTGACTTGAACTCGCAAGAAAGGTGTGCTGTAAATCGCAATCCCCAGATTTTTGGCGAGTTCAAATCACAAGACTATATCTAACCATAAACAAATAACAAAATGACGTCTATATTAACTTAAATTTGTTTTCTTTGTACTAGAATAAAAACTAGACGAGTTTTCATAAAATTTTTGCTAAATATATGCAATTTAAAAATGTTCTTAAAATGCGAGCGAAAACTTGACATTTTTTAAACTGTAGCTTAAGATTATATATCTTACCAAAATTCAAAGAATTTAAAAAAAAATTAAATTTTGTTATAGTCATAAATACAATGATTTTTTTTAATGAAACTATGAAACTTAATGAAACCATTCTGATGGAACTATTTCATAATATATATGAAGTTTCATGCATATTGTGAAAAGTTTTCATTGGATTAATGAAAAATATTTAATGAAACAGTTTCATTAAATATATGAGGCATAATTCTTTCACTGTATGTTTGCGACTTATTTCAAATGCACTTGTGATGATTGATTATTCGTACTTAAATTTTTGGGTATGACTCGTACTAAAAGCAAGTAAAAATACTTTAAGTATGTATTAATGTTAAATAGTTGAACTCTAGCTAGACGAATGATACCAACCCATCATCATATAATATTAGAAATATAAAAATACTTTAATATAGTACAACCTTTTTCTTTCTGTATATCTACACTCTTTTTACACATAAGTATGTGTGTATTTATATGTATATGACTGTTGTATAAATGAATATAACTGATAATATATTTACTTAAGTATGTACATGTTTATAATTATTTTTAATTGTTTTACTTTCTTTTGATTTGTTTTTGCAGGGCTTTTGTGGTGATAAATTCATCAACGTTTAAGCGTCAAAATCGCTTGCATGCGTATTTGTTTTGATCGGCTGTGCTTCGCTAGACAGAGGCCAGCCTCATCAGACAATACAGCCAACGATGCTATATTTACAAACCACAACCTCAGCAATCCAAATAATGTTAAATCAACAACAACGACAACAACAAATCCACAAGCAACAACAAATGTTATTACAACAACTCATAGTTCTTGCACAACAAATCGAAATACAGCTGATACCAAAACCGAAATAGATAAAAAAAACAACAAAACTGAATCATTGAATATTGTACACAGATCTGTTGCGACATACAAAACAACAACCGATGGTGCTTTATTAAATGCTCTCGATCCTTCCCCCCACTTAATCACAAACTATAGCAATAATAATAATAAAAAAAATAATAAACACTTTAATACGGTAGGAAGGTGTCAGGAATATAGAGACTTAAAACAGCTACAACAACAAGAACAAATACATAAAAATAATAAAAAGCCAGAAGAAAGCAAACGCTGCCAACGTCGGCGGAGTATACAAACTATACAAAGTGATATATTAAATTCTCTTAGAGCGCAGCAGCAACAAAATTCAACAACACCCACGTCCCACCGCCCGTTAAACACTTTGGAAAAACAACAAACGTGTGAAAAGGCGGAAACAGAAAACCAAACACCTGACGCAACAGCTAAAGAGGAAAAAACCTGTCTGCCACACCAGCAGCAAAAGAAGGCAGACGTTATCATCAAAATAGACGGCACGGAGTTACGTCGTAACGAAAGTTTTCACTTGTGCCAGCCGAGAGAAGAGCATCCAGCAGCAGACGACGGGCCAGAGAAAATAGCCAAAATGCAGCAAGAACCGAACGCCAACATACAGTTTCAACCCGATCTGGGTCTGGTGAACAACAATAATTTGCCAGCGCTAAGTGGTGCGCTATTGAACGCAAATACTGCCTCGGGTGGCATACGTTTGTCATTGCCCTTGCATACAACAGACGTGTTAACACATACGCTTATATACGGCACAGTGCCGACGGGTGCTCAACAAATCAATACCGATCCGAATTTACAAACCCGCAATATACTCCACCAACAAGAGCTACAGCTGCAACAACGCTACCAACAACTCCAACAGCTGCAGGCTCAAACGCAGGGTCTCTTTGCCACATCGCCGAGTGGCGCACCCATAGTCATACAACCCACCGCCACTGGCCAGCAAGCTGGTGTTTATCCCACTGCTGATTACTGCAATCAACAGAAATATAATTTAGCCGCTCAAATGCAGGGATTGTGCATATCGAATCAAACGAATGCAGCTCCCATGATGGATCCTACAGCAGGCGGTGTCAATTTGCTAAGCAGTTCTTATGTGCCAGCCACGGCACAAGAGGAACGTCTTATTCAGATTATTCATGCAAAGGATTCCAAAATCCAAGAAATGCAACGTGCTCTGCAGTACAAGGACACGGAAATAGCTGAACTTAAATCACATTTAGATAAATTTCAGAGTGTCTTTCCGTTTTCGCGCAGTGGCGCCACCACACCAAGCGGTTGTGCCGGTGCTGTTGGTGGCATGGTGGCGAGCGGTGTTCGCAAATCTGGCCAATCATTTCAGCGTCAACGTGCTCAGGGTATATCTGCGGAACCACAGAGTGAATCATCTGTACTACTGGATAATGTGACGTTTCCCAAATACGATAAAGATGACAAGTAAGTAAAAATTATTATGAATGTGAAGATTAAAAAAAAATACTTAACCCCAGACACAAACCTGATATTTCAGCATCCGGCTGTTAATGTCTCTGTTAATGTAACATGGCTCTGTTAAGCATGCAAATCGTAATTTAAGAAATAAAAATTTATTTTAAACCCCTACTCAGAAAAAATTATAGTAAAAATGAAACCAACAAAATTTTTGCCATATACATAAATATAAAAAAAATAACCTTGGATATCGTATTTTGTTGTTGTTTAAAAAAATATTTTTTTCGATCAATAATTATTTTTACTAAACTTTTGCTTGAATCCCCGAATTCCTTTACAGGTCCGCATTCAAACAATTAATTAATTGATTTAACGAATTTCGTTATTGATCACGAAAAAAATTTTTTTCTGTGTAATTTAAACAAATTTTTAAGAAGATAATATTAAGATCTATAAAGTGTTAGAGTCACAAACATTTTAAAAGCATCCACTAATAAAGGAAAATTCCAAAAAATTAATTTTATAAAAATTATAAAATTTTTCAGCTATAAAAAAAAGATGGGTGAAAAAAATAATTGAATTCTACTCTTTAGCCCGTCCGTAACTATATCCAATGGTCAAAAGTCGTAACACTTTGTTTTTGCGCCTATCTCTTATCTACCATTTTCGTAAAAGGACCAAAGTCCTTTTTACAATTTTTGTCATTCTAGTTTATAGATTTTGATGCAAGATTGTTATATTAAATTGTTTCTTATAAATTTGTTTCAGTTATTGGTTTAAATTTAAAGAAATTACGATTTTCATGCTTAGCACAGCCATGTTAAACAGAGGTATGTTATAATAGCAGAGGTATGTTATAATAGAGGTATGTTATAAAAGTTATCTTCACACACAAAATTATAATCATTTATATTGTTTTAGTCTTAAATCGATCAGCGTTTTGAAAATAATCTTTTTGTAAAATACTTTTAGATTAAATACTTTAATCTAATTTCTATTTGATGGTCTTCGGTAAAGGTTTTTAAGGTGTTTACAGAAACGTATAGTAAACATAGAAACATGTTGATTTTATATTTTTTGAAATAAATGGTTTATTTTTTCCTGGTGCAATATTCCATTTATAATAACTAAAGCGAGCTTAAAAAAACACAATGGCTGTTTGAAAGATCCAGCCTTTTTTGTAAATATTCCGCGTAGTAATCTAGAACGCAGACTGAGTCTTTGAGTACTTTGTATTTGACACTCATTAAAAGCAGACAACTTCGTAACGAAAATGGAAAATAATTTATTTCTTGCGTTAATTTTTTGCGTAAAAACCATCACTGAAACTAAAGACAGATTTTATAAACACAACGGGAACCCTGCACAATCAGTTAAAATGGCTAAGAAGTTGTTTACTGAGTTGCGTTATAGTCAACCACCTCAAGGGGCACCGTACGTTCAATTTGCTCAAAAGAAGTTTTTACGCCTGAAATCGGCGATAAAATTCATAAAATAATATTGTGCGATCAGAGAATGAAAGTGAGCGAATGCAAAATGATATCCGCAATATGGGTGCAATGAAAAGAAAATTTCCGACAAAACCACTTGAAATATTTGCATAATATCTATGATACTTAATATAATCAAGTATGTGATATAAACCGATCATTTGGAAATATATCATTTTCAGAAGGTGTGATGGAAAATGAGTATGTTTGAAAATATTTTTTGGACATGATTGACTTCTGAAAACTACACTATTATACTAAATACGACTGAAAATAAATTAACCAGGAGTATGATAGAAATCAATTTTGAAAATGTTTAGTTTTAGAAAAGAAAAAAGGTGTGATGAACATATTTTAATCGTTTTGGAAATATTTAAAACTTCGTATATAATCACTTTTCTTCGGCATTCTAAAAATATTTTTGTTTACTGCTTTAAATGTAAATATATTTTATATAATAGCATGGCTTTGAAAATGTGATCACTAGAAAATGGTTCCTAAAACATTTTCAAAAACGATCGGTTTAAAATAATAATAAAAATAGCTCTGAAAAAGTAAAGTGATACAGATATGTGGTGCAAATCAATTTTATAAAAGTTTAGTTTTAAAAAAGAAAAAAAAGTGTGATGAACATATTTTAATCGTTTTCGAAATATATAAAAATTGTTACTATACAATTTTCTTCAGCTTTGGAAAGATATTTTTGGTTACTACTCTTAATTGCAATTTAAGTAATAGTGTGGTTTTCAAAAAGCCTTCATTAAAAACTGGTCTGTAGAACATTTTCAAAAACGAACCTTTTCTATTACACCTACTGAAAATGATATTTTTCAAAACAACCGGTTTTCATCACTCATCTGATTATCTACGGATAAAATAAATTCATCACAATTTTTCTTTTTTAAATCGAATCATTTTAATTTCTATTACACATCTCAATGTATTTTCCTTATCGTGGTTTTTATTATTATTGACTTTTCTTTAAACAAAATTTGCGTCAAGACATCAGCTGTTTTTTTTTTAATTTTAGAAAATATTGTACAATAGTTAGTACGTACAATAATTAGTGTGTTGTGCAATAGTTAGTACATAGTGGCCTAAATTGCCGAAGGCGGTTAGAGTTCATTGTCAAGCATATTACATAAATCACCTTTCACCAATCATTGAAATGGTGTTCTGGGCATTTCAGTAATCAAGTGATTTGAAACCAGTCAGTTAAACAACTGCCGATTTTAAATCACTTGCTATGAACCCAATAACAAATTAATTGAATGCCTTAAAATTTTTATTTTGTTTTTACTTGTTGCCCTCAAAAGCAGCGAATTCAACTCTTAGTGCAGACTTTTACGGAGGATGCATTCAAACATCTAAATCCGGTTCGAAGGACCAAAATGTGAGGGTGCACACGGAGGTTAATTCAGAGAAAGTAACATGGAATGGACTTACCGATATGACAAGGGTGATGGTGATGCACTGAGATGCTGGACGATTGTTCGCCGATTCGTGGCAATGACAATGGGCTGATGGGGAACTGACCTCTCAGAATGATGCGTTCGCTTGGGTTGCTGCGGCGTGCAGTAATGCTTAATGGTGCAACAGTTGGCTGCGGGTGATGATCAATGTACGCACGATTGGGTGAAGTCTGTTTGCCTTGAAAGTCTGCTGCCAAATATCTGTGACGCTGGTTGTGCAATTTGTTTTGTTATTTACGGTTCTATCGAGCCGCTCACCGAGCGTTTGGTGCCAGTGGACAAAATAAAATACAATTTTCGTTTAATTGGATATTTTATGGCCTTTAATTGGCGGCACACTTTATTTGTTGGATTTCGTAAAAAAAAGAAAATCACTTAAAGGACACTGTTGGCACACACTAATCACTCAAAAAATATTGAAAAAATTTGATTTAAAAACACTTCACTTTGGCTGTGTATTCGCCTGCTGTTCAAAAAGGAATATAGCAGCCAAGTGAATATGAGGTCGAAATCTTGCAGTTCGAACTTAACGAGCTTCTATGCGTTAAGTTCGCACTGCGAAGGGCTGCCACACTCGGTTTGAATTAACCGTGTTGCCAAACATGAACACTTATTTATGCAATAATATTACACTATTTTCTAAATTTTTAAAAACATCGCTTACTTTTAACGGAAAAATGCTTTATATACAGGGTGTCTGCTAGCAGATTTATATTTAAATACTGAACGTAATAATTGACACAAAGTTTTATTAAAAGCACTGAACGATAGAATGAAAATGCGGAGAGTATTTCATCCAGATGTCTTCTGTCGAGTTGAACACACTGTTCAAAATGGAGCGCCACTCGCTGCAGTAAACTTGGATCAATTGAGCTGATTTCTCGACAAATATTTTCCTTTAAGGCCACAAGAGATTGGAAATTGTCTCTTTAAGGTAGACGAATAAAAAAATAAATGGGAGTTAGATCGGTCGACCCTCTATGGTCCCAAAGCGACTGATCAGTTTTTGGGGGAAATATTCCCGCAGCAAATTCATCGAAGCTCTGGCTGTGTGTGCAGTCGCCCCGTCATGAAACCACGCATGGGAAGAGTACGATGGATGTGCTTGCAGGTTTTGCAAAAAGAATTCTGTAATCATGATTAGATAATTGTCATCATTGCCATTCGCCGCCTGAACTCGCCTCAAGAATTTTCGAAAAAAAAAATGGTCCAATTATCTCATGCGTGCATTAGGCATACCAAGCGGTTTTGTTTCTCTTTCAATCGAGGATAGCTGGCTCTTGGAGACCAGCAACGGCAGTTTTGCCTATTGACATGCCGTTTAAGTGAAAAAAATTGTACGGAAACGCTCCAACACCGTTTCATAAAATTTTTGTGTAAATTAAAGTCGCTTTCTCTAGTTTCTATTTTACCTCTACCTTCTACCTTTCACTTTTCTGTTTTTCAGGCAAACCCGAAATGAACAAATTTACCATCCAAGTTAGCTGGAGAACATAGAATATATTAGGGTTCAGCGGACTGTATACCTAACCTAAAGTCTCTTACTTTCATTTCTTGAACGATTTGAATTTTCAAAAGAAAGAACTTCAGATCCTTTTTTTGATATTTCATGAATAATCAATATTGGAAGTCCCAGTAAGTCTGGTGTTTACCGAATTGAAAGTCGCGGAGACTTACTTAAACTGCTTTCAATCAGTTCAATGTTTTTGGGAGTCTTTGAAGATCGTCTAGGCTCTGGCCGTGAGACATTCATAGCCGAAGCAGTTGCTTGGAATCTCTACACCCACGAACGACTTAAATTTACACTCGGTCTGTCACGAATTCGCCGAATACCCAACTTTGAACACAAATTGTCGATGAACAATTATGTAAAAATCATTACTCTTAAAAATATCTTCATAGAGAATTCGGGATGTTCACTCGACCATTGCGGCATCGTGACTGACAAATCTGTACAATTTGTAATTTCCGCCCGCACCATTTATTATTTTTTGAAATAATCGTATTTAAAAAAATTAATTTGCCATCAATCATCCTGTATATATATAGCTGTCGTATTCAAAATAATTCAGCAGCTGGCTATACGACTAAAACTACCCGACAGCAGCTTTAGCTTCGTAGTCTGTTGCCGTCTATGTGTTTCAAGTCTTTAGTGTGGAATACTATGCAGATGGTATAATTTTATCTAATGTTGTTAATGCTGTCAGGTTCGATTTTACGCAGCAATTTCCTCTATTCCATCGAACATACTAAACGATTGTGCAACTAGTGCAGTCAAGAATAACGGAAATACTATAAAACCATAATTAATTTGTACACGATTTTCCGAAATGGATTTGCTTAATTACTTTAGAAATACTCGTATGTATACAGAAATACTTTAAACAAACTATCAAAACAAATTTTTTTGATAAGTTTATTTATTTACACGGAATATATTTTTAATATTCATAAACCACAGAGATCCGTTTTTATGTAGTGATCTGTTTATAGTTTTTCCTTTTTAGATGAAATATATGTGTTTGTACAATATGTTTATGCTGGAATATTTATAATGACTCGAAAGAATCTCCACTATTTACTTTTTAAGAATACAGATCGCGACTATACGTAAAAATCACATTTTATATGCCATAATGATTCCATTTTCTCTACGCATGGTGAATGGTAAAAAGATGACTAGATCATAACTCGCGCGTGATCTGTCAAACATTGAAATATTAAAGCAATCACTATGTCAAAATATTTTTAAAAAAATCTAAATTGTTTACCCATTATTTTACTTATATTTAAATATAAACAAAATTAATGATTTTTTGTTGAAAAGTTTTTTGTTTTGTTTTCAAATAAATTTCTTAAAGCCCACAACTTGATTTATTCTATTTTTAATAAAACAAAACAATTAACAAATGTTCTATATTCCGCTGTTTTCCCTTTACGTTGAGGCTGAGTTGAAATATTTTAGAATAATAAACAAATTAACAAACGATTTATCTAAAAGGATTATTGGATAAACTATATTTTACTTTTATGCTGGATTTTTCCAACAATTTAATTCTGTTTTAAGTTTTCTAAAGAAAATTGCCTATTTCACATATCGTAAGACTCAAATAAAGTTTACTCATAGAAAAAAAGTATCTTCATATTGATGACAGCAGGTCTTCAGTATGGTGATACCAATATTATATAAATAGTCACCAGTAATGTGAAAAGTGACATCAATCTCAATGACTAAAGCATCAGAAAATTTTATTATATATTGAGTATTATCAATGCTATAACTGCCGTGTCATCCATCAATGCTGTAACATTTGATTAATATTTATAATATATCTAATTTATCAAAATCAACCTAAAAAATAATAATAATAGTATTTTATTGTTTTGAAAACGAATTTTGTCGATAGAATTATTTTTTTTAAATTTAAATTAAAGTTTAGGAAGTAGAAAAATTTCATCATATTGATGTAAATTTGTAATCACAGCAAATATTGTCTAAGCAAAGGCAAATAAGTAATGGGTGATTTTATAAGAACTGTCGGAAATTAAAAAAAAAACACATAAAATTCAGAAAAATTCATGAAATATTTATTTGGATCGATAGTTGGGTCGATATAATTTAATGTTTGAAGATTATTTCATGCAAATGGACCATTTGAGGCGCAGCCGCGGCCAACAGGCTGCGCCTCAAATGGTCCATCCGCTTAATCCAATTTTGGCATACTCTTTCCAACATTTCGACCGGTATCTCACGAATAATGTTGGCAATCTTGGCTTGCAGTGCGTTAATCGAAGCGGGCTTCTCGCTATAGACATTAGCCTTAACATAGCCCCACAAAAAATAGTCTAGAGGCGTTAAATCGCACGATCTGGGCGGCCAATTGACTGGTCCCAAGCGTGAAATAAACTGTTCACCGAACTCGCCTCTCAATTGGTCCATTGTTTCGCGTGCTGTGTGGCATGTGGCACCGTCTTGTTGAAACCACATGTCATGCAAGTCAAGCTCTTCCATTTTGGGCAAAAAAAAGTTCATTATCATCGCACGGTAGCGCTCACCGTTCACAGTAACGTTGTGATTCGCATCATATTTGAAGAAATACGGCCCAATGATGCCGCCAGCCCATAATCCGCACCAAATGGTTGTTTTCTGTGGATGCATTGGTAGCTCTTGCAATGCTTCTGGCTGCTCTTCACTCCAAATACGGCAGTTTTGCTTGTTCACGTATCGATTCAACCAAAAATGAGCCTCGTCGCTGAACACAATTCTTCGATAAAAAAGTGGATCTTCATCTAACTTTTCAAGAGCCCATTCACCAAAAATTTGGCGTTGTGGTAGGTCGTTTGGCTTCAATTCTTGCACCAGCTGTATCTTATAAGGCTTCACACCCAAATCCTTCCGCAAAATTTTCCACGTAGTGGAGTAACAGAGGCCCAACTGCTGCGAACGGCGCCGAATCGATAATTCATGGTCATCACCAACACTGGCCGATACGACTGCGATATTTTCTTCAGTTCGCACTCTATGTAAGCGTGTTGGTGGTTTAATGTCCAACAATGTAAATTTGGTGCGAAATTTTTTTACAATAGCCCGAATAGAAGCCTCAGAAGGTCGATTAAACTGACCATAAAATGGAAGAAGCGCGCGATGAACTTTCTTAACAGAGCACGCATTTTGGTAATAAAATTCAATAATTTGCAAGCGTTGTTCGTTTGTAAGACGATTCATGATTAAATTATAGACCAAACTGAAGATGTTTGACAGTGACACAAGATACAAAACGTGCGTGAGCTGTCAAAACTAGTGTTGCCAAAAAGATAATAGCAAAAAAATCACTCGTTATAACTATAAAGAAAATATATTATTATTATAAATGAATGAAAATATTACACATCATATTGATGGTACTTAGCCATCATAAGTGGCGTTGGCAGTGTTGCCATATGTCTTAAATTTTCTAAACAAAAAACTTTTTTCAAGCAATCAAACGTTTTTTTTTTTTAGTTCTATTTTATTAAAAAAATTCAAAAAAAAAAATAAACTGAACAAATTCCCAAAAAATTTTTTTCATAGAAAAATTTTTTAAAAAATATATCTTTTCTGCATCTCAATAAACCAGAAAAAAATGATAAATCTTATGATCTGACAACACTGGGCGTTAGTTAAATAACGAATATAATGAGAGCATAGATAGTAAAATAAAAAAGGAGCTACGAGCAAAGAAAGAGAGTAGTTTCTCGTACAAAGCAGGAACATAATTAAAATATGTGAATGCGACACACAGACATTATACCCGAAGTAATAAAATATTTTTAATTTTCATTGTTTTCTTGAAAATGGTAAAATACAAAATTACATGTAAATTATTAATCAGTGATTTTTTTTAGTTATATACTTAATTAGTTGTGAGTTCAAGTCCAACTTCAGTAAAGAAGAAGGATTATTTTTTAATTATAACAATAATTGCTGTTGAACAATAAGACCAAAGAAGAACATAAAAATAATTAAACATAAAAATAATTGAAAACTAGCTGTTTCGTAGTCGCTACACTACTCATCAGCAACCACTGGGCTTCGAACTCGGGATCATGTGAACATGATGTATTTTTAATACGGCCGCTACTCAGCCACCGAGCTCTTTAATTATTCTTACGTTAATGTTTGCCACATATTGATCACATATATGCAATTGTTACAACCCCAGTTATTTGTACAGGATTTTCTGTCACTGAACAACAGATTTTAATTTATTATTTACTAATAATTCTCCTAACTGTGAGATGTATTTGTGTGTAAATTATTAAGCAGTGAATTTTTTTAGTTATATACATATGTACGATGTTAACTAATTAGTTGTGAGTTCGAGTCCAACTTCAGTCAAGAAGAAGGATTATTTTTAATTATAACAATAATAGGAATACAGTATACTCCGTATATTTACCCATCGCTTAGATGCCTGTTTCGTTTATTCACCCCTTATATTCTATCGCCGTTTATTTTTCACTTATTTTCATGCAAAAATGTACGGTTAAATAACTTTCTTTTAATTGCCTATTTTGGGTAATTAACCAAAATATTGTATTCCAAGTCCAAAAATGCCCTAAAAATTCCTTCATTTATTTACCCATTACTACCTACCACTCAACTCTGTTGTTAAATATAAAGAGTAACTGCCTGGCCCACTATATCACTCGACATCGCTCGTTCGCATAAATACATTTGAAACAAAAACAAATTTTAAAATGTTGTTTTTGGTATGCATGTATATATGCGAGCGATCGATGTCGAGTGACATAGTAGGCCAGGCAGTAAATTTTTGTGAATCCAGCTAATTTGGTTTTTAAAGTTCTGATACGATTTTATTATATACATACTTGCATGTACTCCTGTTACTGTTTTCTGTATATGTACGTATAGTTTTTGTGATATGAATGTGTTAGTTTTTCTTTGTTTTTATTTTATTTTGAAAACTTTTTTGCGTTTACAATTTATTTTGACGTATGTACGTAATGACTTTAATTTGATTTAAGTCCGTTGGGATAAATGCTTTGTAGAGGTATTTAAGCTTAATCGCATAATTACCGCTATTAGGTAATTAAACGTCTCCGCTTTAATACCTTACTCGCTCAATTACCCAAAAATTACAGCAACTTGAGTGAGGTAGTTAAGCGGGGCTTACTGTAATAAATAATATGTTAGTCATAGTGAAAAATTATAATAGTATAAAAATAAATAACAATGTTAACTATTTGTAACAATAAAAAATAAAAATTCCCTACAATAAGCCTAATCAAACTAAATCTGTGCCTTTTTTCCCTACATGGAAAATAAGCAAATAAATGTATACAAAAAGAGAAAAATCCCTACGCTTGGCAACACTGACCTAGTGATAGCATATTAACTATGGACTAAGTGGACAGCAATTGTTTCAACTACTGATGATTAGGCATCAATGTAGTAGCTGCATGTGATATACCATTTCGTAAGCGCTGTTAGGAAGGCTGGAAAATACCCGCCATTTTCTTTAGCCACTTTTGGTAATTTCTGGTTATACCACTGGGTATTACACGCTGTTAGGAAGGCTGGAAAATACCCGCCATTTTCTTTAGCCACTTTTGGTCATTTCTGGTTATACCACTGGGTATTACAGCCAGTTCGCCGATGTCGAAAGGATAAGTTCATTCGCATTCTAGGCAAAAAAAAATTGATTTGGGTTTATCTAACTTTATTCTATGTGAACGATGTGTCAAAATTCAATTAAAATACATAACTGCATGCGAACGAATAATAGTGACATAGGCAAACCCAAATTGGTTCGAATGTGAGTGACTAGCTTTCTTTCGCATACATTTTCATTCGATATCGGCGAACAGGCTGTTAGTTTCTTGATTATTGGCTCATAATTATACTCATCGGAAAAGTAGTAAAAGTTTTTTTTAGTTCAAAGCAAACCTTATTAGCTTTGCCTTACGTAATTAGCTTCTGCCTAAAATAAATTAATCATTATTATGCCCCGTTTTAATTGAAACAAAAATATTAAAACTGTTAATGATATTTTTATCTATTCAATTAAATACTTAATATTAACTAATTCTTCAATTTCCTGTCTATGTTTAAAATAAATTTGTCATTAAATGATACATATCTAAGATCTGAATTAAGTTAATAGATTGCTATTTGTAAGCAATCATATTACATACATACATACATATGTATATTTTTCATTACTTGCCAAAGCAATTATCTCCACATTAAGCACATAATTTTGACAGCAAGTATTTTTGCCTTTTTTTTGTATTAATCACCATCATTAAAAGTGCATACTTTAAGTCACTTGCTCATTCATCCGCTCACTCACTAACTCACTCATCCATCCAGTCAACCACAGCCAGCCAGCCATCCATCCATCCACTCATTCGTCAATTCATTGATCGATTCAGTTAAACGTAGAAACTTCGTACGTATCATACCTGCGTTGCAGTGTTGTAGTACGATCGTTCTAATAGCGAAATATTTTATAATTTAAGTGCATAAATAAATACTTAAGCAACTTATGTAGCAACACATCGCTTACTACATACATATTTTATCTATCTATAAATATGTATGTATGTATGTACGAGTATGTATGTATGTAGGCGATCACACACCCTGTCTGTCAACAAGTGATTTGTGCCGTTAAAGAAAAAATCGTTTCTTTTTTTTTTTGTTTTTATTCAACATATTATTCCGAAGCTATAAATTGCTCTCCATAAGGTGCGCAAATAGTACCTCCTCCCTTTCAAATTTATTCCATTAAATGAAATGAAAAAACATAATAAAATTTAATAAGTTCAAATGAAAAAAAATAAACAATCAATATTTAGAAAATTCAATTAAGTGTCAGATATGTTTCAGTATTTTGACGTGACGTTTTTCTTATAACGTCAAAATTGGTGTGTTCAAGTTTCACACTGTTCACGAGCTGTTTCCCATTTAAGTTTGTATGTGGGAATGTCTGTCTGTTTGTCTGCTAACGTCACTTTGTGACTGTATCTATAAATTATTAATTTATTTGTATTTGTTATAAATTTGACACTTGCAAATTGATTTTTTTTTTTACTACAAGCGTATTAAATCAAATAAATGGTACTTAAATTCGCGAGATAATTTAAAAGACATTTTTTTTTATTTACATATTCAATTCGACTTTTAAAAAAAAAGATCAATATTTCAAGTGTAAACAAATAATTTTGACACTCGGACGTTACATAAAGAAACTGTATGAGTATTCAAAAAAAAAAAAAAAAGAAATCATTGCAGGCAGCCAAAGTAAACAAAATGACAAAGGCGGATATATGTATTTAAGTGACACGTGGATAAATTTTCGTTAAATGGTGATTAATAAAAAATCAATAAATCTTTGTGGCTTTTATTTGATGGTCATTTAGATAATAAATTTAAATAAAATGTGGGATAAATCGGCAAAAGACTATTCATGCGCAGAAAAACGAAATTTAAATGAGGTGTATTGTTAATTCTTTAAAAAAAATTTGAAAACAAAAATTGTACGATGACTAAAAGAAATGTTAGAATTACCATAATGTGGGCTTAAGTTGCCCCTATAGGGATGTTACAAAGACAATGAATTCAAAGGTAATCAAAAAATTAAATTGAAATGTTTTTTAAGCTTGAGATCGACAAGGTAAAAAAAAACACATAAAATTCAGAAAAATGCATGAAATATTTATTTGGATCGATAATTGGGTCGATATAATTTAATGTTTGAAGATTATTTCATGCGCATGTTGGCCGCGGCTGCGCCTCAAATGGTCCATCCGCTTAGTCCAATTTTGGCATACTCTTTCCAACACTTCGGCCGGTATCTCACGAATAATGTTGGCAATGTTGGCTTCCAGTGCGTCAATCGAAGCGGGCTTGTCGCTAAAGACATTAGCTTTAACATAGCCCCACAAAAAATAGTCTAGCGGCGTTAAATCGCACGATCTGGGCGGCCAATTGACTGGTCCCAAGCGTGAAATAAACTGTTTACCGAACTCGCCTCCCAATTGGTCCATTGTTTCACGTGCTGTGTGGCATGTGGCACCGTCTTGTTGAAACCACATGTCATTCAAGTCATTCACTCTGTGATTCTTCAACCGCACGGTCGTGTTTTTAAAAAGTGAACAAACAAAAAAAAACAAACCAAAAAATCATTGTGCTAACATATTTTTAAACTTGCATATAAAAAGAATAATATATTATATTAAATTGTAAAAACAATAACAAATTATTTTAAAAAACAACGGGAAAATAAATTCCTCACATTTCAATAACTAAACAATAAAATCAATTTCAATAAAACAAGTGCGGTGGCAGTGCATTGTTGTTGTTGTTATTGTGCGTGAAGATTAACTACCCAGTGGGAAAAAACTAATACACTAAAGTTTTGTTTCCTTCCAAAACCGCAATAAGTGGAAGAGCGAATTTTTACAAAAAAAAAAAAAAAAATAAAACTTTGTGACAATTATTTTTATATACTTTTAAATTAAAAAATATATAAATAAAAAAAACAAAAATTGCATGAGCGTACCTATTAGATGCAATTCTGTGAGGGAGCTTAGCTCCACTAGAAAAAACCTCTGGATCTCTGAGGAAGAATCACTTAAAAAATCATTGGATAATCTTCTGTCTCTAAGAGATAAAAAACGCACGCGATCGTGCTCGCCAAACATTGTTGTTACAACAGAAGACCAACCATCCACCAGTTCAGTAATCGCAGATAAGCCAAAAACACAAGTAGGCATGGACAGGTATGTAACCGTGGTTAAACGTCAGCGAAGCCCTAAATCCGCGCAAATATCATCGCAACCAAAAATGTCTAAGGGCGATATTACCTGTGCGACAACGGATAGTAATAGGTTTGCTATCCTTCAGACTGACGAGCCAACTACATCAAAAAAAACATTTAAACCGCCACCAATATACTTGAGAGAACCTACATCTAATGAGCTGGTAAAAGCACTTATTTCGGCAATTGGTAAAGACACCTTCAACGTAACATCAGTGAAGCACGGACAAATAAGTGAAACAAAAATCCAAGTCAACTGCGAAAATGATTACCGAAAACTTTCTGCCGCTCTGGAAAAAGAGAAAAGATCTTTCTATACTTATCAACTTAAAAGTGCTAAAGGCCTTCAAGTTGTTATTAAAGGTATTGACCCTTGCGTAGATATTGATGACGTCAAAACCGAATTGGAAGATAAAGGTTTTAAAATAAAAACCGTAGTAAATATCAGGAACCGTGAAAAGATCCCTCAACCCATGTTTAGGGTTGAACTAGAACCCAGGGATGTTATCCTGAAAAAAGGTGAAATTCATCCAATTTATAACCTTAAATTTCTTTTGCATCGTAAGGTTACCGTTGAGGAGCCACATAAGCGTTCAGGACCCGTTCAGTGCCTAAACTGCCAAGAATTTGGCCACACAAAGGCTTACTGTAAGTTGCCCGCTGTTTGTGTCGTATGTGGCGAACTTCACGGTACAACTCAGTGCAATAAGCCAAAGGCCGACGCAAGTGTTAAAAAATGCAGTAACTGTGGAGGTAACCACACTGCAAATTATAGAGGGTGCCCTGTCTATACTCATTTTAAGCGGTCAATGACAAATAAGCCATTGATTTCAAATATGCCACCCCAGCAGTCAAACACCATTTCTACAACCAATTTTCCCCAGGTACGCCAGCCAACCAGCCATATACACGTGCAAAACCCCCAACAAATTTCTTATGCGAATGTGGTAAAATCCGATAAACCAAATTTGAATCAGGAGCCCAAGCCTCAAAACTCCGACCAACATTTTAGCAATCTTGAGGCAACTCTGCAGACTCTTGTTCAATCTATAAATACATTTACGGTTTCCATGACGAACATGATGCAGGAAATGCTGAAAATGCAATCCACCATTTTGCAGGCAATTTTAACAAAATGAATTGGTTAAAAATATGTTTCTGGAACGCAAACGGCATTCGCCAACATAAAAATGAACTTGAGCACTTCCTTATGGAAAAGCAGATCGATATAATGATGATTGCTGAAACCCATTTGACAACCAACAGTTATTTTAAAATTAATGGCTACACATTATATGACACAAAAGATCCCCGTGGAAGATCTTGCGGCGGTTCGGCAATTTTGATAAAGACCAGAATTAAGCATTATCTAATGAACGGGACACGTGAGGAATATCTCCAAGCTACAAATATATGCCTTGATTATTTTCATGAAAAAATCGTTATATCCTCGATTTACTCACCACCACGATTTTCAATAACAGAAAACCAATATTCAAATTTTTTCAAATCACTTGGTCCTCGATTTTTAGCGGCCGGCGACTATAACGCTAAACACACTTTTTGGGGATCACGTTTAATTACCTCGAAAGGCCGTGTGCTTTTTGACACCGTTTCCAAAATGAGCTTAGATGTGATTTCAAGCGGACATCCCACTTATTGGCCGTCAGACCGCCGAAAGATTCCAGACGTTATAGATTTTGGAGTTGCGAAAAATTTTCCTTTAGAGTGGATGCAAGTGGAGCCTTCATTAGATTTGTCATCAGATCACTCACCCACTATAATCTCTGTTTCGTTCCCCCAAGAGATTGGCTCCCCGTTGACCGTCAATAGAGTTAATTGGCTAAAATACAAAAAATTTTTGAGTACACATTGTAGTGAAAATATCGCCTTGAGAACACCTGAGGATATTGATGCGTCAATTAACGATTTTTCTGAAAACCTCAAACTGGCCGTACAGCATGCTACCACTAGTCATATAAGATCCAGAAATGAGAACAATAGAACTTATTCGGCTGAAATTGAGCAACTCCTGTCAGAAAAAAGAAGAGTTAGAAGAGAGTGGCAAACTCGCAGGTCTCCCCAGCTTAAAACTAGACTACGGGAATGTGTAACTCGACTAAGAAATCTGCTTGAAATACAGAGAATATCTTCCCTCAAAACATATTTGGAAAGCTTGGATGGTACTCCGCAATCTGACTATTCTCTGTGGAAAGCGACAAAAGGTCTGAAAAGACCCGTAATAGGTAAGCCACCTTTGCGAACTTCAACTGGCGACTGGGCACGAAGCGATTCCGAAAAGGGGATGGTGTACGTTGATCATTTGAGAAATGTTTTTACGACAAATGATTCAGTGGATGCTGCAGCAGAATTTCCGCCGTATGCTGTTAGACAGCCTGTGTCTTTGAGACTTAACTTTCAAGATGTCGAAAACGTTATCAATAACATAAACCCCAGGAAAGCTCCAGGTATAGATCAAATTACTGGTAAAATGCTTGAACAGTTACCTCGTGTAGCTAGAAGAGTTCTACTTTTTATTTTTAACGCTATTTTACGCCTTGAGTATTATCCTGCAGAGTGGAAGGTCTCTATGATTACTATGATACCCAAGCCAGGGAAGGATCCGACTAAAGTAGAGTCATATAGACCAATAAGTCTACTACCAACAATTTCAAAACTGTTCGAAAAATTGTTAATGGCGAAGTTGTCTCCAATACTTAATGATGTGGGATGTATCCCTGATCATCAATTTGGCTTTCGGGCTAAACATAGCACCATAGAACAAACACATAGACTAGTCAATGTCATAAGACAGACTTTTGAAGACAAAAAGTACTGTTCAGCTCTATTCATCGACATTTCCCAAGCTTTTGATAAAGTGTGGCACGACGGACTGATGCACAAAATAAAGTTAAACTTGCCTGCAAATACTCACAAGCTTCTGGAAAGCTACTTATATGACCGGAAATTTGTTATCAAAGAAGGTGATTTTACAAGTCTCTCACAGTCAATTGGAGCAGGAGTTCCCCAAGGTAGCATTCTAGGACCCACTCTATATTTAATTTACGCATCTGACATGCCAACGAGATCCGGAATCCATACTTCAACTTTTGCAGATGACACAGCTTTTTTTAGCGTTCATGAAAACCATCAAGAAGCTTCACGAAATTTGCAGCAGTATATTTCAATATTAGAGAAATGGTTGAAACTTTGGAAAATAAAAGTTAATGAACAAAAATGTACTCACGTTACATTCACACTGCGTAAGCAAACATGTTCGGCTCTCCAAATTAACAATACACCTATTCCGCAGCATAATGAAGTTAAATACCTTGGTATTTACCTCGACCGTAGGCTAACGTGGAAGCCTCACATTGATGCGAAAGTCACTCAGTTGAAATTAAAAGCAGCGCAACTAAATTGGCTTATGGGCAGAAATTCGACATTGAAGTTGGACTGCAAACTTTTGTTATATAACGCAATTTTAAAGCCTATATGGTGCTACGGAGTTCAATTATGGGGAACCGCCTCAACATCTAACATTGAAAAAATTCAAAGACGACAAAACCAAATTCTTCGTACGATTACTGCAGCTCCATGGTACGTAAGAAACTCACGAATTCACAAGGATCTGTGTGTTCCGCTGGTAACTGACGTGTTCTCTAAGTATGCCACAAGGTATATCAGTAAACTGGAACTTCATCCAAATCCTCTTGCACGCAACATACTTAATTTTGGCGGCCACTCAAGGTTGAGAAGAAGGGATACACTGGCCACCATCAGAACGTTAAATAGGTGATTCTACCGATATTATTCGCGCGAAATGAAACTCTTTTGTCTAGCAGTGGCTGGACTTAAATAACTTTTATATTTAGTATTAAGATTTGAATACTTATTGTTAGTTCATATTTTGAAGATTCAATAAATAAATGAATGACAAAAAAAAAAAAAAAAAAAAAATTCAAGTCAAGGTCTTCCATTTTGGGCAAAAAAAAAGTTGTTATCATCGCACGGTAGCGTTCACCATTCACAGTAACGTTGTGATTCGCATCATGTTTGAAGAAATACGGCCCAATGATTCCGCCAGCCCATAATCCGCACCAAACGGTTGTTTTTTGTGGATGCATTGGTAGCTCTTGCAATGCTTCTGGCTGCTCTTCACTCCAAATACGGCAGTTTTGCTTGTTCACGTATCCATTCAACCAGAAATGAGCCTCGTCGCTGAACACAATTCTTCGATAAAAAAGAGGATCTTCATCTAACTTTTCAAGAGCCCATTCACCAAAAATTTGGCGTTGTGGTAGGTCGTTTGGCTTCAATTCTTGCACCAGCTGTATCTTATAAGGCTTCACACCCAAATCCTTCCGCAAAATTTTACACGTAGTGGAGTAACAGAGGCCCAATTGCTGCGAACGGCGCCGAATCGATAATTCACGGTCATCACCAACACTGGCCGATACGGCTGCGATATTTTCTTCAGTTCGCACTCTCCGTAAGCGTGTTGGTGGTTTAATGTCCAACAATGTAAATTTGGTGCGAAATTTTTTTACAATAGCCCGAATAGAAGCCTCAGTAGGTCGATTAAACTGACCATAAAATGGAAGAAGCGCGCGATGAACTTTCTTAACAGAGCACGCATTTTGGTAATAAAATTCAATAATTTGCAAGCGTTGTTCGTTTGTAAGACGATTCATGATTAAATTATAGACCAAACTGAAGATGTTTGACAGTGACACAAGATACAAAACGTGCGTGAGCTGTCAAAACTAGTGTTGCCAAAAAGATAATAGCAAAAAAATCACTCGTTATTAAGTTTTGAGAGAACTTAAAAATGTTTATTTTTCGGATGAATTTTTTTAAAGCCATAATATATTTTTATCTCTATATTAGCTGAATACAAAATATTTGTATGTCTTTTATATTTTCAATCTTTATAAATCTAGTTTATTTGCTAATATAATACTGTATCTATGTAGTTGTGTCAAGATGTCTGAGATCTGTCCTCAGGATATAATTGCAAAACATTTCATGCATAAATCATAAATTCTCAAATGTCGAGAAAATAACAACAATAACAGCTTTTGACGGCACAGTGTTAAAATTGAATTGAAATTTAAATAATATTCAGCTTCAAAATCTACCGCTTTGACTGCCTTTTTGTTGTCTAGAAAAACTGCTGCAGTGAAAGAAAACTGCAGTTGAACATAAAATGGTTGGAGGCATTTATTTGTTTTTTCTTTTTTTAGTTTTTAGGTGAAAGAAAAAAGTGTCAAACAGTTTAACTGTTTTTTATGTTGTGATGTTTTAATTACACAAATTGCTATGAAATAATTTTAACATGAAATAATCTATTGATTGTTATCATATCATAGAAACTATTATCTGTTTTACTTTCATTAAATTTCTTAATTACAATTATATTATATTAATGTTATATTGAAAGTAAATAAAATATGGGATGTTTCTTTAGAGGCTTACAACTTTGGGGTGGCAACACTGTTTTATTTGACAATTTATTAAACAGCTGATATTTACCAACTTTTAGTTGGCAGCACTGCTTTATTTGACGACCCATGCGCTGAATTACAAATAGATACTGAAATTGAATTTCCACACCAACTTTTATTGTTAGAATTTTCATATTCGGAATGAAGATAATCCACAAGCTTTTGTTGTCATTCTCACTTTTACATCAGTAGATTCGTTTACAATCAGAATTGTCACATTTAGGCTAGGTTAAGTTTAACAAACTGCCAGCTAACGAAAATGCTCACATGGCTTCAAATTGGAGCCCGTTATGTTGCCTGCGTGTGATATGTATTTCGTCAGATCTATATATCACTAGGCCAGATCAGAACCAACCCGAAGATCGGCTAAAAGAGTCCGTTCCGATATTTCTGGCAAATCGCGCGGCTGCTTAGATACAAAGCTCTTATATAAGAAAGAGTTGGGCACCGACGAAGTAAGTACTCAAGACTCTCTACTTCCTCATTATGCATCATAAACAAAAGATTTAATCTACTTAACCTGGGTCCCTATTTTTTTTATTTATTTTTTTTATATTGGACCAGTACTCTGGAGATGACCCCTACATATGCAGTGCATTGTACCAGAACTAGGAAAATAGGTTGTGAGGAGGGGGAAAGAGGGAGTAGTGTTTGTGAACATTTGACTTGAACCTTCCAACGTTATAACAGACAGGAAACACGTCTGCAGGCAAATTATTCCACAGACGAAGCGTTCGGCTGAAAAACGAATTCTCTCTGTAATGCGTAGTGTGATTCCCCGGGAGATCGACCACAAATGGATGAGCTCTGGACGATGAGCGCGTGCTACGTAAAAATGTGCGAGTTTCGGGAACAAGATCCCTAATCCCGTCAGAGCAAAATCCATTGTAGTAACGATAGAACAGAGTAACGCACCCCACATTGCGTCGATGCTCCAGTGAGTCAATAGAGTTGGATACCCTACTGTCACCGATGAGCTTCTTCACCCTCTCCTGCACACGGTCGAGTAACCCCAAAATAGACTTTAAGGCACCGGCCCAAACATGAGAGTTGTATTCCATTTTCGGTCGGATATAGGTGGTATAAATAGTAAGGAGGTCGGATGGAGTGAAGTACATCTTACACCGTTTCAAAAAACCAAGACACTTGAATGCTTCTTTGGAGACATGAAAAATGTGTTCAGTCCAGCGATCATCACACTGTATCTTCATTCCAAGAACATCAGGAGCATCCGATTCCTCAATACCATCCCTATGTCGCAATATCCCGTCAAAATCGCCATAGTAGATCGCAACGAACGTTCCTACTATTATAATACTTGGGTCATGTCAGCCTTGATATTTGACAGGTAACCTGACTAGATTATCTGTCCTGTGCTGTCCCCAAATGTTAATGCTGTACTAGTTGTTCCGCTACAACATTTGCGGGCAGTTCACTGTGCCCGTAAACCTAGAAAAGCTCCAGGTTTGAATGTCTCTTCGAGATATCCGGTATTCACGAACAAACCTGGACGTCATATAGACCCCCCTAGTATATTTAGCGCAACCTTACTACCACTACAACCTCGGATATTCTTCCCGTATACCTCAACCAGTTAGCCACGGTTTATATCTATACTCATTTTGCAGCCTAAAGTAAATTTTGCACTCATACATAGGAATAAAGATATTCCTACCAACTCCCAAGTTCGACTGGAATCTATCTGTAAAGATCTCAAGCACGTACTCTTGGCGATCCATGCTGGCCACCACCTCCGAGACCGTGCTTAACAAGATTGCATCAAATTTCTAATCGGGCAGTAGAGCCGGTCAGCAGTAATCCATATTCTCTGAAAGGACGCCTTCTTCCACGTCCCACTATTTCCTTCACCATGAGATCAGTTGGCAAGCAGTTCAGCATAATGAAAAGTGCTTTCGATATCGTGGTACCGGATGCATCAGCCATTATCAAAGAATATATGCCGTCTTTGGGCAAATTAAAGCCACAAAGATTGACTGTTTGGTGCGGTTTACGACGTCTTCAGGCAGGCAGTATTTCTTTGAAAATTAGGTCGGGGAGTTACAGTTAATGGTGTTTTCGCTATCACGAAATGATAAAAGTCGATATTTTGTTTCACATGTAATTGTCGTAGATTCTTCGGTAACAAAAAAAAAATACTAAGATAATTCTTTGAAAACGTTTGGTTTTGTTTACTATTAACATCGTGCATTATGTTTGTATCACCTTTTAGTTTTCCTACGCTTTTTAAAATATTCATGTTTAAGCTCCCACAGCAGCAGAAACTTTTTCAAATGTGTCTTATTATTATTGGCTGTTTTTTTTTTCTTTTTAATTGCAACTGACCATATGAAGTGATTTCAACAAAACCACACCTCCGCAGGAGTTCCAAATCTGCATTAATGGCTCACATTTTCGTTTTATTTTTAATGTTTACAATATATTCATTATGATAACCATAAATAATTTATAATATTTTTGCTTGCAACAGTCAACAGAATATCCTTCACAACAGAGCCTGTTATATTCAGCTGTACTCGTATGCAATCTAATTTGTCCACATGTGTGTGGTGTGTTAATCTACGCAGTAATTTCAGCTTTAGATTAATTTCTATGACCACAATATGTGTTTATGATCTCTCCTAAATCACCAGAGATTAAACTCAACCAGTTTTTCAAATGTTGTTTTTCTTAATCATTTCAATCATTGCAAATGCTATTCAGTTTCTTTATAAAAATTTGGCTGTTGATATTTTTACCACAAGCGGTGAGATACGGTCCAGACAGACAAACTATTTGTGAAAAAAATTAGAAAAATATGCGAAAGAAAATCTGCGAGGAGGAAATTTATTATAAGTGTTTGAAATAAATTTGCTTTATATTATTGCAGATTATTTTTGACGTTATTAATAAATCATTAGGAAGTAATTGAATTTTAATTATTGAAGGTTTAAATGAGTGGTTATTCCATAATTTTTTTATTGCTTAAAATATATACAATTTGTCAATAATGAGTTCACATGCTGAAAACAAACACGGTTAAGTTAAATTGTTAGCAATTGCTTTATATTTTCGTTCTCATTTATTAAATATTTTATGTCCATATTTCATAAAATTATATATATTTAAAGAGATTGTATCAAAAAAAAAAAAATATTTAATATGTTTAAAACAAAAGAGCAATACAGGAAAAGCAAATACAGCTTTCACACACGTGAAGTTTACTTTGCAAAATCTTGAATTTGGTGGTAGCAAGGAAAAATAAAGAGTGTAAGAAAGCCGCTCTCGTTTCCCTTGCCACGATCAAATTCAAGACTTTGCAAAGTAAACTTTCCGTATGTGAAAGCCGTGCAATACTTCAATTTACACTATCAACTCCTTGCGCAACAATTTGTATACAGTTTTGGTTTCCGTGAACAAGTTTTAAATTTAGTTTGAAAAAGTTTAATATTTGGTATGGAAATCTGTAACATCTATCACAATTTTTCATTGATCCTATTAACTTCTTTAGGGCGTAATTCATTGCTGGCATTCTTCTGATATCGCGGTTTTAAGCAATGCCGTATTTGTTGGCTGACGTTTGGCGACACATAAATTCGTTATAGGATTGAGATCAAGGGTTTGGGCGGGTATATCGCTGAGGTTACACTACTATACAGGGTGTCTCAGAACCATTACGAGAAAAATCAGGAAAAAATATCCAAACAAAAAAATATTACTCACTTCAAATGTGTTTTATTCGCACAAGCCCTTGTATCTTTTTAAATTAGTCCGCAAAATGTCCAAATATTCATACGCGTCTAGTGTAGAGTCCATAAATGTAATGTCACCCATTCCTGGACTTAAGATGCAGCCCCAAATCATTATAGACATCTTTTTTAATATTACGGCTGGAATGATGTTTTGCTGCTTCAGAGGTGTTGAAGGATAAGCCACATCCCAGACGGATCGTCGTTGTAGTACAACATTATCTTTGCTTCATCACGATATATTACATCATCCCAATATTCATTTGGCTGCGAGACGTTCCAAATAGCGAAGACAAAGCACTTATCTATATTTTCTGCTGACTGGAGCGGTTTTCTTCTTGCTGCTCTTGAGGAGTATTTATTCTTTATTATGATCCGATGCACTGTCTCGTGGCAAACAATAAGACCCAAGGTCTTTCTCTAGCTTTAGTCCTCGTGTAGAAATTTTTGAGCCAGTTATCTTAAAATGAACCGCTCAGTACGTCGGCTTAATATTTTCGCCCATCTTCTAGCTTATTTTTTTTTAGCTCGATTTATGATAGTGTAAACCGTGAATCTGTAAACATTTCCGACAACTTGTCCGCCCTTTTACCTAGTTTTTCATTATAATAAATCAATTGAATGATGTTGTACCAAAGAATTTATTGACAGTTTAAAACGAAGCACAAATTTCTGTTTGTTGTATTTTTCTCTTCTTTTTAATATATTACGGTATTTTTTCAACATGATTTCTTTAAATACATACAAATTTATCGAATACATACATACATAAAAAAGTTTTTATAAAATAAAAAATATCTTGAAATTTACTAATATTAAAAAATAAACCCTGTTTGTTTTCTATGTGTAAACTCATTATTGACAAACTGTAACACGTCTACAGTTATTTTTTTCTTTTACCTAATTAAAACTGTATAATTTATAAACTAAAAAAAATTAATATTTTCTTATCACCTGCTCTGCTGCACCTTAGATTTCAATTCGCAACAACAACAAGAAAGCCATACAACTATTTATCTGTAAATACAGTGGTCGGACATGTGTTAAAACTTACCTTTAATATAATAATTACTAATAAATGTGCATATAAATATATGTCTCTTTTAAGATGAATGCTTGTCACCAGAATTAATTTTGTGAATGAACAATTTAATTAATTCAATTAGTAAGTTGTAAACTTTAATGTTCATTAATTTTTGTTTTTTTTTTTTTTGTTTTCAACAAAAAAATGACAACTTTGCACAATATCTCTTTATGGGTTAAATCTTTAAATCCATCCGTTAGGAAAATCTCACTCTCAAATCCCCTCTGTACTCTCATTTCTCGTTTAATATATTAACAATGTTGTTTCATTGTGAAAAAACATATTTTATCTTGTAAATGGCACATGTAACCTGTAATCTTGGCATATTGTCTTGAACATTTACTTCGCATGTAATGCCAGTCGTAATGTTAATAATTTTATGTTTAAAAATATTATACTTTATTTCTTGTATAATTTTAAATGCAAGTATTTGAACCAAATATTTTCAGACATACAAATAACAAACTGTATTTTCGCTACAAAAAATAAAAAAAAAACAGTCTAATTAATAAAAAGTTAAAAAAAAACTCTCACAAAAAAATGAATAATTTAGCATTAAAATGCAAAACTTATTGCGGTAAGAGATAAGATTCAGTAGGGGGTTCAACTTAATTGTTTAATATTCGGTTGTTTTTGATTAAATAAAACAAGTCGGTTTTCCAATAAAGCCTTGTTACTTGCTTACGTGAAAAACATACATCAGATTAACCTAAATTAGCGCGTAAAGCGCAACGTAGTTTAGCGCTTAGATTTTGCACTGAAGTGAGTAACCTAAATAGGGCCGCTAAAGTTGTGTCATTGTGTCATGAACAGTAATATTAATTCACTAACAAAAGTCGCTAAGAGGAAATAATAAATAGAGATAAAATCGCTAAATTGACCTGTAGTGTGATTCACTATGCTTTTTTTAAACCACAATTATTTGGTTTAAAAATTTTAACCACAAAATTAACCATTTTGCTATTTACTAACACTATCTGCAAGCGTTTAGAAACAGCTACTGCAGTCAGCTGTTATTTTTAACCATACAAATTGTGGTTTATTAACGCCGATATTTTTGGTGTGGCTTAAGGCAGAATTAAGGCCTCATTAGTTTTTACTTTCTGTTGCCGTTCTGTGACGTTCATTTCTGTAACAAATATTTTACAATTACTTTTTCTGTGAAAATATTCAGCTGTTTTCTACAGTAGAGCATAAATAAAAGAAAAACATTGGAATGAAGAATAAAATGTGTACATAAATATTATCTTGTGTGAAAAAGGAACAAATTAATAATATAGAAATGGTGATCAAACAGTCCACTTCTATCTCACAATCTGAAGACTTTATGACACTTCTTATACAAAATATAATTTTTCCTTGCTAAAATAATATTATTTTAATCATTCATGGTTGCTTAATTGAAAAAAATGTATTAACTTTTAAAAATCTTTAATTGAACCATTTTTTTTTTAGTTTTGGCAAAAAAATTATATACATTTTAATAAAAAATTCATGTTTCCATACCTGAAAAAAGTAAAATATACACATATCTGGCCGTCACTTAACGTTGAATTTTATTTTCAACAGATTAGACCGTAACAGAACAGAACGAAAAAATAAAAACAAACCATATACATATAATTTATATTGAACAGAAACAAAACAGCTGATTCAGAACGGAAAAGAACGTACAAACTAATTCTGCCTTTAGTTTGTACGTTCTTTTCTGTTCTGAATCAGCTGTTTTGCTTCTGTTCAATTGTAACTATATGTGCATGGTTGGTTTTTACTTTTTCGTTCTGTTCTGTGGCGGACTAATCTGTTGAAAATAGAATTCAACGTTAAGTGACAGCCAGACATGTGTATGCCTTACTTCTTTCTGGTATGGAAAAGTTAATTTTTTATTCAGAGACATAATTTTTTTTATCTAAAGCTAAAAAAATTTCTTTCAATTAAATATTTTTAAAAGTTAATACATTTTTATTAACTAAGCAACTGTGGAGGATCAAAAAAATATTATTTTAGCGAGGAAAAAAAATTTTATTTTGTATAAGAAGTGGCCTAAATCGGAAATTAAAAAAAAAAAAACACAAAATTCAGAAAAATGCATGAAATATTTATTTGAATCGAATGAAAGATTATTTCATGGAAATGTTGGCCGCGGCTGCGCCTCAAATGGTCCATCCGCTTAGTCCAATTTTGGCATACTCTTTCCAACATTTCGGCCGGTATATCACGAATAATGTTGGCAATGTTGGCTTCCAGTGCGTCAATCGAAGCGGGCTTGTCGCTATAGACATTAGCCTTAACATAGCCCCACAAAAAATAGTCTAGAGGCGTTAAATCGCACGATCTGGGCGGCCAATTGACTGGTCCCAAGCGTGAAATAAACTGTTCACCGAACTCGCCTCTCAATTGGTCCATTGTTTCGCGTGCTGTGTGGCATGTGGCACCGTTTTGTTGAAACCACATGTCATGCAAGTCAAGCTCTTCCATTTTGGGCAAAAAAAAGTTTGTTATCAACGAACGGTAGCGCTCACCATTCACAGTAACGTTGCGATTCGCATCATCTTTGAAGAAATACGGCCCAATGATGCCGCCAGCCCATAATCCGCACCAAACGATTGTTTTTTGTGGATGCATTGGTAGCTCTTGCAATGCTCTAGCTGCTCTTCACTCCAAATACGGCAGTTTTGCTTGTTCACGTATCCATTCAACCAGAAATGAGCCTCGTCGCTGAACACAATTCTTCGCTAAAAAAGTGGATCTTCATCTAACTTTTCAAGAGCCCTTTCACCAAAAATTTGGCGTTGTGGTAGGTCGTTTGGCTTCAATTCTTGCACCAGCTGTATCTTATAAGGCTTCACACCCAAATCCTTCCGCAAAATTTTCCACGTAGTGCAGTAACAGAGGCCCAATTGCAGCGAACGGCGCCGAATCGATAATTCACGGTCATCACCAACACTGGCCGATACGGCTGCGATATTTTCTTCAGTTCGCACTCTACGTAAGCGTGTTGGTGGTTTAATGTCCAACAATGTAAATTTGGTGCGAAATTTTTTTACAATAGCCAGAATAGAAGCCTCAGTAGGTCGATTAAACTGACCATAAAATGGAAGAAGCGCGCGATGAACTTTCTTAACAGAGCACGCATTTTGGTAATAAAATTCAATAATTTGCAAGCGTTGTTCGTTTGTAAGACGGTTCATGATTAAATTATAGACCAAACTGAAGATGTTTGACAGTGACACAAGATACAAAACGTGCGTGAGTTGTCAAAACTAGTGTTGCCAAAAAGATAATAGCAAAAAAATCACTCGTTAGTTCGAATTTTATACTTTTTTGGGTCAATTTGTTTTGGAAAAATATAATATTGTGTTTTTTTTTTCCTTTGAAAATAGAATGTACACAATTATCGAAAATAAATTTTTTATTTTTGAAAGGGTTTGTGAACAGGCTAAGCACATAAAAAATTCAGGATATGCAGTAAATGTGAATAAATATTTGAAATTCTTTATTCGCAAAAGTTTAAAATTTCTGCAGTCATTAACAGGTCTGAAAGATAATTAAAAATTTGCTTAAAAATAAAAAACAACTTAGAACAAAATGGAAATAGGATGGCACCAATTGGAAATGAAAGTTGGCATTATGGGCTTTTTCCTCTGATCAACATCTTCATGAAACGCATGAAAGATGTTGAAAATGTGAAACACTGTTTACATTGCTCACATCTAACATCTACTATCAATCAAGAATATTATTATTATTAAAATTTTCAAACAATTTAACAAAAGCATTTTTTCCAGAAATATTAATTTGAAAAACAAAACAGGATTATAAAATATATGTTTATAAGTAAAATGTAGGACACATATAAAAAATTTGGAAAAACGCAGAAAAAACAAAAAAAATTTTAAGAAAAACACACACACACACATACAAACAATTAACACATAATAAATAAATTATAAATTTATTTATTTCTTTCAAAACAAATGCCTTTTTTTCAGTGATGGTACAAGAATAATCGACATTATTGCCATTTTTCTAGTGATGACACCGAATTAATCGAAAAATGTTGAATGGAATAAATTGAGATAGAAACATTTGATGTTGAAAAATGTTGACTTTTAGTACAATGTATTTCTTATGGGAAGATGTTATCATCTTCAAAAACTGATGGTAGATGTTAGATGTTGTTCAGTGGAAAAAGCCTATAACAGCAACTTTCAAAACACCTTTTATTAAATAAAATCTTATTTTTTTAAATGCGTTATGTACTAAAAATACTTACAGGTATGTTCTGACACTCGCATGACATTTGCAATTGTGACTTGAACTCGCAAGAAAGGTGTGCTGTAAATCGCAATCCCCAGATTTTTGGCGAGTTCAAATCACAAGACTATATCTAACCTTAAACAAATAATAAAATGACGTCTATATTAAATTAAATTTGTTTTCTTTGAACTAGAATAAAAACTAGACTAGAGTTTTCATAAAATTTTTGCTAAATATATGCAATTTAAAAATGTTCTTTAAATGCGAGCCAAACTCAATATGCATTTCTGGAAATAAACTTTTTTACAATCAATTTTTGATTACATTTTTAACCCAAAATGCATAATATGAATGTTGCTGGCATTTTCAATTTATTTTTTTAGTTTATTTGCTTTGGTAAAACATGTGCTTTTAGCATTCAAATTATGTCAACCCGCAAGCAAAACGCGTGAGTCACAGAACATCTAAAAACAAATTTGGCGTTTTCAAGTCGCCTGGCGACTTTGAAAACTTGCGAGTATGAGAACATGCCGGTAGGATTGTATACCTATAAAATTAATTTCATATTGGTGGCATGTCATAAGGTCCAGTGTCATAATGTCCATGGACGTTATGACACTTTGTAAATGGACATTATGTCATTTTTAAAAATGTCATAAGGTCCATAATTAGAAAAGAGTTTATATATGAAGATAGCCGTATATTTCAGTGATAATGTGAACCAATAAAAGCCGTGCCCATTACTGAATTGGCCCACATTTTCGTTGGCAAAACTTTGACGCATAACTCTTGCTTATATTGCCAAAAAGAAATTAACACTTTCACTCTTTTTGATTAAAGATGTAATCATTTCAATACAGAACTTTTTTATATTCTCTTTAAATCTACGAATTAATATTCCCTTGAAAAATTAAACCAAAATTTTAGTTTTTTTTTACAGAAATGAGTTTTCACAGATGTAAAAAGTATTTTATTATCAAAATAAATAATCGCTTATTGAGATATATTTAGGAGTTAAAAAAATTTTCTATAGTAAAGGCAAAGTTGAATAACGTTTCTTAGATTTAGTGTCCAAATTTTGAAAACCAGGAGAACAAATTGTAAAATATCTGCATTTCTTAACTCTGCCAAGCATGTAACGCATTTTAAGATTTCTGGCACCTGACTACTGATGTTGATAGCATTTTCTTCGATATCTTTTGTTTCTGAATCGCTTTCTTCTCCAATATCTTTTTTTTATTATTTAATAGTCTCTATGTCTTTGTATTGATTTATTACTTATAAAGGAACTATGAGTATAAAGGAAATTATTATAATATAGGACTACCAATTTGATTTATCTGATAAGCAATCAAATGAAAGAAAATTGTTTTATGTATTGATAATAATACTAAAATCGGCGCCGATTTTTCCTACATACTTCCTTTATGAGTGATCAACCAATGCAAAGTAATAAAGATTATCAAATCCAAAAACTTGAACAGCAATTGCACACTAGACATACATATATCAGTATCTGAGGTTTTTAATATTACTATCAATACATAAAATAGTTTTCTTTCATTTGATTGCTTATCAGATAAATCAAATTGCTCGTCCTTTATATTATTATATATAAGTACATATATATTTCTTTTCAAATAACAGCACTTAGAAAACACAGAAATCGTAATGGCAAAATTATAAACAAATCATATCAGTTGACAAAAGGTGTTGTCGTTTGTCAACATTCGTTCTTAATTGAACAAAGTGATCTCATATTGACAACAAGACATTCTCAACTTAAAACCGGTATTTTTGTGCCATCTATTGGCAATTTGACGGCGGTATGTTCACAGTTTGACAACGATGTGTCCACAATTTAACGAGATATGCATTATCATTCGCTGACAAAAATTAAATAACGTCGTTTTTCTCTCGTATATAGTTATGATAAAGGTATTAAAATCAAAATTTTCAACTTCTAAAAATTTTTTATTATTACTTAAGTTATGGACGTTATGACACTCGGCAAAGTTCCATGGTGTCCACGGACTTTACGACACCTCCGTGATGGACATTATGTCACTTTCAAAAGTGCCTTAACGTCCATGGAACTTATGACACTTTTAAGTGTGTCATAACGTCCATGGACTTTATGTCACTGGACGTTATGACATGCCACCTTCATATTTATACGCCTAAATATTGGTCGTTATTGATTTAAATGCTGTAGTTTTTTTTTTATTAAAGGCAAACATGTGTTGTTTAGCTATATTTTACCACATTGATATATGAATTTTATATGAAAACTATTAATTTTACTAACCAAAGATTTTTTGACGATTTCCTATATCCATATTGACGATTTATCTGGCATCTATGACCGTGCATGTGCTTAATGCAGGCAGGCCTCATAGCACCAATTGAGCAATTATTAAATGGTCCATCCTAATGTTTAAAAATACTTTTAACTTAATTTTAATCGAGTTTACTCATAAAATGAAACGCGTTCGTTCGATCCAAAAAAAATGTGCATGCAGTACGAGTAATAATTGAAATGTTTAGAATTGCCACAAAAAAAAAGTCTGTTTTAAAAAAACTTCAGCTCAGCTGTTGGTTGAAGTTATACGGTCGTCTGTCTGCTGCTTGAAAAAACTGTGAAAATGTCTAATTTTCAAATGGAAATTTCTAGAAAAAAGTAGACACGCTCATACATATACTCATATGAGTTAGTATCTTTTGCAACCTTTAGATTACTTTACTTTTTAAATCAAATTTTTTTTTTTATTAACTTCTCCCAAGAATGCAAGAACTAGTTAAGATATACTTACATACTTACGTCGCCATTATAATTCAAAATTTGCTCTAATACAAATTAAAGCCATAAATGGCAGACAATGATCGTGTGCGTGCAACGCAGCTGAGAGAAAAAAACTTGACAGTGCTTTAACTTAAAGCGTGCAAATATGTACATATGTATGTACATGTACGAGTATATTCAAGTACGTAAAACTTTAAAATCATATTTATTTTTTTTTTATATTAGATTCAACTAAGAGGCTTTAGTCGCATAAAAACCCCCATGTATTGCAATTTCAGGTATCTACGTCTTTTTTATTAACGAATTTTTAATTTATATGTTTGTTATATTATTTTTTAATTAACCGTAAGTGTGCAAGTTGTCAATTTATTTGTTAAAGATAACAAATTTTCAATGCCCAACAGTGAAATGCTACAATAGGCAGAAAAAAGTTTAAACAATTTATTGTTTAATTTAGAGATATTTGTGTAGCAGCAATATTTGAAAACCAAATAAGTACACAATAGATTTGATAATCATGATGCTTATTTGTAAAAAAGACATTTCGTTGGTACCAACGTACCGATTGTAGATGTATCTAGCTATACAGCTACAAATAACTTTTTTTGTTCAATTACTTGTAAAATTAAATTTTTATAACACTGTGTATTTGTGTGGAACGTAGTAGAATCCCTAAATAAGCTCAACTCAGGGAAAATGCGAGCTAGGGCCTTTCTACATGAGACCAACGAATTGCTCTTCGAATACTTCATTTCGAAGGACACTCTCGGTTGAGAAGGAGGGACACCCTTGCCACCATCAAAACGTTAAATAGGTGATTTCACCGATATTGATCGTGCAAAATAAAACATTTTTGTCTAGCATTGGCTGGACTTAATTAATTTTATGTATTTAGTTTTAATATTTGAATACTTATTGTTAGTTCACTTTGTGAAGATTCAATAAACAAATGAATGAGAAAAAAAAAAAAAAGAGAATACTTCACGGTATGCACTAGATCACGACTCTCCAATGCCTCTACGTGGCTAGCAAGGTTTCACACAGGTGGCAACAGTTTGCCATATGTTTGTAGCCATATGAACAAAACCCTTGTCGAAGACTTCTAGTATCTCGTGTATACAAATCTCCAGATAATCAAAGGAAATCTTGGTTTTACGAGTTTTGGTGGCCAGAAGTCCATGAAAAATATCAGCACTTAACCAACTTACCAACCAAAAACGCTTGAGCAACTCAAAATAAAAAATTCGTGATGAAATTAATGAAATACCCCGTTAAATGTGCGAGAGTGAAATGAAAAATGTGCTCAAAAGGGTTCGCATTTGTGAGGCTAACAGAGGCGGACATTTATCGGATAATTGCCTTTATACATAATTGCCATCATTAAATAAAACATTTATCAACATAAGATCCATTCTCTTTCATTTAATCAAAAATTATAAAAAAAACAAAGCATACCTTCCCGGCGGGCACCCGGTACTTATATCCATCGCTACTTTGATTTTTATGGTAAATTTTTATGCTTTGATTTTTTTCACAAAATTGTCCCACTTACAGTTTTTTTATTAAATATTATTTTCTGGCTAATATTTGTTATACAGGGTGGCTGGTGGCAAATTTATATTTTTAAATGTGATTATTTTAAAAATTAATAAACGGAGCTGCCGGAGGGTGGCGGCGTTGGTATTATAAACGGTGGTTAAATTTCAAGGGCCGATGTTGATTTTGAATAAAATAGAAACTATTTAGGAAATTATTGTAATTTTATTTTATTATGATATATTGGTATTACTCAATTATGTATGGAACAAAATATTGGCCAAATGGGCGCCGCGACCACGGCGGCACACCTCCATCCGATGGTCTAAATTTTCGATGACCCTGAGGCATAATGGAGGTTCTATGCCGTTAATGTGCCGAATTATCTCATCCTTTAGCTGAGACGCATTGTATTCACCCGGTGTTAAGATCACCGTGGGGTAAGGCCACAATGGCAGGTACCCACGTTAATCGTTTTCACATCCTTTAGCTGTTGAATTGTTGCTGGCTTATCGACGTACACCTTTTCTTTCAAATAACCCCAAAGAAAAAAGTCCAACAGTGTCAAATCACATGATCTTGGCGGCCAATTGACATCGCCATTACGTGAGATAACACGGCCATTGAATTTGTTGAGCAAAAGAGCAATTGTTTCGTTAGCTGTGTGGCAAGTGGCACCGTCCTGCTGAAACCATATATCGTCTACATCCATATCTTCCAATTCGGGCCATAAAAAGTTCGTTATCAACTCACGATAGCGAACACCATTCACAGTAACTGCCTGACCGGCCTCATTTTGGAAAAAATACGGCCCGATAATGCCGCCAGCACATAAACCGCACCAAACAGTCACTCTTTGTGGGTGCATTGGTTTTTCGACAGTCACTCTTGGATTCTCATTCGCCCAAATGCGGCAATTCTGTTTATTGACGAATCCACTGAGGTGAAAATGTGCCTCATCACTGAAGATGATTTTCTTCGAAAATTGATCATCATTTTCATAATAAGTCTGGATAACTTTAACACGTTGTTGGATTGTGTATCTCTCCATGGTTCAAATTGAGTAAGTCTGAAATAGAGAAATGTCAAATAAAATTCGGAAAAAAACTTGGCGTTTAGGTGTGGTTCACATTCAACATCGGCCCTTGAAATTTAACCACCCGATAGATTGTGCGGATTTGTGAGCCACGATGTTGCACTGGGCATCGTGCGTTCGCTGTTGAGACATTTTTTAAGAGTAATCATTCTTACCTAATAAATCGTCGACAATTTTGTTTCAAGTTCGGTATTCCGAGTGTAGAGATTCCCCGCAACTGATTCGGTTATTAATGTCCCACGACCAGGCATAGTTGCCATATTTGATAATTTATCGTCATTTTGACGATTTAAGGCCTATTTTTGACGATTTTTGTAGATCACATTTTTACTGTCATATCTTTCAAGCAACTACATGCATACTTTCTTTTTTTTACGTTAATTTATGTAGGTAATGAAAGTATTACTTTATGGTACGTAAAAACATATGAATGTATGTAATACTGAAATATTATGTGATAGTTATTTTAGGTTATACATATATTGTATATGTTTGAGATGAATTTAAAATATCATATGTGAATAGCGCTTAAAAAAATTGTAAGCTAAAATTGTAAAAATGTGTATGTAAAAGCATGTGCTCATATTTTAAGGAGACTAAATTTGAATATCAATTCAACCTTTTAACTTTTATAAATCCCTACAATATTATAAAAGAAGAAAGTGTTTTTTCTAACGTAATGAAGGAGTATTCTTATTCCAATGTAGAATTCGAAAGACGAGAAATTCAATACGAGTGAAAGTAAATAAGCCGATTAAACTTGTTTTACGCTATAAAAATGAAAATGCTAGATTTTTGGAATAAAGTGCACTTCTACTCGTATGACTAAGTTTATAGCAGATATAGTTATTAGTCTTATCGTCTTCTGCAAATATGTGAGTTTGTATCCTGGTACATGGAAGTTACGCATGCGATAATTAGACCATTTTTTCGAACCCTCTCTCTAGACCAGGCGACGAATGTCAACGGTGAAAATTATCGACTCATTATTACGGAATTCTTTGTGCCAAACCTGCGAGCTCATCCATCGTACTCTTCACACACACTGCCAGACTTTCGAGTAATTTTCTGTGGGAAAATTACCCCGCAAAAACTGATCAGTCTCTTTTAGAAAATTCCATGGCCAGCGAGGCCACCCTATCTAGCCCCTATGGATTTTTTTATGGGGCTATCTCAAAGAGACGGTTTATAATGACAATCCCCAATCTCTTGTGTCTGTAAGGGAAAATATTCTTCCAGAAATCAGCTCAATTGAATCAAGTTTAATGCAGCATGTGGCGCAGAACACAAAGCTCCATTTTGAACATTGTATTCAACTCGACGCAAGATATCTGGATGATATACTCTTTGAAAAGTAAAATCCGCAATTCCATTCTATCGTTCAATGCTCTTAATAAAAGGCATCAATTATTACATTTTTTATTTAAGTTTGAAAATATAAAACTGTTTCCAGCCACCCTGTGCAATACAATCCTAAACGTGGAACTATGGGATACAATTATGGGGCCTTGCTTCGGCTTTAAACATTGAAAAATTTCAAAAGCTGAATAACAAAACTGTCGCAAATATTCAATATTATTTTCGCCTGCTAGTATGGAAACCCAGCAGCAAGTGCTTGTCAATATACTAGAAACTGGGCAAGAGTTGCAAGTGTTTGATGGTGGCATAGAAAATAATAGAAAACAATTTTTGCTTCAAGATTGTTTTGTACATTTATGTCAGTCTGCATTAAAAGTAATTGAAATTTCAGTTCATATTTACAGGTTTTTCTTTTCTGCAAAAATGTGATGTGAATTTTTTTTTTCAAATTTTTCAGTACTTATTTTTATAAGTATATAAATATATACATATGTAAGTAACAAAATCACCACATCCGTTTAATTGTTTCGTTGCCTGAAAAGAAAAACAAAATACTTGAAAAGCCTACTTAATCGTTTGCATTGACATGCAGCTTTTACCATAAATCTTACGTTACATGACAAATTCTGCTAAAAATAAATTTCGATTTTAATCCACTTTAATAATTTTATCTGTTAAGTAAGCCGCATATCCCACAATATCTCTTGCTAAATTTTTAAATATCTAACTTGAAATATAAAAACGTGCTTCCGAATTTAAAAATTTAACGATGCAATTTTCAATTCCCAGCAGTTGGTTGGTCGGTTGATTGCTGGGCTTATAAATGGATTTGGAATAGCAATAACAACACAAACTCATAAACGTAAATATAAATACAAAAAAAGAAAAAAAAATCATAATTCGCTCAGTATTCGTCCAACGTACGCATGAAACAACACCCAAAATCTTGTAATTGAGACTTAAAAGCAGCTTGATTCAACATTAAAATGAAAGACTTGGATTTTTAAATTTTAAATACCTCAAGAAAAAACAAAACATGAGTACGTGTGAAATGTACAATGTTGTGTGTAGACCAAATCTAACACCAAACAACAGGACATTTGAGACTTAACAAACCATTTGAGCATGTTGCCCTCAAATATTTGACAACTAAATGAATGTTTTCAAGTCAATTTTAGAAATATTTTTTTGGTATTTTTTCTTGGCTTATCAGTTTTTAATTCGATCAGAAATCTTGCGGTTTAATTTTTTTTTTTTTTGTGTTTTGAAGCTGAACATTTATGCTAGAAACACAACTGCGACGTACAACGAATTGCGGCTGTCGCGACGAATTCATCGGCAAATATTTTTTTTTTTTTTTTAAGATTATTTGTACAAAAATTTAAATACAATTATGGCCTCAGTGACATTTAGGCATTATTGTGGCAAGTTGGCAAATTATTCCATCTCTTATAGTACAAATTAATTTTAATAAAAAGTTAAGTTTAAATAAATTTATAAAACAAGTATAAACAAATATATTTGCATTTTATTAGAAAAAAAATAATAATAAAAAAATAATACTAAAAAAGCGTTTCCAGTGTTGATTTAAGTGTTGAAATTCTATTATTCGTTTTTATTTCGAAAGGTATATTATTAAACTTAACAGCGGGGGGTATCCCCGTCTATATTAGCAATAAATATGTTAACATTTATTGCAGCAAACGTCAAAATTGTGTTAATGCCAGTGAAGACAATTTTTAACTTATAACGTTGTCAGAAAAACCATTGTCAATCAATTGTTAGACGGCAATGTTGTCAGCGCGATTACTTTGCCTGACAATGGCATGATTGTCAGAAAATGACAATGTATTGCCCATCAAACTTTTTTCTGACAATGATGCCATTGTCAGGTGCATTAATTTTATACATCTGACAATTCAAATTGAGCTTACAATACCAGCCAATTATCTGGCAATGCCGATTGTCAGATGCCTGACAACATTGTCGTCTTACAATTGATTGACAATGGTTTTTCTGACAACGTTATAAATTAAAAATTGGCAGTTCACACGATTGTAATACATTTTCAAACAATTTTACTGGCAATATTGTATTATATTTGTATATTGTGTAAATTCGAAGTGTGAAGCACATATCAACAAAATTTTGTGTAGATGACATTGTTTACATTCCATGCAAAGCAAAAATTATAAAATGTATATAAGTACCAAGGGGGCCATATTAAAAGTAAACCTATATGTAGCAGTTGTACTATACTTCGTTATATTTCTCCTCTAAGCAAGCTTCCCTTTATCTAATATATAAAACCCATTCGAAAGAGAGATTTTTGAACAAATAATCTAAAGAATTTTATATTTTAAGAACATCTTCATAAAGTGTTTACTACATACTCTTAGATTAGTATAAATATAAAAAAGATTATTTTGTGAAAAATACTTTTTTTATATATAAAAAACCTGGTCACCTGATATTAGTTTGTTCGTTGTTCGCTAACGAAATAATTAAAAATATATCTACTTCGCTGAGTAAGACAAATTTCGATCAATCAATATATTTTACAGCGTTGTCAACTGGGTGCGATTCGCACCGTGTTTGGTGTTTTTTCAATTTTTTTGTGCGAAAAAATCCTTAGCCGGTGCGCAGTGAGCTTTTTTCTAATTTTCAATACAACTTTTTATTCTAGTGTAAGAAGCAGCTTTTTGTACTATACGATTATATCTGTAATACTAATAATTAAATAACAAGTTTGCAAAATTTTCATATTTTATTTTATAGAGCATAATACCACCGGTTTAATGCACGGAAAGTGTGCTTTGAAAGGTCTTGAGTTAGGTGCTGGCAAAGGAAAAGAGCGCCACTCTCTTTGCAAAGTAAACTTTCCGTGTGTGAAAGTGGCGTAAGAATAAGGAGTAACAATCAGTGATGCCAACTGTACTGTACTGTAGTTCGGCTTAATACTTTCTGTACAAAAATTTTGCTCAAAAACGAGAAACTTTTATAATGTCATGCAGTACTTTGAAAATAAAAGTTAACATCACTGGTAACAACACAGACCAACGACTCGGAAAATTTATTTGAAAAGCACTCAGTTTTACTCGACTTCCTATTGAAAATATTTCAGTTTTTTTTATAATTTTTAAAACTTATAAATTTAATAAGAAAAAATTAGTGCGTTTTTTCGCAAATAACACGTTTTTTCTCCCATTTTGCTGAGTTTTGAAAATTCATAGTTGACTACGCTGATATTTTATTTTTGGCGACGAATATTCCCGAAAAATTAATTTGTGTGCTGTTCATAGAAATTTTTATAATAACTCACAGAAAAAAGTTGATCATAAAAATATAAACATTTTTTTTAAAGAAAATGAAAGAAATATATAAGACAAAACAGTTTTCTTTTAGATTTGATTTTGATCTGGAGGTTGGAGCTAAAAACAAACCAAAAATTATTTCTGGTTCTAGGCAAAATTTAAAAATTTACTTCTAAAATAATTATTGAGATTAAATTAGATTAATTTACTTTGAATTTCCTAAGCTTAGTTAAGATCAAAATCGTTCGCCAAAATCTGAATATCCTTAAGGATGGCTCAATCATAATGCACAATGTTAATTGGAAATAAAAAAGTTCTCAGAGTATTGTCTTAATATTTTTTAACATGCTTATATTAGTTTCAATAATATTTTTGTTTGTTTGCAATACTCGAAATTTAGTGCGAAAATCGGAGCTTTCGTAGAGGGGAGGGGGATTTTGGAGATTCATGAAGTGGATTTTGGGAATTCCCAAAAAATACAACATTATAGCTATTAAGAGATTTTGGGGATACACGAGGTCGATTTTGGGAAATCCCAAAAACTTCGGAATCCTTCTGACCGGTTTGGCACCGGTTATTCATATTCATTGTGCGTTTTTTGCCGTGGAAGATGTATCAAAACTATTAATAGTCATTCGCTTTCGTGCGGGTAAGTAGGGGATTTTGGCGGTTCCTGAAGCCAATTTTTGGAATTCCAAAAAGAAAAGCTTGGACCGTATTATACCGATAATTATCTGGTTATATGGATAATTATTTTAGTTTGATATCGAAACGTGGTATTTAGTTTTTGAAACTATATTCTATGTCGTTAATGTGTCGAATTGTCTCATTCTTTAGTTCTTAAAAAATTGACGTACACATTTTCTTTCAAATATCCCCAAATAAGCAAGTCCAACGGTATCAAATCACATGATTTTCGCGGCCAATTAGTATCGCCACGACGTGAGATAGCTCGGCCATTATATTTTTTACGCAAAATAACAATATTTCCTTTGGCTATGTGGTAAGCGGCGCCATCCTGTGTGAACTACTTGTTGTGCAGTTCCATGTCCGCAAGATGACGCTAAAATAATTAACGAAATAATTTCCTACAGCGCATCACGTCACAAGGAATTACAATTTGTTGTTTGTTCATTCTCTTTTGCTATTGCAATAGTATACAAAAATCAGTGTCTAGGTCAAATTCTACAGCTTACTGATGTAAATAACATAACGATCCTGCGCAAAACGTAATCTATTATCTTTGACTTAAGTTTACAGACCCATTGTGCTGATATTTGAGCACAATTCTTCCGATTGTGGACGCATATGGTCGCTAATACTGACCAAAAAACCACTAACAGCACGAAATTCATTTGATTAGAGCGCTGAATTTCGTAAAAGGCTTCAACAGTCTTAACGCGCTGCCCAATTGTACTGTGGAAACACAGGGTCCAACATAGCAAGTCTAAAGATGTTTTCAATAGCATCATAATGTATGTTAAATATTTTTTCATGTTATTTGTTTTCCTGTCACAAAAATTTTTAAAAGCAAATTGTAACAATTATTTTCCTGAAAAAGTTTTCCAACGGAAAACGAAATATTGAATATATTGCTGTTCATAGAACACAGACGAGCAACTCGTCTAGAAAATTTGTGTGAAAATTACTCAATTTTTTTAGTGATTTCCATATAAAATTTTTTAGACGGGTGCTCGTCTGTGTTCTATGAACAGAGCATGAATTTATTTAAACATTTTTATAAAAAAACGACCTCGAATTTTGAAAATTATTAAAAATAAGAAAATTAAAACGTAGAATTTTATAATAATATATTTGAATTAACAAGCGAACACTTCTGATAACAGGTCAAAAATATCGCAATGATTAGTGTCCGGTTATGAGAGGTTTCACTGTACATAACGGAAATTTTACAAAAACTGATACAAGATCATATTGAATTTTCTTTGAATTACTGAATCAGCAAAAAAAAATTATTAAACATTATTTCATCAAACACAAATTTTTGTTAATCTATATATATATAAATAAGTGTACACTTCAATGTCACCACTAACTGGCCAAACGGGTAGACCGAATTCGACCAAAATTTAAAGGTATGTTAGCGATGAACTCTAGATGGTTTATGTGAAGTTTCCACAAAGTCGGCTTAGGGGTTCCTGAGATGTGACATTTAGATTTTCCTATATATTCGCATACAAATATCAACAAAATTCCCTCCGTTTTCATATTATGATTTTTTATTGTCACTTAAAAAATTACCAAACCACGTATCGTAATGTCTAATCTATACAACGAATTTCGGACTCCTGAGCTAAATCTTTTCAGGCGTTGTTTCGACCATTCGATTTTTCACTTGCTATATACGATTATTGTATCAAAGGTAATGCTACAAAGGTAATAATGAGCTGCTCGACCAAAATTTAAAGAAGATCGCAAGCTGAACGATTACCTCAAACCAATTGGAATGCGATGCACGATGTCAAAATACATCTGCGGATAAAAGTCCAAGAAATCAAACATCGCGGCTATTAGCACGACTTCCACGTCGTGTTGTCCAAGACGTGGAATATGCTGTTTTTAATTATGAGTATAAATAATTATGAGTATACGACTACATACAGCTGTCTATATTAATGCAACGGTCATTTCCAGATGTAACCTGTGTAAATTAAAATTGATACAATTTTAATCTCACTCCGATCCACTCCATTCAGTGATTTTTGGAACGTCACCAAGTTCCAAACATTTTTGGTTCATATTCGACAATACAATTTGACGTTTCAAATGACTTCCTTCGGTGTGATAACAATGATGAGAGATAAATATAAGCCCACGAATATTTTTATGTAACTTTTATTGGCCATAAATCGTGTAGCTGTGTTTCACGTTTGTCTGGAGAATACTTGCGAATTTTTCTTACGAAAGAAAACTTAAACAGCCTGTTCGACGATATCGAATGAAAACGTATGCGAAAAAATCAATTTGGGTTTGTCTATGTCACTATTGTTCATTCGCTTGAACTTGTATATTTTAATTGAATTTTGACACATCGTTCTCATAGAATAAAGTTAGAAAAAACTCAAATCAATTTTCTTTCCCCTAGAGTGCGAAAGAACTTATCCTTTCGACATCGGCGAACTGGCTGAAAGTATTATGTAAAATTTATTCTCTGTGAACGCAAGTCCATATGCATTCATTTCATATACGCGGCGTTCTATATTCTGAAGCTAACAAAAAAGTTCAGGTTATTATTATTCATATCGGACTAATAGTTTGTGAAAATAAGGAGAATTACATCTTGAAATATCACCTCTATTCTACCAGTACGCTGGCAATATTCGATTACCCGTCCCTGTCTGTTATTTTACCGAATCAAAATCATGTTTTGTTGACCGAACGTTATGGTGTCTATTTGAATTTTCGGATTCAAAGTTAAATTGCTTGCGCATAGATGATGTAAAAGATGGTGGCTCTCTTTACTTCCCAAGATAAGGTCCTCAACCCTACAACCCAGTTTTTCAACTCGCTAGAATTAGTTAAAGTCAGATCGGTAACCATAATATTACGAAGTATAAACCACCCATGTCTTTGTAATGTCATTTGGCATCCGGTGAAAAATTTCATGATCAACGTTTTAAAAAAAAAGAGTACTTAAAGGATAGTTTACAGGTGAGGACGTTTTGATACCATGAGTCCTAATGGTTGCGAAAGGCATAACATTCCATTTTAAGCATTTGCAGTTGTCAATACGGCTTGCACTGGCAATGACAATTTGAAAATTTAAAGTCATTTCTATCATGTAAATTTATTTGAAGGCAAAACAACGTTTGCCTGGTCAGCTAGTTTATTGTATTTTTATTGAACTTTATAATTTTTAAATTAAATTTTTGGTGCAACGGGTTATAGTTCAGGTTTTTTCCTTTCTTAAGTTTTTTCTTACAATACAAATTTGCTGTGATCAATAAATTTTGATTGAAGAAGACAAGAAAAATAAGAATCAAACCTTGAGCTGGAGGACAACTAGCTGTTTTGTAGTCGCTACAATTCATCAGCATCCATTCGGATTAGAACTCGGCTCATTTTATTGTTTTCTTTTAACATAATATGTGTTCGTATGTATAGTGTGACGCCTCCTGACTGATGTATAATATTAAGATCAATATAAACCAACTGCTGTTAAAATAAACTTAATAGCTACAATGTTGTATTTTGATCTCTACAGTTGTAAATGCTTTGCTAAGAAAAAGCTTTTCATTTTTAACAACTTTTAAGCTCATTTTGTCAAACATTCACAAAAAGCCAAACGGCACAAATGGCCGAAACTTGCCGACAACAGCTGTTTGTTTCTTGCACTCACACAAATACACATTTATGTGTGCTTTTGGTATCTCTGTGTGTGTGTGTGTGTGTGTGTGTTGATACAAAATAATGATTTGTTTTTAACAAAATATTTCTGAACGAAAATTAAACAACAAACCATGAACATTAAACTAATTGTGCATAATAATAAACACACATACACGCAAACATACATGTGCGCATATTTGTATGTACTCGTCAGCGTGGCCATTTTGGCATGTTTGGGACTAAATTTCAAAGCTATTATCAACTATATGTTTAACATTTTCTAGCATTATTTAATATAAGAATATTCAAAATATAACTCAATTAATATGTAAACTTAGACAACGGTTGCTAAAATCTTTTCTTAATATACGAAATGCTAAGTTTGTATAGAAAAGAGATTAAAAACTATTAAATGCAAATTAAACCAACATTTAAAGATAAAAAATGTTTGATTTCGCTGTAGATCAGTGGTGCCCAAAAGTTCTATATGGAAGAGTAAACACCAATACATTTTTTTTTTTAATTTTATTATTTTATTTATTGAATCTACATAAAAAATGTAATGACAATAAGTATTCAAATCTTAATACTAAAAAAAATTGTGATTAAAGTCCTGCCAGTGCTGGACAAAAATGGTAGCCAATGTATCCCTCCTTCTCAGACGGGTATGACCACCAAAGTTAAGAATATTAACTGCAAGAGGATTTGGACGGAATTCAAGTTTGTTAATATATCTTGTCGCGTACTTCACAAATTCAGATTTCACAATACATATAAGGAAAAACTACCTTTTTTTAATATTTTTTGCTGTAAAAAGCAAAACAATTTACAAAAACAAAATTCACACTGATAATCGCTGTCGTCAGCGAAACATGCGAAAGTCTTGTTGCTTTGCTCTTGTGTGTGTACAGTGAAGAACGGCAAAAACATATATAAGACGAAATTGTTTGTGTATTTTTCATTGCTACCCAGTTGGACATGTCTTAAAGACATCTTAAACGATGGGTACAAGACCACAGAATCGTGGAAGACATTTTGACGACACCTCAAACAAATCGTTGACGAAATTTTCGAACAAATGGCAACGAAATCACGGAAGACCACACAAGCGACAGTTTTCCTCACCGCATTGTCGACGATTATATACACTATATTTTCCTTTAAGTGACAATATCCACATTACCTCGTCAACGATTGTGTAGGCGACGATTTCCACCACAGTATCAATATATTTGATATCGATTAATTGTTTAAAAGTAATATCTACATAAGATTCAATAAATAAAATAATAAAGTTAAAAAAAAAGTAATATTTACGAGTATGCATTTACAATTAACTGCAAAAATTTTATCTTAAATTTATTGAGAAATTCATTTTTGCTTCAACATTTTTTTAAAATATATATACGAGTACATAAACGCATAGCATACATATTTTTTATTTCATACAAAAAATGTGCAGTAAAAACTGACGATATGTCTCGTACTACTGTTAATATTCAACTGAGTAAAATATATACTCAAATTTTATACATTTTTGTTGTTTCTTTTTTGGACTCCCGTTAATTTTTTTTTTTCAGAAATATTTTACTTGAACGATTTGAAGACTAGATTGAAGACATTGTCACCCATCGTGTCGCTTATTTAAACACAAATATAAACTATTTTTCAGCTTTTAGCTGTTTTAAAGTACAGTTGCTTTTTTGATATGCCTACATGAACAATTTGTAGACAGATTGAAGATATTGTCGTCCAAGTGGTCCTCATTACAAAACCTAAACAAAAGAGGACAAATATATGAATATATCTTCGAAGACAATGTCGTCTAGAACGATTTTGCCAACTGGGTAGTGCTGAGCGCAATATGTGTGTATTTACAAAAACAATTGAGCATCAAGCGCACAGGCCTGGGCATGTCTGCTGTAGATGAAATCACAGGTTTTGGCCATTAGTGGCAGAAACTAAGTTTATCAATGGTTAAGTAAGAAGTCGCCACTAGATTTTTGGGTAAATGAATATGAAACACATAAGTCTTAAATTCATAAAATGTTTTCATTAAAAAAATCATTGAAAAATTTATCAGTATAAAGATAAGTTAACTAAAATAATAAAAATATACAGCCTTATTCAAAAAAACTTACTAAACGTTTACTTATCGTTCTTAAGCAAAATTCCCTAAAGTGTTATTCAAAAACCAACATTTGTTTAATATACTGATATTAACTCTTTGTTAAATGCTGAAATTTTAATAAACCTTCCGCCCATCTTTAAATCTACTTTTTGTCATAATTACTCTTATTGGTTTTTGCCCTCAATATAATTATTCAGGACAAAACCCTATTTGGTCATATAAAAGTGAGATCATGCATGTCTGTGTAGATATGTACTTCATTTGTATTTATGTATAAATATGAAAAAGTATTTCTGAAATAAAAATTTTATTTGATATTGAAAAAATGTGTCCAAATACATATGGCTCCTTTATTGCAACATAGTCATATCTCAAAAACTGAGCTTTTCGAGTTAAGAATGCAGAATTGTTAATAGTACTACCTTTTATATCGTGCCAAAACTTTATTTAAATTGCCTTTAAACTGTTTCCTTTAGGAGATATTTTCTAAAAAAATTTTCTAAGACTTGTATAGAAACTAAAAATTTGAAATGTCTTTTTCTCGAAATAAGCTTTTTTGCGATATGACTATGTTGCAATAAAGGAGCCATATGAATTTGTATGTAGTTCTTCCATTCATATTTCAATTTTAATAAATTTGTATTTTTGATTGAGAAAAATTAACACACACACAAAAGTGATGTACAAAAAAGTAATAGTAAAGTTATTCGAGTTCCTTTTATTCGTAATGAAAAAAGTACATCTCACTCGCTTCGAAAATCTGCTCAACTTGGTTTTATTAATAAATTTTTTAGCTTTATTCATTAAAATTTTTCACTAAAAGATAAAAGCAAAAAAATGTTTATGGTATGCAAGTGTTTTTCAATTATTTTACAGCTAAAAAGTGTTCGAAAATTCGGTTACCGTTTAAAATAATACACATTTTTTGCATCATTAGAACAAAAGCCACAATTTTTTGGAACTTAAGAGGCAATTTTATGTATACTGTTACCAGTTCAAAAATTCAAAATTGCTTAAATCACATATCAGTTATAAATAATATGTGTTTTCTGAATACAAATTTTTAATAAAGCACCCCATACACGTTTCAACTCAGTTGCCAACTGAGTCGGTTGTTGTCCAAATCAAAACGTATATGGCTTTGTCAATTGATTAGTTTGGCAGTTGTCGAGTTAGTTGAAGAAAAATTAAAGGGTGTGAAGATAAATTCGTGAGTTAAATACGTCCCACACCTCTGTTAGCTAAGTTCCACTCCAATGTTAAGCAATGTTAAAAAACAAACTTTTTTAAATTTGCTTTTGTTTTTAACAATACATGAAATTATTAAATTTTTTTTTAGAATTTAGAAGAAAACACGTCAAAATAAAGAAAAATATAAAAAGTATGCAAAAATATAAAATTTTTCTTAGACTTTTACCATACTTCCTGGACAGGATAAAAGGTCCTTCCAACAGACCTGCCCGCGTTTGCCCCATATTTATAGAAAGAATAAAGGCAGACGATTCTAGAACAGTCAATTTAATATTCAGTTGTTTCTCAGGCTCCGATCTACAGTGGATGCAAAATTGGGTCTTCATGAAATAGAGATAAAAGGGAGATGTTTAGAGCGTTCTGTGGTCCTTATGGAACAGATTTTGAAAAAATTTAAAACATCTTTTAAAAGATCATTCGAACACAATTTTATATGCGAAAAAGTGTGACCATCAACCCATTGGTGAAGTCGCAGTGCATCAAGAAATATTGTAGAAAAATTTTGAAATTTCTAAAAAATGTTAAGCGAAAAATGGGCAAAACTAAGAGACCTGCCCGACATCGTCCTACACTCAACGAACTTAGTGTAACTTAGCTAACAGAGGTGTGGGACGTATTTAACTCACGAATTTATCTTCACACCCTTGAAAAATTAAAATGTTTTGATTTTTTCAAGTTGACTGGCAGGTCTTTCAATTCGATTGTGCTGTGTATGTTCGAGTCTCTTAATCATATCTCAAAATTTATATTTGTAGTGTTTTTGCAAAGAGAACGTTATGTATTTTCAAAATAGTCTATAATTTCATTGAATTTAATAAGTGAATGAAAATCTTTCAATTCAGTTTATGAAGTGTGTGGGCAATAATCAATTCAATTGAAAGACTCAATTCACAAACGAATTGAAACGTGTATAGGCCGCTTAACAGTTTGTTAAGCTTTACTCATTTGGTAACAAATATGTACATGAAACCAAAAGTAATTTTTTTTTTAATAAAGCTGATAATTTTTAAATAATACAATTTTAATTATAACTGTAGCATTTTTTTTTTTTAGTTTTTGGATATCGTTTTACTTTATTTTTCTTAATTTTAAAAATTCTATTTAGCTGTAAAGTATTTTTGCTTATGGCCACACTGGTATTCGTATTAAAATTATAAATTGTATAATTTTTGCGTATAGATATGACCAAATAAATAGTGCGCCTATAGCCTCATATTTTCTGCTCACGTTCCTCCCGAAGCCATTAAATGGCTAATAGACGTACCCAAGCATTGAATTGTTTGTTTTGCTTGCCAGTTTTTGTCAGTCAGTTTTGCTTTAAATGAAAACAATTTTAGCTGCCTGCCACTTTTTACATTTGTAAAATACTAAAAACGCCAGTCTATTAGTTGAACAGTCGTATTCGTTGGTTATATTTTTGCGGACGGAATTGGTTGTGGTACCTTTTTATCGTTGTGCGTAAAAGTGAAATTTCTATTGAATCCCTGCTGCACTGCAATGCATGGAAGCAATTGCGAACTCTTAGTGCTGCCGTTTTAACGTTGCGTGGCTCCGAACCACCGCAAGGCTGTTTCGTTTATTTGAACTACATAAATTGTTGTTTTTTTTTTCTGTTTTATTTTGTGGAAATTTGTCTCTATTTGCTGTTGACGCATTCGCTGCTCGATCGAACGTGTGTAGTTGAATGTTTGTGCAATGTTTTACTTAAGTGACAACACACAAACTGTCTAATGTGTGCAATACTTTTAAAAATTGGACTAAATTTTTTTTGGCAGCTTATGAATAAATTGATATTCATGCAAAAAAATCATCACTTCAATTAAAAAATCAGCAAATTTTATTTTGTAATATTTAATTTAAGATGCAACAAGCAAACAAACAAACAAACAAACAACCGAACGAAACATCAAAGTGATCGTGATGATTAGCGTGAACAAAGCTTTTAATTACAAGTTGTGTCTTACAGCTGCGCTGTGTCTTGAATTAAGCGACCTCCCTAAATGACGCTAGTGACATTGAAGTTATTTACCCCTCCCTCCCCCGTCTCATAATAATTGTATTTCTCGGTGCAAATGCAACGATTCACTAACGTCAAATCAAGTTAATTTTGTGTAAAGTTGTCAAACAGTGATGTCTGTTTTTAACGAATACCAACTACGTTTCTGGTGAATTTTCATCAAGAATTTTAAGCCGGCCAAAGTGTTTTTTAAACACTTTGCAAAAAAAAAAAAAAAAATATTTTTTGAGAAGTCATCATTTTTGACAAAAATATACATTTTTTAAAAGGAAATATATAAGAGCAATTACCCTTGAGAGGCTTGTGTGATGATCAATGCTTTAAATAAATGATCAGCCATGTCACAGAGCTTAATTTCGTTCGGAAATGGAATTGAATTCTTTTTTTACTTCTTCAAAAAACGAAAAACTAAAAAACTTTTCGGAATGAAATCACATCTAATTGCAAGAATGAAACTAGCATTGTCTTATAGAATTGATTTCAATCCGAAAAAGTTATAAATTTTCGTTTTTTGAAGAACTAAAAAACCGTTTCAATTCCATTTCCTAACGGAAGTGAATTCTGTGACATGGCCGAATTATTAACAAAAAGTATTAAAAAAAAGTTTTTTGTAAAGAAATATAAATTAAAAAAATAAATAAGAGGTGTTTACCATAGAGGTATAAAACTTTGAAATTAAATAAAACAACGATGAATTTTTTAATGATGAATTTTCTTGTGGCATTATAACATTCACGTACAGTTCATTTTCGCTGTGTTCCTCTGGGGTACTCTTATGCTATATCTTTAAATATACTGAAGACAACTAAATTGGAACTGGAGCAAACCTAAAAAGCTAATGAATTAAATTATTCTAAGTGAAGTGTTTAAATAGTGTAATATTATCGATATTGCCGTCATGTCCCAGCCACTATTCCAAATTGGCAGGAAAAAGACGAATTGGCGGTCTAAACCTCTTTAACCGTCATGACTGAGTGACAGTATAATCCGTTCTCTTCCAACATTTTTCTCCAAATTTGACAGAATATATGATGGTCTTATTCGCGCATGGATTAAAATATGACTTCTGGCATATCATATTTAATCCTGGATCGGATAAAGTTTAACCTGGAGGTCCTATTTTTAATGATTTTTTGCAACATTTGTGGCCGTATATCGGCAACAACGCGGCAAATCTTATCCTTCAAGCGGTCAATCGATTCGGACTATTGATATTGGAGGCCAATTCACGGGTTCGAAACGTGAAACGATTGTCAAACCTTTCCTTCAAGAAATCGATTGCGGCACGAGATATATGTGACATGTTGCGCCGTACATTTGAAACCATACCTCTTGGACATCATGGTTATTCAAAAATCAATTGTGGCACAAGATGTGTGACCTGCTGTGCCGTTCTTTTGAGACCACAGCTCTTAAACATCACGGTTATTCAATCTATATCATTTTTAGGCAATTACCTAGCAATGATTCCACCAACCCATAAAGCACCCCAAACACTAAGTTATTCAGGATGTAACGGAGACACTGTCGTATCCATTCAAACAAAAGTGACTTCCATCGCTAAACAAAGTGCGCTTATGAAAATCAGGGTCAACGCCTATCTTGTTTTGGGACTATTTGGAAGTATGTTCATGTTGCAGTGCCAAACCAATCGAAACATAAATCAGTTAACTGCTGACAAAATGGCCACCAGTTGAAAATTTTTTATTTAAAGTTTTATACCTCTTTAAAAACACCCTTTATCAGGTATTTTTCAATAAGAGTGAAAGGTTTATGGCAACTGAGCATTTTTTAGTGCTATGAAGCTAAGCAATTTTCTTTCCAAGTAAAAAGATTCTTAATAAAAAAACAATTTACAGAATGTGTCATTGATTTACATCAGCACCCGCCTTAACGGTCTTATGTGAGGATAAACCAACTCCACGGGCTCATGAGTCACCAGCACCCCCATATGACTTGCAAGGTGGCAACGTTTGCCATAAGTTTGCAGCCATGTTGACAAACTCCTTTCTGTAGAGCTCGGGCCTTCTAACCCCTGCAGTAAGCAATTTTCCAGACAGTCCATTCAGAGCAACAACGCTCAACCATCACTAATGGTCCCTTATAATGGCTTTGGCTTCAATTCTTGCAAATCCTTCCGCAAAATTTTCCACGTAGTGGAGTAACAGAGGCCCAATTGCTGCGAACGGAGCCGAATCGATAATTCACGGTCATCACCAACACTGGCCGATACGGCTGCGATATTTTCTTCAGTTCGCACTCTACGTAAGCGTGTTGGTGGTTTAATTTCCAACAATGTAAATTTGGTGCGAAATTTTTTTACAATAGCCCGAATAGAAGCCTCAGTAGGTCGATTAAACTGACCATAAAATGGAAGAAGCGCGCGATGAACTTTCTTAACAGAGCACGCATTTTGGTAATAAAATTCAATCATGTGCAAGCGTTGTTCGTTTGTAAGACGATTCATGATTAAATTATAGACCAAACTGAAGATGTTTGACAGTGACACAAGATACAAAACGTGCGTGAGCTGTCAAAACTAGTGTTGCCAAAAAGATAATAGCAAAAAAAATCACTCGTTATATAATAAAAACAAATTTACAAGAAAAGAAAAACTTGTAATTATTTCGTGAAGATAAAAGTTTCAGATCATAGAGCTTGGAAAGGTGAAAATGGCCAGCCAGATTGGGGAGGATTCTGGATGATACCTGGCGCTCAAGATACAATACATAATTAAAAAAATTGTTTAAAAAAATTTTTTTTTAATTTCTTTTAATTATTTCACTGACATATGAAACAGATTAAATTTAAAAAAAAGTTATCAGCTGCGCTGTCAATTTCACCTTTTATGAATTCGCCTTGCTAATACGGCATGGATTTCGAGTGTTGCAAATATACAAACATACAAGCGAAAAAAATATAAACGTGTTAAAAAGTAATATTTTGAAATAATAGCTATTTTGTCAAATTGCGTTTTTGGAACAAACTACGAATATTTTCACGTACCTTTCAAATAATATAAAGCAACTTCTCCAAAAATAATTTTTGCAAAAAAAAAATAGCAAAACACTGTGGAAAGGAATACAGTACTTTGTTTGTTTTCAATTAGCCAAAAGGAAACCGCATTTATAAGCATAGTCTAAAAAGTAGCTGTTAAAAATAATATTGAAGGAAATCGCAACATGACGCTTTTAAAAATATGTATTTTTACATATACGCGAGAAAAATTATTTAAAACCTTTTAGTAAATGTTTTTCATTTAACATTTTAGTCACTGGAAGTTTCTAGTTTCAATTTAACGAATTAATTAATTTGAAACTTTAACGTTACCAAATGTTAGTAGCTAAAGCTTTTAAAAGCTTTCATCACTACATCAAGCCAAATTGAAATTTTGTTCATGTATTATATTACACGTTGTTATTTTTGTTTGCTTGTTTGCGCGTTTTTATTGCCCGCAATACGTTTACTAATTTAGGCCACTTCAAACCATAGATTGCGGTAAATAAAAATGAGTCATATGCATCATCACACGGCCAAAGAATTTTTTAAGATCGAAGAAAAGCTGGACGACCTACAAAATGAATTGCACTTTACTCGCTTGGCATTGTGTGATAAAGAAAATGAAATCGAGAAATTGAAAATACTCTTGAATGACTCTCAGCCATCCATGAAGTGTCATCATGCTGATGCAGTTCCGCCACAGCAGCACTTGCAACATTATGATGTCAAGTATAATGAACAAAGTTGTCATCATCATCAGCATCATGCAGAGCACAACTCCCATAGACCTTCTTCAAGGTCGTCACATGATTACCAAGAAATGGCTGATCTGATTGAACATTTACGTGTGATACTGCAAGAAAAGGAGAATGCTCTAATTGAATGCCAAGAACGTAACCGGTTCTTTTGCCAAAGTATATCACGTCTGCAGGAGGAATGCCAAACCAAAGATGCTCTAGTCGTTGAGCTGCAAAACGAAATTGATAAATTTCGTCAAGTGGTGAAACCTTTAACACAAGTCTTCTTGCAACATCGCAAAACGGAATGCAATGATTTTAACTGCACAATCGGCATGGAATCGACCAGAGTTTTTCCATCCACAACGGAGCCTAAACGTATTAAGCGTCAAGGTTTCAGTGCCGAACCTTTAATTGACTTAGCGGAAGCCGAAGATAAAGTAATGAGAATCCCCAAACCTGCAAAGTAAGATTTTTTTAAGTTAAAAATATCTTATGATTTAAATATTTACACTGGGCACAGTACATTTATTTTATATTAACAAAATGCAAAAGAAAGACTTCGTCAAGAAAATTTGTATTAAAATTGCTCATCTGTGTTTTGTAGACAACATATTAGCAATATTTTTTTATACCCTTGTAAATGTAAAGGATATAGGTAGATAAGTTTGTAATTTCGTTTCTAATTTCCACAATTTTTATTTCCGACCCTATAAAGTATATACACATATCGCTCCTTTATTGCAACATAGTCATATCTCAAAAATTGAGCTTTTCGAGTTAACAATACATAATTTTTAACAGCACTACCTTTTATATTGTACCAGAAGTTTATTAAACTACTTGTAAGCCGTTTCCGTTAGGATCCATTTTCTAAAGAAAATTTCTAAGACTTGTTGTATAAAAACTAAAAATTTGCAACCAGCTTTTTTTTAATTATGACTATGTTGCAGTAAAGGAGCGATATATTTTCTGATTAAGTCTCTCGGCCGTTGAAATACCGTTTCTGAGAAAACTATTTGACTTAGAAACTTTTTTCTTTCACCATTCTATTATACAATCGATTCATGGGTTTGTTATTGAAATTCAGTAAAATCGGTTCACATATAGCCATAACCAAAGTTGCGAAAAAAAACAATTTTTGGGCTATTTTGTGTGAAAAGTGAAAAAAATAGTGTTCACGCCGTGAACAAATGACTCATCTCTGATGTAACAATGCCCCCTCATGATTCCTACTAATTCAACCAACGGTGATGAGTGCAACGATTGGTTCAAGTACAATCGTGTTTTTTCTGCTCGTTCGCCACAAGAATAAATAAGGAATAACCTTTTTTGTAATAAGTCTGATCTCGCGCAAACTCAATATTAAATTATTAGTGAAATAGTTAAAGCTTTACAAAAATCTAAGTTCAAAGATTAACTTTTTTATGAAAATAAATTATTCAATATTTCTATTTTATTTAATGTAAAAAGTGAAATAAATAAATTCCGCTGTGTACAACGTTTATGAAAAAAAAAGTTACGGAGTTTTTAATTTTATAGAGGGTGTTTTTTTAAGCCCGATAGAAGTTGAAATTGTAAAAAATAACACAAAAAATTAAATTGTAATCAAAATTTTTTTTTATTCGAAAGATCAATACGTGACATTAACATTTGAAAATGATTTCGGGCATATGGGCACCGCGGCTGTTCTTGACGAAGCGCATTCTGGACGTCCAATTTTGGGCCACTTTTTCGAGCACTGCTGGCCGTATGTCACGAACAACACGAACAATGCTGGCCTCCAAGGCGTCAATTGTTGCTGGTTTATCAGCATAAACCAGTGACTTCACGTAGCCCCACAGGAAATAATCGAGAGGTGTCAAATCGCACGACCTTGGAGGCCAATTGACAGATCCATTTCTCGAAATCAACTTATCGCCAAATTTTGATTTCAGTAAGTCGATGGTTGCGTTCGCCGTATGGCACGTAGCGCCATCCTGTTGAAACCACATCTCCTCCGGATCAATGTCATCCATTTTCAAACAAAAAATCATTGATCATGGTGCGGTAACGATCTCCATTGACCGTAACGCGAGCTCCGGCCTCATTTTTGAAGAAATAAGGTCCGATGATGCCACCAGCATGAAAACCGCACCAAACAGTGCATTTTTCTGGATGTAATGGAGTCTGTAGGGTCTCTTGTGGATTGGTCTCACTCCATATGCGGCAATTTTGCTTATTAACAAACCCGTTAAGCCAAAAATGCGCCTCATCGCTGAACACAATTTTGCGATAAAACAACGGGTCTGATTTTCAAAGTAAATTTGGATAATTTCGTAGCGTTGTTCAAGCGTGAGTCTATTCATGATGATTTGTCAGAGTATAGTGAAACAAATAAAAAAATGTTTCATTAAAATTTAATTTTTTGTGTTACTTTTTACAATTTAAAGTTCTATCTAGCTTAAAAAAACACCCTTTATATACATATATACTCGTATGTATTTATCACCCTAAAACTCGTAAAAACACATAGTTTCGTTTGCTTCAAACTTCATAACATTATTTGGCGTGGCGACTACATAACAAACAAAACTTTCCCCTAATATTGGTTCAGTATATATCCGAGATATAGCCTAAATCGATTTTTTAATAAAAATCCGTAAGCGAACTAAAATATTTTTTTTCTACTTAAAATCAGTTCTGGTAATAAAAGAAGGTAACAAAAGTACAGAAAATGATAATTTCCGATATCGTTACATTTGCACGAAAATCGCGCAAACATGCTTCAAGTATTTGCACAAACAAGTAAACACCCCCTTTAACAACGCCAAATGTTAGTACAAACGTTAAATTTTGGCATATTTGCAAACAGTTTGTGTATTTTGTTTGACCCTTAAATAGTTACTTTATAAAATTAGAAATACCTATTTATCCATACAAATTTACAAATACAAACAAATTCATTAATTTCTTTTAAAACCCCATATAAAATTTGTTCTTTCATTTTGTTATATTAGAATAAAAATTATTTCCAAGAGCAACATTTTTTATTACATATTTTTTTTTATTAGATATTTTTTTTATTAGATATTTTTTTATTACATTTTTTTTTTTATTACATAATTTTTTATTACAAATTTTTTTGTGTAGTACATATATTTTTTTATTACCTATTTTTTTACACGCTGGTCACACACGTTGTTAGTTTAATTCGAAGGCGGCAAAAAAAAATCAGCATGGACAACAACCTGCAGTAGTGTCGTCTTCCTGTTGTTAAAATAAACGTTCGCATTTAAATGCATTTTTTATTTGACATATTGAAGCCGGTTGTCTGATGGCTTCAACGTGTTTTATGTTTTGAAGCATTAAAAACATTGAAGCCAGCAAACAGCCGACTTCAATATGGCAAATATACGATATATGCGTTTAAATGCAAACGTTTATTTTAACAACAGCAAGATGACAGGACTTCAGGTTGTTGTCCGAGCTGATTATTTGCCGCAGTCCGCCGGTTGCAGCATTTGCTGTTGTGAAGTCGTGTAGTCTGCTGTGTTCTATGTGTTTAATGCTTTAGGATATGAAAACTTATTACGAGTAGTTAGTTCATATTTTGAAGATTCAATAAATAAATAAATAAATATAATTTTTTATTTAAATTTCAGATCCCGTGAAATTATCAAATCTGCCATTTTGGATAATGATTTTATGAAGAATTTGGATATCACACAAATTCGTGAAATTGTGGATTGCATGTATCCTGTCAAATATGCCGCAAAGAGTCTTATTATCAAGGAGGGTGATGTCGGAAGCATTGTTTATGTTATGGAAGGTCAGTAGAAAAAATCTTATTAAATTTTCTTTTAATTTATTTAAAGCCAAAAAGTTGAGATATATTTAAGAGCAATTAATTATTATAAAGACAAAAATTTATACAATGACTAGTTTTTGTCGCGGCATCGCTCGCGAACAAAGTTTCATACAAACTCTCATCCCCTATTTTATCTCCTTGGGGGTAGAATTAATCAAAATCCTTTCTTAGCGGATGCCTACGTCATAACATTTATCAGCATGCCAATTTTCAGCCCTATACGTCCTGTGGTTTAGGCTGTGCGTTAATAGATCACTATATCAGTCAGTCACCTTTGAGTTATATACGAGTACATACATAGGTATATAGATATTAAATAATATTACTAGTTGAATAAAATTGGGTTGAGGGATTTATAATCCTGTGTATAAATCGCTTTTGCTTATAATTTATCAAGGATTTAAGAAATTATAAGGATGCGTGGAAGTATGAAAAATAATAAATAAATTTGTTTAGTGAAAATTGTTTGCTGGGAAAAAGAGTAAAGTAAAAGGAATTTGTTTTTGTATTTAATGCCGCGAAGAACAAATTTGATATTGGAACTTAACATTACATTAAAATTTTACATGACATTTAATTTTACAAATTCATAGTTTACTCGTATGTTACTATAAGATAATGCAGTGTACAAATTAAGAAATTCATTATATAAATTGGGTATAAAAGGCAAATTTATTATATTCAATTAATTACAAAAATTATTATATAAAAATAAAAATAAAGAAATTCATAAGTTAATGATATAAAAAAATAATAATAAAATTCATTCTGTGAATTTAAACTATAGTATTAAGCTAAGCATTTTACGAGCTATTACATACCCAGCGAAAACTTGGTAATAGCACAGTATTTACCACCTGCATTATTTATAATTAGTTACGTAATGTTTTGCTTAATATCTGTTGTATATGTTTGCATGTAAGTTGTTGTTCTTTACGAGTATATATCGCTTCTTTATTGCAACATAGTCATATCTCAAAAAATTTGCTTTTCGCGTTAGCAATGTAGATTTTTTAACAGTACTATCTTTTATATTGTGCCAAAATTTTAATTAAATTACCTTTAAACTGTTTCCTTTAGGGGATATTTTCTACAAAATTTTTCTAAAACTTGTATGGAAACTAAAAATTTTAAATGTGTTTTTCTCGAAACAAGCTTTTTTGCGTTATGACTATGTTGCAATAAAGGAGCGATATGACTGCTAGCCTCGTTCAAATCTATTAGCTATAAATTTTTAAAATGCTAAAATGAGAAATCACAGTGCAAAAAACTAGTCCTGTACTTAATTCCATGACGTTAAAAAATAATTCTTATGGAAAAGGTTTTCAAGAATAATGTTTCATATAAATGGTACATACTTCTACAAGGCTTTTTGTTACACCCAATTTTTACAAACGTCTTTAAGTCATGTCTTTCATATATGTGGGCAAATTTGGTAGAAATGAAAGAGGGGTAAACAAAATGACACGAACTCCGTTTTTCGTGTTTTTTTCCTAATCCCTTTTTGTTATCATTTGTAATATTGTTATTATTTTTCATTTTCCTTCGTTCGCAAAATCACTGCATCGATACTAACAAAGGGATAAAAAGAGACAAACGATATTATTTTGCAACTACAATAGAAAAAAAGGCAAGTCTTAAAAAATCATGATGAAAATGTAATATGACTTTGGTAGCAGCTTTAAAATTAAATAAAAAACAAACATGTCTTTAAAAGTCGTCGTGAAAATTCGTATTTTGTTCGTCTCCTTTTTAACTGACATCAACGTATACGAAGTATGAAGTTGGCACAATCAGTACTTTGTTAACGGATATAAAATCAACATCTTTGAATTTATAGTTCAGACACAGCACAAAAAATCTAACACAATTTTTTTTTATTTATTTAATTTTTGAACGAAAAATTAAATCAAAATATACAAAAAATATTACCAGATAGTTGTCAAAGTTCTCAACGTACGTTAAAAGTTTAAAGTTGCTAAACTTTAATACTTTACGTTGACGGAGAAGTACGGAATGGGACAAAACTCATAAGAACACATGTATTTCAACTTAGTTGTCAGTTGAAAAAGGCAACGTATAACGTACGACGGACTCTATGTGCCCCGGCCTTAAGAATGCATTTATAAAGGTGGCATTTATACCATGATTTAAAGTCATGACTTTTTTATGTTATATAAAGTTATCTATTACATTTTATGCATTTATACAAAAGACCTTCAGCCACTTTGATATTTTTTATCAACATCAACTCGTAAATTAAGCAATTAGCTTGTTAATGACTTTTTTGTAATGACACTTTCAGATAGTTATTCGTAAGCGAGCGCGGTAAGTACTTGCCTCCAATGGCATTGCCATGTTAAAATAATGACTTAAAATGCCAAATTGAAGCGTATGTTTATTAACAGTTTAATACATTACTTTGCAATAGAAGTTTTCGCTGGGTATATTTAAACAATGGCTTATCTATTCCCATATTCGAAAAATATTTGAAAACTTAAAGTAAAAATGAGCTTCAACTAAAAAATTCCACACAAAATCTTGTTAAAATTAATTTCAAACACGTTTTACTTTTATTAAATGTGCTGAAAATGTTTCAAACAAATTTTTTTTGATATATCACAAACAAAACTTTACGGCCATATTCATAAAAATTATTTTTTGTTTATTGCAGGTTTATTTGACAACGTTCTATCCAAAGTTTGTCAAATAAACCTTTAATAAACATAAAATATTTTTTTATGAATACGGCCGTTAATGATTAATTACTCGGAATTTTATGTATGCATACAAAAAAAAAAAGAAACTATCGTTAATAGGTAACTTTTAATTTACGAAAAAGAAATTCAGTAGGACATTTTAGCTACTCTGTCCTCCACTAAAAAATTACATTTTAAAGTTTGCTTTAAATGTCTTTACTTTATTAAACCACTAAGGTTTTTAAAATTTTTAAATATGCTTTTTCCACACCGCGGCAACACTAATTTTAAGGTTAAAATATTGCATATTCTCCGCATGGTGTGAATTTTTAGTATCTTCTCACTGTTTAATTTATACAAAAAAGTCTGCTACTCTCCCACACTTGAGTATCATATGAGTATACGAGAGACACCTCTCTTTCTAAGCCAAAATAGTTTTTAAAAGCCTAATTATTTGCAATGATTATTAAATATAAGTACATATGTATGTACGGCTGTGAGCATGTGTGTGTTGTATATTGTGTTCGCCTCTAGTCTTAAAAAGCCAAGATCTATTGTTTACAACAATTATCTTGCACAGGTGTGCCAGAAATTTCGTTGGGTTTTCCCAAAATGACAAACTTATGTTTTGGGGAAAATATACTGAAGGAAAACTGGTAGTCGATGTCAGACGGAGCATTTTAATGTCTCTTAAAGGGTGGTCCAAACAAAACGCAGAATGTTAATATTTTTTATTACGATGGAGAGATCTATGCAGATCAAGTGTGAAACAATATATCGGCCAAATTCTCGCCTTATTTTACTTGACTCTGAAAACATAAATGAGGTTCAACATCGTTAGTGTGCGAATTATCTCATGTTTAAACTATTAAGCTGTATTTGGATTATTTTTTTTTTTTTTTTTTTATTAGCTTTTATTTATTTATTGATGCCCTTATTCATAAAAATTATTGTATGTTTATTAAACTGTTATTTGACAAATTTCTATGGGAAATTTGTCAAATAAGTGTTTAATAAACATACAATATTTTTTATGAATACAGCCGTGAATCTTCACAATGTGAACTAACAATAAGTATTCAAATCTTAATACTAAATACAATAAATTAACTAAGTCCAGCCAATGCTAGACAAAAAGTTTTATTTTGCGCATATTATATCGGTAGAATCACCTACTTAACGCTCTGATGGTGGCAACGGTATCCCTTCTTCTCAACCGAGTGTGACCGCTAAAATTAAGTATGTTTCGTGCGAGAGGGTTTGGGTGAAGTGAATTTGGATTAATAATGTAAACTTTTTTTTTAAATTTATCCAAAGAAACAAATCCAATAGTGTCAAATCGACGTGAGATAACACGGCCATTGAATTTCTTGCGGACAAGCGCCATTGATTCGTTGGCACCATCCTACTAGAACCACATATCGTCCAGGTCCATATTGTCAATTATTCGTCACCAGAAATACGTTATGATCTTGCGATAGCGAGCACCATTCACAGTAACTGCTAGCCCGACCTCTATTTCGAAAAAGGCACAATGACGCTGGGAGACCGTAAACCGCACCAAGCAATTCCTCTTTGTAGATAAATTGGCTGTTAAACAATCACTCGTGTGTTTTATTTGCTCTACATAGCCGGTTTACTAAAAATTGCGCACAATTTTCACAATTGTGGCAACATGTGGTCGATTATGCCGACAAAAAAAAATTATATTCGTAAAAGCCTTCAAACCATTCTCTTAGTGCTACACATCGTACATCATTGCGATAATAATAAGTATTTTTAAAATAATTTCTTCATTCATCAACCACTGCCAGAACGTTACAGCCAAGGTAGGCCTCACGCATATCGCTTAAAATTGGCGTCTTCAACTCGCATGTGTATATTGAAGTGAACTGTTTGAATTTGCTAAAACTGGACTTGTAAAAGGTAATAAAATTATTCACAATTAAAATCTAATATATTTTCTTTTTATTTCAATAAAAAATTGAAAGAATTTTACACATTTTCAACTTAAAAAAAAAAACTGGAAAGAAATGTTTCTATTTGTTGTCAATTTTTTTTTTCTTTTTATATAACTGTTACAAACATATATACGTATGTAAAACGCGTATGTATACGCCAGTAAAACGCACGTTTGTTAGAACACCTAAAAATCAATTAAGCGTTTTTAAGAACGACTTGCGGTTTCAGAACGCGCGTTTCTGGGAACGTTTTTTTTTAATTGAAAATGTGTAAATTCTTTCAATTTTTTATTGAAATAAAAAGAAAACAAATTAAATTTTAATTGTAAATAATTTTATTGCCTTGTACAAGTTCAGCTTTAGCAAATTCAATCAGTTCACATCAATACACACATGCGAGCTGAAGTCGCCAATTTTAAGCGATATGCGTTTTCCAGAACATCTATTTGGCGTTTTCAAATCGAAAACACTAAATTTAAGCGTTTTGCGTTTTTCAGAACATGCCTGATAACTACTACATACATATACATATATACGTATGTAAAACACATGTATTTTTTCGGAAAAAAACTCCCAGTGAAACGCGCGTTCCTTAGAACACCTACTTTTTTTCCCGATTAGCGGTTTTAGAACGCGCGTTTACTACATTTTTCATTTTGTAAACATTTTTAATTTCATTTCTTTTGATCTGTTTATCTTAAGTTTTAGCAAATCCAAAAATTACTCCAATTCTTTTATTGATTTTTACCAACAACAAATACTTTCATACGAACGTATACTTAATATCTGTTGCAAGTCATTATTCAACTAATCATAAAGCCCAGTACAGACTATTATACTTTGTATTAATACTTGTCAAAAATTCAAATAATACGTGCAAGTCTGATAGTCTGAATGTAATCCGTCATACATACGAAAAATAATACGATAAAAGTTTGACATCCCATACGACTTTTTTGTTTTTTGAAACTTTTCAAAACGATAATACTTTTCATTGGATCAGGGTTGTGTTTTTTAGCAAACCAGCTAATTAAAAATTGAGTAGTCGGCTATTTCGTAGCCGATGGGGTGCCGTCACTGATAGTATTTTTTGTCGTTATAAAAAAGCTCGAAATTTGGAATTTAGATGTCATTTATAAATGTATTTTGCTCATGCTATATTTAGAACATAAAATATGTTTGCGCTATTGAATTTGGATGTGTTATACATAATTATTATTTTAACTGTTGAAGAATTTCATGCGCCGGCACGTCTATCGCCTACCACGAATAGCGCACCTGCCGCCGTGAAAAGTTTTATGATGGCACATCTATGTTGCTTTATATCAAGTGTGATGGTGTGAATGCAAAATCTAATTTACGTTAGACTTTTTGACAGTCGCAAGAAATGTGTTTAGACTTTTATCTCACAAAATCTAATAAAAGTATTTATACTTGTATAATAGTCTGATTGGGCCTTAAATAGTGCAGGAGGTAAATACTATGATAATGAAAAGTATGTTCTTAGGCCTGTTCAACACATTACCAACTTTTCGCTGGGAATAAATGCATTTTCAAGCAAAACAAACGGCATTAAACATATTTACATATAAGTATTTGACTAAATTTGTAACTTTAAGCAAATGCGATCGTACTTAATGAGATCAACTTTAAAGCATTATAATATTTATTTATGCCCTCATCAAAACTATAAATCTCTTAAAAAACAGCTTATGTTTCTTGTTTGTATAAGCACAATACATCTGGCAGCACTTATCAGGCATCTGTTATTTCTTCAATTCAATCGATCAGTTAGTTAGTCGTAAAACGGTCTTTGCACGAGAAGTAACTTATTGTCGGACTAACGACTAACTCTATCTGTTCGGCTGAAAGCATTTAAAACGATATTTTGTCTTCGTGATTAGTTTTGTATTCTTTTATTTAAAATACAAAAACATTTTTATTTTTTTTTTTTTATTAATTAAACAAAAAGTTATTACGGAAGCAAAAAAGAAATAAATTCATATCAAGAGTGATTTTTTATTAATGATTTTTTTTTTCTTAAGAAATTAAAAAAATTAATTGTGTCTGTGCCTGAAAGTGAATGTAATTATATACATATGTATATATAAATTTTTATAAACATATGTAAATATATGCACATATGTATGTACATAAGTGTACAAGTACTACTATACTTGTAAATAAAGTTTATTATATTGAAAAAGAATTTATTTCAATTGTTTATAATAAAGAAAAATTAATGTATGTATGTATATATGTATGTAGGCACAATAATACATACGAGTACGAGTATATGGAAAAAAGTGTTGTACGTAAACAGAATGTAACACTCGAGTGTTGTGTGTGTGTGTGTGTGTGTGTGTGTGTGTGTGTTTGTACATTTGTATATAAATATGAATATGTAATTGGTTCATACCTGCAGCCGGTTTAAATTAAAGTATAAAGTTTCCTGATTTCAAAATTCTGAGCTTTATTGTTATTATTATTATTATTGTCTTCTCTTTTGTTATTGTTGTTTTGTTATGCATTCGCTATGGCTTCAAAACATGCAACAGCAGCTGTTGTTCCGTCAGTTGTTCATCATAATTACGAGTATGTACAAAATCCATACGATTTTCATAACACAAATGTGTATGTTGTACATTGAATGGAACATGATCGCATCAACTACGAAACCTCCACGTTTCGCAGTCTTGACTTGTATATATTCTTGTTGTACGATTTCGTTCAACATGGTAATTGATTCTTTGCGAAAACTAAAAAGAAAAACGAAAAAAGAAAAAAAAAGTGAAAGTGAGTGACTGACTGACTCTATGTTAAACGTAATATGTGTTTTTATGTCTTTTCCGTCTTTTCATATTATTCTTTTTGTTTTCATTTCGTTTTATGTCTATGAATATGTATCTATTATAATTAATACAAGTTGAAATTATCATCTGTGGTATTCAGGTTGTCTTTGCAAAAAGATTCAATAGTGCGGCTTAATGAAAAAGTTTTAAACAAACGAAAATTTGAATAGACCCTTTTGAATAATTCAAATTATTGTGGCCTATAAATTTCGTTTTCGGTCAATGCACTGTAGGAAATTCGATAATGTTGCGGCAAATAATGACTGTAATATTCAGCCGTTGACTAAATGAGTTTCAAGCTGTAACCTAATGTTTGAACAAAAAATCACTACAAAAAGTGGTTTACGTAATAGTCGTGTATAAAGGGTGGTTTAACTTGAGCTCTTAGCACTTAATTTATAACAAGTATATATAGTTAAGGCCCTAAATAACATAATTGCAACTTTGCACACAGAATTAAATTTCGGAAACGGAATTCAATAGGTTTTTTGGTTCTTTACAGAATTAAAAAATTAAACGTTTTTCGGATTGAAATCACTTTTAGCGGAAAATATCAGTTTTGCTGGAATAGAAACTGGCAGCCGTGTCACAGAATTAAATTTCGATCGGAAATGAAATTCAATCCGTTTTTTGGCTCTTTAAAAAATGCAAAAATATAAACGTTTTCGGAATGAAATCATTTTTAGTGGAAAATATCAGTAACATACAGGCATGTTCTGAGAAAAGCATGCGATTTGAAAACGCCAAATAGGTGTTCTGAGAATCGTATAACGCAAGAAGTATGGTTTGGCGATTTGAACCCGCCTAATAGGTGTTCTGGAAAACGCATATCGCTTAAAATTAGCGACTTCAACTCGCAAGTGCATATTGAAGTGAACTGATTCAATTTGCTAAAGATGAACTTGCAAAAGGAAATAAAATTATGCACAATTAAAATTTTATATGTTTTTTATATCAATAAAAAGTTGAAAGAATTTTATACATTTTCAATTAAAAAAAGTAAATTAAAAAATTTCTCTATTTGTGGTAAAATTTTTTTCAATTTATATAACTGTTACAAACATATATGCGTATGTAAAACACATGTTGTATTGTTTCGGAAAAAACTCCGAAACGTTAGTAAAACGCGCTTTCCTTAGAACACCTAAAAATCAATTAAGCGTTTTTCAGAACGCTTTGTGGTTTCAGAACGCGCGTTTTTCGGAACGTGGCTGATAATTGTAACTATGCAGGAAATGAAATCATTTTAGCGGAAAATATCAGTTTTATTTTTGGAACTAAAAATAATATTATTCCGAAAACCTTTTTAATATTTCGTTTTTGGAAGAACTGAAAAAGGTATAGAATTGCGTTTCTGAACGAAATTACACTCTCTGACACAGCTGTCAGCAATTGCTTGTAAAATTGCCATTCATGAAACTATTAAATTACATCTTATGAAGAAGTGTATTGTGATATGTATTAAAATCACCAGAAGAAACAGAAAAATGCGAGTTCGACCTTTCTACACGAGACTAACGATTTGAGTATGTGTCGGGTTTTCCATATAAGAACTTGATAAAAAATTTTTTCGTTTTTACTAAAACACGAAACATTTGAGATATTTCCAAATCTTTGTGATCGACTTGAAACACAATCAAAACATTTACGTTTGGAACTTAATTTCTTTCGTATGCATTGTCACCGCAGGCACGTGGGCAGCAGTCGATTCATTAGACCCCATTTTCGCTGACTCAGTCACACATTTCGGCCTTAGCGACCGCTATATCGCATTCAATGTCGGCTCTGAGTTCTTCCGTAGTTGTCGGCTTGTTGGCTTAGGCCAATGATTTAAAGTAGCTCCAAAGAAAAAAGTCTAGTGGCATTAAATCGTACGTATGAGGTGGCTAGTTGACTATTGTGATAACAATCTCACCAAACTTACTCTTCAAAAAATCGACTGGAACGTGTGCTGTGTGTGTGCCTTATGGCACCGTCCTGTTGAAACCACATGTCGTTCAAGTCCAAGTTTTCCAATTCATCATGGCACGATAACGATCGCCATTAACAGTAACCTGACGAACGTTATTGTCGAAGAAAAAATCTGGTCCAATGGCGCATTTTTTGTGGATGAAGTGTTGATTCACAAAGCACATGTGGATTTTCACCAAACCAATAACTCAAATTTTGCTTATTGACGAACCAAAAATGAACTTCGTCACTGAAGATGATTTTGCAATAAAATTCAACATCTTGTCTCATCTGCTCAAAAGCCCAACCAAAAAACGTGCGCCGCGTAAATGTTGAGGTTACTGAAAATAAGAAAAATAACAATTAACTGATTAGTGAAATAGTGCGTTAACAAATTAAATTAAAAGTAGTTAAGTACCTTTATAAAATAGATATGCAATCTCTCAATACTCACACAGAAAAAAATATTGTTCGTGTTCAATAATGAAATCCGTTGAATCAATTAATAAATTGTTTGAATGCGGACCTGTAAAGGAATTTTTGGATTCAAACAAAAGTTTAGTAAAAATAATTATTGATCGAAAATAAAAACTTTTTTTCAAACAACAACAAAATACGATATCCAAGGTTTTTTTTTTGATATTTATGTACATGAGTACAAATTATTTTTTGAATTCACAAGCTCAGTCGTATCGTGTATCGATGTATTTGGAGAGAAAATTTCAAACACAAAACTTCAAAGCAAAAACAATTTTCAAATATATTTTTTGTGAGTTTAATGTTTGTGTTTGAAATTGTCTCTCCAAATACATCGATACACGATACGACTGAGCTTGTGAATTCAACAATTTTTTCAAACAAAAATGTTGTTGATTTTATTTTTACTATAGTTTTTTCTGTGCAACATAAGCTGTGGACTGCATTAAGTAATAATACTTGTATACAACTCTGCGAGAAAACAAGTTACAACCACATGCATCACCTACACTAAATAAAATTCTTAAATTTTCGGTCAACATATTCCAGTTGGCAAGATTCCCATTGACGATATTGTCGTCAATGTTTTATGTACGACAGATCTGCTTGAATACTGTACAGAGATTTGTAGAAGATAATTTAAAGGAAAAAGGCGTGTATGATAAATTGGTGGATATCCTCTAGTGTACTGTCTTATAAAGAAGTTTATAAACGACAAAATGGCCGACATTGTCTTATGATTTGTGCTTTATCAAAGTCTATCCATGGAAACACGACCGATTTTGTCTTTAAGATGTTTTCTCTCAACGTATATGTACGACAATATGAACAACATTGTGTTCTAAATTGTCCTGTTGCAACACATACAGCAGCGAGCAAAAATAAGTATAATTTTGCATTCATAGATTTATACAAATGGGTAATTTCTCTTTTCTTTGTATTTTTTATTAACCCATTAAGATAACTGTTATTAAAATAAATAAAAACAAAAGCAGAACAAGTCAACATTTGTTTTTTTTTACCAACATAACTCGTATTTATCCCGTTTTGTTCACCATGGCTTCCAACTAAATTATTGGAAAACTACCATCATATTTGATTTTACTATTTTATAGTCTTATGAACATTTGTAGGCAGAAAATGCACATACTTCTCCTAACTACTGTATACACGACAATATAAACGACATTGTCTTGTCAACTAACCAATGCGTATGAGCAACATTGTCTTGTGAGCGTATGATCGACATTTTCATGTAAGTAGTCCTCTAAACAAACAAAACTGAAGAAGAGAGAATGCTGTTAGGTGTACAACTTTGCTTTGGCCGTTTTGCAATATATAGCTGTAGCGATAAGTGGTAGTTAAAATAAATAGATCGTAGATGTCATACAAGAAACTTTGGTATCTGCAAATATAACGCCATCGAAATATTGGTCATTTGGTGTCTGCATCATAAGGTTATTCTAGATAAAACATGACGAGCTTAAGTCATTTGCGGGAGGTTTAAATTTTCTGCTTGAATATGAAGAAATCAGCGGCTGAGTCTTTTCGAATGCTCTCCAATACCTATGGTGAGGCCGCTATTAGTTAAAGAACGTGCCGAGAGTGGGTTCAAGGCTTCACGAGTGGTGATTTTGACGTCGAAGACCAGCATTTAAAAATACTTTTATATTAATATAATAAAGTACCTCACCGGTTATGTAGCAAACAGTTTCGTTTGCTCATTTTGAATTACCCTTTATGTGTATGTACTCGATAAGCGCATACCTTTGCGATGTTTTGAATATTTTAAGGTGTGTTAAATGTTAAAACCCCTTTTAAGGTAAAAATATCTTGAGCAAAAATTAAAAATAAGGTTTTAAATCATACAGCTAGATATCTCAAGGTGTGGATAGGTACATATGTTCAATAACCTTTGACTTTTATCATCATAATTTTGTTGTTTGTTTTTCTTTTTGTTTCGCGTCCATCGTTATAAGCAACAAATAAAGGTTATTTAAATAACACATTAAATTTTGCTTTTGTATATTTTGCAAATACACAATTACGGTCTAAATGTTGAAGGTCTTACAAGTTTTGTTAGCTGCACTGCAACATCCGCCACAAAGAAACAAACGAAAAATACAAACGAAAGAAACAAACGAAAAATATATTCATTACACGATTTTCAAAAAGCCCAAAAAGTGGGTATCTTTTTTAACGTGTAAGAAAATAGGAATAAACTATAAACCTTGTCATTGGAAAAGAATCTGCAACTATTTTTGAACTTTCAAAAAACAAAGATTCTCATTTTACTATTCTCTGAACAAGCTCCATTTTTTTGGTTGATCGTGGAGCTACAAGTAGATTTCCCTATTTTCAGAATGGCTCCAAATAATTTACATATAAAAGAATTAAGAGTTTTTATGCGATCTCCTTAGTATTGATATCTCTTATATCTCTATCCGCTTTTGCAAATGATAGCAGCATTTGCTGGTCATACTCATTCCGCTAAAGGCCCAACAAATCCAAGGTTCGTACCATGAAATAAAATATAACCAATTCTACCAACACCGATCTGACGATATCTAAATGGGGTCATTTGAACATGTTCGATTTTAATGTCAAAATTGTCTTTGATCGCCATCAGGTTAAGCTGAAGTATCAGCTGATGACTGATGATAGTGGAAGATCACTTTTAATCAGCGTTGTCAACTCGGGGCGTTTCGCACCATTTTTGGTGCTTTTTACAATTTTTTGTTCGAAAAATTCTTTACTGAGTGCGAGGTGCGCTTTTTTTTATTTTCGGTGCGCTTTTTTTTATTTTTCTTGGACCAGTACTCAGAGGATGACCATTACATATACAGTGCATTATACCGAAACTAAGAAAATAGGTTGTGAGGAAGGGGTAGTGTTTGTGAACTTTCCAACGTTATAACAGACAGAAACCCCGCCGGCAGGCAACTTATTCCACAGACGAAGCGTACGGCTGAAAAACGAATTCTCTCTGTGATGCGTAGTACGATTCCCCGGGCAATCGACCACAAATGGATGAGCTCTAGACGATGAACGTGTGCTACGTAAAAATGTGCGAGTTTCGGGAACAAGATCCCTAATCTCGTCAGAGCAAAATCCATTGAAGTAACGATAGAACAGAGTAACGCATCCCACACTGCGTCGATGCTCCAGTGAGTCAATAGAGTTGGATACCCTACTGTCACTGATGAGCTTCTTCGCCCTCTCCTCTCCTGCGGTCGAGTAACCCCAAAATAGACTTTGGGGCACCGGCCCAAACATGAGAGTTGTATTCCATTTTCGGTCGGATGTAGGTGGTATAAATAGTAAGGTGGTACCGTTTCAAAAACCCGAGGCACTTGAATGCTTCTTTAGAGACATTAAAAATGTGTTGAGTCCAGCGAACGTCAGACTGTATCTTCATTCCAAGAACACCAAGAGCATCCGATTCCCCAATATTTATACCATCTATGAGTACAGATGGAGCAGCACTTGCGGTCGTTTGTTTGTGTGTTAATAAACAACATTGGGTCTTACGAGCGTTGAAGGCGACTCTGTTTTTACGACCCCAATCGGAGATTAATAGAAGGTCACTATTCAGTAAATCGTTCATATTAAGCCTCTTGGCAGCGATCTCTAATAGGCTGGGCCTATAACTAAAAGAGTACCAATGGCAAATGCGGCTGTCATCTGCGAAATTAAATTTCGATGGCACCAAATCAAATTCAATTCAACTCAACTTTTTGCTTTAATGTAAGAAAAAAGTTTATTCAAGTGCCCAAAATTTTTTATGTTTCATTTTGCAGAGCATAGTCAGAACACGGAGTTATAATGTGTAAAACGCATCTTATTATATGCACAAAGTAAGACAATCTTGCTCTATTATGCATATTCTCGAAAGATAAATAAACATATTGATTTATCGTGCTTCACTATTAAACGATCAAGCCAAGTTTGTCAAATATTACAATAAATGAACACACAGACACTGTTTTATTAACTAATAAATTACTAAATTATTTACTAAATTATACACTTTTCCAAAACGCTTGCATCAAATTTTGATAATGGTAAATTTTATCTTTTATTTGTTACAATTCTGGCAAATTTTCCCATATTTCAATAAATTATTTTAAAGACACCCACTCTAGGCAACTGATATTTACTGTTCGATTAATAGATAGAGTTTGATGGGTTGTAGTACGACTCTATAAGTTTTAATGATAATAGTAAATTTCAGCGACATATTTCATCCCTTGCAGTAAGTAAGCAGCTGTAGTTTTGTTTACTTTATACTCGTAATAGGCTGTAAAAGCAACAGCTGATTTCGGTCGACAGCGAATATAATTATTATTTATTTCTTTAGATATTATTACAATTTAAATTATAATAAATCTGTACCAATACAGCACTAGCAACAGAGGCTATCGGCTTGGGAATATTACAATTAGTTTTTACTTACAAAAAAAAAAAAAAAATAGATATATAGGGTGTTTTTTTAAGCCCGATAGAACTTGAAATTGTAAAAAATAACACAAAAAATTAAATTGTAATCAAAATTTTTTTTTATTCGAAAGATCAATACGTGACATTAACATTTGAAAATGATTTCGGGCATATGGGCACCGCGGCTGTTCTTGACGAAGCGCATTCTGGACGTCCAATTTTGGGCCACTTTTTCGAGCACTGCTGGCCGTATGTCACGAACAACACGAACAATGCTGGCCTCCAAGGCGTCAATTGTTGCTGGTTTATCAGCATAAACCAGTGACTTCACGTAGCCCCACAGGAAATAATCGAGAGGTGTCAAATCGCACGACCTTGGAGGCCAATTGACAGGTCCATTTCTCGAAATCAACTTATCGCCAAATTTTGATTTCAGTAAGTCGATGGTTGCGTTCGCCGTATGGCACGTAGCGCCATCCTGTTGAAACCACATCTCCTCCGGATCAATGTCATCCATATTTTCAAACAAAAAATCATTGATCATGGTGCGGTAACGATCTCCATTGACCGTAACGCGAGCTCCGGCCTCATTTTTGAAGAAATAAGGTCCGATGATGCCACCAGCATGAAAACCGCAGCCATTTAGAAAAGCAATGGTGATATTCATATTACGTTCTGATGAGGTTTGCAGGAGGTTAGTGATGTCATCAGTGCCACAAAGTCTGAAGCGAAAGGAGCTTAAGGAAGCGCACGTTTTCAAGAGGTGTATAATACTTAAGGCTGACTTATTGCTGAAGGGGCATATGGGCTGAGGATCTCGTGAAAGAAGATGCTGGTGAGTTTTGTGTGCATAAGACGCAGACGAGTATAGGCTTTATTGTTGAAAAAACTGGTTGTGGTAGGTAGTTTCAGTGGAACTTTATCGGGGTTGATTCTTTTATATAGATGATCGTATTTCTTCCATGATCATAAAAGAGCGTTACTAAGGTGATTTGAAGCCGTTGGTATCATAAAGTGCTGCGAATGTGGCATGAATGTAAATGTTAGGTGCAAATTTGCTTGTTTGGCTAAAGAATCTGCCGCTTCATTTCCAACTATTCCTGTGTGGCTAGGGATCCAAAATAGTTTTGCCCTACCATTCATTTAGACAAGTAATTGGCGAATAGATGATATTATTTCATTTTTGTTTTTAAAATTTTTGACCACATCAAAAACCAAATAACTACCCGTACAAACTACGATTTTCTTATTTTCATTTTTATGGCGATTTGGGGTCTCATAGACAGCAATTGCTTCTGCTTTAAAAATTGAAGAGCTAGAAGGTAAAATACCAATACTTTCAGTGGAGCTGTTTTCGTCAACAATCGCAAATCCAACATGATGTGTTGTTTTTGGGCCATCTGTGAACAGGAAGTGCCAGTCGTTTGCCTTCATTTTTGTAAAAATTTCAATGAAGAGTTTTCGATAAACTCCAGGGGCAGTGGTGGATTTGTTGTGTATAGCTAGGTTATTTATGAAAGTTTTAGGATTTAAAAGCAAGGGCGCAAAATTCTCTCTTGCTTTAATACATTTACCAAAGCCAAACTTTTTCGTTATTTTATGCAGATGAGAGAGTGTGGATGGAAATTTTTGTTCTGCCTTCCTCTTATCTTATTACATGCTTTTGAAGGATAGTTCCTTTGGCGAATAAAACTTTATGTAGTAAACGGAACATTGATATATTTGCATGTATGCGCAGTTCTTCGACTCCCGCCTCTGCGAGTAAATTTTTTGTTGGGGTTGTAATGTTACTGAATAATAAACAGTAACAGAATCGTACTAGAGCCCAAGTTTGACAAACACAAGTTCTAGGTATTGAACGAATTTGATGGCATGCCATCAGACGATGCTACCAAACCCAGTTTGATTGCATAATAGTCGCTTAAAAGGCTGTTTCATCATTGTGGTTTTTAACATAAAAATATGATACTTTTTTTAATACAAAATTGCTTTTTAAAAATGGAGCTTAAAAATTCGGTGCGTTTTTGTTGATATAACGCACTTTTTCCCCATTTTGGTGCGTTTTGAAATTTCAAAGCTGACAACGCTGCTTGTGATTTCCTTAACGTAAGTTATTATAAAAAGGTAAAAGTAAAGGATTTATAAATTAGTAACTGCATTCAAGCTCTATGTGTTGTAAGAAATATCATTAATCAATTATGGTGCAAAATTTTCTTTCACCACCATCAGATTAAGCTGACACGACAGACAGCTGGTGGGAATATATAATCACTTATTACTTTATTAATATAAAAACTTGCAAATAAGTAAAAAAAAAAATATTTAAAATATGACGTAGTAAGTACAGTCAAAGTCTATATTATGGAAAAAATTCATTGATCAAAACTGGAGCAAAACTTTTTTTCCACATGCATGACAATATTGACAGTCGCTTTAAAATGAAGTAATATCATCAAAAGTCAAAGTCTATGTATTGTAAAAAACTTCATTGATCAAAAATGGGGCAAAATTTTGTTGCTGTGTTTTTTGTTACAGGCATGACATGACGTTTTAAAATGAAGCAATATCATCAGCCCTCTTTTTATAATAACCAAACCAAATCTAGTAATATCTAATAATTATTAGTTCACATGTAAAGAAATTTGCCCAACAATAATGTTAACATTAATATGCATATTCATGAAAAATTAAAATGTATTTAACATAAATTTTAGTAAAATGTTGTATGAAATTTTTGAATTAAAACACATTTCAAATTCATTTAAATTTTTATGAATATGCCCTTAAGTATTTTTTAGGCATTTTCTTTTATTGTGGCCTTTTGCAGTGGTCCCCACAAAGATAACATTCAGTATGTAAATGTATAAGTGCTATTACCCTTGAGGGCATCTTGTGGTGATCAAATACTTATATACTTGTACGTGCATAAAGTATTTTTTAGACTTAAAGAACTGTAAATTAAAACAAGACAAAAATAAACAATGTTAATTGAATTGTCACAAATTTGTTTTTTTTTTTTTTTTTTTTGTTTCGAAAAATACAAGTTTGTCGAAATTGTTTGCAATCACAAATTTCGTAATCAATATTTGTAATATGCTGATTGGTGGATTCATATTTTTAATAATGAACACACGATTTATTAACATATTGAACAACGTTTGCTGGGTTCTGCGAGCAAATACTACTTTCATAAAACCGTATTGATAATTTATTGCAAGAACATCATAACTGAAAAAAAACTTTTTGCAAGAATAATACCATGTTTCCACTATAAGAGAAAACACATGTTTTGGGGAAAACTTTTCGAAGTGTTTATGATATGACGTATTTTTAATTTCGAAATTTCGAAGTCAACTTGACAACTTATTTTAAATTTATTTATAATTTTTTGTAGTTTTTTCAAAATTATTATATACATATGTTTGAGTTATTTAGAACAAAATAAAAAAAAACACGAAGATTAAAGCAACGATTCAAGAAATTATAAACAAACAAATTTATAATGCTATTTGCTAGAGTTTTATTTAATTCCTGGTATTCTAAGAGTCGTCGTCATAGTCACTTTAACTCGATAAAAAAGAATTGGTACCATTGCAATCGTTGGCCACAATAATAGAGAAAATGACAAGTGCCCTCTAGATCGGATAACTCTAATCAACGAGGAGTGTAATGACGCTAATTTTTACAAGTCGACTTGATGGGACGACTATGACAGCTCTTGGAATAACAGCAAATATATTGTACGGTTTTTGATTTTTAATAGCATTCAGCGATTTTAACATTCCGCAAGGAGGTTGTACAGGTGGTTTTATCAAATCTAGGCAGTTTTGTATAAGGTATGTATAAGGATTTAGTAATATTGGGTTTATGCATTAATACGGTTGGACTTATGCAAAATATATATTGTTTCTCAGAGTCAATTATCTGCACATTGAAAGAGTTTATCAATGAAAACTGATTTTCTTTCAGTGGAGCTAAGTATTTAGCTTCCACCAAATATTTGAGTAATATACGAGTATGAATATTAAACACATATTTTTAAGTTTCGATTAAACAATATATGATGGTTTATGGTATATGACTGAATAAAACATAGTTTTAGACATGGTGAGCTAACGTAGGAAACGTCATGTGGTTCTTAAGTTGCAAAGAAAATTAGATAAAAATTTCCTTGCAGTATGGTAAAGCAAAATAGTTTATCCTTACATGAAAAACTGGTACGAATGAGAAAAAGGAAGCCTTTTGCAAGTCTGATAATTGCATTGTTTTGTTGTTTTGCTCAATTTACTTTTTGCGTTTTGTGCTGGAAAAACGCTTATGAGATTTAGATAATATTCCATTAGATCTATTTCATATTTGTGGTAAGTCATATGTATATGTATGTACATATAGTTATTTTTAGTCCCTCCTGTCATCGTGGACGGAAAACACCTTTCCATTCCATAAAAACTTTAAAAGCTTTAGTTACGTTATTGTTTTTCCGCAAAATACTTTGATAATAAACTTTTATAAAAAATAAATATTCTAATTGTTTGCTTTATTTTTAATGACAAATGAAAATGTAATATTTTTCGAGTTTTTCAATCACTTTGAGTGGATAGCACAATATTTATTATTCAGTACAAGCAGGGTTGTACGGATCATTTTCGAAATGTTTCGCTCCGAAACACGTAGATGGTTTTGCTTTTTTCAAAAATGTATAGGAAACCATGTACATTTTTCTACATGTTTTGCCTAAAATACATGTTTTCGAGCAAAACACTTAAATGGAAACAGACTATAAGGCACCACAAACTATTTTCGTCAAAGCATATCGCTCAGTCAATGCAAAAGTGTCATAACTCAAAGAACTTGTTTTGGGAATACATATCTTAGCAAAAAGTTCAGAAAATACCTCTTATAGGCGACAGTTTAAAGATCATTTAGATGAAATTTTGCCATAATACAAAACAGATTTAGATTTATTGAGCCTTTGAAACTACAATATCATGCAAATCGCAATACAATGAAAAAATAAACACATAAACTTAGGACTGTAATGTATTATCCTAATAACAATATAATTAAACAGCAATCAACTTATTCCAATAAAGAAAATATATTCTGATATGCAAAAATTAAGTATAATATGCTCTTGCTCCCCGAGCTAACATGATACAAATGAGAATATAACTCTAAAATATACTTGAAACTAATTTTAAAACTAACTTATAAAACAAATAAATAAAAAACAAGTAAGAGTGTAGAATATTCGGCTGGGCCGAATCTAAAATACCCTTCACGATAGTCACGTATATATGTATATAGCATATATTATAAATTTGAACTAAATATGCTCGGATATACCTATATAGGCCGACATCGGCAAAACAAATATTTTTGCCTTGTAATTACCATTCCAAAAACGAAATCTTTCATGGAAAAATCGGTTTAGGCTATATCTCGATATTGGAATTTTCCATTTTCTGTATTTTAGTAGCCTTCTTGTATAACGAAAACTGCTTTTAAGCAAAAAAAATTTTCATTCTAAAATGGACCGATATCGGTATTTCTCATTTTCAGTATTTTATTAACCTCCTTATATTACCAGAACTGCTTTTAAACAAAAAAAAAAGTTGTTTAAATCCGCTTACGCGACGTATTCATGAAAAATCGGTTTTGGCTATATCTCGGGTATATATGGACCGATAACGGAAGTTTCTATTTTCTATATTTTAGTAAACTCCTTTTATTACCATAACTGATTTTAAGGAAAAACATTTTTTTTAAGTTCACTTACGCGACATTTTCGTGAAAAAATCGGTTTACCCGAGATATAGGGTATACGAGATGGACCGATATCGGAAATGTTCATGTTGTGTATTTCAGTAACATCCTTTTATAACCAGAGCAGCTTTTAAGCTACGCGACATATTCTTGAAAAATCGGTTTTGGCTATATCTCGGGTATATATGGACCGATATCGGAAATTTGTATTTTTTTGTATTTTAGTAACGTCCTTTTATTACCAAAAATGATATAAGCTAAGAATTTCAATAGTAAACCCATGAATCGTAGTCTAATGGTTTTCTCAGAAACGGTATTTCAACGATCGACAGACGGGCATCGCTTAATCGTCTTTTATATTAATTCTGATTCAGAATATATATACTTTATAGGGTCGCAAATAAAAATTGTAGAAATTAGAAACAGAATCACAAATTTATATATACCCTTAACATTTTTCAGAAGAGCATATAAAAATAATAAATAAATAAAATAATAATAAAGAAAACAAAACTACTCAAGCAATGGGCGCTAACCCCTGCGAGTACCTGGAGTACTCTTCAAATAAAAAGGGGGACGCAAATATATAAATATATATAATATTTAAGTTAAAATTAGGACCCTGATTTATAAAACCAATTGTTATTAAATGGCGTTTCAGACTATCATACAAGTCTTCAGATTTTGATTGGACTTTGTGGGATAAAAATCTAATGATATTGGTTGCGACTGTCAAAAAATCTTACGTATCATTACATTTTGTTTTTACATCATCACAAGAAGAAATATGATTTGAAAATAAACAGCCAATTTGCTTAACGTCTGGTTTTAATAATTTTATTATTTGCTTTTGTAAAAAATGCAACCCTGATCCAATGAAAAATCTTATTGTTTAAACAAATTTCTATAAATGGTGAAGTGTTATGGGATTTCAATTCTCTTATCGTATTATTTCTCATTTTCATGACGCTTTACATTCACACTATCACACTTGCTCTTATTATTTGAATTTTTGACAAGTCTTTATACAAAGTGTGATAGTCTGAAGTGCCCTTAAAATCCAGTTCAGACTATTATACTGTGTATTAATACTTGTCAAAAATTCAAATAATACGTGCAAGTCTGATAGGCTGAATGTTATTTATTCATACATACGAAAAATAATACGATAAAAATTTGACATCCCATACGACTTTTTTGTTTTTTGAAACTTTTCAAAACGATAATACTTTTCATTGAATCAGGGTTGTGTTTTTTTTTAGGAAACCAGCTGTAAAAAGATTTACTAGCCGACTATTTATTAGCCGATGGCGTGCCGTCACCGATAGTATATTTTGTCGTTATAAGAAAGCTCGAAATTTGGGATTTAGCTGTCGTATATAAAGGTATTTTGCTCATGCTATATGTTGAATATAAAATATTTTGGTGCTTTTAAATTTGGATCTGTTATACATAATTATTACATTAGCGGCTAAAGATTTTCAAACGCCGGCATGTCTACCGCCTACGATGAAGAGCTCACCTGCCGCTGTGTAAAGTTTTATGTTGGCACATCTCTCTGCTGAATAAATAAAAACATATGAACAGCTGTTTTCTTTTCTTCTCAAATTTTTTGGTTTATATCAAGTGTGATGGTGTGAATGCAAAATCTAATTTACGTTAGACTCTTAGACAGTCGCAAGAAATGTGTTTAGACTTTTATCTCACAAAATTGAATGAAAGTATTTACACTTGTATAATAGTCTGATCGTATGATAAGTAATTTGTATTCGACCAACTAAAGTTTATTTGTCCATTTAAAGCATTTCTTACTACCATGTTCTGAGAAACGTAAATCGCTTAAATTTAGCGTATTCGATTTGAAAACGCCAAAGAGATGTTCTGGAAAAAACATATCGCTTAAAATTGGCCACTTCAACTCGCATTTGTATATTGAAATGAACTGATTGAATTTGCTAAAACTGAACTTGCAAAAGGCAATAAAATTATTCAAAATTAAAATTTAATATGTTTTCTTTTTATTTCAATAAAAAGTTTAAAGAATTTTATATTTTCATTAAGAAAACTAAATTGAAAAAATTTTCAATTTGTTGTCAATTTTTTTTTTTGTTTTTTTTTGTTTTATATTACTACCACATACATACATACGTAAGTAAAACACATGTTGTATTTTTTCGGAGAAAACTTCTAAACGCCAGTAAAATGCGCGTTCCTTAGAACACCTAAAAACCAATTAAGCGTTTTTCAAAACGCATTGCGGTTTCAGAACGCGCGTTCTCGGAACATGGCTGTACATCATTCTCGTGATGAGAAAGTCTTGCTATAAATTTGTTTAAAACATCCAGACGTAAAGACTAATGGGAGTAACTTTTGATTCATTATAAATGAACAAATTTGAATACTGTTTACAAAAAGATTAAAAATGTTTTTCCTATGCAACATCTTAAAACCTTATTTTTTGAGTTATGATCTTATTGCAATAAAGCAGCGATAAGTATGGTCACATATGCATATTTCAATATTTTTAAGGAGTGTTTATTGCGAAAAGAATACATGCGAGTATTTTCTTAGTAATAATACCTTTTTCACAAATCTAGCTTTGGTTAATTGTTTTATTGCATAAAACTAAATTCAAAAAAAAAAAAAAAAAAATATCGCATATCGGTTGCAGCCTGCTTGGCTTAGCAGAAACACAAAAGATAATATAAAAACAACAACAACAAAAAAACTCCAACTTAAGAACCGTTGCAAAGCGTAAAGATCGTGTTTGAATATCGTCGCTCATACTCAGCAACACAAACGTGTTCATTAAGTCACAATAACTGGTTTCTTTTCCTAAAATAAAACTCAAATTCACAGTTTCTTTTAGCAAATGGGGTTTTGTTTCTTTTGTGTCCATTTCATTTGTTTTAACTGACTTGTTGACCTTGCATATGTATATTATAGCTGTTGCTTGGTACCCGCAATTTATTTTTTTCTTAGCTCCGCTAAATCGCATACGTTTCCACTTACACATACGAGTATGAACATACAGAAATTGCCTAAAGTACCTCTCTCGCAATTGTCCATTAATAAGATATGTTAGTCATTTCCAGGGATAGGAACTTTATATTTATTTTCTTGGTGAGTTGCGAGACCATTATTGCATCTGACTGTTTTTTATTCAAACCGGCACTTACACTCAAAGAAAAGTTAACCAAAATTTAGCATAGTGCATGTACTGTTTACACAAATATGAATGAGCAGCAATTCATAAATTAAAAAACATTAATGAAATATAAAATTCTAAATAGCTTGTCTTCTATGTTTCCCAGCTATCTATATGTCGACATTTCATAGGAACTACCCTAATCATCAGTAGACTTTGGAAATTTTTGAAAGATATTCTCAAACATTCAACTTTATATCCCAACAATGTAAATAAATTGTTGAGAATTTAAAAAGGAAAATGCTCTAATAATATCTGTCAAAACACCAAAAAAACAAACTTTTCTAACATTTCTTTACACCTTTCAAACAAATGAACAACCGTTGGTTGCTACGATTTGTTTTTTGAAAGTATCGAAATGCAGAGAACAAAAATTCAAAACAATTGAGTTTTTATTCGCTATTTTAGCTTCTAACATAGATACCAATAAAAAATTAAAAATAGCTTGTTTTCTATGTTTTCCAGCAATCTATATGTTGACATTTCATAGGAGCTACCCTAATCATCAGTAGACTTTGGAAATTTTTGAAAGATATTCAAACATTCAACTTTATATCCCAACAATCTAAATAAATTGTTGAGAATTTAAAAAGAAAAAATTATTTAAACACGTCTTTAACATTCTTTACACCAACAAGCTATTTATAATTTTTTATTGGTATGAATGTTAGAAGCTAATATAGCGAATAAAAAACTCAAATAATGAAATATTTGTTAAAAAAGTAATATTTTTTCCATAAATATTTTGATTGATTCAACAACATATTTTACTGGCGTTTTGGAGTTACTACGAAAAAGTACAACTACCCTTATTGTTTTTGATGTAGTCGTAACACGTCAGCTCTCGTAGTAGCTGTCGCATTTACCGTCTAAAATTTTCGACAAGCTAAATTTTGTAAATGATCCAGAATGTAAAATATTAGTCTCTATTCGACAAGTCAATTTCACCACAAATACGTGCTTGTTTAATATTTTACTATTCTAAAATACATATCTATATTCGTTAGAGATGAGAGTAATATACGAGCAGAAAACATATGTTTTCTTTCACATCGTCTGCATTCTAAAATACCTTGTCACTGCATTTTAGTCCCAATATTATTCGACGATGATTTTATCGATGCACATCTTTTCTTTCAAATAAGCCCAAAGAAACAAGTCCAACGGTGTTAAATCACATGATCTTGGCGGCCAATTGACATCGCCAGCACGTGAGAGCACGTCCCTTGAATTTTTCGCGCAAAAGAGCCATTGTTTCGTTAGTTGTGTGGCAAGTGGCACCGCCTTGTTGAAGCCACTTATCGTCCACATCGATATTTACCCATTCGGCCCACAAAAAGTTCGTTAAAATGCCACGATAAAAAACACCACCATTCACAGCAACCGCCTGACCGGCCTCGTTTTGGAAAAAATACGGCCCGATGGTGGCGCCAGCACATAAAGCGTACCAACCAGTCATTCTTTGTGGGTGTATTGGTATTTCGACAATCACTCTTGGATTACCATTCGCCCAAATGCGACAATTCCGCTTATTGACGAATCCACTGAAGTGAAGTCTACCCCATCACTGAAGATGATTTTCTTCAAAAATTGATCATCCACTGTTGCCATTTCTTGTAACATTCTAACCATTGAGGATGTTTTGAATGGTCAAGAGGCTTTAGTTCTTGAGTTAATTGTTCATTAGAAACGGGCGTGAGAGGTGCAATTGTTGGACGCATCGACGAGTTAAGGTGGACGGCTTTTCAGCCACACTATCGTGAACAGCAGCAATATTTTCCACAGAACGAGCTGTACGAGTATGCACTAGTGTGTATGGTTTGCTCAAAATTTTTCACCATTTTTCCGATTGCATGAACATTTAAACGATTAAATTGAGCGAAAAAATTATGAAAGGCACGATATGCAATTTGATTTGTACGTTCATATTGTTTTATTATTGAAATAAAAATGAGTAGATGTTGGAAAAAATTCGACTAGAAACAAAATATTCTTCGTTGAATATGGAAATTTTTTTCTGTTATTTTTTTCCGTGTACCTACTGGTTTTTTTATATTTTTCTACATTTTTTTTTTAGTTTTTTTTTTTTTTTTTACAATCCGAAGACTGATTGTAATCAAGGGATTATAGTAGTCGGTAAAAAATACTGTAAGAACTTGTTTCAGCTAAATGTAATACTTGCTTAAAAAAAAAACTTAATGCTTTTATTTGCATAGGCTTAATTTACTCGCGTTTCTTTGCGGTTCATGGCTCAAAAATAAAAGTAAATGACATAAGCTTACTTTCAAATGTAAACAAATACATGCAAGCATGTGTGCATGTGTATACATTTTATATGATGTACAGTCCAGCAGAGATAAAGTGAACTTATTAACTACTATGAGCTGACTATTCACTTTGTGTCAGTTAATACCTTTTAAAAGAAATTAATATTGTTACGTTTTTGCCTCAAAAATGCTTTGCGGATTCTTCAATTGGAAATGAAATCATAATACTCACTCTTGTCCGTTACACAGTACTTAAATAATTCACAACTTTATTTACACTCAACTAAACATCAGCAGAGAAAAGTTTTTTCTTCATGTGTGAAATTCGCTTTCGAATGTAGTACATATTTGTACTCTTACTCAGAGCACATATTTGTACTCTTACTCAGAGCACATGTTTTGTAAATACCATGGTGCAATTATTAGGTGGCAGCATAAGAGTTGTTGTACTACATACATAATATTTTGTTTGTGTAAAAATTCCGGACGCTGTCAAAAACATGTATACAAAACAGAAGAAAATGAAGAAAGAAACGTTTATATAAAAAAAAAAAATTAAAGAAAATTATTACAATTGTTTTCAACACATTTTAAGCAAGTAAAATATTTTTGAAAACTTTTTATTGTGTTTCTTGCCCTTTTTCAAACTGTTTAAAATATTTTTATTTTTTCGCTTCAGTTTGTGTAAACATAAAAAATTTTTGACACCCACAATTCTATGAAACAAAAAATTATCACCTGCGCTAGTGATGCCACCTGGTTAATTGCACCATGGTAAATACCAACAAGCAAGTAATAGAAGTTAGTATAGTACCGAGAAAAAAGAAAATATCGAATGTGAACAAGAAAGAACGAAGTACTCACAAATAATGTTCTCTTCATATGGTACTGCATGTATTTGATTCCTTCTTGTAAAAAAAAAATGTATGCATACATTATTGTAAACGAGTATATATGTATGTGTACATAGGTATGTATAGATAAACTCCGTTAATTAAAAACGCAAATAAAAAATAGTACAATAATCCAAACCTTAAAAAGTCAGATTTAAGAATAAGTTTTTATAAATTTAATACCTATAGAAGAATCTAAATTTATGCAAATTTTAATAAATAGCTATTATACATACGTTATGAACTTGCCTCATTTATTTCTATTTCTTATGATGGTCACAATAAAATATTCAATTTAAATTTTATTTGCAAAACTTCTCGTAGTACTGCAAGTACTTCGTGAAGTTTGGTTGTCGCTTGATACTCGGTACATTTTCTTCATGTATGTTGAGAGTGAGCGTAAAACAAGCTTGTACTCATGGTGCAATTAACCAGGTGGCATCACTAGCGCAGGTCATAATTTTTTGTTTCATAAAATTGTGGGTGTCAAAAATTGTGGGTGAAAAAATAAAAATATTTTAAACAGTTTAAAAAAGGGCAAGAACACAATAAAAAAGTTTTCAAAAATATTTTAATTGCTTAAAATGTGTTGAAAACAATTTATAAAAAAAATTATATTAATTTTCTTTGTTCGTTTTTTTTTTATATAAACGTTTCTTTCTTCATTTTCTTCTGTTTTGTAAACATGTTTTTGACAGCGTCCGGAGTTTTTACACAAACAAAATATTATGTATGTAGTACAGCAGCTCTTATGCTGCCACCTGATAATTGCACCATGCTTGTACTTAACTAGAAAACACAAAGCCAAGTAGCAACAAATACATTTGTTGGTCTCAAAAATGTGAACATATATTTTTCCAGTAAGTTTGAGTTAAGCTATGTACACACTGTTGTCAGATGTTACAATGTTGTAAGATCTGGCTACATGCTTAGAATGTAGTGACAATGAAAAATTGTCCCGCAGAAGTAAATTGTGTGTTCAGACGATCGTAAGAAAGTCTTACAAATTCATTGTCAGACTGGGGTCTGACAAATAATTCATCTGACAACAAAAATTGTCAGTTCACACGGTTGTCAGATTATTAGATGACAAAAATTGTCAGGCATGTTGTAAGGCATTGCCACTTATGTATATCAACAACGATCTATTTGGCAGTGTTGCCCGTCAAACTTTTTTCTGACAATGATGCCATTGTCAGGTGCATTAATTTTATACATCTGACAATTAAAACTGAGCTTACAATACCAGCCAATTATCTGACAATGCCGACGAAAAGTGTTTTCACGATTGTCAGATGCCTGACAACATTGTCGTCTTACAATTGATTGACAATGGTTTTTCTGACAACGTTGTAAGTTAAAAATGGGCAGTTCACACGATTGTAATACATTTTCAGACAATTTTACTGGCAATATTGTAAGATCTGACAACCATGTGAACTTGCTGAGTACCACTTAACAACAAATCCTCTCATGCAGTGGTTTAGTATAAACACACAAGACTTTTATGACTTATGGGTGTCTTGTTCAAAAATAAACTAACTCGTTGTCGCATACTTGGAGTAATTGAATTAATTGTGTTTATTATATTTATACATACAACACAATGCCAAATACCCCCTTTAATGTCCTATGAGACGCTGGGGCATCAAACTAGTCGTAAATTTGTATTTTTGTGGAATAAAAAAAATTACCGCATTTTGGTATCATGGCGATATCGAATAAATTGTATTGCAAGAATATAAAAAGGTTAAACAATTTTTTTATATTCGTGCTTTGAGGAAACATATGATATTCAATTTATTACATATTGTTTAAATTACGATCTGATATGCATCGTTTGCCATAATCTAGATGAATCGTAATCGATACGATGATAGTTGATTCGATATCATATGCCGTGATCAGACCCCTGGTTGCTACTTATACTTTATCATCATCTACAATCATCATGATCTTTCTAGTGATTTATAATTCTAGACTCAAATGTACAAGGTATATCAGCAAATTAGAACTTCACCCAAACCCTCTTGCACGAAACATACTTAATTTTAGTGGTCACGCTCGGTTGAGAAGAAGGGATACCGTTGCCACCATCAGAGCGCTAAATAGGTGATTTTACCGATATAATATGCGCATAATAAAACTTTTTGTCTAGCATTGGCTGGACTTAGTTATTTCTGTATATAATATTAAGATTTGAATACTTATTGTTCACATTGTGAAGATTCAATAAATTAATAAAACCTAAAAAAAAAATTACAAATATAATTCTTGCGCATATACGCACTCACACACATGCTTGCGGACAATAAGCAAGTAACAACAACAAACAATAAGAATCGAAACACCAAGAATGCAAGACTATCATTTGTGGTTGATCTACTATCAATTTTGTTTGCAAGCAGATCAACGGTAGCAAACTGGGCTAGATGTGATCTAAATTCGTACCAATACTCGTATATTGGACTAAATCAATTTAAAAAAAATATATATCCACGCTTTTAGCTGTTCTATTTTAATTTTAACGTTTTATACTCTATCGTAAACTGTTTTCTAGACAATTTTCAATTTTCTTTGTGCATAACGTATAAAACATAGTTAGCGATTAAAGAAACATCTTCCATTATAAATTTTCATACAACTTTGGTCTTGACAAGATCCCCAGTTGTATTTTGATAAACTGTGCTGAAGCAATAGCCATACCGTTGACTATTATGTGTAACATATCGACCAGATTTGGTTTCGTCCCAACTATTTGGAAAACATCCAACATAGTTCCTCTGTTTAAATCAGGCAACAAAGCAGATATTGAAAATTCCCGTGGCACTGCAAAACTTAGTATTATTCCCAAATTTTTTGAGAAATTGATAACTGAGCAGTTGTGTTTTCATGTGTTGAGTATAACATTCCCACACCAACACGGTTTTCAAAAGGGATGCTCAACCACCACGAATTTGTTCCAATTCACTATCGCTGTAAATCGAGGACTATTTCAAAAGAAACAAGCAGATGTAATTTATACCGATTTCAGCAAAGCGTTTGATAAAGTGAATCATTCACTTCTTGTAAAGAAGTTGCAAATATTGGGTTTTACAAATCAAGCTTTAAAATGGTTATTTTCATATTTGTCGGACAGGAAGCAAAATGTAATTTTCAGAAACGTAATTTCAAAAAATATACAAGTATCTTCCGGTGTACCACAGGGGAGCCATCTTGGACCACTGCTATTTTCGCTGTATATTATTGATTTGCCAGATGTAATAAAGTTTTCAAATGTTCTAATGTATGCAGACGACGTAAAAATCTTCCTATGTTATAATAACTTTTGGGATCATAAATTTCTTCAAATGGATTTAGATTCGTTTTATAATTGGTGTAAAGTCAACCTGATGGAGCTTAATTTTAAAAAATGCAGGCAAATGCACTTTTGTAGAAACAATCCGAACATCGTTAATTATTTTCTAAATGGTTATAAAATTGATACCGTGGACAGTATAATGGATTTAGGTATTTTATTTGATCCAAAAATGAGTTTTATTCCGCATATCACAGCTACAATAAATAAGGCCAGGGGTACACTGGGTTTTATAAAACGTTGGTCCAAAGAGTTCGCAGATCCGTACATTGCGAAAACGTTATATACTGCACTGGTTCGTCGTATATTAGAATATGGATCGATTATTTGGGACCCTATCTATCAGATTCATTTAAAGGCAATTGAGTCAGTGCAAAAGCAGTTTCTGTTATTTTGCCTTCGAGGGTTACGCTTCACCCTCAAAATTTGCCTTCGTATACGGCTTGTCTAGCTCTCATCAAGCTACCTACTTTGAAAATCCGTAGAACTATGCTCAACGTTTCTTTTGCTCTGAAACTTATTAATGGTGATATTAGATCTGGATTTTTGGTTAATGAAATTTAACACAAATGAATAAATAAAAATAAATTACTACACAAGTAAACTTGTTCTTTTAATTCTATTACAAGATCCTTGTAAAGTGCTATTTCTATCAATGTTTTAGCTAAGCAAATATTTATTACAAAACTCGTTGTTAAACGTTTGCTTCTGTTCATTATTGCCTTAAATAAGAAAAGTTCATTGCACGATTACAGTGTTCCATCTATCGCGAGTGTACTGTACCCAACCTGAATATGCAAAAACACACTTACTGTATCAACGTTTTTGTAATCTCATTTGGATATTTAATTAAGCAAATTACCGTTTCTTAAACCACAAGCAGATATTTATTAGACGAAAAACAAAAAAATTTATTAAACGAAAAACAAAACCAAAAAAAAAGAAAAATGTCTTAAATCAAAATAATTGCTAAATTTGCATAATAAAATAAAATCATGCAGAAGCGCCAAAGCGCGACATCTCTCTCTACTTACCATTTTGACATTTTGAAATGAAAAGTTGTATTTTAGCATTTAGCATCTATTAGAATAACAAGAATTTCTTTGAGAGTGCTGGCTGGCTTAATTGTTTAAATTTTCTGCCAAACCAGTTTTTATTTTAACTCTGATGATGATATTGATTTATAGCAAATTCCTTTTATTTAATCTAACCGTTTTTGCATGCAAAGCTAAAATTAGAATTTTAGAAAGTTTTTGTCCATAGTTTAGTATTTTTGTAAACAATCTCTATTAGTGTTTTAATGATGTGGCTTTTATTCTTTTGTATCTATATATAAATTATTCAATGCATTAAAAAATATGTTGCAGGGAATTAACTGTTCACAAGAGATCACTATGTAGATTTTGTAACATTGGCTTTAAAACAATTTTTATTTAAAATAAGGGTCTTATACGGAAAATAATCACAATCTAGTTCACAACTTGGACAAGAGTTTGATGATTTTTTTAAAAAACAATTAGCAAAAGCTGAATTAAAGTAAACACAATGGAGAGCATATAACGAGTGATTTTTTTGCTATTATCTTTTTGGCAGCACTAGTTTTGACAGCTCACGCACGTTTTGTATCTTGTGTCACATCTTCAGTGTAGTCTATAATTTAATCATGAATCGTCTTACAAACGAACAACGCTTGCAAATTATTGAATTTTATTACCAAAATGCGTGCTCTGTTAAGAAAGTTCATCGCGCGCTTCTTCCATTTTATGGTCAGTTTAATCGACCTACTGAGGCTTCTATTCGGGCTATTGTAAAAAAATTTCGCACCAAATTTACATTGTTGGACATTAAACCACCAACACGCTTACGTAGAGTGCGAACTGAAGAAAATATCGCAGCCGTATCGGCCAGTGTTGGTGATGAACGTGAATTATCGATTCGGCGCCGTTCGCAGCAATTGGGCCTCTGTTACTCCACTACGTGGAAAATTTTGCGGAAGGATTTGGGTGCGAAGTCTTATAAGATACAGCTGGTGCAAGAATTGAAGCCAAACGACCTACCACAACGCCAAATTTTTGGTGAATGGGCTCTTGAAAAGTTAGATGAAGATCCACTTTTTTATCGAAGAATTGTGTTCAGCGAATGGATACGTGAACAAGCAAAACTGCCGTATTTGGAGTGAAGAGCAGCCAGAAGCATTGCAAGAGCTACCAATGCATCCAGAAAAAACAACCGTTTGATGCGGATTATGGGCTGGCGGCATCATTGGGCCGTATTTCTTCAAAGATGATGCGAATCACAACGTTACTGTGAATGGTGAGCGCTACCGTGCGATGATAACAAACTTTTTTTTCCCAAAATGGAAGAGCTTGACTTGCATGACATGTGGTTTCAACAAGACGGTGCTACATGCCACACAGCACGCCAAACAATGGACTAATTGAGAGGCGAGTTCGGTGAACAGTTTATTTCATGCTTGGGACCAGTCAATTGGCCGCCCAGATCGTGCGATTTAACGCCTCTAGACTATTTTTTGTGGGGCTATGTTAAGGCTAATGTCTATAGCGACAAGCCCGCTTCGATTGACGCACTGGAAGCCAACATTGCCAACATTATTCGTGAGATTCCGGCCGAAATGTTGGAAAGAGTATGCCAAAATTGGACTAAGCGGATGGATCATTTGAGGCGCAGCCGCGGCCAACATTTGCATGAAATAATCTTCAAACATTAAATTATATCGACCCAACTATCGATCCAAATAAATATTTCATGCATTTTTCTGAATTTTATGTGTTTTTTTTTTTAATTTCCGATAGTTCTTATCACCCATTACTTGGTTAAATATTTGTGGTTGTTTTTTAAAAAAGTTCCTTTTAATGTATCTGTTGTTATAGAAATATATGTGATATGAGTGTTATTTTCCACATTACCTAGGTAAATTAATATTACAAAAAGATGTAAACATATTGTTAATAATGTATTGTTTTTAATAATAATTCCCCTGAAGAAGTCAACAACAAATTGACGAAACGTTGCGAAAAAATTTAAATAGAATTGTTTTAATTTACATCGGAAAATTTAGGTCGAATTAGCTTAAGGAAGAACTAAAAAAAAATATCGTACAAAACCAGTTTCCAAAAACACACGTAAAATAACTATTAAAGTAATGTATGCGAGATGATCCACAAGCAATTGCGCCATCGTAGTGGAAGGGGGTTGGATTTCTTATGACTCTTGTCCAGATAATTTTATACAAAAGTAGTTTCTACTTGTAATATTGAATTTCCTTATAAAATACTTAAAAAGCGCAGTGACAGCGATATGGTCCACTTTAGTTCTCGCAAATCATATGGTAATAGAAGAGTCTGTTCAGACCTAATAAGTATGTTCAGTTATAAGAGGAATTTTGAATATTGTGTAAATACATATTAACGATATTCAAAGGGCTGTCATAAATTCATAAGTCTTAAAATATTAGTATGAAAAATATGAATACAGTGAGCATTCTGACATGAATTATTTTAAACTTGAGTCAGCTGAGATGTTTACGGTTTAGTTACGGCAAACTCCGTATAAAAGATCGTATTACGAGTACTTTCTGACTTTTTTGTTCGAAGCACAATATAAAATATTATGACATTATGCATGATATGACACCGTTTGAATACCCCAATTATATAAGTACATACATACATAGTATATCTCTACTAAGTATTGACATACATACAGAAAATTCAATCCATCCGTACTCAAATCAACCCCAAGCAGTGTCAAAAATATGGTAAGTATGGATTTTCTTATATCAAATAATTTATATTTGATTCAAGTAGGGATTATTCAAGCACTGAATAATTCCAAACAATTGCGTTTGTTCTCTTTATTAGCTTCTTATATTAATACCAATCAAAAAACATAAACAGCTTGTTTCCTATATTTCCTAGCTGTCTATATGTCGACATTTTATAGGAGCTGCCCTAAACATCAGTAGACTTAAAAACCTTTGAAAGATATTATCAAACATTCAACTTTATGTCTCAATATTGTAAATAAGTTATTGAGAATTAGAAGAGAAAAATGTTTTAACAATACCTGTTAAAACACACCTTTCAAACAAGTCTACTTAAGATTAGGGTAGCTCCTATGTAATTTCGACATAGAAAACATAGACAGCTAAAAAACAATCAGTTTATAATTTTTTGATTGGTATCAATTTTAGAAGCTAATAAAGTGCATAAACTCAATTGTTTGAATTATTGTTCTCTGCTTTTCGATACTTTCAAAAAAAAAAAAAAAAACCGTAGCAACCAACGCTTGTTCATTCGTTTGAAAGATATAAATTAAAGTAGGGACGTGTCCAAAAGAAATGGTAGTTTTTTGTGTTTTGACAGATATTATTAAAACATTTTTCTTTTTCAATTCTCAATAATTTATTTAGATTATTGGGATATAAAGTTGGTGTGATGTTATGATTAGGGTAGCTGCTATGAACTAGCTAGGAAAAATAGAAAAAAAAGCTGTTCATGATTTTTACTCAATACTTACTTTAACCCGAAGCCATACTTGAAATGCGCCAAAAGTGAGATTGATGTGAGAAAATGAGATCGAATCAATTTTAAAATGCGATTTCCCTAGTTGCGTACTTTGAAAATTCGCCTTTTACAAGAGGAACACAGAGATCCTTATGAATTCGTGAGTTTTTTACGTACCATGGAGCTGCAGTAATTGTTCGAAGAATTTTGTTTTGTCGCCTTTGAATTTTTTCGATGTTTGAAGTGGAGGCGGTGCCCTATAATTGAATTCCATAGCACCATATAGGCTTTAGAATTGCGTTGTATAATAAAAGTTTGCAATCCAGCTTCAATGTCTAATTTCTGAACATAAGCCAATTTAGTTGCGCTGCTTTTAACTTTAACTGACCTACGATCGAGATGAATACCAAGGTACTTTACTTCATTTTGCTGCGGAATATGGGAATTGTTAGTTTGGATAGCTAAACATTTGTTTACGCAAGGTGAATGTAACGTGAGTACACTTTTGTTTATTAACTTTAATTTTCCAAAGTTTTAACCATTTTGTCTTCAAAAGTCTGTCTTATGACCACGTTGACTAGTCTGTGCGTTTTTTCTATGGTGCTATGTTTAGCCCGAAAGCCAAATTGATGTTCAGGGATGTATCCCATATTGTTTAATATTGGAGTCAACTTCGCCAATAACAATTATTCGAACAGCTTTGAAATTGTTGGCAGTAGACTTATTGGTCTGTATGATTCTACTTTAGTGGGATCCTTCCCTAGTTTGGGTATCATAGCAATCATGGACACCTTCCACTCTGCAGGATTTTAGAGTTGATTCAATTCCGAATCCATTCTTGAAATAAGAACAATTGAATCTATTATTATTTACTCTATTGATAACTAATATTTTTACCAATAAAAATGTATATACAACTTGTTTCTGTGTTTCCTACCTCTAATCCTAATCAACAGAAGATTTAGAAAACTTGCATTTACTTTCAAACATTTAACTATATATTCCATTATTTTGAATAAACCAATGAGAATTCAAAAAGAAAAATGCTCAAGTAACATTTCATAAGTAAAAAAAACAGTTTTTTTTTTGCTTAGAAAACCTTTTATTTCTATCTCTCAGCAATTCACACGCATGTATGTATTTGTGGCTTTGGTTTGTTTACTCGGTTCAAGAATTCTGCACTTGATTCAAGGAGTTTATACTTATTTTAAGACCTTGTAGGACTAGTTTTTTTGAATCATACTGTGTTGGGCAAAGCGAAATCTGCCCATTCGAGATTTCAAGCCAAATCTAGTAGATTTTGAGAAGATTTCCCATACAAAATGAAATCTACTTTATGAGTAGATTTCGACGAAATCTCCTGAAATCTACTTAGTGCTAAGCGATGCAACTATGATTTCTTGCAAAAAGTACTTAAAAATACTACGCTGCAACAAAAATTGCACTATAATGTGGTGTATGCAGTCTCTGAGCACAAAATATATACACTTTAATGCTGGTGTATTCAGTCTCTGATAATATTGTATTGTCAAACCCGCATGCATAAATTATTTTTGAGCAAATGAAATCTTGCTAGATGTCAAAAAACGGTGGTGTAAACGATGTAGATTTCGTTGTAGATTTCAATTCAAATCTACTAGATTTTGAGTTGGTGTAAATGCGCTATTATTCGTACTTAAATACTTAAATTTAGTACCAGCTTTTTCTTTCCGTATACATACGTATGTATACACACATACGAGTAGGTATGCTGCAGGCAAAAATTGCAAGATAAGAACATGTATTCTGTACATGTATGTGTATTAAATTTTAGTATCTCAATAGGAATTGATTCTGTGTTTCAAATATTGATAACAAAATATTTTTGAAATTCTTCCAGCAATCAAAAGTTTTTTGATAATATATTTTGCTCTTACTTGAAATGAATTTTAATTATTTCATCATACATATATTCAAAACTGTTATTAACTAACACACACACACTCTTACACACAAATTTACAATACTGCTTTAAGGTATGAACAGTAGAAGGTGAAACGTTTAAGTATTTAATTAAATACCCGCAAATAGTTATTTTTATTACATTCACGACATATTACAAAGCTTTTAGGCAAATAACCCATTTCAAATAAAATAAAAAAATAAAATTGCATAATAACATCATGTTTTTGCCAGAAATTATTGTTTGCACACAGAAAAAATGTAGTAAAATCTCCAAATGGGATCATAAAAACGCCAAATTAGTACAGTGTTATTTGCAAGTACACCGACTTTACCATGAATGCTGATTCATCTGTACTAATGGAAGGTATAGTTATTGAGGAATCGGCTGCTCTCGATGGTCTTGGAATGAAAATTCAGTTTGATGTGTTCCCTAGACCGAACACTGTTTTCATGTCTCAAAACCTACTTCCAAGTGCGTCGCTTTTCTCCCCCCGTGGAACAGGTTTTGCCTTGGCGCATTCCTAACTTGGGCGCTCTGTTTTTTGGGGAAAAAAGGGGAAGGGGTCCCTCGTTTGGTGCGGCAAACAAAACTCTAGGAAGCCACATGACATATGTTGTGTTGGCTTCCGAAACCCTTACCAAGGGTATAAATTGGCAGAACGGGGATCAGCATGGCCCCCGGGAAGTTCTGCTTGCGGTTCGACCCGGGCTGATCATGGTTGAATTGCCTACCTTGGCTGAAACGTTCTGGCTGTGGTTGAAACCTAAATCGCAGGAAGGGAGTGTTAGTATCCTTGATAATTGTTTGGTGATGGCTTTTTTCGAGGGCTAACAATCTGGAACTGTTGCCTATACAACAGATACGTGTACTGTAAGGAACCAGTGGTGATGATTGACGGGTGAGTTGGTTTAAGGGCTGATGCTCTTAATGGGCTTCGGCCTACCAACTCATTAAGCCTTGTTCTCCATTGATTGCTGGGAAATTGCATACATGAGGGATTAGAAAGCCCGAACTCCTCAACAAGAAGTTGTTCATATGACCGCAATCATATGACAAGAATTGCTACCTGTGTGAGCCTAGCAAGCCACACGGGGGCGGTGGTGAATCGTGAAAAATTTATTTCGTGGAATTGATCCACCATCAGGTTGGGCCGTCAAGGCAGGTACTGATGTAAATCATTTTCACAGCTGCCTCCATTTTCTAAAGCGGTGCTAAACATATTTCACTTCATCCGAACTGTTTACCATTTATACCACCACCACATTGAGAATTTAAAAAGAAAAATGGTCTAAATATACTTATCTTTCAAACACTTAAACACAACAATTTTTTTTTTTTTTTTTTTTGAAGGGTATTATTAGAAAATTTTTCTTTTTAAATTCTCAACCTGCTATTTAAAATATTGAGATATGTAGTTAAATGTTTGAAAATAGTTTACAAAGGTTTCCAAGCCTATTTATGATTAGGGTAGCTCCTATGAAAGGTCGTCATATAGGCAGCTAGCAAACCTAAAAACAAACTGCTTGCATTTTTTCGTATCAGCCCAAATGAAGATTTTAGCTTAATTTTGAAGATTTTTCAAGTAAAATAGGAATTTAATTTAATTAAAATTTTTGAGGCTTAGTATTATAATAAATGTATGAATTATTTTCAAATGCCCAACGAAGTTTATCTTTTTAATACGTTTATATTAGTTTCGCTTGTATGCTTGTTTGTTTGCAGCACATGCCATATGAGTGATTATTACATATGTCGGTTTATAAAATAAAGTTGGAGTTGCTATATTGCTTCCGGAGAAATGGGTGATTTTGGGGATTCAGGAAGCCAATTTTAGAAGTTCCCAATAGAATTCGAAATCACTTCGCTAACCGGTTTAAAACCGGCTCTTTTTTGCCATGGAACATGCATCTGAAGCCGATTTTAGGAATTCTCAAGAAAATTCAAAAACACTTCGCTAGCCAGTTTATAACCGGTACGTTTTTGCCGTAGAACATGCATCTGAACTAAAACCGGTCATTCACTTTAGTGCGAAATTTAGCATATTGCTTCTGAGGAAGTGGGAGGATTTTTGCGTTTCCTGAAGCCGGCTTGGGGAATTACCCAAGAACTCAGAACTGCTTCGCTAACAGAAACGGAACCGGTTTTTAATATTCTGTGTGCGTTTTGTCTGTGGAACGTATATCTGAACTATTAATTATAATTCGATTTAGTGCTAAAATTCAAGATGGCATATTGTTTCCAGGGAATTGGGAGATTTTGGGAATTCCTGAAAACAGTTTTAGGAATTTAAAAAAAACGCGGAACACGTTATACGGATATATCTTAATTTTTAGTTCAGTTTTTTAAACTGTATTTCACAATATGACACAAATTTTCCCCATTTAGTTAACAATCTATTGTATGCTATGCAGGTACATACATTTGTATCTACAGTTATGAAAAAAGGCCAAATAAACTAGTTCACTTCAGGTAGAATTCAACAATTTTAAGCGATATGTTTTTTTTTTTTTGGCGTTTTAAAATCTCAAGTACAAATTTTAAGCGATTTACATTTTCCAGATCACAATTTTGTTCACTTTTATTTTATATGTTCTAAATTTGCTACTTATGTCCAAATTGCAACAATACCTTTTTCAAGGTGTCTTTCCCACCTGGGAAGTGCTTACAATATATGGGAAACTGATATTTAAATTTTCTTTTAAAACAACGAACTTTATAATTTTAAATGAAAATGGGGAAAAAACTATCACGAAACAGCCAAAAAACCACTTACATACATCAAGTATGTAAAGATATGTACACACGGTTGTCAGAAGTTACAATATTGTAAGATCTGGCAACATGCTGACAATGTAGTGACAATGAAAAATTGTCCCGCAGAAGTAAATTATGTCTTCAGATGGTCGTAAGAAAATCTTACAATTTTATTGTCAGACTGTGGTCTGACAAATAATTCATCTGACAACAAAAATTGTCAGTTCACACGGTTGTCAGATTGTTAGATGGAAAAAATTGCCAGACATATTGTAAGGCATTGCTTATGTATATCAACAACTATCTGCTTGGCAGTGTTGCCCATCAAACTTTTTTCTGACAATGATGCCATTGTCAGGTGCATTAATTTTATACATCTGACAATTACAACTGAGCTTACAATACCAGCCAATTATCCGACGAAGAATGTTCTCACGATTGTCAGAGGCCTGACAACATTATCGTCTTACAATTGATTGACAATGGTTTTTCTGACAACGTTGTAAGTTAAAAATTGGCAGTTCACACGATTGTAATACATTTTCATACAATTTTACTGGCAATATTGTAAGATCTGACAACCGTGTGTACGTACTTACTTAACGGCTTATTGATTTCTGCTAATATTGTATATACAATGCAATTACAAATTTCAGCAAAAAAAAAAAAAAAAATCCAGAATGTGATTTCCCTGCTTTATTGTGTGGCAACGTTTTTTTTTATTTCTCTCTAAAAAATAAGCTTCAAAAATCCTTATCATGGTGCAATTATTAGGTGGCAGCATTAGAGTTGCTGTACTAGATATTTGTTTGTGTAAAAATTCCACCATAATGTCAAAAACATGTTTAAAAAACAGAGGAAAATGAAGAAAAAATATGTATATAAAGAAAAATAATTGTGTATTATTATTTTCATAAATTGTTTTTAACGCATTTTAAGCAATTAAATTATTTTTGAAGCGGTAGAATTTTTCTTTTTACATAGCAGACAGCAACGCATTTTAAGGAATTAAAATATTTTTGAAAATTTTTTTATTGTTTCTTTTGCACTTTTTCAAACTGTTTGAAATGTTATTTTTTCACTTCACTTTGTATAAACTGCTTTTATGCAATTAAAATATTTTTGAAAACTTCTTTATTGTTTTTTTGCACTTTTTATTTCTTTTTATGCACGATTAAAATATTACTATTTTTTCACTTCAATTTGTGTAAACATAAACTTTTTTTTAAATAAAAAATTTTTAAATAAAAAATCGTCACCTGCGCTAGTGATGCCACCTGGCTAATGTACCTTGATCCTTATTAAAAATAACAAAGAGAGAATTTAAGTAACTTGTATTTTTTATATATATTTGTAACATACAGTTTATCACTGTATGTTACAAAAGATGAATGTTAATAACTAGAGATAATGAGAGTAACATATTTTTTTACTTTCTGCCACGAAAAAAGCAACACAATTGAGTACTGTAACTACTCGTAATGGCGAGTTGTACTTTACCAAAAAAAAAGTACATTGGAGAACTATGTGTGTATGCATGAAGGCCGTGTCAGATAAAACGTTTGCTTCGCTTTGCGTTGCAAATTGCCTTGACATCTGAGATAAAATATATATACTTATATGCAGGGCTGGACAAAATACACAGATTATGTATTTCAAATACAAGATACAAAATACTTTCCAGGAGTGTATTTCAAATACAAGATACAAAATACTTTACAGTAGTGTATTTTAAATACAAGATACAAAATACTTTTAAGTTGTGTATTTCAAATACAAAATACAACTACAAAATACAAATACATTTTTGTAATTTGGTCTCAGAAAAATGTACCCCTCTGGCTTTAGATACATATTTTATTTTACATATGCACTTAAACTAAGTTGTATATTCATATTATTGTTCTAAACTTGCTAAGAAATTAAAGGAACAAACCTAATATTTAGCATTTGATAGATAGTAAATAAAAAATTCATTCGCAAAACAAGTATTTCCTTTAATAAAAACTAGATATTTCAATCAGTTATCTGACAAACAATAATCTTTCTACAAGTGCTGAGGAACACAAGCTGCTGTCGAATTCTATAAATGCATTTATTTTTGATTCTTGGATAGTTTTCCAGAACAGCAAGCTCCTTGCTTTTATCATTTTGAAAACTGATAAGCTCAAGTTCCAAATTTGATTTACGAGGTTGATCACTGTATTGTCCAAAACAACAATAAAATCTTCATTATCTTTACCTCAACTACTACTTCTTCTGCATCCAGTCATCGTTTCACGTTTTTTGCAATTATTCTCCATGGTATCTATTGCAAGATTTTGAATTTTTTGCCTCTCTTTTACTGAGAGGCTTTCTGGCAATCAGCTAATTTTGAAACTAGGATGGAAACATGACACCGATATGGCTCTATTTGCTCCAGGTGTCAGCATGAGAAACTCATTAAATCTTATTTCCAAGCTCTCCATTAATTTTGTTAAAATACAACTTAAATGCCTCAAAGTATTATATTGCAGTGGATCTAATCTGGTTCTCGCAGCCTAAAGTTTTCCATAATAAAAATTATTTCCCTGTATATAATTCAAAGCGTTGGGAAAAAGCTGGTGGCAAATATATAGAAATTCTTACTGATATCACCCGATTAGTGTAAAATGTATTAGCTCTGTATAAATGAAAGCCAAATTGCAGTATTGCAAAATGATAAACATTTTAATGGTTGTAGTTTCTAGCGGTTTTAGCTTTTGTAAAATAACTTGTTTTCAATTTATTATAATAAATAAATGTATTTTGTAAAAATGTATTTCGTACGTATCTCAAATACTGCCCAGCCCTGCTTATATGAAACATGTCACATAGAGCACTTTTAACGCAACGCGAAGCAAAAAGTTCGGCAACTCTCATCTTTTTACGCGTTGAAGTTTTTTTCTAATAGCTTTATATACTAAGAAAACATTTAAAACCAATTTCAGTAGTTTGTCTTATAATATTTCTGTTATCATAAGAAATGATTAAATGTAAAAATTAAAAAAAATTTTTTTAGATAAATAACCAAATCGTGAGCGTTGCCAAAGTTTTTGCTTTGCGCTTTTCTGTTAACGTTTTAAACTTCACGCAAAGCGACAAAGTTTTATCTGACACGGCCTTGAGTGTGTTAGGAAGAGTAAAGTCATTCAACAGCATGTAACATAACATACACTCATAGAAAAAAGCGTCTTCATATTGATGACGGCGGGACATCAGAATTGTGATATCAACATTATGTAAATAGTCATCAGTAATGTAAAAGCAGACATCAATCTCAATGGCAAAAGTCATTAGAGAATTTTGTCATACATTGAGTATCATCAATGCTACAACTGTGGTGACATCAATTCAATGATACATTTGATTAATAATTATAACACATCTAATTTGTCCAAATTTATTTCAAAAAAGGGTAAATAGTATAATAATATTTTCAATTTATTGTTGAACAAACATTTTGTTGTTAAAATTATTGTTCTTGAACTTACATGAATTTTTAAGAAGTAGAAAAAAAATGTATCATACTGATGCAAATTTGTAATCACAACAAGTATTGTTTAAGCAAAAGCAAATAAGTATAACTATAAAGCGAATATATAAATGAATGTACATCATTTTGATGACACTTTGTCATCACATGCAGCTGCGGCGTTAGTTAAATAACGAATACAATGCGAGCGTATAGAGTAAAATGCCAATGCCACACACAGACATTATATTGATGACACTTAGTCATCAAAAGTATTAGAACATTTTTAATTCTCATTGGTTTCTTGAAAGTGGTGAAATATATAAAATTATCTGTTTGAACAAATTGTTGAATTAAATTACATATAACTTAAGTTTAAATTGAGTTGGAGATAGCGTGCCATAGTACTGATGACATTTTGTCATAAAATTTACTTCACTTAGTCATTTTTCAGATGTTAATGAACCATCACATCAATGAGATTTTTACATCATATTGAAACCAAATTATAGTTGGTCTGATGTTAGTGTAATATTCTCTTGATGATATATTTCATTATATTGCCTTCGTGTAGTCATTTCTTCGATATTAAAGTGTCACTGTATTGATCACATGCTCACATCAAACGTATTCCAATAAAGCATCACCATGATATCAGTTTGACATGTCATTGATGAAATAATTGTCATAATTACTGCTAATGACAATCAGAGCAACTGATGTAATGGTTTACATCACAGCGATGAAAAGTGTCATGGGGTCAAAAATGATGACTTTGGCATTGCATTGATGTTAAAATACATCACAGTTATGACGGGTTTTCTATCGGGTGGTTAAATTTCAAGGGCCGATGTTGAATGTGAACCACACCTAAACGCCAAGTTTTTTTCCGAATTTTATTTGACATTTCTCTATTTAAGTTTTACTCAGTTTGAACCATGGAGAGATACACAATCCAACAACGTGTTAAAGTTATGAAAATGATGATAAATTTTCGAAGAAAATCATCTTCAGTGATGAGGCACATTTTCATCTCAGTGGATTCGTCAATAAACAGAATTGCCGCATTTGGGCGAATGAGAATCCAAGAGTGACTGTCGAAAAACCAATGCACCCACAAAGAGTGACTGTTTGATGCGATTTATGTGCTGGCGGCATCATCGGGCCGTATTTTTTCCAAAATGAGGCCGGTCAGGCAGTTACTGTGAATGGTGTTCGCTATCGTGAGATGATAACGAACTTTTTATGTCCCGAATTGGAAGATATGGATGTAGACGATATGTGGTTTCAGCAGGACGGTGCCACTTGCCACACAGCTAACGAAACAATTGCTCTTTTGCGCAACAAATTCAATGGCCGTGTTAGCTCACGTAATGGCGATGTCAATTGGCCGCCAAGATCATGTGATTTGACACCGTTGGACTTTTTTCTTTGGGGTTATTTGAAAGAAAAGGTGTACGTCGATAAGCCAGCAACAATTCAACAGCTAAAGGATGAGACAATTCGGCACATTAACGGCATAGAACCCCCATTATGCCTCAGGGTCATCGAAAATTTGGACCATCGGATGGAGGTGTGCCGCCGTGGTCGCGGCGCCCATTTGGCCGCTATGTTGTTCCATACATAATTGAATAATACCAATATATCATAATAAAATAAAATTACAATAATTTCCTAAATAGTTTGTTTTATTCAAAATCAACATCGGCCCTTGAAATTTAACCACCCTTTATGAGTGTAGTAACACGGTTAAAACAGTTTTCACAGAACTTTCTGTTACACCACTGTGCATTTTTAGTAAAACTGTACGAAATTTGCGTGAGTTTTGATAATCTTACATTTTATTTTCTGTAAAATAACAAAAGTTAAAATCAGTTCTCAGTTTCATTACGATCATTGTAATAATAATAAAATGTATTTAACTAAAAAGAAAGTCACTTATTTAACGCTCGGACTGTTGTATATATATTTTTTTTTTTTGGAAATCAATTAAGTCACAATAGTTTTGACCACTACTGTTTTCATTCATATAGCCATGATTTTAGCACCTTGTCCCATTATTTTCTTTAATTGATGATGCGTTTTTGTTGTATACAGTTACGTTATAAAAATGCTGTAATAACTATTACACATACGAAAGAAATTTATGCAAAAACAAAAAGTAAATAAACAATAAAACAAACAGAAGTGTAAGAAGAAAGAAAGAAGAAACTGAAACACTTTAATCATAATCTGCATGCAATTTGGTATGCAACCAACGAACGAACGAAGCCTTCAATTACGCAAACTTTGTTTAGTTTTGTTTTTTTTTTCTATAATATTTTTAATTGTTTAGTATTTAACACTCGTTGTCATTTATTGACATTAAATGAATGCTACATTTATGTATGTACTCGTATGTGTGTCGAAGCCAAACGCACACGAAAACGTTACGCTACTGATTTGCTGATGTTTATTTTTTCTTTCATTGAAAGTCATCGCCAGCAGTAACAGAAATGGTATTGCAATTACAAATAGTAGTAGAAAGCTAGTTCACTTTACGACATTCAAAAAGAAAACAAAAACTTGGTGTAATTCACAGAAATAGAGAAAATTATTTTCATAAAACATTAAAAAAAAAAAAGAATTAAAGGCTGCTTTAAAGATGACACCCAGACGTCTTTGAATGTAAATAGTAACAGAAACAAAGAAAACAAAAATCCAGCAGAATGAAAATCCAGCGATATCCTGGCAAGGCAGTAGATGCCAGCTTATCTCTGGAACGCAACAATGCTATGGTGGAGTTATACGAAGCCAACTGGTATCAAGCGCATCAGAATTTCGGCCAGCCCCGAGCAAGTGCTGCCAAATCCAATAAATCACTACAAGTACCTTATAATAGTAATAGTAACGGTGAATATTTGCCACAAAACGTCAACGCACAACAAACATATGTTGCTCAAAATCTGAATACCAACAACAATGGCATTGTCAGTGGTGGCAGTTACTTAAAGGAGGGAATTTCCGCTCTAAGTAAATATCAAACAAATTTGGAGCACATTAGAGCCTTAGAAAGTCAAAGCAAAAGTGAATCTGTTGTTCATACACTCAAAGATTTAAATGGTTATAAACCTTCTACACTTAGACGTAAAGCAATAAAATTGAATTATGATTGGGATAAACCAGCCATCGAATCAGCAGCTTTACAAAATGAAACCACTTTAGAGGATTCTTCATCCACTTCCGGTTATGGTACGGAAAAACGGCAGCAAAGGCCCAGGCAACAAATTTCGATTAAACCTCCCTCTCTGAAGAGGTCACAAACCATGATTTATAATACTCGTTCTAGCAAAACGAGTGTTAATAATTCATGGCTCCCCGAAGACATGCAAGAAACATCGCATTCAACATTTCATCTGGAGGCCAGTGAAAGTGAAAAATACCCAACTGTGATATCAAAGCAACCACAACCTTTAAATAAGAAGAATTTGTTACCTGCCATTAACTGTGATAGTAAATTAAGTTCTTTTACTACTAATGACCAAAATTTAGCTCAAGCATTGCCAAAACCGCGTATGGTCAATCGCTCCAAATCGGTAAGATTTCCTTCATTTTCTCAACAACATCAAGAACCTGAATCAATCAATTACCCAGAAGCTGCCGTTAAACCAGCTATACAATCGTTAAACAAATCTAACAACTGCCGGCAGCGTAAAATTTCTTTGGATATTAAACAGGATTTGAGTAACAAATTCAACGAATTGTCTGAAAATTTTGAAAATCTAGAAGTCAAATCCAAACATTCCTCAGCACAGCACGCTCGCCAAAATAGTGACTCTTCCACCACATCCAGCCATTCGTCGTCAAATGCCAGTTCCCGAGGTTCCCAAAAATTAAACGATCAATTCGTCATACCCAGACCACGTCTAATAGTACCCATACATACATACGCTCGAAAGAGACGTACCGGGAATCTGAAAGATCAAGATATCGAAACAATAAATAATGAAGACAATGAGCTTACAGATGGTAAATAAATTTTATTTCTGACTTTTTGGCTTTAAATATTTTAATTTATTTCAAAAATTATATCATATTATTTATACAATTATTATCTTAAAATTTATGTTTTTAATTTAAAATTTTTTCTTTCACATTTTCAGAGGGACGCGTGGAAGTTTCCCGTGAGGGTAAATATCTGTCCACCCTGTCTGGCGCCAAAGTTTTGGGCGAATTGGCCATTTTGTATAATTGCCAGCGTACAGCAACTATAACTGCAATATCCGAATGCAAACTATGGGCCATCGAACGTCAATGTTTCCAAACTATAATGATGCGTACTGGTTTAATACGCCAGGCTGAATACACAGACTTCCTTAAAAGGTGAGTTGAATCCATTATATATAAGGCTACAACAGCCACCTATTTATGTAAATAAGCAATAGGCTCAACATGGCGACAACAACCAAAAGGAGTTGTGTGGCTTTATGAAATGGTTATAAAATCAATAATTTTCTATGTAATATCAGTATGGTGGAAATCACTGGACTCCGCAACCAACAGACTGCAAATTGAAAAAGTCAGTCGAACCATGGCAATACTGGCCATAAGGACGACACCAACTAAAGCACTTTTTGCACTTATGAGCTGGATGCCATGTGACTTGGAAGCCAGGCAGATCAACACTGAAAGCCGCGATGAGGTAGAGTGCGACAAGAGCTTGGACCCACAGGCCGTGGGGACACGCTAATATACTTGAGATTAGAAAGGACCTAGTCCCCGATCTAATTGACTACTACATCCCAAAACCATTCCTCTCAAAAAGCTTCGGCTACCAAGTCGAGGAATCTCCATTAGAATATGAATCCTTCTATATTTTCACGGAGGGATCCAGAAGGAGAGAGAGGTTTGGGATAGGCGTTTACATAGAAGAATTCAACACTAAAATATCCTTCAGACTACCAGACGGATGTAGTATTCTTCAAGCTGAAATATCGGCTATAGATAAAGCAGCCAGTTGGCTGACGTTTCAAAAACTATTCGGTAGGGATATCATGATAGTAATAGATAGCAAGACCGCCATCAATTACTTGATTATAATATATACTAACTCTAGTGTAGTCCAGGAATGACAGACATCTTTAAATAAGATGGCGAGACATTTTAACATGACTCTAAAATGGACACGTGGGCATGGATCCAATAACCGTAACGACATCGCTGACGACTTAGCCAAAAAAAGGGACAACCCTAGAGGATAGGGATATAGCTTCCTTTTGCGGACAACCTTTATCAGCGTGTTGGAAGAGAATAAAGCTCCACAGGCTGGAACGTGCCCAAGAAAAAAGGCTCACAGAGCCCACGTGCTTTATGTGCAGGAACCTGTGGCCGCATATTAATCGTAATGGAACAGAGGAGCTATTCAAACTGCCCAGATCTCTCTTGAGAGTAGCAGTCATCACTGGACATTGCTCGTTTAGGAACCATGCCAGGAGACTTCTCCTGAAGTTGCCAAGACGAGGAAGAGGTGGAGACGTTGCTTTATCTCCTCGGAACTTGCCCAGCATTGGAGCATCATCGTCTAAGATATTTTAGGCGAGCGGAGCTTCAATAGCCTATCATGTCTCGACTCGGTCAATTCGACCGCGTTGGCGTCTTTCATAAGGATCAGCGGATGACTAGTACAATAGCAAGTAACGCCACACTAAGCGGTACCCACCTTTCCATCCCCTTCCCTAACTCCTACTATATCCCTCTAACTTATCCCGAATATGCTGAAAAACACTTCTACTCACTTCTCATGCAATCACAAAGGAAACGACTTCAGAAAGTGAGCTGGAGAACCAAGCTGTTTCCGGGTATCCAGCGGCTTATCTACCTAACCTAACCTTCCATTGCAAAAATCGACTATTCTTTCACATATCCATTTCACATATCCATTCAAATGGAAATGTGCCTCGTCACTCATGACTCACGATGATTGATTGTTTTTTTTTTATCTTGGGCCAGCACTCAGGGGATAACCCCTACATATGCAATGCGTTGTACCAGTACTAGGAAAATAGATTATGAGGAGGGGGAAAGAGAGAGTGGTGTTTGTGAACATTTGACTTGAACTTTTCGACGTTATAACAGATTATTCCATAGCGTACGGCTGAAAAACGAATTGTCTCTGTAGTGCGTTGTACGATTCCCCGGATAATCGACCACAAAGGGATGAGATCTGGACGAGGCACGCGTGTTACGTATAAATGTGTGAGTTTCGGGAACAAGATCCCTAATCTCTTCAGAGCATCGGTGCGTCGGTGCTCCAGTGAGTTAGTAGAGTTGGATACCCTACTGTCACCAATAAAATTCTTCGCCTTCTCCTGCACACGGTCGAGCAACCCCAAAATAGACTCATGATTTGGGGCACTGGCCCAAACATGGGAGCTGTATTTCATTTTCGGTCGGATATAGGCGGTATTAATAGTAAGGAGATCGGATGGAATTAAGTACATCTTACACCGTTTCAAAAACCCGAGGCTCATGAATGCTTCTTTAGAGACGTGAAAAAATTGATCATTTCAGCGAACATCACTCTGTATTTACATTCCAAGAACAAGAGCATCCGATTCCTCAATATTTATACCATCCATGAGTATAGATGAAACAGCACCTGTGTATGTTTGTGTGTTAATAAACAACACTGGATCTTACAAGCGTTAAAAACGACTCTGTTTTTACGACCCCATTCGGAGATTAATAGAAGATCACTATTTAGTGAATCATTCATAGTTTGCCTCTAGGCAACAATCTCAAATAGGCTGGGCCTATAACTGTCAAATGCCTTAGAAATATCCAGAGCCATCATTTTACTTTCACCGAAATGATGGATGGAGTGGCATCATTTCTCTGAGAGAAATGACAAAAGATCTTTATAAAAAAAATATTTTATCTCCATGATAAAATATTTTAACGATTAAAAGGCATTCGTATAACGAATATTTTTCCGTAATAAATTTGCGGCCAAATATGAACTGTCAAAACCAATGTTTACCAAAATGGCGGCAAAACAAAGTAGTATAACTTCCCGGCGGACACCCGGTACGTACTACGAGTATAATCGTACCAGAGTCATCTTCAGGTATCTCTTCTATATTTCCCATTTTCTTTGCATAAAACTGTTAATGTTAATGTAGATCTTAATACCGGCTAAAGCAATCTCAATCAATCTGTTGTGGTGTGTTAATTTGATTGATTTACATCTTAACCGCACATTTAATTTACAAAGGTGTTTGTCTGCTATTTTTGGAGCTTGTTTAATTTTCATAATATTTAACAGCAAAATTTTGAAAAGTGAAATCAAATTTACTTAAAAAAAAAAATAACATACTCGTACACAAGTATACATATAAGTGTATGTACTCGTACTCGTATTTGCCTTTATGAGTATGTACATACCCTGTCGGATAATCAGTAGCTGAGTACAAAAATAGCCAACTTTTCATTAATTTTTATGAACCAATTTTTAGCTATCATGTATACAATGCCAAAATGTATTTCCATTGTCGCCATCTAGTCCCCCCGGGGAACAGGGTTTGCCTTGGCGTATTCCTAACTTAGGCACTCTGTTTTTCGGCGAAAAGAGGGGAAGGGCTCCCTCGTTTGGTGCGGCAAACAAAACTCTAGGAAGGCACATGACTTATGTTGTGTTGGCTTTCGAAACCCTTACCAAGGGTATAAATTGGCAGAACGGGGATCAGCATGGCCCCCGGGAAGTTCTGCTTGCGGTTCGACCCGGGCTGATCATGGTTGAGGTGCCTACCTTGGCTGAAACGTTCTGGCTGTGGTTGCAACTAAAACGCAGGAAGGGAGTGTTAGTATCCTTGATAATTGTTTGGTGATGGCTTTTTTCGAGGGCTAACAATCTCCCGAGGATCTGTTGCCTATACAACAGATACGTGTACTGTAAGGAACCAGTGGTGATGATTGACGGGTGAGTTGGTATAAGGGCTGATGCTCTTAGTGGGCTTCGGCCTACCAACTCATTAAGCCTTGTCCTCCATTGATTGCTGGGAAATTGCATACATGAGGGATTAGAAAGCCCGAACTCCTCAACAAGAAGTTGTTCATATGACCGCAACCATATGACAAGAATTGCTACCTGTGTGAGCCTAGCAAGCCACACGGGGGCGGTGGTGAATCGTGAAAAATTCACTCCGTGGAATTGGTCCACCATCAGGGTAGGCCGTCAAGGCAGGTATTGATGTAAATCATTTTCACAGTTGTCGCCACCTACTAGGCGCCGTAGATTTCAGTTTTTATTATTAATACTGCTGCGTGATATTGAAGTCTTTTTATTTAGGTATATATAAATTTTTCAATTCAAACGAATGAAATGTAAAGAAACGTTAGAGACGTATATAAATGAAAAAACTTGTTTTTTGTGTTTTGACAGGTATTATTAGAGCATTTTTCTTTTTAAATTCTCAACAATTTATTTAGATTGTTGGGATATAAAGTTGAATGTTTGAGAATATCTTTCAAAACTTTCCAAAGTCTACTGATGATTAGGGTAGTTCCTATGAAATGTCGACATATAGATAGCTGGGAAAAATAGAGAACAAGCTATTTATAACTTTTTATTGGTATAAATGTTAGAAGCTAAAATAGCGAATAAAAACTCAATTGTTACTTAAAAATTAACTCAGTTTCCGACAGGGTATTAATGGACTTACATACAAGCATTTGTAAATACCTAATAATATGTAGTACTAATGTACTCGCAGTATTACTACGCGTAATATGTAGTAAAAAGTTCCACAAACAAACAAACAAACAAATAAATATTCGTACTTAACCAGTCAAACAAATAGGGAATGTTGATTTTTGTAAAAAGACACGCAAGAAATATTAATTTTCCATATACAAATAAGTTGAGCGATTAATGGAGAGCAATAAAAAGCATAATATAAACATTTAATGCGGTCTTTGAAACAAAACAAGGAATATCGGTGATGCCGATGTTGGCAACGATGGTAGTGGTGCGGTGCTAGTGGTCGTGCTCATCGCTGTATGACTAGATAGCAATTCATATTTTAATACTGCCATCGTAAACCTTCTAATCAACACTGTAATTATTTTACATTTATGTAAAGAGTGTTTTTTAGAGATTCACACAGCAGGTTATCCAACTCTATTGACTCACGTTGCCTTAGTGCGAGGTACGATGCTCTGTTTTATCGCTACTACAATGGATTTTGTTCTAACGAGATTAGGGATATTATTCTTAAAACCCAATAATCCTTTTGAGGTCGCTTGTCCAGTAAATGGCACAATAGATTACAGTGAGAACTCGTTTTTCAGCGGTACAGTTCGTCTGTGGAACAAGTTGCCTGCAGACGTGTTTTCTGTCACGTGTTGGAATGTTGGAAGGTTTAAATCAAACATGCACACTACTCTGTCTTTTCTCCTCCCATAATCTATTTTCCTAGTTCCAGTATAATGCATTGCACTGTACTAGTTCAATAAATTTTTTTTTTTTATATATAATTCAATTATTTATTGTATCTTCTAAAAGAACTAACAATAAGTATGCAAATCTTAAATCTAAAAATCCATTAATTAATATAGAATAAAAAATTTATTGATATTGAAAAATTTTATTTACTTAGGTCCAGCCAATGCTAGACGAAAAGTTGCTTCTTGCGTGTATTTTGTTGGTAAATCACCTTTCCAACGCTCTGACAAAAAAAAAAATAATTTTTTATTTACTCCTTTTAACAGCTGATAGTTGCTTCTTTGCTTACAATGGTTTAATATTTCACTACGGTTACATTTAGATTACAAAAACGCTTGCAAATTGCCATTCAAAGGAATTCTAGGCTAAAGTCCATAAATAACATTAGCCCTTAACCTTAACTGACTCATCTATCCATCACTTCTACTTCGTTACATAACAAGTGGCTGTTGCAAAATAGCTGTACCTCAAAGACTACAAATGGATCCCTGGCAATCGCACATATACGAGTATCATAAATATCAGGGAATAACAGTAACCCCTTCCTACGACTTTAGATCTAAACTACAACCAGCCAAAAAAGGCCGCCACCTCAACCAAGAACAGGAAAGTCTAAAAAAACCACCTATATGTACGCTGATCTCCGTTCTATCATGCTCGATGAGGGTGTTTATGGAAGTCCCTTTACAAGCTAAGTAATGCGGGGTATCCTATAATCCTATTTACTTCAACGAATCCCCCCGGGGAACAGGTTTTGCCTTGGCGTATTCCTAACTTAGGCGCTCTGTTTTTCGGGGAAAAGAGGGGAAGGGGTCTCTCGTTTGGTGCGGCAAACAAAACTCTAGGAAGCCACATGACTTATGTTGTGTTGGCTTCCGAAACCCTTACCAAGGGTATAAATTGGCAGAACGGGGATCAGCATGGCCCCCGGCAAGTTCTGCTTGCTTCGACCCGGGCTGATCATGGTTGTGGTGCCTACCTTGGCTGAAACGTTCTGGCTGTGGTTGAAACCTAAAACGCAGGAAGGGAGTGTTGGTATCCTTGATAATTGTTTGGTGATGGCTTTTTTCGAGGGTTAACAATCTCCCGAGGATCTGTTGCCTATACAACAGATACATGTACTGTAAGGAACCACTGGTGATGATTGACGGGTGAGTTGGTTTAAGGACTGATGCTCTTAGTGGGCTTCGGCCTACCAACTCATTAAGCCTTGTCCTCCATTGATTGCTGGGAAATTGCATACATGAGGGATTAGAAAGCCCGAACTCCTCAACAAGAAGTTGTTCATATGACCGCAATCATATGACAAGAATTGCTACCTGTGTGAGCCTAGCAAGCCACACGGGGGCGGTGGTGAATCGTGAAAAATTCACTCCGTGGAATTGATCCACCATCAGGTTAGGCCGTCAATTCAGGTACTGATGTAAATCATTTTCACAGTTACTTCAACGAATGACCCTTCTACACCCCAAAAAGCGAAGCGTCAATACAAAACACCAACCTTGAGGGAAAACATTTAGACATCTGTGGCCTTTTGTATAATAAAAAATCTTGTGCTAACTAACTAGCTGCTATCTTTCCCTTATGGGAATTTACACACAAAAAACTCAGCAGCTAGTTAGTTAGCATAAGGATTTTGATTATACATAAGGCCGCTAGAAATCAACTTGTAATGAGTTATTGACAAAATATGGCCGCAAATAGTTTCTGAAAATTCGTGTTTTAGATTGCGCCTAGTACGCTCCTGCGGCGCTGGCCCAATGAACATGAATATCATACAAGCTTTTATCCAATTTAAGCCCACTTTCTTAATATTGAAATTATATTTTCCGGTTTTATTATGATTTCAACTTGTGTAACTCTTAAAAACAACACCCTTTCTTGATTGCATGTATTTGTCTGTTTGCTAAAGGCCTATCGTTTAAAATGGAAACTAATAAAAAAAAAGAAGACTGAAAAATCACGAACCAAGCAACCAGCCAGCCAGCCAGCCAACCAGTCTTAAACAGCCCAACCATATTCGACATCATGTAGTTGGTTACTGGTGGCAATGATGTTTGAAAATACTTACAAATAAAACTTTCTCTCATTTCTGTTTTTCCAAATAAAATAAAAACTTGCGCCATGATCCATCCATCCATCCATCCATCCGCATGTGTAGTCGTATCGTATACAATGATGACGATGGTCTTGAAATAGAAAAAGTTCGATGACTGAGGATGTTCGTTGTCGTTGTTGAATGAGATAATGTTGTGCACAACAAACAAAAAAAAAAGAAACTATTTTACTTTTATTTGAATTTTTTTTTAATATTTAATGTATTTGACTTTTTAAAATTCAATTTCCTGTTGAAGTTTTATTGATTTCTTTTTTCCCATTACAGTGTGCCCATCTTTAAAAATCTTCAAGAAGACACTCTCATCAAAATATCGGATGTTTTGGAGGAGACCCATTACCAACAGGGTGATTATATTGTGCGTCAGGGAGCCAGGGGAGATACGTTCTTTATTATATCAAAGGGCCAGGTTAGAGTGACCATCAAGCAACCGAACACGCAAGAAGAAAAGTTCATACGCACTTTAAGCAAAGGTGATTTCTTTGGAGAAAAAGCTTTGCACGGGTAAGTTAAAAAGTATATTTAAAGATATTAAATGGCAAAACGGAGAGAATTAAACGGAGAACCAGCGCCTTTAAATGCGAATTTGTGTATATGGTTAGGCGGGTGAGTTGGTTAAGGGCTGATGTTCTTAATGGATTTCGACCTGCCAACTCATAAGCGGTGTCTTTAATAGACTGTCTGGAAATTGCCCACGAGATGGATTAGAAGGGGTGAACATTTCAGCAAGAAGTTTGTCCATATGGCTACAAACTTATGGCAAAAGTTTTCACCTATGTGAACCTTGCAAGCCACACAAAAACGCTGATGACTCGTGAATAATTCACCGCGTGAAGTTGGTCAGATAATACCGTTAAGTTAGGCACTGATATAAAACAAAGGTACTTTCTACCCATTTTCCTGTATGTAATAGTACGTTTCTATAGAGGTAATTTGGGCCAAATCATGTCATTTGCCCAAATTAAGTAATTTGCTAACGAGTGATTTTTTTGCTATTATCTTTTTGGCAACACTAGTTTTGACAGCTCACGCACGTTTTGTATCTTGTGTCACTGTCAAACATCTTCAGTTTGGTCTATAATTTAATCATGAATCGTCTTACAAAAGAACAACGCTTGCAAATTATTGAATTTTATTACCAAAATGCGTGCTCTGTTAAGAAAGTTCATCGCGCGCTTCTTCCATTTTATGGTCAGTTTAATCGACCTACTGAGGCTTCTATTCGGGCTATTGAAAAAAAATTTCGCACCAAATTTACATTGTTGGACATTAAACCACCAACACGCTTACGTAGAGTGCGAACTGATGAAAATATCGCAGCCGCATCGGCCAGTGTTGGTGATGACCGTGAATTATCGATTCGGCGCCGTTCGCAGCAATTGGGCCTCTGTTACTCCACTACGTGGAAAATTTTGCGGAAGGATTTGGGTGTGAAGCCTTATAAGATACAGCTGGTGCAAGAATTGAAGCCAAACGACCTACCACAACGCCAAATTTTTGGTGAATGGGCTCTTGAAAAGTTAGATGACGATCCACTTTTTTATCGAAGAATTGTGTTCAGCGACGAGGCTCATTTCTGGTTGAATGGATACGTCAACAAGCAAAACTGCCGTATTTAGAGTGAAGAGCAACCAGAAGCATTGCAAGAGCTACCAATGCATCCACAAAAAACAACCGTTTGGTGCGGATTATGGGCTGGCGGCATCATTGGGCCGTATTTCTTCAAAGATGATGCGAATCACAACGTTACTGTGAATGGTGAGCGCTACCGTGCGATGATAACAAACTTTTTTTTGCCCAAAATGGAAGAGCTTGACTTGCATGACATGTGGTTTCAACAAGACGGTGCCACATGCCACACAGCACGCGAAACAATGGACCAATTGAGAGGCGAGTTCGGTGAACAGTTTATTTCACGCTTGGGACCAGATCGTGCGATTTAACGCCTCTAGACTATTTTTTGTGGGGCTATGTTAAGGCTAATGTCTATAGCGACAAGCCCGCTTCGATTGACGCACTGGAAGCCAACATTGCCAACATTATTCGTGAGATACCGGCCGAAATGTTGGAAAGAGTATGCCAAAATTGGACTAAGCGGATGGACCATTTGAGGCGCAGCCGCGGCCAACATTTGCATGAAATAATCTTCAAACATTAAATTATATCAAACCAACTATCGATCCAAATAAATATTTCATGCATTTTTCTGAATTTTATGTGTTTTTTTTGTTTTTAATTTCCGATAGTTCTTATAAAATCACCCATTAGTATTCCATAAACTCATTTAAATAACTTTTGAACTGCCCCTTTTAGGAGCTATTTTCTAAACATACATATTTTCTAAAAATTAAAAATGTAAAATGGGTTTTTTTTTTTGAAACTATGGTTTTTGAAATGCCAAATCAAACTCAACATAAATCACTCAACAGCTGTCAAAATGGTCTCCAGTTGAAAAGTGTTGCCAACGTAAAGTCTTATATCTTTTTGTAAAGTTTATTTAGGAGCATTTCATAAAAATCTTTATTGTAATACCCTTTATTCCAAGAAGCGTAACAGTCATCGCATTAAGTCGACATTAAAAATGGGCGTTTAAATATTTGCTTTTGACAGAAATTAATTAATTTTTGTATAAATATAGGGTGTTTTTTTAAGCTAGATAGAACTTTAAATTGTAAAAAGTAACACAAAAAATTAAATTTTGATGAAACATTTTTTTTATTTGTTTCAGTATACTCTGACAAATCATCATGAATAGACTCACGCTTGAACAACGCTACGAAATTATCCAAATTTACTTTGAAAATCAGTCGTCGATTCGCGCGTTGTTTTATCGCAAAATTGTGTTCAGCGATGAGGCGCATTTTTGGCTTAACGGGTTTGTTAATAAGCAAAATTGCCGCATATGGAGTGAGACCAATCCACAAGAGACCCTACAGACTCCATTACATCCAGAAAAATGCACTGTTTGGTGCGGTTTTCATGCTGGTGGCATCATCGGACCTTATTTCTTCAAAAATGAGGCCGGAGCTCGCGTTACGGTCAATGGAGATCGTTACCGCATCATGATCAATGATTTTTTGTTTGAAAATATGGATGACATTGATCCGGAGGAGATGTGGTTTCAACAGGATGGCGCTACGTGCCATACGGCGAACGCAACCATCGACTTACTGAAATCAAAATTTGGCGATAAGTTGATTTCGAGAAATGGACCTGTCAATTGGCCTCCAAGGTCGTGCGATTTGACACCTCTCGATTATTTCCTGTGGGGCTACGTGAAGTCACTGGTTTATGCTGATAAACCAGCAACAATTGACGCCTTGGAGGCCAGCATTGTTCGTGTTGTTCGTGACATACGGCCAGCAGTGCTCGAAAAAGTGGCCCAAAATTGGACGTCCAGAATGCGCTTCGTCAAGAACAGCCGCGGTGTCCATATGCCCGAAATCATTTTCAAATGTTAATGTCACGTATTGATCTTTCGAATAAAAAAAAATTTTGATTACAATTTAATTTTTTGTGTTATTTTTTACAATTTCAAGTTCTATCGGGCTTAAAAAAACACCCTATATTTGGCCTGTTTAGCGCCCAAAATAATTGCTAAACCTTTTCAAAATCATTAATAATAATTGCTAAGAAAAGGTTAACTTTTAGAATAAAGTAAAAATATAAAGCAGTGTGATGTTTTTAATCAATTTTCATTTCCAGAGATGACTTGCGTACAGCAAACATCATTTGTGATTCTCCCGAGGGCGTAACCTGTTTGGTTATTGATCGCGAAACATTTAATCAGCTCATATCGAATTTGGATGAAATTAAACATCGCTACGATGACGAAGGCACGCTGGAAAGAAGAAAGTAAGCAAAATTTATTAACAAACAAAGTAAATGCCAAGATTTTATTTATTTTCGTTCTTTTTTTTCATATATAGGATCAATGAAGAATTCCGTGATGTCAATCTCACCGATTTACGTGTCATAGCAACTCTGGGTGTGGGCGGTTTCGGACGTGTGGAACTGGTACAAATTGTGGGCGAAAGTAATCGTTCGTTTGCCTTGAAACAAATGAAGAAAGCACAAATTGTCGAAACACGCCAGCAGCAACATATCATGTCCGAGAAAGAAATCATGGGCGAAGCAAATTGTCAATTTATTGTTAAATTGTTTAAGACATTTAAAGACAAAAAATATCTGTATATGTTAATGGAAAGTTGTCTGGGCGGTGAACTGTGGACGATTTTACGTGACAAGGGCAACTTCGATGATTCAACCACACGCTTTTACACAGCTTGCGTGGTAGAGGCCTTCGACTATCTGCATTCACGCAACATTATTTATCGAGATTTAAAACCCGAAAATCTGCTGCTGGATGAAAAGGGTTATGTGAAGTTGGTGGATTTTGGTTTTGCCAAGAAACTGCAATCTGGACGCAAAACCTGGACTTTCTGCGGCACTCCCGAGTATGTGGCACCTGAAGTGATATTAAATCGTGGTCATGACATTAGTGCTGACTATTGGTCTTTGGGTGTTTTAATGTTTGAACTATTGACAGGTTTGTTTAGCTTTAATGCTTTAATGTGATATATTTTTATGAGCTTTTTACATTAAAGGTACTCCGCCATTTACCGGTTCTGATCCCATGAGAACATATAACATTATATTAAAAGGAATTGATGCCATTGAATTCCCCCGTAACATAACAAGCAATGCCCGTAACTTAATAAAGAAACTGTGTCGAGACAATCCGGCTGAAAGATTGGGATATCAGCGTGGAGGAATTAGTGAAATTCAAAAGCACAAGTAAGCATATTAAAAGCTTGGTGAAAGATCTCTATAGGTTGTAAGCAGTTTGTATTAAGCAATTGCCAAAAATCTGCGAGATCCCAAAACCAGTTTTGAGATTTTAACTTGTAGTACGTTTCCATATACATATATACGGGGTTTGGGCCAAATCGGTTCATTTGCCTTCCATAACTAATTTATGACATGATTTCATATACATTTTTCGTATGATAAATTTAACGCATGCTGAAGTGGCAGCAGGCTGATCGCATGGTGAAGGAAATAGTTATGAATTCGGCGATCAGACTATGGTCAAGAGGGATTTAGCAGGAGACGACATATGGTCATGACTCAATTATGAGAAGGATAGTGAACCTTCCGGAGAATTTTGATTACTGCTCACCCAACAAGAAATTCGATGCAATCTTGTCCCTCGTCAGGCACGGTCTCTAAAGTGGTCGGCATAAATCGTCAAGAGAACGTGCTTTAGATCTTTACAGGCGGAACCAAGTCGGACTCAGCCCTTGGTTGGGTTATATTTATCCCCTAGTATGAGAGGAGGACTAATTTTCGGCTGCAAAATGAGTACGGCATAGCAGAGGTGAAAATCGTGACTTTAGTGAGGGCAGCTAACTAGTTGAGATACTACAGAATATACAGAGAGGGTATCATAATGTGTACTGATAGAAGGGCTGCGTGGAATGCACTGGGGGACGTCAAGCTTGATTCGTGAATGTCGGATATCTCCAAACGAGATAGCGAGACATTCGAACCTGAAGCTTCTCAGTGTACGATGCAAACTGAAGTGTTGTAGTGCATGAACTGGCAATGGTCGGTGCCCGGTTACAACAAGTTGGTTTGGATCCCGCTTAAGTGCTATAAGAAACAAATAGTGAGGTTACCTGTCGAATACCAAGGCTGGCATGGCCCTGGTATGATAAGAGGGGGACCCAGGTATGATAATAGGAGGTCAGAGGTTGTGTTTACTGTGGCGGTGCTGGCAGAACACCGTCACATAAGGACGCATGCGGCAAGACTAAATCTTCTATTTAATCAATCCTAAAAAAGCACTTTCTCTATCAGTGTCCAGCTCTTTTTAATATAAGGGCTTTGACTCCTGCTGCACGATACAGCAGAAATATCAGAATGCGTTGTAGGTGGATTGAACTCTTTCATTCGATCTTCAGGTTGATGCTAAACTGGCCCAAAAATATGTATATCTGCTGAAATAAATATCATACCCAAGCAACACAACAGCACCAAATTAGAGCCAAATATACTGGCTTTTCAATGGCTGGCAGCCTGTTAAACCTAACCTAAATCATCTCAAATGACTAAATTTGTTTCAAATTTAGTCAAAATTTGTCTGTGCAACACTGCGCGACTGTTAATCTTACAAATGCAACCTTAGGGCATCCATTATTGGTGAATTACAATCCGAAATAGTGGCATTTACAATGACCGATTTTACAGACTTGAAATCGTTGTTGTATCGCATCTAATCAGGTGTGCGCCAGAAATCAATACTTAAGAACTATTCAAGATGAATTAGGATATATAAAATATAATTTAAGCAGATTTTTAACAAATCAAGAGATGAAAAATTTTTTAAAGAATGAAAAACAGGTACATAAGAATAAGTTTGATTGTCTTGTTGAGTTGCAGAGGAGGGAATTAGGAATTAGATTTAACAAGAAATGGTTTGTGAATAAAACTAGCATAGATATTCCTGAAGAAGTGCAATGGATTTTGTCTTTAGGACAAAAACATGCACTACCAATTGATAAGAAGCAGTTTCCAATGATGGAAGTAATAGCAGAAGGTGAAGACTTTATAGGAACATTACGGAGCAGCGAAGAGCAGGAGATTGCTAGATCTCATTTTGTAACGGTTGTAGATAGTCATTTAAACAAAATGAAATTGGATAGTAGAGATAGGTTTACTTTAAATAAAGTAAAACAAAGTAAAAAATTTCTGAGAAATAATAGGGAAATTATGATATTGAAAGCGGACAAAGGAAACACAACTGTAGCAATTAATAGGATAGATTATTTGTCTAGAATTGAGAATATTATTAGTGATACTGCAACTTATCAATTGTTGAATAAAGATCCAACAAGTAGATTCCAAAAAATGAATAATAGTTTTGTTGATGAACTATCCAGATTGGAGATAATAACACCCATTGGTAAAAATAATTTAAAGACAAATATATCTGTAGCTCCTAGATTATATGGATTGCCTAAAATTCATAAGGAGAATTTTCCATTAAGACCAATTTGTTCATCAATAGATTCGCCTTCATATGGTCTTAGTAGATATATTACCGATATTCTTAAAAATATAACTATAAATTCAAAATATAATATTAATAATTCAGTACATTTTAAAGAAAAAGTTAAGGATTTAATAATACGGGATAATGAAAAACTATTTTCTCTAGATGTTGTTTCATTATTTCCTAGTATTCCGGTTGAATTGGCGATTAAGGTTATTGAGGATAAATGGGAGAGAATATCAGAATTTACAGATATCAATAAAGACTTATTTTTGCGTATTATGAAGTTCTGTATTATTGATAGTAGATATTTTCAATATGATAAGAAAATATACTCACAGAAGAAAGGACTTCCTATGGGTTCTCCAGCCTCTCCAATTGTTGCGGATATTGTTATGGAGAAGCTATTGGATACATGTTTGGAAAAATTGGTTATAAAGCCAAAGATTCTCACAAAATATGTTGACGATTTATTTTGTATAATCGATGAGAAAGAGATAGATTTATTGTTATCAACATTTAATTCATTTGATCAGAATATTAAATTTACATTTAATTCATTTGATCAGAATATTAAATTTACTATTGAGAGAGAATCTAACTCTTCACTTCCATATCTGGACACAAAAATTATAAAAAATAATAATAGATTATTAATAGATTGGTACCAAAAGCCAAATTCTTCAGGTAGAATTATAAACTATTTTTCTAAACATCCAAAAAGGGTTATTATTAATACAGCTAAAAACTTAATAGATAGAATATTAACAATCAGTGATCATAGATTTCATAAGAAGAATAAGAGCATAATTAGGAAGATATTAAGTGATAATAGTTTTCCTGATGAACTCATCTGCAGGTTGATAAGACAATACAACATAACGGGAAGATTGGATAATAATGTTTCTGATCCAATAATATATAAATCGTTAACTTATGTACCTGGAATGTCAGAAAGATTAGAGAGTTCTAATATATACGATAATACGAAATATAGAATTGTACATAGAGTTCATAATACTGTAGGTAGAATTTTTAGTAAAACAAAAGATAGGTTGGAAAAGTCGGATATGTCTAGTTTAGTGTATAAAATACCATGTAGTGGTAACAGCAATGAAAATTGCGACAAAGTATATATAGGGACAACAGGAAATAAACTTAAAACTAGGTTAGCGGGTCATAAATCTGACCAGAAGTATAGGAACTATAACTCTTCGCAGAAAACTGCATTATCTATCCATTGCCGTGATTTTAATCACTATCCAGATTTTGGAGGAACGTCTATTTTAAACAAAGAAAATTATTATAAACGTAGATATATGCTAGAAATGCTACAGATAACTAACGTGCCTGTAGATAAGAGGATAAATTTTAAGAAGGATGTAGACGGATTAGCGCAAAATTATAGGCATTTAATACATAAAAACAAAAACAGGAGTAGATAGGTATTTTACCTAAAATTGTTTAAAACCTTTTTCATTTCTTTTTAAAAAAGTATTATATAATATGTTTAATGTTATAATAATGTAAAATATGTTTCTTCATTGTAAATGTTAATGTAGTTGAATATTTTATTTTTGTTATTTTAATATGAGTTTTCAAATTTATTATTTTGTATACACAATTTTTCAAAAACCAAAAATTTTCCTGAAGTAGACACACAACGGAGTGTCGAAATATTGAAAAATAAAAACCGTACTTTTTACCAAAACAAGAAGACCACTAGCTCAACAACAAATAACAATTCAAATTAAAAAAGGGTCGAAAAATTAGAAGCAAGCAAGTCATTATTTTTATTAGAAATGATTTCATTCTGAAATTTTTTTTTTTGTTTTTTAAGGAACCAAAAAAGGTAACGGAATTGAGCTCGGCCACAAGGCTGATAAGGTATCTTTTTTGCTTATTTATGCGATAATGTTGTATTTTTTATACAGAACAAATATAAAAATTAGAAATTTATTGAAAAAAAAACATTTTTTTTCAATAGAAAATATACTTTTGTTTGGCAATTTTAGACCCCTTTTACAGTTCAGAAATCGATGGGCAGACAGACGAAGTTTGTAGGCGATGTATTTAAGAGGAAGAGTGTGCGGTAAACCTCTACTGTACTGGACATTTTAAGACATTTTTCGTTTGAAGTTGCCTCTCTTCGTATTTTTTCATGTTGTTGCTTCATATTATTATTCTCATATCAACGTCAACTTCCTATAAACACAACAACAAAAAAAGAAAGAAAAGAGGAACGAAAAATTTCTGTCTGTCTATTAATTTCGCAACTCTAAAGGGTTTCGGCAAGTTCAAAGCAGAATGAGAAAAATGTCTGTCTTTCAATTTCCAAACTCTAAAAGCGGACTTAGTGATTTAAACTTTGCTTTTGAACAATCAGCTGTTTTGTTTTGTATGAAAATACATCTGTGGTTGCCAGATTTACGGAGATTTTCTGTGATTTCGGCTAAAGAATAATACACTTTTGTGTCCTTCGCAGTATGCTTTCCGTAATAAACACAGTACAACCTCACTACTACTTGATTTGACGGATGATATAAGGCGACACGTAAATGATGGCAGAGTACCTGTGCTCGTGTCACTTGATTTAACTAAAGCATTTACCTCTATAGACTTCTATATTATGGTAATTAAGTTAAAACAACAATTCAATTTTTCTACAACTGCTTGCAAGCTAGTTCTTTCTTATCTCTCTAATAGAGCTCAGTTTGTCATTTTAAATGATTGGTCCTCCAGTCCGCTACCTCTTTATTCGGGAGTTCCACAGGGCTCAGTTTTAGGCCCGCTTCTTTTTATACTATACATTAATGACCTAAATTTGCACATTGACTCAGTAAGTTGCAGATCGTTTTTATTTGCAGACGATATAATGCTTTTGTTTAGTGGTGAACGAGATAACATGAGAGCTTTAAATGAAGAAATTAACTCCACTCTGGGATGTTTTTTATCGTGGGCTTCGATGAATATATTAAGGCTAAATTTTGTTAAAACGATTTGCAGATAGTATTACACAGTTTTTCAATGTTAGAGTTGGAGAGTTCTTTGTTCCATTTGTTGATGAAATGAAATGTCTGGGAATCTTTATTGATAAACGTTTGAGCTTTGACTATCATATTCATAGCTTGCAATGTAAGATCACAGGAATCGTCCGAGGGCTATACTCAATGAATATTTACCTACCTCTTCATATTAGATACCGCCTTGGTCATGCCCTTTTGATGTCCAATATATTGTATGGCCTAGAAATTATTTCTGGAACTTTTAGCTAGGTTGTGTTAAAACTTAATAGAACTATTAACCAGATTGTTAGATATATTTATAATATTCGCAGTTATGACCATATCTCAGAGCGTGTCAAAGATTTTCTTGGATGTTCTTTTCATAAATTCCTCTGCCTTCGAAACGTAACTTCCTTTTATAAAATCATTAAGAGCGGATTGCCTTCATTGCTTCGGTCGAAATTTTCGTTTACACGATCCATAAGAAATCCTCAAATTATTATTCCAAGAATAACTAGTACGATATATGAAAAATCATTTGTTGTCAGAATAGCTCGAATATGGAACTATTTGCCTCTGGAACTAAAAATTTTCACTCACTCAAATAATGATTTTCGTTTGAAACTTAAGAAGCATCTTACAAACTAAAATTCATTTATTGCCACTTGGTTTAATTTACTTAGCTTTCACTGTTGGGATCTTTCTTTTTCTCTTTTGTACATTATTTATAAAAAACATTTTACCAGGTTGGGGAACCTATGAACTATTGAACTAAACTTTTAGTTTATTTTATTTATTTAATTTTTTGTATATACAGTGTCGTGCAAAACTAAAGCAACAAATTTTATTAATGCGAAAAAACCTTATTTATTTGGAATCAAAATGGTTTTACAAAAACCAAAAAATCTTAGATAATTCACAGTTGTGTATATTTAAAACTAAATAAAAAATAAATAAATTTAATTTATTTCATTACTAAAAAATTAACTAAAATTGTTCAGATCTCTATGAAACGCTGTGCAAAACAAAAGCAACATATTAATATTTTGTGTATGAACCTTTATTTCTAATAACTTCTGCACATCTTCGTGGCATGGATTCAATGAGATTGTCGAGCGCTGCGTGCGGAATACGCTTCCACTCATTTTCTAAACATTGGAATAGTTCATTACGATTTTTAAATCGTTTGCCAGATATACTCCTTTTTAGTATCCCAAAAAGGTTTTCAATGGGATTCAAGTCGGGCGATTGTGCCGGCCAATCGAGAACTTGAATCCCATTCGCTTCTATGAACTCTTTGACCAACCTCGATGTGTGTTTCGGGTCATTATCGTGTTGAAACACCCATCGAAGAGGCATATTCCACTCAGCATAGGGAACCATCTTCGTTTCAAGAATTTCTTTATACATGAAACGGTCCATTGTGCAGTCGATTTTATGAAATGGTCCAACTCCATTTGCTGAGAAGCATGTCCACACCATCACGCTGCCACCTCCGTGTTTAAAATTAATTTTGCAGTTCTTTGGTTCAAGCCGTTTGCCAGGCAAACGTCTTACTGTGGACATACCATCTGAATTTATTAAGTTAAATTTAGACTCGTCGCTAAAAAGTACGGTTTTCCATTTTTTAACGGTCCAATTCAGGTGTGTTTTAGCAAAATTTAATCTAAATAATTAAAATTACACAAAACTATTAGTATTAATTCAAACAGAAATCAAGTAGTTAGCTAAGTACCTATTTTGAATATGTTTCCTAGAGAGCAATGGCTTCTTTGCTGGTCTATAACTTTTTAAATTATTTTCTATTGCACGTCTACGAATTGTACTGTCGTGTACATTTAACTGAAGTCTTTTAACAACTTCATTGGAAGTGGCAAACGGATTTTTTTTTAAAATGCGACATATTTTTCTATCTTCCCGCTCGGAAGCTTTTCGCGGGCGACCTCCTAAATGAGTCACAGTGAGATTTCTTACCGATTTATACTTTTTAAACAATCTACAAATAATAGATCTATTAATATTATACTTCCTAGCAATCGAAGCTTACTTTTCTCCTTTTTCGAGATCCTTAATTATTTGAGATTTTAAAGTTTGACAATATTTATCTCTTGCCATTCTAATAAGTTACACAAGTTGCACAAATGTAAAGATACTAATTTAAAAAACTATTTATAAAATACTTAAACCACTTAGAACTAATTTACACTGGAAATTTTCCGTTAATTTTGAAAAACAAGATGTTTTCAAATGAGTTTATAATTTGTTGCTTTTGTTTTGCACACTCTTTTTTTTACCTTTGTACGTTTTTGTTGGATTTTTTTAAAGAAAGTTGAAAATTTTTGATTGCTAAAGCTCTCTTTAAACACTTGAAACACTTATTTTTTTTTAATGAAAGATTGTATGAAATATTTCTATATAAACTTAAATATGGAGTTTGTTGCTTTTGTTTTGCACAACACTGTATATTACCGTTGATTTTATTAAATTAATATGCATACAATAATAGAATGTATATACATATAACGCTCAGATCTGCACCTTGTAATATATTTTAAATTGGCCAAAGAGTGGCTTTTATATTACTTTAAATAAATAAATCTAAATCTAAAGAAAAGCCATGATTTCAGAACAGGCCTACTAATCAAACAATACAAACGTCAAACCGATTGAAAAACCGAATAGAAAATTACTAACATATGTTAGTGGAAACATTTCGAAATGATTACCTCAAATCATTTGGATTTGCTTATAATGGAAACGTACTATTAAACAAATTACCCCTTAATTTATTTAATTAATTTTTTTTTTTCAGATGGTTCGATGGCTTCTATTGGTGGGGCCTTCAGAATCGTACTCTAGAGCCACCAATTAAGCCAACGGTAAAAAGTGTTACGGATACCACAAATTTCGATGATTATCCACCTGACCCGGAAGGACCACCACCAGACGACATGACAGGCTGGGATAAAGATTTCTAAACAACAAACAAACAAACAAACAAAAACAAACCCTGAAAATATCTAAAACACGGATTTATTTTTTAAAGCCATATTTTTTAAAATTAAGTCGATGTAATTTTTGTATCTGTTTTATTTCTTTGCTCAATTAATTAGAACTTAAATTAAAAGAAAAAAAAGTGTCTTCCAAACCTTTTTTAAAGATGGAATACAATAAACTATTAGTTATTAAATAAATGCATTTTAATGCAATATTAGACTGTAATAATCATAAAATGCGTTTTTGTTTTGAAATTTATTTCCGATTTGTAAATTTTCTGTATTATCCGTTAAAGAAATTATGAAACGCATTAGAAGGTAAAAATGGCTCTTTTATTAAGAAGATTTTAACAACTTTAATATTTTTGATTATTTTTAAAATAATAAAAAGCATTAATGAGAAATTTCATCTTTATTTTTTTTTTTGTGGTTGCTAAAGTCGTTTAATTTTAGAACATACTGAAATATGATCCAACCAAATCGCGTGATGTTAATTGTACAAGGGGGTGCAAAAGTAATCCTCCTACCAGAAAATGCTATAAATTTTGTGATTGGCCCCTAATGTCAGTTCTGTTTTGACATTTGTGTAGTAAACACATGCGAAATACACGCTAATAAACAATGTTACGCTACACTGCTCCAGAACGCAAAATATTAGTGACTATTTATTTGACCCCAAGAGGAAGATAATTTTTCATTAAAAATAATCATGAGTGAAGAGGCCCATATCCATCTTAGCGGGTACGTAAATAAGCAAAATTTACGCTTCTAGGGCCACGAAAATCCACGTGTAACCCACGAAGAGCCATTACACCCGCTCAAAGTCACTGTATGATGTGCTGTTTTCGCTGGAGGAGTCTTCGGACCTTTTTTCTTCGAAGACATTGCGGGCCAAACGGTTACTGTGTATGGTGAGCGCTACAGAGCAATGATCAGCGAGTTCTTTGAGTCGATGTGTTTCCATTATGATATAAAATTTTTTAATTTCGAATTTTCGAAATCAGTTTGAAAGACATCATGTTCCGTTAAAAAAATGTTTATGCTGTTAGAATAAAGTTGTTTGCATTTAAGATAAGAGATGTTAATTAAGTATAACAATAACGCTCATAAATGTTTCAGAAAACTTCACTATGAATTTTTATATATCTATGTATGTATGAGAATATATTGCATATTTATATTTTTTAACATGTCCTAGATGGTTGGTTTGGTAGAGTACTCAATTTCGTGGTTGCAAGTTTGATTCCTACTACAGATTCTGGATGTTACTGCAGGCAACACAAAAAGCTTCGCAGTTGTTGTGTTTGTTAAAAAAAAATTAACACTACAATACATCATATAACTTATGAAAACTAATTTAAAGCTCTCATCTGTTGCATATGGACCCTGTATATACAATAAAGACACACATACATAGTTTCATTATTGTTCAATATCTACGTTATAATGCTTAAAATTTGACCAATTTTTTAAATAATGTATTTAAATTTTACTCAAATGGACTCAATTTATTCGCTTTTAAAGTAACAAAATCAATGTTAATGCAAATTTCAAGCTTCCCGTGCCAGACCCTCTTTAAAAGAAAGTTGCCTTGATGGTTTCCAACAAATTTGATTTGTAAACGAATTAGAAAGACAAAGTGAAATTTTGCAATGCTTGAAGCATGTGTTAATGATCGTTACCATTAACAAGTCGAAAATTTATAGTAATAGGACTTCTTTTTTTAAAAATGCTTGGACGTTGGGCGAAGTTGTCAGCATTAATAATTTGTTTGAGATGCGGAAAATCACGTAAAGCCAAATTCGATATGAAAGTCACATTAAAAAACTTTAAGCTGCTGGCTCCCGCCATAAAGTCTTGGTTCAAATTTACGTTCATTTTGCTATTAAGTTAAACCCCACGCAAAAGGACCTTTTTTGTATATTCCGCTTAATTTATATTCTATTTATTTTGTTTGGTTGTATAATAGTTGTGTTCATTTACTAAAAACTTTTACAAATTTGTAATAATTGTTACAAGAAAGCGTTCATTAACCCAAAAAATTTGCAACGAGAGAGCGTCAAAAGAGCGTAAAAAATTGAGAGCCATAAAAATTCTTGCAAGTTTTTACAAGTAAAATTTTTACTTGCAATAATTATTCAAACAGCTGTTTTGCTTTTGTGTTTACAAAACAGTATTTCTAAATTAAGTTAAAAATTAAAACATTTTGGAAAATTTAAGAAATTGTAATTGTATGTAAACTTTTAAGCCAATTAAAAGTATTAAAAAGATTAGAAATGTATTTTTGTAATCTTTTTAATAAAATAAGAAGTCTAAGGGAAATAAACTAAGCAACACAGTATCTGGCACATCAGTGGCAAATGAGGTTCCGGCAAATTTACTTGCTTGAATGTGTTTAAAGCTTCTAGGGAAGCAATTAAATTCACACTTGGATCCTTCCATTTATAATTATATTAACATTTATCTAATTTTAACCTCTAAAATATTTCTGTTTTTTGTTTCTGTATTTTTTTACAAACCAGATGTTATTTTTAGTGTTGTAAATATTATGAGTACCTAGCTACTCGGTACTTTACACTTTGAAATTATGCTATGCTAGGCAGGCAGTTATAACGTATAAATACACGTTTCAATTCAATTGTGAATTGAGTCTTTCAATTGAATTGGTTCTTGGCAACACACTTCATAAACTGAATTGATAGATTTTCATTCAACTATCAGATTCAATGAAATTAAAGACAATTTTAAAATTATTTAACATTTTCTTTACAAAAAAGTACAAATATAAATTTGGACAATAATTTATTGAATTTTTGTTGAACTTTATAATTTTTAAATTAAATTTTTGGTTTGTGCATTTGTAGAACGAGTTATAGTTCAAGTTTTTTCCTTTCTTAAGTTTTTTGGACAACTGATCAGGAGACTCGAACATACAAAGGCACAACCGAATTGAGAGACTTGCTAGCCAACTTGAGAAAAAATCAAAATGGTTTGATTTTTCTTCAACCAACTCGACAACTCTCAAACGAATCAATTTTCACGTCTTGATTTCCACAACAGCCGACTCAGTAGCCAATTGAGTTTATCGCAAAGGGAACGATCTTTCAGAACTCAAGTGAGCTGGAGAATCCAGGTACTTTTTTGAGAATCCAGCGGCCTGCCTACCTAACCAATTGAGTTGAAACGTGTATGGGGTAAGCGCCCCTAATTAAAAATAGATATTTTATTCAAAAGTATCTAATCACCCCTGTATTTAGCGTATTTCGTCTAGTACTAGATTAAATAAAATTGTAAAACTTTTCTTTATTCTGTTACAAGCCGTACTAAAAAAACGCCAGCCATGACAATGCTGAATATAAATGATCACAACCACGCTCTTTTTATAACAATATACGTATACATATGTATAATTTGTCTAAAAAGTATAAGAGTAGTTATTAAGTACTCATATATACCTATACATAACAACACTACTCTAACTTGCAAATTTTAGCTAGAAAAGTGTTCATTTACATTTTGACATTTTTGAGAGTAAGTTTGAAAATATTCTTGTTACTCTCTCGTTACTAGTTTTTACTAGTAAAGTAGATGAACACACCTAATGTTTCGTTTGTTGTTTTTTCCTAAGAAATAAAAATGTCTCTTTCACTTTTAATGGATAGTACAATATTTAACTTTCCTTATTCAGTACAAACAGTGTTGTACGGAACATTTTCGAAGTGATTTGCTCCAAAACATGTAGCTTGAGATGTTTTGCGCTTTTAAAAAATGTATCGGAAAACATGTTTATTACTACACGTGTTTTCGAGCAAAACACTTATATGGAAACACACTATTATCATTCATCACTATTGTTTATTTTGTGATAGAAGTGTTACTTAATTTTTAAACTATTAAAAAATTATACTCTTATCGCATCTACCTTTCGCATCGAACTTACTTTCGCAGCGCAATAGAGAGTAACCCCCCGGTTAATACCATCTTGGGCATTATGCTCTTTGACACCCCGCCCATGCTGTGCATCCCATACTTTGCAAATTTACTTTGCAACTGTATAGTTACTAATGGGTGATTTTATAAGAACTATCGGAAATTAAAAAAAAAAACACATAAAATTCAGAAAAATTCATGAAATATTTATTTGGATCGATAGTTGGGTCGATATAATTTAATGTTTGAAGATTATTTCATGCAAATGTTGGCCGCGGCTGCGCCTCAAATGGTCCATCCGCTTAGTCCAATTTTTGCATACTCTTTCCAACATTTCAGCCGGTATCTCACGAATAATGTTGGTAATGTTGGCTTCCAGTGCGTCAATCGAAGCGGGCTTGTCGCTATAGACATTAGCCTTAACATAGCCCCACAAAAAATAGTCTAGAGGCGTTAAATCGCACGATCTGGGCGACCAATTGACTGGTCCCAAGCGTGAAATAAACTGTTCACCGAACTCGCCTCTCAATTGGTCCATTGTTTCGCGTGCTGTGTGGCATGTGGCACCGTCTTGTTGAAACCACATGTCATGCAAGTCAAGCTCTTCCATTTTGGGCAAAAAAAAGTTTGTTATCATCGCACATTAGCGCTCACCATTCACAGTAACGTTGTGATTCGCATCATCTTTGAAGAAATACGGCCCAATGATGCCGCCAGCCCATAATCCGCACTAAACGGTTGTTTTTTGTGGATGCATTGGTAGCTCTTGCAATGCTTCTGGCTGCTCTTCACTCCAAATACGGCAGTTTTGCTTGTTCACGTATCCATTCAACCAGAAATGAGCCTCGTCGCTGAACACAATTCTTCGATAAAAAAGTGGATCTTCATCTAACTTTTCAAGAGCCCATTCACCAAAAATTTGGCGTTGTGGTAGGTCGTTTGGCTTCAATTCTTGCACCAGCTGTATCTTATAAGGCTGCACACCCAAATCCTTCCGCAAAATTTTCCACGTAGTGGAGTAACAGAGGCCCAATTGCTGCGAACGGCGCCGAATCGATAATTCACGGTCATCACCAACACTGGCCGATACGGCTGCGATATTTTCTTCAGTTCGCACTCTACGTAAGCGTGTTGGCGGTTTTATGTCCAACAATGTAAATTTGGTGCGAAATTTTTTTACAATAGCCCGAATAGAAGCCTCAGTAGGTCGATTAAACTGACCATAAAATGGAAGAAGCGCGCGATGAACTTTCTTAACAGAGCACGCATTTTGGTAATAAAATTCAATAATTTGCAAGCGTTGTTCTTTTGTAAGACGATTCATGATTAAATTATAGACCAAACTTAAGATGTTTGACAGTGACACAAGATACAAAACGTGCGTGAGCTGTCAAAACTAGTGTTGCCAAAAAGATAATAGCAAAAAAATCACTCGTTGTATAAATATAATATGTATGAAACTCCGTTTAGGACTTTCAAATTAAACGTTTTAGTTTTATCGCAATGGCTGTTAAAATGGTTAGCAGATAACAAAGTTCAATAAGAACATCACTTATGAATGTCGTTTGGCCACAGCATGTACGAGTAGAGTGGCAATTTCATTTAATTATATAAACACAAAAAAAAAAAAGAAGAAAAACAAGCCTCAATTGAGATATCTTAAAAATGATACAATTTCCGATAAAACGAAACGTTCATGTTTTGATACATTTCAGTGCCCTCTCGCCCATTCTACGTGACTTTTCTACTAAAAGCAACAACAGCAAGTAAACTTCATAATTGAAAACACATTTTATTTTCAGTTTTCAATAAAACAGAAATTTTTTTTTAACATTAACAAACTGCAAAGACACGTATTCTTTAGTAAACAGAAAATAATAGTCATTATTGCAAAGTACACCAAACAACAAGATAAATTAAAACGTCTGCATAATCAAAGAACTTTAAATTGAAAATTTACTCATTTGCGTGTTTTTTTTGCGTTTTTTTGTTTGTTTTTTAGTTCAAAGCTGGACTCAACGAATCACTGGAAGGCATGAAGTTTAAATATTCATTGATAATATTTTTTCTGACCAATGCTCTTCTCTGGTGTTTTGTGACGGCGTTAAAGGGCGAAATCACTCTTAGGAATAAAACTGTTAATAAATGTAAGTAAAGTTGTGCGTGGGCTGAACTTATTTCATTAATAATTTTTAGGCGATGAATCGATGAAATTGTTTCCTTTTTTGCAGCTTGTGCAGAACCGAAATTCTCTGGTTTATGTCGTGGCAGGTTTTTACGTTACGCGTATGACAATGAGACCCAGAGCTGTGTGAGTTTTATTTATTCTGGTTGTGGTGCCAATCAAAACAACTTCCTCACCTACGAAGAATGCCGTCGGGATTGTACTACCCAAATGAGATATTAATGTAATCATTTTAAACACAAATATCTACATACATGCATATGTGCTTGTGCACATACATACACACTGTTATACACGATTGAGATGTTTTAATTGCAAATAGTTTTGTAATGCAAGCCTCTGAAAAATTAAAACATATCCCAAAACATCGAGTGATTTACTTACTGTGAGATTTGATTTATAATGTAAAATAAAACACATAATTTAAAGCTGAACTTAAAATTTGTATTATGGGTTAAAAGGACAATTTATGGCTTTACTGCCCTGACACCAATACATTTAGGGAAAAACGAATTTTATTTAATAAGCAAAGCATACCTGCAGGAAATGTCAATAGTAAAACTATAGTGATTACCTATTGACGGTGTTACCTATGCTACTGACAAATTGTACTATTACTAATGCTAACTACTATTGACATTTATCACAGGCTTGTCCTACGAAATCTACCAGTAGACTGCGTTTATACTGACAAGATAGTACTTGTAGGCCATAAGGAGAAAATGTCAATAGTAAAGCTACATACACACGGTTGTCAGATCTTACAATATTGCCAGTAAAATTATCTGAAAATGTATTACAATCGTGTAAACTGCCAATTTTTAACTTACGACGTTGTCAGAAAAACCATTGTCAATCAATTGTAAGACGATAATGTTGTCAGGCATCTGACAATCATGAGAACACTCTTCGTCGGCATTGCCAGATAATTGGCTGGTATCGTAAGCTCTGTTGTAGTTGTCAGATGTATAAAATGAATGCAGCTGACAATGGCATCATTGTCAGAAAAAAGTTTGATGGGCAACACTGCCAAACAAATAGTTGTTGATATACATAAGTGGCAATGCCTTACAACATGTCTGGAAATTTTTTTCATCTAACAATCTGACAACCGTGTGAGCTGAAAATTGTAAGATTTTCTTACGATCGTCTGAACACACAATTTACTTCTGCGGGATAAATTTTCATTGTCACCACATTGTCAGCATGTTGCCAGATCTTACAATATTGTAAAATCTGACAACCGTGTGCACATAGCTTAAGTGAATACTTTTGGACTTCTTGTTTTCGATGTAGGACACCCAACTGACCATACCCGAGTTAAACAGAAAAGAGGATTATTTGTTTTTTCTTTGCTCCATTTTAATTCACTGAAATGTGAATGCAAAAAATAAAATTTTAATTTGCACGTAAGAAAAATTATATTAATGTTGGGAATCAATGTAATAAGCATTAAAAGTTTTTTAAAGTTACGGCAACTTTAGCCACGATGCAGCGACACCAATTCGCAGTTTTTTTAAGCTATATTTTGTTTTATTTTAAATTACAATTAGGGTTACCATGTTCAACTTTAGTTTGAACAGTAATAGTGAAACGCCAATGTAAGCGGACTGCGATAGCGGGCGGCAACAATGCGACCCGTTTACAAAAAAAAAAATTAGTCATACTAAAATTTCAACAAGTTAAATTTAATTTAATTTGGCAATGCCGTTAAACTCGGCCGAGCGGCAATGCTGAATTCAATTTAACTTCTTATTTTGCCGTTTCAGTTTGTCAAATCAAAAAGTAAAGGAACAAAACATAGAGCAAATAGAAGAAAAAAATGAGTACCAAAAAAAAATTATAAATAGCTTGTTTTCTATGTTTCCCAGCTATTTATATGTCGATATTTCATAGGAACTACCCTAATCATCAGTAGACTTTAGAAATTTTTGAAAGATATTCTCAACCATTCAACTTTATATCCCAACAATTTAAATAAATTGCTGAGAATTTAATGAGAAAAAAATTAGTTTTTATTATTTTCGGGTTTAAAATTTTTAACAATTAAGTGTTTTTTGTTTAAATTCTGGATTAGCCGCGTTTATTGGCCTATATCAAACAAATTCAAGCGGCAAATAGAACAGTTGGTTGCCGCCCGTTGCCCTATGCCGCTTACATTGGCCTTTCACTATAAGATTGTACTGACTTACTATTGATGATATCATCGCACTGTGGGAAATGTCCATAATAAAAAGGTACCTGCAGAAAATGTCTATAGTAAAACTATAGCGATTGTAAAATATTTAGCTAGTTTTACACTTTTTACTTACCTTTTTATTATTATTATTTTGTTTTTTTATTAAAATGAGCTATTTGTCGGCTACAGATAAATTTTAAAAACAAATTAAATTATTAACAAAAAATGTTCTCTATCTATGAAAAATAAGACAAGAAAAAAAATTTATTGAAAGTGTCACCAAAAAGACACCATAAATGTGGACAAAAGTGTTGACATGGATGAAAGAAATATGGGGTATATTTCTTTCAAGCATGCGAAAGTGTTGTTGCTTTGCACTTGTACATTAAAGCGCACAGCGTATAGCTAAGTGATTTTACAAAAACAAATTAGCACCAAGCGCATAAGGCTTGGGCGCTTCTGCTTTACCCAGCAAACATTTTCAATATTCGAAGACTCTACAGGGAATTTCATGAAGTGTTTTTGAGCGTTGACGAGCTTATTTTTTAATCACTGACAGTGTTGCCAGAACTTTTGGTCAAAAAATCTTCATAAAAAAATCCTAATTTTAGAAAAAAATCTTAAAATTTATAATTATTCTAATATAAGAAGATGAAATATTTTCTAAATGGATAAAATATGTTTAACACGCCTATTTTCTTTTCTTTTTTAACGAATCATTTTCAGTACTTATTTTTATCACATACCTGGGGCCAAACTCCGCAACGATTCGAACACCATGGCTGACGGTAAATTTTACTTTGAGTGTTGCGCACTGGGGGAAAAAATTTCATCGTTACGAAATCCGCTTCCTAATTTATTGATTCCCAGAATATCAATCACCCTTATTGTGTTTGGCGTTTTTATGGCGAAAGACGGGCGTTTTTGAAAAATGGTACCGCGATTGGCGCAAAACGCCAGTGAAATACGACAAATTTCAAATCTATTGCAAAAACGCCATTAAAATGCTACCGTGCTTGGCGTATTTGTCTTTCAAAAGGGAGCACATTTGTCGTCAACGCATTTGCTCACGACAGATAACTAAAATCGGATAAAATAAAAAATATCAAAATAAAAATATGAATTCTACTTTCTACATTTTTAACATATGATTGCTGTCATTTGAAAAGAGTTTATATTTATTTACTTATATATGTATATTTAAAAAAATAAACAGTAAATCGGCGGGACACATCGTTTGCGAAAATTTAAATTATATTGGTACACCATCCCGTTCCGTGGATTGTACGATGGCCTGGACTGATTTTAAACAAAAGTATGTGAACAAACATTTATAATACAATAACTCGATTCACAATCTTGTGCATTTGAGATTGCAAATTTCTGCAATTGCAAAAGTGAAATCTTTGGCTGTATTTTGTTAGACTAACGCAAGAATATACTCCATAATTTTGTAAATGCAATGATGCAAGGCCATTTGCACAAGATTGTGAATAGGACAAATATATTCTAACATATTCGCATAAAAATAAATTTTTGTCCAGCACTGGCAGGACTTTAATCACAATTTTTTTTTTTTAGTATTAAGAATTGAATACTTATTGTCATTACATTTCTTATTATTATAGTACGTTTCCATTATAAGCAAATTAAGTCGATTTAAGGAAAACATTTCGAAGTGTTTCCATTATGTTGTAAGTAATTTTCTCTTCGAATTTTCGAAATCAGTGTGACGTTTGAATTGTTTGATTATATTTTATCATTAAAAAAAAACACAAATTTAATAAACATTGTGAAAAACGCTGTGGCATTCGAAAATAAAACGGGATTAAACGCCAATGAAAAAGTTAATGATGCTCTCGTTTATTTATGTACTATTTTTGGATGCAAGATATTTGACATTGTGCCAGGACGCGTATACTGAAAGAAACCGTTAAGAAAGCCTTAAAGCTGATTTCCTTATTGAAGACATGGCGATATGGAAGGAACGCATTTTTATTAAATTATTACTTAAATCCAAGTCGCAAAAATTCCAGAAACCAAGCATTATTGATTTCCCCATTTGTCAGCCGCATTCTTGATTGTCATGTTGCCAATAAAGATAAAAAGCAATATGAATATAAGGATATCCAAGCCTATTTACGACTATATTAAGAAATCTGAATACCCGACTTTGGTTATGGGCACGTAAAAATATTGGAGAAATTAGTGCACTAGCCGGCTGTGACTTGCTTACATTTTTTTACATATTCCTACTTAAAGAACACGAAAGTGATGCCGATGAGGTTACGCCCCAATTAAATAAAGTACAAAAAGTAATTAACTAAAAAAAATACCCTTGATGAATCCACCTTTAGATAGATGCCTAATGAAAACGCTATGGCTACCGACAAGCTCTCGAAACGAATTCGTAAATTTGTTATAGATATCACTGCTTTGGAGAATATAATTCTCAAACAAATAAAGTAGTTTCGTCTTCCTTATATTCTTTATTGGTTAGGCGTTTAATAGTAAATAAAATAATACATAAATAATTATACCACAATCTTTTTTTTTTTTTTTTTTTTGTATGCAGGGAAATAAAATGGCTTTTATTCAATTAAAAAAAAAAGAAAATTAGTATAGGAGAATAAAAAAAACCTATAAATATAGAAAATAATATTAACAACAAATGTTTCTTTCACTTCATAAACAAATAAAATCAGCCATTGTGAATTTTATTTAAATGTCACTTTTTCGAACTGTAACTCACTAATAATGGATGCCCCAAGGTTGCATTTGTAAAAATACCAATAGCGCAGTGCTGCACGGACAAATTTCGACTTAATTTGAAACAAATTAAGTCATTTGAGATAATTTGATAATATGAAAAATGTATGGGAAATCATGTCACAAATTACTTTGTTTGAGCAAATGAAATGATTTGGCTCAAATTACCTATATGGAAACGTACTATTATGTAGATTCAATAAATAATATAATAAAGTTAAAAAAAAAAAAATATTTTTTGTTAGAAATCAAAAATATTTTCACTTGCTGCTGTCTCAGCTGGTTTTTATAGAATTAGTTTAATGTTTGCTTTTCCACTTTACATTCAGAGGATGTGTAAAATGCAACACAAAATTTTTACAAAATTTATTTGCACAAATTGAATAAACAATACCAAAAAAAAAAATATATAGTATTTTTATTCTCTTTGTTATTTATAAACATTACATTATTTACATTATGATTCATTTACAAAATTTTGCTTGTCGAAAATTTTAGACGGTAATAGCATGTTCACACGAAGGCCTCTTTTCGAGGTTCGCGCTCTCATTCGTGGTTCGCGGCCCAATCTTGATTGAACCAACATGATTCGCCATACAAAATTTTATGAGCGAACCAACTTGGTTCAATTTGAATCTTGTTGCGAACCAAGCAAAACCTGCTGTCATCTCCAAATTTGATAATAAATTATCGCTATTTTATCTGAACTAGCTGCAAAAAAAAAAAATCCAAGCAAAGTAAAAACAGATAATTAATGCGTGTAAAATCAAAATAAAATAAAATAAACACATTGAAAATGTAAAAATTTGATACTTACATAAAGACTTAAATAAAAATTGAAAAAAGAATCAATGAAACGTTTGCACAAAATATGTAATCATCAGTGTGAAGCAAAAAACAACCGTCTGAACACCCAGTTTCGCAATAGTGGTTCAGCGAGCGAACCAAGTGTTTCATATTACCGTCTGAACACGGTATAACATAACTGGGGGCTCCATTAGCCATGAACATGGTATGAGCATCATGGCAAACATCCCAAATGTCTAATGTGGACCGCTCAAGTTCATGTTTCGTTCATGCTCTGACATCGATGCTCGAGCATATGACTGAGCATCGATGTTCGCCAAGAAGTTGGCCATCACGTACACAAATACACAAAATGGCGCCGAATTGAACACTTTGATAAGGTAAATCCGAACAAACGTATACGCCACATCAAGAACATGAACTTATTTTTACATTCGCTCTGCCGACGTTATGTTCATGTCATGTTCAAGTCGATGGCACGTGAAGACACGGCATAAGAGTGTAAATGCGACAGCTACTACGAGAGCTGTCGTCAAACACAATAAGGGTGAATGAATTTTTTAATTTTGGTGACCACTTGCGTTCACTAGAAAGTTCACCTTGCCACGACTTCACTGTTTATATATTTTTTATGCAGTGCATTTGCTTAAAATCGTGTTCTTTCTTGTTTAAAGCAAACAAAAAACACCTGCTTGAAACTAATCGAAATATTTGTAGTTAAAATGTTTGCTTCATTGCAAATAAATACAATAAATTAAAGTTTTAATTGTGCAAACCTTGCAATAAAATTTTTTTAGGGTGGTCCAAAGAAAACGGTTTTCACTCTTTGCATTAAATTTAAAATGCTTTTAAATATAATACTATTGTAAACTTCTAAGTGCGAGCGACTTTTTCTTTGGTATTGTAAAAACCCGAAAAAGCTGACATTTGTTCAAATATTTTTGCGACACAAATACACAAAAGAATTTTTCAGTTGAGAGTTTCGCGAAAAGAGATAAAACTTAAAAAAATACCTAATCCCATCTTTTATTTGAACTTTTTTCACATTTCCTTTAATTTTTGATTTTCCATTTTAAATAATATTTATGTACATTTATTTTATTAACAGCAAAAAAAAAAATAAATATGGCGTCAAGTCTGCCGGCTGTTTCATACTTGTAAATAAATGAACTTACTACGTTTACGAAATCTTCTACGATTCTTGGTATTGTAAAGGTGGTTAATATAGTAAATTAAAAATCTATGAATTTTGTTGTTGTCAAGTTTTAAATTTACCAAGATTTACTAAATCTACAACCACCCATATTCTGCTTGTCGGCGGCAATAACGTCGGCAATATTTTGAAGAAATCAATTTAAGACGACGTCAGTATTAATCTCGCATTCCCTAACACAGTGTCTACAACTGATATTAACTCTGATATAATATGAGAAAGAACGTCAGCAAATTAAGGAGAAAAAAAAATTATATTTTCTCTCATATCTAGCATGGCGCCAATTTTTTGCAAATATAATATTTCATAATTTTTAAGCATCCATGCAGTAAACATCGTTGAATGTTGTATTTTTATTAAACAAATTTGTATATTCCAGCAACAAAAAGAACACTATACGATTTTTTATAAATATTTTAATGATTTTATGAGTTTTTTATTAAACTTTTTTCCGGAATTCATCAAAAATTGAATATTTTGTCGTTTTGTTTACGCTTTTTGACAGTTCATATCCTGATATGGTTTTCTAAATATAGATTATCAAAACAATATTGTGATATCTGATATAATATTGCAAAAATACTAATTTTGAAGACTACACGTGATATAATTCTCTCTGCTATCAAATTTGGCGTTTGCTAATAGAAAAATATTTGTTATTATATCACGCAGGATATACTTATATGCTCTACGGGTATCTTGCTTAATATCTCAACAGGCTTTTCCTTACTAGAATTTTCATTTATCCTGGAACTTAAGTGATAGAAGAATGTTACGAATATTCATTTGTATGTGTTGATGTTTCGAACTTACTTTAATTTGTTATATTTATTGCATTAACACCGTGACAAATTTGTGGTGGTGTGGTGGAAAGCATAACAATGTTAAGAAACTCGTTGTGATTTCCTTTAGGATAATCCAAAAACTCAACATCAAATCCTAAAAATTTGGCCAGATACAGCAGTTGATCTTTCATATGCAGATTTACACTTTTGGCTGATTTTGTAGTTGTAGTAGATTCTTTAATGGTTGCTGGAGCCAGGATACACTTAATTATTATTAAATATACTTTGGCTGGAGCTAAAGAATTACAGAATGAAATGTTTATAGCTGGTTCATTTTTCACATTTTCACCCACTATAGATGCACTAACAAATGTATCACTTTGAAGTCTACAGGCATATTTCTTTTAATCACAATTTCAAAAACTATTGATATAGGAGATTTATTATCATTTTCTAACATTAAAGTTCTTTTAATTTAACTTTTAATTCATAAAATTCAATTAACTTTTAAGTACGTGATGTACTTTTGCTTTCCTTTTTTCCAGTTTTTCTTCTTTTTTTCTGTCGCTTACTTCTGACATTCGGGTTGAATTGCAAAAACAAAATACACGCAAAATTTTTCGACGTTGTTGTTATCGTAGCGAAGCGGCTACTTTATTAAATATACTTTGATATCACGTATAGACTCTATGTAACAATTTTGTATTGATGTTGCCGGTTTATCGATTATGTTAATAAAACTCAACACACATCTCTAATGTATGTGCCAGTTGCATCGTTTTGTTTTCATTTCGATTTAGAACATAACATATTCGATTTTGTGCTAAATAAGAAAGTTTATGGGAAAAGAAAAATGAGGAAGTGTTTAAATACAAAATGTTTTTCCAACCATATGTAAACTCCAGTGACCAAGAAAACAAAACAAACTTAATAGTGAAAAGAAGACTGATTAGACAGAAGTCCTGCATTTTTAATCCTGACCATTGATGGACTCTTTTCCAGCTCCTCTACTAATTTTTGAAATTGGGTGGGATTCGTAATTTTAATTTTTTCCACTTTAATCCAATTTTTTAAATTTTAATTTTCTTTTAATTTTTTTGATGCTCAAACAAATCGCGCGATCTTTAGCACACAGAAAAATGTGATTTGCGATTTTGTCCTAACAAGTGATTTAAAAATTTTGCGTTTCTCAGCACATGGCCGTTTATTTTTTAAATTGCGAACCTCAGCTGTTAAAATTTCACCCAAATTCATCGATTAGTTTATTTGTTGTAGTCGTTTAAATTAAGCAACATTTGTGTTTCTTGAAAAATGGAAAAGTGAATTTTGTGCAGTGATTAAACACTATTATTTGAAAGTGAAGACGACGAAAGAGACAAAACAAAAGCTCGATAAACATTACGGTGAACCTGCTGCTCCGTCAAATTACATGGTAAAATATTGGATTGCTGAATTTAAATGCGGTCAAATAAGCACTGCAACAATACCATCAACAGGAAAATATCAAGAAAATCCTCAATTTCATGACCAGCGTTGGCAACTTGGAAATTTCAAAACGCACCAAAATGAGGAAAAAATCACGTTATTTCAAGGAAAACGCACTGAATTTTGAATTTTTCTTTTCATTTTTAAAAATCTATTTAGATTATAAAAGGTATATTTTTATATTGAAAACACGATAATGAAACAGCCTTTCAGGTGGCTCTTATACACTGAAACAGAGTCTGATATTACCGCCTGACGGCGTGCCATCAAAATCATTAAATAACTAGAACTCGTTTTTGTCAAACTTGGCCTCTACGAGTAGTATGATTTTGTTACTTTTATTAAGATAATTATAACGATATTTATTATTCACCAATATTATTTAATTACATTCACTGTCGATCGAAATCAGCTGTTACTTTCACTGCCTATTATCAGGTATACAAAACGACAGCTGATGGCGGTCGTTAAAATTATATTGCATACAATCGTTTCAGCAAGCGATGAAATATATCGAAACAACTTACTATTATTGGATGATTAAAAGATACAGAATCGCTTTAGAAGACATCAAACTCGATTAATAGTATTCCATCAAATACTGTGTAAATTTCATTTGTGTTTTCGTAAGCGAACAGCGAAAATCCGTTGGCTTTAAAATAATTTACTGAAATGTGCCAGAATTGTAACAAATAAAAGCAGTTTTGGAAAAATTTTATAATTTAACTAATAATTTAGTAATTCATCAATTACCGAAACAATAACGAATTGACCTGCAATCATAAATACGAACTTCACAATCTGCGTCTGCATTTATTGTAATTTTGACAAACTTGGCTTGATCGTTTAATAGTAAAGCACGTTCTAAAAGCAGCAAATTATATAAAACGAAATGTTTCTTTTTCTTTAGAGAATATGTATAATATACAACAGCAAGATTGTTTACTTTGTGCTTGTAATAAGCTGTTTTCCACTTTATAACTCCGTGCCTGCAAAATGAAACGTAAAATTTTGGGCACTTGAATAAACTTTTTTCTTACATTAAAACAAAACGTTGAGTTGAATTTGATTTGGTGCCACCGAAAATTAAAAAGCGCACCGAAAATCTAAAAAAAAGCGCACCACGCACCCGCTAAAGAATTTTTTGCACAGAAAATTTTAAAAAGCACCAAAAATGGTGCGAAACGCACCGAGTTGACAACGCTGATCATAACATATATGTTCAACATTTGCGTGCACATTTGTATATGAAAAACCTATCGGCAAGATCGGTGTTGCGTTTGCTCAGTGTCGCACAAAAACGAGTTCAACAGACCACTTCATAGTAGTGTTTGGACATGATAAAGCGTAATACTGTTGATTTTTGGCGTCGATTAATAACTGTTGATGATAAGTGGGTCCACCACTACACACCTGAAACCAAAAATCAATCGAAACAATGGGTAGAAACCGGTGGAAGTGTTTCGAAGATGGCAAATGCAATGATATCGGCTGGCAGGGTTATGGCCACTAAATTTTGGGATGCACACAGAATATTGCTTATCGATTATCTTGAAAAAGATCCATAATCACAGAAAAGTATTATCGTGCATTATTGGATCAATTGATTGATGCAATCAAGAAAAAACCACCACACTTAAAGAAGAAAAAAGTGCTGTTTCTTCAAGGCTACACACCAGTTCACACAGCATTAGATACAATGCTAAAATTACTTGAAATACACTTCGAATTAGTTGATCATCCACCTTATAGTCCAGATTTAGTGACTTTTTCCTGTTTCCAAACTTGAAAAAATGCTTCGCAGGAAAAAGTTTCATCTCAAACGAAGAAGTGATTATCGAAACTAACGTTCATAAAATCGTATTATTCAGATGGTAACTGCAAATTATTGAATTTTATTACCAAAATGCGTGCTCTGTTAGTCGTTAGAAAGTTCATCGCGCGCTTCTTCCATTTTATGGTCAGTTCAATCGACCTACTGAGGCTTCTATTCGGGCTATTGTAAAAAAATTTCGCACCAAATTTACATTGTTGGACATTAAACCACCAACACGCTTACGTAGAGTGCGAACTGAAGAAAATATCGCAGCCGTATCGGCCAGTGTTGGTGATGACCGTGAATTATCGATTCGGCGCCGTTCGCAGCAATTGGGCCTCTGTTACTCCACTACGTGGAAAATTTTGCGGAAGGATTTGGGTGTGAAGCCTTATAAGATACAGCTGGTGCAAGAATTGAAGCCAAACGACCTACCACAACGCCAAATTTTTGGTGAATGGGCTCTTGAAAAGTTAGATGAAGATCCATTTTTTTATCGAAGAATTGTGTTCAGCGACGAGGCTCATTTCTGATTGAATGGATACGTGAATAAGCAAAACTGCCGTATTTGGAGTGAAGAGCAGCCAGAAGCATTGCAAGAGCTACCAATGCATCCACAAAAAACAACCGTTTGGTGCGGATTATGGGCTGGCGGCATCATTGGGCCGTATTTCTTCAAAGATGATGCGAATCACAACGTTACTGTGAATGGTGAGCGCTACCGTGCGATGATAACAAACCTTTTTTTGCCCAAAATGGAAGAGCTTGACTTGCATGACATGTGGTTTCAACAAGACGGTGCCACATGCCACACAGCACGCGAAACAATGGACCAATTGAGAGGCGAGTTCGGTGAACAGTTTGTTTCACGCTTGGGACCAGTCAATTGGCCGCCCAGATCGTACGATTTAACGCCTCTAGACTATTTTTTGTGGGGCTATGTTAAGGCTAATGTCTATAGCGACAAGCCCGCTTCGATTGACGCACTGGAAGCCAACATTGCCATCATTATTCGTGAGATACCGGCCGAAATGTTGGAAAGAGTATGCCAAAATTGGACTAAGCGGATGGACCATTTGAGGCGCAGCCGCGGCCAACATTTGCATGAAATAATCTTCAAACATTAAATTATATCGACCCAACTATCGATCCAAATAAATATTTCATGCATTTTTCTGAATTTTATGTGTTTTTTTTTTAATTTCCGATAGTTCTTATAAAATCACCCATTATAAAAAAAAGTTGGAATATCGTCTTACTAAGTGTATTGAGCTAAAAGGAGACCATGTTGAGAAATAAATGGTTTTTGAAAAAAAAAGAAATTGGTAAGAAACTTGATGGCGAATTGAAGAGAAACTTGATGGTGTTATTGCAGAGAAAAAATATAAAAAATCTATAAAAAGATAATTGCTGGGGTTTTATGGTTTTTCTTTTTATTATATTTTCAATATAAATATAAAAAATTATATTTTTGATGTATTATAAAAAAGTCCAAAAATATTATTCCACATACAAATTGATTTTTGTTGTTATTCATTTAGATACGAGTACATACAGTATACATACATTCATGTATAAAAATATATTTGATTTACTAAATAAGTATGTATGTACGGCTAAAAAAGTAAAATAAAATAAACAATTTTGTAATGCATTTAAGTAAATTTTAAAATGAGGCTCGAATTAAACAAAAAATAAAACGCAACAAGGATACAATATTTCTACAAACTATTGAAACTGTAAAAAACATTTAATTATTGCCGGTTGTTATTTTATAAAAATGTTTTTTTTTTTTGTTCATAAAAGCACATAAGGCAATTGCGGAATTGTACTTTAATATTACGAATGATTTTGTTTTTGTGATAAATGCTCATTTGTATTTTTTCTTTTATATAAAATTATATTTTTTCATAAAATAAACTGAATGTCAAAATGTTTAGGTTTCAGGTGAAAGACGCTTTAAAATCAAAATAAAATACTTAAAATTTAAAAAATAATAATTGTAAATGTGTATACGAGATACGTAAGAAAATATAGTTTTAAAGTGTTCGTATTCTGTTACGAAAATTGTAGATCGATGGAAAACTTAAGAACAAATTGAAAAATAAAATGGACAGAAGAATATCTTAAATATATGTATGTAAATTCTCTAGAATTAGACATAAAACAACAGATAACCTAAAGAAATTGAAGTGAAATAATAATGATAAATTAATAAAAGACAACTTAATATAGAATTATTTAAAAGCACTGAAGTAAAATGCTTTAAAAATTATACTGTTTTATTTTTAGAATTGGCTTTCCTCGTGCGTTGTGGTTTTTGTAGTTATTACTTCAGCTTCACCATTTGTTTTCTCATGCGAAATGCTGGTTATAACAGATTTAATAACAACTGAACTGGTGCTGGTCTCAGTCGTGTTGCTAAAAAGCAGAAAAATTATATAGAAATCTTTGCACAGAAACTAGAGTAAGAACTGCTTTTTACCTCAGCGGTGCCAGGTCCATTAAGTTGGGTATATTAATATCGTTAACATCTTTCATATTAACACTTGTTAAAGTTTGATTAGTCTGTGTGCTCATAACAGAAAGACGACCTGTTAAAAAATATTCATACAGATAGATATTGAAGTTAATTTACATATATCACTAAAATTGGCAGGTGTGTATATATTAACTAGTTAGTGTAAAGGAATAAAAGAAATAAGTACTGTAAAATAGCAAATAATTTTTAATTTATGCAATAATTACCTTATTACTTGTTAAATGAAAACAAAATTTGGCATGCAGAGAAAATATTTTGTATTAAAATAAAAAACTACTAAACCATTCTTCTGCCGCTACCTGTAAAGCAAATTTGGTGTTGCATAAGTAACGAAAGCATGAACAAGTTATTAAACTCTTTTACCAACATTACATGTATGTATATGAACAATTGTTTTATGAAATGTAATGGAGTTAATAAATTACGTTATGAAATAACAGTTTTCAAAAATATGACCGTCACTAAAAAAATAATAATTTGAATTAATGGTTACACCATTGAACGGGCAACAGTATGCAGCAAGCTAACAAACTTGGGATAACCATTAAATTTTTTTTTAATATGCTTATAATCGTCTAGCTACGAAATCAAAAGTATTTGCAATTATTTAATACATTATTATTTAAGATTTTTTATTCTAAAATATATTTCACGTATATGAGATTTGTGAGGAGATTGTTTAAAGGGCCAAATAAGCTACGCAAACCTATTAATCACTATTTTTGTTGTTTTCAATGAGAGTAAGACGGGGTTTCACTTGCTATACTCCTGTGTAGTAGCATAAGTGTGTTGTTGTTGTTAGAGCGGCACTTTTACCTATCGTTTAGACAGGAAAGTAATTTCATGAAAGTTGCAATGCACACATACTCTCATTTTGCTTACTTTCCACTCAGCTTTCATCAAAAATTTCATGAAACAAATTTTTTTACGTTTTCTGAAAGTAAAATGACAATCTGCTAAACATTGTTGCCAAATACAAAGAATTATACAAAGTTGCAGTATTGTAATAAAGTAATAATTATGAAATTAACTTCTTTTGCAAGTCTATGAAAATAATTATGACATTTTTTATTGTATTGTATATTTAACACATAAAGAAAACAATTAAAGTCTTTTTATAAAAATAACATCATAGAAAAGTTTATAATGATAAGTTTTTGTAACTATTGCCCCATAGATTTGTATATGTAATAAGTTCTGCAACTCTGATTAGTAAGCAAACAAAATAAGAGTGGTGAGAAGTAGAGGCAAATTTTGCAACTCTTTGCCTAGGCGAAATTTGTAAAATGAACTTTCACTTTTTTGTGTAGACGAACAAGAAATTTTCATGAAAGTCGCCTATTTCATTTAAATTTTTATTTGTAATACGTATACAAAAATTTCATGAAAGTACTTTCTTGTGTAATGGCAGCGTTATGCAAATCACAAAATATTTGATTTACTAGTAATATTCGGTCTCTCTTATTGGACCGTTACATTTTTTAGCTCTTGTGCATTTTTAACTCTCACTCGAATTTATCCATTAATTTCAAAACTTTTTCACTTGTACGAGTATAGGCTGATTTATACGGCGATTTAAAGCCATGCCTTTTTTAAAATTCTTTTAAAGCTCCTACCAAAGTCATGTTACATCTTTACGATGATTTTTAAGTCATGTCGTTTTTTTATTTGTTGTCGTTAAAAATAATCGTTTGTGTCTTTTTACCATTTTGGTAGTATCGATGGGGTTACCTTGTCAGCCAAATGAAAATAAAACAACTTAAAAAATTACAAACGAGTCAACAAGAAATTAGAAAAAAAACTTGAGAAACGAAAAACATGGCTTTTTTTAATTTTAAAAATTTTTCAGTACAAAAAAAAAATACATGCCTTTTAGACACGGCTTTAAATCACCGTGAAAGTTTGCTTGTTTGTATGTTTTGAGTACTCGAATCCAAGCCATATAAGAGATTATTACATATGTAGGTATATAAAACTATATATACAGTGCTGCTGCTTTAGTGCGATAATTGGAGTTGCCGTATTGCTTACGGGGAAGTGGAGGATTTTGGGGATTCACGAACCCGATTTTGGGAATTCAAAAAAAAAAATCGGAATCACTTCGCTGACCGGTTTGAAACCGGGTTTTCATATTCGGTGCGCGTATTTGCCCAGAAATATGCATTTGAACGGTCATTCCCTTTAGTGTGAAAGATGAAGTTGCCGTATTGCTTCTGAGGAAGTTTGTAGATTCCTTTGGGAATTCCCAAAAAAAACTCGGTGCTCGTTTTGGCCGTGGAACGTGTATCTAAACTACTAACGGTCATTCGATTTAGTGTAAATATTGTAGTTGCCATATTGCTTCCGGCGAAGTGGGAGAAAAAAAATTTGGAAATTGATATCAAAGCGTAGTTTTTAGTTTTTTAAACTATATTTATTTTAATTTGTTGATTTTTTGTTGAACCCTTTTTATAATTTTTAAATTAGATTTTTAGTTTGTACATCGGGTATTAAGTTAAAGTTTTTCCTTTCTTAAGAAGGATTTTTTATAATACAAATTTGCTGTGATCAATAATTTTTTATTGAAGAAGACAAAAAAAAAAATAATAATCAAATCTCTAGCTGTATATTTATTTTATTCGTACTCGTAGAACGTGTATCTGGGGGGTTACTCTCTATTGCGATGCGAAAGAAAAATCAAAGAAGTGGTACCCTGTATTGCGTTTCCGTATTCTTTTCGCATTTAATTTTCCCTTACGCACATTTTATTTTATCATTCTTCGCTATTGTTTATTTTGTGATACCAGTGCTACTTCATTTCTAAACTATTTCGCGAAAAAGTTTGAGTACACAGCACAGAATACCAAATAATACTTTTATCGCATCTAACTTTCGCATCGCAATAGAGAGTAACCCCCTTAAACTATTAAAGGTCACTCGCATTAGTGTGAAGTGGGGGATTTTGGCAATTCCTGAAGTTTGGGATTTTGACATTTCCTGAAGCCGACTTTGGGAATTCTCAAAAATTCGGAACCTCTTCGCTAGCCGAATCGGATCTGGAATTCATATTCGGTACCCATTTTGGCTATGGAATGTGTATCTGACCTATTAACGGTCATCCGATTTAGTGCAAAATTGCTTGCAAAGTTGCCATATTATTTCCACGCAAATGAGGGATTTCGGCAATTTCTGAATCCGCTTTTGGGAATTAAAAAAAATCGGAACCTAATATTAATTCTTATTTTTGCAGCTAAAGATCGTTTTGATTTTATATAAAAAAAATTCAACAATATTTATTTTCGATAACAATTTGTTATCATCGTCAGGAAACATTACTTTTCGAAAATAAATACTGTTGAATTTTTTATGTAAAACCAAAACGATCTATCTTTAGCTCCAAAAATAAAAATTAGTTTCTTAAACAAGATCAAATAACTAAATATTAAAAATAATAATCCTGCATGTACACTTCTTTCGACGCTTTGATAATGGAGAAGTAATAAATGATTTAGTTTGTAATTTAAATAATCTCTAATAACTACGAGTATACTTTCAAATAATAAAACCATTTTATTTTAGTACTCTTTTTTTTAATATCTACCAACTTATAAAAGTTGAACTAGTAGCTGTACACTTTGTTTTGAAGCTGACTGTAAATCTAGAATTGCATTATAAGCGAACGTCTTCATCGGAATTGATTTTCGTGTGTGTAAAAGTTTGGAAAAGTGCAATAGCATTCAGTTTTAACTAAAAGTATTTTTTACTTAATCTACGTCAGGTATTATCAGATGTTAATAAATAAAGTGATTTTCTTAGTAAAACAAAAACTAACATGCAATGACACAAGTGATTTCGAGCATGCAAAAAGCAATTGAAATGAAAAATTAATATAAATCAAAGTGAAAAAATTACATGGTAACATAACTTACCAACTGTTTCTTCGGTGGTGGTGGAACATAAAGTTGTGGTCGTTGTATTTAGATGATCTCTGACAGAATCGACAGTAATGTCACCCATTGAACTAGTGATAGTTTCATTAGCCCGATTGGGTGAATTACCCTCGGCAACACCATTAGTAAGGCCGGGAGCATGATCTTCACTTATTTTTGATGAAGTTGTAGTGGAGGTAACATTTATAGATCGTTTTGTAGCAGTAGGTACTTCAGCATCTTCATCTCCATTTTCTTTAATTGATTCTAGATCGGCAGCATCATTTTCTGCCGACGCAATTGCTTTTAATGGTTCAAGGGTTACAGTACCGTCAGGATACACAACTTTAGAAGTTGCCAGTGATATGCGTTGTAGTTCTGAGGAAGACATCATGTATAAGGCTTCGCCCGAATTAGTAAAGCAAAGAGAAGAAATGCCACTGAAAATATTTAAAATTTTTTTAATAAATTATTTCTTTTTTGAGAATAGGTTATACTTACTTTATATCCTCTCTTCTAACAGCAGCAGCATTTAATTGTCTCTTTAATTCGGGTACCGAAAGAACCATTATATCACCCAAATTTGTCAAGCAAATCAAAGCCATTTCCTGATAATGTTCTCCAATACCAGTACCCGCTGAGGCTACACTTGTATTTGCAGGTTCAGTGTTCTCTTGAGATCTGGTAGATTTAGTAGGCGAACTATTTGCCATTGCACCTTGTATGATCTCACTGGGAACACGACACGAAAAACTTCCGAAATGTATGCGTCTTATGCGAGCTCCCTCATTTGCCGTTAATTTGTATTTATTGATGGGTTTTAATTGCGGCAGTGAAAAAATCTTAAATTGTTCTTCGGATGCAATAATAACACGATGTGGTTGTACGCCATTACCAGCGCCCAGTTGATCCACTGGACATCCTGTAGAATCAATTACTGCAATGCCTACAACAGGAGCACGATGTTTAAGTTGAATTTCTTTGGCCAACTGTGCAGACACTCGACGCGGTGGTGCTGGATCAATGCTCGTCGAATTTCTAGCCGCGGCGCCGCTAGCTTGTGTGGGCGGTAAATGCAATAAGAATACTGAAACTGTACTGGAGTTAGTGGCCGACCACAAGGTAGGTGACGTCAGGTTTACTTTTCAAACAAAATATATATATTTAATGTTTTTTTAAACGTTATTTTCAGGTCTAATTTAATTACCATTTGTTATATAGGTCTTAGCAAATATTAAACAACGCACCATCGAGCCCATGCCATCATCAGCAGATGTTCTTGCTTCAACTTGGCGCTCCACAGGACGGGCCTCAAGCTAAACAAAGTTAGTTAGTTAACATATAAACATTAATAATAAAACCAAGAAATCTTACTGTAGTGGGCACTTGATTGGAGGGATTATTGCGAGTCGAGCGTCCTTTACGCAATTTACGGAATGATTCTCTTAAAGATTTTTTGAAGGATTTGCGCCGAGATAATTGTTCACCAGCTCCAGTTAGATCTTCAGATTAAAAAAAAATTTAAACATTGCTCTAATTAATATTGTAGCTACAATTATCTTAAACTTACCATTAGGATTTAAAGTACAGCGATGGAAAACTGGTAGGAATAGATTGAAGTCGAATAATACTAAGCCGTGAGCGGTGCCACCGGCCAGCAGGCCCCAAGAAGCTTCTAGAGCTAAACAAGTGATACTGGCAGGTGGTAATACTTGTAAAATCCCTGTTATATGAACACCCTCGTCACCGAAAGTCTCATCTTCGGTTTCGGAAACTACGCGCACTTTTAGTTGATCGTGTCCTTTCCAAACAAACCCATCACGGTCACTAACCAAATTCATAGAGCTAACCTTAATAGGCACTTTAAGCTCTTCATCGCTTATGAAGTGGGCAATGATGATTTGACCAGCAGTACCACCAACTATCAGACGCCCAGTTTTAGGACAGAAAGCAATTTTTTTAACAGCTAAGCGAGGATCATCAGAATAAGGATCAAATAATCCAGCTTTGCGAAAAGGAGGTTCGGACTCATCTATCGGTTCAGCATTTTCGGCCGGTATATCATCTTGATTTTCATGTCTAACGCAAAAAAAATATGTATATATATATTTATCTATTTTAAATATTTGCTTTTGAGAACATGTTACCCAAACAAGCAAGCCGTTTTAAAATTATAAATTGGCTTAAGAACAACACCAGTGCAATCCCAAAACTTAACCGAACCATCTTCATGACCAGTCAACAAAATTTCATATTCCTGGGGATTCGATTGGTTATCGGTTTCTTCATTATCAGCTAATATACCACCACTTATAGGCCATTCTACGTCACTGTAATGTTTGTCTTGTTCTTCGCCTGCCTTTAAAATTTGTTCATAAACTTCTGCTGTCACTTGAGATGATAAATAGTTGCAAGTCACAGCGGAGGCATGGACTGAATGTAAATATGGAGCCTTTATAGGTGCTACTTTGGGATCGGTTAAATCGTAAGCACAAAATTCTTCTTCCAAAAGAACAATAAGAACATCGGCATTGTCGCTTTCCTCTTTATAGGTAACAAAAAAATCAATCACTTTAGAAGTGAAATCTAAACAAATTTTATTGCCATCTGAGGCATGTACCGATATACAGTTATGATCACCATAAGCTGATCTGGGCATGCCACCAGAAAAGATTGAAAGATCTGCAGATCTGTCGATGAGAACTATTTAGTTTGATTTTCACTGTACTAAAGTCATAACTTACCCTCTTTTGCCCTTAAATAAACGATTTATACTCTTACAGGGATCTGGACCATATGGTACATAATTTACATTTTTAGGTGGATCAGTATTGTTTAGATTCCAGGTAGCAAATGAGCCATCGGCATGATACCAAGTAAACTGTGAGCCACTAGCATTTACATATAAGCCCACACTTTGTCCGTGACCCGGTGCTATATAAGTTTTCTCTACTGATGATGTTTCCAAGTCCCATAATACGCACAGACCTCTATTATAAGCAATCAACAATTTATTACGTTCATTGGGCAGCTGACGTATAGCTTCGATTGCACCAGGGTTAAGTTTGTACGTAGGTGGTATCTGTTCCAATACCACATCATGATATATAACAGGCTCTCTTACCGAAAAGGTTTGCAAATCAAATTGATAAACATTACCACCTTCTGTGCCAATCCAAACTATATCTTTGTTAAGCGAGCAGCAAAGTGAGGATACCTTTTTCAATTTGCCATCGAATGGCAATACTTTAATAGCCACCAAAGTTGCACCAGAGGGTTCCCACAATATCAACTGATTGGCAGCAGTTAATGACAACAGTCGTCCTGTACCATACACCCATTCTATGAGCTGTATGTTAAGCTCGGCTCCAGAATTATTAACAAATGTATGTTGGCCATAAAATTCTACGCCTGGTTGTCCAAAAACTTTTACTGCGCCTGTTTGTGTACCAATTGCCATCAATTTTGATACCGGATCATACGCCAACGATGATGGCTTGTGTGGAAAACCATGTTGCGTGGTCTAAAAATTAAAGAAAATATATTAAATTCTATATTCGTATTATTTGATCTTGTTTATGTTAATTTCTTTCAGCAAAAGTTCTTTGTTTTGTTGATTTTTTATAAAGAAGATCTTATGCTGGAAAAATTAGAGGACGTTGAAAAGAAATTAAGTTATTAATTAAAAAAGAGAGGATAAAAGCAGAAAATGTTAAACTGAAGTTGACAAAAGCATTTTGATTGTATATGAAATACGCATACAATTTTAATTTTTTATCAATTTTTACTCAATTCTTTTAACAAATGACTGCAAATACAGACCTACACAAGTTTCAAAATCTTAAACATTAAAAATGTTGGAAATAACTTACTAATATACTACATACATATATATGAATACATTCGAATACTACTTACATTCATTCGAATGATAATATATTTGAAACTTGTTCTCATATTCGTTTTATTTGATTAGAGTTATTATCGTTATTCATTCGGCTTGTCTATTCATTCACTTATTTTTACTAAAATAGAATATTAGTCACTTTGTATTCTATCGAAACTGTATTTGCTTAGAAAGCAAATGAATATATTTTAATGCTATTTCAGCGTAATCATGCAGATGTTTGGTGAGTACTGAACTTTCAGCGTCTACAATAAAACGTCTGGTTGCAAATTTCGGCAACATGGTACAGTACGACAAATTCCATGTATGCAAAGGCATAGATGTCAGATAAATCTGGTTTAAAATCGCCAAATTCGGGGGAGAAATCGTCTAAAATCGTCAGCAAGTAAAATTAATCGTTTTTTTAATAAAATCTATATATTTTAAACGGGTAAAATATTGCAAAACAATTCAAGCTACAGCAAAAATGTGATATAAAAAATCGTCAAAAATAGACCTTAAATCGTCAAATCGCCAACATGATTTTTCTGCACCCAAAATCGTCAAAATGACGATATATCGTAAAATATGGTAACCGTACACAAAGGTAGTTCTGCGCTACTCTGTATATTTTTTATAAAATTAATGTTCGATTAATTGACATTAATTAATCGCTTTATTCGTTATTCTAATAAACTCACTTTAAATTAGTTCGAACAAGAGTTTCGTTGTATCTGATCGTTTGAATCGAATAATTTTTATCGGATGACAACTCTAGTGCTAACTTAATCATTAGTAGACTTTGAAGCCTCAGAAAAATATGTTCAAACATTTGACTCTATATTTTACTATTTTCAAGAAAACAATATATATATACATACATACATATGTATGTATGCATACTCGTATTCTGACAAATATGTTTCCGTTTTGATTCATCAAAAAAAAAATTTATATTATTTATTCTAATTCATTTGCTTTTATGTACAAATGTGCTCGGGTATGTTGAATAGTCTTTACCGTTCTGCACTAATTCCTTCAAAGAAATATGAATGAACAAACCAGAATTGAATTAGAATCACTGTAATACTTTAAACAATTAAATTTGTTTTTATTTTAATTTGTAAAGTATGTACACGAAATATTTAGCCTGCAAGCCGAATATCAAAGTAACATTATGAGGGAAAACAAAATTAAATTTTTGAAGGAAAATTTCATTTGAAAAAATAGTTGTGTAAGTAAATTTATAGAAACCCAGATAGTTAACTTGGTGCGCAGGTTATTTAAAGCTGAAAATGCACCAGCTTGTTTAATAGAAAATTTGTCCACAGGCAAAAAATATCTGCTTATTATGGACGATTTTTCCAACAAATTTGACAATTTTAAACCAGATTTATCTGGCATTTATGTGTATACAGTGTGTATTGTTATGATAGTATATCTCAGATTGTGTATCATAGCGTTTTCCATCTGATCCCCACCGGAAAAACTTGCGATTCGTAACTCCATTAAATATTTTTCCAAAATCTCATTGATTTCTTAATGTGTTTTTTAACCAAATCTAATCTGGTTTTAAAGTTCGTTTTGGAGACGAAAGTTTTCTCTGTGCGTTGCAACCACGTAAGGCACCTTCATTGGGCCGCCGTCGTATAGTTCTAGATGACATATGGATAGCATATGATGACTCTAATTCAACTTTTAGCAGTTTAGAGTTTTTAAATCGGTCAGCTTTAGAGGCCCTTACGGCTATTTTATCGTTTGAGTTAAGAGGGTCTAGGCCAAGGGTGCCCTTGATACTCAACTGTTATAAATGCGCTTAGCTATAGGGCTATGCTCTTTAATACACAAATACTGCGCTCAGCATTAGCAATGAAAAATACACAAACAACTTTGTCTTTTATATATATTTTTTTTCGTTCTTCACCGCACATACACAAAAGCAAGGTAACAACACTTTCGCATGCTTTGTTGGTAAACATTGACGACAGCAATTATCAGTGTGAACTTTGTTTTTGTAAATGTTTTGCTTTTTACAACAAAAAATATTAAATAAAAATAGTTTTTTCTTAAATGTATTATATTCCATATAGAACTTGTGGACACCACTGCTCTAGGCAGATAAATTGAGTTCCCAAATTTATCAAAATAGTTGATTGCATTATGAAATTTTCCTCTATAGCAAACAAGTAATTGAGAAAATTCAATCATCGTCTTCTGGGAGCCTTTGAGATTAATGATTGCTCTTTTTTAAATTTAGGGCCAATACTCAGGGAATAACCCCTTCGTTCGAGGGCTGATCAAAAAATAACCGTTATTTTCAATTTGTTCAACAAGTATTTATTTATTCATCAATAACAATCTTGTCTCCTTTAAAGTAATCCTCATCAGATATAATACACTTATGGCAGCGGTTTTTCCAATCCTCGAAACACTTCTGAAACGTGCTTTCTGTTTCGATTTTTCTTTTATCTCCTCAAAAAACTCACGCACAATCATCGATGTGTGTGCTGGTGCGTTATCATGGTGCAAAATCCATGATCCCAAATGGCTGATATTGCCAACATAATAACAGACATGTGTATCAATATAACAGAAGAAAGTGCGAAAATCTAACATACCTAGCTCACGAAACTAGAAAATGACGGATATTTTTTGATCAGATCATGTATGCAGTGCATTGTACCAGAACTAGGAAAATACATTGAGTGGAGGGGGAAAGAGGGAGTAGTGTTTGTGAACATTTGACTTGAACTTTCCAACGTTATAACAGACAGGAAACACGTCTGCAGGCAACTTATTCCATAGACGAAACGTACGGCTGAAAAACGAATTCTCTCTGTAATGCGTAGTACGATTAAGATTAAGAAAAGTTGCAAAAACTAATAGTCTATTTATAGCAAACCGAAATCTCCTCATTTTTTTCATTTAACTTATTTGAAGTTGAAGTCAGTCAAATCAAAAACTGTTCAAACATGTCGACTGCAGAAGTCTTCGTAACGTATAACTTTTCGTTTTTTGTCTCTAGCTTAACTGCGACTGTTGGCATGTTTGGAATCAGAAGTCGAAGCAAATGCCAAAGGAATCACACATATCCGCAGTTTTTAAACGCTGGATAACCCCTTCATATGCAGTGCATTGTACCAGAACTAGGAAAGGAGGGAGGAGGGGGGAAGAGGGAGTAAGTAGTGTTTGTGAAGATTTGACTTGATCTTTCCAACGTTATAACAGACGGGAAACACGCCTTCCTTTCTTCTACAGAGCAGCTCGGGCTGGTGCCTAATATTGATATACAATTTTTCGGATATCATATAAGACATAAATATCATTACATTTTCGCAACAAAACGAAATTAGATATTAAAATAACTTTATTTAAATAGCAGCACTGAAAATGTTTAATTTATATGTCCACTTGAAAAACTACCCTTTCACAAAATAATGACTTCTATTTTTAAGAAAACTGAACAAAAAATTAATGTAAATTAGGAACCAAATGGAAGAAAGGTCAAACTTGTCGTTGCAATGGCAAAGTTCATATAAAATACCGAAATAATGAAAGATTACACTTATGTTTTCATTACATGTTCACCGCGGTACATTTTTTTTTAAACCGTACGCGTTTTAAAATCACCAAATTAAATTTTTTACGTTCTTTTAATGCGTATGCAGTGCTCTTGCAATATGATTTTAACTTAATGTGTTTAAGTTTTCCAATAAAAGTAACAACTAGTTTAATTAAATTTGTACATAATTACGGTATGATGAAATTTTTAAACTGAACTTAAGTAATAATTACCAGTTCACTTTAATATGTGTTTGTGATTTAAGCTCGCAAATATTTTTGGCCATTGCGATTTAGGGAACACCTTCTTTCTTTTATTTAAACTAAATTTAAATAAAAATTATCAATTCACTTTAATATTAGCTTGCGCTTTCAATTCACTAAGATTTTTGTAATTGCGATTTAGCAAACACCTTTTTTTGCTGCGATTTAAAATCACAAACGCAAATGCGAATTCGGAGTGTGTGTGTTAGAATATTTACGAAAGATTGTTGTTTGACTTGAATTCTTAACAAAGTCACGAAGATTTTCGAATAAGTTGGACGAATTTTTCTTTTAAACAAAAACTTTTAATTTACTTCTACTTATTTGTGCAATAGTCAACATTTTTTTTTTTTTTTTTTTTTTTTTTTTTTTAATTTTTTTCCGTATGTCATCACAATAAACATGTTCTAGTTAAGATTTATGACAAAAAAGTATAATTAACTAGAATTTCACAAAGTTTTTCAAAGCATAGTTATATGTACATATACATATGTATCTTTTTTCGTATGTAATTTTCATTTAAACTAAAAGTAAATTTTCACTTTTTGCCCTGAAATTAACGGAGCAGCAAAATAGAAAATCAAATAAAATTTTCTTGTTACATTTAATTAAGCAAAACTTTCATTAAATAATGTTCGACTGTTTGTTATTTACGTACGAGTATGTATGTAAATGTGTGAATGAATGAAGAATATACCTTTTGAACTTTGTGACCGCCGTTAGCATCATCTTCTTCTTCGCCACCAGCAACAAAACGTAATATATTATAAAAACCTTCTGTATAAAATAGCATTGTTTAACTGATTCGCATGGTTTATGATACAAAACTAAAAAGCCCCAAAACAAAAGTTCATTTGAGTCGTGTTGAAGAAATGAAAAAGGTAATAAAATGCTTTTACCGAAAACCATCATAATGTTGTACTATAGTTAAGTTAAATAATTGTAGTTTATATACTTACATACATACATACATATGTATATGTAAGTTTACGTTTTAATAGTTTTGTATTCTTTCATTTTCTTTTTTAAGTTTTGAACCTGGAGTTAGTTTTCTTAGTTTGAGTTGCGCGTTTAACTCAAGCCGCTACCGCAATCATGTTAAAGAATACATTCGGATATATGTATGTATATACGAGGGCGGATTGATATAGAAGCTACCTAAGCAGGAAAAAAATATGGTTTCTGCCAAAACCATTTATTTCTCAACATACAAGGCTGTTGTGCAAATCACTTTTTGCGCAAGTGATTTGAAATCACAAAACCGGTATTCTGCACACAAAATATTTTTGATTTTTGTGATTTTAAACCGCTGAGCTAACTTGCAATCAATTTTAAATCACATATACATATTTGCACGCACTTTATTATGAATTTCATAATATATTACATTAGCTGCCTGGCTCACGATGTTGTTTCGTAAACGTTCGTCATATTTTTCAAGGTTAAAAAACCTACTCTGATGCTTCTGTTAAGCTTTATTTTTCCCTGATCTTGTACCATTTTCCTTGTGTACCTTCGATATATCAGTTAGTTGAATAATAGTTGACTATTAGGCCTGTTCTAAAACTCACGTGATTTCAAAGCACCTGCCGTTTCAAAAGCACAAATGTGGTTTTTACCTGTTCTGTAAATCACAATTTTTTGCGATTTTGTATGAAGTTTATACTCTATCTGAAGCATAAAAAAACAGGTGATTTTTTTTGTCTTCAATTTACTAATATTTTTATTCTCAAGTTGAATTTTTTTAGTTGCGGTATTATTGCAAAATAAGCTTAATTTCTTCTATTATATCTGTGACATTATATCATAACATCTTAAGTCGAGATAAGATTTAAAAAAACTTTTTAGGAGAAAATTAATGAAAAACTTTATTTAAAACAAATGAAAATAAACCAAATTAAAACAGAATTTTCTCAATAATACGAAAAAAGATTTTTACGTATACAAATTTTGTATATAAGAAATTAAACAAGGTAGATGGCAATTTCTCGATTTTTAAAATTCGACTTAAGTTGTTATGATAAAACACCACAGATATATGTATAAAAGGTAACATAAACCAAATCACAAAATAATACAACAAATCTTGCAACAAAATAAGCGTCTCTAGTTTTTTCTTAATTTAGTACATTATTTCTTACAAAATAAATAGTGTTACTTAAATAATCAAAAGAAAACACATTAAATTAAATTTGGGTGCCTCGATGGCTGATTTGGTAGAGTACTCGACCAACAGTCTCGAGGTCGCAGGCTCGATTACAACAGACAAGAAAAAAAAAGCATCGCAGTTTTTGTGTTTGTTTATAAAAAAAAAATTATTAATGTAATAAATTATAAAATTCATAATAAAGTACGTGCAAAAATTAGAATGTGATTTCAAATTGATTGCACGTTAGTTTACCGGTTTAAAATCACAAATATCGATAATATTTTGTGTGCAAAACACCTTTTTTGTGATTTCCAATTTTTTTTCACAAAAAGTGATTTGCAGAACAGCCCTGTATTCGGTCTGTTCTAAAACTCTCGTGATTTCAAAGCACATGCCGTTTCAAAAGCACAAATGTGATTTGTGCCTGTTCTGCAAATCACAATTTTTTTGTAATTTTCGATGTGATTTATAATCTTCTGAAGCACAGAACGGGCCTGATAGTCTCATTTTAGCTCAATACACTCAGTAAGACGATATTCCAACTTTTTTTTTATGATAGCTTAGGTTAGGTAAGAAGGCCGCTGGATACCCTGAAATAGCCTAGGTTTTCCAGCTCACTTGGGTCGTGAAGTCGTTTCCTTTGAGATTCAATTTTTTATGCTATCTGAATAAGATTTTGGGAACCCCTCAAAATATGCGTTAGTTTCGGTAATCACTTTTTCGTTTTAGATGAATCTTTTTCCTGCGAGCAATTTTTTCAAGTTTGGAAACAGGAAAAAGTCACTAGGAATTAACTGCTTGGCTTACGATGTCGTTTCGTTAACGTTATATTAAAAATAAGTGAGTTATAGTCAACTATTATTCAACTAACAAATATGTCGGAGTTAGAAGGGGCAGATGACGCAAGATTAGGGAAAAACAAAGCTTATAAATGGCATCGGAATAGGTTTTTTTACCTTGAAAATTATGTCGAACGTTTATGAAACGATATCGTGAGCCAGGCAGTAAATCTGCACTATAAATTGGATCAACCAATTCCCAGTGTATTTCACGTAATTTTAGCATCGTATCTATTGCTGTGTGAACAGGTGTGTAGCCTTGAGGAAACAGCACTTTTTTCTTCTTTAAATGTGGTCGTTTTTTCTTGATTGCATCAATCAATTGATCCAATAATGCACAATAATACTTTTCAGTGATTACGGAGCATTTTTCAAGATAGCAATATTCCGTGGGCATCCCAAAAAACCCATTGTTTCGATTGATTTTTGGTGGTGGACCCACGTATCATCAACAGTTATTAGTCGACGCCAAAAATCAACAGGACTACACTTTATCATGTACAAACACAGCTGTGAAGTGGTCCGTCGAACTAGTTTATGTTCGACACTGAGCAAACTCGGCATCCATCTTGCCGATAGCTTTTTCATATGCAAATGTGCATGCTGAACACACATTCATATGATATATTTACTATTTCAACAATCTCACGTAACTTGACTCGGCGATCATTCATAAGGATATCGAGAATTTTCTTGTTATTTTCTTCAGTAACCAACTCTTTTGGCCTTCCTGTTGATGGTGTTGTTGCAGTGCTTGTTCGACTGCGTTTAAATTCAGCAATCCAATATTTTACCATGTAATCTCACGGATCAGACTCACTGTAATGTTTATCGAGCTTTTGTTTTGTCTCTTTCGCCGTTTTCCCTTTCAAATAATAGTGTTTAATCACTAAATTCACTTTTTCATTTTTCAAGAAACCCAAAAGTTGTCAAACAAACGTCTACAAAAATAAACTAATCGATGAATTTGGGTGAAATTTCAACAGCTGATGTTAAACAAATCGCAATTTCAAAAAGAATTTTGTTTTGTGCTGCCATCTAGCGATAGGTAGCTTCAATATCCATCCGCCCTCGTATATGTATATATCTACAACATTCGAACAAGACTCACTCAATCATTTAAGAAAAAAAAAAACATAATCTCATGGCGAATACGAGTAAAGTTTTTAAGTTTTGAATTTTTAAACCAGTTGTGAATTATTATTTCTCTATGTTATTTCCATTCTGTTATGGTCTCTGGTAACTTTGTATTCATTTTCAACCCAATTTGGTTTAGCGAAAAAATAAAATAACTTATTTGTGGAAGAGGTAGTAATTTATGTCATGCACCATGAATTAATATTTGATACTTATACACACACACACACATGTATGTATATATGTGAATAGATTCGTTAGGGTGGTCCAATAATTCGACATGAAATTGAATGGCAGCCCATGCCAACAAAATCATTAAAATTCGTGTTTGTCAAACACGAAAAAAAAAAATTATATATTGTGTTTGCCATCAATCTCATTTAATAGCAATTCTATCTAACATAAAGTAAATTTCATTTGTGTTTTCATAAGTAATCATTACAGACCGTTATTTATTATCTTACACAATCGTGCGATCTGCCAAATATGACATGTGTGCTGAAAAAAAGATGCTATAGTGTATACTAAATATGCAATTTGTGTGAGAGATTTTTGACAAGCCGTGCGATTTGAACATTTATATGAAAGTTTTGATAAAATTAAGGTTTCTATGCGATCAGAAGTAATATTTATTGTGAAACATCAGAGATTATTGTTGGATCTTTCAGAAATAAATTTGAAAAATGTAAAATTGTTATGGTAATAACCAGCCATGTTCCGAGAACGCGCGTTCTGAAACCGCAAAGGGTTCTGAAAAACGCTTAATTGATTTCTAGCAGCCATATTTCGAGAACGCGCGTTCTGAAACGGCAATGCGTTTTGAAAAACGCTTAATTGATTTTTAGGTGTTCTGAGGAACGCGCGTTTTACTGGCGTTTAGGAGTTTTTTCCGAAAAAATACAACATGTGTTTTACATACATACTTATATACATATGTATGTGGTAGTAATAAAAAACGAAAAAAAATTTGACAACAAATAGACAAATTTTTCAATTTAGTTTTCTTAATGAAAATGTGTAAAATTCTTTAAACTTTTAATTGAAATAAAAAGAAAACATATTAAATTTTAATTGTGGATAATTTTATTGCCTTTTGCAAGTTCAGTTTTAGCAAATTCAATCAGTTTACTTCAATATACACATGTGAGTTGAAGTCGCCAATTTTAAGCGATATGGGTTTTCCAGAACACCTATTTGGCGATTTGAAATCGCAAACCCGTACTTCTTGCGTTATACGTTTCTCAGAACACCTATTTGGCGTTTTCAAATCGAAAACGCTAAATTTAAGCGATTTGCGTTTCTCAAAACATGCCTGAATAGTTTTTAATTAGTTTACTGTGTACTCGTAGTATATAAATTATCAAAATCATGTTTTTATATATGATTATTCCAAAAATATATACACGATGCGGACAGAGGATGGCGCCGTTGGAATTAACGATTCTGCGGATGTGTCAGTCACGGTGTCGCAGTGATAGAATGAGCATTGCGCGTTCGCTATGGCGACATTTTTGTCGGAGTGTTTACGTACAGTAAATCTAATTTTTTGGAGCGACGAGGCTAATTTTCACCTAAACGACCACGGCAACAAGCAAAACTACCGTTTTGCTCCAAGAACCCTCAACTCTCGATTGAAAACTCCAAAAACCGTTGCACTGCCCCAGAGTAACTGTTTAGTGTGCCTTATCCATGCATGAGATAATTGAACCATTTTCTTTTTTTTTTTCGAAAATTTACAGAACACAAGGCTCCGTTTTGAACAGTGTGTTCAACTCGACGGAAGACATCTGGATGACATCCTCCTTAAATAATAAATTCCACATTTCAATTCTCTCGTTGAATGTTCTTAATAAAACTTTGTGTTTTTTTAACAGTGGTTTTTCTATGGGCTGATTATGGCCAATCAAAAAAAAAAAAAAAAAAATGAAATAAAACTATATCATTTTATTTATTTACCCAACGTTTCGCTCGTTTATTACAAGCTTGTTCAAGGGTACATTTTTATCATAAAATTAATTTTTGTTTTCGCGTTTCTTGATTATGTTGATAAAAAAAACAGGACTTTTTTATTTAAGTTTGAAAATATAAATCTGCTACCAGACACCCTGTATAATAATGTGACACTACAATGCGATTTTTATTTTCTAAAGCCGGTCAGAATATAACATTCACGCGCTATCAAACTTTGTCATTCGGTATCTGCTTGCATAATGATGTTTGACAAGCTTGGCCTGATTGTTTAGTAGCAAAACACTACTTCTTATCAAGCGTTGCTGTCAAGTTTCGAAAATATAGTTCGAAATAATATAGTTTTAAAATAATAAGAAAATTTGTTAAGAAAAGGAAAACATGAAAAGAAAAAGTGCTTAGTCCCAATTTCAAAATACCGCTTCATCCAAAGCAGATTTTGAAGAAAGACTTAAGGCTTCTATGCTTCGAAAAGTGCCTCAGGAAGGTGATTTTATTTCAGATGTCCCACATAGGATTTGTTTTTTATAACATTAAGATGAGTCTGTTTTAGAGCAAAAAAATGCTCCACTTTCAGACATTTAGTTTGTTGTCTAATGACATTCATCATCGTCTCCAGTGATGCCAGAACGTTTTATAGAAAATCTTCGGTATCCAAAAAGAAAATCTTAATTTCAGAAAAAAAAAAATTTACGAAGTTTTTCTTTCAATTTCGATGCCAAAGGTAAAAAAAATGCGGCAAAAAGATGATTATTCTAAAATAACACGAATATAAAACAAAAAATTTGAGGCAAAAATTCAATTCAATCAAAAATTAGTAGTAAATATGTCACTATGTACAAATGCAGGGATGTAGAGTGCAAGAGGTTTGAAGCCAAAAAGTAAAATATTATTTCAGGTCGCATTTTATCAAAGAAGTTAAACTGCATTCAATGTTTGAAAACTGAAAAACATACTGGTCATCCTAAAATACAACCAGGTTTTTTTTCTTGTCATTTATTTATTTTTATTTTTTGGAGATCATTTTCAAAGCTGCTTAAATACAATACAAGTCGAACTGACCTCGTTAAACAAAATATATTTTGCACATGTTTAACCCTTTCCGTACCTGTGGTGCACATTTATGCCACTAATACAAGGCATTACTTTGCGTCCAAATAAGAATATTATTATACTGCTGTTTCGCTTTACTCTGACTAACAAACTCAACTTATCAAAACACACAACACGCATCTATATCTTCAGGTATTAAAGTGGTGTCGCTATCTGTCTCGCTCTCTCATGGCAAACACGTCCACTATCTATCCACTATCGTAAAATTAAGAAAATACCAAGAGCATGTGCGAATAAAAACGATTTGAACTGAGTAAAATGAGTTAGCAAAAATCGGGTTATTTGAGGTTTTCATTTTTTTTTGTACTCGTTTTTTCTAGTATGAAACGCGGTGTTGAACTAATTTTTGTTAGTCTGAGCAGTGTCGAAGGTATATACACTGGGTACTGATCAGTTTTAACTAATTTAATTTCAACATTTTAAATGCTGTGATAAAGTTAGTTTTGGTCTTTCTGTGAGTTAAGTTCACAAACATTACTCCCCCCTTTCCTTCTGCTCATAATCTATTTTCCTAGTTCCAGTACAATGTACTGCATATGTAGGGGCTGGCTATCCCCTGAGTACTGGTCGAAGAAAAAAAAAGAAAAAAAAAAAACAAGTATTGTACCACCTTACAAGCATGATTAAATGCGCGAACTTTTAATGGCGTTTGCCAAGGTACTTTAGCACATTTTTTTAAAGAGAGCCTTTTAAAAGTCGACAAATTTAGAAAATTTGCTTAACAAATAGCCCTAATTCTAGAAAACTTGCAGCAATTATGTCATTATTTTTTACTGTGGTTGTAAAAGTGTTATTTAGGGTTACGCTTCCAAAGTTTAAATTAACAAAAATATTAAAAATTAACCACAATAACCGAAAAATGATTACAGTTTAACCAAACTTCTAGGTTTTTCTTAAATCCTCATAATTTTCAAATTGCATGGGATAGAATTGTTTTCTGATTTATCTCAAGATGGTTACAATCAATCCTGTCACCCCGTTTCGGCTTGACCCTATATATAACAAATTTATGATTTTTATAACGCCTAGTACACATTTGTATCGCCTAAAAAGACGGATGATCGTGATCATGCTCCATATGTACCGATCCCTTTAAAAGCAGCTTACTATGAGAGAGCCACATTTCCCTACTAGAATGTTTGGGTAACAGGCAGGCTTTCAACATGTTTTATGGATCTAAGCAGGCAGGAAAAACTTCATTATAACATTAGAGAGTCGTCCCGAAAGGGTTAATTGAGTCAGCAAATTTAGCAACTACTTGAAGTGCTTTATAAGTATCATTTGGATGAAGTAGATGTGCCACTTAAGTGAATTTTAGAAGTCGATTGGAAAAACCACCAAACTCCGGTTGATTTGTCAATTTTTATGTATGGATTACCATGCAACAAATAATTATTTAGTTGCTTAAAATAGGTTTTTGGCAACTACAAATTCTAGTCGTTGTCAGGCAGCGCAACTAAAGGTCGGCAAAAGCTTGTTTTTTATTATTTATTCAATAACTTTAGTCAGAAACTACTCGTATCTTTAAATATTGGGATTTAAAGGTTGCAAATCGTTTTTTTTTTTTTTTTTTTTTTTTTTTTTTTTTTTTTTGCATATCAAGCGATTTTAAAATAATTCTTGAAGAATTTCAGAGTTTGATCTATAAATTTTATGATTGTTTGTTTATTTACACGCCTAAAGCACGTTCACCTGGTAATACAAGATATTTAGATTTGGCGGGAGCAATATATTATGACATTCTTTCTGTCCGTACTTAAAAAAAAGTGAACAACAAACGGCAAAGCCGTGAAGCCCATGTGCCCCGATGTGTTATTCCAAAAATAGTACTCCTGTGTACTTTATGATTTTAATTGATATCTTGCATTAAATTTGGAGTACTCTTTCTATAGCTTTAATGTATTAATAAAATTTAGGAATATTTAATACAAATATTTTTCACAGTCAGGCAGAATAATTTATGTAAAATGTTTCAATTTAACATAAAAACATATTAATTTAACATGATGTATTTAATGAAGCAAATATTTTTTACAGTGAAGCAAAATAATTTATGTACAAATTTTGAAATTTATCATGAAAACATATTACCTTAACATGATTTGATGATTTTACTTCTTTAATATAATGAAGTAAAAGCGTCAACACAATAGTTAGTTATGATTTTGCATCATTGCATTTTTTATGTCAAATTAGCATGATTTAATTCTAATAAAAGCAGTTCAGTAACCCATATGGTCACGCCTTTTGGACAGCTTGTCAGGCGAATAATTGACGTCGTTTTTGAACAAACGGCATACATATCATCATCTACTGAATTAAACTTTATTGAAATTCTTATACAAAGTTAAGCATTAAATACATAGACCAGAGCAAACTTTTATAAAAAAAGTTCTTCTCTCCAAAAACACAAAGTCTAAAAAAGTTAAAAAGAACAACTTAACATAAACAAGTTTTTGTTGGCTAGGCTTAATATAGATTAAGCGGGTCTTCTAACTTGAAAATATAATCGGTTATATCTTTCGAACTATAATGAGAACAGTATTATATATGAAACTTTTCGACAATATATTGAATTTTGCAAAACGTGGACCAAATATAATTCGACTCCAGAAACAAAAATGTATAACCGTCTCTTTTAAAATTGTTTCTCAAGGATATTCAATTAAAACTAGTCGTAAATGCACTAAAATCAACTGGTACATATTTTACAGCATAATTGTTATTTTATAAAATTAGCATTTCCTTTTTTGAGTTCAGTAAACATGCAGCACATGTTTAATAAAAGAACAAATAAATTTATTAATTTATTTAAAACAGCATTTAAATCTTGTTATTTTATGTTATATTACAAAATAAAATATTTACAAGAGCAAAATTTTTTACCTACTGGTTACACCATGATATAAAAAATACAAGGTAGTTTTATTCTCTCAATTTTCCTTAACAATCACCATCTGACAAGTATAAGGATTGTGACATTTTCCATAAAATTGTGCTACCGTATTAGTTTATACATTCCCTTGTTTTCAGTTTTGTTTGAAATTGTGTCTAAAAATATTAATAAAATTAATAAAAAATTTTAAAATAAAATTCATACATAAATTTAAAATATGTAAAAATGGCCTGAAAAACATCACCAGACTAAAATGCTACCGACACCATGTTTCAATGTGCCTTTAGTATAACATGGATTAGACGTTCGCTTTTCAGTCATCTAACCAATCTTAATATATCGGAACCAATCTTAATATATTAGTCCGCCTTCTGCAGCCTGCCTTTGAATCCTTCTGGGGGTAACATTTAATGACAATTGTGTGGCGATGGTTCTTGAAGACACGAATTGGTCTTTTTTTTATCAAACTTATTATTGCCTGGCCATCTCATTTACTAGTTTTTCGGGAACGTCCACCTTTGTGTTCTGCAACCAAAGTACCCGAACAACGAAAATGGCTTATAATTCTTGGTGAATGTCAAATTTTTTTTTTGAAGGCACGGAAACGACGGAAAACTATATGCAAATTTGCGCTATACAAGTTTACTTTGATATTTAAACAAATAATGACATCTTTTGGAAGTAGGTTGTTCTTATTGTAAGTAACGAAGAATACTCAAGGTTACGTGCATTAGTTTTGTCGCTGCATCTTGGGTCATTGTAGTAGAAATAATTATTTACATAGTTTTAAACCACAAGCATCAAATTTTTCCCCTTGTTTTTAATATCTAAAGAGTATTTTATTTTAAATGTAATAATATTTTCTTCAAAATAGGCATTCGTTTGAATGCTGTCGTGAAGTTTACTGATATGCAGAACTCCGTGCTTTTAGTTTTTGGGACCGAATTGGACCCAAGTCTGTTAAACCTAACCTAACATGGGTTTCAAAACGACCACAGATACCTACTTACATCAGCTTATTATTTCTAGCTTTTTCTAATATGAACAATGCACTACACATTTCAGAAAAAATCCATTCTAGGAGTAAATTCCCTTATTCAACTGTGTGGCAACGCCTTTTTATATTTCTCTCTAAAAATAAACTTCAAAAATCCTTATTACAAATAATAAAAAGAGAATGAAACTACCTTGTATTTTTTATATCATGGGTTACACTGTTTTTACTTTGTATTCAATAAAAATAGAAATTAGCTTAATTCGACAGCGGCAAAAAAATCAGCATGGACAACAACCTGCAGTAGTTTCGTCTTGCATTTAAATGTATGTATTTTATATTTGACATATTAAAGTCGGTTGTCTGCTGGCTTCAATGTGTTTAATACTTTAAAAAAATTATCAGCCCAATTATAAGTAAAAATTCCGTAGGAGTTTTATCACTTTTCCCTTTCTTCCAATTATGAACAAACATTAAGTATGAGGTTTTTTATTTTTTCCTCTCTCCATTCGCTGAAAACGCTAAAGGGAGATCAACTCTTCAATTCTCACGGACAAAAATTGTGCTTTTTCTTTAATATGAATTGAAAAAGTACTTTATATGAGAAATAAATTCCGTGAAGAATAAATTCCGTGAGAATATTAATAATTAAGCTGTATTTCTTTACACAGGAAAAAAATTGTTTTTCATGTTCAATAACGAAATTCGCTGAATTAATTAAAATGGAATTCAAGGATCAAACAGAAGTTCAGAAAAAATAATTATTGATCGAAAACAATTACTTTTTTAAGCAACGAAATACGATATCAAAGATTATTTTTTGATATATAAAAAATAACCGTTTTTTAATTTTTTCAAAAAGTATTTATTCATCAGTAAGCATTTTGTCCCCTTTAAAGTAATCCCCTTCAGATATGACATACTTATGTCAGCGTTTTTTCCAATCCGCGAAACGCGGTTTTTGCTATCGCCAACAGCTCCTGTTTCGATTTTTATTTTATCTCCTCAAACGTAGCAAAACGTTTTTCTTTCATCGGTGTCTTCCTTTTGGGAAGAGGAAAAAGTCAGCGGGGGCCAAGTCCGGCGAATACGGTGGGTTGAGGCATGATAACTCATGCAAAAGCATTCATTTGTGTGAGCTGGTGTGTTATCATGGTGCAAAATCCATTATTGTTTTTCACAATTCTGTGCGTTTCTGACGAATTGCTTCGCGCAAACGGCGCATAACTTCAAGGTAGTATTCCTTATTGACCGTACGAGCTTGTGGTAAGAATTCATGATGCACCACGCCATTGCAGTCAAAAAAAAACAGTGAGTTCACATTTGACCGAACTTGACGTGCTTTTTTCGATCATGGCTCTCCTGGACGCTTCAATTGGGTTGATTGGGCTTTGGTTTAAATGTCATAGCCATGCACCCATGATTCGCCACCAGTTATGATCTTTTTGAGTAAACTGTTCTACAGCTTCTTGGCGACGTTGTTTTAGCTCAAAATTTAGTATAAAATCGAAGAGCACACCAAAACACAACTAACCTTTTTGTCTGTCAAAAACAAACTGACAACCCGAATAGGCTGATATTGCCAACATATATAACAGAAGTGAAAATTTAACATACACGCAAAAGAAGGCAGTTGGATATGTGGTTGCGACAACATTAATATATATTCTATAACATTGTGTATTACTGTTAAACACAGCGTATTATCGGTTTAATTATAGTTTGTTCCTCTATAAATATGTTACTGTTTGCACTTCTGTAATGCTATTGTTACTATCTATAAATTTCAAGATATGGTTGCACACAATAATGACAGTTTTGAAAATTTGTTTAAAAACAACAATAGCTTTTATCACATCCAATATAAAAATGTTTGCTTTTATAATATGTATGATATGCTAATTCATATCCAACAAAAGAGTTTAAAAAATAAATTTACTACTGTTGTCATTAATAATATTTTCCATACAGTCGCATGACAATTTTTTTTTATTCGACTTTTTCTTTGGAAATAAAAAAAATGTTTTGTGTACTTTTAATTTGAAAAATATACATATGTATTTGTTCAGTTTTATATACAAATGAGAAAAAAGTAGACGAAATTGGTGAAAAATACATGTTGAGTATTCGCGAAAATATAAAGGTAAGCCTGTAATATTAAGACAAACATATGTAACAATATAAATACGTGTAACCATATTAATATGGTTACATATTACTTTTAAAATTATAATCGCAGATGATATTCTTAATAACTACTTTTGTTTTATTGCAGCAGATAGATAGTTCAACATCAAAGAGGAGATGCAAGGTGATTATTTTTTTTTTTAATTTATATTAAACATAGTATTAAAATATATTTTAAGCTGTCTTTTTCCTGTAATTAGTTATAACATGTATATATTTGTGCTAGTTATAACAAATATATGGTTCAATTACAATAAAGCTATTCGTGATAATAGTATGGTTATTTAATAAAAGTAGCATGGTTACATATGAGAAAAGTATGAGTGGTTATTATAACAATATGGTTGAGTATGATAATTATTTGATAACTTTAATCAAAATATAGTATGGTTAATTATATTTTTTTACAATACTATGGTGTGTCCTGTCAATGGTGTTTTAAATGTAACAATGTGGTATTATCAAGTACAACTATATAATCCAACAATAGTATGTTGCCCTTAAAATATTGTACTATCAACCATATATTTTTTTCTACGTGTACGTAACTCACGAAATTTGAAAATAACGATAATTTTTTTGATCAGACCATGTATGTCATGTATATACATACACATTATTTTTTTTTTTTTGACAACAATTTTGTTGAGTTTATTTTTACTATAATTCTTTCTGTGTAAAATGAAATGACAGCTGTTTTGCAAAAACACAATGGGTAGTAAATATATGATAGACGTTATTTGTATATGTTTTCATTGGTAACCATATTTTTAAGTCCAATTTTAAACAAATAAAAAAATATTAAACATTTATAAACACCACATTATGGGACACGAATGACTGATACGTGTAGAATATTTGTATGAATTACTCTCAAAATATTGAGTATATTTTATACAAATTTTCTAAACCTGTCACTCATTCGTGTACCATAAGCATCACATTTAAATTAAAATTTCAGTAATTTTTTTTTACAAAATACTAAAATATATATAAAAAGTCCGCAATAAAATACGTTTTGCCGCATAATTTGCGCAAAGTACGAGTTTTTAAACAAAACAATTCTAAGATAACGTGCTATAAGTTTCAAAAAAGTTTCAATAAACAATGCTATTAGTTTCTTATTATCAAACAGTATTACCTCAATTTATTTAAATGAAAACAAATGAGACTTTAGCCAAATTGTAACCCTGGTAAACTAAAATTTCGACAAAAATAAAAATAATTGCGTTATCTTATCTATTATTGCACCATAGATGAGATTTAATGGGAGGGAAATATATACAAACGAAGTTACAGGTCTTTTATTTTTATTTTTTAATCAGAATAAATAACAGTTTCTGTGGTTTTTTATGATAAGAATAACAACGATAACAAAAAAAAAAAAAAAAAAAAACCTGAAATCAAACAGTCATTTTAAATGAGACACTAAGTCAATAGGTAAAACATAAAATGATTAATACTAGTTGTTTTGATAAGGGAGCTAAAAATGTAATAAAATGTACAAAAAATTGTGTATATAGAATTCAGAAAAAAGGTTTGTCGCTTAAATACCTTTTTCGTTTATTTACTATCCCGTTTTTTCACTTATTTTCATACAAAAATGCACGGTTAATTAACTTTCTTTTAATTACCCATTTTGGGTAATTACCCAAAATAGTGTATCCGGAATCCAAAAATTCAATTCACTAAAATTCAATTCACTAAACTGTGTTGGCAAATTTGTTACTTGTAAAACATAAAGCGCAAACTTTTGAGAATTCAGCCAATTTATTTTTTAACGTTCTGATACGCTTTTATTATATACATACATGCATGTACTACTGTTATTTTTTCTATATATTTACATATATGTATGTATAATTTTTGTGACGTGAATTATTTTTGTTTGTTTTTATTGAATTTTATTTTGAAAACTTCTTTTGCGCTTACATTTTTTTTGACGTATGTAATGACTTTAAATTAATTATGGCCGTTTGGATAAATGCCTTCGTAGAAGTATTTAAGCATATTCGCATAATTACCTCTATGAGGTAATTAAACGTGTCCGCTTTTATACCTTACTCGCTCAATTACCCAAACATTACAGCAACTTGAGTGAGGCAATTAGCGGGGTTTACTGTAGTTGGCCAAAGTGAAATCAGCGGTAAAATCATGGTAAAGCTCTTCAATTCATGATAGTTTTCTTAACGAACTTGTAAATTACAGTTTTTAACATAATCCATAATTGAGCAATCCAACTCAAATCGGACAGTTCGGAGAAGCAATTTTTTTGATTTGCTTTATTTTTTTTTTATTGTACCGATGCTCCTTTTAAACAGCACATTTCAGCATATTTTCAAATTTTATTTTGGCTAATGGTTTCAGAGATATCGGGTTTTAAAATAACCGAATTATAAGAAAATCGTGTTCAATTAAATACTCATAACTTTTTCAATATTGCTCCCAACATAATAATTTTTTGCATTGTTTTTCTTTTTCTGTCTACTATCTAATAAAAAATAGAAACAAATTGTGCACAATGGGCTTGAATGCAGTTTTCGGGATTTAATATTTTAAATCAATTTTTTTCACTGTTTGTGCTCTTCAATTTTCTTAAAAATTTTATGTATTTTACTTTGATATTTTCCACATTTTTAAGGACCAGTTGGTATGGGATTCGAATAACTACTATTTTCCCTGATTTTTTTTTAACTTTCTAAAAATAATTTTTTACGTTTAACCACTGTGCAAAAATTTTCTAGAACATCGTAGGATATATTTTAAATACTAATTCAAATATTTTGTTATTGGCATAATTACTTTATTTTTTGCAAGTTTTATTAGAAAACTTCCATTGACTATAGGCTGATTTATACGGTGATTTAAAGCCATGCCTTTTTTTATATTCTTTTAATGCTCCTACCAAAATCATGTTACATCTTTACGATGATTTTTAAGTCATGCCGTTTTTTTTTAATTTTTGTCGTTAAAAATAATCGTTTGTCTCTTTTTACCCGATAATTATACCGATGAAATTTGGTACAGTGTATACTGGCGATATCAAATGCATTGACAGCACGATTTCAATGTACGAGTATGTATTTTTGTTTAATCCAGAGTACTTCATTCTTATTGAAATTCATGACAGTTTGAACAATTTAATAATTTAGTTATCGGGCTCTTCTGCAAATCACTTTTTGTGAAAGTGATTTGAAATCACAAAAAAGGTGTTCTGTACAGCACAAAATATTTTTGAGTTTTGTGATTTTAAACCGGTAAGCTAACTTGCAATCAATTTGAAATCACATCCTAATTTTTGACCGCACTTTATTATGAATTTCATAATTTATTACATTAATAAATAACACCCTAATCATCAGTAGACTTTGGAAATTTTAGAAATCCAAAGTCTACTGATGATTAGGGTAGTTCCTATGAAATGTCGACATATAGATAGCTGGGAAACATAGAAAACAAACAATTTTTTATTGTTAGAAGCTAGAATAGCGAATAAAAAACTCAATTGATTAATAAATAACTTAATGTGTTTTCGATTGGTTATTTAAGTAATACTATTTATTTTATATGAAATAATTCACTAAATTAAGAAAAAAACCTAGATACGCTTATTTTGTTGTAAGATTTGTTGTATTATTTGGTGATTTGATTTATTGGTTTATTTTACTTTATTTATTAGAAGATATTAACCCTAAAAGTATCAGTAAATTGAAGCACAAAACAGCTGTTTTTTTTTGTGCTTCAGAAGAGTATAAATCACATCGAACATCAGAAAAATTTGTGATTCGCAGAACAGGTACAAATCACATTTGTGCTTTTGAAACGGCATGTGCATTTAAATCACGTGAGTTTTAGAACAGGCATGTATTATTGAATTTCATCAATACAACAATTTTATTCACAAAGTTCGATTTACGAAAAAAAATTATGCTTTTTATTTCAAGAAATGCAACAAAAGGAATTTAATGTTTCTCTTCTTACAGTTCAGAATACTGTCAAGCAAACCAATTTAATTAATAAACTGTGTGTGTAAATGTGGGCTTTTCAAATGTCGTTCATTTTAATTGCATGTTAATTTTTCTCTTTTTTTTAATTTTTCAAAGAGGACTTAGTTTACATCTGAAGTAGATTATTAAAAGTTAAGTGCAACATTTTCAACCACATTTTCAATTGCTAGTTGATTTTATATTGTACTGTATATTGTATTGTAGTGCATATACAGAAATGTGAACATCCCTGTCGGATAATCAGTAGCTGACTACAAAAATAGCCAACTTTTAATTAATTTTTATGAACCAATTTTTAGCTATCATGTATACAATGCAAAAATGTATTTCCAATGTCGTCACCTGGAGGCTCCGTAGATTTCAGATTTTTTTATTATTAATACTATTGCGTAATATTGAAGTATTTTTATATAGGTACATATAAAATTTTCAATTCTGTGGAAGTTTTCTAAAATAAATTTTTTTATGTAAGTACATATGTATATGTATGTCAAATAATAAAGATATTAATATTGTTTTAATTTTAATTAAAAGTGCAAGAATGAGAGTCGTTAACAAAAGACATTTAAGAAGCCTTTTTAAAAAAAGAATGTAATGTATACGCCAACAAACAAACATTTGATGCAATATTATTTATTTAAATTAATGTACTTATGTGCCAAGAAACAGACATTTGTTGCAATATTATTTATTTAAATTATTTCTGAAACTTTCAAGTTTTTTGCAACATGCAATGTAATATTTTTTGTTTGGTGTAATATGTAAAATAAAAATGAAGTTTTTAATAAATTATTTTTGAAAAATTACAAATAAATACGTTAAAAATGTTGACTCATTTATTTTATTACGGAAAAATCAGGCCTGTTCTAAAAATCACGTGATTTCAAAACACATGCCATTTCAAAAGCACAAATGTGATTTGTGCCTGTTCTGCAAATCACAACTTTTTGTGATTTTCGATGTGATTTACTCTCTTCTAAAGCACAAAAAAACTGTTGTTTTTTGCTTCAATTTACTGATATTTTTCTTTTCAGGTTGAATTTTTTTATTCGCGGTATTTTTTGCAAAATAAGGTTATTTTCTTCTACTGAATATAAAAGATAAAATAAAATAAACCGCTCAACCAAACCACAAAATAATACAACAAATTTTTCCACAAAATAAACGTATTTAGTTTTTTCTTAATTTAGTGAATTATTTCGCATAAAATAAATGATTTTACTTAAATAATCAAAAGAAAATACATTAAGTTATTTATTAATGTAATAGATTATGAAATTCATACTAAAGTACGTGCAAAAATTGAGATGTGATTTCAAATTGATTGCAAATTAGCTTACCGATTTAAAATCACAAAAATAAAAAATATTTTGTGTGCAGAACAGCTGTTTTGTGATTTTAAATCACTTTCACAAAAAAGTGATTTGCAGAACAGCCGTGTTTGTGTGCAGAACAAATTTTTTGTGATTTTAAATCACTTTCACAATAAGTGATTTGCAGAACAGCCCTGAATATTTCAATTACATTTGATGTCAGCTAGTTACAAAAAGTTGTTTTTCACCTATAGTGTCAAGAATTAACTTTTCGTTGATTTAAAACTACCTAACTTATGATTGACTTAAAAAGACCTTACTTGCAGCGTTGCCTTTTATGATACTAAAGTGTCAATTTGACCCTTTTTTTAAGTCTATGAGACTTTTTATGACACTTTTTTTAAAATGCCCTTTTTGACTCTTTTTGCACATATGGAGCTTTTTATTAAGAACGATCGAACATAAATATGCATAAATATTGAGTTCTCATTCATATTTGAGCAAGGTTTTATATTAAACTGCTCTTATGTAGGTATATGTATATTAATATATATTTGATAATGAAATCTTTATTTCTGAAAAGAATGTATGTATTTTTATAAATGTATCTATAATATCTGAAAACAAAATAGTCGAATAATGTGATTTGTTTTATTAATAAGTCTGAAGAAGTACAACTGTATTTCAAAAAAGCTTTTACAGCGCAGTCTTTGAGTTTGTATACAAATGTGATTTAAGTTTTAGTTCCATTTAAATACGAAAATTTATTTTTCACTACAAATTTCAATCAAACTTAAATGGCCAATCTTCTTCATTTAAGTTGTATTTAAATTTATTTCATTTATCATATAGTTTTCCGTGCTTGATCTATTACCTCTAGAAGATCACAAAATGATATTTAATTAAAAATAACATCACATGAAATACAATTGTTAAGTTTTTCTATGCTATTGATAAATTTAAAATTTTGTTTGAAGTATTTTTCTATTCTTTCTATGGAATACTCTCATTAATATTTGAAATTTAAGTGAAGCTATCACACTTTCATTTATATATGAGAAATTGCTTAAGACTGAAAAAATTTAATTTGTCCTTTAAATATAACTTAACTTTAAATGAAAATTAATTAATTTTGTTTTTAAATACAAAGTCAAAAAATGGAACTGAGTAAAATTAATATCATTTCAACTGATGTTCTTAATTATATTTGAATAATTTTTCTAAATATAATCATTATATTATATTTTCATTTAAATACATTTACTTTTGAAGAATTTTTATTAGCTTTTATTGTTTTTTAAAAACGTGACCCTTTTCTTCTTGAAAATACCCTTTTTGTGCCACTTTTTGAAAATTTTCGAAGGCAATGCTGCTTACTTGTAGCCAACGGTAGAATAGTGAAAATATTGCTAGCTTCAAAAAGTTAACTGAAAGTTTACATTTAGCAAGTTAACTGTAAGTTAGTTGAAAAGTAGTGTAAAGTCGGACAATTGACTACTTCCTAGGACATCAATAAAATAGTTAGTTGCTTCCATTGAAAAGTAATCCAAGTGTCAGTCAGCACTAGTTGAGGAATAGTTAGTTAACTTAAAGTTAATTTAAAATTAACTCAGTTTCCGACAGGGATGTTATACGAGTACACATGTATTTGTACTTCAATTGTACATATGAATATTCTTCACAATTCACTTTCATTTAGAAAGAAATTAATTTAAATAAGACTTACAGAAATAGTCATGAAGTCTCATAGTTTTTTTTTTTTTCAAGAATTAAAAACATTCTTAATTGATGAGGTCATTTGCCCCTTTTTCGCTGTTCGTATAGAATACTATACATACACACATATGAAGCTGCTCTATTCAAATAAATATTCGTAAAATTCATAATGGATATGTACATATGTATCTTATTATATATACATATGTAAAGGTTTTTTTATTGTCTCAGTTACGCCTTAAAAAATTTAGGTGGGAAATTTAATAATTTTGTGATATCTATGTATAAAAAAGTAAAAAGTATGCTTCATTCTACATTGAAGAAAATAAATTCAGCTACAATTTATTACGCTTGCAGCCAAGAAATTTTTTCAGAGAAATCATTTAATGTTGAAAAGCCATCAATCTTTTTCTTTTCATTTAGAAATATTGCTCGGGAGCTCCAAGTAAGTGCTTGGCGTCAGGCGAAGGTTATTTTGTTAAATTTGTTAAAAATTAACTCTTTTTTTGTGTGTGAGCAAATGATTCCACTGATTTTAGTTCTTTTTTGGTCAGAAAAACCTAAAATGGAACAAGTTGGGAAATATAATACAAAACAGTATTTTATAACTACTGTAATATTCTACAAACTTCTCATTTTAAGCTATAAAGTTGAATTTGTAAATCAAAGAAATATTTAAAATCCAATTGGCAAACATTTTAAGAGAATTTTTATTAACTATAATTTTTACATTTCAATTGGCGATATACTTGTGCACGTAGTTAATATAATTTAGCAGAAAATTAATTGTGTCAAAAGAATTATGTTCGTTTAATAATGTGACACACAGTAAAAACTAATTATTATGTTATAAATTTACACCAATACCTAATTGTGAAAAATGCAATCGCGACATTCCTAAAATTAAACACGTATTCGAAGCAAATGAATTAATTTAGAGCGAATAAAAAAACACCTAAACTAAAACGATTCTAATTACATTAAAAAATAATGCAGAAAATCATCCACAAATCATTCATTCGCTCTAAAAAAATTTTAGAACACATGTAAATAAATACATACAGTTTGTCAGCAATGAGTTTGCACATTAAAAACAAACACGGTTTATTTTTATTTTTTATTTATTCAATCAAAACAATAAGCCCATTGGGACAAAATTGAATAACATTACTAGTAAGTTCAATACATTTTTTATTGTTTGTTTATAATTTTGGATTAAATGAAAGGTTGATTTAAAATTAGAATAATTTTTTTCAAATTGAAATTGTTTCAAAATATCAACAACCTCCAAAATTAAATTGTTTTCTTTCATTTTTTTCTTTATCACTAAGGTTAGGTTAGGTTAGGTTTGACAGGCTGCCAGCTATTGTAAAGCCAGCCCACTTGGGTCCAGTCAGATCCCGTTGTGTTGCCTGGATATGATATGTATCTCAGTAGATCTACATATCACTGGTTTAGAACCAACCCGAGAATCGGATAAAGGAGTCCAATCCGCTTACATCGCATTCCGATATCTCCGTCAAATCATGCAGCATCGGTCTTCCTAGATATAATGCCCTTATATAAGAAAGAGCTGGACACTGACAGAGGAAGTGCTCAACGCTCTCTTCTTCCTCCTCGTCTCTGCAACTTCTACAGAAGTCATTAAATGGAAGATTTAACCTCCTTGCCTTCGTCCCTATGTGACAATGTCCCGCCACAGCTGAACGCAACCTCCGTCGGTGCAAGCCTCTAAGGATAATAGTCCTCCTGTTATCATATCTTGGCCATGACAGCCTTGATATTCGACAGGTACCCTCACTAGACCATCTGTCTTGAGCGGTCGGTTGACGCTGTACTTGTTTCTTACAGCTCGCAAGCGGGATTCCAACGATCCCATCAATATCTCTTTGTTGTAGCTGGACACCGGTCTTTGCCAGTTCATCCGCTACTAGATTTCCGGACACTTCACTGTGCCCTCGTACCTGGATAAGCTCCAGGTTCGAATGTCTCGCTATCTCGTTTAGAGATATCCGGCATTCACGAACCAACCTGGATGTCGTATAGACTCCAGCTAGTGTATACAATGCAGCCTTACTATCAGTACAAATTCGGATATCATTCCCGTATAACCTGTAGTACCTTAACCAGTTAGCTGCATTCATAAATGCCGCAATTTCGGCCTGCGCTACGCTACTCTCATTTTGCAGCTTAAAACTCATCCTCCTCTCATACAAGGGGATAAAGATATCCCCACCGACTCCCGAGTCCGACTTGGATCCATCCGTAAAAATTTCAAGCACGTCCTCTTGACGATCTGTGCCAGTCGTCTCAGATAACAAACCTGATAAGACTACATCAAATCTCCATGTCGGGCAGTAGAGTCGGCGAGCAGTAATCAATATTCTCCGGAAAGTTCACTATTCTTCCTATTATTGAGACATGACCATATCTCGCCTCCTTCCACGTCGCGCTTGACCACAGCCTGATAGCCGAATTCATGGCTATTTCCTTCACCATGAGATCAGCCGGCAGCCAGTTCAGTACCAAGATCACACAAAAATTAAATTTGATGTAATCGCACACAAATCAAGCTAGCTTCAAACTTGTGCTGTGTCATAGTAAAAATCTAAATTACTCGTATTTTGATTTTCTTCAAACTCATATATCAAACCACATGTGCGAATTTATTCTTTAACATGCTCATATTAATTTCATTTGTATGTTTGCAACATTCGAAACCCATGCCATATAAGAGAATATTACATATGTGTGTATATAAAACAGTATAAAAAGTGGTGCCGCTGTAGTGGGCATTTTGGGGATTCACGAAGCCGATTTTGCGAATTCCCAAAAAAAATCGCTAACCGATTTGGGGCCGGTTTTTCATATGCGGTGCGTGTTTGGGCCGTGGAGCATTCAGCTGAACTATGTATAAACGGTCATTCGCTTTAGTGCAAAAATTAAAGTTACCGTATTGATTCTAAGGAAGTGGGGGGATTTTAACGTTTCCTGAAGCTGACTTTCGAAATTCCAAAAAAAAAAAAACTCGGAACCGTTTCGCTAACCGAATCTGAACCGCTAACCGGAATATCTGAACTAATAACGGCCCATTCGATTTAGTACGAAAATTGAAGTTGCCATATTGTTTCCGGGGACGTGAAAATGAATTCACATAGAAAATGTGAATTCATTTCTAGGGGAACCCTATTAACGATTGCAATTTTCGGAAACTGGAAATTTTTCATGGAAATTACTATTTACGATAGGGGTGAATGTAAAGAAGGAACCAAGTGCAAAAGAGATCAAACGTATCTTTGCAGTGGAAAAGTTCCGTTCATCGAAATAACAAAAGAATGAGAGATCACATTTATGTTATAATTAGTTATTACTAATAATATCTGTGGCATTATATTACAACATCTTAAGTCGAGATAAGACTAAAAAAAGTTTCTTGTTGAAATTTCAATGAATAACTGTATTTAAGATTATAAGAAAATAAACCAGAAGGTTCATACTAAAGTAGAATCTTACAGATCAATAAGTCTACTGCCAACAATTTCAAAACTATTTGAGAAATTGCTAATGATGAAGTTGAGTCCAGTACTGGAAAAAATAGAATGTATTCCTGATCATCAGTTCGGTTTTAGGGCCAAACATAGTACCATCGAACAGACACACAGACTAGTTAATGTCATAAGAAAATCATTTGAAGACAAGAAGTATTGCTCTGCACATTTCATTGACGTTTCCCAAGCTTTTGACAAAGTGTGGCATGACGGTTTAATGCACAAAATAAAACTAAACTTTCCTGCGAACACACACAAACTTTTTGAAAGTTATTTGTATGGACGTAAATTTATCGTTAAGGATGGTGACTTTTATAGCCCCATTCAACCAGTCGACGCAGGCGTCCCACAAGGCAGCATACTGGGCCCTACCTTATACTTGATTTATGCTTCTGACATGCCAACAAGCGATAAAATTCATACATCCACGTTTGTAGACGATACGGCTTTTTTCAGTGTACATGAAAACCACCAGACAGCATCACAAAATTTGCAGGAACATATTTACAATTTAGAGAAATATGGTTAAAACTCTGGAAATCAAAGTCAATGAACAAAAATGTGTCCATATCACGTTCACACTGCGTAAAAATACATGTCCGTCAATAAAAATTAATAATCAAATAATTTCACAACACAGTGACGTCAAATATCTCGGTATTCACCTCGACCGTCGACTAACTTGGAAGAAACACATTGACGCAAAAACAACCCAGATGAAATTAAAAGGCGCGCAATTGAATTGGCTCATCGGCAGAAATTCCACCCTGAGCTTAGATTGCAAACTTTTGCTGTATAACGCGATCCTAAAGCCAATATGGTGCTATGGAATTCAACTATGGGGCACCGCCTCCGCATCGAATATTGGAAAAAATTCAAAGGCGTCAAAACAGCGTTCTACGTACGATTACAGCAGCCCCATGGTATGTAAAAAATTCTCGAATTCACAAGGACCTAAACGTACCTTTAGTAAAAGCTGAATTTGCCAAATATGCTGGAAGGTATATAACCAAACTTGAAATCCACCCAAATCCACTTGCTCGAGACATCCTTACCTTTGGTGGTCACACACGATTAAAAAGAAAGGACACCCTGGCTTCCATTCGGGAGCATAACAGATGATGTCCTGTGGCACGGTATTCTGATACATTCGCTGGATCATAATTTTTTGTCTAGCATTGGCTGGACTTGAAGAAAATTTTTTAGTTATTAAGATTTGAATAATTGTTGTTAGTTCTTCTTGAAGATTCAACAAATAAATAAAAATTGATAAAAAAAAAAAATAAACCAGAATAACAAAAAATTTTTTTTTGTCAATAATACGAAAAAATATTTTGACAAATAAAAATTTTGCACTTAACAAACACCACAGATATGTATTCCGATGGTTGAACATTTTTTCCAACAAAGTATCGTCGATACACATTTTTCATTTGCCCTTATGTACGACAATTTAGCAGGTGCGATATACGAGTAAGCGTATATTACCGATCAACCATTTGAATTTGTTTTCTCTTTTCGATAATATTAAAGAAAAAGCGGAAATGGTACACATTTAATGTATCCGGAAAATTTCAGTTTAATGTAAACACACGAAAAAAAACACATCAAACAAAAGGCATTGTCATTTGAAACATAAAACAGAAGAAAATCTTTGTAAAGATACAATATGAAATCAATGTTATATGATACATATATTTTTATGTATATAGTGAGTGATGATGTCACGTGCCATAATTTTAAACAAACAGTAGTGTTGGTGTTTTATTTATAAAAATTCATAAGCCGATGCATGTTATACTTATAGCAAAAGCTGTTGATAGTAAGTAGTTAAATAAAAACTGAATTTGCATTAATTTGAATTGTTTGATCAGAAAGAGAAAATTTTTAAACACAAATTTATACCATTATTGTTTTACATAATAAACTATCCCTTTAATTATTAAGTGATTCATTTGAGAATTTTATAAATAAAAGCAAAAATAAAATAAAAATACCGGAAGAAAACCACAAATATGTTCTGATGTGTTTTTTGCGTAAAACTATTTATTTCTAGTATTTCAAAAAAAAAAACAAAAGTATTACGAATATGGTCAAATTGCATGCAAACTTGTAATGTATTGGTTTTTAATAGTCACCATCAAACAAAATGACTACAACGACGCGGCGCACCTTTTTTCTTTTACTCAAATTTTCGATGAAAGTATCACCTTAATTTTTCTACAATATTTTTTTTTAACAAAAAAAAAAAAAAAGGAAAATAAATAAATCCTGAAGCGCCCACAAAGCAACATTTTTTGCATGCCGTATACTAGCAAACATACATACACTGCACGTCATCAGGTTAGCGCCCCTCTTTACACTTTCTTTTAATGTCAAATGGTACCTAATGTTATTTACCTAGTGTTACGAACTACGAAATTTTTATACAAACATACATACATACACTGCACGTCATCAGGTTAGCGCCCCTCTTTACACTTTCTTTTAATGTCAAATGGTACCTAATGTTATGTACCTAGTGTTACGAACTTACAATTTTTATCTATTTAACTTCTATAAATTCTTCTTAAAATAAAACAATAATGGCTAGTGTAACGTTAAAGTTAATATTTTATCTTTAATTTTTAGATAAAATATATTATTAAATTGAAATGTTGTTTAAGCTCGAGGTCAGTTTTGTTTTTTATATACGAGGGCGGTTCAGAAACTTCTTAGCCTAGCACAAAAAGCGCGGTATAAACAGAAAAAAGTTAAGTGTTTTGGAAACTTCCATCTCTGCTATGAACACATGTTAAATTTTGTTTCGATCTGGTAACTCCTTCATATAGAAACAGATGTTCACAAAAGACGCATCCGCGATTTATTTACAATGCAGAAATTAGAAATGCGTGGTGTCATTAAATATTTACATAAAAAAGGTTAATAGGGACAAGAAATTCATAATGATATGTTGAATGTGTTAGGTGAAAGTGCTCCTTCGTATGCAACCGTAAAAAATTGGGTTGCTGAATTTAAACGTGTTCGTACAAGCATTGAAGATGAACCACGTAGTGGACGTCCAAAAACAGCAACAACAAAGAAATTGTAGCCAAAGTGCATGATATGGTATTAAATGATCGACAAATAAATCTCAAATGATCGAGTCCATTTAATTTGCATGAAGAACTACAGATGAAACTCTTTCTTTCTGCAAGATGGGTGCCGCATTTGTTAACAGTCGACCAAAAACGCATAAGAATGAACATTTCTCAAGCTTGTTTGGATCGTTTTAAGCGAAATAAAATGGATTTTAAGCGTCGTTTCATAACTGTTGATGAGACATGGATCCACCACTATACTCCAGAGACAAAAGAATGGACTGAAGCTGGAGGAAGTGCCCCAAAAGGCAAAAACAATTCAATCGGCTGGTTATGGCAACGGTTTTTTGCCACATTGCCGCCACAAGATATTTTGTATACTAAATTTGACTTATCTAATTTATTTATATGAAGGAGCACTTTCACGACGTGATATGGTTTATATAGGAAGAACAAAGAATAAATTGAAGAGTAGATTAGCAGGATATAAGTCTGATCAGAAATATAGAAATATTAATTCGTCACAGAAGACGGCTTTGTCGATACATTGTCGTGATTTAAATCACAATCCCCATTTTAATAAGGTTTCCATATTAAATACGGAAAATAGTTATAGAAAACGGTATATGTTGGAGATGCTGCAGGTAATTGATATACCAATAGCTAATAGAATTAATTTTAGAAAATATACAGAAAGTTTTGCTCAGAACTATAGACATTTAATTTATAAAGAAGGCCTTGTTACACTATCATACACGATCGTGCGATCTACTAAATAAAGCCTGTGTGCTGAAGAAGTACTAAAAATGCAACCGTGCAACAGTTTTTGACAAATCGTGCGATTTGAAAAATTTTATGAGACTTTTCAAAACATTATGGTTTCTGTGCGATCAGTGTGGTATATATTGTAAATAATATGATAATATTGTTGGTGCCTAGAGAAAAAAATACAAGTGATGTAAAATTATTTTGTTAATAAAAGTTTTTAATTATTTTATTGTGTATAAAAATTATTGCAATTATACTTGTAGTTATAATAGTGTAGCCTACAACGCCATTTTGAAACGATTTTTTCAAGTCGGCCAGACTTTTGAAACAGTTTCCTGTGAATGAATCGTACGATTGTGTAGGATAGTGAATCAGGGCCTTAAGAATAGAGTAATAAATTAGCTAATTAAGATATCTATAATTATGTATATAACAATTGTTATATACGTTAATAATATGTTAATAATCTTTATATATGTTAATAATCTTTTTATGTAATTTTTTGTTAAAATTTACGTTGAATGTTTTTATGCATGTTAAAATTGTTTTCAATATGTTTTCAAATATTTTAGATTTTGCAAACAAAACTAAAAAAAATTTTTCCAGAAGAAGTCTTCTGAAGGAAGACGAAATATCGAATATAATTAAAACATTTTTTATATAAAAACAAAACTGACCTCAAGCTTAAACAACATTTCAATTTAATTTATAAAAAAAGGTAAAATAATTAGGATCAAGATAAAGTATATTACAATACGTAATCAAAATCAGGATAGCGCCCTTTGCTATAATTTCAACATACTTCGTATTTTAAGCAAAAATGTTGTTTTTTATTGCCAGTTTGTGGTATTTTGAAAATCTTTTAATAAAATTAAGAATGTGTGGTAACGCCTTTATTTGAATTGACCTCGAAAATTCGATTGCGAATGGAATTGTACAGACTTTCAATGTAATCCAACGAAATTGTGGACCAAGCGTACTTGATGGCTGCGATTAGTTCTGTACTAATACTTTCCTAGCCAACCAACCCCATACTTTTTCGATTATATTTAGGTCGGGCGAGTCCGGTGGCCCCTCAAGAACATCAACTTTTTGGATTTGAATCCATGATTCTAAATCTGGCTGTAAGAATTAAGGCATTGCCGTGTTGCAAATGGCACTCTAGACTCCCTAACAAGTTTTGGAATTGAAAAAAAGCCATTTCTATAGTTTTTCGCATTCATGCGTGAAGTTAAAAACTGCAATTTGCAAGTGCCATAGTAGGATATAGCTCCCTCTCGGCTGTGCAACCGGTACAAGAGGTGTTCCTTTTTGCATAGGTCATGCCAGTTAAAATTTTACCCATCGGGCCTTTCTAAATTGAATATCTTTTCATCTGAAAAGACCACGTATTTCCACTGAGCAGACCATGTCATATGTGTGGTCGGTTAAAATCTAAGCGCATTTCCTTTCTTAGCGTATTAAGTGGTGGCTTCTTTTTCAATTCCTGCCTCCGTATATATGCTGTTTTTCTTATTACCCCTTTATTACGTCTCGCTCCTCTCGCTTTAACACAAATCTTTTCCGTAATATTGGCAGACGAGTCGTGGGAATTAAATGCTTCCCTCAGTATAGCTCTCCTATCTGCTTCAGAAATCATTCGATTGTTACCGCCTTTATAATTTTTTCCATAGTTTTCTTTATTTTTAATAAAATTGGCTATGGTTTTCCTGTGTCTTCCAGTTTTTTCGGCAATTTTATGGAGGAATAATCCTGCGTCATAATAAGCTTCAATTTTCGATTTTTCCCTCCGAAGATAAAACTGTTCCTCTTCCCATATTTTGCAATTTTTTGAAGATATTGAATATTTCAAGCCGCACAAAAGAATTGATGACAGTAATTGCAAAGGCAAACTAGATAACTTAAATTCTATTTCACGGGCGCCAATCTGATGAAGCAGAATAAGTGCAAATAACATAGAACGGTTCTTTTATTGAGCTTAGTTTTCATGTGTGTGAGAGAGAGAGAGAGAGAGAGATCGCACATGATGATTGCAAAACAACACACAAATTAAGAAGTTACGCGCAATATTGCAATAGAAAAGGTAAAAAGTAAATAAGTAATTTGGGGGACGCTAACCTGATGACGCGCAGTGTATGTATTTGCATATGTGTACTCGTATTTGTTTATTTGTTTTATCGAAAATATTCAAAAACATGAAGTTTATTTTAAAGCTTTTTTATTTTTATGTTTAATACTACATACTTTGGCTTCTAAAATGTGGCAAAACTTGTTTTACATTAATGACAAAACAAGCAAGCAACCAACCAACAAACGATATAATTTAAAATTGCATGGTTATAAATTTAATATGTTAGTCTGTCTTTTATTATTATTTTAAAACTTTTCCAATGATAATTTTGAAAGAAAAAGTATCTTTTGTGGTGATCTCATTTAATGTTTTGGCCTGGCGCAATAATAAAATAAATACAATTTTTTTTCTACAATTTCTTGAGAACATGTTTCGAAAGAGTGTACAAAAACAAAAAGTTTGTGCAATGGTGTCTCTGATAAGAAGATAATGAATACGACATTCTTAAAACGCTTTACAAATATACGTACAAGTATATTATATGGTGAAACTATTATTTTATGTAGTATTGTGTGGCTTATTTAATGGAAAAATGATAAGAAAAAACATATTAAAAAAAACTATGTCGGTTTAAGGTGAGTGGATACAAAATATGTGCGTACTTAGGTTCCATATGTTTGTAAAGAGTGCTTTGTTTGATATCCGATTTAACTTCTTATCGGTATTTTTGCAGAACAGTTGTTTAGCCTGTCTACCTGCCAACATTTCATAGGTGCTAACCTAATTCTCAATTAGGACATAATTTCCATCGACTGTAAGACGACATTTCATAGTCCACAGACATTGAATTTAGCACCAAAGTACACAGAAAGGAAAAGTTCGTACTAAATTTAAGTATTTTTTGCTTGCTTTTAGTACGATTCGTACCCAAAAATTTAAGTACGAATTACAAGTCTACTTAAAATAAGGGGATTATTCAAGAAAACTAATGCTTTTAAGTCTTAAAATAAGTATAAAAATCTTGAATCAAGTGCAGAATTCTTGAACGAAATAATAAAACCAAAACAAAGACACAAATACATACATGAGAATAAATTGCTAAGAGATAGAAATAAAAGGTTCCCTAAAAAAAAACTGTTTTTGTTTTACTTCTGAAATATTATTTAAGCATATTACTTTTTGAGTTCTCATTAATTTATTTAAAATTTTAGAATATATAGTTCATTGTTTGAAAATATTTAAAAAATTTTCCAAATCTACTGGTAATTAGGATAACATCTATGAAATGTCGATATATCGATCCTTTACTGCCACATAGTCATAACTAAAAAAAAGCTTGTTTCGAGGAAAACACATTTCAAATTTTTAGTTCCCATACAAGTCTTAGAAATTTTCTTTTTAGAAAATGTCTCCTAAAGGAAACAGTTTAAAAGTAATCTGAATAATTTTTTTTCACAATATAAAAGGTAGTACTGTTAAAAAAAATAAAATAAAATAAATAAATAAATAAATAAATAAATAAAAGTATTTAGTGCTTGAACAATCTGTACTTGAATTAAGTAATCCATATTTGATTAAAACCCGTACTTTTGACAGCACTTGGGATTGATTTTAGTACGGATGGATTGAATTTTCTTTTCAGTGTACAGGGTTTTATGGTAGCAGATTTATATTTTCAAACTTTTATATAAAACGTAATAATTGGCACAAAGTTTTATTAAGAACATTGAACGATAGAATCGAATACCTTGTGTTCTGCGCCACACGCTGCAGTAAAATTGGTTCAACTGATTTGATTTCTCGAAGAATATTTTCCTTTAAAGCCACAAGGGATTGGAGATTGTCATTATAGCCCTCTATTTGTGGTATCTCCATAAAAAAAAAATCCATGAGAGTTAGATCGGGCAAACTCGGTGGTCATGGGTTGTCCCCAAAGCGTCTGATCAATTTTAGGGGGATATTTTTCCGAAGCAAATTTATCATAGCTCTAGCTGTGTGTGCAGTCGCCCCATTCTGGTGAAACTACGTATGTGAAGGTAAAAAGAATTCCGTATTCATGTGTCGATAATATCATCGTAGACATTCGTCGCCTGGCATCAAGAATTTTCGAAAACAAAATATCCAATTTTTTTTTTTGTATTTTTAAACAAACACATAAAAACTGCGAAGCTTTTTTACTTGTCTGCGGTAACACCCAGGGTCTAAGGCAGGAATCGAACCTGCGACTTCGAAACTGTTGATCGAGTACTCTACCAAATTAGCCAAGGAAGCACCTGCAATCTTGGAGACCAGTAAAGGCAGTTTTGCTTGCTAACGTGGCCGTTTAAGTTAATATGAGCCTCGCCGCTCCAACAAAAAATAAATAAAAATGGGAGTTACATAGACCACTGCGACAAATGACAAAAGACGGCTGACAAATCCGCATCGTTTCACAAAAAGTTTTGCGTTAATCAATGTCACTTTCTTTCAGTTCTTGAACGATTCGAATTTTAAAAAATTTTTTAAAACTGCAAAAAATTACACCAGAAGTAACAAAAAATTGGTGCATTTGGCAACATTTGGAACATGTTATAAAACACAATGGAAAACAAAACTTTTACTGATTATTACTTAAATTTTTTTTTAAATTTAATTAAATTTGAGCTTTCTGTTTACTGACGGTGACTTTTGTTCACCAAACACGTGCGCAACAAAATGTTTAACATTTTTTAAATAAAGTATTTTACTTGAAATAGCAGTTAAATCAGATGAAGTTTCTTTTAAATACATTAATTTTTATATTTATTTATCAACCATATTCCGAGAAACGAGCAAAGCGTTCTGCAAAACGCTTAATTGATTTCTAGGTGTTCTAAGGAACGCGCGTTCGGAGTTTTTTTTTCCAAAAAAATAAAACCAGTGTTTCACATACGTATATATGTTTGTGGTAGTTATATAAAACGAAAAAAAAAAATTTGAAAACAAATAGTAAAATTTTTTTATTTAGTTTTTTTAATTGAAAATGTGTAAAATTCTTTCAACTTTTTATTGAAACAAAAAAAACATTATACCTATTTTAATTGTGAATAATTTTATTGTCTTTTACAAGTTCGGTTTTAGCAAATTCAATCAGTTCACTTCAATATACACATGCGAGTTGAATTCGCCAGTTTTAAGCGATATGCGTTTTCCACAACAGCTATTTGGCGATTTCAAATCGCAAAAACATACTTCTTGCATTATACGTTTCTTAGAACGCCTATTCGGCGTTTTCAACTCGAAAACGCTAAATTTAAGCGATTTGTGTTTCTCGGAACATGCCTGTATATCATAGGCATTGAGAGCAGTTTTAAAATGCCCAATATTAAATTTTATTTCAGATTTTATTGTTCCTATTTCATTTTTTTTTTTTTTTTTTTGTAAATTTTTGACCTTAAATGCTGTATCTTACCTTTTTATATGAAAATAGTTCCTTTTGTAAACGCTGCCTTTCAGCAGACGGTTGTTGTCCTTTGCCACGTATAAATTTTAACATGTTGTCAGTTCCCCAGTTCTATTAGTTAAATATAACTTCGTTTATCTCAATAAGAGATTAATTAAAAAATAATGGCAGTATTATCTATTAAAACTAAAAAAAAAAGAAGAAAGAAATAAAAACAAATTTACATCATTTACAAATTAAAATAAAAATAATTGAAGGAATAAATATTGAAAAGCTTCAGTAGGCTTAAGTAGTTTTAAACTGATATAAGTAACAATATTTATATCTGTGGGCGTTAAACTCAACTTCTTACTCGTACTACACATACATACACACTCATACATAATACATGGCTTTTTGTGTTTCAAAGGCAATTTAGAACCTCTTAAGAAAAAAGAAAGAAAATCCTAAATAATATTTTCTATTCAATTGAGTTTATTTAATCTATTCATAGAAACTGGTTTTTGCAAAACTTGTCTGCTATCGAATTTAATAGTTACAATACATACATACACCGCAAACTTGTACAGATTTTTTTTCCTTTTTGCGTTGACTTATTGGTGGTTGGTGGCTTCTACATTGTTTTTCTTTTTTTTTATAATAACTTTTGCAACGTTTTGTGTAAAATAAACTATTAGTAGTTAAAAACAAAATGAGAGTGCACAAATAAATTTAGATTTTAGTTTAATAATAATTAGTTTTTTATAAAACTAGTTGAGACAAGAAATCTTTCCTTTAAACTATTTAAATACCAAACTATTTAAATGCTAAACACGAAAAATAGTTCAAATTAGCATTACGTACATATTTCTGGATTTGAAATTTAAAAAACAAAAAATTCAAATCTTTATACATCACATACCAGCGAAGAAAAAAACAAACAGTTGGTTATCAAGGTATACTAGCATACTCCTAAAGAGTTCAACTATCGTCCATGTTCTGAAAAACACAGCGTTTTAAAATCGCATATACAGCCATGTCACAGAGCTTAATTCCATTCGGAAACGAAATTGAATTCGTTTGTTGGTTCTTCAACAAGTGAAACACTAAAAAGTTTTCCGGAATAAAATCTTTACAATTTCAAGAATGAAATTCGTTTTTTCTTTTCGATATGATTCCACTCCGAACTACTTTTCAGTTGAGAGAGAGAGAGAGAGAGAGAATTGACTAGCTCAAGGCAGCTTTATAATAGGTAATGGCAGATATTGTGCTTCACACGACGAATTTATACAACAAATATTTGCCGGCGAGTTCGTCGCGATGGGCAAAATTCGTCGTTCGTCGCAGTTGTGTTCCTAGCATAAAAGTGCAATTTATATACGGTGCACTCGCGATAATATGAACACTCTAATATATGATAACTTTTTTTCTTTCATTGACTACTCTAAAATATCAACTCAATGCAAAAGTTTTAAAATATGAACAGTTTTTTTTAGCAGAAAACTACAGTCAGCTCTCAATTACCAACTATAATGGAAGCCAATTAAACGAAGCTCGGGGTAGTTAATTTGGCTGATGCATAAACATTTACATCCCCGCTACATACGAAAATACACAACTCAATTATGAATATTCTTACGGAATTTATTTCTCATGGATTGTATTTCTCACGTTAAGTACTTTCCTCAATTCAAATTAAAGAGAAAACCACAATTTCTGTTAACATGACCATAGGAACCCAAAAAGTTGATCTCCCTGTATCCTTTTTAGCAAATGAAAGGAAGGAAAAAATAAAAAACATCATACCTACTTAATAATGTTTTCTTATAATTGGAGGAAAGTGAAAACTCGCGTGGAATTTTCACTTGAAGAGTGAGAGACAGAGAGAGAGAGAGAGAGTACGGTAAGATAGTTTACAGACCTGCCGAAGGAATGCTGACAAAACTTGAATACAAATCTTATTTAAAATTCTAACGATATTGTCAAAATGTTTAAGCTTTTGACTAATTTGAGCATGCTTTTCTGCGCTTGGACCGTCCAATTTGATTTTCTGTTATTTTTTTTTTAGTAAACACTTGCCGTAGCTAAGTGTCAGTTTACACACATCAAGTTTAACTCAAGTCTTGAGTTTGTGGGAGAACGGGGAGAAGAGAATGGAAAAGAGTGCAGACTTGACGGTACCGTCAATTTTAAAATGAAATGCCGAAAAATATGAAAATTTGAAGGCAGAAGAACTTAAACTTGACGACATAAAGCTTTTGTGTGTGAACATAAATGCAAGTTTAAAAGCAAATTGAAGTAGAATTGATCAAGAAAACCTGATGTGTGTAAACTGAGACTAATATTGTTCATTGAACCAATTTTGTTCTTGATTACTCGGGTTCCTAAAGTTTTCTAGATTCAGGTAGTTAATGAAGTGGAGAATTTTTTTTTGTAATATATATAATCTATGTAAAAAAATTTTATATTATTATAAGCCACAACAATAACAAGAGTTTTCAGAAAACAGTCATTTAATTTCTAATTTGAGCAGAAAAAAATGTAGGTCCATATTTACCAATAAAATATTATAAATAGCTTGTTTTCTATGTTTCCCAGCTATCTATATGTCGACATTTCATAGGAGCTACCCTAATCATCAGTTGACTTTGCTATTTATAATTTTTTATTGGTATCAATGTTAGAAGCTAAAATAGCGAAAACTCAATTGTCCATATTTACATTAAAAAAAAATATTTGGATAAGATATTTTAGAATTGGTCAATATTCTAACAAGTGAGTTTATTCACTTTATTGGCTTCTAATATTGATATCAATCAAAAAATTATAAACAGCTTGTTTTCTATGTTTCCTAGTTGTCTATAAATCGACATTTTACAGGAACTACCCTAATCATCAATAGATTTGAAAGTATTTAAAGGTTATCTCAAACCCTCAAATATTTTATTGAGAATTATTAGCGCATTTTTCTTTTTAAATTCTCAATAATGGCATATAACTTTAAATGCTTGAGCATATCTTTCAAAGATTTCCAAATCCACTGATGGTTAGGGCAGCTCCTATGAAATTTCGACATATATACCGCTAGGAAATATAGAAAACAAGCTGTTTATAATTTTTTGATTAGTCAATATTGTTTTGCCATAAAAGATTCGTACAAGTTGCTTTATGTTCAAATTTCTTAACACTTAAAATGTCATTAGCTCTTTTAACCAAAATGAGTTAAAGGTATTTATTTACAGTATTAGTATCAATATTATACAATTGTTTTGCATTTGAAAGGTTTCTGTGAAAATATTTAGGTAAGCGAGTTTTTCTTAAAAACAGAAAAAACAAATAATAAAATACACATACAAATGAATATATAACGTTATGTTGACTTTTGGCAGAGCATCTTAGTACAAAAGAAAAAATGTATAAAATTAATGAATTGAATTTGAATTATATTTTATTCATGCCAGTATGTAATATGCCAAGTTATATATGTAATGAAGTTCATAACCTGTGTCGCAATTGTTGGCATTTTCCGACCAAACTTGGTCGTACATTATTCGTTTGATTGGCTGCTCGGCTAAACCTTATTTTAGTCTTTTTGAAAACATTCAACTCTGCCTTTTAGGAAACTCCGAATATTGGTCACCTCAAAAAATTTAAACTGTCGGCAACCCTATTTACTTCTAAGCATGAAAAGCAAATGTTAAATATTTCTTTGTAAAAATGTGTAAGAAATATAACAGCAACAAGAACAAAAGAAATTTGGTTTTTTATATATTGGCCTTGTACGTGTTTTGTTCGATTTCTGGTTTAGCTTGTAAGGTCTATTACTTTTATAATTAATACGTTTTAATAATTTTTGCTCCCGACGTTTCGTCGATTAGTTGTCGACTTTTTCAAGGATTTTATGTCAGAATAAATATTTAAAACTATAAAATATTGAAAATACAAATAACTTTACAGCTTTAACCTAATATCACAGTTTTTTGTGATAAATTATTTCCAGTTTAAAGTCAAAATTTTATTTTACTAATTTTGAGTAAATTTATTTAAAAAAAAAGATATTATAGTTCCATATCATGCTAAAATCGATTTCAATAATAGAAGTAACATATTGATTTAATATTTGCAATAAATTTCTCAAGCACAAGGTCCCTTTCAGTTTTTTTTAAAGATACTGTTCTTTTATTTTTCGTCTTCCTTCGGAAGACTTCTTCAGGAAAATTTGTTTTCTGTGTTATAAATTCAATGTCTTCCTTCAGAAGAGTTCTTCAGAAAAATTTGTTTGTTATAATGCAATAAAATATTACGAAATATCGAAAAATAATAGAAAATATAAGAAAAGATCTTGAGCTAGAGAAATATATTGCAAATATTAACTAAATAAAGGTCAAAGGAACTAGCATCAAGAGTAACATATTGATGTTTCAAATATTTTTATTGACACAAAAGCTGAAATGTATATTGAAAAGAATACGAATTCGAACGAAATTTTTTGATGTCCACAGAATATTGCTCATCGATTATCTTGAAAAAAGAAACACAATCACAGGAAAGTATTTTCGTGCATTATTGGATCAATTAATTGATGCAATCAAGAAAACACGACCACATTTAAAGAAGAAAAAAAATGCTGTTGATTCAAGCTATCGCAGTGAAATACACTTCGAATTGGTTGATCATCCACATTATAGTCGAGATTTAGCTCCTAGTGACTTTTTCCTGTTTCCAAACTTGAAAAGCTATGATGAGAAATAAATGGTTTTTGAAGTCTTTTTTTCCTATTTAGGCTTCAATATCAATCCGCCCTCGTACATATTGTGAGTATGAAACAATATGTTACATATTGGGAATGATCAATTGTAATTCTAGTTTATTCATGTATAAGAGTTATTAAATGAATTTTTATATGTTCCGACATCTTTTGTTTTCGTTACACTATTGTTATTTTTGTTATTCTTCCATAATTTAAAAACTATCGAATAAAAATTATACTTTATATGAAAAATACATATACGTTTTTCAATATTAAAAAATTTATCTTTTCTGAAGGATTTTGGTAAGTTTTAGATCTAAGTTTGGTCGGATTGAAAATTTTTGTGTGGTAACTCCGTTCGTAACATATGTATTCAGAAACGCGTTCTTGTATGTATATTCACAAAAATGTTTTACATATTTGAAAAATATTGAATTAACAAATGCATAACAAAAAAAAATTAAAAGGTATGAAAAACGAGATTATCTACAACAAAATCTTTCTCTATAACTTTTTTTTTTTACCGGTGAAAAATTATATCGCTCCTTTATTGCAACATACTCATAACGCAAAAAAAAGCTTGTTTCGAGAAAAACACATTTCACAATTTTAGTTTCCATACAAGTCTTAGAAAAATTTTTTTAGAAAATATCTCCGGAAGGAAACAGTTTAAAGGTAATTTAAATAAAATTTTGGCACAATATAAAAGCTAGTACTGTTAACAATTCTGCATTGTTAACTCGAAAAGCTAATTTTTTAAGATATGATTATGTTGCAATAAAGGAGGGATATGATCACTGAAAATGATCAACTAATTTATAGATAAAAATACAAAATTATGGACTTATCGAGACATTGTAGAACCAGTTCCTAAAAACTACATAAAAAAATTGATTTTCTAGTTCGAACCTAGCAGCATATACATACATACATGCATACCTTACAAGATTTGGCCCACACTAAACACAAACAAAAGCTAGAAAAATTATCCATAAATCACTTTTTACTTTTTTGTAATACCTATTCGATTTCGAAAAATACACCTTTTTGAATTTCAATGTTAATGTCCCTTATTACTACCTGTCCTTATTATTTCGTCTACGACTTTAAATATACATAACGTTAGCTAAAATGAAGAAAATCAAAGTCGACTGTTTGATTAATTATTATGATTTGTTAATACAAAATTAGGTTTTTTTTTAAACAAAAACAAAGAGACGTAACTACAAGTATATTTGCAAAACGGGGAGATCGTTTTAAGTGAAATAGTTCAAAGATACCAATGATTTAATTTTGAAAACAGTTCCTGACCAATTCGAGATATATAAGTCAATTGGTGAACTGCTTAATCCTTTTGGCTTACCATCACACAATCTTTTACTATACGTACTTTTACATAATTTACGCCCAGGTCCTAAAAGATAACTTCCAATAATTCCAATAAAAACGTCCTTTTTAATTACTATTAACAAGTCCCAGAAAGGAACTTTCTCTTAGGCAGGAATCGATTTGAGAAAAACATATATTTCTAAAGGGCAAATATATGTAGGTTGATTTGAGTTGGCAACAGAAGCAATCTACATACCTATATACATATTTTCTAACACAAAATCACTCGGTATCGAATATTGCTTACTAGGTAGCTCTACGCCTCATGCATATTGATTGTATATTCATCACATAAGTACATATTTTCTATCAAACAAACAATTGTTTGTATGCACATCTTTCCTGGTAAAAAAAAAATTGTGTAATTGTTTTTACTTTTACTCTTTTATTTAAACAAACATGAAGAATGGACGAGCAATGCCGCGGATACGACTAGTAAACTATAAACAAAAATTATTTTATTAGTTTCACATACGGAACTTTGGAAAATATAAATCAAATAAATGGTGTCTGGTAGTCTACCACGTCATTAGAATTATGAGAACTATGTCACTTCAGTCGCAGAGGGTTAATAGTGCTAAACGTATTCCTAAAACCACATACATTTACAATCGCGTCACAATTTTTATGTTTAGACATTATCAGCAATAAGTGCGAACTTAGCTTATACTTAAGTAACAGCTATTGGCTTATTACCTTATTTAACTTTAATTATAAAATCAAAACTGAATAGGTGCCTATACCACGAAATATACATATAAGTATACATAGGTACGTACTGTGTATTATACCATTAAATGCAACGACCTTGACATAAAAGACAACACAGTTTTAAAAGTATTTCCATTGGCAAAGTGTCTGTACAAGCAGAACTCTTTAGTTACTAAAACAAATTGTTTAAGTAGATATGCGCACACATTAAAAACGCATACCTACCTACTTATGTATATGGCTGTGAAATGTTTGACCGGCAAATTTTTGAGCAGAGTAGCAATACAAACACCAAACTAGTAAAGCAACAGGTTCTTTTAAGTACTAAAATCACAAAATAGATATGGCGAACATTTATATTTTTAGCTCTATGATATACTACTATATCGGAAAGCATTTTATATCCAATTCCATTCATGTTCTTTTATGTACATTTGTAAATGCAGAAATTTCCGCTATACAACTATCTTTAATTGAGCAACAAAAACCTCTAGTTATATGACCACACCCACAAGTACTAACTAACATAAGCAAATGACAAAAATAATTTATGCATTTCGAATGCACTTTGCATTTTACGCATGTTTGTTTAAATAATGTTTTTTTCTGTTAAGTAAAACAATTGTTGTTGTTATTCTTGAACGGACTGTAACTGCAAATCTGTTCCAACCACAACTACGTTTAGCAAATAAATGTTTAATGAAGTGCACCAACAGCAAGCAAAGAACAAACTGAAAGAACTGCATCGACCCTGGCTGGTATGGACGACGCGTTCAGCGAAAAGAACATGTAAAAATAATATTCCGGATGACGTTTACTCTTCAATCGCTTTTAAAAAATGTATGTACATATGTTATGAGTCACAGATATTCTTATTTATGTAGATTTGTAAAAATAGAATGTAAATCACTATAAATTTTATTCAAGATGTACTTCAAGCGCGGTTTTGTTTGTTAAGAATATTTTTGTTTTGGTTTCTTATATTATTAATTACCATTTAGTTTTAATGTTTACTAATGAAAAACATTAGTTAATATACCAAAAACCTGCTCAGAAAAACAACTTCTATAATTTTATGAAGTAATAATTGTTTGTTTTTGACTCGTTTTTACCACACCACAACACTTTCTTGATCTTTTTCCTCGCAGATTTCGTTTTGAACTGACAATTTTCAATGGAATAAAAATGAAATGAGAGATAAAAAAAAGCCATAATTTCAGGTGTAGAAACGGCCAGTTTTAATGTCAAAAAGGCAAGTGCTTAACACTTATACAAAAGCAAAACAATTAGAGAAAAATTACTTGAATTTATATTTCTTGCTTTCGTTTTTGCTTATTGGTGTTTTCAGATTTCCCTTTTAAAGTTAATAATAAATAATAGTACTTAAAATTGATAAGTGCTGCCAAGCTTACACGAAAATCTGGAATACAAAAGAGCTGCCAGATGCTGCGGTTTTTACATAATATTAAAATCAGGGACAGAGTTCCGTAGCGATGAATTTTGAAGAGTTCACCAATTGCAGTGTTCAATTTTGATTTTGGTGTCCGCAATAGTGAGAAAGAATAATTTTGATAGTTATAGTGAACACTTAAGAAATAATTTTTTCACGCAAAAACCTGCGGTCTGTTTTGCTATTTTGTAATAATACTTTAAATTGAATAAAAAATATTATTAATATAAATTAAAATTCCTCTTATACGCAGCCTATTCGCAAATAAAAGCTATTTGCAAATAACTAACTTACCGCCTATAAGCCAAATTGTCCAGGAAAAAATTTGAATTTAGTATGGTATATGTTCAAAACGTAAATAATTGGTTGCACTGTTAATGTCAACAGCATTTTGATTACTAAAATATGAAAGAAAAAAAAAATTAAATGTTTTTTGTAATGCAATTAAAGCAAATAATGATAAAAATGAAAAATTTTGAATATTTTTTTCTGCACGTAATTTTTACCATATTTCATATGAGCCCCACCGACAAAATCTTGGAAATTGTGAAGTAAAGTGGCAACATTTTATGTCTTATTTGCAAATAAGTTTTCAGTCAATAATTGTTTTCGTGAGTTAGCTCTCCGCAAATAAAAATTTAATTTACTGTTTGTGCGGCAATTTTTGCTATTTACAATAGTTTCATTCGCAAATGACTCTTATGTATAAACGTAGTATTAGACAACTTGCGCAACAAAATAGGTTTGATAGTCCAGCTCATTATTCAGACTGGACCAACACATTCAGTGCAATAAAATTTACTGGCTTTTACGGAATCGCATTTTCATAAAAACTAAATACTAGGTCTGTCAGTGAATATTACTTTCAGCGTCCAGTGGTCAAAAATTTATTGATGCCGAATCCGGCCTCAAGATCTATTTTCACTCAAAAATCTGCGATGAGTTTTGGTTGTTTTTAAATATTTTAAATTGAAATAAATAAAACATATTATGTACGAGTAAATTAAAATCTTTGTTAGACAACTTGTGGTACAAAGTAGATTTAACAGTTCAGCACATTAGTCAGCCTTAACTAAAACATTCATTGCAATAAGATTCATTGTTTTTAATGAAAAGTGAACACTATTGCTGTTGGCGAATTTTACTATTCACTGGTAAAAAATCATAATTGCGGAGTCCGGCCATTGGATCATATATTATGCCAAATTACTATTAGCCCTCTAGAAGAATAGCGAAGGTAAATTTACTGACATTGTTCAAAACTTTCTACCAAGTTCTTAGCGTCACTATAAAATATTCTGAAACATTTTCAAAAACTTGTACATATACATATATACCAATACTGTGGATATGTTAGAAAACATTTCTGTGCAATAGTTTCGGTCTCTTTTTTTAGAGACACCGCGTACTTTCTTCTTGAAATATGTGTTGCAAATTGCAAGACGAAATTTGTGGATGCTGTAACATAGAGTTGATGATTTTTTTTTTGCTTCTCTTTCTCACTCTTCGTAGTTTTGATGTTATTAATGTAACTATTCACGCATCAATTTTAACTTAATATGCTGGCAGTATGACTAAAAAAGGCAAAATAAAAATAAAAAAAAACAACAACTAACAACGAAAAAAAAAATGAAAAATTTGTGTCTGTCTATTAATTTCTCAAATATAAAAAGCATAGGCAAGGCCAAAGACTACTTATTTTGTATAAATGTACTGTATTTTTGACCGTTGATGGAAATAACGTCATAGTGCAGGGAATTAAAGGTGTAATAAAACTCATGATATAGTAAAGTGACCGTAACTTTTATAAAAGTTGTAAATGGAAAAATATATAAAAAATAAAGATTAGGAAATATTGGGACAAATTTAAGAAACATGCAAATATTTGTGATTCCAAAATATTTATTGGGTAAAAGTTCAAAACTACTTCTTTAATATAACAAAAGAGAAAAATCTTTCCTTTTAAAACTTACATTATTTTTCATACAATGAATAATCACACTAAAAAACGTTTTAAATCTATTTATTCGTTTTGAAAACTGAATATGCTGGCAACATCGTGGACACAATTGAATTTTAAAAGAATTTTAAACTTGACAGCACTATAAAAAGTAGCTTGGTAGCACAGAAAATTTTAGCATGAAGTGATGTCAAGTTATTTTACTCTGTTCTGCAATTAGCGCGGAATTAATTTTAGTTTAATATTTGAACAAAAAGTTTAAATATTAAAATAAAAATAAATGATATTATAAGAGAAAGATATTCATTGAACTTCAAAGAGTGTAATATTTAATGTTTTATAAAGTTTTCAAACATTTTCCTGAAAAAGACATACTAAGAAGTGGCGAAATATAGAAAACAACTAACAACAGATTTTAAAATAAGTGATCTCAAGCTCAACCAACATACTGTAATTAAGGTCAAAAATTAGCTTCAAGAAATTGAAAACTAACGTATTTTCTACATACATATATGTTCATAATTAAATACGTGTGAAACCATATTGCACCGGAACACGTACACGTGTTTCTTTTTCCACCGTTTTCTGTATTTTCATTATATGTTCATTATTAACTTCTGTTAAATGTACTTCTTTACCTTGCAGTGTGCGAGGTGTTGGACAAAATTTTGTTAGTCTGAACAGTTTCGAAGGTATATACACTGGGCACTGATCAGTTTTAACTAATTTAATTTCAACATTTTACGAGTAAATGCTGTAATAGAGTTGTTATTGTTCATGTTAAACTTCCAAACACATTACTCCCTCTTTTATCCTATTATAACTTATTTTCCTAGTGTCAGTACAATGCACTGCATATGTAGGGGTCATCTCCTAAAAAATTAATCTTGTAAAAATACAACATTAATTTTTTTTCATCTAAAAATTTAATCCTTAGTAAAATAATTACTTAAAAAAATTTAAATAATTAAATTTAATATACATATATAAAAGTTTTACAGCTTGAAATCTTATTTTTTATAAAAAATTTTAGCATCTTCAGGAAAAATTAAATTGTTATAGTTTTTCCTGAAGATGCTAACAAATTGTTGGCGAAATATTGAAAAATAAAAGTTAAAAAATTGCAAAAATTTTATATACATATATTAAATAAACAAAGATCAAAACAATATTAATATAAAATAAATATGTACATTTTTTCAAAGATGGTATCTGATGCCAATAGGCTGAAATATGATTTTTCACAAACTCCAAGCGTTTTATTTAGTGATTCGCGTTAAGGAGTGGATATTTAATTTAGTCCGGATAATGTGGGGTGTGCTTTAAGGGCTCTTAAAACTGGGGTCTAATCACCGCAAAAAATATCGAATTAACTATCGTATCAACTAACATTACAATACGTTTAGATTATGGCAACCGCACGTAATTTAAACAAAATCTTATAGATATAAGAATACATCGCTCCTTTATTGCAACATAGTCATGTGTCAAAAATTAGCTTTTCGATTTAACAATGCAGAATTGTTAGCGGTTTTACCTTTTATATTGAGCCAAAAATTTATTCAAATTACTTTCAAACTGTTTCCTTTAGGAGATATTTTCTAAGACTTGTATGAAAAATAAAAATTTGAAATGCGTTTTTCTCGAAACAAGCTTTGTTCACTTATGACTATGTTGCAATAAAGGAGCGATATGTTTCCTAAAAGAACGACTACAAAACAAAATTGTTTAGCGCTTTTATATTATTACGATACGATTCATTCGATATCATGTGCCATGATATCAAAATGAAAAATACTTTTTGAAACTGTCAGGTCTAATACTGTTTTAATATTATTGCCGCTTCGTAATGAATTTGACGCCATTCGAGAAACAGTCATAATCGGAAAGATATTTTGTTCTACTAAGGGTCTAATCACATACAATCCTTTGTAGTAAGATATACAATACATTTAAATTTTCTCCAACTTCCACTTCACTCATTGCAAGTTATCTTGCCGATCGTTACCAATCTGTATGTGCTGATGATTCAATATAGAGCTGCAAAACAATCGATATTTTTAGCTAACTACCGATTGTTTTCGTTCGATAGTGATACTATCGGCAATTTTTGAACGCAGCCGGTTACATGTAGCCGGCATAACGTTTCTGGCCATTTATTCAGGCGAGTTCTTATCTGCCTTTAAATTTTTATAGTTGTAGCGTAATTTACAAATGAAAATATATTATATAAATCATTTTATATATCAAAGTAAATTGTATTATATCATTTATTACTTTTATCTCAAATAAAAAAGTTTTTTTATATAAAAAATGTTAGTTAAACATGGCAACTTATTTTTGGCGGCTGCCGCTAAATGTCGACTGCAACTTAAAAACTTTGTTCTCTTTGCATACAGGTGACGCAGCAGCTCAAAGTGTTTAGCAAAAATAAAAAGAAAAGTATTTAAAAGTTATATTTTTTATAATTGAATAAAAATAACGTAAAGATTTTATATATACCTACATAAATATAGATTTTATATATACCTACATAAATATGTATGTATCTATATTTAATAACTTCCGCTTCAGTTACAGGTTCATAGCCAAAAGTAGCGCTTAACGATAGTATCGATAGTTTTTCTTGAAACTATCGAAAATATCGATGGGGACGGCTATCGATAGTTTTTAGATAGCTCAAATTCAATATCTTCTGCTTTACATGTTTCTAAGGGAGTACTGCAGGGTTTTATTTTGGGGCCACTTTTGTTCACTCTGTATATCAAGTGTGCCCAGCCCTATGCTCTTGATACTCAATTGTTTTTGTAAATGCGCTTAGCTATAGGGCTGTGCTCTTTAATACACAAATACTGCGCTCAGCACTAGCAATGAAAAATACACAAACAACTTCGTCTTATATATTGTTTTGTCGTTCTGCACTGCACACACACAAAAGCAAAGCAACAACACTTTCGCATGTTTTGCTGGTAAACATTGACGACAGTGTGAATTTTTGTAAATGTTTTGCTTTTTACAACAAAAAATATTAAATAAAAATAGTTTTTCCTTAAATGCATTGGTGTTTACTCTTCTATATAGAACTTGTGGGCATCACTGCTGTATATTAATGATTTACCTAAGCAACTATTACACAGCAGAATCCACATTTACGCAGATGATGTAGAAATATATATAACTTGTAAGAAAAATTTGATAGAAGAGTGTATTGCCAAGCTTAACGTTGACCTAAATAACATATTTTTATGGGCATCATCTAATGGGCTATACTTAAATCCTAAAAAAATCTAGATGTCTCATTATAGCCCAAAGAAATCAGAACATAACCATAGATATTCTGATATCTATAGGGAATCAAGATATTGCTATCGTCGACTCCGCTAAGAATCTTGGAATTATTTTTAACAAAACACTTCAATGGGATACACACATAAACTCTATCTCTGGAAAAATATTTTCAATGCTTACAATGTTATACCTTTCACAACAGTTTACACCGACTTGCATACGCGTGCTTCTTGCGAAATCGTATTTAATGCCTATGTTATTATATGGCTATGAAATTTTTGCGTATTGTGATGCATATAGCAAGAGCAGATTAGTTGTAGCCTATAACGCAATTTTGCGATACGTATACTGTATCAAGAGATATGAAGGTACTTCACAGTATTCAAAATCTTTATATGGAGTTGAGCTCTTGGATCTGCTTAAGATTAAGTCTTTAATATTGCCATAGAACCAATTTATTTATTTTAACGTCTTCAATTTGCACGGTCTAATGAGGTAAAAATATTATTAATTTTAGATATCAAACATTAATCTCTGAATGACGGTTTTTTTTACAAATACAATACGACTGTGGAGCTCACTTTCTAATTCTATGCAAAACACAGGCAACGTTATACGCTTTAAAAAGAAATTGCTCTCCAGTTTTTAAGTATACTTTAAATTTCCCGTACTACCATTTTTTTTATTACTATTTTTTTACATGTTTGCTATAGAAATTGAAATCTATTTGAAATAAATTTTTTAATACCCTGCAGAAATCGAGACTACTCCTTACATGCGCGTAAAGAGTACTCCACAAGGGACCAGGACTAGTCCAAAAGTAATCCAAATATATGGGAAAAACATGCTCCATTTTACATTACAATGACCTAGGAGAGGACCATGTAATCCCAAAAAATATTACGTCAGAATAATCCGAAAACTAGTCCAAGTAACTACTCCGCAAATTATTTAAAATTACTTCATGTCACTACTCCATGGATTACTACAGAAAAGTAGTTTGGAAACCATTTTTAAATTACTCTGATGTGAATACTCCATGGAACACCACAAGAGACTACTTTAAAAACTTTCATTTTGTAAAATTTTTTGGGGATGGTTTTTCAAAAAATTAAATAAAATACAGTCAGTTTACCAATTTCGACAGCGTACTTGCGTTCGCAATCTAAGCGAAAGAAAATTGATTTGGGTTGGTCTAACTTTTTTCTATGCGAACGATGTGATAAAACTCAATCAAAATACATAAGAATATGCGGACAAATAGTTGTGAGATAGACAAACCCAAATTAATGTGAGTGACTGGCTTTCTTTCGCTATAAACACAAAACTGTTCGTATAAAATTTAACTCAAACCTTGAAATTCTTCAAAAATTCCAATCAAAAATATTAAGAACAATAACTAGCGATCCATGGTTTGTGAATAATAAAAATATTCATCGTGACCTTAACATACCCATGGTTAAAGATGAAATTAAGAAATCCTGTGATAGAGATTTGTCAGAAAACACTAAACAAAACATGGCGTAACAGTGCTACCATAGTTGTATTTCTTTTGGAATAATTTGTTGCGAGTATTGTAAAATATAATTCTTTAGTAATTTATGTTTGCATTACTTTGGACTATGTTGTAACTACTCCTTTTTATTCAAAACGGATCATGTATTCCAATAATTTCTGCAGGGTACAATTTATTTGAAATAAATGTTAATTTTAATTTTTTTCTTTATTGCAATACAATTCATTCGATATCGTACGTCATGATAACAAAATGAAAAATTTCAATAATATTGGTCGAAATCGTATGTGGTTGTTTGGCCCCAGAGCTTTTATTTTTTCCGTAAATTTGTCTATCTTTTAAATAATTTTATACAACACAAAGCGAACGATCTAGTTTTCTTGAAATTGCACGCAATCCCATTTGATTTTCAACGCACGGGTCAATCTGGCCTCTCTCATGTTCTTCCTCTACCAATTTTTCATAAAAGTTAACTTTTTATAAAAAAAAACTTTCAAAGAAAGCAACACGTGGACGTGCACAGATATATAAATACTGACCTTATCACTTTGGTGCGTTTTAAAATACATATACATACATTATTTTTGTTGTTTTAATAAAATTAACGGTAAATAAATGAGATCCAATAATTTATTAGAGAATCGCATTGGAACAATGATTATTTAAAGTACTTTCGCTTTGCACTATTAACTGAATTTTTGTTGCAAAAAATAAATATTGGATGACCTTATCATTTGACACCGCTCTTTATAAGTAAATCTTCTAGAAAGTTAGCATTCATATTTTTAAATGTGTTAAAACGCAAACCCTTATATATCTAGACTTAAAAACAAAGTGACTTATGTCACTTTCAAAATAAACGTTTTAAATATTAGTGTCTACGAAAGTAAATAAAAACTCAATTTTGTTGAAATATTAACTTGCCCAAAAAATTTGTATGGAAATCACTCAAACAATTGTGTAAAGGGCCAAATAAGCTACGCAAACTGCTTGCCAAACACACGCTTTTCGCTTGCACTCAAACCATACAAATACAACATATGCAAATGTAATTTACTCAGCATACAAATTAATCACTTTTTCTTTATTTTCAATGAGAGTAGACGGCCATTGTGTTGCGGCAATTTGCTCGCCATATACAAGATACAAATTGTTTTATAAATTGTTTTACCCCCTATTTCTTGATATTCTGTTTTTTAATCTTTATTTGTTTAATTTCCACAATAAAAGCAGACTTTTACGCCATTCTAAACATTATTGCAAAAAAATAAATTTGTTTTTTATTTCACTCTGTATGCTTTCCACAAAAATCAAAACTGTTTGATTTCCGTGCAAACGTGCTTCAAATATTTGTACAAACTAGCAAACAGCCCCACATACCAACAAAAATGTTTGCACGAACCTAAAATTTTGACATGTTTGGCAAGCACTATGCGTGGTTTATTTGGCCCTTAACTTTCATACAAATTACCTACACGAATTGCTCGTCTGTGTTCTATAAACAGCACATTGACTAAAAATATTTATCACTAAACCACCCCACATGCTTTAAAAAATGTAAAATATTTTTGCAATTAAAAAGTCATTCTTTATTTTCTGGTACTTTTTAAGATTATAGCAAAAGAAATTTTAAAATATCTGGTCCCTCCACTTTAATGAAGTTTCCAACTAGTTTGAGATACTTTTTACTTGGTTATAAACTCAGTTGCTTCTCAGCAATGATAGCGTAACGTTTAAGATCGTGTCGTCTAAAGAAACGGAAACATTAACAAACGAATGCGTAAAAGGTGAAAAAAAAATAATAATAAGTATAAAAGAGTAAAGAGCGCAATTTAATAACGATTGAGGTTTGAACAACTACAATCAAACACGTTTATATGCATGTATGTAATTGCATACATAAATATTAAATAAAATATTTATGTACTTCAATTAAAAAATAAACGAAAACATAAATGCAAAGCTGAGCTGCTAGGTACACACACACATACACACACACGCAAACGGAGCAATTGATAACGTCTGCGAAAAAATAAAATAAACAGAACCAATATTTTTTGTTTTTTTTTTATAATAAATTCCCGATTGGTGCTAAATTTAGAACAACAGCAGAAACAACGAACACTGATCGATTTAATAATGTAAGCCGAAAAAAAACAATTAAACAAAAACTAAAATTGACGGATAATTGGAGTACATCTTGTATGTATGTAGATATGTACATACTCGTACTTGGTACTTAAAAGAATAAAACACCAAAAAATAAATAAAAATTCAATACATTCACGTACTTACGAACTTTGTTTATAATTACTTGGCAATTGCGTGGTTTGGTTTGATGTTTTTGTCCATAGTGTATGGATGTATGTATGTATGCTGAAGCAAACAGACGAATAGACAGACATACATATGTACATACTTACCAACATTTTGGAATGTTGATGCTTATTATTGTTGATGTTGTTGCTTAATACGTGAGATGATCGTTCGTGTTCAGTTTATCTTAAGTAAATGTTTGTGAACATTGTGCAAAAGTGTTAGTGTAAATATTGCGGTGGCCAAAATTGTTTCCTGTACAAATGCGATTTATTTTAAATTAAACGTCTTTTTTTTCTATACATATGTTTTAATTTAATAGTGTTTAAAAGATTATATTATTCACAATTTAGCTGTTGGTTACTTCAGCTTTTTATAAATGGGAATTAAATAAAGAAGTATATGTACATACGTGTATGTATGTATGTATATACCTCAAAAGAAGTAAACATTTTTAATCTTTTAAAAAAAAACGAAGGACTGTTGGCATTGAAAAAGGCTCTTTAAACGAACGATCTGCTAATAACGCTAGAACGAAAGAGTATAGGAGAAGAAGAGAGAGGAGGTGGCAGTCAGAAATTCCAAATTACTTGTTATACAAGCAGATCATAAAAAGGCATACTACAAAACTCTACAACTACAAAAACAACCACAAATTTGTAATCATCATTGATGCGCCTAGTTGAGGGATCGCTGAGAACACAGCAAGGAATTTTTCTTAAAATTTTCTCAGCATTTTTCTTAAGAACAGGTAAGCAAATGTTTCTTATTCTTTCGCCCAGATGTGAGTTATTAATTGAAAAGGATTTGTTTTGCTTTATTTGCTCAAGATATTTCTAAAACTGTTTAATTAACACGTTCTTAATGATTTGAGTATGAAAAACTTATTTTACAGCCATGTTCTGAGGAACGCGCGATTTGAAACCGCCAAGCGCTCTGGAAAACGCTTAATTCAATTTTAGATGGTCTAAGAACGCGCGTTTTACTGTTTTTTTGCAGCTGTTAGGAAAAAACAAGAAATGTATTTACATACAGGATGCGCCAGAACTCAACCTCAGGCCGAAGCAGGGTGCCAACCACCATTGTAACCATCATGAGAAAAATCAGAAAAAATTCTAAAAAAAATATTTTGCTCAGTTCAAAGGTTTTTATTCGCACAAGCCCTTGTATTTTTTTTGAGATTTGTTTTTTGATTTTTCTCAAGATGGTTACAATAAATCTTGTCACCCTATTTCGGCTTGACGTTGAGTTCTAGAACAGCTATACAAAACTAAAACAGATTGACAATAAATAGAGCAGTTTTTTTTCATTTGGAATTTTTCATTAAAATTATGTAAAATTCTTGAAATTTTTTTGTTGAAATATAAATAAAACATATTAAATTTTAATTGTGATTAATTTTATTTGCAAGTTTAGTTTAAGCAAATTCAATCGGCTCACTTCCATATACACATGCGAATTGAAGTCGCCAATTTTAATGCGTTTACCAGAACACCTATTCGGCGATTTTAAATAGCAAAGCCATAGTTTTTGCGTTATACGTTTGTCACAACATCTATTTGGCAATCTCAAATTGCAAGACCTTACTTCTTGCATTATACGTGTGTCAGAACACCTATTTGGCGTTTTCATATCGAAATTGCATAAATTTAAGCGATTTGCGTTTCTCAGAACAGGCCTGTTTAATTAATACGAGTTTACCAGGACACCTATTTGGCGATTTCAAAACGCAAAGCCTTACTTCTTGCGTTATATGTGTGTCAGGTCACCTATTTGGCGTTTAAATATCGAAATCGCATACATTTAAGCGATTTTCGTTTCTCAGAACACATTAAGATCGATTTTTTGGGGATTGAGAGTACTACAGTGTATAGTTCTAAATCCTCATTAGTTTTTACTTTTAATTGCCGTTCTGTGACGTTCTTTTCTGTAGAAAATATTTTACAATAACAGTTTCTGTGAAAAGATTCAGTTGTTTTTTATGCAAAATGTAATCAAAAGAAAACCATTGGACTTAACATTAAAAAAATTTTCAAAAAATACTTTTATTTAAAAGCTAAAGAAAGAAATGAATAATTAATAATAAAATAATATCATTAATAATAAAATAATAAACAGCCCTTTTTTTTGACGATCTGCAGAATTTGTTATACTTTCTATACAAAATATTTTTTTTCCACTAAAATGATATTCTTTTAATTGATTAAAATGTATTCATTTAAAAATTTTTTTTATTAAAACTAATCATTTAAGTTTTTGACAAAAATTTATATACATACGAATAAAAAATTACGTGCTGTTCATAGAACTTGTCTAGAAAATTTGAATGAAAGTTACTAAAATTTTTGAGTGATATGCATATAAAATTTTTGCTCGTCTGTGTTCTATGAACAGCACATTAATTTTTCATACCACAATAAAATGCTGTTCACACATACACCATTAATAAGATTACCGCAATTAACGCCTTAATTGAGCTCAAAATTACATACAAAAATTCAATTAAGATATTGAACAATTTGCAGAAAATTATTATAAATTTGGGTAGACTTTGGAAATCTCTGCTGTTGCAGGTGTGTTTAGTGAGTCAAAGTATTCACAATAACAATACAAATACCAAAATTAAATTTAGTTAATTCACAAAATTAGGCAGTAAAAATTCTTCAGTTTTAGAAAAATGTTTAAAACAATTTTTCAATGTTGTTTTTTTCTAAGCAAACCTATTTTGGAATTAAAAGTCGATCACACTAACTGCGACAACTGTATGTTTCTATTTTATAATAGAAATTTCCAATTAAAAGAGATATATTCCCCTTTTTTGTAAATTTACAAACTTACATTTTCATTTAATTATTTTTGTTTTCACCTATCTAATGCTAATTGTATAAGATAAATTTTGTATGTATGAACAGCAAGACAATATCGTTCAATAATTGAATATTGTCTCACATGTCTGAACACGCTACAAAGTAATACATGTGCAATTCTGTCATTTAAGAGCATTACACACTATCACGCATTTGTATATGTATTAATACTTGCCAAAAGATCAAATAATACGGGCAAATGTCATATTATGAATGCGAAGTTTAATGATAATGGGAAATAATATATTACGAGACTTGACATCCCATATCCCATAAGATTTGACAGACTTCATAATTTTTAGAAATTTGTTTAAACAATTAGATGTTTCATTGGATCAGTGTTGCATTTTTTATAACAGTAAATAATAAAATCAGGCGTTGACTAAATTGATGAATTATGCTGTTTATTTTCTTCTCATATTTTTCAATTTCCTTCAGGTATGATGGTCTAAAAACAAAATGTAATGGCACGTTAGACAGTCTTGAGACTTTTATGAGCTTAATTTTTACAATCTGTTCAAAAAATTTCTCATTTACAGCATTTTACTAGAAAGTAAACGAATAAATCTATTATTAGAACTTTCTCTTCTTAATTCTCATTATCTTCTCATTATCAAATTTGAATATATATTTATATATTAAACGTTTCCAAGTCTACTGATGGTTAAGTTCAGTGATCGGAAATGAAACTTTAATTTCAGTAAAAAAAAAAAAAAAAAAAAAAAAAAAAAAAAAAAAAAAAAAACGTTATCTTTGGTACTTTTTTCATCTACAGAATACAAAAAATATTTAATTTTAACAAGAATTTGTATAAAATTCACTCACAAAAAATAAAAAAACACGTAAAACATAATTTAAGGGTCAAATAAACTACGCAAACAGTTTGGCCAACCCAAGCTTTCCTTTTGCACATAAACGATAAAGTTCTGAAATTGATTTACATCCGCACCTGCCTAATCTGATGACGGACCAACTCCATGGGGTGAATTATTTACGATTCATCAGCGCTCCCACATGGCTTGTTAGGCTCACACAGGTCGCAACTATTTGCCATAAATTTGTAGCCATATAGACAAACCTCTTGCTTAAGAGTTCAGACCTTCTAATCCCTCATGTATGTAATTTCTCAGAATGAGTTGGTAGGCCGCAGTCCATTAAGACCATCAGCCCTTAACCAACTCACCCGTCTAATCAGCATCCCTGGTTCCTTATATTACAGGTATCTGTTGCAAGACATTTTAGGTTTAAACCACAGCCAGAAGTAGGCACCTCAATCATGATTAGCACCGAGATGGTCTGCAAGCGGAACCTCCAGGGGGCTTTGCTGTCAATTAGTCCTTGGTTAGGGTTTCGGAAGTCCAACACAACATAAGTCATGATTGTAGTAAACGAGGACTCCTTCATCTCTAAGCCCCAGATAGCAGAATGTCCTGGTTTGATGTACACCCAAGTCAAAACCACTCCCCGAGGGAAGCTGAGAGACAACTGGGTATTTCGTAGCCGCTAGACTACTCATCAGCGCTCATAAGTTCTCGAAATCGGAATTATGAACCACTCAGACACCAAACTTCTTAATTTATTTTTCTGTCTATAGGTATTTATTGCAGATTGATGACATATGCAATTTTTTTTATAGTTTTTGTTGTTTGTATAACGAGTAGTTATATTTGTTCATCAACGTAACGATATTTGTACAGATTAGTTATGTAGTCTATCTACTAAAAACGACACAAATACATGGACAAACTAATGTAATCTTCAATTTTCATAGCGCATCATATAAAAATAGTTGTATTACGATTTCGTGTTTATTTTTTTTTATGTTTAATTTAAACTGCAACAACCTGTTGAAAAGTCACAACACCCAGTTCACGTAAGATGAGAAATGCATCTGCACAACGACACAATCAAATACAATAAATAACATTAAGCCCTTTCTTTTATTCTCTCCGTCATGCAAAGACAGACCACGCATTTCAAACCCAACAGCCGCAGCAACAGCCAGCATCTGGAAAAATGAAAAAAAATAAAAATAAAAAAATTATAAACCGAAAATTTCTCGTTTTTTTTCTTTCAAGCCAAGTTGGTATGCAAAGTTCGTTGCCGTTTGGTTTTGATTGTGATGTTGAAATTTTTTTTTTATTATTTGTCTTTCTACGTACCGGCATAATACCGGGAGGAATATATATATTTCGTCATTTTGTTAGTAACACCTTTTGCTTAGATGATTTTACTACTCACTGCTTTCTAAAGATACAATTTTAATTGAAAGAAACTCCCTTAGGATTTCCCTTAACAATTTACAAAAATCTAACCATAAAATTTTGTAGGTCCGATAATGTAAGTAATATACATATCGCTCGTTGCAATAATGGAATAACTAAAAAAAATGTTGTTTAGAGAAAAAGAGCAATCTGATCCAAATTTTATTGAGCCTAATTGGTGCCCAACTAAAAAGTTCCAGAAATCAAATACTGTACAATTACAACATGATTGCATTTTTCACAAATCTGATTGCCTAAAGATTGTAAAAAACGATTTCGCGACAATATATGCCACATATCAGTCACACAATGGTACTAAATTGCGGCAATTCCACGAACCAGCTGTTGCCCCGGCTTTTAATTTTTTGTGTAGTGGTTCAAAATGTTTTCTTAAAAAAAAAGTTTAATTAGCATTAGCATTAGCCAAACAAAAAACAAACAGAAAGACAGTGGAAAAAGATATACTTTTTTAGACAGTTTAGGTAGGATCACACGATTGTCGTAAGTATACCAAACTCACCTAATTCTTATTGGGGCACAAAATTGTACTCTGTAATCACAAGGTTGCCCCACGATTTTTCACAAATTTGGTTGCCTTAAGTTTGTGAAAAATGATTTTGTGGCAATAATTGCCCCATAGCAGTCACACGATAGTTCTAAATTGCGGCAATACTACAAACCATCTGTTGAACTAGATTTTAATTTTTCGTTTATTGGTTGAAAATGTTTTCTTAAAAAAAAAAAAAGAAATTAGCGTCAGCTAAACAAAAAGCAAACAGAAATACACTGCAAAACAGAAATATACTTTTTGAGCGTTAAAGTAGAAAGTAATGGCATGTATGGAAAAAATATTTAAATTTGCCATATAAAAATGTTTGTTTCGCCCCATTTTTAAAACATTTTATTAATTCCTAAAAGTGCTACTGAATTTTAAATATACATAAGTACATACATATGTACATATAAACATTATTATAATATAAAAAATTTGAAGAAATTAAAAATATTAAGGTAGATTTACACGATTGAAGGCATTTTTAAGTCGTAACAAAATTTTGAAAATTGTTTTAGATGTTCTATTTACACGTTTCAAAAATTTTATCAAAATATTCTTTCAATATATTTAAAAATCGTTTGATAGAAATTTGATAAAAATTTTTTGAAGCTAATTTACACTACTGGTAAACTTTTTATATTGAAAATATTGACTTTGATCAGCTGTATTGCTTCTTTTGTAAAACAATTAATTATTAAAAAGTATGGATGACGACACAATCATCATAACATCAACATTTTTAATATTGGAGGAAGAAGTGGCTGATAATAATGCAAAAAAAAAAGAAGAAAACAAAAGGAACATTGGGTTTGACCTTTTCTTTTGGAGGGTAATGGTGTGACATATAGTCTTTTAGGGAGCGATTGAAATGGAATGATCCTGACCTGTCACCAGGCGATTTTGATTATATCCTTAATCTCGTCACCCCATTAATAGAAAAGGCCAATAACAATATGCCCCGGAGAACGCCTAGCAATTACTTTTTCTGTTGCTTGCTTATATATTATTCCACAAATATATAGTTATTAAATATGTAACACTTACCAACTCATATTAATTTACAAATTTTAATTTTATTATTAAAGAAATTTAATTACATAGCCACTTGCCACAAAAAACATATGTAAATAAAAACATGTGATATGTATTGAATCAAAAGAATGAGCATGCAGTCAAATTATTTATAGTAATCAAAATTGCCAGATGCAATTTTGAAGCTTATTTACACGGCATCAATAAAATTAAAGGTTTTGTTCAATAAATTTTGATTAATAAATTTTGAAGAAATTTTCCTGGTTATACGAATTTGAAGTATTTTGAAGAGCAATTTTGAAGAAAATTTCAATCGTGTAAATGTAGCTTTAGTATGTATATTCCATTTAAATTACCGCTCTAGAACACAATAAATATTGGACCATTTGTGGCATTTTTATTGCCGCAGGTTTGCATTTCAATTGGTCATAATTGCCGCATTTGGGTTGATTTCGTTGGTGAAAATAAGAACAATCACCCTTATTGTGTTTGGCGTTTTTATGGCGAATGTGGGGCGTTTTTGAAAATGGTACCGTGATTGGCGAAAAACGCCAATAAATACGGCAAGTTTCAAAATATATTTCAAAAACGCCATTAAATTGCTACCGTGAACTGATTTAAAAAAAAAAAATTCATTTATATGGATATATGTGAACACACATTTACGAGTATAATACATTATTTTGTAACATATTTCTTGTTTGAAAGCGCAAATATTTTCACTTGCAATCTCAGCTGTTTTTTTATAGAATTCATTTAATGCTTGCATTTCCTCTATGTTCAGAGGATGATTAAAATGCTATACAACATTTTCAAAAAACTTATTTATACGAATTAAATGAACAATACAAAAAAATATATATATTACTACATATTTTTGTTCTCTTTATCCTTTATAAACATTTGTTTGACACTTGTTTAACAGGATGCTTCATAATAATTTAGTTTAGCACAATCTTTTAAGCGCCCCATACACGTTTCAACTCAGTTGGCAACTGAGTCGGTTGTTGTCCAAATCAAAGCGTGTATGGCTTTGTCAGTTGATTAGTTTGGCAGTTGTCGAGTTGGTTGAACAAAAATTAAAATGTTTTGATTTTTTCAAGTTGACTAGCAAGTCTTTCAATTCGATTGTGTTGTGGATGTTCAAATCTCTTGATCAGGTCTTAAAATTTATATTTGCAGTGTTTTTGCAAAGAGAACGTTATATATTTTTAAAATTGTCTATAACTTCATTGAATTTAATAGTTGAATGAAAATCTTTCAATTCAGTTTATGAAGTGTGTGAACAATAATCAATTCAGTTGAAAAACTCAATTCTCAATTGAGTTGAAACGTGTATGGGCCGCTTTACATTATGATGCATTTACAAAATGTTGTTCGTAGAAAGTTTTAGACGTTAACATAAGAGTGTAAATGCGGCAGCTACTGCGAGAGCTGTCGCTTTACGACTACGCCAAACACAATAAGGGTGAATATTATCCGCGATTGCCGCGTGTACCAATTAATTGCGCAATCATATGATTGATGCATTAGGGCAATCGTGTGTTCCTGCCTTTAGAAAACAAGTTATTTGAATGAATTTTTGCCACAATAAAAAGGACAGTCTTGCCAGAAATATCATCTTATTAACTTGAAACCGCTTACTTTTCGAGTTATGCCATTGTTGAAATAAACGCATGTTCATATGACTATGTGCATTTAACTACAGATGTGGCTTATTAATTGATTTGAAGATTTATTAAAATATTTTATTGCTTTTCTGTTTTTATTGCTTTGATATTATGAGATATTTAATACATAAAATGCGGAGACTAACGGAAGTAATAATCTAAAAATAATATCGTACTATTTATTGATTAAATACATATGGCCTTATGTATAATAGAAAACCTTGTGCTAACTAACTAGCTGCTATCTTTGCCTTATGTAAATTTACACACATAAGGATTTTGATTATATATAAGGCCGATAGTATATATTTTCATTTTACCAGTCTATTACGGAATGTATTGAGTGTTTTTTTTTCCAAAAAGAAAATCTGAATTTCGGACCCAAAACCTTAATTTATTTTTTATTTTTTTACGTCAAAAACTACTTTTAATTATTACAAAAGGACATACCATAAAAAGAAGACAAAAAGCTCAATTCATTCACATTTCTATTAAAAACTAGTTGTATGTGAAAACTATTTCCGTATATACATATTTAGTGTGAAAGAGTTTTGAAACCGAGAAGTAAATTATTATTTCGAGTTTATGAAAGTTAAACATATTTGAAAATATATCACACATAAGCATATTAGAGCAATAATCCTCAAAAATCTTAATTTTGAAAGAAATATCTTCAAATCTTATTTCATTTGCAAATCTTCAAAATTAAGGTAAAATCTTCATTCTGGCAACGGTGATTAGCAGTGCTTTATGATACCAACTAATTCTAATTTCTTATAGAAATTTGTCAAATAACAGTTTAATAAACATATAATATTTTCTATGAATAGGGCAATTATTATATACGCACTCTGATAGAAACACTCGTAATTCTTATAGGACCCCTTAATGCCCACACTTGTATTTTTTTATAAACTATTGTAACGAGTGATTTTTTGCTATTATCTTTTTGGCAACACTAGTTTTGACAGCTCACGCACGTTTTGTATCTTGTGTCACTGTCAAACATCTTCAGTTTGGTCTATAATTTAATCATGAGTCGCCTTACAAACGAACAACGCTTGCAAATTATTGAATTTTATTACCAAAATGCGTGCTCTGTTAAGAAAGTTCATCGCGCGCTTCTTCCATTCTATGGTCAGTTTAATCGACCTACTGAGGCTTCTATTCGGGCTATTGTAAAAAAATTTCGCACCAAATTTACATTGTTGGACATTAAACCACCAACACGCTTACGTAGAGTGCGAACTGAAGAAAATATTGCAGCCGTATGGGCCAGTGTTGGTGATGACCGTGAATTGTCGATTCGGCGCCGTTCGCAGCAATTGGGCCTCTGTTACTCCACTACGTGGAAAATTTTGCGGAAGGATTTGGGTGTGAAGCCTTATAAGATACAGCTGGTGCAAGAAGATGAAGATCCACTTTTTTATCGAAGAATTGTGTTCAGCGACGAGGCTCATTTCTGGTTGAATGGATACGTGAACAAGCAAAACTGCCGTATTTGGAGTGAAGAGCAGCCAGAAGCATTCCAAGAGCTACCAATGCATCCACAAAAAACAACCGTTTGGTGCGGATTATGGGCTGGCGGCATCATTGGGCCTTATTTCTTCAAAGATGATGCGAATCACAACGTTACTGTGAATGGTGAGCGCTACCGTGCGATGATAACAAACTTTTTTTTGCCCAAAATGGAAGAGCTTGACTTGCATGACATGTGGTTTCAACAAGACGGTGCCACATGCCACACAGCACGCGAAACAATGGACCAATTGAGAGGCGAGTTCGGTGAACAGTTTATTTCACGCTTGGGACCAGTCAATTGCCCGCCCAGATCGTGCGATTTAACGCCTCTAGACTATTTTTTGTGGGGCTATGTTAAGGCTAATGTCTATAGCGACAAGCCCGCTTCAATTGACGCACTGGAAGCCAACATTGCCAACATTATTCGTGAGATACCGGCCGAAATGTTGGAAAGAGTATGCCAAAATTGGACTAAGCGGATGGACCATTTGAGGCGCAGCCGCGGCCAACATTTGCACGAAATAATCTTCAAACATTAAATTATATCGACCCAACTATCGATCCAAATAAATATTTCATGCATTTTTCTGAATTTTATGTGTTTTTTTTTTTTTTAAATTTCCGATAGTTCTTATAAAACCACCCATTAAATTGAAAAATGTGTTTTTTTTTTTTGGAGAAAACAAATATGTAGTATGATGTATTTAATTAGCCCTTAAGCGAAATTACAAATTCCAGACTTCATTCAGCATTTTAAGTTCTTAAACAAATTCCAAACTTTAGAAAACAAAACTTGTTTACCAAAACAAAATATATATGTATGTACATATATATACTCGTATGTATATAAATATGTACATTAGAACGACTCAAGTTGTATGGAAGCGAAATTCGTGCAAGGTGTACCCCCTCAAAATGTACATTGGTATTTTTTATGATGACATGTAAAATATTTCGGCTCTAGTGTTGACCTTTCGTGAGCTGGAGCATTTTGAAAAAGGACGGCGTGTTTTATCAATTTGAGAATTTGTTGCCTAAAGCTTTAAATACTTAGAAGACAGCAGGCTTCACAATTTTGCGATAATAAATGAAGTTAACTTCATATGCTGCCGTCTAATCAGCAACATAATTATTTTAAAGACAGTAGCAGCTCTGTGTGTATTTTAACAATACAAATTTCAGAGGTGCCACATACATATTTTATGTCATTAAAATTACTGAAAACGTAATAATATCACGTAAAACTGTAAAAACATATTAATTTATCTGCTTATTTTAATTTTGTGTTATTTTTTTTGTTTGCTATTAAATATTACAAAAAAAATGTATTGCTGCCAATTTATATTTATAGTGGCAGCACTACGAGGGCGGTTCGTAAACTTCTTAGCCAATCAATGAAAGAGAATAGTTCGTTTTTCAAAAATATTTTTATTTTTCAACATAATCTCCTGAAATTTCAATACACTTAGTCCAACGCTTTTCTAGCAATTCTATCACTTGATTAAAATAGTTTTCCTCAAGGTCTTCAAAATAGTAGTTTACAACTGTAATTACATCTTCATTTGAGGTAAAACGCTTGCCAGCAAGGAATTTTTTTAGATTTTTAGATTTGGTAAAAGTGACTGGGAGCTAAATCAGGAGAATAAGGTGGGTGGTCAAGCAACTCGTACTTTAATTCGTTGATTTTAGCTATTGTTAAAATACTTTTGTGCGCTGGTGCGTTGTCTTGATGAAAAATTATTTTTTTCGTGTTGAAAGCCAGGACGTTTTTCTTGAATTTGTACATTTAATTGATCGAAAAGGTTGCAATAGTAATCTGAATTTATTGTTTTACCCTTTTGCAGATAGTCAATCAATACAATACCTTGGAAGTCCCAAAAAAACCGTTGCCATAACCTTACCAGCCGATTGAATTGTTTTTGCCATCTTTGGAGCACATCCTCCAGCTTCAGTCCATTGTTTGGATTGTTCTTTTGTCTCTGGAGTATAGTGGCAGATCCATGTCTCATCAACAGTTATGAAACGACGCTTAAAATCCATTTTATTTCGCTTAAAACGATCCAAACAAGCTTGAGAAATGTTCATTCTTATGCGTTTTTGGTCGACTGTTAACAAATGCAGCACCCATCTTGCAGAAAGCTTTTTCATCTGTAGTTCTTCATACAAAATTAAATAGACTCGATCATTTGAGATGCCCATGATATTAGCTATTTCACGCACTTTTATTCGTCGATCATTTAATACCATATCATGCACTTTGGCTACAATTTCTGTTGTTGTTGCTGTTTTTGGACGTCCACTACGTGGTTCATCTTTAATGCTTGTACGACCACGTTTAAATTCAGCAACCCAATATTTTACTATTGCATATGAAGGAGCACTTTCACCTAACACATTCACCATATCATTACGAATTTCTTGTACCGCTAAACCTTTTTTATGTAAATATTTAATGACACCACGCATTTCTAGTTTTTCCATTGTAAAAAAATCGCGGATGCGTCTTTTGTGAACACCTGTTTCTATATGTTGCCAGATCGAAATAAAATTTAACATGTGTTCATAGCAGAGATGGAAGTTTCCAAAACACTTAACTTTTTATCTGTTTATGCCGCGCTTTTTGTGCCAGGCTAAGAAGTTTCCGAACCGCCCTTGTACGTTTGATTTTTGCTGCTTACGAAAATAGAAATTAGACCAAGTTGGCAGCTGCTGCAAAAGCTGTTGTGAAATCGTGCTGCTGTGATGTCATTAAAATAATCGTTTTCATCTAAACACATGTATTTTATTTTCTACGGATTGCTGCTTGCTGTCGTCTATGTGCTTAAAGCAATATACGAGTATAAGATGTAGGTATCATAGGAGAGTTTGTTTTTTGAGCTGCGTCCAACTGTTTATACAATTTGTCCAAGGACGAACACCCATGTATAGGATATGTTATAAAAAAGAACGCGCTTTGAATTTCTTGTTTGGGGTTGTTTGTAATAAAAATGCTAAATTAACATATTTTAATCTATTTAATAAAAAATGCAATGGGGTACAAATTCTATACATAATTTAGATTTTTCCAAATTACATGCATTTTACACGGTGCTCTGGAAAAATGCAATTTTGTGGTAACTCTAATATGATAGCAGATTTAGTTTCAGCTCATATAGGGTGAAAATAGGACTACAGAAAGAAAAAAAGAAATGATCCAAAACTTTTTGGCGGCATATTTTTTTTTTTTTTTTTTTGCAAATTTTGTTATGGGAAAATTTATTGTTTTTTCTTTTCTTCTTTTCGCTTTTTTCTGGTAGAGATGCCACCTGGTGTTTATATGAATGAACAGAAAAATGCAGTTGTATACCATCGTTAGAATTAAGTTACAGAATCACATAATCGTTACTGCAAGCGATGAAATTTGATGACAAAAGTTGCGATTATCGGATCACTAAAAGTTAGAGAATCACGCTACAGTGGCTGTGTTCTGCAACTCTCGTCACGAGAAACTTTTCGACTGAAACGTGTGAAATGACACAAAGTTGAAACAAACGGCTGCTTTTCTCACTAAACTGTAGCTATAACTTTTTTGCTGAGTAATAGCTGTCACGTAAGGAAATTACACGCCATTTTACAGAAAAACTGTGTCTGTAAAACTTTTGCGAAAAAATTTCCCGCTTTCAACTGTCATTATTTCTCGCAAATAAAAAGGCTGTGAGATAGTATTTCAAATAACAATAATCATCATTAAATGAATAATAATACTGATTATATATTTATTTACACAGTTTAGAATGACTGTTTTTTTTTTATTTTAACTTTTTAATTAATTTTAATTTCCGACCCAACAAAGTATATTGTAATACTTTTATAATGTTTTTTTCAGAATTCACAAATTGCAAGTATGTATATATATAAATAAAATGTAATCGTTAGAGCCATACCATACATTTTCCAGAATAGCCGGCGGTTATAATATGACGCCGTCGAACAAAATTTCAACATTTCTAACGCAACGACGTAATCGCTTTGTATAGTTTTCGATATGAGTTACAGACGCAGTTTTTTCTCACATTTCGAGAAATGATGGAATAATTTGTTTCACAAGTTTTCGACGTGAGAACTTCTCGCCAAAGTTACAGAACACAGCTGCTGATCGTCTTTCAGAGGCAAAAGCAAATGAATGAGATAGAGTTTTCAAGCGAAGTTCTTTGTATCAAAAAACGTGGTATAATTATAAAGTAACCGGTTAAGTAAAAAGTGATGTATGTATATTATCATTTAATCAAGTGTTGGGTAGAAGCGATTTGAGTATTTTGATTTGGACAAAATTGAAATTGGTCGTTGTATTCAAATTATTAAATCAAAAATCGTTACAAAGCTGAGGCCCGTATAAAATTAAATCGTCTAAAAATTAAAATATGTGAATTTGACATTTTTATTACATTTGTTTAAAACGTTCTTTTTTACAAAATATTCTTAAAAAAGGACTTGTGTTTGGACAAATTGTATACACAATTAGACGCATTTTAAAAGAAACCTTTCTTATGATACCCATATCGTATATGTTGGTAAGGAAACAAATTCTCAAATTGACAAAAAACGCAAAAATATACGCTTTTTCAAAGCTGGAGCCGAAGTATTTTAAATGTCGTCTTAAAAGAGTCCAAGCTTAATTTTTAGGTGGTTACATCCAGCACCTTTTTTGTGAATCGCTCTAATAAACATACATACTTATGGTCATAGCAACATGAACATATCGCTCCTTTATTGCAACATAGTCATAACGCAAAAAAGCTTGTTTCGAGAAAAACACAGTTCAAATTTTTAGTTTCCATATAATACATTTTTTAGAAAATATCTCCTAAAAGAAACAGTTTAAAGGTAATTTAAATAAAATTTTGCCACAATATAAAAGGTAGTACTGTTCATAATTCTGCATTGTTAGCTCAAAAAGCTCAGTTTTTGAGATATGACTATGTTGCAATAAAGGAGCGATATATACTCTTATTAACCCAAATGTATGCACGTCTGTAGTGATACTTAAACACATTATTTCTTAGAAACATGTTAATTTCGACAACCTGAAATAGATATTTTTAAATAAAAATATTATAAAAAACCTTTGAAATATGTAAATTACTTCCAAACATAGAAAAAAATAACACAATTTTATTAAGTTGAAAACAATTTGTTTACGCAAAAATATGTCGTAGTATCTTCAAATTTGCCTCCGAAGTTGAAGTCAAATGTAGCTTTGAAAAACAACTATGATTTCCTCCACTTATGACAGCAGAAGCGTGTACTTTCTAATTTCAAAAGTTTTGTTTCTCTCGTGAAGACGACAAAAAAGAAAACAAGTTCTTCAGTTTTGATATGAAATTTAACTTAAAAAAAAAAAAGCTGTTTATGTAGAACAATTTCTCAACAACAACAGCAACAACCGCTTGATTTTTTATTTTATTTTTTTCGTTTTCTTTGTTTTTCTATTTTCACAATAGTTTTTTATTAAACTTACAAACATTTTGTTGTGTTGTTTTTCTCTGTTATTGTTGTTGTTGTTGTTGTCGTCTTTGGTAGCAATCTTTTAGATAAACACATCAATAGATACAAACATTAATAAAAGCATAATAAATACGAGCATATCGATAATAGACCCCGGTTTAAAAATATTATAACAATAGCACTAACGGAAGCGTACACCTTTAACACTTTTTACAGTACACACACACACACACACACACATAGAAATGCGCCGTTTGTGGCATGTTTGTAATCTACGTCTATACCATTATCATCAGTTACTTCTAGCAAATTAGATCTGTATACTCGTACAATATGGAACAATTTGAAATATCATGTGCTTTTTGATCTACAGTAGCGGTCAGAACACTTAGTACTATGGTGACCTTTGGCATTTTATTCAATGATGTGTTATTGTCTTATTTGTTATACCTATGAACAATTTCTTACTTCTTCTGAAAGCATGATATTATTCTTCCATTTAAATTTGATATGACATAAGAAGGGAAGAAAGATTATGAGCTTTTAATGGACGTTTGATATTATTTTTACCTACAGTAGCGAGAAAAAATATGCAACTCTGTGCTATTTAACATTCAATCGACTCTCGAATTTTATAACGCTATTCAATTCTATTCTTCTTCTATGCTGTTATTTGTTATATTTTGAAATAATTAATAACATTTAGCCGTGTTTACTTTTCTTGAAACTTTAATTGTTTTACTTTTATTAATAAATAAATTATTGTATTAATAAATAAACTATCTGAAAGAAAAGAGGTGAGAGGTATATATTATTAAAACCACTTTTACACACTATTACCGACCTTACACCAGACAATTTCAGTGCTCAAGTCTACCACTTATAGATGCCAGATAAATCTGGTTTAAAATAGTCAAATTCGACGGAAAAAATCGTCAATATGATTATTGCAAATCGTCAAAAAATCGTCAGCTAGTAAAATTATTTATTTTTCAATAAAACTAATATTTTTGCTATAAACTTAGTCATAGAAGGATACTTTATTCCAAAAATTTTACGTTTTCATATTTATAGCGTAAAAGAAATTTGTTTAGTAGGATTCGTTCCTTTAAATCGTATTAAATTTCTCGTCTTTCGAATTCTACGAAGAAATAAGAAAATTCTTTCATTATTTTAGAAAAAAGACACTTTCTTCTGTTATAATATTGTAAGGATTTATAAAGTTTTAAATTCATCTTCAAATTTAGTCTCCTTAAAATATCAGCACACGCTTTTACATACATATGATATTTTAAATTCATGATATTCTTATGAGTACATATAATGTTTTAAATTCATCTCTAATATGTGCAATATATGTATACTATAAAATAACTATCACATAATATTTCAATATTACAAACATACATCTACGAGCATGTATACATACGTACCATAAATATTACTTTAATTTCCTACATGAATTAACTTAAAAACGAAAGTTTGCATATCTAGTGGCTTGAAAGATATGACAGTAAAAATTTGATCTACACAAATCGTCAAAAACAGACCTTAAATCGTCAAAGTGCTATTTTCAGCACCTAAAATCGTCAAAATGACGATAAATCGTCAAATATGGCAACCATGCTACCATTGTATAGTAAGTTTGCATGGTGTATGGGGGTGGTTGTGCTGTTTACGCAGTGAACTGAGCAAAAAGTAAAACGGTTTTGATATTTGCTTAACTAGTGAAAACTATGTCCGTATGTATTTAGTGTGAAAGAGATTTGTAACCGAGAAGTAAAATATTGCTTCAAGCTTAAGAAAAAAGTTAAAGTTAATTGAAGAGATATCACACATAATTATATTAGGACACTAACTGCCTAGCAAACAAAAATCGGATTGCAGCTTGACGAATACGTAACAATTTGAGTTTACTGGATACTATTATGTTTTATCGACTTACCCAAGGCACCTTTATACAGATAGTGGCAGAATTACAATAAATACAACACCAACAAACATCAACATGTATTTTGTTGGTAGAATTTACGAATAGTTGTCAAAATTTTGACATATAGTTTAAGAAATAGTATTAATTCTAGAAAACGTGAGGCAATTGTGTCATTATTTTTTACTTTGTTTCTAGAAATGTTATTTAGGGTTACGGTTCCATAGTTTAAATCATGATATAAAAAATACAAGGTAGTTTCATTCTCTTTTTATTATTTCTAATAAGGATTTTTGAAGTTTATTTTTAGAGAGAAATATAAAAAGGCGTTGCCACACAGGTGAATAAGGGAATTTACTCCTAGAATGGATTTTTTCTGAATTGTGTAGTGCATTGTTCATATTAGAAAAAGCTAGAAATAATAAGCTGATGTAAATAGGTATCTGTGGTCGTTTTGAAACCCATGGTAGGTTAGGTTTAACAGGCTGCCAGCTATTGTAAAGCCAGCCCACTTGGGTCCAATTTAGTCACAAAAACTAAAAGCAGACTTCTGCTTATCAGTAAACTTTACAATAACATTCAAATTAATGCCTACTTTGAAGAAAATATTATTATATTTAAACGAAAATACTCTTTAGATATTAAAAACAAAGGGAAAAGTTTGATGCTTGTAGTTTAAAAATATATAAATAATTATTTCCACTAGAATGACCCAGGATGCAGCGACAAAGCTAATGCACGTAACCTTGAATATTCTTTATTGCCTTTAATAAGAAAAACCTACTTCCAAAAGATGTCATTATTTGTTCAAATATCAAAGTAAGCATATACTCGTATAGCGAAAATTTGCATATAGTTTTCCGTCGTTTCCGTGCCCTCAAACTTGTTGTAGACGTGATTTGTAACTTCTCTAACAAATGGCGCGATATAATTATCCAATGCATTAAAAAAAAAAAAACAAAAGAATAGCTGATTTTAATAACGGCTAATCAGTGACCACAATTGCAAAAATAAAAAATTGACATTCACCACAGTCTTATATCAAGAATTATAAGCCGTTTTCGTTGTTCGGGTACTTTGGTTACAGAACATAAAGGTGGACGTTCCCCGAAAAATCAGTAAACGAAAAATACCAATTCGTGCCGTCAAGAACCATCGCCACATAATTGGTATTAAATGTTAACCCCAGAAGTATTCAAAGGCAGGCTGCAGAAGGCGGACTAAAAGTATAGCATACAAAAGTGTAAAAAAGATCTTTATATCACGGAAAAATAGACTGACCAGGTTAGAATTTGCAGGGGGAACACATTAACACTATTCTCCGATTAGTCCAAATTTAATTTAAAAGGTTCAGATATATTAAGACTGGTTAAATGATCGAAAAGCCAACGTCTTCATCCACGTTATACTAAAGGCACATTGAAACATGGTGTCGGTAACATTTTAGTCTGGGGGTGTTCTTCAGACCATTTTTATATATTTTAGATTTATATATGTATGTATATATTACATTTAAAAATTTTTTATTTATTTTTGTTAGAAGTCACAATTTATTATTTTTTTTTAGACAAACAAAACTGAAAACAAGGGAATGTATAAACTAATACGGTAGCACAATTTTATGGAAAATGTCACAATCCTTATACTTGTCAGATGGTGATTGTTAAGGAAAATTGAGAGAATAAAACTACCTTGTATTTTTTATATCATGGTTTAAATGAACAAAAATAACGCAAATACCGCATTGGCAGCGTTGTCAACTTTGAAATTTCTAAACGCACCAAAATGAGGAAAAAAGCGCGTTATTACAACAAAAACGCACCGAATTAAATTTTTTTTTTTTTTTTTAAATTTGTAAAAACACATTTTATATTATAAAATGTATAATATTTTTATATTAAAAACACCATTATGAAACAGCCTTCCGAGCGACTATTATACAAACAAACTTTGTCTGACAGCACTGCCCGATGGCATGTCATCAAATTCGTTCAATTACTAGAATTCATGTATGTCAAATTTGGCCTCTGTATCTTTAAAATAGTTATAACAATATTTTATCAAATTTATTATTCAGGAATATTAAATAATTATATTCGCTGTCGGCCGAAATCAGCTGTTACTTTTACTGCCTATTATCGGGTACACAAAAATACAGCTGTTTACCGTCGTTAAAATTATATTGCAGGAACATGCAAGCGTTACGATTAGCGTATCATTAAAAGTTACAGAATCGTACTAATTAATTAATTAATTAATAGCAGTTCTATCAAACACAGTGTAAATTTCATTTGTGTTTCTGTAAGCGAACAGAGCAAATCAGCTGAGTGTGTGTCCTTAAAAGAATTTATTGAAATATACAAAAAATTTTCCAAATTATAACAATTAAAAGAAGAAGTTTGCCAGAATCAATATTTAATTCCAATGTTTTTGAACAAATTTAATAATTTGGTAGTTTATCAAAACAGTAATGAAGTAACGCGCCATCATGAATACCATTCATGATGACAAACTTGGCTTGCTCCTTTAAGGCCTTGCTACACTATCATACACGATCGTGCGATCTACTAAATAAAGCATGTGTGCTGAAAAAGTACTAAAAATTCAACCGTGCGATAGAGTTTTTGACAAATCGTGCGATTTGAAAAATTTTATGAAACTTTTCAAAACATTGTGGTTTCTGTGGGATCAGTGTTGTATATATTGTGAAAAATATTAAAATATTGTTGGTGCCTCGAGGAAAAAATTTAACTAATGTAAAATTATTATGTTAATAAAAGTTTTTAATTGTTTTATTGTGTATATAAATTATTTCAATCATACTTGTATAATAGTGTGGCCTACAACGCCATTTTGAAACGATTTTTTCAAGTCGGCCAGAATTTTGAAATAGTTTTCTGTGAATGAATCGTACGATCGTGTAGGATAGGGAATCAGGGCCTTTAATAGCAAAACACGCTCTAAGAGCAGCAAATTTTGTATTTACATACGACCTTTGTATAATACATACGAGTATATGTACAACAGCAAGATTCTCTTACTCTGTGCACATTTATGGTGCGTTTTCAACATTATAACTCAATATTCTGATTGTGCTTTGAAACATTAAAGGTACAAATTTTGGACACTTGAATATACTTTTTTTTACATTAAAACAAAAAATTGGGTTGAATTTGATTTGGTGCCACCGAAAATTAAAAAAAGCGCACCACGCACCGACTAAAGAATTTTTCGCACAAATAATTCTAAAAAGCACAAAAAACGGTGCGAAACGCACCGAGTTGACAACGCTGTGCGTTGGATAGATTTTTTCTGCGTTTTCTCATGATGGTTACAATTACTCCCATTGTCATCCCATTTCGGCTTAACGTTGAGTTCTGGGACATCCTGTATCGATAACAAAACATAAAGCAGGATAAAGTTTTTATAATACAAAAAATACTTTAGAATCTATTTTTACATGAACATGCCATTTTATAGAGAAGAATATGATATAAGAAAAAAAAAAATTGAACTATCCAAATGGAACGATGCACACTATTGTATGAAAAGTGTGCTGTTTAATAGCCGGCTAACTTTGTTCACTTAGATGGTCCGTTCAATTTAACTTTTTTAATTTAATTTAATTCATGAACCACACAGCTGTACACTGTATGTGCTTTAATGTGTTATAGTAGTAAAAATCTTACACTTTATGCAAATGTTCGTTATAAGCAAGTTTCACTGTATTGGTTAACGCTAGTCTTTAATTGTAAGCGTTCGTTTTAATTTATTTTCTATACCATAATGTAGCAGAATATTTCTGCTATTGTAACAATATTCATAGAAATAATAATACAGTTTTAATTTTTTATATTGGTTGCTTTAAAGACGGAAGAATTATTGGCATTTTCTTTTAATTAATTGCTTGAAATAAGATGCTATTATTTTATTTCCGGCTATAAAGAAGAGCTTTGTTTAAAAGCAAATAAAAAATATATTCTGTCATAAAAAAAGTTGTGTATTGTGTTTATGATCACAAAAGAATATGGAAAAATAAAAATAAAGAGAAGCTAATTTTACCTTGAGTTCTTTTTATTAAATAGAAATATTAAGAAGAACTGTTTGTAATATGGGTCGGCCTGCAATCTAAAACATTTCCGTCAATAAAATTTTCTTTTTTTTTAACAGCTGCGTATGTTATTAAGGCATTCAGTTCATGTACAAATGTTTATATTGAAGTATTTAAAAAGGGCTATTTAAAAATCGTCAGTTGTTTATATCTAATTTAACCTAATTAATATATACGCTGTGTTCTGATATTGGACCAACATACACTCGCACATATTTCGAAAATACTTACAATTAAGTAACTTGAATTGTTATTGATAGAGCCTTCGGGTTTCATATTGTTGTTAGAGCGGATTTAATGCAGTATTTAACATTTGTTTAGCCCTAAAAATTATTTACTTGCGGTATAAGTTTGTATTGAACATTGTTTACAGACCACCCCAAATTAGCATGTAAAGCGCAGCGTAATTTTACGCTTGGATTTTAAGCGGTGTAGACACGATCAAAATGCTTATCAAGCTTGGTAATAAAGGGTGGTTAAATTTCAAGGGCCGATGTTGATTTTGAATAAAACACAAACTATTTAGGAAATTATTGTCATTTTATTTTATTATGATATATTGGTATTACTCATTTATGTATAGAACAAAATATTGGCCAAATGAACGCCGCGACCACGGCGGCACACCTCCATTCGATGGTCCAAATTTTCGATGACCCTGAGGCATAATGGAGGTTCTATGCCGTTAATGTGCCGAATTATCTCATCCTTTAGCTGTTGAATTGTTGCTGGCTTATCGACGTACACCTTTTCTTTCAAATAACCCCAAAGAAAAAAGTCCAACGGTGTCAAATCACATGATCTTGGCGGCCAATTGACATCACCATTACGTGAGATAACACGGCCATTGAATTTGTTGCGCAAAAGAGCAATTGTTTCGTTAGCTGTGTGGCAAGTGGCACCGTCCTGCTGAAACCACATATCGTCTACATCCATATCTTCCAATTCGGGCCATAAAAAGTTCGTTATCATCTCACGATAGCGAACACCATTCACAGTAACTGCCTGACCGGTCTCATTTTGGAAAAAAATACGGCCCGATGATGCCGCCAGCACATAAACCGCACCAAACAGTCACTCTTTGTGGGTGCATTGGTTTTTCGACAGTCACTCTTGGATTCTCATTCGCCCAAATGCGGCAATTCTGTTTATTGACGAATCCACTGAGGTGAAAATGTGCCTCATCACTGAAGCTGATTTTCTTCGAAAATTGATCATCCACTGTTGCCATTTCTTGCCACCATTCTGCCCATTCACGACGTTTGGAATGGTCAAGAGGCTTTAGTTCTTGAGTCAATTGCACCTTGTAAGCGTGTAAATGCAAGTCTTTATGCATAATGTTCATCAACGACGAGCGTGAGAGATGCAATTCTTGGGCACGACGACGAGTTGAGGTGGACGGCTCTTCAGCCACACTATCGCGAACAGCAGAAATATTTTCTGCAGTACGAGTTGTACGAGCATTTTCCACGATTTTTGCGATTGTACGCATATTTGGACGATCAAATTGACCAAAAAAATCACGAAGTGCACTATATGCATTTTGATTTGAACACCCATTTTCATAATAAGTCTAGATCACTTTAACACGTTGTTGGATTGTGTATCTCTCCATGGTACAAATTGAGTAAGTCTGAAATAGAGAAATGTCAAATAAAATTCGGAAAAAAACTTGCCGTTTAGGTGTGGTTCACATTCAACATCGGCCCTTGAAATTTAACCACCCGATGCTTACAATTAAGTAACTTGAATTGTTATTGATAGAGCGTTCGGGTTTCATATTGTTGTTAGAGCGGATTTAATTCAGTATTTAACATTTGTTTAACCCTAAAAATTATTTACTTGCGGTATAAGTTTGTATTGAGCATTATTTACAGACCACCCCAAATTAGCATGTAAAGCGCAGCGTAATTTTACGCTTAGATTTTAAGCGGCGTACACACGATCAAAATACTTATCAAGCTTGGTAATAGTATATGTGAAAATACGTTAGTATGTGTGAGAGAAACAGTGCTTGATGGAAAATAAAAATTTTGATTTTCTGGCATGCTTGCTGTTAATGGTTGTGTCTAATGACAGCCATCAAGCATGAAGAAACCTTTATTATTGCTTTATTTTCACTGTGAATGTTTGTCAAGAAAAATAAATGAAAAGAAAATAAATGAAGTAGCAATAAAAAAGAGTCTATTCGAAATAAAAAAAGTCGACGCAATGAGCAAAATACTAAAAGAGCGATATTTTTATTCATGGCCAAAAAATATTTTTGCAACTGTTTTTACAGTATCTTTAATCCTAGGGAGTGGCTGACATAACTTTTTTTTCGAAGCACTCTAACACACGTGTGCACGAAATTGACACCAAGTATTTTAACTTTGTCTACCCCGTTTTACGCTGTAGTAGGTTACGCTAGGTTAGGTTGTACAGGCCGCCAGTTTCATGAAACCAGCCCACTTGGATGCTTTTGGTCCCGTTGTGTTGCCTGAGAGAGAAGTGCAGCCCATGAGACTTACACTTCACCCTGTAGTAAGTAACTTAAATGAGCGCGCTATTGTTATACCATGTATAAGTAGTGTTTATTTATTTATTTAGTTTATCTATGGAAATATTCCTTACAGACATTAATAATATGAAAATATTTACATGTGTGTATAAATATTAATATATGTATGTGAAAAACAAAATAGCTAAGAGATATCAACAACAAAGAGACAAATTATGAATTTAAATAGACAATAATTGTATTCTTTACAACATTCAGATTTAATGAAAAATCGATTAGTCCAAAGAGTTGGTTGAACTGCTTATACAATCTTCTGAGAGGGTCAGCATCAATATAATTAACTCTGGAAAATTCCACAAATAATGGTAAAAATACCGGGATGAGCGTTGAGGAATGTAAAATGAAATTTCATTAACCAAAAATCCAGAGCAGATAGCACTATTCATAAGTTTTAGAGTTGAAGCGTAACCCTCGAAGGCAAAATAACACCAACTGTTTTTGTACTGACTCAATTGCCTTTGAATGAGTCCGATAGATAGGGTCCCATATAAACGAACCATACTCTAATATAGAATGTATCAGTGCAGTATATAACGTTTTCGCAATATACGGATCTTCGAACTCTTTTGACCAACGTTTTATAAAACCCAGTGTACCTCTGGCCTGCTGTGATATGCGGAATAAAACTAATTTTTGGATCAAGCAAAATAACTAAATTAATTCATTGTACTGTCCACGGTATTAATTTTAAAACCATTTAGAAAATAGTTAACGATATTCTAAAAAAGCATATTTGTTTTATTTTTTAAAATTAAGCTCCATCTCTAAAATGTAAATAATGAATTGTCATAAAGTCGCTAAATTTGTCTGAGAGAAAGAATAGTGTATTAAACATATTCAAGACATCAGGCTAACGTCAACTCGACTAAATAACGAAAGCTACAATTGTAGCCGTGTAGTCAGCTACTTAACTATTTTAGCAATGGCAGTGGCATAATAAACAGCTGATTTGTAATTTTGATCTTCAGCTTGTTAATGCTCATGTTACATATTTTTCAGAAGTATTTAATAAATAGAGGTAATGAACTACGAGTATAAAAAGTTTAAATTAGTGAAAAATAAAAAATGTGAATTAACAGCTGCTTGTTCTCTTTCAGTGATGTCCCTTAATTTTTAGTTTGCAATATTTATTAAATATTGAGTATTTTTTCATATCTCATTTTATATTCGAAATTAGTTTAAATTGGCGACAGCTACAAATGTGGTTGTGTGGCTGCGTTGACATCAATTTAATAATATCCATATAAACATATGTATTCTATTTCTGACAGGTTTTAGTCGGTAGCCGGCTGTCTAAAATGTGTTTAATGCATAAAAGTTACATTGAAGCCAACTTTAACGAATAAAAACATATCAAAAATAGGTTTTTCGTCACAACTTTCCCTTTTTCCTAAAAATGATAACGGCAACACTGTATAAGTTCATACATACTTCTGTTATTAAAACGTACAACTGGTTGGTTAAATTGATATGTTTACACTTGCCTACTTTTCAAATCATATTAAGTCTTTTTATCTTTATGTTTTACCAAAGAAAACAAATTACAAACAATACCTACTTATCAAAATGCAATTTTTACTACGGACCTCCAAAGCGTTTATAAACATTTTTACAATTTTCTCTTAATGAAAACGAATAAATATTCATAAAAAAATGTCATATGATGGACGTTAAAATATATTTTTTTTAACTTTTTGTATAAGATACTCCCACAAACGCCGGAAATGTGACACTAAGTCTCTCCACCTACACTTATACACAAAAGCAAATACATATTGTACATACACTGTAGCCCCCACAAATGCTGCATTGAACAGTTTCCTTAATGCTCCATTAACTCAATGTTTTGATCACATCGAATCTGTTGGAAAATTGTGTGCATCAAACGAAATGTTACCAAAGCCCTTTTACAAGATTCTATAAAAAATGCAAAACGTCACTCATATGTTCAGTCAGTGTTCCAAAGCAGAATGTAAAATGAAAATCATAACAATACATTCTCTCATATTTAAAATCAGGGACCAAAAATATGCCATTTTTCTTTAGGTATTTCAAATAAAAAGGCATGCCTTAGAAAATGTGTAATACTTTAATTGTCTGTAACTTTGTTTTTTTTTTTTTGAGCAGATACAATATTTAGCTTGAGTCCCGATAGCTCACCAAGGTAGGACATTATACTGTTTCCTAGAAAGGTGCTTCTCTTGACAACCAAAAATGGGCATTTACAAAGAAAGTGCAACACCCTATCCTTGCAACTGAAACAAAGTACGTTACAGAGAAATTAAAGTCGACTTGCGTGTATTTCTAGCGCCCAGCAACTGTTTTTATGATCCTTGCAAGCCGCAAGAGAACGCTGGTGAGCCGTGAACTAGTTCACTCCAAGGATTTAGTTCACTGTTAGATTCGACCATCCTGGCAGATGATGATGTGAATCAATATGTGTAATATTTGTACATATTGCTTCCATTTACTTTTATTATTGTATTAAAACACTAGACTTGCTCACTTTATTTTAGCTTTATTATTGTATTAAAGCACTAGACTTACTTTTCTGACTTATGACTGTCTTGTACAACGTTTAAAATTAAACTGCCCCTGCCAAAGGTCTGCCTGCGTATTTATACTTCTTTATTACTTTCTACATAGTTCGTGAGGCTTCTAGTTAATGATAATTCCAGATTCAAATGTACACATGCTTGCGAAACAATAAGAATGCAACAACAGTAAGAACGCAACATTAACAATAAAATCATTGCTAGTTGATTTATTTGGAATTTTACGTTCTTTAGATCATGTGTATTTGTTTGTTTGTGTATTATGTTTTTAGCTTTATGTTGTTTGCATGGACGTGCGTATACATTTACATATAACAAGCAGATCAACGGCTGCACAGTGGACTAGAAGTAATTCAAATTCGTAACGATGCGCACTAATTAGCTATAAATTAACAATAAATTTTATAGTAAATAACTGCAGCGATCAATGACTTTTGATTAAAGACAAAATAAAACATAGACTTTAACTGGCCGCTACAATTCCCATCAGCATTCACTAGATCTTGAACACGAAATCATGATAAAAATGTTGTATTTGTACCACTCAAACGACGAGCTCGGTTTAATTTAAGGGCCAAATAAACTATGCCAACCGTTTGGCAAACACACCTAACCTAAGCCATACAAGCACATGCAAACGCAATTTAATCAGGCATACAAACACAAATTAATCTTTTTGTTTGCAGTAAAAGTAGACGGCCATTGTGTTGCGGCAATTTGCCCTCCATATGAAGTTCGCAATATACAAATTGTTTTCATAGTCTTTATTTGTTTAATATCTACAATGAAAGTAAACTTTTATACAATTCTAAATATTATTACAAGAAACCATTTTCTTGATTCACCTTGTGTGCTTCTTCTTACACCATCTCACTCTGGAAAAATTTCATTGAAATGACAAAATTTATATGCACATTCACTATGTTTACAGGAAAAGCAAACACGCTTCAAATGTTTGTACAACCAGCAAACTCCCCCATAAACAAACTACAAATGTTCGTACAAACCTAGGTTAGGTTAGGTTTGGCAGGCTGCCAGCTGTTGTAAAGCCAGCCCACTTGGGTCCAGTCTGGTCCCGTTGTGTTGCCTGGATGTGATACGTATCTCAGAAGATTTACATATCATTGGTTGAGAACCAACCCGAGGATCGGATAAAGAAGTCCAATCCACTTACATCGCATTCCGATACCTCCATCAAATCATGAAGCATCGGTCTGCCTAGGCACAATGCCCTTTTATAAGAAAGAGCTGGACACTGACAGAGTGCTCAACGCTTTCTACTTCCTCCTCGTCTCTGCAACTTCTACAGCAGCCATTAAATGGAAGATTTAACCTCCTCGCCTGCGTTCCTATGTGGCAATGTCCCGTCAGGACCGCCACAGCAGACCGCAACTTCCATCGGGGCCCCTAAGGATTATAGTCCTCCTGTTATCATATCTGGGCCATGTCAGCCTTGATATTCGACAGGTATCCTCACTAGACACAAACCTAAAAACTTCACATATTTGGCAAGCAGTTTGTGTAGGTTATTTGGCCCCTTACTTTTCTCTCTATATTAATATTACATTGATCTTTAAATAAGCCTTGGGAAAATTTAAGCTGCCGTTTCACGATCTCGAACGTTGCTTCATTACCACTAAAAAGTCGATTTTTGTCCAACTTATTAACTTTATTCTAGAAAATTGGAGAATATCAAGAGGAACGATGTAATAGTTTGTAAGAAGAGAAAATCAAATCCTATTTTTTTCAGTCAGAATGCCCGCGAACGTTAACGTTCGACAACGTAAAACAGGTTTTAAAACTTTACTATAATTTTTTTGCAATTTAAGAAAACACTATTTTTTACGCACCCTGCTCAGCAGACATTCCTTGCACAAATTTGTATATCAATATGTTTGTATATGTAAATATGTATGTATGTAGGTATAATTCATATGTTTGTATCTGTTTTATATTGTGTTGCCTTTATGCTTCGATCAAATGACAAATGATACAAGACGGTGTTGACTTTGTTTGACAATCGTGATGAGGATGACGGTGATGATTCAGTTAAGACGATGTACAAAAAGTATAGCATTTCATGAATGAAACCCAACAATTCATACGCAACAACAAACATGCAACAATACCTACATATGGATGTGTATATACATGAAATACAAATAAATTTACGAAAAGAAAAAAAAATGTTGCTGTTTTGAAAGTTACCAACCAACCAACCAAACAAACAAACATGCAATCAAACAAACATTCAAACAAAAGAGACTCATGTTACTTTTTCTTAAGCCTTTAAGGCTTTTTTTAATTTATTTTATGTTTGAAAAGTTTCATAAATAAGTCTTTTCTTTTATTTAAACTCATAACAGACTTTGAGTCAGTCACAAATTCTTAAAACGATTATGAACATTTATCAATTTGTAGAGTTGAAATCATTTTTCTCTCTTAAGAAGAAAAACAAAACAAAAACACACACACATCCATACATACATATGTATATGTATAAGTAACAAGATTAAAAATATAAAGCTGCACGTGATATCAGGAATTAAATTGTGAACATTTTTTGGTAAACTCATTCGTTCACGTTAATTTAACGCACTTTTATATATGAACAAACAAAAAAAGTTTTGCTAAAAATTTTTTGAAAGACTAAATGCTACAAGCACACTTAACCATGAGACCGGAACAAGACTATAAATACATAGAAACCAACAAAGAATCAGTTGTTTCAGCAACATGAAGAAAAAAAACTAAGCAATTAATCATTTGCATAATATGAAAAGAGAAAAAAAAAGACAAACCAAATATATATTCATATATTTAAAAAAAAGCGAAAAGATACAAAATACAAAACCCGCAAATAGTTAAAAATGATCTTTAACAAAATTGTGAAAACGCCCAAATACAAACATACTTAAGTTTATGGGCGCAATCAAAACGAAATCTAATCGACTAAAGGAGCAGCTACACACATGTTTTATACCAGTGGTGCCCACAAGTTCTATATGGAAGAGTAAACACCAATACATCTAAGGAAAAACTATTTATTTATTTTATTTATTTATTTAGATTGATGTCATATCCCGTACAACAAGAATGCATCTTATATTTAAAGTACAGGAAAGTTAATTTTATTTATTATTGTATTAATACATACAATAACAATAATGCCAATTATATTTTCAGCGCTGCCAATGAGTAAATTAAGATCAAAAAAAATGTTATACTGTGGAGAGAAAAAAAACTTCCTGGAATTTTTTTTGACATTTTTTAATAAAGACATATTGTCAAAAATTTATATTTTTCATATTACGAGGTGAATTACATTCACCATCGTATAATAGTTAACCCACAGGACGTAGGGGTGAACAATATTCACCATGTATAAAAGTCTAAACAATCCCCAGGCAAAGCACAATAGACTCTCTTAATTTTTTTAGGAGAGAGCAGCATATGAGAGAACTAACAACCGTAAGCTGCACACTTTGTAATTGCAGCGTAGTTGTCGCTAGACAGTCGTGACAGGTCCGCTATATAAGGGGCTATCAAGTCTGAAGAGGAGAGAGTTCGTATCGGGCAGGAGACCAAGGTACTGAGTGGTGAAAGGTTGTTTTGTTTAGTTAGGCAAGAGGCTGAATTACATTCAGAAATTAACCGCACGGATTATATCTTGCGGCAGCAGAACAGGTCGAGTTAGTACTGGATTATATCCGGTTCGACTAGTAGGATTACATCCTCTAGTCCAGGGTCGCTATAGTGATTCCGAATAGGGACGCGGTTGGATAATATCCACCGTTAAGCCGTACGGATAACATCCTACGGTAGGAAATCAGGAGTGTCCGTATACGATTCACGCAAGTAAATAATTATAGCCGTAAGAAAAAAAATAATAATAATAATTAAAGGTGAAATAAAGAAAAAAAAAAAGAATAATAATTAAAAGTGAAATAAAGAAAAAAAAAAAAAAAATAAAGCAATCTTAATAACCAGATACAGCCGTGGGTTTTTCCTTTGTGTATCCAACGAGGAAAGGGACCTTAGTAGGCTGAGTATATCCCAGCAATAAACCCGGACAACCGGAAGATCCTTACAATACATATGTATATCTAAAACAAGGTACATGTTAAAAAATAAAGACGAAAATAAGATTGAAGGCCATTTCAGATAACAGTTTGTCGCTTTGCGTGACGCAAAGCCATGGGTGTATGTCACAATAAAAACTTTGGCAACACTCACGGTTTGTTTATTTATCTAAAAAAATGGTTATAAATTTGTATATATAATTATTTCTTATGAACTACTGAAATTGGTTCTAATTATTTCTTAGTACACTTTTGGAGCTATTAGAATAAACTTCAACGCGTAGCAAGATGAGAGTTGCCGAACTTTTCGCTTCATGTTGCGTTAAAAGTACTCTATGATTCAAACATTTTAGAGTTGATTCAATCTCGAATCCGTATAACAAGAACAATTGAGTCTAGTAGTATTTATTCAATTAGCTACTAATAATTGTACCAAACAAAAATGTATGCAGCTTGTTTTTGTGTTTCTACGCGTATGCCAACATTTCCTAGAAGTTATCCTAATCAACAGCAGACTTGGAAAACTTTAAAAACTATTTTCAAACATTTAGCTATATATCCCATTATTTTAAATAAATTAATGAGAATTCAAAAAGAAAAATGCTCAAATAATTTTTCACAAGTAAAATAAAAATATAATTTTTTTCTTCGAGAGCCTTTTAGTCTTATCTCTCAACTATAGTTGTCAACTCGGTTCGTTTCTCACCGTTTTTTGTGGTTTTTAAACATTTTTTGTACGAAATATGCCTTAGCCGGTGCGCGATGCCCTTTTTTGACATTTTCGATGCGTTGTTTAACTTTCGAACTCAACAAAACTTTTTGTTCCAGTATAAGAAAAGACTTCTTGTACTATATATCAGTAATACAAACAATACCATTTCATTCAAGTGTGTAAAATTTGTACATTTGCCGAATTTGTTTTGCCGAAGAAACAACCATCTTTCAAAATCATCAACAATCACCAGACAATTCAATGCCAACACACTCTTCTAATGATAATAACCTGTTAGCTTCAAATGAAAATTATCCGCAACCAGTAAATTCAATAAATTTCTGTGAAAATAATGATATGTTGGAAGAGAAATTCAATCGGAAAAACTATCTAATGCGATTGCCCACACCATACCCAAAGGAATTACGTTTGTTAGCAAAATATGTGCAGTTAATCAGCAAAAAACTATAAGTGATAATGGCGATAACTCCATTCAGCAAATACCCAGTTCACCGCAAAAAATCAACTTCTCCGATCCATATATTGAGAGTCCAATATATGATAAACATCCTATTCAAAGGACAGATAAAACTAATATAAATGAAAATGGCAACCTGTATAATATCCATGAAATAGATGCGAGCTGAGAGTGTTATCAGAAAAACTGCAGTGCCAAAGTATATATAAGAAATGGCAATGAAAGAGCAATGTATAATGAAATTTCTTGTGATTCCAACAAAGAATTTTTAACGGCTCATAATTCTCTAAAACCTTACCATATTGCACGATGTTTTACAAAAAAAAAAAAAAATGTAGACGATTTATCCAAATACGACGTTACAAGAAAACAGCAAGAACAGCATCAGTATTCACAGGCCACGGATGGAAATTTATTGTTGCAGAAATCAGAAACGTTTTCAGACAGTCATATTGTTTCAAACAGTAATGTTAATTTCGATCATCAATATAATTCAATTCATAATATAATTCAAACAATGAATCTAGAAGAAATCGTAAATCCTGAAATAGTTCGGGGAAGAAAATTTGGAGATACTGAAATAGTTCGGGGAATTAAATTTTGAGATACTGTTGTTGCACCAGAAACTCCAAATAATTTGATAAAGCAAAAATAAATAAAGCAGAAACAATGTGGCCTTTTGGTGCCCATAAAAATCCAAGAGTATTGCAAATAAATGTAAATTTTGAGAATGGTATAGAATTCGAAATAAATACTTTGCCTAATAGAGAAGGAATGATTTGTTGTCTCCACCGCATCACAGCTTTTAAGTCCGTTAGACAAACGGATTGAAGTGTATGGCGTCGAATTTACTAATATAAACATACAAGAAGCACGCCATGTACTTCAAACTTTTCGCCCTTCAGTATCTATGATGTTATCCCGTAAATGGTATTTAAAATAATAATCTATCTATACTAGTATTAGCATTTAAAAAAAGAATTTTTAAAGTCTAAAATAAAAAAACAAAAATTCAAGAATAGAATTATTCAAATTCAGTTCAGAAAAATATTATGCACACAGTAAAATATTCTTGCTGTTGAAGGTTATTTATACAGGGTGGGCCAGAAGTTACCATGGAGACTATTACATATTATACAAAATAGAAATTTTTTTACACTGGCAGCCAGTTCGCGGATGTCGAAAAGATAAGTTCATTAGCATTCTAGGCGAAAGAAAATTGATTTGGGTTTGTCTAACTCTATTCTATGCGAACGATGTGGCAAAATTCAATTAAAATACATAAGTACATGCGAACGAATAATAGTAATATAGGCATATATAATGTAAGTGACTGGCTTTCTTTCGCATACACTTTCATTCGATATCGGCAAACAGCCTGTAAGATTTTCCTTTTACAAAATCCCGGCCAAGCTGAGTTATTTTACTTACGCTTTTCCAATATATTTAGTAATTCTCATTAGTTTCTGAAAGTTTTAAATAAGATACAAATCTACCGACGAGGTGGAACTAGCGCCATTATATACACACATGTAAGCAAACTTAATTATAACAAACAATTGTTAAAATTTAGTTTTTCTTTTGCAAAAAGTTGGTGTCTTTTGCTTTAAGCTTTGCCACAGTAAAATAAGCAAACCTTCTGCAGAAAATTTCGTCCTTATGTCTGAATGATTTTTCACCACTTACCAGCATCTTGTTTTAAATTATGGATTCCTAACACCACTAATTCTCTTGTAACAATTTCAAAACATAGATTTTTTATACTACACTTACAAATTGTTTGCAATTGTTTCATTTCCTAAAGAAAAATTTTCCAAATGCAATCTAAAGTAGTGTTCATTTACAAAAAAAGAAAAAAAAATCTAATTTTAATGCAGCTTAAAAAGCTAAAGTCTTTAGCTAAATGGCAAAACAATTTAAATATGTTAGTTACTACTGGTTTACAAAATCGAAAGTTGCCACATTCAACTAAACTGAGAACCCAGTGGTAAAATATTGGAGAGAGACATGAAGAATTATAAAAGTATATTATCTATTTAAAGTATATTTGCCAACTTGGCATACTGAAAACCATATTTTTTCTTTTATATATATATATATATATATATATATATATATATATATATATATATATATATATATATATATATATATATATATATATATATATATATATATATATATATATATATATATATATATATATATATATATATATATATATATATATATATATATATATATTTTTTTTTTTCTATTTATTTAATTATGAAATTGAAATTTAATAAAATAAAATAATTGTAAATATTAATTTATTGATATATTAAATATTAGCTTCTAACATTGATACCAATCAAAAAACTATAAACAGCTTGTTTTCTATGTATCCCAGCTGTCATAATGTCCACATTTCATAGGAGCTACCCTAATCATCAGTAGACTTTGATTATTAGGGTAGCTCCTACGAAATGTCAATATATAGACAGCTGGGAAACATAGAAAACAAGCTGTTTATAACTTTTTTTTGTTGAACTTCATAATTTTTAAATAATATTTTTGGTTTTTGTACATTAGTACAACGGGTCTTAGTTCAAGTTGGGCAAATAATAAAAAATGCATACGTGATTCAATATGAGATGAATATATATAGAGAATAATTCAGTGGCTCGGTGGCTGAGTGATTAAGGTGGCCGTTCATGATGCATCGTGACCCGAGTTCAAATCTGAAAATGGGTCAGCACCCATTTTCATATGATGGGTAGTGTAGCGGCTACGAAACAACTTGTTTTCCTCCAGCTAAAAAGGTTTGATTATTTTTGCTGACTTCCTCTATCAAAAATTATTGATCACAGCAAATTCATATTGTAAAATATCCTTCTTAAGAAACTTAAGGAAGAGAAAACTTGAACACGATGTATAAATGTACAAAAACCAAAAATAAAATAGTTGTAAATATTTATTTAGTTAGTAAATATACAGTTGTAAAGTGAATTTGCACAGTATAGGATGCACAGCATGGGCGGGGTGCTTAAGACCATATGCCCAAGATGGTATTAACAGAATGTTTGTAACGTCGCTGTGACTTACTATAGCGATCTATGTTATATATCACAAAGAAAGTTGCAACGTGGATAACACTGAAATACCTCCCTAAAACTGTAAACCAATACAGTTAGTTGAGGGAAACCGTTAACCAGTGCGAGTAAGACGCAAAACTCTCGAAGATCGAACAACAAAAACAACAAGCCTGACCGCACTTAAGGAATAATTACGATGACGCGAGAACTGTTCTTCAGCCCAGGGCTGCTTTAGTTGTATATAATTCGGAAAAAGTAGTCGGTTTGCACCTGAATTGGATAAAAGCATAAATTTATTATTTAATGTTGAAGTATTTATTAATTACAATAAAACTAAAATATTTATTGTAATATTTCTTGTACGGTTGCTATTTTAAGAGTCGTATGTTTTATATGACGTTGGATATAAAATAGTATGGTTGTATACAACCATAATATTATTGGTCATAAATATGGTTGACTACGTCATAGTATTTTCGTTTATCACATGTTTACATTTGCTTACTTTTTAATATTTAAACTTATCTCTTGATATCCGCAATCATTTGATATGTATTTTTTTTTTTCTGCAAAATTTTAAACTTTTCTTTTATTTTCTAAATCAACATACAATACACATATGATTTTTGTATGCACATATCACATTATTTTATTTCGAAAGAAAATATAACACTGAATAGAAATTATATGTCAGCGACTAGAGCAAACTATTGTTAATGACGACAAATACAATATTCATTCTGTAAATTACAGCTGCTTACATTATATGACTAAAACAAAAATTTTTGATGTTAGGTGCGATAAAAACTATTGTTGTTTTAAAAAGAATTTCATAAATTCTGTTATTGTATATAATCATATTTTCAAATTGATAGACGGTAACTATAGAGCAACAGAAACGTAAACAATAATTTATATTTCGTGGAATAAAAACTGAGTTTGAAAAGAAAAAATGAAAGAGATGTCGTTTCACGATAGTTTTGTCTTGTTGCATTACTGCTTGATTTGTGATAAAGCTCTTGGCATAAAGTATACAGAGATAAAACAAACGACGTTTGCATAAAATAAAATCAGGCTTTTTAATTTCTAGAGTGATGTTATAACAGAAACAGCTGATAATGTATTAGTGCTTTCTCTTGCTTATGTACATTTTTGTTGTCACAAAGTTATTGGTTTACGAATGATGGCATAAAAAGTGGAGAGAAAAAATTAAAAACGCGTATATTGTTTCAGAATATATTATTCCTTGTCTCATCTCAGTTTACTTTGTTCCCAGTTTTGCATTCTCTCTTGCTAGAAAACTCATGTAATGGTACCCAAGCCGCAATTCTGATGCTTGTAAAGAAATGTGTAAGTCTAATGATCTGACCGCTGGGTTTATACATACTTATATAAAGCTCATATGCTTGTATGCATATGATGATAGCTTCTAGTCTGCACAACTGCATTAAGATAAATATGTGTGCATGTGTAGTGTAAATAAACTATGAAAACACTAAATAACTTTAATATGGTCGGCTTAGTATAGAAAAGACGCGCTGCTAAGAGATGAAGGTAGTTTTACATGAACCTACAATGAACAGAAAAAAATCTGTGTTCTTTTCAAAGTTTATCTGTCATAAAAAAATAAATAAATTATATTATATTAAGTTTCCATATTAAATTTAATTATAATTTTAGTTGCTGCATTCATAAAACACACAATTTTAGTGTTGCAGCTTTAATGGATACACTGAAAGGAAAACTCAATCCATTCGTACTTAAATCAAGTCTCAGCAGTGTTAAAAGTTACCGTATGGATTTTCTTAAATCAAGTAAGGTACGCTTGATTCAAGTACGGATTATTCAAGTAATTAATACCTAATTTTGAACATACTTAATCCCGAATCCGTACGTCATATAAGTCGAAAATGAGATTGATTTGAGAAAAACTGAGATCGAACTAATTTGCTGATACGATTGATTCAAACATTTTGGAGTTGATTTAATTTCGAATCTGGACTTAAAATAAGTTGAATGAGATAGACTTGTATCATTCATGAATGAATTATCTCAACGAAATGATCCTTTCAATTGAAAGAATGAAATATTTCTCTATTCTTTCTCTATTTTTCATCATTCTCTTCCCGCCAAAGTTTTGCTGACAGAAGTCGATGTACACTTGTACTCGTAAGTCAGTAAAGCACACCATCTCATATACGAACCTAGTATACATTTTCATACTCATTGCCCCATTTGTAGAGTGAACGCCATCCACCTGCATACAAAGCAAGCGAGGTTCTGAGCTGTTCATTCAACAAAAACTCATTACTTCCTAGCATACTCGTACATTGTAAGTTATCAGTAGGCAGCTCGAATACAAACTCGCATACTTTGTGAGTTGGCAGTGGGAAGCTCGAATACACTCTCGCTTACTTTGTAAGTAGGTCGAAGACGTACTGCGCACTTCAGTTTTTTTGGGAATATTCCATTAAATAAATTTTTTCTGCTTTTTGTTTGCTGCATTATATTCTTTTTTCACTAATGTTTTATCTTTCTTGTACCTTTGTATAAAATTTTTTCTAGGCACTCTTACGTTTAGCACTGATTTTTGTAATTAAAAAAATAAAGACGGCGAACGTTAGATTTTCAACTAAAAAATAAAATTTTTTTATATCACATTTATATAAATGTGATATAAAACATGAACGTAAGTAATTTTTGGAAACTCCGTATACTACAGTCATACACTTTGTAAGTTAGCATTCATTGATTATAAAGTGTTGCACACATCATTGAAGAGAAGTAATGTAGTAGGCAGTGTTCGCTGCTGGATTTCTGCATTCAGAAACCGTAAACATTCAAAGTGAATTAAAATAAATCCTTATTAATTTTATTTTGTATTTTTTCAATTTAAATAATTTAAAAAAATTAAAATTAAGATTTTTTTGTTATATTTTGCATTCAACCAAACTATCAAACAAACAACTATTGACTGTGGTTGCATATACAGAAAGATGAAAAAATGAATGAGAATGAAAAACTCACACAAATGAAAGATTTTGCAAAAAAAAGTAATTTAATAACACTCACTTATGAGTCTCAAAAAACTATTAAATGGTTATTTAATCTTTTAGCTAATAATATTTATACCAATCAAAAAAGATATATAGCTTGTTTTGTCGACATTTGTATATTCAAATATTTTAAATAAATTAATGAGAATTTAAAAATAAAAAATTTCTTATAATATTAAAATAGCATTTTTTTCAAAGAACTTTTAATTCCTATCTCTCAGCAACTCATTAACATAAATATGTATGTATATGTATTTGTCTTTGATTCTTCTACTCACTTTAATGCAGGGTATAGACCAGGTGGACCCGGCCTGCGCTCAGCACTAGCAGTGAAAAATACACAAACAACTTCGTCTTATATATTTTTTTTTGTCGTTCTTCACTGCACAGACACAAGAGCAAAGCATGCTGTGCTGGTAAACATTGACGACAGCGATTATGAGCATAGATGCCAGATAAATCTGGTTTAAAATTGTCAAATTCGACAGAAAAAATCGTCAAAATTGTCAATATGATTTTTGCAAATCGTCCAAAAATCGTCAGCTAGTAAAATGAACTATTTTTGAATAAGATTTATTTCAACAGCATAAAGTATAGAAAAGTAAGTTATGGTCGCCTTTAATAAAAAACTATAGCATTTAGAGTTATAACAACAAGTACACACTCATACAAACATGAAGCTAATTACATAAGTATACCAGTCATTAATTTTTGCGACATATATTTTTAAAATAAGATTTTATTTAATAAAAGGTACTCATATTATATACTAAATACTATTGTTATCTAAGTCATACCAACCATAGTTGAAAAGTTTTAGATGGGCTTAAGTATACAACATTTTCCAAAAATTGTCTCTTCAACTAATTTCTCACTTTGGTTTTATTAAGTTCCATGCGACAGAATAGAAACAGATAAGACTAATTAATAGTTTTGCTATAAACTTAGTCATAGAAGAATACTCCATTCCAAAAATCTAGCATTTTCATATTTATAGTATAGCGTAAAATAAATTTTCCAAGTTTAATAGGCTTCATTACTTTTCTTCGTATTAAATTTCTCGCTTTCCGAATTCTACGATGAAATCAGAAAGTTCCTTCATTATGTTAGAAAAAGACACTTTCTTCTTTTATAATATAGTAGCGATTTATAAAAGTTAAAGTTCTGAATTCATCTTAAAAGTTAGTCTCTTTAGAATATGAGCACACGATGTTACATACAAATTTGTAAGTATTTAATAAGTATCACATAATATTTCAGTATTACAAACATACATATATGTATATTTACGTACCGTATACATATATTATTTCCTACATAAATTAATTCAAAAAAAGAAAGTATGCATGCAGTTGCTTGAAAGATATGACAGTAAAAATGTGATCTTCAAAAATCGTCAAAAACAGACCTTAAATCGTCAAAGTGTTATTTTCAGCACCCAAAATCGTCAAAATGACGATAAATCGTCAAATATGGCAACTATGATTATGAGTGTAAATTTTTGTTTTTGTAATTTATTTTGGTTTTTACAATAAAAAATATTAAATATAAGTAGTTTTTCCTTATATGTATTGTTGATTGCTCTTCTATATATAACTTTTGGGCAGCCCTGGCATAGAACATAAAGAAATTAACTAGGTGGCATCACTGGCGCAGGTAATCATGTTTTCTTTCATAATCTTTAGGGTGTCAAAAGTTGCTTATGTTTACACAAACTGAAGTGAAAAAACCAAAATTTTTTAAACAGTTTGAAAAAGCGCAAATAAAACGCAATAAAAAAGTTTTCAAAAATAGTTTAATTGCTTAAAAGGCGCTGAAAACTAATATATTTGCTGAATTTACAAACTCATACCGTTTATAGATGTATATGGAGAGACAATTTCAAACACAAAACTTGAAGCAAAAACAATTTTTAAATATATTTTTTGTGATTTTAATGTTTGTGTTTGAAATTGTCTCTCCAAATATATCGATAAACGATATGACTGAGTTTCTGAATTCATCAATTAATTTTCTTTGCTCATTTTCTTTATATAAACTTTTGTTTCTTCATTTTCTTCTGTTTTGTATACAAGTTTTTAACGGTCTCCAGGATTTTTAGACAAATAAAATATTATGTATGTAGTACAACAAATCTAATGCTGCCACCTAGTAATTACAGAGTGGTATAGACGTTACTACAAATCGTACAAGTATGAAATTAGTAACGTGTATCATGCTGTTGTACTTGTACTTCATAAGGTATTTGAAAATCCAAATGTTTTGACCTTTGTGGGCGGAGCTTCACTACGATTTGTAGTATCGTCTAAGCCCTGCATAAGCTTTCTGCACTAGATTCAAGATTTTTTGTCTCAAGAATTTTATACTCATTTTAAGACATCGCTGGATTGGATTTCTTCGGGTTATTTTTAATACACTTGTATGTTATTCGTCCATAAACTTTACAGTACGACTGGTACTAAAAAAAGTAGAAAAAACTTAAATTTAGTACGAGCTTTTTTTTCTGTGTACTGACTTAAAGTGCTGTGTTTCCGGCATATACTTTAATAAAGCCGCTACTGTACACATTATTTAGAATAGTTTTAATAAACTAGAATTATTTTAATTTTAAACCTTATTCTGTTACTACTTTAAATATTTTTTTAAGATTAATCCAAATGAACTATAATTACTCGCCTTTCCATTTTAATTCTTATCCTTATATCTTTTATTACCAAAAACAGTTTTAATTAAAGATAAACTAAATAAACTATAATTATTACAATTTTTAACTGTATTCTATTTATTATATAAAAAGTTGTAGCGTCAAGAAAACTACTTATTATGACGAAACAAAAATAATTAATTATTAATTTGGGTGGAAAGAATTAAATAAGAAATAGTAAAAATGTTCATATTTTTTCTGTTACTTCAAACCCCTTTCAAAAATGTGGTTTTGCATCTTTTCTGCGTTAAGCTGTCGATATGCTTCTGCGAACTTGAATGTTTGTAGAAAATTAAAGTTGTTTTTATACGAGTATGCTTAAAATAAGTATATTTTAGATTGTATTAAGAATCAATTGATTTGTTGGCATGTGAAATAGTACTTTAAAACCGGCGCCCACGTTATTTAATTTTTTAATTAAAAACATTTTTTTTTTCGAGTTGACTGAATTTGCTTTTTTTATGTTTCGCCAACACTGTAAAGGTTATAAATTTAATATTATTTTTAGAGTTCAGTTTTTTTTCCTACTTAAGAGCAATAAAAACCCCAGACTTAGGTGATAAAAAATAAAAATTGTGGTTTTTCAATTGTTCATTTTACAATGTCTTTTAATTTTTCTCTATTCCATTTACGTATTTATGTATGTATGTATGCCCCTGAATGGATTATATTTATAACATTTTGAAAATTTAACATTATGTGTGACACCGGGGATATATTATACAAGAATATACAGTTTGTCAACGATGAGTTTGCACACTGAAAACAAACACATGTTACTGCCATCCCTAAACAAGAGCGGCGAGCGGAACGTTTTTTTTCCGTTGAGCTTTAACGCTGAAACGCCATTCCTAAACAAAAGCGGCAACAGGGTTATAAAACAAATAAATACAACAACTCTGATTATTTTAACAACTAGACGGACGGCACTATTGCTTGTGATTTTTTGATTAACATTAAAATAAAAAAAATAAAGATTTAATAAAAATGAGTTGTTAAGATGAGTTAGAAGATTTGGAAAATTTACTTGTGTTAAGGATGATGGCAAACAGAAGGCAAGGAAACGGAAAGCTGTTTAAAAGTCGAGATTCGAGTAACCTGAACAGTGTCAGTTAAACTCTTTTTAAACAAAAAATAAATAACTTATATATAAAAGACAATTTAATCATTTAAAGACACGTAATATTTCATATTTTAATAAGCAACTGAATATTTAGCCATAAATAAAGATAACATTTTCACTTTTTATAAACGATTCTTTGATTTACTAATTTCAAAATTTCAATTTCCACATCATCAACCTCACTTTCATCTAATTTATCCAACTTTTCTTTCAACATTTCAAAAAAGTTGCTATATTTTTCTTTATTTATTTTTCATGGCCATTAAGGTGGTATGACACTTCATTTTTATTTCATTGAATTGTTATAGAATTGTTAGAAAAAAATAGCAAATGTTAGAAAGAATAAACTATATAAAACGTAGGCAAAATATTCTTTTGCTGAAAAAAATTGACATTTCAAAAATAACCAAAAAAGAAAAAAATTTATGAAAACAATAATTATAAAATAATAAAATGGTAAAAGTTTGGTTAGAAGAAGAAGTTTTATGTATAATAAATGAAGTCAAGCAAAAGTGCCTTATATTTGGGATGTAAAGAAAATTAAGTTTTGGGAGGAGCTGACCATAAAAATTGCTTTCTTGCTTTGTAATATTTCGCTTTACTTTTGCTAAAAATTTCGCAAATTGATGAGGAGTCATCCTCAAAATGAGTCTTCACATTCAATTTCTTTGAATAGTTTATGTGTAAATCCTTCGTCTTCTCTGAGAAGGAACCATCAGGAAGAAAATTTTTTTGATTTTTTTTTACTCCTGCTTGCCATTAATATGCTTATTGTATTTAAGGTATTTAATGCATTGGAATCTATCTATGATACCATTTATCATCCATTTTATAAACGCTTATCTATTTGAAACTTTTGTTTTTTCACAGTAGTAATATTATGATGGGTCTAGGTGTCGATCCTTTCTTATTCATGAAACAAAAGGCGCAGGTTAACAAAAATAACGTAAAAGCGCTGTCTTCGAAAATAAATTGCTGAGTTAAATTTCCAAGCTGGATTTGTCAATTTTAATGTGAACATTTTTACATTTTTTTTGACACTTATTCATTGCTTTTTAAAGCATACAATTTTTGACATTCTAACATTTTGTTCAATATATCTGAACTCTTCGAACTTATTTAATTTTTCTATGACAATATGTTCTTACTACTTTCCAATACTAGAAAAATGAAGAAAAAAAAAAATGAATTGTCATACAACCTTTAGCACATCTGTAAAAATATCGTCTTTTTTTCTTTTTGGGCTTGGTTTAGTACTTAAGCTCCCTGTTTGGCTGTTGCTATCATCAAGGAGGTACTCTACACTTGTGTCGAATTCTTTAGTCATATTACCGATTGTACTGAAATAAACAAAACGAAATTTTATTAATATTTCCACTTTTAAAAATATCAATAGTTTTTTACCTTACAGGCTCTATAAGATTTTTCCAAAAAACTTGTGCCTCCACGGAGCTCCAAACTTTTTCGAAGAACCCGAAGGAAGATCATCGCCCATTCTTTTATCTATCCCGCAAGCTTTTCCATTTTCCTTTGTATTGTTTAACTATATAAATTAAAGATGAAACATAAAAATTATTTCAAAGAAAGCAAACGTCTTTAATACCTGATGAATTTATTTGCTTTGCAATATACTCCCGTATCTTTTCCTTGTGCTTGACGTCTTTGTATTTGGAGTCCTTTTTGTCATACAGGCATGGGTTTTGATGAACCAATTCTATGATTTGTTCGCTTATACTCTAAATTAAAAAAGAAATATAAGATAAGAAACATATATACATACATACACCATATTCTTACCTCCATTTTCAATAAGAGATATAAAAATTATTATTAGCTTATTTATTTCACTTTTTTATATTTTTGTTTTGTTTACATTGTTTGTCACTGTAAAACGCATTGTCAAAATTGGATTTTCCAATAGCAAAGCGTTGCCGCCGCGTTGTTTCGGTATGCTCCATACAAAATGTACGGGCATGAGAGCTTTTGACAGCTAAAAAACGCTTGCCGCTCTTACTTAGGGATGGCAGTTAGTTAAATTTTTGTTTTGTTTTAGTAATATAGACTAAAATTTTTGAAAATTTAACTTTATGTGTGACACCGGTGATATTTTATACAAGAATATACAGTCTGTCAATGATGAGTTTGCACACTGGATACAAACGCGGTTTAGTTAGATTTTTTAGTAATTTTAGACATTGCATTTTTATTTTGGAAAAATTTTTTTGAGTACCTATTTTATAAATTTATCTGCCTGCCTCATGATGTCATTTCGTAAACGTTCGTCGTAATTTTTAAGGTCAAAAAACCTATTCCGATGCCGTTTATAAGCTTTATTTTTCTTTGATCTTGCATCATTTGCCTTATATACCTCCGATATATCTGTTAGTTGAATTTAGTTGAGTAATAGTCGACTATAAGTCACTTGTTTTTAATACAACACATTAGCGAACGTTAACGAAACGACATCGTGAACCAGGCAGTTTATGTATTTAGAGAGTTGCCTAAAAAGAAAAGAGATGTGTAATATGTTTAAAACAAAAAAGAAATAATGCAAAACTAAATTTGAACTTAGCTTTACACGTCAATGAACTCTGCATAGTAATTTGCTTGCATTTTTGCGTTCAGTGGATAAACTTAAATTTAGTTCGAAAAAATTTAACATTTGGTAATGAAACCTTTAGCAGCTATCACACATTGTACATGATTTCTTATTGATTCTATTAACTTTTTGGGTCATAATATGTTGATATTTGCTGCCATTCTTCTGATATTGCAGTTTTAAGAAGGCGATATTTGTTGGCCTGCGCTTAGTGGCCCTTTTTGCAGGACACCTATAAATCCTCTATAGAGAGGGGTTTTGGGTGGGTGCATTGAGACATGATTACAGTTATATAACAGCCACATTCTTACCATGTGTTACTTAAAACTTTTTCTTTTCTAACAAAAATGTTACAATTATTCTATCCTTTGCCCGTTGTTACGCTAATTTCTAAAAAGTAGGCAACAGTATAAATAAAATAAAAAAAAAGTGTTCTTTCCTAAATATGCTGCATGGAAAAGGGTATATTTTGCCCTTAACTTAAAGTACAGGGTGAGTTATTGCTCTTTTACTACTCTGTATGCTGGCTTATGACCTACACTTATGTTTTCGTGAACATGTATGTTGATAATTTATTCATAATTATTTAAAAAACAAACATAGAAGAGAAAAAAATCTGTAAAATTATTAATTTGGATGTGTTTTACATTAGTAATGTCAACGTTTTTTTTCTGTACAGCAAGTTTTGGTATAAAAGCACTTCAAAATTGAAACGCTAATTGTACTTGATTGTGTTATACAATATTTTGTGTACTGTTTGTTCTGTTGTAAATGTAAAATATGCAGCACTTCTTAAAAATAAGGCAGCATATAAAAATGGTGCCTAATCACATTTTCGTTTTTAGAAAAGAAAACGTCAGTATGTTTTGAGTCAATGTCCTGTTAAAATTTTAGATTTGGTGTGCTGTCCCTTATAAATCCGAATTTCTTCGCACTACTAGTTAGATGGGTCCGCAAACTACCCAAATCTTGCTAAGCGCCCATTCTTAAGTCTATAAAAGCAATGTTACCTACATCTGGACTTGACATGATGCCCTAAATCAATATAAAAATTTGTCCAAATTTTACAGTGGTTTTGCTGCTATAGGGATGTTATAGGCTTACGCCACAGTTCAGACGGTTATAGTACAACAACATCTTTTTTTCATCACAGTTTTAAAATTTCAATGTTGACAACGCTGACGTTCTCTCTTATGCAAACAATAAAAGTATGTGTGCATTTCCTCTGTTTTTTATACAATAAAACGTATACAAACGTATTTGTGCATGTTAGAAAAATATAGACAACTTTTAATAGCTCTCATTATCAAAAAAAAAAAAAAAAGTCAGCTGCCGTTTCGACACTACTTAGTCTTAGATTACGCCATGCGCATGATTTCCCGTTAGATGACTTAGTTTCGCCCATGTAAGAATATGTATTTCGTAATCATTGTGTTGTTTCGTGACGTCATTTGACCAACATGCGCAGATTACAGTTTTGTGTGAGAGTTGTCGTAATCATAAATTCTATCATTCTTGTTGTATTTACTAATAATTTTAACTGATACGTGTTTGTCTTCAATGTGCAAACTCATTGCCGACAGACTGTATGTAGCAATGAAAATAAATAATTGAAACTTTTTATGCTGTTGACAAAATTGATTGAAATACAAATTCAAACCCATTTCGAATAGTTTCTGTGACAGGCCTACTAGACCAGCATAGAAAAATGTTTGAGTACTCAATTACTTTATCGCATTTAAATGTCTTATTTATTCACTAAATTAAGTTAAAAACAAAACCTACATAGATACATATTTGAAATTACTTTAAGTGTTTTACCTTGAAATCTAAAAACAATTTGTTTTTTTTTAACACGTTTGTAGTTAAAAGTAATTTTTAACTTCATGACGATTTCTTTTTGCTTTAATTAAACTTTTCCTTAAAAGTGTTTTTATAATGATGGAGCATTAAAGCTTTTTAACGGTTTAGTATTTGTTACTTTATGTTGAAAAGTTAAAAAATTATTACTTTTGTATATTCGACAAACCGACAAATAAGAAATTGTTTTTTATGACTATGGCCCCGGATAAGCTACCGAAATTCTGAAATATATTTCCAACAGGGTACATAACCATAAATTATATAAAATTTATTTCCTTTTCATTAAAGAAAACATATAAACATACATACATTCATACATATACATTGTTATGTAAGTGTAAAGCTTAATGTGAATGAGAATATCAGTAGGCATGTGTGTGTACTCGTATGTATGTAAGTATTTATAAATCAAATTGTATAATTCTTCTCCCCAATGGTGAGATCTTCAATATGAATAAGAATCCAATCCGTTTCTTTACATTGTTAAAGCAGCAACAATAAAAAAAAAACAAACAAAAGAAATCCCACTAAATAAGAACCCATGAATCAAAGAATTTCAGACATTTTCAAAAACTTATAAAACACTCAAACCATCATACTGGCATCTCTCTACAGTGGTGGTCAAAACATGCCAACCAGAAGCACATTTTGAAATTTTAGTTGCAAAAAAAAAAATGTGACAAAAATAAAGCATACTTAACAAACTTTAAGCCACTTAAAATAAAAAAAAAAACTGTGTGTACTCATAGTTGCCAATATTTGACGATTTAACGTCATTTTGACGATCTTGAGTGCTGAATGATTTGACGACTGTTTTTGACGATTTTTGTAGATCATATTTTTACTATCATATCTTTCAAGCAACTGTATACATACCTCCTTTTTTAACGTTAATTTATGTAAAACAATTGAGTTTTTATTCGCTATATTAGCTTCTAACATTGATACCAATAAAAAATTAAAAACAGCTTGTTTTCTATGTTTTCCAGCTGTTGCCAGAAAAAACATTGTCAGACAAAATTATTGCCAGATACCTGACAATCGTGTAAATACTTTTCCTTGCCGTTGTCGTATCATTGTCAGACGTTGTTAGCATATTTCATATTGTCAGGTGCGTGAATTTTTTATCACCTGACAATGGAATCATTGTCAGACAAAAAACAAAACAATTAAAAAAAGCTAGTGCGAAACAAAAAAGCAAGTTTAATTTTCTGAAAATGCTACTTTAAAAATACAAGTATGGATTACTCGTATGAGTGCGATTGTGCTATAGATGTTAAAAATAAAAAAGTGTTTGATAGTTTGTTCCAGCCTATAAAAGTTCCATCGCCAAGAAACTCTCCAGTTGCTAAAACCTTAAAAAATCGTGTCGAAAAAAAGTAGAAACTTCATGGCATCATGAAAATATTTTAAAACTAATGCAAAAGGTTAAGTGTTGGTGAAGCTTGTGGGATGTAGAATGCGTAGAATATAAACTACATAAAGACAGTGCATTGCAAAAAGTCGCAAATGCTATTTCTGTGAGTTTCAATGCCTGTGGGCCAATCTCCGCACAAATTTCAACTGCAACTTCGAAACTCTTCGATTCTGGTTTATTTGCATGGAGCCAGTTGAGTAATTTTTCGTAAAATATCCCTCTTGATGGCGAAAAAGCACCCAGTTCTTTACCCAAACGCTGGAACGTTTCTTTATGTTTTCTTCCTCATCATGGTCGCAATATCTTGATCCATATCCTAAATTATTTTTTTTCAATTATTAAATTTTTTAAACATGCAAAAACAATAAAATATTTATTTTTGGTTCTGACAATTGTTTATGCTGCATAATAAATCTGACAATATTTTTCATGGCAACATTGTCAGATAATGAAATTGTCAGATAATTGTCTTACAATGGAATTGGCATTTTTCTGACAATTGTCTACCAACCGTGTAAATTGACAATTTGTATTGTAAGAACAATTGTGCATTGTCATGCAATTGCTAGCACATTGTTAGATAAGATAATATTGTCAGATCTCACAACCGTCTGAGCAAAGCTTAAGTTTATAGCAAAAATGTTTGGCTTATCGTCTTCTGCAAATGTGTGAGCTTGCATCCAGTGGCTGTGTTCTGTAACTTTGGCGAGAAGTTCTCGCGTCGAAAACTTGTGAAACAAATTATTCCACAGTTCCTCGAAAAGTAAGAAAAAACTGCGTCTGTATCTCATGTCGAAAACTATCCAAAGGGATTACGTTGTTACGTTAGAAATGTCTGAATATATAAAATATGCAATTTTAAAAATGAAAGAGCTAGCCTTAATTAGTACCGCCGCCGACCAAAAATTACTACAGTTAAGAAATTTTGTTCGACGGCGTCATATTATAACCGCCGGCTATTCTAGAAAATGTATAGTATGGCTCTAACGTTTACATTTTATTTACCAATACATACTTACATACATACTTATGCGCAAAATTTTGTAAAATTAAAAAACAACATTATAAAAATATTACAATATAGATATTTTGTTGGGTCGGAAATTAAAATTGTAGAAATTACAAACTAACTGCCACTTCCACTATTTCGAATAAATATTTTCATTCGCACAAAAACATTTGAAACAAAAACAAAATTTGAAAATTTGCTTTTGTTTTAAATGTATTTATGCGAATGGAAATATTTGTTCGAAATAGGGGAAGTGGCAGTTAAGTATTCCCTTAAAACTTGTTGTGTGAAGGGTATAAAAATTAATTAAAAAGTTAAAATAAAAAAAATAAAAACAATCCTAAATTTCATTCCACAAATATAAAATTTTCCCAACTTTCGTATCTTTATATTGAAAATAAGGAATTTAAAGAATTTCAAGGGAGAAAACTCTCCAAAAATTGCTTGTGTTTTCGCCTCTACTGTGATTATTTTATTTGGCTGTTTTCTTTTCGTTTTTTTTTTTTGTTTTTTGACATTATGTGAACAAAATTTTTTGGGGTTTGTTTTTATTACATATTTTTTTTTATTGTGTGTTTTTTTTTTACATTTCCGTACTACTCTATTCAGTTGTACATTGCAAATCATACACGAAACTGAATGCCTTCAAGTCAAGTCGGGTAATCAATGTAGCATTACTGCTCATTAACCGTAACACAGACACACGAAGTTATTTTTGGCGTTATTTCGATTCGATTTTTAGTATTATTTTACTCTGTTGGTATTTTTCTTACTTTTTTCTTTTATTTTTTTTTTGGTTGGTATTTTGCAATTTGTGTGGCGGCACAGCTCGATCCCTTGACAGATTTAGATATACATATGTACTCGTAGGTATGTTTTGTGGCGATGATGACGATGTTGTATCAACATTGTAACCAGAGTGGTGCTGACTGTTCACATGGATTTTTTTTCTCTCTTTTGGTTGTACAATTATTTAATTTATCCCGCTCTTTATACATTCTTCTTTTTTTCCTTTTTTTTTTGCATTTGTGATGCAGATGACAAGAATTAGTTTAACAAACATTCAAACATTTACATATTGTATTTGTATACAATACTTACATATCGCTGCTTTATTGCAACATAGTCATATCTCAAAAAATTAGCTCTTCGAGTCAACAATGCAGAATTGTTAACAGTACTTCCTTTTATATTGTGCCAAAAATTTATTCAAATTACTTTTAAACTTCTTCCTTTAGGAGATATTTTCTAAAAAAAAATTCTAAGACTTGTACGGAAACCAGAAATTTGAAATGCGTTTTTCTCAAAACAAGTTTTTTTTTGAGTTATGACTATGTTGCAATAAAGGAGCGATATATATGTATGTACAAATATTCTTACAAATTGCTTTTATTAAATTGGAAATGCGTAATTATGGGTATTATCCTGTCTAATGCTTTGTTGTCAGTAGTGATGGCAAATTATAGCACTTTTTATAACTTGTTTATTTTTAATTGTACTATATATTTAACAATATTTAAGAGTAATTGTTTATTTTTTTTACAATAACTATGAAAAATTATTATAACACAAGGTTTCACTACCTTCTACTGAATGCGTAATCTTATTAAGTTGCCCCCGTATATAGATTTAATTGAATCTAGCGTTTGAAATGGTTTATCTATGAAATCTTATAACGATCAAAAACAAAAACTAACGTTTTAAGGTTTTTTTTTATAGAGATTTACAACTTTGAGTTGGCAACACTGCTTTATCTAACACCTCATTTAACAGCTGATAGTTGCTTTTTGTTTAGTTTGCTTGCCATTTTATCATGGATAGACTTAGTCGTATATCAGAGCAACGGTTGAAAATTGTGGACATTTTTTTTTATCAAAAATTGTCAATTGCAATTGAATTTTATTAAAAATTTTGTTTTCCGATGTAGCCCACTTAACAGCTGACAGTTGTTTTCTGTATAGATCAAATTTCATCATGGCTAGGCCCAAGGCGAATTCATTATTAGGTGGATGCATCGGCGAATTCGGTTAATATGGCGGCACTTCCTCTGTCAAGTTTTGTTTACCTTTTTCGGCGCCACTTAAATTTTTGTACACGTTATTTATCAACTACACTTACACAAACAAAATACCTGTTGTTTTTTTTATTGTTGTATTGTTGTAGCGAAGCGGCTACCTTGTTTTTTGTATCATGTTCTTCATCAACTACTTTTGACAGCTGAAGTGTGATTTCGCTTCTTACACAAACAAAATACCTGTTATTTTTTTTTTATTGTTGTAGCGAAGCGGCTATTTTCTTTTTTGTATCACGGGTTAGTGCTACGCTAGAGTAACGCTTGCAAATTGGTGAAATTCTTTATCAAAATAATGTTTCCGTTCTTCAATTGATATTGATATTCAATTTTTATTCAAAATTTTGTTCTCCAATGCAGCCTATTTAACAGCTGACAGTTGCTTTTTGTATAGATCACATTTCATCATGGATAGGCCTACACTAGAGTTACGCTTGCAAATTGTTGAAATTCTTTATCAAAATAATGGTTCCGTTCGTCAATTGATATTGATATTAAATTTTTATTCAAAACTTTGTTCTTCAATGCAGCCCATTTTTGGCTGAACATATATGTTGCGCCTTACGGGCTTAAGTAGATAGCACACGATATGTTTTTAACAATGTAGATGTGATTTTTCCCCAATGTAAAATGCCTACATGTCGTCTATTACCTAAAAAAAATTGCTTATGTAAATAACATGAGCAAAGTCATCGGACAAAATTTCAAATAGAGTGTGTTATTTTTATTATTTATTGGTATTTTGTTATGTTTAAACATATAACATTAGAACTCTATGCTTTGCGACTTTGGGTGATATAAGTAGTCGGGTTGAGGAGACTTTACCGCTTTTATATTTTAATGTTTTAAATCCTTTTTTTTAATAATAACAAACATAGAAAAAGTCAGACGTAAATGTACATATACGTTTGTGAGCAAATTTTTCAAAACCTCTGTAAAATGAAAATTTTGACAGACATGAAAAAACGCATGAGAAATTACATATAAAAAAAATGTCGTCTGTGGGTGGTTTTATGGAGGAAGTCATTAAGACGATATATCTTCAAAAGCTATGATGGTCGTTACTGTGAACGGTGAACGCACCTTAAGCAGATAACTCCTTTTCATAATGAGTGATTAAATTTTATTAAGCTGGATCATTTCGTATTCCAGTTTGGTATGGCTGTGTAAGTTGATTAATTTCTTTTAAATTCTTCTGCGTTGTCAATAAATTTTATCAAGCTGCTAGTTAACTGCCCGTTCGGTGAGCAGATTTTGTCTTGGCACACTCCTAACTCGTGCACTCTGCATGTGAAGTACAGAGGGATAGGTATCACTCATTTGTTGTAGCAAATAAAACTCTAGAGACCCTTAGCATAACTTAGGTTGTCTTGGGACTTCTGAAAACCTACACCAATAGTTAATTCGCAGTAAGAGCATCCGTACACCTGCAGGTAGTTCTGTTGCACAGACCATCCTGACACTAATCGTGATTTATGTATCTGCATCTTGGCTGAAAGGTTCTGGTTGTGGTTTATAACCTGCAAATCATGGCCCATAGCTATTTTTTTGGAAAACTAATTGTAGTCCGCGAGATGCTATATAAGGAATCAAAAAAGGTGAAAAGATGGGTGAGTTGGCTAAAGGCTCTTTATGGACTCCGGGCCACCTGTTCGGAAAGCTTAGAATTCCTTTGACTGTCTAGAAAATTGCCACGGGGTGAATTATTCACGATTCACCAGCGGTCCCATGTGGCTTGCTAGGCTTGGACAGGTCGCAACTTTTCGCTATAAGTTTCTAGTCCTATTGGCAAATCCCTTGCTTAAGAGTTCAGGCCTTCTAATCCCTCCTATATGCAATTTCCCAATAGTCCTTCATCAACTCACCCGTCTAACCATCACTTCTTTCCCTTCCAGCGATTTTAGGTTTCAACCGCAGCCACAACGTTTCAGCCAAGGCAGGCACCTCAACCATGATCAGCACTGAGAGATATGCACGGCAGAATCTCCCGGGGGGCTTGTTGATCCTCGTTCTGCCAATTTTTACCCTTGGTACGAATTTTGGAAGTCCAACTCAACTCATAAGTAAAGCGACTTCCTAGAGTTTTGTTTGCTACAACAAACGAGGGATTCCTTCCCCTCTATGCCCCAGAAAACAGAGTGTCCAGGTTTGATCTAAGTCGAGACAAAACTTGTTCTTTGGAGGGAAGAATTGCTTACAGGCAGAATTAGAAAACTGGAGTTCTTAAGCAAGGGGTTTGTTTATGTGGTCTACAAATGTGTGTCAAAAAGTTTCCCCCTGTGTCAGCCGAGCAAGCCGCATAGGGGCGCTAGAGAGCACTGAAATACTTCAGCATGTGAAATTGGTGTGCCCTTGGAGTAGAGTGATATGGCAGGTGGTTTCCTAAATTAGTTACATATCTGTACTGCAGCAGCGCTTAGTGTAGGTAGTTGTTGGAGATCGAGATCATATGGATGTGTAGGGATTTTGAGTTTAATATCATCGTTTCTAAACCAGCCATGAGAATACATTACTTACCTAATTTTGCTTTTGAAAGAATATTCAAAGTCATAATCCCCTCCAGGAGGGAGTGGCGTGGGGATAACCCGATGGACGGCTATTTATTCAAAACGGATGTTCACGGATGGCTCCAAAACGAGCCATAACTCGCTCATACGCCAACATAACACAAAAAGTTGCCACCTGCGAACCACATGCTCCAGGGACGGCTGGTGAGCTGCGAGCTAGTTCACCCCGTGATATTGTTCCACAGTCGGATTAGGAAGTAATGGCAGGTTCTTGCGCAAACCAATTTCACATCTTTCAGCTTACTGTCAAATTTGATAGACAGATAATGCAACTCAATTCTGTTTAGTACAGGGTGGCGCAAAAATAACCTACCAATGTTTTATGGCTGTAATTAAAAAAAAAATAATGAAAAACTTCTTCTTGTGGATTATTTTTAGTTGGTCTTTTAATTTTTTTACATCAAGTCGAGAATATGATGTCATGTAAATGGCCGCCGCCACAGTTGATTGTCCTCTGAGCCCTTTTTATAGCATTTTTCATCACATTGGCCAAAACTTCTGGCGATAGGTCCTCACATTCTTGACGGATATTGTATTTAAGAGCTGCAAGAGTTTGAGGCTTGTTGACACAAACCCGCGACTTCAAAAAGCCCCACAAAAAGAAGTCTGCAGCGGTCAAATCAGGCGATCTTGCTGGCCAGTGCAAATCGCCAAAACGGGAGATTAGGCGCCCAAGATATCGGTTGTGGCACGTGCAGTGTGTGCCGTAGCGCCGTCCTGTTGGAACCACATGTTTTCCAATCCCAATTCATCAAGTTGTGGCAAAAAGAACTCGTTGATCATTGCTCTGTAGCACTCACCATTCACAGTAACTATTTGGCCCGCGACGTCAGCATATCGGTTGTGGCACGTGCAGTGTGTGCCGTAGCGCCGTCCTGTTGGAACCACATGTTTTCCAATCCCAATTCATCAAGTTGTGGCAAAAAGAACTCGTTGATCATTGCTCTGTAGCACTCACCATTCACAGTAACTATTTGGCCCGCGACGTCTTCGAGGAAAAAAGGTCCGATGACTCCTCCAGCGAAAACAGCACACCATACAGTGACTTTGAGCGGCTGTTTTGGCTCTTCGTGGGTTACACGCGGGTTTTCAGTGCCCCAGAAGTTTAAATTTTGCTTATTTACGTACCTGCTAAGATGGAAATGGGCCTCATCCACTCATGATTATTTTTGATGAAAAATCATCTTCCTCTTGGGGTCAAATAAATAGTCACCAATATTCCGCGTTCTGGAGTAAACAAGTTCGGGCTCTTAACGTGTATTTCGCATGTGTTTACTACACAAATGTCAAAACAGAACTGACATTAGCGGTCAATCGCAAAATTTATAGCATTTTCTGGTAGGAGGATTACTTTTGCGCCACCTTGTATTAATCTTTACTTTAAGATCATTAAATGGTGTATTTAGAAAATACTAATGCAGTTGTAAAATTTAAGCTCAACATCAATGTTCCAGCCAAAACCATAAAACCATCACAAAGATGCCAGTTGTTGTTGTAGATTTAAGCTTATTTTATATGATTTTTTATTTTTTTTTTTTTTGTGCATTTTTTATTGCTTTTATTTTCATGCTGTTTTATTTATGCTCGTACACAGGTCGAATTTCAAAAAGCCAAAAAAAGGGCTTTAAATCCAAGCTGCAAATAGACTGCTACAATTCTTTTTAAAAGCAAATGCAAATGTTGCAGATATGTATGCATGTATATGTGCATATATGTATTGCAGGCATACAGATGCATTAAGCAAGGTTTCTGTCTCTTGTTCGATTGTAATAGTTTTGGCTAATGTAATACTTGAAATGTAATATGCTTAAAACAAATGTGATATACATACAAACACACGAGTACCAACATGTGTATACAAATATTATTCAGCACCTTTAAACTGTTTAATTGGGCACTTTGTCAAGCCCATATACCAATACATTTATATATGCATACACTCATACACACAAGTGTATATGAGTATTTTAATTATACTTAGGGAAACCAGCAATTGTTTAACATTATTTGCAAATTTTTATACAGAGCTGAAGCACAAGAAATATGGAATTTAAGCGTAAAATAATAATAATTCGTATGTACTCGCATTTGGTAATCACTTTTCTTCCATCAGATTATGGATTATTGTAGTTTGTCAACCCAATTTTTATGGTTCGCTCTACTTGAATCGTGTCATAAGCGTAACATGCAATCCGTATACTATTTCACTTTCTACTTTACAATGTTTAAACGATGACAATTTAATTGCGATAAACTTTGTTAAAATAACTGGAATTTTAAAAATATGTGCTATGAGCTAACAGTGTACGTCGAAAATTTTTACAACCACGAATTTATTTTAGTAAATTGTAATAGGTCTGTTCCACTTACATAACGAAAGAGCCCGAACTTGTTTGAAGTTACCCAAAGGCGTTCCACCTAACAATTTTTGTACAATTTGAAGGGAAAATGAGAAAGAAATTTTTTCAAATAATCGAGTTTACTATTATTTACTTTACTAGCTCCTATTTTCAAAAAAAAAAAATTCTTGGCCACATTTTGTATGGATATTTGTCTAATGCGAGCTAAATAAACATAAAATAGGTTTATATTATAAATAATGCAGTTACAGTGGCAAGCACAAGTGAAGTTTGGTAAGTTTTCTACAAAATTTTCGGTAACATCATTTGGAATTCGATTACATTCCGCATTTACCCGATCCCAAAGGTTGCCCATGCTTTGAGGCAGCTACGTACTGCCCGAGCCATCTTTTCACGATTGAGCAACGATTTTCCACCGGATTGAGGTCTAGACTTTATGCTGGCCATTCTAGCAAGTGAAAATTTTGTTTCCCAATCCATTCCTTTACAGTTTTTGCTGTGTGCTTCATATCACCGTCTTTGTTGAAAAGAAATTTCTTTTTCGGGATAAACACATTTGTCCATAAAATTGAGAAAATGTGCTTGTAAAATCTGTAGATAGTCCTATTTTCGCATGATACCATCTATTAAATGCATAGGGCCAACATACCACCATGTAAAGCAGCCGCAAACCATAATGTTTATGTGGGTCATTTTTCGTTTTTTTTTTTTTTTTCAAACACTTCATTCAATTCAACCTTATTTATTGAATTAACTCAACGGGACCAAAAGGGCCCAAGTGGGCTGGTTTCATGAAACTGGCGGCCTGTACAACCTAACCTAACCTATTTATTGAATTCATCATTTATTATTGTTTTTTACTCCTGTTTTTTTTCGAATAAACTAATATATATAAAATAAAAATACATATTTGATTTGCTTGCATACTTTTGTTTTTATGGGTGGCGAAAGTTAATGTCATGACATGCACTCACTTCTGCTCGCCACTGTAGGTTGTTTTATGTGTTTGCTAGCTGTCTATATATCGAAATGAACATGTACTCACTTCTGCTCGCCACTGTAGCTTGTTTTATGTGTTTCCTAGCTATCCTTATATCGAAGTTTAGTAGAAGCTACCCTAATTTCGTGATGACTAGGAAACTTTAGGAAAAAATCTTCAAATATTTAACTCTATATTCCACTATTTTCAAGAAAGTAATGAGTATTAATAAGAAAAATGTTGTAATAATACTTTTGAAACACTAAAAACAGCATTATCTCTTCTTCTTATTGATACTGGAAAATGGCTTAAACGATTTTGCTGAAAATCAGTGCTTAGGTTTTTAAGGGGTAAAAGATGATATAAATTTGCCCCTTGTCTCAGGAAAATCCAATTTGTTTCGATGCTTGCTCATTTGTAATATTTTTATTAGTTCTCGAAGACGCTTTTAATAATTTTAATGAAAATCAATATCTAGAGGATTTTAAGGGGTAAAGAACTATCTACATTGTCCCTCGTCACAAGAAAATCCATTCTGTTCTCAAAAATGTTTTGATTAATTTTGACCAAAAATCATTGTGTAGGGGGTTTCTAAGAACGAAAAATCGATACACGTTACTTACCTCTGTTCCCACTTTTGGGCTGGTTGCCCTTTTTGGTAGATATTATTGTTTCTTAAAAATGACTTTAAGGAGTTTTTGGGGGAAGAAAAATCGATCCAGATTTAAAAATTCAGTTTTTAGTAGCTTTTAGGAACGAAAATCAATCTTGCTTAGCCCCGTTTTCGAAAAAATTCTTTGCGTACTAGTCTTCACAAATCTAAGAAATAATTTTATGATTTGTAGATATAAATGATGGAAGTAAAAAATCAAGAATTTGCTTGGTCATAGTCGTGAGAAATTAAATTTTGTATCGTTTTTTACTATTTACAGCAGTTGCAAGTGTGTAAAATAATAAATATATAAGAAAAAGGCTTATATCTAATTATAGGTTATACAGACTGACAGTTTTATGACATCAGCCCACTTGGCTCCTATCTTAGTGTCGTTGTGTTGCCTAAGTTAGATATGCAGCCAATGAGACCTACACATACCTCGACAGTTCAGTTCCAAATCAATCCAACAACCAGCTAAAATAATTCAGTCAGCTCACCCCAAATGTCAAATAAACTGCCGTTTCCACAGCTAAAGTGCTCAACACTCTCTTCCTCCTCCTCTACCTCATCCTTATATTTTCTACCGAATCTTCTTGCATGCGTCCCTATGTGACAATGTCCTATCAAAAAATCCCCGAGCCGTTGGAGCTCTACTGGTAGTAGACCTTGGGCTACGAAGTCTGAGCGGAGGCTTAAATATGGTACCACGGTAACCAGGAGCCCCAGAAACTTGTTACTACCCGGTTATGGTGCGGCCCTTCGGGAAGTATCGTGTTGGATGTGGTTTAAGCCAAAATCGTGCGGAGAGTTCAATTGAGCTCGGTGTGGAGTTGCATTGCAACCGAGTGCCGTGACCCATAGATTGGAAGGAGTTTTAGAAAGGCTCCGCTCCAAATCAAGGGGGAGATCATGTCCAAATAACATGTCACCGAATTGGTACTCATGTATGGCTGTTTGTCATGTATGGGGGCGCTGATAGACGAATTGTATTCACCTGGTGATTAGATCACCGTGAGATAAGGCCACACTGGCATGTATCCACGATAATCGTTTTCACAACTGTCCTATCAAAACCGCTAATAAAATATGCAACCTTTGCCAGTGGAATCCCTTAACTATCATTAAATTTGCGCTGCAAAAATATTTACCTATACGACATATTATAGTTTTTACATTATTTTCGTATATATTACTCTCGGTACGCACTATGAAAGATTTCTTTTTGAAACTTCCTTAATTCTGTTTTCAGCTTTCATTATTATCTACACACTGAAATTTTTTTATACTTTTTTCTTATTTACTTTAACATTAATTAAAAAAAATTTTTTAAAGCGAAAAAATCAACATAATTTTCAAGTACATCAAAGTGTATATCCAATACTAGTCGCCTCTGCGAGACCTACTATAAGCTCAGACTTTCCTGCAAAGTTTTTTCATTAATCGGTCCATTTCAAATCTTTTAGCTTTATAAAAGTTCGATTCAAGAATACTATCTTACGAATATATAGTTTTATATAAATTCTTCGCTGGAATGAACACATTTTCCATGGTTCTAAAGAAGCATTCAAGTGCCTCGGGTTTTTGAAACGGTGTAAGATGTACTTCACTCTATCCGACCTCCTTACTATTTATACCACCTACATCCGACCGAAAATGGAATACAACTCTCAGGTTTAGCCGGTCCCTCCAAATATATTTTGGGGTTGCTCGACCGTATGCAGGAGAGGGCGAAGAAGCTCAACGGTTACAGTAGGTTATCCAACTCTATTGACTCTCTGGAGCATCGACGCGGTGTGGGGTGCATTACTCTGTTCTATCGTTACTACAATGTATTTTGCTCTGATGAGATTAGGGATCTTGTTCCCGAAACTCGCACATTTCTGCGTAGCACGCGTTCATCGTCCAGAGTTAATCTATTTGTGGTCGATTGCCCGGCGAATCGTACAGAGAGAATTCGTTTTTCAGCCGTACGCTTCGCCTGTGGAATAAGTTGCCTGCAGACGTGTTTCCTGTCTGTTATAATGCTGGGAACAGGTTTTGCCTTGGCGTATTCCTAACTTAGGCGCTCTGTTTTCCGGGGAAAAGAGGGGAAGGGGTCCCTCGTTTGGTGCGGCAAACAAAACTCTACGAAGCCACATGACTTATGTTGTGTTGTCTTCCGAAACCCTTATCAAGGGTATAAATTGGCAGAACGGGGATCAGCATGGCCCCCGCTCTTCTGCTTGCGGTTCGACCTGGGCTGACTTTGGCTGAAACGTTCTGGCTGTGGTTGAAACCTAAAACGGAGGAAGGGAGTGTTAGTATCCTCGATAATTGTTTGGTGATGGCTTTTTTCGAGGGCTAACAATCTCCCGAGAATCTGTTGCCTATACAACAGATACGTGTACTGTAAGGAACCAGTGGTGTTGATTGACGGGTGAGTTGGTTTAAGGGCTGATGCTCTTAATGGGCTTCGGCCTACCAACTCATTAAGCCTTGTCCTCCATTGAATGCTCGGAAATTGCATACATGAGGGATTAGAAAGCCCGAACTCCTCAACAAGAAGTTGTTCATATGACCGCAATCATATGACAAGAATTGCTACCTGTGCGAGCCTAGTCAGCCACACGGGGGCGGTGGTGAATCGTGAAAAATTCACTCCGCGGAATTGGTACTGATGTAAATCATCTTCATAGTTGTCTGTTATAATGTTGGAAAGTTCAAGTCAAATATTCGCAAACATTACTCCCTCTTTCCCCCTCCTCACAACCTGGTTTCCTAGCTCTGGTACAATGCACTGCATATGTAGGGGTCATCCCTTGATAATGGACCAAGATAAAAAAAAAATATTGAATAAAACACATTTTTGTTGTTTGTTGTTTAAATTACTATTTTTATGTTTAACAGAGCCATTTTATTGCATTAACAGAGATATGTTAATATAATAGGTTTATGTCTCGGGTTAAAAATTTTGAAATTTATTTTCACACACATTGCTTTCGTTAAAATGATTTTCCAATATACTCGTATTTGGCAAAAAAACGACAGCGTTGCAAGAGTATATACAAACGCAACAGAATGCATGAACATATGTGTCCAATACTATTTGTTTCCCCGAATCCTCCTATAAGCTCAGACTTTCAGAAAAAAATTTTCATAGCGCAATCCGAGACTTATATTTTGCAAAAGAAATGTATTATCTTTTATCCATTTATAAAAGTGCAATTAGTTTTGTTTTACAAATCGTTTCACTTATTTTAACCACCACTGTTATTGAATGTGTGCGTGTTGAGATCCTAATTATTATCCAATTTTTCAACACAAGAGTATATTCTTTAACTTTTGAAATTTGATGAAACTAAGAAAGAAAAAACACACATTTATCGACCATTTAAATTTATTTTGCAGATTTCTGCTTCAGTTTCGGTGTAATTGCATAAAAATGACTTCAACCATATAAATATTTTAAAGTGGATTTTAAATTTGTAAAATTCACGCGGCCGCAAAAAGCCTTTTGCTTAAGGACATACTAACGTTAAATTGATTTAGAAAACAATGTCCGCCGTCAATAATACGCATAAAATTAATGGAAATCTGATTGTTAATGGGAATAACGCTTCTTCGAACATATCTGTTACAACGTCGGCGGGAGCTTTAACGACGCAAAGTAAACCCTTAACATCGAACTCCCACCGCAACCAAGTGCATCACAACTATCTACACGAACAAGAACAACAGCTGCAAAAATCCTATAATAACGTTCATTCAGCACAGCAACAGCATTCTGCCAAATTGTCGACAGGCACAAATAAATTGCAAGGCCCACAACCACAACAGCAAAAACGTTCATTAATACCTTCGGTAGCGTTGCAGCAACAGCCAACCATAACGTTATTAAATTCGGCAACATCAACTGCTTCAGTCCCAACGCAAGCCAATCAATTGCAAACAATTGCAACAATTCATCAGCCATCGTCACAGGCAACACAACGCAACGCTCAAACACTAGCGGAGACAAACAGCTCAACGCAAATTTCCTCCACAGCAACATCAACTGGCGGTTGTGGTAGTGGTGGTGTTTTAGACAACCCACACACACGAAGAAGTTTTTACCATTTGCAAAATCTTAAATCAGCAGGAAATAGTCTCAAAGCCCCTGCACATTCTATACCGCCCAGATATCAGCCTCCGCCTCAGCCACCAAGCAACGCAAATCCTACAACAGGTATTTTAAAAAACTTAAATACCCAAAGACTTTCCAACGGTGCGAAATCAACATATCCTTCTTATTTCACATCGGAAGTATCAGGAAACCATATCAATAATCTAAAGTACCCTCCCGACATTCCTCAACTTTCCAGTGTTCTTATACCAGATTCGTTAAAAAATCCCCCGAACTCGGCACGTTTCCTACAACAAAGGCAACATAATAGTCACCAAGCCCATTTGCAACAAAAACTACGCAGCATTAATCAAACAACTACAAACGGACACTCTAACCAACATTTGCAGACAAACGAGCACCAGCAACAACAACAGCAACAGCATCAGGATATGTTAAAATTTGTACGAAAATCCGATCAAGATCATCCTTCACCAAATGCTTCTGTCACATCTAGTGGCACGGGTAACATACCACCCCCAGCAGGCCGTTTGACTGCTGAACAAAATCGACAACTTCAATCCCTGATCAATGAGTTGCGCTCTCTAAAGGAACAAAATCAAAGATTAATGGATGATAACCAGGAGCTGCGTGATCTCTGCTGTTTCTTGGATGACGACCGTCAAAAGGGTAGAAAACTGGCAAGAGAATGGCAACGATTTGGCAGATATACAGCAAGTGTTATGAGACAAGAAGTGGCGGCTTATCAGGTGAGATTGGTAAACTCTTATCATTATTTCTTTTTTTGTTGTAACTGTTTAGGCACTGTGCCATTGCGTCCATCGAGGCACTCTAAATGGATTTGCAACTTTTTATTATTTGATTTTAAAGTTATATATAGAAGTAGTTGAAGGTATAACAGGCAGGCTGCTGGTTATTGAAAAAGTCAGCCCACTTAGGTCCAATTTGGTCCCACTATGCTGGCTGATATGTATCATAGAAGATCTATCTCTCACTTACCGGTCCAGTTCTGAAGCAACCTGAGTATTGGATGGAACAGGTGAATCCGCGTATAACGCATTCCGACTTTTCTGCCAAACTAAGCAGTATCGGCCTGCCTGTATATAACGCTCTTGTATAAGAAAGAGTAGAACAGCGATAGCAGAAATGGTTCTCCTCCCCCTCTTTATACCTAAACCTTCTACAGAATTCAGTAAATGGTAGTTTTAATCTCGCATCGTGTCCCTATGTAATGATGTCCCGTCAGAACCGTAATCGTAGTACGAAACCTTGGCATGTGCTGATTCTTCAGAATATTAGTCCTCTTATTATCATAACGAAATTGCAACATCGAGACTGTCGTGCATTGAAGCACTCTAAATGAATTAGAAATATTTTAATCTTGCTTTTAAGACCACATGATGATATCTGCCTTAAGAGACCTGCATATCCCCCATCAAACAGTTCAGAGCCAACTTGAGTATTAGTTGAAAGAGTACCGGTCTGAATAGATATAACGCGCTTATATAATAAAGTCAGGGGCAATGACAGAATATATCGTCAACACTTTCTTCCACCTTCTTATCCCTAAAACTTCTACAGAAATCATTAAATGGAAGATTTAGTCTTCTCGCATGTGTTCCTATGTGAAGATGCCACGTCTTTAGGATAGCAACCATTTTATGATCATATCTGGAACATGTCAGACTCGATATTTAACTGCTAAGCTCACTAGACCTTCAGTACTAAGCTGTCCGTAAAAGCAGAAGCTGTATCTGGTTTTTACAGCTTTTAAGCGGAACTCCCATCATTTCGTCTATATGTCCTGGTTGAAACCGGACAACAGCCTTAACCAGCTAGTTTAATAAGCCAATTATTATAGATATTCTCATTATAGCCGTGGTCTCCATCTGCGTCACCAAAAGTTAGTTCTCCTATGATACAAAAGGATAAATATATCACCCACCAATTCCCAAGTCTAGACTTGGATCGGTCTATAAAGTATTCAAGCAAGTCTTCTCGAGGATTTATCTACCAGACACTACGAAAAATTAATTAATAAAAAAAAAATTTATAAATCTCTTGTCGGGCAATAGAGTGAACAATAATCAATATTCACCGGAAGGCCCACTATTCTTTCCATTGAAGCATCCTTCCAAACTCCGCATGCCTATAGGCTGATCGCTGAACTCATGGCTATTTCCTTCACTACGAAATCTCGGCTGATCTTGTTTAGCTTTGTACAAAGTGATTTCAATGACGTGGTGTAAGAAGCACCGCTCACCATCAAAGCAGATGTGCACTTTATTCTCCCAAGGCCCCTCCCGGTAAACAGCTTTTGCCTTGGCCTATTCCAAACCAAGGAACTCTATTTTTCGGGTAAAGAGGGGAAGGAGTTACTCGTTTCTTGTAGCAAATAAAACTCTAGGAAGCCGCATGATGTACATATGTTGTGTTGGCTTCCGAAACCCTCACCTGCTTGCAGTTCAACCCGAGCTGATTATGGTTGAGGTGCTGGAACGTTCTAGCTGTGGTTTGAACCTAAAGATGCAGGAAGGGAAAGTTACTATCCCTGATAATTGTTGATGTTTGCTTTTTTCGGGGACTAACAACCCCCAGAGGGGCTGTTGCCTAGCAACAGATACCTGTACTGTAAGAAACCAGTGGAAAGTGAGCTTCGACCTACCAACTCATTGAGCCTTTTCTTCCATTGATTACTGGGAAATTGTATACATCAGGGATTAGAAGGCCCGAACTCCTAAACAAGGGGTTGCCCATATGGCTACAAACATATGGCAGGAATTGATAACTCTGTGTGTCTGCTAAGCCACATGGGGGCGCTGGTGAATCGTGAATAATTGACTTCGTGGAATTGGTCCATCATCAGCTAAGGCCGTAGAGCAGCGATGGACATTTAGTCAAACAATTGTTGATAAGCAACGCCTTCTTTTTCTTATGCTCTTTAGTTTAGTCGTTCAACAGACGTTGACGAATGCACATATAAGCTAGAAGCTTAGAGCTTTTTTTCCACTAGCAGTAGATAACATAAATGGCAATGCAACATTTTTTTATGATAAAAAATGCATTTGTATATGTCTTTTATGCTATCAAACATTTAAAATGTGTACAGAAAATATTATTGGAAGGTATTATGATTTCTTCCATTCTAATATGAACAAATATAATAACATACTTATGTGAAAAAAGATTTTCGGACTTAAAATTCATGTGTAGTAAACCACGTAATAAATTGGCTCTACGTCTTTGAAACATTTATAGCTTTTACGAGACTGTCATAACAGCATTAACGTACGCGATTTAAATGTTTATGTTAGTTTTGCTTGTCACTATACTTCAAAATTACTCTCAAATTATCTCACTATCACAAGTGCAAAACAATCTCTCAGAGTTTCGCAGTAGCTGGATACTCCAATTGCAATGCTTGATGTGGCGCTATTTGGGTTGGTCTCATACATTTTGTACGTGCGTGAGGATTTTTGACAAATAAATTACGCTTGATGAGCTTTTTTAGCTTGCGCGGTTTTTTGTTTTTTTTTGTTTGTTTTGAATTCCTATTTAGGCAAACAAAGCCAAAAATATTAATATCGTAATATCTTTTTTAACATGATTAATGTTGCGGCAACAATGTTATTGTCTTGGTCGAATTATTTTTGTATTGTAGTTTAATCATACATATATTGTATTCCAATCTATACAATTAAAATAAACTTTTTATTTCAGAACAAATTACGTCAATTGGATGACAAGCAGCAAGAACTTATCACTGACAATTTGGAGTTAAAAGAATTATGTTTGTATTTGGATGAAGAACGAGCACATATAGCAGCTAATTCGATATGTGTAAATTGTGGAGCCAGTACCCGCAATGCGTTGAGAGACGATGGCGACGGTTCCAGTTCCAGTACCAATGCAGACGAAAATATGACAGCCTTGAGAAACTATGAAAGCCAATTACCGGTAATTATAAACTAAAGCATATTTTATTAATGCCAGACCAGAGTAATAATTTAAACTAATAATTGACTTTCCAGGATTTGCATTTACGTTCGACATTGCAAGATCAAACTCTGCAATATGTTCGCTCATTAGAACGACGTATACAGCAGCTGGAAAAGGAACGAAATGATACTAATGTTACATCCAAAACTCCTACGCCCACAGCAAATTTACTAAGTCCCCTGCAACAACGCCGTCAAACTCAACCACAGCCTACACAGTCTACGCCGCATTTAGCAACCACCTGCATACCAGCTACTTCAACTCATAGCCAAAAATCTACTACCCAATCCACATCAGCACTAAACGATGGCTTAATAGATCCCATTTCGGGAAGACCTGAAGCTGTAGTAAGAGCCTTACAAGTTTTAGAAGTGCGTGAACAATTGGAACGCGATAAGTTGGGAAATTTGACGGGTCAAACTATAGATCAGATGGATGATGGCGAAAAGGCGCTAGTGCGTGAAATGTGCAATGTTGTTTGGCGCAAACTAGAAGGAAGTCCAAACGGACCAACTGCCCTGGAGACTCTTTAGATATAAAACTATTATTTACATTTATACTTACTCATAAAATAGTTACTGTTTACCTTTCACTGACACTGAAAAAATTGCCAATTAGTTTACATGTTCCAATTGAACTTCATTTCTTCTTCTTGTAGAGAAAAAATGATGTTACAATTATTTTCTACACTTACATATAATATAATTTTTTTTCCAGTAGTTTTAGTAGCATTTGTACAAAATAATTTATTACTTTTTTAATACTAAACAAAAAAAAAAATATTATATAGACATGCTCGCACACAAGAACCCAGTTGGCAAACTCGTTCTAAACGAATAATAACGTGTGCAGAGATGAGAAACAATTGCTTCGTTCTTTGAATGCCGATTGCGAACCCTGGTGTTCAGATGGTTATTATTTCACTTTAAATTTTATTTTTTTTTTTTCAAATATTTAAGCACAATTTTTTATGTTTCACTCTCTTTTTTCCGTTTTTATTTAAATCTTCGTGTGCACTGCTATTTAGTCTGCGACAATTTGTCCTCTTGTTTAAATTTTCTAAAGGTATTTTGAGGGAAGTCGGCCGACAAGATGATCGACAATTTGGTCTAAAGAGGGTTAGACCTGATTAAAACACTTGCTTGTCAACTAGTGTTTGATGCTTTACAAATTCTTGCTTGATAACTTATCAAGCATTCAGTTTAATTTTGAATTTGCAGTATTCGTTTGGTAGGCAAATACCGAAAAACTTCAATACAGTAAACCTTGCTTAGTTCCCTCACTCAAGTAAGATATTAAAGCGGAGACGCTTAATTACCTCATAGTGGTAATTATGCGATTATGCTTAAATACCTCTACAAAGGCATTTATCCAAACGGACTTAAATTAAATCAAAGTAATTACAAGCATACGTCAAAATAAAATGTAAACGCAAAAGAAGTTTTCAAAATAAAATAAAAACAAACCAAAATAACACATTTATATCACAAAAATTATACGAACATATAAGTTAAAGAATCCTAAACGGTTTAGTTAAAAAAATATTAATTCAAGGCGCTGCAACTGCGCCTGCTCACAAAACAAACACGAAACTTTAATTTAATTATACAAAAAATTTGTCACCTTTATTAAAAACAATATAATTTAGTAATTGAACTTTATTCAAACAATACAATTAATTAATCTTCCGATAATGAATGATTTCAATCCACGCCGTAGCCAAGACTGCCTGTTCTCAGCCAACTTTGTTGGCTCGTTGCTTTCTTCGATCACGTTGCACCAACATGTGCAGGTATGTAGACGCTGACGGTGCAGAATCGTTTTCCCATCGAATTGGAAGTTGTGCAATAGTGGATCAAATTCAAAGTTGTGCAATTGCTGAGTACGCAGAATTGTTTTCCCATTAAATGGAACGGAAATTGGATCGGCGCGTGTTGGAATAAAATGATAAAAAATTAAAATTATATTTAGGCAACAGTGTTGCCAACGTCGTTAACTCCTCCCTCCTTAAATGTCTGCGTCCCGCAGATCTGGGAGTCTATGGGTGGTGATTGGACGCGTAGTTTTGGGAGATTTAGTTTTCTTGTTTGTTGGTACCAAAGCCATCCGATGCAGAAGGTCATGGAGGCAATGATCATCACGTTTACTCCAATGGTACCGTTAAATTTTTCTCCCAACTGGTTTAATCGGTTTATGTTGTTGAGGCTTACTTCATGGACGTATTTGATGTCCAGCAACAGGTCATCGTGTGTAATGTTTGCTAGAACAGGTGGTAGGGCTTGAACCTTTGTAATTGAATTGCTTGAGTATGTGTGGTTCTTTATGATAACCGACTCGTTGGAGAGTTGTAGAAGATAGGTCCCATTGAGAAACTCGGTTTTGCCATTTGACTCGATCTGACCCTTATAGTTCGTTATGTAGATAACATCATCACTAAGGAGCTCAATAATCTCCTCTCGGTTGTGTCTATATTTACATCTGGCCGATCCACCTCTAAGTATGATGTTAATGCAGTCGTCTTTTTCTAGTTTAATGACGGATGACCTTTTGCAGACTGTCGAATTGTTTATTATAAGACAGTTACCCTTGATACCGTAGGTCTCGGCTTCACTAGCAAGCACCCTTTCGAAAGGTAGGTCTATTTGTTTCCCATCATTAATTGTAGCCTTTATGAGAAGCAAGTTATAAAAATTTTTTTCAAGTTTTGGTATTGATAAAACGTATAATAGTAATGACCCATTTGTGTAAATTGATGGGGTTCCGTATTCCAATGCCTCTATTGCGTTGCTATAAGGTAGCGTTTCCATCTCATCGATTATCCTATTCATCTCCGATTGGTCCAGCAGATTTGTGTTGACGATTCCACTCTTAGCCAACTGGCAAGCTCGGACAATTTCATTTACCTCGTCCTTCAGGATAAAGACCTCATTGATGGTATTCTGCTCCAGTAAGACATAGTCTTTACCACTCGTGATATTGTTTAGTCTGGTGATGACTTCATTGATCTTTCCCACAACCTCGTTAGCCTTCTGCCGGAGTTCCTTGTTGATTTTGTATTGTTCATTGTTATTTACTATGATACTTTCTTGGCTCCTTAGTACCTTATTCCAGTCTGTTGCGTCAGGACTTCCGGCAACCCATTTCCAGGCCGACCCAATCCAATCGATTGATCTAACCGCTCTTCTTTTCACACTCGTCAGTTCATTAAGGCGTTCTTGTACCCGCAGCATGTGGTGCAAAATGAATTCTTTGTTTTTGCTTGGCGGAATGTGCCCTTGAATAAGAGATGATATGTTTGCAGCCACCTTCATGTATTGTTCCAAGTCGATGACATGTACCAATTTAAAATTCCCATCGACCATCCATCCATTGCCAATCTTTAAGGAGACAAGCGATGTTTTGTACTGGTAAATTTGCAGACCGCTTACAAAAGCATATAGGCTGAATAGAATAAACTTGAGATGCATGGTTAAGAAGCGTAATTTCTGAAAATAGTCTAAGTTAATTATGTTTGTGAGAATGAAGCGATTTCCTGACCATGAAATGTTTAGGTGACTAATGGTTAACATAAAAAAAATTATTTTAGTATTTAATATTGAGTGAGACGAGAAAGGATCAATTGCTTATAAAATTACATTTTTCTTTGGACTTTGTCCGTTTATATTTTTTATGTGCTCCTTGTGAATTTTCCTTCCACTCCTTGTCAGCACCGTCACTCTGTTATCTTTCTCAACTACTTCTTTTCTATATAGCGCTTTGTTCTTTCCCTTAATTGTTTTAATAGCCACATAGATTCTATCCCCCTTCCTATATTTTTTTGGGCTCTGCCTTTTCCTATTCATTCTTGCGTTGCGAGCTGCCATGTTCCTTTTAAGCAAATGCCTGAGGTCCGTGTTAACCTTCTTTTGTTCTAACAATAGATTTTCATAATTTGCACCAACGCTTCTATTGAAAAACAAATCACGGGGTCTTTTTTTAGTTGTTGAATGGATAGTGTTATTATATCTATCCACACAGATCTCAATTAATTCTTTTGTTGATAGACTCGGGTACTCAGCTCTTAAACATCTAAATATTTCAATTATTGTTGAGTGCAGTCTCTCAACTTGCCCATTCACCTCACTCCTTTGAACTGGCGTAAGATATAATTTAATGCCTAATGATTTTATGAAGGTTTCTATTAGGGGACTTAGGAAGCTGCGTTCATTGTCGGTAACGAGAATCTTTGGGGCCGTGAAATAATGTAAGACTTTAATTAATTTTTTCCTTACCACTACCAACGATCTGTCCTTAATAGCAAAGAATTTGGCGAATTTTGTGAACTTGTCTATACAAGTAATGAACTTTTGCCCTTGAATTTCCATGATGTCCATGTGAAGGATTTCGCATGGATATTTAGGATCAGGGGTTTCCTGACGATGTATTCGTGGGGGTTTCCTGTCGTATTTACATTTGTTACAAACGTCGCAGCTGGCGACGTACTTCCTAATACTGGCGCGCATGTGCGGGAAGTAAAATTGTTCTAAAATTTGCTCACCATTTTCTCTAGGATTACGATGTGCTCTTCTATGCTCAGTTTCAATTATTTCAAATTGGCGTTCCTTCGAAGTAATATCTGTAACTAAATTCTGCGTAATTCTTATTTTATATCTAGTAAAGTGATCAATATAAATTTCTTGTATAGCGGCAAGGAGACCTTCGGGTGCTTTTATTCCGTTAAGGATATTTGGGCAAAGTTTTTCTTTGAGCAAAGTTACAAGTTTTTCTTTAGACCAATCTTTTGAGGAAATAAAATGCCTAATATATCCACGGTGTGGTTCCTCCGTTGCTGTCATATCCATTCCGACTCCTAGTATAATCTGATTCTTGAAGACGTTTATGGGTACCTCTACATGGGGTATCAAGTCAGAGGCATCTTGTTCTGCACTGTGCACTGTTGCCGCTGATGAAAAATCATCGTCTTCTCGACCCTCCGAAGCAGTTAGGGTTTCGTTTCCGCTCACAGCACCTTCGCTTGCTGTATCGGTAGAAGAATGATACAAATGATTCGAAGAGGTTTTCAACCTTGAAAGGGCATCAGCCACGTGGTTTGATTTACCAGGTTTATAAATCAACTCGTGGCTGTATTCTTCGATCCGTGCCTTCCATCTTTTTAACTTGGCATTAAAATTCCTATTCCCCAAAGCAAACGTCAAAGGTTGGTGATCAGTATAGATCCTGATTTTCTTTGCACCGTACAGGTAATTTCTGAGATTATCGAGGGCCCACACGATAGCCAACATCTCCTTTTCGTTCGTGGCGTAATTTTCCTCAGTTTTGTTCAGGGATCGAGAAATATAGGCTATGGGTTTGTCCTTGCCGATTTCACCCTGCGATAAAACGGCACCTAGGGCAGTATTAGAGGCATCTGTCGTCAAATTAAATGGTTTCTCAAAATCTGGGAAAGACAGGAGTTCTGCTGTAGTCAACATTGATTTAAGTGTATGAAAGGAATTTAGAGATTGGTCATTTAAGGTAATTGGTACTTTTTTAGACTGGCTGGCTTTTACTTGGGCATGTTCTCCCCTTGTAAGATTGGTGAGGGGTTTTGCCACCTTTGCGTAGTCGCGAATAAATCTCCTATAGTAGGAGGTCATTCCCAGAAAACTTTTCAGCTCTTTCAAATTTGTAGGTGGTAGCAGTTTTTCTATGGCCTTCACCTTGGCAGGATCAGGTTTGATTCCTTCGGAACCAACGATGTAGCCAAGGAACTCCACCTCGGTTTTCATAAAATGCGTTTTGTCGAGATTTACCTTAAGGTTAGCTTCGCGAAGCCTTGCGAAGATTGTATCTATGTTCTTTAGATGATTTCCTATATTCTCACCAATCACAATTATGTCGTCGATGTACACAAAGCAAATTTTCCCTATGTACTCGCGAAGGACATCGTCTATCATTCTTTGGAATATTGCCGGCGCATTCTTTAGGCCAAAAGGCAATCTCAAGAACTCAAATTTGCCATTCGCTGTTGAGAAAGCAGTTTTTGGGATATCCTTGGGTTTCATGCTTATTTGGTGGAAACCTGATGTAAGGTCTATTGTCGTAAAATATTTTGCTTTACCTAAGCTAGCTAAAGTTGACGTAATATCCGGAATGGGGTAGGTATCTGGAATCGTTACTGCATTCAGACGTTTGAAGTCCACTACCATTCGATACTGTTTTTCACCGTTGGGTTTTGGCTTCTTTGGCACGACCCAAATGGGTGAATTGTATGGACTCTTCGAGGGTCTTATCACTCCCTCCGAGAGCAGTTCTTTTACCTGTCTTTCCACTTCTTCCCTCATACAGACTGGGTACGGATAGCTCTTCGTATAAATTGGTTCTTCCGTACTCGTCCTGATTTCAGCCTGAACGTTTGTTGATGCAAGTTCACTACCATCAAGTGGCCCAAAAAGTGGTTGGTACTTATTAATAAGACTCTCTATTCTTATCTTAATTTCTGGCACGTACTCCTCCCCTAATATATAATTTGATTCGGTTGTTACTTTTTCCTTTAAAGGAATTTTGAAGCAGTTTTTCAGAACTAAAACACTTTCTTTTCTATCGACTAGCGCGCCCAGTTCTTTAAGTGTGTCGTCCCCAATTATTCCATCGAATGTTTTTAGTGCTGGCAAAACATAAAATTGAATAACTTTATTTATCCCTAAAAATTTAAAAAATGGTCCAACTACTTTTCTATCTATACTAACATCTCCTCCCACCGATCGCACCTTTATTGGTTTTTCTAAAGTTATGCTTCCATGAGATAAGCGCGGGCTACAGAAGTTCTTATTGGAGCCCGTGTCGATCAAAAAACATAAAGTACCACCGGTAACAGAAGGGTATTCTATATACGGTAAACTTGATGGCCTTCCCCCATAAAATTTACCTCACCTACAGTTTCTTCCTGACAAGAGTCTTCTTCCAACTCATTCCTAGCTACGTGGTCTTCATCAGGAAACGTTTCCACGTGATAAAGTTTAGGTTGTTTATTAATTATGTTTTCGTCAAATGCACCCCTTTTCCCCGCCGTCCTAGGGTTGTTGATGTAATTTACCCGACGGGATTGTATTGTCCTATCGACTTCCATAGGCTCATGTTTTATGGCTGGGTACCGTGGGGGTAAAGCTGGCTTATTATAATTAGTGTACCCATTTGTCCTAAAGTTAAAATGATTGCTATTATGTTGCCAATTTCTAGGCCGAGAATTTTGATTTTGCCACCCTGATCGCATGGGAAATGACTTTGGTGGCCTTGAAGGCCCAGGACGATGAGTTGCTTCTGGTGAGATCGAATCGTGAGTCTTGGTTTTCGCATGAACTATATTATTTCGCATAGTTAAGTTTTCTAATTCTAAGCAAGCGGAATACGCTTCAGGGAGCGTTCCTGGCCGCTGTATTATAATCATACGGGAAAGGTCTGGTTTCAAACCTCGTATGAAAATGTCCAATGCTCTGTTTCTGTACGTTTCTACTAGGGCTTTAATCGTTTCCTCGCTGTACGATTCAGTCTTTAGTTTGTTGATGATAAGGGACAGCTGGTGATTAACCGTGGAATAAAAGTCGCCTATGGTTGAGGATCCTTGCGATAGTTGGTTGAGCTGATGCTCTAGGGTTTGGATATCCCGTTTATCGGCGTAGTGAAGGGAAAGTACTCTTTTGATTTCAATCCAATCACCGTCAAATACATTATAAGACACCAGAGCTGTGTCTGCGGCGCCAATAATTTTCTGGCGGACGCTCTGTATTATCGCACGATAAATTGGCTTGTCCCTGACAATTTCAAAATCCTTCAGTATTGTTTCCACAGAATGAACCCAAGAAACATACTGAGTTGGATTTCCCTCAAACGTTCTTAATTCCTTTACACCATCGGGAAGCCGACTGATATCCTTCAACTCAGTCTCGGTTCGTGGCCGTTGAAGTGATCCCTCATCTGAGCCAGCTAGGGGTGCCGCAGCGCCCTGCCTATTTTCAAGATTCACTAACCTATTCAAAACATTTCCTAGCATATCGTTACTCAGACTCGCTTCTACAGCTCCTATTCTGGCTTCTACCAACTTGAGCTGTTCCATAAACCGGTTTATGGCTCCAGTCATAGCCGTTACCGTGGACTTTAACTCCTCCATTTCTATTTTAAGCTGACAAGGGGGAAAGAAATTTCACGTACCTGGGATATCTGGAACACGTTGATGAAGATGATCCTTGATCGTTGCACACTTTCACTTCACTTCTTTTTTCTTTTAAAGCCTTTAATAATTTCTACTTGATTTATTTTTTATTCTCAATTTTTTTTTTTTTTTTTTTTTTTTAAAGGATATATTCGATAGGTAATTTTTCTTATTCTGCTTTAGGGATTGATTTCAGGGGGATATTTCAAATTCAATAATAATATTTTCTTTTTTACTTTTGTTTTGATTTTCAGTTCTATTTTTTATAAAAAAATTTTCATATACATATATTTTTTTTTTTTTTAAACTTCTTTGCTCTCATGGCACTTGAGGGAAATTCTTCCTCGTAATTTTCAATTTTATATATTTTCTTTTTTATTTTTGTTTTGATTTTCAGTTCTATTTTTTATAAAAAAATTTTCATATATATTTTTTTAAAACTTCTTTGCTCTCATGGCACTTGAGGGAAATTCTTCCTCGTAATTTTCAATTTTATATATTTTCTTTTTAAGGCACTTGAGGGAAACTCTTCCTCGCAATTTTCAATTTAATACTTTATTTAATTTTTATATATTTTCTTATTAATAGCTTTTTCCTTATTTTTAATTTTATTCACATATACATATGCTATAAATTTCTTTTTTTCTCTTTTTTTTTTTATTATTTTATTGTTATTATTTTTTCTATTTTGAGGAGCCTTGGCTATGGCACGCGACGCGACCGTTTAGAATCCTTTTACCCTCGCGGAAGCTCCGTATTTTTCCGGTTTGGAAATCCACTTTTATACTCGTGGACACCTACTTGGGTACGGGTTACTTCACTTTCGCCTTGGTAACCTTCTGTGACTGCTTTCTTTTTAGTCACCAGGAATACCAGTTTAGCGAAGGAGGATTAACTTTTTTATTAGTTTTTTATTTTTATAGATCCTGCAGTACTCCGAAGAGATCGCAGGATTTATTAATACTCTTTATTTTATTTCTGAAGAATATCAGCAGAAATTACTTTTGTTGTTATCAATTTTATTTATGTTAATCCTGGAGTGCTCCGTAGAGGTCGCAGGAATATTATTTAGTTATCCTTTTCCAAGGACCTTTGTCAGGGTCCCTGCTCGGGCGCCAGTTAAAGAATCCTAAACGGTTTAGTTAAAAAAATATTAATTCAAGGCGCTGCAACTGCGCCTGCTCACAAAACAAACACGAAACTTTAATTTAATTATACAAAAAATTTGTCACCTTTATTAAAAACAATATAATTTAGTAATTGAACTTTATTCAAACAATACAATTAATTAATCTTCCGATAATGAATGATTTCAATCCACGCCGTAGCCAAGACTGCCTGTTCTCAGCCAACTTTGTTGGCTCGTTGCTTTCTTCGATCACGTTGCACCAACATGTGCAGGTATGTAGACGCTGACGGTGCAGAATCGTTTTCCCATCGAATTGGAAGTTGTGCAATAGTGGATCAAATTCAAAGTTGTGCAATTGCTGAGTACGCAGAATTGTTTTCCCATTAAATGGAACGGAAATTGGATCGGCGCGTGTTGGAATAAAATGATAAAAAATTAAAATTATATTTAGGCAACAGTGTTGCCAACGTCGTTAACTTATATATAAGTGTGTACATATATAGAAAACAATAACAGGAGTACATGCAAGTATGTATATAAGAAAAGCGTATCAGATCGTTTAAAAACAAATTAGCTGGATTCACAAAAATTTACTCTTTATGTTTAACAAGTGACAAATTTGTCAACAGAATTGAGTGAATTGGCTGTTTGGGTAAATGAATGAAGGAATTGTTAGGGAGTTTTTGGATTTGGGATACAATATTTTGGGTAATTACCCAAAACGGGCAATTAAAAGAAAGTTAATTAACCGTACATGTTTGCATGAAAATAAGTGAAAAATAAAAGGAGATAGAATATAAGGGGTGAATAAACGAAAAAGGTATTTAAGCGATGGGTAAATATACGGGGTATACTGTAAATTCCAAAATATTTTAATTGTCATCACTAATTTTCTTGTGTTTTTATTTTCTTAAAATATTTTTCACATTTACAAATATGTATGTAATCATGAAAGTTTGTTGCAAGTTGAATTTCCACAGATTATGTTTATTACTTTTTACTTATTTCCTTTTTTATTTATCTTTCCCGGTAACCATTCACAATGAAAACAAAATAATAATAAAAATTTGTTCATGCTTGATAGCTTTCACCAGATACAACCAAGCATGTTTGACAGCAGGCATGCCAGAAAATCAAAACATTTTTATATTACATCAAGCAATGTCGGTGCCACACTCACTAACAAATTTTCACACATACTATTGCTCTTGTAACTCCTCCCCCCCGGGAACAGGTTTTGCCTTGGGATATTCCTAACTTAGGCGCTCTGTTTTTCGTGGAAAAGAGGGGAAGGGGTCCCTCGTTTGGTGCGGTAAACAAAACTCTAGGAAGCCACATGACTTATGTTGTGTTGGCTTCCGAAACCCTTACCAAGGGTATAAATTGGCAGAACGGGGATTAGCATGGCCCCCGGGAAGTTCTGCTTGCGGTTCGACTCGGGCTGATCATGGTTGAGGTGCCTGCCTTGGCTGAAACGTTCTGGCTGTGGTTGAAACCTAAAACGCAGGAAGGGAGTGTTAGTATCCTTGATAATTGTTTGGTGTGTGGCTTTTTACGGGGACTAACAATCTCCCGAGGATCTGTTGCCTATACAACAGATATGTGTACTGTAAGGAGCCAGTGGTGATGATTGACGGGTGAGTTGGTTTAAGGGCTGATGCTCTTAATGGGCTTCGGCCTACCAACTCATAAGCCTTGTCCTCCATTGATTGCTGGGAAATTGCATACATGAGGGATTAGAAAGCCCGAACTCCTCAACAAGAATTTGTTCATATGACCGCAATCATATGACAAGAATTGCTACCTGTGTGAGCCTAGCAAGCCACACGGGGGCGGTGGTGAATCGTGAAAAATTCACTTCGTGGAATTGATCCACCATCCGGTTAGGCCGTCAAGGCAGGTACTGATGTAAATCATTTTCACTGTTGCTCTTGTAACTGCTTGCTAAGCATTTTGATCGTGTCTATCCCCCTTAAAAAATTGTCAGGAAACATATTTTTACTAAGAAAAAAAAAAATCAGCCAGGTATATGAAATTTTAGTGCAAATTTTTATTCGTTGCCAGTTAAAGCTGAAGGCACATAACACGCGTTATATGCGTTCTACACTTTTCTAAACTCATGTTACATGCAACGCTTTTCATGCGTTAAGTTTTCTGTTGTGTTTGAAGTATTTTTTAAATAAAAACATTTTTTTAACACAAAAATAACAATCCATGGCACAAATATTCTTGGCGATACCTACAGTGAATTGTTATCTGCGGCTACCAAAAACAACTGACAGTTATCATAACGCTTATGTCGCGTGCAAAAGTAGAAAGTAAACCTACTTTTTGCATTGTACACGTCTATACGTTCTATGCTTTTGAGATGTGTAACTTTTCACATACAATTGCACTGATTCTACTTTTTTGACAGACGCTTAGAACGCGTTGTATGGACTTTCAGCTTAACAGCTGACGACGACATGATAGTGAAGCCGGTTGTTTGTTTAGATTACAAAGTTATGATGTCGCTTGTATGGTATTGCATGATTTCTTAACCATTAAGGGCAGTACGCAGTTCTTACGTGTGTAAAAAAAGTTAGTTACTACAGGCTAGTTAGGCTACTACAGGAGGAACACCTAGTTCTGTGTAAAAAGGTATGTGTGAAGAAATTTCGCGGAAAAAATATTGTAAGTGGATTGAATATGTTTTAGTTGGTTTTTGTTTGTAAGTTGTGTTGTGAGATTTTGATTTTTTTTTTAATGTACGAAGCACCCAGTGGGAAAGGGTTGGAATCCACTGAGATCTTTTTGAGTTGGCTGGAGGTCCTACTGGCCTCTGCATTCGTAACATTAAATGGCTAGTTGTCAAAATGTTGGCAACTATTCGTAAATTCTACCAACAAAATACATGTTGATGTTTGTTGGTGTTGTATTTATTGTAATTCTGCCACTAGCTATATAAAGCTGCCTTGATTTGTAATAAGAATTTTTGAAGTTTATTTTTAAGGGCAGTACGGAGCTCTTACGGAAATTCAGGTGTGTAAAGAAAAGTTACGGAATTTCAGGTTGGTAAATTCCTTATGTAAATTTCAACATACCGGTCCAGAGTTCTTAAAGAAAACTAAACGGAATTTTTGATATTTTTTTATTATTACAAGCATGTCAAAAGTAAAAGTGGAGACTTTTTTCTGTTAACTGAAACAAAAATTAATGCTCATACATTTATTTGCCTACTGAATTGTTAACAGTTGACTATTATCGGGTGGTTAAATTTCAAGAGCCGATGTTGAATGTGAACCACACCTAAACGCCAAGTTTTTTTCCGAATTTTATTTGACATTTCTCTATTTCAGACTTACTCAATTTGAACCATGGAGAGATACACAATCCAACAACGTGTTAAAGTTATCCAGACTTATTATAATGATGATCAATTTTCGAAGAAAATCATCTTCAGTGATGAGGCACATTTTCACCTCAGTGGATTCGTCAATAAACAGAATTGCCGCATTTGGGCGAATGAGAATCCAAGAGTGACTGTCGAAAAACCAATGCACCCACAAAGAGTGACTGTTTGGTGCGGTTTATGTGCTGGCGGCATCATCGGGCCGTATTTTTTTCCAAAATTAGGCCGGTCAGACAGTTACTGTGAATGGTGTTCGCTATTGTGAGATGATAACGAACTTTTTATGACCCGAATTGGAAGATATGGATGTAGACGATATGTGGTTTCAGCAGGACGGTGCCATTTGCCACACAGCTAACGAAACCATTGCTCTTTTGCGCAACAATTTCAATGGCCGTGTTATCTCACGTAATGGCGATGTCAATTGGCCGCCGAGATCATGTGATTTGACACCGTTGGACTTTTTTCTTTGGGGTTATTTGAAAGAAAAGGTGAACGTCGATAAGCCAGCAACAATTCAACAGCTAAAGGATGAGATAATTCGGCACATTAACGGCATAGAACCTCCATTATGCCTCAGGGTCACCGAAAATTTGGACCATCGGATGGAGGTGTGCCGCCATGGTCGCGGCGCCCATTTGGCCGATATTTTGTTCCATACATAATTTAGTAATACCAATATATCATAATAAAATAAAATTACAATAATTTCCTAAATAGTTTGTGTTTTATTCAAAATCAACATCGGCCTATAAAATTTAACCACCCTTTATTATTAATAAAATAGATTTAAAAAAAAATTGTTGTTAATAAAATGGAGGAAGAATTGTACGATGAACATAGCATGAGGTAAGTTTTTACATATATACGTATACCTTTACTACACAAATCTACAAATTATGTTTCCGTGTAGAAATAAATGTATATCTCCAAACGTGAATTTCCGTAAGAACTCCTTACCGGCCTTTAGTTCGAAAATTTCAGTCATTTGTTTAAAACAGGGGTGCCCAAAAGTTCAATATGGAAGAGCAAACACCAATACATTTAAGGAAAAACTAATTTTATTTAATAAGCAAAGCATGCACTAGCGCACATCCAATAGCTAAGTGCTTTTACAAAAACAAAATGGTTTAAAATGTCCTCAATATGTCTTTCACGATTTTCTATTATCTCTATACATGGCCAACTGGGTCACTATACATGGCCAACTGGGTAACATGATCGAACAAAAATAATCTGTAATTGTTAATAAGCTTTTTACAACAAATATATTGTAATAAATTAAATTTAAAAAAAACTATTTTTGTACTAAATTTTAAAGTTTTGAAAAAAATTCTAAGGAATAAAAAATCATATTATAAATATTTTTGTTCTCACTTGTAAGAAAATTTTTTGTTAAGATTTTGCTAATTTTTGGTTTAATTTCACTCAATGTTTTCTTAAAAAAACTTCAGCTGTTTGTTATTAAATGCAAAAAAAGCATTAAATTACTTTACGCATACATGTTTACATACATGCGTTTGTATGTAATAAAATTACCAATACTCCTTTGCATTTTCATGAAGACTTTAATCAATTATATATTATAAAAAATATATAAATTTGATTTAATGTTGGATTAATGTATGTACATTTATTTAATTATCTTATTATATAGTACACACGTATAAACTTTTTTGTATCTTTTCTTATATATACATATATATTTTTATTGCATATTAATTTATTATTAAAATCCTTTTTCTCAGCCAACTAAAACTAATTTAAAAACAAAAGAATGCAAAATAAAAAAAAATCATACAAAATTTTTAACAACAAATATTTCTTTTGTGGTTTCTTTTACTTTGTAGACATAAAGATAACTAAAGCCATAAATGAATTAATTAGCAATGGGATTATGTTGACAATGTAGAGTTGTGAATGTATTTTTTGCGATGATGGGGTCATGTTTAACCCTTTTGGGACGGCTTTCTGTCGGGTGATTAAATTTTAAGGGCCGTTGTTGAATGTGAACCACACAAAAACAGCCAGTGTTTTTTTAATTTCATTTGACATTTCTCAATTTCAGACTAACAGCCAATTCATAGAAAACGACTCGTCTATGAAAAGCACTAACTTAGCAACGTTTTTCGGTTTTTGGTTTATACACTATTGATGATTTTTATTAAAAAACGTAACAGCTATCAATTTATTTTGGTTTGTATAACACAACTTGAGTCACAATAAATGTCAAATGTGACGAATCGTCAGTAGAAAATATATAAAAATAGTGTTTGGATAAAAATAAAAATTTATAAAAATAAATGTAATTTCAGTTATTTAGTGAACAGTTAAAAATTTCTATTCAAATTAATTTACAAAATTTGGTTTCCAATTTGGCGTAAAAGTGGCCAACTGCACGCTTTGCATTTTACATCTAAAACTTTCTTAATTGTTTGTTTTGTGATGGCATGAATGAGATTGAGTGGGACCGAAGCTGGCAGCAAAGGTCATTAAAACAATACCATGTGAATAGGATTCCGAAAAGAATACGTTCAGTAGTTTTCAATAAGAACCCACAATGATTGCACAAGGTGCCTCTGTTTAGAGTGGCCTGATCATGAAGAAGGATATATTAAGCATAGTTCTCCGACTTTTTAAAGTTGGTAAATGGATTTCAGATAGTCTTATTGGGTAAGATGGTAGACTCAAGCAACCTCTATAACACGTCTTAAGCAGAAAATAACACATTGTTTTTGAACAGACTCAACACGATCGTTATGGATTTTGTAGATCGTGTACAAAAGAATACTGCCATATTCCGAAATGGATTTAACCAGTGATGTGTAAAGATTTTTTGTGATAAGGGAAGCGTTAAATTCTTTTGCCCCTCTTTTAATAAAGGCAATAACGCAGCTGGCTTTATTAACACTCATCGTTATGTCTTGAACAAAGTTAAGTGTAGCACCCAACAGAATTCCCATATCCATTACAGTGTCAACTGATTATAGCTTGCAAGCGTCAACAACTAAGGATGAAACGATACCAGTAGGGTATCGATACTTATGCTCGATACGGTATCGATCGCAAAGTATCGATGCCTACTTAGTTGGTATCGAATAAAAAGCATCGATACATACTTGTATCGGTCGATTTCTTCTTACGATTAGTGGCGTGGAAGACCACATGGAGCCAAAAGTCGAAATCTTCGTTACGGGCTTGATCTTCTGATCCACTGGCTGAAATTAAGGTAGCAGGAATTCTATCATAACAATTCATCTGCTACATTCACCCAATAGTTTATCTTGTAACTGTCTGACACATTAAATGGAGAAAGAACAAGTAAGAGTGTGGTGTATTCGGCTGGGCCGCATCTAAAATACCCTTCACGATAGTCAGATATATGTATAGTATATATTACAAATTTGTAATATATATGTAGTAGCAAATGAATTGCGATGCGAAAGATATTTGGTATTCTGTAAGTCTTTCAAAATGTGGCAATACTCTTCCAAAGTGAACACATAAACGTCAAAGTTATTTCTTATTCGACAAGTTTTACAAGTTCAAAAATTGTTTGGTGGCTTTGAGTATAAAAAATAAATATTTTAATTAAAAAAAATTGTGAACAACTGAGTTTTATTTGTCATATCAGCCTTTAATATTGATAACCAAAAAGAAATAAAATTAGAGACGTGTGTAGAAGAAAAGCTCTGACGAGTATTTGGTGTTTAAGTGGCCTTTCGCCAAATGACAATGATTTTTCATGAATTCCATAATTACAACGAATTGTCGCATCTCAGTAGTCTTGTGGTTTCCCTGAGTGAAATTTCATTGTTAAAAGCAATTAATCTATCAGCTACCACAATAAGTTATTATTTGGTTTAATAATATTTCTGTTATTTTAATAAATCAAATAGGCGAATAAATAAAAAAAAAATAACATAATACTTCTATTTTAATGCTTTGCTAATGCTGTGTTGCTATCGAATGAATTTTGCGAGTATGACATTTGTTTTCGCAATTAAGAATGGCGACTTGCCACCATTTTAAATGCGAATAAAAAAGTACTATGCGAATACCGCAATAGAGAATAGCAACTCTTCGCATATATGCATATTCGAGTAGCATTACCATTCGCATCGCAATCCAGAATAACCTAGTGTCTACAATTGCAATTAAAGCATTAAACACATTCGAGACAGCAGGCTACAAGCTACAAAAGCTCAAAATTAAAATACACGTGTTCTTATGAGAATGATTATTTTGAAAACAGCAAGCAGCACAGCTGCAGGTTGTTGTCCATGCTGATTTTGTCGTTGTAGTCCAATTAAACTAATTTCTATTTTTGTTATCCACAAAAGCTTAGCTAGTGATAGTCAATGTATCAAGCAAAGTCAAATAAATTAGCGCTTTGAGAACAAATTCACAAAATGTATTCATAAAAATGTTAAACAGTTATTCAAATCATTTTTAGAGGTAACACGATAAAACTGTATTCATAAAAGAATTTTAAGTTCAAATGTTCCGTTTAGCACTCTTTTCAGTCAACCGTTTTTAAAACTGATTGCACCCTTTTCCAACTTTTTTTTATTTTATTTATTGTGAAAATTCTTATTTAAATCTAAAAACTTGTTTATTAATCATATATACGATGTCTTTGATAAAAATAATTGGTATTATTTGAATGTCGGATAATTTTAGTTTTGTGTATTTATTAAAAGAACATATGGCCTAAGAGAAAAAGTAATCAATTTTAGATTCCTGATAAGCAATTACGCTTTATATACTTTACCCCTATTTCATTTTATTATTACTAAAATTTTGTTTAGGAATTCATAAATATGTAATTAACATTAGTGATGTTTAAAAAAAACAAAGCAATAAAAAAGCTCGTTTTCATATTTTCTTCCATGCGCAAGCGAAGACAATTGATGAAAAATTCATTACCAATAATTTTTATTATTCAATTGAAGTACAAGATGAAGTTAACATTTATATATTTGTTTTAGCATTGATTTTCATAAGAACCATTAAAAAAATATATGTTTGCATATAATAGTCATGTGAACTAGTAACAATTTTTAGTGTAACACTATGACTATGAGAATTGTAAATCATAACTATATTATTATTAATTGCTTTTGTAAAAAATTCAATCCTGTTCCAATAAAAATCTTATTGTTTAAATAAATTTTTCAAAGTGTTATGTTGTCAAATATCTTGCCATACTACGTGTCACACTTCTTTATTTGCATTTTTCCATAAGCTGAAACAAAAATTTATGTTCTCTTTTGCTTGTTAGTGTTTTATTTATTTCTTTTTGGTATTATTATTGAAACAACAATAATTTTTGTAATTTTTATGTAACAAAGTATATTATTCCAAATGCAAAATGTTTAATAATAGCTCTTGCTAAAACATACTTCCATATATAGGTTTAAAAAAATAGGATCATATTTAAATTACTTTAGTCTTCAAATAGTTCATTGCATTTTCTTACAACTAGATGATATCTTTAGAAACAGCCAAAAAAATATAAGTGGCACCATTGAAATGCAAAAAAGCAGCTGTTTATATATCAGAAGTTTTAGTTTTAATTGTGGATCTTGATTGTTATTTGCAAATATTTAACTTTTTATATGTATATACATTATTACATCGAATACTAAGTAGCTCGCATTATTTTAGCAATAGCTACTATAGAATTTTCTAACTATCCCTCAGCCATTTTGTAAGCACAAAAAGCTTTTTGATATTTGCAACTAGAGAAAAAAAACAATATCAGCTGTTTATTATGTAGCTGCCGCTTTCAATATAATTATGTAGTTGGCTACAGGCTACATTTGTAGCCAGTGGCATTTGTAGTCGTGTGTTCGTATAGCCTGCTGTCTCGAATGTGTTTAACTCTGATATAATATCAGAAAAAACGTCGGCAGAATGAGAGAGCGAATTTCTCTATGTCCATCTTCATATCTAACAAGAAGTATACGTATTGTTGTTAATCTTATAAGAATTCATAAATCATTGAAAGCCGAGAAGAAAACACATCTTGGCGATCAATAGAATATTGTATACATTTTGTATATGTGCACATTTTTTACAAAATCAATTGCTTATAGTATGTGTAATAATATATATTTAATACGTAAACACAAATTATTTTCCATTTAAAAGGGTATTTTTTCAAGATATTTTGCAAAACTAACAATGGGTAAAATTGCAATGTCGTCCTTTTGTAAACAAACACATACACATCCGCTTATTTGACAGCTCTTATTATAAGATCGTTGCCATGAGATTTCTCATAAGAACGCTCTCATAAAAATTATTATAAGCAGCGTTGTCAACTCGGTGCGTTTCGCACCGTTTGTGGTGTTTTTTAAAATTTTTTGTGCGAAAAATTCTTTAGTCGGTGCGGTGTGCGTTTTTTTTTAATTTCCGGTGCGCTTTTTAAATTTCGGTGGCACCAAATCATATTCAACAAAACTTTTGGTTTTAATGTAAAAAAAGAGTTTATTCAAGTGACTAAAATTTTTACATCTCATTTTGTAGAGCACAATGTGAACACAGAGTAATAATGTGGAAAACGTATCACATCATATACACAAAGTGGGGCAATCTTGCTGTTGTATATTATACACTTTCTCGAGAGAAAAATAACCATTTCGGTTTATACAATTTGCTGTTTTTGCTGAGTGTTTGCTGTTAAACGATCAATTCAAGTAGTGCAGTTCGTATACATAAAGGCGCGTGAATTCGCTACTGCTTCAGTAGTTAATAAATGACCAAATTATTAACTAAATTCTAAATTGAGTTTGATAGTTTGTAGTGCGATTCTGTAACTTTTAATAATTCGATATTGTAAATTTTTTCGATATATTTCATCCCTTGCAGTAACGATTGTAAGCTCCTGCAATATAATATTGACGACGGTAAGTAACTGTATTTTATGTAGCTGATAACGTTTTATTGTAAAAAATGTTTATTTTATTTTTAAATATTTCGTTTTCCAAACGAAAAAAGCTGCACAAATTTAATGCAAACATTGATTAATATAGAGGCCGAAGCAACTAGGATCAAGATAGATCATTATTTAGTATTGTAAAGGTACCATTGCCTTCACAAAAGTAATGGAATCGCAGTAAAGGCCAATTTTAACATGATTAGCTATTGGACGAATTTGATGGTATGACATCAGCCGGTGCTATCAAACCCGGTTGAACGTCTAATAGCAGCTTAAAAGGTTGTCTCGTTATGTCGTTGTTAATATAAAAAATATTAGCCATTATTAACCCAAAATGGATTTTAAAACATGAAAAGAAAGATTCTAAATTTGGTGCGTTTTTGTTGAAATAACGCGGTTTTTTCCTCATTTCGGTGCGTTTTGAAATTTCAAAGTTGCAAGCGCTGATTATAAGACTGCGATAACACTGATTTTAAGTCTACACGTAACAGAATTCTCTCTGCGATTGAATTTGATGTTCTCATCTCAGATATTATCGCACGTGTGGGCACTAAGTAAGCCTCCAGTAATCGCCATTAATCAGTTTATTTTTATTGACCTTTATTACAATTTATTGTTTGATGAATAACTGGATTTGACACAAACGAATTAAAGATAAACTTTTGTATAAATTCGACATAAATGGTTTTGGCTTGCTGCCAGCCATATATTTCTGTTACTTAAGGATATGTTTGTCATTAAAATTACCATTTATTTTAAATGTCAATTAAAAGAAAAACTTTTTTAAACCATAGTAATAAATCTTTCTGTTTTTTTCCTTCTTTTTTTTTTGTTTTTATTTCTACATCATGCAAGCTATTTATATGTTTCTCTAGTTTTCTTTTTTCCCACCTCAAATAACATTTAATTACGTACAAGTTTGTGTGCAGTAATCACACATCGAACGTCGTAATAATTGCTGGGTTATTATCATCAACATCATCTTTTTTCTTATTTTCATTTCATTGTTGTTGCAACAATTTGTTTGAATTTTTATAAGTTTTACTTTCATTGATTATTTTTTTATTTTCTTTTGTTCAGCGACTATTTTTGTTGCTGTTGATTTCTTTTCATTTTCTCTCTATTAGTTTTCTTCTTGAACTTTTATGCAGTAACGGATGTTCCCACATGCATATAAGCACACAAACAATGTGCTCGTATGCAACTTCAGCCAGTACAATAACAAAAGTACGAGTACGTCTTGGATGAGTATGTAATTGTATGAGTGTTTTGTTTAAAAATGCATTTACCCTGCCAGCAAATTGGTAGTCGGCTACAATTAAAATCAACTAATAATTCACTTTTTTGGCCTAACTACAAGCTAGCTACAATGTAATGCAGAATTCTCCCAAATGAAAGTGTATTTATTATTCTACGCAGTTACTTAATTTTTTTTTTTGTTTATTTTAACACGTAATTTTGCTTTCGTTTCTTCATTACGCTGCATTTACACACGCAACTAGTGGCATGCAAATTTTGTATACGTATTATCAACAAAAAACAATTCGAAATACTGGAATCTCTTGCCACTCGCTTTTCAGTTTACACATGCCATTGCAATTCCATTTTTAAAATTTCCTCGAAACGTATACTTCAAGCAATTTGTTTAATTCTCGAATTTTGCCTCAATTTTTAACTTGTCTTCTCTTTACAAAATAGAGTTACCGAGTTCACCATATTTGGGGAAACGATTAAAATTATTTTAATACTCTAATGCTTTATAATTAACGAAACTGTTCTTTTTATGCGTATTTCAAGAAATAAATCTTAATAATACAAATGAGAAGCTAAAATTTGTAATTCTATTTCGCTATAATCCAGTTAATTTGTTCTTGGCAGGGTAACATTGTTTATCATCTTGACATTCAGTGGCATGCAAATGTCAAATTTTCACTCACATGCAAAATTTGCTGCCACTGGAGCTGCCATTGCGAAAAATGTGGATGTATTAGTGAAAAATTGTGAATGTATTGAGTTTTTCGAACAGGCAGTGGCATGTGTAAACTCTAAGTTATTAGTCAATCCTTTGATATACTTGACTTGCTTGCAGAAGTTGAAAGACGATGTCTTTAAATACACGACGGCTTCAAGGCGCTAGTAGAAATTTCAACTTCTCCTGATTTTCTTAGTCCCAATTTTCACGAGGCAACTTTAGTTGCATAATTCTTGAGTTTGCGGACAAATAAGTGAGGAAAGAGTGGGGAGTGTAAAAATGAGCACAGACTTGCTTGTACTCGGAAAGTCGTTTTGTTCTATCATTCGTAATGTCTAAAATTTTACATTTTCTTTCATTTGTGTTTCTTTTATGTATTGATATGTTGTCCGTGATGAAAGTAATAATGGCGCGAAAATGTGATATTTTAATTCATTTGAAAAAAAAAATTTATTATACCAGTAAAAAATTATAAATAGCTTGTCTTCTATGTTTCCCAGCTATCTATATGTCGACATTTCATAGGAACTACCCTAATCATTAGTAGACTTTGGAAATTTTTGAAAGATATTCTCAAACATTCAACTTTATATCCCAACAATCCAAATAAATTGCTGGGAATTTAAAAAGAAAAATTTTTTCTTTTCTATTTGTAAACGTCTCTAACATTTCTTTACACCTTTCAAACAAATGAACAACCGTTGGTTGCTACGATTTGCTTTTTGAAAGTATCGAAAAGCAGAGAACAAAAATTCAAACAATTTCATTTGTAAAATAGATCCGGCACGTCTACCGCCTACGATGAAGAGCTCACCCGCCGCCGTGTAAAGTTTTATGTTGGCACATCTCTCTGCTGAATAAATAAAAAAAATATGAACAGCTGTTTTCTTTTCTACTCAAATTTTTTGGTTTACGCTGCCATTACACGGGAAAGTACTTTCATCAAATTTTTGTATACGTATTACAAATAAAAATTTCAATGAAATAGGTGACTTTCATGAATATTTCTTGTTCGTCTACACAGGAAAGTGAAAGTTCATTTTACAAATGTCGCCGAGGCAAAGAGTTGCAAAATTGGCCTCTACTTCTCACCACTCTTATTTTGTTTGCTTACTAATCAGAGTTGCCGAGCTTATTACAAATACAAATTTATGGGGCAATAGTTGAAAAAACTTATCATTATAAACTTTTCTATGATGGCATTTTTAAAAAAATACTTTAATTGTTTTCTTTATGTGTTAAATATACAATATAATGACGAATGATCATAATTATTTTCATAGACTTGCAAAAGAAGTTAATTTTATAATTATTATTTTGCTATAATACTGCAACTTTGCATAATTCTTTGTATGTGGCAACAGTGTTTAGCAATTTGTCATTTTACTTTCAGAAAACGTCAACAAATTTGTTTCATGAAATTTTTAATGAAAGCTGAGTGGAAAGTAAGCAAAATGAGAGTGTGTTAGTAAAAAAGTGTGAGTGTATTGCAACTTTCATGAAATTACTTTCCTGTCTAAAAGGTAGGTTATATCAAGTGTAATGGTGTGAATGCAAAATCTAATTTACGGTAGACTTTTAGACAGTCGCAAGAAATGTGTTTAGACTTATCTCACAAAACCGAATGAAAGTATTTATATTTGTATAATAGTCTGATCGGACCTTAACTTAAGCTATGTACATACGGTTGTCAGATGTTATAATATTGTAAGATCTGGCAACATGCTGACAATGTAGTGACAATGAAAAATTGTCCCGTAGAAGTAAATTGTGCGTTCAGATGATCGTAAGAAAATCTTACAATTTCATTGTCAGACTATGGTCTGACAAATAATTTAGCTGAATAGAGAAATAGTCAGTTCGCACGGTTGTCAGATTATTAGACGAAAAAAATTGCCAGACATGTTGTAACGCATTGCCACTTATGTATATCTGATTGGCAGTGTTGCCCATCAGACTTTTTTCTGACAATGATGCCATTGTCAGCTGCATTAATTGTATACATCTGACAATTAAAACTGAGCTTACAATACCAGCTAACTATCTGGCAATGCGAACGAAGAGTGTTCTCACGATTGTCAGATGCCTAGCAACATTGTCGCCTTACTATTGATTGACAATGGTTTTTCTGACAACGTTGGCAGTTCACACGATTGTAATGCATTTTCAGACAATTTTACTGGCAATATTGTAAGATCTGACAACCGTGTGCACGTAGCTTTAGTTTTTTTAAAAAGTGGACTTTTACCATTAAAAAAAAAAAAAAAAAAAAAAACAGTTCATATATATGCCGGTCAAAATATTTTGGTATTAGTTTTTAAATGATATTTTTATAAGATTTCGTTTTTTGAACGAAATCATTCGTTATAGAGGAGAAAATTAGGATTTTTTATTAAAGATAACATATAAGCTAGGAAGAAGTTAGATATAGATAGTTATTTAACGGTGGCATGTCATAAGGTCCAGTGTCATAATGTCCATGGACGTTATGACACACTTAAAAGTGTCATAAGGTCCACGGACATTAAGACACTTTTGAAAATGTCATAGTGTCGGCGCCGATTTTTCCTTCATACTTCCTTTATGAGTGATCAACCAATGCAAAGTAATAAAGATTATCAAATCCAAAAACTTGATCAGCAATTGGACACTAGATAGACATATATCAGTATCTGAGGTTTTTAATATTACTATCAATATATAAAACAGTTTTCTTTCATTTGATTGCTTATCAGATAAATCAAATTGCTCGTCCTTTATATTATTATATATAGGTACATATATATTTCTTTTTAAATAACAGCACTTAGAAAACACAGAAATCGTAATGGCAAGATTATAAACAAATCATATCAGGTGACAAAAGGTGTTGTCATTTGACAACATTCGTTCTTAATTTAACAAAGCGATCTCATCTTGACAACAAGACATTCTCAACTTAATACCGGTATTTTTGTGCCACACTCATAGAAAATCCGTCATAATTGCGATGTATTTTAACATCAATGCAATGCCAAATGTCATAATTTTTGACCCCATGACACTTTTCATCCCTGTGATGTCAACCATTACATCAGTTACCCTAATTATCATTAGCAGTAATTATGACAATTATTTCATCAATGACATGTCAAACTGACATCACTGCTTTATTGAAATACGTTTGATTTGTGCATGTTATCAATGCAGTGACACTATAATACCGAAGAAATTACTAAATGAAGCCAATTTATCAACAAAATATTATCAATAGAATATCACACAATTTGGTTTCAATATGATGTAAAAATCTCATTGATGTGATGGCTCATTAACATCAGAAAAATTACTTAGTGGAGCAAATTTTATGACAAAATGTCATCAGTACCATTGCACGCTAACATCAACTAAACGTAATTTAATTCAAAAATATGTTCAAACATATAACTTACTGTCATCAATGTAATGTCTGTGTGTCGCATTAGAATATTTTAATTGTGTGTATGCTGTGTACGAAAAAATATTCTCTTTCTTTGCATCGTAGTTCTTCATTTTGTTTTACTCTCTACGCTGTCATTATATTATCGCATATGATGACTAAATGCCATTAATATGATTCATTTTTTTCTACTTTTTAAAAACTAATTTAAATTTAAAAATAATAAATTTAACAACCAAATTCCTTTTCAACTATAAATAGAAAATATTGTAACACTATTTAGGCTTTTTTTTAATTCTATTTTGCAAATTAAATGTATTATAATTATTAATAAAATGTATCATTGAATTGATGTCACCGCAGTTGTAGCATTGATGATACTCAATATATGACAAAATTCTCTGATGATTTTTGTCATTGAGATTGATGTCTGTTTTCACATTACTGATGACTATTTACATAATATTGATGTCATAATTCTGATGACCCGCTGTCATCAATATGAAGATGCTCTTTTCTATGAGTGCATCTATTCGCAATTTGACGGCGGTACGTTCACAGTTTGACAACGATATGTCCACAATTTAACGAGATATGCATTATCATTCGATGACAAAAATTAAACAACGTCGTTTTTTTCTATACGTTCATATACTCATATATAGTTATGATTAAGGTATTAACATCAAAATTTTCAACTTCCAAAATTTTTTCATTATTACTTAAGTTATGAACGTTATGACACTCCGCAAAGTGCCATAGAGTCCACGGACTTTACGACACCTCCGTGATGGACATTATGTCACTTTCAAAAGTGTCTTAACTTCCATGGATCTTATGACACTTTTAAGTGTGTCATAACGTCCATGCACTTTATGTCACTGGACGTTATGACATGCCACCTATTTAACAACTAAAAAACAATTTAAAATCCCCTGATGAACGGTTAACTTCTGAGTAGCTGTATAATAAGTCCGTTATAAGTTGACTTTTAGAAAACTAACTTTAAGTTAGTTGAAAAGTAATGCAGAGTCGGACACCGCCATGTTAAAATAGTCAGTTAACTCCCTTGAAAATAATCTAAGTGTCATCCACCATCAGCTGCAAAAAAATTAGTTTAAAATTAATTTTAAGCTAACTGAGTTGCCGGCAGGGTATTTGTTGTTGTGTTTTTTCTTTTCTTTTTCTTTTTTTTTTTTTGTAAAGTGGCTGTGAATGAATGCCGACCGAGTCTTTCTTCTTGCCAATGTCCCTCCACTAAATATTTCATTCATTATACTCAAACAGCATTTTGATATTTAGTTTTGTTCGTTATTTTTCAAACTCATTTGACTTTAAAGTTTAAATAAAGTCTACACGTTTATATGTCTTTTTTATCTCTTGTGTTCTCATTCTGTGTTTTTATGGTTTTTCATTATAGTATATGTATGTATATATGTATATTTGTTTTTGTTTTTCTTAAATTTTTGTCATTGCATTTAACAAGATGTCATGGCGGGGAAAATCAGGTTAAACAACTTGTTATAACAAGACCATGGAATGAAAGTTTGCTTCGTATGAGAGTACAGACGCATGCATGAAATGTTGTTGTTTTATTTACTATTATTGATGCTATTTCAGTGAACTTTTTCTGCTGGCAAATGTGGTCAAGTTGACATAGATAAGCTGTAGAAAATGGGTTTGTTTTTGCAGCCAGATATAATCGCAATCATTATTCTTAAAAGTGGAACAGTCTTTTTTTTTTTTTTTTGAGTGTTGCTTGCTTTGGATTATCTTACGGTTTATAGAAAATTATGAAATTTTTTGGTGCTGTTTGCTTTCTTTCTTTCTTTTATAAATAATAAAATTGTATTGTTGTATTATTAAACAAAGTTTTTGTTTTAAGTCTTTTGTTTTCAAACAGCCGCCTGCACGCAGCCAACATTGTTATGCGATGGGTAAACATTTTTTGGGGGGGAGGTGGCTCAGCACAATACAGCCACTTACGCACAGCTGGATTGTAATGGAAATTTTTTGAAAACAATGAAAATTTAAATTATAGATAAATGATATATCAGCAGCCAAGCATTCATATTTATTAAAAAAATTCTTTAGCTTATAACTTTAAGATATTTGTTATAATAATTTTACAAGGTGTGCGGCGGGAAGGTATTTGTTTCGCTTCCAGTTTGTTAAAAATTAGTCTTGACAGGCAGAATTATCAGATATGGCTATTTCTCTCCACGTTTGGGTGAATTTTTATCTACTAAATTTTTGGTTTGACGACTGGCGTTGTTTTTTGGCGATTTAAAAATCATGTGGCGAAATAGTTGGATTTAAATCTGGCTTTCCTATTTTATCCAATGTTTTGTTGTCATACTTAATGCTCAAATAATTTATAATGAACTACTCGTATATGTCGAAAAAAATCGTCTGTTTTTGGTATTCATAAGTCCCTTAACTATCAATATAACTTAATTACAGCCTTATTCAAAAAAAAACTTACTAAACGTTTACTTATTGTTATGAAGCAAAATTCCCTAAAGTATTATTCAAAACTCAATATTTGTTTAATATACTAATATTAACTCAGTGTCAAATGCTGAAATTTTAATAAACCTTCTCCCCGTCTTTAAACCTACTTTTGGTCATAATTCCTCTTATTGGTTTTTGTCCCCAATATAATTTTTCAGGACAAAATTCTATTTGGTTATATATAAACATGAACATGAATGTGTAGATATGTTCATATGTACATTAGGGCGTCTCGAAAAAAAAAAGTTCGCCGTACACCACAGAATATAAAGTATTGTTGCAAGGCAACAATACTTTATATTCTGGCAAGGCAAGGTTTTGAAAAAAAAATTTTTAATTTTTTTTGCCGAAAGTAGGGGTCGCCAAACCACATTTTTCGTTATATCTTCGACATTTATAGTCCTATCTCAAAGTTTGATATATCGATGTTTTCGTCTTGAGGAGGCCAATATTTTGATTTAATAGTCATTAACCTCAAATATCTCATTCTAGTATTTACCTACCAGATCTCAGTTTCTACCACCCTAATGTACCACCCTATTGTCAGAAAATTAAAGCCCGCAAAAAATCATTAAACTTTTGTTAAAGAAGTTTTTCGATATTTCCAACAGAACTGTTAAAAAATACAATTTATGTTTTTTGCCGAATGTAGGGGTTACCTTTTTGAGTATTTTTGTCAGATTTTCTGTATTTACTGTCGGATCTCACAGTGCGATATATCGATGTTTTTGTCTCGAGGAGGCCAATGGTCATCTTTAATATTCATTGACCTCAATATAACCGTTCTAATAGTTAAGGCTGTTCTTATGAAATATTTCCATAATTCCGGTAGATCTATAAGAAAAAAATTCATGTTTTTTGTCGAGCCTAGGAAATGTGATTTTAAATTGATTTGAAATTGATTTGAAATTTTTCGTACAAAATTTTATACCCGGAAATCCATCTTTCGGTTAGACGTTAACGGAAGATTAAGTAAATTCGAGTATTGGTACAGATATTATGGTAAGTTCGAAAAGAGTGTATCACTATTTAAAAAAGAAGATACTAGGCAAAAACATCGATATATAATACTATAAAATCCGACTGTGAATACCGAATATATGATAACTGTTTAAAAAGTCAACCCCTACATTCGGCAAAAAACATAAATTATATTTTTTTAACACTTCTGTTGGAACTATCGAAAAACTTCTTTAACAAAAGTTTAATGATTTTTTGCGGGCTTTAATTTTCTGCTATTAGGGTGGTACATTAGGGTGGTAGAAAATGAAATCTGGTGGGTAAATACTAGAACGGGATACAAAATACCATTGACTATTAAAGCAAAACATTGGTCTCTTTGAGACAAAAACATCGATATATCACACTTTGAGATCCGACTGTAAATACCGAAGATATAACGAAAAATGTATTTTGGCCACCTCTACTTTCGGCAAAAAAAATTTAAAAAAATTTTTTTGAAAATGTCTTACAACATTACTTCGTATTCGGTGGTGTACGGCGAACTTTTTTTTTCTTGCCTATATGGCGAGACGCTCTAATGTACATACATATTTATGAAAAAAGTTTTTGAAACAAAAACTGTATATAAAACTGAAAAAGAAATTGAAAAAATGTGTCCAAATACATATGAATCAAGTCGAATTCATTACAAGGTGAACTTAACAGCTCAGGTGATTATTTTTTGCTTCTCGCGTTTTTTCCAATTAGACTGCCAGTTTTTTTTCTTTTGTTTACAAACATTTTCGCGCCAAGATTTTTTGTATAATTTCAAGAAATTGGTGTGAATTTAAAAGTGAAAAAGTAATATAATCTGTGATTTTAATTACAAACAATTATAAAAGTTTATATTTAACGTTTATATAAAATGTTTAACCAGTTGAACAATCTTAGGCGAATTTAGATTTTGACATTCACGATATGTTTTACAATAACAAAATACATAGTACTAAATTCGCCTTTCGGCTTGCATTCACCTGTATAAATTCGCCTTGATATGAATGGATGTTTGTATGCAAGGCAAATTCATACTAAGTAAATGCAAGAGCAATAACAAGGCGAATTTATACAGGTGAATGCAAGCCGAAAGGCGAATTCAATACTATGTATTTTGTTATTGTAAAACATATCGTGAATGTCAAAATATAAATTCGCCTAAGATTGTTCAGCTGGGAAAAAATTTTATATATACGTTAAATATAAACTTTTATAATTGTTTATAATTAAAATCACAGATTATATTAGTTTATCATTTTTAAATTCACATAAATTTCTTGAAATTGCACTAAATCATACAAAAATATCTTCAGATTAAAATGGCGCGAAAAAGTTTGTAAACAAAAGAAAAAAAATATGACAGTCTCATTGGAAAAAACGCGAGAAGGAAAAAATTATCACCTGTGCTGTTAAGTTCACCTAGTAATGAATTCGTCTTGAGCAATAAATACAACCAAGGCGAATTCATACCACGTAAACGCAAGAGCAATAAATACAACACTACAAAAAATAAATCTTTTTCAAATGTCAAGGGAAAAATATAAACACAAAAAAGAATTGAAAAAAATATATTAAAAAAATTTACAATAAAAAACAAACATTTAATTATTTCCTGAAAATTAAAGTCACAGATCATAGAGCTTGGAAAGGTGAAAATGGCCAGCAAGCTTGGGGAGGATTATGAATGATAGCTGGCGCTCAAGATGCAATACATAAATTAAAAAATTGTTTTAAAATTTTTTGTTTCAAGTTTCCAAAAAAAATTTACAATAAAAGAAAAACTTAATTATAATGTGAAACTTTTAATTTTTTCGTGAAACTTAAAGTCTCAGATCATAGAGCTTGAAAAGGTGAAAATGGCCAGCCAGATTGCGGAGGATTCTGGGCAATATCTGGCTCTCAATATAGAATACACAATTTAAAAAATTGTTTTAAATTTTTTCCCCCAATTTTGTTTTAATTATGCCATTGACATCTGAAACAGATAAAAATTAACAAAAAGTTATCAGCTGCTCTGTCAATTTCACCTGTTATGAATTCTCCTTGTTTGTATGTATGTACTTCTTTCATTCATGTTTCAATTTTAATAAATTTGTATTTTTGAATGACAAAAAATTACACACACAAAAGTGATGCACAAAAAAGTAATAGTAAAGTTATTCGAGTTCCTTTTATTTGTAATGAAAAAAGTACATCTCATTCGCCTTCGAAAATCTACTCAGTTTGGCTTTTTTTTAATAAATTTTTAGCTTTATTCATTAACATTTTTCACTAAAAGATAAAAACAAAGAAATGTTTATTGTACGCAAATGTTTTTTTTTTATTATTTTATAAAGGGTTGCCATAAAGTCATGTATTAAAACATTAGTATGAAAAAATCTGAATACTGTGAGCATTCTGACATAAATTATTTTATATTTGAGTCAGCTGAGATGTTTACGGTTTAGTTACGACAAACTCCGTTTAAAAACTCTTATTACGAGCACATTCTGACTTTTTTGTACGAATCACAATATAAAATATTATGACATTATGCGTGATATGACACCGTTTAATTCCCTCAATTATTCTTCTGAAAAGAAATTACTGGATTAGTAAGAGATTTAGGTCGAAGGAACAGATTAATACTGAAACAAATGCCTATTTTGAGGCCTTTGAAAAAACCTTTGGAAGGATGACAGATTGGGAAAAATGCTGGGCTATATGTTTTGATTTATAAAAAATGTTTATTTGATGAAATAAAGTTTTTTTATCCAAATAGTCCTAATTATCAGACAGCCCTCGTAGTATTCAATTTATATAAATTTTACTTCTTTACCGGAGAGAAAAATTATACATTTCTTTCTTTAAATCTAATTGTTTAAAAGAAAAGTCCAATTTCATGTCATTAAGATTCTCTTTCTCTTTAATGGAAATCATTTTGCAACAATTGAAAACTTGTAGCCGCAGAAAAACAAAATTAAAACCTGCCACAGCATTGAAGCTTTGCTATAAGTCAGTTAAGTTTTATTTTGTTTTAAACTATACAGCAGAGAACACACAATTACAAGCGAACATCAAGAATTCTTACCAAAGTGTATTCCATAAGTGGCCTCCTTCAATATCAAAAGAGGAAAAAAAAACAGATTTCGTTTAAAGGTTTTATTCTTCAAACCCCAAAAAAAACAAAAAAATCAAAATCAAAAAATGTTCAAACTAGTTGGAAAAGTTATTCTAAGCCAAAGTGTAATGACCTGAACAGAATTTTAAAATCCTAAACAAGTAAATAAATTTAAAAAAAAAAAAACAAAATGATGATAACGAAAGTGTTTGTAAGAAAAATTAAGCTTGTTAATGTCAAAATATATTATGTTCCTGAAATAAACCGTAAAAGAACAAAATTAATGCAGGCAGTATTAGCTACGACCGCATTAATAATGGCTGCTGCAGTTAGAGCGGCGCCTCATGCGGTTCATGATAACGCAACAACTTCAACTCTCAATCACGCCGTTTGGCCGCCAATGAAACATCATGATATTTGGAATGATGACAAACCATTTTCGAGGAGCAAGCAGGACAGCCACAATTTTGACGATGATTACAATACCGAAAATACTTTAACAAATGAAAATATTTATGAGCATAATATTGATTTTAGTGCGCAGCAGTTTTTGAATAAAATTGCTGTTAATGATATTGAGAACAACGTTACAGATTTTTTTGACAAAGACTTTAAAAGAAAAAGTAAAGGTATGTGTGTGTGTGTGTGTGTTAAGAATGCATAAACATTTTTTTTTTTTTTTGATTTCGGCAACATTCACATCAATTGAATTTGTAAGTAGTTATACATCTATTTCCGGTTCCTGTGGATGGTGAGTGCTTATCGGATGATGGCCGTCGTACTGGCTCGTGTTTTAATGCCTACGAGTGTCGCAACAAAGGCGGCGAGGCAAAAGGAGAATGTGCTTTAGGCTTTGGTGTTTGTTGTATTTGTAAGTAGACTTATCATTATATTTTGCTATAAAAACTAAAATAAAAAAAAACACATTTCTTATATTTTAGTCATTGCTAATTGCAATGAGACCATTAGCAACAACATTACCTACTTAGTGTCGCCCAACTTTCCCAGTTTTATGCCCAGCAATGTCACTAACTGCAGTTTGAAAATCAAACTAATGAACGAAGACGTCAGTCAGGTGCGTATCGATTTCTATCATTTTATTCTGGGGCAACCAAATCGTCGTACTGGTGTATGCGATGGAGATGTTTTTAGTGTTTCCGGTGGCCCGGCAGGCACAATTTCATTATGTGGCCAAAATAGTGGACAGCATAGTAAGTACTTTTTTTTTCTCAAATTTCCTTTTGTTGTAATACATTTACACCAAAGCAAAATCTACTACACGCGAGATTTCGTGCCAAATCTAACTTTCCACCAGCCCAAGGCGAATTCATACCAGGTAAATGCAAGAGAAATAAATACAACTCTACAAAAAATAAATCTTTTTCAAATGTCAAGGGAAAAATATAAACGCAAAAAGGAATTAAACATTAAAAAAATTTACAATAAAAGACAAACATTTAATTATTTGGTGAAACTTTTGTTATTTCGTGAAAATTAAAGTCACAGATCATAGAGCTTGAAAAGGTGAAAATGGCCAGCCAGATTTCGGAGGATTCTGGGTGATATCTGGCGCTCAAGATAGAATACATAATTTAAAAAAATTGTTTTCCCAATATTGTTTTAATTATGCCATTGACATCTGAAACAGATAAAAATTAAAAAAAAAGTTGTCAGCTGCGCTGTCAATTCCACCTGTTATGAATTCGCCTTGCACCAGCCTTTTCAGAATGTAAAATTTAATTTTTATACCCTTCCCAAATATCTAAAGTATGAATATAAAGTATATATGTATATTCTGAAACAGTATTGATATTGAGTTATCGATTAAGCGATGCCAGATGTAGATGGTATCAATAAGGAGGTTGGATGGAGTGAAGTACATCTTCCTCAGTGTCGCATAAGCGAACTTAAAAAAAAAATTTTTTCGCTAAAAGCAGTTCAGGAGGCTAATTCTGTCATTCGCTTACGAGCGAGTTTTTACTCGAATGTGCGAGTTTTTACACTTTTGGGATTATCTCATTCGATATCGAGTAAAAGGTTTCGAAATTTCTAATGATGGCACGCGATAGCGAGTAACCATTCGAATGCAACCATGCAACTTTTTACTCGTAAGCAAAACCAGCCAAACAGAAAAACACAAAAGAAATGTAAATTAAAAATTTGTTTTGAATAGCAATAATAGTTAAATTAAATTGAGCATTTTTGGTTCCTAAGACTTTTTTTTAATTCATGACTAATATATATAGGTATATGTGTATAAAGATGAGTATTTGCTAAGAACACAAATACTTATATTTGAAGTCACATGCTATTATATTCATTATATTTGTTTTTTAAATGGTTGTTTTTACATACATATTTATTGTTATTTCTATTTACTAACTTTTTAATGTCCAAACACGCATACATGACAGATTTAAATGAATTGTTATTGTGAAGGTATGTGTGTTTATTTTTTAATGTAAAACATGTATGCAAAGTATGCAAATACATATAATTTTCAATAGTGTTATAAAACACATTTTGTCAGTATTTTGCAACACTGAAGTGATAACTCGATTCGTTACGTAACGAGTCCCATCATTAGAAATTTACACGATATCGAAATTATTTTCTACTCGATAGCAATTTCGAGTACGAATGACAGAATTAGCTCCCTGATACTAAAGGGAGGTTATTAAAATACTAAAAATAAAATTGAAAATTTCCGATGTCGGTTCACATATTCGAGATATAGTTTAAACCGATTTTTCCACATAACAATATATTTTTGCTTAAAAGCAGGAGGCTAATTCTGTCATTCGCTTACGACCGAGTTTTTACTCGAATGTGCGAGTTTTTACACTTTTGGGATTATCTCATTCGATATCGAGTAAAAGGTTTCGAAATTTCTAATGATGCCATTCGATAGCGAGTAACCATTCGAATGCAACCGTGCAACTTTTTACTCGTAAGCAAAAGTACTATCGAAAACCAGCTAAACAGAAATGTAAATGAAAAATTTGTTTTGAATAGCAATAGTAGTTAAATAAAATTGAGAATTTTTGGTTCTTAAGGATTTTTTCAATTCATATGATGATGTATATATGATGATATAGATGAGTATTGCTAAGAACACAAAAATTTATATTTGAAGTCACATGTTATTATATTCAAGAATTTATTTTTTATATTTTTAGAAATTCATATATACATACATATGCTTATACATAGTTAAATAGTTGTTTTTTACATACATATTTATTGAATTGTTATTTCTATTCACTTCTTTTTTAATGCATACATGACAGATTTAAATGAATTGTTCTTGTGAACGTATGTGTATTTATTTAGTTTTTAATGTATATACAACAAGTATACAAAGTATGCAAATACATACAATTTTCGGCAGTGTTATAAAACACATTTTGTCAGTATTTTGCAACACTGAAGTGATAACTCGACTCGTTACGTAACGAGTCACATCATTAGAAATTTACACGATATCGAAATTATTTTCTACTCGATAGTAATTTCGATCACGAATGACAGAATTAGCCCCCTGAATATGTATTATCAACGAAAATTTCTTCGCAAAACTCGAATCTCTTGCAATTTTCATTTCTGTCTACACATGCGAGTGAGAGTTCATTTTAAATTTGTCGTCAGCACGTGAACTTCAAACAATTTGTTTCCTCAATATATTTTGTTTTTTTTTTTTTTTTTTTTTGCTGTCTTTATAAACTGGAGTTGCCGTGTTCTTCACTTGAGAATATTTTTAGAAAATAGTTGGTATTAATTTGTATTATCATTATATTTATTATTGATATTAACGCTTTATAATTTAAACATTTCTATCTATAGTATTAGCTTTAATAAATTAACATACAAACTAGCTAAAACTTAGGTTTTAATTTTATAATGATCCAGTTGATTTGTTTAAAACTATTTACACGGTAACACTGTTTGTTTGTTTGACAATTTGATTGCATGGAAGTGCCCAAGGCGAATTCATTTTACCAGGTGAAACCGAAAAAACAGATGTACTACTTTTTTTCTATTTGTAAAACGTCAAGTGTCAAAAGCTGTTTCTACCCTGTCGGATAATCAGTAGCTATTTTTGTAGCCAACTTCTAATTACATTTTATGAACCAATTTTAAGCTATCATGTACACAATGTAAAAATGCATTTTCAATGTCCCCACCTAGTAGGCGCCGTAGATTTCTGTTTTTTTATTATTAGCACTACTGCGCGACATTGAAGTCTTTTTATATATGTAGGTACATATAAATTTTTCAATGCTGTGGAAGTTTTCTAAAATAAATTTTTTTTATGTAAGTACGTATGTCAAATAATAAAGATATTAATATTGCTTTAATTTTAATTAAAAGTGCAAGAATGAGAGTCGTTAGCAAAAGACATTTAAGAGGCCTTTTTAAAAAAGAATGTAATATATACGCCAACAAACAAACATTTGATGCAATATTATTTATTTAAATTATTTCTGAAATTTTCAAGTCTTGTTTGGTGTAATATGTAAAATAAAAATGAAGTTTTTAATAAATTATTTTTGAAAAATTACAAATAAATACGTTAAAAATGTTGACCCATTTATTTTATTAAGAAAAATATTACAATTGAACGATTGTTAGGTGTCAGCTAGTTACAAAAAGTTGTTTTTCACCTATAGTGTCAACAATTAACTTTTCGTTGATTTAAAACTAACTAACTTATGGTTGACTTAAAAATATTGCTAGCTTCAAAAAGTTAACTGAAAATGCTAAAATAGTTGATTCCATTGAAAAGTAATCCAAGTGTCAGTCAGCACTTAAGTTAGTTTAAACTGATTTTCCGACAGGGTGGCTTGCTCACATACAAACATATCAGCAAGTAAAGTGTGTAACTGTTTATATGTATGTACTAGAAGGCTGCTCAAGCACAATAAAAATGTGTTACAAAACATCGTAGTATTTTCAAGTACTATCCATCGTCTTCTTTCACATTTCAAAACAAACACTTCAGTGCCGAAATGTTCTAAACACACAAACGAATACTGTCTTATAAGCATTTAGAATAATCAGAACCAAACACAAGTAGAACCAAATGAAATACAACAAATTTGAAGTAGAAATTCAAGCATTGAAGTAATGTTCTCCTTCAGTTTTATTTGTAAAATTTGTTGTTGTTCATGATTTTTGTCTGTGCATTAGTGCACAAGTGCTGTATGCACAGTATGCTCATGTGTGTGTTGTTGTTGTTCATGGTTTTTGTCTTTGTATTAAGCACAAATATTTAACACGCAATATGCTCAATGTGCTTGCTGTTATTCATCGTTTATTTGCTTTATTATTTAGTTTTGTTTTGGATTTTCCTTGGAACCACCATAGTGAGCAGTGTTTTTTAGAACATTCTGTGCAGCCCTTTAGTATGTACATATTTTCTATACAAATTTTTTGACACACCAGCCGCTCAAGCAACAACAAATGCCTATGTTGTTTTTGCATTGTTGTATTTATTGTAATCCCAGTTTCACCTGGTAAAATGAATTCGCCTTGGAAGTGCCAAAAAATCACTCGCATGTAAATTTAGCTGCGAGTGCGAAAAATGTGAATGTGGTAGTAAAAAAATGTAAGTGTATTGAGTTCTTCGAACTTTTTCTTTATTAAGTGTATGGTCACACACAGCAACTTTAGTCGGGCAATTCTTGACTTTATAGAAGCTTTCGGTGAGGGGAATAACAAGGGAAAAAGAATTGCCGGTACTCGGCAATTCTCAGCAATTCCTTACTTTTCTCTCATGTGTGTATGTGTATGTGCATGTACAATGTGAATTGCATAAAGCAAAAGGTAGAGAATTGCTCAAGAATTGCCGAAAAAAGTTTTTGTGTGTGGACAAGAAAGCAATTCCAAAAAGAAAATTGCTAAAAAGTTCGGCAATTAAAATCGTTCTGTCTGACCACAGACTAAGTACAGAAAATGAAAATTTCCAATATCGGAGTTCGTACTTCAGGCAAACCAGTGCCCTACGATGGTATGAAACCTTTCATATTTATATAAACACTTTACGAAATTAATGAGAATTTCAGGATGAATTTAAGTTTAAAATTTTAACAAGCATTGATTTAAAATTTTTATAGAAAGCAAAAGCAATTTGTTATTGGTTTCCATTGAAATGGATCTATTGCCATAAATTTTTTTCCGTGTATTCAACAAAATTGAAGTGAAAAATTTATAAGAAAATCAAACACATTTTATATTCTTATGGGTATTATATTTCATCAGAGACATTTTTTTTTGTAGTATATTATGATGTTGGTGGACGAATGTTGCCGCGTCAAACACTTTACGGTTCACTGAGGCCATTACGCTATGAAGATTTATATCCCGGTCGCAACAATACCAATGACACAACAATGGAAATAGACATCAGCTTGAATTTTGCTCCCAGATTTCTATCAACAAGATTGTGGGAAATTCGTATTGCTCAGATACCATTTAGTCAAAGAGCTCCAGCGGGTTGCTTACAATATTTTACTGGAGCTGAAGGTGTGTTTCAAGTAAGTTGCAGCTTTTGAAAATAAAAGTTAAAATTCATAAGAAGCAAACATAAATTTTCATAATATGAAAATATTTTATTTTAAGCTTTATTAGATTGTTACTTATTATTGTTTATTTATTAACAATAGAGCGAGAACAGAGAGAAATAATGACATATGAAAATCTTCAAAGAAAAGTAATCATCTTGACGTATAAACTGACAGAACTTAATAGGTGTGTTTCTTTACTTTCCGGGCAAGTTTCATGTAAAAGAGAGCACGCATAAGTTTCTCTCAAATACAGGCAAATTTTGCCTACAGAAAGAGACATATGCTGTTTTTTGATGTGGCAACAAAAATTGGCATTTAGTTTTACGAAAAAATACTATGATATTTTACACTTTTGGGATTTTAAAGTCTTTTTCCTGTTTATTTAACATCTATATAAAAACAGTGAAAAGATTTGTATACGAGTTGATTCAAATACAAGCCGATAGCCCCAGTTGCTTGTGCTTTATTCTCCATAGTTTATTGTAATTTAAATTATTTGTAAATAAATAAATAAATAAATACATTTTGTTTCTTTATTATTGTTTACTTTTCGAACAGCTGATTGCTTAACTACTTGCCCAAGCTAGCCCGAAGAAAAAGTACGGGCCATTTCGTGCAAGAAGAGGAAGAATACTATGCTCTCAAATGCGCTCTCATTTGCCCAATTTTAAAGTACGGGAACGCTTTTTGTACAAATTGGGATCCCGCGGGATCCCAAAGTAGAGTAAAGAAACGCACCTAATTTTACTAATAGCCTATTTACACCAAAGCGAAATCTGCTCATTCGAGATTTCAAGCCAAATCTAGTAGATTTTGAGAAGATTTCCCATACAAAATGAAATCTACTTTATGAGTAAGATTTTGACGAAATCTTCTGAAATCTACTCAGTACTAAGCGATGCAACTGTGATTTCTTGCAAATAGTATTTAAAAATACTACGCTGCAACAAAAATTCCACTATAATGTGGTGTATGCAGTCTCTGGTGTATTCAGTCTTCGAAAATATTGTATTGTCAAACCCGCATGCATAAATTATTTTTGAGCAAATGAAATCTTGCTAGATGTCAAAAAACGGTGATGTAAACCAAGGTGAATTAATACAGGTGAATGCAAGCGGGAAGGTGAATTCAGTACAATGTATTTTGTTATTGTAAAACATATCCTGAATGTCAAAATCGAAATTCGCCTAAGATTGTTCAGCTAGGAAAAAATGTTACATAAACGTTAAATACAAATTTTTATCACTGTTTGTAATTTAAATCACAAATTATAATGGTTTTTCACTTTTAAATTCACAAAAACTTTTTGAAACTTCACTGAATCACAAAAAAAACAGATTAAAATGGCGCGAAAATGTTTGTAAACAAAAGAAAAGAAATTTGACAGTCTCATTGGAAAAAACGCGGCAAGCAAAAAATAATCACCTGTGCTGTCAAGTTCACCTAGTAATGAATTCGCGCCTTGGTGTAAACGATATAGATTTCGTTGTAGATTTCAATTCAAATCTACTAGATTTTGAGTTGGTGTAAATGCGCTATAAAGTAGATAACACACGACATGTTTTTAAAATGACATATAGCTTCTGTTACCTCAAAAACATTGCGTCTGTGAAAAACATGAACAAAGTCATCTGACAAAATTTCAAATAGAGTGTGTTCTATTTTGTTATGTTTAAACATCATTGAGTTCTAACTCTATGCCTTGCGAACAGTTCAGCGGCCGTTTTTGGGCGGTATAAGTAATCGGCTTGAGGAAACTTTAACGAATTAATATGTTAATATGTTTTAAGTAATTATTTTTTATAATAATAAAAAGCATAGACGTAATGTACATGTACGTTTATGAGCAAATTTTTAAAACCGTCTGTAAAAACGAAAAATTTTGACAGACATAAAAAAATACATGAGAAATTATAATGATGAGGAATATTAAAAAAACAGACGTAAAAACATATCGTCCACGCCTGCAATCATATCTAAGATGAGAACGTTAAATTCAATCGCAGAAAGAATTCTGTTACGTGTAGACTTAAAATCAGTATTATCGCAGTCTTATAATCATGGTTGCCATATTTGACGATTTATCGTCATTTTGACGATTTTGGGTGCTGAAAATATCACTTTGACAATTTAAGGTCTGTTTTTGACGTTTTTTGTAGATCACATTTTTACTGTCATATCTTTCAAGGAACTACATCCATATTACCTTATTTTAAGTTAATTTATGTAGGAAATGAAAGTAATGTTTATGGTACGTAAATATATATGTATAAATGTAATACTGATATGTTATGTGATAGTTATTTTGGAGTATTCATATATTGTATATGTTAGAGATGTATGTTAAAGTTCATATATGAATAGCGCTTAAAAAAATTATAAGCTAAAAATTGTACAAAGAGACTAAATTTGAAGATGAATTTAAAACTTTAACTTCTATAAATCCTTACAATATTATAAAAGAAGAAAGTTTCCTTTTTCTGACATTATGGTAGAATTTTCTTATTTCATCGTAGAAAAGACGACAAATTTAATACGAATTAAAGTAACGAAGCTTATTAAACTTCGAAAATTTCTTGTACGTTATAAATATTAAAGTGATGCTAGCACTTTCATATTTGCAGCAAGTTTGGGGAGGATTCTAATTGATAGCTGGCGCTCAAGATGCAATACATAAATTAAAAAATTGTTTTGAAATTTTTTTTTCAAATTTCCAAAAAAAAAAAATTTACAATAAATGAAAAACTTAATTATGTTGTGAAACTTTTAATTTTCTCGTGAAACTTAAAGTCTCAGATCATAGAGCTTGAAAACGTGAAAATGGCCAGCCAGATTCCGGAGGATTTAAAAAATTATGTTAAATTTTTCCCCATTGACATCTGAAACAGATTAAAATTAAAAAAAGTTATCAGCTGCGCTGTCAATTTCTCCTGTTATGAATTCGCCTTGGCAACCACGAACTGGTTTTCTGTACTTTACGCCGTTGAAATAAATTTGTTACTCAAAAATAATTAATTTTACTGGCTGACGATTTTTTGACGATTTCCAATAACCACATTGACGATATTTTTCGTCGAATTTGACGATTTTAAACCAGATTTATCTCGCATCTATGCTTATAATAATTTTTATGAGAGCGTTCTTGTGAGAAATCTCATGGCAAGAGCTGTCAAAAAAGCGACTGTTTGTGTGTTTGTTTGCAAAAATACGCCAACGCAATTATTGTTTTGCAAAATAGCTTTTAAAAATACTTTTTAAAAAGAAAATAATTTGTTTTCATGCATTAAATACATATAATAAGTAATTACTTTTGCTTAAAATATTCACATAGAAAAAATTTTTCATAGCAGCTTAAGTCAAAATTTAAGAATTGAAAAAGGTATATCTAGTTTGATTAATTAGAATACACATCACCATTTTGCTTGCGAAAATATTTCTGGTGTTATTGCCAAAATTTTCTTGTTTTTGCAACTGGTAATGGCCATCGCTGGCAACTGCTTTCTTCCATCTTTCGGACGACGTACGAGTCCCACGCTAAAAAAAAGCTGGTTATACTTTGAACCGATCCAATTTTTGAATTCTTCATAAGACCGGAAGTGCTGGTCAGCCAGGCTCTGTGCCATTGATAGCCCGAGGCAGCAACGTCTGGAGAATACGGTGGACTATGTAGGACATCCTATTTCGACGTTTCCAAGTATACCTTTACCACCTTCGCAGCATAGGCTCGAGCGTTGTCATGCTGTAAAATCACTTTTTCATGTTTCTCGTTGTATTGTCCCCCCGTTTGTCTTTCAATGCTCGGCACAAACGCATTAATTGTATTCGATAACGATCACTTGTGATTATTTCAGTCGGTCTTAACAACCCATAATACACTACGCCGAGCTGGTCCCACCATATACTGACCTTGGACCGGAATATCGATGTAATTTTCTGTGCTTGGGATTATCGTAATGAACCCATTTTTCATCCCCAGATATCTTCAAAATCACAGCCATCTCTTCAAAACGGCCGAAGCAAAGTTGCACACCTAATAGTTTGATTAATTGAATATATACATGGTCTGATAAAAAAATAACCGTTATTTTCAAATTTCGTGAGTTACGTATGTTCGATTTTCTCATTTTTTTTTTTTTTTCTGTTATGTTGCTACACATGTTTGTTATATATGTTGGCAATATCGGCTATTTCAGATTGTCAGTTTGTTTTTGCCAGATAAAACGGTTAGTCGTGTTTTGGTGTGTTCTTCGATTTTTCTACTAAATTTTGAGCAAAAACAACTTCGCATTTACATCGCTCAAGAGCTATTGAACATCGTCAACGACGATCCAGATTTCCTCAAAAAAGTCATAACTGGTGACGACGATGGCTGTATGGTTATGACATTCAAACCAAAGCTCAATTATCCCAATGGAAACGTCCAGAAGGGCCAAGACCAAAAAAGTACATCAAGTTCGGCCAACTGTGAAGGTTTTGCTCACTGTTTTCTTCGACTTCAATGACGTGGTGCATCATGCATGCTTGCCACAAGGTCCTATGGTCAACAAGGATTACCACCATAAAATTATGCGCCGTTTACGCAAAGCGATTCGTCAGAAACGCACAGAATTGTGGAAAAAGCAATCATGGATTTTTGCACCCTGATAACGCACCAGCTCACACATCGATGCTTATGCGTGAGTTTTTGGCCAAAAACAAAACCGCTATCACGCTGACTTTTTCCTCTTCCAAAAACTGAAGACACCGATGAAAGGAAAGCGTGTTGCTACGATTAAGGAGATAAAAGAAAAATCGAAACAGGAGCTGTTTGGCGATACCAAAAAACGCGTTTCAGAACTGTTTCGAGTATTGGAAGAAACGCTGAAATAAGTGTATTATATCTGAGGGGGATTACTTTAAAGAGGACAAGATGGTTATTGATAAATAAATAAATACGTTGAAAAAATTAAAAATAACGGTTATTTTTGGATCATACCTCGTATAACCTTTTTGATAGCCAAAATATTTTTGCGTATTATTGATGAAATTTCATTGTTTTTATACATACGAGTATATAGGTTTTCATTGAAGCTTCACTTAAAAACTTTTAATTTGATGTTATCGTTTTAATTTTTGTTCTAGACATTTAATTTTGCCGATAATGGACGCCATTTGGCAAATCAGAATTATCGCATTTGTATGAGACAAGAAATGGATATGTGCTCCATTCTGTATCAACCTTGTGATGAACAATCATTCCGAATAGGACCTGGTGCAGATGCAGTTACTTTGAATATGTTAAATGAACCACCATCTCAAGAAAGCATTAATGTACAAGGTGTGAATGATAATGGAAGCATCATGAACGGTGCTAATGGCGCGCTGCAAATGAGCCCAACACAAATGCAAGTTTTGGCAGATGATCCAGGAAGTGCTCAGCCAGGCATTACAACAGCTGTAACAGCAACAACTACAACCACAATGTTGCCGATTAGTAGTACTACGCAAATGGCGGTAACAACAACACCGTTATCAACAACAACAACAACCCCACTTGTTGCTAGTAGCGTTGCGGAAAGTACAAGTAGAGCGACTTAGAAACTATTTGAATTAAATATATAATAATAATAATAATTTAAAATAAACATAAAACTATTTTTATATCTTTAAAATTTAGCAACAACAACGGAACTTTCAGTGGCATCATCATTAGCAGATGATACGGCAGAAAGCTCTTCTTTGAGCTCAGCCACTGCAGTATCAACCACTGAATCTACGACAGTAACTACTGCATCAACGCCATTGAGTGATGACGTTGAAGGTTCGGGTGATGATGACAACGATGCCAATACAAGATTTAGGCCAACGGCTGCTGCCAACGTATCGCGCAGACCAAGACCGACAAGAGGAGGGTTTGATATATTAGGTCTTCTGAGAAGTGCTTTTCAGTTCGGTTTTCGTTCTTCCAGACAAATGCATCCATTAACCGAAAGACAAATGAGACAGTTTTATAGCAGCTGTAGGGATCGCATTACAATGCCCTGTATTATAGAAGACTTTATTGGAACTGGCCTAGGTCCCTTGCCAGGTTGTGAGCCTGTCCACTGTGGAATGCAGTTTTGTTCTACAGGTATTTGGCCTTGTCGCATCGAATCCACTGTTACCCCGTTTTATGTTGGAATACATTTTGGTGATGGATCGGGAAAAGGCAGCCCTGAAGATAACATTGGAGCATGTCTTCGGTATCAACAAGTACAATGTATGTGATTAGAGTACAATAAAATTAGTTGTAATAAAAGTAAACATATATTTTTTATTTTGTGCTAAACTTTAGAAACTGCAGGGTAGGTCAGAAGTAATCATTGGGTTTAAAAGTTTAACATTTAAGCATTATTTATTCTGAGATTTTCATTTACGATAATTATATTTTATCTAATGTTAAGTAAGATAAGTTTTGGCTTGAAGTCCAGTTTAATAAATTAAAATACATGATTTAGTTCTAAATATACATACACATGTATATTTCTCTTATATTTCGGTCAACATGGTTGGTCATCCACAGGGAGTTATTCAAATAGTAGGTGTGTTCCACGTGAATAACGAAACAGTCCGAACTAGTCCAAATGCGTTCCACGTAACAATTTTTGTGCAATTTTGAAAGAAAATGGGAGAGTAATATTTTTCATTTCCTGTACAAATTTAATAATCAGCTGTTTTATGTTTACATACATACGTATGAAACTGAAAATGTAGTCAGAAAATTTGCATATTGGAAAAAAGTTTTTGTTTAAAAATTAGTTAAAAGCAAAATGGAAGGTTGCCCAAAACTAAAAATAACCTTGTGAAGTTGTAAGGAGAACATGCAATAGTTATTTGACTGTTCATTTAAGAAATATGTGCTATAAAAATGTACTGAAAATTTTACATTGCTTTTAATTTTACAGCTGTTGCCAATAATGCAAATCGTTTATTATGCGTTTTAAGCGTCTAAAATCACTAAAATTAAACATTAATCTAAAAAGTAAGCAGCACTGGTATTGCAAGATGTACAATTGTGGTTTTTGCGTTCCAGCAGTTTTGGGTAAAATTTGCAAATTTAGAGAGTAGTTTTCTTTTTACTCTCATTAGCCCAAACTAGTCCGAGATCTCGTGAACACAACTAGCTTGTAGTTTCGTCCGTTGTTTAAAATTTCAACTCTTTTCACTTACTCTAGGGTCAAAAAACATAATTTTATATTTTACTTACTATACCAGGTCAAATACAGCAACATTACTTTGATAATTGTTGACTTTATAGCTTTCGGTGAGGGGAATAAGAAGGGAAAAAGATTTACCGGTAATTAATTATTTTTCTCTCATGTATGTATTTGCATATACAATATAAATTGTAAGAAATAAAAACTAGAAAAATCTCAAGAATTGCCGATAAAAGTTTTTTTGTGTGAACATAACAGTTCAAAAGAAAATTGTGAAAAAGTTGGCCATATGAAATCGCCCTCTTCTGATCTTTCTCTTACTATTAACCACACAAAAAAATGTAAAAGATGTATTTGCTTTATTCGAATGCATTATGGAGTACGTATGTTATACATGCATGTTAAAAACATTTCACACCACACATCAAAAATATCCAAATAAATCTTGAAAATTTTCTGCCAGAAAATTTTGTTTCAGTGTAAACAAAAATAATCAGAATATAACAAAATCTGTCAGGAGCTTTCAACATCCCTGGTTTTGCATAATCTCATATATTGACATTTAGTTTTTTTTATTGAAGCCGTGAGAAACCACCGCATCAAATTTTTGTGGCTGTATTTTCTTCCGGAAATTGTTAGAAATCTTTGAAAGATTAATTATATTGTGACATTTGGTCTCGTTTCATAAAAAATTATTTCTTTTATGAAAATTTCGGTGCGAAAATCTTAGATATCTAGTACAAAATCCGTCTAGTATTGAGGTTATGATCAGAAAACAAGAAGCATAGAGTACAAAAAAAAGTTCGCTTATTATAGACATAAAAATGAATGTGCCGACTGCAGGAGCACCTGCTGTAGCACCGGCTATAGGTGGTTTAGGATTTCCGCCGGCTATAGTTCCTCAGTTCAACATACCGCCGCCTGGCTTTGGAGGACCTCCACCAGCTGAGTTGGCAGCAGCGTTCGGATCAGCTCCACCCAATACCGAATGGACTGAACACAAAGCTCCAGATGGAAGACCATACTTTTACAATAATATAACTAAACAAAGCTCTTGGGAAAAACCAGAAGCACTTATGACTCCAATTGAGCGTTTGCAACATCAATGCCCTTGGAAGGAGTATCGTTCGGATGCTGGTAAAGTTTACTATCACAATGTTACAACTAAGGAGTCCAGATGGGAACCACCGCCAGAGTTTTTGGAAATGCAATCAAAAGTTAAAGCAGAGGAGTAAGTGTAAGAAATTTCAAGTTTAGAAGAAATAATTATAATTTTCTACTTTTGTAGAGCTGCAGCAGCTGCAAAGGCTGTGGCTGCTATGACTTCATCAAGTTTGGCTGGTATAGTGCCTCCAGCAGCTTTAGCGAATATATTGCCCGCTACATTACCGACAGTTCCAAAGATTCATACACCTGATATTCATTCGCCTTTAACACCGGGAAGTAATGAAAATTCTTCATCAGCTTTAGACCAAGCAATGGCTGCTACATTGGCTTCAATAGAAATACCTTCATCGAACAAAGAGGACAAAGAAAGTAAGACAAATCTCTGGTGTTAATGTACATTTTTTGCTATGTATGTTTATATATTTTTTAGATAAAAAGGAAGTTCCTGAAGAGCCAAAATTGGTATTTAAGGACAAAAAAGAAGCTATAGAAGCTTTTAAAGACTTGTTGCGGGAAAAAAATGTTCCATCAAATGCTAATTGGGATCAATGTGTAAAGATTATCTCTAAGGATCCACGCTATAATTCGTTTAAAAATTTAAATGAAAAGAAACAAACATTTAATGCTTACAAAACTCAAAAACTTAAAGATGAAAAGGAGGAGGCCCGCCTTAGGGCTAAAAAGGCTAAGGAAGACTTAGAAAAGTTTCTAATGACAACTGAAAAAATGAATTCTACTTTAAAATATTACAAATGTGAAGAAATTTTTGCCAACAACAAAATCTGGACTTCCGTGCCCGAACAAGATCGCAGAGATATTTACGAGGACTGTATATTTAATTTAGCAAAACGTGAAAAGGAAGAAGCACGTTTGATGAAGAAACGTAATATGAAAGTTTTGGGTGAACTTTTAGAGTCTATGACAACAATAACTTATTCCACAACTTGGGCTGAAGCACAAGTAATGTTACTAGAAAATTCGGCTTTTAAAAATGACGTCAATCTACTGGGTATGGATAAGGAAGATGCACTGATAGTATTCGAAGAACATATCAGAACTTTAGAAAGAGAAGAAGACGAGGAAAAAGAACGAGAAAAGAAACGTTTAAAAAGGCAACAGCGCAAAAATCGCGATAATTTTCTAACTTTACTGGACTCATTGCATGAAGAAGGCAAACTAACTTCTATGTCTTTATGGGTTGAACTATATCCTATTATATCCGCTGACATTCGCTTCTCAGCTATGTTAGGTCAAAATGGCTCAACTCCTCTAGATCTGTTTAAGTTCTATGTCGAAGATTTGAAAGCACGTTACCACGATGAAAAAAAAATTATACGTGAAATTCTCAAAGAAAAAGACTTCAGCGTCAAGGCCAGTACTACCTTTGAAGATTTCGCTACTGTGGTTTGCGAGGACAAGCGTTCAGCTACTTTAGATGCTGGCAATGTGAAACTCACCTATAATGCTTTATTAGAAAAGGCTGAAGCGATTGAAAAGGAACGGATAAAGGAAGAAACGAAACGCTTGCGTAAATTGGAAAATGAAATCAAGGCAGCTTGGTTAGAAGCCAATGTTTCTCCTCATGAACCCTATGAATCTGCTCAAAAGTTAGTAGAGCATTTAGAGTCGTATGCTATCTATGAAAAGGAACTAGGTGTTCATAAGATTTGGGAAGATTTTGTACGTGAAAGTGAAGACGCTTGTACACATCATCATTCTAGATCAAAGAAATCGAAAAAGAATAAAAAACACAAAAAACGCTTGCGTTCAAGCTCTAGATCTGATATTGAAAACGATCCAATGGAGATAGAGAGAAATCGAAAAAAGAAATCGCGATCAAGATCGGTTAGTTTTGAAAGAAACTAAATTTATTATTATTTTTTTAAATTTATCTTTATTTATAGATTTCTGTTAGTTCTAGTATAAGTAAGGAGAGTGACCGGGTTTCCAAAAAGAAAAAGAAGAGAAAGAATAAAAAATCATCTAGAGATGTGAGTCAATAAGTTTAAAATCACCAAATCAAATGTATTTTATTTAAGAAAATTTCATACTTTCAGTCATCTTGCGAATCTGAACGACCACCATCAGTTGAAGTTGGTTCACCTTCACCAATGGTAGTCGATGAATTCATCTCAGCTCCCAGTAAAAAGAAGAAAAAGGAGAAAAAGAATAAAAAAGATAAAGAACGCAGGCATCATCATGACAAACAACGTTCAAATACACCGCTAAGCCCCATCGCCAGTAATCATTCAGATGCTGGGCATTCTCCTTCCAGTACACGTAATGATGCTGATGAGCAGGCATTAAGCGAATCTGAACTTGAGTCGAAAAGAGCTGCATTATTGGCACAATTAAACGAACAGATGGAAGAATGATTGAAACGAATGAATAAAAATGTATAAATCAAATTACTTTTTAGGTTTACAACTATTTAGGATTTTTATTATAATTCTTTAAAATGGGCAAACAAAAAGCTGAACACTGTATAGTATGTGTAAAACGCATTTGGTTCTTCTTATATGTTTTCAATAATCGGTTTTTTACTATAACTAAAAAATCATTGCTTTAATTTCATATTGACTTGGCTATTATTTTATTTATATTTCATTTATATTATTTCAATAAGCCAGTTATAAAAAAATGAAGTTATTAAGAACAATGAGAAAAAAGTAAAAACAAAAAGTATTTTATGCTAAATACATACACATACAAACAAAATATTTGATTTGATTGAAATTGTTATTGAAAACTAAACTGTTTCCCGATCACTAAAGACCTTTTAATATATATGACGGCTTCTTTTTAATAAAAAAATTACTAGAATGGGAAAATTAAACTTACTACAAGACTTCAAGTAAAATCTAAAATTTGAATTCTTTATATTTTTTCGTAGTCTTGGCTGGGTCCGCTTGTTGCCGCTTACGTTTTGATTTTTGACGAGCAACATGCTCAGCTAACATATCAGAAAGATCTTCCTTTTGTAAATGGTTTTGTTGCTCGCGCATTTGTTGTTCATAGCGCTGGGCCATTGCTTCGTTATCCATATCTAATTCGGAAGGATCTAAAGCTAACTCTACTGTGCCTTCACGATCAGTTGTTACCACTGTTCTTGTTGCAGTTTGTTTAACGCCACCGACATCATATACGTGTGTAGAGCCCATCATAGAAGCACCAATTCGATCAGTGCGCTTTTCTGGCAGAACGTGGTATAGCACAGGAGTTTCATTGCTAAAAGTTTAAAATGATTAAAAAACGTTTTTTACAAACTGGTAAAAAAGTAAACTTACTCTTCCATTTCCTGTTCAATTTTCTTTTTGCGTAATTCAATGTTTTCGGGAGTTTCCATGCCTGCGGGTACACTAGTAAGACCTGAGGGTGTAACTAGACCCTCGGCAGGAGTAACCAAACCGCTTTCATCAACAGGATTAGCCATATCTTCACCTTCTTCCTCCTCTTCCTCAGAAGATTCTTCCGACTCGGACTCCAGCTCTCCCCATTGATTTCTTTCAATATCGCCTTCATCGATACCATTCTGCAAATATATTATGTAACAAACACGAGTATGACATCAAGAAGCATACTTACATCCATGTCAATGATATTGGTGCCAAAGACATCACCGTATAGAGGTTTACCATTCTCATCGACTGGTGGTTTACCCCAACCGCCAGCATGGTAACCAAAAGAACAGCCATCCGGTATAGGTGCATTAAGGCCAGGAATTTTCAAATTCGGATAAGATGGTGGAGGCCCATAACGTTGCTGTGCAATTAACCATGGTGGTGGAATTTTGTGAGCATTTGGACCCACAGGCATGCCCAATGCTATGCGCAATTCTTCGGATAAATCGCCTGGTTTCTTTTCTTTTAAGCGTGTTTCGAACTCTTTTCCTTCGTAATAAAGATCACCATGTATTGTCATACGAGGTTTTGTTTGCCACTTGAAGAAAGCATCATGTAACTTTTGGTAATCTATATCAATTTTTCCCATCTTCGGTCTGACTCTCTCACGCATTTTAGATTTTAAAGATTTAGCATCATCTTTTTCTTGCAATGATTCTCGCATTTCCATTATACCCGTCTTTTTAATAAATGCTGGCAAATCGAAAGGAGGCTTTTCTATACCTCGTTTTCCTTGAAGATATTTACGCTTAAAACACCAGTGCCGCGGCACTTGTACAGTGTTTCTGTAGGCTTTCAACTGCACAAGCAATTTCGGATCACGTGCCGTAACATCATGCATCTCGACAACATCAGGACGCGAAACGAGTTGTTTTAGTTCAGCCACACTGAGCCGTGTTAGTTTTTTAAGTTTCCGTTTAGAAAGCTTCTCTTTGTCATCTTTATTTTCATCATCCATTTCTTCCTCTTCGCCATCTTCTTGCGTTTTGCTAGCCATGTTTTTCGGATTAGCTTTTCCCTCTGAACTATCATTAGCATTTTTATCTTTTTCAGAAGTTTTGGGCTTATTTTCTAATTTAAAAATTTCAAATACTCTATAAAACTGTCTGTACATGGGAGCCAAATCGGCTATAGTTATTTTTTCCGGTACATATCTAAACAACACAAAATAAATTTACTTTATATTTGATTTATATAAAATTACTTACTCAATGGTTACGTCGTTTCCAGCAACTGGCGTATCATTGCGTTCTGTGGATTCATTTAAAGATTCATTTTTCTTCTCTTTTGCTTTTGTTTCTTTTTCATTGGTGTTACCACTTACATCTGTCTTATTTTTAGATCCAGCTGGAACATCTTCCGGCTCTTCCGTCGTTTCTTCATTTTTATTGTGATCTCGAATTTGTTCCTGCTGTTTCTTTAATTTCTTGTTTAACTTCTTGCGTCGCTTTTTCTTTTTGTTTTTCTCAACTTTACTTAGCTTGCCGCCTTTTGACATCATACCGCCATTTGTTTGAAAATCGCCTTCTTCTTCCGAGTCATCTCCAGCGTCATAATCGTTAACTAATTGACCACTAGCATCTACGTTATTGAAGTCGTCGGAATTAACATTAAACTCAGCTGCCCGCTGATCTTTTAAAGCTAACACGTCTTCTAAAGCTTTAGGTAATATAACTTCAGTTGGTTTCTTATCTTTATTTTCATCTGAACCAACGCCATTTGATGAGTTATCACCACTATCCATATTCCCATTTGAATTGATATCACCCGACGGAAGTGGTTGCGTAGGTGGCGGCCCCTTACTAGCATCAATCATTGGTTGACCGTTATTCCACGGTTGGCGTGGAGGTAGCTGCTGATTGGGAAAATTATTAACTACATTGGGCATCATTACAGGTGGAGGTCTCATAACTGGTGGTGGGCCGGACATAATTGGTGGCGGCACTATACCACCAGCACCTGGCGGCATATTTGCTTGCATCTAAATTTTATAAAGTTTTAATAAAACCTCTATCCGATTTATATAATTTTTAAAGTACTTACTTCTTTATATGGATCCCCCATAGTTTTTTTTAAATCAAAGCAGATTTATGGGAATAAAATGTAATTTTAAGACTAATTTTCTGAAAAAAGTCAATTATTTGTAGAATGTTTCGTTCCCAGCCTTTTTCCGTTTTGACACTTCAACATGTCACTCGATTGCTGCTAGTACTGTCAATAGCTTCGTAATAAAAAAAGCATGTTTTGAATAAAAACGTCACAATAAGCCGTTATGACATGAGAATATCATCCAATTTTCACGTTGATTTGTTCAAACGTCTTTACTGCCCGTCTACATTAGACATGAAAAGCTGTTAAGACATACTGTTAAAACAAGCCTTTGACGGCCCGATTCATACATGGTGGAGTATACGTATATCTTGATTTTTCATTATTTTAACTCTGTCAACGAAAGCACATCATCACTTTTTATGCCCTTTTCTATATTTTGTTGAAAAAAATTTATTTTTATTGCAAAACTTGCAATCTAAAATAATAATTTGTACTTTTTTTTGATAATTTCTTTTAATTTAACAATATTTTTACTTTTCTCATATTGAAATGTCATTTTCTGTTAAGACAGAGCTTTTAAAACAGACGTCTTAACAGCCGTGTCAAGACGGCAAGAAAACAGTAACATTTGCAGTCCACACCTGACAGTAACAGTATTTTGCTGTCCCTGTTTGTGTTCTGATGTCAAGTGTGGACAGCATTTTAAGTCATGTCTTTCATATGTGTGGGCAAATTTGATAGAAACGAAAGAGGTAAACAAAATGACACGAACTCTGTTTTTCGTGTTTTTTTCCTAATTCCTTTCTGTTATCATTTGTAATATTGTTATTATTTTTCATTTTCCTTCGTTCGTCAAAATGACTGCATCGATACTAACAAAAGGATAAAAAGAAAGAAACTATGTTATTTTACAACTACAATTAAATAAATAAATAAAAGCATGATGAAAATGTAACATGATTTTGGTAGTAGCTTTAAAATAAAATAAAAAACAAACATGTCTTTAAAAGTTGTCGTGAAAATTTGGTGTATCTGTCCGCAGCAGTTATGGTAAAATTAATGCTGAAGACCGATAGGGAAGTATATAAAGAACATTATATTTCAATTTTCTTACGAAAAATAAACTCAATCAATATGAAGTAGTGATTCTATCTGACCCTACATGTATATGTATATACATAATGAAAACAACGGATTCAGAACATATGTCGACTCTTCATTACAGGAGCACATTAGTGCTTAGTATAATAGTTTATACTAAATTATTTTAAATTGTGAATGTTTTGGTGATGAAGCGTTCGATATATAGTTAAAATATATGTCAAAAATATAAATTTTCAACAGAAAGATACATATATCATAAGAGCATTAACAGTTGCTTGATTTTCCATCTCTATATACAGGTAAGTTAAAAATAGAAACTGAGAATCATTTTGGTCAATTTTCACCATAATAAAATATTACTTTTCTTGTTAATTAAGAAGAATGCTGAATCTTTGAATTTGAATGCATGCAAAATTCAATTTTTTTTATCATTCGTGGTTTTAGTGTTAAACTTACAAGTAACATCAAATATCGTGTAAGAATTTTTTTTTTGTATTAAAGTATATGCAAGTTGAGAGAAAAACAAAAAACATATTTATAAGTCCGCTTTTACATATGGATAGATGATGAGCAGACATGTTTTCATTTCTCTTTTGGCTTTTACATTTAAGATATTAATCGAAAGCCAGAAAATTTTCGTTTCTTCCTTTTTTCTCATGTTTTTTTCATTTCCGTTGTTGTTTTCTTAAGCTCAGCTAGTCTGCTTATATGAAGTTGACGCTGATATGCGAATAACGATTTGAAGCACCAACATTGCCAATGCGAAAAGTTGAAAAGAGAAATAAAAACTGTCTAGTGTAGAGAGTCGTGTACCACATAATCTCCCCCACCGACAATATTCGTTACATCACCATTAAATTTCGTCTGTCCAAATGTAAAAGCGGTCTAAAATATTTTATACATTTGTATATGCAGCCTTGCTTAAACAATTCACATTTGTCAGCATATATATGCATTGTTAAATATTAACTGCTGCACGTGGAAACACATGGAACTGAAACAAAACAATAAATAATAGTAATTTTGGTGAGCTAATTTGCAGTTTTTAATATTTTGCATATATTTATAAAATGTTCAAATTTGATTTTCAACTCGATGATATTGAGGAAAAAAACCCTTTTGCAGAGAACATAGAACCCAAAGAAGTGCAAGAAAAGAAAGCATGGTATAAATTATCTAGTTTCACCAAAAAGCTTAGATTTTATTTGGTTTAATTCATTTTAGTTTGAATAATGAATGCTTCACAAAGTGGTACGAATCCGAAAAGATTATTGCTTCCAAAGAAATAATTGACAATCTTGATGTTTGCAAGTTGAATTCTGCTCAAAAAATTGTTAATAACATACAAATTACACATATGGTATCTGGATTCCTATTGGAACACATTAAAGACCATGATAATAATGACTTGGATTTGAAAAAGGCAGAGGATCAACATTCTGATTTAATACCCGGTGTTTATGAAGGCGGAGCAAAAATATGGGAATGTACTGATGATTTGCTGCAATATATGTCTAAAAATTTTTCAAAAGATAAATGGACTTCAACAAAAGTGCTGGACTTAGGTTGTGGATCCGGGATTCTTGGCATTTATGCTTTTCTAAATGGTGCAAAAGTTACTTTTCAGGACTATGTAAGTTCCAAACATTTTATATAAATATATATAAGAGGAATATTTTATCTTGTAGAACAAAGATGTTTTAGAGAAGATAACAATACCCAATGTTTTCTTAAATGCAGTGCGATTAAATGACAATGAAGATATCTACGATGTGGAATGGATAGAGAATAATGTGCAATTTTACTCTGGCGATTGGAGCAAGTGGACAGAATCAACAAAAAACGGTGAACAGTTTGACGTTATATTAACGTCTGAGACAATATACAACCCCGATAATCAACTGAAGTTAATTAACTGTTTGTATGAAAAACTAGCACCTGATGGAAAAGTTTATGTGGCAGCAAAAACATACTACTTTGGTGTTGGTGGCGGCTTGCGACAATTTGAACAATTGATTAAAAAAGATGCGCGTTTTATGTACAAAGTGGTGTGGCAGTCCAATGAAGGTGTAAATAGAGAAATTCTAGAACTAATGAAAATCAAAAAGAACAATTGTTAAAGCTGTGTGATAATAAAACTCCAAACTGCCGAAAGATTTTTTACCTCATTATTTTATTTGATTCTGTATAAATGATTAGAAGCTAACCACACAAAAAAAAAAGTTTTATAATTACAACATGATGTTTTAATTAAGCAAACGAAACGTTGGATAAAATCATTAAGTAGTTTTATTTCGTCTGACGATATAAAAACCGATGTTAACTGATTTTGATAATAAACAAAAATAAAGAGCTTTTGAAGATTTTAGTTATTGTGTTATTCTTTATTAAATGTAGAATGCAAAGGAGTAAATAAGGGTTTTAATATCTTGTAACCAATTTTTATACCCTTCACAAATATGTTAAGGGTATATATTTTCATTTAACTTATATAAAATATTTATAATTTTACTAATTTTTACAGATGGCACTTTCCGAAAATAACTTAAGATTAACTATAAACAACTTTTGATAGGAATTTTCTCAAATTGTACTTAGATATCTTCTGAAAATAATAAAAAACTAGTAAGACATATTACACGGTTTGGTGATAAAACAGATCAATTTTAGTGTGCCTATTTTTTTTAACGATAATAATATAACATTTTTAGTTAAACTTATCTGGCAACACTTTCAGCAGTAAGAAGTACGTTTTATGTCCTTGTAATTCCCTTAAATAATTCCACTTCGCACTTTAAATTTAAATTAAAATAAATAAAAAAATCAAGTAATACAATTTAATATTGTTTAAATATTTCACAATTGAATTGAAAAAAATATGTTTTAAGAAACTCATGCTGCGAAAAAAGATTTTCTTTGTTAAAAATAGCAAGCAGGATTACTGTGAATAGGCTCAAAGTGTTAAAAATATTTTAGTTTTGTATTTTTGTGGCCGAATTGAGTAACTTAGTTCTTTTAATACATTTTTTAATATACTCATGTACATACATATATACATACATACATGTTTCAATAGTTAAGAGTTTTATTTTTTTTTAATCTTTATTTTATTTGATCTTGTCTATGTAATTGATTCTTATTTTGACTATTTTTCAATTTTGGAATAATATTAATAATACAGGGCTGTTCTGTAAATCACTTTTCGTGAAAGTGATTTGAAATCACAAAAATGGTGTTTTGCACACAAAATATTTTTAATTTTTGTGATTTTAAACCGGTAAGCTAACATGCAATCAATTTGAAATCACATCCTAATTTTTTCACGTACTTTACTATGAATTTCATAATTTATTACATTAATAAAATAACTTAATGTGTTTTCTATTGATATTAGTAAAATTATTTTTTTTATACGAAATAATTCAAGAAATTAAGCAAAAACGCTTATTTTATTGCAAGATTTGCTGTATTATTTTGTGATTTGGTTTATTTTACTGTACTTTTTATATTTATTAGAAGAAATTAGCCTTATTTTTCAATTAATATCGCGAATAAAAAAAAAATGTAACCTGAAAGTATAAATATGAGTAAATTGAAGCGAAAAACAGCAGCTTTTTTGTGCTTCAGAAGAGTATAAAACACATCGAAAATCACAAAAAATAGTGATTTGCAGAACAGGCACAAATCACATTTGTGCTTTTGAAACGTCATGTGCTTTGAAATCACGTGATTTTTAGAACAGGCCTGATCGATTTTTCGACTTTTACAACTGTAAAATAAAATGTCAGGAGTTTTTCAAGCTTGAGGTCCAATTTTTAATTTTTATTTTAAAATTTCCAATACTTCGCTACACCATTGGATAGCATCACCAGGGATTTTGATATTGGTTTTCTTTCGAAATCACTCTAAACACAAATTAGGTATCCTTTTAACTTACAAAAAATAAAAATAGTAACATATATATACATGTATATACATTAATATATGTACATATATACATATTGTGTTTTGGAGTTAAATTTATTCCAATTGCTTGAACATAGCTTTTACAATTTTTTAAATACTGAATGTCGTAATTCTTCTTAATTTTGAGAAAAAAAAATCTTCTTGCACGTAAAATCTTCAAAATGAAGGTAAAATCTTCATCCTGGCAACGCTGACTCGCAGCTAAATTTGCTTGGTGCCTGATCACACACAGCAACTTTAGTTGAGCAATTCTTGACTTTATAGAAGCTTTCGGTGAGGGGAATAAGAAGGGAAAAAGAATTGCCGGTACTCGGCAATTCTCAGCAATTCCTTACTTTTCTCTCATGTATGTATGTGTATGTGTATATACAATGTAGATTGCATTAAACAAAAGGTAGAGAATGCTCAAGAATTGCCGAAAAAAGGTTTTGTGTGTGGACAAGAAAGCAATTCCAAAAGAAAATTGCTAAAAAGTTCGGCAATTAAAATCGACTAGACTTGAGAGTGATTTTTTTTTGGCATTTCCATGCAATCAAATGTCAAACAAACCGTGGTAATAATTTTAACTAAATTAACTGGATCATTACAAAATTAAAACTTAAGGTTTAGCTAATTTGTTTCTTAAATTGTATGTTTATTTATTAAAATTAATACTATAAACAGAAATGTTTAAATTGTAGAGCGTTAATATAAAATAATGGTAATAAAAATTAATGCCAACTATTCCCTAAAAATTTCGTAATGTGAAAAATACGGCAACTCCAATTCATAAAAAGAGGATAAATTTAAAATGGAAACAAAATATGGGAAGGAAAAAAATTGTTCGAAGTTCACGAGGTGATGACAAATTGAAAATGAACTCTCACTCGCATGTGTAAATAGAAACGAAAATTGCAAGAGATTCGAAGAAAATTTCGTTGATAATACATATACAGCACTCGCTTGAGATTAACCGCATGTCTAAATGCAGGGTTAAATAAAACTGTTAATACCCACAAATATGTTTTCTTTACAGTTCTGTTTCGTACCAAGGCGAATTCGCCTTGATAGTTTTAACCAAAATTGGTAATATTTTTCATCAACGTGGAGATGTGAATATTTCTTTAGTTTTGGCCAATTTTCTTCCATAAATACAGTGAAACATCTCATAACCAGACACTTACCACCGCGAAATTTTGTCAGATTAGGAGGGGTGTCCGCTACATTTTATTAAAACATTGCTAGTCTATGATGGCTATAAAAATGTATGCAGATTAGACTGCTTTAACTTAGGTCGGTTCAACTTAAGCTATTTAGTTTCAAAATGGTTTTCAGTGGTTTTGACGTATTGAAATGGAATGAAAGAAAAGAATGAATTAATTCACTTAACCTTTCTGAAAGAGAATGACAGATTCACACAAATAAAAGATTTTGCCCAACACTATTTACGACTGATTAGAATAATTGGAAAATTATAAATATAGGGTGTTTTTTTAAGCCCGATAGAACTTGAAATTGTAAAAAATAACACAAAAAATTAAATTGTAATCAAAATTTTTTTTTATTCGAAAGATCAATACGTGACATTAACATTTGAAAATGATTTCGGGCATATGGGCACCGCGGCTGTTCTTGACGAAGCGCATTCTGGACGTCCAATTTTGGGCCACTTTTTCGAGCACTGCTGGCCGTATGTCACGAACAACACGAACAATGCTGGCCTCCAAGGCGTCAATTGTTGCTGGTTTATCAGCATAAACCAGTGACTTCACGTAGCCCCACACGAAATAATCGAGAGGTGTCAAATCGCACGACCTTGGAGGCCAATTGACAGGTCCATTTCTCGAAATCAACTTATCGCCAAATTTTGATTTCAGTAAGTCGATGGTTGCGTTCGCCGTATGGCACGTAGCGCCATCCTGTTGAAACCACATCTCCTCCGGATCAATGTCATCCATATTTTCAAACAAAAAATCATTGATCATGGTGCGGTAACGATCTCCATTGACCGTAACGCGAGCTCCGGCCTCATTTTTGAAGAAATAAGGTCCGATGATGCCACCAGCATGAAAACCGCACCAAACAGTGCATTTTTCTAGATGTAATGGAGTCTGTAGGGTCTCTTGTGGATTGGTCTCACTCCATATGCGGCAATTTTGCTTATTAACAAACCCGTTAAGCCAAAAATGCGCCTCATCGCTGAACACAATTTTGCGTCTATAAGTTGCGCGAATCGACGACTGATTTTCAAAGTAAACTTGGATAATTTCGTAGCGTTGTTCAAGCGTGAGTCTATTCATGATGATTTGTCAGAGTATACTGAAACAAATAAAAAAAATTTTCATCAAAATTTAATTTTTTGTGTTACTTTTTACAATTTAAAGTTCTATCTAGCTTAAAAAAACACCCTATACGTGTGCGGTCGTAAAGCAGCTGTGGGATGAAGAACAGCTCTCACGTCATCGTAATTATTTCTTAAATGCGATCAGGCTTGCTGTTTTTTTTGTTCTTCAGTCTTCGAGAGTTTTGCATCTCACTCGCACTGGTTAACGGTTTGTCTCAACTAACTGTATTGGTTTACAGTTTTTTAAAGGTATTTAATTCCCTAACTTCCTATGTGAGGGAATTGGTCGGTATAGTTTGTTACAGCGACGCTGCAAACGTACTGTTAATACAATCTTGGGCATATGGTCTCCGTCACCCCGCCCATGCTGTGCATCCTATATTTTCCAAAATTACTTTGTAACTGTATATTCAAATAAAAATAGAAATATATAACTGTATATTTTGTTATGTATTATAGACATTAATCAACTTTAACATACACTTACTCTTAGCTAAACTTTTGGCCAATAAAGTCGTTTCTTTTGGAGTTAAAAATATTATATTAATGTGCTGTTTATAGAACACTCGCCTAAAAAATTTTATATGGAAATCACTAAAAATATTGAGTAACTTTTATACACATTTTCTAGACGAGTTTTAGTTCGCCTGTGTTCTATAAACAGCACGTAAGTCATTCTATTTCTAAGTCTCAGTTTACACACACAGAAGCACAACAGAGCGAAAATATAATTTGCTTTTTCTCATTAATCTCCTGACGTTCTCTCGGATATTATATCAGAGTTAATATCAGTTGTAGACAAATTAATGTGGTGTTTATGAGACACGATTGAGTAATACGTCTAGAAAATTTGTATGAAATATACTCAATATTTTGAATAATTCTATCCTGTTATCAAAGTTTACACCCTAGAGCTAGTATATTTTATTCACTTCAGAACTATCAAAATTTTACCTGCGAGAGTACTTTGCTATCGTTCCGCACACGTTCTTTGTAAATAATTATAAAAAAAAAAAAAAAAATTATGAACAAATCTTTCTAGAGAAACGAATGTGGTGTTTATGGGACACGAATGAGTCATACGCCTGGAAAAGTTGTATGAAATATACTCAATATTTTGACAATATTTCACATAAATTTTCTAGGCGTATTACTTATTCGTGTCTCATAAATACGGCATAAATCTTCAAATGTGTCTGTATTTTTTTTATTAATATAAAAGAACTCGAACCAGTTGATTGTGGTCTATAAGAGTGATAAACTTATATTATTCCGCAAGATAATTATTTTACTCTACATATCTATCAGTGTTTAACTTCTTTAATACTTGTTTCTGCTTGCTTATTGAATTTAAATGCTTTTTCTTTTTACCGCTCTATTCAGCAAAAGTAATAATATAGCTCCTTTATTGCAACATAGTCATAACTAAAAAAGCTTGTTTCGAGAAAAACACATTTCAGATTTTTAGTCTCCATACAAGTCTTAAAAATTTTTTTTAGCAAAGATCTCCTTAAGGAAACAGTTTAAAAGTAATTTGAATAAAGTTTTGGCACAATATAAAAGGTAGTGCTGTTAACAATTCTACTTTGTTAACTCGAAAAGCTAATTTTTTGAGATATGACTATGTTGGAATAAAGGAGCGATATAATTTTTTACATTCATACATACTATGTATGTATGCACACATGTATGTACACTGAAAAAATTCTGTGCAGAAATTCACTGAATTATGACATTACTTTTATGAATTGTTTCATTATTTTTCAACCATTGTAACTTTTCATAGAAATAATGAAACAAATTTCATTAGATTATTTTAATGATAACCTTCATAAAAGTAATGAAACATTTTAATAAAAAACATGACTTATTTTCATCAAAAGTATGAAAGAGAAATCATATGATTAGTGAAATAATTTCTCTATATCAAAGAATTCATTTCATAAAGCACATGAAAACTGTACATTAAATTAATGAAAAAGTAAGATTTATTTAATGAAATAACTTCTTTGTATTCATATAATATATTCATAGATATATGGAATAACTTCATTAAAAATATGAAACTCCTTCATAAGGTCAATGAAGTTATTTCATTTATCTAATTTTATTATTCATTGAACACCTGAAAATTTTACATTAAATCATAAAATTTATATTAAATATGAAACTCATTAAACTAACTTTTTCATAAAAAAAACTGGACATTTTCCTAAACTGTAGCTTAAGATTAATAAATGCCTATTAATATATCTTACCAAAATTCAAAGAGTTTTCAAAAAAATTAAACTTAATGAAACAATTTTAATGGAACTGTGTCATAATAATAGGTGATTTTATAAGAACTATCGGAAAATTAAAAAAAAAAACACATAAAATTCAGAAAAATGCATGAAATATTTATTTGGATCGGTAGTTGGGTCGATATAATTTAATGTTTGAAGATTATTTCATGCAAATGTTGGCCGCGGCTGCGCCTCAAATGGTTCATCCGCTTAGTCCAATTTTGGCATACTCTTTCCAACATTTCGGCCGGTATCTCACGAATAATGTTGGCAATGTTGGCTTACAGTGCGTCAATCGAAGCGGGCTTGTCGCTATAGACATTAGCTTTAACATAGCCCCACAAAAAATAGTCTAGAGGCGTTAAATCGCACGATCTGGGCGGCCAATTGACTGGTCCCAAGCGTGCAATAAACTGTTCACTGAACTCGCCTCTCTTGGTCCATTGTTTCGCGTGCTGTGTGGCATGTGGCACCGTCTTGTTGAAACCACATGTCATGCAAGTCAAGCTCTTCCATTTTGGGCAAAAAAAAGTTTGTTATCATCGCACGGTAGCGCTCACCATTCACAGTAACGTTGTGATTCGCATCATCTTTGAAGAAATACGGCCCAATGATGCCGCCAGCCCATAATCCGCACCAAACGGTTGTTTTTTGTGGATGCATTGGTAGCTCTTGCAATGCTTCTGGCTGCTCTTCACTCCAAATACGGCAGTTTTGCTTGTTCACGTATCCATTCAACCAGAAATGAGCCTCGTCGCTGAACACAATTCTTCGATAAAAAAGTGGATCTTCATCGAACTTTTCAAGAGCCCATTCACCAAAAATTTGGCGTTGTGGTAGGTCATTTGGCTTCAATTCTTGCACCAGCTGTATCTTATAAGGCTTCACATCCAAATCCTTTCGCAAAATTTTCCACGTAGTGGAGTAACAGAGGCCCAATTGCTGCGAACGGCGCCGAATCGATAATTCACGGTCATCACCAACACTGGCCGATACGGCTGCGATATTTTCTTCAGTTCGCAATCTACGTAAGCGTGTTGGTGGTTTAATGTCCAACAATGTAAATTTGGTGCGAATTTTTTTTACAATAGCCCGAATAGAAGCCTCAGTAGGTCGATTAAACTGACCATAAAATGGAAGAAGCGCGCGATGAACTTTCTTAACAGAGCACGCATTTTGGTAATAAAATTCAATAATTTGCAAGCGTTGTTCGTTTGTAAGACGATTCATGATTAAATTATAGACCAAACTGAAGATGTTTGACAGTGACACAAGATACAAAACGTGCGTGAGCTGTCAAAACTAGTGTTGCCAAAAAGATAATAGCAAAAAAATTACTCGTTATATATCAAATTTCACGCATATTGTGAAAAGTTTGCATTGGATTAATGAAAAAAATTTAATGAAACAGTTTCATTAAATATATGAAGCATATTGCTTTCAGTGTATTTACGTGTTACATACTAGTACATATTGTAATGTACATAAGTATACATAACAGTGCTCTGTTTGTTTGTCGTTAAACTTAAATTGCAATAAACAAGAAATTAAAAAAGAGGAAAAAAAAACTTTTCAACAACATGTAATTTAAAAGTGACATGATGTGGCGCAGCATTAAGAAAGCGTAACTATCTTAAGATGTTACGTATCGGTGAGTTTGTAGGAACGGGCCCATTTATAATGCAAGCAAATTGGTTTACATACATATACCTATATGCACATATGTATATATACATACTTACGTATTTATGCAGATAAAAAGCACCTAAATTAAAGTTTATGTTATAAAAGTTACAAAATATTTATTAACTTGACATTAGGTGGGTTCAAAATAAAAAATCGACTTTCAACTCATACTGTTAGGAGTTCCCATTACTTCTAACTCACTGTGTTTTTAAAGGTAAAAAAACGTAACAATACTGTAATATACATACATATGTTTAATAATAGGTTCCACGTGGATAACAAAATAGTTCCAGCACGGCGTACTAATGTTAGAGGGAGGCAGCGCTAGAACAAAATAATACATAATACAACAAAAACAGGCCTGTTAATTTTGCACTGTGTAAAATGCCTACATGTCGTCTGTTACCTCAAAGACCTCTTTGGAAAACATGAGTAAAGTCGCCTGAAAAAAATTTCAAATAGAGTGTTTTCTATTTTGTTATGTTTAAACAAATGACATTGAAACTCTATGCGATAAATTAAAACAATAGAAATTATTGTGAGAGGTAGCGTAGTAAAGTCGTTTTTGGTGCTTTTCAAAATTATTTGTGCGAAAAATTCTTTAGTCGCTGCGTGGTGCGCTTTTTTTAAATTTTCTGTGCGCTTTTTAAATTTCGGTGGCACCAAAGCAAATTCAATTCAACTTATTGTTTTTATATAAGAAAAAAGTTTATTCAAGTTACCAAAATTTTTACATTTCAGATTGCAGAGCACATTCAGTACACAGAGTAATAGTGTGAAAAACGCACCTTATTATGTGCACAAAGTAAGACAATCTTGCTGTATTATACATATTCTCGAAAGAATAAGAAACATTACATTTTATAAAATTTGATGCTTTTAGAGCATGTTTTACTATTAAACGATCAAGCCAAGTTTGTCAAAATTACAATAAATGCAGACACTGAAAAGCGAAGTTCGTACCTATGAAGGCGCGAGAATTCGTTACTGCTTTGGTAAAATTACTTAATTATTAATAAAATTATAATTTTTTTTCACAAACGTTTGCATTAAATATTGATTATGGTAAACTTCATTTTTTATTTCTTATAATTCTGGCAAATTTTCGTATATATCAATAAATTCTTTTAAATACACCCATTCTAGCCAACTGATTTTCAGTGTTCGCTTACGAAAACACAAATGAAATTTACATTGTGTTTGATCAAATTGCTATTAATAGAGTTCGATTGCTTGTTGTGCGATTCTGTAACTTTTCATGATCCGATAATCGTAAATTTCTTCGACATATTTCATCCCCGCAGTGGCAATTGTATGCTCCTACAATATAATTTTAACGACGACTAGACAATAGCTGATTTTGATCGACAGCGAATATAACTAAATAATGTTGCTGAATAATAAATTTGATAAAGTGTCGTTATAATTATTGCAAAGATAACATTGTAACAGAATCTCACTACAGGCCAAGTTTGACAAACACGAATCCTAGCTATTGAACGAAAAGGCTGTTTTATTATGGTGTTTTTATATAAAAATATTATTTTTTATAATACAAAACACATTTTTAAAAATGAAAAGAAAAATTCAAAATTTGGTGCGTGTTTGTTGAAATAACGCGATTTTTCCCCATTTCGGTGCGTTTTAAAATTTCAAAGTTGACAACGCTGGTGAGAAGAGAAAAGGTGGAAAACCACTTTTTAGTGTGGCCATACATGCCGAAGTACTAGCCATGTGCTGCACCTTATGAACAAGCCTAGCGCGGTCGGATTAACCGAGGCCAGACATGATAGGCTACTGAAGCTCCTCCCGCCTAGATATATTAGGCGGTGACGCTCCAATGCCGGGCATTGCACGTTTCTGCGTGTAGAGTTTTATTCTTTTCCAATACGCTGATAAGCAAAAGAAATCTATATTCCTCTAGGCTATATTCTCTAAGATTGTCCGTTATTAGACTCGTGGTCATGTACCCATTTTAGGGTTAGGTTAGAATGTCTCGCCATCTTGTTTAAAGATGTGCGGCATTCTTGGACCAGATAAATTTTTTTTTTATCTGGGACCAGTACTCAGGGGATGACCCCTACATATGCAGTGCATTGTACTGGAACTGGGAAAATAGGTTATGATGAGGAGGAGTTCATGGCGGTTTTGCTGTCCGTTGCTATCATGATATCCGTACTGAGTATCTTGTGAAACGTCAGCTGCAGAGAAGGCGATTTTATAAACCCCACTGGGACCTACTTTATATTTGATTCATGCTTCTGACATGCTAACGAGATCCGGAATCTACACTTCAACTTTTGCAGATGACACAACATTCGGCAGCGTAACTATCACGAAATTCACAGTAATATAGGGTGTTTTTTTAAGCCCGATAGAACTTGAAATTGTAAAAAATAACACAAAAAATTAAATTGTAATCAAAATTTTTTTTTATTCGAAAGATCAATACGTGACATTAACATTTGAAAATGATTTCGGGCATATGGGCACCGCGGCTGTTCTTGACGAAGCGCATTCTGGACGTCCAATTTTGGGCCACTTTTTCGAGCACTGCTGGCCGTATGTCACGAACAACACGAACAATGCTGGCCTCCAAGGCGTCAATTGTTGCTGGTTTATCAGCATAAACCAGTGACTTCACGTAGCCCCACACGAAATAATCGAGAGGTGTCAAATCGCACGACCTTGGAGGCCAATTGACAGGTCCATTTCTCGAAATCAACTTATCGCCAAATTTTGATTTCAGTAAGTCGATGGTTGCGTTCGCCGTATGGCACGTAGCGCCATCCTGTTGAAACCACATCTCCTCCGGATCAATGTCATCCATATTTTCAAACAAAAAATCATTGATCATGGTGCGGTAACGATCTCCATTGACCGTAACGCGAGCTCCGGCCTCATTTTTGAAGAAATAAGGTCCGATGATGCCACCAGCATGAAAACCGCACCAAACAGTGCATTTTTCTGGATGTAATGGAGTCTGTAGGGTCTCTTGTGGATTGGTCTCACTCCATATGCGGCAATTTTGCTTATTAACAAACCCGTTAAGCCAAAAATGCGCCTCATCGCTGAACACAATTTTGCGATAAAACAACGGGTCAGTTGCCAACTGCTCTAGAGCCCAATCGGCGAAAGAACGACGCATACAATGGTCTCGTGGCTTCAATTCAATGATTTGTCAGAGTATACTGAAACAAATAAAAAAAATGTTTCATCAAAATTTAATTTTTTGTGTTACTTTTTACAATTTAAAGTTCTATCTAGCTTAAAAAAACACCCTTTATATTTTAATATTAAAAAAATGTCTAAAACTTTGAAAAACAAAGTCAATGAACAAAAATGTTATATTCACATTGTGCAAACAAACATGTTCGCCTATCCAAAGTAACAACTCACTAATTCCGCAGCACAATAAGTCAAATTCCTTAGTATTTACTTCGACTGTAGGCTAACGTGGCAGTATCACATTGGTGCGAAAGTCACTCAGTTGAAATTAAAAGTGGCAGAGCTAAATTAACCTAAAGGCAGAAATTTTATATTGAAGCTGGATTGGGAACATTGAAAACATTCAAAGACGACAAAACCAAATTCTTTGAACGATTACCGCAGCTCCATAGTTAGGGATGAAACGATACCACTTATCGATACTTATAATTGATACGTTATCGATCGCAAAGTATCGATACCTAATCGGTATCGAAGAAAAAGTGTCGATACATACTTGTATCGATGGTCGATTTCTCTTACGATTAGCGACAGGGGAGAACACATGGAACCAAAAATTTAAATCTTCGTTATGGACTTGATCTTCTGATCCACCTGCTGAAATTGAGGTGTCTTAATTAGGACTCCGGAAGCAAAGATTTTTAAAACGCGGGAATTTTACCATAACAATTCACACATTAGTTTGTCCTGTACCTGTCTGACACATTCAATGGGGGGAAAACAATTTTGTAGCTTGGATGTAAGATAATTTATCATTAGTTTAATCTTCGATAAAGCCACATAATTATGGTCTGAAGATTTTTTAGTGACAAATTCCTCGTGTTAGTAACTGGACTATTTATTTTAGTATCTCAAGATTGTGACCGCATTCTTAACGTTTTTTTTAGGAAATGCAATTATACACCCGATTTTGGTAGTCCCATTTGCATGTACGGCTTGCAAGGATTTATGTTATAAAAATTTTGAAAACAAATTAAATTATGGTAAAACTCAGTTTTTTGCCTGTCAATAAGAAAGGAGTATTTCTGACCGATACCTACTTGGTACTCGGTGGTAAAGCATCGATACCAAAAGTACTTGGTATCGACAGAAAAGTATCGAGTATATACTTGTATTTACTCGTATCGTTTCATCCCAAACCATAGTGTATGGAAAAATCACGAATTCACAAGGATCTGTGTGTTCCGTTAGTTAACGTCGAATTCTCTAAGTACGCGATAAGGTATATCAGTAAGCTGTAACTTCACCCAAATGCTCTCGCACGTAACATACCTAATTTTATCATCCCCACTCGGTTGAGAAGAAGGGATACCCTTGATACCACCAGATCGTTAAATAGGTGAATTTACGGATATAGTTCGTGTAAAATTATAAATTTTGTCTAGCATTGGCTGCACTTAGTTAATATTTTGTGTTTAGTATTAAGATTCGAATACTTATTGTTAGTTCATATATTACAGATTCAAGATATAAATGGATACCAAAAAAAATATGGAACCTCCTTAATGCACTTCAATACTTACATACGTTTTATAGGTGTCTACGAGCGTACGATTTATTTATGCATAAGAGGTATATATGTTTATATGATATTTTATATTATTTGCAATGGTAGTAAACGTTTAAATAAATATTACAATAATAAAACTTTATTCAATTGCATAATAAATGTCAATATGAGTGATGGAAAAATAAATAAGTTTGATTGTTTTTGTAAGAGAATTATTACTGGCAAAGGTGTTGACAGCCAGCAATAAACGTACAAATACATATACATATCTATGTATACAAACATACATATTCCCATATGCATACGCACATACATATACATATATATAGTATGTGTGCCTGCTTATCAACGTTGTCAACTTGGCGCGTTTCGCACTGTTTTTGGAACTTTTTAAATTTGTTGTGCGGAAAATTATTTTCCCGGTGCGCAGTGCGCTTTTTCTTAATTTTTGGTGCGTTTTCCAAAATTTCGATGGTACCGAAATGTAAGAAAAAAATTTTTAATTTAAAAATTATAAAGTTCAACAAAAATTTAACAAATTAATATTTACATCTCTGGGTACGGAGATTATTAAAATACAAAAAAATGTATAAATAAAAAATAAATATCGCTAGTTCTGAGACAGCATATGCTGTAAAAATAATGCGGGCAACTAGCAAAATGCATATGTGATTCAATTTGAGATGAATATAGTTAGAGAATAATTAAATGCTCGGTGGCTTAGTGGTTAAAGCAGCAGATTATGATACGTCAAGACCCAAGTTCAAATCCCAGTAGGTGCTGATGAGTAGCGTAGCGACTACGAAGCATCTAGTTGTCCCCCAGCTAAAGATTTTATGTATTATTATTTTTCTTGTCTTCTGCAATCAAAAATTATTGATAACAGCAAATTTGTATTGTAAAAAATACTTCTTAAGAAAAAACTTAAAAAAGGAAAAACTTGTACTATAACCCGTTGTACAAATATACAAAGCAAAAAAAAAAAAAATGAAATTAGTCTAAGTTGGCAGTAGCAGCAAATGCTGCTGTGAAGTAGTGCTGTGTTGTCGTCAAAATAATCGTTAAAATAATGTATTTTATTTTTGACAGATTGCTGCTTGCTGTCTGCTGTCGTCTATGTGTTTAAAGCTTAAGAATTATAAATATTCTCCAAAGAAAAATGAATATTTCATTTTATAAAATTTTCTACTTGTGATGGAGTGGGATGTAGTTACTGTTTTACAGCCTGTTTATGGAATACGACTAAGCTCACTCGCAAGGAGCCAATTCATAGACGAGTATGTAATGAATTGGGTTTGTAAAACGCGACTAGATCACGTCGTTCAACTTACGTAAATTCGTGTATACGTTAAACATTTATTACATATTTTTGTTGTCAAAATGCAAAAAATTGCATTTTTTCACATTTTCTATACAAAAAAATTTGTTTTCCACATAAACAAACCCATTAATCTTATTCTGGACAACGTAGGCATATTCTCGTATATGAACGCATGTATAAAATTAAATAAATAAAAGAAAATATTTTGTGGAAAGGCTTTTTTATAGGGATTTTATGTATGTTATATACATATGTATATTGTATATATGTTATATTTAAATACATAAAAAACAATCTGGGTCTATGTCACAGAAATTAAGATTATCGCCTTAAAATTTGTATTCCTATTTTATTTATTTATTTTATTATTACTATATATATTTATTATTATTTATAACAATATTATATTATCATTTCGTTTTCTTCTAAATTTTCCAGCTTCTTGATCTTGATTGATTTTTGTTTAACGGTATTTTATTTTCGATATTTCGATAACAATTTGTTATCATCATCAGGAAAATTAATTTTCCTGATAATATATAATATTATCATTTCTTTTTATATGTGGCACTTTTTACACATTTGCTTCAGACGAGTATGCTTTTCCATATGTCGCATTTTGATACTTATGGTGAGAAGTATCGTGTTTTACAAACCGAAATATATTGCCAGATGTTAAGTCTTTTAACAAAAATGTATAAACCATAAACAGAACAAAGTTGCAAAGTTGGTGCTTTTTATCGACGAGTCGATAAAAAGCAAAGGCTTGTTATTAATTTACAAATTACCAAAATATTAACAAAATTATTCAATTCTTTCAAAATATTCTGCCTTAAATGCTAGATATGGGACTTTTTACCTTTTATTTGTCGGAATTCTATCAGATTCTCATATATTTTAATCAATTCGCTCACTCTGGCCAATATACATATCGCTCCTTTATTGCAACATAGTCGTAACTAAAAAAAGCTCGTTTCTAGAAAAACACATTTAAAATTTTTAGTTTCCATACAAGTCTAGAAAATATCTCTTAAAGTAAACAGTTTAAAAGAAATTTGGATAAATTTTTGGCACAATATAAAAGGTAGTATTGTTAACCATTCTGCATTGTTAACTCGAAAAGCTATTTTTTTGAGATATGTCTAAGTTGCCATAAAGGATATCTTCACTATTTGCTTACAAAAACACAATTGAAATTTAATTTATTTTTGACGGAATCGCTCTTTAACGAGGTTGCTAATCTCTAATGTGATTCTGTAACTTTTCACGATCCGATAATCGAATCTTTCCTACGATACAAACTTCATCACACGCAGTAAAGATTATGTGGTTCTTTAGTATAATTTTAGAAATGTTAAACAGATGTGTTTTTGTGTAAGAAATAGAAGACTGTATAAGTAAGAGCTTATTTTGATCGGCAGCAAATAACAATAAAAATATCACTGAAGAGCAAATTCGATTAAGTATCATTAAAATTATTTTATCGAAAGCTAGTAATCCTTTCAAGTTTGACAAACACAAATTTTTGCTACTGAAGGAGTTTGATGTTATACCAACAGATGGTGCTCTAAAGCCTAGTTTAATCGTCGACTAGCCACTTAAATGTGTGTTTCATTGTTCTGCTTTAAATACAGAAATATCATATTTTTCTTTTCAAAAATGGAGATTAGAAATAAAAATTCTATATTTGGTGCGTTCTTGTTGAAATAACGCGTTTTTCCCCCCAATTTGGTGCGTTTTGACGTTCAAAGTTGACAACACTGCTGCTTATGCATTTCCTAAAAAAAATTTTTCTCTGCGAACGTGAGTAGTAAACAGGGTGGCCATATCCAAAAAAAATTTAGATCTAAATCGGCTTTAATGATAAAAATTTTTAAAAAACTCTAAACTGGCAAAAAATAATGCTAAAATTTTAATTGTATTTATTTATTTAATTTTTTTATTTTAGTTAATATCACTTCATAAATGATATATTCTGCACAATTCGTTTTGGTAAACATTAGGCTTGCCAGTTCATAATTAGCAGACGTGTAGTAGACAGTGGCACATTTATTATTGAAAAATTTTCCATAAACCAACATGGTTTAATCGTTAAAAAATATACTTCAAATATTTGTGCAAACAAGCAAATACCGCCATAAATAGTACAAAGTGTTTGTACAAACACAATATATGTATTGGCATGTTGCCAAGCAGCTTGTGTAGTTTATTTACCATTTATGTTGATGTATTGAATGAGCTGTAAATCTGTAACAACTACGAAAATTTTGATAGTCTTGTATTTGTTCATCACAGGTCTACTGTTAAACACAATAGGTTTGTTTTTTTTAACCTTTTGGGTAAATTTCATGCAAAAAGTGGTAAAATTACCATAAGTACGGGAACATAGAAAGTGAACTAGCTAGCCCAGAAAGAGACCTATGCGATGCTTTGATATTGCAATGAAAATTGCCATTTTATTTTACAGAGATAGTAATATTTTTTCGCACTTTTGGGTTTTTAAAATCTTTTGCACACATATTTTATTTAATAACGGATCGGGAAGGAATACTTCTCGCAGTAATTCCACTGTAATCCTGGCTGTATGTGATGTGGCACCGTCTTGTTGATACCACACGGTAATCAAGCACAAAACATGCAGTCGTAGAGTTTTATTCTTTTCCAACATACTGATAATCAAAAGGCTATATTCCTCTAGGCTATATTCTCTAGGCTTGTCCCTTTTTTGGCTGGGTCACCAGCGATGTTGTTGTCGTTGTTGGACTCGTGTTCATGTACCCATTTTAGGGTTAGGTTAGAATGTCTCGCCATCTTATTTAAAGATGTCTGACATTCTTGGCCCAGATTTAGTATTAGTATCAGTATTAGCGTATATTCCAATCAGAGAGTTGATGGCGACCTTGCCGCCTTTATGTACTTATCTGATGATGGATCAACTCCATGGAGTGTATTATTCACGATTCACTAGCGCCCGCCGTGTATGTTTTTGAGCCTTCTAATCTGCATGCAATTTCCCAGCAACCAATGGAAGACAAGGCTTAATGAGTTGGTAGGTCGAAGCCCACTATAAGCATCAACTCTTAAACTAACTCACCCGTCAACCATTACCACCGGTTCCTTACAGTACAGGTGTTTGTTGTAAAGGCAACAGACTCTCGGGAGGTTATTAGTCTCCGAAACAAGTCACGCACCAAACAATTATTTTTGATATTAACCTCCCTTCCTGCGTCTTTAGGCTTAAACCATAGCCAGAACGTTCCAGCCAAGGTAGGCATCTCAACCTTGATCAGCCAGGGACCATGCTAATCCCTGTTCTGCTAATTTATACCCTTTGTGAGGGTTTCGAAAGCCAACACAACATAAGTCATGAGGCTTCCTAGAGTTATATGTGCTACAACAACTCCTTCCCCTCTTTATCCGAAAAACAGAATGCGGTTTGGAATACGCCAAGGCAAAACCTGTTCCCCAGGGTGAGAAATTTGTGCAATAAGAGCTTAATAAACATGAACTATTTTTTACAAATATGGCAGTTAATACATATGTATACAGGGTGTCCCAGAAGTCGAGCCGAAACAGTGTGATAAGATAAATTGTAACCATCATGAGAAAAATCAGAAAAAGGTCTAAAAAACATTTTTTTTTATATTGGACCAATACTCAGGAGACGATCCCTACATATGCAGTGCATTGTACCAGAACTGGGAAAATAGATTGTGAGGAGCCAGAAAGAGGGAGTAGTATTTGTGAATATTTGACTTAAAGCCTCCAACGTTATGACAGACAGAAAACACGCCGGCAGGCAACTTATTCCATAGGTAAAGCATACTGCTGAAAAACGAATTCTCTTGGTAATGCATAGTACGATTCCCCGGGCAATCGACCACAAAAGGATAAGCTCTGAACCATGTAAGCGTGCTACTTAAAAATGTGTTAGTTTTAGAATAAGGTACCAGATCTCGTCAGAGCAAAATCCATTGTTGTAACGGTAGTAATGCACCCAGCACTGCGTCGATGCTCCAGTGAGTCAATAGAGTTGAATACCCCACTATCACCGATAAGCTTCTTTGCCCTCTCCTGCACATGGTCAAGTAACCTGAAAATAGACTTTGGGGCACTGGCCCAAACATGGAAGTTGTATTCCATTTTCGGTAGGATATAGGTGGTATAAATAGTAAGGAGATCTGATGGAGTGAAGTACATCTTACACCATTTCAAAAACTCGAGGCACTTGAGTGCTTGCCTTGCTACACTATCATACACGATCGTGCGATCTACTAAATAAAGCACGTGTGCTGAAAAAGTACTAAAAATCCAACCGTGCGAGAGAGTTTTTGACAAATCGTGCGATTTGAAAAATTTTATGAAACTTTTCAAAACATTATGGTTTCTGTGCGATCAGTGTTGTATATATTGTGAAACATATGAAAATATTGTTGGTGCCTCGAGGAAAAAATTTAAGTAATGTAAAATTATTATGTTAATAAAAGTTTTTAATTGTTTTATTGCGTATATAAATTATTTCAATCATACTTGTATAATAGTGTGGCCTACAATGCCATTTTGAAACGATTTTTTCAAGTCGGCCAGACTTTTGAAACAGTTTCCTGTGAATGAATCGTACGATCGGGTAGGATAGTGAATCAGGGCCTTTAGAGATATGAAAAGTATGTTCAGCGAACATCACACTGTATCTTCATTGCAAGAACATCAAGAATGTCCAATTCCCCAATATTTACACCATCCATGAGTATAGATGAAGCAGCGTTTGCGGTCGTTTGTTTGTGTGTTAATAAGCAACATTGGGTCTTACGAGCATTAAAGGCTACCCTGTTTTCACGACTCCATTCGGAGATTAAGAAAAGATCATTGTTCAGTGAATCATTCATATTTTCCCTCTTGACAACGATCTTGGATAGGCAGGGCCTATAACTGAAAGAGTACAAATGGCAAATGCTGCTGTCAGCCGCGAAAGAGTGGATAGGGTTGGAAGTTTGATGTAGAAGGTCGTTGAGAAAAATAAGAAATAGGGCAGGAGAAAGAACGGAGGCTTGCGGTACCTCTGAATTAATCTTGAACTCGTGAAATCATTTGAATTGAATTTTCTCATGATGTTTACAATCAATCTTGTCGACCGGTTTTTGCTTGACATTGAGTTCTGGGACACTCTGTATAGCTGAAAAATGCCAACTGCTAAATCGAAAATTTGCAGCTAAATCAGAATATATAAAACATTTACCTACAAAAATGCCAAAATGGCCACGATGGTAGGTAGTAAAATCCATCTATATATCACTTATCTACATATATGTGTATATGCATGTATGTTGTATATAAATATGTGTGTGTGTGTGTGTATGTGCGTTTGTGCTTGTGGGTGCGTAATGTCACACTGATGCTTCAATATTGTTTGCTCCATCCAGCTTCGACTTCGTTGTATTGATTTATAGTGCCATTCATTCTTTCAAAATTATTTCATTCTCCATGAAGCTACTGCTTGTAAACTGATTTCCATTTTTTTATTTTTTTCTTCTATTTTTTGTTTTTGAAATTGTTATAAATCGATTAGCCTAGTTGTCAAGAAAACAACATTTTTAGTCGAAGAGCATACTCGTATTGAATAATACTTCTTCTTGGTCTTGCAAAAGTTTAGTTTGGTTAAGTTCTTCTTTTTTCCCAAATACCCATATTTTCTTTTTCATCATATACTGTTTCCAGCATTGAATAACTACAAACTCATAAAGAATTAGTTCGAGCAATGCTCATATATGTATATGAACATACATACATACATATGTATGTACATGCATTCATACATACATACATATAAGAATGAATGTTGATACATTTTTGATGCTTTGTAAAATATTTGACATAATGTTAGTAGACACATTTCCATGGGAAGCAACTTTAAGCAAAACATATTCAGATGTTGCAACATTCAAGTACTTGGGCACAAACGTTGCTGTGATGACTGCTTTCTTTTCATCAGACATACATACATGTGTACACACATACATACATATGCACAAATAAGTGTGCATGCTAATGATTTGTAAAGGAAATTTTGTTTTGAGTGTAGGGAATATTTGCATAAATTCCAAATTTCTTTTACGAAGATATTTACTTAATCTTTCCAAATGGGAATAGGCATGTACACACATACATATGTATTTATATCAAAAAATCTTCCTACATTGTGGGCCAGTTAGTAATGCATGCATATATTAAAGTTAATCTTTTATTTTGTGCTTAAGTATTTTTTGTTCGATGTATTTTAATATTTGATCAATTCACAAGCACGTATTAATCTCGTATATGTTGTTAAATGGTTTAATTATTAATAATGTTTTTTTTTGTTGTTGGTAAATTTTACATAATAATGTGTCTCCATTAGACTTTTAAATTTTACAATAATTTATTTAACTATACGAATGCACAATACATTTGCAAACTATAAGATGCGAATTGGGCCCAAGTGGGCTGGCTTTTCAATGGCTGCCAGCATGTTAAACCTATGGGCGGGGTAACGAAGACCAAGATGGCATTAACAATATATTTATATTATCTCTATGGCTAACTATAACGACCTTACACTCATAGAAAAAAGCATCTTCATATTGATGAAGTCGGGTCATCAGAATTGAGACATAAATAGCGACTAACTATAACGACCTCCACTCATAGAAAAAAGCAGCTTCATATTGATGAAGTCGGGTCGTCAGAATTGTGACATAAATAGCTACTAACTATAACGACCTATACTCATAGAAAAAAGCATCTTCATTTTGATGAAGTCGGGACATCAGAATGGTGACATAAATAGCGACTAACTATAACGACCTACACTCATAGAAAAAAGCATCTTCATATTGATGAAGTCGGGTCATCAGAATTGAGACATAAATAACGACTAACTATAACGACCTTACACTTATAGAAAAAAGCAGCTTCATATTGATGAAGTCGGGACATCAGAATTGTGACATAAATAGCGACCTACACTCATAGAAAAAAGCATCTTCATATTGATGAAGTCGGGTCATCAGAATTGTGACATAAATAACGACCTACACTCATAGAAAAAAGCAGCTTCATATTGATGAAGTCGGGTCATCAAAATGGTGACATAAATAGCAACTAACTATAACGACCTACACTCATAGAAAAAAGCATCTTCATATTGATGAAGTCGGGTCATCAGAATTGTGACATAAATAGCGACTAACTATAGCAACCTTACACTCATAGAAAAAAAGCAGCTTCATATTGATGAAGTCGGGTCATCAGAATTGTGACATAAATAACGACTAACTATAACGACCTGCACTCATAGAAAAAGAGATCTTCATATTGATGAAGTAGGGTCATCAGAATTGTGACATATATAGTATGTAAGTAGTCCTCAGTAATATGAAAACTGACATCAATCTCAACAACGAAAGTCTTCAGACAATTTTGTCATATATTGAGTAACATCAATGCTACAACTGTAGTGACATCAATTAATAGTTATAATACCTCTAATTTGTCAAAATTTATTATGAAAAAGCCTAAATAGTGGTATAATATTTTCTATTTATTGTTGAAAAGGAGTGAGGTTGTTAAAATTATTATTTTTAAATTTAAATTAATTTTTATGAAGTAGAAAAGAATACATCATATAAATGACTTTCAAGTCTAATTGATTGCTGGAAGATTGCAGAATATAAAGTTACGTGTTTGAACATATTTTTGAAAGCATTAAACTAAACCGGAGTTTAGTGTTGATGATAGTGTACCATAGTATTGATGATATGTCGCCATCAAATTTGCCATTTTTCTGATGTTAATGAGCTATCATATCAATGAGATTGAATACAAATTATAGTTGTTCTGATGTTACTGCGCCATTCTATTGATGATATTTTGTCATTACATAGACTTCATTTAGTAATTTCTTCGGTATTAGAGTTTTCTTGCATTGATTACATGCTCACATTAAACGTATTCCGTTAAAGCATCTCCATGATGTCAGTATTACGTTTCATTTATGAAATAACTGTCATTATTGCCGCTAATGATAATTAAAGCAACTGATGTAATGGTGACATCACAGCGATGAAAATTATCATAGGATCTAAAATGATGACATTTGGCATTGCATCGATGTTAAAATACATACATCACAGCTATGATAGGTTTTCTATCAGTGTATGCCTTCATATAGAAAGTTACAGCGATGTTCTAACGATGTTTTTTCTGGCGTACCTAAGGTAGTTATCTGCGATCTGTTTAATATGATCTTTTCCAGCAGCTCTCTTGGAATCCTACTCATATAAGCAGACATACTCAGTGATGTAATACTAATCTATTAAAATTTAACTTAAAAAGAAAATGTAAACATATGGATTTTCTCGATCTTTAAAACTTGAAACGACATATCGATTGAGCAAGAAAACGCTAGATAAGGTTCCCACTATAGTTGATCTTGGTATCTTATTAGATAACAATATCAAATGCTTCGATCATATTTCGGTGATGATAAACAATGCAAATGGTATATTGGCTTTATGAAATGCTGATCGAAAGAATTTTCTGATCCAAATGTCTCGAGGCAAATGTGCACATTTCCAATCCTTGATGTATGGCTCATTTCTTCGGTCGATTTGGAAACACTAAAATTTGTTGATCGATTTTTCGAGAGCTTTTGGCATGAGGAAGAAAAGTTTCATTACGACATATCAAAAAAAAAAAAATCAGGGGCCAAATCACCGCATACTATATCGAGCAATATTATCGAAATTTTTCATTTTGGTATCATGGCATACGACACCGAATGAATTGTATTGCAATAATAAAAACAAGTTAAACATTTTTTTTGTATCCGTTTTTTTAGGAAACACATGGTCTTTAATCTATTACATTTTGTTTGTTTGCTATAATCTAGACGTATCGTTTGCTATAATCTAGATGTATCGTAATTCAATATCGTATGCGGTGATTAGATCCCAGTTTTGAGGTTACCATTGATATGTTGTTATATTCCGCTTATAGCCAACATCAAGTACGATATAATGTCATGAGTGTGTAATGCATATTTGACATTTCAAATTAAGTAAATATTTCGAAATTTTATGCAAAGTCGAATATTAAATGCAAAAAGCAACAAATCAATTATTTTTTGCCAAAAATGTTACCATAGCTCAAAACCCTTTAAGTATTTTTTAAACTTTTTTGTTTATGAATAAAAGTAAATAGTTGTTGTCTGGTATATACGTAAGAGTTATTTGCAAATAAAACTATTTGCAAATAGCTAACTCAAAGCTTATGTGTACCTCCATATATAGCCAAAGAAGGCTCATAGTTAAATGGTAAACTACGTTTATATGGTAACACCGCACAATCATCTAATTATAAAAACATAAATAATTGTGCTATATTCACTATATTAGCTTCTAATATTGATGCCAATCAAAAAATTATAAACTGCTTGATTTTTATGTTTCCCAGCTGTCTATATGTGGACATTTCATAGGAGCTACCCTAATCAAGATATCCCAACAATCTAAATAAATTATTGAGAATTTAAAAAGAAAAATATTTTAATAACACCTATCAAAATACAAAAAACAACTATTTTCTTTTGCACACGTCTCTACTTTTCCTTACACCTTTCAAGCAAATGAACAGCCGTTGTTTGCTGGGATTTGTTTTTTTTTCAAAGTATCAAAACGAGTTCCGAAATGAAAACAAGTCCTCATATTATTTGTTTCTTCCGTAACACAATTAATTTTCTTTCACAATCTTATTTTTATCATTACTGACATTTACAATAGTGCCTGATGTTTAAAACAAAACTGCAACTCTTAAAGAAGGTGGCAACATATCAAACTTGGGTGTATGGCTATGACGTTGAAACCAAAGCCCAATCATCCCAATGGAAGCATACAGAAGAGCCAAGACCGAAAAAAGCACGTCAAGTTCGGTTAAATGCAAAGGTTTTGCTTACTGGTTTCATCGGCAGCAATGGAGTGGTTCATCATGAATTCTTGCCACAAATACGTACTGTCAATAAGGAATACTTCCTTATAGTTATGCGCCGTTTGCGCGAAGCAATTCGTCGGAAACGCACAGAATTGTGGAAAAAACAATCATGGATTTCGCACCATGATAACGCACCAGCTCAAACATCGATGCTTGTGCGTGAGTTTTTGGCTGAAAACAAAACCATTATCATGCCTCACCACCACCGTATTCACCGGACTTGGCCCCCACTGACTTTTTCCTCTTCCCAAAACTGAAGACACCGATGAAAAGAAAGCGTTTTACTACGATTAAGGAGTGCCTTAATGGCTGATTTGAGTACTCGACCAAAACTCCCAAGGCAATTTTTTTCAAGCAATCACAAAGGAAACGACCTACAGGACCCAGGTGGGCTGGAGTATCCGGGTACTTTCTGGAGAATCCAGCGGCCTGCCTACCAAATCTAACCTAATACACTCGGGGTCGCAGGTTCGGTTCCTGCCTCAGACCCTGAATGTTACTGCAGGCAAGCAAAGAACATTCGCAAAATCGAAACAGGAACTGTTTGGCGATACCAAAAAGTGCGTTTCCGAAGTGATTCGAGGATTGGAAAAACCACTGGCATAAGTGTATTATATCTGAGGGGATTACTTTGAAGGAGACAAGCTAGTTAATGATGAATAAATAAATACTTTTTGAAAAGATTGAAAATTACAGTTTTTTTTATCCGACCTCGTATTGCTTAAAAATAAATAAAAAACAGGGTGGAAATGTAATAAAGTGAAAAATAGGGTGGAAATACAAGCGAATAAAGGCCCAGGTGCATATAATCTGGTATACGAGTACTTCATCCCCCGCATTTTGCAACTGTCAATTAAATTCGTTACAATAAAACGCAAGGATGGGCAACTTTTAACGCCCATCGAGTGCTGTGGCAACTATTAGTTTCGATTTAACCTTTTGTATGGTTCGATTGATGAAGTGTACATTAGAAGAGTACTTATTGTGTCAAACTCCTCCATCGTTATGTTGACGTATGCCGGATTTTGTATGTCACGTCCTTTATTAACTAGCATGTATCTAACACTTCCACTCACGTGGCCAACACTATTTTGTAAGCAACATGTTTGTTGGAAGTAAAAACAAAGTTCAACTCATTTTAGTAAGTTCTACTTTGGCTCTTTTCTTAACAATTTGAGCACGAATACCAAACTGAGCATGACTGGTCGAAAGTTAAGAAAGGAAACGAAGCAAAACATTTGTGTTTTACATTGCCTTGAGTTTGTCGACTTCAGTTCGTTTCGATTTGCCGTAGCCGATGGTTGGGTGTTTAAAATTGTTCATGAATCTAGCGAACAAGATAAGTTTGTAAATTAAAAAGAAATTTCAATTACTGAATTAATTAAAAATAAATAAAAAAGAAACAAAAAATTAAGCGATATTCGGTAGCAGTCAGCCATAACATTTTATAAAAACCAATTAACATATCGTAAACGTTGGCGAAATAAAGAAATCAGGATACGGTTGAAAGAACTTCAAATCGGATGTGGCTTAAATTAATTGAAATTACGTTAAGTAAAACATAATATGCTGTGTTTGTGTGTAAGCAAAAGCAAGAAGTGAGTGCTTGCACAAACATGCTTGTGTGTGTATGTGTGTAAGAAAGTGTAGCTAGATGTGTGCTTATGGGATGAAATATATTCAAGTAAAATGAAAATGTGGTTGTGTTTAATTACCGTTACCAGGTCAATCAAAGGCGAAGTTACAAAATACAAAAATAGAAAAAATGAAAACAACAACGACACCAACAACTATAACGACAGCAAAATTTTATGTTTATTTCAAAAAGCACGCAAATGATCAAATCATATTTGAATACAATTGTAATTAAATAAGAGTGTAAATGGGCTGTAAAATATAAAAATAAAAAGAAATGCCACAGGAAAAGAAATATATATTGTGGAAATTAAATACTAAAGTTGAAACAAGCTTTTTTTTCGAAAATCTTAAAAATATCATGTAATTAAAGTTCTGAAAGTATGGAACAAAGTTGCAAGTATATGAAATCTGTATACAATTTAAACAAATTATAAGCAAAAAAAAATAAAAAATAAATAAATTATTTGCAAAGAAATATTTTGCTTTTGATTGCCAACTAGAGATTAAAAAGTTTAACAAACACAAAACAAAAGAAATGACCAAAGTTCTAAAAATGACACTTTTATTTCATCTAGTAGTTTTGCATTTGACAACGACAGTTTTTACTTCGTCTCACTATGGTCGTGCTCCGAAAGTGAAACACTATGCTGGTGGTGGTGGTGGCTCAACATATCACCATGCCACAGATGTGGTGGCCACCTCCCATCCCACCGATATCAGTTTACAGCATACAGCCAATGCACGGCAACGTAAAGGCGAACATGTGGATAATGTTAGCAGTAGCCTTTATGCCATGATTGATAGTCCCTCCATATCTGAGGAATACTTGGATCCCTTTGTTAACCCGAGGCTGCAACAAACAGCCGACAACACATTGATTATTAATCATCAGCAAATGAGTACGTGCCAGACGGTGTGCGCCTGCAAATGGAAGGGTGGCAAACAAACTGTGGAATGTATAGATCAGCTGTTGCATAGAATTCCCGAAAATATAGATGCCTCTACACAGGTGCTGGATATGTCGGGCAACAGGCTGCAAACTTTTCTGAACGAGCAGTTTGTCAGAGCCAATTTATTAAATTTGCAAAAGCTATATTTGCGCAACTGCCGCATAGAACATATTGAGCCTCAAACCTTTAAGGGGCTGACAAATCTGGTCGAATTGGATTTATCACAAAATCATTTAACGGCTATACCATCGATGGCTCTGAGCTTTATATCCTCGCTACGAGACTTGATTTTAGCCTCAAATCGTATCCAAAAAGTTGAACCTCATGCATTTAATGACACACCGGCCTTGCATAAACTCGATCTATCACATTGCGATATACAATTGATAGCGGCACAGGCATTTGAGGGCTTGGAAGGTCTAATACTGTTGCGTTTAAATGGCAATAAACTCAGCGAATTGGTGCCCAAGACAATTGCCACCTTAAGTCGTTTGCATGGCATAGAGCTGCACGATAATCCCTGGATATGTGATTGTAGACTGCGGGATGCCAAATTGTGGTTGATGCAAAATAACATACCCTATCCGGTGGCGCCCGTATGCGCTGGTGGCCCCGAACGAGTTCTAGATCAGACGTTTGCTGAACTCAGTATAGATGATTTTGCCTGTAAGCCCGAAATTCTGCCTACCAACCACTATGTCGAGGCCATAATGGGAGAGAATGCTTCCATAATGTGCAGAGGGAAATCCGTGCCCGCGCCTTCCGTCAACTGGTACTGGAATGGCCGCCTGTTAACCAACAACACTGCCTTTAGTTCCCACCAAAGACTGCATATTTTTGAATACGGTGGCTTTGAGAAAACTTCCCGTTTGGTGCTTACCAATGCTCAGGAAATAGACTCTAGTGAATTCTTCTGTGTGGCTGAAAATCGTGCTGGTTCTTCGGAAGCCAACTTTACCTTGCATGTCAAGATGCGAGCAGCCGGCATGGCCTCATTAGGCAGTGGACAAATTGTAGGCCTGAGCGCTGCCTTAGTTATATTTATTATAATTGTTTTATTGTTTGTTATGTTCCTGCTTATGCGTCTTAAACGTGAACCTTACAATGCCACCAAAACGCCTAATCACTTGGAAGTTATAACCAGCATAAATCAACAAAACATGATTATTAATAAGACCCAAGCTAATGGTTCTGCTAATAGCAATACTATAACGGCAGCTGAAGCCAAAACCTTGTCAGATGAAACAATACACATAGATAGCTCGGGCGTGGAAAACGCCAATCCTTTGCAGAAGCCGCCACGCTTAACGGACATGCCTTATGCCACCAGTAGTTACGATAAAGCAGGCAGTGTTTTGGTGACTGCACCTTGTTTTATATCACCTACTGCTTCAGCCGGTAACAATCCCGATCTAATTAACGATACCAAACGTTTTGAGGGCGATGAATTTTCGGATCTGAAAATACCACCCATATTGACCAAAGCCTTGGCCACCGATCTCAACAGCTTGACAACAAACGGCGACTATAAGCGAGCTGGTGGCTGCGATTCTCTATACCCTTCCGGCTTGTGGGAGGATATAACCTCTATGACCTGTACTTCTTCGGCTGATGATTTGTTTTTGCGTCGTTTTACGGACAAAACTCCCATTATGGATAATACTCAGTTGTATGACATGCATGATGGCAGCACGAGTAATGAAAATTTCAGCAAAACTTTTCCTCGCACCAGTTTTAATCACAATCTTCTATCGAATGAGGGCAGCGGTAATATAAATACTGAATCTACTGCCTCCACCACAACAACTAATCTATCCAATTCCGGTTCGGGCATAGTAGTAAGCGGATATCCCAATGACTACGGCCTGCCGGTAGTGCCTGGAGCTGAACTGCAACTAAATCATCACATGCATATTAACTCTTTACAAAAACAGTTACTAGGCGGAACTTTGGGGCGTTCCAGCAACAGCAACCCCCTGAGTAGAGCCACCCTTATGGCCAGCAATTCCAGCAGTAGCTCAAGTCCACCTTTCACAAGTCGCACGCTGCCACGACAAAAACCTACAGCCAGCTTTGATGCCAATAGTTCCAGAAGCTCACCAATTCACAATAATGTCTTAATTAATTCAGCTGCAATCAATGCCAAAACGATACGAGTGTGGCAAAAGGGGGGAGTACCTGTTTTGCCACCAGTCACCGCCATCAAAAGAGCCTTAATCAGCACGAGTCGCAACTCACCGGACGAAGGTTATCAAGAGGGATGTGGCACTGATGTGTAAACAGTCTTAAATCTACTATTTCCTACTGTACAAGTTCAGCACACTAAAAATGTTTTTTTTTTTTTTTCGAAGAAAAAATCTGTTTAGAAATACGCTTTGTAAATGAAAATGAAAAAAGGTAGATGTTTTCGCTGCATCTCATTTGCGCCTGACTGAATTTAGTTGCATCTACTTCATCATCGATTATACGATACTTGTATAAGCAATAATCACTTAACTTAAGAAGCATTAACAGCAAACAGCATAAGCAACATCGTCATCATCATTACAAATGCCATCATCATCATCATCATGATCATCTACATCATCATCGTTTCCATAATAATCATGTTTCACTATTAAATGACATTGAATCAGATTGAGGACTGACAAAAAATAAAAGGGGAAAAAAATAAATATAATTAAAATTAAAGACATGCTTTTGTTGCGTGTCAACAGGATTGTGATAGTGTATGCGTAAATAGATAATAATTTATTATTAAATGAGAATAAAATAACCTTTGAAGGATGAATGAAATTAACATTCGAAAAAACAACAAGTTCATTATCATCAACTGGATAACGAAATGAAAGAAAAGAAAAAAAAAACAGAAATAATTTGAGCAAATATCGTGCTGTAAAAAGGTTAAATAATTTAAACATAATTCTTATATACATATATATATTTATATATAATATCTAACTTGTGTATGTATTTAACTGTAAATTTCTCTTTTTTTATTTATTATAAATTGTAGCTAATAATTGCACTTAATTATAAATATGAAATATTTAATTAAAAATCAGTTATTTGTAAATTATCTTCCAGTGCTAAACAAGACATTAACAAAAACACAAATACCAACACCAACCCAAACACAAACACAGACTTCCCAACAAACACTAAAGTTTGATTTCAAATTGAGAATGATTTGAAATCAAACGTTTTCGCAAACAACAAACGCTTGATACTGATCAAGGTGAATTCATTTTACCAGGTGAAACTGGGATTGCAATAAATAAAGGGTGGTTAAATTTCAAGGGCCGATGTTGGTCTGGAATAAAACACAAACTATTAAGGAAATTATTGTAATTTTATTTTATTATGATATATTGGTATTACTCAATTATGTATGGAATAAAATATCGGTCAAATGAGCGCCACGACCACGGTGGCACACCTCCGTCCGATGGTCCAAATTTTCGATGACCCTGAGGCATAATGGATGTTCTATGCCGTTAATGTGCCGAATTATCTCATCCTTTAGCTGTTGAATTGTTCCTGGCTTATCGACGTAACCTTTTCTTTCAAATAACCTCAAAGAAAAAAGTCCAACGGTGTCAAATCACATGATCTTGGCGGCCAATTGACATCGCCATTACGTGAGATAACACGGCCATTGAATTTGTTGAGCAAAAGAGCAATTGTTTCGTTAGCTGTGTGGCAAGTGGCACCGCCCTGCTGGAACCACATATCGTCTACATCCATATCTTCCAATTCAGGCCATAAAAAGTTCGTTATCATCTCACGATAGCGAACACCATTCACAGTAACTGCCTGACCGGCCTCATTTTGGAAAAAATACGGCCCGATGATGCCGCCAGCACATAAACCGCACCACACAGTCACTCTTTGTGGGTGCATTGGTTTTCCGACAGTCACTTTTGGATTCTCATTCGCCCAAATGCGGCAATTCTGTTTATTGACGAATCCACTGAGGTGAAAATGTGCCTCATCACTGAAGATGAAGTGCACGATATGCATTTTAATTTGAACGCCCATTTTAATAATAAGTCTGGATAACTTTAACACGTTGTTGGATTGTGTATCTCTCCATGGTTCAAATTGAATAAGTCTGAAATAGAGAAATGTCAAATAAAATATGGAAAAAAAAACTTGGCGTTTAGGTGTGGTTCACATTCAACATCGGCCCTTGATATTTAACCACCCGATACAACAATACAAAAACAACATGGTGTTTTGTTATTGCTTAAGCGAATCGTGTGTCAATACACACACACTTTACTTGTGGATATGAATGAATGTGAGCAAAACGAAAACAACTTTTGACACTTGATGTTTTACAAATAGAAACAAAAGTAGAGCATCTGTTTTCGGTTTCACCTGGTAAATGAATTCGCCTTGATACTGATTTGAATTAAAATTGAAAAATATAGTATTCTCAACAAAAATGGGATACCAAGGCGCATTAACGTCTACAAGGTGGTAGCCAGCGTTGTCAACTTTGAAATTGTAAAACGCACCAAAATGGGAGAAAAAACGCGTTGTCGCAAAAGAACGCACCAAATTTTTTTTTTTATTAATTTTATATGTTTTTCACAAAATTGTTAAAAATCGGTCATATTTTCATTAAATTAATTTATAAAAAGCATAGAAATTTCCTTTTCACTCAATGTGGTGTTTACAGAACACAGGTGTACAAAATTTGCGTGGAATCAATCTGAAAAATTCTTATCAAACAAATTTTCTAGACGTGTTGTTACCCCTTACACCGCTTTCACATACTTAGTTCAAGACAAGCGTTGCAAAAACGAAGATTTTACCTTGATTTTATAAGTAAAATAAGACTTGAAGATATATTTCCCAAAATTAAGATTAACAGCCAGTTTGCCGATGTCGAAAGGATAAGTTCATTCGCATTCAGGGCGAAAGAAAATTGATTTGGGTTTTTTCTAACTTTATTCTATGCGAACGATGTGTCAAAATTCAATTAAAATACATAAGTTCATGCGAACGAACAATAGTGAGATAGACAAACCCAAATTGATTCGAATGTGAGTGACTAGCATTCTTTCGCATACATTTTCATTCGATATCGTCGAACAGGCTGTAAGAAAAACTGTTACTCAGCTGTTTACTGGTTCCAAACTTTTTGTACGCTACATATACACAAATGTGTAACACAATAGTGTAATTGACGAATAGTGCTATACGACAAAATGTAGTAACTTTTTGCTATTATTTAAAGATGCTGGATGAGGTTTTTATTCAGAATTCCATCGAAGCCGTATGCATCTTAAATGACACATAGTCAGATCGGTTATAGCGGAGCTTGAATGGAGCCTCCCAGCTACACTTTCCACAGGCTTCTCAGGTCAGCTGACCTGATTGCACTAGATTTTGTTTTTGATTTATGTTAAGCAAGAGCTATAGAAAATAAAACCACAAATGAGGTATTCATGGCCGCAATAAATAAGATTCTGATCAGGCATCACTATCATGGGTGCCATTTATCATATCATAGTCTATCATTTTCATATATTATCACTTCCCCAAAAAATACATATGTAAATAGAATTCATTGATGAAAAAGCTTGTTTATATATCTTTCTGCAGCTTTGTACTACTCGTACGAGTACTAATTTTGAAAGGATGCTTTATTGAATTGAGTTTTAGCTTAATATTTTCATTTTGATTTCATTGTTATGTTAAAATAATCATCATTTTGTAATAATTAACAAACGTTACTTTCTGACTTTGGCATAAGAAAATCGAAAGAAACCCCTTTTAAGATTTTTTCCTCAAAATTAGGATTTTTTTCGGCAAATGAAGTGTTTCCGATACAAATTGCTCAAGATATTACAAAGTTAACTTTCCGTGTGTGTAATTGTACGATGTTGTTGATGAAATCTGCAACTTTTGCCTACTTGTATACAATTTTATTGAATGTATTACAGATGTATAGTGTAAAAAGTTGTTTCTTATACTAGAACCGAAAGTTATGTAGAAATTGATATGGTGCCAACGAAAATTAAAAAAACGCACCGAAAATTGGAAAAAAGCAACCACGCACCGGATAAGGACTTTTGGCACAAAAATGTCGAGTTGACAACGCTGGTGGCAGCGCTTAGGCATGTGAAAATTTTTTGCTACTGTCAATATAGTAAGCTATTTACGTCAAATGTATTGTTTACATTTTTGAAAATGAGTTTAGTGTTTTATTCTGAATTAAACATTTAAGAATTATTTTGTAAACATAAAAATAATTCAAATAAAAATAATTTTTAATTGTGAAAAAATACTTTTATTGTCTATAATTGTGAAAAAAAGTTATAAATATTTTCGGCAACCATAGCTTACCACAGGCCTGTTTTTGTTGTATTATTGTAATTTTGCTCTAGTGCTGCCACCTTGTAGATGTTAATGCACCTTGAGGGAAACTATTTTCAAATTGAGGCGTTCATTTACTCTAAACTTGGTTTCAAATGAAATTCTTAAATGTTTTTCAACTGTGGATTGTGATGTGGAATACAAATAAAAACTAATTTTTGCTTTACAAATTTATATATCCTTTCATTTATTTACAATTTTTAATTTCGTTTTTCTATTATTTTTATTTATTTTATTATTATTATTTTATATTAGTCTTAAAATTAACGAAAGTACGCAGACGTTGATTGCTCTTGGTTCTAAATCGTGCACAAATCAGATAATCTCATTATTTCTTATTATTTCACTTTTTTCTTCATGCGTTTTTACTTATTAAAATTAATTTAGCTCACAAACAAATAACATTTATTGATCTTTTCCCGGATTCTTAAATTTTTTTTGTAAATGAATTTAAAATATTGATATTTTTTCAGTAATTACCGACACAATTGTTTTGTGATTGGTAAAACATTGATCAAATTGATAAAACATTGAGTATCAAATGTTTATATTCAAATGATTCTTAGTATAAATTCAAATTTTAAAATCAAATCATTGAAAAAGCTTTGCAAATTATTTTTGATATCAAATGATTAAGCCAATTTATATCAAATGTTTGATTTTGTGTTTGTTGGGTTAAAGTTGTTTCCAAACATTAATTTTCAAAAGAAAATGAGTATGTTGTATGTGTAATAAAACAGACACAGACGAAACATATCAAATATACATAAATAGAAACATACAAACATATCACACTTACACATACACTGCCAGCCATTGGAATAAGGAATCACATTTTTCCAACTTTAAGAATAACTGGTAAACTAGAGTTCAGAAAAAAATTATTTTTTATAGAACTAAATTTCAAGGTGTTGGCTTGTTGTTCCAAAATTATGTATTTATTTACAGACGACATGTATTTCTGTGGTACTTTTTCGAGTGTCACTTGAATAAGGAATATTTTAAAACTAAGCAAACTGTAATTTATTTTTAAATTTTAGGTTATAAAACCAAAAGTTATTATCTTCTGGCATTCAATTAGTAATGGGTACCGCCACCAGCGTTGTCAACTCGGTGCTTTTCGCACCGTTTTTGGCGCTTTTTAAAAGTGTTTGTGTGAAAAATTCTTTAGTCGGTGCGTTTTGCACTTTTTTATTATGTTCGGTGCGCTTTTTAAATTTCCCTGGCACCAAAAGAAAAAAGTTTGTTCAAATGCAAAAATTTTTACATTTCATTTTGTAGAGCACAATGCGAATATAGAGTAATAATGTGGAAAACGTTCCATATCATATGCGCAAAGTAAGACAATTTTGCTTTTGTATATTACAAAAATTCTCGAAAGAAAAAGAAACATTTCGGTTTATGAAATTTGCTGCTTTTATAGAGTGTGTTGCTATTAAACGATCAAGCCAGGTTTGTCAAACATTACGATAAAAGCGGACACTAAATAGTGAAGGTCGTATTCATGAAAGCGCGTGAATTCACTACTGCTTTAACCAATAAATTACCAAAATATTAATTAAACGATTGATAATTTTTATTTGTTACAATTCTGGCAAATTTTCATATATTTTAATAAAATTTTTTTAAATAACCCAATCTAGACTACTGATTTTTACTGTTCGCTTACGAAAACAGAAATGAAATTTACACTGTATTTGATAGAATTGTTATTAATCGACTTTGATATAGTGCGATAAGCGTAAATGTCATTCCTTGCAGTAACGATTGTATGCTGCTGCAACATAATTTTGACGACGGTAAGCAGCTGTAATTTTGTGTACCTGGTAATAGGTAGTAAAACTAACAGCTGATTTCGATCGATACGGAATATACATATTTAAATAATGTGCCTGAATAAAAAATTTTATAAAATAACATTATGATTATTCTAAAAATGCCGCTGTCTTATAAAAGTAACACAATCGCACTAGAGGCCAAGTTTGGCAAACACGAGTTCCAGCAATTGAACGAATTTGCTGTAGTCAAACCCAGTTTGATCGTTTAATAGCTGTTTTAAAAGCTGTTTCATTTTCGTATTTTTAATATAAAAAAATATTATACTTTTTAAATTCGTATCTTGATCCTAGTTGTTCGACCTTTTTTTTTTAATATAATTGTTGTTTACTTGAGCTTGAGGTCCCTTGTTTCAAAATTATTCGTTTATTAATAAACGAATAATTTTGAAACAAGTGACCTCAAGCTCAAGTAAACAACAATTATATTATACTTTTTATAATACAAAATGGGTTTTTGAAAACGAAAATAAAAAATCTAAACTTGGTGCGTTTTTGTTAAATCAATGCGCTTGTTTCCCCATTTTGGTGCGTTTTTAAATTTCAAAAGTTGGCAACGCTGACTGCCACCATTTTTAGAAATAACCTCAAAAATGCGATTTGGCCTAGACATTATACAAAATGACTCTAAGTAATTTAATGAAATTGAACTCCATCGCCTCAAATTGTTTTCTTTCTTCATAAACTTTTCTTGCAAGCCAACGCCAAAAATGTTCCATTGGGTTCAGGTCTAGTGAATATGGGGGCCAATCCAAAAGATGAATTATACTGCTCTGGCAGTATGAATTGGAGCGTTGTCGTGTTGGTACGTCCGTGATATAACTATAGCACTTTTCAATACATAAAAAAGCTCAACTTTTCGCCTCAGCGCTTTTTAAAAAAGTGTGCTAAACTAGAGCTTTTCTATACACTTACTTTTTAATTAAAACATATGCAGCCGCATTCTAGGAAGCAAAATTAAAAATAATGTATTTTTAATACTACTTAATACCGATAAGCTTCTGCGCCCTCTCCTGCACACGCTCGAGCAACCCCAAAATACACTTTGGGACACCAGCCCAAACATTAGAGTTGTATTCCATTTTCGGCGGTTCGGTTGGACCGAACCTAAGATTACAAAATCTGAATTTTTTCTTTTTCAGAGTTAGTAACAGCCTTATCGCGTTGCATTTTTAATAAAAACTATTAAGCTATAAAGCTATCAAATTAAAATTTTTCTACACGATTATATTGAAAGAAATTTAAATTATAGCCTTCCTGACTAATATTAAAAGAAATCCTCATTCAAATGACACGCGAAAAATACCATAGTAATACATGTCTGTAAATAAATTCATAATTTTAGTATAACAAAAAATATATATATTTTTTATTTCTTCAGGATATTGAAGCCAACACTTAGAAACTTGGTTCTGCCAAAATATTTTTTTCTCAACTTTAGTTTAGGAGACATACTTAATTAGAGTTAAAAAATTTTATTCCTCATTCAAGTGACAGGCAGTGTTCTTATGTACATATATTTAAAAATCAGTATATGCAGCTAGGCAGGCATACATAAACATTCGTTCAAACATAAACATTGCATACATAAACATTCGTTGAAACATATTATATATGTACATATATTCATAAATACCCGATAGTTTCGGAAAAATTATTTTGTTCGGTAGATCAACTCTGTCTGGACTTATTTTTGACGGTTGTTAAGGCGCTCTTAGTAAGGAGCTGTTGGTCGAACATTTAAAATTGCTTAAAATCTCTGGAATAAGGTAAGAGCCAGCGTTGCCAGAATGAAGATTTCACTTTAATTTTGAAGATTTTCTAAGCAAACTAAAGGCAGGATGACACGATTGCCGCAATGTACTAATTTTAACTCATTTTTATAGCACGATCCTGTCATTGCACAATCAATTCGCACATGAGACAATCGTGTCCACAAAAATGCAACCCTGATGCGGTAATCGTGTGAATACTTGTTATGCAATAGTGGGGCAATACAAATGCCACAAATACCACAAATGCGCCAATATTTATTGTATTTACGAAGTAGTTGTTTACATCTTTAGTAAGACTAATTCTCGAATACGACTCTGTAACTGATTTGTTTTTATTATTTATATTAATAAAAACAAATCAGTTCAAAAACTAAAACACATTGGTGTATATGAAAAAGCACACAATCGTGGCGTTGATCGAAATTTGTCATGCTCAGCGAAGGTTGAAAATTTCTAATTGTTTTGTCAGCGAACGACAGTATCAGGTGGACCAGGTTGCTTATATAAAGAAATGTATTTTTATCGAAATAATATTTTCTATATTTATATTAATCCATGTAGTAAAAAATTTATGAAGATATTCCCAAAATAGAATGTACCTCGGATAGTTTATTGAAAATGCTCTCTTTCGGATGGAATTTATGCTGACGTGACATAATGTCTAGTGTCATAATATCCACGGATATTATGACGCACTTGGAAATGTCGTAATGTCCATGCACACTATGACCATTAACAAAGCGACATAATTTCCATAGATATTACGACACTTTCATTATGGACTTTATTACACTTTAAAATGTGTCTGAATGTCCAATGTCTTTAAGTTGGAAAATAATTTTATTATAAATTACAGAAATGCATAAGTATGTATGTATACATTTATTGATGTATATTTATGCTGTCTTTTATAATTTGCCGGCTGTACGGACAAAGTAAAAATGAATTATTTTGTTTACAGTTTCTTCTAAATTTTGAAGTGCTATCAAGGCATCAATAACACATTCCTTGTCTCCGTAACATATATTACACATTTTAAAATCTCAGTCGTCTGGCTGAATTGAATCTCGCCTTCTTCATTCTCTGCGTCGAGTTCCTTTTCCACGCAATTCTCCATCAAAATTTCATCACTATCTACAAATTGATTGTTCTTATTTATAATGAACGTAAAGAAATCAGACAAGGCGATGCCTCCCTTATCTCGTTGTTAAGTTAAATTTTTTTGAGTTAAATCTTTGTCCTTCTATGGCCTGCTTTTGTTTGCAAGAATGGACAAAGCTCCTGCAACAGTTGTACTCAAAGAATTGAGAACCTTCAGTTCGAATTGCGTTAAAAAATTAAAAAAAATTATCATGCTCTTCAATATTTCTAGAAAGTTTTGAGTAAAAGTTTTCCGGCGCACTAGTGTATCTAAATTAGTGATGCCCAAAGAGAAATCAGTAGTTACGCTCTGAGTGTAAATAAATTTACAATGGGAGAAAATGTACGCAAATCAAAAAAAGCGTTATAGCTACAATTTACTTAAAATTGAAGTAAAAGTAAAGTATAAATATATGAATTTATGTTTTTAGTATTGCTAATAAATTTTATATTAAATAAAGTAAAAAATACGCAAAATACAGAGAAAAAACAAGCAATAAATTCATACACCCATGCGCATGTTCATCAGCGATGCAAGCCAATTAATTCGTAAAAGCCCCTTAGTTGCTGTCGCTCATCCCTCATTCAAATAATACCAATCGATGTCTTTATCTAACTTAAAATCGCTTTTTCTATTAAAAACTCCATTAATTGCTCCATAAAGATTTTTTTCGGCATATTTATTTTTGATTAAAATTTCAGCAAATTATTTTCTACTCTAATTATCAATCAGCTATGAATTTCCTGCTTTAAAAAAAAGTAGTGCAAACTAAACCAACAGAGGTGGCTTACAATTGATAGCATATATTTGCTATTGCATAAATTTGCAATCACAAATGCGAAAGATTTTGAATAGAGCTATTATTTTTTCTTTTTTTTCACAACTATTTTTTAAATATACATACATATGTACATACGAGATTGTGTGTACATATTTTTTTCTGCATTATCAACCCATTGTCGCAATAATTTTTTATTTATATTTCTTTAAATTGTTAAAAAGGAGGCAATAAAGTTACCATTAACATTCATTGTTTTACAAAATATTTTACGAAATCTTTGAGGTGTTACTGCTTATTTTTTGTAAAATTCGAGATTTCGCTTTTTAAAATAAGAAAGCTTGCCTATATTTTTTCGGGAGTTACTAAAGGAAGACTTAGTATATTTGTGCCATAAATAAATTTTAGATTATATATTTAACAATTTGTGGACATCATATAAATTCCGTGGCGTGACTTAATGTCCAGTGTCGTAATGTCCATGGACTTTACAACACCTTTTTTGTGGACGTTATGTCACTTTATAAAATGTCATAATGTTAAACGGGCGACATAATGAACATGGACATTACGACACTGGACATCATGTCACGCCACCGAATTTATATAAGCTTACTTTTAATATGGTTTCCTTAGTATTTATATACATTTAATTTTCTTTTATTTTTTTTGCGCGGAATGTAAACAATGTTATCTGCACAAAAGTTCGTTGATATTGTGCTTCACACGACGAATTTATACAACGAATTTTTGTCGTAATGGGCGAATTTCGACGTTCGTCGCAATTGTGTTCATAGCATAACACTAACAAAAAAAAAAAAAAAAAAAAAAGCACCGTTTAAAGACGCAGTTTAATGACTGACCATGCAGCTTTAATTTTGTATGTAGAAAGACATATATTTGTCCAAACAAGAGTCCTCAATTTTCATTTATTCATTTATTTGATGCCATGGCAGCTTTAAGTCACAAACAAAATGGTGGCAGAAATAAATATGTATAAGAAAATCTTATCGAGAAAATTACTCAAAGTTAATCGCTGTCAGAAACCCATATTTATCATTATATTGTATTGCAATCGTTAATTATTTCTGCAAATAGAACTGTAAACTATAACAATTCCATTTCCAATTTATTTGCTTGTCATTTGCCGTCAGTAATATTTTGAACAAAATTCCATTTATGTTAAATTTCGCTTAAATCCTGCTCTTACGTTGTTCGGCTGCAGAGAAGTCAACCGTCAAGAGTTTTAGCAGAGAAGTAACAATCGCTTTAAGAGATAACTTTTCTTTGTTTTCTTTATAAACATTAAAAATTGCAAAACTTCCGGGCAAACAAAAATGATAGCACAAACAAACATAATTAATGAAAACTTACTTACAAACAAAGAGTACATACATACTTTTACATTTGAAATGTTTCTGAAATACAATCATCTGTTGTAAATAAATACATCTTTTGTTTGCTACCAAAATGTACATTCATTCATTCATTCATTCATTCAATTCGGTTGTACGTTCTTCGTTTCTTCATTCATAATCCAACAAATACACATACATACATATGTACGTACATACATACATACTTTATGGCGAACGAAAACAAGACAAAATCTTTTAAACCTCATTCTTTATCCATGCATGACATTGTACGAGGAACAGAATTTATTTGCTTGAACTGAAATACGAGTAAAATCTTACGTCTAATGTTTTTTTCTTGTGTATCAGTGAGTGAGTGAGTGTATTTGCAGCATTTAATGTTTTAAATCAAACGTTTGAAGTTTATCAAACCGTAAACACATTGTGACTTAATTTGTAGCCCCAGGTATGATGTATGATGGCATGTGAAAGTTTCCTATTGACAAACTCAAACTTTTGTCTTTTTTTTCGTTCTCGTTTTTCTTGTTTGGGAATTTCTTTTATTTTGTTGTCGGTAGTTAAATTTTGACATGTTTTTTTTTATTTATGGACGATTTTCTAACTAAGACTTTTCAAGAGAAAAACTTTTTAAAAGTTCTTGTTTTTTTTGTTCTGCAGCCATTTATAAAATTAAAAAGCTTTAACTTTTATTTGTCGAAAGAGCCTCTCAAAACATTTCCGTTGATGAGATTTGTTATTAAAAATACTCGTTATACACACTCATATAAGCTTGCATACATATTTATGTAACAAAAATCGTATTTTAAGTACTAATTAGGTTGATCGATTGTTAGACCGGTTTTTGAATCAACGTTGAGGGAATAAAGATTTTGCCTTAGAGTAGAAGATTTTAAAAGCAAAATAAGATTTGAAGATATTTCTTGAAAAATTAAGATGTTTGAATTTAGTATCTATATAATTAATAGGCAAATACGTTTTTTCAAATCCCTTTTGTAACCGTACCATTTCACCGATACATACTCGTACATAATTAATATAAAATCCATATTAAAAAGCCTGTACACAAACGGCCGTATGCAAAAAAAATTAACAAAGCTTGGTAAGCAATTGTTAAGAAAAATTTCCTAACGTTTTATGCAAAAACAATTGTTAGCTTACCTTGCGCTTAAAGTTAAATTGGGTACACTTTAACTCTACGTTAAAATGACAGTTGACTTGCCGATTGTTATTTTGCTTAAAAATTGAAATTTTGGGAAAACTAAAGAATAAAACTATTTATTACTTTCATTATATAAAGAAATAAAAACATTACAACCTCAAACTATTAATTTTGAAAGAATAATATAAATTACAATTATGCTAGTGATGCACTTTCAATCAAACGAATACAATGAAAAACTTTATTCGAATAATGAAAATATTTCTAGTAAGTAAACCTAATAATTTTTCTTAATTTCATTAATATACTACATATTATATTTTCAGTATTTATTAAAAAGGTAAATCCAGGAAATGTTTGCCAAAAATGTGTTATTTTATGTCTTAATAATAATTTTTTATTTTTTAAATTTGTTTTTCGGTTTTGGAATATTAATTTTCATGCATCACTAATCAAAATATTACAACTGAACATATCGGCGTTGCCAGAACAAAACAATTAAATTCCTTACTACATTTAAAAGTTAACGTACTGTTTTTGCATAAAAATTTTTAACAAATGTATGTTAGTGATAATGTGTTTGGTAACTAACGTATGCGTTAAAACTCAAGTAAGAATTTTTTTTGGATATGGCCCAAAATGTTTTTTTTTTATTTTTTTAATTTTATATATATGTACATATACATATATGTATGTATGCCTACATTGTCTAGGATTGCTGGGTCTGTTGGTATTGAAAAAAATTTTTTTTTTGTATGAAAAATATAAACAAATTCAACTTTTTTGCGTGTTTACAACAAAAATATTTCATAAATATTTGACATATACACGAACTTACGTTGAACGACACGACCAAGTCGCGTTTTACAAACCCAATTCTTTACGTACTCGTCTATGAATTGGCTCGTCGCGTGTGAGTGAGCTTAGTTGTATTCTATAAACAGGCTGTAAAGCAGTAACTACATCCCACACCATCACAAGTATTCAGTGTGTTTTTTTATAGTGTTATTTGACAAACTTGTCCTGATATTTTAATAAGACAACATTCTCTAAAGCAGAAAATTTTATAAAATGAAATATCTTTAGAGAATATTTATAATTCTTAAGCCTTAAATACATAGACGACAGCAGGCAGCAATCTGTCAAAAATAAAATACTTGTGTTTAGATGAAAACGACTATTTTGACGACATCCCAGCAGCACGACTTCACAACAGTATTTGCTGCTGCTACCAACTTACCCTAATATTTACGGCAATGAATAGTACTGTGACGTAGGCTGCACGCAATTTCAAAGCGTTACACTGGAAGCACTAGTCACCATCAAAGCAGAAGTACACATTCTCTTTACTCTGATTTTGCTGTAGGTGGTTTTCTCCAACGGCTTCAACTACCCGAGCGCCCCATATATTAAAATAGGCTTAACAACTGACTTGAATAGCCAGCGAGAGTTCCATGCATTTATTACCCAGGTCTTCTCAATGGACCTTCTGCGTCAGAAAAGGCGATAACCGCCTTTGCCGACCTTGACTGGATATTCCGCGGCCACGATAATTTGGAATTTAGTTAGATACCTAGATATTTCGCACTATCTAACAGCTGGAGTTCAACCACCCTTTCGGTATGTAGAGCAAAGGATGGAGTCTTGTATCTGCGAGTGTAAAGTACAAGCTACTTATTTCAAATAAAACAAGGTGCATTAACGTATACACCGTGGCAGCACTACGGCGTATGACAGTTTTTTGCTACTGGCAATATAGTAAGCTATTTACGTCAAATGTATTGTTTACATTTTTGAAAGTGAGTTTAGTGTTTTATTCTGAATTAAACATTTAAAAATTATTTGGTAAACATATAAATAATTCAAATAAAAATAATTTATAATTATGAAAAGGTACATTCATAGTTTATAATTGTGAAAATAGTTACAAATATTTTCGACAAACATAGCTAACCACATGCCTGTTTTGTTGTATGGTTGTAATTTTGCTCTAGTGCTGCCACCGTGTATACGTTAATGCACCTTGAAATATATTAATGAGAATTCAAAAAGAGAAATGTTCTGATAATAGTTCTCAACAAAACAAAAGAAAAAAAAAATTGAATTTGTTTGCAGAGAATCCTTTATTCCTCTCTTTCAGCAATTCATTCACAACGCTCCTTTATTGCAACATAGTCATAACTCAAAAAAGCTTATTTCGAAAAAAACACATTTAGAGTTTTTAGTTTCCATACAAGTCTAATAGTGAAAGGCCAATGTAAGCGGCATGCGGCAGCTGGCGACAACAATGTGACCAATTTACAAAAAACTATATTTTTTATAAAAATATTCGTACATAAATTTCAACATATTGAATTTAATTTAATTTGGCAATGCCGTTAAAGACGGAAGAGCGGCAATATTGAATTCAGTTTAATAGTGAAAGGCAATGTAAGCGGCATGCGGCAGCGGGCGGCAACAATGTGACCCATTTACAAAAAAATTGTATTTTTTATAAAAATATTCGTACATAGATTTCAACATATTGAGTTTAATTTAAATTGGCAATGTCGCTAAAGGCGGCCGAGCGGCAATGTTGAATTCAGTTTAACTTTTTGTTTTGCCGCTTCAATTTGACAAACCAAAAAGTAGAGGAAAAAAATATGAAAAAAATAGTAGACAGAAATTAATTTTCGGTTTTGAAATTTTAACAATTGAATTTGTTTATTTATTTTTGCTTTAAAAAAAATAAAAAATTTTTTTTTGTTTAATTTGCGAAGCACAAATTTTTTTCTAATTAGCCGCGTTTATTTGCCTACAACAAATAAACTCAAGCGGCAAATAGAACAGGTGGTTGCCACTCGTTGCCGCAAGCCGCTTCCATTGGCCTTCCACTATAACTTTTTGTTTGGCCGCTACAATTTGTCAAACCAAAAAGTAGAGGGAAATAAAAAAAATAGTAGACAGAAATTAATTTTCAGTTTTGAAATTTTAACAATTGAATTTGTTTATTTATTTTGGCTCTAAATGTTTTTTTGTTTAATCTTCGAAGCACAAATTTTTCTTCACTTAGCCGCGTTCATTTGCCCACAACAAATAAACTCAAGTTGCCGCTCGTTGCCACAAGCCGCTTACATTGGCCTTTCACTATAAGAAATTTTATTTAGAAAATATCTCCTAAAGGAAACAGTTTAAACGTAATTTGAATAAATGTTTGGCACAATATAAAAGTTGGTACTGTTAACAATTCTACATTGTTTACTTAGGCTCATTTTTTGAGATATGACTATGTTGCAATAAAGTAGGAAAGTAGTTTAGGAATTCTGCACTTGATTCAAGAGTTCTATACTTTTTTCCCGTTTTTGGCCTAAGTGTACTAAGTGCACTTGTGTGTTATTCGTACTACAATTTTTGAGTACGACTCGTATTAAAATGCGAGTAGAAAATATTGAAATTTAGTGCGAGATTTTTCTTTTTGTATGTGCAAAAGTGCTTCAGCTTTAAAACTATCAATATACGCTGCTGCAAATTCGTCTCGGTTGTGTTCGTAGCTTAAAACATTTATTTAACAAATGATATTAAATATTTAAATTAAAATACATAATAACAATTGAAATTTCACTGCAATCAAAAAAAAAAAAAAAAAAAAAAAAAATAAAATAATAAAAAAAATAAAATAATATAAAAACATGAGAAATATCTATGTTTATTTGTAAAATTATATTATTGAATGCTATAATTTGCATATAATTAAAATAAAAAAATTACCACAAGCAAAAATGCAACAACATTCGTATCAAAACAAATGTTTTCTGCAGTTTTGGTCTGTTGGGGTTAATAATGCGATAAAAAAAATGATGTAAAATATTCAGGCATTTTTTAAGGGTTAATTAATGAAATAATTGCATTTAATAAAATTTCAATATGCCATTTGTATTTAAGTCAGCAGAGATACGACTGACATGAACAAAATGATGTTTAATGCCGTGTTTTTTTGCAGGCTAGCAAAAAATAACACCGGACAAATTTGTAGTAAATAGTATTTTATTTAACATATTTAATTACAACAAATTTGTGCAAATTTATATATTTTTTGAAATCATTATTTTTGTTTTATCCACATACATACATACATTCATATATGGATAAGTAGATGTATAATTGCGGGTGGGGGACAAGCAACATTATGAGCAAATCCATGTCTACATACCTACACACTTACACACATATTGTACGAGTGTGTGTGAATATCTTTGCCACACATAAATGTGGTATAATTTGTCTAGCAAATCACTTATGTGAAGAATATTTATTTCATGAAACAAATAGAAATAAAATATTGCATATTTACAATTGAAATTTGTTTTACGAGTATTCGGAGCTTTATAATAAATATTAATGTTTATCAATTTATTTATTCTAAATAAGTATAAAATAAGTTAATATTTGCAATGACCATAAATACAAATAAAATTGTTTTAATTTAAATAAATGAAAAGTTTATCAGATTGAGAAGATAGCATTTGAACATAAATTACAAGTCCAAAAAGGGAAAACTATTTTAATTTTATGATTAATTCAGAGATGGGACTTTATTAAATTAATTTCTTTCATTAAATTTTGCTAAGTAGTTTGGATTTTGGTAAAGAAACAAAGACGGCAAAATTAAATGCAAAATTTTAAGTTTGTTTTCATTACTTCTCTGAGTGTTCGAAAGCCCAGGGCTTATTTTAATAACAGGTGTTTGCCGGAAAGGTATACTACTCGCAGTAATTCCATTATAATACTGGCTGTATGAGATGTGGTACCATCTTGTTGATACCACATACTAATCAAGCCCAAAGCATGTAGTTGTAGCATTAAAAAGTTTGCAATTATATCACCATATCGCTCTTCATTCACAGTTATCATTACGCCATTTGCATTTTCAAAGAAGTAAGGTCCAATAATTTCTTCTGACCAAATTGCATACTGATGAATAATTTGAGGGGCTTCCAGAACATACTTTTCTGTTTATTCACATATCCATTCAAATGAAAATATGCCTCGTCACTCATTATGGTTTCTTCATGAAAATCGACGATTGATTTTGATAAAATGTTTTATCGAATATTTTTCCACGTGTCTACTTCACGACTGCCAAAAATGAACTGTCATAATGACAAAATAAAGTAGTATAACTTCCCGGCGGACACTCTGTATCTTGAACTTAATATTCATGACTAAATCCGTCTTTAATATCCTTTTCGTTCCCTAGATAAGAAAAAAAAAAATGTTTTATCAAGTGATTGAATTTTGTAAAAAAAAATACAAGAAAAGAAAATTGCGGATATTTTAAGCTTTTGTCTGGACATTTGCTTACTAGCGCAAGACAATGTTCAAAGCTGAAAGTGCATATCACGCGTTATGTACGTTGTCGCTTTTTACGCGTTTCACTTTCTACAGCTTTTTTTAACATATGTTGCTTATTAACGCACAAACAAACGACCGCAAATGCTGCTTCATCTGTACTCATGGATGGTATAAGTATTGAGGAATCGGATGCTCTTGATGTTCTTGAAGATACAGTGTGATGTTCGCTGGACTGAACACATTTTTCATGTCTCTAAAGAAGCATTTAAGTGTCTCGGTTTTTTGAAGCGGTGTAAGATGTACTTCACTTCATCCGATCTCCTTACTATTTATACCACCTACATCCGACCGAAAATGGAATACAACTCTCATGTTTGGGCCGGTGCCTCTAAGTCTATTTTGGGGTTACTCGACCGTGTGCAGGAGAGGGCGAAGAAGCTCATCAGTGACAGTAGGGTATCCAACTCTATTGATTCACTGGAGCATCGACGCAGTGTGGGGTGCGTTACTCTGTTCTATCGTTACTACAATGGATTTTGCTCTGACGAGATTAGGGATCTTGTTACCGAAACTCGCACATTTTTACGTAGCACGCGTTCATCGTCTAGAGCTCATCCATTTGTGGTCGATTGTCCGGAGAATCGTACTACGCATTACAGAGAGAATTCGTTTTTCAGCCGTACGCTTCGTCTGTGGAATAAGTTGCCTGCAGAAGTGTTTCCTGTCTGTTATAACGTTGGAAGGTTTAAGTCAAATGTTCACAAACACTACTCCCTCTTTTCCCCTCCTCATAACCTATTTTCCTAGTTCTGGTACAATGCACTGCATATGTAGGGGTCACCCCCTGAGTACTGGTCCAATATAAAAAAAAAAAAAAAAAAAAATAAAAAGCTTTGAAACAAAAAAAATTATCAAAAGGTATCCACCAGATATCTGCACGGGTGCACTGCATTCATAAATACACCGGTTGTGAGGCAATCATATTCACATCCAAGTATTTTAAACACTTCAACATAAATACCGTGGTATTTAGTCGTTGTTTGCGAAGACTTGATTCATCTAAAATAGCGATGCCCATCCATTGTATTAAAGTGGTAAACAAAAGCACAATCTTACGCTCATTAGGTTTAGTCGTCAATGATACAGCGACGAGTGAACATGCGCAAGGGTGTTTGAATTTGTTCCTTCCTTGTTTTTTCTCTGTATTTTGCCTATTTTTTAATCTTTTTCATATAAAATTTATTAAGATTACTATGAATACAAATTCATATATTTATTCTTTACTTTTACTTCAATTTTAAGTAAATTGTAAGTAATAAGATTTTTTGAATTCCGTACTTTTTCTCTCAGTGAAAATTTATTTGCACTCAGAGCGTAACTATGTTATTCTCTTTGGGCTTCCCTAATCTATAATGTATCCAATCACTTTAGTATCTTGTGCATTTTTTTTAGGAGTAAATGCAACGACCGCAAAAAAGAGTGCTGTTGCTATTCCCACTCAGTAAGAGCAAGATTTTGAATATTTTCTATATTCGTTTTTAGTTGTTTTCTTAATAATATATGTATTCATGACGTAGTCACATAATCAACTTGTTAAACCACCATTCTTGGCAAATTATTCTATTGTGTATATGCATCACGTTTTACTTAACATTAACTGAAATCGCGGCTGCCTGATTTATGTGATGTTTCCACAATACAAGCAAGCGAAGTGGTTGGAAATTTTGTATTGAAAACACTCATAAAATTGAGAGCATTTCATATAAAATTTCATGACAAGTCACTAGTTTGTGTAGTGGAAACATCACATTAATGATTTACAAACATTTTGACGATTTTGAAAGTAGCATACTGAATGATGAAAATCCAGGCCTAACTAATTTCTTTCCATAATTATCATTGTGGTTAACACTTATAATACTTATTATAAATGAAGAAATAAAGATGTGTTTCATAAAAAATAAAAATTTTATAAAGTAAAAGTTATTGTTTTACAGATTTTGTACTAAAAATGTTTAAAGAAAATATGTGAATATATTTTCTTCAAAACAAGATCGCCAAAACATGATTTTTTTAAAAACCTTTAGCCACCTTTAGTACGAATACATATGCCGTGTGTGAGTGAATAAATACCCTGTCGGATAATCAGTAGCTGACTACAAAATAGCCAACTTGTAAATAATTTTTATGAACCAATTTTAAGCTATCATGTATACAATGCAAAAATGTATTTCCAATGTCGCTACCTAATAGGCGCCGTAGATTCCAGTTTTCATTATTAATACTACTGCGTGATATTGAAGTCTTTTTATATAGGTACATATGTAGGTACATATATAGGTAGAAAGTGTGAAATGCGTAAAACGCACAATGTTAAAATAGTTAGTTGCTCTAGTTGAGGAATAGTTAACTTAAAGTTAGTTTAAAATTAACTCAGTTTCCGACAGGGTATTTAAAACTGAACACACAAATTCTCATGAATAAGGTAAATGTGTAACTACATACAAATCATATTTTCGATTTTAAAAAGAAGTGCGAGTACGATTGCCGAATGTGGAAAAATAATTGAGAAACCAAACCAAGCATCCACAGCATACAAAATTGATTGGCTATGTTATTTACTCTAGTTTACAGATGCAAGCTCTAACGACTACAAAACATATTTGGGCAAACAATACGCATTTGCCAATCACACCGCAACTCGATTAAAGACGGGTGTACTTACATTATTAAAAAACGCACCGGTTGCAGATCTCTGGAATCCACAACATTAATATTCTTATCGATAAAACTGAAAATAATATATAAATTGCTATCAAAAATAATTGACACATTTTCATGACGTTTGTGACGCATGCAAAAGTAAAAAGTAGACCTAATTTTTGCGTCGTATGCGTCTTATACTTTGTGATTGGTAACTTGTCTTATACAATTGTGCAGACGCTTAGAACGCGTTAATGCATATAACGCGAGGTATGAATCTTCATCTTAAGAAATAACAAACAAACGCATATATAGAGTACGAAAATAAACAATATGAACTGTTTCATGTCATTCTCTAACGCAATTTGCGCGTCAGAAAAATCAAAACAAATTGAAAACAATGAGCATGATTTTATATATTGGGGATATAAATATATAGCGTGAAATCTTATTAGAATTATTGAAAAGTTTTTGTTAATTTACTTCAAAAAAATTTCAGCTATTTCTTATTGTGAAAATAATTTTTTAAGAGTTTTTCACCCCTTATTTTTTTAACATGTTTATTGTATCTTTTTTTTAACAAATAATTTTTGTAAGTAACTTAAAAAGGTTCTTCTTCTTATGCTTGATAAGATACGCACTTCAAAGGCTACTCATCTTAAAGATACTTTAGTTAAATCTTAAATAAGTACTTTTTTTTTACATGTCAATGACCTTTTTTCAAGTTACTTATGTTTCTAAAATTTATTTGTTTTTTACTTTTATCAAAAGTGATTTATTTATAAGATACTTTTGATAACGACCCTTTTCTTAAACTTACCTTTAAATAGATCTTTATTCTACGAATCAATTGTTTAGAAGGAACCCTTGTACAATAGCCCTTTACGAAAGAATCTTGAAGTAGAGCTTTTTAAAAGCAACTTTTGTTAAGACCCATATAAACATTAAGTATTTCTGTTTTATGTATTTGCTGTTATTTCGATGGCTATTTTTAGTCCTATTGGAAAACAAAATATATGTCGTAAAACATGAAAATCTGTTTAACAAATTAATTAAATAATAATTTCTAATGTAGCTCCCACTCAAAGTTAATGCGATGTTAAGAAATTAAACAAATTAAAGTGAAATTTTGTGGAAACTAAGAATTTCTTTTCATTAAAAAGCATATGTCGAGTAATTGGTTATGTTTGTTGGAACAAAAGAAAAATCTTTGCCGTGACAAAACACGAGTTTGAAACGCAAAATAAAACAAGTAAGACTGTAATATATTCGGCTAGGCCGAAACTAAAATATCCTTCACGATAGTCAGGTATATATATAGTATATATTACAAATTTGAATTAAACATATATGGACCGATATCGGTGAAAAATTTTTTTGCCTTGTAATTGCCATGCTAAAAACGCAATCTTTGACAGAAAACCCGGTTTAGGCTATATCTCGGGTATATATGTACCGATATCGTAAATTTTCATTTTCTGTGTATGGTAACCTCCTTATATTACAGCACTGCTTTTAAGCAAAAAATATGCTTAAGTTAGCTTACGCTACATTTTCATAATAAATTCTGCTTAGGCTATATCCCGGGTATATATGGACCGATATTGTAAATTTTCATTTTATATATTTTAGTAACCGCCTTTTATAACCTGAACTGCTTTAAGGCAAAAAAAAAAAATTTTTTTTTATTTAATGAAAAATCGGTTTAAGCTATATCTCGGGTATATGTATGTGGACCGATATCGGAAATTTTCATTTTCTGTATTTTAGTAACCGCCTTTTATAAATAGAACCGATTTTAAGCCAAAACAAATTTTTTTCATGGAAAAATCGGTTTACGCTATATCCCGGGTATATATGGACCAATATCGGAAATGTTAATTTTCTGTATTTTAGTAACTTCCTTATATTACTAGAACTGCTTTTAAGCAAAAAATATGTTTAAGTTCGCTTACGCTACATTTTCATAACAAATTCTGCTTAGACTATATCCCGGGTATATATGGACCGATATCGTAAATTTTCATTTTATGTTTTTTAGTAACCGCCTTTTATAACCAGAACTGCTTTTAAGCAAAAAAAATTTTTTTCATTGAAAAATTGGTTTAAGCTATATCTCGGGTATATGCGGACCGATATCGGAAATTTTCATTTTCTGTATTTTAGTAACCGCCTTTTATAAATAGAACCGATTTTAAGCCAAAACAAATTTTTTCATGGAGAAATCGGTATACGCTATATCTCGGGTATATATGGACTGATATCGGAAATTTAAATTTTCTATATATGGTAACCTCCTTATATTACAGCACTGCTTTTAAGCAAAAAATATGTTTAAGTTCGCTTGCGCTACATTTTCATAACAAATTCTGTTAGGCTATTTTATGTATTTTAGTAACCGCCTTTTAGAACCAGAACTGCTTTTAAGCAAAAAAAAAAAATTTTTTTTTTTTAATGAAATATCGGTTTAAGTTATATCTCGCGTATATGTATGTGGATCGATATCGGAAATTTTCATTTTCTGTATTTTAGTAACCGCCTTTTATAACTAGAATGAATTTTAAGCAAAAACAAATTTTTTTCATGGAAAAATCGGTTTACGCTATATCCCGGGTATATATGGACCAATATCGGAAATGTTAATTTTCTGTATTTTAGTAACTTCCTTATATTACTAGAACTGCTTTTAAGCAAAAAATATGTTTAAGTTCGCTTACGCTACATTTTCATAACAAATTCTGCTTAGACTATATCCCGGGTATATATGGACCGATATCGTAAATTTTCATTTTATGTATTTTAGTAACCGCCTTTTATAACCAGAACAGCTTTAAAAAAAAAAAAAAAAAAAAAAAAAAAAAAAAAAAAAAATTTTCTCATGAAAAAATCGGTTTAAGCTATATCTCGGGTATATGTATGTGGACCGATATCGGAAATTTTCATTTTCTGTATTTTAGTAACCGCCTTTTAATAGAACGAATTTTAAGCAAAAACAAATTTTTTTCATGGAAAAATCGGTTTACGCTATATCTATGGTATATATGGACTGATATCGGAGAAGATTTTTTTTTTGCCTTTTGATCGCCATGCCAAATAATTGTGTCAAGTTCGAAGCAAATCAAACATTTTTTATCTTCAAAAAATTGCATGCAATGAATTTCATACAAAAAGAAAAAAAATGGCTTATTTCGGAATTTTGGATATATCTCAGCTATACGTGAACCGATTTTAATGAATTTCAATAGCAAAAGTTTCTAACTCTAATGCTTTTCTCAGAAACGGTATTTCAACGGTGCACAGACGAACCGAATTTTCTATCAATGCTGATTCAGAATATGTTTACTTTATAGGATCGGAAATGAAAATTGTAAATAACTTACAAATTGAATCAGAAACTTATATATACCCTTTACATTCTTATAAAGTGAATAAAAAAAAAATACTCATAGCTGGTCTCATGAGCTAGACCCGCTTAACTAAAATAATTGAAACTTCACAGGAGAAGGGAAAAATTATAAAAAGTAAATTTTTATGTACATTTTTCATGCTCGTTACTTATAAATATCTCATTAAATTTTTCGACGAGATTTATTTACTTATATTCTATATAATAAATATTAAATAAAATTACTAAAAATCTTAAATTCCCTGAAAATGTGTGTTAGGGCCTTTTTACATATTTATTTTGGAAACCAATTCGGCATTTATGACTTGATTTAATTGTTTTTTTCCGCCCGGCTCACGATGTCGGTTCGTTAACGTTCGCTAATGTTTTATATTTAAAAAAAAATTAGTGATTTATAGTCAACTGTTATTCAACTAAAGGATATATCGGTGGTAGACAAAGCAAATGATACAAGACCAGGGAAAAACGCTTATAAACGGTATCTGAACAGATTTGTTGAGCTTAAAAATCATTTACGAAATGACGATTTATCCATTATATTTTACACATTATTTATATAGAATAAGTTCAGCCATTTCCATAACTTTTATCGACCACGTTTTCAATAGGTCATTCCCATCAACTTGATAATTAAGGGCTTAATGGTAATTAGCGTTTTTAATGACTTGTTCGTTATGGCAGTTTTAAGTACATGAGTGGGAAGAAGCTGCCTCTAATGCAGCGTCGGCAGGTATATAAATTTGATATACTCGCGAGCATAAGACACAAAATTCTACTCACATATACCCTACAGCAATCTTCGTGTTTACTATAAAAATCATAGTAATAGTCACGAACAAGACGAATTCATTGCTAGGTGAACTTGACAGCTCAGGTGATAATTTTTTGCTTCTCGCGATATTTCCAATGAGACAGTCAAATTATTTTTCTTTTGTTTATGAACTTTTTCGCGCCATTTTAATCTGATGGTTTTTTGTATGGTTTAGTGCAATTTCAAGAAATTTGTGTGAATTTAAATGTGAAAAACTAATATTAAATGTGATTTGAATTACAAACAATAATAAAAGTTTATATTTAACTCTTATTTAAAATTTTTTCCCAGCTGAACAATCTTAGGCGAATTTAGATTTTGACATTCACCATATGTTTTACATACATAGTACTGAATTCGCCTTCCCGCTTGCATTCTCCTGTATAAATTCGCCTTGATCACGAAGTCATATATTTGGTTGATGTCAAGGCTAATTCATTTTACCAGGTGACACTGAAATGACAGATGTTTTACTTTTTCCGATTTGCAAAACCTTAACTGTCAAAAGTTATTTGTTAAGTTAGTGCAAGGCGAATTCATAACAGGTGAAATTGACAGCGCAGCTGATAACTTTTTTTAAATTTTAATCTCTTTCAGATGTCAATGGCATAATTAAAACAAATTTAAAAAAACTATTTAAAAACAATTTTTTAAATTATGTATTGTATCTTGAGCACCAGCTACTATCCAGAATTCTCCCCAATCTGGCTGACCATTTTCACCTATGATCTGAGACTTTAATTTTCACGAAGTAATTAAAAGTTTCACGAAATTGTCTTTTCTTGTAAATTTTTTTTATTATATTTTTTCAAATTCCTTTTTGTGTTTATTGAATACTTGTGATGTATTTACTTTCTGTTTTTGATGTAGGACACCCAACTGACCATACACGAGATAGATAAAAAGCGGAATATTTAGGTTTTTATTCAATCCAATTTTAATTTAATCCAATGATGTTAGAATAGACAATAAATTCATTTAATACTTTAAAAAATTGTATGTTAAAGTAAAAAAAAAAAATTATAATAAGGTAAAAACGATGTTCGTAGTGGCTTCTGTTTCAAAGTAATAATAAATTAAAAAATTGTTTTAAAAGTTACGGCAACCTTAGCTACGATGCAGCGACACCAATTCGCCGTGTGTTTTAAACTACATTTATGTCTTATTTTATTTTTAACTAGAATTAAGGATACCATGTTCACGACATATATTTGTTCAACTTTAGGTTGAACATTTATATTTTTCCTTTGACGTTTGAAAAATATTTATTTTTATATATATTATTTTGTAGTGTTGTATTTATTGCTCTTACGTATAACTGGTATGAATTCGCCCTGTGCAAGTGTGTATGCGTATATATGCAGGTATATAATTCCTATACAATTTTTCAACACATGAACCACTCTAGCAACAATAAAACTTTGTTATATTGTTGTACTAGTTGCAATCCCAGTTTCACCTTGTAAAATGAATTCGCCTTAAATGATGCTTTGTTTACATTTCAACAGAGACCAAGGCGAATTCATTATTAGGTGGATGTATCGCCGAATTCAGGCGAATTCGTTTAATATGGCGGTATTTTCTCTGTCAAGTTTTGTTTACCTTTTCGGCGACATTTAAATTTTTGTACATGTTCTTTATCAACTACTTTTGACAGCTTAAGTGTGAATTCGCCTTTTTACACAAACAAAATACCTGTTGTTTTTTTTATTGTTGTATTGTTGTAGTGAAGCGTCTACCTTAATTTTTGTATCATGACAGAGATCTTCAAATCAGTTGATTGTTAGCAGTGTTGCCAAACAATTTTTTGTGCAAAATCTTCATTCCCAAGAAGCAAAAACAAAAAAATATTTAAGAAAAAATTTCTTAAAATGTTTTTCTTTTGATTTTTTTTATGTCAAACGTAAAAATAATGTTTGCCAATTATTACAAAAGAATGATTTCGCTAATATAACAAGATAAAAACAAACATTTAAAGCAAAAATTCAATACAATCAAAAAATTATTTTAAGTATAATTTTATGATAAAAAAAGTAAACATCTTTTGATGCTCGGAATATTTCACATATTAGAACCACCAACTTCAAAAATCGTAATTTGTAGCTTTTCAAAAATACACCCTCGTTTTTAGCTGCTACTAATACAAACTTATAACTATGAATGTATGTACATATATCTATGGCCACCATTGCTCTAATTACATTGCCATGTTAAAGTAATTACTTTAAATGTCGAAACATAAATAATGAGGAGTATTTTGATTAACACTTTAACTCATTTCTCTGCTATAAACATATTTTTGTTGAGAATGAGCATTAGAGTGGTTCGTCTTCCACTAGAATTCAATATAATATAAAAACAGTTCCAAAAATATTTTTTTTGCCACGCCTACAAATACCGCGCTTTTAGTGTTCTGTTCACTGTGTTGCCGTTTTTAGTCCGATCATAGCATTTTATATATCGGTGTTTATAGGTCTGCAAGAGCTGCATTTTTGCATTTAATAGTTTTTCACTAACACATCAAATTCTAGTCATTATTTAAAAAAAAATAGATTTGCACCCACCCTAATGTTAAATATTTTTGAACTCAGTTTTCAAAAGTCATGACTGGTACTATATTTTTTTCTAACCGCTCTAATAAACATGTGTGGATAAATATTAGTGGATGGGTTCTAGGTTCTGAATAATTTATTTAGAATATTGGGATATACGAGTAAAGTTGAATGTTTGAGAATATCTTTCAAAGTTTTCCAAGCCTGCTGATGTTAAGGTGGCTCCTAGCTAGGAAACATAAAAAACAAGCTGTTTATCATGTTTTTTTAAATTAAGAAATTTCAATTTTATTTTAAGGAAATTCTAAATAAAGCTTTAAAAAATTGTTAAGAAATATTTTTTTGGGGAAAAGTTGTTTACATTTTTTCTGGCATAAAAATCATTCACAAAAAAAGCTTTTTAAAAACGCGTGCTAAATTGTTACATGACCATATTCATAGAACAAATAAATGTACTTATTTCGGGATTATTTGAAAAATTTCTCTACAAAGTTTGTCAAATAATCCTTTAATAAAGATAAATATTTTGCATGAATATGGTCGTAAATATATAAAGAAAGAGCAGCAAGAAATTTAAACTTGGCAGGTTTTCAGTTGAACAAGTGATATGGAGTTGATATGTGGCAATGTTTCTTGCCACAGTTGCCAACAAAGTATTTTTTTAGCAACACTGCAGTTACACTTTTTAACACATTTCTTCGACTTTTATGAATTTATATTTTATTTAAAAACTTTATAATTCTATGTATGATATCAATTTTTTCCGTCGAGGTGAAAACATTTTATACGCACTAACCAAAGAGTCCATATCCTCCACTTTATGTCGGGCTGACCAAAACAGTGAACTTACCGACTAAAAAACTCCCTCTTCTTCCTGGGATAAAAATTTCCACCTCGGGACCGACTTAGTATTGCTTTGGGGTATATGCCCAATGGCTTAATCAGCCCTTCCCTTTACACTATCCTTCGTCTGGGATATTGATTTTTCGTTCGCAAAACTTTTTCACAGAGTCGCGATACCGCAAAAAAGTTGGTCTCGGCCACTATCATGATGCCCCCGACCTTCTCTACTATTATTGAGCCAGCTGCCATCTCCAGTTCTCTACGAGTTTCCGCCCATCGAATATACTTAAAGAAAGTGTGTTCAGCATCGTCCAGGACATCTTCTTCTTCTTCGTTTTAACAAAATGGGGTGCTACATTTGCAGTAGGTGGGGTAATAGCCGTGACCTGATAGCATTTGAGTTAGGTAATAGTTTACATTCCCATGCCTTCTGTTCAATAATTTCTCGATATTGGGAAGTAGGCGCTCCATTGTACAATATCATTTGGAGTTCTTAATATCATTTGGAGTTTTCTCAATTTATATTTGAATAAAATTTCCAGCAAAATTTTAAATTTTCTCAATTTAGTATTTATATTTTCAATTTTATTTGGAATTTTCTCAATTAAAACTTCAAATTCAGCAAAATATGAATATTTCCCAATTTGATGTTAAAATTCTCAATTTTTTTTAGAATTTTTTCAACTCAAAATGGAAATTCCCAATAAAATTTGAAATTTTCCCAATTTTTTTTAGAATTTCCTCAACTAATTATTTGAATTTCCGATTTCATTTGGAATTTCCTCTATTTAAATTTGAAATTTTTAAACAAATTTTAAATGTAATATTTATATTCTCAATTTCATTTAGAATTTTCTCATATTTAAACCAAGGCAGCTTTATACAGGTAGTGGCAGAATTACAATAAATACAACACCAACAAACATCAAAATTTTGACAACTCTTTGTAAATTCTACCAACAAAATACATGTTGATGTTTGTTGGTGTTGTATTTATTGTAATTCTGCCACTACCTGTATAAGGCTGCCTTGTTACCGATTTTCATTTGGAATTTTCTCAAATTAAATTTAAAATTCTAAACAAAATTTAAAATATTTTCAATTTGATATTTAAACTCTCGATTTTATTTGAAATTTTCTCAAATAAAAATTTGAACTCTCATTATATTGTCTCAATTTCGTATTTAACTTCTCAATTTCATTTGCCATTTTCTCATGTTCGTATTTAAATTCCCGATTTTATTTAGAATTTCTTCAATTTAAAATTGAAACTCTCAACAGAATTTAAAATTTTCTCAATTTGATATTTATATTCTCTTTTTTACTTCGGACTTTCTCAATTTGAAATTAAAATTCACAATCAAATATGAAATTTTTAAAATTTTATTTTTAAGTCTGTAGTCACACAGAACGATTTTAATTGCCGAACTTTTTAGCAATTTTCTTTTGGAATTGCTTTCTTGTCCACACACAAAAACTTTTTTCGGCAATTCTTGAGCAATTCTCTACCTTTTGCTTTATGCAATTTACATTGTATATGCTATGTGCATACACACACACGAGAGAAAAGTAAGGAATTGCTGAGAATTGCCGAGTACCGGCAATTCTTTTTCCCTTCTTATTCCCCGCACCGAAAGCTTCTATAAAGTCAAGAATTGCTCACTAAATGCCCGACTTTTTTTTAGAACTCTCTCAACTTCATTTTTGCTTATCCGATTTCATTTGGAATTTTCTCCATTAAAATTTGAAATTTTTAAAAGAAAATTTTAAATTGTCTCAATTTGATATTTGTATTCTCGATTTCATTCGGAATTTTCTCAATTTTATATTTACATTATTTCATTTGGAATTTTCTCACAGTAAATTTGAAACTCTCAACATAAATTAAAATGCTTTTAGTTCGATATTTAAATAATAAATATTTTAACTTTCAATTTCATATTTAAATTCCCGATTTCATTTGGAAGTTTCTTATGTGCTGTTCATAGAACACAGATGAGCACTTATCTAAAAAATTTTATATGGAACTGACTTTTCATACAAATTTTCTAGACGAGTTGCTCGTCTGTGTTCTATGAAGAGAAATTTAAATTTGAAATAAAAATTTAAAATTTTCTCAACTTAGTATTTATATTTTCAATTTTATTTGGAATTTTCTCAATTTAAACTTCAAATTCACAACAAAATTTGAAATTTTCTCAATTTGATATTAATATTCTCAATTTTTTTTAATTTTCTCAATTCGAAATTGAAATTCGCAATAAAATTTGAAATTTTCCCAATTTGATATTAAAATGATAGATTTTTTTTAGAATTTTCTCAACTACATATTTGAATTTCCGATTTCATTTGGAATTTCCTTTATTTAAATTTGAAATTTAAACAAATTTGGAACTTTTCACTTTGATATTTATATTCTTGATTTTATTTGATATTTTCTCAAATTAAATTTGAAATTCTCAACAAAATTTTAAATTTTTTCAATTTTATATTTAAATTCTCGAATGTTTTTACAATTTTCTCAATTTAAAACTGCAGTTCTCGATTTCATTTGGAGTTTTCTCAATTAAAAATTTAAATTTTTAATTTCATGTGGAATTTCCTCATTTTAATATTGAGATTTTCAATTTCATTTGAAAGTTTCCCAATATCATTTTGAATGCTCTCAAATTAAAAAAAAAAGAATAGTATAGTGCTAGGAACTTAGAAAGCTAGTGCTTTAGGAAGAACAATAAAAAAAGAAATAATACTTTCGGGTTTTCTTAAGAAACGGAATCGTCGGCTTGTTGAAGTTTTTAAACATTATTTTCATTTTTGAAATAACTGATTTATATTCATTTATAAATGATTGGCTTTGTTATTGAACGGGTTTTGTTCTAGTTTCAAAACATGTTTAGAAAATTACCATATTCGTAGAATGTAAATCAATAAAAAATATTTAACAATTTAAACCTCGCGTTTTTAGCACTTAAAAACTTCTTAATAAATACAAAATTTCATTCGGGCATACACATAAATAATTTATGTCTTGTGTCTAGATGTTGACTGAAATATAATTTTGGTAATTAATTTCTTTTTGTTTTCATTGCATGTCTTATTAAATTAAAAGGATCTGTCCTCATTTGCAATTAAAAGCTGATGAAATTCATTAAAAAACAAGGACATTCCGTTAAATGTTGTTTTAAAGACTTGTAATTATTTTAAAGCCTTACAATTAATTCATAACGTCCCAGAAATATACATACATACATACACATACTTGGCATGTACATACATATATTGCTATGTAAGTAAATAGTGGAAACAAAGTAAACAGACAACTACAGGGGCAAAAAAGCAGATCTTCAGCTTGTAGTATAAAGACACTCATTACAGAAATGTCAACAGTGCTAACAAAAATGTTTATGTATGAGTAAACACGCTCACTCGTACAATTTTATATGTCAGAGTATAAGAGTGTATATGTGTTTGTATAGCAAATGTATGACACATTAGAGAGACTCAAATTTAATAAAAAAGTTTATTTTACTTACCTAGCGTTTAGACAGGAAAGTATTTTCATGAAAGTTGCAATACACTCACACTTTTTTACTAACACACTCGCATTTTGCTTACAGTGTGTTTCCATATAGCTGTTTTGCTCAAAAATACGTGTTTTGCTCAAAACATTAACATGTTTTCCCATACATTTTTGAAAATAGCAAAACACTTCGAAAATGTTCTAAACAACACTGCTCTTACTCGATAATATAAAATACAACATTGGGCTATTCATCCAAAGTGATTGAAAATTTCGAAAAAATTACATATTTTCATACATAAATTCAACAAAACAATTAGAATTTTTTATTCTTTCAGCCAAGACTTGTTAATATATGTTTCTACATGTTTATAATATACGAAAGAACAGTAGAAAAAAGGAAGAACAATAAAAAAGTTTTAAGATTTTAAGATACATACTGGTATATTATAGATTCTATGGAATGGAGTTTGCTAGCCATCATGGCGGTTGGGACTTAAATGTGTATAATAGAAGTTTCAGATTATTCTTCAGCAAATACGAGTATAAAACTGTGCTCCAGCTAAAGCAGACTATAAGACTGTATATCTAGTCCAAGAGCATTGATACCTTCGCTTAATGGCATAAGCGCTCGCCAGCACAAAATAGTTTATAAAATAAAAATAAATTGAGGAAAACAACAGCAAATGTTTTCGCCTATAATTTGACTCGCAATAGTCTTTTTACGTCAATACTATTTTTTTCGTTTTAGGACCAGGTGTATTGCCTCACCATTCATATTGCAATGAAGTCTTGGCTTCTTTGCAACCCAATTTTTATATAATTATTGCAAAATTGTAAAAATTGTAAAAATTGTAAAAATTGTAAAAATTATTGTAAAAATTTAGTCTAAGAACAAAATCCATAAATCCAATACAAAATTGCCTCAAATTGATAGAACCGGTTAATAAACTCCTTCCTGAAATCTTAAACGGATAAAATCTATTAAAAACCAAAAATCGTACTATATATAGCATCAGTTATGATACAACTTTTTTACAACAACTATTCTATTCTTAGCTAGGCTAGGATGTAAGGTAAGGTGAACGTGTGATGTGTGTGGATTTTGGGGACATGACAAAACAAAATTTTTATGGGACAAGTATGGTGGGCGAGTGGAGAACCATACCATCTGTTCTCTCTCTTAATTGTTTCCTAGTCGCGTTCAGTAAGTTTGTTTTTTCTTTTTTTGTAAATCTAAGTAAGTTGTGGTAACAAAAAAATAAATGTGTGATGATCTTGGAGAAGTAGGTTGCCGGTTGGAACTCGCCCTGATGCAGCGACTGAGCTGGTTGGCATAGCAGCGACTTTTCCGCACGTAAGATCATAACAATATGGCATCAATACAGATCAGGGAACATGTTTTTTTTTTTTTGAAACATGCAAAATATCAAAAACAAGTTTGATATTTTGGAAACCAAAAACGAAACATGATTTTTAACAAGAAACATCGCTTCAGTCGACGGAATATCAAAAGAAACATTCATATGCTCCCTTTAATGGTTCCTCGTCTGTATTGAAATAGGAACCATTTTTAACTGGCCTTATAAAGTTTACAAAAACTTCAAATAAATTGAAAATAACCTAACGTCAAACTGACTTCGAAAATTCGAAATTAAAAACACTTCATATATCAGTGGAAACACTTCGGCATATTTTCCTCAAAACAAGTGTTTTCCTTTGTAGTGGAAACATGGTATTACTTTCCACTCAGCTTTCAGTAAAAATTTCATGAAACAAATTTTTTGACGTTTTCTGAAAGTAAAATGACACATTCCGTTGCCACCTACAAAGAATAATACAAAAATGTAGTATTGTAGTAAAATAATAATTATAAAATTAACTTCTTTTGCAAGTCTATGAAAATAATTATGATGATTTTCGTTGTATTGTATGTTTAACACATAAAGAATACAATTAAAGTCTTTTTATAAAAATAATATCAAATGATACGGTCCTTAAATTTGTATATGTAATAAATTTGGCAACTCTGATTAGTAAGTAAACAAAATAAGAGGGTAGAAAAGTAGAGGAAAATTTTGCCTCGACAGCATTTTTAAAATGAAGTTTAATTTTCATGAAAGTCGTGTATTTCATTGAAATTTTTATTTATAATGCGTACACAGAAATTTCATGACAGTACTTTCTTGTGTAAAGGCAACGTTAATTAATTTAAAACATCGAAAAAATCTCTGAAATTAAACATAAAAACTCGTTGGGAAAATAATATTCTCTTTAAGAACAGTAAGCGGTTGGTAACAGCGCAATTGAAATTAGCGCATCAAGCGCAATTTATGTGCCAAAAATCTTCATGCACGCACATAATAGAGTTGGGTAGTTCGCGAAGGAACTAGTAAAACTGAACTATTCACTTGAGGAGAATTCTCCGAGCTCTTTTAATTCCGTAGTTCATGTTTCTTTCTTTTGTCTTTGTTTTCTTTGCATTCAGGCTTATTTTTTTCTGGTAGTTGTATACAGAAGTAGCCAAAAAGTTGTGGCTTAATTTGACGTAGAAAATATAAAATTAGACAAGAAAATTTTGTTTAACACAAATTCTGTTCTTTCTTTGTAGTATCAAAGCAGATGATTTGATATGAAACGAAAAAAATATATGAAAATAATCGATAGTTATCGCAACTAAATCATTTTTTCTTTTTTCTGCAGGCTAATATTAATTTTTGTCTATGACTGGTGCTCTAATGGATCTCAAAAACTTCTTTAAACGCAAATCCTGCTAAAACTAAGGCAATCACTTTTGCATACAGTCATCGCTGCTTTACTGACCTAGACATATTCTTGAATGGGGTGCGTATTTCTTTTGTTGACCAGCTTAAATGTTTAGCTATAATATTTGACTCAAAACTTTCCTTTTCATACCATATCGATGTAGTAAGTGGTAAACTTTTCGCTGCTCTACGTGGAATCTACGCTGCGAACCTTTCACTTTCCCTTCGTATCAGATCACCACTTTCATGGACATTACTAATGTCGCACATTCTTTAGGGTCTTGAAGTTTTTTCGGTTACATCCTCCATTTACCTGAATTGAATTAACCGTCTCATTAACATTGTTGTACGTTTTGTCTATAATGTGCACGGATGCGAGCATATGGTAGTTTTACTAAATTTCTAATGATTCGTAATTTGGTCCTGTTTCACAAGATTATGAAGACTTCCATAGCCTTAGCATTGTATAGATCATTTATGTTTCAACGCTCTTCTAGGAATCCTCAACTACTTATACCGAGAATTTCTTGTTCTCTTTTCGATAAATTTTTTGTGGAATATTTTACCTTTTTCCCTGCGTATATATTCTCATTCTAATAACGTTTTCGTTTAAAAATTTTAATGTTTTCATCAATGCTTTGAATAACTTTGCTTTTCGCCTACATATTTATCTTCGGTTATTCCACTGATTTGAACATATTCTTTCCGCGCTGTGATAATGTTTGTTTAGATCGTTCCGTGTGTTAAGTTCACAAACATTAGTCCTCCTTTCCTCCTTCTCATAATCTATTTTCCTAGTTTCAGTACTATGCACTGCATATGTAGGGGCTATCTCCTGAGTACTGAATTAACTATCGTATCGAATAACATTACAATACATCTAAATTATGGCAACCGATGCATATTGGGTCGTAATTTAAACAAAATGCAATAGATTGAAGACCATACGTTCCCTAAAAGTAGGAATACAAAAAATAAATCCTTTAACTTTTTTATATTATTGCAATACAGTTTATTCGATATCGTATGCCGTGATACCAAAATGAAAAATTTCGATAATTTTGCTTGATATCGTATGCGGTGATTTGGCCCCTGGTTCAAGATAAAAAAATGCTTTCTTTCTTATTTTTGTCAGCTGGGGAGCTAGTATTAAGCTTTGTATACTCAGGCTATGCTGCTATGATGTAATATAATTATATTGGCCCTGGAGGCATTGTATTGCATATTTTGTAAATAAATGAAATGAAATACACTTTCTACGACACATTTTTTATCACCTTTTTATACTAATTTTGTGCAATTTTTTGAAAAATTGAAGCGGCAACACTGGCTGAGATTTCAGAGATTTGAGTGTGATCGTGCATGTGTTCGATTTGTAGAAACAACTGGATTGTTTGGCCATCAATTCAAATCAGCTAAAATGTTTTTCAACTGCCGAAGCTATACATCACTAATTCCTACACACACACACGCACACACACACACACACACATAACCATACTTATATTCACACTCTTACACTCCACTATAGTTCAGTAATATATTTAATAATTTGAACTGAAAACATTTTGTTACATTAATAAATAAGTTAATTATAAGTAATTACAATTATACGTACTTGCAAGTATTCTGTAAAATAATATTTAAGTCATAAATGAAAATAAATTTATTAAATTAAAAACGAGCAAAAAGAAAAAAAAAATTGAAGAGAGAAAACAACTAAAAAAAATGTAAATGTAAGAGTGAATGTACAGGAGAGTTCAAGAAAAACAATTTTTAAATATGTAAAATGTATGAATAAGTAATGATATGTATATTTGTATGTGTGTTCACTAACACAAGTACTCGTATAGTATTACATAAGTTAAAATTAAAGACTTTTTGTTATTCAATAAAAAACAAATAAAGAAGATGAAAAAATAATTCTATGAAAAGAAATAAAGGCAAATATGGATTATAAAAGAAAAAAAAAAAAAATAAATATGAGCTTTGGAAAAAGACCATATTCAAATATTAAAATCCTTGTGTTTAATTCAATTATTCCATTAAATGAAATGTACAAACGTAAGTATATATTTGTTACTAAATCAAATTGAATTAAGCTTAAGCTATGAACTAGTGATGATATAATAACAGAAGTTAAATTCAATTGACGTTATAAAGATAAATTGAAGTTATAAATTCAATGGTTTTAGGGTCAAAAAGGCTGAGGCTTTTTGAATTTCTCGCCTTTTAATTAAAATGGCTACATTGATCCTGTTAACAGGTAACTGCCACTTAAACCTTTGGACCAGTACTCAGGGGCTGACCCCTACATATGCAGTGTATTGTACTGCAACTAGGAAATTAGGTTATGAGAAGGAGTTAAGGGGAAGTAGTGTTTGTGGAGGTTTAACCTAAACAATAACAACACGAAAGACCATCACAGACTCTATTACAGCGTTTGAAATGTTGGAACTAAATTAGTTAAAACTGATCAGTGCCCAGTGTATATACATACCTTCGACACTACTCAGACTAACAAAATTTATTCCAACATTTTCCACACTACAAGGTAGTGTGGAAACACGTGTTCACAGCTTGCTACATTCGTTTTGTTGCTTTTTTATAAAAAAGTATTAAAAGAAATTAGCACAAACAAGATCAAATAATACGAATATCGAAATTAATAATAACTTTTTTTTATAGCTGTGTATGAGAATGATTTTCCACAGCAGTTGACTTGATGCAGTAGATTACAAATACGTGCTGCGGTGTGTGCTTAAATGGGTGGCATGTCATAATGTCCAGTGCCATAATGTCCATGGACACTATGACACACATAAACGTGTCATAAGGTTCATGGACATTATGATACTTTTGAAAATGTCATAGTGTCCATGGGCATAGTGACACTTTGCAAATGGACACTGTGACACACATAAACGTGTCATAAGGTTCATGGACATTATGATACTTTTGAAAATGTCATAGTGTTCATGGGCATAGTGACACTTTGAAAATGTCATAGTGTCCATGGGCATAGTGACACTTTGCAAATGGACACTGTGACACACATAAACGTGTCATAAGGTTCATGGACATTATGATATTTTTGAAAATGTCATAGTGTTCATGGGCATAGTGACACTTTGCAAATGGACACTGTGACACACATAAACGTGTCATAAGGTTCATGGACATTATGTTACTTTAGAAAATGTCATAGTGTCCATGGGCATAGTGACACTTTGCAAATGGACACTGTGACACACATAAACGTGTCATAAGATTCATGGACATTTTGATATTTTTGAAAATGTCATAGTGTCCATGAGCATAGTGACACTTTGCAAATGGACACTGTGACACACATAAACGTGTCATAAGTTCATGGACATTATGATACTTTTGAAAATGTCATAGTGTCCATGGGCATAGTGACACTTTGCAAATAGACATTATGTCATTTTTAAGAATGTCATAAGGTCCATAATTAAAAAAGAAGTTAAATAGCCGTATATTTGAATGATAATGTGAACCAATAAAAGCCGTTCCCATTATTGGTTTACACTTTCGGTGGCAAAACTTTGACGCATAACTCTTACTTATATTGCCCATAAGAAATTGACACTTCCACTCTTTTTAATTAAACAAGGGATTATTTTAATACAGAATTTTTTTTATATTCTCTTTGAATTTACGACTTAGCATTCCCTTAAAAAATTAAACCAAAAAATTTAGTTTTTTTTCCAGAAATGAGTTTTTACAGAAGTATAAAGTATCTTATCATCAAAATAAATAATCTTTTATAGAAATATTTTTAGGCGTGTATTACTTTCCAAAATCTGTCTATAGTAAAGTCAAAGCAAGGTTGAATTACTTTTCTTAGGTTTAGTGTCCAATTTTTAAAAACATGGAGAAGCAATTCTAAAGCACTTGCAAGGCGTTAATAAGACATTTTTTGGCTCTGTCATGTATTTAACGCATTTTAAGATTTCTGTCACCTGACTGTTGATGCTGATATGAGGTGTTTTTTCTTCGCCGAGTTTTCCTTCATACTTCCTTTATGAGTAATCAAGCAATGCAAATAATAAAGCTTATCAGAAACAAAGCGAATCAGAAACAAAAGATATCGAAGAAAAATATCTTTTGTTGCTGATTCGCTTTGTTTCTGATAAGATTTATTATTTGCATTGCTTGATTACTCATAAAGAAAGTATGAAGGAAAACTCTGCGAAGAAAAAACACCTCATACCATAATACAGCTGCCACCGTGCTTCATCGTCTTCACAGTGTACCTGGGATTTAAGGTTTTGTTTGGGGGACGTGTCACATTTGTTGTGCCGTCAGACTGGAACAAATTGAACGTGGACTCGTCGCTCCAGAGAACTTTATTCAAGTAACGTGGGACTTTCCTTAACATTTCCCTGGCAAACCGCAACCGCTTTCTAATATTTCTTTTTGACACATGCGGCTTTTTTTCCGGATGCATTCACGAAGTACTGACTCTTGCAAGCGCCTTCTTATCGTTCTTGCACATATTTCTCTGCTAATTTGTTCTTTGATTTTAGTTTTTATTTTACGGGAAGACAAGAACGGATTTTTCTTACTAACCCTACAAATAATTTTGTCTTCTCCTGGAGTGGCCTTTCGTGATCTGAGTTTTCTTGCTGGGGCTTTAAACACGTTTATTCTATTATACAAGTGAATTGCATCAAATACCATTATTTGGGAGCAGGAAAACTTTTGTGCAGTAGCCGACATTGACAGCTTCTCATCTTTGTAGCACTTCACAATCAGTTCCCTCAATTTTGGAGTACATGACTTTTTTTTGCCCTTTATGAGTAATCCAGCAATGCAAGTAATAAAAATTATCAAATTCAAAAACTTGATTGAGCAATTGGACATACATATATCGGTATCTGAGGATTTTAATATTATTGTCAATACATAAAGCAATTTTCTTTCATATGATGGCTTATCAGATAAATAAAAGCACTTGCCCGTTATATTATTATATATGTACGTATATATTTCTTTTCAAATAACAGCAGGTCACAAAAGGTGTTGTCGTTTTGACAACATTCGTTCTTAATTGAAAGGATCTCATCTTGACAACAAGACATTCTCATTCTAATACCGGTATTTTTGTGCCATCTATTCGCAATTTGACGGCGGTATGTTCAGAGTTTGACAACGGTTTGTCCACAATTTAACGAGATATGCATTATTGTTCGCTAACAAAAATTCAATAACGTATTTTTTCTCTTTGTGTACCTATACGTCCACATACTCGTATATAATTATGATAAAGGTATTAAAATTTTCCACTTCTAAAAATTTTTGATTATAACTTAAGTTATGGACGTTATGCCACTCTGCAAATCGCCATAAAGTCCATGGACTTTACGGCACCACCCTGATGGACATTATATCTTTTTCAAAAGTGTCTTAACGTCCATGGACCTTTTGACACTTTTAAGTGTGTCATAACGTCCATGGACTTAATGCCACTGGACGTTACGACATGCCACCCTTAAATGTAAGGTGTTTATCTCTCAAATGACGTCTTCAGAAGTTGCGCAGACAAGGAAGAATAGGAGACAATCCTTCATCTCCTTGGAACATGCCCGGCATTGGAGTACTATTGCCTAAGATACCTACGCGGGAGGAGCTTCAATACCCTATCAAGTCTGGCCTCGGTCAATCCGACCGCGTTAGCTTCTTTCATAAGGAGCAGCGGATGGCTAGTACATCAGCAAGTTATGCCACATTAAGCAGTTTTCCATCTCTCCTTTCCCTCGCCTTCACTCCCACTATATATCCCTCTAACTTTTCTATTCCACTTTTCAAGCAATCACAAAGGGAATGATCTTCAGGCCCCAACTGAGCTGGATAATCCAGGTACTTTTTGGAGAATCCAGCGGCCAGCCTACCTAACCTATCTCACAAATGTCTCTTTTCGTGATCAACAAGTTTTGTTTTGTGTTAAAAAAACATTGCGAACAATATTTGGCAAACGTGTTTGCACAGTTTCCTTTGATTTTTCTTGTGAGAACTTCGTTTCTCTAGCATTCTAAATCTCTTCCGGCAATATTTGCAAATGTAACGTTTAATACACTCATGTATCACTTTAACATGCCTTGAAACCGGATTTTTTTTATTAAATACTTGCGGGCTCTAAGAGCGCATATGAGAAATTAACTCTGAACTTGACACTTTTCCAATACCATATTCTGGGCAAACATGTTCTTTCATGCTCTTGTGCCGTTTTATATGATCTTTTAGATCCGAATTTACGTCTACAAATGTGATCCATTTAAAATGCTATGTTTCACACCTCTAGTTCTTTATCGTTATTTTGAGCTGCAAGTTCTTCTAGTGTGCAATTTCTCGATGCATTTCTAGATTTACAGCTTCTGGAAAAGCAACGTCACAATTTCATAATCTCATCTAAAAAGCATTGATTTTATATGAACAAATAAAGCATTATTGTTTGAAAACGCTTCGGCGCAATGTGTACATTGAAAAGATGTTTTTTTTTTTGGCTCAAATGTGTTTTCCGAACATGGCCATCTAAACAAACTTGCTTATCAAATTTTTTCTTAGAATCAGGGCAATCCCGATTTCCTTTCGAAAGTACTACTTCTCCATTGTATTTTTCTATCTCGATCTACTTTCGAAAGTCAAACTTTCCCATCGGAGCTGTGGGACTAGAATTTCTAGCTTTAGCATTTGCTAAACGTAACGCCTCTTCATCAGTTTCTTCTTTGGCTTCACCTTCTAGATATGACGGCAAGATAAATTGAGTATCCATCGCTTCAAGCTTAACTTGTAAAGGAATATTTTCCAGTACTAAATAAATTATTGAGAATTGAAAAAGACAAATGCTCTAATAATACCTGTCAAAACACAAAAACAAGCTTTTTCATTTATACACGTCTCTAACATTTCTTTACACATTTTTTGTGTTTTTTGGACAAGGATTTCAAAAGCATTTTTTTTTTAAATTCCTTATAATTTATTTAAATGGTTGGAATATAAAGTTGAATGTTTAAGGCACCCACAGACGATATGTTTTTACGTCTGTTTTTTTAATATGTAATTCCTCATGTACTTTTTCATGTCTGTCAAAATTTTAATTTTTACAGACGGTTTTTAAAATGAGCTCATAAACGTACATGTACATTTACGTCTGACATTGTCCATGCTTTTTATTATTATAAAAAATAACTATTTAAAACATATTAAAATATTACTGCATTAAAATTTCCTCAAGCCAACTATTTATACCGACCAAAAACGGCCTCTGAATTGTTCGCAAGGCATAGAGTTAGAACTCTATGACGTTTAAACATAAAAAAATAGAACACCCTCTATTTGAAATTTTGTCAGACGACTTTGTTCATGTTTTTTACAGACGCAATGTTTTTGAGGTAACAGACGACATGTAGGCATTTTACATTGTGAAAAATGACATGTACATTGTTAAAAACATATCGTGTGTTATCTACTTTAAGAATATCTTTCAAAGATTTCCAAGGCTGCTGATGATTGGGGTGGCTACTATGAAATGTTGACATATAGACAGTTGGGAAATTAGAAAACAAGCTGTTTATAATTTTTTGATTTGTATCAGTGTTAGAAGCTAATATAGTGAATTAAACTTAATTGTTTTTATTATAGAAACTGTTACCACTTCCATGGCAAAGAAATGGTTTATTGAATTTTGAACGTTCTGTACACCCCGTTAAGGTCTTCATATTCGAAACAATTGAACAAATTCACGATATGGGATTGGAGATTGGAAATGAGATAGATTGAGGAAGACATACGCATCTCACATGGCACAGCTGCCTTAATTTTGAATATTAGCTTGAGTATGAGAAAGTTTCACGCAAGATGTGTGTCGGGTTTGCTCACAACTGAACACATATGCAAAAGTGTGACAATTTCGCAGAAACATTTGGCGTTGTTCAACCGTATATGGAAGAGTTTTTTTTTGTCATTTCATAACAGTGGATGAAACGTGCAACACCCCGGAGCTCAAACAGCATTATAAACAATAGTGACCTTATGTATAATAAAAAACCTTGTGCTAACTAATTACTTTTTTTTATTATACATAAGGCCGTAGGTTTCTCGATGCGAATCGACGACAAAGAAGGCAAAGCTGGGTTTGTCGGTTAATAAAGTCATGGTGAACGTTTTTTTTTTTTGTATTATGACCAAATGGTAAATATTATACTTCCTTATTATGTCGATTCCATGATGAATTGAAACAAGACCGCATGTGGTTACGAAAAAAAATTATTTTTCACATGTGCAATTTTCATGGTAAAAATCTAGAAATTAGGCTATGAATTGCTCTCTCATCTGCTCTATTCTCTAGATTTAGTCTACACTTAAAACCGAGCATGAGCAATCGCGACAGCCATTTCGCGGATAGCTTTTATATTCAAATATTAACAAAATATAAATGTATTATACTCAGATACCCTACGTGCTTTTATTCGCCGGTTCAATGCACTTAATAATGAATGGAAATGCGGATTTTATTTATTAAAGAGTATTTCAAAACCGAGCCTTATGTTCTGCGTCATACGCTGCAGTAAAGTTGAGTTTAGTCTGCAAGTGATGCATTTAATTTTCCCATCTTCTTTGATCAAGAGTTATTGATCGCGGCAATTATTGCTATTATTAAAAAAAAATCATGGCTGAAGCCAGATTTTAACTTGAATCAGAAAAATAACATCATATAGTATTACAAACGTCTTATTGTAAAGTGATTAACTAATAAATAAATACGACTATCCGCAGGGAAGGCTTTGTTTTGCCGCCATGTTAGTAAACTTTAGTCTTGACATTTCATATTTGGCAGTCGTGAAGTGGACACGTGGTAAATTATGGAAAAATATTCAAAAAACCAACGTGTTTTAATCGTTGAAACATTTTATTAAAATCAATCATCGATTTTTATGAAAAAATTTCGTATGTGAATAAATAATAGTCGGTTCTGGGCAATGTAAACTCCTCAAATTATACATCTGTCACCTTTATATCCATTAAAAGTGACAGTTTGGTGTGAAATTTGGCCAGGAGTGATCATTGGAGCTTTCTTCTTAGAAAATTAAAACGGCGTAACTGTAACTGTGGATGGAGCGCGATATTGTGATATCCTGTCTCGAAAATTTGGACATTTCGATATTTCGAGACTATACTGTACTACATTAGTTAAAAAGTTGTAGATATTCTTCAATAATTTAAATAAATAAAATAAAGAAACGTTAAAGTATTTCTAACTTATTTCTATCGAAGTATTTGAGTGGTAGATCAAAAATTTCTTTCGAAATATTTGAGTTGACTCTTCATGGTTAATTTATGCAACACATTTGCGTTAAGCTTACTATTGCTGTTATATATATATATATATATATATATGTATATGTATATGTATATGTATATGTATATGTATATGTATATGTATATGTATATGTATATGTATATGTATATGTATATGTATATGTATATGTATATGTATATGTATATGTATATGTATATGTATATGTATATGTATATGTATATATATATATATATATATATATATATATATATATATATATATATATATATATATATATATATATATATATATATATATATATATATATATATATATATATATATATATATATATATATATATATATATATATATATATATATATATATATATATATATATATATATATATATATATATATATATATATATATATATATTTATTCTGAAGCGTTCAGTTTATTTGTGTGTGTTTTTCAAAATTAGTTATATAAAAAATAATAAAAACTATACAAATATTAGTTAATTCGTAAAAGTGGGTATAAAAATAAAGATTTGCAAGAAAGAGGTTGCTTTAAAACTTATCTCGACAAATGCATTTATGTATGTTTTTTAATGTGTTTGAATTTCATGTGTATTTTTACAGAAAAATTTGTTAATTTGAAATGTAGTTTTTTAAATATGTTAATTGGAAAAAATATATTCAATAAATTAAACACAATTTTTTTGTATATAAAAGTTATGTGTGTGTTCATATGTATGTAATCATTATGTAATATTGTGATGTTCAACACTAGTACGATTGATTTTGACAATAGTTAATAAAATTTTCCATGGTTGTATATGACAGTTAAATATTAATTTTTACCCTAGAAGTATTCGTCATGAAACAACTATTACGACTTTTACCAAATACAGTTGTTTTCGGTTAAAGTAGCCCCGCTTAATTGAGTTTCTCGCTTTATTGCACTGAATATCATGTAACGAAATCACACAGTATAACTGTCTATTTAAAAATACCCGTTTAGTTGAGTTCCGTTTAATTGCGTCACCCACTTAATTATTTCGCAAAATGAGAACACATTATGAAAAACTTGAGCAAATGTTTTGGTTAATTGTTACTGTCGGCTTAATGAGCTTTTGCTCCACAAATGTAAAAAAAAAATTACTTTAAGGCACAAAGTCGTGTTTCATGCTTTTGCTCGTCATGCAGAAGGGGTTTTTTTTGCATTATGCAAAAGAGAACTTTGATTCATATGTTTTTGTGAGTTGTTTACATATATAGTGGAAAATTTTCAACTGGTGAAGAGTTTGCAAAAATGACTTCGAGAAGCCACATTACTTTAAATATTAAACAAAAATGAAATTTAATTGATGATTCACAAAAATATTACAAAAGTTAACGAAAAATTTTAATTGAGCAAGCCCTAACAATATGGCTTAAACAAATGCGTGAATAGGGAGCCTTAATTTTCCCAACATTATTTTGGAAAAGGCTAAAAAGTTCGCTGTGAAAATGGGTTTTGTTTTCAACCCGAGTAATGGTTGGCTTCATCGTTGGCAGAAAAGGGAAGGCACAATTTAAAAAAAGTCCAAGGAGAAGATGCGTCTGCCGATATTGATGGGGCATTTCTTGATAAAGTTTTGCCAAACTTAATATCAAAGTATGAGCCTTCAGATATATTTAACGTTGATGAAAGCGATTTGTTCTTTCGAACATTGCCTAATAAATGCCTAATTATTCAACCAAACAGTCATTGAACTGTGTCAATGTACTTCGATATATATCTTTTTTTTATCTTGGAAAAATACTCAGGGGATGGCCCCTACATATGCGGTGCATTGCACTGGAACTAGGAAAATAGGTGTTTGTGGAACAATAACAACACAAAAAACCAAAACAACCTCTATTATAGTATTTAAAATGTTGGAATTAAAATAATTAAAACTGTGTGTAGTGTGGAAGATGAAGATATAGAAAATCGTATTATCGAAAGCCTTATCAAATCTAAAATTCAAATGTTGATGACAGGGTTTTTTTTTAATCATATTTAGTTGAGCACATGTATGTATGTATAATGTTTTGTATAACATACATTAATATACATGCCCTTATATATTTTTATTTTCTGATCTTTTATATTGAATTTTGTAATTTTTGTTCTTGTTCCTTTTTAAATATTGTACCATGAACGTACCTGATTTTTTTTTATTTTGTTTCAACAGAGATAGAAAATTTTTTAACGTAATAAATATCGAAATAACTTCTATTTTCTATCTACGCATGGGTGTTTCACGTTATTGCACGCCTTGCTCAATTAAGCGATTTTCGTTTTAATTGAGTCGGCGACTCAATTAACCGAGCATTGCTTAATTGGGTTCCCGTTTAATTGCGTCAAAAATCGTGCATTTTTAGAAACTCAATTAAGCGGAAATAACTATATATGGTTATGTGGTATAGCGTTGGTTCTTGGCTGTACTTAATTTTGTAGAAAAAATTTAGGTTGAAACCATATTATGTAGTCGTGTTCAACCATATAATCCAACAATAGTATTTTGTCCTTAATATATTGTTATATCAACCATATTCCATATCATACCATTATCTTTTACGTGTACCATAGCTATAAATTATATTTTTTTTTGTTAAATAATTAACTATTAGTATGGATTTTTTTAAATTAAATATAGAACTCTTAAACTAATCAATACATTATTATAAATTGGTCAAGAAGGTTTCATGTATTGAAATGAACTTGAATAAATAAATAAATATTTTAATTGTGTCACATATAATTCTAATTACTTACTGCATACATATTTTTGTGTTCAGAAAACAAAGCAATGGCGATGTACAGTCATACATACACAAATTTTGTTGCTGCTAAATTTCTCCTTAGCCAGAGTTGGATTTCTCTCTTAGTCGGAAATAAAATATAAATGAAAAAAGAAAGAAACGGAATATTTGTTTTAAATTGAAACATGTTTCCTTTTTTAAAACACACACATACTTATTGCTTCCATATTTATTGTTCATATTTTCCAGTCCGCAAATTATAACTATCAATAATATATTGTCTGCTTATTAAGAAAAATATACTTTTCAAATTATATCTGTCAAAATTTAATACTCTACTCATTTCTTGTCGATAACAAATGTTAACAATAGACAGACAGCTGCTGGACCGAACAGGCAGCAGACTACGTGACGTATAAGTCATAAAGAAAACACAACATGAAAGCTAAATATAACTCATACGTCAGGTTTTTTTTTGCTTCTGCTTGTGTTTATGTTTTTAATTTTGAAAACAAAAAGTTAGAGAGAGAGAGAGAGAGAGAGAGAAAAAAAATACAGGCAAAATAACATTTTAAAGCCAAAATTGTAAAAGTATAAACATAAATAAAAAAAAAAAACCAAATTCTATATTGCAATTCATTCATGCCTTGAATGAAAAATTATCTTGAAATCTGCTTAAGCGAAGTGGCCGCTTTGATTTACTTGTGCAAAAGTTTTGTATATTAAAAGTAAATCGTAGTAAAAGTAAACCTCTTGTTATATTTAACTTTATTTTATTTTCATAAAAAAAATTGCAAGCTTGAGTGGAATTTGTTTTACATCAAAAATACTTTGCATTAATTTCTGTAAAGGTAATTTTTAATTTCCAACAACGCCTTTTAATATTTTTTCTATTTTTTTTTTTGTATTCAATAACAAATTAAACTATTCATTACAGCTTTGAATTAATCTTCATGTTTTTGTGCTTTTTTTGTTGTTGCTTTTGTTATCAAGCCAAATGAAATGATGATTTTGTTTTCTTTATGCTCGAATAAAATGGGGGAAAAAAATCTTCATTATCTGGTAAAAAAGAGAAAAAAAACCGAAAGCAAATATTGCATTTCATTAAAAAAAATATATACTGCACCTGAACAACTGCCATGCCTGAGTCGTACAACTCCTCCTGAGTTACTGGCAGCACCTGGCCCTGTCCTCTCTGCAACTTTCCTCATTAACAACCAGCAAAATGTTGTAATAGAATATGAAAAAGTTGTTAAAACAATTTTCAAGCACTCATACAAATCCAAACAGCAAACAGTGACAAAGATAAATGCAAAAATTAAAAAGAAGGGGGAAATGATAAAGGGAAGCTGGAGCAAAACGTAACATGAAACTTCAGAGAAGCTCTTAATCACTGAGTCGTATCTCTAAATAGTTGGTAAAACATTGATATACAATATTAAATATGCTCTGTGTTGTTCAGATAAAAAAAAATGTGTAATAAAACATTTTGTTTGAAGTCTTTTGCATTTATGCTCAACTGTATTTATTATCCTCATTTCTCTACACTTCCTCAAACAGTGAAACAAGGTAAACCGGCACACACACACACACACACACACACTTACATAGCCTGATAGACTTATTTTCAGCTATCCAATTTTCATAATGACGGATGAAATGACATAAACATTAAAGCACAAGATGACTAATTCAATTACACGTGTTCTCTGTGCAGGCCCAAGTTTCTTCTTTTTTCCATGCAACAAAACTACAAGTAGATTTACAATACAAACAAACAAAATTATATTCCAAGCACAAGCTACAAATATATACACAGATATGTTATTGTCAGTGTTTGCTAGTTAATATTTGCCGGCTTATGTAATTATGGTTACGTGAACTTAATATACTTAATATTCCAAATTTTAGTCTTATTAAATATGAAACAAACCATTTGTAAAAAAAATTATAACATTTTTTAAAAGCTTACAAACAACATGATTTATGAATTATGCAATATCTGAAAATCTGTAAAACCACTCATTTGGAAATATGCAAAGCTCACATTTTAACTGTCCAACAAACAAAATTAATGGCAGACATTTAAGACTTCTTAATTAATTTTAATGCTAAGGCAAAAAACCAAAACACATGTAGTCTTTCTAAATTAAATTTAATGGGAAAGGATTTTTGTTTTTTGCGTAAAGATGAAGAATATGGAAAATAATATCGGGTGGTTAAATTTTAATGACCAATGTTGAATATAAATCACAGCTAAACGTCAAGCTTCTTTCTGCATTTCACATTTCTTAATCTCAGACTAATTCATTTTTTTTTAACATGGAAAGACCCCCAGTCGACCAACCTGTTAAAAATCTTCAGTCCTATTATAGTAATTTTTTCGGTCGATTTAATCGTCCAAATGTGCGTACAATAAGAAAAATAGTGTAAAACTTTCAGCACACCGGGTCTATAGCAAATGTGAAACATCCAGTGCATGCTCGTACAGCTCGTTCTGCAGAAAATATTGCTGCTGTTTGCGATAGTGTGACTGAAGAGCCACCTCAACTCGTCATCGTGCCTAACAACTGCACTCCTCACGTTCGTCGTCGATGAACATTATGCATAAAGACTTGCATTTACATGCTGACAAGGTATGATTAACTCAAGAACTAAAGCCTCGTTATCATTCCAAGCATGGTGAATAGTCGGAATGGTGGCAAGAAATGGCGACAGTGAATGATCAATTTTCGAAGAAAATTATCTTCTATAATGAATCAGTGGATTCGTCAATAAGCGAAATTGCCGCATTTGGGCGCATGATAATCCAAGAGTGATTGCCAAATAAACAATGTATCCTCAAAGAGTGACTGTTTCGTGCGATTTTTAGGCTGGTGGCATCATCGGGCTATTTTTTGTTCAAAATGGCCGGTCAAGTAGTTACTGTGAATGGCGTTCGCTATCGTGAGATGGCAATGAACTTTTTATGGCCCGAATTGGAAGATATGAATGTGGACGAAATGTAGTTTTAACAGGATGGTGCCACTTGCCACACAGCTAAGGAAACAGTCGATCTTATGCGCTACAAATTCAATGGCCGTGTTGTCTTATGTGTTAGCGATGCCAATTGGCCGCCAAGTTCATGTGATTTGACACAGTTGGACTTCTTTCTTTGGGGCTTATTGAAAGAAAAAGTGTACGTTGATAAGCCAGCAACAATTCAAGAGCTAAAGTATGAGATAATTCGGCACATTAATGGCATAGAATCTCAATTATGCCTCAGAGTGATAGAAAATTTGGACCATCGGATGTAGGTATGCCGCCGGGGTTGCGGCGGCCATTTGGCCAATATTTTGTTTCACACATAATTTAACCATACCAATATTGTCGTAATAAAAATAAGTAACACAAATTCTGATATAATTTGTGTTTTATTCAAAATCAACATCGGTCCTTAAAAATTTCACCACCGTTTATAATTGCCGTATAAATAAAGCATTTTTAAGAAAAGTAACTTTTAAAAATGTCTCTTGTTAAAAAACTTATTTAAAAAGAATCTCAAAAAAGAAAAAAAGCGTTTTAAAAGAAGACATATTTGAACATTACCTTTTTTAAAAGCAGACTCTTTTTATAAAAATCCCGTTTTTAGAAACAAAAGATACTTAAAAAATAATGTTAAAACATTTCGCAACTGCCTTAAAAAAACTTAGTTTAAGACAAAAGTACCTTTTTAAACAAGCATCTTTTTAAAAAATACGTTTTTAAAAAGTACGTTTTTCAAAAGTACGTTTAAATAAGTACCTTTTAAAAAAAGATATTTTAAAAAAAGTACCTCTTAAAAAAAGTACCTTTTAAAAAAAGAGCTTTTAAAAATATATCTTTTAAAAAAGTACTTGTTGAAGAAAGTTCCTTGTAAAGGAGTACCAATTAAAAAAAAAACTTTACCAATAAATCTTCTAAAGAAGAACTTTAAAAAAGAAACGTTTTAAAAAAATACCATTAAAAAATCACTTTAAAAAAAGGACCTTTTAAAATAGGACCTTTTGAAAAAATGTCTTATGAAAATAGTACCTTTTAAAAAAGTAATTTAGAAAAAAGTACCTTTTGAAAAAAGTACATTTTAAAAAAGTATCCCTTAAAAAAAAGAAGCCTTTAAAAAAGTACCTTTTAAAAAAAGTAGATTTTAAAGGAAGTACTTTTTAAGAAAATTCCTTTTAAAAAAGTAACTTTTTAAAAAAGTACCTTTTAAAACAAATACTTTGTTCAAAAATTACTTTTTCTTAAAAGTAACTATTTTAGAAAAGTACCTTTAAAAAAAGTACCTTTTAAAAAAATGCCTTATGAAAATAGTACCTTTTAAAAAAGTAATTTAGAGAATGTACCTTTTAAAAAAATACATTTTAAAAAAGTATCGCTTAAAAAAAGTAGCCTTTAAAAAAGTACCTATTAAAAAAATATCTTTTAAAAGAAGCACTTCTTAAAAAAATTCCTTTTAAAAAGTACCTTTCAAAACAAATACTTTTTGCAAAAAGTACTTTTTCTTAAAAGTAACTATTTTAGAAAAGTACCTTTACGAAAAGTAATTTTTGAAAAAGTAACTTTTTAAAAAGTACCTTTAAAAATCCTTTTAAAAAAGCAATCTGTTAAAAAAGTACTTTTCTAAAAAGTACCTATAAAGAAAAGCACCTTTTGAAAAAGTACCTTTTAAAAAATACCTTTTTAAAATATGTACCTTTTGCAAAAACTCCTTTTTTAAAGAACCTTAAAAAAATGTTTTAAAAAAATACCTTTAAAAAATCACTTTAAAAAAAGGACCTTTTAAAAAAGTACCTTTAAAAAAAGTGCCTTATGAAAATAGTACCTTTTAAAAAAGTATATTTATAAAAAAGTATCTTTTTAGAAAAGTATCTTTTTAAAACATTTTTTTTAAGTATCTCTTTTAAAAGTACTATTTTAAAAAATCACCTCTTCGAAAAAGTGGCTTTTTAAAATAGCTATATAGAAAGGTACCTATTTAAAACAGTACCTTTTTAAAAAAAGTGCCTATTAAAAAAGTAACTATTTAATAAAGCACCTTTTTAAAACGTACCTATTCAAAAAAGTTTCTTTTAGAAAAGCAGCTTTTTTTTAAAGTACCTATTAAAAAACTACCTATTAAAAAAAAACTGGATTAAAAAAGTACCTTTTCAAAAAGGATTTTTCTTCTAAAGCACCTTTTTGCATAAGTATCATTTTAAAAAGTATATTTTTAAAAAAGTACTTTTAACAAGTTTTTTTTTTCAAAAAAGAACCTTTTTAAAAAAGTGTCTTTTTAAAAAACTACCTTTGTAAAAAGTAACTATTTTATAATATCTTTTTAATAATGTAACTTTTTAATAATTTATCTTTTTAAAAAATTTTCTTTTAAAAAAATTATATTTTTAAATAAGTATACTTTAAAAAATTATCTTTTTAAAAAAGTATCTCTTTGAAAAAGTACCGTTTAAAAGAGTATTTTTTGAAAATATCTAAAAAAATTTTCTTTAAAAATATACCTTCTAAAAAAGTATGCTTTCAAAAAACTACTTCAACAACTCGTACTTTATCATTTTGCCTTTTAGAAAAGCACCATTTACATAAAGTACTTTTCAAAAAAGTACTTGTTGAAAACGTACTGTTTAAAAATTGTATCTTGTATAAAAAGCAGCTTTTATAAAAAGCCCCTTTAAAAACAGTAACTTTTAGCATAACTTTAAAAAAAAAATTGTTTAACATAACCTTTAAAAAAAATACCTTTGAAAAAGTACCTTTAAAAAAAGAACCTATTACAAAAAATTTTCTATTGAAAAAAAAGAAATACTTTAGTAATAGTTCCTTTTCAAATATTACCTATTAGAAAAACGTCTTTTAAAGAAAGAACAGAAAAATACTTTTAAAACAAAAACGCTTTAAAAATTAGCTTTTAAAGTAAGTAGCTTTCAAAATAGTAGCTTTCAAAGTAAGTAGCTTTAAAATAGTGGGTTTTAAAAGAAGTACCTTTTAATAGTATAAATGCATTTTAAAAAAGTTCTTTTGAAAAGAAGAGCATTTTAAAGAAGTACCTTTTAAAAAGTTATATATAAAAAGGTATCTTTTAAAGAACCTACTCTTTAAAAATGTAGCGTTAACAAAATAGTACCTTTTAAGAGATAAAAACTTTTTAACATACTGTAGCTTTTAAAAAAAGGTTTTTTTTTCTCTGAAAACCATTCTTTTAAAATGGGTTCTTTTAAAAAAATTTGTGGTAATAAATAAATTACTAATATTAAAATATTGCACCGCATTACAAAAGTGAATTCTTAGAAAAAAGTTTTTGAAAAAAGGCTTTTAAAGGATAAATTATAATGGCACTTCAGTTGTAATTAAGCTTTTTCAAAAGCAAATTTTTAGGAATGAGTTCTGTAACATAATTATTTAAGAAACATAATTCTGCTTTGAGTCCCTTTTTGATGAAATTAAAAAAAAATACCATCTGCAAAAAGTTAATCATCCCACATGCTGCTGTTGGTTTAACAAGTCCTTAAGATTTGTTAGATAATTTAATAAATTTTGCTGAGTTTTAATCTTCTTCTTGTGGTTTAATTAGAAATTCCAAGTTTCCTTTTATTTGCATTCTTTCATGTCCCATTTCCCCGGTTTATTTCAGCTGACTTATGTAAAGGACATACATAACTTGTTCAATCTAAAACGTTGCTTGCCAGCTTGCCAGCAAAACAAAAGCAACAGCAGCAAGAAAATAAAAGGAGTGCCACAAAAATTGAATAAGTTTCCTTGCTGCAGGCTGCATTTTAAATATTTTGCGTTAATAATCGACATTAAAAAAATGTAATAAGCGAAAAATGAACAATATTGTTTAATCCTTGGAATCTTTTTTACATATGGACATTTTTATGAAAAGTATAGGATGGCGAAGCAGGACACAAAAAGGACCAAAACAAACATAAATGTATAGAGGGGGAAAAAATAAGGACGAATCAATTATTTAAATAAAAGAAAAGCAGTTGAGGAGAATTATGTTTTCAATTACTCTAGAGGGCAATTTGAGAAACAAATCAAAGTTTTTTTTTTTGCGTAACTGATTTGTTAATTCAGACAATTGTCTAGAATAAGTGAGTTGGTGTTTTTGTTTACTTCTATTGTTCGAAATCAAAGAACAGCATAAATTTTTGGAACTGATTAAACAAGCAAATTTTTTTGTTATTTCCTGAATAGAAATTTATGTAAAACACAAGTTGAATTCTTAGAAAAGAAGTGGCTCCCAGAAATGGGTTTTAATATTTAGTTTCATATGTTAAAAAACAATTTAAAACAATTGTTCTTTAAATTAAGAATAGTTTCCGAGGGGCGTTAGAAATAAAGCAGTTTCTATCAGGCGCTTTTTTAGAGTTTAACAACTTTGATTTGGCAGCACTGTTTTGCTTGGCAATTAATGTAAGAGCTGATAGATACTTTTGTTTACTTTGGTATAATATTACCTTATGGATGGATTTACCAGGGTATCGCTAGCAAATTACTAAAACTGTTTTATTTATATAATAGGTCTGTTCGTCAATTGAAATTAATAGTAAATTTCCATTCAAATGTTTGTGCTCCAATAAAGGCTACTTTCTGTGGAATGTAATAATAAATAATAAAAAAATACACACAGCAACAAACATTTGGAGAGAGGGCAGTCCACAAGGAAATTTCTGTTTGGTGATTTAAAGGGCTGGTTGGTCCATATATTTGCAAAACCTATGATGATCAAGCCAGGATATACGAGTGTGGTTAAGAAACTTCTTTCCTAACCACAAAAATCGCGGTATAAACAGAAAAAAGTTAAGTGTTTTGGAAACTTTCATCTCTGCTATGAACACATGTTGACTTGTGTTCCGATCTGGTAACTCCTTCATATAGAAACAGGTGTTCACAAAAGACGCATTCGCGATTTTTTGACAATGGAAAAATTAGAAATGCTTGGTGTCATTAAATATTTACATAAAAAAGGTTTATCGGGTTGCTGAATTTAAACGTGGTCGTATAAGCATTGAAGATGAGCCACATAGTGGACGTCCAAAAACAGCAACAACAACAGAAATTGTAGCCAAAGTGTATGATATGGTATTAAATAATCGACGAATAAAATTGCGTGCAATAGCTAATATCATGGGCATCCCAAATGATCGAGTCCATTTAATTTTGCATGAAGAACTACAGATAAAAAAGCTTTCTGCAAGATGGGTGACGCATTAGTTAACAGTCGACCAAAAACGCATAAGAATGAGCATTTCTCAAGCTTGTTTGGATCGTTTTAAGCGAAATAAATTAGATTTTAAGCGTCGTTTCATAACTGTTGATGAGACATGGATCCACCACTATACTCCAGTGACAAAAGAACAATCCAAACAGTGGACTGAAGCTGGAGGAAGTGCCCCAAAGAAGCAAAAACAATTCAATCGGCTGGTAAGGCTATGGCAACGGTTTTTTGGGACTTCAAAGGTATTTTATTGATTGACTATCTGCAAAAGGGTAAAACAATAAATTCAGAGTACTATTGCAACCTTTTGGATCAATTAAATGTATAAATTCGAGAAAAACGTCCTGGCTTACAACACAAAAAAATAGTTCTTCATCAAGAAAAGTATTTTAACAATGGCTAAAATCAAAGAATTAAAGTTCGAGTTGCTTGACCACCCACCTTATTCTCCTGATTTAGCTCCCAGTGACGGTTACCTGATCTCAAATCTAAAAAAAACCTTGCTGGCAAGCGTTTTAAATCAAATGAAGATGCAATTACAGTTGTAAACCACTATTTCTAGATACTTGTCAAAAATTCAAATAACGCGTGCAAGTCTGATAGTCTGAATGTAATCCGTCATACATACGATAAGTAATACGATAAAAATTTTACATCCCATACGACTTTTTTGTTTTTTGAAACTTTTCAATACGATAATACTTTTCATTGGATCAGGGTTGTGTCTTTTAGGAAATCAGCTGTATAAAGATTTACTAGCCGACTATTTATTAGCCGATGGTGTGCCGTCACCGATAGTATTTTTTGTCGTTATAAGAAAGCTCAAAATTTGGGATTTAGCTGTCGTAGATAAATGTATTTTGCTCATGCTATATGTAGAACATAAAATATTTTGGTGCTTTTAAATTTGGATCTGTTTTACATAATTATTATATTAGGTGCTAAAGATTTTCAAACGCCGACACGTCTACCGCCTACGATGAAGAGCTCACCTGCCGCCGTGTAAAGTTTTATGTTGGCACATCTCTCTGCTGAATAAAAAAAATATGAACAGCTGTTTTCTTTTCTACTCAAATTTTTTGGTTTATATCAAGTGCGATGGTGTGCATGCAAAATCTAATTTACGTTAGACTTTTAGACAGTCGCAAGAAATGTGTTTAGACTTTTATCTCAAAAAATCGAATGAAAGTATTTCACAATAGTCTGATCGGGCCTTAAGTAAGCGCCAGAAAGCTCTTAATGATTTTTATAATAATTGAAATAAACTCTTACTAAACTTGCTTATTCGTATATTTATATGTCTTCATTTTAACTATGGCTTTTTACATAAAAATCCAGCTCAGTAAAGAATTTATGTCTGCATATATATGGACTTATTACGCTACTATTTTTATGTCTTGCAGTATGTTGTTTTTGAAAGTGGCATAAGTCTCTGTGGAGTTAAGAAAATCGTTTAGTTTTTTAAATAATTTTAGTCATTTTTATTTCACAACAAAATTTAAAAGGTTTATAGTGTAAATAACATCGCTCGAACTGATTAAATTTGGCCAATATTTTTAAATTGATTCAAACGCAAACCCTTAAATATCTCAATATATGAAAAAATGGACTTATACCACTTTCAAAAAAACCAGCTCATATTTGAAAAATAATATCTGGGTTTCGAGTATCAAGAGTTAATTTCTTTTAAATTTTGAAGCAATTTTTAAAAACGATGAAATAAATTTATGCAGTTCTTGCAATAAAAAAAATATAAATTGAAATTCGAGCGTCTCAAATATATTCAAAATAATACAAAAATCTAGTGGCTTTGCTCTCTTCATCTGCAATTATGTCCACGTTGTACTCAGACAAGTTAGTTAATATAAGTAACAATACAAAACTTTAGAAAATTATACAACTGAAGGCATTCTTTATTATAAAGATTTATTAAAATTAATTCCTTCAAACTTCTTTGAGAATGCAATTATATGCAATTTAATAGAATTATTCAATTCAGATATTTGTTCCCAATATTTTCGGAAAATTCAGTGTATCAAAGTGTATTTGTTTTTAATATCATACATATGTAATTAATGTATGTAAGTATAATTAATTTCAAAACAAAATTTTTTAATAAATTTTTATCATTTTTGCGAAAGTACATTGATACCATAAACTTGTGTTAAAAATCTCGTTATATTTTTAAATAAAACTTTAAAAAATATACTTAAAATTTGGTAGTTTAATAAGACCGATTTTTTGACGATATTTCAAAACTAAAATGACGATATTTTCAAAAATTATCGGGATATTGACTATTTCTTCCATAATTTTTCTGGCAGCCCTGCTTGTAAGGCTTACCAGGTGGCAACCTTCTATATGTTCATAGTCATATGAGCAAATCCCTTTAAGAACTCTGGCCTTCTATATGCAATTGTTTAGGCAGTGAGAGGAATACTAGACTGTAGTCCATAGAGAACATCAGCCTTTGCCCAACTTGTCTCTTTACTATTACCGCTGCAGAGGTAGTAGTAGAAATTCCCAGCTTGCTGGGTTCTTGCATTACAAGTGTTGCTGACAACAATACCTCGAGGACTATAAAAGGCTGCCCAAAACCACCACTAATCATACAAGTAATTATCAAGAAAACTAATAACGCTTCCATGTGATTTTAGGTCTAAACCATAGTTAGAATGTTTGAGAAAAGATTCACACATTTCAACTATAATTAACGCCAACAGATTATCTTGGGGGCTTTGCTAGTTCTTATTTTATTTACTACAACAAATGATTGTAACAATGAGTGTAATAATGTGGAAAAGTAAATGGAAGAGTTACACTCATCCTCAATCCTGCAACAAAAAAGGATTATCCTGATTTTGTGAAACTCTGTTACATTTCTATAAATTTAAACGTTGTTTTGTACCATATACAATTAAGAGTCTGAACACAATGTAACGATAATTTACCGCCGAGCAGATTTACATACGATTTTGAAGTAAACCATCACAGCGCGGAGCGGCATAAAATTTAAATTTATTTTATTTGCATTGCGGACTTTTTTACTCTATACATTTTTGACTCTCTTTCTCTTTCCGATGTTGCCATAGTTTTTGAATAATTTGCGATTTTCACGACAATAAAACAATAAACATGATTTGGAAGTTTACAAATTTTTGTCATGATATGTAAAAGTTTAAGAAATATATTAACGGTAGAAGAAACAATTGTCAATAATGAAAAAAGTATCGAAGAGATTAGAAAGTGGCAGGGTAAAAAAGATTTGTTATATTGATGTGTTTGCTATATATGGCCCCTAAAAATGAGGAAGACTAGTTTGTTCATAAAAAGAAAATTATGTTTGGGACCAATCGGTTATATTCGGACTAGCCACATAGATTTCATGCCATTCATTCCATATTTCTTCGCATGTTTCATAAATAATCTTCCTTATCGTGGATACTCTAATTTTATATACTCAAGACAAAACTTGCACTCTGCAAGTCAGCAAGCTTGCTTAGCTTATTAACGCCCAACTTTTAAAAATTAACAATAAAAAGTTTTTTTTAGTGAAACGTTTTTAATTGAAGTAAAATAATGCGAAAATACAAAAATTTATTAATTTTTTATGAAAATAACATAAATATAGACTGTCCTAAATATAGGACACTGGCACTTACACATATCAACCGTACTATAGGTGAAATCAAGACGCAGATTATTTTTTGTGGTAAGGTATGAAGCATTCCGTGCAGAGTGTCACATCACATTTGATGCAAAATGAAAGAGGTTTGGATGAACAGTTTATTCCTTGACATCTTCGCTGTTTCTCTCTTTTTTCCATAAAATGACCATGGTTGTCATATCTTACATCTTCGAAAACTTTTGTCGCAGACGTTCTCGGCCTACCGATAAATGGTTTTTGAATAATTTTATCTTCCTTTTTACAAATCATGTTTCAATTGATACCTCATTTGCCATTTCATTGAAAAATTTATTGAGGCAACAGATCGTCTGTACTCTAGCAAACTCAAATCAATATCGTTAACTAGCTTGTAAACGAGCCATGAGTTTACCATGGCCATATCAATACACCTAATAAATAGAGGCCAGTACCATTTCTTGGCTCTAATATTTGTTGCATACTTGCCCACCAACCAGTCGTGTTAATCCACTCCACCCATGTAAGAGTTGTAATTTTTCAACAAAAGCGGTTGTGGTATGCTTCGCTTTTCTTTAGCCTTTCGATCCCATCTGCCTGCTTTATGGAGAGGTTCTACTGAATCGAAATTGGTGAAAAGTTATAACAAATTACGTTTGGGGATGGCGAAGCAGGCATGTTTTAATCATACGCCAACCGGGTTTCTAAATGAATGTTTTTCCAGTTTCGGTTTAAGTAGAGAAACGAGCACCTTGTATTTAGAAATACTCATTCTTGTTGCTAGATGAAGATGCTCCTCATCCTGGCTTTCGATTTACCACAAGCATGTTTTGAAAAATTCAGCCGTTGGTACATCAATGGGGTTTACCCTTCATCTCCATATTAGTATATATCGTGGTTTTTATTTTCACACATAAAACCAAAGTTTTGTGAGTGAGTGAGTTTTTTATTCGCTATTTTAGCTTCTAACTTCTAAATAGATTCTTTTCTATGTTTCATAGGAGCTACCCTAATCATCAGTAGACTTTGGAAATTTTTGAAAGTTGCTCTCAAACATTCAACCCAACAATCTAAATAAATTGTTGAGAATTTAAAAAGAAAAAGAGTGTTTAGACTCTAACTAAGCAATGCATATCAAATAGTTCGTATATTGAGCTAATTTCAATTAGTTCCATTTTTTATTTAACCGATCCATGTTTCTTTCCTGGTATTTAAAGCATTTAAAAGCCAATTAATTTCACAAAAACATCTTTTTTTTCTGTTAAATTGATTGTATCATTTATGAATTGAGATAATCTTACTTTTGTAAATCTTTTTTTGCTTTAGCTTTAAATCAAATTTTTTACTCATTTCTTTCTCGTTTGGCCATTTCTTCCGCTTCTCATTCTATTTAATTTCCCTCTTGACTAAAGGTGAGTAGTAATAAATTTTCCAGCATTTGTTTGTATGTGTGTGTTTGTGTGTAAGTAAGTTTGTGAGAGAAGCTTAAGTGTTTTTTTCCGCTTGTTGTAACAGTTCGCCGAGGGAATATAAACCTTTGACTTGTGTTTGTGTGTTTGTTGCAAACTGGTTGTTTGTATTTTGCTTTGCAATATGTTCAGAAAATCTCCAACTGCTGCTGCTCTTGGCGGCAAAAGCGACAAATAGCATAACAATATACAAATCTAATAAGTTGATGGGAAAAAGGAAAAACAAAAGAATTACAAAGTTGTAATATTGGGACAACATCTATACTTAGTATGCGAGGGTGGTTTGAAAAGCTCGTATTAGATATTTTATATAAATGCAAATTGCAAAGCTATGTTGCCAACAGATTCTTGGACAATGCAAAGCCATACTATGCGGCAACAAGCACCTGGAGGAAAAATATATTCATGTAAAAAAAAAATTTTAAAACCACTTCAACATATTTCTGGAATATACAGGGTGGGTTAAAAGTCACTTGATAATTTTTTTGTTTAATACATTTTTTCAATTCTTTCTGTTGCAAATGTAAATTGGAAAATGCAAATTTATTGGAATATACAGGGTGACCCAAAGGTCATCACTGTTTTGATTATATATATTTTTTTATATCCTTTTGCAGATTTTGAAATATAGAAATTATATTATTTTGATACTAAGTATGAAATGTTTCATTGGTTTATATCAGCACTTTGATAACTAATGATGTCCCAATTCCACTGGGTGAATTGTTTACGATTTATCAGCGCCCCCAAGTAGCGTACAAGTCTCACACAAGTCGCAAATTTTGTCATAAGTTTGTAAGCTTGTGTGGACATGCTTCTTGCTAAAGAGCTCGACCCATCTAATCCCTAGACTAGACAGTGAGCACAAGTTGCTGGTCCAAAATGCATAAAAAGCATCAGCCTTTAACAGACTAACCCATCCATTCACTACTTCTGGGCCTTAACATTGCAGGTATATAGTCTTTAGACAGTGAATGGAAAACAACGTTTCACAAGTTGCTGGTTCAAAATGCATAAAAAGCATCAGCATTTAATGCACTAACCCATCCATCCACTACTTTTGGGTCTTTATATTACAGGTATCCCTTGCCAAACAATAGCATCTGGAATAGGATCTGATCTGAGAACGTTTATCGTGATTACCTGCCATCATGGTTAACACCGTGTAAAAATAATGCATTCGCCAACGCTCTCTTATATGATATACCATGCATGAGTACCAAATCAATTACATGTTATTGGGAACATAATCTTCCCCTTGGTTAAGGCCAAAGAATTTTTACTGTGTCATGGAACCCGGTTGTAAAGCAACTCCACACCGAGTTCAATGAGCTCTACCACAACCTGCACGTTACCTCCCTAGAGGACCGCACCTTAATCGGACAGGAACTTCTAAGGATTTCTCCCCAGAGGACCGCACCTTAATCAGACAGGAACAAGTCCGATTAAGGTGCTTCCGGTTCCCATGGTACCTAGTTTGACTCTCCCATCAGACTTCTGAAGACTACTATCAGTTTCGAACTTCAAATCTCCAAGGACAGTTAAACCCAAGCATTAATACGATCAAGTCCATATATAAATTCAGTCCGTCAACAAGAGGAATTGTTTGCCACTCAACCATTCTACTACACGATACAACACGCAAGCCGTCATAGTCCAATAGCACATTACCCAAATGATATATATCGTCCATTGCCTGGGGAACTACAACTTGTGTACCTGCCTTGAAAGCCTTATCTGATAATATACCAATGTTGAATTATTCGCGATTCACTAGCGCCCCGTTGTGTCCTGTAAAGCTCTTACAGGTCACCATATTTGCCAAAAGTTTGTAGCTATATAAACAAAGCACTTGCTTAGAAGTTCAGGACTTCTAATCCCTCCTGTATGCAATTTCCCTGAGTCAATGGAATACAAGGCTTAATAATTTGATAGGCCGAAGTCCTTTAAAAGCACCAGCCTGTAACCAACTCTCCTATCTAATCAGCACCCCTTACAGTACATATATCCGCCTCGGGGGCTGTTAGCCCCTGCAAAGAGCCATGTACTACACAATTGTCAGAGATACTGATCCCCGTTCTGCCAATTTATGCCCTTGGTAATGGTTTAGGAAGTCAACGCAACACAAGTCATGCGGCTTTCTAGAGTTTTACTTACTGCAAAAAACCAGGGGCTTCTTCCCCTCTTTACCCGAAAAACATAGTGTTCCGGTTTGGAATACGCTAAGGCAAAACCTGTTCCCTCGGGAATTACAACTGTGAAAAAGATTTACATCAGCACCTGTTTTTACGGCCTAATCTGGCAGTGGATGTGAATTCTTCACGATTCACCATTGCCCCTATGTGGCTGACTAGGCTCACACAGGTAGCAATTCTTGCCATATGTTTGTGGCCATATGAGCAACTTCTTGTTAAGGAGTTCGGGCCTTCTACCCCATCTGTATGCAATTTCCCAGCAATTAATGGAATACAAGGCTTAATGAGTTGGCAGGCCGAAGCCCACTAAGAGCATCAGTCCTTAAACCAACTCAACTCACCCGCCAACCATCACCACTGGTTCCTTACAGTATAGGTATCTGCTGTATTGGCAATAGGTTTTCGGGAGGTTGTTAGTCCCCAAAAAAGCCACACACCAAACAATTATCAAGGATACTAACACTCCTTTCCTGCGTTTTAGGTTTCAACCACAGCCAGAACATTTCAGCCAAGGAAGGCACCTCAACCATGATCAGCCCGGGTCGAATAGCAAGCAGAACTACCCGGGGGCCATGCTGATCCCCAATTTATACCCTTGGTATGGGTTTCGGAAGCAAACACAACATAAGTCATGCGGCTTCCTAAAGTTTTGTTTGCCGCACCAAACGAGTTTTCCCCGAAAAACAGAGCGCCCAAGTTAGGAATATGCCAAGGCAAACCCTGTTCTCCGGGGGATCCGGGATTACAGTTAGTTCACCGAAAATGGTCATCAGCCATAATTAGCAGAAAAGACTACGCGATTTTAGGTCTAAGCAGCAACGGCCAAAACGTTTCAGCCAAGTTGCAGGCACCTTCACCACAATCAGTGTAAGCAGGGTCTGTGAAACGGATTTTCGTGAGGGCTTTGCTCACCCCAGTTTTGTTGTTTCGCAATACAACCGAAGTCATGCTGGGACTTGCTAGAGCTTTAGTTGCTACAACAAATAAGGTACTCCTGCCCTTTTATACCTCGGAAAGCAAAGCGCTCCACAAAAGGATGCCAAGGGCACAGATAGTATTTTATTATCTGAAAAAAGTAAATCTGTAAAGGAAAAGTTTTTTTAAGCTCCTTTCCTGCGATAAATTTGTGCCACCCTGTATGCATCGAAATAAGATATTCGTGGGCCAACCTCGCAAATAAATATAAAAAACAATATTTTCGTGTTAAAAAAAAATAAAGGGCAGAAAATGAAGAAAGATGATGAGAAGTTGGGGAAAAAATAAAAGAATACAAAACTTTTCGTGTTTACTACACAAGTTAAGAATCGAAAAAGTTTTCCTCTTCTCTTTAACTTCGTCATAATTGGTAATTGTATTTTTGCTATACTCGATGTCAGTGTGGCTGCTGAGGCCGATGCTGTTTCTTACATTCTTTGCTGCAGCTGCAGTGCGACAAGTGTTTAAAAACTAGAAAAAATAGTTGTCTTCTTTGAACACAATCTTTTCTTTTCGTTTTTCTTCACTTTTTACTATTTTTGGTTGGTTGGCTTGTAGTTAGTTTCTTGCTTCGATGCTTCCCATGCCTCGATGTGGAGCCAGTGGAGAGATGAGAAGAGTCAAATCTTAAGTAGAATGGTGAAATAGATGTGTTTGGACATAACGAGTGCAACTAATATGACATTAAAACTTGCTTCTCTACTTAACTCAAGATATTGTATTACAATTTACACCAAAAACTTGATGTTGTTTTTCCCAAGTGTTTCGCTTGTAAAAGTTTAACTTTCTCATTCTTTGTATTTTTCTTTTATTTGTTTAATATCTTTTTGTTTTGTTTTTGATTTTTTTTTCTTTCTTTTAAGTATTAAGTAGTGTTTTTAATACGTTTTTTGTGTGTTTTCTACAATCTTTTGCAATTGACAATACTCATACGCAAAGTGGTACTTCACTGCAACTTAACAACAATAAGTTTTGAAAAGTATACAAGTTTTGTTGTTTTTGCCAGTGCTGCTGCTGCTGCTGCTGCTGCTGCTGCTGTAGCTGACACTGTTGTTTTATTCGGCTTAGACCCGTGTTGTTTATAAAATTTTCTTTTTGTTTTCTTTTCTGTTTCAACAACTTACTGTTTTTCTTTTTTTTTTTTTTCTTCTTGGAAATCAGTACATTTCCAAAGTACGGTTACGTTTCAGCGATTAAACCGAAATTGACAAGAACCATGATGGCAGCAGAAAACAGAACAACAAAAACTACTTTAAAGAAATCAGAAACTAAATACTTGTTGTGTTCTAAAAACTCTTGTCATTTTTATTATCCTCAAAACATTATATGGAATTATTGCATAAACGAAGCGGAATATTGTCTATAAATGCAAAGAAGGGAAAATATGGCGGAAATAAAAGAAGTTACAGTGAAGATTAAAAATAATAGTATACTTCTACAACGTGCGATGCCCATTAAAATGTGACAAGACTAAAATTAGATGTTATAACCAACATCATGTTTCCCTCCATCCCACTAACTTTTATTTTTCACCTATACTCCTTCACTTTTCAGGCCAGTACAAAGGGAACGATTTCTGGACGCAAGTGAGCTGGAGAATCTTAGCTACTTTTGAAGAATCCAGTGGCTGTGTTCTGTAACTCTCGCCACGAGAAACTTTTCGACTGAAACGTGCGAAATGAAACAAAGTTGAAACAAACAGCTGCTTTTCTCACTAAACTGTAGCTATAACTTTTTTGGTGAGTAATAGCTGTCACGTAAGGAAATTACTCGCCATTTTACAGAAAAACTGTGTCTGTAAAACTTTTGCGAAAAAATTTCCCGCTTTCAACTGTCATTATTTCTCGCAAATAAAAATGCTGTGAGATAGTATTTCAAATAACAATAATCATCATTAAATGAATAATAATGCTGAAAAAATAAGTATATTTCTGCTAAATTAAATTTGATATATGGAATGTTTTTTTTTTTTTTTTTTTGTATTTTAACTTTTATACCCTTCACACAACAAGTTTTAAGGGAATACTTTTTTATTAACGAGAATAATTTCTACAATTTTAATTTTCAACCCAACAAAGTATATTGTAATATTTTTATAATGTTTTTTTCAGAATTCACAAATTGCAATTGTTTTTTAATTTTACAAAATTTTGTGCATAAATATGTATGTATGCATTTGTAAATAAAATGTAAACGTTAGAGCCATACCATCTAGAATAGCCGGCGGTTATAATATGACGCCGTCGAACAAAATTTCTTAAGTTTAATAATTTTTGGTCGGCGGCGGTACTAATTGTGGCTGGCGCTTTGTTTTTTAAAATTGCATGTCGGCATCGTTTTATATTTTCAGACATTTCTAACGTAACGACGTAATCGCTTTGGGTAGTTTTCGACATAAGTTACAGACGCAGTTTTTTCTCACTTTTCGAGAAACGATGGAATAATTTGTTTCACAAGTTTTCGACGCGAGAACTTCTCGCCAAAGTTACAGAACACAGCCACAGTGGCCTGCCTGCACGTTTTAGTTTTATTCTCTTTTATAAATGTTTTTTATTTGCTGCCAACCGTATTTTTATCACATATTATCCAATGTACGAGCGTCGTTGACCTTCTTGTTAAAAATGTACATGCACTTCCACACAAACAACATAAGCCTGCAAATATACTACACAAACAAACAACGTGCATGATATAAAAAATGGCAAATTCCATGTAAATCAACCACTAATGATTTTATTCTTACTGTTTGTTTTTGTTGCGCTCTTATTGTTTTGCAAGCTGTGGTGTGCGTTACTCTGTTCTATAGTTACTGTTATCACCACTGTGAATGAAATGAAACGAAATGAAAAAAGAGAGCGCGCACATTTTCTTTTCAGCTCATTTTGTATCGAGAACATTTCTATTTGTACAAGAAAAACCTCGAGAACATTTTTATTTTTAAAACCTGCTTTTTTGATAATATTAGAAAATAAAATCTACTTTGCAATTCAGCGCTCCGTTTTACACCAAGAAGTATGTAAATAATTAAAATAATTATCTATGAATTATATAACTAAATATGAATCTGTGTAACATCTAGGAATTTTAACATTTAAATATAAACCAAAAACTCTTGAATTGTGGTTTTATTTAGTGTTCACAATCTAGTAAAACTAGGCGCTTACGCTAATTGCCGTAACGGTTACTACAATGGATTTTGCTCTAACGAGATTGTTCCCGAAATTCGCACATTTTTACGTAACACGCGTTCATCATCCAGAGCTCATCCGTTTGTGGTCGATTATCCGGGGAATCGTATATCGCATTACAGAGAAAACTTGTTTTTCAGCCCTACGCTTCGCCTATGAAATAAGTTGCCTTCAGACGTGTTTCTTGTCTGTTATAAGGGATAAATGCCAGAGTAGCTCGCCAGGTTTGGCCAGGCATAAAAAAACACGTTGAAATATTTTACCCCAATTTATTTGATTAGTATTAAAAATTTCAGCAATTTCAAAGTAAAGAAATAGTTAAGAAATCGACCCAGTCCTCGCGTAATTTTAAGGAAAATGACCGGAACACCAGTGTCGTAGACTACCAGTGAGACGAGTGTGTGGCTTGCTGGTTGGCTAAAGAATGGTTAGTGTTTTAGTAATTGCTAAGCCTGCGACCTACGAGTAAGGCTGTAAAAACCTGTAGATTCCCTCTGCACTACTGCAACTTGGTGTAGGCGCTATGGCTGTAATAACCAGTAGCTGCCCTCTAGCACTACTAATTATCAATTGGTCTGGGAACTATGGCTGTAAAAACCAGTAGAACCCTCTACCACTACACTGAGTTGGCCATGTGTCCGACCATCAACACGAACCAAAGCCAACTGTCGGTGTCGTGCTAGTCACGCCAACATATACTAGTTGATCAATAATGTGTAGTGGGAGAGTGGTACAATGCTCAGGGTTACTCCCTGAGTACTGGTCGAAGATAAAAAAGCTTGTGTGTGGCTAACACTTATATTTGTATTTTTGAGTTTGAATTTTCGTTAACTAAAAGCCTCATGAACAATGTAGTAAGTAATCAGTGTTGCCAGAAATAGTTGCTGTAAAACCTTCATTTGCCAAATATAAAATCTTAATTTCAGGAAAAAAATCTTAAAATGTTTTTTATAAACGAAAAAATAATGTTAGTTAATTAATAATTAAAGTGGTGGCTATTCGAACAGATAAAGATTAAACTAAGCATGGAACAGTTTAATGTTTGTATAAATATTTTGAGTTGTTTATGGGAGTATTTGTCTGTCTGCACAAATATTTGAAATATGTTTTTACGAAAGTCAAAAATGTTCGATTTTCGTGCGAATGTGGTGATGATGTTTATCAAACCGCTTGCGCAGCGCTAATTTTTTATTTCAGTGAAAATTTTGCAGAATGAAGTAATAGAAAAAGAAGCATACAAAATAGATCAGGAAAAAATTGTATTTTTAGACTTTATAGGATTGTGAAAAATCTTTGTGGAGTAATTAAAGGTAATATAAGTGTAGATAAGTATAGTCACAGGATCTCAAGAAATATATACTATAACATTTTTTCGAAGAAGTTAAAAGAACAATATCTTGCAAATCATTTTATATTTTGCGGGCTTCATATGGTAAGCAAAACTGCCTCAACACAATCCCCGTTGAATGGCATTGAAAACAAAAAAAGTGATTAGTTTGTGTTTGTATGAATTATGCTTGGGTCGTGCAAAAGGAAAGCATGTATTTGCCAAATGATTTCTGTAATTTATTTGGCCCTTAACTATCTACATATGTATATATGTAGTGTAAAAAATTGGAAAATAAGAGGTGAAATTTTAATTCAAGTTATAAGAAAGGTCAGGCTTTGTTGGATATTTGAAAATAATTCACGCTTTTGTTAGAACACTAAGCCTTAAAAATCTTAATTTTGAGAAAAAGGTCTTCAAATCTTACTCGTATTTCACTTGAAAAATCTTCCATATTAAGGTAAAATCGTCATTCTGGCAACGCTGTAAGTAATAAAGAAGTATAAATAGCAGGCTTAAATATAACAGGGTGATTAGTAAAGTCATTGTGAGTTAGTGAATAATCATACGTAAGCCGTATACGTAAACTAATGTAAACACAATAACCATACAACATGTAACTCACGAAATTTGAAAATAAGGGTTCGTCTTTGATCAGATCATGTATATTGAGACAGCGTTGTATCCAGAAAAACTGACTGTTTGGTGTGTTTTAAAGGTTGGTGGAATTATTGGTCCATACTTCCTTAAAAGCAATGCTGGTCAGAACGTTACAGCTATAGAGCCATGATTGCTGACTTTTTCGTCAATTTACAAAAAACGTTTCATCAATTGAAGAGCTATGTTGGGCCGGCAGGAGCTGTACTTTTATCAAAACGGAGGAATTTGTTTTTTTTTTATCTTCGACCAGCACTTAGGGGATAAACTCTACGTATGCAGTGCTCGAAAGAACTAAGAATATAGATTATAAAGGAAGGAAAGAGTGAGTAGTATTACAGAGCTCGTTTCGTGATTGATTTATTGAAGAAAATGATTAGTACTCACATACTTTCAAATTTTCAACCCCTGGATTTTCCTCTAAGATCGAACGATTTAACGCCACTAGACTATTTTCTGTGGGGATATCCCTACAAGAAATAGATGACTGAAACTAATACACTCAAATGTTATTTTCCAACACATTTACAAAACTGTTAAACGTATATAATATTTTTGTGAATGTGGTAGAAGAAACATCACACGTACACGTAACTTTCGGTCATTTTCTTCATATTGCCCTTAATAATTTGATAGAAAGTTGTGACCTATGTTTCGGTCAACAATGTCGGTCAAATGACCGGTCATTTGACCGTCACTGTTCTTGCAGGGATGTGAAGTCGCTAGTTCACGCCGTTAAGCTCTAAACGATTGACCAGTTGGAGGACAATACATTCAAGGTTATTGCCAACCTGTTGGAAAAAGTCATACAAAAATTAGATTACACTATGCCTAAGCCTGCCGTGGCAGTCATATGCAAAAATTCATCTATTTAAATACCAGAAGATTATCTTGGGCATTTCATTAATGAAATTTAAAAAATGTATTTTTGTTTTTTTCTTATTTTAAAATCCTATACCCCTGTAGAAAATACCCTTTACTGGGTTGAGTTTACAAGTAAGTATAGACGATAACAAAAATGTTTCTATTTCGTTTTCCCTACACTTGTTTCCTTTTTTTGCCCCCTGCTGTATCATAATGCTGTTGAAAAGGTTTTATGAAGATATAATTCTTAAACTCTTTCTTCTACATTTAACGGATATGAACACAAAATATATATACACACTTACACACAAACACATCAAATAATTTCTAAATTATCAGCAAAGAGGAAAAAAATAAAGTTAAAACAAACAAAAGTAGATAATAATGTTGGAGTATAAAAACTTCATTAGAATTTTTATGATACTTGACTTCCTCTATTTGTTTTAAAATTATGTGTTGTCGCAGTAGTAATAACCTTAAAATAATAAAAGCCAAACATTTAATAAAAAACGAAAAACAAAAAGGAAAAAAAAGAAAAGGAAACGAAAATGAAGAAAAACCTTTCGTTAAAAACTTAACAAGGAATTGAGCAAAGTGAGTTTATTATTTCCATCAGTAGAATTAATAATGATGGTCATAAACTAAGCTAAGCCAGGATAAGAACAGCAATAACAAGAAAGCAGAAAAACTCTGCTTCACAAAAGAAAATGAAAAGAAGAGCTGTTGGCTTGAGTTTTCATTTGTGATCAATTGTTCGTGTTTGGTTTTCATTTCAAGTACAGTGTTTCGTTAATGTTAAAGTTTTTCTTTCTATGGTAGAAGCAAGTGAAGATTTTTTTTATTAAGATTATAGGAATTATGAGACGAATGCTTGTTTTAATATATATAATATCACCTATTTTTAAAAATGATGAAAAAAATATAATTTTTTTTTTAAATGATCAATAAAAAGTTATCGCCTGCAGATGCCAAAAATATTATAAAAGAGGGTGACTTATCAATTTTGCTACATTAAGAAACTCAACTAACTTTTTGTTAAGTTTATATAATTTATACCAATAAAAATTATAAATAGCTTGTTTTCTATGTTTCCCAGCTATCTATATGTCGACATTTCATAGGAACTACCCTAATCATCAGTAGACTTTGGATATTTTTGAAAGATATTCTCAAACATTCAACTTTATATCCCAACAATATAAATAAATTGTTGAGAATTTAATTTAGGGTAGTTCCTATGAAATGTCGACATATAGATAGCTGGGAAACATAGAAAACAAGCTATTTATAATTTTTATTGGTATAAATGGTAGCAGCTAAAAATAGCGAATAAAAAACTTAATTGTTTATATAATTTATTTTTTAGAAATTCATTTGAAAAATAATAAGTTTTTATTAAAGTACGAGTAATTTATTAAGTTTTTAAAATAATTTGATTGAAATGGTCTCCACCCTCGTTGACACATATACGACATCTTATCAAAAAGTTATTCATTACGGCCTGGAGTGTTGCAGCGAAAATTGTATCAAATTTGTCGGGTTTCTTTTGTAAACTTCTTGTTTGCAATAAGCCCACAAAAAAAAAAAAAAAAAAAATCAGGTACAGTGAGGTCAGAACACCTGGGAGGCCAACGGTATGTGGAATTTCTTGAAATCAGTTTATTGGGAAATTTTTGCCTCAATTCTGTCATAATAGGCATGGCTACATGGCAAGCTGCCGCATCTTGTTGAAATCAAACAGTGTTGAAAGGGATTCTCTTTCGGCGCTATTCTTTGAGTAGCGGTCTTCATTGATAGTAATAGTAAGACCAATTTCTTCGAAAAAGTAAGGCCCGACAATGAACCTTGAAGAAACTGTACACCACACTGTGATACGAAGTGGATGTAATTGCATCTGATGGAGTATCTGTCGGTTAGAATTACAAATTGGTGCAAAATTGTCTGCAGTGACTGTCTGCTGGCGCCCATTTGAGCATATAAGCTCCTTGTTGAAACTTTAGGATTGGATTGTACGGCAGCAGCGATAGTTTTCTGCGTCCGAATTGAGGGATTTCGATGATAAGGCCTTTTTGCGATTGCGTCACGTTCAGCAAAATTCTTCACGAGCCTCATTATGGTCCATCTGCTAGGAGGAGTTCCGTCCAATGTACGCCTATATTCTCTTTGGACGGAAACAGTGAACTCTAAAGCGTGAAAGTGTTGCACTCTCCAAGCTTTTGTTTCATTGTCCCAATTCTCTATTTTAGTTAAATTTAAAGATCAATCTATAAAACACAACAAAAATGGAACAGGTTAGTTACACAGAAAATAAGTTATTACGTTTTGTTTAGTAGCAGATTTCATCATCGGCGGAAACAAAGTTGTACAGTGTTGTATATTTTTTTACTATGGGATTATTAGGTCAAGTTTGACTAACACAAATTTTGGCTATTGAAGGAGTTTGATGACATGCTAATAGGTGGTGCTGTCAAGCCTAGTCTACTAGGCGCTAAAACAAGCGATACTTTGTTTAGCTTTTACTATAAAAATATTATATTTTTTATGAAAAATGGTTTAGAAAAAAATTCTACAGCTGTGCGCGATTTTTCCTCCATTTTGGTGCGTTTTGAAATTTCAAAGTCAACAATGCTGTTTGACTAATTTAAGTCGCCAGTTTGCTGGCTGCAATGTGCTGAATGCTTAATACTCAGACTCTTTTTATGCTGATAAAAGAGGATGTCAGTTTTGCTTTCATGGAAGTCTAAGAAATCCATGCTGTTTCAAAAATTTAAAGCTTGCACTATATGTGCATACGAACATGTGTTTGTATTTGCATTTATTTGTGGCAACTTCTATAACAAGGCGAATTCATTTTACCAGGTGAAACTGAAAAAACAGATGCTCTACTTTTTTCTCTAATTGTAAAACACCAAGTGTTAAAAGTTGTTTCCGGTTTGATCACATACATGCACATCTGCAAGTAAAGCGTGTAAGTGTGTGTATGCATGTACATACTTTCTATACAATTTTTTGACACACGAGTGGCTCAAGTACCAACAAAACACCATGTTGTTTTTGGACTGTTGTATTTATTGTAATCCCAGTTTCACCTGGTATAATGAATTATCCTTGTTATATAACAAAACTTAGGTTTTAAAATAATAGAAGTACAGGCAATTTTTTACAGAAAATAACTATGTAAAATATATAGCATTGATAAAAAATATAAAAATATTGAGTAAGAGTATTTATAAAATAAAAAAATACTAATAAAAAAATAAATAAAAATCTATAGATAAAGTTGAAGTTAGGCAATAATAGTACTATTTTGTCAACATTATATAATTAAATTGACTTTTGAGATTTACGAAAAATATTGGAATAGTTTCTTCTTGAAAAGTAGAGGGTTGCAGGTTTCCCTAATATTGGGGGGTATAACATTCCACAGACGTATTGCTGTTACGAAGAATTGCCAATTTGAAATTAATGAATTATACCTTATGCTAGGAACACAACTGTGACGAACGACGAACTTCGCCCATCGCGACGAATTCGCCGACAAATATTCGTTGTATAAATTCGTCGTGTGAAGCACAATAACAACGAACATGGTTTACATTCCGTGCAAAGAAAACAAAATGAATATAAATACTAAGGTGGCCATATTAAAAGTAAACCTATATAAATCCCATCCAAAAGAGGGTTTTTTGAACAAATTATCTCAGGTACTTTATATTTTGAGAACACCTTCACACATATTTTACTACATGGATTAATATAAATTATGAAAAGTATTATGTCATGAAAAATACTTTTTTTATGTAAGAAACCTGATCACCTGATACTGCTTTGTTCGTCGTTCGCTGACGAAACAATTAGATATTAATCTATTTCAACTTTCGCTGAGTATGACGAATTTCGAGCAACGCCATGATTGTGTGCATTTTCATATACACCAATGTGTTTTATTTTTGGCGACGAATATTCGCGACCAAATATTCGTCGTTCGTCGCAGTTGTGTTCCTAGCATTATATGTAAAATGGTTTTTGTTCTTGCAGAACGACAGAAACTGAGACAGCTAAATAGGTAGTTTGGTTCACGAGTGGTTATTATTTTGTGCAAAAGTATCAACGTTCTCATTTTCAAAAGGTTATCGAAGTCGACTGCATAGATGCTCTTTGAGTAAGGGCTTATATGTAAATAGGTTCTGTGTGTTTTAAGACTGAAAACATACCTCGTTATATTATTGAATGTCACGTTAAGTCTGGCTTTGCTTCTGACATCACAGTTTGAAAAAATTTTGCATGCGTATATTAAAGTTGGTATAAGGCACGTTTTTGCGAGTAATAATCTTATTTTATATAAAATTGAAAACGTCTTTCCACAAATATTTATTATATGGTCGGACCATGTGAGCATATCATTGAATATAACTCCTAAATTTTGCGCCTTCTGTACATGATTTGAAATTTCCTTAAAAAATTTTTTAAAACAAATTTCTGCACTTATTTTCGTAGCAAAAATAATTAAACTCTCTTGCTCTTCTTCATTCTGTTTTTGCTAAAACAAAAACACTGTACCACACATACATACTTATATAAGTATGTGTGTTTTTAAGTATATCTCTTAATGTTTGCCATGTTGAGAGCATTCACATTCAGCAGGCACTCACTCTTTAGCATTTGATAATGTTGTTTGTTTTTTTTTTACCGTTTTAATATTTTGTTTTAAGTACTCCATAAATTAAAGTGTCTTGATTCTCTCCTGCAGTTATGAAACAAGGATTATGATTGTTTCACTATCGGTCTATTAAAGTATTTCGACTTAAGCAGTATTTACTCGTACTTGAGTTTTATTTTTTCCAAGCACCAACACTCGGTGTCAGCCATAACGTACTCGTATAATATTATTTAGGTTTATTACAAACATTTCCTGTCATTTACCAGTACCAGTACGTGTATGTGTTATGTATGACGTATTTATACAACTGTGCAGTCAGTCAGTTGGTGCTGCTATTCACTCGTTTACCTCAAGTGTCCGCGGCACTGATTTCCGTTGGCTTAAAGTGTTTGCTGGGTTTTGAATTATGTGTGTGTGTGTTTTATTACAACTCATTGAATGCTTTTTGTTTTAATTTACATTAATAATAAGTGACAAAAAAGAATTATTAACTGCATATTTTTCTTTAGCATTTTTTTCTGCTGGCTTTCCATAAGAAAGAGAATATAAAAAAAAATAAAATAAAGTGAAAATGGGTGATGAAAAAAGGATGATTTAGTAAAAAATAGTTGACGATTATTAATTAACTATAACGACCTCGGGTTTGTAGCGACTGTTTTGATTTACATTTATTGAATTCGGAAATAATGTATTTAGAAACGGATTTGTATGTAAGCAAATAAATACAAAACTGAATGGGGCTCAATAAACAAAAGAAGTACCGATGTAAAAAACGGCAAATAGTAGAACGGAAGCAAACTGTCAAACAGAACAATGTATTGTTAATGTTAAACTTTGCTGTTTTAGGCTAAAATGTGTAGATATACATACACAGGTAACTATATGAAATATATGTATACAGGGTATCCTAGAACTCAACATCAAGCTGAGACGAGGTGACTAGATTAATTGAGAAAAATCAGGAAAAAAAATCTATCCCATGTAGTTTGAAAATTGTGGGCATTTAAGAAAAACTTAGAAATTTGATCAAACTGCAACCATTTTGCTAGTATTACGGCTAATTTTTATTATATTGTTCTATAATTAAGACTATGGCCTATCTCTCAGAGAAATGGTGCCACGCAATCCATCATTTCGGTGAAAGTAGAGTGGTGGCTCTGGATATTTCAAAAGCGTTTGACAGAGTGTGGCATGGTGCACTACTGGCAAAACTTACTGCTTTTGGTGTCGGTGATGACTTCTCTCGGTTTATATCGAGCTTTCTCAGAGACCGCACTATACGAGTTGTTATAGATGGGGTCTCAACAAACGAGTTCAAGATTAATTCAGGGGTACCGCAAGGCTTCATTCTTTCTCCTACCCTATTTTTTATTTTCCTTAACGACCTTCTCTATCAAACTTCCAAGCCTATCCATTCTTTTGCGGATGACAGCAGCATTTGTCACTCTTACTCTTTCAGTTATAGGCCTAGCCTATCAGACATCATTGCCAAGAGGCTAAATATGAATGATTCACTGAATAGTGATCTTTTATTAATCTCCGAATGGGGTCGTAAAAACAGGGTAGCCTTTAACGCTCGTAAGACCCAGTGTTGCTTATTAACATACAAACAAACGACCGCAGATGCTGCTTCATCTGTACTCATGGATTGTATAAATATTGAGGAATCGGATGCTCTTGATGTTCTTGGATTGAAGATACAGTGTGATGTTCGCTGGAATGAAAACATTTTTCATGACTGAAGAAGCATTCAAGTGCCTCGGTTTTTTGAAACGGTGTAAGATATACTTCACTTCATCCGATCTCCTCACTATTTATACCACCTACATTCGACCGAAAATGGATTACAACTCTCATGTTTGGGCCAGTGCCTCAAGGTCTATTTTGGGGTTACTCGACCGTGTGCAGGAGAGGGCGAAGAAGCTTATCGGTGACAGTAGGGTATCCAACTCTATTCACTCACTGGAACATCGACGCAGTGTGGGGTGCGTTACTCTGTTCTATCGTTACTACAATGGATTTTGCTCTGACGAGATTAGGGATCTTGTTCCCGAAACTCGCACATTTTTGCATAGCACGCGTTCATCATCCAGAGCTCATCCATTTGCGGTTGATTGCGCGAGGAATCGTACTACGCATTACAGAGAGAATTCGTTTTTCAGCCGTTCGCTTCGTCTGTGGAACAAGTTGCCTGCAGACGTGTTTCCTGTCTGTTATAACGTTGGAGGGTTCAAGTCAAATGTTCACAAACCCTACTCCCTCTTTCCCCCTCCTTATAACCTATTTTCCTAGTTCTGGTACAATGCACTGCATATGTAGGGGTCATCCCCTGAGTACTGGTCCAATATATAAAAAAAACTGTTTGTTAAACTCTGAACTGAAAATTTTCACACATTCTCGACTTTGAAAGGCCCTTCTTTAAAAAAAATGTACTAAAGAGCACAGGATTGGGAAATGCTACAATCATAGCTGCCATATATGATGATAACTGGTCATTTTGACGATTTTCCTGCCCACGTTTTGTAAAATGACGATTTGACGATTTTTGTCCTAAAAATGAAGATTTTTGCTATACGAAAAGCATGGCAACATTAGCTTTGCATAGATGGGACACAAAGTATATCTGAAAGCCCTGATTCAATATCCTATACGATCGTACGATTTTTTTCACAGAAAAATTTTCTAAAAGTCTGGTCAACTTAACAAATACGCTTCAAAATTCAATATTGCCACAATATTATATAAGAATGATATTTTTATACCTAAGTAAACTAAAATAATTAAAACTTTTATTACCACAATAATTTTACATTATTTCAATTTATTTCTCGAGGCGCCATCAATCTTCATAAAACTTTTTATATCACTCGATTTTTACTACTAATTTTCAGCACGCAAGTTATATTTGGTAGGTCGCACAATTGTCTAGAATAGGGAATCACGGTTTTAAGAAACAAATTTATACAGTTTCTGAAAAAAAAAGTATAAAATAAAGTAAAAAATTATAAATAGCTTGTTTTCTATGTTTCCCAGCTATCTATATGTCGACATTTCATAGGAGCTACTCTAATCATCAGCAGACTTTGGAAATTTTTGAAAGATATTCTCAAACATTCAACTTTATATCCCAACAATCTAAAGAATCTAAAAAGAAAAATCCTCTAATAATACCTGTCAAAACACAAAAAACAAGCTTTTTAATTTATAAACGTCTCTAACATTTCTTTACACCTTTCAAACAAATGAACAACCGTTGGTTGCTACGATTTGCTTTTCGAAAGTATCGAAAAGCAGAGAACAAAAATTCAAACAATTAAGTTTTTTATTCGCTATTTTTAGCTTCTACCATTTATACCAATAAAAATTATAAATAGCTTGTTTTCTATGTTTCCCAGCTATCTATATGTCGACATTTCATAGGAACTACCCTAATCATCAGTAGACTTTGGAAATTTTTGAAAGATATTCTCAAACATTCAACTTTATATCCCAACAATCCAAATAAATTGTTGAGAATTTAAAAAGAAAATAATACCTTTCAAAATACAAAACCTTTCAAAATACAAAAAACAAGCTTTTTAATTTATAAACGTCTTTAACATTTCTTTATACCTTTCAAACAAATGACAGGTGTTATTGGAGCATTTTTCTTTCTTTTTCTCTTTTATTTCTTTTCCCCATTATACCCATTATAACTAACTCACCCGGAATTAAGTATAATGCCAATTCTGTTTATATAAGACAGAATTCGTTAGTAAAAATTTGCTTTTTTAGCCCAAAAATCGCAATTTTGTTCAGTTGTATAAGTAGTAAGGAGATCGGATGGGGTGAAGCAATTCTTACATCGTTCATGTATCTTCATTCCAAGAACATCAAGAGCATCCGACTCCTCAATATTTATACCATCTATGATTAATGATGAAGAAGCATTTGCGGCCGTTTGTTTGTGTGTTAATAAGCAACACTGGGTCTTACGAGCGTTAAAAGCGACCCTGTTTTTACGACCCCATACGGAGGTTAATAAAATATCACTATTCAGTAAGTCATCCACTTTTTGCTTCTTGGCAAGGATCTTGAATAGGCTGGGCCTATAACAGGAAGAGTACGAATGGCAAATGCTGCTGTCACCCGCGAAAGGAAGTTTTACATAGAAAATCGTTGAGGAAAATAAGAAACGGAGCCACAAGCCTCCGTTCTTTCTCCTCCTCTACCCCTTTCTCCGTTAATGAGAACCCAACTATAACACCTCGTATAGTGCTGTCACTTAGAAAGCTCGATATAAACCGAGAAAAGCTATCACCGGCACCAAAAGCATTAAGTTTTGCTAGTAGTGTAGCATGCCACACTCTTTCACTACTGTTTTGTATGATAGTAAAAAGCATGGTACCATTTTACAATTTTGATTAAATGCATGAACTTTTTTTAATAGCACTTGCCAAGGTACTTTAGTACGTTTTTTTAAAAGAGGACCAAAGGAACAAAGTCGAAAAATTTTTAATATTTGAAATTCATGATTTCACAAGTAGTCTTTATTATAAAAAAGTTAAGGCAATTGTGTCATTTTTGCACATTTTTAGAAATGTTGTTTAGGTTTAAGGTTACAAAGTTAAAAAACAAATAATAATAATAACTATAGTCTAAAAAACACGCTTAGATACCAAATTCAGATTTTCAAATTTTTCATTCACTAAATTAATTATCCGAGTTTTTTTTTGTAATTCCCAAAATTGGCTTCAGAAATCGCCAATATCTCATTTACCTGAAAACAATGTGGCAACTTAAATTTTTGCACTAAATCGAATGACTGTTAATAGTTCAGATACATGTTCTACGGCCAAAATACACACCGAAAAAGCGGTTCCGACTTTTTTTTTTTTTTGCAGTTCCCAAAGTTGACTTTAGAAAACGTCAAAGTCCTTCACTTCGTCAGGAGCAATACGGCAACTTGAGTTTTCACACTAAAGTAAATACCGTTTATAGTTTAGATGCATGTTCCACGACAAAAAAGGGCACAGAAATTTAAAAACCGCCTCCAAAACAGTTAGCAAAGTGGGTCCGAATATTTTTGAGAATTCCTAAAATCGGTTTCGTGAGTCCCCAAAATCCCCCTATTTCACGTAAGCAATATGGCAACTCAAATTTTTGCACCAAAGCAGCAGTACTGTATATACAGTTTTAAATAACTAAATATATATGTAATAATCAGTCATATGGCATATAACCCATCAGGCGTTGCAAATATACAAAAATACAAGTGAAACTAATATAAGCGTGTTAACAATTAACCACAATAACTGAAAAATAGTTACAGTTTGAACAAATTTCTTGGTTTTCCCTTAATTTTCAAAATGCATGGGATAAATTTTTTCCGATTTTTCTCATAATGCTTCCAATCAATCCAGTCACCCCGTTTCGGCTTGACATTGAGTTCTGGGCTACCCTGTGTATTTATACATCAACAAGTCTGGAATTACGTTTCTATTGTCAACTGAAATATCTGAGCAATCACAGCGTTGAGTTCAAGAATAGTGAGAAGAAAGAGAACGTAAAAATTGTTAAGCAGAAAAGGAAGATGAAAAGTAAGACAAACTTTGTATAAACTATGAACAGAAGATTTTAATTAATTTTGTAAATGCTCTTGTTTTAGTTTATTTGAAACAAGTTTATGCTTATTTTATTTCCTTTTGTGTAGAACTTAATGATTTTTTCTTAATAATGCTACAAAGTTTATTAAAACTTGGAATTAAGATAAGATTTCTCAATTAAATTCTTTGTTGATATTAGAAATAAACAATGAAAATAATTTATTTTCCAATTAAGATTTTATTCGAAATGTCGCCCTAACAAAGATTTATTATAACTCTAGAGCAAAGAAAACTGACATAAGACCGGCTATTGATTTGTATGTACAAAAAGCTAATTTCAGTTCTTACACTTTGTATGAAGGGGAATGGTGGTTACCTTTACACACCAAAGCTGTTGGAAGGGGCGAGTAATAATGTTACACGCTCTAGGGTATCACGCGACTGGTATTAAAATATTATTTAAAAATTTATGTAGAATAAATAAATTTATATCGTGCATCGCGCAAATTTTGTACAATGCGAGAGAAATGCTAATATAAAATTTGACAGCCAGTCAGGAAACAAGGCAGCTTTATCCGGCACCCTTATTAGCATAGATGCCTTTTGTTTGGTGACCAGAAAAATTGCAAAATTTTGTTAACAAACTACAAAGGTAATTCAAGGAATATACGCTCACTTTTTTGATTATGAAAATAATAGAGAATAAAATACTTTCAATACTCTATCTGCCTTATTTATAAAAAAAATTTTTAAGTTTATTAAGCTGTTATTGCACTGATTTCTATACAAAATTTGTACAATAAGAGCTTAATAAACATGAAAACATTTTTATAAATAAGGCCGTATATATTTTAACTAGCAAAATACATTTTTTTTTAACACGCTTATATCTATTTGCAACACTAGAAACTCATGCCATATAAGTTATTATATATGTAAGTATATAAAACTGTATATACAGTGTTGCCTTTTTGGTGAGAAAGTTGGAGTTTTCGTATTGCTTCCGGGGAAGTGGGGGATTTTGGGTATTCACATAGCTGAATCAGTTTTTCGATATTTGGTGCGCGCTTTTGCCATGAACATGCAATTGAACTATAAACATTAATTCGAAGCTGATTTTGGGGAAAAAAAAATCGGTACCACTTCGCTAACCGGTTTGGAACCAGTTTTTTCATATTTGGTGCGCGCTTTTGCCGTGGAGCAGGCAACTGAACTGTAAACGTTCATTCGGTTTAGTGTGAAAATTGAAGTTGCCGTATTGCTTATGAGAAACTGGGAGAACTTTAACGTTTCTTGAAGCCGACTTTGGGAATTTCCAAATAATTCGAAAACGCTTCACTGACCGAATCGGAACAGGGTTTTCTTTTACGGTGCGCGTTTTGGCCGTGGACCGTGTATATGAACTGTTAACAGTAATTCGATTTAGTCCTAAAATTGAAGTTGCCAAATTCTTTGCGGGGATGTGGGGGATTTTGGAGATTCCTAAAGCGGATTTTGGGAATTTAAAAAAATCGGAATGCAATAGTTAATGAAAAATTTGGGAAAAAAAACTTATTGCACAGCCGAAACGTTAGAGCTGCAAAACTATCGAAAGCCGGTACTCGGCAAATCTCAGCAATTCCTTACTTTTCTCTCATGTATGCATGTGTATGTGCATATACAATGTAGATTGCATGACACAAAAGGTAGAGAATTGCTCAAGAATTGCCGAAAAAAGTTTTTGTGTGTGGACAGGAAAGCAATTCCAAAAGAAAATTGCTAAAAAGTTCGGCAATTAAAATCGCTGTGTCTGACCTTAGACTTAGCGCTACTTCTGGCTATAAATCTGTAACTCAAGTGGAAGTTAGTAAACATAGATACATACATATTTATATAGGTACAGTCACTCACACTTAAAGTCGGGCAGACACATGAAAAACTTTTAGTCCCAATATTTATAAGCTGACGGAAGAAAAATTCGTTTTAATTTTATTTATTTTATCACAAAAGTTCTTTTATTTAAAAACAACAAAAACAATTTATTCCAAGTTCTTTTATTAAATGTATACGAAGGCTTAACTTAAAAAAGGTCACTCTTCAGTCTCACATTTAAAGTCGGGCAATTAATAAAAAATTAGCATTATGTGAACATAACGCAAAATTAATATTTTGTAGATCCACCTTTTTGGGTTTCAACAGCTTGTAAGCGGTTAGGCAAAGATTCCACTAATTTTTTGCACACCTCAGGACTTATACTATTCCACTCTTCCTGTAAGGCATTCTTTAGTTGTGGAATTGACGTACACTGCCTGTCCTGCATCCGGCGGCCTAATTCGTCCCACAAATGTTCAATAACATTGAGGTCCGGACTTTGTGCAGGGGTTTTAATAACCTTCGGACAGTTATAGAGCAGCCAATTCTTTACATCATAAGCTGAATGTTTTGGATCATTGTCATGGTAAAATTGGAAATTAGTTTCAATGCAGAGTTTTTCTTTTAAATTTTTTCTCAAAATATTTAAATAAACATTCTTATTCATAACACCGTCAATGAAATGCAAATTTCCAACTCCTGAGGCTGCCATGCATCCCCAAACCATAACCGATCCACCACCGTGCTTTACTGTTTTCCTTAAATTCTTGCCTTCCATCTCTTTGTTTGGTTTGCGCCATACTTTGCCTCTTCCATCGCACCCAAATAAGTTAAATTTACTTTCGTCAGTAAACAATACCTAAATATTAATAATAAGCCTAATTAAATTTTTATGTTTATTCCAACTTACGGTACTCCAGAAATCAAAATCTTTGGTCATATATTGACGAGCAAAAACAAGCCATTCGCTTTGGTTTTTCTTACTTATAAGAGGTTTTTTCCGTGCCACTCGGCCATGAAAGTCATTCTTGCGAAGAAGTCTTCTTATTGTTTCTGGGTTTACCTCCGTCCCAGAAGCTTCCTTGACCATTGCTGTCAAGTTTGGAGCAGAAATGAAAGGATTTTTCTTCACCTGTTTTAAAATCATGCTCTCATCTCTGGGTGAAAGCTTTCTTGCTCGGGCTCCGCGTTTTTTATTTGCTACCAAACCACTTTCTTTATATCTAGAAATGATGTCATGCACTGTAGATTTGCTTTTTTTTATCAAATTAGATATTTCCCTTTCAGATTTTCCATCTAAGTGCAACTCAATTATTATTTTCCGTTCTTCGAAGGTGGATTGTTTAATTTTGCGCGGCATTTTTCAAAAAACTTTTATAATCTTCACTGATCGAATGATTGTGTAAGAAGAAATAATTGTTTTGGAGACAAAAGAAGAAAAACGTGGAAGTAACGGTATATTTCACTTTTTCATTGTACAAAACATTAAGTGCCCGACTTTCAATGTGAGACAGAGAATTTACTTTTTCTCATTTTGTTATTCTTATGTATTTTATAACGGGACTTAAAATAACATTTCTTTGGTTTTTCTATTAATAAGCGTTTTTATGATAAAACAAAAAAAAAAGTTAAACGCATCATCTTTCATCAAAACATAAATATTAAGATCATAAATTTTCGACAATGTTTGCCCGACTTTAAATGTGACTAAAATCTTTACGTATTTTTATTCTACGATAAAAAAATATAACTTTTAAATACTTTTCTTTTTATATTTACTAAACACTTTGAGCTGCAGCGTCACCTGTATGCAAACTACCTGGTATTTTTTATATCATGGTATGAACCGCAAAAAAAAATATTGTTCAATAAACCGAATATTGTCCTAATAAAAAGTACATGTCTGAACTCGCTATAACCACTTCAATTTTTTAAATCTTTTCAATATAGTGGAACAACCACAAATTGCTCTTTGAGTATAGTCACCTCCGCCATACACATTTTATATATTTTTTTTCTTCTACATGCATGTAAAACTGAAATTTGTTCGTGATTTATCAATCAAAATAAACAAACTTTCGCTAAGGGATAAAAATTTTCCATCGAGACCAATAAAAGTAATAAACAAAAAAAAAAAAAAAAAATAAAAAAAACTAACAAACTAACACTTAAACACATGACTAATTTTCACATACTTTGTACGTTATGATTTAAATGTAAATAAAAATATAAACAAAGAGATATTCTATACACATTTGTACATTTAGCTCAAAGTAAAAAAAAAACTCATATTTGCAGATATATATGTACTCGTATGTATGTATTTGCGGTCATAATATCATTAGTTTATTTATGATTTGCGTGTCTTAAGGTTATTAGAAATGAAAATGAGATTAGTTTGGATTTATACCCAACATGTTTTAAACAAAGCAAAACAAAACAACACAAACTACTCGCCTGCATCAAGGAGACTTGTTGGAACGAAATAAAAATAAAAAACAAGGAATCAATGATTTTGTTTTGCTTTTGCACCTGCTGATGTTTTTTTTTTTTGTTTTAGTGTAGAAAACCATTTACATGTAGACCAATGATTTTGTGTTAATAGACGTACGTGTACAAAAATATGTATATGTGTCAGAGAATGCCATTGAGAGCATATAAAAAAAAATATACAAGTACTTAAGAGTTTACTCTCAAATTCCGTTACTGGCTGTCAGCGTTGTCAACTCGGTGCGTTTCGCACCGTTTTTGGTGCTTTTTAAAATTATTTGTGCGAAAAATTCTTTAGTCGGTGCGAGGTGCGCTTTTTTTAAATATTCGGTGCGTTTTTGAAATTTCGGTGGCACAAAATCAAATTCAACTCAACTTTTTATTTCAATCTTTTTTTTTTTTTGTATCTTAATACTAAATACAAAAGTTATTTAAGTCCAGCCACTGCTAGACAAAAGAGTTTCATTTCGCGCGAATAATATCGGTGACCAGGGTATCCCTTCTTCTCAACCGAGAGTGGCCGCCAAAATTAAGTATGTTGCGTGCAAGAGGATTTGGGTGAAGTTCCAGTTTACATCTAACATTGAACAAATTCAAAGACGACAAAACCAAATTCTTCGTACGATTACTGCAGCTCCATGGTACGTAAGAAACTCACGAATTCACAAGGATCTGTGTGTTCCGCTGGTAACTAACGAGTTCTCTAAGTATGCCACAAGGTATATCAGTAAACTGGAACTTCACCCAAATCCTCTTATTTCAATCTAAAAAAAAATTTATAATCAAATATCCAGACGTATCATTTTGCGTGAAAAAACGTACTGTAAGACTTGTCTGTTGTATATTGTATACACTGGAAAAATAAACATTTCGTTTTATAAAATTTGTTGCTTTTTGGGAGTGTTTTGCTATTAATCGATCAAGCCAAGTTGGTTAAATATTGCGATTAATGCAGACTCTGAACAGAGAGGTTCGTTTTTATGATGGCTCGTAAATTCGTTACGGTTTTGGTAATTCAGAAATTATCAAATTATTAAAAAAATTATGAAGTTTGTCTAAAACGTTTGCATTAAATATTGATTATGGTAAGCTTCATCTTCTATATATTATAATTCTGGCAAATTTTTGTTTATTTCAATAAATATTTTTAAAGACACCGCTTACGAAAACACAAGTCAAATCATGCCTTCAAGACTTGTAATGCAATTCTGTAGCTTTTAGTGATCCAATAATCGTAAATTCTTTCGACAGTAATGGTTGTTTGCTTCTGCAGCATAATTTTGACGGCGGTAAGCAGGTATTTTGGATCCCTGATAAAAGCCTGGAAAAGTCACAGCTGATTTCTGTTGACAGCAAATATAATTAAATGTTATTGCTTAATAATAAATTTGATCAAATATCTTTATAATTATTGTAAAGGTTACACTATCTTAATAAAACTGACGGAGCCGTAGTACACGTAGAAAAAATATATGGTTGATACAACAATATTCTAAGGGCAACATAATATTGTTGAGTTATATGGTTGTGGCTGATAATATTATATTGTTGTACAATATCTAAAACTCCATTACAATAGTATTGTAAAAAAGTACTATAAGTAACTTTACTATATTTTAGTTCAACATTGTTATAACAATAAGTAACCATAGTATTAATATATTAATCATTCATACATTTTCTCATATGTAGCCGCATTACTTTCATGAAGTAATGTTACTATTATCACAGAGAACTTTATTTTGTTATAATTCGTACAAATATATACATATAATAATTTCACAAAAATACAGCTTGTAATATTTTTTAATAATATGTATAATAAAAATTATAAAAAATAATAGGATTTCATCTCTCCGGACTCTATGCACAAATTTCCGATTTGATATTGATATATCCATCTGCTGAAAGACAACAAAAATATTTATTGAGAATTCATCTGGAATTACAATTTTGACCATAGTAATATGGTTGCATGTATTGCTGGATGCATATTTTTACATCTTAATATTCAACTCACTTCCATTTATATATCCGCGAATGCTCAATATCTATATTTTCAGCAATTTCACGTTTTTATCTGGTTTAAATAAAGCTGAACAAAATTAATGTAAATTTTTAATATTAAAAACAAAACATCTTTTTATTTCCAATGAAAAAGTCGAACTGAAAGAAAATAAAATGTCAGCGAGTAGAAGAAATATAATAGTAAATTTATTTTGTAACTTACTTTTGTTGCATACGATTTAGAGTATCAGACATATTAGAAAAACAAATATTTTGTTATTGGGTGTGATAAAAGCAATTGTTGTATTTAAAAATATTTCACAATTGCTATTGTTGTGTGCAACCATATTTTGAAATTTATGAATGGTAAATATAGAATTACAGAAATGCAAACAGTAATATATTTATAGAGGAACAAACTATAATCAAACTGTTAATATGCTGTATTCAACAGTAATACACAATGTTGCAGAAAATATAATACTGTTGTCGCAACCATATATCAAACTGTTTTTTCTCTGCGTGTAGAGGTCAAGTTTGCCAAACACGAATTCTAGCTGTTGAACGAATTTGATGGCATGCTATCAGGCAGTGATATCAGACCCAGTTTGATTGTATAATAGGTAGTCGTTTAAAAGGCTGTATCGTGTTTTTAATATAAAAATGTAATTTTTTAACACAAAATAGGTTTTTGAAAATGAAAGGAAAAGATTCAAAATTCGGTGCATTTTCGTTGAAAAAACTCGTTTTTTTTCCTTATTTTGGTGCGTTTTGAAATTTCAAAGTTGACAACGCTGCTGGCTGTACACAACACAGATCGCGTTTTTGAGCGACTTTTTCATATTGGTATTATTATCTATGATTCGCCCTAACAAAATAGGTTTTTCTGCGCGATTTCTATGAAAAATTTGTCAATGAATATTAGGGTGATTGAGCGATTATTATTCGACCGATTTTTACCGGATTTTTTTGTTTTGTTAAAGCAGAGGGTGTTACGGGAACAAGTATTGTACCATTTTACAATTCTGATTAAATAGGTGAAGATCTAATGGCACTTGCACAGGCACTTAAGTTTATTTTTTTTTAAAGAAGGGCATTTCAAACTCGATGACATTTTTCATCACTTCGGTGAGATCTTCGGGCGACAGATTCTCGCACTCGTATAGAATATTGTCCACGAGGGCTTGCAGGATCTTAGGCTTTTTCACATAAACACAGGCCTTAAAAAACCCCCACAAGAAAAGTCTGTAACAGTTAAATCGGGCGATCTTACGGGCCAGAGCACATTGCCAAAACGAGAAATGAGGCAAACCGAGAACGTTGCCTTTAGAATATCGGTTGTAGCTCCCGCAGTGTGTGCCGTGATTCCGTACTGTTGGCACCATTTGTCTTCTACTCCTTGTTCGTTCAATTGCGGCAGAAAAAAACTCGGTGAATTATAGAGCTACGCACCGGCGTCCTATATATAAAAATGGCCCGAAGACTCCTCCAGCGTGAACAGCGCACCATGCAGTCACTTTGAGCAGGTGTAATGGCTCTTCGTGCATCCCTTGTGGATTTTCAGTGGGACAGAAGCTATAGTTTTGCTTGTTCGCTTACCCTCTAAGTTTTCGCTTACGAGAGAAGTATGTAAGGGTACACCCCAGGGAGGGGCACTATCCCCACTCTTGTGGAATGTTGTAGTGAATACTCTGCTTAAAGATCTAGATAATAATAAGATAAAGACAATAGCCTACCACGATTACGTAGCGATTGCAGTCTCTGGAACCCTTTTAGACACCATAACAGAGCAGTTGGAATACGCTCTGAAGAAGTCAATGGAGTGTACAATGCGGACTAAAGACAAATCCAGCGAAAACGGAAATCGTACTTTTTAGTAAGAAGTATAAAATTCCACATTTCACACCTCCAAAAATGGATGGTACTGCACTTATCCTATCGAATACGGCAAAATACCTAGGCGTCATTCTTGACAGCAAACTATCATGGAAAGAGAACATACAGGCTAGAGTAACCAAGGCTACAATAGCCATCTATCTATGTAAAAAAGCAATAGGCTCAACATGGGCCATACAACCAAAAGGAGTTGTGTGGCTTTATGACATGGTTATAAAACCGATAATATTTTATGGAGTATTAGTATGGTGGAAATCACTGGACTCCGCAACCAATAGACTGCAAATTGAAAAAGTCAGTCAAATCATGGCAATACTGACCACAGGTGCCATGAGGACAACTCCAACCAAAGCACTTCTTGCAATTATGAGCTGGATGACACGTGACTTAGAAACCAGGCAGATAGCACTAAAAGCTGCGATCAGGTTGAACGGGTTGGGGGTGGCGTTTACATAGAAGAATTTAACACTAAAATATCCTTCAGATTATCAGATGGATGCAGTGTTCTTCAGGCTGAAATATCGGCTATAAATAAAGCGGCCAGATGGCTGACGTTTTACAAGATATTCGGTAGGGATATTATGATAGTAACGGACAGCAAAGCCACCATCAACTCCGTGATTGGAATATACACTAATTCTAGTCTAGTCCAGGAATGCCGGACATCTTTAAACAAGATGGCGAGACATTCTAACATAACCCTAAAGTGGGTACGTGGACATGGGTCCAACAATGGCAACAACATCGCCGACGACTTAGCCAAAAAAGGGGCAGCCCTAGAGAATAGGGATATAGACCCCTTTTGCGGACAACCATTAACAGCGTGCTGGAAAAGAATAAAACTCCACACACTGGAACGTGTACAAGAAAAGTGGCTCACAGAGCCCACATGCCTTATATCAAGGAACCTGTGGCCGCATATTAACTCTAAGAGAACGTGGGAGCTATTAAAACTGCCCAGATCTCAACTAAGAATGACTGTAGCAATCATCACTGGCCATTGCCCGTTGGGGAACTATGCCAGGAGACTAGGACTACCCCATAACGACTTCTGTAGAAGCTGCCAAGACGAGGAAGAAGAGGAGACGATCCTTCACCTCCTCGGCACATGCCCGGCATTGGAGCATCATCGTCTAAGACACTAAGGCGAGCGGAGCTTCAATAGCCTATCTTGTCTGGCCTCGATCAAACCGACCGCGCTAGTCTCTTTCATAAGAAGCAGCTAGTATAGCAGCATGTAACGCTACACTAAAAGTTTCCTGCATCTCCTTTCCATCCCCGCTCATCCTTTCCACTCGCTATCATTTTCCTATAACTTCTTCTCTTCACTCCACTATTTTATTTTTTCAGCCAATCACAAAGGGAACGACTACAGGACCCAAGTGAGCTGGACAACCTAGATTATTCCGGGGTATCCAGCGGGCTGCCTACCTAACCTAATCTACGCTCTAAGTTGGAAATGAACCTCATCGATCATTATGATATTAGTTGAAAAACCGCCCACTTCGTCCTCAAGATTGTGGCGGCGCCCATTTGGCTGATACCATCTTCTTGAAGTGACCAATAAAATTCTAAAGGTTCAAGTAAACATAATCAGGAAAAAGAATCGAAGTTTGATATTCTTATATTAATTTATATTTATATTAATTTCTTCTAAATTCTTTCAGCTAAAGATCTTTGTTTTTGTTGTGTTTTGTAAAAAAGGTTTAAGGTTTAAAAGGTTTTTTAAAAATATAAATTATTAAACCTTTTTTTATTTTATAAAAAGGCAACAAAAATAAAGATCTTTAGCTGGAAGAATTTAGAAGAAATTAATATAAACAAGATCAAATAATACGAATATCAAAGAATTTTATTGGTCACTTCGAGAAGATGATTTACAAGAATAGAATCAAAGTTTTTTAATTAAAAAAAAAAAAATAATAATAATGGGAACCAAACAACATTTGATGGCTTCTTTTGGCCCACCTTATACTAATACTAGTTGCTAATAGAGTAAGTAAAAACACACTCTATTGTTTTTTCGGAATAATAGTTCAGCTTATATCAAGCATAGATTCGGGATTAAATCAGCTTTTAAATTCTTAATTCCATTACATTTTAAGTTTGGTTTGAGCTCAGTTTTTCTTTAATCACTCTTATTTTCAGATTTCTGCAAGTGCAGATTCGGCATTAATTATGTCTAAACTTAAGATTTTAATTCCAGAATAACTCGTACTGGAATCAAGCACATCGTACTTGATATAAGAAAATCCATACTTACAGTACTTTTGACATCACTTGGGATTGATTTAAGTACAAATGGATTGCGAATGTGTAGCCATATTCATTTGAATCCTACCCATGATGATTTTTGTCAGTCTCTGGTAAGCATATGGGTAAGTATGCATGTGTGTAGAAACTAATTTCATATTACTGCAGAGCTAATGCTTAGAAAGTTTTTGTTTTAAAGAATATTAAACTGGCTGTGTGCATGTATTTTCTTGTCCTTTTTTTACTAGTTGTTACTTTCAAAAATTCTTTTCTTCTATTTTATTCTATTTGTTAAGTTAATCTTTTCTGTTTAACTTTGATTTAATGTTTACAGCCATTCGAAAAAATTTTTAAACTGCAAGGTTTTTCTTTTTAACTTCAACTGTAAAGGCAGCCTTTAAAATCAAATTGAATTACTCTAAAAAGAAAATTTCCTAAAACACCCATCAACCACTTGAAGAATATTACATACATTTACGTACACACACACACACACATACAAATAAAAATAAACACTTGCACAACGTCGTCTGTGTTTTAAAAGATACAAATGTAATTCTGTTTTGTTTGTAACAAACTTGATGCCTTCGTTTTCAACAAATTCTCTTACTTACAAACTAATGCACATTCTAGCGCATACACATGCATATAAACATACGTACATGTGCGTACGTATGTATGTATATACATACATGTGTAAATGTGCTGGCATGCTTTCATTAAAATGCAGAAGTTTGTACAGAAGTGCAGACGACTTGTTAGTTGTTGTGTAGATGAAATGCTAATTATCTTGAAACACTTACACATACACACACGCACACACACACACACACACACCCACACACACACACACACACACACACATACTTACATGTATGTAAATTGTTTCGTGTTAAACTACCAGTATGTACCAATTTTTTTTTTCAAAGTTTTGCTGTTTTTTTCTTTACTTCAATCGACCCACATATACGCTCATGAGAGTCTTTAAAGTTTCACTAAGTTTGCGATTGCATACAAAGGTTCTTTCATTAAACGTTTCCTACTTTTAAATTTAAATAGAATGATATATAATTAAATTTATTTTGTTGGTTTTAAGCATGAATCAGAAATAATAGATTGGGATATGACGTAGACAGTGATTTTTATATACTATTGTAAAGCTACGTACACACGGTTGTAAGATCTTACAATATTGACAGTAAAATTGTCTGAAAATGTATTACAATCGTGTGAACTGCCAATTTATAACTTACAACGTTGTCCGAAAAACCATGGTCAATCAATTGTAAGACGACAATGTTGTCAGGCATCTGACAATCGTGAGAACTCTCTTCGTCGTCATAGCCAGACAATTGGCTGGTATTGTAAGCTCAGTTTTAATTGTCAGATGTATAAAATTAATGCACCTGACAATGACATCATTGTCAGAAAAAAGTTTGATGGGCACACATACATAAGTGGCAATGCCTTACAAAATGTCTGGCAATTTTTTCATCTAACAATCTGACAACCGTGTGAACTGACAATTTTTGTTGTCAGATGAATTATTTGTCAGACCATAGTCTTACGATCGTCTGAAAACACAATTTACTTCTGCGGGACAATTTTTCATTATCACTACATTGTCAGCATCTGACAACCGTGTGTATATAGCTTAATAGCAAAATAGAATGAAGTGACAACAAAAAACAAATTGTAATCCCGCGTGACATGATATGCTGTAGAAAATTACTTTGTTAACTTTTTGGCGTCATCTTAGTTATTTACTTCATGGATTTGCTGGGATTAACAATGCCATTATGCACATATAGGTAGGTCCAAGAGTACAGTTGTGCTGGGGATTTAACGTTTAAAAACTTTTTGTTTTATATATAAAGTATACTACTTTGTTTTGCCGCCTTTGTGGCAAACATTTGCCTTGATAGTTCATATTTTGCAGTTATGACGTAGCCACGTGGCAAATTTATTATGAAACAATATTCGACAAACCAACGTGTATTAATCGTTAAAACATTTTATCAAAATCAATCATCGATTACGTGAAATTTCTTGACTCAAATGCTGTCAGATCACGGCTATTACCTGAGCTACTTATACAAAATGGGCAAATGTAACATACCCTTTTGTTTATACGAAGAAGTCCTGGACGACGCCAAACACACTTTCTTTAAGTGTATTCGATGGGCGGAAACTCGTAGAGAACTGGAGATGGTAGCTGGCTCAATAACGGTAGAGAATGTCGTGGAGGCCAACTTTTTAGCGGTATCACGATTCTGCGAAAAACTTCTGCAGACGGAAAAGACAGATCTTGACGCCGCAGAACAAAATCATAATCAGGATCTCAGACAAAGAATAGTATAAAGAGAAGGGCTGATTAAGCCATTGGGAAACTACCCGGAAGCAATGCTAAGGCGGTCCTGGAGTGAAAATTTTTATCCCAGGAAGAAGAGGGGGTAAGTTGACTGGGGTGATCAGTCCAACCCAAAGCGGAGGGTACGGACCCTCTGGTCAGTGCGTAACGCATTTTTCCCCCTCACCAAAAAAAAAAAATAAATAAAAAAAAAAATTATCAGAAGATTATTTTAAACACCTTTGTTTATTACTTTGGTATGATTACCACTGACTCGATATGACTCGCTTTGTGGCAATTATATTCACAATTCTGTGTTGTTTGTTCTAAGGTAGAATTGTTTAACTGAAATTTTCTTTCCTACCGAAACAAAGCACCATTCATACATTACAGTTCTAGGGTTAATAACACACCACAGTGTATTTATGTTCCAGCTCTAGTCCATAATTAACTATACAATTATAATGACTTCACCGACAATTCATAAAATAATTTTTCAGTCCTAAATTGATTTTGCATTAAAGAAATATTATAAGATTTTCTGTTCGTACTCGTATTGTATTGCTACAAATAGCAAGAATCATATATGAAAACTAGAAGAGGAAATCCTCCATTCAGTACAAGTCAATGCAATTAGCAGCACGCAAGTTGAAAAGAAAGAAAACGTGTAATGAAAATGGTTTGTGGTCATGTTCTCAACTATTGATTTTTTGTGGGCTCCAACTTAAAGTTCTTACACGCACACATATTAAAGGTTACTTTGGGGCAAAAATTTAAAAAGGATGTAGAAGTTTGAAAATAAGTAATTTAAAATAAAAAAAAATCTTAAGAATATTAAAGGAATTTTCATGCAAACCTTTCTACTTTGAGAAAGATGAAGTATATAAGAGTGAGTTGAAAAGGTTGTTGACATTATTAAATGTTTAAAGAAGGTTTGAGAAAAGAAAATAAAATGTACCTTAATTCTTAGCGTTTAAATTTTCACTTTCAAAGTTTTGTGTATTGTCACACTTTATCACTTTTTCTCTCTTTATCACTTTTTCCTTAAAATGGAAAAGGCGTTGTTATCATTCTTTATGTCCCTTTAGTGCATTTCAGTTTTTATATTTGACAGAGGTCGCGTGATTTAAGACAAGGCTTTACGGCACCCCAATTGCCTAACTGGGCCCAAAAAAGGTTTTGAATCTAGCTCCATATTTTTTAAGTGGGCAATAAATTGTCGTCATTCATTCGTTTCTTTGGAGTTATTGAACTCTTCTAGCAATGAGACAATGTAAAGAGCACAGTTTGACATCCATCATTGATATACTGTTTCATGATCCTAAGGTTCTATTTCCTAATTTCACTTGCCGTTATTATGTATTGCAGGCAGGAAGAAGGAAGTATATAGTCGTGTTTAGATGTTTGTTGCTAGCTAAAAATAGCTTTAAAAAGCATTTCCTTTGGTAAGAAATCCTTTTAAGAGTGACTTTAAGAGAAGTAAATTTTGAAAAGGCATTAAAAAGCTTTTCAGAAAAAATACCTTTTGGAAAAATACGTTTTAGAAAAAGTCCCTTTTGGATATTTATCTTTTAGAAAAAGTACCTTATGGAAAAAATACCTTATGGAAAAAGTACCTTTTAGAAAAAGTACCTTTTGGTAATAGTTTCTTTTAGAAAAAGTATCGTTTAGAAAAAATAACTTTTCAAAAAAGTACTTTTTAGAAAAGGACCTCTTAGAAAATGTGTCTTTTAGAAAAAGTAACTTTAAGAAAAATTACCTTTTAGAAAAAGTACTTTTTAGAAAAAGTACTTTTCACAAAAAGTACTTTTCACAAAAAGTGCTCTTGGTAAAAGTACCAGTTAGAAAAAGTATGTAACAACCTTTTAGAAAAAGAGTCTTTTAGAGAAAGTACCTTAAAGAAAAAGTACCTTTTAGAGAAAGTTTCTTTTAAAAAAATTAACTTTTAGAAAAAGTTTGGGAAAAATACCTTATGGAAAAAGTACCTTTTAGAAAAGTTATCTTTTGAAAAAGGTTTCTTTTAGAAAAAATAACTTTTAAAAAAATAACCTTTTCGAAAAAGTACTTTTCAGAAAACGGCCTTTTAAAAAAAGTAACTTTTAGAAAAATTATCTTTTCGAAAAAGTACTTTCAGAAAACGGTCTTTTAGAAAATGTATCTTTTAGAAAAAATAACTTTTAGAAAAATTACCTTTTAGAAAAAATACCTTTTAGAAAAAGTACTTTTTGCAAAAAGTACCTTTAAAAAAAGTACTTTTACAAAAAGTACCTTTTAGAAAAATTTCTTTTTATTAAAAGCACCTTCTGGAAAAAACACCTTTTACAAAAAGTATCTTTTAGTAAAAGTACCAGCTAGAAAAAGTATATAAGAATCTTTTAGAAAAATAGTCTTTTAGAAAAAGTACTTTTTAAACAAATTACCTTTTAGAAAAGGTTTCTTTTAGAAAAAGTATGGGAAAATACCTTATGGAAAAAGTACCTTTTAGAAAAGGCATCTTTTGGAAAAAGTTTTTTTTTAGAAAAAGTACCTTTTAGAAAAATTGCCTTTTAGGAAAAGTACTTTTCAGAAAACAACCTTTTAAAAAAGTGTTTTTTAGAAAAAGTAACTTTTAGAAAAATTGCCTTTTAGAAAAAGTACTTTTTAAAAAAGTTACCTTCTAGAAAAAGTACCTTTTACAATAACTAACTTTTAGAAAAGGTACTTTTTATGAAAAGTACCTTTTAGTAAAAGTACCTGTTAGAAAAAGTATGTTTTAAGAAAGAGACCGCTTTTAGAAAAAGAGTCTTTTAGAAGTACCTTTTAGAAACAGTTTCTTTTAGAAAGAGTAACTTTTAGAAAAAGTTCCTTTTACAAGAAGTGCCTTTTAGAAAAAATGTATTTTAGAAAAAGAAAGTTTTAAAAAAACTACCTTTTAGAAGAAGTACCTTTTGGGAAAGGTATCTTTTAGAAAAAGTATGGTACAATACTTTTTTGAAGAAAGTGCCTTATAAAATAGTAACTTTTAGAAAAATAAACTTTTAGAAAGAGTCTCTTGAGGAAAGATATCTTTTGAAAAAAAACTTTTTAGCAAAAGTTCCTGTAAAAAAGGACCTTTTAGCAAAAGAGTCGTTGAGTAAAATTAGATATGCTTTTTGCCCAATTAAACGCCGTAAAAATACATCGCTTGTTATTTTATAAGAGCAAAATTTAGTTGGGTTTATCAAATTCTCCGTGAACAGCGATGATCGTTATTTTTTAAACGGCATTTTATGCAAAAATTGATATAGCCGGTGGGGGTGAACGTAACCGCTGTAATAAGAGATGATATCGCCAATCTACCATAGTTAGCAAATTTTTTTTTATCTTGGACCAGTGCATTGTACTGGAACTAGGAAAACAGATAAGAGAAGGAGGAAAGGGCAGTAATTTTTGTGAACTTAACACACGGAACGATCAAAACAAACAATATCACAGCCCAGTGTACATACCTTCGACACTGCTCAGACTAACAAAAATTAGTCCAACACCGCGCACACCGTAAGATAATAAATATATAGGAGGAATATAAAGAAGAAATTAATAATAACAAATAGAGAAAAAACAAACGACAGTAAAAAAATTATATAATAAAAACAACACGTGCACACATGATGTAAAACTCTACCTATTCCGGTAAAATTTCGTTTTTTACAAATTAATAATAGATATAAATATAGGTATAGAAAACACGGATGACAATGAAAAACACGTATGTACAGAACGAAAGACAAAACACTACAAAATATTAGTTTAAATAAAATATTTTCCCTATGAATATATGCATAATTGTATCTCAAACAAATATTTCGTCATCTACCTTTTTTATTTCAATGGGATTGCAATTATACTCAGTTTTTTTGTAAAAGTTTTCATTTTCACAATGAAATTTAAAAGTGTTTTCAAACTGCTACTTTTTGTGTAGAAAAAAAATATAGTTGATGTGACAATATTTTATGGGTAAAATACTATTGTTAAATTATATGGTTGAACACAACCACATAATATGGTTTCAATACGAAATTTATTTACCAAACCTAGCACAGCCAAAAACCAAATTACACCGTATAACCATATATTTGGTAAAAGTTATAATATTTGTATCATGACTAATACTGTTATTGTCATGTCCCATCATATTATATTATCATTCTCGACCATATTTTTGCAAAAATTGTAAATTCTATTATCATGATCAATCAATCGTACTGGTGTTGAACTTCAAAATATTATATGATTACGTAATGTATACACATACATATGTATTTACATAGAATCATACACATAATTTTTATAATTAATATTTTTGTTTTGTTTAATATTTTTGTAAATTATTTAATATATTTATCTACTTAATATATTAACAAAAATATTAAAACTCATAAAATTTGGCTCTGGAAAATTAAAAAAAAAAAATATAAAAAATAAAAAAATTAAATAAAAATATATATATCAATATGTTGAACAACAATAGTTAGTTTAATGGAAATGTGTTGTAGATACATACATTACATAAAAAATATTATATAATTGCGCATAACAAAAGCTATTGTTGTGTTCAAATTATCTTTTTAAACATTATTATTCCATTCAACCATATTTTAAACTGATAGAAATGTAACAATACAAGTATTGAACGTTCACCACTGATATATTTATAGAGGAATACACTATATTAAAAGTTATAATATACTGCTAGTGGCAACAATGCGGAATATCACAGAGTAAATATTATTGTTGCCAGAACAATATTACAAATTGCTTTTTTTGCGTGTAGTTTCAAGAATCACACAATTCACTACGAATTAATGTTCGAAAACAAAACATATATAAAAAGTAAAGAGTGGAATGTAGAACACCAAAGCTTCCCATCAAGTTGCATTAACCAGGTGGCATCACTAGCGCAGGTGGCAATTTTTTTATTTAAAACGACCGGTAGTGTCAAAAGTTGTTTATGTTTATACAAAGTGAAGTGAAAAAATTATAATATTTTAATCGTGCAAAAAAAAGACAGAAAAAGTGAAAAACTGCAAAAAAAAAAAAAAACAATAAAGAAGTTTTCAAAAATATTTTAATTGCGTAGAAGCTGTTCATGTGTATACAAAGTGAAGTGAAAAAATAATATTTTAAACAGTTTAAAATGTGCAAAAGAAACAATAAAAAGATTTCAGAAGTATGTAAATCATTAATGAGTGAACTTTTTTAGTTATATACATATGTACGAGATTAACTAGTTGTGAGTTCGAGTCCAACTTCAGTCAAGAAGAAGGATTATTTTTTAATTATAACAATAATTGCTGTGAAACAATAAGACCAAAGAAGAACAGAAAAAATAATTGAATACCATTAGCTGGGGGAAAACTAGCTGTTTCGTAGTCGCTACACTACTCATCAGCACCCACTGGGATTCGAACTCGGGATCATGTGAACATGATGTATTTTTAATACGGCCGCTTTAACCACTTCAGCCACCGAGCTCTTTAATTATTCTTACGTTAATGTTTGCCACATATTGATGTATTAATACATCATGTTCACATGATGCCGAGTTCGAATCCCAGTGGGTGCTGATGAGTAGTGTAGCGACTACGAAACAGCCAGTTGTCCCCCAGCTAATGGTATTCAATTATTTTTTCTGTTCTTCTTTGGTCTTATTGTTTCACAGCAATTATTGTTATAATTAAAAATAATCATTCTTCTTGACAGAAGTTGGACTCGAACTCACAACTAGTTAATCTCGTACAGACAGCAAGTCTGCTATGTAAAAAGAAAAGTTCTACCGCTTATCGACTTTCCTCGCTCCAAAAATAATTTAATTGCTTAAAATGCGTTAAAAACAATTTATGATAATAATAATACACAATTAATTTTCTTTATTTAAATTTTTTTTCTTCATTTTCCTCTGTTTTGTATTTTTTGACATTTTGGTGGAATTTTTAAACAAACTAAATATTATAGTCCGATTCACAATGTGACATTTTTTGGTGTATTTTGTTAGTGTAAAGCAAGAATATACTCCATTATTTTGCAAATGCAATGATGCAAGACTATTTGCACCAGATTGTGAATAGGGTATATGTATCTAGTATAGCAACTCTAATGCTGCCAGCTAATAATTGCACCATGCTTCCCATTGAAGTGATTTCAACCTGTTTTCACTTTCTATTATCTCTCAAAAGACAATTCCTCTTCTAAAGAGAACCTTATAGAGGAAACCGTTTAGAAAATAGTTGGCTCACATATCATACTCTGAGAAACCCATTTTTAATACTAGTGCCTTTTTAAAAAACGCTGGTGCATTCTGTTTAACTTTGCCGAAATGAAAGTTGAAAATTAAATGCAATTAAAAGTCTTGCAAATTAAAATTAATTTATTTGCAGCAACTTCATTTCCTCCTACATGTTGCAATCGTTATCAATTGCAGGCACTACAATATTTTCATTTTTTTTTTCTTCTTAATTGAAAAGTAATAAGGCAAAAGGAATAAATAAATAAAAGCAGAAAAAGGGCTGATTATCGAAAATTGATAATTGAATTAAGTGTTTAAAGATAAACGTTGCAAAATACACAGACTTAAACGCCTCCATTAACTGCTCCATCGTTTAAGAAAATTTCAACTCAAGCAAGTTGCTGGAAGTTGTTCGTATATTGTGAGTGAGTGTGAGTGAGTGTGTGTGTATTAAAAACTAATTAGAAATTCCTAAAAGTAGCAACGACAGCAACAATTTGAATCGTCAAGGAGGATGAGGTTGATGAGGGTGATGGGTGAGCGATGGAGCGGGAGCGGGGTTCTACACATTTGAAATTGTCTGCAAAAGAAATTCAATTAAAATGCTGGCTAACAACAGGGTTTTGTTGCTAATTCTTTCAATTTTTTAATTTTTTTCTTTTAACTGTACATGTTTGAGATTTTATTGTTGTCGTTGTCGTTGCTTTTTTTTGTGTGTGTGTGTGTGTTTTTTTTTTTGGTAAGGGATATGTTTAAATATCCTTGCGGTTAGAAAAAATGGCAATAAATTACACTTTGAGGCTGTTTGCAGTTAAGCTCAATAGGAATTAAGGAGGCCTTTTGCCTAAATGGCTGTCAGTTTGTCTGTTGTATTGTTTTTCTTTTTCTAGTTTTTTGTTTAGTGGTGGTGTGTATAGCAGAGCTTTAACCAGCCCAGTTGGATTAGATAACAACAACAAATGCCAGAGGTGGTTAAAATTGGCTTGATGTTGACTTGCCAAATTGGTTATAGGGCTGGTTATTTCTATCTCTCTAATACACACGTAAATAAACACAAGTATACTCACACTCACTCATACACATACATTTTTATTGCCTTGAAATAGTAGAGATAAAATAAAATGAAACAACATAAAATAGATTTAGAAGTTCATTTAGTTTCGTTAAATGGCGATTTAATTGAAAAGAAAATCAAAGATTCATTTCTTATCCACTGCGCCAGAGTCGAAATCTGCCTGTGAGACTGTTTGTTCGTTTGTTTGCTTAAATGACTTATGGACTCTTAAATTTACACATACAAATTTATCCTCGAAAGAACTATACTACGTTTAAAGAGCCAAATAAAAAACTTTTGGCAAAACCGCAAAAGCCTTTTTTTTTGTCTTTGCAAAACATGAACATTCAACTTTCTTCGTATATGCATGTATGTACATATGTATGTGTATCATTTTTAGTACGTAAAATAGTCTTAAAGGTTTTTATAGTCGTTTATTTATTAAAAATGCACACACATGCAAAAACAAACATTAGACGGGTGCAAATTTGTAGCGAGAAATATCGTTTAATGCCGCTACATTTTATTTGTTTCTTTCTTTCAATTAGTGATGAAACGATACGAGTAAATATGAGTAACTACTACTCGATACTTTTCCTTCGACACCAAGCACTTTTGACAGTGTTGTCAACTGGGCGCATTTCGCACCGTGTTTGGTGCTTTTTAAAATTATTTATGCGAAAAGTTCTAACCTTGAAAATTTGACTTGAACTTTGCAACGTTGCAACAGCCAGGAAGCACGTCTTGAGGAAACTTATTCCACAGAGGAAGCGCACGGCTGAAAAGCGAATTCTCTCTGTAATGCGTAGTACGATTCCCCGGGCAATCGATCACAATGAATGAGCTCTGGACGATGAACGCATGCTACCTAAAATATGCGAGTTTCGGGTACAAGATATCTAATCTCGTCAGAGCAAAATCTATTGTAGTAAGGATAGAACAAAGTAATGCACCCCTCACTGCGGCGATGCTCCAGTGAGTCAATAGAATTGGATGCCCTACTATCAAGAGAGTGGAATAATTACGATTTTTTAACTACGATCTGGAGTCGAATATCATAATGAGCATGTGAAGCATAAAAAGGCATTACAAGGCATGGTGTGGTGTTAATTTGGGATAAGTGATTGGAACACATTCTTTTGAGGACGCCATCGGCAATACAGTTACTGTTACTGGCGAATGCTACAGGATCATGGTAAGCAAGTTTTTACTGCAGGAATTGAATGAGTGTGATTTGGTAAACATTTCGTTTCTGCAAGACACTGCAACAGTACACACAGCAGAAACCACAATGGATATTCTGAAGGAAGCATTTGCTGGTCGCGTAAACTCCTGTTTTTGGTATTGCCAGCAAGATCACCTGATTTAACGATCTTTCTTTGGCGCTACATGGTGTCGGGGGTTTATTTCAACAAGCCTCAGTTCCTTTAAAGAGAATATTCGGCAGGAATTAGAACAGTTGTCACCAGAAATTTAGCGTAAAGTTATGGCAAATGCGTTGAAACATGCACATATGTTTTTCAACTCTGGCAGCACATTTTTCAATTAACAGAAAAAATTCTACAGGTTAAAATAATTTTTTTTTATTTAGTAAAAAACATTATTTAAAGGCGAAATTTGATGATTAATTTTGTGCCACTTTGTATGCAGAGAAACTTATGTAAGTAATAAAGGGCAATATGTACGAAGTGCTTATATACCTGTACTCTGTGCGTAATATATAGCTTACAATGATTCTTCAAACACGCTTTCCAGTACCACCCTAATACGTGGAATCCTTTACAGCACTTACATGAGATTGTGTGTTCGCCAGTAACCCTGCCGGCAATTCAGTTAGCTTATAATTAATTTTAAGCTAATTTTGTTTCCAACTGATGGTGATTGACACTTCGGTTGTTTTCAATGGAGGTAACTGCATTCTAATTAACTAGCTAAAAGCTGGTTTCCCAAAACTTAGGTTATAACTATTATGTATGTAAACAACTGATTTTATTATTCAATATACTAGCATCTAAAAAATAAGCAAAACTAAACATCTAAAAAAACTAAACATCTAAAAAAAAGCAAAAGCAAACTAAAAAATAGTTCGCTTTTTGTTTCCTAGCTGTTTATATGTTGGTATTTCATAGGAGCTATCCTAATCATTAGTACACTGGGAAACTTTTGTAAGGTATTGCCAAACACTCAAATTTATATCCCATGATGATATATCTAAATAAATTATTGAGAATTTAAACAGAAAAACGCTTTACCTATACCCGTCAAAATGCGAAAACAATACTTTTCTTAACACCTTTCGAACATATGAATAGCCATTGGTTGCTACACTTTGTTTTTCTTTGACAGTATCAAAAAGCAGAGAACAAAAATTTGAACAACTGAGTTTAATATTCACTATACTAGCATCTAAAGTTGATACAAATCAAAAAATTTATAAATAGCTGGCTTTTTGTTTCCTAGCTGTCTATGTGTTGACATTTCATAGGAGCTACTCTAATCATCAGTAGATTTTGAAACAAAAGTAGAGAGGCGGGAAAGGTGAAAAATAAAAAGCTTGTTTTTTGTATTTTGACGTTAAAAAATATTTCTTATTATATTTTCCATAATTTATATAGATTATTGGGGTATAAAGTTGAATGTTTGACAATATCTTTCAAAAGTGTCCAAGTCTACTGGTGATTAGGGCCGCTCCTATGAAATGTCGACACATAGACAGCAGCGAAATAAAAATCAAGCTATTTATTAGAGTTGTTTCGGGTCGTTCATTTCAATAACCGGTCACTTTCGTTCAGTTACAAATGACTGATCCGTTCGTTCATATCATTCAATCGGCCATTTTGAATAAACGCCTTGGCACGGTGCCAACACTACAATTTTCCGTTTACTTTTCAACACAGCTCTGTAAAATAAACAAAACAAAATGGCAAAATAAAAAGTATTCAATATTTATTGTTTTAAAAAGAAAAATAATTTTAAATAATAACTATTTAGGTGGGATCAATTGTGATTAGTTTCATATTCTATTTCTATTTATTTCAGATAATATAATACTATTGTTAAACAAAACAACAAAAACAAAAGAACATAACATAAAAAGAATGAGAGAAAAATGAACGAAAGCTATCCAAATTGAACGGCTCACTATTGAACGAAAAGTGGTCAGTTTAATGACCGGATCACTTCGTTGAATGCGATGATCCGTTCAATTTAACCAGTTCATTCATGAAAGATCACAGCTCTACTATTTATACTTTTTATACCCTTCACAAAAATGTAAAGGGTATATATAAGTTTGTGATTTCGTTTGTAATTTCTACAGTTTTTATTTGCGACCCTATAAAGTATAAATATTCTGATTCAAAATTAATGGAAAAGTCGATTAAGCGATGTCCGTCTGTCCGCTGTTGCAATACCGTTTCTGAGAAAACCATTAGACTTAGAAACTTTTTTCTTTCACCATTATTTTACCCCATCGATTCATGGGTTTGCTATTGAAATTCAGTAATATCAGTTCACATATAGCTGAGATATATTCAACATTCCGAAAAAGCCATTTTTTTGCAATTTTGTATGGAAATTTAAAAAAAAAATTGTTTGTTTTCCTTCGAACTTCCCACAGTTATTAAGCATGGTGACTAAAAGACAAAAAAAATTGTTTTCAGATATCGGTCAATATATTCCTGACATATAGCCCAAATCAGGGTTTTCATGAAAATATCGCGTAAGCGAACTGAAACAACTTTTTTTTTGCTCAAAAGCAGTTTTGGTAATGAAATAAGGTTATATAAATAGGGAAAATGCAAATTTCCGATATCGGTCCATATATAACCGAAATATAGCCTAGAACGGGTTTTTATTTAAAAATATCGCGTAAGCGAACTAAAACAATTTTTTGTGCTCAAAAGTAGTTCTGGTAATGAAGTAAGGTTATATAAATATGCAAAATGAAAATTTCCGATATCGGTCCATATATACCCGAGGTATAGCCTACACCGGGTTTTTCATTAAAATGTCGCGTAAGCGAACTTAAACAGTTTTTTTGTGCTCAAAAGCAGTTCTGGTAATGAAGTACGGTTATATACATATGGAAAATACAAATTTCTGACATCGGTCCCATCGATTCATGGGTTTGCTATTGAAATTCAGTAATATCGGTCCACGTATAGCTGAGATATATTCAAAATTCCGAAAAAAAACATTTTTTTGCAGTTTTGTATGAAAATTTTTGAAAACAAAAGTTGTTTGTTTTGCTTCAAACTTCACACACTTATTAAGCATGGTGACTTAAAGGCAAAAATTTTTTTCAGATATCGGTCCATATATACCCGAGATATAGCCCAAATCGGATTTTTAATGAAAATGTCGCATAGGCGAAGCTAAACAACTTTTTTTTTGCTAAAAAGCAGTTTTGGTAATGAAATTAGGTTACATAAATATGGAAAACAAAAATTTCCGATATCGGTCCATATATACCCGAGATATAGCCTGAACCGATTTTTCCATTAACATTTTTTTTTTGCTGGAAAGCAATTCTCGTTACAAAAGAAGGTTACTAAAATACAGAAAATGGAAAATTCTGATATCGGTTCATATATAACCGATCATATTTAGGTCACATTTTTAAATATACTATACATATACGTGACTATCGTGAAATGAATATACCACACTCTTACTTGTTTTTATTTTGTATGTAAATTCGCAAGATCTTTAGCTGGAAAATTTAGAAGAAAAAAATAAATTATATAACAAATATACATACTGCGAAGCTTTTTGCTTGTCTGCGGCAGGCATTAAACTAGCGACTTTGAGGTTGTTACTAAAAAAATTTTGCATTAGATTGCAGCTAGTAGACCGAAACAGTGAGTTATTTGTAGTCGACTACTAATTTGACGATAGGGCATCTACACAAATTGCACCCTTTTTTCACTGTTGTCAATGTTTGGTGTTGGCAATGGTATTCAGCCTGTAGTACTATGTTGTCTGTCATTTGCAGGATATTTTATAAATAAGCCTTAAACTAAAAAAAAAAGAAACAAACAAAATAAGTATTATTTAGAAAAGAAAACAAAAATTAAGAAAAATAGAAAAAAAAGAAAGAAAATCTTGAATGGCGAAATCTAAAAATGAACTGTTGTAGTGTTGTGGTAAAATTTGTGCAGAACTTTGAAGTCTTGGAAGTAGTTAAAATCTCGCTCTTACTTTGACTCTTTCATTTTATGGCAATTGAGACTAAACAACAAAGAAATAACCTCCAAACTAACAAGAAAAGAATTTCTTGACTAAGCCCCAATTAAAGTGGATTGGGCAACAAGCCACCACTTCTACTTGGCATCTTTGCCATTTAAAAATGCTATTTTTCTCTTTTTTTTTTGTTATTCTTCAGATTTTTTTTTTTTCATCTATTTTTCTATTTTTTATAAAAACATTTTAACACGAATTGTAAACAACGTAACACAAAATAAAAACATCGCATAAAAACAAGTGTCAGCTTTTATGACACTTGAGCAACAGCAGGCGACATTAAACAGGAAAAATACTGAAGACGAAAAAGTAGTAGAAGGAAAAAAAAAACAAATAATAACAAACAACTAGGCAAGGACAGCTACTGGCATGTACGGGAGAGTTTGGGGGAGGGGCAAATGCACAAAAATGAAAGAATAACAATAGAATTCTGCCCACTTTGCTGATGTACTTCATAAACATGCAAAAGTAGAAAAATGTAAAGAAATTATAAAAAGAAAACGAATATTAACAAGAAACAACAAAGAAATTCTATAAAGAAATAAAATTCACATAAAAATCACACCATGTTAAAATTAAAAAAGAATAAAATTCAGAAAACATTTTGACAAATACGAAAACAGTCGCACGACGAAATATTTTGCAAGACAAATGAGTTTTTTTTTCACTTTTCTTTTCGGTGCTCATTTTCGTTGCTGGCAACATTAATTGAAATGGCCAGTTGTGACTTCCCGGAAAGACACGTGTTAACGCTGTCAGGCTACAACTTAAGCCGTCCATGCACCCAGACGCAAACACCCAGAAGCAAACACCCACACACAGACACACACACACACACACACATATTCACATCTGCATGTTTATACAAAAATTTCAACAATTTGTTAAAAATTCTATTAATTAATGGTTTCTTGTTTTGGATGGTTGGTCTGAAACGGTTTTGGCAGAGAGGGGTGCGAGTATTTGAAATCGTTTTGAATCATTCTTTTGTGAAATCGTTTAATTTTAATTGTAGCGTAGAGCTTTCACAAGAATAAGAAGAAACAGAATAAAAAAGATAATAAATACGAAAGATTAATGTGTACACCCCCCCATTAAGAAATAAAAAATCTGATGTTAGAACAAAAAATTTTCATTTTGAATTAAGAGTTCTTGACAAGGTTTGTGGTAAACTTGCAATCACTTAAAAGGGTGCTGATTTTCAGCAAGAGAAAAAAAGAGTATTGCAGTGGTTATGCCTTTCTCTCTCCACCATTCTTGACGAGTTTAGACTGGCGAATAGTACGAAATTACTGGTAACCTATCTTATCCAAGCTGTCATGGTAGAATAATGTCCAATCGAGGCAACAACCTCTGCCTAATATTATTGATGATAGGTCATTAGGAAGAGGATATATCCTATTCTTGGGATATCTGCTGGCTGTTTGGCATGATCTTAAAGCTTGTGTGCTGAAAGACTTTGGTGCAAGCTGCCAATTGCGGATTTATAGAAAAGATAATGCTTAAATTTGACTGATGTTGCTTGCAGCAGGCCATCGAAAGTGCTGCTTACGAGGATGCATTGTCTAATCTCATGGTGAAGGGGTGTTTGTGTGGTGGAAGGCTCTGGAGAAAACTACCAATTTTTAAGATAAAGATAGCAAAATGCTTAAATTTGACTGGTGCTGCTTACATCATGCCATCGAAAGCGTTGCTTACGACAATGCAGTGGCTGGTGACTGATCGCATGGTGAAGGAGGTGGCCATCAACTTGGCGATCAGGCTGGTGGTGTCTAAAAAGACGTGACGGAGCATCATGCTTCGATAACACGTAGGATAGAAGACCATCCAGTAAATATTGATTACAGTTTACCAACTCTATTGCCCGACAAGAGATTTGATGTAATCGTGTCGATCACGGTGGTGACATCATCTCATCATGCCATCAAAAGCGTTGCTTACGACGATGCAGTGGCTGGTGACTGATCGCATGACGAGTGCAGTGGCCATGAACTTGGTGATCAGGCTGGTGGGGTGTGGAAACACGTGGGAAAGAGGAGCTCCCAGTAAATATTGATTACTGTTTACCAACTCTACAGCCCAACTAGAGATTTGATGTAATCTTGTCGATCACGGTGGTCGCATCATCTCATCATGCCATCAAAATAATCATTCACTCTGTGATTCTTCAACCGCACAGTCGTGTTTTTAAAAAGTGAAAAAAAAACAAACCAAAAATCATTGTGCTAACATATTTTTAAACTTACATACAAAAACAATAATATATTGTATTAAATTGCAAAAACAATAACAAATTATTTAAAAAAAACAACAACGGGAAAATAAATTCCTTACATTTCATTAACTAAACAATAAAATAAATTTCAATAAAACAAGTGCGGTGGCAGTGCATTGTTGTTGTTGTTATTGTGCGTGAAGATTACCTACCCAGTGGGAAAAAACTTGCAAAACCGAAAATCTTTATGACAATTATTTTTATATACTTTTAAATTTAAAAAAAATATAAATAAAAAAATAAATTGCATGAGTGTACCTAGTAGATGCAATTCTGAGAGGGAGCTTAGCTCCACTAGAAAAAACCTCTGGATTTCTGAAGAGGAATCATTGAAAAAATCGTTGGACAATCTCCTGTCTCTAAGAGATAAAAAACGCACGCGTTCGTGTTCGCCAAACATTGTTGTTACAACAGAAGACCAACCATCTACCAGTTCAGTTATTGCAGATAAGCCGAAAACACAAGCAGGCATGGACAGGTATGTAACCGTGGTTAAACGTCAGCGAAGTCCGAAATCCGCTCAGATATCATCACAACCAAAGATATCCAAAGAGGATAATACCGCTACAGCAACGCAAAGTAATAGATTTGCAATCCTCCAGACTGATGAGCCAAATACAGCAAAAAAAACATTTAAACCGCCACCAATATATTTGAGAGAATCTACTTCTAATGAGCTGGTAAAACAACTTATTACGGTAATCGGTAAGGACAATTTCAACGTGACATCAGTTAAGCGCGGAAACATCAATGAAACAAAAATTCAGGTAAACCATGAAAACGACTACCGAAAATTGTCTGATGTCTTAGAAAAACAGAAAAGATCATTTTACACTTACCAGCTCAAAAGTGCCAAAGGTCTTCAGGTCGTTATTAAAGGGATTGACCCATGCGTAGATACTGATGATGTAAAAACCGGATTGGAAGATAAGGGTTTTAAAATAAAAACAGTAGTAAACATCAGGAACCGTGAAAAGACCCCTCAACCCATGTTTAGGGTTGAACTAGAACCAGGGGATGTTCTGCTAAAAAAGAGTGAAATTCACCCAATATATAACCTCAAATATCTTTTGCATCGTAAGGTTACCGTTGAGGAGCCACATAAGCGTTCAGGACCCGTTCAGTGCCTAAACTGCCAAGAATTTGGCCACACTAAGGCTTACTGCAAGTTGCCCGCTGTTTGTGTTGTATGTGGCGAACTTCACGGCACAACTCAGTGCAATAAGCCAAAGGCCGACGCAAGTGTTAAAAAATGCAGTAACTGTGGAGGTAACCACACTGCAAATTATAGAGGTTGCCCTGTCTATACTCATTTTAAGCGGTCAATGACAAATAAGTCATCGGTTTCTCCAGCAGATCAGCAGCCAAATGTCATTGGCAAAAACAATTTTCTCCAGGTAGGCCATCCAACCAACTTCACAAACACGCAGAATACCAAACAATTTTCATATGCTAATGTGGTTAAATCCAACCAAAACTTGAACCAGCAACCCAAGCCCCAAATTTCCGATCCAAATTTTAGTAACCTAGAGGCAACTCTGCAGACTCTTGTTCAATCCATTAACACTTTTACCGTCTCTATGACCAACATGATGCAGGAAATGCTAAAAATGCAATCCACTATTTTACAGGCAATTTTAAAAAAATGAATTGGTTAAAAATATGTTTCTGGAACGCAAACGGCATTCGCCAACACAAAAATGAACTTGAGCACTTCCTTATGGAAAAGCAGATCGATATAATGATGATTGCTGAAACCCATTTGACAACTAACAGTTTTTTCAAAATTAATGGCTACATACTGTACGACACAAAAGATCCCCGTGGAAGATCTTGCGGAGGATCGGCAATTCTAATAAAATCCAGAATTAAACACTTTTTAATGAACGAGACATGTGAGGAATATCTCCAAGCTACAAATATATGCCTTAATTATTTTCATGAAAAAATTGTTATATCCTCGATTTACTCACCACCACGATTTTCAATAACAGAAAGACAATATTCAACTTTTTTCAAATCACTTGGTCCTCGATTTTTAGCGGCTGGCGACTATAACGCTAAACACACTTTTTGGGGATCACGTTTAATTACCCCGAAAGGTCGTGTGCTTTTTGACACCGTTACCAAAATGGGCTTAGGTGTGATTTCAAGTGGACACCCCACTTATTGGCCGTCAGACCAACGCAAGATCCCAGACGTTATAGACTTTGGAGTTACAAAAAATTTTCCCTCAGAATGGATGCAAGTGGAGCCTTCATTGGACTTGTCCTCAGATCACTCACCAACTATAGTTTCTGTTTCGTTCCCCCAGGGGGTTGGTTCCCCGTTTTGTGACTTGGCGTTGACCGTCACTCGAGTTAATTGGATAAAATATAAGAAATATTTGAGTACACATTGTACGGAAAACATTGCCTTGAGAACGCCTGAGGATATTGATGTGTCGATTAACGAATTTTCTGAACACCTTAATCTAGCCGTACAACATGCCACCACTAGCCATATAAGATCCAGAAATGTGAGCAACAGAACATATTCGTTTGAAATTGAACAACTTCTAACAGAAAAAAGAAGAGTTAGAAGAGAGTGGCAACTTCGCAGGTCTCCCCAGCTTAAAAGCAGGCTACGAGAGTGCATAGCTCAGTTAAGAAATCTGCTCGAAATCCAAAGAATGGCTTCTCTTAAAAATTATCTGGAAGGTCTTGATGGTACCCCTCAAACCGACTATTCTCTATGGAAAGCGACAAAAGGTCTGAAAAGACCCGTAGTAGGTAAGCCACCTCTGCGAACTTCAACTGGAGATTGGGCAAGAAGCGATTCTGAAAAAGGGATAGTGTATGTTAATCATTTGAAAAACGTTTTTACTGCAAATGATACAGTGGATGATGTTGCTGAATTTCCGCCATATGCTGTTAGACCGCCTGTGCCTTTGAGACTTAGTTTTCAAGATGTTGAAAATGTTATTCGTAACACAAACCCCAGGAAAGCTCCAGGTATTGATAAAATTACTGGTAAAATGCTTGAGCAGCTCCCTCGTGTAGCTCGTAGAATTCTTCTTTTTATTTTTAACGCTATTTTACGTCTCGAGTATTATCCTGCAGAGTGGAAGGTGTCCATGATTACTATGATACCCAAACCAGGGAAGGATCCCACTAAAGTAGAATCATACAGACCAATAAGTCTACTGCCAACAATTTCAAAACTGTTCGAAAAATTGTTAATGGCAAAGTTGAGTCCAATGTTGAACACTGTGGGATGCATCCCTGATCATCAATTTGGCTTTCGGGCTAAACACAGCACAATAGAACAAACGCACAGACTAGTCAGTGTCATAAGACAGACCTTTGAGGAGAAGAAGTATTGCTCAGCTCTATTCATTGACATTTCTCAAGCTTTTGATAAAGTGTGGCACGAGGGCTTGATACACAAAATAAAGTTGAACTTGCCTGCAAATACACACAAGCTTCTGGAAAGCTACTTATGTGGGCGGAAGTTTGTTATTCGAGGCAGGAGTTCCCCAAGGCAGCATACTGGGGTCTACTTTATATTTGATTTACGCCTCTGACATGCCAACGACACCCGGAATCCACATTTCAACTTTTGCAGACGATACAGCATTCTGCAGCGTACATGAAAGCCATCAAGTAGCTTCGCGAAATTTGCAGCAGTATATTTCAATATTAGAGATATGGTTAAAACTTTGGAAAATTAAAGTTAATGAACAAAAGTGTACTCACGTTACATTCACGCTGCGTAAACAAACATGTTCAGCCATCCAAATCAACAATTCACCTATTCCGCAGCAAAATGAAGTCAAGTACCTTGGTATTCACCTGGACCGTAGGTTAACGTGGAAGTCTCACATAGATGCGAAAGTTACTCAGTTAAAGTTAAAAGCAGCTCAACTGAATTGGCTTATGGGCAGAAATTCTACATTGAAGCTGGATTGCAAACTTTTATTATACAACGCAATTCTAAAGCCTATATGGTGCTATGGAATTCAACTATGGGGCACCGCCTCCGCTTCAAACATTGAAAAAATTCAAAGGCGACAAAACAAAATTCTTCGAACAATTACTGCAGCTTCATGGTACGTAAAAAACTCACGAATTCATAAGGATCTCTGTGTTCCTCTTGTCAAAGACGAATTTTCAAAGTACGCAACAAGGCATATCAATAAATTGGAACTTCATCCAAATCGTCTTGCACGCAATATACTTAATTTCGAAGGACACTCTCGGTTGAGAAGGAGGGACACCCTTGCCACCATCAGAACGTTAAATAGGTGATTTCACCGATATTGATCGTGCAAAATAAAACATTTTTGTCTAGCATTGGCTGGACTTAATTAATTTTATGTATTTAGTTTTAAGATTTGAATACTCATTGTTAGTTCACTTTGTGAAGATTCAATAAACAAATGAATGAGAAAAAAAAAAAAAAATGCCATCAAAAGCTTTGCTTACGACGATGCAGTGACTGGTGACTGATCTCATGGCGAATGCAGTGGCCATGAACTTGGTGATCAGGCTGGTGGGGTGTGGAAACACGTGGGAAAGAGGAGTTCCCAGTAAATATTGATTACTGAGCACTTATCTCTATCCTCTAACGTCAGTGGAGGACTAGTTTTAGCCTATATAAAGAGAACAACTAGCTAATGTAGGTATTATAGGGCATGCAGAGTATGATTGTAAGGATACATTTAATGCGTTGGCTTTTGTCTACTTATACGACATCCTAATTCTTAATGATATAGAGAGAGAGGGATTCAAATCCTGAGTTTCACTGGCGTGAAACTCATTATTCATATTGCAAAGATGATATAGTTATTGAAAAAAAAAGATTTTATGAAAATGAAATCTTATAAAGAAGTGTAAATGGTTAAGACTTTCTTGACGATTTTCATTCAAATCTACTAGATTTTGAATAGCTGTAAATGCCCTATAACATACGTCGGAGATATAGCGACTGCACAAAGTATACAGAGATGAAATAAGTGACATTTAAAGAAAATAAAATGAGATTTTTAATTTTCGTAGAGATGGCAGAACAGAGATAGCAAATAGTGTAGTATTGCTGGCTCTTATTTACTTATAATTTTGAAGCTACAGAGAGCGGGAGAAAAAGTGAAAAAGACGTATAGTTTTACGATTATTTCTATACATATTTTTTGATTTCAACTCTGTTTACTTTGTGGCGAATTGCTTCTGTACCCACATGAAATGAACTCACGAGGGAGAAAGGGAGACAGAGAGAAATTACTTACAACATAGTGGCAGCACTGTTGGAAATTATATTACGAGAGAATATTAAGTAATAGGTAATTGATAAAAAGAAATTTAAAAACTATACCCGCTTATTATATTTTTGTCTACTAAATGCAAAATAAATCAAAATATTTTAAATATTTATTTTTCCAAACTACCGTTTAGGTTAGGTTAGGTTAAGTAGGCAGGCCGCTGGACTCTCGGAAAAGATTAGATTCTCCAGCTTACTTGGGTCCTGATATCGTTCCCTTTGTGCTAGCCTGAAAAGTGTAGGAGTATAAGTGAAAAATAGAAATTATTGGATAAAGTAGTGGGGGGGGGGGGGGGGGGGGGAGATAGGAAATGTGGGATATTATCATAAACATTAATTTTAAAATAATATTGTATTATATCTCCAATACTTAAATCTTCAATACATCAATCAATACTTAATTTTTAATCAAAATACATATAGTATTTATTTTATTTCCTACTTCAGCTTATTTTTATAAATTTCCTAGATATGTACACGTATATGTATATGTGTTTATGCTTGCCATTCAATCATTGATTTTTATTTTCGCAATAAACCGGAGCTGAAATTAGCAGACAAACCTAACGAATTTTCTTTGTAAGCAACCACATGCACGTAAATTCACTAATAAAATTTAATTAACACCAAGCAACACATATGTACTCACTCGTACATATACAAATACATATGCCCACACACGCAGCAACACTCAAGCCGCACACAGCCCACAGAAATATCAAAAGAACCGAACTGCTGTGCGGCAAGGACATTAATTCCAACATTAAAAGATTAAATGAAAAATGAACAGCAAACAACTTTTTCTATTTTAAATGTCATTCAATTAAACTTTTAATTGCAAGTCAGACTGATGAAGTCTGAATTTTATATCTTCATAAACAGATCGAAGAAAAATTAGCAGAATGCTAAAGAAAATAAATAATTGTATTAATTTAGTCTACTTTCAAATTAAATCACTTCACAAAGTTTTAATCAAATGGGATTTCTCTACTTCCCTTTTATTTTCGTTTGGCAGAGGAGAAGGGAGAGAGAGAGAGAGAGATAGAGAGCGGTAGTCAGGAAGTCTATAAAAGTCATTGCAAGGGACGTAACCAAGCAGCTCCACATAATGGCACCAAAACCTTATTGAACACATGCTAAGGCTCATGTTGGGCAAATAATTGAAGGAGTTACATTAAAATTGCTTGTTTGCACATTAAAGCAATTGAAAAAACATACAAAACAATGAAAAGGAATTAGAAAATACGAGTGAGATTAAACAAAAAAGAAAGAAAGAAGACAAAAACCAACAAAATAAAATTAAAAGAAATCGTACAAAAGAAAAGCAGGAGAAAATAAAAATAAAATCATTGAATCATTTAATTAGTGCTTAACTTATCGTCGACTCTTGTATTTGTAGTAGTTATAAAAATAAAACAAACAAATTGAGCGAAGAACAAATAACATATAGAGTAAAAGTTTGAGAACGTGGATTGAAAATGGTTCATAACAAACAACATTTAAAGCATTGATCACCACGCAGTGCCCTCAAGGGTAATCGCATAATGTACAAGGCTTTTATATTTAAATATTTAAAAAAATTTCAGAAAAAGTGAATGGAAATTAAACGTACATTTTAAAAAATATTACTCTCAACTAGCGTTGCCAGATTTAAGATTTTCATGTCAAAGTTGTAGCATTGATGACACTCAATATATGACAAAATTCTCTGATGACTTTTGTCATTCACAGCGTCATCTGTTGGAGACCACTGAAGACAGATGGTCTAGTAAGGTTACGTGTCGAATATCAAGGCTGACATGGCCCAGATATGATAATCCTTAGGGGCTTGCCCCGACGCAGGTTATGTTCTACTCTGGTGGCCCTGACGGGACATTGCTACATAGGGACGCAAGCGAGGAGGTTAAATCTTCTATTTTATGACTTCTGTAGAAGTTGCAGTGACTAGGAGGAAGTAGTAAGCGCTTCCTCTGTCGGTGTGTAGCTCTTTCTTATATAAGGGAGTTGTGTCTAGGCAGTCCGATGCTGCATGATTTGGCGGATGTATCGGAATATAGATCTGTTGAGATAAATATCAATCCTATTCAGCACAATGGGACCAGATTGGACACAAGTTTTGTTTTCATTTATTAAACTATTGGCTTGCAGAATTTAAACGCGCCCGAACAAGCACTACAACAATACCATCAACAGAAAGGCCAAAATAGGTGGTTACTGAAGAAAATATCAAGAAAACCCTCGATATCGTTGTGAATGATCGCCAAGTCAAGTTACGTGATATTTTTGAAATGGTAAACATATCATTTCATACATTTCAACATTTTGCATATGAAAAAGCTCTCTGTGATACGGGCGCCGTGTTTGCTCAGTGTCGAACAAAAAAGAGTTCGACAGATCACTTCACAGTGGTGTTTGGACATGATAAAGCGTAATCCTGTTGACTTTTGGCGGCGATTTACAACTTTTCATGAAATATTGGTCCACTACCACACACCTGAAACCAAAAATCAATTGACACAGTGGGTGCAAGCTGGTGGAAGCGCTGCGAAGAAGGCGAAGACAGTGTAGTATGCTGACTAGATTTCGGCCACTGTATTTTGGGATGCGCACGGCATATTGCGCATTGATTATCTTGAAAAAGTATCCACAATTAAAGGATCAATTGGTTGATATAATCAAGAAAAAACCACTATATTTGAGGAAGAAAAAAGTGATTTCTTCAAAACAACGGACTGGTTCAGACATCATTAGATAATATGCAAAAATTACCAGAAATACACTTCGAATTGGACCTTATAGTTCAGATTGAGCTGCTACGACTTTTTCCTGTTTTCAAACTTAAAAAAAATGGCTCTCAGGAAAAAAACTCATCTGAAACGAAAAAGTGATTACCGAAACTAACGCGGATTTTGAGGGGTTCCCAAAATCGTATTGTGCAAATGGTATCAAAAAGTTGGAATATGGTCTTACTAAGTGTATTGAATTAAAAGGAGGCAATGTTGAGAAATAAATGGTTTTTGAAAAAAAAAAAAATGTTTTTTCCTACTTCAGTAGCATCAATATCAATCTGATCTCGTGCATGGCAACCACTTATTTATTTAATAAAAATTATTTTAAAAAAATCGCAAATTTCTGTCCTTTTTTTTTTATCTGGGACCAGTACTCAGGGGATGGCCTCTACATATGCAGCACATTGTATTGGAACTAGGAAAATAGGTTGTCATGAGGAAAAAAGAAGGAGTAGTGCTCGTGAAGGTTTAAAACAATAACAATATGAAAGAATTAAAGAAACTCTATTGCAATATTTACAATGTTGGAATTAAATTAGTTAAAACTGATCAATGCCCAGTGTATATACTTACCTTCGACACTGCTCAGATTAGTAAAATTTACACCAACATCTTCCACCGTACAAGGTACTGAAAAGCATTGGAAAACAAATTAATATTACATGTAGAAAAAAAATATATGGTTGACACGACAATATTCTAAGGGCAACATACTATTGTTGAATCATATGATTGTTTCCGACAATATTATATTGTTATATTCAAAACGCAATGGACATGACTGACTATAGTTTCGTTAAAAAAATTTCATATATAACTATACTATATTCTGCTTCAACATTATTCTAATAGTGAGTAACCATAGTACCAATTGAAGTTACCATATTAATATTATATTCAACCATATTATCATACCAAACAATCTTACTTTTTCATAAATAATCATTAAGCAATCATAACAACGTCATAAATAGCCTTATTGTTATACAAAAATGCTGTAATAATTAACACAATACTCATTCATATAAAAAGATTAAAGCAAAGAGATAGAGTATGACGTATTATAAAATAACTACTAATAATTCGAAAATAATATTATGGGATGCATGCGTCTGATTTGTATTTAGGCAAACAGTTTCTCCTTGATCTAGAAGTACCTATTAGATGCAACAAAACAAATTTAATTATTAATATTTTATCTGTGATTGCAATTTTAAATTTCATACATAACCGTATAAAAATTATTGGATGTTACATAGTATTCAACCATACTACTCGTATGTAACAGCAGCACAACAATAGTATTATTAAACTATTTATGTATTATATTATTTATGTATATTATTATGTATTGTACGGTTGGCTACATAATAATATTGTTGGCTACCACTCGCATCTTAATATACTAACTTACCTATTTATTTCCGCGATTTCTGAATACATACGAGTATTTATTCATTTATTATTATTTTTTTGTTAAGTTTTAAGTTTTTTTTAATCAACACATACAAATTTTTTTTGAATTAAGAAATAATGAACACATATTTCCACTCCAGAAAATATAATCGATAGAATATTAAATGTCAACTCAACGACTAGAACAAAAATGTTGTTAGTGATGGCAATAGTAAATTTATTTGCTAAACTTACATTTGTTGCATGTAAATTAGTTCATCATACATATGATAAAAATAAATTCCTTGGTATTGGGCGTGATAAAAACTATTGTTGTTAAAAAAAAAAATCATAAATGCTATTATTGTATGCAATCATATCTTGAAATTGATAGTTGGTAACAATAGAATTACCGAAATGCAAAAACAACATATTTAAGGGGAAATAAACTATAATTAAATCTATAATAAACCGTTTCTACCAATAATACATAACGTTATGGAGTATATGTTATTGTTGCTGTCACCATATTTCAAACTGCTTTCTTTTTTTTTAACTTTGTTTTATTTATTGAATCTACATAAAAATGTAATGACAATAAGTATTCAAATCTTAATACTAAAAAAAAATTGTGATTAAAGTCCTGCTAGAGCTGGACAAAAATTCATTTTTATGCGAATATTATTTCAGAATTCAGTCATCTGCTTAGAGCTCGAATGTTAGCCAAAGTATCCCTCCTTCTCAGACGGGTATGACCACCAAAGTTAAGAACATTAACTGCAAAAGGATTTGGATGGAATTCAAGTTTGTTAATATATCTTGTCGCGTACTTCACAAATTCAGATTTCACAAAAGGTACGTTCAGATTTGCGTGGATTCGTGAGTTTTTAACGTACCATGGAGCGTCTGTAGTATTCTATTTTGACTTCTTTGAATTTTTTCAATGTTAGATGCCGAGGCTGTGCCCCATAATTGAATCCCATAGCACCATATTGGCTTTAGAGTCAAGTTGTAAAGCAAAAGTTTACAATCAAGCTTCAAGGTCGAATTTCTGTCTATTAGCCAGTTAATTTGCGCTGATTTCAATTTCATTTGAGTTACTTTTGCCTCGATGTGTGTCTTCCATGTTAGTCTACGGTCAAGATGAATACCGAGGTATTTGACTTCACTGTGTTGGGGTATTACTTTATTATTAATAGTAATGGGTGAGCATGTTCCTAGGCGCAGTGCGAATGTAACATGGGCACACTTTTGCTCATTAACCTTGATTTTCCAAAGCTTGAGCCATTTCTCTAGTGTGTCGGTATGTTCCTGTAAATTTATTGATGCTTGCTGGTGGCTACTATGTATGCTAAGGAATGCTGTATCATCTGCAAATGTTGAGGTGTGAATGTTGGTGCTTGTCGGCATGTCAGATGCGTAGATCAAATATAAGACAGGCCCTAATATGCTGCCTTGGGGAACTCCAGGTGCAATAGGCTGGGCGGGGCTTATGAAATCGCCTTCTTTTATTATAAATTGGCGACAATATAAATAGCTTTCCAAAAGGTTATGTATGTTTGCGTGTACTTATGTCTTGGGCAGAGAAAGTTTCTGCTACATGGATACTCGTAGCATGTCATTTGTTCGTTTATGACGTGACATTTTCTTTTTGCTTGATAAATGGTTGTCCAATTTTCATTTGTGCTGTGAAGCAAATGCTCTTTACTGTTAAGAGATTAGCAATACATTGAGCTGATTATCACTAAAAGCATTATGGTTGATGGCAAACACAATCAAAACGTTTAGAAGATTTGCAACAGATTTCTTTTGTCTTGTTTCGTTTTAATTAGTTCGAATATCTGGATAATAACAATTCGTAATTCGTAGGCACGTGCCTATTGTTGTAAATTTGTATGGTGATACCTGAATAGATTTAAATATATTTTTGTAATTAAAAGTACTTGCCATTTTTTAAATTCTCTCTACTAAATTATATATTTCCAAAAATAAAATATACAACATAAAAATCTAGGCAAACACTCAATTATTTAACAATCTTGGTGCAGCTTGTATGTTGCAAGGACTTTTTGGTTTTGTTGTGTTTTTTTTTGTGATAAAAGAAAACTGATTTGAAATTGCAAGTGTAATTGAAGTTGAAGAAAATCTTAAAAGCAAAATTAAGACAATAAAGAAAAAAATTTATTACACTTGGTTGCCGAGCAAAGAAAAAATAAATAAAAAATAATAATAAATATACATATCAAGCTGTGGAGAGAGATAGAAAAAGTGAAAATATTACGAGTATTTACTTGTAGTCAGGCATTTTGTCATAAAATATTCAGCAAATCGAACGTTATTGAAATTATTTTATTTTTACAAATACACTGCCCGTCACTTGACTAAGGAATCACATTTTTTATAACTTTAATTTAGCATGTCTGCTAATAAATAACTTTTTGTAGAACCAAATTTCAAGGTCTTGGCTTTAGTTTCCTAAAGAAACAAAAAATACGCACATTTTGTTATAAAGGGTGGTGAAATTATAAGGGCCGATGTTGAGTTTAAATAAAACACAAATTATTGTAGTAATTATATTTTTGGCCAACGTATTTTGTTATTTGCTTTTTGTATATACTTAGCTGGTGATGTCTAACGTTCTTTACATGGCCGTAAATAACATAATGAATAAGTGGGACTTAATAAAACAACATACTAAGATTCCAAGATCTAAATTCTTAGATGTCCTCAAATTCTGCCTTTATGAAAATAACTATTTTATATATGACAACAACATTTATAACCAAACATTCGGCATGCCTATGGGAAACCCGCTGTCACCCACTATTGCTGACATGGTTTTGGATAATTTATTTGACGTAGCCTTAGCTGATTTTTTTTTATTTTTTTTTTTATTTATTCAAAATATGTTTTATTGCATACAACAATTAAATAATCGCCTCAGCGCCAGTTGGACATTATTGAGGCTAGCTGGCAAAAAACAAAATATTTTTTTAACAGTTCTTTAACACATATGAATAAAACTAAATAAGAATTTTAATTTTAAATAAAATACAAAAATTAAAATACAGTTATTTCAAAAAAACAGCTTCAAAATTGATTTAGTAAATAAATATACATATTAAAATTTATAAGATACTATATGAGAAGAGTTTCCATATTTGCAATTAGGTATTCTTTTAACTTTGTTTTAAAAATAGAAATTCTTTCAATATTTTTTATATCTTGAGGAAGATTATTAAATTCAAAACTACCCATGTATTCAACACGTTATTTTGTACATTCCAACCGACATCTTGCTGTCCTAAGATTTGTATTATTTCTGGTTCCAAATGTGGTTTGATTTTGTTGAAAGGAAATTGTGTGGTGACCAATGTTGTTAATTGATTTATAAACATAAAGTAGCAACTGGAATTTATATAACCCGTAGACAGGTAAAATATTTAAGGAAATATCCTTGTACAGTGAAACTGTGGAATATGTTAATGGTAAATTGAATACAGCTTTTATAGCTTTGTTTTGCGTTCTTTGTAGCGACTTTAATTCGCTGCTTTTTTGACTTGCGTATACGATTGACAAGTATTTAAATGACTATTTATCAAAGATTTATATAATATCTGCTTTGTTTGTTTGTTGAACTTATTTCTGAATTTGTAGAGTAATCCAAGAGTAGATACTATTTTACTCTTAAGATTTTTAATGTGCGAATCCCATGACAAATTATTTTGAAGATAAATACCAAGGTATTTTATTGATTCGCTTTCGAAAATTTCTATTCCATCCACAAAGATACTAAAATTTTTTACATCTTTTAAATACGGACGAAATCTTAAAAGCTTTGTTTTCGGGGCATTCAACACGAGTTTGTTAAGTCTAATAAATTCACTGATTATAACTGCATCTCTTTCCATATACGCCTTCACAACTGCTTCATATTTATAAGGGTAAAAAAGACATAAATCATCTGCATACTTGTACAATTTTCCAAACAATTCAAGATTATGGATATCGTTTATATATACATTAAACAGAAGTGGACCTAAAACGCTTCCTTGGGGCACTCCGTATTCCATTACACCGGTTTTACTTTTGCATTTCTCAACTGTAACATATTGCTTTCTGTTTGATAAGTAATTAGACAATAAAGCTAATGCTGGTTCACTAACTCCATAATATTTCAACTTCTGAATTAAAATCATATGATCCACTAAATCAAAGGCTTTAGAAAAATCGTAGAAAACTCCAGCAACACTATTACAGCCGCTATCTAAGCCTTGACAAATATTGTTAACCACGTTCACTACAGCTTCCTCCGTTCCACATCCTTTCTTAAATCCATATTGGAATTTACTTAGTAAGTTATTATTTTGTAAATAAAACGAAAGCTGCTTATGAAGTATATTTTCAAAAATTTTATCAATTATAGGTAATAGAGCAATTGGCCTGTAATTATTTAACTCAGTAGCAGTATTCTCCTTAGGTAAAGGTACGATTTTTGCAATTTTCAAATTTTCTAGATATACAGACGTATCTATCACAGAATTGAATATTTTTGAGAGTACAGGGGATAAAATATCTTTGCACTCGAACAACATTTTAGGAGATATACCATCAGAACCGCAACTTTTTGATAAATCAAGCTGCAAAATAGTTTCTTCAACTTCTAAAGCAGTCGTATGTAAAAATCTAAATGTATTTTCGCAATAACTCAGTGTTCTAAAAGCGTTAATGGAATCCCCAGGTAAATGTTCAATTTGTTGTTTTAATATTCTCGGAATTTCCAAAAAGTATTGATTAAACATATCACATTTCATCTGATTATCCTGTATAATATTTCCATTGGAATCTTTTAGTTTTATTTGGCATGTAGTATTTCTTCCCAGGTTTTGATTTCAAAATTTCCAGCACTTTTTTGGATCCTGATGAAAACTCTCCAGATTTTTGTTATAATAATCATTCATTGAATTATATCAATTATAAGCTCTCTTTATTATGTTGCTAATTCTTTTTATTTATTTTATTTTATTGCATATTAAATACATGACAAAATACGTAGATGACATTTTAGCTGTAATAAACATTGACAATAAAAATGACATTTTATATACTCTCAATGCATACCACCCCAAAATAAAATTTACTATTGAAGTAGAAAATAAAGGAAAAATTTCCTATTTAGACACCACACTATATAGACAAGATGACAAAATATACATATTTCGACTGGCACACTAAGAACTTTTCATCAGGAAGAATAATCAACTACTATTCAACACAACCCAAGTCACAAATTATCAACACAGCAAAAAGTTTGGTAAACAAGGTATTGGATATAAGTGATGAGAAATTTCATAACAAGAATATATAGAACATTTCTGAAATACTAACCAATAATAGTTTTCCGCCATATCTAATCAAAAATATCACAAATACTCGAAATCATGCAAAAAGCAATTGAAATGGCAACCCTCACAATGAATGTAAACAATATTTCAGCATCAAATATAAAGTCACTCACATTTAAAGTCGGGCAGACGCATGAAAAAACTTTTAGTCCCAATATTTATAAGCTGACGGAAGAAAAAGTCGTTTTAATTTTATTTAGTTTATCACAAAAGTTCTTTTATTTAAAAACAACAAAAACAATTTATTACAAGTTCTTTTATTAACTTAAATAAGGTCACTTTTCAGTCTCACATTTAAAGTCGGGCAATTAATAAAAAATTAGCATTATGTGAACATAACGCAAAATTAATATTTTGTAGATCCACCTTTTTGGGTTTCAACAGCTTGTAAGCGGTTAGGCAAAGATTCCACTAATTTTTTGCAAACCTGAGGACTTGTATTATTCCACTCTTCCTGTAAGGCATTCTTTAGTTGTGGAATTGAAGTACACTGCCTGTCCTGCATCCGGCGGCCTAATTCGTCCCAGAAATGTTCAATAACATTGAGGTCCGGACTTTGTGCAGGGGTTTTAATAACCTTCGGGCAGTTATAGAGCAGCCAATTCTTTACATCATATGCTGAATGTTTAGGATCATTGTCCTGGTAAAATTGGAAATTAGTTTCAATGCCGAGTTTTTTTACGCTTTCTTTTAAATTTTTTCTCAAAATATTTAAATAAACATTCTTATTCATAACACCGTCAATGAAATGCAAATTTCCAACTCCTGAGGCTGCCATGCATCCCCAAACCATAACCGATCCACAACCGTGCTTTACTGTTTTTCTTAAATTCTTGCCTTCCATCTCTTTATTTGGTTTGCGCCATACTTTGCCTCTTCCATCGCACCCAAATAAGTTAAATTTACTTTCGTCAGTAAACAATACCTAAATATTAATAATAAGCCTAATTAAATTTTTATATTTGTTCCAACTTACGGTACTCCAGAAATCAAAATCTTTGGCCATATATTGACGAGCAAAAACAAGCCGTTCGCTTTGGTTTTTCTTACTTATAAGAGGTTTTTTCTGTTTTAAAATCATGCTCTCATCTCTGGGTGAAAGCTTTCTTGCTCGGGCTCCGCGTTTTTTATTTGCTACCAAACCACTTTCTTTATATCTAGAAATGATATCATGCACTGTAGATTTGTTTTTTTTTTATCAAATTAGATATTTCCCTTTCAGATTTTCCATTTAAGTGCAACTCAATTATTATTTTCCGTTCTTCGAAGGTGGATTGTTTAATTTTGCGCGGCATTTTTCAAAAAACTTTTATAATCTTCACTGATCGAATGATTGTGCAAGAAGAAATAATTGTTTTGGAGACAAAAGAAGAAAAAAGTGGAAATTACGGTATATTTCACTTTTTCATTGTACAAAACATTAAGTGCCCGACTTTCAGTGTGAGACAGAGAATTTACTTTTTCTCATTTTGTTATTCTTATGTATTTTATAACGGGACTTAAAATAAAATTTCTTTGGTTTTTCTATTAATAAGAGTTTTTATGATAAAACAAAAAAAGTTAAACGCATCATCTTTCATCAAAACATAAATATTAAGATCATAAATTTTCGACAATGTTTGCCCGACTTTAAATGTGAGTGACTGTATACCTGGACTAACAGACAACCACAATATAAAATGTGCAATAAACAACAACAACACAATATTGGCTTTTAAATCAAATAGAACTTTAAGCACAATATTTACAAAAACAAAAACCCCTTTCGACAAACTACAACAAAACAACGTTGTCTATCAAATTCCTTGTAAAGGTGATGATTATAACAGCTGTGATCTCGTTTACATTGGTACAACAAAAAGAAGTTTAGCAGTTAGAATAAATGAACATAAGACAGATATTAATAAGAAAAAAGAAAGCACTGCTCCACATCCATGTGTTCGGGCCACAAACATGTTCGTTATCATCTTACGATAGCGAACACCATTCATAGTAACAGCCCGACCGGCCTAATTTTGGAAAAATACGTCCGCCAGCCCATAAACCGCAGAAAACAGTCATTCTTTATGGCTGCATGGGTTCTGCGATAATTACTTTTGGATAATCCTTCGCGGTTATGCTGCTTATTGACACAACCACTTAGGTGAAAATGAGTCTCATCACTGAAGATGACTTTCTTCGAAACTTGATCATCCACTGTTGCCATTTCTTGCCACCATTCTGCCCATTCACGACGTTTGGAATGGTCAAGAGGCTTTAGTTCTTGAGTCAATTGCACCTTGAAAGCGTGTAAATGCAAGTCTTCATGTATAATGTTCATCAACGACGAGCGTGAGAGGTGCAGTTGTTGGGCACGATGATGAGTTGAGACCGATGGCTGGCTCTTTAGAAGACGCCGATTTTTAAATTTTGCAGCTAATCGGCATTTCTATTGTCAATATTGTCATGTATCGATAACTGCCGACATATATTTGATATTCTACAAGAGAAAATGGCGGCAATATTGTCTCTAATTGCCGGTTATTTTGTCGTCACAATTTTCAGCGTCGAGTTCAAACAAAACCATAAAAAAAAAATTAATAAATTAAATTAAAATTCAAAAAATTGGAATAAAATAGAAAAAAATTAAAATTACGAATCCCGTCCAATTTCAGAAATTAGTAGAGGAGCTGGAAAAGAGCCCATCATTGGCCAGAATTAAAAATTCACCACTTCAGTTTGTTTTGTTTACTTCGTCACTGGAGTCTGAATACTGTTGGAAAAACATTTTGTATTTAAAACTTCCTCAATTTTCTCTTTCCATACACTTTCTTATTTTGTACAAAATTTTGTTCTAAATCAAAAGGTAAACAAAACGAAGCAGCTGACACATACATTAGAGATGTGTATAGGGTTTTATTAACATTATCGATAAACCGGCAACATCAATACAAAACTGTTAGGGAATGCGAGATTAATATTGACGTCGTCTTAAATTGATATTGTCATAATATAGTCGACGGTATTGCCGCCGCAGAATATGGGTGATTATACAAATCGATGTCAAACCGCATTTTTGGCGTTATTTCTAAAAATGGTGGCAGAGTTCACTACTAATTGAATGCTAGAAGATATTAATTTTCATTTTCATAACCTCAAATTTAAAAATAAATTACAGTTTGCTTAATTTGAAAATATTCCCAATTCAAGTGAAACACGAAGAGCTACCACAGAAATACATGTCTGTAAATAAACGCTTAATTTTAGTATAACAAAATATGTTTATTTTTTATTTCTTCAGAAAACTAAAGCCATCAGCTTAAAATTTGGTTGTGCAAAAAATTAGTTTTTTTTCTGAACTTTAGATTAGGAGATATACTTAGTTAAGTTAAAATTAATGTGATTCTTTAACTTAGATGACAGTAGACTTCACAACTTCACGATTATAAATGAAGTTAGCTTCAAATGGTGCCACCTGTTCAGCAACATAATTATTTTAAAGACAGCAGCAGCACTATGTGTATTTTAACAATACAAATTTCAGAGATGCCACATACATATATATTTTACATGAATAAAATTAAAATTACTGACTGAAAACATAATAATATCACATAAAACTATGAAAAAACACATCAATTTATTTGTTTGTTTTAATTTTGTGATGTTTTTTTCTATTAAATATTACAAACAACTTTTAGTTCTTATTGCTGCCAGTTTCTATTTATGGTGGCAATACTGCATTTCCTTTTTGCTATTTACAAAACAAGGCGAATTTATACAGGTGAATGCAAGCGGAAAGGCGAATTCAGTACTATGTATTTTATTATTGTAAAACATATCGTGAATGTCAAAATCTAAATTCGCCTAAGATTGTTCAGCTGGGAAAAAGTTTTATATAAACGTGAAATATAAACTTTTGTAATTGTGTGTAATTAAAATCACAGATTATATTAGGTTTTCACATTTGAATTCACATACATTTCTTGAAATTGCACTAAATCATACTGTTGCAAATCAAAATTTGCATTAAGTAGAGTAAACTATCCTCCATTACAAGTGTTAACAGGGACACAGGTTAAAGTACTTGGGGAAATATCGGTACAAGTAGACGGTGTTAGCTTAAAATTGCTTGTGGTAGAATCAAGTTTCCGATTCAAATCCTTGATGGGTAGAAATTGGTTAGATCTTTTATATCCATCACGGAGGCAACTTTTTATGCGTGTTGGTAGCACATCAAGTGACATTTTTTCGCTACAAAGTAAAGTACCAACTTGTATAAAGCAAGAGATAGAAAGTAAATTTCCTTCGCTGTTTTCAAGGAATTTAAGACCAATTACACAATTTTCAGCAAACATTTCAGTTAAAGAGGGGGCTAAACCAAAATTTAAAATCCAAAGTTGAAAATGAACTGAGAAAGATGTGTGATGAAGGTGTTATTGCGCCAGTTAGAAATAGTGATTGGGCGGCACCGATTGTTTGTGTTATAAAAAAAGATTTGAGTATTAGAATTTGTGGGAATTTTAAAATAACCATTAACCCGGTAATAGAAGGGGTTGTTTATCCTTTACCGTTAGTAGATGAAATTGTAACAAGCTTAAGGGGTAATACATGTTTTTCTATATTGGACCTAAGTAAAGCATATTTACAGCTAACTGTGGATGAAAAATGCAGTAGGTGCACATCGAGGCATGTAGCTGGGAAGTGCCCGGCAAAGGAGTGTAATTGTTTCAGATGTGGCAAGAAAGGCCATTCATCGAAGGCGTGTTTTGCCAAAGCTGGTCTTAAAGGCAAAGGTGGTTCATCAAATTTTCATCATCATAAGGTAAGTGAGATGGATTTTAAATTAGGTTCAATTAACTGGATGAACAGTGAAAATGAGCCGTTGTTAAAAAACGTATGTGCAACTGGTAAAAATATTTTGATGGAGATAGATACAGGAGCCGTCGTATCAGTTATATCATCAATAGATTATAACAATTTGTTTACAAAATTTGCTTTGTTTGGTTTTGAAGTCAAGACCCGTGCAAAATGGAAAGTGAAAACTGTATCGCAATAACTCATTTCATAAGCCCGCATTTGTTTTGGTATAAAACAATAGAATTTAATGGACCGGGTCTCCACGCGCTGACCGCCCTTAAGCAGAGCTTATCAGAACTGTATAAAAACAAGCCACCATGTGACAACTTATTGCGTCCCCAAAAAGGTGATAAAGTTGTAGTTAATGTTGTAGCTTGGAACAAGTATATACGAGCAGAAATATTGCAGAAAGCCGAGATTCAACAAGAGGAGTACATAGTGTGGGCTATTGACTATGGGTTTCCCATGTTAACAAAAAAGGAATATATAAGATACTTACCATCTAATTTACAAGGTGACAGTGGTTTCATTTGCATTGGTGGAATTGCTAATATATATCCAGCTGAGCAAGAATACGATGACGTCGAAGGCAATTTGGTTCTGGTAAAAAAAAAAAGATAAATGATTGCAAAAAACGTGTAATATGTTAGAAAAATTGTTAGCAGACGCAAGTTCAGTAAGTTTCTTAAAACATTACCAAACTGAAGATGGCCACGTATGGGGTGATTTGATCATAGTAAATCATAAAGGAATTGTAATAAATACCTGTGACTATCTATTGAAGACCGCTAATGCTGGTGAAGAAAATGATGTTGCATTCAAAAATAACTGTTCTAAGTTTAAAAGCATTAAAATTGCACCTTGGCTTTCAAACGATCGCAATACATACAAAAAATCTTCAGATTAAAATAGCGTGAAAAAGTTTGTAAACAAAAGACAAAAAATTTGACAGTCTCATTGGAAAAAACGCCAGAAGAAAAAAATAATCACCTGTGCTGTTAAGTTCACTAGTAATGAATTCGCCTTGTTACGAAAATAGAAATTAGTCTAAGTTGGCAGCAGCAGAAATTGCTGTTGTGAAGTCGTGCTGGTGTGGTGTCGTTAAAATAATCGCTTTCATCTAAATGCATGTATATTATTTTTGACAGATTGCTGCTTGCTGTCCGCTGTCGTCTACGTATTTAAAGTTTTATTCAAATAGCAGGCAGTGTATGAGTGAGTGCATGTGTGTGTGTATGCATAAGACTTTGTGCAAAGATTTTAAAAATAAATATGCAAACATACACTTATACTTTTGCTCATTCATATTTTTATGTGAAATGCATTTGTCTTTTTGTGTGCATTCATGTAGAATATTTGTTAAGTTTGTGTATCTGTGCATTCCATTTCAATAAGCTATTCCTTCTTCTTTTTTTTTGCTTTTAATTCATGTGTATGTGAGTATTTGTTGGCTCTTTTCTTTATTGTTTTGCTCTCTTGGTGTATACCAGTTGACTTGGGTCAATACACACACAGTCTCTCCCACACTCGCAGTGATATGCAAAATCTTGTTTGTATTTTTGTCGTTTTGTGTTTTCTCCGAGATTGTCTTTACATTGACAGCAACATGTATATTGAATATCAATTAATACCAATGGCTATAAAAATACATATGCATATAGTACATATGGCCTGCAATAAGGCTAAAAATACGAGTACATCAAAAAAGGACATCCACAAGTGCACATGTTGTCTTTGTTAACTAAATGAGTTAATTCAAGGCAAACTCAGAAAATAACTTTTAGAAGAAGGACACAATATTCATTTGCATGCTTTTTGTGTTGTTGTCATTTCTGGTAGTTTTGTCGTTTTTTTTTTAATGAAATATTTTAGCAAAAACTATACGACAATTAGAATTTGACCACAATTTATTTTTTCTATTATTTTTTTTAATGAAGCCAAGTTTGCTGCAAAATTAAAAACAAAAATAGTTTTTTTTCGTAGCTTGCACTAGAAAACTGCAACATATTTTTTTTTGCAGTTTCCTAAGTTTAGAATTTAATCAAGTTTTTAAGCAGTGGAAATAGTTTTATTTTCTTAGCAGTTTTTATATATCATTTATTTAATTTATATTTTATTTAAAATCAGGCTGAAGGCAAGCGTTTGCTGCTAGAAACAAATTTATTCAATATATATGTAAGTGAAACCCGGTACAAAGATCCTTTGATACCGTTTGACTTTCATTAGCAATGGAGGGATAAAAAGGAATTTGAAAAAATTGAGTTCAAAGCAAATGGAAAAAATGTACAGGAACTACATTTATTTAATTGAAATGTTGTAAATAAAGCATGATTAAGGCTTGTCATAATTATAAAACAGCAGAGAGAAACAAGCCAAGAGTCAATTGACATCTCTAGAAGTACACAAGAAAAAAAAAAAAACATGAGATTATTGAAATAATAATTAGGAAAATAATACAGCTCTAGACAAGGTATTGAACTTCTAAAGTTACAGACACATTTATTTTTTGTTAAATTTTAATATTCAATTGTGTGATAGAAATCAATACTTAAAACAAATTGTTTTCAAATTGAATGCAAATCTGTGGCATTATATCATAACATCGAGATAAGACTAAAAAACGTTTTTAGAAGAAATTTCGGCAAAAAACTATCATTAAGAATAAATGAAAATAAACCAAATTACTACAAAATTTTTCCAATAGTACTATAATATATAATAATAAAATAGTTTTGACAAACAATAATTTTATATATAATATATTAATCCTATTACGAGCGGTAAAAGTGCGGTATAAACAGAAAAAATTAAGTATTTTGGAAACTTCCATCTCTGCTATGAACACATGTTAAATTTTGTTTCGATCTGGTAACTCCTTCATATAGAAACAGGTGTTCACAAAAGACGCATCCGCGATTTTTTTACAATGGAAAAATGCATGGTGTCATTAAATATTTACATAAAAAAGGTTAATCGGCACAAGAAATTCATAATGATATGGTGATTGTGTTAGGTGAAAGTGCTCCTTCATAAGCAATAGTTGTGAAAAAGATGTACATCAGCACCTGACTTGCGACCTTATCTGATGATGGACCAGTTCCACGGAGTGAATTATTCACGACTCACCAGCGCCCCCGTGTGGCTTACCAGGCTCACACAGATAGCAATTCTTGCCATATGATTGCGATCATATGAGCAACTTCTTGTTGAGAAGTTCGGGCCTTCTAATCTCTCCTGTATGCAATTTCCCAGCAATCAATGGAGGACAAGACTTAATGAGTTGGTAGGCCGAAGCCCACTATGGGCATCAGCCCTTAAACCAACTCACCCGTCAACCATCACCACTGGTTCCTTACAATACAGGTATCTGTTGTATAGACAACAGATCCTCGGGAGGTTGTAAGTCCCCGAAAAAAGCCACACACCAAACAATTATTACGGGTACTAACACTCCCTTCCTGCGTTTTAGGTTTCAACCACAGCCAGAACTTTTCAGCCATGGTAGGCACCTCAACCATGATCAGCCCGGGTCGAACCGCAAGCAGAACTACGCGGGGGCCATGCTGATCCCCGTTTTGCCAATTTATACCCTTGGTAAGGGTTTCGGAGGCCAACACAACATAAGTAATGCGGCTTCCCAAAGTTTTGTTTTCCACACCAAACGAGGGACCCCTTCCCCTCTTTTCCCGGAAAAACAGAGCGCGCAAGTTAGGAAAACGCCAAGGCAAAACCGGTTCCCCGGAAGGGCCTTCATATACAACAATTCATAACGATCTGAGTGTTCCGCTGGTAAAAGAGGAATTTTCTAAGTACGCGACAAGGTATGTCAGTAAACTGGAACTTCATCCAAACCCTCTTGCGCGCAATGTACTTAATTTTGGCGGCCACACTCGGCTTAAACGAAGGTATACCGCTGCCACCATCAGATTGCTCAATAGGTGATTTTACCGAAATAGCTCTCGCACAATAAAACTTTTTGTCTAGCATTGGCCGGGCTTAAGAATCACATTTTTTAATTTTTTAATTTAGTATTAAGATTTGAATACTTATTGTTAGTTCATTTTGAAGATTCAGTAAATAAAAAACGCTACAAAAAAAAAAAAAAAAAAAAAAAAAAAAAATATACAACAATAAAATATTGGGTTGCTGAATTTAAACGTGGTCGTACAAGCATTGAAGATGAACCACGTAGTGGACGTCCAAAAACAGGAACAACAACAAAAATTATAGCCAAAGTGCATGATATGGTATTTAATGATCGACGAATAAAAGTGCATGCAATAGCTAATATCATGGGCATCTCAAATAATCGAAACCATTTAATTTTGCATGAAGAACTACAGATGAAAAAGCTTTCTGCAAGATGGGTGCCGCATTTGTTAACAGTCGACCAAAAACGCATTAGAATGAACATTTCTCAAGCTTCTTTGGATCGTTTTAAGCGAAATAAAATGGATTTTAACCATCGTTTCATAACTGTTGATGAGACATGGATCCACCATTATACTCCAGAGACAAAGCAACAATCCAAACAATGGACTGAAGCTGGAGAAAGTGCCCCAAAGAAGGCAAAAACAATTCAATCGGCTGGTAAGGTTATGGCAACGGTTTTTTTGGACTTCAAAGGTATTTTATTGATTGACTATCTGCAAAAGGGTAAAACAATAAATTCAGAGTACTATTGCAACCTTTTGGAGCAATTAAATGTACAAATTCGAGAAAAACGTCCTGGCCTACAACACAAAAAAAATTTTTTCATCAAGACAACGCACCAGCGCACAAGAGTGTTTTAGCAATGGCTAAAATCAATGAATTAAAGTTCGAGTTACTTGACCACCCAGCTTATTCTGCTGATTTAGCTCCCAGTGACTTTTACCTGTTCCCAAATCTAAAAAAATTCCTTGCTGGCAAGCGTTTTACCTCAAATGAGGATGCAATTACAGTTGTAAACCACTATTTTGAAGACCTTGAGGAAAACTATTTTAATCAAGGGATAGAATTGCTAGAAAAGCATTGATCTAAGTGTATGGAAGTTTCAGGTAATTATAAATTTTTGTAGTTTTCTTACGTCATTTTTGTGATATTAATTCTATCTTTTTCCTTGTTATACTGATTTCTCAACTGTTATTAAACATTTAGCTGAAATTAATAAATAAGTGAATATGAAAAAACGGTTAAAAACCGTTTAGCGCAGTGGTTCCGATTATTTTTTGGAATTCCCAAAATCTGCTTTTCATAATCCCCCATCTTCCACGACAGCAACACTGCATGTGCAGTTTTATATAACTACATGTGCAATAATCACTTATCACACCTTCTGAGAAACATATTTTTAAAAACTTAATCTATAATATATGTATATACATATTATGACCATAAATGCTGCGACTTGAACGTGTACTTCAAGCCAATAACTCTGATCCTAAAATCTTATACTGAAAACATAAACAAAAACAAGCTTATCTCTTCAACATCTTGTAATATTAAAAGGAGTTTGGAGCATAGTATTAGCATGTTAAAAATGAATGCTTTTACATTTTTATTTTTTTTTAATATAAACGAAACCAGTTCGTTTCCAAACTTCTTAACTGCAGTTTCATTTCACAAAAATTTTCTTTTTCATTAAAAATTCACCATTTCAGCAAAAATATACAAAACGTATAAAAACGAAAGCATTTATATTTAAGTCCTGGAACTTTCATTTCCTTGTTTATTTGACTCGCTTTGTGCATTTATGTATAGAAATTGTATATTGTCAAGTTTTATGCATTTTATATCGAAATGCATGTTTTCTTTATTTTTCCTTTTTTTTTTTGTATTTGTTTATAGGAAAAACTTGTTATCCCAAATATTTTGCAATATTTTAAGTATTTTATTCTTTAGAAATACAATATATAGCATTTAGAAAAAGAAGAAGAATGAGAAAAAAACAACGGTAAAAGCAAGTGCATCAACAATAAATCTCTCTTTCTTTCGATTGCTGTTTTGCAGTGAGAATGTGTTTGTATGTGTATGAGTATACGGGTATATGTGTGCCTGCCGTGTGTGTACAACCATTTATGTCTACAAATCCAAAAATACATTCACAAAGTTCTTAAAGGAATGAGAAAAACATTTTGTATTTTAGAAAAAGTTATTTTTCCTATTTGCGGTTGTGGCGAAGCAAAAGAAAAGAAAAACGTGATTTTTTTTCCCTCAAAGTCGTGTATAAGTATTTATATATTTTGCAGATTTTACCTTTTTATACAAAACCACTATTCGTTCATTCATTCTTTGAATGCTTGAATTCATGCATTTTTAATAGAAACATACCTACCAACAATAATGTATAAATTATGCTTAAAAATAATAACGATATTTGTTTTGAATTGATTTCCTGTTGTGATCGTTCCATTATTTTATCATTATTTATGGGAATGCACTAAAAGTGATTACTACTCGTAATGCAGAAAATACCTTATTACTTAAAATAAATGTTTCACTTCCAGTCGTAAAGCAGCTCTGGGCTGAAGAACAGCTCTAACGGCATCGTAATTATTTCCTAAATGCGGTCAGGCTTGTTGTTTTTGTTGTTGGGTCTTCGAGAGTTTTGCGTCTCACTTGCACTGGTGAACGGTTTGCCTCAACTAACTGTGTTGGATTACAGTTTTTTTAGAAGTATTTCGTTGTTAACCACGCTGCAACTTCCTATGTGAAGGCATAGGTCACAGCGACGCTACAAGTGTACTGTTAATACCATCTTGGGCATATCGTCTTTGTCACCCTGCTCATGCAGTGCATCCTATGCTTTGTAAATTTATTTTGCAACTATATAGTTACTAACTAAAATATAAAAATGTTATTTTTATATTTCAAATTGTATATCCAATATTTTAAAATAATAATGATTTCGCTGTAGGCTCATGTAGATATCTGTTGTCACCTTGGGGACTACAGAATGTGTCATGGATTTACATCAGAACATACCTTGAAGGCCTTATCTAATGATGGACCAACTCCGCGGGGTGAATTATTCACAATTCATCAGCGCCTCTATCTGGCTTGCAAGACCCACACAATTCGTCATTTTTCCCATAAGTTAAACCCATAAAGACAAAACTCTTGCTATAAGTTTGCGCCTTCTATTCCTTGCTGTTTGCAATTTCCCTGACAGTCAACGACAGACAAGGCTTAATAAAGTGATAGGCTGAATCCACTAAGGGCTTCAGTTCATAACCAAATAATCCGTCTAAACATCACTTCTGGTTTCTTGTATTACAAGTATCTGTTGCACGACAACTTCACCTCGGACGTTGTTAGGCATCGAAAATCAGCATGCACAGTAGTTATCAAGGAAGACTAATTCCTCTGCTTGCGATTTATGTTTAGCCTACAGCGAAAATATTTAGCACCTCAACCACGATCAGCGCCTAGGTAGTCTGTAAGCGATCCCCGTTCTGCCAATTTTAATCCTTAGTAAGGATTTCCAACACAACATAACACGTGCAGCTTCCAAGAGTTTCATTTGCTACAACAAACGAGGAGCTCCTACTGCTCTAAGCCCCAGAAAGCAGAGTAGTCTAGTTAAGCGTACACCAAGGCAAAACTTGTTTCAAGACCTTGGAAACAATTAGTTTCCAGGGATTTTGGAATGTTCTATAATTATCAGGGATCACTATTAATCTCTCCCTCATGGGAGCTTTTAAGTGATTTATATTTAGTTTGTCTTGGAACTTCAACATAAATAGACTGATGCCTGAACAATGCTTTCAAAACGCAAGACTACAGTTGATCCCCATAATCTTAAGCGAACTTTGTTAACCGATGAACCGCACTTTTGTTTAAATGGATACGTCAACAATTAAAGCTGCCATATTTGGAGTGATAACAATTCTTAATTCTATGATGAGACACCCGTTACATCCGGAAAAGCTGTGTGTTTGGGGCTGGTGGAATGCGTGGTCCGTACTTCTTTCAAAGCGATGCTGGTCAAAAGGTTACAGTCAACATTAGCCGCTATACAGCTACTAACTTTTTCCTTCATTAATTGCACAATCATGATATGTAGGAACTGTAATTTCAACAAAACGGCGCAACAGGTACTTAGGCGTGAAAAGTTTCTTCACGAACAGCGCCTTCGTGCCAAGGTCCTTGCAGCTCCTCGGGGCAGCAAGACCTTTTGGTCTTTCGTTAAGAGAGTAAAGAACAGTGCTAGTTCATCAGTCCCAACTCTCTTAAAGAATGACCAAGCATTCACCGACCCGGTTGACAAAGCTAACCTATTGGCTGAAATTTTTGCAAGCAATTCCTGCTTGCCGGAAAGCAGTCAACCACTTCCCGAGCTCGAAAGAGTATCTGTAACTATGCCAAGTATATTCTTCCGGGCGCGAGCAGTTAAAAGGGTTTTAGCAGACCTCGACATAAACAAGACTCCTGGACCGGATGGCATTCCAGCACTGGTCTTGAAGCAGTGTTCTTCTACGCTTGCGCGTCCATTAGCACACCTCTTCAGCAAAATTTACCATGGTGGTGAGTTTCCATCGTGCTGGAAGGTTGCTAATGTAACACCAATACCCAAAAAGGGTGAGGTAAATAACCCCGAAAATTACCGCCCAATTGCAATCTGCTCTGCGCTTTCCAAAGTAATGGAAAGTATGGTTAATTACCATCTTATGGGATATCTAGAGTCGCACAAATTACTTTGTGATCGCCAATATGGATTTCGTAAGGGTCGCTCTACTGGCGATCTTATGGCATATCTTTCGGAAAAATGGTGCCACTCAATCCATCATTTCGGTGAAAGCAAGGTGGTGGCTCTAGATATTTCCAAAGCGTTTGACAGAGTGTGGCATGCTGCACTGCTGGCAAAACTTACTGCTTTTGGTGTCGGTAACGATTTCTCTCGGTTTATATCGAGCTTTCTCAGAGACCGCGCTATACGAGTTGTTATAGATGGGGTCTCATCAAACGAGTTCAAGATTAATTCAGGGGTACCGCAAGGCTCCGTTCTTTCTCCTACTCTATTTCTTATTTTCCTCAACGACCTTCTCTATCAAACTTCCAACCCTATCCACTCTTTCGCAGATGACAGCAGCATTTGTCACTCGTACTCTTTTGGTCATAGGCCCAGCCTATCAGAGATCACTGCCAAGAGGCTAAATATGAACGATTCACTGAATAGTGATCTTCTATTAATCTCCGAATGGGGTCGTAAAAACAGGGTCACCTTTAACGCTCGTAAGACCCAATGTTGCTTATTAACGCACAAACAAACGACCGCAAATGCTGCTTCATCTGTAATCATGGATGGTACAAATATTGAGGAATTGGATGCTCTTGATGTTCTTGGAATGAAGATACAGTGTGATGTCCGCTGGACTGAACACATTTTTCATGTATCTAAAGAAGCATTCAAGTGTCTCGGTTTTTTGAAACGGTGTAAGACGTACTTCACTCCATCCGATCTCCTTACTATTTATACCACCTACATCCGACCGAAAATGGAATACAACTCTCATGTTTGGGCCGGTGCCTCAAAGTCTATTTTGGGGTTACCCGACCGTGTGCAGGAGAGGGCGAAGAAGCTCATCAGTGACAGTAGGGTATCCAACTCTATTGATTCACTTGAGCATCGACGTAGTGTGGGGTGCGTTACTCTGTTCTATCGTTACTACAATGGATTTTGCTCTGACGAGATTAGGGATCTTGTTCCCGAAACTCGCACATTTTTACGTAGCACGCGTTCATCGTCTAGAGCTCATCCATTTGTGGTTGATTGCCCGGGGAATCGTACTACGCATTACAGAGAGAATTCGTTTTTCAGCCGCACGGTTCGTCTGTGGAACAAGTTGCCTGCAGAAGTGTTTCCTGTCTGTTATAACGTTGGAAAATTCAAGTCAAATGTTCACAAACACTACTCCCGCTTTCCCCCTCCTCATAACCTATTTTCCTAGTTCTGGTACAATGCACTGCATATGTAGGGGTCATCCCCTGAGTACTGGTCCAATATATAAAAAAAAAAAAAAAAAAAAAACATGTCACATAGCTCGTGCCACAATTGCTTAATTGAGTTTGGTACAAAGTGTCATGTTCCGGAGTAGTTAATTGGCTTCCAAGATGTTTTATCTTGGACCAAAACCAGGAGGGATATGCAGTGCATCGTACTGGAACTAGGTAAGCAGGCCGCTTGATTTCCAGCAAGTACCCGGAAACTCCAGCTCACTTGGGTCCTGTAGGTCGTTCCCTTTGTGACTGGAACTAGGAAAATAGATTATAAGAAAAAAGAAAGTGGGAGTAGTGTTCGTGGACGTTTGACTTGAACACGGGACAGACCAAAACAAACGTTATCGCATTATTTAAGGTCTTGGAATTAAATCTTCGACACTGCTCAGACTGACAAAAATTAGCTCAACACCTTGCACACTACAAGGCAACAAATTTCAAAGTGAGAACATTGAAAAGAAATCAATAATGAATATCTTGTATAGAGAAAACACCGAAGACAGCGAAAACAAAAGCAAAAGTTGGAAGAAAACATACTACCTGGTCGTGTGTTGTAATGCGGCTAGACTATTTTCTGTGGGGATATGGACAGTGACATCACTAGTCTTTGCCGTTACGGCCGCGAAGATAGATCACTTGGAGGATAACATTCGCCGCCTTATTGTCTATATACCACCAAATATTGGAGAAAGTCATCGAAAATTAAACCTTCAGATTAGAATAAATTCTAGCCAGGCGTGGCGATCGTATGCCAGAAGTCATATTTTAATCATAATTCCAGAATATTATCTTTCGAATAAAGTAAGTTTCACACCAATTCAAAAAAATATATATAAAGCGTTATACTCCTATAAAACCCTTCTTTACTACTTCTACTGCTGCTACTTCTACTACTACTACTACTACTACTACTACTACTACTACTACTACTACTACTACTACTACTACTACTACTACTACTACTACTACTACTACTACTACTACTACTACTACTACTACTACTACTACTACTACTACTACTACTATTACTACTACTACTACTACTACTACTACTACTACTACTACTACTACTACTACTACTACTACTACTACTACTACTACTACTACTACTACTACTACTACTACTACTACTACTACTACTACTACTACTACTACTATTACTACTACTACTACTACTACTACTACTACTACTACTACTACTACTACTACTACTACTACTACTACTACTATTACTACTACTACTACTACTACTACTACTAATTATTTAATTATTTACTAATTGTTATGTAAAAACAAATAATGTTTTTTTGTTTTATTAGATCATGATTAAATAATGAATTTATATGTTTGATTTAACCTGCAGACAAGACAGTACGGCTTCGCGGGATATATAAAAACATGAATTGTACATGTTTTCATAAATAAATACCTAATTACTCAAAAAAAAAACAAAACAAAAACTACTACTACTACTACAACCACCACTACTATTACCACTAGTAATACTACTACTTCTACCACCACTACTACTGCCACTAGTACTACTACTACTGTTACCACTACTACTACTACCACTAGTACTACTACTAAATATATAAATAAAACAGCTTTGACACATGCTCCAGAGATCTGATGACAGCTGTCTTTTTGGTTATCACTTCAGAGTGAATGATATCACAGTAATCGAATGGTTCTTACAAAAACTTTGAGCTCAGCCTCTTCAAATTTCCTGCAAATATTGTTCGGCTAGATGATAAGCAATATTTTTATATGATTATTTTTGCAATATTTGCTGTATAACCAAAATTAATACCTTTTTTAAGTTATAATCATGTAAACAAAAAACATATCACTTCCTGTTTACGCATTCATCACATCGACACCTTTTTAATGGAACTCACGTACTCATTTACCGGTAAATACAATAGAAAAATCATTTCCTATGTGTTTATATTTTAACATTCATTCGTTCAGTCGTTCAATCATTCAAACATCCATCAATTCATTCATTTTAATGCACACAAGCAAATCTTGTCGTCAACATGTATATAAATATTTCTTCTTATGTTGGCATTTTGACATCCATTTTTTTTATATTGAAAAGTGCACAAAAACTCTTAATATTTTAAAAGGAGCTGCAAAGAATTTTTCTGAAGCATAACATTTTAAAGGAAATAAAAAACAAAAACAGATATCGTCGCCATAATTTTAGTTAACATAACAATTGGGTGTTGAACGTTAAGGTAACTATATCAGGAGAAAGAGAGAGAGAGAGAGAGTTTTGCAGATAAAAGTTTTACACAATGTTGATCACTATCGAAAACAACAAAAATGAAGAGGGCAAATAGAGTAAACTAGTTAATAATAACCTTTCACAGGCTCAAGGACATTTTTAACGCCAACTGAACGCTTTATTGCTCTAATTTCATTTTATTGCTCTTAATGTGTTGGAGACAGAAATTTGCCTCCAACTATGATCATTTTCTGGTCCTGAAAGTCAAGCCTACTATTTATAAATTTTTCATTTTATCCAACGATATATATATATGTAGTGCACATAACTTTAAAGCACACACACCATCAAAACAAGAAAAAGTAAAAGAAATATTATTGAATGTAGTGACATTGTCGTATTCATATTTTTAAGGATTTGGCAGCGTGATATGATCTTAACAGTAATAAAATTCCAATTTATATATTGTCAAATTTGAATTTGATTCACAGATCGTACACAAGCGATTGTGGCGTGAACGAAGAAATTCTCACAAAAGCAGGGAACGTGTTTGGCAAAGCGTCAAAGGGTTTCGTTTTTTTTTTTCATTTATAAACTTTTTCTTATCGCTAAACATATATTTATTACTTTTTATTCGTTCTTGTTTTTTGCAAATTAAGTTTGTGTGTGTGTGTTTGTATGTGTATTTGTGGGTATTTGCTGTATTCAAATGTGCTGTTGTGTGGCTGGTCTTTTTTACTTTGGCTATAATAACCAAACAGGATTCCTGTTTCTTACAATTTACGGTTGAGAAAATAAAACATTATTTTTTACTTCACAAAATAAAAAGAAACTATACAACTACCCCTCTGTTCGTAACTTTAGCAATTTAAAATTTTTTATATAGTTCACTAAACGTCCTTAGAGATATCAGTCGTCCCGAGCTTTAGTTTGTTCACCCAATCATAAAAATTCCCCGAACTAAGTTATTGGTTGATAGTGCCCCTGCTCTGCTTCTTAATACTACAGGGTTTTCAAAACGCCACTAAATATATTTTTGTTACAATTTTTATGTGTAAGAGTGAAAATCCATATTGTAAGTGTGTTTGTGTGTGTGATATAATCGAAACATATTCAATGCTTATTTCGTGCTCAAGGTGCTCAATAAGCAATTCATTCAAGCACTATTTCACTTCTATCTGGCGTTGATTTTTATGTGAAAATATCTGCACCGGCAACAACAACGAACATAAATAGTGGCTAAAGCGAAATCTTTTTATTTACAATGGAATAAAATATATACAAAAATAATGGTAATCGAAGCAAAAGTTTTTTTTTTTTTTTTACATGAAAACAGAAATTGTGGCAAATAAATATTTTATACATATTTATATTTTTTTAAACTTACAATGGCTTAAAATAACTTATGCATTTAATCCACTTTTACACAGAAAAAAAATCATAATAAAATCAATGGTTTTACCATTAATTTAATGACTTTTTATGAATGACTGTATTATCCCCTTTTTGCAAGTTAAGAGAGCGGATATTTAAAATGCCAATTAATCGATTTTATTTTAAAGTTTCTTGTGTAATTAACAGTGAAAAATGTAAAATCAATATGAATTTCATGTTGCATCAACATGCACTTAGCATTGCTAATACATGAAGTGGCATTAGCACAAAATGATATATCATGTTGGTTTAAAACAAATACTATATTAATACGAGGGCAGATTGATATTGAAGCTACCTAAGTAAGAGAAAAAACCTTTCTGTTTAAAAACCATTAATTTGAATAAAAAAGTATGAATAGCTTGTTTTCTATGTTCCACAGCTATCTATATGTCGACATTTCATAGGAGCTACCCTAATCATCAGTAGACTTTGGAAATTTTTGTAAACTATTCTCAAACATTCAACTTTATATCCCAACAATCTAAATAAATTGTTGAGAATTTAAAAAGAAAAATGCTCTAATAATATCTGTCAAAACACAAAAAACAAGCTTTTTCATGTATACACGTCTCTGTGTGTCTTTTTTCGGTTTCGTCAGTGCGATGTCCAAAAACTATTTTTCGTTCGAACATTATATTAATCCGATATAACTTTTTTTATTTTCAGGTCTTTGGCATACCGTTTCAAAAGAAGTAAAAAAGTATTTTAAACATCTATTATATATTGTAAAGTTACTTAAAATTTTTTTCTCGAACCGACAAAATGTCCTAATTTCTAGTGCGTTTACAAACTCTTTTAAAGGAAGTAATAATATGTGTTTATTATTTTATTCGACCTTTTGAAATTTCCAAATATTTGTTACTTTTTTAGGCTCAAGGTCCAGAATCAATTTAAATAAAACTGTTGTTTGTTTTATTAAATAAATTTTATATTTTTCCTCTTCAATATTTCGAATCACCTTCGGTGTTCTTCTTCAGGAATATGCTAAACAAATAATAAAAATACATATAAAAACATAACAATATTAAAATATAAAAATAATTAATAATAAACAATCAAACAAATTTTATTACTTAACAGTAAAACAATGTGGGCAATTGACAAAACACATATGTGATTCAATATGAGATGAATATAGATAGAGAATAATTAAATGCTCTGTAGCTTAGTGGTTAAAGCAGTAGATCATGCTACGGCATGAACCGAGTTCAAATCCCAGTAGGTGCTGATGAGTAGTGTAGCGACTACGAAACAGCTAGTTGTGTCCCCCAGCTAAAGATTTGATTAGTATTTTTCTTGTCTTCTTCAATCAATAATTATTGATCACAGCAAATTTGTACACTGAAAAAAATTTGTTCAGAAATTCTCTGAATTCTGACATTACTTTTATGAATTTTTTAATTATTTTTTAACCATCGTAACTTTTTATAGAAATAATGAAACAAATTTCATTAGATTATTTTAATGAAAACCTTCATAAAAGTAATGAAACATTTTAATAAGAAACATGACTTACTTTCATTAAAAGTATGAAAGACAAATCATATGATTAGTGAAATAATTTCTCTAAATCAAAGAATCAATTTCATAAAGCACATAAAAACTGTACATTAAATTAATGAAAAAGTAACATTTATTTAACGAAATAACTTCTTTGTACTAATGTAATATATTCATTAAAAATATGAAACTCCTTCATAAGGTCAATGAAGTTATTTCATTTGTCTAATTTTATTATTCATTGAGCACCAGAGAAACTTACATTAAATTAACGAAATAGTTACATTTGTTTAATGAAGTAATATCATAACACACATTAATAAAATATGTTCACAAATGTACGTAATAAGATCAATGGAATTATTTCATTTATTCATTGATACTTTATTTCATTACACAAACAATACTATTCCTTGCTTTTGTGAAATTGTACCAAAAAAATGTTGAACAAGTATTCACCAAATAAAACAGATTTTATTAATTCAAATGACTTCATGGTGACAATGGTATTTAAATTTTTTAAACTATTATTATGCTGATTTGAGTACATGCACATATGTACATACATACCAAAGATCGGTAGCCAGAAATTTATTTGTCATTGATCTAATGAATTATATTTCATTGGAATTATGAAACTCATAAAACTTACATTTTAATAAAAAAACTTGACATTTATTAAACTGTAGCTTAAGATTAATAAATGCCCATTAATATATCTTACCAAAATTCAAAGAATTAAAAACAAAAATTAATTTTGTTGTAGTCATAAATCCAATGTTTTTTTTTAATGAAACTATGAAACTTAATGAAACGATTCTGATGGAACTATTTCATAATATATATGAAGTTTCATGCATATTGTGAAAAGTTTTCATTGGATTAATGAAAAATATTTAATGAAACAGTTTCATTAAATATATGACGCATAATTCTTGCAGTGTATTGTAAAAAATCCTTCTTAAGAAAAAACTTAAGAAAGGAAAAACTTGAACTAGAACCCGATGTACATATGTACAAACCAAAAAATTTTAATTTAATGAATTATTTTTATCTTGCGCCACATTTTCACATTTTTAATTGGTGGACCAGAAGCGTTCACTTTCAGAGCAAGCTCTTGCCATAATTGGTTGGTTTTATATTTCCCTTGCGCAGTACTGGGTAATACACCTTTTGACAAGTCGGTATGTACTGTCATAAAATTGGCGCCTTTTTGTGTAAAATTAACTTTCGTTACTGCTGACCTGAAATACAAAATTATTTTATATTCAAAACAAATTTTGAACTTACATTTCTGTTGTGTTTTTCTGTTTGGCGGGTTTTCGATAGTACTTTTGTTACGAGTAAAAAGTTGCACGGTTGCATTCCAATGGTTAACCGCTATCGAATGCCATCATTAGAAATTTCGATACCTTTTACTCGATATCGAATGAGATAATCCCAAAAGTGTAAAAACTCGCACATTCGAGTAAGAACTCTCTCGTAAGCCAATGACAGAATTAGCCCCCTGTATACATTCGCCTTGGTTGATATTTCTATTTCGCTTCACACGGCCAATTAAAAAAACAAATATTTACCAACGACTTCGTCGCGATCGCCGAAATTCGCCATTCGTCGTGGTTGTGTTCCTAGCATTAATCATTTTGGCTGCACTATCTTTTATTAGAATCATTAAAAAGCTCGAATTCCATAAAAATGCGAGTTAGGGCTTCTTACATAAGGCTTATGACATGCATAAATGTTTTAAATTCATTTATGTACTTATGTACTAGAACAATTTAATCCAAATAAAAAAACGCCTGTTGTAAATTCAACATGACTTTTCATAATTGTTTGTTTTCTGCATGATTGTTTATATGTAAGTATGTTGCCTAAAATAATATTTCTTACAATATGACATGGAAAATTGTATTTTCTTCTTCTTAAGTTATTTCATCTGATATTTATCCCTGAAAAACACTTATTTAACTTGCTAAATTGCAGCTTTAGAGAAAATCCTATGCGTTGAAAATTTAATATAATTCCAGCATGACAGTTCACATTTCTCAATTAATCAAATTTTCCTCTTATTAAACCTTTTTGCCACTCATTACACCTTCTGGCCTTTTTTGCACCCTTTCACACTGCTCTCATAAGCGACGCTTGAGGCTCCTTACTATTGCTGCCAGAGTGCTTCTAATCAAACATTGAAGTAATAAAACTCTACGATAAAACTGAAATGCAAAATTTTTTTTTTTTTTTGTTAAGTTCTTAAATGAAACAAAAAAAAAATTTTTATATGCAAAAAGTTTAGTTTGAGGGCGTGACACAAAGAAGTTTCAATGAATATTAAAAACAAAAAACAGCAAAAAAAAACTTATAAAATCTCCACATTTTAGTCAAAGGCAAATATCCAACGGCAGGGAGACTGTATAGATGTAGATGAAAAGTGTTAGAGGTTTTAATATGAAGTTTGGTTGTTGAACATGAATGCCAGCGGTACACATTAATGAAGGCACAAATGAAAACAGGCAGAGGAGTGTGCAGTGGCCAAAGAATTACAATAGTACAACTCAATACGACTACATGACAATTTAACGGAGTCGATTAAAATGGCTTAAATATGGGAATGTTGAAATTTGTTGAAAGCGTTTGTGTGTGTGTGTGTGTGTAAATGTTAATAACAAAATGTATTTCATTGTTGTTTTATACACAAACACGCAGGCAAACACACATACAAACATGTAGGGATACCTACAAACATTGGTAAAGGCAGCAACAGCAAGAATGCCATGAGCAGCTAAAAATGAGAGAGAGGAAAAAAAAAACAAATTAATACAGCAACAATAATGGCAACAATAGCTGCAAAAGTATTGAAAGATTATTCAACACTGTTTGCTTTTATTTCAACAACAGTAACAACAATAAAATCAACGCAAATCAATCGATATCGAAACGTTGAAATTATTCACACAAGCACACACACACACACACACACGATTTGCTTACAGCTGCAAATAGAGTGATGTTAAAAGTAGTAGGGGAAAGAGGGGGAGGGGAAGGGGAAAAATGATTTTGAAGGGTGCAAATGAAATTGGCAAGGGGGTAGGAACAGAGAAACTGATTGAAAAACGTTAAAGAAAGGAAATAATTAAAAAAGTTGCAATATTAAAACTCAGAGTTGGATGATGACGATTACGATGTTGCCAACTTACCAACAGCAATTTATATTTGGTCCTTGTACAAATATGTATATATGTATGTGTGCCTCAGTAATGATTGTGCACGTGTGTGTGTGCTTATATGCGTCTATATTTATGAAAGTATTTGGATGAATGTAACTTTGTCTTGATGTTTGTTGTTGACGCTAAAGGCACTCTTCATTTTGGTATTGAGGCCAAAAGTGTCATTGTTGCTTTTATTATTGCAATAGTTTCTGTTTGTATTTGTGTTGGTGAAGTTGAATACGAAATTGTTTATTATTATTAAAGAAGTCTATACAATATATTTATTTAAGTATAAATGTGCATGTATGGGCAAGTTACTGTGTACGTCTGGGTGAATGTTACTTGTATGCCACATTGTAAAATATCAATAGACTTATTTCGACTTTACAATAAAATATTATTCAAAAATGAATAGCTTTGGCCTGCTGAGCTCAGCTGCAGCAAACGTATAATACCCTTCTTTCAACGAATATTGAAAAAGTTTACCCTTAAGGTTTGTTTGTTTTTCGGTTAAGCTGGCATCTGAGTTTTGTACTGGTTTGATACCAGAAGCAATTAGTTTTTCGACACTGGAAGTGACAAAGTTCTCAAGGTCAGAAGGCTATTGTACAATGTATGTGTATTAATAAAAAACTGGGGGAACAAACCAAATATTTTGGAAAGCTTTTCTAAGGTACTGCACGATTTAGATAGTCACTATTATAAGTCTCTTGTGTGAATTTAAATTAATGCTCAGCTAACATCATCAGAGTTCCTCTTCACTTCATGGAGAATAGGTATAAACTGAAACATTTCCACCAGCGTTGCCAAAATGAAGATTTTACCTTAATTTTGAAGATTTCACAATTGATTGATTGCAAAATAAGAATTTTATAAAATTTTCTCAAATTAAGATTTTTATTTTCAATTATCTATCAAAGCTAGATTTCTTTCCTAAAATAACATGAAATAATATTTTATTTCTTGGTTCATTTTGCACAATAGGAGTTATGTTTTTCTGTTCTTCAAACGCATATGAAATAACGACACTCACCTTCGTTTGTTACACAGTACTTCAATATTTTTCAACTTTATTAACATTTAATACCACTTGATTCACACAATAGACTTTTTTTTTGTATAGGACCAGTACTCAGGGGATGACCCCTACATATGCAGTGCATTGTACCAGAACTAGGAAAATAAATTGTGAGGACGGGGAAAGAGGGAGTAGTGTTTGTGCACATTTGTCTTGAACCTTCCAACGTTATAACAGATAGGAAACACGTCTGCAGGCAACTTGTTCCACAGACGAAGGGTACGGCTGAAAAACGAATTCTCTGTAATGCGCAATAAGATTCGCCGGGCAATCAACCACAAATGGATGAGCTCTGGACGATGAATGCGTGCTACGTAAAAATGTGTGCGTTTCGGGACAAGATCCCTAATCTCGTCAGAGCAAAATCCATTGTAGTAACGATAGAACAGAGTAACGTACCCCACACTGCGTCGATGCTCCAGTGAGTCAATAGAGTTGGATACCCTACTGTCACCGATAAGCTACTTCGCCCTCTCCTGCACACGGTCGAGTAACCCCAAAGTAGACTTTGAGGCACCGGCCCAAACATGAGTGTTGTATTCCATTTTCGGTCGGATGTAGGTGGTATAAATAGTAAGGAGATTGGATGGAGTGAAGTAAATCTTACATCGTTCATGTATTTTCAATCCAAGAACATCAAGAGCATCCGATTCCTCAATATTTATACCATCCATGAGTACAGATGAAGCAGCATTTGCGGTCGTTTGTTTGTGCGTTAATAAGCAACATTGGGTCTTGCGAGCGTTAAAGGCGACCCTGTTTTTACGACCCCATTCGGAGACTTATATATAGACTTGCTTACTTTTGTGACTTATGACTGTCTTTCACATCCTTTAAAATTAAATTGTGTTATTGCGGAGCATCAGCCAGCTATTTATGCTTCTTCTACAATCAACATGGACTTTCTAGTTATTGATAATTTCAGACTCAAATTGGCAAATATAATTAGAAATGCACATATACACACATATGTTTGCGAAACAATAAGAACGCAATAACAACAATGATTGGTGGTTGACTTACTTGGAATTTTTGAATTTTGTTTTTTTAACAATTGAGTTTTATTTCCTATATTAGTTCCTACTATCGATACCAATAAAAAAATTATAAAAAGCTTGCTTTTTATGTTATTTGTCTACTGATGATTAGGGTAGCTCCTATGAAATGTCCATATAACAAAATTCCGTACAAGACGAGGTGCTTTTTATTCTGTAGAACAATTTTATATAAATTTAATGGTCAAGATTCCCACAAATGTTTAAAATAGTTCAGTGTGGTACCATACTGAGGTTGTTTGTATTATATTTATGTTTGTATATTGCCAACAAAATGAATCACCTAAAATTCGTGCATGACGTAAACAACTAGTGAACAAAATTGCGACTTTGGGCTAAAAAGCAAATTTGTGCAAAATAGAATTGGGATTATAAGTAACATCGGCTGAGTTAATCACAATGGGTGGCGGAAAAGAAATAAATATTCTTTTAAAAAAAAATTAGTTTTATTTAACATGGGTTGGTTACATTTTTTATATGTTTAATTGAAAGACAATTCCAAATAAGGACTAACTAACTTCCACTGCGTTGACCTGGAGTTCGCTCTGGCTCTTCTTCTGCTGTTCTTGGTAAAATCGAATATACATTGATATGCCGGAAAATGATTAATTTCAGGCAAACTAAATCTGACATTAGAACGAATTGCCAATACGAACAACAGAGTGGTGAGTATAGGGTTAATTCAACAAAGTGGTAAGTACAGATAGAACAATTATAACTAGTAACTATTAGGTAAGTGAAATTATAAATGGTAAGTACACTGAAACAATTTTGTTCAGAAATTCTCTGAATTTTGACATTAATTTTATGAATATTTTCATTATTTTTCAACCATTGTAACTTTTCATAGAAATAATAAAACAAATTTCATTAGATTATTTTAATGAAAACCTTCATAAAAGTCATGAAACATTTTAATAAGGAACATGACTTATTTTCATTAAAAGTATGAAAGACAAATCATATGATTAGTGAAATAATTTCTGTAGATCAAAGAATCAATTTCACAAAGCACATGAAAACTGTACATTAAATTAATGAAAAAGTAACATTTATTTAATGCAATAACATCTTTGTACTAATGTAATATATTCATTAAAAATATGAAACTCCTTCATAAGGTCAATGAAGTTATCTTATTTATCTAATTTTGTTATTCATTGAGCACCTGAAAAATTTACATTAAATCTATGAAATAGTTACATTTGTTTAATGAAATAATAACATTAATAAAATATATTCACAAATGTACGTAATAAGATCAATTATTATATTTATTCATTGATACTTCATTTCATTACACAAACAATACTATTCGTTGCTTTTGTGAAATTGTACCTAATTATGATAAAAGAAAATGTTGAACAAGTATTCACCAAATAAAACAGATTTTATTAATTCAAATGACTTCAATACACTGGTATTTAAATTTTTTAAACTATTTTTATGCTGATTTGAGTACATACACATATGTACATACATACCCAAGTTCGGTAGCCAGAAATTTATTTGTCATTGATCTAATGAATTCTATTTCATTAAAATTATGAAACTCATAAAACTTACATTTTAATAAAAAAACTTGATATTTTTTAAACTGTAGCTTAAGATTAATAAATGCCCATTAATATATCTTACCAAAATTCAAAGAATTAAAAACAAAAATTAATTTTGTTGTAGTCATAAATCTAATGATTTCTTTTATTGAAACTATGAAACTTAATGAAACCATTCTGATGGAACTATTTCATAATATATATGAAGTTTCATGCATATTGTGAAAAGTTTTCATTGGATTAATGAAAAATATTTAATGAAACAGTTTCATTGAATATATGACGCATAATTCTTTCAGTGTATAAGAAAATTCATTTTACAATTCATTATAACTCATAGTTAGAAAAATTATAAAAAAATATAGAAAAAAAATAAATATTTACGCAATTCAATTAAACTCAAGAAATAATGGGTGGTTAAATTTCAAGGGCCGATATTGAATGTGAACCACACCTAAACGCCAAGTTTTTTTCCGAATTTGACATTTCTCTATTTCAGACTTACTCAATTTTAACCATGGAGAGATACACAATCCAACAACGTGTTAAAGTTATCCAGACTTATTATGAAAATGGGCGTTCAAATCAAAATGCATATCGTGAAAATCATCTTCAGTGATGAGGCACATTTTCACCTCAGTGGATTCGTCAATAATGAGAATCCAAGAGTGACTGTCGAAAAACCAATGCACCCACAAAGAGTGACTGTTTGGTGCGGTTTATGTGCTGGCGGCATCATCGGGCCGTATTTTTTCCAAAATGAGGCCGGTCAGGCAGCTACTGTGAATGGTGTCCACTATCGTGAGATGATAACGAACTTTTTATGGCCCGAATTGGAAGATATGGATGTAGAAGATATGTGGTTTCAGCAGGAAGGTGGCACTTGCCACACAGCTAACGAAACAATTGCTCTTTTGCGCAACCAATTCAATGGCCGTGTTATCTCACGTAATGGCGATGTCAATTGGCCGCCAAGATCATGTGATTTGACACCGTTGGACTTTTTTCTTTGGGATTATTTGAAAGAAAAGGTGTACGTCGATAAGCCAGCAACAATTCAACAGCTAAAGGATGAGATAATTCGGCACATTAATGGCATAGAACCTCTATTATGCCTCAGGGTCATCGAAAATTTGGACCACCGGATGTAGGTGTGCCGCCGTGGTCGCGGCGCCCATTTGGCCGATATTTTGTTCCATACATAATTGAGTAATACCAATATATCATAATAAAATAAAATTACAATAATTTCCAAACAACAAAACACAAACTATTTGAGTTTTATTCAAAATCAACATCGGCCCTTGAAATTTAACCACCCTGTATTAAATTTTGCTTTTTGTCCAAATTACTTTGGACAACTAGTAAGTTATTTGAAATAATTTCACGGTTTATGTTTTTCTAATTCCGATATCTCGCTAAATGCTGAGAATTTTGTTTATTTACAATTATCAATTCGATAAATATTTATTAAAGAGCTGCTTGCCAATCACTAACAAGCTAGTCATCAAGAAAATTTCTATGGAAAACGCTTAATTTTCCCAAGTGTTTTCTAAATAAGTTATGCATATGTATCGCTAACTTCTGTTAGGGGAACACATCATTGAACAAGTAGTATAAAGGATATTCGTTAGAGCCAAACACTTCTTAGAAACGTTCGTCACTTTAAGCCATATGGCCCCTTAAAGTTTGTGATTTTTCAAGTCCATTTTGGCGCGAATATTTATTTGTCTTCTTTCTTATTCAATTCAATTGAGATTTCATTACATTCGATTGGCAATGGTGTGCAATATTCTCGGAGTATTTGTTTGACTTTTATGCTTGAAGCAAATATATATGTATGTAACTATGTTCATATATTGGCAGACTGTGTCCCAATATATGAACAAGCACAAACATGCACACACTTACACATATGTGTGTGTGTGTGTGTGCGTGTTTATATGAAGATGTGTGTACAACTTACAACATACCAACAACTAAAGTTGATTTCTGATGATGATGAGTGATGTTTGCCATCCAATCCATTTTCATGCGCCACTCGCTCGCTCTTCAATATGTACAACATTTATAATGAATACCATGCTGATTTGTTTTTTCATATGTAAAGCATACACAGACAGAAAATCATATACACACACATACATACATACATGGTTATACATTTCATCATTGCATTGTTAGCAGAAAATGATGGTGATAAAAGAAAAAATCATAATGAAAGCATAAAAGGATTGGTGGCATAAAGTTGATACTATTGCTGCCATGCAGACATACATATTTATGCTGCGAGGTGGTTTGATAGCATTAGTAATGCTTTAGGCAAAAAGCATTAGCAAAATTCATTGTGGGCGAATTCAGTTAGTATTTGACTTTCTAGCCCTTGGCAACTCATCAAATCATCCTTGCACGAGCTACAACATTCTTAGCCTTTCATATCTACACTAAGAACTCAATTAACAAACACAACCATACAATATACACAACCACACATACATATGTATATTGCATATTCATGCTAACTGATGATACTTATACTTTAGCCGATTTTGTAGCTGTAAGTTTGAAAGTGTTTTGGTGTTCAGCAGATGAAACATTTATAACGAAAGTTCCAATTTTTTGTTTACGTTTTGTGTTCAATTTTTGGTCTTTTCTTTTACAGTTTTTTTTCTTTTCGTTTCTTTTCGTTTGAAGGCTACAAAACAGAAAACATTCTTAATTTATAAATGTCGATACATATGTACACATAACCTTTATGTATGTACATATTTGCGCCTGCTTTTAGGTTCAGAGCATCGGTTTGAATGAATGTTTGTATATGGGGAATAATTTATTTATTGGTCTGTCTTTCTTTGGTTGATTCTGAAAAGTTTATAAACAAAAAATATAAAAAAATCAAGTTTTTGCCTTATATGTATGTGTGCCCAAATATCAGTGAATTATTATCGTTATATTCAAGTACATAAAACAGTGTTTGTCGGAACATTAGACTACTGCCAGTTTACAGCAGGACAAGAACGATCAAGGCGAATTTAGTACCAGGTGGCCTCGTTAGCGTAGCTGATCGACAGCTGTTTTAGGTGCTCATTACCCAACTATCAAAATTTGTTTATGTTTTCATATTTTTTTCACACATTTTCATGGGCGCCATTTCATATTTCCTGTATACAAATCTTAAACCATTTGGTGCGGTTATACTTAATTTAGTACAGTTAAACATTAGGCAACAATTCTAAAATTGATTTTACAATACGCACACAACTTAGGGATGTCAGTAGATGAAATGGACCAGTCCAATTTATTGTTCAAAATTGACATTTGTAGTATGAAATCTTCGTGGGTGTTCTGTATCGATATTTTTAATAGATATAGTCAAAGTAAAGTATTGGCGGCATAGATAATATATGAAAATTAAAAAAATATATAAATTGTAAATTATTTTCACCAGCTGTTTAATCAAATATGGCCGTATGCGCTCGATTAAAAAATTGAAATAAATGATGTGAAAAATGAAATAAAATAACTCACTGCCAATACAAACAATTCTTAAAACCAATATGTATTGAAAACATTTGCTTTCGAAATTTTCACTTAACTACCCCCACCCTGATTCACCCATTTATTATTTCTTTAATGCTTTTATACATGTACATTTTGTATACAATGAATAAAAAAAATTAACTTTTTTGTTAATAATTACTTCCAGTTTTATTTCGACAGTAATGGGTTAATCGTGTTTTTGAAAATAAATACACAATTTGAATATATTTTATTTTAGCGTTGCCGCTTAGCATGTACTCGTATTTATCAAAAATTGGAACAAAATAAAAAATTTCTGATAATTTTTGTGAAATTTTTTCCTAATTTCTTTGTATATTACAGCATCATCATATTTTGCTCCGTGTTTTTATTCAAAATTGTTAAGGAAATATATTTATCAATTGAAAATACTTCATTGTTGTTAATAAAATTTACGTTTTCGAAACTCATTTTCTTAATCTGACCCAAATTGTTCTGAAGGCTTTGAAAATTTTGTTAAGAATTTAAAATTTATTATAGTGAAAATTTTATTCAACTAAAATAAACCTGTATTTCGTTGCAAAAAAAAATCTAACCAAAAAGTAATTTTCCACACGTATAATACATCCAAAATGTATTTATATTTTACATTAAAAATAAAATCAATTATTGGTCTTACTCTCGTTGATTTGCAAAACTTTTAATAAGTTCCTAATTCCAATATTTTGTTTAATTGTTTCCTTGATAGGTCGAAATCATCACCGACAATTTCTTATAACTTCTTTAGCAAAAAACAATGAAGAAATCGTACAAGAGACTTATAATATATTTCTAATTTCCAGTTTTTAATCTTTTAAGTTTGGTAAAAAATTTCCACTTAATACATACATATATTCAAAAGTGGGAAAATTTAAAGACAATTGATTATTATTACAATTTAAAAAGTCTTTCTTCCTTAATTTTTATATTCTCAAAAAACGAAAAGAAAGGCTGTGGAAAATTAATTTACGTTCCCGGCAGTACTGATTTGTTCAATAGAGTTTAAGGCGCATTCAGTATGTTTTTGATACATTAGTAATTTTATATAGGGCGAACACCATGTTGTTTTTGTGTTTTTGCATTGCCTAAGAAGGCCACCTGTTATGAATTCGCCTTGAGAACGATCATGTTGATTTTTAAATTAAGAAACGCTACGCTCTACCTCATCCACTCTTTTGCAGATTACAGCAGCATTTACCATTCATACTGACTCAATAATTAAGCCCCAGCCTAGCCGAGATCGCTGCCAATATGCAAAATATGAATGATTCATTACTTTTAATCTCCGAATGGGGTCACAAAAACAGGGTTGACTTCATCGTTCGTAAGTGTTGTTTATTAACACACAAGCGCATGGTCGCGAATGCTGTTTCATCGATACTCGTGGATGATATGAGTAATAAAGCATCGGAAACTCTTGATGTTTTTGGAACGAAAATACAGAATGATGACTGAACACATTTTTCATGACCCCAAAGAAGCATTCATGTGCCTTGGTTTTTCGAAACAGTGCTCGATATACTTCACTCCGTCCGATCTTCTGACTGTTTATACCACCTAAATATGCCTCAAAGTCTATTTTGTGTGCAAGAGAGAGAGAGAGCAAAGAAGCTTATCGATGATAGTAGGATCGACTTGAAATTTGTGTCGAAGAGTAAGGTACCCATCGTAGTCACTTGTACTAAATTTTGAAGCTCTAGCTGCTTCCTGTGATTTCTGGTCCCAAAAACCCTTCATTTGACCCATAGTGCATTGCCATAGTATGGACAGGGCTGAGCAAAATACTCACCTAATGCATTTCAAATACAAGATACAAAATACTTCCTAGTTCCGTATTTCAAATACAAGATACAAAATACTTTCAAGTTGTGTATTTCAAATACAAAATACTTTCAAGCTGCGTATTTTAAATACAAAATACAACTAAAAGATACAAATACTATTAATATTTTCGGTAAAACAAATATTTCCTTTAATAAAAACAAGATATTTTAATGACTCATCCGACAAACAACCTCTTGTTGGGGAGTTAATAAAACCTACAAGCTCTGAAGAACATAAGCTGCTTGTATGCCAAATTCCATAAATGCATAAAAACAATAAAATCGTCATCATCTTTGCTGCAACTACTACTTCTTCTGCTGCATGCACGTTCGGTTTCATGTTTTTTGTAATTTTTCTTCAAGATATCTATTGCAATGGTTTTTACTCCTTGCCTCTCTTTTAATGAGATGCTTTCTAGTAACTAGCGCATTTTGAAACTAGGGTGGAGACATGATGCTTCACGTGTCAGCATGAGAAACTCATTAAACCTCCTTTCCAAGCTCTCCGTTAATTTTGTTAAAATACAACTGAAATGTCTCAAATTATTATATTTGCAGTCGATCTAATCTGGTTTTCACAGACAGTAAGGTAGATAAAGGTTTCCGTAATAACAATTATTTTCCTGTATATAATGCAAAGCGTTGTGAAAAAGCTGGGGACAAATATGTGGAAATTCTTATTGATATCACCTGATTAGTGTAAAATCAATTTGCTCTGGACAAAACAATTGAATGCTGAATTGCAGTTTTGCAAAATGATAAACTTTTTAATGGGCGTAGTTTCTAGCAATTTTTGCTTTTGTATGAAATAAGTTATTTTGAATTTACTATAATAAATAAATGTATTTTGTAAAAATGTATTTTTAAGCCACATGTATTTGAAATACAAAATACTTTTAAATTATGTATTTGAAATACAAAGTACTAAATAAATAATACTCGTTCTGGTCGCCCGAGCACGTCAACAGCCGATGAAAAGCTTGAAGCAGTGAAGAAACTGATTTCAGATAATCGTAAAATCCCTATCAGAGAGGTTGCAGATGAGGTTGGGATGTCGTTCGGCTTATGTCAAGCAATTTTTAGGCATAAAACATGCGGCAGCGAAGATAGTTCCAAAATTGGTAAATTTTGAGCAAAAACAAGGTCGCATGGACATTGGTCAGGAGATGTTGAACATCGTCAACGATGATCCAGATTTCCTCAAAAAAGTCATAACCGGTTACGAATATGGCTATGACATTAAAATCAAAGCCCAATCATCCCAATGGAATGGTTTAGAAGAGCCGAGACCGAAAAAAGTTTGACGTGCTTCGGTAAATTCTGAAGGTTTTGCTCACTGTTTTTTTTTACTGCAATGGCATGATGTGTCATGAATTCTTGCCACAAGGTCGTACGATCAATAACGAATACTACGAATACCTTGAAACAATTGGTAAGAAACGCACAGAACTGTGGAATGGATTTTGCACCATGATAATACACCAGCTCACACATTGATGCTGCTGCGTGAGTTTTTAGCCAAAAACAAAGGTTATCATGCTTCAACCACTGTTTTCACCGGACTTGCCCTCCGCTGACACCGATGAGAGGAAAGAATTCTGCTACGTTTGAGGAGATCAAACAAAAATCAAAACAGGAGCTATTGGCGATGCCAAAAAACGCGTTTCGAGGATTGGAAAAAACGCTAGCATAAGTGTATTATATCTGAGGGGGATTACTTTGAAGGGGACAAGATAGTTATTGATGAATAACTAAACGTTTTTTGAAAAAATTGAAAATCACGTCTATTTTTTTTTATTAGACCTCGTATGTCGACATTCCATAGAAACTATCCTAATCAACTTGGAAAACTTATGCTTGTTAAGCTTGTTTTCTATGTTTCCCAGCTATCTATATGTCGATATTTCATAGGAGCTACCCTAATCATCAGTAGACTTTGGAAATTTTTTAAAAGATATTCTCAAACATTCAACTTTATATCCCAACAATCTAAATAAATTGTTGAGAATTTAAAAAGAAAAATACTCTAATAATACCTGTCAAAACACAAAAAACAGGCCTTTTTATTTATACACGTCTCTAACATTTCTTTACACCTTTTCCTTTGTTTCAACTTGGAAAACTTTAAAAAATATTTTCAAACAATTAACTTTATATACCATTTATTTAAATAAACTAATGAGAATTCAAAAAGAAATATGCTTCAATAATGTTTAATAAATAAAACAAAAACATTTTATTTTCTTAGAGAACTTTTTATTACTAACTCTCAGCAATTCATTCACTTGTAAGCTTGTACTCACATTTGGGTCTCAGTTAAGTTTTACTCTGTTCAAGAATTCTGCACTCGATTCAAGAATTTTGTACTCATTTTAAGAGGTCACAGTATTGGGTTGCTTCAATAATCCCGTTTTCGACTTATTTTAAGTACACTTGCAAGTAATTCGTACTTAAAATTTTGAGTGCGACTTGTACTAAAAGTAAGCAAAAAAAACTTTAATTTAGTACGAGCTTTTTCTTTCTGTGTACAAATTTCGAACCTAGGCGTTCATTTGGGGTAATTGCTTTTAAACTTTAAGCTGTTTTTCGTTATTATGCGAATGAAAAGGTCTGATAGTCGTAAATTGACACTTAGATCTTTAACAAGTTAACTTCTTAACTCTTTCTAGAATAAAAAGATTTAGAGCCATATACTCGTATAAAAGGAATTTTTACTTTAATATATTTAATATAATATTTAATCTAGAAGAGTTCATGACCAAATTTGACCAAACTTGAAACAACCATGCCACACGCCATTTCGTGCCCTGCTACTAAGCAGTTATGACTAAATGCATTCATACATTTTGCATATTCTTTTTTCTTTTGTTTTTTTTGTTGCAAGAAACAAAACTAATCCACTTTTCAGTCTTTTCTTTTTTGTTTCTTCTCTGACATCATATTTAAAGTTCATGTGAGCTTGTACTTTTCTCTGTACATGTTCAAATGTCTGTGAACACGTATTAGCGTGCAGCTGTGTTTGTGTGTGTATGTGTGTGTTAATATTTGCTTCGAAAAATCTATTTATGTTTTGCATGCACATACCACTTCTAGGACCTTATGGAACATCAATTATTGCTTTTAAAAGCTCTTATAACTTTTTTCATAGTGAGAGGAGTCCAAAAGCAGAACAGTAACTGCAATAAGTAAACAATCAGCCAACTGTAGTTGTAAGTAAGAGAGAGAGAGAGAAAAAAAAGAAAATTCCATATGATTTTTGGTCGAAAAATTAAACTTCTCCTTTGCATAACTAATGCAAAAATCCAATTTCTTATGCAAACATAAAATCTCACTTTTTTGTTATCGTTTTAATTTTTGTATTTTCTCTATACCGTTTCTTACATCATAATGTTCCTTGGAGTTCAACATTAAAAGCAAATCGTGCTTACATACATACATACATGCATATGTGTTTGTCTACTAGAAAGAAAAGTAAAAAAAAAATTAATAAAATCAGGCCAAACAAAACCATAAAATCATTCATCATTTTATGTTTGTTTAAGTATTAATACATATATATAAAAAAAAGCTTACTAACAATAGTACTTGCACACTATCAAATATAATCATACATACGAGTACGCTCCAAATTCCCAGCAAAAGTATTGCTTCGCCAAAAGCCTTGCAAGCGGCCACTGGGTGGCTAAGGCAGGGGTGCCCAAAAGTTCTATATGGAAGAGCAAATACCAAATGAAAATAATTTAGTCACATATAATGAAGTTCTCTCTATTTTAAAAGCTTTGAAATCTAAAAAGGCTCCAGGGGTTGATGGCATAAACAACAATGTTCTTAAAGCCCTGCCGAGAAAAGGTGTCCAGTTTCTGAAAATTATTATAATTAGTTGTTCAAATCTGGGTTATTTCTCGGATGAATTTAAACAGGCCAAAGTTATTGCTATTAAAAAACCAAATATGCCCCTGACTCACCATCGTCGTACCGGCATATTAGCTTGCTGTCTTCCCTTCGTAAGATTTTAGCAAAAGTTATAAAAAACAAAATAACAGACTTTCTACATGCGCATAATATCATACCTTCTTATCAATTCGGATTTCGAAAAGGCCAGAATACAGTTCACCCATCAGGTCGAATAAGAAATTTTGTAAAATCAAACTTCTCCCAACAAAACTCAACCGGAATGATATTACTGGACATAAAGGCTGCATTCGACACGGTTTGGCATGATGGACAACTCTACAAACTAATACACTTTAACTTTTCCCCAAATATTATTAAAATCATCCAAAGTTTTTCATGCTCTAGATCCTTTAAAGTTTATATAGGATCGAAATTCTCGAGCACATTTCAATTAAAAGCGGGATGCCCTCAAAGATCCTGTCTATCACCAATTGTTTATAATATATATACAGCTGATATACCAATTATTAATTGGTATTATTTCATTGTTCGCCGATAATACAGCGGTATTATGCTCAGGTAAACTATCTTCAGATATTATATCAAAGCTGCAGATGGCCCTAAAATCACTGTCTGAATATTTCGAAAAATGAAAAATAGCATTAAATTGCGATAAAAGCCAAGCACTAGATTTCACTAGGAAAAAAAGAAATTTTTACCCCGCAGAGTAATATAAGCATTAACGGTAAGGAAGTTATATGGGAGAAAAACCTGATATATTTAGGTGTAGTTTTGGACCCAAAGTTAACGTATAGGCATCATGTATCATATATCGCCAACAATTGTAATGTCTTAATTAGAACTCTTTATCCCTTAGTAAATAGAACTTTAGCTTTAAATATTAACAACAAGATGTTAATTTTTAAGCTAATGTTCTATTCGGTAATGTTCTATGCAGTACCGGTCTGAAAAAATATTGCATGCTGCCATATTAAAAGAATCCAGATTCTTCAAAACAAACTTCTCAAGTTAATTTACAACCTTCCTAGACGATACTCTACGGAGAGACTTCACCAAATAGCTGGTATTGATTTGGTGGTGGACAAAATAGATATACTTTGCAACAATTTTAATTTTAGATGTTCAAATTCGGAACACGAGCACATAGTTAAGCTATCCCCTCTTCTTTGTATGTATGTTAAGTTGTTTTTAAGTTTTATTATACATTTTTACAAAGGTTTTTTTTTGGAATTTTTACCCCCAATTTATAAAATAGTATAGAAATTCCTTATAAATAGAAATAAAAATATTTATATTTAAATAGAACAAGGAAAAATCCTTAAACTCTTGTAAATATATGTATGTGTTATTATAAGCAAATCTGTAAATACCAAAAATGGAAAGAAATAAATTGAATTGAATTGAAATTTACACTGATAATTGCTGTCGCCATTACTCTTGTGTGTTTGCAGCGAAGAACGACTAAAAATATATGAAAAAGTTGTTTGTGTATTTTTCATTGCTAGTGCTGAGTACAGTAGGTGCGTACTCAGCACTAGCTGAGCTATAGCCCTATAGCTAACCACTTTTACAAAAACAATTGTGCATAAAGTGCATATGGCGTGGGCACTCCTGGGCTAAGGCATCGGAAAACCGCTTTTTATGCACACTTTGCATTTCCAATGAGAAAAAATGCTGATGAATAATTTCTATATGATTCGATTAACAATGATCTTCAAATAGTCTTTTACTGAAAATGTTTGTATAGGGTAGACTTCAATGCTTGTAAGACCCAATGTAGCCTACTTACGAGTAGATGCAAAAACAGAGATGCTGCTTTGTATATATTCGTGGTGCTATACATAGTTGGAGGGATTAGAATTTTGGACTGCAAATTCAGTAGATGAGCACATTTCTTACGTCTCAAAATGAGCATTCCAGGGTCTTGGTTTTCTATTGGTGTACAACTTTGATTCCGCTGTTTTTTTTCTCGAAATTCATGAAAATCTGGTTTCAATTATAGAAGTTTGTATGTATGTGTATTTGTTATATATATATATATATATATATATATATATATATATATATATATATATATATATATATATATATATATATATATATATATATATATATATATATATATATATATATATATATATATATATATATATATATATATATATATATATATATATATATATATATATATATATATATATATATATATATATATATATATATATATATATATATAATCATATAACATTGTGACCTTTAACACTAGTACCTTTGAATGTGACAATAGAATTTACAATTTTCTAATAATATGAATAGGATTGATAATATTATATGGTTGGACATGACAGTTGAATTTTAATTTTTACAATAACATTGTTAGTCATTAGTAAAACTTTTACCATATACATGGATAAATAATAAAATGTCGGTTCTTGGCTGTACTTAGTTGTGTAAAAAACTTCCGGATTTAAACCATATTATGTGGTTGTGTTCAACCATATTATTCAACAATAGTATTTTGCCCTTAAAATATTGTTATATCAACCATATTTTTTCCTTTACGTGTAGATACACTGAAAACTGACTACTGCAAAACATATAAATTTGGAGCCTTTTTTTCTGCTGGGTTAGTAATATTTTTTGTGTTTAATATTTTCACACCAAATTCTTCTTGTGAAACACATGCATATACTCGTCCATATATAATAAGTCTTATAGAAAAACATTCAGGTACAAATGTGCATTTTACTCAGCAGAAACCCGTATTTACGAGTACATGCACAACAATTTAAGTTGCCTGAATATGTGCGTAGCTGTGTGTGTATTTGCACATGTGTGCAAAAGCATATTGATAAACGTGTGTCCTTCAACAGGGCACCTTTTGGTATAACTTTCATATTTATAAGATTTAGTGTATTCCCTTTTAATGTAAACATTACTAACACATTGTGTACATATGCAGTGCAAATATCAATATTAACAATAAAAAAAAACAACACCAGCACAACCACAAATCAAACATTGTCAATAATTGTGCAAAAATAAAACCTGTTTCGCAGTTAAAACTAAAGTTTTTTCCTATTGACTTTCTTGAGTAAGGAAGAAAACCTTAATACACCGCTGATTCTCCTATATTGGATTCTTGTGTTAGTTTTCACCGTTTTGGCACTTGCGGCATTAAAAGTGATAGAGTAATTAATTAGACTACAAATAACATTTTAAACATTAGGCCGTCTAATATTCTAAATTTCATTTTCTTTACCTGAAGTCATGCAGACGTTTATTATATACAAATATGTTGTTTATAGAAACTTGAATCGTATATTAAAATGTATTCTTGAACGTTGTAGCTCTGTTATTTTTATTGAACAATCAATTTTATATCAATACAATTTGTCTAAAAACACATATGCTGAATTATCAAACTCGTGTATCGATGGATTTGGAGAGAAAACTCAAACACAAAACTTCAAAGCAAAAACAATTTTCAAATAAATTTTTTGCGAGTTTAATGTTTGTGTTTGAAATTGTCTCTCCAAATACATCGATATACGATACGACTGAGCTTGTGAATTCAACAATAGAGTTAAAAACAGTTCTATAGTCTTCAAATAAGTAATAATTAATACAGTTAAATTCATTTTGTTGTTACAGTTTATATATCTCCATTTGTTTACAATAAAAATATTTTGCTGTTAAACAAATAATTCGTTCAAAAATGAAATTTACTGAATCAGTTAATAAATTGCTTGCATACAGGCCTGTAAAGGTATTCGTGGATCAGTGGTCACCAAAAGTCATGTTTTTGCTTGTTGAACTCATACACTAAAATTTGTAATCAACCAAAATCAGGCAACAAAGTTTAACGTTGAGTAAAATCAACTCGTTTTTTAAACATTCTAAATTTGTCATCAGCAAAAATCAAGCAACAAAGCTCAATGCTGAGTAAAACCAAATCGCCTTGTAAATATTGCGCGTTCGTTTTAGTACTGAAAAAATTTGGCTAACCATTAGATATTGCTTCGATTGTGTGTTGTATAAACAAATTTGAAACATATTTACATACATATTTTATGTGTTAGTTTAAAGGGCAAAGTTAATTTAAAAATTTATTTTTGTTTTTATTATATCGGGTGGTTAAATTTCAAGGGCCGATGTTGAATGTGAACCACACCTAAGTGCCAAGTATTTTTCCAAATTTTATTTGACATTTCTCTATTTCAGACTTATTCAATTTGAGCCATGGAGAGATACGCAATCCAACAACGTGTTAAAGTTATCCAGACTTATTATGAAAATGATGATCAATTTTCGAAGAAAATCATCTTCAGTGATGAGGCACATTTTCACTTCAGTGGATTCGTCAATAAACAGAATTGCAGCATTTGGGCGAATGAGAATCCAAGAGTGACTGTCGAAAAACAAATGCACCCACAAAGAGTGACTGTTTGGTGCGGTTTATGTGCTGGCGGCATCACCGGGCCGTATTTTTTCCAAAATGAGGCCGGTCAGGCAGTTACTGTGAATGGTGCTCGCTATCGTGAGATGATAACGAACTTTTTATGTGGTATGTGGTTTCAGCAGGACGGTGCCACTTGCCACACAGCTAACGAAACAATTGCTCTTTTGCGCAACAAATTCAATGGCGGTGTTATCTCACGTAATGGCGATGTCAATTGGCCGCCAAGATCATGTGATTTGACACCGTTGACTTTTTTCGTTGGGGTTATTTGAAAGAAAAGGTGTACGTCGATAAGCCAGCAACAATTCAACAGCTAAAGGATGGGATAATTCGGCACATTAACGACATAGAACCTCCATTATGTCTCAGGGTCATCGAAAATTTGGACCATCGAATGGAGGTGTGCCGCCGTGGTCGCGGCGCCCATTTGGCCGATATTTTGTCCCATACATAATTGAATAATACCAATATATCATAGTGAAATAAAATTACAATAATTTCCTAAATAGTTTGTATTTTATTCAAAATCAACATCGGCCCTTGAAATTTAACCACCCTTTATGTATACCATTGTGTTTTTTAACAAATCTTCAAAAATAAATACATATATACTGGTACATATGCACATTTTTTTCTATGAAAACCTTTTTTCTCTATGTATATGTATTTTACTTTAATTTATTTTTTAACAGAATCATCATATAGAAAAACTGTTGAATGCATCACTGCATTGATTTTTGTTAATTTTTTTTTCTTCCAAAATAAAAATTCAAACACAAGAAATGTATGCCGAACTATATGCGCATTCATTTATATTCAAGCACGAACCTTCATGATGATTTCACTCACATAGCGAAGTTGTTACTCATTGTGTTTACTGATTAAAAATCAACTGCGCATTTGTGCGGCCGAATACACAATCATATTTGAACGAAATGAAATGGTTTTCATGTTGTTGAGCAAGTATGATTTTTTTGCAATCACTCAAAGTTGTTCTCTGTCGTGGACTGAGAAAATATTTTAATAAGAATAGTTATTAAAAGGAAACAGCTGTTTATTCTCACAACAGCAAAATACTATACCTATAAAAATTTTTAACAGGCTTATATTAGTTTCACTTGTATGTCTGTTTCTTTGTATGTTTGCAGCACTCGAAAACCATGCCAAATGAGTGATTATTACATATGTAGGTGTATAAAACTATATATTTAGTGTTACTGATATAGCATGAAAATTGGAGTTGCCATATTGCTTCCGGGGAAGCGGTGGTTGGGGGGGAGGAGGGATTTTGGACATTCACGAAGCTGACTTTGGGAATACCCAAAATTCGGTTCGCGTGTTTGCCGTGAAACTTGTATCTGAACTAATAACGGTCATTCGATTTAGTAGGAAATTTGGAGTTGCCGTTTTGCTTTCGGGGTAGTGGAGGGATTTTGGAGAATGACGAAGCCGATTTCGAGAATTCACAAAAATTTCGAAATTACTTTGCTAATCGGTTTGGAGCCAGTTTTTCATATTCGGTGCACGGCTTTGCCGTAGAACATACATTTGAACTATAAGCAGTCATTCGCTTTAGTGCGAAAATTAAAGTTGCCTTATTGCTTCCGGCGAAGTTGGGAGATTTTGGAGATTCACGAAGCCATTCTCGGGAATTCTAAAAAAAGGCCGAAATTATTTCGCTAATCGGTTTGAAACCAGTTTTTCATATTCCGTGCACGGCTTTGCCGTAGAACATACATTTGAACTATAAACAGTCATTCGCTTTAGTGCGAAAATTGAAGTTGCCGTATTGCTTCTGAGAAATGGGGGGGTATTTTGACGTTTCCTGAAACCGACTTTGGGAATACTAGAAAAACTCGGAACCGCTTCGCTAAGCGAATCGTAACCGGTTTTTCATATTCGATGCGGGTTTTAGCCGTGAAACGTGTGAATTACTAACGTTTATTCGATTTGGTGCGAAAATTTAAGTTGCCGTACTGTTTCTGGGGAAGTGGGGGATTTGGCGATTCCTAAAGCTGACTTTGGAAATTTAAAAAAAAAAAAAATTGAAATGTATTAAAAGGAGAATGATCTGGTTATATGGATAACTTAAAAAGAAGTTTAAACAATAGTGAATGAAAATTATGAAATTTGATATCGAAGCACGTTTTAAGTATTTTATTTCAAGGAACGTCATAGAAATTTTACTAAATTCAAAAAAAAAAAGCTAGTAAAAGATTTTATTGAAAGAAAGAATTCTTGAATAAACAAAAAAATTTAAAAAAAAAAAAAATATATATTTTTTCTGGAAAAAATTTTGTAGTTATATATATTCATGCATGTTCTGAAAAACGCAAATCGCTTAAATTTAGCGTTTTCGATTTGAAAACGGCAAATAGGTGTTCTGAGAAACGTATAACGCAAGAAATATGGTTTTGCGATTTGAAATCGCCAAATAGGTGTCCTGGAAAACGCATATCTCTTAAAATTGGCGACTTCAACTCGCATGTAACTATATATTGAAGTAAACTGATTGAATTTGCTAAAACTGAACTTGCAAAAGGCAATAAAATTATTCACTATTAAAAATTTATTATTTTTTTTTTTTTTTTATTTCAATAAAAAGTTTAAAGAATTTTACACATTTTCATTAAGAAAACTAAATTGAAAAATGTTTCTATTTGTTGTCAAATTTTTTTTGTGTGTTTTATATTACTACCACATACAATATATACGTATGTAAAACCCATGTTATATTTTTTCGAAAAAAACTCCTAAACGACAGTAAAACGCGCGTCCCTCAGAACACCTAAAAATCAATCAGGCGTTTTTCAAAACGCAATGCGGTTTCAGAACGCGCGTTTTCGGAACATGGCTGTATGTTCCTGCATGTTCTAAGAAACGCAAATCGCTTAAATTTAGCGTTTTCGATTTGAAAACGCCAAGTAGGTGTTCTGGTAAACGCATATCGCTTAAAATTGGCGACTTCTCGCATGTATATATTGAAGTGAACTGATTGAATTTGCTAAAACTGAACTTGCAAGAGGTAATAAAGTTATTCACTATTAAAATTTAATATGTTTTCTTTTTATTTCAATAAAAAGTTTAAAGAAGTTTACACATTTTCATTAAGAAACTTGAATAGAAAAATTTTTCTATTTGTTGTCAATTTTTTTTTCGGTTTTATATTACTACCACATACATATATATGAATGTAAAACACATGTTGTATTTTTTCGGAAAAAACTCCTAAACGCCAGTAAAACGCGCGTTCCTCAGAACACCTAAAAATCAATTAAGCGTTTTTCAAAACGCACTGCAGTTTCAGAACGCGCGTTTCCCAGAACATAGCTGATTATCTGTTTTTACATACATTATACGTTTGAAAAATTCTTGTGGTTTTTCGCAGAAAAAACGTTGTTTATTTTGAAATACAAGAAAAAGTACCACAGAAATACACGACTTTAAATAAAAGCATAATTTTAGTATAACAAAATATTTATATTTTTTTATTTTTTCATGAAAATGAAGCCAACAGTTGGACGATTTGTCGTGCAAAAAAATTTTTTTTCTGAACTTTAGTTTACGGGATATACTTCAAATTAAAAAAAAATGTGATTCCTTATTCAAGTGGCTGGCAGTGTAAGTGTATCTGTTTAAAAGAATGTATGGGGTCATGTCCGCTATCAGTCTTTTGACTTTTGATTGCAAAGGTGTGCCATTTATTTGATTGTCAAATGGGCAGACAGTCCGAGTCTTGTGCATTAACATGAATGTTTAAATTATGTATAAATTGTAAATTGAACTTTCTCACACATAAAACATAAAGCAAAATATGCAGAGATTGATTTTATGCGTGTCTATATGTTTGAATATTAAATAGGAAAATATTTTTTATGCACATACGAGTATTTGTAAGTATCATTATGCTGAAAAACATAGTTTAAAGGTGATTAAGGGCAAATTGTTGGCCTCATGTAAAAAGTCCCTAACTGCCAGTTTTCCTTAATATGAGATTTTTTTGCGATTCTAATACATTTCACAGAAATACAACTGGTTACGAAAAATTAATAGAATAGTAGACTTCCATTGCACAAAAATAAATAAAAAATGAAATGCTGCTAAATACAGTTTTTATTATGATTTCTTTCTTTTTTTTCTTGTAAAGTTGAAGGGCTTTTCTACATGAGACCTACCAAATGCTGTTGTTCGCAGTGAATACCTATTTTTTAATAGGGGGTTGCTAAGATGCGAAAGTGGGATTAGTATGTTGTTATAAGACTGTAGTTACCAGTTATTAAGAAATTTATGATTGCTGTTGTGTAAATACTGGGGTAGTGCAAATGTTGGGGATATACATAAAACAAATAAATCATAAAATAATTTATTTTTGGGCCACTAGTTTATTATTTCCACTTCAAAGTCTAGCAAACTTTTTCCATTATATTTTGAGAATTCGTTTCTATAATCATGAGAGGTCTTGAATGACGAGTACAAGACGAAAATAAATCGTGGAAGATATATTGACAACAGCTGAAACAAATAAACAATTTCGAACAAACGATGATTACAGATAAACAGAGATGTTATAACTGACTTTTGTCAAAGGCCAGTCAGTTTTAGCTGAAAGAGAATTGTGTTAAAGAGATATCTGTGGTATATTTTTTTTTACTAATTTTTGAATTTAAACATGTTTTGAAGGTAGTACGGAGCTTTTGCGGAAATTCAGGTTCCCATAAGAACTGTGTGTGAAAAAAGTTACGCAATTTCAGGTTCGTAAATTCCTTATGTAAATTTCCGCATACCAGTATGGAGTTCTAAGAAAAAGGGAACGGAATTTTTGATATTTGTTTTTTATTGCAGATATGTTAATAGTGAAAGGCCAATGTAAGCGGCTTGCGGCAACCACCTGTTCTATTTGCCGCTTGAGTTTATTTGTTGTAGGCAAATGAACGCGGCTAATTGAAGAAAAATTTGTGCTTCGAAGATTAAACAAAAAAACATTTTGATTTTTTTAAAGCCAAAATAAATAAACAAATTCAATTGTTGAACTTTCAAAACCGAAAATTAATTTCTGTCTTCTATTTTTTTCCTTTACTTTTTGATTTGACAAATTGAAGCGACAAAACAAAAATTTAAACTGAATTCAACATTGCCGCTCGGCCGCCTTTAACGGCACTGCCAAATTAAATTAAATTCAATATGTTGAAATTTATGTAGGAATATTTTTATAAAAAATATAATTTTTTGTAAATGGGTCACGTTATTGCCGCCCGCTGCCGCATGGCGCTTGCATTGGCCTTTCACTATAAGTGGTTGATTGTTTGTTTGTTTTAGGACGTGTGCGAAACGGTAGCGAAGTACTATGGTGAAAAATAGTTTATCTGTGGTAAAGAAATTTCATGTTACTGTTACTGTGTGAAAAAATATTATGTTAAAAACATAAAATTTTGACAAAACAAAAAAAAAAAAAAAAATTAACAAAACTAATAAAAAAAATATATAAAAATGAATAAAGCAAAAAATAGTTATAATAGAGCCATTTTCCAATTTAGTATTATTTAATTTTTATACTTTTGATCAAAAAATTTTCCATTATAATTTATTCCAATCAAATTCTATTCACCTCAGAAATGTCAAAATTTTACTTACGGGAGTACCTTTCTAACGTTCCACACACGTCCTTATATAGGGTGTTTTTTTAAGCTAGATAGAACTTTAAATTGTAAAAAGTAACACAAAAAATTAAATTTTGATGAAACATTTTTTTTATTTGTTTCAGTATACTCTGACAAATCATCATGAATAGACTCACGCTTGAACAACGCTACGAAATTATCCAAATTTACTTTGAAAATCAGTCGTCGATTCGCGCAACTTATAGACGACTTCGACGAGGCGCATTTTTGGCTTAACGGGTTTGTTAATAAGCAAAATTGCCGCATATGGAGTGAGACCAATCCACAAGAGACCCTACAGACTCCATTACATCCAGAAAAATGCACTGTTTGGTGCGGTTTTCATGCTGGTGGCATCATCGGACCTTATTTCTTCAAAAATGAGGCCGGAGCTCGCGTTACGGTCAATGGAGATCGTTACCGCACCATGATCAATGATTTTTTGTTTGAAAATATGGATGACATTGATCCGGAGGAGATGTGGTTTCAACAGGATGGCGCTACGTGCCATACGGCGAACGCAACCATCGACTTACTGAAATCAAAATTTGGCGATAAGTTGCCTCCAAGGTCGTGCGATTTGACACCTCTCGATTATTTCGTGTGGGGCTACGTGAAGTCACTGGTTTATGCTGATAAACCAGCAACAATTGACGCCTTGGAGGCCAGCATTGTTCGTGTTGTTCGTGACATACGGCCAGCAGTGCTCGAAAAAGTGGCCCAAAATTGGACGTCCAGAATGCGCTTCGTCAAGAACAGCCGCGGTGCCCATATGCCCGAAATCATTTTCAAATGTTAATGTCACGTATTGATCTTTCGAATAAAAAAAAATTTTGATTACAATTTAATTTTTTGTGTTATTTTTTACAATTTCAAGTTCTATCGGGCTTAAAAAAACACCCTATATTTTAATTCAAGCAAATAATATTCAAATTCTTTTCCGTACAAAATTAATATATTTTAATGTGTTTTACCAAAATGTTTTTATTTTTCCTTTAATCCTATCCGTTAATGCCTTTATTATGTCGTTCGTTACCTTCTCCACTTTCTGCTAAAGTTTTTTTAATTTTTTTTTTTTTATATTGGACCAGTACTCAGGAGATGACCCCTACATATGCAGTGCATTGTACCAGAACTAGGAAAATAGGTTGTGAGGAGGGGGAAAGCGGGAGTAGTGTTTGTGAACATTTGACTTGAACTTTCCAACGTTATAACAGACAGGAAACACGTCTGCAGGCAACTTGTTTCACAGACGAAGCGTGCGGCTGAAAAACGAATTCTCTCTGTAATGCGTAGTACGATTCCCCGGGCAATCAACCACAAATGGATGAGCTCTAGACGATGAACGCGTGCTACGTAAAAATGTGCGAGTTTCGGGAACAAGATCCCTAATCTCGTCAGAGCAAAATCCATTGTAGTAACGATAGAACAGAGTAACGCACCCCACACTGCGTCGATGCTCCAGTGAATCAATAGAGTTAGATACCCTACTGTCACTGATGAGCTTCTTCGCCCTCTCCTGCACACGGTCGAGTAACAAACATGAAAGCTGTATTCCATTTTTGGTCGGATGTAGGTGGTGTAAATAGTAAGGAGATCGGATGGCGTGCAGTACATCTTACACCGTTTCAAAAAACCTAGGCACTTGAATGCTTCTTTAGAGATATGAAAAATGTGTTCAGTCCAGCGAACATCACACTGTATCTTCATTCCAAGAACATCAAGAGCATCCGATTCCTCAATATTTATACCATCCATGAGTACAGATGAAGCAGCATTTGCGATCGTTTGTTTGTGCGTTAATAAGCAACATTGGGTCACTATTCAGTGAATCGTTCATATTTAGCCTCTTGGCAGTGATCACTGATAGGCTGGGCCTATGACCAAAAGAGTACGAGTGACAAATGCTGCTGTCATCTGCGAAAGAGTGGATAGGGTTCGAAGTTTGATAGAGAAGGTCGTTGAGGAAAATAAGAAATAGAGTAGGAGAAAGAACGGAGCCTTGCGGTAGCCCTGAACTAAGCTTGAACTCGTTTGATGAGACCCCATATATAAGAATTCGTATAGTGCGGTCTCTGAGAAAGCTCGATATAAACCGAGAGAAATTGTTACCGACACCAAAAGCAGTAAGTTTTGCCAGTAGTGCAGCATGCCACACTCTGTTAAATGCTTTGGAAATATCTAGAGCCAACACCTTGCTTTCACCGAAATGATGGATTGAGTGGCACCATTTCTCCCAAAGATATGCCATAAGATCGCCAGTAGAGCGACCTTTACGAAATCCATATTGGCGATCACAAAGTAATTTTTAATTTCTTGCTAAGCCTTTCGCGTTCTTCAAATGTCTTTTTACTAGTGCCCAATATCTCTCAATAGGACGGAGTTCTGGGCAATTTGGTGGATTAGCTTGTTTTGGTACATAATCAACATTATTTGTATGGCACCACTCAATAGCTTTATTGCTAGTGACACGTTGCAAGATCGGGCCAAAAAAATGGGGATACCCTATGACTATTTAAAAATGCAAACAATCGTTTCTGGAGACACTCACTAATGTATATGTCAGTGTTTATAGAGCTGTTAGTAGCAAATGAAGTACTTCTTTCACCACATGTGCAAGTTGCTTGCCATACCAAACATTTTTTTGGAAACTTTGTTTTTTTTTGCACACGAAATTTTTCGTCAATGTTTCCTCTACAATCAGCAACATAAAATTTTTGACCAGAAAGCTGAGAAAAATCTGCCAAGACATATGTTTCATCATACATTACACAGCAATCACGATTATTAAAAAAGTCTTTCTTTTTTAGCACCCAATTTTTTTTTTTTTGAATTCCTGTCAGGCACTTTCTGGACCTTAAATGTCTTAAGCCCAACTTGTTTTTTCACTTTTCTGACAAAGATCTCAGAGCATCCAACGTTTTGCGCCATTTTCCTTCCTGACATGTTAGAGTGTTTTAGAAAAGTACGTATTATTTTATTTGCTTTGTTTTGGCCGGAAAATCCTTTTTTTCTTCCACTTCCAAGCTTTCTTTCAATTCTCAAAGGCTCTTTGTTTTATTACCTTGGAAACTGTTTTTGCTTAACACCTGCGAACGATTGCTAGAATCGTTTTTTGCAAGCGGTGTGATTTTTTATTAAAAATTTCAATAATTTTCTTGCGACATTCTTGTTCGGTTGCCATTTTCAAAAAAACTAGTTTCGTTATTGGGATGACATTTAGCGCGTGAATTTTGAAACAGATAACTAACAAAAACATTGTAATGGTACTCATTTTTTTCAATCATGTTAAAAGTTATAAGCATAAATGTAGGCCCATTGTTTTTCCTGCGCACTCCTTATATGCTTCTTTTACAGATCTGCAGCCCAATAATTTATCCAAGATACCAGAAAGTTGCACAAATCTTATTGCTTTTTTTTTGGATATGTATTAAAGTCAAGAATTTTTAAAATAAATTATATTTTATAGCAAAAATTATGGGTTTGTATTTAATTTTGTATTTATAAGTGGACGTAGCAATAGTAGTTTATGCTTTCATTCACAATAATAGAAATGAGAATGATAATATAATATAATATGGTTGTTAAGCTAATATTATTAAAACTTTTACCAAATGTATGGTTGCATGATATAATATGGCTCTTGGATGTACTTGGTTGAGCAAAGAACATTTCAGACTTAAACCATGTTATTTGGTTGTCTTTAACCATATAAGTTAAGAATAGTATGTTGATCTTAGAATATTGTTATTTCAACCATATAATTTTTACTACTTGTAGTAAACTCGTTTCAAATTTTTTTTTTAACAAAATGTAGCATGTAACTTTCAAATGGACATATGGTATGTAAGCATCCATTAAAGTGCGTAGGATTGGGTCGAGGGGAGGTAAACTTTGTGTTTTTATTACATAAGTATAGTTAAAAACTGGCGACAATAAAGAGGCCATTTATATTAGTAAATTTTCTTCTCAAGGGAGAACGAATAATTTATCAAAAAGCATATTCCATTTTTTATGAAAAAGTGCAGATCTACAGTAATTAATAATTAGCCTACAAGAACTCGAAGTATGCAGAATATAATAGTAAAGATCCGTAAACGGGAACACAGCTCTTTAGTAAGTGTTCCTGTGCATGCAGTGTTCCTGCACTGCCAAAGAATGAGATTAAACACTTTTTATTAATTTTTTTTTCACAAAATTAATAATAAAAAAAAGTTATCAGCATTAAAATTTTATCTGCTTAAAAACACACACACAACTCAATAAAACATTTTATTCTATTGGCCGAAAATTTGCTATAAGACCTGCTTTCGGCAATGGCCACTTACATGGTTGTGTTTAGTATTTGAATGAAAGGTCGACAGTAAAAATAAAAAGTCTTTAATTTACACCTTTCATAATTCAGTTTGTTTTCGGTTTTGTTAACATGCGGCTGCTTTTTATGGCTGTTGTTAACAAATTTATGGTTTTTTAGTTTATGATCTTTAACAAACCCATATACACTTAAATTTATGTCTTTAATGTGATTTGCCACGAGATATTGTTGAAAAGTTTCCATTCCTTTTGTATTTGTTATACAAATATTGTATTGAAACATTCAATTCTAATGTTCAACTTTTGATATTGGAAAAATTGCTGACCAAGTGCCTTGGGGAGTTCGAGTTGCCTTTTCTGGGTGGTCTATGGGGGAGGGGGGTTTTGGTGATGATTATAACACAGATTTACGATTTAAAGCAAACAAGACACTGGAAATGAGCAAAAGCAATTTTTATCTAAACAAAGAAGCACAAATAAAACAGATGATGATTTGAGGCCAGAAGGCAAGAAAGCATATAAAAAAACCATTACAAAAATACTAAAAAGTAAAGGTTTAAATTACAAACTTCACACTCACACAAACACATATACACACACTCAAACACACACACACACACTATTCAATATGGCTCTCGGCCTTTTTACAGGCATATCACAGCTGCAGTTGTATATAAAAAGATAATGTATCCATACCCGATAAAAATACATTGATTTTCACACATACCCGTTCACATTATATGCTATTAAAATACAAACATCAAGCTCTTCTGTCTGCTGGCTTTATGACCGGAGTTTTGTTTTCAGTTCGTTTTTTTTTCTTCTTCATTTTGTTTTATTATTTAAATCAAAATAAACTTTAATCTTTAATCACAGTTGCAAACAATGTGAATGACTTGTAGGAAGTTGGTTTGGGTGCAGAAGGAATGAATGAATGAAGGCGAACTGTGTGAAATGAATTGAACTGAGTGAACTTTTTGTGGATTTACATAATAAAATAATGGGCTTGAAATGTTTCACACTATAGTAAAGGCGAAGTCTATAGTTATATTAAAAATTTAACTTAAATACTTATGTGTGTGTGCACAGTGACCGTCAAAAGTTTTGGGTGGTTAAATTTTCAAGTCTGATGTTTATTTTTAATAAAACACATATTATTTTATTTTTATTATGATAATACTGGTAGGGTTCAGTTATGTATGGCCAAATAGCCGTTGTGACCTCAGCGGCACACCTGTATCTGATGGTTCACATTTTTGATGACGCTGAGGCATATTTGATCTTCTATGCCGTTAATGTGACGAATTATCTTATCCCCCTCCGGGGCCCCCCGGGGAACAGGTTTTGCCTTGGCGTATTCCTAACTTAGGCACTCTGTTTTTCGGGGAAAAGAGTGGAAGGGATCCCTCGTTTGGTGTGGCAAACAAAACTCTAGGAAGCCACATGACTTATGTTGTGTTGGCTTCCGAAACCCTTACCAAGGGTATAAATTGGCAGAACGGGGATCAGCATGGCCCCGGGGAAGTTCTGCTTGCGGTTCGACCCGAGCTGATCATGGTTGAGGTGGCTGTGGTTGAAACCTAAAACGCAGGAAGGGAGTGTTCCTTGATAATTGTTTGGTGATGGCTTTTTTCGAGGCCTAACAATCTCCCGAGGATCTGTTGCCTATACAACAGATACGTGTACTGTAAGGAACCGGTGGTGATGGTTGACGGGTGAGTTGGTTTAAGGGCTGATGCTCTTAATGGGCTTCGGCCTACCAACTCATTAAGCCTTGTCCTCCATTGATTGCTGGGAAATTGCATACATGAGGGATTAGAAAGCCCGAACTCCTCAACAAGAAGTTGTCATATGACCGCAATCATATGACAAGAATTGCTACCTGTGTGAGCCTAGCAAGCCACACGGGGGCGGTGGTGAATCGTGAAAAATTCACTCCGTGGAATTGGTCCACCATCAGGTTAGACCGTCAAGGCAGGTACTGATGTAAATAATTTTCACAGTTGTCCCCCTCCGGGGAAAAGGTTTTGACTTGGTGTATTCCTAACCAGGGCATTTTGTTTTTCAGGTGAATACGGAAAGGACTCCCTCGTATATTGTAGCAAACAAAACTCTAGGCAGCCGCATCATTTATGTTGTGTTGGGTTCCGAAAACCTTACAAGGGTATAAATTGGCCGAACGGGGATCAGCATGCTCCCGAGTGGTTGTGTTTGCAGTTCAACCCCGGCTGATCAAGGTTCCTTGGCTGGCATGAGTTGGCTGTGGTTGAAACCTAAAACGAGTTAGTTAGTGTTCCTGGGGGGTTACTCTCTATTGCGATGCGAAAGTGTATTCGATGCGAAAGGTAGATGCGATAAGAGTGTAATTTGTTATTGTGCTGTGCTGTTTGTGTAAACTTTTTCGCGAAACTGATTAAAAATGAAGTAGCACTGGTATCACAAAATAAACAATAGTGAAGAATGATCAAATAAAATGTGCGAAAGAGAAAATTAAATGCGAAAACGCAATACAGGGTACAAATTCTTCGATTTTTCTTTCGCATCGCAAATCCGGGGACTAACAACCTCCAGGTACACCAAAGTATAGGTATCTGTTCCCTTTACAACAGATACCTGTAATATAGTGATGGTTGACGTTCGAGTTGGTTTAAGGGCTCATTACCTTCCATTGATTGCTGGTAAATTGCATACAGAAGGGGTTAGAAGCCCTGAACTGCTCAACAAGAAGTTGCTCATATGGCTACAAACATATGACAAAAATTGCTACCTGTGTGAGCCTAGTAAGAAACACGGGGGCGCCGGTGCATCCTGAGTATTTCACTCCGTGGTATTGGTCCATCATCAGATACATCCTTTAGCTCTTGTTTTATTGCTGGCTTATTGACGTACACCTTTTATTTCAAATAAATATAAAGAAAACAATCCAACGGCGTCAAATCACAGGATCTTGGCGGCCAACTGGCATCGCCATGACGTGAGATAATACGGCCATTGAATTTGTCGCGCAAAAGACTAATTGTTTCGTTAGCTGTGTGGTCGGTGGTACCGTCTTGTTGAAATCACATATTCGGGCCATAAAAAGCGATGGCATCTCATAATAGCGAACATTATTCGCAGCAACTGCCTGATACATTTTAGAAAAAATATGGCCCGATGATGCCGCCAGCCTATAAGCCGCACCAAAAAGTCACTCTTTATAGGTGCATTGATTTTTCGACAATCACTTTTTGATTCCCATTTGCCCAAATACCGCAATTCTGTTTATTGACGAAATCACTGATGTGAAATGTGTCTCTTCACTGAGAATGATTTGCTTCGAAAATTGATCATCCACTGATGCCACTTCTTGTTACCATTCTGATCACTTGCGATGCTTGGAATGGTAAAGAGGCTATAGGTCTTGAGTCTTTTGCACCTTTAAAGCGTGTAAATGCAAGTCTTTAGGTACAGGATGACTGATCAATTTTGCTACATTAAGAAACTCAAATAACATTTTGTAAAGTTTATGTAATTTTTTTTCGTAATTCATTTGAAAAATAATACATTTTTATTAAAGTAATTCATTAAGCTTTGAAAATAATTAAATCAAATAGGCTCCACCCTCATTGACACATTAAAAAAGTTATTAAACTTTAAAGCTCCAGCCCTTTTGTTCTTTGACTGAACCAAGGTGTTAAGATGTCGATAAACAATTAAAAGCGTATTACTAAGCTTATTTTTTTAGATTATTATATGATAAAATCTGTAAACTTTATTCATAAAAATTAACTCCAAACTACAAATTTTTAATATAAAGTTACACTTGCGCTTAAACTTAAATCTTAATCAAGTATCTCAAAAATATTAAAGAAATTTTATATATACCAAAAAGTGGTTTAATTTTAAATAAATTGTTGAAAGAATAATGAAAGGAGAGAATGATAAAACTTGCTACGATTGATAAAAAAAAATACATTCAAAGCCAGGGCTTGTCAAATACATTAGATTTGTTATTATATCAATGCAGTTCGTGGTCACATTTAAACTAGTTGTATTACAGTGTGCCCCATATATTTACCCATCGCTTAAATACCTTTTTCGTTTATTCACTCCTTATATTCTATCCCCATTTTTTTTTCCACGTATTTTCATGCAAAAATGTACGGTTAATTACTTTCTTTTAATTGCCCATTTTGGGTAATTAACCAAAATATTGTATCGCAAATTAAAAAACTCCCTAACAATTCCTTCATTTATTTACCCTAACTGCCCACCAATTCACTCAACTCTGTTGACAAATTTGTCACTTGTTAAACATAAAGAGTAAATTTTTGTGAATCCAGCTAATTTGTTTTTTACCGTTCTGATAAGCTTTTATAATATATCGGGTGGTTAAATTTCAATGGCCGATGTTAAATGTGAACCACACCTAAACGCCAAGTTTTTTTTCCGAATTTTATTTAACATTTCTCTATTTCAGACTTGTTCAATTTGAACCATGGAGAGATACACAATCCAACAACGTGTTAAAGTTATCCAGACTTATTATGAAAATGGTGATCAATTTTCGAAGAAAATCATCTTCAGTGATGAGGCACATTTTCACCTCAGTGGATTCGTCAATAAACAGAATTGCCGCATTTAGGCGAATGAGAATCCAAGATTGACTGTCGTAAAACCAATGCACCCACAAAGAGTAACTGTTTGGTGCGGTTTATGTGCTGGCGGCATCATCGGGCCGTATTTTTTTCCAAAATGAGGCCGGTCAGGCAGTTACTGTGAATGGTGTTCGCTATCGTGAGATGATAACGAACTTTTTATGGCCCGAATTGGAAGATATGGATGTAAACGATGCTAACGAAACAATTGCTCTTTTGCGCAACAAATTCAATGGCCGTGTTATCTCACGTAATGGCGATTTCAATTGCCCGCCAAGATCATGTGTTTTGACACCGTTGAACTTTTTTCTTTGGGGTTATTTGAAAGAAAAAGTGTACGTCGATAAGCCAGCAACAATTCAACAGCTAAAGGATGAGATAATTCGGCACATTAACGGCATGGAACCTCCATTATGCCTCAGGGTCATCGAAAATTTGGACCATCGGATGGAGGTGCCGCCGTGGTCGCGGCACCCATTTGGCCGATATTTTGTTTCATACATAATTGAGTAATATATCATAATAATATCATAATAAAATAAAATTACAATAATTTCCTAAATAGTTCGTGTTTTATTCAAAATCAACATCGGCCCTTGAAATTTAACCACCCGATACATATTTGGATGTAGCCCTGTTATTGTTTTTTATATATGTACATACTTATATGTATGTACGTATAATTTTTGTGATATGAATGTGTTAGTTTTTGTTTGTTTTTATTTTGAAAACTTCTTTTGCGTTTACATTTTATTTTGACGTATGTATGTAATGACTTTGATTTAATTTAAGTCCGTTTGGATAAAAGCCTTTGTAGAGGTATTTAAGTGTAATCGCATAATTGCTGCTATGATGGCAATCTATTTTCCTAGTTCCAGTACAATGCACTGCATATGTAGGGGCTATCCCCTTAGTACTGGTCCAAGATAAAAAAAAATTAAACGTCTCCGCTTTAATACCTTCCTCGCTCAATTACCCAAAAACTACAGCAACTTAAGTGAGTTAATTAAGCGGGGTTTACTGTAAATTAAATTATGCACCGCACCATAAGGCTAAAATCATGTCCAAACAACACAATATCGAATTGGTACTCATGCATGGCAGTTTGTCGCATACGCGTAGATGCATTGTATTTACCCCGTGATAAGATTACTGTGAGGTAAGGTCATACTGGCAGGTACACACGATAATCGTTTTAACACCTGGGGCCAAATCACCGGATACGATATCGACCAATATTATCGAAATTTTTTCATATTGGTATCCCAATATGAAAAAAAAAAAAAAAAAATTTTTTTTTTTTTTTTTTTTTGTAAATCATTAATGAGTGAACTTTTTTAGTTATATACATATGTACGAGATTAACTAGTTGTGAGCTCGAGTCCAACTTCAGTCAAGAAGAGGAATTATTTTTAATTATAACAATAATTGCTGTGAAACAATAAGACCAAAGAAGAACAGAAAAAATAATTGAATACCAATATTTTTTTTGTATTCGTTCTTTTAGGAAACATATGGACTTCAATCTACTACATTTTGTTAAAATTGCGATCCGATATGCATCGTTTGCCATAATCTAGATGTATCGTAATGTTATTCGATACGATAGTTAATTCGAAATCGTATGCGGTGAGTAGACCCCTCTACTTTGACTGGTGAATGATTTGAGGGGTTTCCATTGCCCAGAACCGACTATTCTGTTTATTCACATATGCATTCAAATGCCGCTCATTATGATTTTTCAGGAAAATTGGAGATGTCATGAGCGAGCTGTAACATCCATGGCGGTCTTACTGGTCTTATGGTAGAAGCTGTTGTGCCCACTAAGTCTTAAATGGAAACAAATGCAAATCTTTGTGCAAAAGTGTGGCCAAAGTTGTTCTCTGAAGACCAAGCTTCTGAGACCGGCGGCGACTGTAGGTTGATGGATTGTTTGGAACACTTTCTTGAGCAGCAGTAATGTTTTTAGCCGATCTTGCAGTACGTTGTGGTCCATGCTTGAGCCATTCACCTCTTCGAAATCATGCACTACACGATAATTAGTGCATTTTATTGACACTTTAATTCTCCCAGAAATTTCACGTAATCGATAATTAATTTTGATAAAATGTTTTAATGATTAATACACGTTGGTTTATCAAATATTCTTCCATAATAAATTTTCCACGTGTCTACTTCATTTTTTTTTTTCATTCATTTATTTATTGAATCTCCACAAAGTGAACTAACAATAAGTATTCAAATCTTAATACTAAATACATAAAATTAATTAAGTCCAGCCAATGCTAGACAAAAATGTTTTATTTTGCACGGTCAATATCGGTGAAATCACCTATTTAACGTTCTGATGGTGGCAGGGGTATACCTCCTTCTCAACCGAGAGTGGCCTTCAAAATTAAGTATATTGCGTGCAAGAGGGTTCGGATGAAGTTCCAGTTTACTGATATACCTTATCGTGTACCTAAAAAAGTCCTTTTTTACAAGAGGAACACAGAGATCCTTATGAATTCGTGAATTTTTTACGTACCATGGAGCTGCAGTAATCGTTCGCAGAATTTGAACGAAATTTTTTGAATTTTTTCAATGTTAGATGTTGAAGCGGTGCCTCATAATTGTATTCCATACCATCATATAGGCTTTAGAATTGCGTTGTATAATAAAAGTTTGCAATCCAGCTTCAATGTCGAATTTCTGCCCATAAGTCAAATTAGTTGCGTTACTTTTAGCTTTAACTGAGTAAATTTCGCATCAATGTGAGACTTCCACGTTAGCCTACGGTCCAGGTGAATACCAAGGTACTTGACTTCATTGTGCTGCGGAATAGGTGAGTTGTTAATTTGGATATGCGCACATGTTTGCTTACACAGTGTGAATGTGACATGAGTACATTTCTGCTCATTAACCTTGATTTTCCTGAAATAAGTTCCTGTAAATTTCGTGAAGCTTGCTGGTTTTCATGAACGCTCAAAAACGCTGTGTCATCTTTAAAGGTTGAAGTGTGGATTCCAGATGTCGTTGGCATGTCAGAGGCGTAAATCAAATATAAAGTAGGCCCAAGTATGCTACCTTGGGGAACTCCTGCCTCGATTGGCTGAGTTGGGCTTACAAAGTCGCCTTCTCTGATAATAAGCTTCCGGCCACATAAATAGCTTTCCAGAAGCTTGTGAGTGTTTGCAGGCAAGCTTTCCTGCTCGAGGTATTGATCAAATAACATTTGCAACATCTTGAAAACTAAGTCTCAAAGACATTGGCGGTCTAACAGCGTTTGACGGTAATTCAGCTGAATCAGTCGCTGTATCATTTGTGGTAAAAACATTTCTCAAATTGTTAACATACACCATCCCCTTTTTAGAATCGCTTCGTGCCCAGTCGCCAGTTGAAGTTCGCAAAGGTGGCTTACCTATTACGGGTCTTTTCAGACCTTTTGTCGCTTTCCATAGCGAATAATCGGCTTGAGGTGTACCATCAAGACCGTTCAGGTAAATTTCAAGGGAAGCCATTCTTTGGATTGTAAACAGATTTCTTAACTGAGTTATGCATTCTGGTAGCCTAGTTTTAAGCTGGGTAGACCTACGAAGTTGCCACTCTCTTCTAACTCTTCTTTTTTCTGTTAGAAGTTGTTCAATTTCAAAGGCATATGTTCTATTGCTCACATTTCTGGATCTTATATGGTTAGTGGTAGCATGTTGTACGCCTAGATTAAGGTGTTTAGAAAATCCGTTAATCGACACATCAATATCCTCAGGCGTACTCAAGGCAATATTTTCCGTACAATGAGTACTCAAATATTTTTTATATTTTAACCAGTTGACTCTAGTGACGGTCACAAAACGGGGAACCAACCTCCTGGGGGAACGAAACAGTTATTATAGTGGGTGAGTGATCTGATGACAAACATATGAAGGCTCCACTTGCATCAATTCTGACGGAAAATTTTTTGTAACTCCAAAATCTATAACGTCTGGGATCTTTGGTTGGTCTGATGGCCAATAAGTGGGGTGTCCACTTCATATCACACCTAAGCCCATTTTAGAAACAGTCTCCAAAACCATGCGGTCTCTCGGGGAAATTAAATGTGATCCCCAAAAAGTGTGTTTAGCGTTATAGTCGCCAGCCGCTAAAAATCGACGACCAAGTGATTTGAAAGAATTCGAATGTTGACTTTCTGTTATTGAAAATCGTGGCGGTGAGTTAATCGTGGAAATAACGATTTTTTCATGACTATATGAACCGTCCGACCAAATATGAACCGTCAAGATTAATATTTACCACAATGGCGGTAAAACAAAGTAGTATACCCTCCCGGCGGACACCCGCTATAAATCTGCTACCAGACACCTGGTTTAAGTATATAACTATGAATGTATGTGTGTGGTCATCATTGCTGGGAGCTAAATTGAAATTGCGTGGCAGTAGTGCTCTGCTTTAAATTGCCTTTAATTATATTCCAATCCGGCTTTTCATTAAGTAGTGGCCAGATTTCTCATTTTACAAGTACATTTGTTCTATGGTGTAGCCGTAGAAACTTCTCATTCTCGTTTTCATTTTCATTGTTGTTGTTTATTTCATTAATAACATTTCGAAATTAAAGTAAATATAATACTAATTAGTTTCCTAGCATATAATTAATGGCAAAGTATCGGATATATTACCTTCAATTATAAAACGTGGTTAATTAAAAAATGTCTTAATTACTGTTTTAATGAACAGTATTGTAAGACACTGTTGAAAAATTTATAACTTGAAATGTAAATGTGTATAATTTAAGTGCCTTTTGGAATTGTGGAATGCTCGTAAATCATTATTTTTTATATAAAAATCAAAGAAGAGAATCCAAATTTTAATACAACACTTAAGTGTGTGTATGTATGTGTGTGTGTGTGTGTGCGTTCGTTCGGCTGCTTGTTTGTCTAACGGCCTGCGCTGCTAACCAACCGCCTCCTTTTTGGTTGCCAGAGTATTTGTGGGAGGCAGTGGAATTTATCGTTTATTCTTCAATTCATTACATTTGTGGTATAAATACTTTAGACAACAATTCGTTTTATTTTTGTTGTATGTGTAACATTGTTGTTTGTTGCGGGTGGCTTTGGATTTAAATTGCTATAATCGACAATACGATGGAAGGGGGAAGTGGGAAATGGCTTGGCTTGAGCTGATGTGATGTGATGTGTTGTGGTGTGTGGTGTGGTGTTTAATGCTGGGTGCAGGCATGATTTTCTTTTCTTTTTTTTTTTTAGATTTTTCGAGGGGTGTGAGACTTACGAATGAAATTTAAGAAAAAAAGCCGATTAGCATAAATTTATTTGTTTATTTGTATGAATGCTATGATATGGGATTTTCATGTTTAACTTGGTATCAATTCGCATTGAGCTATGTATTTCATTTCATTTCCTTTTTTATTATGCTTTTTATTTATAGCAAAAACGAGCTTTAGACATTAAAATGACTTCTAGTTAAGTAGTAAAAAAGGAATCGTAGAATTTTTGTGATGGATTTTTATTTTTAACTGAAAGCGCTTTATTTGATATCTTCTCTTTTTTTTTGCTCGCTTTCAAATGCTTAATCAAGTTGTAAGCTTTTCGTGTGGCTTTCATTAAGATTATTTACATGTGAATGAATTTAATTCGTTGCTAGCAGGTTCAATAAAAATTTCCTAGAAAATTCAATAAAATTCAAATATATAATTGGAAGCTGTTGTATTAAGAAATTTTATCACACCAATAAAAACAATCTCAAAACAATTTGACTTTATTGTAAAACGAAGTCCAACTTAAATTCAATTCAAAACCCAGTGCACAGAAAAAATTATAGTAAAAATAAAATCAACAAAATTTTTGTCTGAAAAAATAATTTGTATGCATATACATACTGCAGGCCCACTATGTCACTCGACATCGCTCGCTCGCTTAAATACATTTGAAACAAAAACAAACTTTAAAATCTTGGTTTTGTTATGCATGTATTTATGCCAGCGATCGATGTCGAGTGACATAGTGGGCCAGGCAGATAAATATCAAAAAAATAACCTTGGATATCGTATTTTGTTTTTGTGTAGAAAAATTTTAGTTTTCGATCAATAATTATTTTTACTAAACTTTTGTTTGAATCCACGAATTCTTTTACAGGTCCGCATTCAAACAATTTATTAATTGATTCAACGAAAAAACTTAAAAATGGAAAAAACTTGAACTATGACCTGTTGTACAAATGTACAAGCCAAGAATTTTATTTAAAAATTATAAAGTTCAACAAAATGTCAATAAATTTAACGTATTATGTGAATTTCCAATAGAAGAAAAAGTTTTCAGAGAGTTTTATTAATATTTTTTATTGCGATATAAGGAATTACAGTGAAAGTCCAATGAAAGCGGTTTGCGGCAACGAGCGGTAACCAACTGTTCTATTCGCGGCTTGAGTTTATTTGTTGTAGGCAAATGAACGCGGCTAATTGAAGAAAAATTTGTGCTTCGAAGATTAAACATTTTGATTTTTTTTAAAGCCAAAATAAATAAACAAATTCAGTTGGTAAAATTTCAAATCGAAAATTAATTTCTATCTTCTATTTTTTACATTTTTTCCCCTTTAATTTTTGGTTTGACAAATTGAAGCCACAAAACAAAAAGTTAAACTGAATTCAACATTGCCGCTCGGCCGCCTTAACGGCATTGCCAAATTAAATTCAATTCAATGTGTTGAAATTTATGTACGAATATTTTTATAAAAAATATATTTTTTTGTAAACTGGTCACATTGTTGTCGCCAGCTGCTGCATGCTGCTTACATTGGCCTTTCACTATTATGAGAATTTTGTTTTAAACAAAATATGGGCTTAATACACGTTACTGCTTTGTTAGCATGCCTCTTGACGATGGTTCATATTTTCAGTGGCTGTAAGACGTCATTAATGTGCCAAATTATTCTATCCTTTAGCTCTTGCAGTATTCTTGGCTTATTGACGTCTCCTATCTTCCTTTTTTAAATATCTCCAAAGAGAGTCCAACGGTGTCAAATCATATATTCTTGTCGGCCAATTAACATTTTTATGGCTTGAGATAACATGATCATTGGATTTCTCGCTAAAAACGTCATTATTTCATTAGCTGTATGGCAAGCTGAACCCTTCTGTTGAAACCACATATGGTCCAGGTCAATTTATGCATAGGTTGTGATATTGATTTGCCTTGCCGGACTAATCTGTTGATAGACCAACTCCCCGCCCTGGTGTGGCTTTCTAGCCTCACATAGGTTGCAACTTTTTGTCATAAGTTGATAGCCATATAGACAAACCCTTTGCTTAACAGTTCGAAACTTTTAATCCTTTTTGTATGCAATTTCTCATCAGTCAATGAAACACAAGATTTTATGAGTTGGTAGGGCGAATTCCATTAGAAACATTTGCCCTCACCCTTCTAACCATCACCCTTGATCCCTTGCAGTACAATTATCTGTTACAGGACAACAGCCCCTGGGGGAGTTGTTGGCCCCCGGAAACCAGCATGCACCAAAGTTATTAGAGAAACTAGTTCCCCTTCCTGCGATTTTAGGGTTAAACCACAGCCATTCAGCCAAAGTATGCAGCTCATCCATAATCACCACCGAGAGGTCTGCTGGGCAGAACTTCCCTGAAGCTTTGCTGATCTCGGTTCTGCCAATTTCAGCCCTTGTTACGGGTTCTTTTATTTTTTGCTATAACAAACGAGACACTCCTTCCCCTCTATACGCTAGAAAGCAGAGAGGACTAGTTTGGCGTACGCTACGATAAAACCGGTTTCCTGGTGGGTGGTTGAACAGACAGAATGTGAAATTGATTTACATCAGCACTTGCTTTGTTGGCCTAAAATGATGATGCACCAGCTCCACAATGTGAAGTATTTACAATTCAACAGCATCCCTATGTGGCTTTTTAGGCTCGCACAGGTCACAATATTTTGGTATAAGATTGCCGCTATATAGACCATCCCCTTGGTTAAGAGTTCGGGCCGTCTAATCCCTCCTGTATGTAATTTTTTCAATGGAAGACAAGGCCTAATGAGTTGGTAGGCTGAAGTCCTACGTATTTACGATTCAACAGCATCCCTGTGTGGTTTTTTAGGCTCACACAGGTCACAATATTTTGATATAAGAATGTTGCCATATGGACAAACCTCTTGGTTAAGAGTTCGGGCTTTCTAATTTCACCTGTATGTAATTTCGTCAATATGAAGACAAAGCCTAATGAGTTGGCAGGCCGAAATACGTTACGACCATTTGCCCTTAGTCAACTCACCCATCTAACCATCACGCCTGGGTCTCTATAGTATAGGTATCTGTTCAAAAATAACAGCACCTCGGGAGGTTATTAGCTCCAAAAACCTGGCATGCACCAAAGTTATCAGGGAAACTAATCCCCCTTCCTACGATTTTAGGTTGAAGCCAGAGCCAGCACATTTCAGCCAAAGCAGACACCTCAATCGTAATCAGACCCAAGTGCCCTTCAAAACAGAAAATCAGAGGCTTCGTTAGGAGATTGTGGGTGTGGTTTTCAAATTTCGTGCTTATTTTCACATGTGGGGAATTTTGTGTCCATCAGAGTGAATTTAACATCACTCCGGCAACACATGCAGCTGCCATTTTATTCTTGTGCTTACTAAACTTTTTTTTACTAAAAGTACTAGAATACCTCCTGGTAGTTTTTTACGAGTACACTTTCAAATCATCCAAAACATTATTTTTTTATACAATTGGAAAAATATTGTAAAGTTTAACTAAACTAGATGGAAAATTTAAAAACCAGTTAAAACATTTACACATTAATTGCAAGCAATCCAGTTATCACTTAGTTTTGTTGTTAAAATTTTTATTGGAATTTTTTAAAACTTATCTGAACAAAACAAAAAATTTATGATTTATTTATCTGTTTAAGTTTAAGAGCTGCTAGGTAACTTTACAGCCTTTTTCGCCAGCTCTAAAAAAACAGTAAATTTTTTTTAAGTACACTTAAATATACTGCAAAATTAATGCCATATAATACATTACTTTAGTAATTTAGTGTAATTTTTGAATATAAAAAATTGCGTGAAAGATATTTTATTATATTATTTCACTTAATACTAAATTGTGAAAATATTTTCTTTATTTTACTAAAATATATGAAAAAACAATAAATAGCTATTGCGATGTCTGATAAAAATCAATGATTGAAAAGAAAAAGTTTATTTATTATATCTTATCCGTTTTGGCATAATCCAAAAATTCTGAAAAGATCACCTCTCTGGCACGTTTACGTTGATATACATTTATATTGCCTAATTTAAATGTATTACAAACACTTATAAATAGTGTGGTTGTACAAATTTTCCAATGTCGCGCATGGACCTTATGTCCATGGACACTATGACATGCCACCTGAAGAGTCTTAAACGCCTAACTGCTCTTATGCTGCTTTCGAAATGTATTTTTTTGCTTTCTTCCCTTTAATGTATTTTTCTTTCACTTTAAAATTTTTAAAAATATTATTTATATTTTTAATATAAATATTTCTCTGTTTCCTGAAAAACGATGCAAAATTTGAAAAAGTCATGGCTAAATGATTTATAGAACTGCATATATTTTCCACCCTTTTCCGTTGCGTATGATTAACATTTAAATTGTTTGATAACAATCATACTCATTTAGTAATCATTGCTTAAAACTCTTTTCAACAAACCTTAAACAACAACAACAACAAAAACACTAACAACAACGAGTGAATAAGTTGCTGGGGTTTTAAATACTTCCGTCTAACAAACAAGCACAATTATCAGAAGAGATGAGTTGCAAAATAATGAAATATGAGTCTGTGTACAAAAACAATTTATCACCAACGAATATTAATTACAACTGAATTTGCAGGAAACTGTATTTAAAAATGTTCACATTCAATTGTGAAAACAGAGATAAAGTGGGTTGGGCAGAAGTTTTGTAACGTACTCGTTATAAAAAGTGTTGATGGTGAACGATTTTCGTTGTAGACTTGATAAAATGATGCTCCCGCGTTACTTGGAATTTAAATACCAGATTTCTGTTTTAAGTTTTAAATATCGAATTACACGCCTTAGTCAAAGAGGCGCAAGCTTTTATGAATAATGGGCTAGAATCTTAAGTTTGGTTTTTATATATTTATCTTCAGCTAAAGACGATGGCTGTTACTTTTATGGCAATTGGGAAATGCTTAGTTTTTCAGTGAAGGTTGTACAACTAAAATGGAAAACTAATGTGATATACAAAGACTGTTCAACAGAAAACTCTCCGGGGAACAGGTTTTATCTTGGCGTATTCCTAACCAGGGCACTTAGTTTTTCGGGTAAAGAGGGGAAGGGGTCCCTCGTTTGTTGTGCCATATAAAACTCTGTGGACTTTTTTGGGGACTAACAACCTCACGAGGGTCTGTTTCTATTTGAGTTGGTTTAAGGGCTGATGCTGCTAGTAGGCTTCGGTCTACCAACTCATTAAACCTTGTCTTTCATTGATTGCTGGGAAATAGCACACAGGAGAGATTGGAAGGCCCGAGCTACTCAACAAGAAGTTGGTCACAAACATATGGCAAAAATTGCTACCTGTCAGCCACACAGGGGCGCTGGTGAATCGTGTATAATTCACTCCGTGGAACTGGTCCATCACCAGATGAGGCCGCAAGGCAAGTGCTGACGTTAATCTTTTTCACAACTGTTCAATAGAAAAGTTGAATTTTAAACTCTTGCGGGTACGTGTTTTCGATCAGCGATGTTTCCATGTTGCCTCGAACGTACGAGTATGTTAGTTGAGTTCGTTCTTGCTTAGTTGTATTTGTTTGCGAGAGGCATACCAGTTATAGCATTTTCTTTTCAAAAAAAGAAAATGTTACATTCGATTAAGCAATATATTTATATGCTTAGAAGTGCTTTATACTTTAAATTTACGAAAATATAAAAAATATTAAATAAAAAACAATTAGCATTTCAGTTTTGAGGAGCTTTTATACCCCAACTTACTGTGTACAAAAAATGGTTGCCATTACACAGAAAAAATTATAGTAATAATAAAATCAATAAAATTTTAGACTGAAAAAATAATTTGTATATATGTACATAAATATAAAAAAAATAACCTTGTGTATCGTATTTTGTTGTTGTTTAAAAACATAGCTGTTTTCAATCAATAACAATTTTCACTAAACTTTTGTTTGAATCCACGAATTTCTTTACAGGTCCGTATTTAAACGATTTAGTAATTGATTAACGAATTTCGTTATTGTACACGAAAAGTATTTTTTCCTGTGTACTACATAGGTGGACAATATTGAAATTCGACGCTTTATTGTAAAAAAAAATGGTTGTACTCGTACATTTCTGAAAACCTCGAACTGGCCATACAGCATGCTACCACTAGTCGTATGAAATCCAGAAATGAAAACAATAGAACTTATTCGTCTAAAATTGAGCAACTTCTGTCAGAAAAAAGCAGAGTCAAAAGAGAGTGGTAACTTCGCAGGTCTCCCCAGCTTAAAACTAGGCTACGGGAATGCATAACTCGAGTAAAAAATCTGCTTGAAGTCCACAGAATGGTTTCCCTTAAGACATATTTGGAAAGCCTTGATGGTACTCCTCAATCTGATTATTCCTTGTGGAAAGCGACAAAAGGTCTGAAAAGACCGGTAATAGGTAAGCCACCTTTGCGAACTTCAACTGGCGGCTGGGCAAGAAGCGATTCTGAAAACGGGATGTTGTATGTCGATCATTTGAGATACGTTTTTATTACAAATACCACGGAATACCACCATATGTTGTTAGACCTTCTGTGTCTTGAAATATCGAAAACATTATCGATAATACAAACCCCACACTGAACCAAAAATTTACCTAAATACTGCAAAATGGGGTGTAAACTTGAAGAAATGTAGGTTATTTGCAACCTACAAAATATTTTATTCAAATTTACTCTGAATTTCCACTATTGTAATTTATTTAACTAAAATAATGCAAGGAAATTTCTTCATTTCTACAGACATTTATTCAATAATACCTTTTGTTAAATAGAAAAATATTGTTCAGGTTCAATAAGATAAATTAATTGAATAGAGAAGAAATTTATTCAAATCGACAGCGTGAGTTTTGTTAACAAAATTTAGTGAAATAAACGAATTTTTTATTCAAGCTAACATTCTTTCAGGATGTAAGTTTGAATATTTATGTGTGCTTTTGCTTTACTATTAGTTACTACTCTTTTAACTAAATTTTTACTGATTCAACAAAATTGTTCCTACAGTTTTAACAAATCTTTTTCTAAATGTACAAATCTGTATGTTTAACAAAACCCATTGGAGTTGAATCGAATATTTGTTTATTTGTTTATTTAAATAATTTTTTTTCCGATTTGAAAAATAATATTCTGATTTAAATATTTATTTTTCGTGAAGGGTTTACTAAAGAGTTCTACTTCTTATTTTTAACGCTGCTTTACGCCTTGAGTATTATCCTGCAGAGTGGAAGGTCTCAATGACCACTATGATATCCAAGCCAGGTAATGATCTGACTAAGGTAGAATCATATAGACCAATAAGTCTTTGCCAACAATTTCAAAACTAATCAAAAACTGTTAATGGCGAGGTTGAGTCCAATATTGAATGGAGTAGGATGTATCCCTGATCATCAATTTGGTTTTCGGGCTAAACATAGCACCATAGAACAAACGCACAGACTAGTCAATGTCATAAGACAGACCTTTCAGGAGAAGAAGAATTGCTCAGCTCTATTCATTGACATTTCTCAAGCTTTTGATAAAGTGTGGCACGACGACTTGATGCACAAAATAAAGTTGAACTTGCCTGCAAATACACAAAAGCTTCTGGAAAGCTACTTATATGGGCGGAAATTTGTTATCAGAGAAGGCGATTTTATAAGCCTACTTTATATTTAATTTACACCTCCGACATGCCAACGATATCCGGAGTCCACACTTCAACCTTTAAAGATGACACAGCTTTTTTAAAACCACCAATTGCCTTCACGAAATTTACAGGAATATATTTAAATATTAAAGAAATGGCTAAAACTTTGGAAAATCAAAGTTAATGAGCAAAAATGTTAAAAGTAAAAAGCACATTTTTTATTTTATTTTAAATTCAGTATTTATTTAGTGTTTATTTTATTTTAAATTTAGTATTGAGTCGGTAATAGTGTTAACTTTTTCAAGCGTTATTCCATTAATGTGATAATAATAATTTGGATAGTTGTTTCCATAAAACGACATTTGTTTGCATTTTTTTCTGTTAAAGTACATAAGATTAACTTTGCACCATTCCTCAAGTTTATTGATAGCGGCTTGAAGTAGAAGTTGATCTTTGGGGCCATTTAGCTGTTTAAATCGTTTAGCATCATCAGCATACATTAAAATTCATACATAGCAGCATTGCCAGAATAAAACAACTAAATTCCTTACTACATTTAAAAGTTAACGTACTGTTTTTGCATAAACCTTTTTAACAAATGTAGGGTAGTGTTAATGCATTTGGTAACTAACGTATGCGTTCAAACTCAAGTAAGATTTTTTTTGCATACGACCCATAGTGTGTACAAGATTCGTTGCCAGCTGTTTTGAAAACTTTCTCTTGCTGAAACTGAAACCCTTGTGTTTAACATTTTTCTAATTTTTCTTTTTTCCTATTTATTTGTATTTGTGTAAATCTAAAAAGGCCAAAAGGAAACGAATAAAATAACGATAAAAATATGTGAAAATAAAAACAAAAGTTCATAAATATGAAAGTAATGTAATGCAAATATTTATATTGCGGTTTAAAAACTCTATTAAAGTGTTATAATTTATTTTAGAAAATGTTGACGATTTTTCGTATATTTTCCCCCGCTAGTTTTTCTTTTTTACAATGGCTGTTGCATCTGTTGGAGGACTTTTTATGATGTTTTATTTGAAAACAAAGTAAATACAATTTTATATTAATATTGATTTTATTCAGAAAGTATTTATGCACATACACACATGCATACATAAATGTACATATATAACTACAAATTCAAATACTAAATAATTTATTTTTTATGTACTATTTGTTTATAGACTCTTAATAGAGTAAGAGAATGTGTGTTGGGTGTGTAGGTATGTGTGTGAGTTTATGTTAACGTTGTTGTTTTAAGGCATGTGGTGGTAGCAGTATTTGTTGTGTTTTTTTTTTTTTTTTGTTATTGCTGTGCTGTTGATAGTTTCTGTTAATCAATTCTCACTGTGTGTGATGGTCAATAAATATAAATGCTCATGGCTTCATTATGATGATCATCATTCTTTGACTATTTCGTTGTTGCTGCTGCTGTTGTAGATGTTGTTGTATGTGTCCTGCTTGTTGTCATTGCTGTTGTTGTTGTTGTTGTTTTTGTTGCTGCTGCGGACACCTATTAAGTTCTTTGCTGGTACTATTGTTGTTGATGGATTTTTGTTTTGTTAACGGTAATTTGCGAACGTGTAGCTGTGTCGTGCGGTATAATGCTTACAGTAAATTGCTAACAGCACAACATAACATTTGCATTTACAAGCAGTCCCACTGTTACCAATGTTTGCCGGATTGTGTAAGGATTTTCTTTTCGTTTTCTATTTGCAAATTTTCATATGAGTGTGTGAGTGTTTTTGAGTATATGAGCTACAAACAATATTCATGCAACTCAATTTAAATTGTCTACTTATACAGTTACACAATTGTAGTAACTAACTGCCATTGTGCATATAAATGCTATTTTTTGCTCCGTTTTTAGTTTTCGTTTTTGCTGTTTTAACACTAAAACAAATAAAAAACGGAAATAATAAAGTATGGCAGAACGTTGAAAATTTTTTTTATGAAAAAATATGAAAGCAAAAAAAAAAGAAAAAAAAGTGAATAGTTAAAATTCAAATGGCAGACGAGTTTGGCGAGTCTCCACTCCGGCACCCATTTAAAGATATTCAAATTAACAGTTTCACCCCTGCAAACTGCAAACTGCGAGTAAGCAGTAAACTAAAAACTGAAAAACTAAACATACTCGTACTCGTATACATGTGTGTTTGCAATTGAAGCAGCCATCCAACCTCAACATACAATATATATAATGGACTAATATATACAAACACATAGTTGTCGGATTATAACAACAAAAACAATAACTACAACAACAGCAAAGAGTATTGTACTCAACAGAATAGTAGCAGTGAAGTGAGAGCAAAGCTAAACTGGGGGAAAAAAAACTTAATATTCAAATATACATATATGTAAAGCAAACCGGATGTGGCATGCAATTTGAAACTTCCGTTTGCATTTTATGGTGCTTCGCGCAATTTTCACAGTTTTTAATTTGTACGTACTCACCAGTTTACAAATATTCTCACAAACAAGCACACATACACACACACACACACACTCATATTCATTTGCTTTAATTTTTATTCACATGTGTATTCCACAATTGCTTGTGTGGGAGCTGGGGACACATTTTTATTTGTTGATTTCATTTCCAATTCATTTTTAGTGTGAAATACTAAAAACAAAAAAAAAAACGGAGAACTGAAATGTTAATATTTATAAAAATATATTATTGGCAGCGTTGATCTACATATGTATGTTTTGCCTTTTGTTTAATATAATTATTGAAAACAAACAAAACTTAATTTGAAACAAATTTTTATAATATTTTTCATTAAATTTATTTCCATTTTCATTATTAATTTCTAATAAAAAATCATTCAGCGGTTGATCGGTTGCTTTGGCAATAACAATGTTTGAAAATTGCCAGAAATTAAATTACGGAAATGCTTATTTCAATACAACAAAATGCTCTAATTGCCAAATGAAATACAAATTGAAAATCATTAATTTTGGAATTTTTTTTTGTATAAAGCTTGTGAAGCAAAGAAAATTTTACCAGATTTTTTTTGGCATATTATTTAATATGTTTTAGAATTTTTTTTTATTTTATTTTAATATTCTTTGATTTTCGTTTGTTGAAAAGATTAATTTTTGCAGCTTGAAGTCTTATCTTACCAACTATTTGTTGGCATCTTGTTTTTTCCCAAGATGTCAAGAAATAGTTGGCTTAATATAGAAAAATAAAGCTTAAAAATTAATTCTTTTTATAAATAAGAAAAAACAAGCCGGCATGTTCCAGAAAAGTAGTGGAATGAAAATAAAAAATGATTTTAAAAGTTAACTTTTCATTTTTGTTGTTCTGAAAAAGTAGTAGTTTGGGTGTTTCATTCTTTCGCTCGAACTAAACTTCGAAAATAAAACTTGGATAAATTGTGCAGTAACTAGTACTGACACGAACCATGTTTTCAATTTTATTTGTTTTTTTCTACAAACCAGTACTGAAATGAACCATATTTTCAATTTCATTTTATTTTTTTCCCAAAAAACGACGTGGAAAATTTTTTATTTAATGCTTGTTCTTTTATAAGAACAAAATTTAAGGCCATGTCAGATAAAGAAGCATTCAAGTGCCTCGGAATTTTTGAAACGGTGTAAGATGTACTTCACTCCATCCGACCTCCTTACTATTTATACTACTGACATCCGTTTGAAAATGGAATACAATTCTCATATTTTGGCCGGTGCCTCAAAGTCTATTTTGGGGTTAATCGACCGTGTGCAGGAGAGGGCGAAGAAGCTCATCAGTGACAGTATCGTTACGCAAAGCGAAGCAAAAGCTTTATCTGATACGGCCTTTAGTTAGGTTTATCAAATTCTCCGTTTGCAACGATGATCGTAATTTTTTAAGTGCCATTTTCTGCAAAAGTTTGACATAAGTGGTGAGGATGATTCGGACGAGTTAGTGACTCCGTAAACGCTGTAATAAGAGATGATATCGCCAATCGACTTTACTTAATAAAATAACAAATATTAGTTTTTTATATAATATTCTCTTTATTTTCCCTAAAATATATGCACAATTGTATCTCAAATAAATATTCCGTCATCTAACCCTCTTATTTCAATGGGATTGTAGTTATATAGGGTGTTTTTTAAGCTAGATAGAACTTTAAATTGTAAAAAGTAACACAAAAAATTAAATTTTGATGAAATATTTTTTTTATTTGTTTCAGTATACTCTGACAAATCATCATGAATAGACTCACGCTTGAACAACGCTACGAAATTATCCAAATTTACTTTGAAAATCAGTCGTCGATTCGCGCGTTGTTTTGTCGCAAAATTGTGTTCAGCGATGAGGCGCATTTTTGGCTTAACGGGTTTGTTAATAAGCAAAATTGCCGCATATGGAGTGAGACCAATCCACAAGAGACCCTACAGACTCCATTACATCCAGAAAAATGCACTGTTTGGTGCGGTTTTCATGCTGGTGGCATCATCGGACCTTATTTCTTCAAAAATGAGGCCGGAGCTCACGTTACGGTCAATGGAGATCGTTACCGCACCATGATCAATGATTTTTTGTTTGAAAATATGGATGACATTGATCCGGAGGAGATGTGGTTTCAACAGGATGGCGCTACGTGCCATACGGCGAACGCAACCATCGACTTACTGAAATCAAAATTTGGCGATAAGTTGATTTCGAGAAATGGACCTGTCAATTGGCCTCCAAGGTCGTGCGATTTGACACCTCTCGATTATTTCCTGTGGGGCCACGTGAAGTCACTGGTTTATGCTGATAAACCAGCAACAATTGACGCCTTGGAGGCCAGCATTGTTCGTGTTGTTCGTGACATACGGCCAGCAGTGCTCGAAAAAGTGGCCCAAAATTGGACGTCCACAATGCGCTTCGTCAAGAACAGCCGCGGTGCCCATATGCCCGAAATCATTTTCAAATGTTAATGTCACGTATTGATCTTTCGAATAAAAAAAAATTTTGATTACAATTTAATTTTTTGTGTTATTTTTTACAATTTCAAGTTCTATCGGGCTTAAAAAAACACCCTATACTAAGTTTTCTGTAAAATATTTCATTTTCACAATAAAATTAAAAAGCGGTTTCAAACTACTACTTTTTGTGTAAAAGTAGTTTCAAGAACCAGACAATTCACTACAAATTAATGTTCGAAAACAAAACACAAATGAAAAGTATAGAGTAGAATGTAGAACACCAAAGCTTCAAATTGAAGTGATTTCAAACTATTTTCACTTCAAAGTAGAATCTAGAACATACCCGAAGATCTTAAGCTGGAAAAGTTAAATTTATTTCATTGGTTTTAATGAAATAAAATTTGTCCGTTTCAATAAGGGTTTAACGGGCTAATGTTGGTCAAACCTTTGTTTTAAATTTTAAATAAATTTTAAAAAATTTTAAATTTTAAAAACAATTTTCATGAGTTTTTTACTCGACGTTTTGTTCACTTTTTTCGAACATCTTGCGGAGCATATTTTATTTACTCAGGCATATTTGTTTTTTTCTCATCTTATTAATCTTAATCTATCATCATCACATCACGACAAATGAGTTTTAAGTTAAATAAATAATTCAAAAATGGTACAACCCAACAATAATTCGTCAAACTTAATTTTAATATCACATTATGTTAACTAACCAACATTAGCCCGTAGGAAACCCCTATTGAAGCGAATAATTAGAATTCTGTGGTCAAAAAACAAAAAACTCGAAATAAAATTTGTTTTGGTGACAAATTTATATTTTTCGAACACGATTGATTCAAAACAAGCGATATGCACGGAGTTTAGTACTGTTGGAATTATCGATTGTGGCTATTTGTCAGTCATGATGCCGTAGTGGTCGCGTGAGCATTGCACGTTTGCTTTGCAGATATTTTCTAATAGTAAAGATTCTTACGTAATTGCCCGTCCCAATATTTAATCAAAGCTCAGTATTCAGAGAATACATGATGGACCGAGTGTAAATTTAATTCGTTCCTGGGTGCAGAGATTAGGCGCAACTTCTTCGGCTATGAATATCCCACGGCCAGAGCCCCGTCGATCTTCAAGGACTCCCAAAAACATTGAACTGGTTATAAGCTGTTTACGTGGAAACCCGCGTTTTTCTATACAGAAAAGAGCAGGGGAACTTATAGCAGCAATTATTCCTTAAATTTAAAAAAAGTTCCATCCTTTTAAAATTCAAAGTGGTTTCGTCCTGTAAGCAAGTGACTTGTGAAAACTGCCATTACTGGTATCCTAGTACCCACAAACACCAATTTTTTTCCATTCATTTATTTATTGAATCTTCACAAAGTGAACTAACAATAAGTATTCAAATCTTAATACTAAATACATAAAATTAATTAAGTCCAGCCAATGCTAGACAAAAATGTTTTATTTTGCACGGCCAATAGCGGTAAAATTACCTATTGAACGTTCTGATGGTGGCAAGGGTATCCCTCCTTCTCAACTGAGAGCGGCCTTCAAAATTAAGTATTTTGCGTGCAAGAGGGTTTGCAGGAAGTTCCAGTTTACTGATATACCTTATTGCGTGCTTTGAAAATTCGTCTTTTACAAGAGGAACACAGAGATCCTTATGAATTCGTGAGTTTTTTACGTATCATGGAGCTGCGGTAATTGTTCGAAGAATTTTGTTTTGTAGCCTTTGAATTTTTTCAACGTTTGAAGCGGAGGCGGTGCCCCATAGTTGAATTCCATAGCAACATATAGGCTTTAAAATTGCGTTGTATAATAAAAGTTTGCAATCTAGCTTCAATGTAGAATTTCTGCCCATAAGCCAATTCAGTTGCGCTGCTTTTAACTTTAACTGAATAACTTTCGCATCGATGTGAGACTTCCACGTTAACCTACGGTCGAGATGAATACCAAGGTACCTGACTTTATGTTGCTGCGGAATAGGTGAATTGTTAATTTGGATGGCTGAACATGTTTGTTTACGCAGTGTGAATGTAACGTGAGTACACTTTTGTTCATTAACTTTAATTTTCCAAAGTTTTAACCATTTCTCTAATATTGATATATACTCCTGCAAATTTCGTGAAGCTGATGGTTTTCACGTACGCTGCAGAATGCTGTGTCATCTGCAATAGTTGAAGTGTGAATACCACATCTGGTTGGCATGTCAGAAGTGTAAATTAAATATAAAGTGGGTCCCAGTATGCTGCCTTGGGGAACTCCTGCCTCGATTGGCTGAGTTGGGCTTACAAAATCGCCTTCTCTGATGACAAATTTACGGCCACATAAATAGCTTTCCAGAAGCTTGTGAGTGTTTGCACGCAAGTTCAACTTTATTTTGTAAATTAATCCCTCGTGCCAGACTTTATCAAAAGCTTGGGAAATGTCAATGAATAAAGCTAAACAATATTTTTGTCTTCCAAATTGATGATCACGGATGCATTCCATATTGTTTAACATTGGAGTCAACTTCGCCATTAACAATTTTTCGAACAGTTTTGAAATTGCTGGTAGTGGACTTATTGGTCTGTATGATTCTACCTTAGTGGGATCCTTTTTTGTTTTGGGTATCATAGTAATCATAGAGACCTTTCACTCTGCAGCATAATACTCGAGACGTAAAATAGCGTTAAAAATAAAAAGAAGAATTCTACGAGCTTCACGAGGTAGCTGCTCAAGCATTTTACCAGTAATTTTATCAATACCTGGAGCTTTCCTGGGGTTTGTGTTACGAATAACATTTTCAACATCTTGAAAACTAAGTCTCAAAGACATAGGCGGTCTAACAGCGTATGACGGTAGTTCAGCTGAATTATTCGCTGTATCATTTGTAGTAAAAACATTTCTCAAATGATCGACATCGCTTCTTGCCCAATCTCCAGTTGAAGTTCGCAAAGGTGGCTTACCTATTACGGGTTTTTTCAAACCCCAATTGAAACATCAAAAACTAGTCCAGTCGATCTTCAAGGTCACCCAAAAACATTAAATTGGTTGAAAGCAGAAAGAAAAACATGCAGAATTTTTATTAAATCTTTTCCCAACGTTTCGTGAATTTTATGTTCGCTTCTTCAGGGGATTCGTCTATTTTATAAAGAAAATTTTTATCAAATTACATGAATATATTGAGTAGAAAAGAATATTGGTGAAACTTACATTTTTGTGATTGTAACATTAAATACAAATATACTAACTTATATTAATAACTTATAAATAAAACACTCAGACATTAATTTATTTTGTTTTTGCGCTGTTTTTTATAATAAATGGCGCTTAAGTTGTCAGTATCGTCTTTTTTGTTCATTGTTTTATTTATTTTCTGCTGGATTCTTAAGCTTTCTGCTGTGTAATGTTTTTTAACATTGTTTTCTTTGTCCAGTATTTTTATATTATTAAAGTTAAAGTCAGGTGTAAGTTTGGTTTGCACAATATGTTGCGAAAAAGCAGTGCTTTCATTTTTCTTATTAATATCTATCTTATGTGCATTTATTCTAAGTGACTTTGATTTACGCAAAAATTTTTGTGAAACACTGTTGGAGCGCTTTCGCACTGTAACTCCCAATTTTTGTAGGGACGAGTCCCAATTTCACTGTCGTTACTAGTCTCAAAGAACCCGCAACTGCCGATTAAAACACCACCTATTGCATTGCTCCAGAATAACTGTTTGGTGTGATTATCTAACATCAAAAACTATTGCATTGTTCCGGGATAACTGTTTGGTGTGATTATGCAAACATGAGATAACTGTACAATTTTTTGTTTCCAAAATTCCCGACGCCAAGCGATAAATGTCAATGGTGCAAACTATCAATGCATGATTACGGAGTTCTTTTTGCAAACCTGTAAGCCCGTCCACCGTACTCTGCACACACTTGGTTTCAATAGAATAGGCTGACTGCACACATAGCCAGAGCTTTAACGAATTTGCTACAGGAAAATTTCTCCCAAAAAGGGATCTTTTGGGGGAAATTCCATGGCCATTGAGGTTGCCCGATCTGCCTCCCATAGAGTTTTTCTATGGGCCTATCTTAAACAGAGGTTTTATAATGACCATCTCCAATCTGTTGTGGCTTTAAAGCATAATATTCGTCGAAAAATCAGCTCAATTGTACCAAGTGCACTGCAGCGTACGGCGCAGAACACAAGTCTACATTTTGAAGAGTGTGCTACGCGACGGAAGCCATCTGGTTGGCATACTCCTAAAAAAAGTAAAATCTGCATTTCCTTTAATTTTTAAAATATAAATCTGCTATTAGACTTCTAACATAATTCAGATATTTGGTGCAAAAACATTTTTGAAAGGACTCAGACATTTTATCAATTAAATTTGTATGACTTCTTCTGGGGTTATAGGAAGGCAGTTTAGTAAAAAGGTGGGAAAAAGTGTGTTAGCGATGACTTAGCAAGCGGTCTAATTAGTGATTATAATCCTCACATCATGTAGGCGAGAGGGGGGGGGTTTAAAGTAGGATAAGCATCAAGAGGTAGGGACAAAAAACATCCTACATTGAACCGCAATTTTCTATACAGAAAAGTGCAGCCTCACTGAGACTTACAGCAGTACAAATTTTGAGGAATACATTTATAGAGAATTAAACTATATTCCAAACCATAATATGCCGCTAGAGGCAGCAATATACATTATGAGAGAGTAAATAGTAATGTTGCTACAACAATATTCCAAAATGCTTTTTCTTTGCGTGTTGTCTAAAAGACTGGAAATCACTCAACAAACTGAGTAACTTTCATACAAATATTGCTGGACGAGTTGCCCGTCTGGGTTCTATGAACAGCACATAACTTTTTATTTGATTTTAATGCGTTGGAGTATTTTACTTGCCGCTAACAATTTTTAGATCTGTGAGAAGAAAAATGTATTTATGCCAATTCTTTTATATGTTTCTATATCTGAAGTCTTTTTGTTTCTATAAAGTTATTTTCTGCTTGTATAAAATTGGATTTTCAACCACGTTATTTAAGTAAAACAAACAGCTGCCAGCGTGTTTAAAGAAAAATAAAAAATAAATAAAATTATAAAAGAATTAAACCTCAACATGATTATTGCCGTACTTAAAGTTCGAACAAGACAAACGAAGTTTGTAACGTTACAATCAAATTAAGTTCAAAGCAAAAGTAAAACTTAATCGCTTTAGTGTCTTCAAATCAACCAAAAGGTTTCCGTAATATGAGACAATCACTTTATTTGCGGCGGACGTGAAATGGCCCATATTTTATTAACTCGACTATTGTCAGTTTATTTGGTATTCTTTCTTTTTTTTCTGTTACGTCGGGTCGTAATTTCCAACCAAATAAATATAAACCTCAACTTGTGTGTGTCGACACACAAAAATGCCCAGATATATTGACACTCTTGCTCCAATTACTCAAGTGCCCAACGGTTGGCATAAAGAAATAAAATAAAGAAAGTTTCAAACGTAAATAAAACGGAAAATGCGAGAAATAAGACAAAAGTCTTTTATAAGAAGAAGAAAAAAAAAAGAAACCAATAACAAAAACAAGAACACCCACAATATTCACAGAGAATCATAAAAAAAGGAAAACCATTTAAAACAACAATAATCAAATTGAGTTTGAAAAATTTGCGAAGCATTGAAGCGAAAAATAATTTTTTGTTTTTCTTATTTCTTTTTTTTTTATACAAGTGCTGTATTGTTTGTGCTGTTGTTGAGCAGCATTTTAGTTGCGTTTTTTTTCCGTTTTCATTGGCAAATAAACATTTTTGTGTAGAGTTCATTTAGTTAAAAATAATCAAAAAAGAAAGCAAACAACAATACAAATTTACACAAAAAAAAAAAAAACTTGTAACTCTTTATTTGAAGCCCACTGTGTGCATACACCCCCTGCTTCTCACGCTTTTTGCTTTTTTGTGCTATAAATATTTATTTACTTTTTTACCGTTTGTTTCTCTTTTGTATACATACATATGTATTGTTTTTCTAGCCATTGATTTTTGTTTTGTTGCATGTACATATGTATGTATAAGTGTTTATCTGATTTTTTATTGTTTATCAAATAACTCCATCAACTGTTTGTTTCTACAGTTGGGTATAAAAGTTGTTGAACTTTTGCAGCTTTCATTACCGCTGTAATATCATTTGAAGTCATTATTGATGTGAAAGCCTGTTATGTGGCGCCCTTAGACCCCTAATGGGCTTTTTACACTGATCAACATCTTCATGGAACGCGTGGAAGATTTTATTTATTTATTTATTAATTTATGCCTATGGAGAATAACTCCTCACAGGCAGATGTACACGCATATGAGTTAAAAAATAATTACAAAAATTAATAAAAAAAAAAGTAGAAAAAATAGCTAATTACTGGAAAAAAAAAATTTATAAGCAATTAAAAAAATTTGTTAATTACTGAAATTTAATACTAAAATTATACAACGCTTTCCAAAATTTAAGTTCATCGAAAAGTCAATAACGTGGTACAGTTCATTACAACAACAACATAATCTACAGAAGGGATCTGCATTCGCATAATTCTGACGGTAATAGGGCACTGATAAAGGTTGATATTGACGAAGACTACGCTGGGGAACATCAAAATTTAGTTTGGACACCAGATACTGCGAGCAGATATTGCCGTTAATCAATTTGAAGACAAAAACGACATTTAACATTTTTCTGCGACTTGTCAAAGAAGGCAGCTTTATTTGTTGCAGTCTGAACTCATAGGATGGTAAGTTGGTTGTGTTCGGGTAGATATTGCGCAGGATGAAAAGCAGGAATTGTTTTTGGATAGACTCAATTCGATCTCTATGAACATTATAAAAAGGGTTCCATATAATCGAGCCATATTCCAGTATTGGCCTGACTAAATATGTACAATTGCTTCACAACAGTGGAGTCAGCAAATTCTTTAGACCAGCGCTTTACAAAGCCAAGCACCCCCCTGGCTTTACTTGAGCAAAAGCTAATGTGTTGGTTGAATGTAAGTTTTCTATCAAATAAAACACCCAGATCCAGAAATTCTTCAACTGTGTCTAATACATGGCCACCATGCCCATGAGGGTTAGATTTTCTTGAGAAGTGCATATGCTTGCACTTGCTGAAATTTAACTTTAAAAGGTTTTGCTTAGACCAATTAAAGGAATTGTCCAAATCTAGTTGGAGGCAGTTTTGATTCCAGAGACCACATGTTGAAAAAATTTTTACATCGTGTGCATAGATTTAAATATTGGAAAATTTTATGACAGATGGTAGATCATTGATGAACAATATAAAAAGAATTGGTCCTAGATGTCTTCCCTGCGGTACTCCAGAGCTTACAGGTATAGATTTAGATATATAATTATTGAAACGTACACGTTGTTGACGACCAACAAGATATGATTTGAGCCAATTTACAGTAGTTTTAGAGAATCCCAAACCATCAAGTTTTTTAAGTAAACGAATGTGGTCAACACTGTCAAAGGCTTTACTGAAATCTGTATTGATAACATCAGATATTGAAAATGTGAAACACTGTTTACATTCCTCACATCTAATATCTACTATCAATCAAAAATATTATTATTTAAATTTTCAAACAATTTACCAAAACTACATACATTTTTTCGAAAAAATTAAGTTGAAAGACAAAATGGGATTATATTTATTTACATCCACATTGCCTAAAAACATATCGTGCGTTATCTACTTTAGTCTTCTTCACAAAGTTCTGAGTTCTCAAATAAAAATAAACTCAAATAGATAAACCAAAAAAAAGTTATTAAACATTCCAACCACGAAGATAGTTCTGCTTCACCCTGTATTAGAGTGGACATATTTAACAATCGATATTGTGTCATCGATTTTTGTAGCTTTTGGTATGAGAAAAAAAGTTCTACTACAACATATCAAACAAATCATATATGAGGCGCCCAAATTTCTTTAATAAATAATTAAATTTCATCAAAAATAATTCAGTAGTAATTCAAAAATAAGTTTCACCTTGAAAAGGTAATATTTAAAATAAAAAAATTTTAAAAATAATAAAATAAATCCAGCGTTTTTTTAACACGTTTCTAATAGTTTTATTTGTGTGCTTGTTTGTTTGTGTATTTGTATCTCACGCAAACCCTCTTCTTTACAGTGTGTATCAAGGGAGCTTTAATAGCTAGTGTAGAGTTGAGTTCATGAGCTCTTTTGAGAGAGTGCTCTTTTTAGTTCAGCTCTTTTTACTGAAATATATCTTTCTTTTAGTTCAATAGTTCAGTGCTCCGTAAATAATATTTTCAATGAACAGCTCTGTTCAGGTTTCATGATAAAGAAAAGCAAAACAAAACTGCTGTAAACAAATGAAAAGTACAATTATTATAAGGATTAATAAAAGGTGAGATTAGAAATGTTCAGGTGTGATGAAAAATAATTTTATTAAAAAGAAAAAAAAAAAAAACGATATATTTGTGATGATGTCTCGATGTTTTTATATTCAATTATGGTCGCATATCATACCATTTATTTTTATAATACAAAAAACCAAAGTAAAATTGTGTTGCCTAATATTCTGAATAGTTGTATATAACATGGATAGGTACTTTTTACGTCAAATTCTGGCAGCACTGTTTGACTACTTTCGTATACATATGTATCTACCAGAAAGAAAGAAACATAAACGAAAAAGAAAACTTGAAGACAAAAGAAAGAAACATGAACTACGGAACTAAAAGAACTCGCAGAAATGATCGGCTCACTTAGCTCCCTGAAGTGAATAGTTCAGTGACACTAGTTCGTTCGCAAACTACCCAACTCTAAGGTAGTGGCAGAATTACAACACCAAAAAACATCAACCTGTATTTTGTTGGTAGAATTTACGAACAGTTGTCAAAATTTTGTTTGAAAAAGCCAGGAAGTCTATGTGTTTTTGACAAATTTACTCAAAGAAAACGAAAGTCAGCTGTGCTTATATCACTACTGTATTAAAGCTGCCTTGGTGTGTACTTATGAGGGAATTGATATTCCGCTGTAGAGAAGAGTTTTGCCGCTTTAGTGCAAAAATAAAGATGCCGGGATTTTTTCGAAGAAGTAAGGGGATTTTGGCGATTCCTAAAGCCGATTTTGCAAATTGAAAAAAAAAATTCGAAACCGGTTTGGAACGGGTTTTTCATATTCGATAAATTTTTCATTTTATGAACTTTAAAGGGCCATTTTTGACCCAGTTAAACGAGTAGTTATCCGGTGTTTAATCAATGTTTTGTCGATATTAATCGATTTTCACCGGTTTTCGGGTCTTTTTGACGGTTTCTTTTGACATTTTGCCAGTGCACGTTTTGTCGTAGAACGTGCGGTTATTTTTTGATCCGGCTAACCGGGTAATTAACCCGGTATTCACTGATCTTTCAATCAATTTCCATCAGTTTTTGGTTCTTTTTGCCGGTTTAGCCGATTTTTTAAAATTTTGCCGAGTTTGTGCTCTGTTTGTGTTATATATTAGCATCTTTAAACTCTTTAACCGGTGCTCAGTGTCTGAAAAGCTAGTGCCTATACGACAGGAGGACTTGGTAACTCACTTACATTACCTTTCCTTGTATATTTGTAAGTTTCAATCGCTATAATAAAGTCGAATATTTTGCCCAGAAAAAATATTTGTGGGGAAGTCTGATACTCTTCTTACTGCTGAAAGTTATCCATTGTTGGTAGAATATTACAGGCAATATGCACCAACTCAAAAAATATGTGAATCATGTCACAACTGCCAATTGTGTAATTGCTTCCAAAAGCATTCCTTCAGCTGTTCTTCTCTACATATTCTTGACTTTTGCGTAGGCTGCATTGCGCCCATCACTGTTACTTTGTTTTGTATTTGGATGTAAAAATGTTTAGTCGGATTTAAAAATTTTCTCTGAAATGAATTTTAGCTGGGTTTGATAGTGTTTCGCTCGTTGAATGTTCGGGCCCAATAAAATCATATAAAATTTGTTGGTTTAGCAGGAATTCAATTTTATTTCTACAAATTAAATCTATACATGAACGTTTGTTTGTGTGCATGAATGTGTATGTATGTGTGTGTTTTCAAATGTTTACTTTTGAAGTCTTCAAGTTTTATAGAAGCTTGTTTTATTATTTATTTTTTTTTTGTGCTGGCGAAAATTTTCTAATAAATCAAATAAAGATGAATTTGTCGCGGCAAATGAACGAACTTCTGTTTGGGGGATACTGAAAAAAAAGAACGGCAAGAAAGACAAAAAAGTAAGAAAAACCCCATAGAAGTAGGAAAAATTCCTAAAAATAATACAACAACTACAAGCAGGTTTACATTATGTGCTGCAGTGTCCTCGTTAAGCTCTCAAATATTTGCACAATAATGTTTTCGTTTTTCGTTTTTCAAGTTTTTTATGATTTCATTTTTTTTATTTAAAATTTTTTTTTTGTTTTTCTCAATCTTTGCCTTGTTTCGTTTATAGTTAAAGCAGAAATATTTTCTTGTTCAGCAACATTTCATATTTGTAGCTTTCTTTGTTCAAATTGTGTATGTGTGTGTGTGTGTGTTCGAGTTTGTGGATTTTTTAGTTGGGTCCCTTCTTCAACGTTTTGTTGTTGCCTACAATTTTTTGACACTTTGCACGCTTTGGTCGTTTAACATTGTATGACAAAAACTGTTGTTCTCTTACCGGCCCTGCTGCCCGGCCTTCATCACCCCCCCTTCCCAGCGCACACTTTTGGGGTAATCATGCATTTGCTAACAATGTTCGTTGCTATTTATGGCATATTTACGAGTTTTTTGCGTTTTTTCGGCTTTATTTGTTGCTGTCTATAAAAAAAAATACATACACAAACACATTCACACACACACACAGTCTTGTATCCCATCAAGCATTTCCAGTCGTAAACGAGTCTGCTGAAACTAATGTAGAGTGTTGCTGATCGTCGACGAGTACTCTCCTTAAGAGGGCGGTAAAGAAATGGATATTTCTAAGCATTGAGGCAAAAGAGCTGAACGTGCTCTAAAAGTGGATAAGAACAACGTAAGTACACAGACAGAGCACTGCCTTAAGCAACTGTCTAGAATGGGCATTTCCAATACAGACATTAGTAGATTTTACGTTGAGGAGAAAGAGTTAGTGGAACGTTTGATCACCTCTTAAAGGGCATTGGGGCACAGGAGGTACTTGCTGCTCCTAGGTCACATTTTAAGTGAACAGGACTTGTTATCAGTTTCATTGAAAGAGCTAATCCGACTTCTTGATGTACTTATCCCAAAAGAGGCTAAGGGGAAGCACAATGGATCAACAGTGGTAGCAGTACAAGAGACTGTTTTGCACCACACCTCATTCAAATACAATAATAATAATAAATAAATAAATCTTATAACTCGTGAAAACCCCTGACGTGTAATCTTTATATGATTCATAAAACTGTGAAATTGATCTTCATCAGCACTTACCTTTACGGCCTAACCAAATAATGGGCCAATGCCACAGGGTGAATTATTTGCGATTCACAAGCTAGGCCGTAACTTGTTACTACAAGTTTGTAACCCTATAGACAAAACCCTTAAGAGTTCGGGCCTTCTAATCCCTCCTGTATGCGATCTCCCAGCTGTCAAGGTACCTCAACCATTCTCAGCCCGGGCTGAACTGCAAGCAGAGCCACGCGCTGGCAATGCTGATCCCCGTTCCGCCAATTTATATCCTTGGTAAGTCAACACAACATAAGGCATGCGGCTTCCAAGAGTTTTATTGGATACAACAAACTGGGGTATCCTTCCCTTCTGTACCCTAAAAGCAGAATGCCCTGGTTAGGAATAAGCCAAGGCAAAACTTGTTCCCCGCGGTGAATATGATTCATACAGAAAGTCGGAAAAGAGACCCGCGTATTTTAAATTCAGAACTGAAAAGAATAAACTATAAAACGCTGTTTTTTTTAATACTTATTTATACAAAAATCAATTAATTATAAGTGAATAAAACAATACAAATTTTAATCGCCTGACAAACATTTCCAGATTGAATGACGATTGTAAGAGGAAATGTTTAAAAAATAAATTAATATGTAGATTTTTTATTACTGTTAGTCGTCAGATGATCATCAGCAGATTATTTTATGAGTTGAACTCGTATATTAAATATAATCAGTTAACAAGCACCCCAGCTAGCTTTAGGCAATTATTGGACGATTGTATTTAATATGCAATTCCCAAAAGAATCGTTTTATGATTATTCAATAAGGAACTTAATGAAAAATATTTACTTTTTTAATTATTTTCTATTTATTATATGAAACGCTCGCCATTGAATCTTGAAATGTTTGGCAGACGATAAACATGTTTTTACTTGTATTTAATTAGTTCTATTCTAGGCGAATTCATAACAGGTGAAAGTGACAGCGCAGCTGATAATTTTTTTTTTTTTTTTAATTTTAATCTCTTTCAGATGTCAATGGAATAATTAAAAGAATTTTGAAAAAAAAAAAATTTTTTTTGAATAAAATCTTGCACGATTGAAAATGTTAGCTGGGATTTTAGTTTAGCTGGGATGTTACTTTGAATATGTGTGTATATATGTGTGTGTATTTATTCCCATAAACTTGGTACCCAGTCAATTGGCATTCTATTGTTGTCTTCCCATAAGACTGTAGTAGACCATAGTTTGGTCGTCTTCAATACAATACAATTGAATAAGTTATTTTTGTTTTAGAGCGCACAGTAGTGTGCAAGGTCGTGCGGCTGGACTGGCCTTGGTGGGGCCATAAATAAAGCGATAAGAAAAATTAAAATATTTTGCAAATAAATCGTGTGGGAAAATGGTAAAAACTGCTGGGGGATCGTTAAGTTTACGCCGAACAATGATGGTGGCGGTGAGAAGAACACATCTCTATTAACTTCTCCCTATAAACCACTGTTTCCGTTTGACACATCTTCAAGCGTTTTGTTTGTGTTCTTTTATGGATTTTTCATGCTCGCGTTAGAGAGTATGTAGTTGTTGTTGTTTTTTGTTTCGTTTTTTTTTTCAACTTTTTTGTTTTCCCCAAACAACAGCTATTTCAACGTTGTTCGTCTGTTTTTGGTTGTTATTTATTCTTTTGGTTGCTTTGTTTTTTTTTTGTTGCTATTGTTGTTGTTTTCATTTAACAAAATACGAGGCCATTATTTTCAAAAATTTATGATTGTTTAATGTAAATACCAATTATTTTGTCATTTTCTTTTTTTATTCTCCATTTACCAACAAAACGAATGTGTTTATGTTCATGTTCATGTTCATTTTCATGTATATGAATTTCCTTTGCAGGCTTTTTTGTTTTTCAGCAGGACATTGAAAGTATAATTATTATTACATGAGTGAGATTTTAATAATTAATTACAGATATTTCCCTAAGTATATCGCTGTGTTTCACAGAGTTAATTTCACCTTGCAAGGTCAGCTATATCAGTAGGCGCTTATAAACGACACAGAGCACTTGATTCACATTCATGTTTCACTTTCTGTCTGGTTTATTGTTATTGTGATTTAAATTAGCTGAGTGAGTGGGACAAATAGTGTGATTATGTTTTTGTATGCATGTTTTCTTTTTTATAATTAAATAGCGATAAAATAATTTTTATGTTTTTATATTTACATCACAATTGATTAATAAAAAGAAAGGATTAAAAGTAATTTTTGCTATTAAGCAAAAATTACTTTTAATTACTTTTTATGAACTTGAGCACTTCCTTATGGAAAAGCAGATCGATATAATGATGATTGCTGAAACCCATTTGTCAACCAACAGTTATTTCAAAATTAATGGCTACACATTATATGACACAAAAGATCCCCGTGGAAGATCTTGCGGCGGTTCGGCAATTTTGATAAAGACCAGAATTAAGCACTATCTAATGAACGGGACTCGTGAGGAATATCTTCAAGCTACAAATATATGCCTTAATTATTTTCATGAAAAAATTGTTATATCCTCGATTTACTCACCACCACGATTTTCAATAACAGAAAGACAATATTCAGTTTTTTTCAAATCACTTGGTTCTCGATTTTTAGCGGCTGGCGACTATAACGCTAAACACACTTTTTGGGGATCACGTTTAATTACCCCGAAAGGCCGTGTGCTTTTTGACACCGTTTCCAAAATGGGCTTAGGTGTGATTTCAAGTGGACACCCCACTTATTGGCCGTCAGACCAACGCAAGATCCCAGACGTTATAGACTTTGGAGTTACAAAAAATTTTCCCTCAGAATGGATGCGAGTGGAGCCTTCATTAGACTTGTCCTCAGATCACTCACCAACTATAGTTTCTGTTTCGTTCCCCCAGGGGTTGGTTCCCCGTTTTGTGACTTGGCGTTGACCGTCACTCGAGTTAATTGGATAAAATATAAGAAATATTTGAGTACACATTGTACGGATATAAGTATTCAAATCTTAATACTAAATATAAAAGAATTGATAAAAAAACAAATAAAATGTGCCTTTTACTTACGTCCAGCCAATGCTAGACAAAAAGTTCTATTATGCGGGAGCAATATCGGTAGAATCACCTATTGAACGTTCTGATGGTGGCAACGGTATCCCTTCTTCTCAACCGACTGTGGCCGCCAAAATTAAGTATATTACGCGCAAGAGGGTTTGCAGAAAGTTCCAGTTTACTGACGTACCTTGTCGCGTACTTAGAAAATTCCTCTTTTACAAGAGGAACACAGAGATCCTTATGAATTCGTGAGTTTTTTACGTACCATGGAGCCGCTGTAATCGGTCGAAGAACTTGGCTTTGTCACCTTTGAATTTTTTCAATATTTGACGCTGAGGTGGTGCCCCATAACTGAATTCCGTACCACCATATAGGCTTTAGTATTGCGTTGTATAACAAAAGTTTGCAATCTAATTTCAATGTAGAATTTCTGCCCATAAGCCAATTTAGCTGCGCCGCTTTTAGTTTTAACTGAGTGACCTTTGCTTCAATGTGAGACTTCCACGTTAGCCTACGGTCCAGGTGAATACCTAGGTACTTGACTTCATTGTGCTGCGGAATAGGTGTATTGTTAATTTATATAGCCGAACATGTTTGCTTACGCAGTGTGAATGTAACGTGAGTACATTTTTGTTCATTAACCCTGATTTTCCAAAGCTTCAGCCATTTTTCCAATATTGAAATAAATTCCTGTAAATTTCGTGAAGCTAATTGGTGGTTTTCATGAATGCTCAAAAACGCTGTGTCGTCTGCAAAAGTTGAAGTGTGGATTCCAGATGTCGTTGACATGTCAGAGGCGTAAATCAAATATAAAGTAGGCCCAAGTATGCTACCTTGAGGAACTCCTGCCTCGATAGGTTGAGTTGGGCTTATAAAATCACCTTCTCTGATAACAAACTTCCGCCCGTATAAGTAGCTTTCCAGAAGCTTGTGAGTATTAGCAGGCAAGTTCAACTTTATTTTGTGCATCAAGCCGTCGTGCCACACTTTATCAAAAGCTTGAGAAATGTCAATTAATGGAGCTGAACAATACTTCTTCTCCTCAACGGTCTGACATTGACTAGTCTGTGCGTTTGTTCTATGGTGCTGTGTTTAGCCCGAAAACCAAATTGATGATCAGGGATGCATCCCACATTGTTCAATATTGGACTCAACTTAACCATTAACAATTTTTCGAATAGTTTTGAAATTGGTGGTAGTAGACTTATTGGTCTATATGATTCTACCTTGGTCGGGTCCTTCCCTGGCTTGGGTATCATAGTAATCATAGAGACCTTCCACTCTGCAGGGTAATAAAAAACAGGCATGTGGTAATCTATGTTTATCAAAAATATTTGTAGCTATTTTCACAATTATAAACTATGAATGTACCTTTTCATAATTATAAATTATATTTATTTGAATTATTTTTATGTTCACAAAATAATTTGTATATATGTTTAATTCGGAATAAAACACTAAATTCACTTTCAAAAATGTAAACAATACATTTGACGTAAATAGCTTACTATATTGCCAGTAGCAAAAAATTGTCACATGTGCCGTAGTGCTGCCACCGTGAATACATTAATGCACCTTGCTTGAACACAACTCAGGACTAAAGCTCTAAACACTTAGACGACAGCAGACTTCACAACTTCACGACTACAAATGAAGTTAGCTTCAAATGCTGCCGTCTCATCAGCAACATAATTATTTTAAAGACAGCAGCAGCACTATGTGTATTTAAACAATACATTTTTCAGAGGTGCCACATATATATTTTACACGAATAAAATTAAAATTACCGACTGAAAACGTAAAAATATCACGTAAAACTGTAAAAACTAATCAATTTATTTGTTTATTTTATTTATGTGATGTTTATTTCTATTAAATATTTCAAACAAATTTTAGTTTTTATTGCTGCCAATTTATATTTATAGTGGCAGCACTGCATTTACTTTTTGCTGCTTACGAAAATAGAAATTTATCTAAGTTGGCAGCAGCAGCAAATGCTGTTGTGAACTCGTGCTGCTGTAATGTCGTTAAAATAATCGTTTGCATTTAAACACATGTATTTTATTTTTGACAGATTGCTGCTTGCTGTCTGCTGTCGTCTATGTGTTTAACGCCTAACACTTTTGTTGTGATAAAGAAAAGTAAATATCTACATCGTTTCCAATACTTTGGTAATAATTTGTAGAAATAAATTTTCTAAAATGATTGGCTAATTGTAATAATGTAAATTTGTTTTAAATGGATTTCGTTGCATGTGTAGAAAGCAAAAAAAAAAGTCACGAAGTTGAAACATAATTTTCGCGGTATAACGACAAGAATTTTGCCAACATCCAGCCCGGATAAGATTAAAATGGCAACGTTGCTTTTGAATGGCAAATAAAAATCACTTCGGATGTATTTAAACCATTTTTATCCCTCCAATTAATTATTAAGCGCGTTTTAAATAATTTGCTTGTTTTACGTTTCATTTTATTTGTTTGTTTACAAATTGTTTCTGTTACAAAATGCAAATTTTTGTTGCTTTAATTCTTTTGGGGTTTTTCTGTTTCTTTTCTCCGCTTTTCTTCTTCTTCGTCTTTTGTTTGCATTCGTATTTATTTAGTTATTATTGCTGAAAAGTATTTCAACTTTAATAAAAAATCTAACTTTATGTTAATTTTAGCTTTTGGTCGGTCGTTTGTAATTCCATTTGCAGCCATTACGGGTGACCATTACGAACGCTACGCTGCCACGGCTGACCTTCCCACCAATTGACTCTTGCTATTTGTTGTTGTTGCTGCTGTTTTTTTTTCGTATATTCGCAGGGCAAACAATCGAATGTATGAAATAATTTCACAATTTTATATTGAAGTGAGTAGGAGTAGATCGAGCGAGATTGGCATAAAGTTATTTCTTTTTCTTTCTGGTTTTTTGCTTTTTTGCCGTTTTTGTTACTTTTCGGTATGTTTGTGTGTGTATGTGTGTGTGTGTGTGTGTGTTCATTTTTCTGTTATTTATTCTTTTTGTTGTTTCTGTTTAAATATTGTACTAAAAATATAAGTGTGTGCATGTGGCACACGCTAATTTCCAACATGGCTTAACGTGATGATGGCGTGAAAAGTGCCAGAAGCCAGTATTTTAATTAGTGCTGAATTCTGTGTATTTTTCGTTATTTCACTTAATTTTTTTTTTCCTTTTTAATTTTCATAGCGTGGTACAAGTAATCATTTGCTCGTGAATTGGGTTAAATTTTCAATATGTTTTTTTTGTTTTTAATTTTTTTTTTAACGTTAAAGTGGAAAAATTTTTATAAAAATAAAAACCGCTTTTTCGCAGTCATAAAGTCAAGCAGTAAATGTGTGTATTTCTTCAGAGCATTTCAATATTTTTCGAAAGAAAAAAACAAAACAGAAAAAAAATTGCGAACAGAATTATATTACAATGATTAAACGTTGGCAAGTTGAAAATTATTTAGCAAATAAATGCAGGGGTTATGTACATATTAATTAAATAATATTAATTCTGTTTGTATGCATTTAAGTATGTGTGATAAGTATGTATGTATGAATGTATATTACAGTTTAGCCAATTCAGGTTTTAAGTTTTTGTATTACCTTAACTTAATAACTTCCTTACTCGTTAATTTTAGAATTAACCACCAAAATAGTAGCAGGAGGAACTAATTCACTAAAACGTTTATTTTGTTACTCACTGTATACAAAATTTTTATAAAACTATGAAAAAATTGAAGAAAAAATACTTTTTATTTTAAGAAGGGGAAAAACTTAAACTATAACCCGATATACTTACATAAGTAAAAAAACCGAAACACTTATGAATGCTTATTAAGGTAAATAAAAACGGGTACATTAATATTTGCAATTACCTGTCGGAGATTCGGAGATATGGAGAATTTTTAACATACAAGGGCTGATTAAAAAATAACCGTTATTTCGTGAGTTACATATTTTTTTTTTTTTTTTTTTTTTTTTTATAGGACTAGTACTCAGGGAATGACCCCTACATATGCAGTGCATTGCACCAGAACTAGGAAAATAGGTTGTGAGGAGGGGGAAAAAGGGATTAGTGTTTGTGCACATTTGTCTTGAACCCTCCAACGCTATAACAGACAGGAAACACGTCAGCAGGCAACTTGTTCCACAGACGAAGCATACTGCTGAAAAACGAATTCTCTCTGTAATGCGTAGTATGATTCTCCGGGCAATCAACCACAAATAAATGAGCTCTGGACGATTAACACGTGTTACGTAAACATGTGCGAGTTTCGGGAAGGAGATCCCTAATCTCGTCAGAGCAAAATCCATTGTAGTAACGATAGAACGGAGTAACGCACCCTACACTGCGTCGATGCTCCAGTGAGTTACTGTCTCCGATAAGCTTCTTTACCCTCTCCTGCCCACGCTCGAGTAACCCCAAAACAGTCTTAGAGGCACCGTCTCAAACATGAGAGTTATATTCCATTTTTTGGTCGGATATAGGGGGTATAAATATCGGGTGGTTAAATTTCAAGGGCCGATGTTGAATATGAACCACACCTAAACGCCAAGTTTTTTTCCGAATTCTATTTGACATTTCTCTATTTCAAACTCAATCAATTTGAACCATGGAAAGATACACAATCCAACAACGTGGTAAAGTTATCCAGACTTATTATGAAAATGGGCGTTCAAATCAAATGCATATCGTGCACTTCGTGATTGTTTTGGTCAATTTGATCGTCCAAATGTGCATACAATCGGAAAAATCGTGAAAAAATTCGAGCAAACCGGGTCTGTAGAAGATGTGAGAACACCAGTGCATGCTCGTACAGCTCGTACTTCAGAAAATATTGCTGCTGTTCGCAATAGTGTGGCTGAAGAGCCGTCCACCTCAACTCGTCGTCGTGCCCAACAATTGCATCTCTCACGCTCGTCGTTGATGAACATTATGCATAAAGACTTGCAGTTACACGCTTACAAGGTGCAATTGGCTCAAGAACTAAAGCCTCTTGACCATTCCAAACGTCGTGAATGGGCAGAATGGTGGCAAGAAATGGCAACAGTGGATGATCAATTTTCGAAGAAAATCATCTTCAGTGATGAGGCACATTTTCACCTCAGTGGATTCGTCAATAAACAGAATTGCCGCATTTGGGCGAATGAGAATCCAAGAGTGACTGTCGAAAAACCAATGCACCCACAAAGAGTGACTGTTTGGTGCGGTTTATGTGCTGGCGGCATCATCGGGCCGTATTTTTTCCAAAATGAGGCCGGTCAGGCAGTTACTGTGAATGGTGTTCGCTATCCTGAGATGATAACGAACTTTTTATGGCCCGAATTGGAAGATATGGATGTAGACGATATGTGGTTTCAGCAGGACGGTGCCGCTTGCCACACAGCTAACGAAACAATTGCTCTTTTGCGCAACAAATTCAATGGCCGTGTTATCTCACGTAATGGCGATGTCAATTGGCCGCCAAGATCATGTGATTTGACACCGTTTTACTTTTTTCTTTGCGGTTATTTGAAAGAAAAGGTGTACGTCGATAAGCCAGCAACAATTCAACAGCTAAAGGATGAGATAATTCGGCACATTAACGGCATAGAACCTCCATTATGCCTCAGGGTCATCGAAAATTTGGACCATCGGATGGAGGTGTGCCGCCGTGGTCGCGGCGCCCATTTTGCCGATATTTTGTTCCTTACATAAGTGAGTAACACCAATATATCATAATAAAATAAAATTACAATAATTTCCTAAATAGTTTGTGTTTTATTCGAAATCAACATCGGCCCTTGAAATTTAACTACCCTTTATTAAGGAGATCGGATGGAGTGAAGTACATCTTACATCGTTTGCAAGTGGTACAACGAGAATTCAAGTTGGAGAACTTCTGGAGCGCTTGAATGGTATGTAAACAAATGAAATTAACGAATTTTAAACAAACATTTCACATGAAATCTAAAAACATCAAAAGCATTCAAAACAAGGCAATTCTGGACGGTAATTTATATGCTTTAATATCAGGAACACATTGTTCAGACCAGCACTGCCCAACGGCGTCGATGATTTTCAACTTCTTTTGCATTTCAAATTTTTAAAAACTAAACTTTAAACTAAATTAAAAAAAGATTTATAAAGCGTTCAACAAATGCAGATATAATGCGTTTACAAATTAAAAAAAAATATGAACTTGTAGTCAGCTGAAAAGGAATGCAAATATGCACAATTTTCAATTTATATTCAAATGTTTTGCCTACATTCATGGCTAAAAAAAAACATTACCTTGATTAACTGGAATAGTTTGGAAAAAAACTTCCAATATTCTAATGAAAAATATACATTTCTAATAAACAGATATACATGTGTACGAGTGTAGATACACTTTCCTCAAAAGAGTTGTAAAAATGTGAAAGTAAAACTGAATTGACAAACTTTTAAACTTTTGCTTTTTATATTCCCACCACCTGTGGCGATCGGTGTAAAAATAAAAAAACACAATTGCTTCAATAACAACAGAAATAATAAATTTTTGATTTATGCGTTTGCATTTTATTGGCAATGTTAACATGAACGCAGTACATGTGTTTAACAACAACACACACTCACATTCACATTCGCAACGACCAACTACTTCATACACTACAAGCACACACACACACGCACCCACATACAGATATAAACTTAAGCAAACCAGTCAATATAATCCGACATTCCAACAGCCATTGGCAAATATAAAAGTGGAAAACAGCCTGCCACTGGACTCTGCATTAAATTGAACGCTGTTACTCACTGAGTGAATGATGACAGTTCAAAATGATTTAACACTGTTATGCTGCTGCTCAAATTTGATGAAAAAAAAAAAACAAAAAAAAGATTCATATTGATTTAAATTGATTAATCATTTAGAAGGTCAAGTTCAAACTGGACACTCAATCAAAAGGAAAACATTGCAAAAATATTATTTATGGCCCTGTAACTTATGCATACCACTTACTTGCTTTTTATTTATTACGTTTAAAGGAAATATGAGTGGGAGTAGTATGTGAGAGTGAGTGTATGTGGCTAATTGTGTGAGTGTGCTCTTATGTATTCTCTGTATTCTCTGGCAACATTTACAGGCAAGTGTAGATTTTACATAAAATATCTCAATGCTTAATTTAAAATTGTGCTGGTTTTTGTTGTTGCTATTATTTTTGCCTTTCCTTTTTTTCTTATTCAGAGATTCATAAATAAACAGCATTAAAGTCTGTGAACCGAATAGCCACAAGAAAACGAAAGGCTGGAATGAAAAAGACACCGAAACAAAATTCAAGGAAATTACTCACAGAACGTACACTTTTATTTACATACTCGCAACAGTTTACATACATGCATGTAAAGCCACTCACACCATTTACCTTCTGATTACTGCTGGCAATAACGCAACCGTATGCATATTTACCCTCGCACACTCACACACAGTCGAAGGCCCAGTTGGCCATGTAGGTAAAACATGTCAAATAGCAATTACAAGATGTTAGAAAATCGTGAAAGATTGATGATATATCAAACAATTCTGTGACAATAGCGTGCACTTCTCTCACTTGTTATGGTATTTCCTGGAGGGTCTCATAGAAATCGCAGGAAATACTTTTTATTATGTTATTGTATAGGTTGTTATTGTTTTATCCTGGAGGGTCCCTACTATTATATTAAATTTCTATCCTAATTTAAATAATACCTTTTTTTCTTTCTGCTTAACGTTCTTTATTATTGATATTATAATTAGGTGATATTTTAATTGATTCTAACTACTCCGCTTAATTCACTATCCTCTTTTATAAATGCTGCTGCTGTTATCGCTATTGCCGCGAACCTGGAGCTATAGCTCAGCGTGCCCGAATTCATTACCCGCATCAATATTTCATCATGCCAGCAATTTCTATAGTTTAAGCTATTTCCGGGTTTTAGCAGTTTTTGGCTGGTACTGCTGATCTTTCTTTGGTTTAAAACATATTTGCTGCCTCGCGATATAAGGCTGACCCCAATATTCTTTCTATTTGTTATTCAGGCAGCAGTTGATGGTTGCTGGTTTTCAATAGTATTGGCTGGGGTAAGAAGAGAATTCTGACTCACAACACACTTTATCGTTGAACCAGTGTTGCCAGAGTAAATATTTTATCTAGAAGGTTTTACCTTTTGAAGATTTGATAATCAAAATAAATTTGGAATATATTTCTTAAAAAAAAAGATTTGTAGGATTCAATAGTAATAAATAAAACGCAAAAAAAAAAAATAGCCAACGATACAAATAATTAAAAAAAAAATAAAAATACAAATAAAACATTATAAATAGCTTGTTTTCTATGTTTCCCGGGTATATATGTGTCGACATTTCATAGGAGCTACAACGCTAAGCATCAGTAGACTTTGGAAATTTTTTAAAGATATTGTCAAACATTCAACATTTAAAAGATATTCTCAAACATTCAAATAAATTGTTGAGAATTTAAAAAGAAAAATCCTCTAATAATATCTGTCAAAACACAAAAAACAAGCTTTTTCATTTATACACGTCTCCAACATTTCTTTACACCTTTCAAACAAATGAATGAACCCAAGATGGTTGCGGGATGGTTCACAAAAGTGGTGAACGGATGGATCCAAAACGCTCCAAGGTGTTTGGGGCGAGATAGGTGGGGCCTACAGCACGCAAATGTATAACTCTTAGCGAAGACACCACAATCTTCCAAGCGGAACTATACGCAATAAGGGAAGCGGTTGAAATACTCTCCGATAGGGGACACAAGGGAGTGCTGATGAAAATACTCTCTGACAACCAATCAGTGCTGAAGGTCCTGAGCAGTTGTGTCTTTACGTCCAAGTTAGTACTGGAATGTCACAGCAGGCTAAACGAACTGGCAAGCCAGAACCAGGTCACCCTGATCTGGGTGCCAGGACACGAAGGGCATCACGGCAATGAAATGGCTGATATTTATGCTAAGAAAGGAGCAGCGGGGACTTTTAGTGGAACCACTCCAACTTTTGGCTTCAACAAGGGTCTCCTGAATGTGGAGATAAAAAAATGGACAGTGTCCATCGTTGAACAACAGTGAAACGAGACAGCTGGTCTTGAACACTCCAAGAAATTTCTAAACTTTGATAAAAAGAGGGCCGAGCGTGCTCTAAAACTGGACAGCAAAAGTCTCAGAACATTGACAGGTGCACTTACAGGTCATTATAACTGCTACAAGCACCTGCTCAGGATGTGAATATTCAACACAGACATTTGCAGATTCCGCGGTGATGAAGAGGAGTCAATGGAGCCCTTAATCACCCTCTGTGGAGCACTGGGACACAGAAGATATAGGCTACTACAAGCTTATATGTTAAGTGAATGTGTCACTCCCTATGAAGGAGCTTGTCCGTTTTCTTGACATACTCAACCCATAATGGGGCAAGGGGACGCACAATAGATCAATATTGGTCGCAGTGGAAATGGTCGATGAGGGCCATATCCCATCCACTAATAATAATAATCAAACAAATGAACAACCCTTGGTTGCTACGATTTGTTTTTTTGAAAGTATCGAAAAGCTCCTATGAAATGTCGACTGGCTTGGAAACATAGAAAGCAAGCTATTTATAATTTTTTATTGGTATCAATGTTAGAAGCTAAAACAGCGAATAAACAACTCAATTGTTTAGAAAAAAAATAAATAAAAAAATATTTAAAAACAAATTATAAACATTATTTCTGAAGAAGTTTTCTAAAGGGAAACAAAATATTAATATATTTATTAAAGTTAACGAAAAAAAGCAATGAAAGCGACCTTCAATTTACTAATTATTCAAAAATGGAAATATATACTTATGTACTCGTATGTGTATAGTTACATACATATATACAACTAATATTGAAAATAAATTTGAATTGATTTTTTGCTTTAAACTTTCTTATTACTATATTTTTTCTCTTTGCAATTACTGACTACTTGGCGTCAAAAAATTTTACGATTTTTTTCTCTAATATTAAAATATTTTTCCAACAAGTGAAAGATTTTTCGAAAAAAGACCACCACTGTTTTGAATAGTTTATTCTATGCATTTCGACTTGATGGGTCGACGGCGGTTCAATAGCGAACTTGTTAAAATTTGAAATATTTTATTTTTTTACTCGCTTATGTTCAGTTTCCATAACACAAGCAAGAGCTTTGTCTACAAATTTTTTTATAAAAACCACTCAAAACTACAGTATCTTTTATATAAAATTTCTACTAGAAATTAATAAAAAAAATAAGTGCGTTTTATACAAAATTTCCAGACAAAGCTCTTGCCTGTATCTATACATTTCATCTTTAGCAAAGAGATACAATTTCACCTCAATGGTGAAAGTAGAGCTTCGTCTGCGATCTGGCTGGATTGAAGCTATTGTCGCTGGAAATATAGCTCGTTTGTATGAAGGACATACTTCGGAGAAGTTAATCTGGCAATTTTGCCAACTGGTATGTATAAACATTTATACAACTGTAATTTTTTGTGTGTATGTATGTATGTATGTATGTCTATGTATGTATTTAAATGATGAAGTAAACTGAATAATAAATTCATTTGATGAAATACTGCAAAATGGGCGAAGAAAAAGTAAGAAATGAAAACATATTGTAAATGAATTGTTTTGTTCGGTGAAGGAGGAGAAGGAGAAGGAGGGCGAGCGAGCTGAATGATGTCGAAAATGTCAGTCAGTCAGTGGTAGTGGTGGTGTTGCTGGTGAAAGTTGCAAGAGAATATTCAATTTTTTATTTGTTGGCATTTTGTTTTCCCCCATGATACGAGTAACAAACTGTAGTTGTACTCGTACACCAGTAGTGTAAAGAAATGAAAATGAAAAAAAAAAAAATAAAAAATAAAACAGCTGCCTGACTTGTTGGTTGATGGTTTGACTGAATAACTGGCTGACAATGACTGATAAGTACCGCATTAAATTGATATAAAGTCATAACTCAACATCATTTTTAGTAGCAAAGACACTGAAATTTTCTAAACGAATGTAACACGTTGAAAACGCAAACCTTTTACTTCAATACCAGTACAACCGCCGCATTACCAACATGCACACATACAAACATATTTCTTCACTTAGTTATACATATATTTTTTTTTAAATGCACGCGTATATGATTGTGTTGGCAAAACTTGTTTGTTGGTTTGTGTGTTATTGGTTTTTGCCATTCTGCCATCTGTTATTAACGGCGTAGCTTTTAGTTCTTAAGCTGAAAAGAATTTCATTTTAGCTTGACTCCGCTTAACTTCTTTCATTATTTCATTTTGGCTGCCATGTTACAAAGCTTAAAGATTCGGTGCTATCGACCGGCAATCATTCTTTTTCCAATTTCTTTTTCGCTTTTTCATCTTCATATATTTTCTTTCCTTTTTTTTTTTTTTTTGTTTGTTCTTTAATAGTTTTTCTTACGTAATGCAAGCTAACATAGTTGCACATACCATACAGCATCCATTTGGCAGACATACTCTCACATATACATATATACATATATGCATAAATAAACATCTCTAAGGGAAAAAGGAAACTGGATGCAGGCCTGCACAAAGGCCTTTTGTTTAATTGAAATATATAACTACAAATTTTTATTAGCATCACATAACAGTGGTTTCGAATACAATTTATCATATTTAAAATTAAATCAAAAAATTTTAAGTGTTTTTTTTTGTCTGTTCTAGATAATTAAAGCAAAGATAACTAAAACATTTTTCATTATAATTGAGTTTTATTCATTATCGTACTGTTCACAGAACACAGGCAAGCACGATCTGGGCGGCCAATTGACTGGTCCCGAGCGTGAAATAAACTGTTCACCGAACTCGCCTCTCAATTGGTCCATTGTTTCGCGTGCTGTGTGGCATGTGGCACCGTCTTGTTGAAACCACATGTCATGCAAGTCAAGCTCTTCCATTTTGGGGCAAAAAAAAGTTTGTTATCATCGCACGGTAGCGCTCACCATTCACAGTAACGTTGTGATTCGCATCATCTTTGAAGAAATACGGCCCACTGATGCCGCCAGCCCATAATCCGCACCAAACGGTTATTTTTTGTGGATGCATTGGTAGCGCTTGCAATGCTTCTGGCTGCTCTTCACTCCAAATACGGCAGTTTTGCTTAACAACGTATCCATTCAACCAGAAATGAGCCTCGTCGCTGAACACAATTCTTCGATAAAAAAGTGGATCTTTATCTAACTTTTCAAGAGCCCATTCACCAAAAATTTGGCGTTGTGGTAGATCGTTTGGCTCCAATTCTTGCTCCAGCTGTATCTTATAAGGCTTCACACCCAAATCCTTCCGCAAAATTTTCCATGTAGTGGAGTAACAGAGGCTCAATTGCTGCGAACGGCGCCGACTCGATAATTCACGGTCGTCACCAACACTGGCCGATACGGTTGCGATATTTTCTTCAGTTCGCACTCTACGTAAGCGTGTTGGTGGTTTAATGTCCAACAATGTAAATTTGGTGCGAAATTTTTTTACAATAGCCCGAATAGAAGCCTCAGTAGGTCGATTAAACTGACCATAAAATGGAAGAAGCGCGCGATGAACTTTCTTAACAGAGCACGCATTTTGGTAATAAAATTCAATAATTTGCAAGCGTTGTTCGTTTGTAAGACGATTCATGATTAAATTATAGACCAAACTGAAGATGTTTGACAGTGACACAAGATACAAAACGTGCGTGAGCTGTCAAAACTAGTGTTGCCAAAAAGATAATAGCAAAAAAATCACTCGTTATTAGCTTCTAACATTGATTCCAATCAAAAAATGTCAACATTTCTAGGAGCTAAAACATTAAAAAAAATTTTTCTTATTAAATTCTCAATAATTTATTTAGATTGTTGGGATATAAAGTTTGGAAATTTTTGAAAAATACTATCAAACATTCAACTGTATGTCCCAACAATCTAAATTAATTATTGAGAATTTAAAAAGAAAAATGATTTAACCATAATAATGATTTAACCATAATAAAAAAACAAGGTTTTTCCTTTATACACGTCTCTACCTTTCTTTAAAACTTTACAAGAAATGAACAACCGTTGGTTGCTTTGATTTGTTTTTTGAAAGTATAAAAAAGCAGAGAACAAAAATTCTAATAATTGAGTTTTATTCACTATATTAGCTTCTAACATTGAAACCAATAAAAAAAATTATAAACAGCTCGTTTTCTATGTTTCATAGCTGTCTATATATCGACATTTCATAGGAGCTAAAACACGAAAAAAAAACATTTTTCTTTTGAAATTCTCAATAATTTATTTAGATTGTTTGGATATAAAGTTGAATGTTTCAGAATACCTTTCAAAAATTTCCAAAATCTAATGATGAATAGGGTTGTAGCTCCTATGAAATGTTGACATATAAACAGCTGGGACACATAGAAAAAAAGCTCTTTATAAGTTTTGTTTTTTCTTTTTCCATAACTTCACAGAATATTTCTAGTGATAGCTGTTCGCATTCCTGTCGAATATTGCCGGCATACGTTCACAGCTTTAAACAACCCTAGAGATAGAATAGACTGGAATAGTTGAATCAGTCAATCTTGCTCGCCAAACAAAATCGCCAAAACTGGCAATAACGCTACTAGGAAATGCTGCTTTCATAATATCCACTGTGACCCCTGGGGCCAAATTCCTCAACGATGAATTTTGAAATGTTCAGCAATTTCAGTGTTCCCTTTTGATTTATGTAACCGTCATGGTGAGCATGAAAAATATTGACAGGTACAGTGATTACTTAAAGAATAATTTCTTCTAAAAAGGTGTGTTTTGGCTATTTGTAAAATATTTTGATGTTAAAAAGATAAATTAACATTTCTTTTAGATAACTTGTGTGACAAAGTAGATTTGGAAATTTAGCACATCATTCAGCCAGAACCAATAAAATTCATTGATTCTTACGGAATCGCTTTTTAAGGAAAACTCTGCACTGCAATCGTGCCTGTCGGTGAATTTTACTTTGAGTGTTCACTGGTAAAAAATTCATCGGTGCGGAGTCCGGTCCCTGCTGTGTGTGTGGTTATATTGTCATGTTAAAATGACATGTTTTCCAAGCCCCGCTCATTCAATTCCGGCTGTAAATGTCGGTTATCATGGCCACAGGGCCATCATGAGTGCTTTCACCAGTGACAGCAATGGTAGTGCCGATAGCATCACACTCATTCAATTCCGGCAGTAAATGTCACTTATCATGGCCCTGTAGCTTTCACCAGTGACAGCAATTGTAGTACCGATAGCATCACACCTCCCGCATGAGGTATAACGACTTTTCATGCATCATACGCGGATTTTCGCCACAAATTTTACGTTATTGACGTAGCCGTTTAAATGAAAAAACGACACGTTACTCATGATTATGTTCGACTCAAAACCGTTTGTTACAATATGGCACTCCAGTATTTGTCTGTTTGTATTCGGCAGCTGCAGCTCATGTCATGACTAGTTCACAAATGTCCAATATGATAGATGTAAAACGCCATTTGCAAAAACTATTACATATTAAGATAGGATGATCGTCAAGGTGGGCGTGTATCTCTGAAGGGATGATAAACCCTTCTGGGTACGATGTCACTTGTTCAGCGTTCATGACATCGTCTACAGATAGATATTCGACAACTTCGACATTGATCAACTTTATTATTCTTGTATATACAATATAATAGTTTTTCTCACTATACTCGTACTCTGTATCAAATGCACAATTTGTAGCTTGTATAATTGCAGAGGCTTAGTACATCAATGTTTCTTACCAATAGACTTCGAATGGTAACTTTCTGTCTCATATTGGGGGAAGTTAGTTATTCCTGATAGCTCTAAAGAGCTAAAAGTACAATACGAGGGTACGATATCACCCGTTCAGCGTACATGGTATCGATATGTGACAATACTCGTGTTTGCCAATTTATCTGACTCACAATTTCATTAGTCGGTGCTAAAATACGATCTTCCCCGTATTGTAGAATACAAGCCACTCGAGGCCAGGCGACGAATGTTAACGGTCAAAATTATCGACACATGATTACGGAACTCGTTTTGCTAAACCTGCGAACACATCTATAGTAATCTTTACACACGTCTTTTCGATAGGATGGTATATAGGCGATAGGCGACTGCACACACAGCCAGAGCTTCGAAAATTGACAACTGATCACTCTGGGGACAGCCCAAACTGATCGCTTTGGGGACATACCATGGCTACTGAGGTCGTCCGGTCGACTAAAAGAGAGGGTCTATAATGGCAATCTTTAAAGTAGCGATGCCCACCCATGGTATTAAAGTGGTAAACAAAAGCAAACACAATCTTACGCTCATTAGTTTAGTCGTCAATGATACAGCGACGAATGAACATGCGCACGGGTGTTTGAATTTATTCTTAGGGTTTTCTCTGTACTTTGTCTACTTATTACTTTCTTTCATATAAAATTTATTAGGATTACTAAAAACATAAATTTATATATTAATTATTTACTTTTACTTCAATTTTAAGTAAATTTTAAATAAAACTATTTTTTGCATTGCGAACTTTTTCTCCCAGTGCAAATTTATTTACACTCAGAGCGTAACTATGGATTTCTCTTTGAACATCACTATTTTAAAGGAAAATATTCGTCGAGAAATCAACTCAGTTGAACCAAGTTTACTGGAGCGTGTGTCATAAAAAGCCAGGCTCCGTTAGTACCAAAGTGTTTGACGGAAGATATCTGGATGACATACTATTTGAAATATAATGCTTTTAATAAAACTTTGTATCAATTGTTACGCTTTTCATTTCAGATTGAAAATATAAATCTGTTACCAGACACCAGATTTCAGTAAAGTCTTTGACAGTGTTGTTCACTAAAACTACTGTAAATTGGCTCAAATCATATATTGTTGGTCGTCAACAACGTGTACGATGTATACCTGTAAGCTCTGGAGTACCGCAGGGAAGCCATCTAGGACCAATTTTTTTTATATTGTTCATCAATGATCTACCATCTGTCATAAAATTTTCCAATATTTTAATCTATGCAGACGATGTAAACATTTTTTCAACATGTGGGCTCTGGAATCAAAACTGCCTCCAACTAGATTTGGACAATTTCTTTAATTGGTCTAAGCAAAACCTTTTAAAGTTAAATTTCAGCAAGTGCAAGCATATGCACTTCTCAAGAAAATCTAACCCTCATGGGCATTTTAGGCTTACTGGCCATGTATTAGACACAGTTGAAGAATTTCTGCACCTGGGTGTTTTATTTGATAGAAAACTTACATACAACCAACACATTAGCTTTTGCTCAAGTAAAGCAAGGGGGATGCTTGGCTTTGTAAAGCGATGGTCTAAAGTATTTGCTGACTCCACTGTTGTGAAGCAATTGTATACATCTTCAGTCAGGCCAATACTGGAATATGGCTCGATTATATGGGACCCTTTTTATAATGTTCATAGAGATCGAATTGAGTCTATCCAAAAACAATTCCTTCTTTTCATCCTGCGCAATATCTACCCGAACACTGTAGCCAACTTACCATCCTATGAGTTCAGACAAGTCGCAGAAAAATGTTAAATGCCATTTTTGTCTTCCAATTGATTAACGGCAATATCTGCTCGGAGTATCTGGTGTCCAAACTAAATTTTGATGTACCCCAGCATAGTCTTCGTCAATATCAACCTCTGTCAGTGTTTTATTACCGTCAGAATTATGCGAATGCAGATCCCTTCCGTAGATTATGCTGTTGTTTTAATGAACATTACCACGTTATTGACTTTTCGATGAACTTAAATTTTGTTAAGTGTAGTATAATTTTAGCATTAAATTCCAGTAATTAACAAATTTTTTTATTGCTTATAAATTTTTTTCTAGTAATTAGCTATTTGTTCTACTTTTTTTTATTAATTTTTGTTATTATTTCTTAACTCATATGCGTGTACATATATAGTATCTGCCTGTAAGGAGTTATTCTCCATAATAAATAAATAACAAATAAAAAATAAAAAACACCCTGTGGTGTTATTAGGGATAACTAGAATAGAATAACGCTAAAATAATAACGTAAAAGTTGAAGAAGCCAGGATCAAGATAAATAGAGAAATTCCTGAAGATATTTTCATTTCGTTCCATTAGTCTTGCGATAAATTTTTATGATTTTAAACAGTTTTTTTGCTGCTTAAAACTTTGTCATTTTAAAATCGGCCGCATTTTGCCATTATAAACATTTTTAAAATGTTTCTTAGCTCATTTCGACAAACCTTTCACACAAACACACACACACAGTTACACACACTTATAGTCGTGCACAACAAACACTTAAACTGGAAATTGATTTTTCTTGTATTAATTGTTGTTGCTATTTTTACTCGTTTTTAAGTGTATGAGTGAGCACAAACATACTTAAAAATATACTTATTGCTTTATTTTTTGGCCAAGTTGGTTTTCTGGGTTAAAAAAAAAAGAAAGAAAGAAAGCTTTTCTTGACTATGCCAACGTTGAAAAAGGAAAATGTTGAGCTCTTTTGTTGTTGTTGTTGTTGGTTTCCTTTACTTTTTCTTGCTACAAAGTGCATTTAAATGCGCCTTGCTCTTACAACTGCCACTAGAGCTGCTGCAATTTTGTGTGTTTGTGTTGTCGTTGTTGTAGTTTTTTTTGCAAGAAAAAGCAAAAACTCACAAGAAGAGTTGAATGTGAGAAATGATTTTAAAATGAAAATGGTTTTTGAAATAAATACGTTTGGGTTTTTTTATATTTATGTGATATTTCACATGTGTTTAAATGGGAATAAGTGTTAGTATATTTTTATATATATTTCCTCAAGAGTGTCTGTATGTGAGTGCCTATGTGTGTGTGTGTGTGTTCAAACATGCGTTTATATTTGAATCTGTGTATAAGTGGCGTGTAGAAAGCAAAAATAAGAAAAATATCAACAAAAAGTCTCAACATTTTGTTAAGAATTTAACATTACAATACATGTGAAAAAGCGGATTTTGCTGCAACATCTTTTTTTTTCTCCATTTTCTCCATTTTATAGTTTTTATTTATTTTACTTCTACTCGTTTATACATACATATGTATATATGCGCATATTTTTTCGTATTTTATATTGTATAAATGTTTATGGTATTTATTTACAGCAAAGTAAAACGAGTTTGTTACATTTTTACAAATGCCTGATTTAAAGTATATTTTTAATAAGTGTTTGTTAAAATTTTCCTAGTTTCCCAGCTGGGATTTGTCCAGCATGAAAGAGTCTACTGTTGATCTCGTGCAGAGCATGCTTTAGTGGTAAAAAATGCCTCGCATGTAAAAATATTTGTGGCTGTGGGGTCTGAATTTCTGCAACAAAGTGATTTGTTGACATACACTCACTCCTTCAAATAATTCCAAAGAAAATAAGCGGGTGTTGTTTTATCTGGCGATCGGGTTGGTCAAATAATTTTCGAATTTCTGGAAATTATTCGATGTCCAAAAATTTTATATATAAGTGCCATTGTTTCTCGGGCAGTTTGGTTTGTGGCTCCATACTGCTAAAACAAGGATTAGTCCCCTGTCATCCGTGATCGAAATTACTATCGAGTAGAAAATAATTTCGATATCGTGTCAATTTCTAATTTTTTATTTTTTATTTTTTTATTTTGGACCAGTATTCAGGGGATAGCCCCTACATATGCAGTGCATTGTACTGGAACTAGGAAAATAGATTATGAGAAGGAGGAAAGGGGAAGTAATGTTTGTGAACTTAACACACGGAACGACCAAAACAAACTTTATCACAGCATTTAAAGTGTTGAAATTAAATTAGTTAAAACTGATCAGTGCCCAGTGTATATACCTTCGACACCGCTCAGAATAACAAAAATTAGTTCAACACCACGCACACCGTTAGGTAATAAAATTCATAGGAGGAACATAAAACAGATATTAATACTAACAAATAGAGAAAAAACAAACGGCAGTTATAACGAGTGATTTTTTTGCTATTATCTTTCTGGCAACACTAGTTTTGACAGCTCACGCACGTTTTGTATCTTGTGTCACTGTCAAACATCTTCAGTTTGGTCTATAATTTAATCATGAATCGTCTTACAAACGAACAACGCTTGCAAATTATTGAATTTTATTACCAAAATGCGTGCTCTGTTAAGAAAGTTCATCGCGCGCTTCTTCCATTTTATGGTCAGTTTAATCAACCCACTGAGGCTTCTATTCGGGCTATTGTAAAAAAATTTCGCACCAAATTTACATTGTTGGACATTAAACCACCAACACGCTTACGTAGAGTGCGAACTGAAGAAAATATCGCAACCGTATCGGCCAGTGTTGGTGATGACCGTGACTTATCGATTCGGCGCCGTTCGCAGCAATTGGGCCTCTGTTACTACACTACGTGGAAAATTTTGCCGAAGGATTTGGGTGTGAAGCCTCATAAGATACAGCTGGTGCAAGAATTGAAGCCAAACGACCTACCACAACGCCAAATTTTTGGTGAATGGGCTCTTGAAAAGTTAGATGAAGATCCACTTTTTTATCAAAGAATTGTGTTCAACGACGAGGCTCATTTCTGGTTGAATGGATACGTGAACAAGCAAAACTGCCGTATTTGGAGTGAAGAGCAGCCAGAAGCATTGCAAGAGCTACCAATGCATCCACAAAAAACAACCGTTTGGTGCGGATTATGGGCTGGCGGCATCATTGAGCCGTATTTCTTCAAAGATGATGCGAATCACAACGTTACTGTGAATGGTGAGCGCTACCGTGTGATGATAACAAACTTTTTTTGCCCAAAATGGAAGAGCTTGACTTGCATGACATGTGGTTTCAACAACACGGTGCCACATGCCATAAAGCACGCAAAACAATGGACCAATTGAGAGGCGAGTTCGGTGAACAGTTTATTTCACGCTTGGGACCAGTCAATTGGCCGCCCAGATCGTGCGATTTAACACCTCTAGACTATTTTTTGCGGAGCTATGCTAAGGCTAATATCTATAGCGACAAGCCCGCTTCGATTGACCCACTGGAAGCCAACATTGCCAACATTATTCGTGAGATACCGGTCGAAATGTTGGAAAGAGTATGCCAAAATTGGACTAAGCGGATGGACCATTTGAGGCGCAGCCGCGGCCAACATTTGCATGAAATAATCTTCAAACATTAAATTATATCGACCCAACTATCGATCCAAATAAATATTTCATGCATTTTTCTGAATTTTATGTGTGTGTGTTTTTTTTTTTAATTTTCGATAGGTCTTATAAAATCACCCATTATAATATAATAAAAAAACTCGTGCACACATGATGCAAAACAAAATTCTACCTACATATTCCGGTATAATTTCGCTTTTTTAGAAATTGATAATAAACATAAGTATAAGTACAGAAAGCACGGACGACAATGAAAAACACGTGTATACAGAACGAAACACAAAACAATACTGATGTGATGATGTGACTCGTCGAGTCACATCATCACTTCAGTCGAGTTATCACTTCAGTGTTGCAAAATACTGACAAAATCGTGTTTTATAACACTGTCGAAAATTGTCAACAAAAATCATATGTTTTGACAAAACAAGTTAAACTTTGGGAGCAACAACTTCAATAAAAATAAAAACGCAAAAGAAATAGACCCAATATTATTATATTATGCATCATCGTCTGACTCCTATGAAACGGTTACCCTTAGTACAATAAGGAAAAATATTAGGGATAGTGCAGATCTTTTAAATTTTCCCAACAACGAGTAAGTGCAGTCAATATTTTGTTCAAATACATCCATACCCTAAAGAATGGTTATTTAACAATCTCAAGAGACAATTTAGACTCACAAAAGAAGCGTTTAACTATTTGTTGGGCCAATTAAATTTTGAGGCACAACTTTCCATCGCAGTTCCACCAAAAATTCAATTGACAGCCACTCTTGCGCTTTTGGCTTCAGGAGGATTGCAACACTACGTTGAAAATAATTTTTTATTGGGGATTATCCAAAGTACTGTGTGCAAAATTACAGATGTTTTATTAAAAGAAATTTTTCAAACAATTGAGTTTTTTATTCGCTATTTTAGCTTCTAACATTGATACCAATAAAAAATTATAAATAGCTTGCTTTCCATGTTTCCCAGCTATCTACATGTCGACATTTCATAGGAGCTACCCTAATCATCAGTAGACTTTGGAAATTTTTGAAAGGTGTAAAGAAATGTTAGAGACGTTTATAAATAGAAACGCTTGTTTTTTGTGTTTTGACAGGTATTATTAAAGCATTTTTCTTTTTAAATTCTTAACAATTTATTTAGATTGTTGCAATATCAAGTTGAATGTTTGAGAGTATCTTTCAAAAATTTCCAAAGTCTACTGATGATTAGGGTAGCTCCTATGAAATGTCGAAACATGGAAAAAAAGTTATTTACAATTTTTAATTGGTATAAAAGAAATTTTTTTAGCGTTTTGCTTTTGATCAGCATACACCTACGTAAATGTACATATGTAAGAATACGATCATAGGGATGAATATATAAATAAAATTAACAAATTTACTATTAATAATATTAATTATTTTTACCTAGCGCCACGTTTTCACATCTTTAATTGTTGGACCAGAAGCGTTCAAATTCAGAGCAAACTCTTACCTCAATTGGTTGGCTTTATACTCCCTTGGCGCAGTATTGGTGAATACACCTTTTGCCAAGTCGGTGCCTTAATATTGGCCAAAATTTATTTTTGTGTAAAATTAATTTTCGTGACTGCTGACGTGAAATAAAAAAATGTTCATACATATAATGTTATATTAAGTAAAGTGGTAGCTCTGGATATCTCCAAAGCGTTTGACAGAGTGTGGCATGCTGCACTACTAGCAAAACTTACGGCTTTGGGTGTCGGTGATGACTTTTCTCGGTTTATAACGAGCTATCTCAGAGACCGCACTATGCGAGTTGTCATAGATGTGGTCACATCAAACGAGCTCAAGATTAATTCAGGGGTACCACAGGCTCCGTTCTCTCTCCTACTCTATTTCTTATTTTCCTTAATGACCTTCTCTATCAAACTTCCAACCCTATCCACTCTTTCGCAGATGACAGCAGCATTTGTCGCTCGTACTCTTTTAGTTATAGACGCAGCCTATCAGAGGTCGCTGCTAAGAGGCTAAATGTGAATGAGTCACTGAATAGTGATCTTCTACTAATCTCCGAATGGGGTCGTAAAAACAGGGTCACCTTTAACGCTCGTAAGACCGCACATGCTGCTCCCTCTGTACTCATGGATGGTATAAATATTGAAAAATCGGATGCTGTTGATGTTCTTGGAATGAGGATACAGTGTGATGTTCGCTGGACTGAACACATTTTTCATGTCTCTAAAGAAGCATTCAAGTGCCTCGGGATTTTTGAAACGGTGTAAGATGTACTTCACTCCATCCGACCTCCTTACTATTTATACCACTGACCTCCGTTTGAAAATAGAATACAATTCTCAAATTTGGGCCGGTGCCTCAAAGTCTATTTTGGGGTTACTCGACCGTGTGCAGGAGAGGCGAAGAAGCTCATCGGTGACAATAGGGTATCCAACTCTATTGACTCACTGGAGCATCGTCGCAGTGTAGGGTGCGTTACTCCGTTCTATCGTTACTACAATGGATTTTGCTCTGACGAAATTAGGGATCGGGTTCCCAAAACATCCATTTGTGGTCGATTGCCCAGGGAATCGTACAACGCATTATAGAGAGAATTCGTTTTTCAGTCGTACATTTCGCCTGGGGAATAACCTACCTGCAGACTTGGTTCCTGTCTTCTATAACGTCGGAAGGTTCAAGTCAAATGTTCACAAATACTACTCCCTCCTTCCCCCTCCTCATAAACTATTTTCCTAGTTCTGGTACAATGCACTGCATATGTAGGGGTCATCCCCTGAGTACTGGTCCAATATAAAAAAAAAGATAAAAAAAAATCAAAACAAATTTTTAGCTTGTACTTTTGCTTACGAGTAAAAAATTGCATGGTTGCATTCGAATGGTTACTCGTTATCGAGTGCCATCATTATAAATTTCGATACCATTTACTCGATATCGAATAAGATAATCCCAAAGGTGTAAAAAAGCGCATAATCGCGTAAGAACTCGCTCGTAAGCAAATGACAGAATTAGCCCCCAGGTCTGTTTTCAAGAGCAGGACGTAAAAAAATTTTTATGAAAAACCAATACCACTCTCCATTTATGGTTACAGCATTTCTAACTTCATTCTCGAAGAAGCAGGGCCCAATGATATTTTCAGATGTGCTCCCATATCATATTGTACACTTAATAGTAAGTTTATTTTCAAAATTTATGTGTTGTGTTTTTTATTGTAAATCAAGCCTCACCATGAATCACCCGTTAATAGATGTTTCCGTTATCGTTACTCGTCAGATACTCATCAAAAGATTCTTTTAAGACTTGTAGCAAACATCATATGCCAGCTGGGTTGCATGCATGAGTGTGTCTGTTATCTTCTAAAGACGTAATTGAAATTTTAGCTACATACTAAATGCTTAGCACTGTAGCATAGTGTTGTTCCCACACTGCAGGTCACTAAATTTCAAAGCTTCTGATAACTATTGTGCTAGAAAAGTTGAACAATCTATATATTTATTTTTTTTATATTCTGTTATTTAATGTTGCAGTTAAAAGTAAATACAAGTTAATGGTGGCACATAAAATCTCTTCACAGAAGATGCAGTTTCTGCAGAAAAGATTATTTGGTTTTTTGCTAAAAGGGCAAATTTAAAAATACATATTTTCCTAAAACCTTAAGAGCTTTTATATTATGCAGTTTGTTGTGTGGTCATTAAATTTTTTCTATGCGCTGCAGAAGTTAAGCTTCCATGTGTTTTTAAAAAGTTAATTAACCTCACGGGAGTCAGAAACTATTACCGAAGTAAAACTGATGATTAAATAGATTTTGTTTCCACTTTTTTCTTTCTGTAATTAGGAAGATTCTTTAATGAAAATTTAATAAGTTTGAAAGTATTAAATTACTCGTTTTAAATGAATCGCCAAAATTTACTAAAGAATTAGTGACATTAATTAAGCTAGAGACAACAACAAACAATAAGAAACGAAATACCAAGAACGTAAGAGTGACAAAAACATCTAGAATTGATTTTGTTTGAAAATTGATTCTGCAGTGTTCATGAAAACCATCAACTAGCTTCATGTAATTTACAAGAATTTATTTCAATATTAGAGAAATGGCTAAAATTTTGGAAAATCAAAGTTAATGAACAAAATTGTACTCATGCTACATTCATGCTGCGAAAAAAAAACATGTTCGCCTATCCAAATCAACAACTCACCTAATCGCAGCATAATGAATTCAAGTACCTTGGTATTTACCTCGACCGTAGACTAACGTGGAAGTCTCACATTGAAGCAAAGGTCACTCAGTTGAAACTAAAAGTAGTGCAATTAAATTGGCTTATGGGCAGAAACTTAACATTGAAGTTGGATTGCAAACTTCTTTTATAAAGCCTATAAGGTGCTATGGAATTCAATTATGTGGCACCGCCTCAACATCTAACGCTGAAAAAATTAAAAGGCGGCAAAATCAAATTCTTCGAACGATTACTGCAGCTCCATGGTACGTAAATAATTTACGAATTCATAAAGATCTAAGTGTTTCACTGGTAAAATATGAATTTTCAAAGTATGCGACAAAGTATATCAGCAAAATAAAACTTCACCCAAGGCCTCTTGCACGAAACATACTTAATTTTAGCGGTCACACTCGGCTGAGAAGAAAGGATACCCTTGCCACCATCAGAGCGTTAAAACTTTTTGTCTAGCATTGGCTGGATTTAGTTAACTTTTTGTATTTAGTATTAAGATGTATATACTTATTGTTAGTTCACATTGCACAGTGGGCGAAATCATTGATCTGACGGCATTTAAGTCAAATATATCGACAACCGATCCTCCACTGAGCAAACTTACGTTTTTACATTTGTTTTGCTTTCAATATTCGCACAGCTGTTAGCTGTCAAATATAACATAAGTTGCAGCAAGTGCATTGAAAGAATTTTGCGCCAAATTACTCAGTGCGTCGTTTTTGGCAATGTTAAATTATTTGATTAATAATTTTATAAAGTATGGTTTTTATTTAAAGTAGAAGGTACGTATTAACTAAAAAAAAATATGTTTGTGATCTGTGATTATCTAATTTAATAGAAATACGTTGTAGAAGTTAACATTGCCAATAGCAGATTTGAAGTGTTATATACTATAGTTTGGTGGAGTGCATCTTTTGAGATTCGATCGGATTCGGTTCAATTATGGTTTTGTTTATTACTTTGGTTATTTGTTGTTGTAAAACGTCCAAAACGATCTGCTTAATTATTTTCTTAGGCACAATGAATGTTTTCAAACGCACACTTTTTATGATTTGGCACAATGAAAAAGTCCCTACTAAAAAATTTTCAGCTGTGGAGGCCCACGCATTTAATAATATAATAGAACAATTGCACAATAATGAGGACAAATCATCAAAAGTTTTCATGTCTATTGATGATTAGGGTAGCGCCTATGAAATGTCGACATATAGATAGCAGGAAAGCAATCACGAAGAAACAGTTTTTTGATTTTTATTTAATAAATTGGCTGTAAAGCAAATAAATAAACTTTTTTTCAAATATATTTGTGCTTACTAAAAAAAAACTTAAGTGTGTTTGACATCCATATTAAAAATATTTTGTATGAAAAATTTGAATTAATAAAGGTTTAAAGTACACAAAATTTTTTTTGAATAAGCCCCATTATTACCTTTAAGAAATTTGTATTAATTATATTAACTGCATTTAAAATAATATGTCTGTAATTTAACAGAAATATTTCTAATTTTTTGGCCAGGTATCAGCAACTTTAACAAAAAAGTGGTGGAATTTAAAAAATTTTGTTATAGGCTGCAAATTATAAATATTTGTGTTAAATTATAGACATACTATTTTCAGTGTATACAAATACACAATAAAGCTCTGAAATAAATGAAAATTTTTTAGAGTTTAATTTATTACGCATATCATAGTCGAAATTAAGCATCAGGCTTTGTTTTTATTAATTTGCGAATTAAATGCCGCCAGATTCGGTACATCGATCACTGTGCATTGTGAATTTTCAATAAATAAATAAAAGCTAAAAAAAAAAAAATTCCCATTGTATTATCGCAGACAAGTTTATTTTTAAAAACTTTTAATTTTTTGCTCTCGGTGGGCCTTTTTCTGGATTTGCCCATATACCCGAGATACAGCCTAAACCGATCATTTCATGAAAAAAATTGTTTTCGCTTAAAAGCAGTTCTCGTTATAAAAGAATGTTGTTAAAATACAGAAAATGAAAATTTCCGATATCGGTTCATAAACCGATTTTTACATGAAATAAGTTTTTTTTTTTGCTTAAAAGTAGTTCTGGTAATCAAAGGAGATTACCAAATTACAGAAAATGAACATTTCCCATATCAGTATACTTGTATACCCGAGATGTAACCTAAACCGATTTTTCCATGAAAGATTACCTCTTCGGAATGGAGATTACAAGGCAAAACATGTTTCCGCGATATCCGTCCATATATTTCTGAGCATATTTAGTTCAAATTTGTAATTTATACTATACATATACGTGACTACCGTGAAGGGTATTTTAGATTCGGTCCAGCCGAATATACTACAATCTTACTTGTTTAACTTATATAACCTTCAAAATTTAAGGTAAAATCTTTACACTGGCAACACTGGATTTGTAATGGATTATAAAAAAACCCAGTTTGTCCATTCATTAATCTAACGCATCTGGGGCTTTTTTTTATTAATATAGATTAAAGAAAACAAGTTTGTTCTTCAATAATTTATCACGTAAAGTCATATTAAATTCACTATTCATCATAAACAGAGAATGAATGCTTTTGAAAAAATATTCTACCAACTTTTCATTTCAAAACACCATTCATTCTCTTTGTAATATATATATGCTATGTAAATAAATTTTGAAATTCATGTTGTGATACATATATAAATAACACATTTAATGGGACAATTTTAAAATTGGACCAATATTTGATGGGAAGCTCCAGCGTAAAGTTACATTTATTCACATTTTTACGCTGGTATTGGTGCAGCATTAGCTGTGGCTGTGTATGTGCAATTGTTTAGAAACCATACGATTTTCTCAACTCAATTTTGTGTATTTGTCACTTTTGTCGATAGGAAGACGCAGCTAGTACGTGCTGGCATTTATTAACGACCAGCTGTGTTCCGATTGACAAAGAGATTAATCATTATTTAAGATACTTTTGACATGATTTAATTCAATTCGATCCGGTACAAACGATTCAAATCTATTTAAGTTTGATTTATTACCTAGACTGCCAAACAAACACGTTGACCGACCATTGTGTGTGTGTCCAAGACAGAGACAGAGCTGAAGAAAAATAACAATGTCTTTATAAATATAATTTCTGATGGAGTGGTCGGCAGAAAAGTAGATGAGAAAAAACAAAACTTGTTAAATATTTGTGTAGTTTTTCATGGCAACAAATTTGACCAATCGTTTGATAAATATTTGTATTTGTCAATGATGAGAATTGGACAAATTCTGGGTTTTTGTTTTGCCAAAGAAAAATTACCAAAATGCCCGATAGTGGAGGAGAACAATGACAGCAACTGCTTTTAAAGCTCAATCCATTTAAAATATAATCAATGTGCTAGCAAATTTATTTTGAAATCTAAAACAGTAACAATTGATGATGACAATGTTGTTAGAAAATTACAAAATTTGTTTTTGCATAAAAAATCACATCCTCACAACCACCTACCGTCTTCAATCTTCAAGACTAGAAAGGCAATGCGAAAGTCATGGTTCCAGCCAGACAACCAGTCAACCAGCCAGCCAGCCAGCCAGCTCTTTAGCACACCACAATTCATACAGTTCCAATATATATTTTGTCATTTTACTTTGAGTACGTGTTCCTCATTCACAAAAGATAAAAACGGCATCATTTAAATAAATAAATTTATTTTATTCGTTTTCTTGTTTTCATTTTCTTATGCTTTAACAGAAGACGGATACTGAATACTTCCTTGGGGAAATACTTCATTATCATCAAAGTTACATACAAAGTATCATCAATGATGTTGCTGCCGCTGCCGCTGCCGCTGCTGCGCTCGTATCCGTTCTGACAATGAAGGACTTTTAGATCAGCAGCAAATGTTGGCTGGCAACATGCTGTCTTTGGCTTTAGATTAACACTTGAAAAATTAAAGTTTTTGCAAATCAGATGGATGGATAACGATTTAAAGTGTGAAAATAACAAGAAGAATGTTGCATAAGCAAGTGGTTGGGTTGTGTGTTGGCAGCAACAGAAATAAATTTAACGAAATAATGTCAATTGTCAATTTGATAAGGAACAAAATACAAGTAAACAAACATCCGTCGTGCGAAACATCAGGAGTCAGGGAAACATCATCAGCTTACTCGTATTGTTTTACGAGGGCTGTTTCCTCGATACCTGCCATTTTGAATTTTCCGCATAGTAACTTTGTATGTAACACGGCTGTAGGTAGTCAGCTTCCTTTAATAGAGTACGGTTTGATAGCCTTTAAAAAGCAGACAACCTTGTGATTTAAAAAACAAAAATGGAAATAACTGAACTGAAAAGAACTGTATCAGTGTATCCACGTAAGACCTGGGGCCAAATCACCGCATACGATATCGAGCAAAATTATCGAAATTTTTCATTTTGGTATCACGGCATACGATATCGAATAAACTGTATTGCAATAATATAAAAAAGTTAAACGATTTATTTTTTGTATTCCTACTTATGGGAAACGTATGGTCTTCAATCTATTACATTTTGTTTAAATTACGATCCAATATGCATCGTTTGCCATAATTTAGATGTATCGTAATGTTATTCGATACGATAGTTAATTCGATATCGTATGCGGTGATTAGACCCCTGATAAATATTGGCAGCTGATCTAACTTATAAATAAAATACATAAAAATAATTTAAATCGCTTTATTATTAAAAATGTTATGCACCTGCAAGTCTATAAATTAGAAACATGTACTCACCTCTGCTCCCCACTGTACGAGTATATATTTTTTTTTATTTTTATTTTTTATTTATTGGACCAGTGGGGATGACCCCTACATATGCAGTGCATTGTACCGGAACTAGGAAATTAGGTTGTGAGGAGGGGGAAAGAGGGAGTAGTGTTTGTGCACATTTCACTTGAACCTTCCAACGTTATAACAGACAGGAAACACGTCTGCAGGCAACATATTCCGCAGGCGAAGCGTACGGCTGAAAAACGAATTCTCTCTGTAATGCGTAGTACGATTCCCCGGGAAATCAACAACAAATAGATGAGCTCTGGACGATGAACGCGTGCTACGTAAAAATGTGCGCGTTTCGGGAACAAGATCCCTAATCTCGTCAGAGCAAAATCCAGTGAAGTAACGATAGAACAGAGTAACGCACCCCACACTGCGTCGATGCTCCAGTGAGTTAATAGAGTTGGATACCCTACTGTCACCGATGAGCTTCTTCGCCCTCTCCTGCACACGGTCGAGTAAACCCAAAATAGACTTTGAGGCACCGGCCCAAACATGAGAGTTGTATTACATTTTCGGTCGGATGTAGGTGATATCTTACACCGTTTCAAAAATCCCGAGGCACTTGAATGCTTCTTTAGAGACATGACAAATGTTATCTGTCCAGCGAACATCACACTGTATCTTCATTCCAAGAACATCAAGAGCATCCGATTCCTTAATACTTATACCATCCATGAGTACAGATGAAGCAGCATTTGCGGTCGTTTGTTTGTGTCTTAATAGGCAACATTGGGTCTTACGAGCGTTAAAGGTGACCCTGTTTTTACGACCCCATTCGGAGATTAATAGAAGATCACTATTCAGTGAATCATTCATATTTGGTCTCTTGGCAGCGACGTCTGATAGGCTGGGCCTATAACTAAAAGAGTATGAGTGACAAATGCTGCTACCATCCGCGAAAGAGTGGATAGGGTTGGAAGTTTGATAGAGAAGGTCGTTGAGGAAAATAAGAAATAGGGTAGGAGAAAGAACGGAGCCTTGCGGTACCCCTGAATTAATCTTGAACTCATTTGATGAGACCCCATCTATAACAACTCGTATAGTGTGGTCTCTGAGAAAGCTCAATATAAACCGAGAGAAGTCATCACCGACACCAAAAGCAATAAGTTTTGCTAGTAGTGCACCATGCCACACTCTGTTAAACGCTTTTGAAATATCAAGAGCCGCCGCCCTACTTTCGCCGAAATGATGGATTGAATGGCACCATTTCTCTGAGAGATATGCCATAAGATCGCCAGTAGAACGACCCTTTCGAAACCCATATTGACGATCACAAAGTAGTTTATGCGACTCCAGATACCTCATAAGGTGATGGTTTACCATGCTTTCCATTACTTTGGAGAGTGCGGAACAAATTGCAATTGGGCGGTAATTTTCAGGGTTATATAGTTTTTTATAGTTTTATATAGTTTTTTCGAACTAAAGTTTTAATGAATTTATGTCACAGAGTTATCAAACAGTCCTCGTAACTTAAAATCTTTGCCTATTACACATAAAACTCACAATAGGTAGCATTGCCGGCTTAAATTATAGCGTTGCGTTGCGTTTAATGCCAAATACCCACCCCTGAAATTTGTGCTTCTGTAATACCCGTTCAATGGAAAGCAAAAACGAAAGAAAAATCTGAATGTATATTAATCATCAGCAACCTCGTCAACATCATTATCATCACCATGAAATTGTATTGTAGATGAAAATAAATTTTAAAAAAGTGTCAGGGAACTGTGACTCTTGAATTTTTGTTTTGTGTGCCGCCACAAATAGACCCAAATTTAAAACTCACAGATGAAACAGGCAGCGAGAGAAGAGAGGGAGAGCGCCAAACAAAAAAAAGAAAATAAAACAAAGAATCGTTTAAAACTTAAAATAAAAAATATATACGTGGCTTGGCAGCCGGGTTGGTTGACTTTGAGTGGATTTAGTGCAACTGAAATTGCCGGCATTAAGAATAAATGGATGTTTTATTATGTTGCTGCTTTGTTTTATATCGCTTAATGTCGTTTCATTTAAAAAATTTATTCTTTATTTTTGTTTTATTTTTTTCTTTATTTTTTTTTTTAACAGGATTTGCATATATTTCTACCGTATTTTCGCTTAAAATACATAAATCCATACGCACACTGACACAAATAAATTTACTTTATAAATTTATAAAGCCATGCTATGTACATATGTATTTACATTTAAGCGTGTTATATATATACAAACATACATATTTACATGTCTGCACTCACTCTTTTGCAGGTTTATAATTTCACATATATTGTATTTTTTTTTTTTTTCATCAGAATGTATTTACTGTTAAATGCTCTAGTGTAAAATAAAAGTTTAATAAATAAATTTACTCAAGTTAATACTAGTAGCAGTACACCAATACCCCGTTTTGCATGTCGCTTCGGCTTGTGTCGTTTTTGAAATACCTGACGTTTTTAAAGTCGCCACATTTTGGTTTCAGGTTGTGTCACATGGCTTTCAAGCTACAATTTTAGCGCAAGGTCATTTAACGTGTACAAGGTAGCAGCACTACAGCAAAATTATAACAATAACTGGCATGTAGTCAGCTGTTTATGTTAAAAATATTCGAAACTTTTTTTCAAAATTATAAATAATAAAAAACTTAATGGTTTGAATTTTTGTTCTTTGCTTTTCGATACTTTCAAAACGCAAATCGTAGCAACCAACGGTTGTTCATTTGTTTGAAAGGTGTAAAGAAATGTTGGAGACGTTTATAAATAGAAAAGCTTGTTTTTTGTGTTTTGACGGACATTATTACAGCATTTTTCTTTTTAAATTCTCAGCAATTTATTTGGATTTTTGGGATATAAAGTTGAATGTTTGAGAATATCTTTCGAAAATTTCCAAAGTCTACTGATGATTAGGGTAGTTCCTATGAAATGTTGACATATAGATAGCTGGGAAACATAGAAAACAAGCTATTTATAATTTTTTACTGGTATAAATGTTAGAAGCTTAAATAGCGAATAAAAAGCTTACTTGTTTAAATTATATTTATTTAAATTGTTATTATTTTCACAAAACTGTTTTTACATATTTAAATGCCAGGAGCACAACTGCGTCGAACGACGAATTTGTGGTCGCGAATATTCGTCGCCAACAATAAAACACATTGGTGTATATGAAAATGCACACAATCGTGGTTTTGGTTGTAATTCGATATACCCAGCGAAAGTTGCAATAGATATGTTTTCAATTGTTTTGTCAGCTAACGGCGCACACAACAGTATCAGGTGACCAGGTCATTATTGTTATTATTAATATTATATTTTCTTTTTGGAATTTTTTAATAACCCAAAAATTTAAAAATTTTTCAATAACATATTAATTTTCCTGACGATTATAACAAATTGTTATCGAAATATTGAAAATAAATACAGTTGAATTTTTTATAAAAAAAAAATAATAAAAAACGATCTTTAGCTGCAAAAATAAGAAATATTTACATAAACAAGATCAAATAGTTAAATATCAAATATTTTAACGAAATAATACTTTAAATATTTATATTAATCATTAATTTTTATTTATGACACTAATATTGTTACATATTTATGACATTAATATGGTTATACGAGTATATGAGAAAGTTTGAATTTTTAATTTAATTAACACTATGGTTACTTATTATTAAATTAATTTTAAAGCTAAATATAGTATGGTTTCTTATAATATGATTTTTTACAATACTATGGTGTGTCCTCGCAATAGCGTTTTAAATATAACAATACAGTATTATCAGGTGCAACCATATTACCCTTCTTGTATCAAACATATATTTTTTTCTAAATGTATAAACCCGTTCAGGCAATTTACTAAAAAATTCCTCTTTCGGAGGGGATTTATATAGATTTACTTTTAGTATGACCCCCTTAAGGCCATGCCAGATAAAACTTTTTAAAACTTTAACAGACAAGCGCAAAGCAAAAGGTGTATGTCACAATAAAAACTTTAGTAACGCTCATGATTCGTTTATTTATCTAAAAAACATTGTTGTTAATTTTTACATTTAATCATTTCTTATGATAACAGAAGTTAGAAATTTTATTAGAAAAACTACTAAAATTGGTTCCAATTGTTTTCTTAGTGCATAAAGCTATTAGAAAAACTAAAACGCGTAAAAAGATGAGAGTTGCCGAACTTTTCGCTTCCCGTTGCATTAAAAGTGCTCTATGTGACATGTGTCATATAGGTATATATATATATATATATATATATATATATATATATATATATATATATATATATATATATATATATATATATATATATATATATATATATATATATATATATATATATATATATATATATATATATATATATATATATATATATATATATATATATATTATCTTAGATGTCAAAGCGAATTTGCAACGCAAAGCGAAGCAAAAGTTTTATCTGACACGGCCTTTAGTATTTATATTGATTTTTTAATTTTTTCCTTGCACGGAATATAAACAATGTTATCTGCACAAAAGTTCATTGGTATTGTGCTTCACACGACGATTTTATGCAACGAATATTTGCCGACGAGTTCGTTGCGATGGGCGAAATTCGTGGTTCGTGGCAGTTGTGTTCCTGGCATAACAACCATCCCTAAACAAGAGCTGCCAGCGGTTTTTAGCTGTCAAAAGTTCTCATACCCGTACACTTTGTATGGAGCATACCGAGAAAACGCGGCAGCTATTTGAAAATCCAGTTTTGACAATGCTTGTCACAGTGAAGTAAGTTGCAAAAGCAAACAAAACAAAAAAAGAAAAATATAAGAAAGTGAAAAATAAGCAAATAAAAAATGTTTGTATTTTTTATTGGAAAATAGAGGTAAGAAATCTTCCAACTCATCCAAATAACTAATTTTTAAAACTTTAATTATTTTTTATTTAAATTAAAAAAAAAAACAAGTAAGAGTGTGGTATATTCGGCTGGGCCGAATCTAAAATACCCTTCACTATAGTCACGTATATGTATAGTATATATTACAAATTTGAACTAAATATGCTCGAATATATGTGGACCGATATCGGGGGAAAAAATTTTTTGTCTTGTAATCACAAAAAAAAGCAAAAAAATTTGTTTTCTTGAAAAGTTGGTTTAGGCTATATCTCGGGTATATATGGACGGATGTCGAAAATTTGCATTTTCCATATTTTTATAACCTTATTTTATTACTAGAATTGCATTTAAACAAAAAAAGTTGTTTAAGTTCGCTTACCCGACATTTTCATGAAAAACCCGGTTTAGGCTATATCTCGGGTATATATGGACCGATGTCTAGAATTTTTTTTTTTTTGCATTTTAGTCGCCATGATTAATAATTGTGCGAAATTTAACGCAAAACAAACAACCTTTTTTCAACAATTTTCATACAAAATTGCAAAAAAATGGGTTTTATCGGAATTTTGGATATATCTCAGCTATATGTGAACCGATATTACTGAATTTCAATAGCAAACAGATGGCACGATGGGGTAATAGAGTGGTGAAAGAAAAAAGTTTCTAAGTGTAGTGGTTTTCTCCGGTATTTCAACAGCGGACAGACATTAATAGAATTAATAGATTTTTCTATCAATGCTGATTATAAAAATGTATACTTTGCATGCTCGGAAATGTAAATTGTAGAAATAACAAACAGAATCACCAACTTTACCCTTTACATTTTTGTGAAGAGTATAAAAAAATACTAGTCATGATCATCGTTGTCAACTTTGAAATTTTAAAACGCACCAAAATGGTGAAAAAACCGCGTTATTTCCGCAAAAACGCACCGAAGTTTAAATTTTTTTTCTTTAAGTTTTAAAAACATATTTTGTATTTTAAGAGGCATAATATTTTTACATTAAAAACATTATAATGAAACAGCCTTTTAAACGGCTATTACACAACCAAACTGGGTCTGATAGCACCGCCTGATGGCATCCCATCAAATTCATTCAATAGCTAGAATTCATGTTTGTGAAACTTGGTCTCTAGTACGACTCTGTTAGTTTTATTAACATAATGTGAGCTTTTTAACAATTATAACGATATTTGAGCAAATTTATGATTATATTTTATCAAAAATATTATTAAGCAATATCATTTAATTATATCAGCTGTTCCTTTCGTCGCCTATTATCAGGCACAAAAAAAATACAGCTGCTTAACGTCACCAAAGTTTATTATAGGACCATATTACAATTACTGTCGAAAAAAGTTACGATTATCGAATCACTAAAATTTACAGAATCGCACTACTATGTTTAAAATTCGATTAATGACAATTCTATCAAACACAGTGCTTCATTTCTTTTTTTGTAAGCGGTGACTTTAAAATAATTTATTGAAATCTACGAAAATTTGCCAAAATTATAACAAATAAAAGGTGAACTTTACCATAATCAATATCTAATGCAAAATTTATAATTTATTTAATAATTTGGTAATTTTCCAATTACCAAAACCGTAACGAGTTCAGGTGCCGTCATAAATACAAACTTCACTGTTCAGAGACTGCATTTATTGCAATATTTGACAAACATTGATCGTTTAATAGCAAAACACTCTCTAAAAGCAGCAAATTTTATAAAACGAAATGTTTCTTTTTCTTTCGATAGTGATTAAACTTTTTTCTTACATTAAAACAAAAAGTTGAGTTGAGTTTGATCTTGTGCCACCGAAATTTAAAAAACGCACCAAAAATGTAAACAAATCGCACCCCGCACCGACTAAAGAATTTTTCGCACAAATAATCCTAAAAAGCACCAAAAACGGTGCGAAACGCACCGAGTTGACAACGCTGGTCTTGATCCCCATTTTTTTTTTTTTTTTTTTAATATATTGGGCCAGTACTCAGGGGATGACCCCTACATATGCAGTGCATTGTACCAGAACTAGGAAAATAGGTTGTGAGGAGGGGGAAAGAGGAAGTAGTGTTTGTGAACATTTGACTTGAACTTTCCAACGTTATAACAGACAGGAAACACGTCTGCAGGCAACTTGTTCCACAGACGAAGCGTACGGCTGAAAAACGAATTCTCTCTGTAATGCGTAGTACGATTCCCCGGGCAATCAACCACAAATGGATGAGCTCTGGACGATGAACGCGTGCTACGCAAAAATGTGCGAGTTTCGGGAACAAGATCCCTAATCTCGTCGGAGCAAATTGTAGTAGCGATAGAACAGAGTAACGCACCACACACTGCGTCGATGCTCCAGTGAGTCAATAGAGTTGGATGCCCTACTGTCACCGATGAGCTTCTTTGCCCTCTCCTGCACACGGTCGAGTAACCCCAAAATAGACTTTGGGGCACCGGCCCAAACATGAGAGTTGTATTCCATTTTCGGTCGAATGTAGGTGGTATAAATAGTAAGGAGATCGGATGGAGTGAAGTATATCTTACACCGTTTCAAAAAACCGAGGCACTTGAATGCTTCTTTAGAGACATGAAAAATGTGTTCATTCCAGCGAACGTCACACTGTATCTTCATCAAGAACATCAAGAGCATCCGATTCCTCGATATTTATATCTACCATCCATGAGTACAGATGAAGCAGCATCTGCGGTCGTTTGTTTGTGTGTTAATAAGCAACACTGGGTCTTACGAGCGTTAAAAGCGACCATGTTTTTACGACCCCATTTGGAGATTAATAGAAGATCACTATTCAGTGAATCACTCATATTTAGCCTCTTGGCAGCGATCTCTGATCCCCAGTTCGAATCCCAGTGGGTGCTGATGAGTATTTTAGGGACTACGAAACAGCTAGTTATCCCCCAGTTTTAGTGGTATTTAATTTTTTTCTGTCTTCTTTAGCACAATTGTTCACAGCAATTATTGTTATAGTAAAAAATATTATCCTTCTTTTTGACTGAATTTGGACTCGAACTCATAACTTAATAACTAACTATAATACTGGTATTTTTTGTCCACTATTGGGCTTAAAAAGTTTATTCTAAAATTATTTCTTGCTTTCTATTTCAATATCAAAGCGTTTTTTTTTTAATTTTTTTGAACTATATTTTAGATTAGAATTCTAACAGTTGCAAAATTGATCACAATTTCGAGTTTCGAAATAAATTATTTTGTCCAGTGTAATTTGTTATTCAAGTAGTGAATACTATTCTTATTTATTAGTGATAAATTAATTGGAATTTTATTCAAGCAAAATTTCTCTATATACATGACATTTCAATGGAGGTCATCTCTCTAAGCGAGTCAGTTTATTTAAAATATTTTGATTAAACTCATAAAACCTAAATGATGGCAAATTAATGGCAAACTATTATTTGTTGTTTGGCTAAATGGTCACACGAGCATCGTTTCGAAAAGTCGGCTGAAAATAAATTAGTAAAAAAAAAGACATTCTACAAAATTGTATTTTGTGCAAAATTAGAACAATTTTCAGCTAAAGTTCCATAATAATTATAGCCGTGACACTAATAAAAATCTATCAAAATTATAGCACTTATAGAGAGATGGAGAGAGAGAGTGAGAGAGAGAGAGAGCGAGGTTTGGCAAATTTGTTGCAGTATTCTAAAGAAAAAGAGAGAATGAAAAACAAATTAAAGTCCGTGCTGCATTGTAAAGGAAGTGACATTATTATCCTTATCTAACGACTATTCATTTCAAAACACATAAGCGTATGCCTGTATGTGTGCATGTATATGAGTGTTTAACTTTGAAATTCTGTATGCGAAGGGAACACATATTATCATTAAAAGCCAAAATCAATAACATTAATTAATTACGAGCCACTGCGAACTGCTTGCATTAGAAGACAATACATATTGACAAACATATCGGCGAATACGTTGTCTCATGGTTGTGAAATACAAGCCGTGATACATAGCAGCAGCAGCACCACCAGCAGCAGCAGTACTCATATCTGCTCTCGTGATAATGGTTATGATATCAAATTGTTGTTGAGTTATAAACAAATACGAGTACAAGCACTTTCACACACTCTCCTCTTTGCAGCTAAACATTTATATTCTCGTACATGTATATATTTGGTACGAACAATAAATAGGATTTCGTCACAACGGAAATGTTTGAAATTCTGAAGGATGCATTTTGAAAGATGCAAATAGTCAAATACGTAGAAAAGATGACAAGAACGTTTCTAAGATGTTTTGCGTTAAAACTTTGATACTGCAAATTATTTTAGCTCATTTTTAAAGAAAATTTTAATTAATTTCTGAGCACTGCATCATGTGGTAAAAAAAAATATTTTCCTTTAATTGAATTTTTGTTGAACTTTATAATTTTTAAATTAAATTTTTGGTTTGTACATTTGTACAACGGGTTATAGTTCAAGTTTTCTTCTTCCTTAAGTTTTTTCTTAAGAAGGATTTTTACAATACAAATTTGCTGTGATCAATAATTTTTGATTGAAGCAGACAAGATCATGATCTGGGTGGCTGAGTGGTTAAAGCAGCAAACATAAAAATAAGCTGCATATATTTTTAGATTGAAAAGATATATTAAAAAAACAAAAGTATGCACAAAATTCGAAGGACGACTAGGCAAAGTCCGATTTAGCGGGTATTTAAAAAAAAACCTACTTATTCTTTTTTTCTGTAGAACAAAATAATCTTTATTTATTTAAATTTATAATTTATATATCTTTTTGCAACATTAGAACATAAGCCACAATTTTTTGGAACTTTAGAGTGAATTTTATGTATACCAGCAGAGACCTGCGCCGTGCATTTTTATCGGCGGTGGCGGCTGATGATATATTACTCAGCAGTGGCTCAAAGCCGGCTATAGGCATGATTTGACCGGCTAGCTTTTTCCCCTTCGGCTCTTATAAAAAATCGGCTAAACATCAATAAAAAATTTTAAAATTCCGCAGCTCCTATTTCGCACGTTTAATGCCCAAAGCTTAAATAACACATAGGTATGTACTGTTATATTTAATGAACACTATCTTCAGTATTTTTTAGTAGTTCAAACAAGCAGAATTATTTTAATTTGTGTTTTTTATTTTAATGCGGTAATGGATTTGATATAAGTATATATAGTTTGTGTGAGAAAACATTTTTTTTTTTGTGTATTAAACAAAATTATTTTCAATAAAAATTTGCTTTTTGCTTTTTTGGCATGTAGTCAGCTGTTTATGCTAAAAATATTCGAAACTTTTTTTCAAAATTCTAAATTATAAATAATAAAAAACTTAATTGTTTGAATTTTTGTTCTTTGCTTTTCGATACTTTCAAAAAGCAAATCGTAGCAACCAACGGTTGTTCATTTGTTTGAAAGGTGTAAAGAAATGTTAGAGAGGTGTATACATGAAAAGGCTTGTTTTTTGTGTTTTGACGGATATTATTAGAGCATTTTTCTTTTAAATTCTCAACAATTTATTTATATTGTTGGGATATAAAGTTGAGTGTTTGAGAATATATTTCAAAAATTTCCAAAGTCTACTGATGATTAGGATAGTTCCTATGAAATGTCGACATATAGATAGCTGGGAAACATAGAAAACAAGCTATTTATAATTTTTATTGGTATAAATGGTAGAAGCTAAAAATAGCGAATAAAAAACTTAATTGTCAAAATTATTTTCTTTAGAGATATTTACATATATTTATAGAAATATGTGTATGTACAAAAAAGGAGAGAGCGACTCTGAGACAGTTATGAAGCTTTTTACGGATTTTCTGCCGATTTGCATATTCTAGCGAATCCAAATCCGTACTTCATGCCATTAAATGTATGTACGAGTATATTAGCTGCCTTATTTATATAATTTTTTTCATGTTTATTAAGCTTTTAGTGTACTGATTTCTATACAAAATTTGTGTAATAAAAGCTTAATAAACATGAAAAACTTTTTATAAATAAGGTTGCAGAAATATAATTTATTGGTATTTACTTTTTCTTACTATTAAAAAAATTTATTAGAATATAAACTTCCTTTAAGAAGCATAGGGGCCCCCATCAAACCAAACTTTGCACACAATGTAGTTTTTCAAAACTTTTTTGCAATCAGCTTTTGACCAAAAAAGTTCCAAACCCTAGATCCACAGGCGTTTCTTTTGTTTAAAATAATTTTTTTTGTTTAAAATAATTTCCTGGAGGCGTCTTTTAAAAATTAAAAACTTTTCATACTTTAAAACGTCGTTTTTATAATCCTTCATATACTGTTTTCAATAATAGACCAATTACAACTATAGAAACATAAAAGCTAGCATCGTACAAATAATAATATTACATTTTACATAATTAAGTAAGAATTACCGTAAATAGCCGTAATTATCACAGGGTTTGCATCACTGCGCTTGATTGAGTAACCTTATTAACAATGCAAAACGAACTTTATCATTGTTGCCGTATCAAATTCGAAGCAAACAATGTTTATTTTTCAATTTCTTTCGGTGAAGACATTACGATAGTCTCAAAAATCGCTAGAGTATGGGTAATTTCTTCTGACGAGAAAATTTTTTTTTAAATGTGATGCGCAGAAAATTTTGATCCATTGTGTTACGGAAACACTAATTTATTTTTCAAGCTAAGTTTAGTATTTATATCTACAAAACGTAAAATTTGGCTTATATTTATATAATCTCGTGACCTACTATCGGCGGTTCATTTTTAGCCGAAATTAGCCGTTAAAATTGTGGCGGTGGCGGCAATCAAATATCATCGGCGGCTCGGCTTAGTCGGCTATAGCCGCTTCGTTGCAGGTCTCCGGTTACCAGTTCAAAATTGCATATCAGTTAATTATGTGTTTTCTTTTTTTTTTTTTTTTTTTAAGCATTTTTTTATTTATTGAATCTTCAAAATGAACTAACAATAAGTATTCAAATCTTAATACTAAATTTAAAATTAATTTAGTCCGGCCAATGCTAGACAAAAAGTTTTATTATGCGGGAGCTATTTCGGTAAAATCACCTATTGAGCAATCTGATGGTGGCAGCGGTATCCCTTCTTTTAAGCCGAGTGTGGCCGCCAAAATTAAGTATATTGCGAGCAAGAGGGTTTGGATGAAGTTCCAGTTTACTGATATACCTTGTCGCGTACTTAGAAAATTCCTCTTTTACCAGCGGAACACTCAGATCGTTATGAATTCGTGAATTTTTTACGTACCATGGAGCTGCAGTAATCGTTCGTAGAATTTTGTTTTGTCGCCTTTGGATTTTTTCAATGTTTGACGCTGAGGCGGTGCCCCATAACTGAATTCCGTAGCACCATATAGGCTTTAGTATTGCGTTGTATAACAAAAGTTTGCAATCTAATTTCAGTGTCGAATTTCTGCCCATAAGCCAATTTAGCTGCGCTGCTTTTAGTTTTAACTGAGTGACCTTTGCTTCAATGTGAGACTTCCATGTTAGCCTACGGTCCAGGTGAATACCAAGGTACTTAACTTCGTTGTGCTGCGGAATAGGTGAGTTGTTAATTTGGATAGGCGGACATGTTTGCCTACACAGTGTGAATGTAACATGAGTACATTTCCGTTCATTAACTTTGATTTTCCAAAGTTTTAGCCATTTCTCTAATATTGAAGTATATTCCTGTAAATTTCGTGATGCTAAATGGTGGTTTTCATGAACACTCAAAAACGCTGTGTCATCTGCAAAGGTAGAAGTGTGGATTCCAGATGTCGTTGGCATGTCAGAGGCGTAAATCAAATATAAAGTAGGCCCCAGTATGCTGCCTTGGGGAACTCCTGCCTTGATTGGCTGAGTTGGGCTAATAAAGTCGCCTTCTCTGATAACAAACTTCCGCCCGTATAAGTAGCTTTCCAGAAGCTTGTGTGTATTTGCAGGCAAATTTAGCTTTATTTTGTGCATTAAGCCGTCGTGCCACACTTTATCAAACGCTTGAGAAATATCAATGAAAAGAGCTGAGCAGTACTTCTTCGCCTCACAGGTTTGTCTTATGACATTGACTAGTCTGTGCGTTTGTTCTATGGTGCTATGCTTAGCCCGAAAGCCAAATTGATGATCAGGGATGCATCCCACATTGTTCAATATTGGACTCAACTTCGCCATTAACAATTTTTCGAATAGTTTTGAAATTGTTGGTAAAAGACTTATTGGTCTATATGATTCTACCTTAGTCAGATCCTTCCCTGGCTTGGGTATCATAGTAATCATTGAGACCTTCCACTCTGCAGGATAATACTCAAGGCGTAAAATGGCGTTAAAAATAAAAAGTAGAACCCTTCTAGCTACACGAGGTAACTGTTCAAGCATTTTACCAGTAATTTGATCAATGCCTGGAGCTTTCCTGGGGTTTGTATTACCGATAACGTTTTCGACATCTTGAAAATTAAATCTCAAAGACACAGGAGGTCTAACAACATATGGTGGTAATTCTGCTGTATTATTCTCTGAATCATTTGTGATAAAAACGTTTCGCAAATGATCGACATACAACATTCCCTTTTCAGAATCGCTTCTTGCCCAGTCGCCAGTTGAATTTCGCAAAGGTGGCTTACCTATTACGGGTCTTTTTAAACCTTTTGTCGCTTTCCACAAAGAGTAATCAGATTGAGGGGTACCATCAAGGCTTTCCAAATATGTTTTAAGGGAAGCCATTCTATGGACTTCAAGCAGATTTCTTAGCTGAGTTATGCATTCTCGTAGCCTAGCTTTAAGCTGGGGCGACCTGCGAAGTTGCCACTCTCTTCTGACTCTTCTTTTTTCTGACAGAAGTTGCTCAATTTCAGATGAATAAGTTCTATTGCTCTCATTTCTAGGTCTTAAATGACTAGTGGTAGCATGCTGTACGGCCAGTTTGAGGTTTTCAGAAAAATTGTTAATTGACCCATTAATATCCTCAGGCGTTCTCAAGGCGATATTTTCAGTACAATGTGTGCTCAAAAATTTTTTATACTTTAACCAATTAACTCTATTGACAGTCAACGGTGAGCCAATCTTTTGGGGGAACGAAACAGAGATTATAGTGGGAGAGTGATCTGATGACAAATCTAATGAAGGCTCCACTTGCATCCACTCTAAAGGAAAATTTTTCGCAACTCCAAAATCTATAACGTCTGGGATCTTTCGTCGGTCTGTCGGCCAATAAGTGGGGTGTCCGCTTGAAACCACATCTAAGCCCATTTTGGAAACGGTGTCAAAAAGCACACGGCCTTTCGAGGTAATTAAGCGTGATCCCCAAAAAGTGTGTTTAGCGTTATAGTCGCCAGCCGCTAAAAATCGAGGCCCAAGTGATTTGAAAAAATTTGAATATTGGCTTTCTGTTATTGAAAATCGGGGCGGTGAGTAAATCGAGGAAATAACGATTTTTTCATGAAAATATTCAATGCATATATTAGTTGCTTGGAGATACTCCTCACATGTCTCGTTCATTAAATAATGCTTAATTCTGGATTTTATTAGAATTGCGGATCCTCCGCAAGATCTTCCGCGGGGATCTTTAGTGTCATATAATGCGTACCCATTAATTTTGAAATAACTGTTGGTTGTCAAATGGGTTTCAGCAATCAACATTATATCGATTTGCTTTTCCAGAAGGAAGTGCTCAAGTTCAGTTTTTTGTTGGCGAATGCCGTTTGCGTTCCATGTGTTTTCTGAATACAAATTTTTAATAACAGCCCTGCAGAAATCGAGACTTCTCCTTACATGCGTGTAAATAGTACTCCACGCGGCGCCAGGACTAGTCCAAAAGTAATCCAAATATATGGGAAAAACATGCTCAATTTTACTTTACAATGTCCTAGGACCATGTAATCCAAAAAAACATTACATCAGACTAAACCAAAAACTACTCCACAAATCATTAACACAGAGTTAGTCTTGAAATCACTTCACGCCACTACTCCATGGATTACGACAGGAAACTAGTTTGGAAAACATTTTTAAACTACTCGATGTGAATACTCCATGGAATATCACAAGAAACTGCTTTGAAAATTAAAATTTTGCAAAATTTTTTATAGCACTTTTGGGATGTTTTTGCCAAAAAAAAAAAAAAAAACGCACACGAAATATAATCACAAAATTTTTCGTATAAATTTTTTTCTTCATTTACTAAAAGACGATTATAAACAAAAACATTACATAAAAATATAAATAAATAATTGCAAACAGAACAATTGTATTCATAGAATATACCTGGACTTACGCAATTCAACTTTGGGGACCTATTAGTAACTCAAACCTTGAAATTCTTCCAAGATTCCAGTCAAAAATATTAAGAACAATAACTAGGGCTCTATGGTTTGTGAATAATAAAAATATTCATCATGATCTTAACATACCCATGGCTAAGGATGAAATTAACAAATCCTGTGATAGATATTTCTTTATTAAGAATAATAAAAAAACCATTCGGCTTGTCAGATAACACACCAAATAAAACATGGCGTAACAGTATTACCATAGTTGTGTTTTTTTTTTTAATAATGTAATTATTAATTTTGTTTAATAATGTTAATTATCATGCTCCATGTTAGCATTACATCGCAGTATGTTGTACCTACTCCTTTTTATTTAAAACGGATCATGTACTCCAATAATTTTTGCAGGGAGTTTCTTAAGCTTTACTCATTTGGTAATAAATATGTACATGAAACCAAAAGTAAACTTTTTTTTTCAATAAAGGCCTCATTAGTTTTTACTTTCTGTTGCCGTTCTGTGACGTTCATTTCCGTAGCAAATATTTTACAATTACTTTTTCCGTGAAAATATTCAGCAGTTTTGTACATAAATATTATCTTGTATGAAGAAACAAAAAAAGAAACCAATTAATAATTTAGAAATGGTGATCAAACAGCCCACTGCTTTCTCACAATCTGCAGAATTTATGGCACTTCTTATACAAAATATAATTTTTTCCTGGCTAAAATAATATTTTTTTGACGATCCATAGTTGCTTAATTGATAAAAATGCATTAATTTTTAAAAATCTTTAATTGAAACAATTTTTTTTAGCTTTTGACAAAAAATTATATACATTTGAATAAAAAATTAACGTTTCCATACATGAAAAAATGAAACATACACATAGCTGGCCGTCACTTAACGTGGAATTCTATTTTCAACAGATTAGACCGCAACAGAACGGAACGAAAAAGTAAAAACAAACTATGTACATATAGTTTATATTGAACAGAAACAAAACAGCTGATATAGTACAGAAGAGAACGTAGAAACTAATTCTGCCTTAAAGGCCTCATTAGTTTTTACTTTCAGTTGCCGTTCTGTTACGTTCTTTTCTGTAGCAAATATTTTATAATTACTTTTTCTGTGAAAAAGTTCAGCTGTTTTCTACAGTAAAGCAAAAAAGAAAAATATTGGAATTAAGATTTTTCGCAAAAATTGTTTTATTTGAAAAAACAAAAAAAGAAACAATTTAAGTACTTAGAAATGGTGATAAAACAGCCAACTTTTCTCTCACGATCTGCAAAATTTACGACATTTCTTATACAAAATATAATGTTTATTCGCTAAAATTATATTATTTTGATCATTCATAGTGGCTTAATTGATTAATATATATTAAATATGAAAAATTTTTAATTAAAACAAATTATCTTAGCTTTTGATAAAAAAATTTGTATTCATATGACTAAAAAGAATTATTTTTTCCATACCAGAAAAAAAGTAAAACATACACATACCTGGCTGTCACTTAACGTTGAATTCTATTGTCAACAGATTAGTCCGCAACAGAACAGAACGTAAAAGTAAAAACAAACCATGTACATATAGCTTACATTGAACAGAAACAAGACGCTGATTCAGAACGGAAAATAACGTACAAACTAATTCTGCCTTAAGGCTGTTATTCTTTACTTATGGTTTTTATAGGGTTTAAATATTTAACAGGGTTTGTATATGTAACTCACGCTTACCCGTCAGCAGATTGTAGCTGTGATTCCTACCATACAATTGTTTCTGCCTAAAAGTAAAAAGTTTCGCAGTGAGTTTAAAGAAAGTTATACTTTTGTTTATTTAAGATAAATTTTCTAGTTCTAAGTTTATCATTGCAGCCTCTTATATTAGTCAACTCAATCTTGCAGAGTTCACTTTACTTTAAAAAAAATCTGGTGCTGCAAAACTAAACACTCATTACGCAATGTCTTTCTAGTTTCACAACATTAATCACTGTATTTAATTAAAAAATGAAACTTTGTTCTGCTATACGTTGAGTAGCCAAATGGAATTTGAAAACAAGTCATTGAAAACACTTTTTAAAGAAGTGCCTTACCAAAAATCCTGTTCATTAAATTATTTTAATTATTGTCCTGACTTTTAACATTTTCCCATAGAATATTTCTAACACACCAGCTTGGTACTTTACCTTTATCATAAGTCTTATTGTTGAATCAGCCATCCTGCTCACAGTCGTTTAATAAAACTATGAAATTGAAATTTAGAAAATAGAAATGTTGAAAATGCTTAACAAGAAAGCATTTAATAGCTGTGTCACCAGTCACATTCACAATTAATTGCCTCATATATTTTTCGATTGTACTTAACCTATTTTGTACAATTCAACTGTGCTGTTCAGTGCTTTTTCTAAAATACGAGTACGACTACATAGTAGATTGTTTGCTGGCTTTATTATATTACAAACCATAATCCAAATCAAACACAGACACCGACTCAGAAACAGCATTTGACAGGTTGTAGTTGTGTTATTTTTCTCTATTTTATTTCATAATGCCATTGTAGTGCTTTGTACTCGTACATTGTTCTTCTCAAAAGTATGTGTACGAGTATATATACGTGTGTGTGAGTATATTTGTAGTAAAGAGTACGACTATTATGTTTCAGAGATAGAGATTGTACTTTGTTATGGTACTTGTATAAATGCTTAAAATTGACCAAATTAATACAAACAATTTCACAGGTCCGTATTAAATACTCTTACAACAAACAAGCTGTTCTTCTTTAATAAGAGAAAGCAAAAAGAATAAAAATAAGAAAAAAAGAGTTTGTGTGTTGGGTTTTATACCTGTCAAATACATGCACCCATACATTTAGCCACAAATGGATGAAATAGGACGTGTGCTTGCATCTGGTTGGATAAAGCTCAATGTATTAAATGCTAACATTGAATATAAGATCCCTTTTAAAGTGTTGAAAGGCATATCACTAACACACCTACACAAGCTGACACATATAAAACCAATGCACTTGCACACCCACACTCCCACACGCACACTTGCTTATACAGTCGACTCGCGAAAACGTGAACTAATTTTTACCGAGGGTGTTCACGTTATAGATTGGATTTTTTTACATGAATATACATTGAAAATCGATATGCAGAACAGTTTAATAGACTTTTCAATAAATTTACTATAATAGTAAATTAATTAATTTCGAGACTACTCCTTACATGCCTGTAAAAAGTACTCCACAAGGGACTAGGACTAGTCCAAAAGTAGTCCAAATATATGGGAAAAACATGCTCCATTTTACATTACAATGTCCTAGGAAAGGACCATGTAAACCAAAAAAACATTACATCAGACTAACCCAAAAACTAGTCCAAGTAACTACTCCACTAATTATTAACACAGGGTTAGTCTAGAAATTACTTCATGCCACTACTCCATAGACTACTACAGAAAACTAGTTTGGAAACTATTTTCAAATTACTCTGATGTTAACACTCCATGGAATACCACAAGAGACTACTTTGAAAACTATAATTTTATAAAATTTTTTAGAGCACTTTTGGGGTGTTTTTTTGGCAAAAAAATCAAATGAAATATAATCACAAAATTTTTCTTATAAATTGTTTCCTTCATTTACTAAAAGACTATTGTAAACAAAAACATAACATAAAAATATAAATAATTTGCAAACATAACAATTGTATTCATGGAATATACCTGGACTTACGGAATTCGACTTTGGGGACCTATTAGTAACTCAAACCTTGAAATTCTTCCAAGATTCCAGTCAAAAATATTAAGAACAATAACTAGGACTCCATGGTTTGTGAATAATAAAAATATTCAACGTGACCTTAACATACCCATGGTTAAAGATGAAATTAGCAAATCCTGTGATTCAGGTGAATCATTCGGGATGTCAGAAAACACATTAAACAAAATATGGCGTAACAGTATTACCATAGTTGTATTTTTTTAATAATGTGTTGCGAGTATTGTAAAATATCTTTTTTTTAGTTGTCATGGTTCATGTTTGCATTACATCGGATTATGTTGTAACTACTCCTTTTTATTTCAAACGGATCATGTACTCCAATAATTTCTGCAGGATATTGGTACAATTAGTGTAGAAACTTTGTTCCAAATTGACAATTGACCAAATTGATTAAATTTCAAGGGCCGATGTTGATTTTGAATAAAACACAAACTATTTAGGAAATTTTATTTTATTATGATATAGTGGTATTACTCAATTATGTATGGAACAAAATATCGGCCAAATGGGCGCCGCAACCACGGCGGCACACCTCCATCCGATGGTCCAAATTTTCGATGACCCTGAGGCATAACGGAGGTTCTATGCCGTTAATGTGCCGAATTATCTCATCCTTTAGCTGTTGAATTGTTGCTGGCTTATCGACGTACACCTTCTTTTTCAAATAACCCCAAAGAAAAAAGTCCAACGGTGTCAAATCACATGATCTTGGCGACCAATTGACATCGCCATTACGTGAGATAACACGGCCATTGAATTTGTTGCGCAAAAGAGCAAGTGTTTCGTTAGCTGTGTGGCAAGTGGCACCGTTCTACTGAAACCACATATCGTCTACATCTATATCTTCCAATTCGGGCCATAAAAAGTTCGTTATCATCTCACGATAGCGAACACCATTCACAGTAACTGCCTGACCGGCCTCATTTTGGAAAAAATACGGCCCGATGATGCCGCCAGCACATAAACCGCACCAAACAGTCACTCTTTGTGGGTGCATTGGTTTTTCGACAGTCACTCTTGGATTCTCATTCGCTCAAATGCGGCAATTCTGTTTATTGACGAATCCACTGAGGTGAAAATGTGCCTCATCACTGAAAATGATTTTCTTCGATAATTGATAATCATTTTCGTAATAAGTCTGTAAAACTTTTCCACGTTGCTGGATTGTGTATCTCTCCATGGTTCAAATTGAATAAGTCTGAAGTAGAGAAATGTCAAATAAAATTTGGAAAAAAACTTGGCATTTAGGTGTGGTTCACATTCAACATCGGCCCTTGAAATTTAACCACCCGATACATAAGCGTAAATACGTTTTTCAAAATTTTTATTGAAAAAAAAAAATAATTCAGTCTCTTGCGTATGATGAAAGGAAGGTAAAAACAATATCTCATTCAAAAAACGATTTAATAAGTCATAAAAATATGTGTAAAAAAACTGGTAAAATATTTGTAAACTAAACCAAAAACGAGGTAATTTTTTGTTGACGGGTTGAGTATCTGAAACGCCGCTTTTTCTTTCAGGTTTCGCAACACTGTAATTTCACTTTAACGCCTTCTCCACTAGGCTGCGAAGAAATTATAATACAGCTATTGCCAAAACTAATAAAAGCTACAGAATTTGTTAGAAATAAAAAGTCCACGTTTTAGAGCCATCAGCACTTATGTTCACCTTTTTGAGTAGTCAATCCGGCATGTTCCAGAAAAGTAGTGGAATAAAAATAAAAAATGATTTTAAAAGTAAACTTTTCATTTTTGTTATTCTGAAAAAGTAGTAGTTTGTGTGTTTCATTCTTTCGTTCGAACTGAACTTCGAAAATAAAGCTTGGATAACTTGTGCAGTAACTAGTACTGACACGAACCATATTTTCAATTTTATTTGTTTTTTTATAATTACAAACCAGCACTGAATTGAACCATATTTTCAATTTCATTTTATATTTTTGCCCAAACAACGACGTGGAAAATTTTTTATCTGATGCTTGTTATTTTATAAGAACAAAATTTAAGGCCATGACAGATAACACTTTGCCGCTTTGCGTGATGTTTAAAACTTTAACAGAAAAGCGCGAAGCAAAAGGTGAATGTCACAATGAAGACTTTGGCAACGCTCACGATTTGTTTATCTACAAAACTGGTTGTTAATTTTTATATTTAATTATTTCTTATGATAATAGAAGTTATAAATATTATTGGACGAACTTCTGAAACTGGTTTTAATTGTTTTCTTAGTGCATAAAGCTTTGGAGCTATTAGAAAAAACTTCAACGAGCAAAAATATAAGCGTTGCTGAACTTTTCGCTTCACGTTGCGTTAAAAGTACTTTATGTGACATGTTTCTTATATGTAAGTATGTATGTTTTATCTTCGATGTCAAAGCGAATTTGCAACGCAAAGCGAAGAAAAAGCTTTATCTGATACGACGAGTGATTTTTTGCTATTATCTTTTTGGCAACACTAGTTTTGACAGCTCACGCACGTTTTGTATCTTGTGTCACTGTCAAACATCTTCAGTTTGGTCTATAATTTAATCATGAATCGTCTTACAAACGAACAACGCTTGCAAATTATTGAATTTTATTATCAAAATGCGTGCTCTGTTAAGAAAGTTCATCGCGCGCTTCTTCCATTTTATGGTCAGTTTAATCGACCTACTGAGGCTTCTATTCGGGCTATTGTAAAAAAATTTCGCACCAAATTTACATTATTGGACATTGAACCACCAACACGCTTACGTAGAGTGCGAACTGAAGAAAATATCGCAGCCGTATCGGACAGTGTTGGTGATGACCGTGAATTATCGATTCGGCGCCGTTCGCAGCAATTGGGCCTCTGTTACTCCACTACGTGGAAAATTTTGCGGAAGGATTTGGGTGTGAAGCCTTATAAGATACAGCTGGTGCAAGATTTGAAGCCAAACGACCTACCACAACGCCAAATTTTTGGTGAATGGGCTCTTGAAAAGTTAGATGAAGATCCACTTTTTATCGAAGAATTGTGTTCAGCGACGAGGCTCATTTTTGGTTGAATGGATACGTGAACAAGCAAAACTGCCGTATTTGGAGTGAAGAGTAGCCAGAAGCATTGCAAGAGCTACCAATGCATCCACAAAAAACAACCGTTTGGTGCGGATTATGGGCTGGCGGCATCATTGGGCCGTATTTCTTCAAAGATGATGCGAATCACAACGTTACTGTGAATGGTGAGCGCTAGCGTGCGATGATAACAAACTTTTTTTTGCCCAAAATGGAAGAGCTTGACTTGCATGACATGTGGTTTCAACAAGACGGTGCCACATGCCACACAGCACGCGAAACAATGGACCAATTGAGAGGCGAGTTCGGTGAACAGTTTATTTTACGCTTGGGACCAGTCAATTGGCCGCCCAGATCGTGCGATTTAACGCCTCTAGACTATTTTTTGTGGGGCTATGTTAAGACTAAAGTCTATAGCGACAAGCCCGCTTTGATTGACGCACTGGAAGCCAACATTGCCAACATTATTCGTGAGATACCGGCCGAAATGTTGCAAAGAGTATGCCAAAATTGGACTAAGCGGATGGACCATTTGAGGCGCAGCCGCGGCCAACATTTGCATGAAATAATCTTCAAAGATTAAATTATATCGACCCAACTATCGATCCAAATAAATATTTCATGCATTTTTCTGAATTTTATGTGTTTTTTTTTTTTTTTTTTTTGAATTTCCGATAGTTCTTATAAAATCACCCATTGCTTCTTTTTGTGTAAAAGTAGTTTCAAGAACCAGACAATTGCAACTGCAAATTAATGTTCGAAAACAAAACACAAATGAAAAGTAAAGAGGAAAATGTAGAACACCAAAGCTTGAAATTGAAGTGATTTCAAACTATTTCCACTTCAAAGTAGAATCCAGAACATACCCGAATGTTGAAATAAAAGTGTTCACGTTTTTGGACCTTCACGTAACTGGATGTTCAAGCTTTCGCGAGTCGACTGTAGTTCTTTAAAGCTGGTTATTATAAAAATATAATAGTTTTTATACAACATGTACAAATAAGCATGTAAAGAATCTTGTTTGCTGCTGCTTCCAAAAAAAAAAAACAACAACAACAAAACATCAAAATAGAAATAAAAATAGTTACATAATGATTCTATGTAAACAGTATCATCGTGCATGCAACTATAGACAATCTATGTAAGTATTTGTAAGAGTGTGAGTGGCAAAAAAGCTGGAGTTATTCTTTTTATTTTGCATTCATTTATTAATAGATACAATTCCACACATGCACACACACATACACACACATAAACGCTCACTTCGGCCTGCATACAAACAAGTACGCTTGTGTGTGTGTGCACTCTTATTCTCACAAATTAATTATCTGAATACGAAACAAGGACCTTTCATTAGCAGCTTAATTTATGGAGTGCTTAGAAGTGTGGAATTCCATACCAGGCATTTAACTTTGCATCGTGTCGAGTCCAGTTGTAATGAGCCAAGCAGCAGAAACATACAATTTCAGACAAATAAACTAATACTGCCAGCGTCATATATTAAACATACGTACGGCAACGTAACTTAGTAAAGCGGGTAGCAGTTAAAAAGGACCTAGAGAAAGGGGGGGGGGCGGTTAAGGGGGGTTTAAATTAAACCGCTACAAACTGAACAACAATGAACGAACGGATGAATTAAGCACTGAACGGAAGTGTGTTGCATTTTAAAATGTATATTTATGTACTCCACTGCTGTTAAGCTGCTACACGTGTACTTGTGTGTGTGTGTGTGTGCTAGGGAGTGTGTGAGTATGTTGGTGTCAGTCTACTTATAAATACTTACAACCTGACTGATCACATTTATTATTATTGTTTAGACTAATGGAAAATACTCACTTTTAGGTCCATGGCTGCGTTTGGTAGTGGGAGTGCTATATAAATATTTTTAATGTATACGAAATTAAAAAAAAGGAAAACAAGAATATAAAAATATTTATATGAGAAAATTAGTAATTTTCCTTTCCACATGTGAACATACAATATGCTTATATGTATGTATGCATTAGGTGGATGCTGTTCAGGGGCAACAAAAAAAAAATAGTTCTTGTCGTATCTAGTTTTTCTTGTTGGGCAAAAAATAAACAAATAGGTTTTATCCCACATTCTCGAAATAACGTTTCTAACGTTTAGAAAAGCAAAAAATCTGATTTATAGCAAACTAAGTGATTTAATCGCAACACGTTTAACCGCATTCAACTTGTCAACAAATAGCCTAAAAACCAATTCTCTGATGCACAAAATGCTGGCGAACGTTAACGTCTGATGATATTCTATTCATTAGTTTGTGAGTTATTGTGCTAAGAGTGACGCTACTTTTGTTATTTTCAAAACATTGGATCAAAAACAATTTCGTGTTTGAATTTTACTCTGCTTCTTGATGGGGAAAAATACCATTCAAGCAAAGCAATGGCTTGATAAGTGTCAAGGAGACTGACTGAAAGCGTGATGAGGCAGAGCGCAGTGGATGTCCCAATGAGACTGTAACACCTGAAAACATTAAAAAAAAATCCAAAAAATCGTTTTGAATGATAGATAAAGATATCAAAAAACGTGTTGGCTTTATATTGCATGAGCATTTGACTATGAAAAAGCTCTGTTCAGTGGCGTGGGTGCCGCATTTGCTCACTGGTGACCAAAAACGAGAACGTGTTTCTGAGCAATGTTTGGCAATGTTTAAAAGTAAACCGAAAGTTTTGCGTCAATATGTGACAATGGATTACACATGGAACCACTTCGGCATCAAAACGATCATCATCTGAGTAGACAGCAACTGGTGAACCTCGCACAAAGCGGCCGAAAGCACAACAATCGTCAGGAAAGTTTATGGCCTCGGTATTTTGGAATATCCAACTATCTTGAGAAAGGAAATACCATCAACAATGAATATTATATTGCATTGTTGGAGCGTTTGAAGGCCGAAATTGCAAAGAAGCGACCGCATGTGGCAAGGAAACAAAATTTGTTTTATCAAGACAACACACCGTGTCACAAGTCAATCAAAACAATGGCAAAACTACATGAATTAAACTTCGACTTGCTCCCACATCCAACGCGTTTGCCAGATTTGGCTGCCAGCGACTACTGGCTGTTTGCAGACCTGAAAAACTGCTTGCCGGTAAGAAATTTCGCGCGAATGAAGACGTTATCGCTGAAACTAAGGCCTACTTTGAGGCAAAAGATAAATCGTTCTACAAAAGTGATATTGAAATGTAAGAGCAGCACTGGATGAATTGCGTTGCTCTTGATGGAGATTACCTTGAACTATGTTTTCTGTGTTAGGCCCGGGAGTTTTCAGCCCATGGTATGTATGTATATAACATTAAAAAAAATATTAAAAAAAAAAATAAAAAATAATCTTATATAGTAAGTCAATCTCTTAATAGGAGGACTTTCAATTTTAGGGTCTGGCCTGAAGAAGGTTGCGTTCTGCTGTTTCAGTCTTGACGGGAAATACCACATGAGAATGCAGGAGAGGAAGTTAAATCTTTCACTTAATAACTTCTGTAGAAGTTGCAGAGACGAGGAGGAAGTAGAGAGTGTTGAGCACTTTCTCTGTCGGTTTCTCATTTAAGGGCTTTGCATCTAGGCATACCGATTCTGCGTGACTTGGTGGAGGTATCGGAATATGATATACTCGTAAGTGGATTGGACTCCTTTATCCGACCCGTGATTTGGTTCTGAACCAGTGATATGGGCAAAGCCAAAAAAGGTCCACCGCAACCAAAAAATTAAAAGTTATTAAAAACAAACAGATAAACACCAAAATTATATTAATGAAATCATTTTAGCCATAATTTTTTTAAATTAGATGAATATTCCCACGGCTGTACTGCACAAATACAATTTCTCACTGCTGACAATGATTTTTTTCAAGTTTTTTTTATATTATAAAAATTCTGGGTATCCAAAAACTGCACCCATTTTCACATGACGGTGATAAAATAACAGCATAGAGAACTACATATTCGTGCAAGAAAATATTATAATATAAGTGTATGAATTGTATCTATTTTTTTAAGAATAAATTTGGTGAAAATATAGTAATATTTTAATGTTTGAATTATTGTGGAAAAAATTTCACGTTCGACATGTCACGTATCGACCGAAAATATAAGTAAAAGTATACAAACAAACCATAACATTGTTAGGTAAAATTCTGAAATTAATTGCAAGACGATATTGCGTAAGGTTTCGCTGAAATACTCCTTTCTAAGTGCAGACGCGAGAACTGCTTACACTTTTGTCACGTTCGACCCACAACTTATTTTAAAATTTTTTGTTTTATTCGAGATTGCATTTGCTATTAACTTTAATATAAATTACAGTATTCGCTATTAGCTACAGTTTAACATTAAATCGAACCTAAAAGTTCTTTTAGTTTTTTTTTTTTTGCTTTTTAGTTTTCAACACAAAGAATGTCACGTTCAACACCAGGGTTTTACCCATATGTAGAGATACATAACACACCCAGGCAACACAAAGGGACTGTTTTGGACACAAGTGGGCTGGCTTTTCAATGGCTGGCAGCCTGTTAAATCTAACCTAAGTCAAGCTCTTCGTTAACCATGTCTTTCCATTACGAAGGTCATGGCTCTCATGGACCAAGATGATGCAATTATATATCGATAACAGCAATATTGATGCTGTTATCGATATCTGCTTCTTTATTTATACGCCTATGGAATAAAAAACTTTAGAGGCTAAAAATATCTTAATTAAAAAGTGTATCATACACTTCCTTATAATCTAGCAACAATTTGAAATTATACCGATAGAGAATAATCATCATTTACAATATTATTAATTTTATTATATATTATATTATATATAATAATTATATATTACATTATATAAGTCTCAGTTTACACACATCAGGTTTTCTTGATCAATTCTGCTTCAATTTGCTTTTGAACTTGCATTTATGTTCACACACAAAAGCTTTGTGTCCTCAAGTTTAAGTATTTTCGACTTCAAGTTTTCATACTTTTTGCATTTCATTTTAAACTTGATGGTACCGTCAAGTCTGCACCCTTTTCCGTTCTCCTTTCTCCGTTCTCTCACAAGCTCAAGACTTGACGAGTCAAACTTGATGTGTGTAAACTGGCACTAATATTAATGGTTCTGTTACAATTCTCTCCGTGTCGATAAAGCCAGTCATTGATACTCTGGCAATATTGGACAAAGTAGATAATGCTGTTGTAATAGCCGTAGTTATTACTCCTGTAGAGGTCTCTCTTTTCGTAAAAGTTCCTGTTTTGGTAACGGAAACTGTTTCTACTTGTGAAGTTTTGGACTGCCATTAGATTTGCTTACGATTGCAGGATGTTTAAAATCTTTGATAGTCTTTGGTTTAATATCATAATTGCTCATGATGGCTCCCTAGTTCTTTATTAGGTTGCTGAATATTTCCATTTTTATTAACTGTCTTCTCTTTGTCGACTTGTGCTGAAATACTTTCTCTTTTAACTGCTGTTAGCTTTTCATGTTTTCTTTGTGGTGTTTCTGTTTTTGGCTTTGGCTGTTTTCATTCAACAGCTGCGTAATTTGATTGACGTAGTGTGGGACTTTAGTGAATGCTAAAGCGAATATTCTCTCTCGAGGGTTTAGTCGAAGCAGACCTATTTAGGTTCTCGTTATTAATCCTTAGGAAAGTATAGAGTCTTAAAGTCAGCCTGCATATTCAGCGTTGTCTAAATACTCAAACAGGGGGGTTACTTTCTATTGCGATGTGAAAGAAAAATCGAAGAATTGGTACCCTGTATTGCGTTTTCGTATTTTCTTTTCGCATTTAATTTTCCATTTCGCACGTTTTATTTGATCATTTTTTGTTATTGTTTATTTTGTGATACAAGTATTACTTCAATTTTAAAATATTTCGCAAAAAAGCTCGCGCAGACAGCGCAGCATACCAAATTATACTCTTATCGTATCTACCTTTCGCATCGAACTTGCTTTTGCATCGCAATAGAGCGTAACCCCCCAGAGGTATTATGTGACCCGTACCTATCTTTTCTGTTGACAGATGGGAGTTAGGAGACTGTATTTGAAAGGCTATTTGTTGATATCTGAACACCTCAGCATGTAGAGTATACTCTCTCTGTGCTGTACTGGGCTATAACACCGACAAAGACCCTCTCCCTCACATTTGTGCGATCAAAACTGAACACACAAAAATAAAAATGCTTCGTTATGGGAATAAAACCGTTTCATTCACGATTGTTTCATTAATACCATGAAAGGTTTAATTTAATTTCGGTTATGAAAGCTTAATTAATGGAATGCAAATTTTGCATAGCACCCGTTAATTATTATTTTTTTTTTTTTTTTTTGCCAAATTCATTAACGTTACGATAACCGTGTTACGAAAAACTCTTGAATGTAACTGTAAGAATTTAGTTTTAGCTCCTAAACAGTGTATTAAGTGTAGAGAAAATATTACATTGTATTAACGTAAGAGTTACGTAACTGCAACGGAGGGATGTAGTTAAAGTAATGAAAGTATTTCAATATATTGTACAAACGTAGTACTTTCACCACATAGATAATCGGTAGCTGATTTGGTAGAGTGCTCGACGAATAGTGGTACGGCCGTAGGTTCGGCTCCTGCCACGGGCTGTGGATGTTACTGCAGGCAAGCAAAATATCTTCGCAAATTTTGTTTTTATTAAAAAAATGTATTTGCAATGAAAACGTTTTCTCATAAATGAACAAATTTCATTCTATTTACGATTTATTTTTTTTTTAATGAAACAATCATGCATGTTCTGAAAAACGCAAATCGCATAAATTTAGCGTTTTTGATTTGAAAACGCCAAATAGGTGCTCTGAAAAACGTATAACGCAAGAAATATGGTTTTGCGATTTGAAATCGCCAAATAGGTGTTCTGGAAAATGCATATCGCTTAAAATTGGCGACTTCAACTCGCATGTGTATATTGAAGTGAACTGATTGAATTTGCTAAAACTGAACTTGCAAAAGGCAATAAAATTATTCACTATTAAACATTTATTATTTTTTCCTTTTATTTCAATAAAAAGTTTAAAGAATTTTACACATTTTCATTAAGAAAACTAAATTGAAAAATTTGTCTATTTGTTGTCAAATTTTTTTTCGTTTTATATTACTACCAAAAAAAAAAACTCCTAAGCGCCAGTAAATCCTGCGTTCCTCAGAACACCTAAAAATCAATTAAGCGTTTTTCAAAACGCATTGCGGTTTCAGACTGCGCGTTCCCGAAACATGACTGAATACTCATAACCTGAAAAAAGCTTTACGTTAGCTCGAAAACACCGACCAATATTATTGCAAAATATCGTTATATCTGAGAAAGATCAGTTTCAATAAATTTTAAAATAACAAAATATAAGCAAAAGTGCAAAACGCGGACTACTACGGATACGAAAACAGACAATGAAAACGTTAAAGGTAGGAACAATGTTCTTGTATTACAACCGAGATGCTATCTATAGGAGATGGCTTGAGGAAATCTAAGATCACCCAGACGTCTTCCTCGCATATCATTATTGATACATATTAACATTCTAAGAACGACGACGTCTCAATTCGCTGCCTAACGGACTTATTGACCCACCCTCGTACATTGTGCATAATTTTCGATTTACGTTTGGCGAATTCATTAATCAGGTGCTTGACATTTAACGCGCCATCGCTGGCTTAGCTACAAATCCAGTGTAATTGATTCACCCTCAACAAAACAAAAGAGATGATTATGATGACAGCAGGTTGTCGTCGGCTTTATTATAAAGTGACAACTTTTATGGAATTTTAAACTCAATTTCTTAGAAAAGTTTGCACCTTCCTATTGCAAGCACACACACACACACACACGCATACTTCAATATAAATGTTCAAGCTTTTTATGGGGGTATAAAAAAAATTCCTATGCATATGTTGGTATATATATAAAAGAATTATTTCATACATATCTACTCGTTAAAGTGAATGCAATTAAAGCATTGTATAGAATTATGCTAATTTAGTAATGTTTTTCATATAAATATTTAAAAATACCCACACTTTGGTTCAAGTGTTGCAACACACAACCTCTGGTGGGCGAAACACATGCAATTATAAAATGAATTATTCAAATCTTTACAGCTGGTGGTAATAAAATGTTTACGATAATACTTTTCTATGCGGCTTAAACAATTTTCTCAGAAAATAAACCGGAGTTGCTGCAACAGGAACATTAACAATTGGTAAATTTATGGATTTTTATGTACTCGTTTTAATAAATTTCTATATTAGAAAAGTGGTAATTAGAGTTAATGAGGTTTTCGTAATTATTATATATATTTGGTTAAGACAAATTTTATATACAGGGTGTCCCAGTACTCAACGTCAGGCAGGAACAAGATGACAAGATTGAGCATGAGAAAAATTAGAAAAAAAAAAATAAAAAAATATATGCAATGTCTTTATACCCTTCACAAAAATGTCAAGGGTATATATAAGTTTGTGATTCCAATTGTAATTTCTACAGTTTTTTTTTTGCGACCCTATAAAGTATATACACTGAAAGAATTATGCGTCATATATTTAATGAAACTGTTTCATTAAATATTTTTCATTAATCCAATGTAAACTTTTCGCGATATGCATGAAACTTCATATAAATTATGAAATAGTTCCATCAGAATGGTTTCATTAAGTTTCGCAGTTTCATTAAAAAAAATCATTGGATTTATGACTACAACAAAATTAATTTTTTTTTAAATTCTTTGAATTTTGGTAAGATTTATTAATGGGCATTTGTTAATCTTAAGCTACAGTTTAAAAAATATCAAGTTTTTCTATTAAAATGTAAGTTTTATGAGTTTCTTAACTCCAATGAAATAGAATTCATTAGATTAATGATAAATAAATTTCTGGCTACGAACTTGGGTATGTATGTACATATGTGTATGTACTCAAATCAGCATAATAATAGTTTAAAAAATTTAAATACCAGTCTATTGAAATCATTTGAATTAATAAAATCTGTTTTATTTGGTGAGTACTTGTTCAACATTTTCTTTTATCATAATTTGCTACAATTTCACAAAAGCAAGGAATAGTATTTTTTGTGTAATGAAATAAAGTATCAATGAATAAATGTAATAATACCATTGATCTTATTACGTACATTTGTGAACATATTTTATTAATGTGTGTTATGATATTATTTCATTAAACAAATGTAACTATTTCACTGATTTAATGCTAATTTTTCAGGTGCTCAATGAATAATAAAAGATAAATGAAATAACTTCATCGACTTATGAAGGAGTTTCATATTTTTAATGAATATATTACATTAGTACATATAAGTTATTTCATTAAATAAATGTTACTTTTTCATTAATTTAATGTACAGTTTTTATGTGCTTTATGAAGTTGATTCTTTGATCTAGAGAAATTATTTCACTAATCATATGATTTGTCTTTCATACTTTTAATGAAAATAAGTCATGTTTCTTATTAAAATGTTTCATTACTTTTATGAAGGTTTTCATTAAAATAATCTAGTGAAATTTGTTTCATTATTTCTATGAAAAGTTACAATGGTTGAAAAATAATGAAAAAATTCATAAAAGTAATGTCAAAATTCAGAGAAGTTGACAAAAAAAATTTTTCAGTGTATATTCCGAATCAGAATTAATGAAAAAGTCGATTAAGCGATGTCATTGAAATACCGTTTCTGAGAAAACCATTACATATAGAAACTTTTTTTTTCACCATTCTATTACTCCATCGTGTCATGTATCTGGTTTTGAAATTCAGTAATATCGGTTCACGTATAGCTGAGATATACACAGAGAAAACAGTACCTAATATATACATAGTAAAATAGAACAAAATGTATAAGATTTCAAGAAGAAATTCTTATTATTTTTATAAGGAAAACCTTTTTGAAAAAATTAATAAGAAAACTTGGGGTTTTTACTAGATACTGGTCTTGTTTTTTTCAAAAATGTTTTCTTCTTGATTTTACTAGGTTTCCTTTTAGTTTTTTTCAAAAAGATTTTCTTCCCTATTTCATAAGGATGTCTTTTTGTTTTTTTTTCAAAAAGGGTTTCTTCTTGATTTTATTAGGCTTTCTTTTTGTTTTTTTCATAAAATTTTTTTTCTCTATTTCATAAGGTTTTCTTTTTGTTTTTTTCAAAAAGGTTATCTCCTTAATTTTATTAAACTATCTTTTTGTTTTTTTTTTTTCAAAAAGATTTTCGTTTTGATTTAATAATGCCTCTCTTTGTTTTTTAAATAATACTTCTGGATTTTGTTTGATATTATTATTGATTTTTTATTAATATATTTACTTAGAAGCTAATATAATACAAGTAATAACAAAAATTAAGTATTATTAACAGTATTTTTTTACACGAATAACTTTAGTTCATTGTTCAGAACCATTCACACATGAATGGTAAATTCTGAAAGGTACTTAAATGAAAATATATACATATATTTTTTATAAACATTATTTTGTACGAACAATATTTCTTCTCCATTCCCTTAGGCCTGCTTTGAATTTGATCAACTCCCCAGTATATTTTTGGTCCACTTTACTGAATAAATTTTCAACGTCTTCAATTTCCATTTTTTTTAAATATGGCTGTTGATGTAATTCCAAAACTTAAAAGAATGTGGCACGTTTCATCACAGAGTTCCCAAGATTTAAAAATTGGGAAAATATCTATATTTTCTGTTAAACTCTATTGACCCGCCATTACTCAAACTTTTATTGACATCGTTTGTTTTTATACCAGTCTTTTTTTTTGTTGAAATTACATTAAAATGTATTAATTTTTGTAATTTTGTATGACATTTTTTGGAAAAAAAAAAATTGTTTGCTTTGCTTCAAGCTTCACACGGCTATTAAGCATTATGACTGAAAGGTAAAAATTTTTTTTTTTTTCAGATATTGATCCATACATACCCGAGATATAGCCTAAATCGGGTTGTTTTTTTTTTTTTTTGACTTGGACCAGTACTCAGGGGATGACCCCTACATATGCAGTGCATTGTACCAGAACTAGGAAAATAGGTTATGAGGAGGGGGAAAGAGGGAGTAGTGATTGTGAACATTTGACTTGAACCTTCCAACGTTATAACAGACAGGAAACACGTCTGCAGGCAACTTGTTCCACAGACGAAGCGTACGGCCAAAAAACGAATTCGCTCTGTAATGCGTAGTACAATTCCTCAGACAATCAACCACAAATGGATGAGCTCTGAACGATGGGCGCGTTCTACGTAAAAATGTGCGCGTTTCGGAAACAATATCCCTGATCTCGTCAGAGCAAAATTCATTGTAGTAACGATAGAACAGAGTAACGCACCCCACACTGCGTCGATGCTCCAGTGAGTCAATAGAGTTGGATACCCTACTGTCACCGATGAGCTTCTTCGCCCTCTCCTGCACACGGTCGAGTAACCCCAAAATAGACTTTGAGACACCGGCCCAAACATGAGAGCTGTATTCCATTTTCGGTCGAATGCAGGTGGTGTAAATAGTAAGGAGATCGGATGGAGTGAAGTACATCTTACACGGTTTCAAAAAACCGAGGCACTTGAATGCTTCTTTAGAGACATGAAAAATATGTTCAGTCCAGCGAACATGACACTGTATCTTCATTCCAAGAATAGCAAGAGCATCCAATTCCTCAATATTTATACCATCCATGTGTACGGATGAAGCAGCATCTGCGGTCGTTTGTTTATGTGTTAATAAGCAACATTGGGTCTTACGAGCGTTAAAGGCAACCCTGTTTTTACGACCCCACTCGGAGATGAAAATGTCGCGTAAGTGAATTTAAACAACTTTTTTTTTTGCTTAAAAGCAGTTCTGGTAATAAAATGAGGTTATATAAATATGGAAAATGAAAATTTCCGATATCGGTCCACATATACCCGAGACATAGCTTAAACCGGGTTTTTCATGAAAATGTCACACAACCGAACTTAAACAACATTTTTTGTTTAAAATCAGTTCTGGTAATAAAATAAGGTTAAGTATTTCAACATACTGGAGCACCGTGTCACTAACTTAAACTTTCGGGGAAATCTAGGAAGTCAAATTTAGCTGTTCTGACTGGCAAAATAAAAGAGTTTTCTAGATTAAGCATTAAATTATTAAGTCTAGCCCAGCCAACAATAGAATTCAGGTCATCATTCAATTAACGACACATATCCTCTAGAAGGGCAACACGATTAGATATTTACAACTGAATATATTTCTTTATAATTAACAACTTTAAGAATATCATTGACAAACATGCTGAATATAAGGGGACCAAGAACAGATCGCTGAAGTGCACCAGATATAACTCTCCTCATGCCCGACAACTTTCTTTGAATATATTTGAACTGAGTGAGAAGTTTTTTTTTTAGATTTTCTCTTCTGATTTTTCTTATGATGATTACACTCAGTTCTGTCATCCTGTTTCGGCTTGACGTTAAGTTCTGGGACACCCTGTACATTGTGTATTCTTTATATATGAAAATCAATATCAAAATCAACACTGGGAGCTAATACCTTGTATCTCAAATAATAAATGCACATTAAAGCGCGCCGAAGTTTCCAACGTACAAGTAGTTACCCCGTGGCGTCTATAAGATTCTTCCAGCGAGAAGTATACCTGGCGAAGAACTCTTGTTGTTGCAGCATAACTGTGATGATACACTGAGTATGCTGCTTTGTGTATTTTTTTCTTGTAGTTCCTTTATGTTTTCTTCCAATTAAATGTGTTATCTATAGCATAGACTATCGACTGTACATATCTGTATGCTAGATGACACATGTTGTAGTGGCAAAAAAAAAACTAAACATAGATCACTTGACAGCTGTCAAAATGGAGCGGCGACCATTTTGGGAGCAAGTTTTGCTTTCGCATACACCAAACCAGGACACTCTGCTTTCTGAAGCAAAGAGGCGGAGGAGTCCCTCATTTCTAGCATGACTTACGTTGGTCCCCCAAAACCTGTACCAAGTATAAACATTCTGGTTGTGTTTTTAACCTAAAATCGCAAGAAGGGGAATTAATTTCCCTAATAATTTTAGTGCATACCGGTTTTCAGGGCCCAATAATTGCACGACGTGCTGTTTTTCTGGCAACAGATACCTGTGCTGTAAGGAACCAGAGGTGTTGTTTACACGGGTGAGTTGGTTAAGGGCTGATGTTCTTAATAGACTTCGGCCTACCTAACTTATTTCTGACTAAATCTTTAATGTCATACTTAGCAACTATATTTATTATAAGTACATATGTATATATTTGTGTCTAAATTAAGAAAATTTGTTATTATAAATTTCAAAAATAAACTAATTTCAGCTTCCAAGATCTCATATTTGTTGGTATAATTATATCAAAGCATACAAATGAATATTTAATAATTTACTATCCTACATTTGCATATAAATATAAATAAAGTTGGTATTTATTTTACTGTACATGATACTATAATTTCTTCCTCTTTATTACTTTACATTCTACATTTGTGCATGATACCGAATTTCCCAATTATTTTTTTTTATTGTTGGCAAAAACAAATATTTTCGTCTTGCAGACAATAAAATGATGTCCCAGTAAACATTAGGAGGAACTTTCAAACATAAGCCAAGCTTCAGCAAACAAAAAATTATCACTAAAAAAATAAAACGAATCTAATATTGAACAACAGATCTCTGTATTAATAAATAAAACTAAGTTGAAAAGGCTTCAAAATGAAGAAAAGTCTAATAAACATTAAACAAATTTACAACAATATGCTATTGATGTCGTAGCTATAAATGCTGCTAGAAATAATAGCCGCCATGCAGTCAGCTACTTAATAATTTTTGAAACATCAACAGAGCAACTTGCATCACTTCAATTACCTTACGTTTGCTGCTTTTTTCCTTAACTCTGTTTATTCTCTCTCTCTGCTTCTGGTACTTTTTTCCTACTCTTCACTTTACTACATTTTTCTTTGTTTTGTTTTTAATCTCGTCTTTTCCCTTTCACTTCACTTGTTTATATCTTACTTCATAGATATGCGTCTCTCGGAATTACAATCCTCTCTGCTCTGTCAGTTTATCTTATGTTTTATTGTTTTCAATGTTTTAAATAATTTACTTTGATATAAAATAGAAATAACCCTTGAAAAAATCGACAAAAAATCGACGAAACGTCGGTTACAATAATACTTAATACTTAGTGTTTTAATTATGGAAGATACTATGTCTTACCAGCTAAACCAGAAATGGAAAAAAACGCTTAACATAAGGAATTGGCCAATACATAAAACACAAATTTATTCATTAAATCAATTCCCTTTTCTCTCCTTTTGTCATGTCGTTTCCGTTCTTATATTATCTTCTTTTGTCTTTTTTACTTTACTGCTTTTTTTTTGTTTTTTTTTTTAAATTTGCTGATTTTTCTTTTCTTTTCTTTTCTTTTCTTTTCTTTTCTTTTCTTTTCTTTTCTTTTCTTTTCTTTTCTTTTCTTTTCTTTTCTTTTCTTTTCTTTTCTTTTCTTTTCTTTTCTTTTCTTTTCTTTTCTTTTCTTTTCTTTTCTTTTCTTTTCTTTTCTTTTCTTTTCTTTTCTTTTCTTTTCTTTTCTTTTCTTTTCTTTTCTTTTCTTTTCTTTTCTTTTCTTTTCTTTTCTTTTCTTTTCTTTTCTTTTCTTTTCTTTTCTTTTCTTTTCTTTTTTTTCTCTTCTTTTTTTTCTTTTCTTTTCTTTTCCTTTCTTTTCTTTTCTTTTCTTTTCATTTCTTTATCCTTTCTTTTTTCCCTTCATTTCTTTTTCTTTGTCTTCTTTCTCTTCTTTCGTTCTCCTTTCTTCTAATCCTTTTCTTCCAATTTTTTCGTTTGTTTCTTTACTTAACCGTTTTTAATTCCTTTGTTATTTTCTTTTCTTTCCATAACTGTACTTTCTTTTCATTTCTTCGTTTCCTTATTATTTTATCTTGTGTCTTCTTTTCTCTCTTCTTTTATATTATTCCCTTTCCTTTTCATTTTTTCGTTTCTTTCTTTACTTAACCTTTTTTTATTTCCTTTGTTCTTTTCTTTTCTTTCCATAACTTTACTTTCTTTTCATTTTTCCGTTTCCTTATTATTTTATCTTGTGTCTTCTTTACTCTCTTCTTTTATATGATTCTCTTTTCTTTTCTTGTCCCTTTTTCGTTTCTTTCTTTACTTAACCTTTTTTTTATTTCCTTTGTTCTTTTCTTTTCTTTCCATAACTTTACTTTCTTTTCATTTTGCCGTTTCCTTATTATTTTATCTTGTGTCTTCTTTTTATCTCTTCTTTTATATTCTTCTCTTTTTTTTTTCTTCTCTTTCTTCCTTTATATTTGTTTCTTTTAATATTTGTGTTTTTTTTTTCTTGTTTTTGTTTTAAATTTCTGCTCTGTCTGTTTCTTCCATCATTTGTTTTCTTCTTTCCTTTCGTTCTCATTTTTTGTTTTTTTTGGTTAGATTCCTTATCTTCTTTCATATTTTACTTTTCATATCATTTATTTTCTTTTCTTCTTTTCCGTTTCTTTTTTTAAAATTATTTTTTGCTTTTGCCTTTCCCTAATTTCACAGCATCATACAAGTGTCTTATATTTTACATGTTGTTTTTCAATTTAATTTTTATTTCATCAATCCATTTTGACTTCCTTAACTTTAAGGTCCGACCCATCTGCGAAATAAACTGCCCGCAGACGTATTTCCTCTCACCTAAAATGAAAGAAGATGCAAATCAAACGCTCGCAAAGACAACTTTCTCATCCCTCTCCTAATCTATTATCCCAGTTCCGGGACAATGCTTTGCATATGTAGGGGTCGTCCCCTGAGTAATAGTCTTAATTTAAAAAGAAGGCAAAATACTCATGAAAGTATGAGTACAACTTATGGGACAATATGAACGATTTTTAAGCTTATTTTTGTTGGGCATATTAATATACATACAGATGTATTTGTTGTTGTTAACTTACATTTATAAAGCTTACATATCATGTACATAAGTATGTATGTGTGTATATATATTTGATATACCTGCTTCTTTTCCAGCAAGAACCCATAAAGACAAACTTAGCAAAATGTTTAAAACAAACTTGTATATATGTATGTATGTGTGTGTGTGTGTGTTTGTTTGTATGTATATTTGTTCAAGTTACATAGAATGTGCTTTAGGATGTTGCATGGATTTTCGGTCAACAAGTTTTGCCAGTCAAAACAATTACACGCTTTGTTGCGCATTTGTTGTTGTAGCAGCCTATTGTCATGGCTTACACGAGTAGACAAATTGTTATTGGCAAAATTATAATATAACACCTCATTGTCTTTAATTGAATGCACGCAAAGAGGCTCAAGTGCTGAGTTTGTCTTTTGTTTTACATTTTTATTCATTTCAAATGCACACACACACACACACACACACACACATACATGCATACTTATCGTATGTGTATAACGCTACCTTTATTGCAACATAGTCATATCTCAAAAAATTAACTTTTCGAGTTAACAATGCAGAATTGTTAACAGTACTACCTTTTATATTGTGCCAAAATTTTATTTATTTTACATATAAACTGTTTCCTTTAGGAGATATTTTCTAAAAAAAAATTTCTAAGACTTGTACACGCAAAGAAAAAGCAGTTTGATATATGGTTATAGCAACAATAATATATTATTGGTAGAAATGGTTTATTATAGATTTAATTATAGTTTATTCCCCCTTAAATATGTTCTTGTTTACATTTCGGTAATTGTTACCATCTATCAATTTCAAGATATGATTGCATACAATAATAGCATTTATGAATTTTTTTTTTAACAACAATATTTTTCATCACGCCCAATACCAAAGAATTTATTTTTATCATATGTATGATGAACTAATTTACATGCAACAAATGTAATTTTGCCAAATAAAATTACTATTGCCATCATTAACAACATTTTTGTTCTAGTCTTTGACATTTAATATATTATCGATTATATTTTCTGGATTAAAAATATGTGTTCATTGGTTTTTATTAGAAAAAAAAAATATTTGTAACTGTTGATTAAAACACAAAAAAAAAAAAAAAAAAAAAAAAAAAAAACCTAAAACTTAACAAAAAATAATAATAATTGAATAAATATGTATTCAGAAATCGCGGAAATAAATAGGTAAGTATATTAAGATGTACACCTATATGAGCGGTTGGTAGCCAACAATATTATTATGTAGCCAACCGTATGACACATCATAAGATACATAAAAAAATTCTTAGGTTTAATGATACTATTGATGTGCTGCTGTTACATAGTATGGTTGAATACTATGTAACATCCAATAATTTTTATACGGTTATGTATGAAATTTTAAATTGCCATCACAGAGGAAATGTTAATAATAAATTTTGTTTTGTTGCAGATAATACATACTTCTAGATCAAGGAGAAAATGTTTGCTTAAATTTAAATCAGTCGCCTGCATCCCATATTATTATTGTCGAATTATTAGTAGTTATTTTATCTCTTTGCTTTAAACTTTTTATATTAATGAGTATTGTGTTAATTATTACAGTATTTTTGTATAACAATAAAGCTTTTTATGACGTTGTTATGATTGCTTAATGATTATTTATGAAAAAGTAAGATTGTTTGGTATGATAATATGGTTGAATATAATATTAATATGGTAACTTCAATTTGTACTATGGTTACTCACTATTACAAAAATGTTGAAGCAGAATATAGTATAGTTATATATACATTTTTTTTAACGAAACTATAGTCAGTCCATTGCGTTTTGAATATAACAACCATATACTTCTTCCATATGTCAACCATATACTTTTTTCTAGGTGTATGGAAACTAAAAATTTGAAATGCGTTTTTCTCGAAACAAGCTTTTTTTTAGTTATGACTATGTTGCAATAAAGGAGGGATTTTTCTGTACATACAACCATTAACATTTAAACATCTCTTACTTTATAATTTCTGCCACTTTTTTTGATGACTTTTTTTTTACTGTGTTTGAGTTTTGTGAGTGTTTTTGTTTTTTATTTAAAGATTTTTGCCAACATTAATGCTGCCTATTAAATCGTTGGATATGCAGCAAAAGCCGAATAAGCAAACAATTTGATACATGAGTTTTGAGGAAGTGTTATGGTTGGTTAGATAATCCTATTTAAGTTTCATTTCCATTATGTTTAATTTTCTAATCACAGCAATGGTTGCAAAAGCAACTAATGTTTCGGCTTATGTTACAGTTGAAAAATAAATTTAATTAATTTATTAAAATGGCATTATATATAAATGTGTACGTATGTATGTGTGCTTTTTATTCAATAAAAGTCTAGCAGTTGTACACACACACACACAAACACCAACACACGCATGCATGCACGCATGCAGAATGTTGGTGTAATTAAGGAGATTAAATTTTTAAACAGACACTAGAGACTAAACCAGTTTGACGCAAATCTTTGGGTAAGAATATAGTTAGATAATTTTTTTATTGCTGTTTAATTACAAAACTATTTAGAAGGACATTAAAGTCAGAAACATGCTCACATTACAAAAGAATTAAAACAAGTAAGAGTGTAGTATATTCGGCTGGGCCGAATCTAAAATACCCTTCACGATAGTCACGAATATGTATAGTATATTAAAAATGTGACCTAAATATGCTCGGTTATATATGAACCGATATGGGAATTTTCTATTTTCTGTATTTTAGTAACCTTCTTTTATAACGAGAATTGCTTTTCAGCAAAAAAAAAAAAAAAAAATTTTTTTTAATGGAAAAATCGGTTCAGGCTATATCTCGGGTATATATGGCCCGATATCGAAAATTTTAATTTTCCATATTTATATAACCTTATATCATTACCAGAACTGCTTTTGAGTACAACAAATTGTTTAAGTTCGCTTACGCGATATTTTCATGAAAAACCCGATTTAGGCTATATCTCGGGTATATCTGGACCGATATCAGAAATTTTAATTTTCTCTATTTTCGTAACCTTCTTTTATGACAAGAACTGCTTTTCAGCAAAAAAAAAATGTTATTGGAAAAATCGGTTCAGGCTATATCTCGAGTATATATGGACCGATATCGGATATTTTCTTTTTCCATATTTATATAACCTTATTTCATTATCAGAACTGCTTTTGAGCACAAAAGTTGTTTAGTCGGCATTTTCATCAAAAAACCTGTTAGGCTATACACAGGGTATATATGAACCGATATCGGAAATTTTCATTTTCCATATTTATGTAACCTAATTTCATTAGCAGAACTGCTTTTGAGCACAAAAAGTTGTTTAAGTTCGCTTACGCTGCATTTTCATGAAAACCCCGGTCTATGCTATATCTCGGGTATATATGGCCCGATATCGAAAATTTTTATTTTTCATATTTATATGACCCTATTTCATTACCAGAACTGCTTTTGAGCACAAAAAAACTGTTTAAGTTCGCTTACGCGATATTTTCATGAAAAACCCGATTTGGGCTATATCTCGGGTGTATATGGACCGACATCGAAAATTTTCATTTTTCATATTTATATAACCCTTTTTCATTACCAGAACTGCTTTGAGCACAAAAAAGTTGTTTAAGTTCGCTTACGCGACATTTTCATGAAAAACCCGATTTGGGCTATATCTCGGGTATACATATATGGACCGATATCGGAAATTTTCATTTTTCATATTTATGTAACCTAATTTCATTACCAGAACTGCTTTTGAGCACAAAAAAGTTGTTAAAGTTCGCTTACGCGGCATTTTCATGAAAACCCCGGTCTAGACTATATCTCGGGTATATATGGACCGATATCGGAAATTTTCATTTTCCATATTTATGTAACCTAATTTCATTACCAGAATTGCTTTTGAGCACAAAAAAGTTGTTTAAGTTCGCTTACGCGGCATTTTCTTGAAAATCCCGGTCTAGGCTATATCTCGGGTATATATGGACCGATATCGGAAATTTTCATTTTCCATATTTATGTAACCTAATTTCATTATGAGAACTGCTTTGAGCACAAAAAAGTTGTTTAAGTTCGCTTGCGCGACATTTTTATGAAAAACCCGATTTGGGCTATATCTCGGGTATATATGGACCGATATCGGAAATTTTCATTTTCCATATTTATGTAACCTAATTTCATTACCAGAACTGATTTTGAGAACAAAAAAGTTGTTTAACTTCGCTCACGCGACATTTTCATGAAAAACCCGATTTGGGCTATATCTCGGGTATATATGGACCGACATGGAAAATTTTCATTTCTCATATTTATATGACCCTATTTCATTACCAGAACTGCTTTTGAGCACAAAAAAGTTGTTTAAGTTCGCTTATGCGACATTTTCATGAAAAACCCGATTTGGGCTATATCTCGAGTATATATGGACCGACATCGGAAATTTTCATTTTCCATATTTATGTAACCTAATTTCAATACCAGAACTGCTTTTGACCACAAAAAAGTTGTTTAAGTTCGCTTACGCGGCATTTTCATGAAAACCCCGGTCTAGGCTATATCTCGGGTATATATGGACCGATATCGGAAATTTTCATTTTCCATATTTATGTATCCTAATTTCAATACCAGAACTGCTTTTGACCACAAAAAAGTTGTTTAAGTTCGCTTACGCGGCATTTTCATGAAAATCCCGGTCTAGGCTATATCTCGGGTATATATGGACCGATATCGGAAATTTTCATTTTCCATATATATGTAACCTAATTTCATTATGAGAACTGCTTTGAGCACAAAAAAGTTGTTTAAGTTCGCTTGCGCGACATTTTCATGAAAAACCCGGTCTAGGCTATATCTCGGGTATATATGGACCGATATCGGAAATTTTCATTTTCCATATTTATGTAACCTAATTTCATTACCAGAACTGCTTTTGAGCACAAAAAAGTTGTTAAAGTTCGCTTACGCGGCATTTTCATGAAAACCCCGGTCTAGGCTATATCTCGGGTATATATGGACCGATATCGAAAATTTTCATTTTTCATATTTATATGACCCTATTTCATTACCAGAACTGATTTTGAGAACAAAAAAGTTGTTTAGGTTCGCTTACGCGACATTTTCATGAAAAACCAGGTTTGGGCTATATCTCGGGTATATATGGACCGATATCGGAAATTTTCATTTTCCATATTTATGTAACCTTATATAATTATCAGAACTGCTTTTGAGCAAAAAAAAGTTATTTAGCTTCACCTATGCGACATTTTCATTAAAAATCCGATTTGGGCTATATCTCGGGTATATATATACCGATATCTGAAAAAAAAAATTTTTTGTCTTTTAGTCACCATGCTTAATAAGTGTGTGAAGTTTGAAGCAAAACGAACAACTTTTGTTTTCAAAAATTTTCATACAAATCTGCAAAAAAAAAATGGTTTTTTTCGGAATTTTGAATATATCTCAGCTATACGTGGACCGATATTACTGAATTTCAATAGCAAACCCATGAATCGATGGGGTAAAAGAATGGTGAAAGAAAAAAGTTTCTAAGTCTAATGGTTTTCTCAGAAACGGTATTTCAACAGCGGACAGACGGACAGACGGACATCGCTTAATCGACTTTTCCATTAATTCTGATTCAGAATATATATACTTTATAGGGTCGCAAAAAAAAACTGTAGAAATTACAAACGGAATCACAAACTTATATATACCCTTTACATTTTTGTGAAGGGTATAAAAAAGGAAGCAACTAAAGCAGTACAGAGTAAAACATATACAATCAGCGTCAAAAGTGAGTCAACATCAGTGAAAGTTTTATATTTCGTTTTATTATATTGCTAGTATGAGCACTAGAATAATCTTAGTAACTACAATTAAAAGACTACCTAATGCTCATTTAACCAGTTTCAAAAAATATTCAACAATATTTTATAATACCTTTTAACTAAAACTGTCAAAAATTACGCTTCAAAAGTGAGTAGACAGTTTCCTCCTTCCGAGAAAAAATAAGACTGCATATACATTTAGAGTATACATCGACGTATACTCACTCTTGATCATATATTATTGACTTTTTGTTATAAAGTACAAAAAAATAAATTATATTTAATATCAGCTATTTTTCCTATTACAACGTTATAAATAATGAATAAACAATTTTGTTATTGTAAGTAAAATCGATATGTATAATGTGATTTCCTTATACTACTCGTAAGAAACAAAACACACTACTGGTGTTGACTCACTTTTGATTCTCATAGTATATTTATTAAGTCGTACCGCAACCCTTGATTTTTTCCACTTTATTTCTGATTTTCTTTAATGATCTTCTGTATGAGCCTTTCAACTCTATCTAGTCTTTTTGATAAAGTGTGGCACGACGGGTTGATGCACAAAATAAAGTTAAACTTGCCTGTAAATACTCACAAGCTTCTGGAAAGCTATTTATGCGGTTTCAGAGAAGAAGACTTTATAAGCCCAACTCAGCCAATCGAGGAAGGAGTTCCCCAAGGTAGCATTCTGGGACCTACTTTATATATAATTTACACTTCTGACATGCCAACCAGATGTGGTATTCACACTTCAACTTTTGCAGATGACACAGCAGTGTTCATGAAAACCATAAACAAGCTTCACAAAATTTACCGGAATATATTTCAATATTAGAGAAATGGCTACAGCTTTGGAAAATCAAAGTAAATGAATAAAAATGTACATTCACGCTCCGAAAAAAAAAACGTGTTCGCCTATTCAAATCGGGAAAACAGGGTTGCCTTTAAAGCTCGTAAGACCCAATGTTGTTTATTAACACGCAAACAAACGACCGCAAATGCTGCTTCATCTGTATTCATGGATGGTGTAAATATTGAGGAATCGGATGCTCTTGATGTTCTTGGAATGAAGATACAGTGTGATGTTCGCTGGATTGAACACATTTTTCATGTCTCTAAAGAAGCATTCAAGTACCTCGGGTTTCTGAAACGGTGTAAGATGTACTTCACTTCATTCGATCTCCCTACTATTTATACCACCTATATCCAACCGAAAATGGGATACAACTCTCATGTTTGGGCCGGCGCTCCAAAATCAATTTTGGGGTCACTCGACCGTGTGCAGGAGAGGACGAAGATACTTATCGGTGACATTAGGGGATCCAAATCTATTGGCTCATTGGAGCATCGACGCAGTGTGGGGTGTGTTACTCTGTTCTATCGTTACAATAATGGATTTTGCTCTGACGAGTTTAGGTTATTTATCCTGAAACTCGCACATTTTTTCGTAGCACGCGTTCATCGTCGAGAGCTCATCCATTTGTGGTCGATTGTCCGGGGAATCGTATAACGCATTTAAAAAAGAATGTATTCGTTTTTCCGCCAAACGCTTGCCTGTAGACGTGTTTCCTGTCTGTTATAACGTTCAAGAAGGTTCAAGTCAAATGTTCGCAAATATTACTCTCTTACCGCCTCGTCACAACCTATTTTCCTAGTTCTGGTGCAATGCACTGCATATGTAGGGGTCATCTCCTGAATACTGGTCCAACTTAAAAAAAAATAATAATAAAAAACAACTCACCTATTCCGCTGCATAATGAAGTGAAATACATTGGTATTCATCTCGACCGTCAGCTAACGTGGAAGTCTCACATTGACGCTAAAGTCACTCAATTGAAATTAAAGGTAGCGCAACTAAATTAACTTATGGGCAGAAATTCTACATTGAAGATAGATTGCATATATATATATATATAGTGCTATGGAATTCAGTTATGGGGCACCGCCTCAGCGTCAAACATAGAAAAAATCAAAGGCGCCAAAACGAAATTCTTAAAATTCTACGTAAAAAATTTACGAATTCATAAAGATCTGAGTGTTTCAATGGTAAAAGGAGAATTTTCAAAGTATGTGACACGGTGTATCAGAAAATTGGAATTTCATCCAAACCCTTTTGTGGTGTACCTAGGGGTTTTGACAGCTTTTTTCGTTATTTTGATTTTTTCTTATTTTGATTTTTTCTTAAGGAATTAAGAATTTTCAAATTTAATTTTGCAATTATTTAGTTATTTTATCAGCTGGTCGGCTGCTCTGCTGTCAAGTTACAAGTGATGGGTAAAAATAATGTTGCGTATATGTAGGGGGAAAGTTAAGCTATGTACACACGGTTGTCAGATGTTACAATATTGTGAGATTTGGCAACATGCTGACAATGAAAAATTGTCTCGCAGAAGTAAATTGTGTGTTCAGGCGATCGTAAGAAAATCTTACAATTTCATTGTCTGACAAATAATTCATCTGACAACAAAAATTGTCAGTTTACACTGTTGTCAGATTGTTAGATGAAAAAAATTGCCAGACATGTTGTAAGACATTGCCACTTATGTATATCAACAACCATCTGTTTGGCAGTGTTGCCCATCAAACTTTTTCTGTCAATGATGTCATTGATGTCAGGTGCATTAATTTTATACATCTGACAATTAAAACTGAGCTTACAATACCAGCCAATTATCTAGCAATGCCGACGAAGAGTGTTCTTACGATTGTCAGATGCCTGACAACATTGTCGTCTTACAATTGATTGACAATGGTTTTTCTGACAACGTAGTAAATTAAAAATTGTCAGTTCACACGATTGTAATACATTTTCAGACAATTTTACTGGCAATATTGTAAGATCTGACAACCGTGTGTAGGTGGAATTTATATAATATGAATGAATTCGAATTTATTAACAGCCTTGTTGCGAGAAACGCGCGATTTGAAACCGCAAACCGCTTTAAAAAACGCTTAATTGACTTTTTGATGTGTTACACTACTTATGCTTTATGTAAGATTTCACTGATATTAATTTAAAGTTAGACATTTAATTAAACGCACACACGTCAAAGACCACACTGAGGCAGTTTTTGTTTGCTCTTACCATATATGAATGCAAGATGATTTAAGACAAAAGAAAACCAAAAGCACCATTTATGCCTACCAATGCAGATTGCCTACAATCAAACCACTTAAAGGACCAAACAACACAAAAAAAAAAAAACAGTGTTTTGCACGTCTATTCCCTGATGCTTCTAACAAGCCAACCAAACTTATTTGGATTCAAGTACGTGGCAAAGATGGCAAGAAGCCAGACCAACAAACACCAATTTAAAAGCCTGTTCTTTGCTCGCAAAACGCTGCATACCACCCATTCTTTGGCTTTAATCAAAAAAACATTTACTGCAAAAATGTTCGTTTTATTATTTCCTTATATTGTACATATGTATATACTTTTTCTTTCATACTTTTACTTACTCAACTACACGCAAACACATGAAGTTTTTAACTAAAGTTTTTCTTTTTTCGCCATTCTTACGGATACGAATCAGCTTTAAAAGGAGGCTGTAGTAGTTTGGCATTTGTAGTGATTTATTGGTCCATTTCACTGCAAAAAGCACTCACACAAGAAAATGCCCACAAAAGGACAATGTAATAGAATGTTGTTCTTTTGCAAAGTTTTTTTTTTCTCCTTTTCTGCCACTCACTCCTTTTTCCTGCACCAAAAATAAGATTGCGAAGAAGAAATAAAAAATCAACTTGACTTTTATTTATTTATACTTTTTTTAAACAACTTTTGAGGCATTCGTTTCTTGTATGGATATTCAATATTGACACAAAATGGCTGCAGGTTAATATTTTATTGTAACAAATCATAACAGATGTGTGAAAATCTATAATAGAAACGCTAACAATTGTTTGGGTTAAATAGTTTATAAAAATATTGTAAATTAAATAGAATAAGTCAACTGTGTAGTTTATTTCTGCTTTATTTATGATCACATTGAAAACAACTCCAAAAAGATAAAGTGATTAATTAAGCTTGAATTATATTCGATGATTGGTTTAAAGCTCCAAAACTTTGTGTTGGCAGCACTGCTTTGTTTCACAACCCATTTAACAGCTGATACCCACTGTATTTGTTTGTTAAGTTAATAATAAACTCGGTTTATTATTAATTTAATTCAATTAATGTGCACACGCAAAGAAAAGGCAGTTGAAAATATGTCTTCAACAACATGTGAAGCATATAAATTATTAATCAGTGAATTTTTTTAGTTATATACATATATACGATATTATCTAATTAGTTGTGAGCTCGAGTCCAACTTCATTCAACAGTGAAAATGACTTACATCAGTACCTGCCTTGACGGCCTAACCTGATGGTGGACCAATTACACGGAGTGAATTTTTCACGATTCACCACCGCCTCCGTGTGGCTGACTAGGGGTGTTACATGCAGAAAAACAAAAAGCTGTGCAGATATTGTGTGATTGTCAAAAAATGCATTGTGTATAGTAGAATGGGTCGATTTAGCAATCGATATAATGCCATCGTTTTTTCGATTGCCTTTAGCATGGGGAAAAAAAGTTCCACAACGACACACCAAAAAAAAAAAAAAAAAAAAAAAATTATTCTCGAGGCGCACAAATTAATTTTTTTTCAACTTTTATTTTTCAGGTCCTGTTCGCAATTTTTTTTTTCTATCGGAAAACCGATGGCACAATATCGACAAATTGTGGTCCTTTCAAATCAGTCCACCGCAATGTATTTTATCAAAGTAATTATTAAGTTCCTCAGACTTGACATTGAATTACCATTTCAAGTTTTATTCCCGAAGGAAGCCCATTTTTCCTTCAACGTAAATAAGCCTGACTTTAGCGTTGGGTGTAAAGTTATTGCACAAGCTTTTATCGAAATACCGTTACATTACCCCACAGCAAATTACTGTTTTTTTCTTTCTCTTGGACCAGTACTCATGGGATGACTCGTACATATGCAGCGCATTGTACTGGAACTGGGAAAATAAGAGGAGGAAAAAGGGAGTAGTGTTTGTGGAGATTTAACTTTAACAATAACAACATGAAAGACTAAAACAAACTCTATTACAGTATTTAAAATGTTGGAATTAAATTAGTTAAAACTGATCAGTGCCCAGTGTATATACCTTCGACACTGCTCAGATTAGAATAATTTAGTCAATGAAATTTTTTTTTTTTGCGTGAATTTAAAAGTATTTTATTTATTGAATCTTCAAAATGAACTAACAATAAGTATTCAAATCTTAATACTAATTATTAAAAAAAAATAAAATAAAATGTGCTTTTTACTTACGTCCAGCCAATGCTAGACAAAAAGTTCTATTATGCGGAAGCAATATCGGTAGAATCACCTATTAAACGTTCTGATGGTGGCAACGGTATCCCTTCTTCTCAACCGACTGTGGCCGCCAAAATTAAGTATATTACGCGCAAGAGGGTTCGGATGAAGTTCCAGTTTACTGACATACCTTGTCGCGTACTTAGAAAATTCCTCTTTTACCAGCGGAACACTCAGATCTTTATGAATTCGTGAATTTTTTACGTACCATGGAGCTGCAGTAATCGTTCGAAGAATTTGGTTTTGTCGCCTTTGAATTTTTTCAATATTTGACGCTGAGGCGGTGCCCCATAATTGAATTCCGTAGCACCATATAGGTTTTAGAATTGCATTGTATAGCAGAAGTTTACAATCCAACTTCAATGTCGAGTTTCTGCCCATAAGCCAATTTAGTTGCGCTGCTTTTAGTTTCAACTGAGTGACTTTTGCTTCAATGTGAGACTTCCACGTTAGCCTACGGTCCAGGGGAATACCAAGGTACTTGACTTCATTTTGCTGCGGAATAGGTGTATTGTTAATTTATATAGCCGAACATGTTTGCTTACGCAGTGTGAATGTAACGTGAGTACATTTTTGTTCATTAACCCTGATTTTCCAAAGCTTCAGCCATTTTTCCAATATTGAAATAAATTCCTGTAAATTTCGTGAAGCTAATTGGTGGTTTTCATGAATGCTCAAAAACGCTGTGTCGTCTGCGAAAGTTGAAGTGTGTATTCCAGATGTCGTTGTCAGAGGCGTAAATCAAATATAAAGTAGGCCCAAGTATGCTACCTTGGGGAACTCCTGCCTCGATAGGTTGAGTTGGGCTTATAAAATCACCTTCTCTGACAACAAATTTCCGCCCATATAAGTAGCTTTCCAGAAGCTTGTGGGTATTTGCAGGCAAGTTCAACTTTATTTTGTGCATCAAGCCGTCGTGCCACACTTTATCAAAAGCTTGAGAAATGTCGATGAATAGAGCTGAACAATACTTCTTCTCCTCAAAGGTCTGTCTTATGACGTTGACTAGTCTGTGTGTTTGTTCTATGGTGCTATGTTTAGCCCGAAACCCAAATTGATGATCAGGGATGCATCCCACATTGTTTAATATTGGACTCAACTTAACCATTAACAGTTTTTCGAATAGTTTTGAAATTGTTGGTAGTAGACTTATTGGTCTATATGATTCAACCTTGGTCGGATCCTTCCCTGGCTTGGGTATCATAGTAATCATAGAGACCTTCCACTCTGCAGGATAATACTCAAGGCGTAAAATAGCGTTAAAAATAAAAAGTAGAACTCTTCTAGCTACACGAGGTAACTGTTCAAGCATTTTGCCAGTAATTTGATCAATACCTGGAGCTTTCCTGGGGTTTATGTTACTGATACCTTGTTCTACATCTTGAAATGTGAATCGCAAAGACACAGGTGGTCTAACTACATATGGTGGTAATTCAGATGCATCATTTGTTATATCATTTGTAATAAGAACATTTCTCAAATGGTTAACATACACCATCCCCTTTTCTGAGTCACTTCTTGCCCAGTCGCCAGTTGAAGTTCGCAAAGGTGGCGTACCTATTACGGGTCTTTTCAGACCTTTTGTCGCTTTCCACAGAGAATGGTCAGATTGCGGAGTACCATCCAGGCTTTCCAAATATGTTTTAAAGGAAGCCATTCTATGGACTTCAAGCAGATTTCTTAACTGAGTTATGCATTCCCGTAGCCTAGTTTTAAGCTGGGGAGACCTGCGAAGTTGCCACTCTCAGGCAATGAAATGCATTGAAAAGAAATTAATAATGAACATATAAAGAAAACGTGGACAACGGTGAAAAAAGAGAGAAAAAAAAGAAACACGAGTACACATCTTATTACCTATTCCGGTGCACTTGGTTTCATATGAACTTAATAAAGAACATATATAGAAAATACGGAAAACGGTAAAAAAATAGAGAAAAACAAAAATAAACACGTGTACACAGCTTGCTACCTATTCCGGTGCAATTTAGTTTCATAAGAGTTTAATTAAAAGATGTGTGCACAGAATGAGAGACAAAACACTACTCACTGTTTGGTGCGTGTTAGTCAGTGTCTATAGGGCACAAGTGCCCAAACCCTATGCGCTTGATGCTCACTTGTTTTTGTAAAAGCACTAAGCTATAGGGCTTTGTTCTTTAATACACACAATATACACAAAATATACCAACAACTAAATGTATTGGAGTTTGCTCTTCCATATAGAACTTATGGGCACCCCTGCTACAAGGTAATGAGTGGAGGGACATCATAGACAACTGTTTTCTGCCTCAACTAGCTTGAATTAATCCTTCTGACATGTGGATCGTACAAAACATATCTATATGCCACCCAGCACGCGCTAAAATTGATTTACTCGCAGAAATTTTTGAGAATAGAACAAATTTTTTCAGGGGATGACCCCAGAAATGTAATACAAAAAATGTACCAAAACTAGGAACATGGACATAGAACATGAAGAGGAAGAAAGAGGTTAAGTACTGTTTGTGGACGTTTGACTTGAGCTTCACAACATTGTAACTGGCAGGTAATACGTTTACAGGCAACTTGTTCTACAGATATACTGTACGGCTGATGAACGAACTATCTATAGCAAAGAGATAATTAACCACATTGTATAAACCTAAAACGATGAACGTGTACTGAGTAAAAATATGTTATATTCTCTAGTCTCGTCAACAGTAACGATCTGCCTTACCAGGCAGATGCTTCCGTGAGCCAATGGAGTTGGATACCCTCATATCACTAATATGTTTCTTCTAACTGTACCAAAACTAGGAAATTAGGTTAAAAGGAGAAGGAAAGTGAATGAGTATTATTTGTGCACGTTTAACTTCCCAATGTTGTAATCGACGGGCAACATGTCTGCAGGCAACGTGTTTTACACATAAACAGTTCGGCTGACGAACGAATTATCGATCACAAATGATTTATCGAGCAAAATAGAAAATATATGAGTGTATTTTGAGTCAAAATGTGTTATTTTCTCAAGTGTTGTCAGAGCATAATTCACTGCAGTAACGATAAAACGATATTACGCATCTCTTACTACGACGATGCTCCAGTGAGTCAATGTAGTTGGATTGCATACCCTACTGTTACCCATGATTACGCTATGCGCAGGTCCGTTATGTTGTTTGCATCAGTCAGCTGTTGAGTGTGACGTAGAGCGTGAAAACACACAAATATTATTGTGAAGAGCAACAAAATTATTAAAAATTAAATAAATTTACAAATTAAAATGAGGTGCGATATAAAAAAGTTCAAGAGTAATAAAAAAAACAAACGTAAAATAAGTAACTTTACTTTTCCATCTGATCCTACACCACTATAGCAGTGGATAAGGTTTTACCGTAATGTGAAAAATGATGATACTCCAGATTTATGAAAATCTATAATAGGTAATATTTTTAAATAATTTTATCTAATTCCTGCTTCAAAATTTTTTTGTAGGTAAAATGTTTGAAAGCTTTATATTGATGTTTATACGGAAGAACCAGACGAAGATCATAAAGACATGGACTATAATGGCTTGGAAAATTAGGCGGAGTACATTTGCCACAGATTAAAGGACGATATTCCTGGCATTTCCGTGCGAAAAAACGATGACACATATTCATGGATTGATTATTTGTCAGAAGGCGGACTATCAAAAACGACAGAAGAAACTATAGTCGTTATAAGAAAACTAAAAAAAATATTTGATAAGTTCAGTGAAGAAAACCTTATACGGAAGGGTTATTTAAAATTCTCTTTCACACAGGGCAAGGATGTTGAATGCAGCGAAGAGATAAAAATTATTTTTTTAGATCTCTAAAGTATTTCAAATAAAACAGTTAAACCAAAATATAAAAGAAAATGCGAGATAACACAAAAAAAGTTAAATAAAATTATAAATTGATAAAAAATTAACAAAAAAAGGAATGAAAATTTATTGGGAAATCATATCACACACATATGTATCTATACGGTAAGTCTCTTAAACATAACACTTTTACCCTTAATAGAAATCAAAATTGTATATTTATGTGTAACTACTGCCAACACAATAAGTATTAAGAATTAATAAAACAAAAGGAAGTAAATTTATTAATTTACCTCTTAGTTATTTGACAATAATATTAGTTATTTCAGTCTTTTAACACAAATCACAAGCAATCGGCTGATGTAAACAAATAACTATAGACCCTCATGACGTCATGCGCAGTAGAAAATTATTTTGTTAAGTTTTCGGCGTCATCTTAGTTATTTGCTTCATGCTGTTACCGATATGCTTCTTCACTCTCTCTCTCGCATTCATTCTTTCTCTCTCTCTCTCTCTCTTCCTCTCTCTCTATTTCTTGCATACGGCCAAGTAAATCCAAAATAGAATTCGAAGCACCGGCCCAGAGTTGTATTCCATTTTCGATCGGATATAGGAGATATATATAATAAGAATGTGATGAAGTATGCGTTGGTGATAGTATGATAATACGATAGTATCTACAGGATTACAACTAAACGCCCCCGGGTAGAGGTGTTAAGACTGATGTGATATTTTTTTTTAACTATTTAATTATTTATTGTATCTTCTAAAAAAGCTGCAAATCTTAAAACTAAAAATTAATTAATTAATATAGAAAAAAATTAATTAATATTGAAAAATTTTATTTACTTAGGTCCAGCCAATGCTAGACGAAAAGTAGCTTCTTGCATATATTTTGTTGGTAAATTTACGGATGTGACATGTAGAAGTTTTTGGAAGACCATACCAGAATATCTGAAGGAACTGTATGCTAGTTACATTGGTGAGGGTTACTTTCCCGAAGCTATAGTATAGCTAAATATCCCGGCAGCTTTCATGGAATGCCTCAAAGCTTGTAATCCATTCTGGATACAGTTTTTAATGTTCAAAAAAATTAATTAAATTTCAACTTTGAATTAAGGCAAACCCAGCAATATTTTTGCTTCCATTTGATAAAAATCTCTTGACAATTGTTTAAAGTGAGGAGGAGGGGGGCGGCTTAAAAACTTAATTTTATAAGACAAGAAAAAACTGACATGTACACCACTGAGTTCTGTAGACATTCCCTTTTAATCATTTCTGAATAGATTTTCATGCTGCTGTGTTTCCTTTTTTCACATGAAATGGGAAACTTAACAGCGGATTGGTTGTATCAATAAACTCCATTATGCCAGCAAAAGCAAAAGAAACTTAAAAATCCATTCGGTATTAAGAATTTATATAAGAGAAGAAGGAAATAAAAGCTTTAAAGTTTGCAAAAGGGATTTGGCCAAATGTTTTAAATTTGATTTTAAGTTTTAGGTCGGCCAAAGAGTTAAACGCACAGTGGCACCAGCCAATCACGGCTGCTGATAACGTAGCAAACATATGATGCTGTCGGTCTGTCTGTCTGTCCGTCTGCCAAAAGGAGTTTAAAACTTTATATGTAGATGTGGCACAATTTCAGCTGAAGCTGAAGTTCGGTTTCACAATTTTCAATTGCTATCCTTTGCCAGCGCCTTGAGATGCTTTTGTTACACATTTCTCACTTAAAAACTTTTGTCGTTAAACTTTTGTTTTTTTTCTCGGTTTTTTACTTTCTTGGTAGCAAATGTGTTTTGATACTTTTGCCATGCAAATGGTTTTCTGTATTCTTGCCGTTGTTGATGTTATTGTTGTTTTTGTTGTTTTCTTAAGTTTGGTTTTTGGTCTTTTGTAAAAGTCAAAAAATATTCACATCATCATTTATAAACTCAAACATTCATTCCTTCATTTAAAGCAAAAGTACGAGAGTATTTTCAAATCCTCTTTGTTTGGTTGAGCGCAAACAAACATGCAATTCAACTAATCTTGTATATACATATATACGAGTATGTATGTATGTGTGTGTATACGAGTGCATATACATATTTACAGTGGCATTCAAATGTCACATGAAACGTGTTGTGCCAGCAGAAGCACCACACACAGCTCAGGTCTGAGTTATTTCCCCAGGGATATTGGACTGTTGCTATAACGTCTCCTTTATTTATATTCTATTTATTTTTCATTTTATTTCGCTTCTATTCTTTTTCTATGCTCTTCTGGCCTTTTTTTGCATGTGTGTGCATGTGTGTGTGTGTCTCTGTCTATTACCATCTATTTTTGGTCTAATATACAAATAGTGTCTTTTTATGTTTGCTTAAGCATGTCCATGTCCATGTCCATGTCTATGTGTATGTAAATGACATGATGTTGCATGATTGTGCATGATTGTGCATTGAGCTTATTCAAAACTTATTGTTGTTTGTATGTTGCATCCCTTTTCTTTTTTTTTGTTTTTTTGTTTATTTATTATATTCTTTCTTTTTTGTGAGTTGAATGCAATACATGTTTAGAGTTTTAAGTATAAGTGAACGTGTTAAGTTAAACTGGAAGGTTTTATGTGTCATTCTATTTCCTTTTCAAATATTTCTTTTAATTTTGATTTCTTTTTTTTTTCTTTTGTGGTTTAAAGCTGTTTTCGTTTAGTTCTTGTGAGCCCTCATTTCATAAGGTTTCGCTTCTTTCATTGGCATCATTTCTGTTCTTTGACTAAACAAAGTTTTTCTTTTGTGCACATTTACATACTAAGCCAGTTGGTTCATTTGCTATGCGATGAAGACGAAAATGGTCAATGCTATATGTAAAATGGTTAATAGTTTGCTAGCATGCTCTTCGTTCCAATTTAAATTGCTCCCAGTCAAAACTATCCAAAAAATTTACCTCAAAACCCCTTTGGATGGGGCTTCAGTTGTACTAGTAGTTTTATTTTATTGTAGAAAAAAATCTAAATAATTTAAGCTGCATCAGAATATTATAGAAAGTAATAGTCAACCGGGCCGTGATATTTCATATCCCATTGGCCTTCAAAGTTCAATAAAGCTATGTATACACGGTTATCAGATGTTACAATATTGTAAGATCTGGCAACATGCTGACAATGTACTGACAATGAAAAATTGTCCCGCAGAAGTAAATTGTGGGTTTAGACGATCGTAAGAAAATCTTACAATTTCATTGTCAGAGTATGGTCTGACAAATAATTCATCTGACAACAAAAATTGTCAGTTTACACGGTTGTCAGATTGTTAGATGAAAATTATTGCCAGACATGTTGTAAGGCATTACCAATTATGTATATCAACAAACATCTGCTTGGAAGTGTTGCCTATCAAACTTTTTTCTGACAATGATGCTATTGTCAGGTGCATTAATTTTATACATCTGACAATTAAAACAGAGCTTACAATACCAGTCATATATCTCACGATTGCCAAATGGCTGATAACATTGTCGTCTTACAATTGATTGACAATGGTATTTCTGACAACGTTGTACGTTAAAAATTGACAGTTCACACGATTGTAATACATTTTCAGACAATTTTACTGGCAATATTGTAAGATCTGACAACCGTGTGTACGTAGCTTAACTTTTAAAATTGTCGAAGCAGACCCTTTGGCAAAATTATTCTAGGCGTCACAGTCTTCTACATACAGTGCACTATGGGTCAAATTAATGGTTTTTGGGGCAAGAAATCACAGGAAGCAATTCTGAAAAAGATTTACATCAGCACTTGACTTGCAGCCTTATCTGATGATGGACCAGTTCCACGGAGTGAATAATGCACGATTCACCAGCGCACACATGGGGGCACTTGTACGTGGTCGTACAAGCATTGAAGATGAACCACGTAGTGGACGTCCAAAAACAGCAACAACATATTGTTGCTTTGTAGCCAAAGTGCATGATATGGTATTAAATGATCGACGAATAAAAGTGCGTGAAATAGCTAATATCATGAGCATCTCAAATGATCGAGTCCCTTTAATTTTGCATAAAGAATTACAGATGAAAAAGGATGCCGCATTTGTTGAGAGTCAACCAAAAACGCTTAAGAATGAACATTTCTCAAGCTTGTTTGGATCGTTTTAAGCGAAATAAAATTGATTTTCACAACTTCTGATGAGACATGGATCCACCACTATACTCCAGAGACAAAAGAACAATTCAAACAATGGACTGAAGCTGGAGAAAGTGCCACAAAGAAGGCAAAAACAATTCAATCGGCTGGTAAGGTTATGGCAACGGTTTTTTTTGGAATTCAAAGGTATTTTATTGATTGACTATCTGCAAAAGGGTAAAACAATAAATTCAGAGTACTATTGCAACCTTTTGGATCAATTAAATCAAGACAACGCACCAGCGCACAAGAGTGTTTTAACAATGGCTAAAATCAACGAATTAAAGTACGAGTTGCTTGACCACTCAGCTCGTTCTGCTGATTTAGCTCCCAGTGACTTTAACCTGTTCCCAAATGTAAAAAAAATTCTTTGCTGGCAAGCGTTTTACCTCAAATGAAGATGCAGATTACAGTTGTAAACCACTATTTTGAAGACCTTGAGGAAAACTATTTTAATCAAGGGATAGAATTGCTAGAAAAGCGTTGGACTAAGTGTATTGCAGTTTCAGAAGATTATATTGAAAAATAAAAATATTTTTGAAAAACTAACTATTCTCTTTCATTGATAGGCTAAGAGGTTTCCGAACCGCCCTCGGTACTTTCAACAGATACCCGTACTATAGAGAACCAGGGGTGATGGTAAACCGGGTGAGTTGGTTAAGGGCTGATGTTCTTAATGGACTTCGGCGTGCCAACTTATTAAGCTTTGTTTTCCATTGACTGTTGAGAAGTTGCATACAGGAGGGATTAGAAGCTCCAAACTGTAAAGCAAAGGGTTTGTTTTTATATGCCAAAAGTTACCACCTGTGGGAGCCTTACAAGCCTCATTAGAACCAGCGTTGCCTTTTATGATACTAAAGTATTAATGAGACTTTTTAAGACACTCTTTTTAAAATACCCTTTTTGCAAACATGGAACTTTTTGTTAAGAACGATCGAACATAAATATGCATAAATATTGAGTTCTCATTCATATTTGAGCATGGTTTTATATTAAACTGCTCTTATGTAGGTATATGTATATTAACATATATTTGATAATGGAATCTTTAGTTCTAAAAAGTATGTATGTAGTTTTATGCATATGTATCTATACTATCTGAAAACAATATAGTCGAATAATTTATACCAAGATTGCAAATATAAATGTGATTTGTTTTATTAATAAATCTGAAGAAGTATAACAATTGTATTTTAAAAAAGTTTCAACAACAAACAGCTGCTCTATGAAATACTTTCCATAATATTTGGTATTTAATTGAAGCTGTCACACTTCATTTATTTATATATGAGGAATTGCTTAAGACTGCACGCAGAAAAAAGTTAGTTTGAAATATGGTTACAACAACATTACTAAATACGCCATAATATTCTGTATTATTGTTAATAATTGTAGTGACAAATTATAGAGGCATTTCGTTGATGGATTCTGTTTGCAAAATTTTCAATAACATTTTACTAAACCGTTTGTCGGATTGGCTAACCAGACACAGCGTTTTAACTGAATTTCAAGCGGGTTTTAGAAAAGAATTTTCGACAGTGGATAATATTTTCAATCTTGTCAACATTATAAACATAAACCAATTAACACATAAACACACATATGCGTTTTACGTAGACTTTTCTTGCGCTTTTGATATGATGCCGAGAAATAGTCTTTTCTTCAAATTATCGTGCTTGGGAATGAAAATACTAGGAGTCGTGTTTGGGATGGATCCACATTCTCTGAATACTTTCCAGTGGAATGCGGGGTGAAACAAGGTTGTATTCTAAGTCCAGTACTGTTTTCATTATATATGAATGATTTGCCTGACGTACTTTCTGGTGGTGTAATTGTTGCGAATGTTAACGTTAAAATATTGCTATACGCAGATGATATTGTAATTTTATCAGACTTCCAAAGGTCTTCCAAAGGTCTCCAGGAAATGATTGACTCTTTACAGATATATTGCTCAGCCTGGGGCTTAAGACTTAATTTGATGAAATCCAAAATTATTGTGTTTCGTATTGTTTCGATATGTATTTTGTTTTAAATTAAAAAAAAAAAAAGTTTGCTATTTAAAAAAATCAAAAAAGAGAAAAAGTTTTAAATTAAAATTTCGCAATTGGAGATAGTTTGCAGTAATTGGAAGGTATGTTAGTATATTAAGATTTTGATATTTGTACGGATGTTGCAATCAGCAATTCTATAACAAAGTCAATCATATTGTCGGCCAACCTTATTATGGCTTTCCGCAACCATACAACTGTTACAAGCGTAAGAGTTTTAATGCCGAACCATACTATTGTTGAGAACAACTATACTATGTTACATTAAACCCTATTAATATGCTTACGAGTATATAAAATTTTTAATTATGCCATTATTTGTATTTCAGCTAATAGATGCTAGAATCCGTTGAAATCGACATCATTTGCTTTTGTGCAACCCGACTATATTTTGCAAGTTATTTTTTAATTATTTAAATTTATCATGAAATATTTTAATAAATGTTTTATATTAATTTATTATTATCAATATGTATATTATTGGACATAGATATTGTAAATAGTATAGTATAAATAAAATAGTATTGTTTATCCAAAGATGTCATCTTTTTAATAAATATGATAAAAATATGATAAAAATATGGTTCTCTGCCAAAATATAGTATGGTTATTAGCAAAATATATTAAAGGCATTTCAAATATGACTATATAATATTATCAGCGCCAACTATACAATTCAACAATAGTATGTTGCCCTTAGAATATTGTCATGTCAACCATATATTTTTTTCTACGTGTGAAAAAATTTAACTTGCCTTTAAATATAACTTAGCTTTAAATGAAAATTAACTAATTTTGTATTTAAATACGAAGTCAAAAAATGGACCTGAGTAAAATTAATATCATTTAAATTGATATTATAAATTCTATTTCAATAATTTTTTCGATTGTAATCATTACGGGTATATTATATTTTCATTCAAATACATTAAGTTTTGAAGAATTTTTGTTTAGTTTTTATGGTTTTTTTTAATAACTTGACCCTTTTTCATTTGAAAATACCCTTTTTGTGGGACCTTTTTTTCAAAATACCCTTTTTGTGGCACTTTTTGAAAATTCTCGAAGGCAACGCTGATTGGAATGCTGGTGAATCGTTAATAATTCATCCCGTGGAGTTGGTCCATCGTCAGAAAAGGCCATCGAGACAGATGCTAATGTAAATCAATGACATATTCTGGTTATACGGCAAGGTATTTAAGCCCATTTTACCGTTTAGGACGCTCAACTGCAGGAGAAAACTACTTACTGCAAGATCGTGTGACTATAATAAGCACATCTGCTTTGCTGGAGCACGCCGTCAGTAGTACTATTAACAATCCCGAACGGTTTATCCACTGATTGACTAAATGGGTGTTTTTCTTTACAATTCAACTCAAATCCATATTGAATTAAACGAAATGTTTAAACCCAATATAAATCTTATAATATACCTTTTTGGCATTATGTTTTCTTTGAATGCATTTCTTTTCTTAATCGATAAATCTCTCTTTGATGTGCAAAAGTTTTCAATTTTCCAACATTCAACAGTATTCTAATTAAAGTCTTTTATTCCATGTCATAAAACATATTTTTCCAATTCCTTTTCTCCTCCCAAAACTCGAGCATTTAGTGCAGACGATATAAACGAAGGAACGAACGAACCTCCATGAAGAATTTCTTATAAAGTTTTTATTCTCGTTTTAATTTTGTTTTTCCATTTATTGAAAAAGAGTTTCAAATAAATGGCCTGTTTCTTGTGTGTTTGTTTCATTTTAAATTTCTTACTTATTTTTGTTCCTCTTCTCTTTTAGTTCATGTAAATGGATTTTTATCCAAAAGTATAGGATCATAATTTATGTGTTCATAAATGTTTGTGTGTCTTCTTTTTTTTTTGTTTTTTTTTTTGCTTTTATGTTTTTGTTGCAAAGGAAGTGTTTTAAATGTTCGTGCACAAATGTTTGTCTCAGTCTGCAGTTTCAGCCCGTTTGTATGAAAATACATTCAGTCGTAAATGCAAATAAGATTGTTTTATTTTAACATGTGTCTATTTTGGGAGAAAGAGGGTTTCTGAATTTTGTTTTGACAAACCAATAATCCTTACAAATCAATTACATAATAATATTAAAAGCCGGTAACTTTATTTTTAGAGCAAAAAGTTTTATGTTAAGAAATCTTTTGCATTTAAAAGTGGAAGTAGTTTACGCAAAGCTGTTGTTAAATAGGTTAAAATCAACTTTAGCTAGCTTTGGGATTATAGTATTGATCACCACACAATGCCTTCAAGGGTAATCGCGTATATACATTTACATTCTGAGTGTTGCCTTTGACCGGAACTCTAGTTTAGAGCATACTTTTACGTTTAAAGTAAGAGTTTTGTTGCTTACAGCAGGCAAAAAAGGCACTTTTCATTAAGAGTGAGTTTAAATTTCTTAAAGAATACATTTCTGATGGCTACAATTATGGCCTAATATCTGTTTCTAAAAAGTAATTTTTGAAATAAATACCTTTCAATATATACCAAACCCATGTTAAAAGAGATACCTTATAAAAATTTTAACTTTTAAACTAAACCTTTGAAACAGTTAAACTAGTGCATTTGCAAAAAGTGTTAAAAACCTTTGAAAAACCACTGAAATACTACTTAAAAAAATAATATCTACAGAAGCCTTTTATATTGAAGACTATTTTTTTATAAAGTACTTATTGCAAAAACTACCTTGTCACAAAGTACATTTATAAAAAAGCCTATTTAAAAATCTATCTTTTAAAACTTATATTTTAAGGTAATTAGTAAAAAAAGTACCTGTGATAACAAATACTTTTCAAAAAGTACCTGCTTAAACTTTCAAATTAAAGTATGAAAAAAAGTGCATATAAATAAAATTATAAAAAAGTACCTAATTAAAAAATACTTTCTAAACCAGCTATCTTTATAAAAAAAGTAATAAAAAAAACTTAAGAAGTCAGTTTTTAAAACGAATTTTTTATAACGAGTACCTTAAGAATGCACTTTTTAAAAAAGAACGTTTTAAAATAGTATATTTTAAAAGAGTATTTATTAAATAAGTACGTTTAAAAATACACATTTTAAAAAAGTACCTTAACAAAGTACTTTTTACAACGTGCCGTTTAAAAAATACCCTTTAAAAAAGTACCTCTTAAAAAAGTGTATACCTCCTAAAAAAGTCCATTTTAAAAAGCATCTTTATAAAAAGTGCCTTTTAACACAATACCCATCAAAAAAGTATCTTTTAAAAAATAAGTTTTAAAAAGAAACCTTTTTAAAGATGTACTTTTTTAAAAAAGTACGTTTTAAAAAAAGTAACTTTATAAAAAAAGTACCTTTTTAAAAAAGTAACTTTTAATAAAAGTACCTTTATAAAAAAGAAACTTTTTAAAAAGTAACTTTTAAAAAAAGTAACTTTTTAAAAAAGGTAGCTTTTAAAAAAGTACCTTTTAAAAAAGTACTAAAAAAGTACTTTTAAAAAAGTACTCAAAATTACCTTCTAAAACAGTGCTAGAGAAGTACCTTTTAAAAAGTACTAAAAAGGTACCTTTTAAAACAGGACCTTTTAAAAAAGTACATTTTAAAAAAAGTACCTTTTAAAAAGTACCTTTCAAAAGTGCCTTAAAAAAGTGTCTTTTAAAAAAGTACCGTTAAAAAAGTACTTTTTAAAATAATGCCTTTTAAAAAAGTACCGTTTAAAAAAGTTCCTTTTAAAAAAGTGCCTTTTAGAAAAGTACCATTTAGAAAAGTACCCTTTAAAAAGTACCTTTTAAAAATGTACATTTTAAAGATGTACCTTTTAAAAAAGTACCTTTTGAAAAAGTTAAATTTTTAACGACATGTATTAATATAATACAAAAAATATTATTTCGTGAAATATATTTTTTTTATATAAGGAACTTGGTCACCTGATACGAGTACTGGTTTGTTCGTCGTTCGCTGACAAAACAATTAGATATATGTAAATCTATTTCGTATGTTAATCGTTAATAAGTGGACTTTTCTTATTTATATATATACACGTAGAAAAAAATATATGGTTGATACGACAATATTCTAAGGGTAACATACTATTGTTGAAGTATATGTTTATACCCAATAACAGTATATTGTTATATTTAAAACGTCAAAACATAGCATAGTATTGTAAAAAAACATTTTATAAGTAACCATGCTGTATTTGGGTATAAAATTGCTGTAGTATTAAGTAACCATGGTATTAATACTAAAGTCACCAAGTAATTGTCATACTTAACCATATAATTGTACCAACCAATCATACTTTCCTCACATACCTTCATTAAGTAAACATACTTATGTGGTAAATAACTTTATTGTAAACATATTTTCCTTATAATTTGCACAATTTCATATACTACATATATAATTTAGTTAATTAAACAAAAGACATGAAAAGTGTGTAATATAATTTTATAATATTTATCGTATAAAGTAGATACAAATAAATAATTGAGTTTAATCCCTTCATCAGCTTTCAATATTGATAGCATCTTGCGAAATAATTGCATATATATAATCGGATTGCATTTCAACCGAATTAATGCTGTAATAAAACAAAAATGTTATTAAGTATTTCGTTGCGATTTTAATTATATATGTAATATATTAGCATATTAATATGGTTGCATATATTATTGGACTCACCATATATATTTATGTTTACATCTTAATATTAAATATACTTACCTTCTTAAGTTCGCGAACATGTAATTTAAATGTATGATTGTTCTACTATTTCGCGTTTTCGCCTTTTGTTAATAATATATATTTTTGTATATTTTATTTATTTTTTTTAATTGAAAACAAAAAACAAATTTTTCCTTCCAAAGAAAAACCGAAACTGAAATCAAATTATATGTCAACGACTAGAATGAAAATATCGTTAATGACAACAATAACAAGTTTATACTATAAACTTACTTTTGTTGCATGTGAACTAGCGTATTATACATACGATAATGACAATTATTTTAGTATTAGATGTGATAAAAGCTATCGTTGTTTTTTAAAAAACTCTCACAATTGTTATTATTGTACGTAACCATATCTTGAAATATAAAGATGTTAACAATAGAATTATAGAAATGTACCCAGTAAAATATTTATAGAGAAACAAACTATAATTATATTGATAATACAACGTTTTTGACAATGATACATAATATTATAGAATATATACTAGTGTTGTTGTAACCATATTTCAAGCTGTCTTTTTTCTGCGTGTATGTACGATATTAACTAAGTAGTTGAGAGTTCGAGTCCAACTTCAGTCAAGTAGAAGGATTGTTTTTAAGTATAACAGTAATTGCTGTGAAACAATAAGACCAAAGAAGAAAAGAAAAAATAATTGAATTCCATATAGGTGGGGGACAACTAGCTTTATGGAATAATGAAAGAGCCCAGTGGCTGGGTTGGTTAAGCGGCCCTATTAAAAATACATCATGTTCACATGATCCCGAGTTCGAATTCCTATGAGTGCTGATGAGTAGTGTAGCGACTACGAAACAGCTAGTTGTCCCCCAGTTATATGGTATTCAATTATTCTTTTCTGTTCTTCTTTGGTTTTATTGCTTCACAGCAATTTTAGTTATAATTAAAAATAATCCTTCTTCTTGACTAAAGTTGGACTCGAACTCACAACTACTTAGTTAATAAATCTATTTCAATTTTCGCTGAGTTAGACAACTTTCGATCAATACAACGATTGTATATTTATTCACGACCAAAAATTCGTCGTTCGTCGCAGTTGTGTCCCTTGCATTATAGAATTTTCCCTAAAACTGTTTTTTAGAGTTTCAGTAAAATGTTTATTAATTTCCGCAACATGTAATGAAAACCTTCCGAAAGCAACGCCTGTTGAGCGTGCGGTATTGCAAACCCTTTTTTTATATATCGCAAATGTGCATTTAAAATTTAAAAACATTTATGGTCTAGTTCGGTTACGTTTCCAAAAGAGTTGAGCACAAAGCCGATACTTGTATGCTCATTTCTATTGTACAAATATTTCAAATAAATATGTGCACACTTTTACAAACATTACGAAAAACATGAACTACAACCATTATCGAGCCAAAGAAGTGAAAGAAAAATCCTTTTTTTATTCAGTGCAAATTGTATGGTTTTATGTCTTTCTCTTTTTAAACAAGTTTTTATTTTTCTTTTTTTTTAGTTTTTTGCTTTTTGTGGTCTAATTTATGGACAAATATGATATATGATACATATGCTTTGAATACAAATTTAACAAGTAAATAATTTTCATACAAGAGATTATTTACGGGGTGTTGGAGATTTGTTTTCTGTTACTTTGCAATTGAGAGCTGTAAGAAGGTATCAAAGAAATATAAAAGCGGACTATTTTAAGCTTTTAAAATTTCCTTTTTAAGGACTAGCCTGCTTTTCCTCTATTACAAAATGCTTAGATTACTTAATTTTCTGCTTCTGCAGTTCTGACTGGTATTGATTTACACAAAAATTAGGATTAAAGCGATAAAAAAATACCCTTCTGGTTTTACTTCACCAGCTGTGGTTCGGGTATTAATTTTTAGCTCAATATTCTTGAAATGTCCAGGATGGGAGATTAAAGTGTTTGCTAAAAAAGTGAAAAATAAGTAATTGGAGTCATTAATCAAAGAATTGTATCACATTTGCATCCCTTTTTGCGTACAGCCTTTTCAGCACAATTTTCAAGAAAGGATAAAGTCGCTGCTGCTGACTATCCACAAAAATACTTTGTTACCAGAATTTTTTTGATTTAATACAATTCTTATGTATAAATTAACATATATTTCAAAATTGTAGACCGTTGAAAATATTCCAATAACAAATGGACTTTGAATCCTTTAAGCGCACGAAAACTCCTTTATTACGTGTTTATGACGAATACCATTAAAAGTTTGTTGATTTGTGCGTGTCACTTACAGCCCGCTGTGGAAGAAAACTTCTTGGCTTTATAATTGTGTTCTACCTTAATACACATAGTGTAATTCCTTTTGTTGCAAACGTTTACAGATGTGGATTTGATTTACGTCAGTACCTTCTTTCCTCCACTTATTGCTATTGATTGCTATTTTGGGATTCCTCGACCGTGTGCAGGAGAGGGAGAAGAAGCTTATCGGTGACAGTAGGGTATCCAACTCTATTGACTAACTAGAGCATCGACGCAGTGTAGGGTGTGTTACTCTGTTCAATCGTTGCTAAAATGGATCTTGTTCCCGAAACTCGCACATTTTTGAGTAGCACGCGTTCATCATCCAGAGCTCATCCATTTGTTATCGATTGCCCGGGGAAACATACTACGCATTACAGAGAGAATTCGTTTTTCAGCCGTATGCTTGGTCTGTGGAACAAGTGGCCTGCAGACGTGTTTCCTGTCTGTTATAACGTTGGAAAGTTCAAGTCAAACGTTCACAAACACTACTACCTCTTTCCCCCTCCTCACAACCTATTTTTCTAGTTCTGGTACAATGCACTGCATATATAGGGGTCATCTATAAGTACTGTCCCAAGAAAAAAAAAAAAAAACATTAATGAGTATTTTCTGATGGCAGAACAGCTCTACGGGATGAAACTAGGAGTATTTATCTGCGGCTCCATGTGATTTACTAGGCACACACAGGTGGCAACTTCTTGAAAATCTTCCTGTCACATATAACGTTGGAAGGTTCAAGTCATATATTCGCAAACACTACACCTCTTTCCTCCTCCACATAACCTAGTTTGCTAGATTTGGGACAATGCAAATAAAAAAAAAACAGTAACAGTTCTCCAGATAGTCTGAATGACCTTCGGCATCATGGGCTAATAGTTCAAAATCCATAAAGAACACCACGTCTTAAACAGACTCGACTTGATGTTCCCCACCATCTAGTGCCTTTTAGTACAGGTGTCTATTGCAAAACACTATCACTTCGACTACTATGGTCTCCGAAAGTGGGGCTGTGCACCAATCATTATCAGGAAGCCAATGCTTATCCCGAAGGTTTTGGTCCAGACCACAAACAGGTTGTTGCAAACAAGGAACAGGCACGTTTGTCAACAATTAGCGTTCAAGTGGCCTGTACGGTTAAACTTTCTGGGGGCCATCAACCTTAGGTAAAGGTTTCGAGAGTTCCAACTTTATCTTTATGCATAATTTCCTTTCTCTAGCTTGGCTTTTATCCGCAATTGGGAAACACCCATTTTTTTTGTTCCAGAAAGTCGAGTGCTCTAGTTAAAGGAAAATCTGTAACCAGTTACAGATATGTGTAATTGATTTTTTATCTTGGACCAGTACATGGGGTGACCCTTTTATATGCAGTGCGTTGTACTGGAACTGGGAAAATATTAGGTGTTCAACTTTGCTCCTGCTGATTTGCAATAGATGGCAGAAGCGGTAAGTTGAAATAACTAGAACTTTGGTATTTGTAAACATAACACCATCAAAATGTTAGTCGATTTGTATATTCTTGATTAAACACGCCAACTTACGAACCAAATTCTCGTAATTTTCGGGAGGTTTCTGCTTTAGTATGAAGAAATATACTGCTGAAGCTCATCGCATACTCCGAAATACTTGTAGTCAGACCGCTATTAGTGAAAGAACGTACCGAAGGTAGTTCAAAAACGGTACTTTTAACGCCAAAGACCAGCATGTTGTTGGAAGAGACAGAAGCAGAATTGGAGGCATTACTTATCCAAGGCTGGTATCAAACACACCGATCTTAATGATCGTGCCAATTCTGCAAAACACCATTTCAAAATACCTGAAAGCCATGAGAAAGATTTAGAAACTATAAATTGAAGCCGAGAAACGTTTAACGGCGTTTGTTTGATTGTGAACAGCTGCTTGCAGGGCAAAGACGGATCGGATTTCTGCAACGTAAGATGACTTCATTACTATCATTCCAAGCCCAGAACATCATGAGGGTATCCCGGCCATGCTCCCATGTCGCCAACGCCAAACCGAATATTCACAGTTCCAAAGTCATTCTCAGTATTTGGTGGGGTGGGACTAGTTTGGCGTAGTGTATTACGAGTTGTTAAAAGTGACTGAAACATTGACAGCCGATCGTTATCGAATGAAATTAATGCATTTGAGCCAGGGATTGAAAGACAAATAGCCGTAATACAACAAGAGATATCATAAAGTTATTATGCATCTTGACAGTGCTCGACCCCGTATTGAGATTGGTAAAGATATACTTGGACACGTTGAGATGGGAAGTCCATCCCAACCTGCCGTATTCTCCAGACGTTGCTTGCTTGGACTATCACTTGTTGCGATCAATGGCACACGGCTTAGCTGACTAGAGGACTTCCGGTCTTATGAAGAAGTAAGAAATTTAATCGATTAGTGGAACGCTTTAAAAGACGACCAGTTTTTTCAATATAGGACTCATACGCTGCTCGAAATATGGGAGAAAGGCGACAGAAACATTCACAGCCGATCGTTATCGAATGCAATTAATGCGTTTGTGCCGGGCATTGAAAGACAAATAGCCGGAATACAACAAGAGACATCATAAAGTGATTATACATCATGACGGTGCTCGACCACATGTTGGGAATTGGTCAAGATATACTTGGGAATGTAGAGATGGGAGGTCCATCCCCACTCGCCGTATTCTCCAGACGTTGCTTCCTTGCATAATTACTTGTTTCGATCAATGGCACACGACCTAGCTGACCAAAGGACTTCCGGTCTTATGAAGAAGTAAGAAATTTAATCAATTACTGGAACGCTTCAAAAGATGACCAGTTTTTTCAATACAGGACTCATACGCTGCTCAAAAGATGGGAGAAAGTAGCAGCCAGTGATGGAATAACCAGGTTTTTACACTACAGCTTCGGAATTTCGGAAATTTTCCAGCTTGTCACAGGTAGACTAGGCTTCGCGAGTTAGTGACCCGATGTCATTATATATACCATATATACTTTTTCCCATTTCTTTCTTTGTATACACAATCTTTAGTTTATCTTCTCTAAGTGCCGTTTCTAGTGCAATTCATCTCCCAACATCTTTAATAAATATCCCTCCTTTTGGGTATTTGTTCAATGTTTTCCTAACTTTGTTTTATATCTTACTTATTGTTTAGCTAAAGTATTTAAATTTACTTAAAGATTTTATTAGAACTGATGTTATTCATGTTATTGTTTAGTGAAGCTTTTGTTTTCCATAAACAATCAGATCCTCTACAAAATTCTGTTTGTTAATTACCCACAATGCAATAAAATATATTAATTACGTATTTACATTTCAATGAACAACAACTGTTAGTGTAAGTTTGAACAAGAATTATAAGACTTATTTATTAATTATGAAATTCAAAGTTATGAATAAGTAATTTGTGATTATTGTTATTTATGCCCTGACTCTTGTTTTTATTTTATTTTACTCCATCCTATTTCTCACTATTCACAAATTGGCATAGTCAATAGCAGCCAGACGGGCAGGAAGCCTGTCAGTCAGTTAGTCAAGCAGACTGTGCGCCAGGCAGCCAGTTGCCCGGCCTACAATGAATAAACAAATAAAAATAAAATCTCTTTAGGCAACATGACCAATATTTTATTTTGTAAAAAGTAAGAAAAGTGAGTGCGTAGTTTTGAATGTTTTTACTCGTATTGAGACATTTCTCCCCTCTGTAAATAAACTACTTTACAGGACAAGTAAGTCATTTGTGACACATAAACACACTAACGCACACAGACAAACACAAACACGCAAGCATTTAATATTAAACTAGGATGTCTTATTAAAAAAGTTAAGCTCTATTCCTCTTTTTTATTCTATGTTAGTTATTGACTTTCTCAACACATAAACTAGCCCAGTTGGCCATGCACTTGAGACACCTTTCATTTTTTATCGTATTTGTATTAGAAAATGTAGAAATATCGCTCCTTTATTGCAACATTTGGTCATTGATTTTCCATCGTGATGACAGGAAGGTTTACAATTGACTTTTCTAATATACGTGGGCTGAGAGCAAATTTCTTCTCTGTTTATGATTACACGTGTCTCCATCGGCCGGATATTTTCGCCTTATGTGAAACCCAGGTATCTGAGAATGCTGATCCACAGGATTTTCATATACCTGGGTATCAACTTCTATCTCTGTTTAATTTCCATCGGGGCCTTGTAATGTACATTCGCAATGAAGTTGTGTTCCAATGCCAGCAACCATTAAGCATGTATGATGCCGAATTTACCTGTCTTTGGGTTAAATTCAAAATCAGGTCACACCTCTTGCACTTCGGGTTTCTTTACAGAAGTCCCAAAACGGGGAGGGATACCACCTTCTCTGGTTTCGATGCCCTCTCCGACTCCATATCGAAGATCCTGGAAGACTGTCCGAGCAGTGAAATCGTTGTTGCTGGTGATTTCAATGTTCACAACTCTTCCTGGCTCCGTCATTCGAGTTGTACAACTCCAGAAGGCCAATATGTCGAGTTATTTGCTGCGCACAACCACCTAGCGCAACTAGTGAATGAGCCAACGCATATTCCATGTGTTGAAGGGCACCATTCAAACACACTTGACCTATTCCTGACTTCACACCCTGAAAAGTATGAAGTCAAAGTTAGTGCACCTCTCGGCAATTCGGATCATTGCACCATTTCTGCCTCCTTTTCGATCTCCGAACTTCGCAACGTTTCGAAACCAGCTACGAAACGTTCAATATTTATTTACGAAAAGGCGCGTTGGGCTGAGCTCAACCAATTTTATGAGCATTTTAATTGGAAACTTTGCTTTCTAGATAACGACATAAATGCTACAGCAAAAATGGTCGAGAATATTATATTGCTAGGGATGAAATCATTCATCCCCTCCAAGCAGATTTCGATTAAACCAAAAGCAAAATCTTGGTTTAATCAGACGTACAAAAACGCAGTCAGATCCAGAGAGGAAGCATTCAGTAACTGGCGTTTAAACAAAACCCCAGACACTGATTTGCTACGCAAAAAGGCAAGATCTTCGTGTGCCAAGGTACTTAGGCGCGAAAAGTTTCTTCACGAACAGCGCCTTCGAGCCAAGGTCCTTGCAGCTCCCCGGGGCAGTAAAACCTTTTGGTCTTTCGTTAAGAGAGTAAAGAACAGTGCTAGTTCATCAATCCCAACTCTCTTAAAGAATGACCAAGCATTCACCGACCCGGTTGACAAAGCTAACCTGTTGGCTGAAATTTTTGCAAGCAATTCCTGCTTGCCGGAAAGCAGTCAACCACTTCCCGAGCTCGAAAGAGTATCTGTAACTATGCCAAAGATATTCTTCCGGGCGCGAGCAGTTAAAAGGGTTTTGGCAGACCTCGACATAAACAAGACTCCTGGACCGGATGGCATTCCAGCACTGGTCTTGAAGCAGTGCTCTTCTACGCTTGCGCGTCCGTTAGCACACCTCTTCAGCAAACTTTACCATGTTGGTGAGTTTCCATCGTGCTGGAAGGTTGCTAATGTAACGCCAATCCCCAAAAAGGGTGAAACTAATAACCCCGAAAATTACCGCCCAATTGCAATTTGCTCTGCGCTTTCCAAAGTGATGGAAAGTATGGTCAACTATCACCTTATGAAATATCTAGAGTCACATAAATTACTTTGTGACCGTCAATATGGATTTCGCAAGGGTCGTTCTACTGGCGATCTTATGGCATATCTGTCAGAGAAATGGTGCCACTCAATCCATCATTTTGGCGAAAGTAAGGTGGTGGCTCTGGATATTTCCAAAGCATTTGACAGAGTGTGGCATGGTGGGCTACTGGCAAAACTTACTGCTTTTGGTGTCGGTGATGACTTCTCTCGATTTATATCGAGCTTTCTCAGAGACCGCACTATACGACTTGTTATAGATGGGGTCTCATCAAACGAGTTCAAGATTAATTCAGGGGTACCGCAAGGCTCCGTTCTTTCTCCTACTCTATTTCTTATTTTCCTCAACGACCTTCTCTATCAAACTTCCAACCCTATCCATTCTTTCGCGGATGACAGCAGCATTTGTCACTCGTACTCTTTTAGTTATAGGCCCAGCCTATCACAGATCGCTGCCAAGAGGCAAAATATGGACGATTCACTGAATAGTGATCTTCTATTAATCTCCGAATGGGGTCGTAAAAACAGGGTCACCTTTAACGCTCGTAAGACCCAATGTTGCCTATTAACACACAAACAAACGATCGCAAGTGCTGCTTCATCTGTACTCATGGATGGTATAAATATTGAGGAATCGGATGCTCTTGATGTTCTTGGTATGAAGATACAGTGTGATGTTCGCTGGACTGAACACATTTTTCATATCTCTAAAGAAGCATTCAAGTGCCTAGGTTTTTTGAAACGGTGTAAGATGTACTTCTCGCCATCCGATCTCCTTACTATTTATACCACCTACATCCGACCGAAAATGGAATACAACTCTCATGTTTGGGCCGGTGCCTCAAAGTCTATTTTGAGGTTACTCGACCGTGTGCAGGAGAGGGCGAAGAAGCTTATCGGTGACAGTAGGGTATCCAACTCTATTGACTCACTGGAGCATCGACGCAGTGTGGGGTGCGTTACTCTGTTCTATCGTTACTATAATGGCTTTTGCTCTGACGAGATTAGGGATCTTGTTCCCGAAACGCGCACATTTTTACGTACCACGCGTTCATCGTCCAAAGCTCATCCATTTGTGGTTGATTGCCCGGGGAATCGTACTACGCATTACAGAGAGAATTCGTTTTTCAGCCGTACGCTTCGTTTGTGGAACAAGTTGCCTGCAGACGTGTTTCCTGCCTGTTATAACGTTGGAAAGTTCAAGACAAATGTGCACAAGCACTACTCCCTCTTTCCCCCTCCTCACAACCTATTTTCCTAGTTCTGGTACAATGCACTGCATATGTAGGGGTCATCCCCTGAGTACTGGTCCTATTAAAAAAAAAAAAAAAAAAAAAAAAACATAGTCATAACTAAAAAAAACTTGTTTCGAGAAAAACGCATTTCAAATTTTTAGTTTCCATACAAGTCAAGTTTTTTTTAGATAATATCTCCTAAAGGAAACAGTTTTAAAGTAATTTGAATAAATTTTTGGCACAATAAAAAAGGCGGTACTGATCAAAATTCTGAATTGTTAACTCGAAAAGCTCATTTTTTGAGATATGACTATGTTGCAATAAAGGAGCGATATGGACGAAAGCTTAAAGAAATCGTTAACAAAATTTTCGAATAAAATCATGCGCGCACACACGAACAACAATTTTCTCCACTATGGCGTCAATGTTTATTGTCGATTATTGTTAATAGGTAAATCAACGGAGATGTATACTCAATTTTATTTAGACTCGGAGTCTCGTAATTTTTTTTATTTTGGCAAAATTTTTTACATGAATGATTTGAACACACAAAAAAAAAACTATAGATATTTGAATTCAGTTCTCTTATCACACCGTCACAGTTAAGCGACAAATTGAACATATTGCCGCCCGCCTTCGCTTTAAATGTCTTTAGAAACCTTAAAAAAAGAGGACAAATCGTCGAAGCTGTTGTCATCTAGAACCATTTTGGCGACCAAGGACACAAAGTAATTAGTAAATTTGCCGTCGCCGACATTGTCGTCAACCATTTATACACGATATATAGGATTTCTGGAAGACTATTTGAAGACTTTATTACCTTGTAGTGTGGAAGATGTTGGTCTAAGTCTTGTTAGTCTGAGCAGTATCAAAAGTAAATACACTGGGCATTCATCAGTTTTAACTAATTTAATTCCAATATTTTAAATGCTGTTTGTTTTGGCAGCTCTTGTTGTTATTGTTCAAGTAAAACCTCCTCAAACAAACTCAAAACTCTTTCTCCCTCCTCATAAACTATTTTCTTAGTTCCAGTACAATGCACTGCATATGTAGCGATCAGGTCCTGAATACTGGTCCAAGATAAAAAAATGCTTTCTTTCTTATTTTTATCAGCTGGGGAGCTAGTATTAAGCTTTGTATACTCAGGCTATGCTGCTATGGTTTAATATAATTATATTGGCCCTGGAGGCTTCGTATTGCATATTTTGTAAATAAATGAAATGAAATACACTTTCTACGACACCTTTTTTATCACCCTTTTATACTCATTTTGTGCAATTTTTTGAAAAATTGAAGCGGCAACACTGGCTGAGATTTCAAAGATTTGAGTGTGATCGTGCATGTGTTCAATTTGTAGAAACAACTGTTTGACCACCAATTAAAATCAGTTAAAATGTTTTTCAACTGCCGAAGCTACACATCACTAATTCCTACACACACACACACACATACACCCATACTTACATATATTCACACTCTTACCGTTGCCGATAAAAAAGGCGACATCGCCTACTGTACTATCTTCTATAGAAGTTTAAAAACGACAAGACGATCTACATTGTCCTATAATAAGTTCTTTATCAAAATCTTTACGTGACAACATGGCCGACATTGTCTTATAAGGTGTCCTCACGTCTGTTCAATCGAAAAGATGAATTTCCATTTTTCTCGAAAAATATTTATATACACCACTTTTACTTTGCAAAATCGTGAGTTTGATGGTGGCAAGGAAAAAGAAAGTCTCTCTTACACTCTTTATTTGCCCTTGCCACCATCAAATTCAAGACTTTGCAAAGTAAACTTTTCATGTGTGAAAGCTGTGATATTTATTTATCAATTTCTAATTTGTCCCTTTTAAAGTATTCCACCTTAGATATAATATGCTTGTTTAAGCGTTTTTCCCAATCGTCGAAACACTTCTGATATGCTTTTTCAAGGTATGGTCTTAAGCTCTCTCAAAACCGAATCGGTTACAATCTCTTCAATTGTCGCAAAACACTGTCTCTTCAATTTTGGGAACAGGAAAAAGTTGCAGGTGGACAAACCTAGTGAATACGGTAGCTGAGTCATTATTGTGGTATTCTTTTCGACCAAAATATAATGAACAAGCAAAGCGATTTTAAAATAAACTTCGCTGTCATACGTTTCAAGCCCAAGGTTGGGGAAAAAAGCGTACGGCATGAACTAACCGTTATGCCGACATCCTCTGCAATTTCTATAGCAGTGATTCCACTATATTCCATAACAAGTTACTTTACTTTCTCAACATTTTTATCGGTTTTCAATGAGCTCTCTAGTACGAGCACCATTATGCACATCTTTCCGAGCATATTTAACAAGCTTGTATCACTTTTAAACAGTTTTTGACCCGGAGTGCGACCAACATATCCCCCTCTAAAGAATTCGAATACTTTTGAGCACTATGCACAAAGTTGCCAATATATAAAAACCGGCAAAAAGTACCAAAAAACCAGTAAAATTCTACAGAAAACTGACAAAAGAACCGGTTAATTACCCGTATAACTGGGTGCAAAATTACCATTAAACGTTCAATTACACATATCACGGTAAAAAAGGACACCGAATATGAACAACTGGTTCCGAGTTATTTTGGGAATTCTAAAAGTAGGGTTGACAAATCGCAAACATTCCCTACTTTCCCGGAACAATCCCGTAAGCAATACGGAAACTTAAATTTTTGCACTAAACCGGCAACACTATTTTCTATGGCGAAATATTAAATTCCCCAAAAGTATAAAGTGTAAGTAACAAGGGTAGCGGGAGTTAAAAACATACAAACAAACAAATGTGAAGATAACATAAACGTGTTAAAAAAGTCAGCTGGCTGTGCAACATTACCTGGTATATGATTACAGCAGGATGCATTGCTTACGTTTCAACAAAAGTCATCAAATTAGTTACTCTTAAAATTTTTATAAACTAGGGCCTCACTAGACTAGAGTCTCAAAAATATTCTTCGTTTTATACTGCTACTAAAACCAGCGTACAGTTGTGAAAAAGATTTACATCAGCACCTGCCTTGCGGCCTTATCTGATGATGGACCAGTTCCATGGAGTGAATTTTTCACGATTCACCACCGCCCCCGTGTGGCTGACTAGGCTCACACAGGTAGCAATTCTTGCCATATGATTGCGGTCATATGAGCAACTTCTTGTTGAGAAGTTCGAGCCTTCTAATCCCTCCTATATGCAATTTCCCAGCAATCAATGGAGGACAAGGGTTAATGAGTTGGTAGGCCGAAGCCCACTAAGAGCATCAGCCCTTAAACCAACTCACCCGTCAACCATCACCACTGGTTTCTTACAGTACAGTTCTGTTGTATAGGCAACAGATCCTCGGGAGATTGTTAGTCCCCGAAAAAAGCCACGCCAAGCAATTATCAAGGATACTAGCACCCCCTTCCTGCGTTTTAGGTTTCAACCACAGCCAGAACGCTTCAGCCAAGGTAGGCACCTCAACCATGATCAGCCCGGGTCGAACCGCAAGCAGAACTACCCGGGGGCCATGCTGATCCCCGTTCTGCCAATTTATACCCTTGGTAGGGATTTTGGAAGCCAACACAACATAAGTCATGTGGCCGCATTAAACGAGGGACCCCTTCCCCTCTTTTCCCCGAAAAACAGAGCGCCCAAGCTAGGAATATGCCAAGGCAAAACCTGTTGCCCGCAGGGTAAAACAAGCGTACAACTATTATTGTATATGTGGCCATCACTGATGTATATGATCTTTGTATAAACGATATTGTCTTGTTTTGAGTCGTGTGCGATTCTCGCCAGCCTTATTTTAGAATATCGTCAGCAATTTGCATTAGTTATTCCCTGTGTGTTCTGCAGGGATTATCATCGTGTCATGTATACATCGTCAATGAATGGCGCATGCACGACCTGGTCAACTGGGAATAAAAGCTTCTGGCCAAAGTGTGCGTGACAGCGTGAGCGACATTGTCTTGTTTTGAGTCGTGTACGATTCTCGCCAGTCGTATCATCGCCAGAAAATATCATCGGCAATTTGCATTAGTTATTCTCTGTATGCCCTGCAGGGATTATTATCGTGTCATGTAAACATTATCAATGAATGGCGCACGCCCGACCTGGTCAACTGGGAATAAAAGCTTTTGCCCAAAATGCTTATATGTATGTATATGCGTATCAAATAATACTTGAATACAAATTGAATAGCACCTAATTAAAATTAAATCGGAAAACTCTACAAATACTTTTGAAAAATTCAGTATTGTGATGGCGGTAGCCAAAACAAATGAAAACAACAAAAAAAAAAAAAAAAGTAGAAGAAGAAGTAAAACTACGTTTTTGTGTACAAGTGGCGGAGAATGAAGTAGAAAAAGTAGAAGGAAACCTTTCATTTGTTTTGGTAAAATAAATTTCCCAACGTGCTGATGAGGGTTTCATTATTTAAAATGAAGTAGGAGGAGTTGTTGCTTAACAAATCTACGACCAGCTTTGCAATCAATGGGAAATAATGAATGGCAAATTGACTTTTGTATGAGTCTGTTTCAACATGACTGTGTTAAATATCATGACCATTTATATTTTTTCTTGACTTTAAGGCGTGCGAAAGGAGCAATCGTTTTGAAAATCTCTTTTAAATTTAGATGAGTTTTTTTCTTTTTTTTTTTTTTTTTTGTTTGAAGGAAAATATATTTCGTTCAATGGAGAAAATGTATATTGGAAACCAAAAATAATTTAGTTTCTTATCAACCCCTTTGAAATATACATATATATATATGTATACATATATATAAATATGCGTATTTATACAAATATATTGACTATTTTTACACACTTTGTTTCATTTGTAACTCTGTTTACTAAGAAGATTGAGAAATATTTTTAATATTATATAATAGAATTTCGTTTGAAATAAACTCTGATATTACATGATTTTTCAATTCATTCCTCACTTTATAGAAATATTACGGTTTTTCGCCCATAAAAACTGTTCACGTTTGGCAACACAGGAAATTTAAATCTAGTGTGGCAGCCCTTTGCGGTCCGAGTTCAACGAATAAAGAAATAAAGTTCGTTGAGTGCGAACATCAAGGGTTCGAACTCAACGAACTAACCCGTCTAAATAAAACACAGATCTCGCTGTTCGGCTGATAGAAAAACATTATTTTATTTTATATTTTCTACAACAATATCCGAAAATATCAACGCCTACTACGATGATTTTTATATTTAATATTTTCAATACCTAAAGTAGTTTCATATAAATCAGCGTTGCCACATCCCTCCTATTCTTTTCAGCTTTAACTTCACTACCGGATCGCCTGGTTGCATTTCGCCTTTAAACGATCCCTCCGAAACTCTAAATGGGTTCGTAATATCTGTTGTATGTGTTACATTTGATAAATCCCCATCTTGCGAAGCTGACTTTTCGGATACCGTTGACGACGGTATTCTTTTCACATGACTGACGCATCGTCTAAAAGTTTTCCCATTTTACAAATTTGAATTGTTTTATTTAATGGAATCATTAAGAACTTTTAGCTTAATAACTAAACACAAAAAATGCTTTGCTATATAGCATATTTTCAAGTGCCTTGAAGGTAGAGTTTTTAATTCTAATTCAAAGCATTTAGTTTTTTTTTTTGAGTGACCATAGTTGTGGCAAATTACCAGTAAGAGCTAGTGTGGAGTTCTTAATTCCTCACATTTTACTCTTGAGTGGTTCATCTTTGCCTGGTTTGCTTCATCGTCAGGTTGGTATTCGAGGGAGAGTTTTGAATTCTCCTGAGAACATTTTGCCATCGTTGGAGGGCGACGGAGAGAGAAGGTATTATTAATACCTTCACCATCCGCCAGAGGAGTTTTTAATTCCACTCCAGCGCGACACCAGAGGCAGTTGGTCGGTGGGGAAGCGAGTGCGACCGTGCAGCAGTTTTCAATTCCTCCATAGCAGCCCACAACCCCGCTCCAACGTCAGCTGTAGGTGGTGCCACGTGATCAAACACAAAAGAAAGATTTTATATTAGTTTATTTAAATAAAGAAACCACACTGAAGACTAATTCTTTGTTTTTCTTTGTTTTCTTTATTGAAACGACTCTGGACCACGCTGAGCTATCCCAGCATAAAGCGTGAGTGTGGTTGCAATACAAACATACAAGTGAAGAAAAAAGTCTTCTAAAACACTCTTATGGAAAATTTCAGCTTAAGCAAGCGTTTTCCACAAAATAAATTAATATCAGTTTTGAAATCACATGTGATTTTAAATCACTTGATTTGGAAAACAGATTTTTATGTGATTTTAAATTATTTCATTTGCAAAACCGATAATATTGTCGTATTTTTAGAGAGCAAAACACATCAGTAATACCCTTAACACCACGAAATGCTGGTGTTAATACTACGGACCTATTGTCATTGTAGAGCTTACAATTTATCAACATACTCAGATATACACACATTTTCTTAAGTTACCCTATAGTAAGCAGAATTCAAACTAATTCCAACTTTGTAATTCAAAAAGTTTAACTTTCTGCCCTCTGCCTTCATTGTCTTTACAAATAATTTAAACATTAATTTATAAATTAGATTTCAAAGAATTTTAATTCACTGTTGTGCGCTCACATTCAATTAAGTACCAGCAGCATTTTTGCCAAATTAAGAAAATTAATTTACTACGTTGAAACTTTTATATTGAATAGCGTCGACGACGACACTGCGTTTGTTGAATTTTAAAAATATTTACTTGTTTTTCGTATTTGTTTTTACCATATTTTATTCCATTTTTTATTTTTTTGAACGTAAGTTAAGCGATTTGGTGTAGAGTGTTATACGAGTACATATTTTAATGTGAACGTGGTGGGTTGTGGAATTATTTATTAGTAGAAGAAGTTTATCTATGTAATTGCAGCTATGTAGTAATCTGCTCCAACAATATTGTTATACAAAACCTGAGCGTTTAGCTTAAGTTGTTTACACACAGAAAAAAATTATTTTCGTGTTCAATAACGAAATTCGTTGAATCAAACAAAAGTTTAGTAAAAATAATTATTGATCGAAAACAACAATTTGTTTAAACAACAACAAAATACAATATCCAAGGTTATGTTTTTTTTGATATTTTTGTATATGCATAAATTTTTTTTTTCAGACAAAAATTTTGTTGATTTTATTTTTACTATAATTTTTTCTGTGTAGTTTTTTGTACTTTTGAAGGAAATTACGTTCTTTTTAAAATATCTTCCATATAAAACTTACTTAAAATGTAACATATCCTATATTCTACTTCAAGTAAGATGAAAATACTACCCTTAACATGTTTATTATAGCTACTCGCAACCCAGGAAAAGAGTGCTGCCGCTTTAGATCGAGCATTGAAGTTGCCGTATTACTTCGTGGACTTTTCCGGAGTAATGATAGGTTTTTGATAATTCCCAGAGGCAATTTCGGGACTTCCAAAAAACTTGGAACCTGTTCGGAACCAGGTTTTCATAATCGGTGCACGTTTTAGTCGTGGAACTTGTATATGATCTTTTGGCGGCCGTTTTGAACACTGTTATATGGGTAGCTATCCGGTTTTCTGTCGGGGTTTTCTCGATTTTTAGTGGATTCCGTTGGCTTTGGCCTTTTTTTGGAACCGGTTGTTTATATTCGGTGGGGGTTTTGGCTATGAAACGTGCATCTGAACTTTTAGCGGTCATTTTGCATATTTAACGCTATTTTACGTCTCGAGTATTATCCTGCAGAGTGAAAGGTGTCCATGATTACTATGATACCCAAACCAGGGACAACAATTTCAAAACTGTTCAAAAAATTGTTAATGGCGAAGTTGAAAGAATATGGGATGCATACCTGATCATCAATTTGGCTTTCGGGCTAAACATAGCACCATAGAACAAACGCACAGACTAGTCAATGTCATAAGACAGACTTTTGAAGACAAAAAGTATTGCTCAGCTCTACTCATTGACATTTCTCAAGCTTTCGATAAAGTGTGGCACGACGGGTTGATGCACAAAATAAAGTTAAACTTGCCTGTAAATACTCACAAGCTTCTGGAAAGCTATTTATGCGGTCGGAAGTTTGTTATCAGAGAAGGCGACTTTATAAGCCCAACTCAGCCAATCGAGGCAGGGGTTCCCCAAGGCAGCATACTGGGGCCTACTTTATATTTGATTTATGCCTCTGACATGCCAACGACACCCGGAAACCACACTTCAACTTTTGCGGACGATACAGCACTCTGCAGCGTACATGAAAACCGTCAAGTAGCTTCGCGAAATTTGCAGGAGTATATTTCAATATTAGAGAAATGGTTAAAACTTTGGACAATTAAAGTTAATGAACAAAAGTGTACTCACGTGACATTCACGCTGCATAAACAAACATGTTCAGTCATCCAAATTAACAATTCACCTATTCCGCAGCAAAATGAAGTCAAGTACCTTGGTATTCATCTCGACCGTAGGTTAACGTGGAAGCCGCACATTGATGCGAAAGTTACTCAGTTTAAGTTAAAAGCAGCGCAACTGATTGCAAACTTTTATTATACAACGCAATTCTACAGCCTATATGGTGCTATGGAATTCAACTATGGGGCACCGCCTCCGCTTCAAACATTGAAAAAATTCAAAGGCGACAAAACAAAACTCTTCGAACAATTACTGCAGCTTCATGGTACGTAAAAAACTCTCGAATTCATAAGGATCTCTGTGTTCCTCTTGTAAAAGACGAATTTTCAAAGTACGCAACAAGGTATATCAGTAAATTGGAACTACATCCAAATCCTCTTGCACGCAATACAATTAATTTTGAATTCCACTCTCGGTTGAGAAGGAGGGATACCCTTGCCACCATCAGAACGTTCAATAGGTGATTTTACCGATACTGACCGTGGAAAATAAAAAAATTTTGTCTAGCATTGGCTGGATTTAATTAATTTTATGTATTTAGTTTTAAGATTTGAATACTTATTGTTAGTTCACTTTGTGAAGATTCAATAAATAAATAAATGGCAAAAAAAAAAAATAAAAATTTTGCACTAGGTTATATAGGTACTTATCAGGTTGTCCGCCTGCGCTTACCGGGGCTATATAGATTTTTACTGAATTAGGTATTTCTTGTCGGTTTTTCCGATATTTTGTAGAGTTTGTATGCTCTTTGTGCCAAACAGTAACACTTTTCAAGATTTTAGGCTGGGTTTTCGTTGCTGTTGCTGAATAGCTGGTATCTACACTACAGCAGCGGTTATTAACACGCTTATATTAGCTTCAAGTATGTGTTCGTAACTCTCGCAACCCTCTCCATACCATTGGCTATTAATAGCATACCAAACTAAAAAATTAAAAGTAATATAGGCAAAAAAATCAAAAAAAATGTGCTTCGATTTCAAAGTAATATGCAAAAGTGTACACTCTGCAATCTCTTTACTATTTATACCGCCTATACTCGCCTGAATATAGAATACAATGTACATGTTTGGGTCGCAAAGTTTATTTTGCGGTAACTAGACCATGTGAAAGAGAGAGAGAGAGCGAAAAAGCTTATCGATGACTGTAGAATATTAAACTCTATTGACTTACTCGAGCATCGACACAGTGTAGTGTGCGTTACTCTGTTCTATCGTTACTACGAGTACAATGAGTTTTGCTCTGACGATATTAGGGATATGGTTCCCAAAACTCGCAGATCGTCCAGAGCTCATCCATTTGTGGCTCCGTCTATTTCTTTATCATCGAGCATGTAATGCTCACATGATGTGAGTGTCATGTGAGCATTATATGTGATGTGGGTGAAGCATACCCATGATGTCAGTATGACATTTAATTAATGATATAATTGTCATAATTGCAGCTATTGATAATTAGAGCAGCAATTATGACAATTTATATAATTGTTGTAATGATTGACATCACAGCGATGGAAAGTGTCATGGGATCAAAAATTATGACATTTGTCATTGTATTGATGTTAAAATACATCACAGTTATGACAGGTTTTTTATGACTGTAGATTCACGGCACTTCTGCCACTGCCTCCTTTCTCCTTTAAAAGCATCTATGTACGAGTATTTTTACGCTTACCAATTTGACGCATTGACGTTGACGTACAAGGCGATAAGTCAATATTGCCGTTGAGGAAAAATATTTCTTAAGTTTATGTTAATGTTAAATACTTTTTTCTTAATAGCGTGTTTTATTTTTATTAAATATTTGGCAAGCGGTAAAAAGTTTTGCTGCTGTTTATTTCTCTTCTGAGTATTTAAGAGTTTTTGTTTGTTTTTGTTTTTTGCAATTTATCGTTGAAGGTTTTCCTTGCAGGCTTTTTCTTTTGGATAAATAGAAAGAAATTATAAAAAGTCTATATATTATCTATAATTTAAGATTAAAAATAATAAATAATGTTGGAAAACAAAATATATATACGAGTACGAGTATGTAGATAAATATTTTATGAAAACTCTTGCTTTTATTTATTAAACGAAAAACTTTGCTGCGCTCTTTAAAGGCAAAGCTCGTAAATTGTTTATTGATAACTGGGTTGGATATTGAATTTTCTTTGTTCTTGTGAACTTTGTTTTTTTATTTTTTTTTAATTTTTGTGCATAAAGGAGACCCAAAATCTAAACAAAAGATTTATATGCTTAATTTAAATATTTATTAATCGCTGGATAGAAGTGGAATGAAATAAATGTTTAAGCATCTCTATAACTTTTAAGTTGAATAAAATTTCACAGAAGGAATTCTGCTGCGCTGCAAGTGAAATTGCGGGTGCTGATGATGGAAAGAATGGCACGGAACGATTATAAAATGCTTTTTGGCTGGCATTTGCTTATTGTTGGAAATTTCATTTAGCTTTTGTTTATTTTTTATTTGCAAATTTCTAAAGTTCTTAACTTCGTGTTGGCACAGCTTAATGCTATAATTGAAACTGAAAGAGTGATAAATTTTCAAAAGTTCACTGTTTAGTGCTGAGAAATATATTAAAAATACTTAATTTTATAATTAAATTTTTTGAATTTTTGCAATCTGGATTTTAATGTTTTTTTTTTTTTTTTTTACGGGAGAAATATGTAATTGTTTTTGTGCCATAAAGAACCCTTGATTTAAGTCTTAGTTGGATAATAGATAATGTCACATTTCTGAAAAGCGAGATTTATAAACAACTGAATACAAACAGACAAACTATGGAGCGCTATACTGCGCATAGAGGTTAGGTTGTACAGGCCACCAGTTTCACGAAACCAGCCCACTTGGGTCCTTTTGGTCACGTTGTGCAGCCTATGAGATACAGCGCTTTCACAAAACAGAGAGCCGGACACCGACAGAGGAAGTGCTCAACACTCTCTTCCTAGTCCTCATCCACGCAACTTCTACAGAAATCATTAAATGGAAGATTTAACCTCCTAGCATGCGTCCCTATGTGACAATGTCCTGTCGGATCTGCCACCAAGGTACGCAACCTTTGACGGGGAAGACCTTTTAGGACCGTAGTCCTTCTACGATCATACGCAGGCCATGTTAGTCTTGCTACTCGGCAGGTAACCTCACCAGACCATCTGTACTGTGCAGTCCCTACAAGTTGACGCTGCACTTGGCTCCTACAGCTATTAAGCGGGACTCCTACCATCGTATCAATGTACCCTCGCTGTAGAAGAGCCCCGGATTTCGCCAGCTCATCCACCACAATATTTCCTGACACTCCACTGTACCTCGGTACCCAGAAAAGCTCCAGGCTTGAATGCCTCGCTATCTCATTAAGAGACATCTGGCATTATTAATCGAACCTGGACGTGGTATAGACGACCACAAACGCATTTAACGCAGCCTTACAGTACAGATTCGGATATTTACCGCGTATACCCTATAGTACCTCACCCAGTTAGGTGCTCTCAAAATAGCTGTAATTTCAGCCCGCATTATCAGGTCTGATACTGAGGCATAAAGATGCCGCCACCAACTCCCATGTTCGACTTGGATCCATCTGTGAAAATTTCAAGCACGACCTATAGGAGACCCATTTGGGTCGTGTCAAGGCCGTCCTTGATAAGATTACGTCAAATCTCTTGTCGAGCAGTAGAGCTGGTGCACAGTAATCAATATACTCCGGGAGGTCCATTATACCTTCTATTATCGAAGCATGACCTTCTGTCGGTTCTTTCCACATCCCACCAGCCTTTAGTCTGATTGCCGAGCACGTGGCCACTTCGCTTGTAGAGCCATCGTCAATCACAACAACGAAGAGAACTATTTCGAATCGTAATTGCTCATGAGAGATAAGACGCATTTTCACTTAAACAGCTTTGTCAATAAAATCCTCGCGCCGGGGCACTGAAAATTCACATGTGATGGATGACAAGCCGTTACATTCACTCAAAGCTACTGTCTGGTGCAAAGATTGCAATTTGTGAGCATGCCAGCGCCAATACAGTTATTGACAATGGTTCGAATAAGAACTCCTGTTTTGACAATTTTAATGGACTACAAGATCACCCGATACACTCCGGCTCACAGATATAAAGGCACTAAAATTTCTATACTGTAGTTTTGACGCGGAAGACAAGCATGATGGAGGAAGAAAAAAGGGTTTTGTGGATATATAATTAGAGGCATTACTTTATCAAAATGCTACAAGAACTAGTGGACTAGCAGGATCATTGGGAATAAAGCAAAAAGCGTACGAGTTGAAGCCGAGAGATGTGGAACGGGGTTTGTTTGCTTATGCAAATAGCTGCCTGCAAGACAAAGACGGAAGGGATATATGCATTGCATTGTGAATGAAGATGGAAAAAACAACGAGAGTTATGATAAAGGCATTTTACAGTATGAGAATACTTCAAACCATGTTGCGAAAGTGGTCAAGACATACTTGAAAATATGAAATGAGAGCCACTACCCCAATTTCCGTCTTCTTTGGACTATCACTTATTTCGATCAATGGCAGACGGCCTGGCTGTCGGTCTAGTGAAAAAGTAAAAAATTGGAACGATTCATTAATCGGTTCAAAAGATTACTAGGTTTTTCAACCCGGGACTCGTGCGCTGCCCAAAAGATTTTTTTTCATTAATATACAATAAGTATTCAAATCTTAATACTAAATATAAAAGTTATTTTAGTCCTGCCACTTCTAGACAAAAAAGTTTTATTTTGCGCGAATAATATCGGTAGAATCACCTATTTAACGTTCTGATGGTGGGAAGGGTATCCCTTCTTCTCAACCGAGAGTGGCAGCCAAAATTAAGTATGTTGCGTGCAAGAGGATTTGGGTGAAGTTCCAGTTTACTGATATACCTTGTCTCATTCTGCCCAAAAGATAGAAGAAAAGAGTGGCCAGCGATGAACAATACTTTGAATCATAAATGTACGAGGGCGTATTGATATTAAAGCTACCTAAGTAGGAAACATTTTTTTTTCAAAAACCATTTATTTCTCAACTTTGTCACCTTTTAGATTAATACGCTTAGTAAGACAATATTCCAATATTTTTTATAGCATCTAGTACGACGTTGGGAACGCCTCAAAATACGCATTAGTTTCGGTAATCACTTCTTCGTTTGAGATGAAGCTTTTTCATGCGAGCCATTTTTTCAAGTTTGGAAACAGGAAAAAGCCACTAGAAGATAAATCTGAACATAAGGTAAATGATCCACCAGTTCGAAGTGTATTTCACTAAGTTTAGCAGCGTATCTAATGTGTTAACCGGTGCGCTATCTTGGAAAAAGAGAACTTTTGTCTTCTTTAAATATGGTCGCTTTTTCTTGATTGCATAAGTCAATTGAGCTAATAGGCGCACGATAATAATTTCCTGTGATTATGGATACCTTTTCAAAATATTCAATGAGCAATATTTCGTGTGCATGCCAAAATATAGTGGTCATAACCTTGCCAGCCGATTTCACTGCATTCGCGTTATTCGGAGCTTTTCTACCAGCTTCCAACTATTGTTTCGATTGATTTTTGGTTTTAGGTGTATAGTGGTGGACCCACGTTTCATCAACAGGTATTATTATTGACGCCGTCTTGCCGATAGCTTTTTCATATGCACATATTTATGAAAAATGTTGAACACACGTTCATATGATATGTTTACCACAATTTTTACCCGGCGATCATTCATAACGGTAGCGAGGATTTTCATGATATTTTCTTCAATTAATGGTATTGTTGCAGTGCTTGTTCGGACGGGTGTATTTTACCAGGTAATCTGACGGAGCAATCTCAAAGTAATATTTACCGAGCACTTCTTTTGTCTCTTTCGCCATTTTCCCTTTCAGATAATAGTATTAAACCACTGCTCGAAATTCATTTTTTTTTATTTGTTAAGAAACACAGAAGTTGTTCACTTCAAACGAATACAACAAATTAACTAATCGATGAATTTGGGTGAAATGTTAACAGCTGAAGTTTGCAAGATCCCAATTTCCAAAAAATTAAAGGAAAGTGTGTGTTTCTGTTGCCATCTAGTGCTATGTAGCTTCAATATCAATCCGCCTTCGTATAACCAGTTTTTTATTTATTTCGAAAAAACGCCTCAATAGTATATCAAGTTATTTTATTATACTGAAAAAAAAAACTTGCTAAAATTTTCATTGAGTGAAAGTCTTAATATTGCTATAAACGCATTTACAGACAAACATACATACTCGTTTACACTTATGTAGGTATGTAAAACTAAACTTAAGTATATCAGGAGATAAATAAATGGAAAAATATACGAGTAGATACAAAACAATTACAAAAAAGTGAACACATCATATAATTGCCCAGCTTGTGGGTAAAGATTTGAAGTAACCCATTCAAAAACATTTGTTACTAACGAGTGATTTTTTTGCTATTATCTTTTTGGCAACACTAGTTTTGACAGCTCACGCACGTTTTGTATCTTGTGTCACTGTCAAACATCTTCAGTTTGGTCTATAATTTAATCATGAATCGTCTTACAAACGAACAACGCTTGCAAATTATTGAATTTTATTACCAAAATGCGTGCTCTGTTAAGAAAGTTCATCGCGCGCTTCTTCCATTTTATGGTCAGTTTAATCGACCTACTGAGGCTTCTATTCGGGCTATTGTAAAAAAATTTCGCACCAAATTTACATTGTTGGACATTAAACCACCAACACGCTTACGTAGAGTGCAAACTGAAGAAAATATCGCAGCCGTATCGGCCAGTGTTGGTGATGACCGTGAATTATCGATTCGGCGCCGTTCGCAGCAATTGGGCCTGTGTTACTCCACTACGTGGAAAATATTGCGGAAGGATTTGGGTGTGAAGCCTTATAAGATACAGCTGGTGCAAGAATTGAAGCCAAACGACCTACCACAACGCCAAATTTTTGGTGAATGGGCTCTTGAAAAGTTAGATGAAGATCCACTTTTTTATCGAAGAATTGTGTTCAACGACGAGGCTCATTTCTGGTTGAATGGATACGTGAACAAGCAAAACTGCCGTATTTGGAGTGAAGAGCAGCCAGAAGCATTGCAAGAGCTACCAATGCATCCACAAAAAACAACCGTTTGGTGCGGATTATGGGCTGGCGGCATCATTGGGCCGTATTTCTTCAAAGATGATGAGAATCACAACGTTACTGTGAATGGTGAGCGCTACCGTGCGATGATAACAAACTTTTTTTTTGCCCAAAATGGAAGAGCTTGACTTGCATGACATGTGGTTTCAACAAGACGGTGCCACATGCCACACAGCACGCGAAACGATGGACCAATTGAGAGGCGAGTTCGGTGAACAGTTTATTTCACGCTTGGGACCAGTCAATTGGCCGCCCAGATCGTGCGATTTAACGCATCCAGATTTTTTTTTGTGGGGCTATGTTAAGGTTAATGTCTATAGCGACAAGCCCGCATCGATTGACGCACTGGAAGCCAACATTGCCAACATTATTCGTGAGATACCGGCCGAAATGTTGGAAAGAGTATGCCAAAATTGGACTAAGCGGATGGACCATTTGAGACGCAGCCGCGGCCAACATTTGCATGAAATAATCTTCAAACATTAAATTATATCGACCCAACTATCGATCCAAATAAATATTTCATGCATTTTTCTGAATTTTATGTGTTTTTCTTTTTTTTAATTTCCGATAGTTCTTATAAAATCACCCATTATTACTTATAAACATAAAGTTGGACTCAGATATACCTTCATACATATGTAACATACATACATACATACAGATGTACAAGCACACAAATTTACTAGCAACATCTACAAATTGCCAGCGTACTGTTGAATGTTGTAGAACAGCTGTGTCTCTCCCCTGTCTGTCCCCGTCCGTATGTTAAACTGTTTGTACACAAACTCTTTATGTTGCCTAATTTAACCCAGCCAAAATATCTACAAAACATGTTTTTATGTATTTAAATGAAATACACTATGAAAATTGTTGAAATAAAAAAAAGAAGAAGAAGGAAAACAGCTGTGTACTCGTGTGTAACTACAAGTTTAAAATATTTTGCTGATTTATTATGTTGTTAAATCAAAATCTTGTTTACAAGAAAAATTTAATTAGAAAAACAAACAACAGCAAACAATGGCCTGACACAGAAGGGTCAATTATAAATGCAACAGTTATATAGTAAATACAAAAAGAAGTGAAAGACTTGCAGCAGCTAAAAGGGAAGATCCCCTGAAATATCAAAGCTTAAAAGCACGTGCATGCAAATATATTAAGTGCATATTATTTCAATATTTTGCCAACCATTATAAGTTAAAGGGAGAGTCTGCAGTTTGTACGAAGTAAATAACTGAAATAGCCTGACCACTTTACGAACTATAAGGACCTTTTGATTAATCTTTACATCCCTGGCATCTGTTAAAAGCATTTATTTGTATTGGGTAACAGAAACTTTTGGGAGTTGCTCTTACGCTGGTAATAAAGAATTTGTTGGAAAAATATTTTCCTCGATTTTCTCACTTAAATTTCGAAAAAAAGTGTTTTTTATTTTTAATATTAAGTAATTTTTAATACTAAGTAATTAATTAAATTCTTGACAAAAAACAAATTTTCCTGAAGAAGTCTTCCGAAGGAGGATGAAATATTGAAAAATGCATTAAACATTTTTTTAAAAAACAAAAATGGACCTTGAGCTGAAGGAATTATTTGCAAATAGTAATTAATTAAACAATTAATTCGAAAGGAAAGTCCGAGGCGAATTCATTTCTACTAGGAGCAACTCAGATTACAATATGTAAACAATTAACTCGAAAGGAAAGTCGAAAACGAAAGAAAGAAGTTTGGGATGGTAAAATCGGGCGATCTGGCTACCCATACCAAACCGCCAACACGGTATAATACTCGAGTAGGAAGTTCTTGCTTCACAATAAACACTGTTGCACTGTCTTATTGAAACCACTAGTGCTTGGCGGTAAGACGCGAAGCACTGTTCTTGAAGCAGTGTTCTTCTACGCTTGCGCGTTCGTTAGCACGGCTCTTCAGCATACTCTACCATTTTGGTGAGTTTTCATCATACTGCAAGGTTGCTAATATAACACCAATACCCAAAAAGGGTGCGGCAAATAACCCTGAAAATAACCGCCCAATTGCAATTTGCTCTGCACTCTCCAAAGTAATGGAAAGCATGGTTAGCCTCACCTTATGAGGTATCTAGAGTCGCATAAACTACTTTGTTCCTCAATATGGACTTCGTAAGGGTCGTTCTACTGGCGATCTTATGGCATGTCTCTCAGAGAAATGTTTGCCACTCAATCCATCATTTTGGTGAAAGTAGGGTGGTAGCTCTGGATATTTCCAAAGCGTTTGACAGAGTGTAGCATGGTGCACTACTAACAAAACTTACAGCTTTTGGTGTCGGTGATGACTTCTCTCGGTTTATATCGAGCTTTCTTACTATAAGAGTTGTTATAGATAGGGTCCAACCCTATTCACTCTTTCGTTGAGTACTGGTCCAATATAAAAAAAGGAATTGCTTCCTTTAGCTACAGAGAAAGAATCTGGTATGTTTAAATCGGTCGATCTTGCCGGCCATGCCAATTCGCCAAAACGGGTGCATTGTGGCTGCTGACGTGTGTGCTATTGCCTCATTTTATTGAAACCACATGTACACCAACTCCAGCTTATTCAATTCGGGCAGTAAGAAACCACCCAACATGTCATGATAGTAACGGATATTATGATAGTAACGGATAGCAAAGCGGCTAGATGGCTGATATCATGATAGTAACGGACAGCAAGGTCGCCATCAACTCCCTGATTGGAATATATACTAATTCCAGTCTGGCCGAAGAATGCCGGATATCTTTAAACCAGACCTAACTTAACACGGGTCCAACGACGGCAGCAACATCGCTGATGACCTATCCAAAAAGAGAACAATCCTAGAGGATAGGGACATAGATACCTTTTTTGGATAACCCTTATCAGCGTATTGGAAAAGAATAAAACTCCGCAAGCTAAAAAGTGCGTAAAAAATGGCTAAGAGCCCACTTGGCCACTTAGTGTTAGTTAGAGTTAGTGTGTGGCCACACACTAACTCTACGAAAACCAGGGAGCTATTAAAACAGCTCAGACCTCACCTAAGAGACTAATTCCAGTCTGGTCCAAGAATGCCGGACATCTTTACACAAGATGGCGAGACAATCTAACCTAACTCTAAAATGGGAACATGGATACGGGTCCAACAATGGCAACAACAACGCTGATGACCTAGGCAAAAAGGGAACAATCCTATAGAATAGGGACATAGATCTCTTTTGTGGACAACACTTATCAGCGTGTGGGAAAAGAATTAAACTCCACACGCTGAAAAGTATGTAATGGCTTACAGAGCCCACATGCCTTATATGAAGGAATCTGTGGCCGCACATCAACTCTAAGGGAACGGGGGAGCTGTTAAAACTGCCCAGACCTCACCTGAGAGTCACCGTAGCAGTCATCACAGGACATTGCCCGTTTGGAACCGTGCCAAGAGGCTAGGCCTACCCTATAACGACTCTGTAGAAGTTGCCAAGACGAGGAGGAGAAGACGATCCTTCATCTCCTCGGAAAGTGCCCGGCATTGGAGCACCTTCGCTTAAGATATCTAGGCGAGAGGAGCTTCAATATCCTATCATGTCTGGTCTCTGTCAATTCGACCGCGCTAGCTTCTATCATAAACAGCAGCTCACATTAAGCAGTTTCCCAACTTTCCTTTCCCTCGCCTTCACTCCCACTATATCCCACTATCTTTGTATTTTGCTGACTTCACTGTTGTAAAGCAATTGTATACATCTTTAGTCAGGCCAATACTGGAATATGGCTCGATTATATGGGACCCTTTTTATAATGTTCATAGAGATCGAATTGGGTCTATCCAAAAACAATGCCTTCTTTTCATCCTGCGCAATATCTACCCGAACACTGTAGCCAACTTACCATCCTATGAGTTCAGACTGCAACAAATAAAGCTGCCTTCTTTGAATAGCCGAAGAAAAATGTTAAATGTCATTTTTGTCTTCAAATTGATTAACGGCAATATCTGCTCTGAGTGTCTGGTGTCCAAACTAAATTTTGATGTTTCCCAGCATAGTCTTCGTCAATATCAACTTCTGTCAGTGCTTTATTACCGTCAGAATTATGGGAATGCAGATCCCTTCCGTAGATTATGTTGTTGTTTTAATGAACTGTAACACGTTACTGACTTTAAAGCGAGTATGTGCTTTAAAGCAAACATAACACACCTTCTCTAAGTTAACAATTGTGACAGACATATTGAGAAACTTATGAGTTGCCAACTCTTGATTTTCTGAGTTTGCAAAAAGAGACGTATTGGGTACTAAAATTTCCAAATTCATTTGCACAGTTTTTTAAAGAAATTGTTCATTTGTTCAATAAAATATTGCAATCAAAACGGAAATGATTTAGTTACATTTTATTCAGCAATTTATTTACAGATTTAAACAAATCAATATTTGTTTTTATTTCCCAAATAATTAATTGCAAATTATTTCCGCTGCATTTGAAACACTCGCGCTTGTTTAGGCAAATAATAAAACATTTGGGATTTACAATATTTATGTTGTCTTTTTTTTCCCAGCGATGGATGGTGCGCTGCAGCAGGTGTGTTTTGTTTTAAATGACAATAAGCCTTTTAAAAACAGTTCGCTCCTTTATTGCAACATAGTCATATCTCAAAAAATAATGCAGAATTGTTAACAGTACTTCCTTTTATATTGTGCCAAAATTTTATTCAAATTGCCTTTAAACAAATTCCTTTAGGAGATATTTTCTAGAAAAAATTTCTAAGACTTATATGGAAACTAAAAATTTGAAATGTGTTTTTCTCGAAACAAGCTTTTTTGCGTTATGACTATGTTGCAATAAAGGAGCGAGTTTCGCTTAAAATTTACAGATAAAAATTTCTAAATAAAGCCATTATTTTTTTCTTATTTCCATTGCAATTGAACATTTTGGATTTAACTACATTATACGTAGAAAAAAGATTTTAAAGCCACAGATTTGTTATTAAAAAAAAAAATTTTCATTTTAGAAAAAGTAATTTCCAACTGGCAAACATTTTTTTTTATTTTTTTTTTGTTGGCATGAACTTAAAATCAATGCAGAGAATTCGTTAAGTGTAAGAATCTGAATTTTGATTAGTTAAATTCACACACACATGTATACATATTTGGGTAATTACATATACCAGTTGACAATACCCAGTTGGCTATGTCGTGCATGAATCATTAAAGATTTACACACGATGATATTAAGTTCTTCACAACACACAAGGGACAGCGAATGTAAATCAACGGCGCGCTAATAGTTTACGTAAAACTACAAAATTCATTTTACTTCAATATGTTTATTATTATTTTTTTTATCTTGGACTTAGGGGATGACACCTGCATATGCAGCGCATTGTACCATAACTAGGAAAATGGGTTATGAAGAGGGAGAAAGAGGGCGTAGTGTTTGTGAACATTTGACTTGAACTTTCCGACATCATAACAGATTATTCCATAGACGAATCGTGCGGCTGAAAAACGAACCCTGTCTGTAATGCGTTGTACGATTCCCCGGGCAATCGACCATAAATGGATGAGCTTTGGACGATGAATGCGTGTTACGTAGAAATGTGCGAGTTTCAGGAACAAGATCCCTAATCTCGTCAGAGCAAAATCCATTGTAGTAACGATAGAACAGACTAAAGCTCCCCACACTGCACCGACGCTCCAGTGAGTCAATAGAGTTGGATACCCTACTGTCACTGATAAGCTTCTACGCCCTCTCATGCATACGGTCGAGTAACCCGAAAACAGACTTTGGGGCACCAGTCCAAACATGAGAGTTGTATTCCACTTTCGTTCGTGTTGTTAAACAAAACAGTTATAGTAATTTAAAAATTAATATTTTCTAAGAAATTTGCATTTTTAGCAACATTATAGGAAACTTCATTTTGGAGCACTCCATGCGCTATGATATGGTTAAAATAGAGATGAAATTTGTTGGCTCTGGAGGTTCACTGGTATTTACTTTCAAATGAATTAGATACCTCTGAAATCGGTAATAACAAAAAAAAAAAAAAAAAAATGATTTTTTCCGCCAAATTTTAAAATGGTCCACTGTGCGGCAATAGTTTTGCCAAGTGTCACGAAAACCGTAAACGATACTGTCACTCATTCTGTCATGCACACAAAAATCGGTATCATATAGCACAACATCATGTACTTTTCTGTGAACGAAGCGCGATATCAACGAGCTGGTCGTTGACTACCACATGCACGACATTTTTGTTCATATTGTGATGGATGACTATATACACGACAATGGCTTCTACCTTGTCATCAACAATGTGTTAATAGCAACAAAAGTATGCTCATACAACAATATGTTGCTCTAAACGACACTGTCCTTGATGATAAATGTGTGATTTGTTCTCTTTTACATAGGCTGGGTAGTCCAACCATAACCACCCTTTACTTTTAGAGAAAGTAGAAAAACGGCGACTCTAAGAAAAATATAATGGGTGATATTATAAGAACTATCAGAAATTTAAAAAAAAAAACATAAAATTCAGAAAAATGCATGAAATATTTATTTGGATCGATATTCGGGTCGATATAATTTAATGTTTGAAGATTATTTCATGCAAATGTTGGCCGCGGCTGCGTCTCAAGTGGTCCATCCGCTTAGTCCAATTTTGGCATACTCTTTCCAACATTTCGGCCGGTATCTCACGAATAATGTTGGCTTCAAGTGCGTGAATCGAAGCGTGCTTATCGCTATAAACATTAGCCTTAACGTAGCCCCACAAAAAATAGTCTAGAGGCGTTAAATCGCACGATCTGGGCGGCCAATTGACTGGTCCCAAGCGTGAAATAAACTGTTCACCGAACTCGCCTCTCAATTGGTCCATTGTTTCGCGTGTTGTGTGGCATGTGGCACCGTCCTGTTGAAACCACATGTCATACAAGTCAAGCTCTTCCATTTTGGGCAAAAAAAAGTTTGTTATCATCGCACGGTAGCGCTCACCATTCACAGTAATGTTGTGATTCACATCATCTTTGAAGAAATACGGCCCAATGATGCCGCCAGCCCATAATCCGCACCAAACGGTTGTTTTTTGTGGATGCATTGGTAGCTCTTGCAATGCTTCTGGCTACTCTTCACTCCAAATACGGCAGTTTTGCTTGTTCACGTATCCATTCAACCAGAAATGAGCCTCGTCGCTGAACACAATTCTTCGATAAAAAAGTGCATCTTCATCTAACTTTTCAAGAGCCCATTCACCAAAAATTTGGCGTTGTGGTAGGTCGTTTGGCTTCAATTCTTGCACCAGCTGTATCTTATAAGGCTTCACACCCAAATCCTTCCGCAAAATTTTCCACGTAGTGGAGTAACAAAGGCCCAATTGCTGCGAACGGCGCCGAATCGATAATTCACGGTCATCACCAACACTGACCGATACGGCTGCGATATTTTCTTCAGTTCGCACTCTACGTAAGCGTGTTGGTGGTTAAATGTCCAACAATGTAAATTTGGTGCGAAATGTTTGTTACAATAGCCCGAATAGAAGCCTCAGTAGGTCGATTAAACTGACCATAAAATGGAAGAAGAGCGCGATGAACTTTCTTAACAGAGCACGCATTTTGGTAATAAAATTCAATAATTTGCAAGCGTTGTTCGTTTGTAAGACGATTCATGATTAAATTATAGACCAAACTGAAGATGTTTGACAGTGACACAAGATACAAAACGTGCGTGAGCTGTCAAAACTAGTGTTGCCAAAAAGATAATAGCAAAAAAATCACTCGTTATAAGTATTTATTATAATATTTGACCAAACCATGGCTCTCTGTTTTCTGGGGCATAGAGGAGCAGGAGTCCCTTGCTTTTTGTAGCAAATAAAAGCCGCATGATTTCTGTTGTGTTGGACTTCCGAAACCCGTACCAAGGGTTAAAATTGCCAGAATTTGGATCAGCAAAGCCCCGGGAGATTATGCCTTGCAGATCTCTCGGTGCTGATCATGGTTGAGATGCCTGCTTTGGCAGAAGCGTTATAGCTGTGGTTTAAAATCACAGAAAGGGAACTAGTTTTCCTGATAACAATGGCGCATGCCGGTTTTCGGGGCGTAACAACCTCACGAGGTGCTGTTGTCGTGCAATAGATACCTGTATGTTAATGAACCAGGAGTAATGGTTAGATGGGGGAATTTATTAGGGTCTGATGCTCTTAATGGGCTTCAGCCTACCAACTTACTGAGCCTTGTCTTTCATTGACTGTTAGTAAATAGCATACAGGAGGTATTAAAAGGCACGAAATCTTAGGCAGGGGGTTCGTTTGTAAGGCTACAAACTTCTGGCAAAAAGTTGCGACCGGTGTGAGCTTAGTAAGCCACACAGGGCACTGATGAGTCGTGAAAAATTCACTCCATGGACTCAGATTAGGCCATATAGGCAGGTGCTGATATCGATTTCACAACTGTATGCAATAGTTCAGACAGTCCATGGAAGGTAAGGCTTATTAGTTGGTAGGCCGAAGATAATAACGAACATCAACCGTTAAAGAACTCACCGGACTAACAACTACTAGTTGGTTATATGATAGATATATGTTGGCGAGAATAATTAGCTTCCGACATACACCATAGTTATCATAGAAGACCAATAACTCCTTCCTTCAATTTTAGGTTTAAACCACAGCCATGATCAGCGCTGAAATAGTGTGCAAGGGGAACATACAAAGAGCATTGCCTTCACCAACTTAGCCAAATAACCGTTGGTGAGGGCATATGAAGTCCAACATGTGCTAAGTCATGCGGCTTCCTAGAATTTCATTTGCTGTTACAAATTACGGAATTGTATGTCTCCATTCCTCAAAAAGCGTAGTACCTGGGTTAGGCGTACACCAAGATAAAATCTGCTCCTCGTGGTTAGTTGAGGATACAATGAGAGAAATGGTGATTGGTGTGGTTGCGCATGATATCGTGGCCATTGGTTCGAAAATTTCGTCAACCATATATGTAAGCCGTCGTCAATATGTCTTTCACGATTTTCTGCTACCCGTTGCTTATTATGCCTTAAATACATGGCCAACTGGGATGCATATAGTGTATATGTATATCTATAAGGAAGGCCGTGTATAAGAGCAAAGTAGTCATAAATAAGTAAACTAATTGGTTACTCCTAGAATAGTAAAGTTTGAGAATATCTTTGTACAAAAGCTTTTAAAGCAAAAAGGAGCAACAATAACAGTACGCACTTATATCGTCTAAATTGTTGTGAGACCAATTATTATATAAAAGTGTGTATGTGTAGTACACACTTTACGATGTTTACTCTACTTGTAGTCGTATGTAGTAAGTTTGACTGAAAAAGTAAAAGTTGTGTGTAGTACATTTAAGGGAATTTGCTGTTGTTGTTATCTACTTGCCAGCCTGGGACATAATAATGCTGCAATTTAGAAACCATAATTGCAAATAGTTTCGCATTTCCGTAATTGTCATTTCCAACTTAAGACATACTCAAAGCATCCCTAAGACATTTGGTCTGCTGAAATTTTCCAAACACACCGACAGCAGATCAAATGAAGGAGTGAAGAAAGCAAACTATTTTAACTTTGATATAACAAAAAAAAAACTAATGGTTACAGTAGACAAAAATTGGAGTTTTTAAAAAAACAAGAAATCGAAATACCAAGTGTGGTTTTTCAGTATTTAAAATGCTGATGTAAATTTGTGTAGACATTTTGTTGCAAATATTTAAATTACACTGTTGATGTTTACAATTAAAGAGGTTTTAATTCTGCTATGAACAAATTGTTCAGCTCAGTTGTTTTTTTATTTATGCTCACCGGGGCTACCTCATGCAAACACAAAGCGCATTTGTATTTAATTTTACCTACACATGTACATATATAAATAAGATGTAAGTATGGATGTCTGTGTGCAATACAATACCGCAAAATAATTTGTCAAGTTTTATTACAACGAAGCGACTTGCAGACAAATAAATGCATTTACACAAACAAGGACACTATCTCCGTAACATGCACATTTGCCAGCCTGCCGGGGAGGCAGAGAATGGAATGTGTTTTGCTGCATTGCAATAGGCCATCATTTGTGGGCAAGTTTAAGCAGCTATGAACAGGTATTTATTTACATTAGGGAGGCAGGATTTAATACTCCATAGCTTCTTGCGTCACTATGTAGTTTCAAAAAAATACCTTTCGCAGTTCCTAAACTTAAATTAATTTTTTTAAAGGTTTGTTTTTAATCAGCTGATTTTTTTTTAGTATTAAGTTGAAATTTATTTTTGAATTAACCACACATGTCATGAATAAAATGTGGTAATTTTGCTCATGTAAAATTATAATTCCCCTCGAGGTGAATAATGCTATCGTGAATCTCCCATAAAATTGCTTAAACCAAGTGTGCCCAGTCATATGCGCTTGGTACTCAATTGTTTTTGTAAATGCGTTTAGGTATAGGGCTGTGCTCTTTAATACACAAATACTGCGCTCAGCATTAGCAATGAAAAATACACAAACAACTTCGTCTTTTATATATTTTTTTTCGTTCACACAACAACACTTTCGCATGTTTTGCTGGTAAACATTGAAGATAGCGATTATCAGTGTGAACTTTGTTTTTGTTAATGTTTTGCTTTTTACAACAAAAAATATTAAATAAAAATAGTGTTTCCTTAAATGAATTGGTGTTTACTCTTCCATATAGAACTTGTGGGCACCACTGCCTTAAACAATTATTCAAAATCAAATAAACTATCCAGTGTTTATTGCATATATTCCAACAAGAGTAAGTTTTGTGGAATTTTTAAAAATTAAAAAAAAATAGTTATAGTTTTTTATAATTTTGGTTTTATTAGATTTTTACAACATTGCCAGGTAAATAAAGATGCTTTTGTATAGTTTAGATATACTTAAGAATTCTATGCTCTTAGGAGAAAATTGTGAAAAAAATCGGACTTATAATATAAAGAAATTTTTTAGTTTTAAATAATAAATTGGAATTATAAAATAATTAAATTCTTATGGCCTTATTTATAAGAAATATTGTATGTTTATTAAACTGTTATTTGACAATTTTCTATAGGAAATTTGTCAAATAGGTGTTTAATAAACATACAATATTTTTTATGAATACGGCTATTAGTTTATAATAACACACTGCTACGAATTTATGTCTCTTTTAACCTACTGTATCTGCTGGTTTTAAATGTGCACACACGTCTCCACATACAACATAAAGCTAAAACCATAATACACAAACAAACATGCATGATCTAAAGAACGCAATATTTCAAGTAAATCAACCACCAATGATTTTATTGTTGTTGTTGCATTCTTAATATTTCACAAACATTTGTGTAGGTGCGTAGCAATTAGATTTGTATATTTTAATATTAACGAATCATTAGAACTTTCATAGCCGTTGGAAAAGGTAACAAAGAGGTATACAGAGCAGGCAGATGTTCGGCAAAGATAAATTTCTGTTTTGAGCGCTCTGCAAGGCAGGCATAAGAGTAAAGGCCCCTTTAGCCGACCGTAGAAATTGTAACGTAAGTGTAGTAGCACATAAGGCCCCTTTAGCCAACCGTAAATTTAGAAATGTAAATGTAGTTTTTGGTATACGAACAACCATGAAAATGCTTACTTGACTATAATGAAATGTAACCGTAACCTGTAGAAAATAGATTTTTATTACGTTCTTGCATGATAAATGTTGTCAGTGAAGGTATATATTATTGTGAATGGGAGAGTGGCACAAAACCCTTGTTTTGGTACTTCCTGTTTATTTGATAATTGATCGGTGTAACTAGTTAAATTTATTTTAATAAATTTAAGATTTTTTCTCTAAGTTGTACACGCAAAAACGATCAGCTGTTTCAACTATATTCACATTTCTACACGCAAAGAAAATCCAGTTTTATATATGGTTGCAACTACATAAATATATATTCTATATATAACATTGTTTTTTACTGTTAAACACAGTGTATTATCGGTTTAATTATAGTTTGTTCCTCTATAAATATGTTAAAGTTTTCTTTTGTGTAATTCTATTGTTACCATCTATAAATTTCAAGATATCGTGGCACACAATAATAGCAATTGTGAAAATTTGTTTAAAAACAACAATAGCCTATATCACATCCAATATAAAAATGTTTGTGTTTATAATATGTATGATATGCTATCCAACATATCCAACAAAATAGTTTAAAAAATATATTTACTATTGTTGTCATTTATAATATTTTCGTTTTAGTCGCTGACACTTAATTTTTTCCCATTTGTAAGTAATAAGTATTAATATATAAAGATATGCAACAAAACGACTACGTGCAACCATATTAATATGATTAAATATTACTTTTAAATTGCAATCGCAGACGAAAGTCTTAATAACTATTTTTGTTTTATTGCAGTAGATGGACAATTCAACATCAAAGAGGAGATGCAACGTGATTCTTTTTTGAAATTTATATTAAACGTAGTATTAAAATATAAGCTGTATTTTTCTTGTATTTAATTATCATATGTATGTATTTGTGCTAATTATTACAAATATAGGGTTCTATTACAATAAAGCTATTTGTGATATTAGTATGGTTATTTCATGAAAGAAACATGGTTATATATGAAAAAAGTATTAGTGATTACTATAACAATATGGTTGAATATGACAATTGTTTGATAGCTTTAATCACTGCTGTGGTTATTATAATAATGTTAAACCAAAATATAGTATGGATACTTAATATGGTGTGTCCTGTCAATGGTGTTTAAATGTAACAATGTAGTATTATCAGGCACAACCATATAATCCAACAATAGTATGTTGCCCTTAGAATATTGTTGCATCAACCATATATTATTTTCTACGTGTACATTTACGGTTGGCTAAATGGGCTTTAAGATACTGCAGCTGCATCAACGAGCAGCCGGCTATTTAAATTCAATTAAACTATTTTTAAAACAATTTAATGGGCTTTCATATGAAAAAATTGAATAAATTTCATGCTTTATGAAAAAAGTTATTCGAGTTTCATCAGCCAGCCTGTTTAAATATGGTTACCAAACGAGTATTTTTTTATTTTGTTTTGAAATAAACTATTTTAATTCAATAACTATTTTTATAAAATTTTTGTTTGAAACTGCAAATTCTTTTACAGGTTAGTATCAAAACGATTTATTACTTGATGCAACGTATAATTTTAGGTTAGGTTTAGCAGAATGCCAGCCACTGAAAATCCAGCCACTTTGGTTCCAATTTGGTGCCGTTGTATTGGCTGAGTATGATAAGTATCTCGGTAAATCTACATATCCCTGGTACAGTTCAGAATCAGATGAAAGAGTCTAATATATCGATACTTCTTCCAAACTGCACAACATTGTACTACCTAGACATAAAACCTTTATGTAAAAAAGAGCTGGAGAGCGATAAAGGAAGTGCTCAATACTCTCTACCTCTTCCTTATTTCTACAGTTTCTACACAGGTCATTAAATGGAAGATATAAACTTCCCGCTAAAGTCCCTATTTGACAATGTTCTCTTAGAACCGCCACAGTCGAACGCAACATTCGTTGGGGTAGAGCCCTAAGGATAATAGTACTACTGTTATTGTATTTGGGCCATATCAGCCTAGATATTCACTAGACTATTTATATTGTGTAGTCCTAAAAGTTGACGCTGTGGCCCATTCTTACAGCTCTTGAGTGAGATTTCAACCAACCCATCTATATCTTATTATTATAATCGGATCCCAGCATTTGCCAGCTTGTCTGGTACAATATCTGGGGGCACCTCACTGTACCGCCATGTTCAGAAAAACCCAGACATGCGGCATTCACGAGCCAACCTGGTCGTCGTATAGACCCCCGCTAGTGGACTCAATGCAGCCTTACTATCAGTGCATATTCTAATATTCTCTCCGTATATCGTACCTCAATTAGTTAACAGCTCTCATTATAGGTCACTTGGCTGCATAAGAGCAAACCTTCTGTCATGCAGGGGGATACAGATTCTAGCCCCTCAAAAGACACAAATTCAACTCTAGTGCAGACTTTTATGGAAACATGTAGTAAAATCTGTTAATAAATACGAAAACAAAATATGGTTCTGAGTAATCAGAATAAACTTTACGCTGTTTTTAAGCCATCCTCGTATAACGCATGCAGTACAGAGTATCAGCGAATTCGAAATCCATATAGATATACTCTTATATGTATGCAGTCACATTTATTTATTGTTTAAATACAAGTGTGCTCATATACATATATTGCTACGTACACACATACATACACAGACAGTTGGCAACACCAGGCACTGGTTAAGAGTGTAAGGTTTTGTATGACAGAAAAAAAAGGAGTTAAAAAATCATCAATTCAGTTGAATTGAGTTGAGTTCAATACGATACGATGCGATTCGTTTGCGGATGGGAGACACAGCACAGCGTTGACAGTTTCATTAAAATTTTGCTTTTCCGCTAGCAATTTATTTGTATTACACACAAGTGACATTAAAGTACAGAATTAAATCGACAGCTATTGGAATTACCAATAAAACAAAAACAAATGCAACATGGAATCTCACACACACGCACACACACACACACACACATACCAAGACAGCCAGTCTGCCATTCAGCCAGCCATCCAATGTATCAGCAGCAAACAACCATAAGCATATGCTTGTGAATACACATACATACAGAAAGGTATATTTATTACGTTTATACAAAGGGTGGTCCAAACATAGTGCACAATGCTAGTCGTAAGTCACATCTTAACAACAAGCTTTTGCCTAACTTAATATGACATTTTTCTGTTTTAGTGTTTGATAAGTTCAACCCTGGAAAGTACGCAATTTACCAGCGCGCTTAGAATGTTGAAATCCGTTACGAAAAGGGGCGTTTAAATCGAAATGCACTTCGTGCCTTTTGTGAGTTGTGTGGTCAGCATAATCGGCCAAATGTATTCGCAGTCGCGAGAATTGTGAGCAATCTTCACGAAACCGGATCTGCAGAAATTGTGGAAAAACCTGTGCAAGCTCGCCTAGTTGATTCTGTGTTAGTGTGGCTGTTCGTGTTAGTGTGGTAGAAGAGCCTTAAACCTCGACTCGGTGACGTGTCCAACAATTCAACATCTCACGAACGTCACTGATGCAAATTTAAAAGAAAGATTTGAATTTAATCACAAGAGCAGAAGCCTAGTAACCATTTCAAGGATCGTCAATACACCGAATGGTTGGTTGAGCAGGCAGGAGATGTCACTGTATCAGTCAGTTGCATAAGGCTTTACCTACTAAAGAAAAAACTGGTTTTCAGGGTGAGCTATTCATGGCTCGTCCCCGTGAGGCTTGCTCACCATATGAATAAAGCCCTTGGCGAAGAGCTCGGGACTTCTAACCGATCCCGTATGCAATTTTCCAGGTAGTCAATAGAACAATAAGCTTAATAAGTTGATAGGCCGAAGCCCATTTAAGATCATCAGGTATCTGTTGTAAGCCTGCAGTACCTAGAACGACATTAGTTTCCCAGCAATCAATGGAGGACAAAGCTTAATGAGTTGGTAGGCCGAAGCCCACTAAGAGCATCAGCCCTTAAACCAACTCACTCGTCAACCCTCACCACTAGTTCCTTACAACACAGGTATCTGTTGTATAGGCAACAGATCCTCGGGAGATTGTTAGTCCCCGAAAAAAAAACACACACCTAAAAATTATCAAGGATGCTAACACCCCGTTCCGGCGTTTTAGAATGTTTCAGCCAAGGTAGGCACTTCAACCATGATCAGTCCGGGTTGAACTACAAGCAGAACCACCCGGGGGCCATGCTGATCCCCGTTCTGCCAATCTAAAACCCTTGGTAAGGGTTTCGGAAGCCTACACAACATAAGTCATGTGGCTTCCTAGAGTTTTATTTGCTACAACAAACGAGGAACCCCTTCCCCTCTTTTCACCGAAAAACAGAGCGTACAAGTTAGGAATATGCCAAGGCAAAACCTGTTGCCCGGCGGGAATTTAAGAAACAGGTAGAAAGTTTCATACACGATGCAGGCACTTTAATAATGATCAGCGTTTCGATGTTCTGCAAAGGGGCGCCTCCCGGATTCTTGGCCAATCCTCGTTCCGGCAATTAGCCCTTTATAAATTGGAAGTCCAACATAACATAAGTCATGCAGCTTCCTGCAATTTTATCTGATAATACACATAAGGGACTCCTACCTCTCTATGACTGAGAAAGCAGAGTACTTTGGTTAGACGTGCACCACATTTAAACCTGCTTCCCAGGAAAATGTTGAACAGAAGAATTGTGGAAATTTATTTATATCAGTATCTGCATTCTTGGCCTTATATGATAATGGACCAAACCCAGGAGGTGGATTATTTATGATTCAACAGCATCCTTGTGTTGCTTGCAAAACTCATACAGGTGTCAACTTGTCGCCATAAGTTTTTAGCCATTTAGACAAACTCCGCGCTGAAAACTTCAGGCGTTCTAATTTTTGCGTAATTTCTCAGAAGTAAATGGAAGACAAGGCTTAATGAGTTGGAAGGCCAAAGCCCACTAAGAGCATCAGATCCCCTTCTAATGTTATGTAAGGAACTCTTGGTTCCTTACATAACAGGTATCTGACAACAGCAACTAGGGTGGTTACTAGTCCCCGAAAACAAGCCTCTCTCTGCCATTTTAGGTTTTAGCCACATCTTGAAAATTTCAACCAAGATCGGAATCGCAAGGAGCGACTGGATAGTGTGCAAAGTAGAGCATCCCGGGGTCATTGTCGATCCTTGGTTTGCCAAACCTTGGTGGGGGTTTCGTAAGTCGAACACCACATAAGCCATGCGGATTTCTAGAGTTTTATTTGATACAAAATATGAGGGAAAACTACCTCTCTATGCCTCAGAATGTAGGGTAGCTTGGAGAGTGTATACAAAGTCAAACCTGCTCTTTGGGTGGAGGTTAAATAGACGCAAATGAATGGCCACACTTTGCCGCAGAGAGTGGCGATTGGATATGGTTATGGTTGTGGTTTGTAGGCCTGCGGCAACGGCGCGTCGTACTTTCTCCAAAATGAGCTCAGCCTAGCATTTACTGCGAATGGTGTTTGACAATGGATTTCTTTGAAGATATGGACATGGACGATGAGTGGTGTCAACAGAGTGATTCCACTTGACACACCCCCAATGAAACACTGGCTATTTTGCGCTAGAAATTCAATGGCCGTATTATCTCAAGTCAAGGCGATTTCAATTGGCCATCATGATCATGCGATTTAGCAACGTTGCACTTCTTTCTTCGGGGATATTTAAAAGAAAAATTTAACGTCAATAAGTCCTGAACAGTTTAAGAGCTAAAGGATGAGATAATTCGTTACATTGATGACATTGAACCTCAATAATGTCTCAGAGTCATTGAAAATACTGGCCACCAGATAGAGGTATATTGCCAAAGTCGTGGCAAGAATTTGAACCATATTCTGTTTCACACATAATTGCCATATAACCTTCTCTCATAATAAGTGTTATAAGATTTATCTCTAAAAACGTTTTGTTTTATTTCCAATTAACATCATGGTTGGACCACTCTTTACTTACAAACACGGCGATAACGAAAAAGTAAATATAGTTTTTATGTGTGGCATTGGTTGATATTTTCATATTCCAGTATTTTAAAACAAAAATATTACCATTGAAATATTAACACTTAAGGCCCAATCAGACTATTATACAAGTATAAATACTTTCATTAGATTTTGTGAGATAAAAGTCTAAACACATTTCTTGCGACTGTCAAAAAGTCTAACGTAAATTAGATTTTCCATTCACACCATCACACTTGATAAAAACCAACTTAGATGTGCCATCATAAAACTTTTCACGTCGGCAAGTGCGCTATTCGTCGTAGGCGATAGACATGCCGGTGCGTGAAATTCTTCAACAGTTAAAATAATAATTATGTATAACACATCCAAATTCAATAGCTCAAACATATTTTATGTTATAAATATAGCGTGAGCAAAATACATTTATAAATGACAGCTAAATTCCAAATTTCGAGCTTTTTTACAACGACAAAAAATACTATCAGTGACGGCACCCCATCGGCTACGAAATAGCCGACTACTCAATTTTTAATTAGCTGGTTTGCTAAAAAACACAACCCTGATCCAATGTAAAGTATTATCGTTTTGAAAAGTTTCAAAAAACAAGAAAGTCGTATGGGATGTCAAATTTTTATCGTATTATTTTTCGTATGTATGACGAATTACATTCAGACTATCAGACTTGCACGTATTATATGAATATTTGATAAGTGTTAATACAAAGTATAATAGTCTGAACTGGGCTTTACGAGCACACAAACTCGTTTATTTGCGAACATGTACACACACAGCCACACACATACTTGTAAATGCATATTGTATTTCAATACAGGGTTTGATTTTTGGAAATATGCAATTTTTGTTAGAATAGTTTTTCTTTCTATATTTGATAAATGTCAATTATTTGCTAATTTATTCCAATACTAGATCTATATGAGTTTTATTTTTATCTTAATTAAATCTTTTCATTTGCAGCTTCAGTTGAAAAAAAAAATCTATTTTAAGCAAAACCCTATAAATTGTTGTCGATTTTTTTCCATCACGGAAAAAATACTCAATTACATATTGCTTGAGATAGAAAGAAGTGTGTTGCTTGGTTTATTTTACTTTTATTTCAACAGATTTTATATTTCTCTATTTGATATGACAGTTCTAGATGACGGTAACTTACACGAGGTGTCTGTTTGTGTATCCGTGTGTCGCATGAGGATGTGCATGTCTGTCTATCTGTCTGTCTGTCTGCCTGTCTGTCTGTCTGTCTGTAATGGTGATAATGAAAAGTTGTCACTTCATATTTAGTGTTTTTCAAAGAAATACATTTATCAGCTCTCAAGGCGGTATTAAATTTCCCCCAACGTTGGCAATGTTTTTTAAATGAAATGAAATAAAATGTAAACGAAGGTATATTTAAAGCATCTATGTATGAGTATGAATGTATGTATGTATGTATATTTTGCTTAATAATTTAAGGTCATCAACATGTAAACCAGAAGTATGCATTTAATAAGCAACGATTTGTCAGATCAAATCAGGCTTCAAGCACCTTGTGGATAGATTTAATGAAGCCATATTGAGGAAAATATCTCAAACAAGAAAATATTTTTTTTTACTCGCGGGAAAATCTCAGGTTACTCTTAATAATATATGACATGTGTGCTTAAAAATAAGTTCGTCAAATTTATAACATTTTTCTTATGAAGAACAATAAAATTTTGCTTTAGGATTGTTTTTTTCTTTCAGTGTACATACTGCTTACTCACCGCAATAACGTCATATCTCACAAATTTAAGTTTTTGAGTTAAGAGTACTGTTATCGACGTTCTCAATCCTCAACAGGCTAAATCTATGTACACACGGTTGTCAGATCTTACAATATTGCCATTAAAATTGTCTGAAAATGTATTGCAATCGTGGGAACTGCCAATTTTTAACTTATGATGTTGTCAGAAAAACCATTGTCAATCAATTGTAAGACGACAATGTTGTCAGGCATCTGACAATCGTGAGAACACTCTTCGCCGGCATTGCCAGATAATTGGCTGGTATTGTAAGCTCAGTTTTAATTGTCAGATGTATAAAATTAATGCAGCTGACAATGGCATCATTGTCAGAAAAAAGTTTGATGGGCAACACTGCCAAACAGATGGTTGTTGATATACATAAGTGGCAATGCCTTACAACATGTCTGGCAATAATTTTCATCTAACAATCTGACAACAGTGTAAACTGACAATTTTTGTTGTCAGATGAATTATTTGTCAGACCATAGTCTGACAATGAAATTGTAAGATTTTCTTACGATCGTCTGAATGCACAATTTACTTCTGCGGGACAATTTTTCATTACTTACAATACTGTAACAGCTGACAACCGTGTGTACATAGCTTAAGTCGACAAAGCAAGTTTTAAATTCATCTTTCGTTAAACTAGTTTCTATCAAAATTTAATTGTAATCCGCATCTTATCAAACCAAAAAACTAAAAATGTATATCATAAATTTTTTTTTTCAGTTATTAGCTAATTTTTGTAATTTTTTTATTAATTTTTGTAATTATGTTTTAACTCATATGCGTGTACATACATATATAGTATCTGCCTGTAAGGAGTTATTTTCCATAGGCATAAATTAATAAATAAATAAAAAAATAAAAAATTTTCAATATTTTTTTTTTTTTTTTTTAACTTGGTCCAGTACTCTTCATACCAAGGACATCAAGAGCATCCGATTCCTCAACATTTATACCATCCATGAATACAGATGAAGCAGCATCTGCGGTCGTTTGCTTCTGTGTTAATAAGCGACATTGGGTCTTACGTGCGTTAAAGGCGACCCTATTTTTAAGACCCCACTCGGAGATAAATAAAAGATTACTATTCAGTGAATCATTCATATTTAGCCTCTTAGCAGCGACCTCTGATAGGCTGGGTCTATAACTAAAAGAGTACGAGTGGCCAATGCTGCTGTCATCCTCGAAAGAGTGGATAGGGTTGGAAGTTTGATAGAGAAGGTCATTCAGGAAAATAAGAAATAGAGTAGGAGAAAGAACGGAGCCTTCTGGTACCCCTGAATAACAACTCGTATAGTGCGGTCTCTGAGAAAGTTCGATATAAATCCATAAAAGTCATCACCGACACCAAAATCTAATCATCAGTAAACTTAGAAACCATTCAAAAATATTTTAAAGTTTTAACCGATAGAAATGCTTTTGCAAACTCTTCAGCTGCAAATAAATTAATAACACTAATACTTATTTTTTACATAGTACTCAAATACTTCGCAGCTTTTCCTACATTGCGTGTGTATTAAGACACTCATCTTGCTTAATTTTGTGACTTCAGACTGTCTGGCACAACGAAAATTAAACTCTGCTTAGCATCTGTTTGCTATTTATGCTTCTTTATTACCTTTCATCACAACCAAGTGATTCGCTAATGATTACTGCATACTAAAATATAAAAATATAATTTTATGGTCAGTTTAATCGACCTACTGAGGCTTCTATTCGGGCTATTGTAAAAAAATTTCGCACCAAATTTACATTGTTGGACATTAAACCACCAACACGCTTACGTAGAGTGCGAACTGAAGAAAATATCGCAGCCGTATCGGCCAGTGTTGGTGATGACCGTGAATTATCGATTCGGCGCCGTTCGCAGCAATTGGGCCTCTGTTACTCCACTACGTGGAAAATTTTGCGGAAGGATTTGGGTGTGAAGCCTTATAAGATACAGCTGGTGCAAGAATTGAAGCCAAACGACCTACCACAACGCCAAATTTTTGGTGAATGGGCTCTTGAAAAGTCAGATGAAGATCCACTTTTTTATCGAAGAATTGTGTTCAGCGACGAGGCTCATTTCTGGTTGAATGGATACGTGAACAAGCAAAACTGCCGTATTTGGAGTGAAGAGCAGCCAGAAGCATTGCAAGAGCTACCAATGCATCCACAAAAAACAACCGTTTGGTGCGGATTATGGGCTGGCGGCATCATTGGGCCGTATTTCTTCAAAGATGATGCGAATCACAACGTTAGTGTGAATGGTGAGCGCTACCGTGCGATGATAACAAACTTTTTTTTGCCCAAAATGGAAGAGCTTAACTTGCATGACATGTGGTTTCAACAAGACGGTGCCACATGCCACACAGCACGCGAAACAATGGACCAATTGAGAGGCGAGTTCGGTGAACAGTTTATTTCACGCTTGGGACCAGTCAATTGGCCGCCCAAATCGTGCGATTTAACGCCTCTAGACTATTTTGTGTGGGGCTATGTTAAGGCTAATGTCTATAGCGACAGCCCGCTTCGATTGACGCACTGGAAGCCAACATTGCCAACATTATTCGTGAGATACCGGCCGAAATGCTGGAAAGAGTATGCCAAAATTGGACTAAGCGGATGGACCATTTGAGGCGCAGCCGCGGCCAACATTTGCATGAAATAATCTTCAATCGACCCAACTATCGATCCAAATAAATATTTCATGCATTTTTCTGAATTTTATGTGTTTTTTTTTTTAAATTTCCGATAGTTCTTATAAAATCACCCATTATTTAGCTTTATATCAATCGCGATTTAGTTTAATATTCTTTTAATATCTGGTCACAGTAAATTTTATACTAGAAGTCAGAAATTTCTATGACCTTCAACAATGTGCAATCTACGAATCTCTATTGTTTACCAGCAGCTCGTATAAAACTACATAGTAAGCGATTTTTTTTTGTCTAAAAGGCCACACTAATACACATGTACATGTACGTATGTAAGTACGAGTAGGTATATATGAATAAATTCAGCAAAACCTTCATAGCATTCTAAATGAAATGCAAAAAATACTTGTTTTTTTACAATGCTTTGTTAATTTTTTCTTGGCTCAAAAAAGCGTAAACAATTAAAAAATTCCATAGTTTTTAAGTTTATAATATTCGTTTAAACAATCCTTCAGAGCATACTATTAATGGACTTATTTTTTATGACTTTTAATTACATTTTCATTTTTAATATTTGTGTAATTTAAAAACCCACATACACACCCAACACCCAACACACTCGCACACACACACACACACACACACATACACGTTCACTTTACGCGCACTTGCGTTTGTATTGTTTTTAATAGAGTTAAAAAGACAAGCAGCTTTAATTATTTGTGTGGGATTGCGTGCATGTTTGTGTTCTTTGTGTTCGTCCTTCTTTTTTTTTCTGACAACATGTTGTTTACTGGGATCGATTTCAAGTGCCACTACAGGGTTCGTTAAAGTGCATAAGTCTTATTTTTGTGTGATGGCAAAAATGCAAAAAGAAGAAAAATATCGCACATAAAAAAATAACACTCGTAAATGAATCAGCAAACGTTTCAACGCTGCATTAAAAGCAACACAAACTTGAAGACACGAGAACATTGTTAAAAGCTCACATATGAATAATAAAAAAATTATAATTAAATTTTGCAATTTCAACTTTAAATTAAATGATGGCGGTATTTTTATTTTTCACACCCATTGCAACACAATAAGTGCTGAGTTTGTTTCATGAGATGCACTTTTTTTTTAATTTGTTCATGGCCAGTAAAAGTGATGGACTCTTGCGAGGGGATGGAGCAGCAAGTAAATGCTAGTAGAAGTTCAAGCAGAATCTATGATTTTATCAAATACACTCTTTCGATTAAGGGTCGAATATGTTTAAGAAATGGATGGAAAACTTTATTAGTTTTAGTATATGGGAATGAATTTCACGATCTGAGCAAATATTTTCTAGTCATCATAACACCATCCATGGTCTATAGCAGGAGTGCCCAAGCCCTATGCGCTTGTTGCTCAATTGTTTTAGTAAAAGCAAAAACTGCACTCAGCAATAGCAATGCAAAATACACAAACAACTTTGTCTTATAATTATTTATTTATTTAATTTATTTAGTAACTATACAGTTGCAAAGTAAATTTGCAAAGCATAGGCGGGGTGACAAAGACCAAAATGCCCAAGATGGTATTAACAGTACTTTTGTAGCATCGCTGTGACTAACTATAACGACCCATGCCTTCACATAGGAAGTTTCCACGTGGTTAACAAAAAATAACCTCTAAAAAAACTTTAAACCAATACAGTTAGTTGAGGCAAACCGTTAACCAGTGCAAGTGAGACGCAAAACTCTCGAAGACCGAACAACAAACACAAGCCTGACCGCACTTAAGAAATAATTACGATAACGCGAGAGCTGTTCTTCAGCCCAGAGCTGCTTGATGACTGATGATATAACTTATATATATATTTTTTTTTGTCGTTCTTCATTGCACATAAATAACACTTTCGCATGCTTTGCTAGTAAATACTGACAACAGCGATTATCAGTGCAAATTTTGTTTTTGCAAATATTTTGCTTTTTACAACAAAAAATATTAAATAAAAGTAGTTTTTGCTTAAATAATTTATTGTTTGCTCCTCCATATAGAGCTTTTGGGCACCCCTGGTCTATAGCATTACCCAAGGCTCTCAAATTTAATCGAACTTATACATTTACGAGGCCGTTTTGATATTGAAGCTAGAAAAAAAACCTTGATAAACATCTGTTGTGTGATGGGCAATTAACTTTTGATAGCCTGTTTGAACCACTCACAAAGATAAAACTAAATGAAATAAGTAAATGAATTTAAAGTTAACGGTATTTCTGAACGTATAACACCAGAAAAGCATTGTGAATGGAGATGAAAAAATAACGAGAGACATGATAAAGTGATTTTCCAGCTCCAAAATACTCGACCTCATGTTACGAAAGTGGTCAAGACACACTTGGAAATGAGAAGTAGGAAGTCCTATCCCACTTGCCTTATTCTTCAGATGTTGCTCACTGAGACTATCACTTGTTTCGATCAATGGCACATGGCCTGGCTGACCAGCAATGCCGGTCAAGCGAAGAAGTAAAAAATTCGATTCGTCAATCGCTTCAAAAGATTATCAGGTTTTTCAACGCGGGATTTGTGCTGTGCCCGAAAGACAGAAGAAAGTAGTGGCCAGCCATAAATGTACGAGGGCGTTTTGATATTGAAGCTACCTAAGTTGGAAACATTTTTTTTCAAAAACTATTTATTTCTCAACTTCGTCACCTTTTAGCTCAATACACTTAGTAAGACGATATTCCAACTTTTTTATACCACCTGAATAACATGATTTTGGAAATCCCTTAAAATACGCGTTAGTTTCGGTAATCGCTTCTTCGTTTGACCTGAAACTTTTTCCTATGAGCCATTTTTTCAACTTTGGAAACAGGAAACCTGGACTATAAGGTAAATGATAAACTATTTCGAAGTGTGTTCCACGTAATTTTAGCATCGTATCTAATACTGTGGGAAGCGGTGTATTGTCTTGAAGAAACAGCATTTATTTCTTGGTCGGTTTTTCTTGATTTGATTGATGAAATGATCTAATTATGCACAATAATACTTTCCTGTGACTGTGGATCTTTTTGAAAGATGAGCAATATTCCGTGTGCATCTCAAAATATAGTGTACAAAACCTTGTCAGCCGATTCCACTGTCTTCACCTTCTTCGAAGCACTTTCATCAACTTTCAACTATTGTTTCGATTGACTTTTGGTTTCAGGTGTGTAGTGGTGGATCTACGTTTCATCAGCAGTTATTAATCGACGCCAAAAATCAACAAAATTACGCTTTATCACGTCCTAACACCACTATGAAGTGGTCTGTCAAACTCGTTTTCGTTCCACACTGAGCAAATGCGGCACCCATCTTGCCGATAGCTTTTTCATGTGCAAATGTTTATGGAAAATGTTGAACACATATTCATATGATATGTTTACCATTTCAACAATCTCACGTAACTTGACTTGGCGATCATTGATAAAGATATCAAAGATTTTATTGATATTTTCTGCAGCAACTACCTCCTTTAGCCTTCCTGTTTATGATATTGTTGCAGTGCGTGTTCGATCGCATTTAAGTTCAGCAATCCCATATTTTACCAGGTAATCTGACGGAATAGATACCGCAATGTTTATCAAGCTTTTCTTTTGTCTCTTTCGCCGCTTTAACTTTCAAATAATAGTGTTTATCAATTGCACGAAATTAAGTTTTTCCATTTTCCCAGAAACACAAAAGTTGCTTACTTCAAACGACTACCACAAACAAACTAATCGGTGAAATTTCAACAGCTGAGCTTGACAGATCGCAATTTAAAAAAAAAATAAATAAAAAAATAAAATAAATAAATAAATTTTTTTGTGTGTGCTGCTAGATAGCTTCAATGGATTGAAAGTTGAATGTTTGAGAATATCTTTCAAAAATTTCCAAAGTCTACTGATGATTAGGGTAGTTCCTATCAAATGTCCACATATAGATAGCTGGGAAACGTAGCTGGGAAACGTAGCTTGTTTATAATTTTTTACTGATCTTTGTATAATTTTTGTTTTTTTTTTTTGCTTAAAAAGTTTTTTGTTTGGCTTTAGCAGGAAATGGATATGGTATTTGTGTATAAATTTTACATTTATTAAATGAACACAACTTTACTAGAAGGCAGCTCAAGCACAAGAAAAATGTCTTATTCACATCGTAGTACTTCTTTCACATTTCCAAATAAACACTTCAGTGGCGAAATGTTCTAAGCATATAAACGAATACTGTCTTATAATCATTTAGAACAAACAGAGCCAAGCACAAGTAGAACCAACTGAACCCCGCAAAATCTGAAAGTGTTACTGTTTACTGGAACTGTCTATAAAGATGCTTAAGGCAGGTAGGTAGGTGCAATGTCAGTATTCTTAGGACTGCTATTATTGAAATGTCACTTCGAGTTAAATAATAGTTAAATGATTTTCCATGTGTTATCTCTCCTTCGACACCAACAGCAGTTTCTCGAAATTTTATAGAGGAATAGTTTTGAAATTGAATAAGTTATTTCATAGGAAACTAGTGATTTCACAGGTTTGTGTGCCAGCATTCATGTGCGTAAATATTTAACGGAATACTTTGGCTACGAGTATGTATGTCATGTCGTAGATGTAGTATGTAAGTATGGGCTTGCGGATGTAAGCATTTGTACATTTAATATTTACAAAACTTGTATGTAAGCATCCTTGTGTCAACAACACGTGAATATAAAACCAAACTACGAACATATATCACGATGCAACGCATGCTTTAACACACACCCATAAATTCATTTTAAAAAATACTTTAGCGTTTGTAATTCATGCAAATTTTTAACGAAACGTAAAGGCTACAATTGTACTTAAACGATTTTACACCCAACTGTAATTTACATTTAAAATTTTCTTAAAAACACAACAACAAGTGAGAGAGAAAAACAAGCAAATTATAGGAAATGCTTTTAATAACTATTAAAGTTATTCAATTTGAAAAGTTTCATTTTCAAAACACACAAATAAAATTATATAAAATATTATTTCCGTCTGCATGTTGAAGGTGCAAAAGTTTTATACAAGCTGAACTTTTAAGGTTGAATTTGTATTCATTTTGCTCGTTCACTTAAAGAGTGGCATAACTTAAACTAGGCGACTTTATTGTTAAGCATTAAACACATAGACCACAGCAGACTTCATAACTTCACGGCAGCAAATGTGGTAACCGGCTGCAAATGTAGTAGCCAATTGTAGTCGTTTAGTCTACTGCTTAATTATTTTTAACACGATAGCAAGATAAATTCATTTACATTCAAATATAAAACACATAGACAACCAGCAGACTTCACGATAGCAAATACTACTGAAGTATGTTGAACACGGCAGCAAGATAAATTTATTTACAGTCAGTGTGGCCTCTTTAGCGTTTTTAGCTTTACGAAATTTCATTGCTTTACAGAACGAGTTCTGTTTATACCAATTCTTCATGATAAAAGTTCTTCTCTGTAAAAAAGACCTTAAAAGCTAAAAAGAGCAATTAAATTAAAAATTTTTTGTTTGCTACGCTTAGGATAGGCGTGTCTTCAAAGTTGAGAATATAATCGGCTATATCCTCTGATCTATAATGAGAACAGTATTAAAGAATTAAAATCTTATATCGAATATTTCAAAATGATTCTACTCGAGAAAGAAAAATTTATACCCGTCGCTTTTAAAATTTCTCGTCAAAGTTATGCAAATAAAACTACTCATAAATGAAGCCAAATCAACTGGTATATGTCTAATAATCTACGCCAACCGTTCGGCAAATACCCGCTTTCCGTTTGCACAATTTTACCTTATACTAACAGACACTTTTCTCATTCGCTTTCTGAATTTAGAAATGCAATTTTGTCATGCCTCTAAATTTTTGGTTTCCCTTTTCTCATTGGTAGTGGTGTTGTATTTATGATATTGTGTAAAATTTTTTTTTTTATAGAAGTATATGAATCTGTTCAGATACATGATGTTATACAGGAATTATGGCTTTGTTTTTGCCTATTTTTTCCATGAGCTGCTTTAAGAAAAGCGCTATTTTAGAGCATAGATGTAAATATAATAGGAAGCTTTAAGTTTAATATACATAATTATAAGTGACAATAATATAAACTATGTAATCCATTTGGCCTTGAAGATAATGGCTTAATTGATAATGAATAAAGTGAATTGAAGTGACTTGAAACTTCAATGCAATTTTTTATAATCCCAGTTGTTTCTATTGCACGCTTCTTTAGAGACATGAAAAATGTGCCTAGTCCAGCGCACGTCACACGGAATTTTGATTCCCAGAACGATAAGATATCCTGGCTATTCAATAATTATACCACCCATATAAAGATGAAGTTGCGTCAGTAGTTATACCCTCATGCATAAACAGGCACCACCCTACAAAAACCGTGACGGTCAGTGACCGGTCATTTGACCAAAATTGTTAAGCAAAATATCGGTCGCAAGTTTCTATCAAGTTCTTAAGGGCAATATGAAGAATAGAAACATGTGTACACATCGTGCTACCTATTCCGGTGCAATTTGGTTTCATATGAATGTAATGTTGACCATACATATATAGAAAATACGGAGCAGTAACAAAAGATGTTTGCACAGGATGAAAGACAAAACACGACTCAACACCTAACACTGCTACACCTAATTCAGGGTATGCCAGCCTTTAAAGTTGAAAATATAATGGGATATATCTTCTGATCTGAAATAAGAATAGTATTAAAGAAAGAAATTTCTTCTGATCTTTAATGAGAATAGTATAAAAGAATACAAACGAAAATACAACAAACTTTTCAAAATATTGGTCACAAATAACTCAACTCGAGAAACAATAATTTGTACCCGTAAAGCAAAATTAATTGGTATATATACCATACTATATACTAACCACATACCAGTTATTATATAAAATCGCTTATTTTATAAAATCGCATATATTGGAGTAATAACAAAACAAATATATACATTTATTCATTTAAATTTTGTTGTATCGGGTGGTTAAATTTCAAGGGCCGATGTTGAATGTGAACAACACCTAAACGCCAAGTTTTTTTCCGAATTTCATTTGACATTTCTCTATTTAACACTTATTCAATTTGAACCATGGAGAGATACACAATCCAACAACGTGTTAAAGTTATCCAGACTTATTATGAAAATGGGCGTTCAAATCAAATGCATATCGTGCACTTCGTGATTGTTTTGGTCAATTTGATCGTCCAAATGTGCGTACAATCGGAAAAATCATGAAAAAATTCGAGCAAACCGGGTCTGTAGAAGATGTGAGAACACCAGTGCATGCTCGTACAGCTCGTACTTCAGAAAATATTGCTGCTGTTCGCAATAGTGTGGCTGAAGAGCCGTCCACCTCAACTCGTCGTCGTGCCCAACAATTGCATCTCTCACGCTCGTCGTTGATGAACATTATGCATAAAGACTTGCAGTTACACGCTTACAAGGTGCAATTGGCTCAAGAACTAAAGCCTCTTGACCATTCCAAACGTCGTGAATGGGCAGAATGGTGGCAAGAAATGGCAACAGTGGATGATCAATTTTCGAAGAAAATCATCTTCAGTGATGAGGCACATTTTCACCTCAGTGGATTCGTCAATAAACAGAATTGCCGCATTTGGGCGAATGAGAATCCAAGAGTGACTGTCGAAAAACCAATGCACCCACAAAGAGTGACTGTTTGGTGCGGTTTATGTGCTGGCGGCATCATCGGGCCGTATTTTTTCCAAAATGAGGCCGGTCAAGCAGTTACTGTGAATTTACGTGTTCGCCATCGTGAGATGATAACGAACTTTTTATGGCCCGAATTGGAAGATATGGATGTAGACGATATGTGGTTTCAGCAGGACGGTGCCACTTGCCACACAGCTAACGAAACAATTGCTCTTTTGCGCAACACATTCAATGGCCGTGTTATCTCACATAATGGCGATGTCAAGTGGCCGCCAAGATCATGTGATTTGACACCGTTGGACTTTTTTCTTTGGGGTTATTTGAAAGAAAAGGTGTACGTCGATAAGCCAGCAACAATTCAACAGCTAAAGGATGAGATAATTCGGCACATTAGCGGCATAGAACCTCCATTATGCCTCAGGGTCATCGAAAATTTGGACCATCGGATGGAGGTGTGCCGCCGTGGTCGCGGCGCCCATTTGGACGATATTTTGTTTTATACATAATTGACTAATACCAATATATCATAATAAAATAAAATTACAATAATTTCCTAAATAGTTTGTGTGTTATTCAAAATCAACATCGGCCCTTGAAATTTAACCACCCTTTATTAAAAAATAATTCACAGCTCTAATTTGTTTTAGAAATTTTTACACATTGGTCACACTGTTTATATTTTGTAGTCAACAAAAATAGAAATTAGTTTAAGTCGATTGCGGCCAAAAAAATCAATACGGACAACAATCGGTAGTTGTGTCGTCTTGCTATTGTCAAAATAAACGTTTGCATTTAAACGCCTGTATTTCATATTTGTCATATTGTGGTCGGTAGTCTGTTGGCTTCAATGTGTTTAATGCTATAGCAAGCAAACTGTAGAACAGCAGCGTTGTTGCATTGTCCATCAAAGTGTTTGAAAAGCTTATAGTTTATTGTGTATCTCCAGTTGTAAAGCAGCTTTGGGCTAGAGAACAGTTTTCGCTTTATTGTAATTATTTCTTAAGTGCGGTCAGGCTTGTCGTTATTGTTTCGCCTTCGAGAATTTTGCGTCTCACTCTAATTGGTTAACTGTCCACCTCAACTAATTGTATTAGTTTACAGTTTTATTGAGGTATTTCGTTGTTAAGCACGCGACAACTTTATGCGAAGGCATAAGCTGGTACAGTTAGTCACAGCGACGCAACAAATCACTGTTAATATCATCGTGTACATAAGGCCTTCTTTACCCCGCCCATGCTGTGCATTCTATATTTTGCAAATTTATTTGCAACTAACGAGTGATTTTTTTGCTATTATCTTTTTGGCAACACTAGTTTTGACAGCTCACGCACGTTTTGTATCTTGTGTCACTGTCAAACATCTTCAGTTTGGTCTATAATTTAATCATGAATCGTCTTACAAACGAACAACGCTTGCAAATTATTGAATTTTATTACCAAAATGCGTGCTCTGTTAAGAAAGTTCATCGCGCGCTTCTTCCATTTTATGGTCAGTTTAATCGACCTACTGAAGCTTCTATTCGGGCTATTGTAAAAAAATTTCGCACCAAATTTACATTGTTGGACATTAAACCACCAACACGCTTACGTAGAGTGCGAACTGAAGAAAATATCGCAGCCGTATCGGCCAGTGTTGGTGATGACCGTGAATTATCGATTCGGCGCCGTTCGCAGCAATTGGGCCTTTGTTACTCCACTACGTGGAAAATTTTGCGGAAGGATTTGGGTGTAAAGCCTTATAAGATACAGCTGGTGCAAGAATTGAAGCCAAACGACCTACCACAACGCAAAATTTTTGGTGAATGGGCTCTTGAAAAGTTAGATGAAGATGCACTTTTTTATCGAAGAATTGTGTTCAGCGACGAGGCTCATTTCTGGTTGAATGGATACGTGAACAAGCAAAACTGCCGTGTTTGGAGTGAAGAGCAGCCAGAAGCATTGCAAGAGCTACCAATGCATCCACAAAAAACAACCGTTTGGTGCGGATTATGGGCTGGCGGCATCATTGGGCCGTATTTCTTCAAAGATGATGCGAATCACAACGTTACTGTGAATGGTGAGCGCTACCGTGCGATGATAACAAACTTTTTTTTGCCCAAAATGGAAGAGCTTGACTTGCATGACATGTGGTTTCAACAAGACGGTGCCACATGCCACACAGCACGCGAAACAATGGACCAATTGAGAGGCGAGTTCGATGAACAGTTTATTTCACGCTTGGGACCAGTCAATTGGCCGCCCAGATCGTGCGATTTAACGCCTCTAGACTATTTTTTGTGGAGCTTGTCGCCCGCTTCGATTGACGCACTGGAAGCCAACATTGCCAACATTATTCGTGAGATACCGGCCGAAATGTTGGAAAGAGTATGCCAAAACTGGACTAAGCGGATGGACCATTTGAGGCGCAACCGCGGCCAACATTTGCATGAAATAATCTTCAAACATTAAATTATATCGACCCAACTATCGATCCAAATAAATATTTCATGCATTTTTCTGAATTTTATGTGTTTTTTTTTTTAAATTTCCGATAGTTCTTATAAAATCACCCATTATTTCGTTGTTAACCACGCGGCAACTTCCTATGCGAAGGCATGGGTTGGTACAGTTAGTCACAGCGCCGCAACAAATCACGGTTAATACATTCTATACTTTGCAAATTTATTTGCAACTGTATAGTTACATAAATAAAAAAAAATAAAAATAAAAAATATATATTGTCTATCCAGCATCGTCATAAGAATTTTCTGCCTTCATTTTGTATATCCTCGAGAACTCCCCTCCCTCCTTTGCCGCCGCCTTGGGTGCAAAAACGTGTTAACAAATCTGTTAATTAAATCTGCCTGCGTTGCAGCATTTTCCTTTATTAAATAATTCCAAGAAATCAAAACTCTTTTGTGAATTTTGCAGTCAAAGGCTTAATAATATTAATTATATTTGCATTAACTTTAAGTTCATTATTCATGGTCCGGCGCGCGTTGCAGTAGTGTATGAATATTTTGTTAATTTTAAATCAATTATCCTTATTAATGAACGAAGCGTTTTAATATTTTTAATAACATTTTGTTATAAAATTTGCTTTTGTTTCAATGAATTTCAAGGATTCTGTTGTTGTGTATTTGCCGAGATTTTTTAATAGTGTCTCACAGGTTTTTTTTTTTATCTCACGGTAAAGACTGTCCCACATATTTGTGTGTTGTCCCATGTATTATTAGTTGAAAAGTGAATATTTTTAGATACAATAATAATTATAAATATTGTTCTTTATGTACCCACAAGATATTCATATGTGTTGTATTTTTTTAGTAATAGAGATAACAAATTTGGTTTTCTAGGTCAGTCTTTAAATATATTAATTGTTGCCGCACTCATATGCACATGAGTGACTCGAACACACGCGCACACCTTTAAATTGCATAATTATTTATAGCACTTGCATTGAGAAAGAAAATTCATATCTTCCTGCAACATAATTAAAGCATTTGCGAATTAGGGAGGTATTCACTATCACAAATTCGGTTAATAAAAAAAGCGCAACAGACAGCACAAAAATATATCAGCTGACATTTATATTTAAACGATATACAATCGCCAAATTCTTTAGCGATGAATTGTAAATTGTAAAATAAATTTCAGTGTTCTAATTTTGACTTTTGTATCCGAAATGGGCAGAATGAATAATTTAGACAGTTGCACTGAACACTTGAAAAATAATTAAAACTCAAAAATCTGAAGACAATTTGGGTTTTTTGCAAAATATTTTAAAGCGAAAAATATAAACAAAAATATAAACAATAGTATTAAATAAATTAAAATTTCTTTCAGACAACTTGTGTGACAATGTATATTCGACCACGCAGCACTTCATTTAACTTCAAATAACACATTCGGCACAATAACAATCATTCTTCATTCATTCTTACGAAATAGCTTTTTAGTATGTGAACTATACTTTAAGTGTACACTGATAAAAAATTCACCCTTAAGGAATCCGGGGCCTAAGTGGCCTTTTACATGGACTTGTTTAAAAGTCTATTTGATTTGCGTTGTGCTTATACTTCCGATACTTTTCGCTTTCTTACGAAAACTTGTTGAGCATAAAGGGAAGTCCAACCACAATGCAGGATGTTACTGATAAAAAATTCACCCTTAAGGAATCCGGGGCCTGGGTGGCCTTTTACATGGGCTTTTTTAAAAGTCTGGACTTCCCTTTTCGCTTTCGCATAAAGGGACGTCCAACCATAATGCACAATGTTACTTGTGAGTCACACCTTAATGTCAAGTTTTTGCACAATTTTGACTTTTCTTTGTTTTAGTGTTTGGCAAATTCAACCACTCGACCAAATGGGTCCACAATGGGGAGAGTTGTGTGCAAATTTCAGCTTGCCAGGTCTGTAGGAAATGTGGAAGCTCCTGCGAATGCTCGCCTAGTGCGTCCTTTGGAAAACATTGCTTTTGTTGGCGGTAGTTTGGCAGAAGAGCCATCAACTCGTTTTCGCGCCCAACAACTGAACATCTCTGATGTATATTTTGAGCAAAGATTTGAATTTACATGCTTCCAAGTTTCCACTGTCTTAAGAGCTGAAGCCTAGTGATCAATCATTTCAAGCGTGGTCACTACGCCGAGCGTATTCAGCAACGAGACTCAACTTCACTTCAGTGGTTTCATTAATAAGCAGAATTGGCGCATTTGGTCAAACGAAAATTCAAGAGGGATTATTGGAAAACTGAGGCAGCCAAAAATAGTGACTTTCTGGTCCGATATATGTGCCGGTGGCGAACCATACTTTTACGAAAATGAGTTTCATCGAGCAGCTACTGGGATTGGTGTTTACTATCGCGAAAGCAAATTGGACTAACTTGTGGCCAGAAATTGAGGTTATGAACCTGGACGATTTGTGGTTCCAACAGGTTGATACCACTTAACATACATCCAACGAAACAATTACCCTTTTACGGGAGAAATTCAGTGGTCGTATCACGTCGAACCCTCACCTGGGTAACTACTTTGACATGGTGTTGGGGCTTGTGTGTATACTGGGGAGCCTATTCTCTCAAGGGCTTAATCCTGGGAGTTTTTATTTTTAGTTTCTTATGGTTTCGGGCTGGCCTATAGTTTTGAAGCTGGCCTATATTCTTAAGGTTATACAAAACCTCAAACAGGACTATTATGAACCCGTGTCCATCTGTTCTTATCGCCCGGTTAAGCCCGAGGAAAGTGTAGAGTTTTAAAGCTTGTCTACACACTAAAGGCAAACAAACCTCTCAAACACGGCTGTTATGCAGCACGTGCCCAACTGGTCTCTTCGCTGTCGGAGCTTTGCTGATACCTGGTAGTGCCTGAGCATCTCAGCAAATTGACTACACCCCCTTCACGTTAGGAGACCATGACGTGGTAATATTCGCTTTTCCCTATACTCGTAGTGACAAAAAAGAAAGCTTTAGTAAACACAAAAAAAAATACAGGACAAAAAGTCGACGATTAACGATACGCAGAAGAATAAAAGCACAGGGTGGAGTATTGAGGCCAACTACCTGCACCAGGTAACTTGGAGAAACACAGGGCTACCAAATGCGAAATGCCTTCTTCAAAAAAGGGCAGCACGACAGCTACCCAAGTGCCTGTGGCTGTAGAAAAGATGACCGCATGCAAGTCACCAAGTTACACCACCCTCCGCTGGAAAGGAAGTGGCGAACAAGTTTTGAGGCCCTCAAAACGGTGAGAATCGGAGTAATTTTGTAGGGAAACCGCGAACCAGTTTTGGGGTGCCCAAGCCACAATCCAGACCACTTGTAGAAAGGACAGCATAGGAACCACGAATTCGTTTTCAGATGCCCAAACTGTACCCTCAACAGGAGCGACAAATTCGCATAGAAACATAAACACAGCGAAGCGAAGTGCCGCGATGAGCTTATGAAAGCCAGTAGATGCCTTAACCGCTATAGAAAAATTCCGATTATCAGCCAGTTTTGGCTAAGCTTCAAAGTTCACCTCCTCTCACATCCAAGGATATGCTTAAGTGGTAACGCTCTGAGGAGTAGGCTAAGCTGCAGTGTCAATAACCCGCAATTAAGCGTGTAGACCTCAAACATCGATGGAAAAATCATACAGCAAGGTAACGAAAGACCAGCTTGTGATGGCCATTGCAGATCTGGCTAGAGCCGCTTCAAACTGGGAAATGAGATCATAGATCTTTTTATCATAATAAAAATTATTAAAATAATTCTTTGAAAACTTTTTACTTACAATTAACGTCATGAGTTTGGTTTGGACCAGCCTTTAAATGCAGAAATTCATGTGCATAGATTTTGACAGTGACTTAATGCCATTATGCTGCCAAGACAATGCCTCCTTATAGAGTTGAATCGGCTCAAGCTGTCGATTATATAAATGGGGCGGATGAAAATATGGCAATTTCAGCCGCCGTAACGGCGGCGATTGGATAGAATAAAACAAGGCCGGCGGTGGCTCAAATCCGGCTGTCAGTCACTCGAATTGAACCTCTGCTTAGGATCCTGTTTTATGGATAGATAACTGGTTTTTGGTTGGGTTTTGTCAGTTTCTTATTAATTTTTACCGGGCTTTGACACTTGTTGTCCGTTTTTTCGACATTTTGCCGGGTTGCACTTTTTGTTCAACTCACTAGCGCTTTTCAACGTTTCCTGCCGGTTTTTAGTGGTTGAATATCTGGTATGTGCACAGGAGTAGTTACACAGGGTATCTGGTGTGCCGTTGGGATTATCGATTGTGCGGATTCGTCAACTGTGAAAATGATTTACATCAGTACCTGCCTTGACGGCCTAACCTGATGGTGGACCAATTCCACGGAGTGAATTTTTCACGATTCACCACCGCCCCCGTGTGGCTTGCTAGGCTCACACAGGTAGCAATTCTTGTCATATGATTGCGGTCATATGAACAACTTCTTGTTGAGGAGTACGGGCTTTCTAATCCCTCATGTATGCAATTTCCCAGCAATCAATGGAGGACAAGGCTTAATGAGTTGGTAGGCCGAAGCCATTTAAGAGCATCAGCCCTTAAACCAACTCACCCGTCAATCATCACCACTGGTTCCTTACAGTACAGGTATCTCTTGTATAGGCAACAGATCTTCGGGAGATTGTTAGCCCTCGAAAAAAGCCATCACCAAACAATTATCAAATTATTATACTAACACTCCCTTCCTGCGTTTTAGGTTTCAACCACAGCCAGAACGTTTCAGCCAAGATAGGCACCTCAACCATGATCAGCCCGGTAAGCAGAACTTCCCGGTGGCCATGCTGATCCCCGTTCTGCCAATTTATACCCTTGGTAAGGGTTTCGGAAGCCAACACAACATAAGTCATGTGGCTTCCTAGAGTTTTGTTTGCCGCACCAAACGAGGGACCCCTTCCCCTCTTTTCCACGAAAAACAGAGCGCCTAAGTTAGGAATACGCCAAGGCAAAACCTGTTCCCCAGGGGGGTGCGGATTCGTCAGTCATGATGTTGCGGTAGTCGAGTGACCATAGTGCGTTCGCTGTGGAGATATTTTTTATGAACAATGATTCTTACGTAATTGTCCGCCAACCATTTTGTTCAATGTTCGTTATTTGGCGAATACCTGATGGACCAAGTGCAAATTTAATTCTTTCGTGGGCCAGCGTCCAGTCCATCTTCAAGAGCTCCCGAAAACACACTTACAAATTAACAGAAACTTTTTTGTTTTTACATATTGAATACGAATAGCTAAACAAGCTGAAAGGACATCGTTAAGAAAATAATTTGCTAAAATATTTGAGAAAAGGATTTTTCCGTGACAATAGAAAAACTAATTTCAGTGAATTTTGAAGGCAATGTCACCAATTAATGCGTCAATCTAAAAATTTGTATGACTGCTTTGATAAGGATTTTTTTGATAAGGTTTTTTTGATAAGAATTTTTTGAGTACTTAATTGTTGACAAATATCAATGCTTTAAGCAGAATCACACTGGTTCTATCTAAAATGAATAAAATACATATAGCAGAGATTTTTGTGCTTAATTAGAAATCCCAGGAAATCGGCAACGAATTGATGTTTAGTATCAAAACTTCGCTTCACATTTCCTGAAAGCCACAAACAAATGTTTTTATTATTTTGATTTTTTTTTTTTGTGCGTTTATTCAAATGCCACTCTAATGTGCAGGTATGCATGAAAATATATGTATATGTATATATTTGCTTGCTTACATACATGTATATGTATGATCATGCATGCGCGTGCATGCCCGTGCATGAACGTATGTTTTTATATTGTAAGTAGTCGTGCGTTAATTAATTACTTGAGGGCACCATCATCGTCATCATCATCGTCATTATCATCGATTGTATTTTACGCACGAATAATATTTGCGGTCATTTTACCATTAAGACTTTAAATATGTGTTTATTTGCCATCAGAATTACAATTCAATTCTGGCCCTACAAGACAGCAACGAACACAACTGGGCAACACTTTGTAGATGGAGCAGCGTCAACGCAACTTTCCAATAAAAATTAAAATCCAATTAAACTAAAATAAAAAATTTAAATTGCTCTTAATTGACATACTTGCGAAATAAATTGACAAAAATAAATAAATATTGTTAAATTACTTCTTTTTTTTTTTCTTAAATCAAATTTATCATTTTCTTTATGAAATAAAATTCTATATTGTGGCATTTTGAAAATATCCTGCACTCATACATGGAAGATCGACTTTGGCTGCTGTGTGTGTGTGTGTGTGTCTGTGTAAATTAAAACTTTATAAATTGTCATGATTATTTTGAGTGATTTCTTTTTTGTTGTGAATCATTTTTAAATTTGAAACTTTATTACTTTGCCGAGTGTTTGTTTGATAATTTTATATTCATATTTATGAAAAACTGATGGCCAAAGAGCTGTTGTATTTCAATATCAATTATGAGTGTAACTTTGAGTATCGAATTAATTGGCTGCACTTTTTTTTTAAGTTGTTGCTCGTTAATTGTAATTATTGGCATTTATTATGGCCAGCTGCATTTCAATTGCAGTTAAGGTTTCACAAGGCAATTTATTTTATATTTATTTCAAGTCAAAGTGACTGAGGAGTAAAATATTATTATAGTAGTTTTAGGCGATTATGATGTTTTGCTTTCAATTGCTGGCAAGTTTTGTAATGCCCGGAACGCTTTGCGGAATTTGTTGCTCATTTGAAAACTACAGGCTAGGTTAGGTTAGGCTGTGCAGCCCGCCAGTTTCATGAAACCATGTTGCCCGAAGTAGGAGTGCAGTCTATGAGACTTTCACTTCTCCCGACGGTTCAGATCGAAAATAACCCAAAAGCCGGATAAGCGAATACAGTCCGTTCACTTCGCATTGCGATATATCTGCTAACCGGAGCAGCAGCGGTCCGCCTAGATTTAGCGTTCTCATAGAACAGAGCTCCGGGCACTGACAGAGGAAGTGCTTCTTCGTCTTCATCCCTACAACTTCTACAGAAATCACTAAAAGGAAGAGTTAACCTCCTAGCACGCATCCTTATGTGACAATGTGCTGTCAGAACTGCTACCAAAGTACGTCAGCTTTTCCGGGGAAGAACAAACAGGAATTAAATTAAAAAGTACTGTAGTCCTCCTGCAGGTTTCTGGAAAATGGCCGCGTTTCACTGAAAAAGTTTAGTTTAGTCTAATCCCTTGTCTGGCACTAGAGGTGCCTTTAGTAAGTGTTCATGTATTTGAAGTGTAGTGTGCACTATTTTGCCATCAGGTGGTAAAGCAGTGACTTTACAGATGAAAAGATGGTGACAAAAAAGCAGAACTAATATTTTATTACATAGGTAGGTGTTTGGAAACTGGCCACGTTTCATTGGAAAAACTTAGATTAGTCTAATCCCTTGTCTGGCCCTAGAGGTGTCTTTAGTAAGTGTTCATGTGTTTGGAGTGTAGTGTGCACTATGTTGTCATCAAGCGGTAAAACAGTGACTTTACAGATGGAAAGAAGGTGACAAAAGAGCAGAACTAATATTTTATTACATAGGTAGGTGTTTGGAAACTGGGCACGTTTCATTGGAAAAACTTAGATTAGTCTAGTCCCTTGCCTGGCACTAGAGGTGCCTTTAGTAAGTGTTCATGTATTTGGAGTGTAGTGTGCACTGTGTTGTCATCAAGTGGTAAAGCAGTGACTTTACAGATGGAAATAAGGTGACGTAAAAGCAGAAGTAAGAAAATACATTGGCTGGTTTCTGGAAAATGGCCGCGTTTCACTGAAAAAGTTTAGTTTAGTCTAATCCCTTGTCTGGCGCTAGAGATGGTGAATAGTAATCAATATGCACCGGAAAGTCCCATCCCATCTTAAGATTTCAGTGGCTTGCGTTATTGTTATAGATTTATTAAAAATGTCTTAATAATGATTGCTTTATCTTTGAGCTATAAAACATTTTTAATCTTATTTACTGTGCACTTACTTGCTAGTTAAACTTTAACATTTCCCACACACACACACACACGCACACATACTCGTTCATATCAAGCAATTAACACAGTTATTTGTGGAGTGTAAAAATGCTTTTTAATTTAATTCCTGTTTATTCAAAAATTCCCCCTTTTAACAAGGATACTGAAGTCCGCGTCAATTGTAGCGTTTGTTCTTTCACTGAAACAGGGCGAAGAGGATGTTGGCACAGGGTGTTGCTTTCGTTGAGAATAAAAATGTAAATCTGTTTATGCTAGAAGGATATCTGCTGCGTTCTTTTCCTTTTTTCTCTCCTCACAGTTAACATGTTTCGTATGCCAAGTTACTTACATTTGAATTAAATTGATAAACGAAGAAACGAAGAACGAAAAGCAACAAAGGATTTAAAACTACAAAAAAATAAAAATAAAATTTTTGATGCTATAAGAATAAGTACGAAAACTTAAAAAAATATATACATATACATATATCGGGTGGTTAAATTTCAAGGGCCGATGTTGAATGTGAACCACACCTAAACGCCAAGTTGTTTTCCGAATTTTATTCGACATTTCTCTATTTCAGACTTCCTCAATTTGAACCATGGAGAGATACACAATCCAACAACGTGCTAAAGTTATCCAGACTTATTATGAAAATGATGATCAATTTTCGAAGAAAATCATCTTCAGTGATGAGGCACATTTTCACCTCAGTGGATTCGTCAATAAACAGAATTGCCGCATTTGGGCGAATGAGAATCCAAGAGTGACTGTCGAAAAACCAATGCACCCGCAAAGAGTGACTGTTTGGTGCGGTTTATGTGCTGGCGGCATCATCGGGCCATATTTTTTCCAAAATGAGGCCGGTCAGGCAGTTACTGTAAATGGTGTTCGCTATCGTGAGATGATAACGAACTTTTTATGGCCCGAATTGGAAGATATGGATGTACACGATATGTGGTTTCAGCAGGACGGTGCCACTTGCCACACAGCTAACGAAACAATTGCTCTTTTGCGCAACAAATTCAATGGCCGTGTTATCTCATGTAATGGCGATGTCAATTGGCCGCCAAGATCATGTGATTTGACACCGTTGGGGTCATTTGAAAGAAAAGGTGTACGTCGATAAGCCAGCAACAATTCAACAGCTAAAGGATGAGATAATTCGGCACATTAATGGCATAGAACCTCCATTATGCCTCAGGGTCATCGAAAATTTGGACCATCGGATGGAGGTGTGCCGCCGTGGTCTTGGCGCCCATTTGGCCGATATTTTGTTCCATACATAATTGAATAATACCAGTATATCATAATAAAATAAAATTATAATAATTTCCTAAATAGTTTGTGTTGTATTCAATATCAACATCGGCCCTTGAAATTTAACCACCCTTTATATATAATATAATAAAAAATTTTAAAATGTTTACATGTGTATAAGAAATAATTTTTTAATTAAAATCCCTTAAAAAGACATTGTTTAAATAATTTAAACTCATTTGTTTAAATTATTTTTATTTTCATTTTTTTCCCTATACTAGTATTATTGTTAAGCAGAAACTGCTAGTTTTGTAACAACAAAACAATTAACAAAAAAAAATGTTTAATTTTACTTGTAGTGTGTAAAAATTTGCTGCTTAACAGGAAGACAAATTATTTAGCGCTTAGAAACAGCAACAATTAAGAGATTTAATTCTTTTTCGTCTTTTGCTCTCCCTCTCACCGTTAACAGAGCTGTAGTTTGTAACTGTCTACTGCTTGTGTGACTGCGTTAGTCTGTGCTTGTTTATTTAGTGAATTTGTTTAAATTGCAGCGAGACTTATATTAAAATCAGTGTTGGCCGAGTGGCTGAATCACGTGTGTTTATTCAACAACACTTTGCCAGGTTTGTTTAGTGTGATATCCATAAGCTGGTACTTAATGCGAGCAATTAGAACAACAATTATTTGCATACATTTAGGCCAAACTTTCAAGGTCCTGACCAGCGTTATCAACTATGAAATTTTAAAAGGCACCAAAATGGGGGAAAACGCGTTATTTCAGCAAAAAAATTTTTTTTAAAATTTTTCACTTTCATTTTTGAAAACCTATTTTATATATTAATATAAAATATATTAATAATCAATATTTTTATAATTAAACCACGATAATGGAACAGCCTTTTAAGTGACTATTACACAATCCAACTAGGTCTGATAGCACCGCCTGATGGAATGCCATCAAATTCGTTCAGTAGCTAGAATTCGTGTTTGCCAAACTTGGCTCTAGTACGGCTCCGTCAGTTTTATTAAGATAATGTTATTTTTACAATAATTATAAAGATATTTCATCAAATTTATTATTAAGCAATATCATTTAATTATATTTGCTGTCGACCGAAATCAGCTGTGACTTTTACAGTCTATTATCACGGACCTAAAATACCTGCTTACCGTCGTCAAAATTGTACAGGGTGGCGCAAAAATAACCTTCCGATGTTTTTTGGCTGTAATTAAAACAAAAAATTAAAAACTTTGATTCTTCTTGCGGATTATTTTTATTTCATCTTTTAACTTTTTTACATCAAGTCGAGAATACGATATCATGTAAATGGCCGCCGCCACAGTTGAATGTCGTTTGAGCCTTTTTTATAGCATTTTCCATCACATTGGCCAAATTTTCCGGCGATAGGTCCTCACATTCTTGACGGATATTGTCTTTAAGAGCTGCAAGAGTCTGAGGCTTGTTGACATAAACCCATGACTTCAGAAAGCCCCACAAAAAGAAGTCAGCAGCGGTCAAATCAGGCGATCTTGCTGGCCAGTGCAAATCGCCAAAACGGAAGATTAGGGAAATGCATCCTTCAGCATATCGGTTGTGTCACGTGCAGTGTGTGCACCGTAGCACCGTCATGTTGGAATCACATGTTTTCCAATCCCAATCCATCAAGTTGCGGCAAAAAGAAGTCGTTGATCATTGCTCTGTAGCGCTCACCATTCACAGTAACCGTTTGGCCCGCGTCGTCTTCGAAGAAAAAAGGTCAGATGACTCCTCCAGCAAAAACAGCATACCATACAATGACTTTGAGCGGGTGTAATGGCTCTTCGTGGGTTACACGCGGATTATCAGTGCCCCAGAAGCGTAAAACTTGAATTTTAAGGAAAAAAATGCTGCATAAATGCAAAACTTTTTCAGAAAAGAAAACGGCATTAGTTTCTGCATTGTCTTACTTTGTGCCTATAAAACATTAAAACAAAAAGTTGCTAGTTGAGTTGAATTTGATTTTGTCCCACCGAATTTTTAAAAACGCACTGAAAATTAAAGAAAAGCGCACCCCGCACCGACTAAAGAATATTTCGCACAAATAATTTTAAAAAGCACTAAAAACGGTGTGAAACGTACCGAGTTGACAATACTGGTCCTGAGTGCCATACTCCAAGACGGAGTAGTAGTAAAATTGTTTCCAAGAGAAATAATTTTAGAGAGATTTTATTATTCTTCCTTGATTAAATTTGATACTTTTATGTAAAGCGTGTTGGCCGGGAAAGTATACTACTCGCAGTAGTTCTATTGGAATCCCGTCGAGAGCTGTTCTCCAGGCCAGAGCTGCTTTACGACTGCAACATGCTAAAGAAGCATTCAAGTGCCTCGGTTTTTTGAAACGGTGTAAGATGTACTTCACTCCATCCGACCTCTTTACTATTTATACCAGCTACATCCGACCGAAAATGGAATACAACTCTCATGTTTGCGCCGGTGCCTCAAAGTCTATTTTGCGGTTACTCGACCGTTTGCAGGAGAGGGCGAAGAAGCTTATCAGTGACAGTAGGGTATCCAACTCTATTGACTCACTGGAGCATCGACGCAGTGTGGGGTGCGTTACTCTGTTCTATCGTTATCACAATGGATTTTGCTCTGACGAGATTAGGGATCTTGTTCCCGAAACTCGCACATTTTTACGTAGCACGCGCTCATCGTCTAAAGCTCATCCATTTGTGGTCGATTGCCCGGGGAATCGTACTACGCATTACAGAGAGAATTCGTTTTTCAGCCGTACGCTTCGTCTATGGAATAAGTTGCCTGCATACGTGTTTCCTGTCTGTTATAACGTTGGAAAGTTCAAGTCAAATGTTCACAAACACTACTCCCTCTTTCCCCCTCCTCATAACCTATTTTCCTAGTTCTGGTACAATGCACCGCATATGTAGGGGTCATACCCTGAGTACTGGTCCAAGTTTAAAAAAAAAAAAACATCATCTTAATTAAGCCATTTCATTCAGACCATAGAGATAGTTCTACGCCTCCCTGTAGAATTAATTTTAAAGAGGAAAAAACTTGTCTTATTATTTTCTTAAGGCACTTAGAGCCGTAAGTAGACCCTAGAACCCATTTTGCTAACTCCAGCCAACGATAAAGCCATATTACAAACTTTAAGTTACAACTCACTTTATTTTCTTTGGTCAGCAAAGGAATGTCCTTGTTGTAATGCTAACACCGAGACATATTCCTGCTTTTTGCTTCTAATGTTTTATATTCTACAGCTCGACATGGTGTCGTGAAGGGGGGGAAAAAGCTGCTTGAAACATCATTTCTCTTTTATGTGCTTTCTAATTTCATTTTTAAATTTGTTAAATTGTTTGTATTGTTGTTGCAATTACTATTGTGCTCCCAGTTGCTTTGACATACACAGAAACAATGCTCACTACTACTTCCACTTCCATTGTAGTCGTCGTCAGTTTTGTCAAGTTAATAGAGTTTTGTTCAGTCTCTGCATTTGGTTCTTCATATCTGACAGCTTTTGTAGAACTGAGCTTTTTAGCCAGTCAACCACGTTCGCAAAAGGAAAACAAACACACACACACACACATACACAGCAAGCCAGCAGAAGGAATATGCAATAAAATAGTTAAATAAAATTTCAAGTTAAGACAAAAATATAAAAATAAATGAAAATAAAAACTTAACTGAACAGTTTGAAATGACAACATTTTTCATGTCCGACAACTAAATAAAAAACACTTCACTTGCCGCGTGTAGAGTAAAATATTTCTTTAAAACGATTCATTTTTTTTTTCATTTTTCATTTCGTCACAAGTTTCTGGTTGCGCTGCCTGACGACTGACCATATTCATAAAATAAACACCAACACTTACACACATTCTCTTTCTCTCTCTCTCTCTTCTTAACTGCATTAAAACGAAGAATAATGTCCATATCTGTTTTATTAACATTTTTACACGCACCGTCCAGGTTCTTTCATTCCTTTTAAAATTCAATTTAAAAAAACACTCAAATTCAATTTAACACTTTAATAAAAAAGAAAGTGGCAGAGTTTTAATTTAAATACAATTTTATGTTGATATTAAAAGTTTTAAAAAGAAAAGGAGGATTATTTTTATTAAAGTGACGAAATGAAATTGAAGCAAAAGCTTCAGTCTCAGTCGGGATAGAGGAAAATATTTTACAGACATTTCGATCATGGAAGGGGATATTAACATATGACTAAATATTATAACACAAACGCAAAGCTGAACATCTAAGATGCATTCCTGATCTCCGTTCTGCGAATTAACCCTGACTGAGGGCTTCGGAAGTCTAACGCAAACCAAGCTATGCGGCATCCTATTATTTTGGTTGCTAAAACAAACGAGGAATTACTACCCCTCTATGCCTCAGAAAGCAAAGTGCCCTAGTTAGGCGTACATCTAGGCAATACCTGCTTCCCGGGATGGGGTTGAACAGATAGAAAGAAGTGAATAATGGCTTTACAAAAAAAATAAAAATCTTTAGCAACGGAGCAAACTCTCATCTTAGTGGATTCTTCAACAAGTTGAATTTCGGCATTTCGGCAATACGAAACCTCAAGTGATTATTGAAATAACGGTGCATACGTAATGAGTGATTGTTTGGTACGCTTTTTGTGATAACAGGGTCATCGGTGCATTCTTCGAAAATGAGTTCTATTAAGCAGTTACGGGGAACGGTGATCGGTGATGGTGTTTTATGATGGTCAAATCATAACAAATTTATTGTGGCCAGTATTTGAGGATATGGATCTGAGCAATATGAAGCTTCAGGGGAGCAATGCCCCTTTTCACACAGTCAATAAAACTATGGCTAGTTTTTGCGAGAAATTCAATTACAGTGGTATCTCACATCGCACAGTGGGGCCAAACGAAAAAAAGGGCAATAAATTTGTATCTTTTAAACATGCGATCTGATTATTAAATAACGTATGAAGGAAAAAATAGGCTTTAATGATAATAAAATTTGAACTACCTCGTTACTCACAGGGTGTCAAAGTTGACTACTTCTGGTATGAAAAAGTTTGTTCGCCTCATTACTTTTATAAATATTATCTGATTTAAATAAAATTAAACTTTTTGAGAAAGCTAACAAAAAGGTAAAGACAATTGATTACAAGATAGTCCTTTTCCTCTAATAGAACAATTAATTTTTTTTCATGATCATACTTTACTAATTTTATTAATAATTACCATACTAGTAGGTTATTTAATATTAATATTATTTTTTAATAAATATGTAAATCGTTATTTACTACATGGACAAACTATTGAAATTATTTGAACAATTTTATCAGCAATTATTTTATTATTTATTGCTTTTCCATCATTACGATTATTATATCTTTTAGATGAAATTAATGAAGCTTCAATTACTTTAAAAACTATTGGACATCAATTGTCAATTGTCTGCTACTGCCATGTCTATTGGCAATGTTGCACTTGTGTTTAACACACTTATATTACTTTCACTTGTATGTTTCTTTGTTTCTATGTTCGCTATACTAAAAACCCACGCCATATGACTGAGTATTACATATATAGGTATACACACTATACATACAATATTGCTACTTTAGTGCTAAAATTGGTGTTGCCATATTGCTTCCGGAGAAGTGAGGGATTTTGGAGATTCACGAAGCCAATTTTGGGAATTAAAAAAAAAATCGGACTCATTTCGCGAATTGGTTTTTTATATTCTGTGCGCATTTTTTGCCGTGGAACATGCATCTGAACTGTAAACAGTCATTCCTTTTAGTTCCTAAATTGATGTTTCCGTGTTGCTTCTGGAAAGTGGAGGTGGGGGACTTCAATGTTTCCTGAAGCCAACCTTGGGAATACCAAAAAAAAAAAAAAAAAAAAATTGCATTTTCGATGGGTGTGCGTTTTAGCCTTGGAACATGTATCTGATCTATTAATATCCTTTCGATTTAGTGCGAAAATTGAAGTTGCCATATTGTTTCCGGGGAAGTAGGGGAATTAAGCCGTTCATTGAAGCAGATTTTGGGAATCCCTAAAAAAAACGAAGCGTTTAATACGTATTATTATTCTACTATGTGGATAATTTAAGAAGAAGTTTAAACAATATTGAATGAAAAATTGGAAATTGGATCTCAAAGCGTTGTTTTTAGACTATAAAACTATATTTAAAAAATATAATAATATAAAACTATTATTTTAAGGATATTTAAAAAAAAACTATACGTCAACCAGTCAGGAAAAATTAAGAAGCTAAAGAATGAGATCATTCGTTATATTAACCTTGTTGAACTGAAGCTCAATTATGTCTCAAATGTCATTGAAAGTATGAACCATTGGATGGATAGAAGTAATCCACTGTTTGATGTTTTTTTTTCACACATACATAGATTCTTCTACTCGTAGCATAATAAAAAGTATTGTCGTCAATAAAAAAAAATATATATATATATATATATATATATATATATATATATATATATATATATATATATATATATATATATATATATATATATATATATATATATATATATATATATATATATATATATATATATATATATATATATATATATATATATATATATATATATATATATATATATATATATATATATATATATATATATATATATATATATATAATCAGCTCGTTTTTTATGTGTCCTAGCTGTCTATATATCGAATTTTCACAGAAGGTACCCTAATCATCAGTACACTTGGAAAGTTTGTAAAGAAATTTTCAAACATTTAACTTTATATCCCAATATTTTAAATAAATTATTAAGAAGGGCACTATTAGAAAATTTTTTTATTAAATTCTCTGAAATTTCTATAAAATAATGAAAATACCTTTCGAAGGTTGACAAATCTATTGATGATTAGGTTTGTTCTTATAAAATGCCGACATATAGACAGTTAGGTTAGGTTTAACAAGCTGCCAGCTGTTGAAAATCCAGCTCACTTAGGTCCAGTCTGGTCCCGTTGTGTTGGCTGGATATGATATGTATCTCAATAGACCTATACATCACTGGTCTAGAACCAACCCAAGAATCGGATAAAGCAGTTCAATCCATTTACATCGGATTCAGATACCTCCGTCAAATCGTGGAGCATTGGTCTGCCTAGGTACAATGCCGTTATGTAAGAAAGAGCTGGACACTGACATAGGAAGTGCTCAACGCTCTCTACTTCCTCCTTGTCTCTGCAACTTCTACAAAAGTCATCAAATGAAAGTTTTAACCCCCTCGCCTGCGTACCTATGTTGTAATGTCCCGTCAGGACAGCCACATCAGAACGCAAACTCCGTCGGGGCAAGCCCCTAAGGATGATAGTCCTCCGGTTAGTATATCTGGGTCATGTCAGCCTAGATATTCGACAGGTATCTTCACTAGACCATCTGTGTTGAGCGGTCTGAAAAAATTTGCGCTGTACTTGTTTCTTCCAGCTCGGATTCCAACGATCCCATTTATAGCTATTTGTTGTAGCTGGACACCGGCTTTTGCCAGTTCATTCGCTACTAGATTTCCAGGCATTTGATTATGACCTCGTACCCAGAAAAGCTCCAGGTTTAAATGTCTCGTTATCTCGTGTAGAGATATCCAGCATTCACGAACCAACCTGGATGTCGTATAGACCCCAGCTAGAGCATACAACGCAACCTTATTATCAGTATAAATTTGAATATCATCCCCGTATATCCTGCAGTACCTTAACCAAATAGCTGCCCTCATAATAGCCGCGATTTCGGCGTGCGCCACGCTACACCCACTTTGCAGCCTGAAACTTATCCTCCTCTCATACAGTTGTGAAAAAACCTTACATCAGCACTTGCCTTTACGGCCTTATCTGATGATGGACCAGCTCAACGGAGTGAATTATTCACGATTCACCAGCGCCCCCCGTGTGGCTTGGTAGGCTCACACAGGTAGCAGCCATATGACCAATTTCTTGTTAAGGAGTTCGGGCCTTCTAGGTCCTGCTGTATGCAATTTCCCAGCAATCAATGGAAGACAAGGCTTAATGAGTTAGTAGGTCGAAGCCCGCTAGCAGCATCAGCCCTTAAACCAATTCACCCGTCAAACATCAGCACTGGTTCCTCACAGTACAGGTATTTGTTCTAAAGGCAACACACCCTCGGGAGGTTGTTAGTCCCCGAAAAAAGTCATGCCAAACAATTATCAAGGATAATAACAGCCTCTTTCTGCGTTTTAGGTTTCAACCACAGTCAGAACTTTTCAGCCAAGGTAGACACCTCAGCCATGATCAGCTCGGGTTGAACTGCAAGCAGAACCACCCGGGGGCCATACTGATCTCCGTTCTGACAATTTATACCTTTGGTAAGGGTCTCGGAAGCTAACACAACATAAGTCATGCGGCTTCCTAGATTTTTAGTTGCTGCAACAAATGAGGGACTCCTTTCGCTCTTTATATGAAAAACAGAGTGCCCTGCTTAGGAACACGCCAAGGCAAAACCTGTTCTCCGGGGAGCCTCCTCTCATACAGGAGGATAAAGATACCCCCACCAACTCCCAAGTCCGACTTGCATCCATCTGCAAATATTTCAAGCACGTCCTCTTGAAGATCTGTGTCTGTCATATAGACAGCTAGCAAACACCAAAAACCAGCTGTTTGTAATTTTTGATTATTCTCAATATGTTAAGAAGTTAATAAAGTAAATAAACTCAATTGCTTCTCATAAAAAACTACAAAGATAATTCTCTGAAAGCGTTTTGGTTTATTTACTATTAATATTGTGGGTTGTAATGGGCCACCCTTAGTTTCAGATAAAAATCTTCCGTTTATATTTAAACAAGTGAACTCTCTTTTCCGTGAACTTTCAAAATTAAATTTGAGTTTGATTTTTCCTGTGTCCCAAAACCTGCTGCCGTGTAAAACAGAAAACAACGAACTATTCAATTGCAAGCAAATTTTGGCCGTACTAAGTGAAAAGACAAGCCACGCAAAAAGGTTATCGTTGTGGAACAATATTAAGTGGAAATAAATTTTGCTTACCTTTAACGTTGCAGTTTAAACTTTTGCCAAAGAATTTCTATTCCAGAGCGAAAAGATAACTACACATGAAGACAAACAACGAATGATATAGAACGTAAACAAAGACAAAACTTTGTTTAAAGTTTATCATATATATAAAGTAAATATGAATCTAGAGACATGCATACTTGTATGTAGAGGTGAACATACACATAAGTGTCTACCTCGTTGGCCATATCTTAAAGACATCTTAAACGATGGGTACAAGACAATAGAAAATCGTGGAAGACATGTTGACGACACCACTCAAAACAAATCGTTGACGAAATTTTCGAACAAATGGCCACCAAATCACGCAAGACCACACAAGCGACAGTTTTTCTCAAACTATATGTCGTCGACGAATGCATAAGTGACAATATCCACACTATCTCGTCAACGATTGTGTAGGCGATCATTTCCACCACATTATCGTTGACGATTACACAGGCGACATATTCGTTGACGTTTTTTCCGACGATGTCTTCACTAAACTTTCGTCAATGCTAATAAGTGATATAATGAAAATTGTCTACTTCCGATGTCTTTTAAACATTTTATTCTATTTTAAATCGTCAGAAAATTTTTATAAAATTATTAACAGTGTCATTATACAATTTAACATTTACAGCCAGTTCGCCGATGTCGAAAGGATAAGTTCATTCGCGTTCAAGGCGAAAGAAAATTGATTTGGTTTTTTCTAACTTTATTCTATACGAACGATGTGTCAAAATTCAATTAAAATACATGAGTACATGCGAACGAACAATAGTGACATAGAAAACCCCAAATTTATTCGAATGTGAGTGACTAGCTTTCTTTCGCATACCTTTTCATTCGATATCGTCGAACCGGCTGTTAATATAACATAAAAATCTTTTACATTTCTTAAATAATCACCCCTATCGTGAATAAAATGTAAAATTTTTATTCCCATAAAATTTTAATTTCCCAAGTAGGGAAATTTGCTATCATTAATATCATGGGAACGTTTGTTTTGCTATCAATATGTAGCGAGTAGACAATAGGGAAGAATAAAATATAAATACAAAATTTGATATTTAATTATTTGATCTTGTTTATATAAATATTTATTATTTTTGCAGCTAAAGATCATTTTTTATTTAAAAAAAAAAAAAAATTCAACAGTATTTTTTCAATTGAAAAATTTTTTAATAACATATTAATTTTTCTGACGATGATAACAAATTGTTATCGAAATATTGAAAATAAATACCCTTGAATTTTTTATAAAAAATAAAAAACGATCTTTAGCTGCTGTTTAAGCCAAAATTGGGGATTGTCTCTAAGCAGCTTAAATCTGGCCAATTTATCATTTGTGGAATCTGACTCCTAGGTGGCGCTGTATCCGTAGTGTTTTTGACACTTACTACTTTATATGTATAAGTTTTTGTTGTAATATAAAAAAAAACGACATTTTGTTAGTTGGTTTGCCGCGTTTTTTTTATATACTTATTTTTTTGGTGTAAAGAAAGAACTATTCGTTTTTCAACATTTTTTTAATATAACCAGTGCTAGTGTAATTAATTTAAGTTTGTAATTAATAAAAATCTATTTTGTGAATTTCAAGTTGCAAGGAATTCTGTTGGTTTTTTTCCTTTCCTTTCCTTTCGGCGGAGAGTTGCAGCCCGACTAGCTTTGGCTTTTTTAGCTGCAAAAATAATAAATATTTATAAATACAAAATAAAAATTATGGAAAATTTGTGGTTAAGTGATGTACAAAGTAATTAAATATAAGTTTTATAATTAATGTGCACAAATTTGTATTTTATCAGCAACTTCTTTTTCGCAAAGTTTTTCAATAACTGAGTTGTGAGGCTCCAACTCTTTTACAGTTTTCGATTTTAAATCATTGCTCTTTTCTAAGGAGCGGTATACCCTTTTCATCATAACTTCCTCTTCTTTGTTGTGGTTCTAAATTTACTCGAACATATCAACGATTGTGAAGAGCATACGTTTTCCTCGGTATTCAACTCTTTCTCAATAAGTTCGCCACTTGTTAATTTGTGTTGTGGCTCAATTCTTCTTCTTTTAATGGAGGAAGCGTTTTTATTACTGGACTTTCTTCTTATTGCTGTGGCTAATGGTGATGATGTTAAAAGTTTTGAACAGCAAGTGTTTCAGAGCTTATTCCATCATCAAGAGCACGTAAAGATATTTAATTTTTTCGCATTCATAAACGTCTTTTGGTAAACCAAAGCTGCAGCCGTATTCTGTAACTCGCTTAGCTAAAGCGAGCAATGCCGCTAAATCTGTATTCTGTAAGCCAAGGCGACTTTATACAGGTGAATGCAAGCGGAAAGGTGAATTCAGTACTATGTATTTTGTTATTGTAAAACATATCGTGATTGTCATAATCTAAATTCGCCTAAGATTGCTTAGCAGAGAAAAAATTTTATATAAATGTTAAATATAAGCTTTTATAATTGTTTGTAATTAAAATCACAGATTATATTAGTTTTTCACTTTTAAATTCACACAAATTTCTTGAAATTGCACGAAATCATGCAAAAAACCTTCAGATTAAAATGGCGCGAAAAAGTTTGTAAACAAAAGAAACAAAATTTGACAGTCTCATTGGAAAAAACGCGAGAAGCAAAAAATAATCAGCTGTGCTGTTAAGTTCACCTGGTAATGAATTCGCCTTGCTGTAAGCTAAATTGCTTAGCTAAATTTTTATATTTTCGCCGTAGCTAATGTGCTAACTGTATACTGTTTCTTTCTTTCTACCTTGATGAACTTCTGTTAAAAAGAGATAAACATAATGTAATAATTATTGGCAATTCATTATAGTGTTACCTTACATTATATTGTGTTTCCCGTAGTGTTTCTCTTCAATAACTTTTTAAAATATGTTTTGAAATCTCGATTTTAAATAGTTATTGTGAAGGATCTATTCAAAATGTATATTGTTTTTGACAAATATTACTTAAACAGCACTTAAGTCGATAAATTATGAGCAGTATTTTTTCATGATACAACCAAATGTGCATCACAAAAAAGTATATGTTTATTTACATTTTAAATAAACAAAAAAACGTTCATAAGGTTAAAAAAAAACTGTCTGCATTTTATAATAATAAATATTTAAAAAAGTGAAAATGAGCAGTTTTTATTGGCGTCGTAATATAATGAATTCATTAAGTGCAATTAGTGAACGAAAAAGCTGATTGTGAACAGGAAACATTTGTGGAATTCACAAATCTTAAAATATAGAGTTTTTGTGTTTTGCTTCACTTTAAGTTGAAATTAATTTTTTTTGTAATTCTTTTTGTTGTTTCTTCCATTATACTGCAATATTTTTTAACAAGAAACAATAGAAAAAAAAAATCATTTGTAATTTTTTTACATTTTAGCACTTAAAAATTTCCGTTGCTAATATTTAGCGTTTTAGACAACAACAACTACTTATTTGGCGTTAGAGAATACAAAATTTGATTATTTTAGCGATGGCACTAATCGCTAAAATTGCGGCGAATTCAATTTTTATGTCATTGCCAAATTTAGCTATACACGTTACAGAATTGTATTTGTGGTCAAAAATGGCTAAATTATCTTTATAGATTTTTAGCGATGGAGATTTAGCTTTAGCGAGTTACAGAATACGGCTGCTGAAGTAGTTTTCTAAGCCCTATACCGACTCTTTCATTGTTATTAATTCATAATACACTGCTCAGTGGTTGACAAGCTTTCGGTTCGGTGTGGTCCACCTCCCGTTTCTCGTTGGTTTTTTACATTAGCGGCTGCTTTTCACTGCACATACCATTTTTAGTCTATCCACACGTATTGCAAGTTGTATAAGTACGTACATACTCGTATGCATGTAGTATGCATGTTTAAAAATACCTTTTTCAATTCATGAACTTTTTAAGCGAATTCCAAAATTAATAAATAATAACCGACCCATTGCAGGTTATTTTGTATCCTATTGAGAAGCATGTCACGTTGCACATTATTTATTGATTTAGACCTAAAAATAGTTTTTAGTTAATTTATATATCCATTAAAATATAACAACTACTTACATTTTTTTCTAGTTCCCCAAAGAAAATAAAATGAAAAAATTTACACAAAAACTGGGAAAAATGTCTTTGAAAAATCCATTCACGATAAGGCGAAATTTTTAATGGGAACATTTTTTTTGCTGATGTCATTCACCGCTGAATTACATATCAGAAAATGGCAAGACATTTTATAGGAAAAATTATTCATGATCGCACTTTTGGGAAATGGGGAAACATTTTAGGGGAAGAATTATTCATGATAGGGGAGAATATAAAAAAGTGACAAAATTAATTTGAAAAGGATAAACAATTTTTTTTGATATCCATTATTTTTTTTTAATTTTGGTTAAATTTATTGACAAATATGTTTTTGTTTCAATATTTTATTAAAATATATACATAAGTGTGTGCTTCACATAAAAAATTTACAGACGTTATGTCTCGTACCGCAGGTTATATTCAATTGAGTAAAACTGTATACTCAAATTTTATAAATTTTAGTTGTTTTTTTTAGAGTTCCGTATATTTTTTTATTTATATATATTTTACTTTAACGATTTGAAAGCTAGATTGAAGAAATATAAATTCTTTGGCAGGTTTTTTCAGAGTACCGTTGCTTTTTTTAAATGTCTACACCAGTAGTGCACACAAGTTCTATAGGGTGTTTTTTTAAGCTAGATAGAACTTTAAATTGTAAAAAGTAACACAAAAAATTAAATTTTGATGAAACATTTTTTTTATTTGTTTCAGTATACTCTGACAAATCATCATGAATAGACTCACGCTTGAACAACGCTACGAAATTATCCAAATTTACTTTGAAAATCAGACCCGTTCTTTTATTGCAAAATTGTGTTCAGCGATGAGGCGCATTTTTGGCTTAACGGGTTTGTTAATAAGCAAAATTGCCGCATATGGAGTGAGACCAATCCACAAGAGACCCTACAGACTCCATTACATCCAGAAAAATGCACTGTTTGATGCGGTTTTCATGCTGGTGGCATCATCGGACCTTATTTCTTCAAAAATGAGGCCGGAGCTCGCGTTACGGTCAATGGAGATCGTTACCGCACCATGATCAATGATTTTTTGTTTGAAAATATGGATGACATTGATCCGGAGGAGATGTGGTTTCAACAGGATGGCGCTACGTGCCATACGGCGAACGCAACCATCGACTTACTGAAATCAAAATTTGGCGATAAGTTGATTTCGAGAAATGGACCTGTCAATTGGCCTCCAAGGTCGTGCGATTTGACACCTCTCGATTATTTCCTGTGGGGCTACGTGAAGTCACTGGTTTATGCTGATAAACCAGCAACAATTGACGCCTTGGAGGCCAGCATTGTTCGTGTTGTTCGTGACATACGGCCAGCAGTGCTCGAAAAAGTGGCCCAAAATTGGACGTCCAGAATGCGCTTCGTCAAGAACAGCCGCGGTGCCCATATGCCCGAAATCATTTTCAAATGTTAATGTCACGTATTGATCTTTCGAATAAAAAAAAATTTTGATTACAATTTAATTTTTGTGTTATTTTTTACAATTTCAAGTTCTATCGGGCTTAAAAAAACACCCTATATATGGAAGAGTAAACACCAATACATTTAAGGAAAAACTATTTTTATATAATATTTTTTCAAACAATTATGTTTTTTATTCGCTATTTTAGCTTCTAACGAATAAAAAATTATAAATAGCTTGTTTTCTATGTTTCCCAGCTATTCTCAAACTTTCAAAAATTTCCAAAGTCTACTGATGATTAGGGTAGTTCCTATGAAATGTCGACACATAAATAGCTGGGAAACACAGAAAACAAGCTATTTATAATTTTTTATTGGTATAAATGTTAGAAGCTAAAATAGCGAATAAAAAACTTAACTGTTTAAACTTTTGTTCTCTGCTTTTCGATACTTTCAAAAAGCAAATCGTAGCAACCAACGGTTGTTCATTTGTTTGAAAGGTGTAAAGAAATGTTAGAAACGTGTATAAATGATAAAACTTGTTTTTTGTGTTTTGACAGGTATTATTAGAGCATTTTTCTTTTTAAATTCTCAGCAATTTATTTAGATTGTTGGGATATAAAGTTGAATGTTTGAGAATATCTTTCAAAAATTTCCAAAGTCTACTGACGATTAGGGTAGTTCCTATGATATGTCGACATATATATAGCTGGAAAACATAGAAAACCAGCTATTTATAATTTTTTATTGGTATAATATTTTTTGTTATAAAAAGCAAAACATTTACAAAAGCAAAGTTCACACTGATAATCGCTGTCGTCAAGGTTTACTAACAAATCATGCGAAAGTGTTGTTGCTTTGCTTTTGTGTGTGTGCGGTGAAGAACGAAAAAAAATATAAACGACGAAGTTGTTTGTGTATTTTTCATTGCTAGTGCTGAGCGCAGTATATGTGTATTAAAGAGCACAGCCCTATAGCTAAGCCCATTTACAAAAACAATTGAGTATCAAGCGCATAGGGCTGGGCCACTTGGTCTACACGAACAAGTTTTAGACATTGTCGCTCTTCTGTCCCCTACAAATTAGCGGTCAGATTGAAGACATTGTCGCCCATATGGTCCTCTTTTCAGTAGAAAATCTAAACAAAACAGGACAAACCGTGCATATATCTTCGAAGACAATGTCGTCTAGGACGAGTTTGCAAACTGGGTACATACTCGTGTGTATGTGAATGTACATATGTTTGATGTACACGAAAGTTTATTTCAATCTTTTTTGTTTTGTTTTATGCCTTAGAGATTTTTGTTTCTTTGGGGGGACTTAAAGGTCCAACCTTATTTCAGTTTTTGGTTTTTATTTACAACACACATACCACTACTCACACAAACACACACACACACACACACACACGCATTAGCGGTAGAGTTAAGTGTTGAGAATGAAACTTTAGAAGTTGAAGGGAGCCTCGCAAAAACATACGGGTATTTCTTAACTGCGTGTGTGAGCACACACATACACATGCATGCACATGCATGCATACATATTGTATAAATGTGCTTGTAACTGAGCTTAAGTTATAAAAAATGGCAAAACATACTCGGTACAAATTTTTATGTTCAAATGTTAAAGTAGCAAAATGGCAAAAGAAAAAAGTTAAATAAAAATCACGGCTTAAAATGACATCAGACACGTGAAATCTTATTTTCTGCAGTTAAGTAAATTGTAAAAGTTTTTTTTTTCGCTGCTCGCACAACCAAACATACATACACACATACATACAAATGGTATATTTATACGTTATGCTTTCTTATTCTTCGTAAAAGTTTTTCTCTAAACTTTGTCATATTAATAAAATGTGTTTGTTAATCTACGTGTGTGCATTTGTAAGTCTACTTACTATACATATGCACATTCGTATGTGCATATGTTTGTATATGAATTTATGAACATATATATTCTTATACATTTACAAATTATTTGTGTTAATGAAACAGCTCACATACACACCTCATTCACCATATGTGCTGAGACATGTCCCATACACACACACACGTACGTACATATATGTACAGGTGCTTACATTCCCATACATAGAGTTACAAATTATATTCCATTTGCTCAACTTCAATTGCTGCCAGTGTGTGAAGAAACTCATGAATTGTGATTTAGTTGAAAATTTAGAACGTTTTCATAAATACCAATAAAAATGTTTTCAAAAGACTTTTGAACTTTCATTATTTTTGCTTTCTTTTTGTTTGCGATCTAAATTTCTTAAGTCGTAAAAGTTTTGTGGTGGGAATCGTGTCTAGATTTTCTATGCGAATTCCAGTCTAATCCCTTCGCATTTGGTTAAAGTTTTGGTTTGCCACAGGATTTCTTTCATTTGGTATCGTTGGGGGCATTGGTGTTCCTGCGATACACACAAAAACAACTTAATTGAAAGACAAAAATATTTTTGCCAGGTAACTTTTGCTGAAATTATTATATATAAACTAATAAAAAAAGAAGCAAATCTTATTCAATAAACAAAAACTTGTGAAATAAAAAGTTGATTTAAAAAGGCCTGAAAAGGGACTTAATTGTTAAAAAGAAGTTTTAGCAAAATAACTTTTTTAAAACCTAATAAATCTGTAATTTCTAAGCTAATAGCGAAACTCTAGACAGACATAACCAAAATACAGTGACTCCATGTCACGATAAAGGAGGATCAACATTTTGGTTCCTATGGTCATGTTTTCTCTTTAGAAATACAATCCGTGAGAAATAAATTCGGTACGAATATTCATAATTGAGTTGTTTGTTTTTGTAAGTAGCGGGGATGTAAATGTTTATGCATCAGCCAAATTAACTATTCCGAGCTTCGTTTAATTGGCTTCCATTATAGTTGGTAATTGAAAGCTGTTTGTAGTTTTCTGCTAAAAAAAACTGTTCATATTTTAAAACTTTTGCATTAAGTTCATATTTTAGAGTAGTCAATGAAAGAAAAAAAGTTATCATATATTAGAGTGTTCATATTATCGCGAGTGCACCGTATATAAATTGCACTTTTATGCTAGGAACACAACTGCGACGAACGACGAACTTCGCCCATCACAACGAATTCGCCGGCAAATATTCGTTGTATAAATTCGTCGCGTGAAGCACAATATCAACAAACATTGTTTGCATTCCGTGCAAAGAAAAAAAAATTAATATAAATACTAAGGTGGCCATATTAAAAGTAAACTTATAAAAATTCCATCCGAAAGAAGGATTTTTGAACAAATTATCTGAGGTACTTTATATTTTGAGAACATCTTCATAAATTTTTTACTACATGGATTAATAAAAATATAAAAAGTATTATCTTCTGCAAAATATTATTTTATATAAGAAACCTGTCCACCTGATACTGTTTTGTTCGTTGTTCGTTGGCGAAACAATTAGAAATAAGTTTATTTCAACTTTCGCTGAGTATGACGAATTTCGACCAACGCCACTATTGTGTGCATTTTCATATACACCAATGTGTTATTTTTTTTGCGACGAATATTCGCGACCAAATATTCGTCGTTCGTCGCAGTTGTGTGCCTAGCATGTTGGCGGTGTAAGAAAACAAAAAATTATAAAGAGCATGTTTTCTATGTTTCCCAGCTGTCTATATGAGGGCGGTTCGGAAACTTCTTAGTCTAGCACAAAAAGCGCGGTATAAGCAGAAAAAAGTTAAGTGTTTTGGAAACTTCCATCTCTGCTATGAACACATGTTAAATTTTGTTTCTATCTGGTAACTCCTTCATATAGAAACAGGTGTTCACAAAAGACGCATCCGCGATTTTTTTACAATGGAAAAATTAGAAATGCGTGTTGTCATTAAATATTAAACATTAAAAAAGGTTTATCGGTACAAGAAATTCATAATGATATGATGAATGTGTTATTTGAAAGTACTCCTTCATATGCAACAGTAAAAAATTGGGTTGCTGAATTTAAACGTGGTCGTACAAGCATTGAAGATGAACCACGTAGTGGACGTCTAGCAACAACAGCAGAAATTGTAGCCAAAGTGCATGATATGGTATTAAATGATCGACAAATAGCTAATATCATGGGCATCTCAAATGAACGAGTCCATTTAATTTTGCATGAAGAACTACAGATGAAAAAGCTTTCTGCAAGATGGGTGCCGCATTTGTTAACAGTCAACCACAAACGCATAAGAATGAACATTTCTCAAGCTTGTTTGGATCGTTTTACGCGAAATAAAACGGATTTTAAGCATCGTTTAATAACTGTTCATGAGACATGGATCCACCACTATACTCCAGAGTCAAAAGAACAATCCAAGCAATGGACTGAAGCTGGAGGAAGTGCCCCAAACAAGGCAAAAACAATTCAATCGGCTGGTAAGGTTATGGCAACGGTTTTTTGGGAATTCAAAGGTATTTTATTGATTGGCTATCTGCAAAAGGGTAAAACAATAAATTCAGAGTACTATTGCAACCTTTTGGATCAATTAAATGTACAATTTCGAGAAAAACGTCCTGGCATACCACACATACACCTTATTCTCCTGATTTAGCTCCCGGTGACTGTAGTTCTAGTGAAACTGCCTACCACAATCAGTTTTTTCAACAATAAAGCCTATACTCGTCTGCGTCTTACACACACACACACACACAAAACTCACCCACCAGCATCTTCTTTCACGAGATCCTCAGCCATATGCCCCTTGTGCAACAAGTCAGCCTTAAGTATTACACACGTAAGCTTCCTTAAGCTCCATTCGTCTCAAACTTTGTGGTACTGATGACATAACTAACCTCCTGCAAACCCCATCAGAACATAATATAAATATCAATAATGCTTTCTAAATGGCTTAAATATCCGACACAAAATTTAAAATCTGCAGGTTAGATTCAGTCTAATATATTTTGTTTTTTTTTGTATGTAAAAACTACACGCAGAGAAAAGGCAATTTGAAATATGGTTGCAACAACCTTAGTATATATTCTATAATATTATGCATTATTGTTAAAACCGTTGTGTGATCATTATATTGATATAGTTTGTTTCTCTATAAATATTTTACAGTGTGCATTTTAGCAATTCTATTGTTAAGATCTATATATATCAAGATATGGTTATATACAATAATAACAATTGTGAAAATTTGTTAAAAACAACGATAGCTTTTGTCACATCCAATACTAAAATGATTGTTTTTATCATATGTATGATAAGCTGATTCATATGCAACAAAAGTGAGTTTACAACATAAACTTACTATTGCCAACATGAACGATATTTTCATTCTAGTCGTTGACATACATTTTTCCAGTTTGGTTTTATCTTTGGAAACCAAAAAATGTTTTTTTTTATATATATATATATACATATGTATTTGTCAGCTATATTGAAAACAAGAAGACAAAACCAGAACTTGTTTAAGAAATAAATATGGAGTATTCGGAATAATGAAAAGGTAAGTTTAATATTAAGATGTAAATATAAATATGTGTGGTGAATCCAACAATACATGCAATCATGTTAATATGGTTAAAGATGTCTGTTAAAATTGTAATCGTAGACAAAATACTTTTTTTCTTTCATTCCAGCTAATGGATATATAAACTTCCAAGAAGAAAGTTTATTAGATTATTTTTTCTAATTATTTGTATTTATTTTTTTTTATAATAAGTATTATAAAATTATATTATATGCTGTCTCTTTTTTGTAGTTAATTATTATATGTATTATAGAAATATATGTTTCAACAATATTACAAAAAAGCTATTTACGACACTAATATGGTTCTAAAAGGTCTTTAAATTTCAAGGGCCGATGTTGAATGTGAACTACACCTAAACGCCAAGTTTTTTTCCGAATTTTATTTGACATTTCTCTATTTCAGAATTGTTCAATTTGAACCATGGAGAGATACACAATCCAACAACGTGTTAAAGTTATCCAGACTTATTATGAAAATGATGATCAATTTTCGAAGAAAATCATCTTCAGTGATGAGGCACATTTTCACCTCAGTGGATTCGTCAATAAACAGAATTGCCGCATTTGGGCGAATGAGAATGCAAGAGTGACTGTCGGAAAACCAATTCACCCACAAAGAGTGACTGTTTGGTGCGGTTTATGTGCTGGCGGCATCATCGGGCCGTATTTTTTCCATAATGAGGCCGGTCAGGCAGTTACTGTGAATGGTGTGCGCTATCGTGAGATGATAACGAAGTTTTTATGGCCCAAATTGGAAGATATAGATGTAGACGATATGTGGTTTCAGCAGGACAGTGCCACTTGCCACACAGCTAACGAAACAATTGCTCTTTTGCGCAACAAATTCAATGGCCGTGTTATCTCACGTAATGCCGATGTCAATTGGCCGCCAAGATCATGTGACTTGACACCGTTGGACTTTTTTCTTTGGGTTTATTTGAAAGAAAAGGTGTACGTCGATAAGCCAGCAACAATTCAACAGCTAAAGGATGAGATAATTTGGCACATTAACGGCATAGAACCTCCATTATGCCTCAGGGTCGTCGAAAATTTGGACCATCGGATGGAGGTGTGCCGCCGTGGTCGCGGCGCCCATTTGGCCGATATTTTGATCCATACATGATTGAATAATACCAGTATATCATAATAAAATAAAATTTCAATAATTTCCTAAATAGTTTGTGTTTTATTTAAAATCAACATCGGCCCTTGAAATTTAACCACCCTTTATATTTATGACATTAATATGGTTTGTTTAGTTTAATAAATGCTAAGCCCAAATATAATATGGTTATATAAAGGTTCGTAATTTAAAAGGTTTGGACGGTCCAATAATGACTTCTTTATTTATGATGTTCTTACATCTATCTTCCATACGTTAAGAGTTGCATACTAACGTAGTGTACGACGAATCGTTGCACTAAATAGTATTGCATGAGGGTTGCCATTACACCTCCCTTCTTGCGGAAAAATGTTGGGTTTATGCAGATAATCAGGCTGCATTGATCCAAGATTTTTCAAATAAAAGCGATTCTCATTCTCATCACACAGTTAATATACATAATTCTTTTGTTTATTGCCTTTATTGAAAAAATTATTTGAAAAATAATTTGTGTAAAAAAAACTAATTTAAATTTGAATTAAAATATGTTTTACTTTCATTTTCTTTTTAATAAGAGAATATTGTTGTAACAACCATATATTTTTTTCTACGTATAATTGTAATATTCCCAAGCCGATAGCCTCTGTTGCTAGTGCCGTATTGTTACAGATTTGTTATAATTTAAATTGTTATAATATCTAAAGAAACAAATAAATAAATAATTTAAACGATTTTTAAACAAAATGTATCCAGTTCCATGCAGATGATATTGCAATAATACTATTTTAGTCAATGTATAAAACAAAATGCTTTTCAGTAATTTTACCTTCAACAAATAGATTTATCTATAGAATAAAAGAAATAAACGTTACATAAATATCATCGCCCTCAAGCAGATGTGATGTAAAAGCAGTGCAATGCCACGCATTGTAAAGCAATGACAAACAAGAACAATTTACCAACACGCACTTGTCACAGACTTGTGGGTTTTTATGCTCTACAAGTACAAATAGTTGATGGCAGGTTTAGTGATGCAGTAAATGCCAGCCCACACGTATACACACACACACACACACCCACACATGTCACACGTGCATACAGACACACTGCAGCCACACACTCTATTAAATTTTCTAACAAACAGACATCGTATGCGTATTATTTTTTCTTGCTGCTCTGCTCTGCTCTGCTTTGCTTTGCTTTTTTTTTTTTGTCTCAGAGCAGCCACCAAATGTTGTTGGTATAAATTTCAATAACACCATTCCTGCTGATGTCGTGTGCTCTGAGACACGGAAAAAATCACTCATCTGCACTGAGAGAAACAAATTGGTATCTTGTTATTCGTTTTGGTAATTGTTAGCGAAGGTTTTGCTAAAAGATATTAATAAGAAAAAAGTTATTTTTCTCAGCTTGTTTTTTTTTTAATCTCTAAACAAAATTTAATACTGTAGCAATTAATAGCGGAATTTTTTACTGCACTGTATTTAGGTGTTTTATTTTAATACAAATGCATACAATAAACCCAGAATCGAGGCGGGAGACAGAAGTAAAGTCTAGAAATTTTACTTTAAGAAAACAGTATAATAAGTGTGGGTGGTGGTATTTTCCCTTGCTGCCATATTTCATTCCTCAATTACGTAAATTTTGTAAGACAAAATTGCAATCTTTTAATTGAAATTTCCCAGCACTACCCACGTAAAATATTGCATATCTTTGTTCTTGCAAAATGAAATTGTATATTCAAAAGCACGTAAGAATACAAACGAACGCCCTTCACCTACATTGGAATTATGAACGGAAAACGAAAAACAACAAAAAAAAAGTAAAATATAATAAAGAAAGCAAAAAAAAAAAGCAAAAAGAAGAGAAATAGTGCCTGTACACTTCCAACTGAAATGTGCAACACGAAAAATACGCGAGACAAAAGGATGTACAGCGAATGCATGTACATATATAAATATGTATGTGCATATGTATGTGTTAGTTCCCCTACTGCGACTGCTGTGCATATGAATGCAAAGTAAGAGCAAACAAAAGTTTCTTGAATGGTTGAAGGTGTTGATTGTATTACAACGTTTTTGATGCGAATTCCTAAAAGATTGTTAAATTACTTGTGCTCGTTTGCGTTTGCATCAGCACACCATTCACCGATACGACAAGAAAATGTTTATTAAGATTTTATCATGATCTTGCAAAAGATTTTATCAAAAGACTGTTTTGCTTGGATTGTTTACAAGTTCTGCAAGTAAATACTTGTTGGAAGGAAGTTTGTACGGTTAAGTGTCATAAATTTTTATATAAATATGTATGTATACACCCATATAGGTATGTACATATATATAAATGTTTCCCTGTGTAAATTTTACAACTAAAGATAATAAGAAAATATACAAAATTGTTTTCCTTTTTTTTTTTGTTTCTTTTGTACACAAAGTGTAATTTGTTTAAAGTTTATTACATATTAATAATGTGAGATAATTAGTTCCCGCAACGAAAAACAACAGGGAGATGTTATCCCACAACTGGTTGCATATGTAGAAGGAGTATTGATTATACGAGGACGGATTGATATTGAAGCTACCTAAGTAGGAAACAAACGTTTTTTTTCACCATTTAGAGGTAAGCCGCCCTTGCGAGAACCATCTGGTGACTGGGCTAGAGATGACTCGGAAAAGGGTAATTTATTTGTTAACGATTTGAAAAACGTTTTTACCACAAATAGGTCTGATAATGCAAATGAGTTGCCGCCTATTGTCAGTAGACCTTTAAGATTCAATTTTGAAGAAGTTGAAAATGCTATTGGTAATCTAAACCTTAAAAAAGCTCCAGGTATGGATAAAATCAGCAAACAAAATGCTCGTAGAGCTGTCTCGTGTAGTTAAAAGAATTCTTCTTTTTATTTTTAATGCTATTTTACGACTTGAGTATTACCCTGCAGAGTGGAAGGTGTCCATGATAACAATGGTTCCTAAGCCAGGGAAGGATCACACGAAAGTAGAATCATACCGTCCAATAAGTCTACTGACAACAACTTCAAAACTTTTCGAAAAATTGCTAAAGGCGAAGTTGGATCCAATGCTTAATAAGGTGGAATGTATTGCTAATCACCAATTTGGTTTTACAGCGAAACATGGCACCTTTGAGCAAACACACAGGTTAGTTAACGTCATAAGAAAGGCATTTGAAGATAAAAAATATTGCTCTGCCTTATTCATCGACATCTCACAAGCTTTTGATAAAGTGTGGCACGATGGCTTAGTGCATAAAATAAAGTTTAACTTACCTGCAAACGTACATAACCTTTTGGAAAGCTATTTATATTGTCGCCAATTTATAATAAAAGAAGGCGATTTCATAAGCCCCGCCCAGCCTATTGAAGCTGGAGTTCCCCAAGGCAGCATATTAGGCCCTATCTTATATTTGATCTACGCATCTGACATGCCGACAAGCACCAACATTCAGACCTCAACATTTGCAGATGATACAGCATTCCTTAGCATACATAGTAACTACCACCAAGCATCAATAAATTTACAGGAACATATCGACAAACTAGAGAAATGGCTCAAGCTTTGGAAAATCAAGGTTAATGAACAAAAGTGTGCCCATGTTACATTCGCACAGCGTCTAGGAACATGCTCACCCATTACTATTAACAATAAAGTAATTCCTCAACACAGTGAAGTCAAATACCTCGGTATTCATCTTGACTGTAGACTAACATGGAAGTCGCACATCGAGGCAAAAGTAACGCAGATGAAATTGAAAGCAGTGCAAGTTAACTGGTAATAGACAGAAATTCGACCTTGAAGCTTTATTGCAAACTTTTGCTGTACAACTCGATTCTAAAGCCAATATGGTGCTATGGGATTCAGTTATGGGGTACAGCCTCGGCATCCAACATTGAAAAAATTCAAAGAAGTCAAAATAGAATTCTCCGTAGAATTACAGATGCTCCATGGTACGTTAAAAACTCACGAATCCACGCAGATCTGAACGTACCTTTTGTGAAATCTGAATTTGTTAAGTACGCGACAAGATATATTAACAAAGTTGAATTTCATCCAAATCCTCTGGCAGCTAATATTCTTAATTTTGGTGGTCATACCCGTCTGAGTAGGAGGGATACTTCGGCTACCATTAGAGCTCTAAACAGATGACTGAATTCTGAAATAATATTTGCATAAAAAATTTATTTCTCAACTTCGTCTGGACGGATTCATATTGAAGCTACCTAAGTAGGATACAAACGTTTTTTTTAACCATTTATTTGTCAACTTCGTCTGGACGGATTCATATTGAAGCTACCTAAGTAGGAAACAAACGTTTTTTTTCAACCATTTATTTCTCAACTTCATCTCCTTTTAGTTCAATATACTTAACAAGACGAGATTCCAACTTTTTATACCAGCTGAATAATACGATTTTGGGAACCTCTCAACATACGCGTTAGTTTCGATAATCATTTCATCGTTTGGAAACAGTGTGCCTCGTCACTGAAGATGATTTCCTTCGAAAATTTACAAGTAGCATTCAGTGCTACAATTTCTTGCCACCACTCTGACCATTGACAACGTTTGGAATAGTCACAAGGCTTTAGTTCTTGACTCAATTGCATCTTGTTAGCGTGTAAATGTAAGTCTTTATGCACAATGTTCATCAATGGCTAGCGTTGGAGGTTTAATTGTTGGGTACGACGGCGAGTTGAGATAGTCGACTCTTCAGCCATACTATCGCGAACAGCAGCCATATTTTCATATTTTACACATCTCCTACAGGCCCGGTTTGCTCAAAATTTTTCACGATTTTTAGGATTGGACGCACATTTGGGCGACTGAGTTGATCGAAAAAATTAAGAAGTGCACGATTTGGATTTGAACGTCCATGTTCATAATAAGCCTGTATAGCTTTAACGCTTTGATCGATTTTGTATATCATGGTTCAAATTGAATTAGTCTGATATTGAGAAATGAAGAATGAAATGCAGAAAAAAACTTACTACCTGGCCCACGATGTCATTCGACAGCACTCGCTCGCATAAATACGTTTGAAGCAAAAACAAATGTAAAAAACAAATTAAAAAGTTGTTATTTGTTTGCATGTATTTATACGAGCGAGCAATGTCGAGTGGCATCGTGGGCCAGGCAGTTAAAGTTTAGGTGTGGTTCACATTCAACATCGGCCCTTAAAATTTAACCACCCGATACATTTGCTGTTTTTGGCCAACGCTACAGGACTATGATAATCAACAAAACGATGTAGCAACTCACACAGCTGGAGCCGCAATGGATGTTATGAAAGAAGTATTTCCTCGTCACTTAAACTCCATTTTTGGGAATTTGCAGTGATCAACAAGAACGCCTGCTTTAACCACACCAGATTTTTGCTTGGGGCTACTTGAAGTCGCGGTTTTTTGCCAACACGCCCCAGATAGAAATGTGAATAGTTGCCATCAGAAATATTGTGGAAAATTATTGAAAAGGCGATAAAATGAGCAGCCACTTGGCTGATATCATATTTTCCAACTAACAGAAAATAATTGTTTAGTTACAAAAAAAGATTTACAACAATAAAAATAATTTCAAATATTTAATTTAATTCATGCTTATTTAATTATTATTTAATTTTATATATGTAACAAATTAGATGATTATTTTTCCGGTACCTTTATATTTATGCAAAAATAGTTTCAAATATAGACGATTTTCTTAATTAAATAGCTCGGTAGCTGAGTTGGTTAAGCGGCCCTATTATTATTAAAAATACATCAGCTCTATTCACAGTCTCGTGCAAATGGTATTGCATCATTGCATTTGCAAAAAGGTTTAGCATACTTTTACTCTACACTAACAAAATACACAACAATGCACTTGCTAGTCTTATGTGTATATGCAATACTAAAATACAAATACTAAAACCTATAAGCCCTATTCACAATATTGTGCATTTGTGATTGCAAATTTGTGCAATTGCAAATATATGCTATCAATTGTGAACCATCTCTGTTGGTTTAGTTTGCACTATTTTTTGCAAAGCATGAAATTCACAGCTGATTGATAACTAGTGTAGAAAATAATTTGCTGAAATTTTAATCAAAAATATATGTGCCGAAAAAAAGCTTTATGGAGCAGTTAATTGACTTTTTAATAGAAAAAGCGATTTTAAGTTAGATAAAGACATCGATTGGTGTTATTTGAATGCGGGATGAGCGACAGCAACTAAGCGGCTTTTATGAACTAATTGGCTTGGATCGCTGATTGTCGGCTGTCGATTTGCAATTAACTTGTTGTAAGTAGAGCAAATAAAAACTCACACTCGGTTGAGAGGAACGGATACCTTTGCCACCATCAGAGCTTTCAATATGTGACTTTACCGATATAGTTCCCATATAATAAAACTTTTTGTCTAGCATTAGCCGGACCTGAGTAAAAAGCTAATTTTTTTAAATATTTTTTATATTTAGTATTAAAATTTAAATACTTATTCTTAGTTCAATTCAATAAATAATTGAATGCTCAAACAAAAAAGAAAATATTTACATGATCCCAAATTGAATCCTTATTGCGTGCCAATGAGTAGTGTACCGACTACGAAACACCTAAAGGCCTCATTAGTTTTTACTTTCTGGTGCCGTTCTGTAACGTTCATTTCTGTAGCAAATATTTTATAATTACTTTTTCCGTGAAAATATTCAGCTGTTTTTTACAGTAGAGCATAAATAAAAGAAAAATATTGGAATGAAGAATAAAATAAGTACATAAATATTATCTTGTGTGAAAAAACAAAAAAAGGAACAAATTAATAATTTAGAAATGGTGATCAAACAGCCCACTTCTTTTTCACAATCTGCAGGGCTTATGACACTTCTTATACAATATATAACTTTTTCCTTGCTAAAATAATATTCTTTTGCTAATTCATAGTTGCTTAATTGATAAAAATGTATTAACTTTTAAAAATCTTTAATTGAAACAATTTTTTTAGCTTTTGACAAAAAAACGTATATACATTTGAATAAAAAATTAATGTTTCCATGTCTGAAAAAAGTAAAACATACACATATCTGGCCGTCACTTAACGTTGAATTCTATTTTCAACAGAACAGAGCGAAAAAGTAAAAACAAACCATGCACATATAGCAAGGTGCATTAACGTCTACACGGTGTCAGCTCTAGAGCAAAATTACAACAATACAACGAAAACAGGCTACCACATGCTATGTTTATCAAAAATATTTGTAACTTTTTTCACAATTATAAACTATGAATGTACGTTTTCATAATTATAAATTATATTTATTTGAATTATTTATATGTTCACAAAATAATTTGTATATGTTTAATTCAAAATAAAGCACTAAATTCACTTTCAAAAATGTAAACAATACATTTGACGTAAATAGCTTTTTATATTGCCAGTAGCAAAAAATTGTCACATGCCGTAGTGCTGCCACCATGTATACGTTAATGCACCTTGACATATAGTTTATATGGAACAGAAACAAAACAGCTGAGTCAGAACGGAAAAGAACGTACAAACTAATTCTGCCTGAAGAGTTTCCCCCAGCTTAGCTCTCAATTACTTGTCCCTGTTTTCCCTTTCGGAAAAATTAAAAGTACACTGAAAAATGTTTGCTTCATATTTCATTAGATAAGTTTCATTAACGGAATGAAAGATTACGTTCCATCAATGAAGATTCATAGCATTAATGAAAATATTCATTCAACTTGGTTCATTAGATTTCATAATTTCATTAGAAAATTTCATTGGATTTGTAATAAAAAATTTTTGAAAGCTGGGTGCAAAATTTTAGAGATTTAGTAAAAGTGAGATGATAAATATATTACAACTACTAACTAAATGATAAAGTAAATTATTTTATACATTAATTACTGTGTAAAAAATTGTGTAATAAAATAAAATTTCAATAGTGTATTAAAACAATAAAAAATTATTTAATACTTAATATAATACTTGGAGTAGTGTTTTGTCTTTCGTTCCGTACACACGTGTTTTTCATTGTCGTCCGTGTTTTCTATACTTACACATATGTTTATTATTAATTTGTAATAAGCGAAATTTTACCGTAATAGGTAGAGTTTTGCATCATGTGTGCACGTGTTTTTTTATTATATTAATTTTTACTGTCATTTGTTTTTTTTCGATTTGTTATTATTGAATTCTGTTTTATGTTCCTCCTATGTATTTTATTATCCTACGGTGTTGAATTAATTTTTGTTGATCTGAGCAGTGTCGAAGGTATGTACACTGGGCACTGATCAGTTTTAACTACTTAATTTCAACATTTTAAATGCTGTGATAATGTTTGCTTTGGTCGTTCCTTATGTTAAGTTAACAAACATTACTCCCCCTTTCCTCCTTCTCATACTCTATTTTTCTAGTTCCAGTACAATGCACTGCATATGCAGGGGCTATCCCCTGAGTACTGGTCCAAGATAAAAAAAAAAAAATAATATAAAAAAAATATTTAGTTTCTCTTCAGTAGCACAATTCTAATGAAAAAAGATCATTAGAATAATGCAACTCTTCCTTAAACTAATGATTTTATTTCGTTAGAATGAAGAAAATTTTTCACCAAATTTAACAAATGTATTAATTACACTAGTGAAAATATTTCATAAAAATTATATAACACATTCATTGGCGTAGTGAAAAAATTACGTTTGAATGATGAAGAAGATTCATTAAAGGAATTAAAGCTTTACTTAATGTTAAAGTACCAAATTCATAAAACTAATGAAACTGAGTCGTTAACTTAATGAATATTTTCATTGTTTTAATGTAAACTATTCATAAATATTATGATTCATGCTTCATTAACTTAATGAAGTTATCATTAATCTAACGAATATATTCATTACGTAATTTTTAATGAAACAAGATTCTTTAGTCCAATGCTGGCCATCATTGGCCGAAAAATAATGAAAATTTTCATTAGATTAATGTCATTATATTAATGAAGGAATTCTTTTCAGTGTAATATATAAAAAGTATGTTTAGCGTCGCCTGCCGCTAAAATTCAAAGTCCAAATGATTTGAAAAAAATTTGAATATTGGTTTTCTGTTACTTCGGGCGGTGAATAAATCGAGGAAATACTAAGTTTTTCATGATATGTAATGCATATATTTCATATATGAATATGTAATGCATATATTTGTTGCTTGAAGATACTCTCGTTCAGTAAATAGCACCATGAGTATCTGTAATGTCATTTGAGAACTTAAAAATTAACATTACTTCTCGATTTTTAGTCCTAGTAATACGTCAAACAGCGTCAGCATTACAATAAAGCATTACAAAAAAGGTAGCCATGAATTCCTTTCAGGTCTACATTCAAACAATTCATTAATTGATTCAGCAAATTTCGTTATTGAGCTTGAAACCATATTTTTCTGTGAATCAGACAAAAAAACATCGTGCAATAGAAAAAAGTTGCCATAGCTACGGTAGCTTTTTTTTATAGAACGGCATCATATATTTATGTGTAAATTACACATCACTTCCTTATAATCCTACGAAGAGCTTTTCTACATTAGCTTAATCTGCTTTAATATATTAAAACTTTCATACAATTTAAAAAACAGCTTTCGTCTAATTATTACATTGACATACAAGCCTGTACCGTTTTAAGTAATTTTTTTCTTTTTTTTTTTTATTCATTCATGGTTACACAATTGTTGTACTCAACATAAAAAGATATGTATGTACATTCACAATAGTTTATGTAGGTCCATTGTATGGAAATATTTATGTATATGAGGGAATCTCATAACTATAAAATGTGCAACAATACCAACAACATGCACACACAAAAATTTCCATATCCTGCAGCCATATTTTTGCTTTTTTTTTTTTTTTTTTGTCAACAAAAACATTCACAAGACAGAAAATATAAAATATTGTAACAATAAATGTAAAGAAAAATCACAAAAGGCGCGAAAAACAAAACAACTCAAAAGAAAAAAGAAGCAGAAGAAGAATAATAAGGGGAGAGACGAAAAAAAAACAACAAACACTTGTATAAAATAGGAGAAAAGTCTACGAAACAAGACACGACAAATGTTCGGCCTGTAAAACAATGACAACAACAATATCCACAGCAACACTAGCAGCAACAACAAACAGGGCTGGAACTTGTTCCTTTTCAAATTTCTGTTTCTGCTAGTTTTTACTTAATGGCATTTAAAAGAAATGAAAAAAAAAAAAACAAATGTTTTTGTTAAGTGGCAGTGATGTTTTCTTTGTGTGTTCTAAACAGATTGACATTCTCTCTGGGGGACAACGTTGGCAGAAAGATATAAAGTGTTCATTTACTGGACGACAGTTACCCGATAGCTGGCGATAAATTTCAAAACTGATTTCATGGCGTGTAATTAAATATGTTTGCATGTTTTACTTGTAGAATGTTGTAAAAACGAGTACATACATTTTTATATATTGATTTATGGCTTGAAATTTTCTTTTTAAACTAGGATTATAATGATTGTATTTTTTCATGCAGAGTCTATAACATTTAAGTCTAGGTATATAACGTGATATATTTCCAAGTAAACATTGGTATAGCGGACTCCTTTCAAGCAGATTTTTTGTACTTGCGGGGGTTGATCAAATATAACCAGTATTTTAAATTTTTTCAAAAAGTATTTAATTATTCATCAATAACTATCTTGTCCCCCTCAAAGTAATCCCCCTCAGATATAATACACTTATGCCAACACTTTTTTTCTAATCCTCAAAACATTTCTGATACACACTTTTATGTGGGAAGTGAGCATGAGTAATCCACAGATACAAGCACTGAGACAGTAAAGGATGTAAACAGAGTGGCTGTGGAGTTTACTCAATGTACGAGTACATAAGTAGCTTTAAGTTTAAATTATGTTTATAACGAGTGATTTTTTTGCTATTATCTTTTTGGCAACACTAGTTTTGACAGCTCACGCACGTTTTGTATCTTGTGTCACTGTCAAACATCTTCAGTTTGGTCTATAATTTAATCATGAATCGTCTTACAAACGAACAACGCTTGCAAATTATTGAATTTTATTACAAAAATGCGTGCTCTGTTAAGAAAGTTCATCGCGCGCTTCTTCCATTTTATGGTCAGTTTAATCGACCTACTGAGGCTTCTATTCGGGCTATTGTAAACAAATTTCGCACCAAATTTACATTGCTGGACATTAAACCACCAACACGCTTACGTAAAGTGCGAACTGAAGAAAATATCGCAGCCATATCGGCCAGTGTTGGTGATGACCGTGAATTATCGATTCGGCGCCGTTCGCAGCAATTGGGCCTCTGTTACTCCACTACGTGGAAAATTTTGCGGAAGGGTTTGGGTGTGAAGCCTTATAAGATACAGCTGATGCAAGAATTGAAGCCAAACGACCTACTACAACGCCAAATTTTTGGTGAATGGGCTCTTGAAAAGTTAGATGAAGATCCACTTTTTTATCGAAGAATTGTGTTCAGCGACGAGGCTCATTTCTGGTTGAATGGATACGTGAACAAGCAAAACTGCCGTATTTGGAGTGAAGAGCAGCCAGAAGCATTGCAAGAGCTACCAATGCATCCACAAAAAACAACCGTTTGGTGCGGCTTATGGGTTGGCGGCATCATTGGGCCGTATTTCTTCAAAGATGATGCGAATCACAACGTTACTGTGAATGGTGAGCGCTACCGTGCGATGATAACAAACTTTTTTTTGCCCAAAATGGAAGAGCTTAACTTTCATGACATGTGGTTTCAACAAGACGGTGCCACACGCCACACAGCACGCGAAACAATGGACCAATTGAGAGGTGAGTTCGGTGAACAGTTTATTTCACGCTTGTGACCAGTCAATTTTCCGCCCAGATCGTGCGATTTAACGCCTCTAGACTAGTTTTTGTGGGGCTATGTTAAGGCTAATGTCTATAGCGACAAGTATAAGCAACATTTGCTTAAAGTGTTTCTGGTAATGAAAAATATAAAATAGATATATACAGATAAAGGGTGTTTTTTTAAGCCCGATAGAACTTGAAATTGTAAAAAATAACACAAAAAATTAAATTGTAATCAAAATTTTTTTTTATTCGAAAGATCAATACGTGACATTAACATTTGAAAATGATTTCGGGCATATGGGCACCGCGGCTGTTCTTGACGAAGCGCATTCTGGACGTCCAATTTTGGGCCACTTTTTCGAGCACTGCTGGCCGTATGTCACGAACAACACGAACAATGCTGGCCTCCAAGGCGTCAATTGTTGCTGGTTTATCAGCATAAACCAGTGACTTCACGTAGCCCCACAGGAAATAATCGAGAGGTGTCAAATCGCACGACCTTGGAGGCCAATTGACAGGTCCATTTCTCGAAATCAACTTATCGCCAAATTTTGATTTCAGTAAGTCGATGGTTGCGTTTGCCGTATGGCACGTAGCGCCATCCTGTTGAAACCACATCTCCTCCGGATCAATGTCATCCATATTTTCAAACAAAAAATCATTGATCATGGTGCGGTAACGATCTCCATTGACCGTAACGCGAGCTCCGGCCTCATTTTTGAAGAAATAAGGTCCGATGATGCCACCAGCATGAAAACCGCACCAAACAGTGCATTTTTCTGGATGTAATGGAGTCTGTAGGGTCTCTTGTGGATTGGTCTCACTCCATATGCGGCAATTTTGCTTATTAACAAACCCGTTAAGCCAAAAATGCGCCTCATCGCTGAACACAATTTTACGATAAAAGTTGCGCGAATCGACGACTGATTTTCATAGTAAATTTGGATAATTTCGTAGCGTTGTTCAAGCGTGAGTCTATTCATGATGATTTGTCAGAGTATACTGAAACAAATAAAAAAAATGTTTCATCAAAATTTAATTTTTTTGTGTTACTTTTTACAATTTAAAGTTCTATCTAGCTTAAAAAAACACCCTTTACTTATAAAATATTATCGATTGATAGCACTAATAAAAGAAGAAACTTATTATTCATTTTGAAAGCCGTGTTTTATCTCAATAAGAGGACCATAAAAGAAGACCGACAGGCTAAGTTGTTACATTTATATAATAGCTCGTGTTTCGATTTTTGTCTTATCTACTCAATCGTAGCAAAACGCTTTCCTTCCTTCGGTGTCTTCAGTTTAAGGAAGAGGAAAAGGTCAGCGGCCGCCAAGTCCAGTGAATATGGCGGTTGAGGCATAATAATGGTTTTGTTTTTGGCCAAAAACTCACGCACAAGCATCGATGTGAGAGCTGGTGCGTTGTAATGGTGCAAAGCACATGACTGTTTTTTCCACAATTCTGCGCGTTTATCACGTATTGCTTCGCGCAAATGTCGCATAACTTCATAGTAGTATTCCTTATTGATCACACGAGCTTGTGGCAAGAATTTATGATGCACCACGCTATTGCAGTTAAAAAAAATAGTTAGCAAAACCTTCATATTTGGCCGAACTTGACGTGCTTTTTTCGGTCTTGGCTCTTTTGGGCGATTCCATTGGGATGATTGGGGTTTCGTTTCAATGTGATAGCAGTTATGACCTTTTTGAGTAAGTCTGGATGGTCATTGACGATGTTCGATAGCTCCTAAGCGATGTCCATGGGACGTTCTTTTTGCCAAAATTTAGTAAATTTTGTAAAAAAATGGAAGAGCACACCACAACACGACTTACCTACAGAAACAAACTGATAATCTGAAATAGCTGATACTGCCAACATATGTATATAACAGACAGGGATTGTAACAAATTACATTTAAGCGCTTTGTTTTTTTTTTTTTTTTGTAATCTGTGCAGCACATATTTTAGTCCATCCGATCTCCTTACTGTTTATGCCATCTATATTCGACCAAAATTGGCCATAAAAAGTCTACATTGGGTAATCCCAATGCAGGTGGGGAAGAAGAAAGTGATCACTGATGTCCCACCAAAAATGGCATGAAGCTCTTACATTTGATCTGGTCAATTTTGGGTAACCCCAACCGCATGCAGGACAGGAAAAAAAGCTCATAGCGACTATACATTGGCCATATGCGTTGGATTGACTGATAAATCATACAATGCATTGTGAAGATAGAAGGAAATAGCACTGAAGCTCCTCGTTTGTTCTAACAAATAAAACTCTAGCAAGCCGCATGACTAATGTCAAGTTGGATTTCAAAAGTAAGGTTCCCGGGAGGTTCTGCTTTTAGACCATCTCGGCGCCCATGTCGGTTGAGCTACCTACTTTGGTGGCTGATATTTTCTGGCTGAGGTTTGAACCTAACTCACAGGAAGGGCAATTAATTTTCTTGATAGCTTTGGTGCATGCCGGGGGCTAATAACCCCCTGGAGGGTTGTTGTCTTGCAACAGCTACCATTAATTATGAGATTATCGTCTGCGCTGGATCGCATACAAAGAACAATATTATTTTCCTTCGCTGTAGCATATATTTGATTATAAATTTTGTTGTTTTTCCTGTAAGTGCAAATATTGCATGCCAGATTTAATTTTCTTCACGATGAAATATTAGTTTTTAAAGTTTTGATGAAAATCCCTAAAAAAAACTTAACCCGTCTTAGCTCATGTTTACACTTTTCACCAATTTTTGTTTTGTTTTTTTTTTTTTTTGTAATAAAAACCAGCGCAAGAGCGGATTAATTGTTGTTATCTACATCTCCATTTTTGTAACGATGAAGTATTAAATTCTGTTCTATTTTTCATAATCAAGTCCTTAAACTCCAACTAAAGGGAAAGCTGTTACACAAACTACTTACCCTGCCAGCATTCGCGTGATTATTAAGGCAACATTGCAACATACATTTTACCACGCAAAGTAAAGGAAAGAACAAGATTTGAATTGTGTTAGAAACAATATTGTCATGAGCATATGTGTAGTCTATTTCTTCGGTTTGCGATGGCAAACACCACTCACATTAACTGCTGGGCCGACCTAATTTCGCAAAAATACTGCCCAGCGATGCTGTGAACCCATAAATCCCACTATTCTATGTATTTCGTCATTTGTATCGCCAAATGACAGCAGTCTGTCAGGATGGGTATTGTACAATATTCAACTTTTGTTGGAGTAAACAGCTCAAGATAATAGTACTCCTCTCCTCTCTTCATAACAGGTCCATGTTAGCCTCAATATTCTACAGGTTATTTCACTAGACCATTTGGCCTGTGCACTCCTTAAAAACTGACGCTGTATCTGGTGTTGACAGTATTTAAACGGTATGCCACCCTTCCGTCTATGTTCCTTTGTAGCAATTGGATTCTGGCCCTATCCAATTAGTCTTCTAATATTACCGGTTTTAATATCTCGCTACCTCATTAAGAGCCACCCGGGCAGTACGTTTTGCGTTGTTGTACGCCTACCGGGGCCGTTTGCCTTCTGGGACACAGAGGGTTTGGAGTTCCTCGTTTGTACTAGCAAATAAAACTCCTGCAAACCGCATGACTTATGTTATGTTCGACTTCCGAAACCCGCATCAAAGGTTAATTGCCAGAACTCGAATTGAAAAAGCCTCCGTGAGGTTCAACTTTTTTATCTTGGAGCTTGGGGAAGACCACTACTTATTCAGTGCATTGTACTAGAACTAGAAAAATAGATCAAGAGGATCAAAGAGGGAGTAGCGATTGTGGACTTGCACTTGGCAGAAACAACACGAAAAGACCAAATCAAACGTTTTTAATGTATTGGTATTAAAGTAGTTAAAATTGATTAGTAGTCAGTTAACTCGTATATACCTTCGACACTGCTCATACTAACAAAAATAAGTCCAAGACCTCTCTCACTGCAAGGTAATGAATTTCATTGAAAAATAATTACAGGCCACTCTGGTGCTGATCAATGCTTGTGGTGTCTAGGGGAACTAGTTTCCCTGATTACTATAATGCTGTTGTCTTACAATAGATACATGTAATGTAAAGAATCAATAGTGATGTTTACGTGGGTGAGTTGCGGTTGTTCTTTTGTTTGAAAGGTGTAAAGAAATGTTAGAGACGTGTATAAATGAAAAAGCTTGTTTTTTGTGCTTTGACAGGTATTATTAAAGCATATTTCTTTTTAAATTCTCAAGAATTTGCTTAGATTGCTGGGATACCAAGTTGAATGTGTGAGAATATCTTACAAATATTTCCAAAGTCTACTGATGATTAGGGTAGCTCCTATGAAATGTCGACATATAGCTAGCTGGGAAACATAGAAAACAAGCTATTTATAATTTTTTATTAAGAATTTTATTTAATTTTATTTAAGAAAAATTTTCTCGCAATATCCTTCAAAATACAAAAAAAGGTTATTAAGTCTACTGATGATAAGGATAGTTCCTATGAAATGCCGACATACAGACAGCAAGGAAACATAAAAAACAAGCTGTTTGTATTCTTTGATGGGTACTAATGCTAAAAGCTAATAATGTTACTTAACTCAAGTGTTTGATAGTGCATTATGGTGGGACTGACCTTTATTAAACTTTAAAACTCACATTAGTAGCAAATTAGACTATAATTTCATTGAAATTTTTTAAAAGTCAGTTGTTGGTATAGTTACTAATACAAGCAACAACATGCGTATGCCCTATCTGATGTATATATTTTTACACAGGGTGGCGCAGAACTAACATTGTGGTCAGAATTAAGGCGCTGTTCGTAGTCCATCAGCTTTAATTCTTGAACAAGTTGAACCTTATACGGCAACATTTGCCTCCGCGACAGCGCCCGTTGTGCCGAACTTTTTGTTTTCTCGTTGATTTCTCTGGACTATCCTGCACACTATACGCAGCACATTGGATATTTTCTTGCATGTAGACCGTATGTAGTCTTCCGGTGCATAGAAGTTGTCTTGCTGTACCACGTCATTGAAAATTTGCAACCAGGTGGCTTATTGTAGTTGCAGAAGGTCCAGTACTCTCATTAAAAAAAACGATGATAAGCACGTTACGTTAAAAAAGTTGAGCTTTTTCAACAATTATTGAACGCTGTTATAATGGGTGATTTTATAAGAACTATCGAAAATTAAAAAAACAAAACACATAAAATTCAGAAAAATGCATGAAATATTTATTTGGATCGATAGTTGGGTCGATATAATTTAATGTTTGAAGATTATTTCATTCAAATGTTGGCCGCGGCTGCGCCTCAAATGGTCCATCCGCTTAGTCCAATTTTGGCATACTCTTTGCAACATTTCGGCCGGTATCTCACGAATAATGTTGGCAATGTTGGCTTCCAGTGCGTCAATCGAAGCGGGCTTGTCGCTATAGACATTAGCCTTAACATAGCCCCACAAAAAATAGTCTAGAGGCGTTAAATCGCACGATCTGGGCGGCCAATTGACTGGTCCCAAGCGTGAAATAAACTGTTCACCGAACTCGCCTCTCAATTGGTCCATTGTTTCGCGTGCTGTGTGGCATGTGGCACCGTCTTGTTGAAACCACATGCCATGCAAGTCAAGCTCTTGCATTTTTGCAAAAAAAAGTTTGTTATCATCGCACGGTAGCGCTCACCATTCACAGTAACGTTGTGATTCGCATCATCTTTGAAGAAATACGGCCCAATGATGCCGCCAGCCCATAATCCGCACCAAACGGTTGTTTTTTGTGGATGCATTGGTAGCTCTTGCAATGCTTCTGGCTACTCTTCACTCCAAATACGGCAGTTTTGCTTGTTCACGTATCCATTAAACCAGAAATGAGCCTCGTCGCTGAACACAATTCTTCGATAAAAAAGTGGATCTTTATCTAACTTTTCAAGAGCCCATTCACCAAAAATTTGGCGTTGTGGTAGGTCGTTTGGCTTCAATTCTTGCACCAGCTGTATCTTATAAGGCTTCACACCCAAATCCTTCCGCAAAATTTTCCACGTAGTGGAGTAACAGAGGCCCAATTGCTGCGAACTGCACCGAATCGATAATTCACGGTCATCACCAACACTGGCCGATACGGCTGCGATATTTTCTTCAGTTCGCACTCTACGTAAGCGTGTTGGTGGTTTAATGTCCAACAATGTAAATTGGTGCGAAATTTTTTTACAATAGCCCGAATAGAAGCCTCAGTAAGTCGATTAAACTGACCATAAAATGGAAGAAGTGCGCGATGAACTTTCTTAACAGAGCACGCATTTTGGTAATAAAATTCAATAATTTGCAAGCGTTGTTCGTTTGTAAGACGATTCATGATTAAATTATAGACCAAACTGAAGATGTTTGACAATGACACAAGATACAAAACGTGCGTGAGCTGTCAAAACTAAGATAATACTACTGCTGATGAGGGTAGCTCCTATGAAATGTCGACATATAGATAGCTGGGAAACATAGAAAACAAGCTATTTATAATTTTTTATTGTTATCAATGTTAGAAGCTAATATGGCGAATAAAAACTCAATTGGTAAAAAATATAGATAAACTAAAAAATTTATTGAACATTCAAACCATAAAGGTAGTTCTGCGCCACCCTGACAACGTTCGTCATAATTTTTAAGATTGAAAAATCTATTCAGATTCAGAGACAGCAAACGCTGTACAAACAATATGGGCAATTAACAAAATGCATATGTGATTCAATATGAGATGAATATAGATAGAAAATAATTAAATGCTCGGTGGCTTAGTGGTTAAAGCAGTAGATCATGATACGTCATGTCCCGAGTTCAAATCCCAGTGGGTGCTGATGAGTAGTGTAGCGACTACGAAACAGCTAGTTGTCCCCCAGCTAAAGATTTGATTATTATTTTTCTTGTCTTCTTCAATCAAAATTATTGATCACAGCAGATTTGTATTGTAAAAAAATCTTTCTTAAGAAAAAAACTTAAGAAAGAAAAAACCTGAACTATAACCCGTTGTATAAATGTACAAACCAAAAATATTCAGATTCCGTTTATTTTTTTCCTGATCTTCTATCATTTGCCTTGTCTATCTCCGATATATCCATCAGTTGAATAATAGTTAACTTTAAGTCACTTGGTTTTGATATAAAACATTAGCGAACGTTAACAAAACGACATCGTGAGTCAGGCAGTAAGTCGTGAGTCCTGAAATAAAGGTAAAATATATAGATAAACTAAAAAAGTTATTAAACTTTCATAGCATAAAGGTAGTTCTGAGCCACCCTGTATATATGTATTAATATGTGTGCATATGTACATAAATTTAAAAACGAAATTTTCGCGTGTATACTCGTAAATATAAGACATGAAAACAAACAAGAAAACAAGAAATTTATTAGCAAATACCAACAAGCACCAAAGAATAGAATTGTATGCAAAAATTTCCATATGAATACTTGTACATATCGAAGCATATCGTGGGCTTAATATAGAAAGAACGTAAATGGGTTCACAAAAACATTATAGTGTTGACTTATACGAGTACGTTGCATATATAAAACCCAAAATGAGTTCTTGCTTTAATTTTAGAATTTTTGATATGGTCTCCTTCCCCGATAGTGAAATCGAGATATGTGTTTTCAAATGTAAGCCATCCGCCATTCTTCTGTGAAAAAAACGGAATATTATAAAGGTTTATTTTTATGCTATTCTTTATCTCTTCTTAAATTTAATCTTGTTGTAATTTGTATGTGTGCATTCAAATATAACTGTAATGTTTGCTACGAAAAGTTTATGCAAATTTCGTTGAATGTACGAGTTCAGACATCCGCTTTGTTTGTGCATACGAGTACAAATGGCTGTGTGCGTGTGTGTGTGTGTGTATGTGTGTGTGTGCGAGCGGCAACACAATATTCTACATAGTCGAGCACATAACATAACCGTCGAGTTGTAAGAAAATTAGACATTTACATACGACGACATCCTTGTGTTCTTATGTCAGTCTGTTATGTCTGACAACCAGTTATTTCTTAAACTTAAATTTGTACCCTACAAAACTAAGAGCCGGCAATTTTTTAAGCTTTTGCATAGATTTGTTGTAACACTTTACTTCTAATCTCGTAAACGACGCATTTTTCTTGTTGCCTGACAGGCAGATTAAGAGAATCGCTGACTGAGGCGGAAAAAGTTTTATTTTTTAGTTTCTATTCAAAGTCTTTTTAATTTGCATACTTTTTTCAGGGTTTTTATAAGACAACTAAAAGCTTTTTAAACTGAAGTATTTATTATAACGAGTAATTTTTTTGCTATTATCTTTTTGGCAACACTAGTTTTGACAGCTCACGCACGCTTTGTATCTTGTGTCACTGTCAAACATCTTCAGTTTGGTCTACAATTTAATCATGAATCGTCTTACAAACGAACAACGCTTGCAAATTATTAAATTTTATTACCAAAATGCGTGCTCTGTTAAGAAAGTTCATCGCGCGCTTCTTCCATTTTATGGTCAGTTTAATCGACCTACTGAGGCTTCTATTCGGGCTATTGTAAAAAAATTTCGCACCAAATTTACATTGTTGGACATTAAACCACCAACACGCTTACGTAGAGTGCGAACTGAAGAAAATATCGCAGCCGTATCGGCCAGTGTTGGTGATGACCGTGAATTATCGATTCGGCGCCGTTCGCAGCAATTGGGCCTCTGTTACTCCACTACGTGGAAAATTTTGCGGAAGGATTTGGTTGTGAAGCCTTATAAGATACAGCTGGTGCAAGAATTGAAGCCAAACGACCTACCACAACGCCAAATTTTTGGTGAATGGGCTCTTGAAAAATTAGATGAAGATCCACTTTTTTATCGAAGAATTGTGTTTAGCGACGAGGCTCATTTCTGGTTGAATGGATACGTGAACAAGCAAAACTGCCGTATTTGGAGTGAAGAGCAGCCAGAAGCATTGCAAGAGCTAGCAATGCATCCACAAAAAACAACCGTTTGGTGCGGATTATGGGCTGGCGGCATCATTGGGCCTTATTTCTTCAAAGATGATGCGAATCACAACGTTACTGTGAATGGTGAGCGCTACCGTGCGATGATAACAAACTTTTTTTTTGCCCAAAATGGAAGAGCTTGACTTGCATGACATGTGGTTTCAACAAGACGGTGCCACATGCCACACAGCACGCGAAACAGTGGACCAATTGAGAGGCGAGTTATCTGAACAGTTTATTTCACGCTTGGGACCAGTCAATTGTCCGCCCAGATCGTGCGATTTAACGCCTCTAGACTATTTTTTGTGGGGCTATGTTAAGGCTAATGTCTATAGCGACAAGCTCGCTTCGATTGACGCACTGGAAGCCAACATTGCCAACATTATTCGTGAGATATCGGCCGAAATGTTGGAAAGAGTATGCCAAAATTGGACTAAGCGGAAGGACCATTTGAGGCGCAGCCGCGGCCAACATTTGCATGAAATAATCTTCAAACATTGAATTATATCGACCCAACTATCGATCCAAATAAATATTTCATGCATTTTTCTGAATTTTATGTGTTTTTTTTTTTAGTTCTTATAAAATCACCCATTATGTATTTTAAAAGTTTTAAATTACTTATCACGGAAATGAGTTTTTGATGGCAAATTAATTTATGCTAAAAAGGAAATTTTTTTGTATTCATTTTTTTATCAGCAAAAACTCTGTGAGGAAAAAATCCATATAACGTTTATAAAATTGCGCATGATGTAGACTAAAAGGCAGTTGCATACTATCAGCTAGACTTCATTGCTGGTTTAGTTATTGTCTTAATAAGTGTATGTGGGTTAGTATATGTAAACGTTATTGTGTGTATGTGCTGCCAGTTCCCAATTGGGCATGTGCTTAAACGGCCAGACTACAGAAAATCTTGCAAGATATTTTGACAATAGCTCAAACAAAACGTTTCCAGAAAAAATGACCAGGATAAGACCTGACAAGACCACATAAGCAACAGCCTCATCACACACTGTGCAGACGACATTTTCCTCTGCCATATCAATGGCGGCTTTTTTAACAAATTTTATAAAATATATTTTTGTTTGTTTTCTGAGAATGCTTTTATTTTTTGCAAAAATATTTTACAGCACTGAAAAAATGTTGTTCAGAAATTCTCTGAATTTTGACATTACTTTTATGATTTTTTTTTTACTATTATTCAACCATTGTAACTTTTCATAGAAATAATGAAACAAATTAGATTATTTTAATGAAAACCTTCATAAAAGTTATGAAACATTTTGATAAGAAACATAACTTATTTTCATTAAAAGTATGAAAGACAAATCATATGATTAGTGAAATGATTTCTCCTGATCAAAGAATCCATTTCATAAAGCACATGAAAACTGTACATTAAATTAATGAAAACGTAACATTAACTTAATGAAATAACTTCTTGTTATTAATATAACATATTCATTAAAAATATGAAACTCCTTCATAAGGTCAATGAAGCTATTTCATTTATCTAATTTTATTATTCATTGAGCAGCTGAAAAGTTTACATTAAATTAATGAAATAGTTACATTTGTTTAATGAAACAATATCATAACACACATTAATAAAATATGTTCACAAATGTACGTAATAAGATCAATGGTATTATTTCATTTATTCATTGATACTTTATTTCATTACACAAACAATACTATTCCTTGCTTTTGTGAAATTGTACCTAATTATGATAAAAGAAAATGTTGAACAAGTATTCACCCAATAAAAGAGATTTTATTAATTCAAATGACTTCAATACACTGGTATTTAAATTTTTTAAACTATTATTATGCTGATTTGAGTACATGCACATATGTACATACATACCCAAGTTCGGTAGCCAGAAATTTATTTGTCATTGATCTAATGAATTCTATTTCATTGGAATTATGAAACTCATAAAACTTACATTTTAATAAAAAAACTGGACATTTTTTAAGCTGTAGCTTAAGATTAATAAATGTCCAGTAATATATCCTACCAAAATTCATAGAATTTAAAAAAAAAATTAATTTTGTTGTAGAAAGAAATCCAATGATTTTTTTTAATGAATATATGAAACTTAATGAAACCATTCTGATGGAACTATTTCAAAATATATATGAAGTTTCATGCATATTGTGAAAAGTTTTCATTGGATTAATGAAAAATATTTAATGAAAGAGTTCCATTAAATATATGATGCATAATTCTTTCAGTGAGGAAGTATTTGAAGAGTAGACTTTTCTTTAGCCTACTCGTACTATACTCTATACTAAGAAAAACTAAACAAAACGCGACAAATCCTGCATAAAATGTTGAAGACCATGTTGTCTACGACAAAGTTCCCCCATGGGTGGGAAAGTACTCAGCGACGAGACTATCTTGATGTAATCTACAATTTGGAATTTCTAGAAGATAATTTGAAGAAAAAAGTAGTGGAGTGGACCAGAAAAGAATTTTTATTTTTTTTAACAATTCAATTATTTATTGTATCTTCTAAAAAAACTAACAATAAGTATGCAAATCTTAAAATTAAAAATTAATTAATATAGAAAAAAATTTATTAATATTGAAAAATTTTATTCACTTAGGTCCAGCTAATGCTAGACGAAAAGTTGCTTCTTGCGTGTATTTTATTGGTAAATGCCCTTTCCAATGCTCTAAAATACTATCTTCTATAGAAGTTTATAAAAAATGATGGTTTATAGTTCGAAATTTATCAAAGCCTGTCCTCTACAGCATAATCGACATTGTATTGTTAGCTGTATCCTATCAACCCCTATATATGACAATATGAGCGACATTGTCTTATAAAATGTTCTCTATATACACATATATGCGACAATATGAGTGATATTGTCGTGTAAGGAAATCTCTATCAACGTATATTTGTGACAATATGAGAGATATTGTCTTGTAAGCACTTATAAGCAACAATGTGCTAGACATTGTCATGCAAAGTGGTTCTTTATACATACGAAAACAATTTATTGCCAATAACAATTTGTATAAAAAAAGAGAAAAACTACATGTCCGACTTAGAGAAAAAAAAAACAACTTAAACAAACTGCATATCAAAACAGTCTTTGAGTATCAGAAGTCAAAAAGTAAAAAATTTTTACTTGATGTCTTTATTTAATATTAAATTGGATGTAAATTAAAAGTTTTTATATAAAATTTAAAATATATAATACATATTTATATATTTATGTTTATTTTTACAGATTATTTAAGGACATTATCGTTGCCGAAGTGAGTGTCAATGTACTGCACATCGCCATCAACGACAATTTCATCAACGACCACTTATATGCAACCGCTGACCAGAAAACAGAATCTATTGCCATGCATATAGCGAGCAAAGAAAATACGGATGAAAATGTCGTGAATATTGTCATCAACGTCAAGGTCATAGACTTCGTTCTGCGCTTATTCGTTGACGAGGAAGTAGAATTCATTATCATCCATGTAGCCATCGAAGACAATATGGATGAAAATGTCAGGCATATGATCATCGACGACAAGTTCATCAACTTTGCCTTGTTGATGAAAAAGTATAATATATATAGTATAAAGTATAATATATATAGTTTTTATACACATTTACATATTTATGTTTATTTTTACAGGATTTCAACGACATTGTTGTCGTGAAAGTAAGTGTTAATGTGCTGCATATCGCGAATAACGACAAGTTCATCAACGACCACTTATATGCAGCCGCTGACCAGAAAACAGAATCCATTGCCGTGCATATAGCGATCAAAGAAAATACGGATGAAAATGTCGTGAATATTGTCATCAACATCAAGGTCATAGACTTCGTTCTGCGCTCATTCGTTGACGAGAAAGTAGAATGAATGCATTATCATCCATGTAGTCATCGAAGACAATATGGATGAAAATGTCAGGCATATGATCATCAACTTTGCCTTGTAGACATTTCTTGATGAAAAAGTATAATATATATGTATATTATCGTGCACATAGTCATCGAAGATAATATGAATAAATATATCATGCATGTGATCAGCAACGACAACTTTATTAACATTACTTTGTATGTCGAGAAAAAAAAGAATGCGTTATCGCGCACATGGTCAAGGACAATATGGAGTAAAATATTGAACATATGGCTCCAATATGAAAGGTAGTACTGTTAACCATTCTGCAATGTTAACCCGAAAAGCTCATTTTTTGCGATATGACTATGTTGAAATAAAGGAGCGATATCGTCATTAATGACATCAACATAGCTTTGTGGGCAGCTGTTGACGATAAAGTGGAATCTATTGTCGTGCATATAACCATTAAGCACGATATGGACGAAAATGTTATGCATGTGATCTTCAACGACAAGCTCATCAACTTTGCCTTGTAGACATTTGCTGATGAAAAAGTATAATATATTATTTCATGCAAGTAGTCATTGCAGATTATGTGGATAAATATATCGTGCATATGATTAGCAACGGCAAGTTTATTAACATTACTGTGTATGACAAGGAGAAAAAGAATGCATTATCGCTCACATGGTCAAGGACAATATGGAGGAAAATATTGAGCATATGGCTCCAATATTAAAGGTAGTACTGTTAACAATTCTGGATTGTTAACCCGAAAAGCCCATTTTTTGCGTCATGACTATGTTGAAATAAAGGAGCGATATCGTCATTAATGACAAGTTCATCAACATAGCTTTGTGGGCAGCTGTTGACGATAAAGTGGAATATATTGTCGTGCATATAATCATCAAGTGCGATATGGACGAAAATGTTATGCATGTGATCTTCAACGACAAGTTCATCAACTTTGCCTTGTAGACATTTGCTGATGAAAAATTATAATACATTATTTCGTGCAAGTAGTCATCGCAGATTATGTGGATAAATATATCTTGCATATGATCAGCAGCCATAAGTTTATTAACATTACTTTGTATGCAGTCGTTAAGGCAAAAATAGAATGCACTATTGCGCACATGGCCAAGGATAATATGGAGGAAAATGTCGTACATATCATCATCAATAACTAGTTCAGCAACATCGCTTTATGGGCAGCTGTTGACGAAAAAGTGCAATATATTGTCGTGCATATAATCATCAAATGCGATATGGGTGAAAATATCATGTATGTGATCATTAAGGACAATGTATTTTTTAACGAAAAATTAGAATGCATTACCACGCCCGTAGTCATCGAAGACAATGTGGACGAAAACTTCGTGCATGTGGTTATCAACAACAAGTTTGTTAGCAGGCCTCATACGCAGTCGTTGACGACAAAGTATAATCTATTGTAGTGTATGTAATCATTAAAGATAATATGGGCGAAAATGGCATGCGTGTGGTCATCAACGACAAGTTCATTAACATCGCTTTGTAGGCAGTCTTTGACGACAAAGTGGAAGCCATTGTCGTGCATATAGTCTTCAAAGATCATATGAACGAAAATGTCATGCATATGGAAAGTTAATTTTAATTAATATTGTTTATTGATTATTAATTATGATCTATTCTAGTTCACTAACTTCTAGCTTTTATACATTTATTATTATTTTTATAAAATTATTTTGCTGCTGCTGCTGCTGTTCTAATTGTTGCTGCCTGTTTTGCCAGCATACCGTGTTGTCAGCAGTTATAACTTTGTTGGTTGTTGCGACATAATTGTTTCGCAACTGCTTGATTGGGCAACTGCCCTAATTGGTTGAATTATTTCCGCATTTTGTTGTTCTTGTTGATATTTTTTACATTTTACATCATTTACATTTTTTGACGACCAGTTCATCGCATAGTACACTGGCCTTGACGACAATGTAGAATCAATTGTCTAGTAAATAATGACTAAAGATAATATGAACTAATAAGTCGTGTACGGGGCCATCAACGTCAAGTACATTAACGGGAAAGGAGACAATGTTTTCCCCTAAGCAAACCATTTTTGTATGTGCGATATGATGCGCTATATTGCCCTGCATTAAGTCATGCACGATATCCACGACACTTGTTTCCAAATGTTGTCGACAGTTTGCATTTGTAAATGCGTCATGCAGTAATTAATTTTGTTGGAATCATCAATGATTCGTGCTGAACAACATAGCCAACTAGGTTACTACATACGTACGAGTATGTGAGTAGGTGTGTTACTATGTATGAGTGTGGGTTTGACTTTAAACATGTAACTAGTCCTGACACTCGTATATGTACTTGTTTTAAAAACGCTTTTAATAAGACGAAGCAAGACGTTTCAGTTATTTACTTTCATTCCTTTAACTATTGCTCCAGATAAACTTGACTAACTGAGGGCACATTCTTACATTCAATAAGGGCTCCAACAATTTATGATATTTAATGTGCTTTGGCTCTGCTCTTATTTGTGATTTAAATGTTGTACAAGAGCAAAACAAACTAAGAATTGCATATTAAATTCATTAAAAAAAAAACAACTGCAAAAAAGTTCAAACAATAAAAAAATAACTTATAAAAATAATATTATTTTTTATGAAAAACTTAAACATTAAGTTGTAAGTAATTAAGTTTAAATGAGAATTATATAATTCGAAATGAGTCTTAATTAAATTTTTCCATTCAATTTGCAAAAGTTTTCAGTACTTGGAAAAATATGTTCACACTTAACATTAAGCCAATTATACAGACTTTTGATATAAATTCCAAATGATTGTTAAGCCAACATTTGCTTTGATTACTTTTGAAAGAAAAAGTGGCTCTGAAAAGGCAGCATTTCACTCAGAAGAAATTCCACAAATTTATGAAACGACATTTTTATAACAAACAATATTTTTTCAATAAAATCCATTAAAGGCAACATTCAAACAAACAAAATACTCGTACTCATACATAAGTGCGAGTATCTTGAAATAAATTCTTTGGAGATTTCAATGCAAAAAGTTAATAAAGTCAAACAAATGTTTTTTTTACACATATGTATGTACTTAGAAAGCACCTTAAGCACAGAATTTTATTCTCGTACACGCATAAAAAGTTATCAATTGAATGCGTGTATCGAATGTCAAAACAATCGCACAAATCAAACACATGAAAAAATGATATAAAAATACCGAAATGATTTTAATGAAATTCCAATAGAGAACTGGCATCACACACACTCGCACACATAAATGAATGGTCGGTCGGTCGTGCTGCGTTTTAATGTGTCCAGTGAAGACAGAAATCTTAATGTCCAAAGCCACGCACATACAAACTCGTAGATATGGATATCGCTCCTTTATTGCAACATAGTCATAACTAAAAAAAATCTTGTTTCGAGAAAAACATATTTAAAATTTTTTGTTCCCATACAAGTCTTAGATATTTTTTTTAGAAAATATCTCCTAAAGCAAACAGTTTAAAAGTAATGTGAATAAATTTTTGGCACAATATATTAACAATTCTGTATTGTTAACTCGAAAAGCTCATTTTTTGATATATGACTATGTTGCAATAAAGGAGCGATATGTATGAGTGTGTACTCGTATTTGAATCACACAATTTCAATCATACTAGAATATTTTTACAAAGACACGTGTATAATGACTTTTTTGTTGAATGCAGTAAACATTCATGAGTACATTAAGATGTAGTGATTTAAAAGTTCCAACATTTGTCGATATTTGTCGAATTTCCGATTTCGGCTCTTGACAAATATAGGTTAGGCCCAAGTGTACCTTAATTGCCCGGCTCACGTGGACTGCTCCCTTTGTGTTTACCTGAAAAGAAGAGGTGTAGGAGAAGAAGAAGGAGTACGTTGAAAACGAAAATAGATATAGGAGATATAGTGATTGTGGAATGGGGAAAGGGAAAGGTGGGAAACTGCTTGGTGTGGTATTGTAGCATGATCACGACATAAATTCACTCTTTTAGCCATAACATAAATGCATCCTATTAAAGGCATACATCAGAAATAACTAAAAGAATATTAGGTTACATTTTAAACAATTCATAACCCACGTCACTTGACACCTCTTGCTGTCACTGACCGTCGTCGCGACAGTGCGCCTATTGAGTGCAATCATTTGAAATTTACTTGAGCTGCGAATGATATGGGTTGTGAAGGTATGTCAGCATGTGTGTGGTACTATAATAATTAAAACTAAAAACGCTTGAATCACGCCGCACTCGTACATATGTATGCACGTACCAAAGAAACAATTTATGGCCTTGAACCATCTATGTATATGCATATGTGACGTCTGATCTGCTTACCCCTAAGACGTGGGAACCAAATTTGGTTCCCATACATTAATTTGGATAGTACAACACTTAGTATAGATGAGTCGTCTAGAACTTCTCATAAGTAGTATATAAGCAATTGTAATTTTAGTTTCAGTAAGAATTGAAGACACAGAATTGATTCGAGCAACTTCGCGTTGCTTATCAAGAAAAATAAAATATAAATAAAAACAATTTTTTATAAAACTTATATTAAATATTCGTATTATTTAATCTTGTTTATATTGATTTCTTCTAAATTTTTCAGCTAAAGATCTTGATTGATTTTTGTTTTTATAAAAAAGGTTTAACGGTATTTTATTTTCAATATTTCGATAACAATTTGTTATCATCATCAGGAAAATTAAAATGTTATGTTATTTTAGAAAATTTAGAAGAAATCAATATAAAACTTATAAATACTTCAATCAATTAAAGTATTATGTGCCATAATATTAGCCATTTCCTGCTTCTTACAAAAGAAGTCAGATTGACTGGGGCCAGACACTATAGGCTATTGAAACTCTGCTAACCCAGATATCTAAAGCGGTGGTGTTCCACTGCTGGGCATGTTTTTTCCGAAGGTGAAGAAGCGTCTCTTCCCTGCCTTCGTCTTGGCAACTTCTGCAGAAGTCCTTGTAGGGTAGGACAACTGCTTGGTGTGGTGTTATGTGCCATTATATTAGCCATTTGCTGCTCCTTATGAAAGAAGCCAGATAGTCTGGGGCTAGGCACTATAGGCTATTGAAACTCTGCTCACCTACATATGTATCTGAAGTGGTGGTGTTCCAATGAAGGGTATGTTCTGAGGATCGTCTCCGCCATCTTTGCCTTGTCTTGGCAACTTCTGCAGAAGTTCTTGTAAAGAAGACATGATCCCGAAACGGGCAGCGATTACTGTTACAGTGGCTCTCAAGTGAGATCTGGGCAGTTTTAAGAGCTCTTGCGTTCTCTTGAAGTTGATATGCGGCCACATATTTTTAATATAAGATATTTGGGCCCTGTGAACCTTGTTTCTTTGGCTCAGGTTTATCCTTTTCCATCACCTTGATAGGGGTTGTTCACAAAAAAGATCAATGTCCCTTAATTGCCTAATTCGTCAGCGATATATTGCAGTAATTGGACCCGTTTCCACGTACCTATATCAGGCTTAAGTTTAAATGTCTCATCATCTTATTTACAGATGTCTGGCAGTACTAGACTAAAAACGGTGTATATTCTGATCAAAGTATTGTTGGCGGGCTTGCTGTCCGTTATTATCATGATATCTTTGCCGAACATCTTGTTAAATGCCGCTTTATTTATAGTCGATATTTCAGCTGGAAAAACACTATATCCGTCCGTTAGTGGAAATGAAATTTTAGTGTTGAATTCTTCTAAGTAAACACCTCCCCCAACTCTTTCTCTCCTTCTAAATCCGTTCTTGTAAGCATAGAAGGTTCCAGACTCTAAGGGAGACTCCTCGGTTTGGCAGCCATTGCTAATTGAAAGGAATGGTTTTAGGATGCAGTAATTGAGTAGATCTGGGACTAGGCTCCTTTCAATCTTAAGTATATTGGCATGCCCCATTGTCTTTGGGTTCATATGCCTGTCGCATTCAGCCTGATAGCGGTTGTTTATTTGATTTGCCTGGCACATGGCATTCAGCTCATAAGTGCATTAGTTGCTGTTGTGCTCATGTCCACTGTTGTCAGTATTGCATTGGTTCGACGGATTTTCTCAATTTGCAGTCTGTTGGTTGCCGAGCCTCCAGTGATTTCCACCACACTGATACCATTATGACCATTTCGTAAAGCCACACAACTCCTTTTAATTATGTGCCCCATGTTAAGACTATTGCTTTTTTACATGGATGGATGGCTGTTGTAGTCTTGGCTACTCTAGCCTGTATATCATCTTTCAATGCTAGTTTTCGGTCTAATATAATGCCTAAGTATTTTTCTTTATCCGATAAGATAAGTGTAGTACTTACCATTCACATTTGGTGGTGTAAAGTATGGTACTTTACACTTTTTATTAAAAAGTACTATTTCCCCTTTCGCTGGGTTGTTTTTAGTTCGCATGGTTCACTCCATTGTCCTATCATCTTTATATCATATTTTAAATGCTTAGTTATGGTGTCCAAAGGAATTCCAGAGACTGCAATCGCGACATCGTCCAAAAAGTACTTTATCAAAAGATATTTTTGTAAAAAGTTCTTTAACCTTAATTTATTGAATTTTTTTTTGAACTTTATATTTTTTTAAATAAAACTTTTGGTTTGTACATTTGTACAAAGGGTTATAGTTCAAGTTTTTTCTTAAGAAGGATTTTTTTCAATACAAATTTGCTGTGATCAATAATTTTTGATTGAAGAAGACAAGAAAAATAATAATCAAATCTTTAATCTAAAGACAATTTTTTCAAAAGGTATTTTTTTTGAAAAATCTCCTTCTTTCAAAAGAACATTTTTCAAACCTTCCTTTTTTCTTAAGCTACTTTTTCATATCGCATTCGTTTAAAACGGTTCTTTTTTAAAGTATACTTTTTTCAAAACTATTTTTTAAAAAGTACTTTTATCAAAAGGTACTTTTTGAAAAAGTGCTTTTATCAATAGCTACATTTTCAAAAAGTGCCTTTATTAAAAGGTACTTTTTAAAAAGTACTTATATCAACACGTACTTATCAAAAAGCATTTTTCGAAAAGTACTTTTTAAAAAGTACTTTTTTCAAAAGCTACTTTTTCAATTGGCACTTTTTTTAAGTGGTGCTTTTTTACAAGTTACTTTATGCAAGCGATAATTTCTTCAAAAAGTAATTTTCAAAAAGTACTTTTATCGAAAGGTACTTTTTCAAAAAGTACTTTTCAAAAAGTATTTTCCAAAAAGTAGTTTTGTCTAAAGCTACTTTTTCAATGGGTTCTTTTTCCAAGTGGTACTTTTTTACAAGGTACTTCGTTAAAGTCATAATTTTCACAAGTTTTTGGCACTGGTGTCAAAAGAATGCCAACTGTGTTCTATCAAACGCTGGGCTAAGGTATTCGATTATCCTTACACCGCAAAACAGCTACTTTTCGTTTAAATTTCTATTAATACCCTATAAGAATTAATATTCATTGACTTGAACAAATAAATAAATAAAAAAAAAAATGTATTAGTTAGTTGTGCCCCAGCTAAGAAGGCATTATTATTTTTTCTGGTCTTCTTCAATAAAAAATTTTTAAAAAATCCTTTGTAATTTATATTTCAAAAAATCCTTTTGAAGAAACTTCAGAAAGGAAAAACTTGAACTAAACCCCGATGTACAAATGTACAAAAACCAAAAATCTAATTTAAAATATATTAAGACTATTTATTTTTCCAGGCGGTATAACAAACATTAAGCCATGTATTCATAAGAAGTATTGTATGTTTATTAAAGGCTTATTTGACAAAAATTTTTGCAGAAGTATGTCAAATAAGCCGTAAATTAGCATAAATTATATTATATTAATATGACTGTGAAAATATAAGTATTAAATGTTAATGGTTATAAGGGATAAATGCTGGAGTAGCTCACCGGGTTTGGCCAGGCGTAGAAAAACACGTTGAAATATTTTTTCCCAATTTATTTGATTAAAATTAAATAAATTCAGCGAATTCAAAGTAAAGAAATGCTTAAGAAAGCGAACTAGTCCTCGTGTAATTTTAAAGAAACTGACCGGAACACCAGTGTCGTGGATTACCCGTGAGACGAGTGTATGGTTTGCTGGTTGGCTAAAGAATCCTTAGAGTTTTAGTAAATGCTAAGCCTGGGACCTAAGGCTATAAAAACCTGTAAATTCCCCCTGCACTACTACAACTTGGTTGGGGCGCTATGGCTGTAATAACCAGTAGCCACCCTCTACCACTACTAATTATTAATTGGTCTGGGAACTATGGCTGTAAAAACCAGGAACCCTCTACCACTACACTGAGTTGGCCAAACTAAAGCCAACTGTCGGTGTCGTGCTAGTCACGCCAACATGTAGCACTACACACATTAGTTGATCAATGATGTGTAGTAGTGTAAGTGGGAGAGCGCATTAAAACACATTACACTTTTCTTGTTTCGTTTCTCTTAACCGTTTGATCTTACAATGATTGCGAAGAAAAAAATTATATAAAATCATAACAACGTGCTGCTTAGTATATAAAGCAAGGTGCATTAACGTATACACGGCGGCAGCACTACGGCATATGACAGTTTTTTGCTACTGGCAATATAGTAAGCTATTTACGTCAAATGTATTCTTTACACTTTTGAAAGAGAGTTTAGTGTTTTATTCTGAATTAATAACGAGTGATTTTTTTTGCTATTATCTTTTTGGCAACACTAGTTTTGACAGCTCACGCACGTTTTGTATCTTGTGTCACTGTCAAACATTTTCAGTTTGGTCTATAATTTAATCATGAATCGTCTTACAAACGAACAACGCTTGCAAATTATTGAATTTTATTACCAAAATGCGTGCTCTGTTAAGAAAGTTCATCGCGCGCTTCTTCCATTTTATGGTCAGTTTAATCGACCTACTGAGGCTTCTATTCGGGCTATTGTGAAAAAATTTCGCACCAAATTTACATTGTTGGACATTAAACAACCTACACGCTTACATAGAGTGCGAACTGAAGAAAATATCGCAGCCGTATCGGCCAGTGTTGGTGATGACCGTGAATTATCGATTCGGTGCCGTTCGCAGCAAGTGGGCCTCTGTTACTCCACTATGTGGAAAATTTTGCGGAAGGATTTGGGTGTGAAGCCTTATAAGATACAGCTGGTGCAAGAATTGAAGCCAGACGACCTACAACAACGCCAAATTTTTGGTGAATGGGCTCTTGAAAAGTTAGATGAAGATCCACTTTTTTATCGAAGAATTGTGTTCAGCGACGAGGCTCATTTCTGGTTGAATGGATACGTGAACAAGCAAAACTGCCGTATTTGGAGTGAAGAGCAACCAGAAGCATTGCAAGAGCTACCAATGCATCCACAAAAAACAACCGTTTGGTGCGGATTATGGGCTGGCGGCATCATTGGGCCGTATTTATTCAAAGATGATGCGAATCACAAAGTTACTGTGAATGGTGAGCGCTACCGTGCGAAGATAACAAACTTTTTTTTGTCCAAAATGGAAGAACTTGACTTGCATGACATGTGGTTTCAACAAGACGGTGCCACATGCTACACAGCACGCGAAACAATGGACCAATTGAGAGGCGAGTTCGGTGAACAGTTTATTTCACGCTTGGGACCAGTCAATTGGCCGCCCAGATCGTGCGATTTAACGCCTCTAGACTATTTTTTGTCGGGCTATGTTAAGGCTAATGTCTATAGCGACAAGCCCGCTTTGATTGACGCACTGGAAGCCAACATTGCCAACATTATTCCTGAGATACCAGCCGAAGTGTTGGAAAGAGTATGCCAAAATTGGACTAAGCGGATGGACCATTTGAGGCGCAGCCGCGGCCAACATTTGCATGAAATAATCTTCAAACGTTAAATTATATCGACCCAACTATCGATCCAAATAAATATTTCATGCATTTTTCTGAATTTTATGTGTTTTTTTTTTTAAATTTCCGATAGTTCTTATAAAATCACCCATTATATATACAAATTATTTTGTGAGCATAAAAATAATTCAAATAAAAATAATTTCTAATTATGAAAAGGTACATTCATAGTTTATAATTGTGAAAATAGTTACAAATATGTTTGGCAAACATAGCTTACCACATGCTTGTTTTTGTTGTATTGTTGTAATTTTGTTCTAGTTTTACTTCTAATAAGAATATAAAAGTAATATAAATTTCCATAGTGAAATATAAAGTAAATAACTCATTCAAAATGTAAATAAATTAATTCATTCAAAATGTAAAGAAAATAATTCACAAAATGCATGTAGCGATAAGAAACTTCGTTACATGGTGACTTTTGGGCTACCATGTATTATTATAGTCTTTTTAAAATATTTATTTTTCTTCAAGAGCCTTTTTTAAATCAATTTTTTTAAACGCTTTTATTCTCAAAATTATACTTTTGTGGTTTCAATTGGCTTTTTAAATCTTATTTTTGAGTTGCTACTATTTGCAAACACTAATATGTTGAAGCTGCTTCTTTAAGTTGCTTTTGACGAAATGGACTTATTTTAATATTGTACCTTTAGCTTTCAGGGTTATTTTTAAACGTTGCCGCTTTTAAATTTATTCTATTAACTTAAATTGTATAACAATAATGCATTAAGATTTTTAAATTGTGGAACAAAATAGCGCTTTTCTGTCAGTCATTTACTTCGCACTACTCTTAACGTTATAAAATGTGTTTTTTATTATCGAACGTGTGCGTGTTTATTGCGTATGAACAATTTACGAGTAGAGTAATTCCCCCCAGTAACAGCTAAACGACGGAACCCTGCTTAAAACCCATCAAAAAGTAAAGTTCTCCCTCCATTATAGTGTACATGAGATAAAATCCACAATCGTATACAATTTTTCCAGCTTCCTAATTTAGAGTCAAGTTACATAATTTTAAGCGATAATACTTTGTGCTGTTGAGCTCATACGAACAGTACAGTTCGTTGGCCACTGCCATGTTCTTCCTTTTATGTGCATGAGTGTATGTGTGTGTGTATGTGTGTGTGTGTGTGCTTGTGTGTTTTGTTGAAATGTTTTTGTTCTGTGGCTGTTGAACAATTTGCACTAAACGTTGCCATTATGAGAATCGTGTTTGTTGTATCAGATTGTATTTTTCTGCTTTCAAATGTCTGTTTCAACACTAACAAAAATTGCAAAAGAAAAAATAATATTGTACATATGTACATACAATGGCAAGCAAGCAAGGAACTGTTGTAACAATGAATGGAAGCAACAACAAATGCAAGTTTAAACGTCGTCGACTCCGTCATATCATCATGGTCGTCCTTAAAAGAGATACACAAAAGCTTATACTTGCCGAGGACACGCTCTCATACTGGCGTACAAACATTTATACACAATTGACAGCTTGTATCGATATTCTTCTTTCTTGAATTTCATTGTAACAACTGCCAAAATTTTACAGTTGTTGCACGTGAGACCAATATGAAATTGGAAATGAAGCCGAAGCTGAATCTAACACACGAAAAGAGAAGTATTTGTATTTATGTATAAAAATGAATACGTGGTGGCGTCAAAAGAATATTAACCAAAATATAAAAATAAAAAAAGTTTTAGATCTGGCCCCCAAAAAAATGGAAATATAAATTGCGGTTTGTTGTCATATCTAAAATTTTATGTTTGTGTGTGTTAGTGTTAGTTTTGAAATAGAACTTTTATTAAGGAAACATAAGAAATGTCACTTTTATGAAAATAAGAGACAACTTTTTGCTCAGACATGAAGGCAGAATATAATAACATGATCTAATACATATGTATATCAATTAACTAAAGGATGGTCATTGGTGATGGTGGATGCCATTAAAACATATTTTTTTTTTTAAGCATTTTTTTATTTATTGAATCTTCAAAATGAACTAACAATAAGTATTCAAATCTTAATACTAAATTTAAAATTAAAAAATGTGATTCTTAAGTCCGGCCAATGCTAGACAAAAAGTTTTATTATGCGGGAGCTATTTCGGTAAAATCACCTATTGAGCAATCTGATGGTGGCAGCGGTATCCCTTCTTTTAAGCCGAGTGTGGCCGCCGAAATTAAGTATATTGCGCGCAAGAGGGTTTGGATGAAGTTCCAGTTTACTGGCATACCTTGTCGCGTACTTAGAAAACTACTCTTTTACCAGCGCAACACTCAGATCTTTATGAATTCGTGAATTATTTACGTACCATGGAGCCGCTGTAATTGTTCGAAGAACTTGGTTTTGTCGCCTTTGAACTTTTTCAATATTTGACGCTGAGGCAGTGCCCATAATTGAATTCCATAGCACCATATAGGCTTTAGAATTGCATTGTATAGCAGAAGTTTGCAATCCAATTTCAAAGTCGAGTTTCTGCCCATAAGCCAATTTAGCTGCGCTGCTTTTAGTTTTAACTGAGTGACCTTTGCTTCAATGTGAGACTTCCACGTTAGCCTACGGTCCAGGTGAATACCAAGGTACTTGACTTCGTTGTGCTGCGGAATATGTGAGTTGTTAATTTGGATAGGCGGACATGTTTGCCTACACAGTGTGAATGTAACATGAGTACATTTCTGTTCATTAACTTTGATTTTCCAAAGTTTTAGCCATTTCTCTAATATTGAAGTATATTCCTGTAAATTTCGTGATGCTAATTGGTGGTTTTCATGAACACTCAAAGACGCTGTGTCATCTGCAAAAGTTTAAGTGTGGTTTCCGGGTGTCGTTGGCATGTCAGAGGCATAAATCAAATATAAAGTAGGCCCCAGTATGCTGCCTTGGGGAACTCCTGCCTTGATTGGCTGAGTTGGGTTATCTCTGATAACAAACATCCGCCCGTATAAGTAGCTTTCCAGAAGCTTGTGTGTATTTGCAGGCAAGTTTAGCTTTATTTTGTGCATCAAGCCGTCGTGCCACACTTTATCAAAAGCTTGAGAAATATCAATGAAAAGAGCTAAGCAATACTTCTTCTCTTCAAAGGTTTGTCTTATGACATTGACTAGTCTGTGCATTTGTTCTATGATGCTATTTTTAGCCCGAAAGCCAAATTGATGATCAGAGATGCATCCCACATTGTTCAATATTAAAACATATACAACTTTTTAGTTAAAACAGAATTTTCAGAAAAAAAACAGATTTTATAAAAACGTATTCATAAACAGCATTTTAGCTAAAAATCATTTTATTGAAATTTTCTATTTGTGATTGGCAACGCCATCATATGCAATTCTCATCTGAATGATAGTGCTGCGTTTATCGCACTGTTTTTTGTTCACGTCATGTAAAGAAATGTCTTGTATTATTTTTTATGAAAATCGACTTTAAAACAAATAAAAAAATGTTAACTTCATTTTTTCTTGCAATTAAATAGCAAAAAATACTGAGTTAGAAAAGTTTTACCTTGATTCCTTTTGCGTACGCGTGGGAAAAAATATGAATAGCGAGTTTTTTTTATTATTTCGTTTTTTTACACATCACTGATGTACATGGCATTTTATTAACGTATATTATTTTAAATAAATAAAATGATAGTAATAAATAAATTAAGAAGACTGGAAGAAATGTAAAGCGTAATTGCTTATCTGGAATCCAGAATTAAAAAATAGATTACTTCTTTCCCTGAAAGTTTTCTGTTGTCAGCTATTCAAAGCTTGGGTCATATTTTCTATTAAAAACACACATCTATTGTTATCCATATATGATAAATATGCAACAAAAATTTTCGCAACATATCAATAAACAATAACTAAAAAACACAAATATCACCTTAAAGTTGTCTTAAAATTGGGTGCAATCAGTTTTAAAAACGGTTGACTTAAAAAATTGCTAAAAAGAACATTTTAACGTAAAATTCGTTTATGAATACTGTTTTATCGAATTTTCCCTAAAAATGGTTTGAACAGCTGTTTAACCTTTTTATGAATACGGCCGTTAGTACCTGGGGGCACGGAGCGTTACTCGGAGCTTTCAAATTGTATACATACTGAAATATATTTGCTTTAATAAAACTTATATCAAAAGATTTGTCCATTTTTACGCTGTTTAAAAAAGGCACGATAAAATTGTGCTTTGACTACCTTTTTTATTCTCTAAGCCATAAATAATTATCGGCATAAGTAAAGTAAAAGCTAGCTTCTTGCGTACAGCAAAAGGCAATGGAACACCAACGTTATATAATTTTCTTAGCGTTTGATAAACACTGTGCGTTATAAAGCAAATATGAGCATCAAACTTCAAATTACAATCAATATAAAAGTCTAAAGCTTTATGTTGCACTTCGTACTCAATTCTATCGTTTTCAATATAAAGTTGTGAATAAGCAATAGCATGATTGTAAAACAGCATCGCCCTACACTTGTAATGAAATGTGGTTTAAAGAGCACCAATTATTAACATTGCGTAGGCAATTATTCACAGATAACGAAAAATTAGCAATATCCGCGGCAGGACAAGAACATAATATCTGAATATCATCCGCAAACGCATGAGTGATGCCGAAATTAATACTCTCAAACAAATCATTAACATACAACATAAAAAGTAAAGGACCCAAAACTGACCCTTGTGGTACACCCCTATGTAATTCTTTCACCGTAGAACTAGTACCTGCCATTGAAACATATTGCCAACGATTCGAAAGAAAGGAGAGAACAAGATGACATGCTGTTCTTGAAACACTAAATTTATTAAACAGTTTATTAATAAGTAAGTTGTGACAAATACTGTCAAAAGCTTTCGAGAAATCTAAAAATATTAGCACAGAAATTGTTCCCTTATCTAAGTTTTCACGTATCTCCTCCGTAATACTGGGCAATACGGAAGATGTACCAAACCCAACTCTATATCCTGACTGAAATTTGTTTATCATGTTCCAACTAGTAAGGTAATTCCATCATCTGATTTTTAAGAATTATCTCCAATATTTTTGAACATATCGATAATATACTAATGGGACAATAATCAGTTACACTTCTTGGGTTCCGAATTTTAGGTATTGGCAGTACTCTTGCAATTTTCCAAGCTTTAGGAACTCTATTGGAGGTGATTACTGTATTTATGATATGCGAAAGATATGGAGATAAAATTGGAAGTACCTTCATCTAAGCCTACTGATTTAGATTTTATTAATGAAATGGCATCCAACAGCTCAGGTTCAGTCACACCTCTAAAGGAAACCCCTATTTCGCTCAAACTGTGCAACGAAGAAACATAGTGGCTAGTGTATAATAATGTTGTGAAAATCGCCAATTATACAAAAACTATGGCAACATCGAAAGGAGAAAGAGAGGCAAAAATTTATAGAATAAAAAAGTCCGCAACGAAAATTAAATAAATTTTAATTTTATGCCGCTCCGCACTGCGATTTTTTACTTCAAATTTGTTTGAAAAACCGCACCGCAATAAATTATCGTTACATTGTGTTTATACGCAAAGACGTAACTAGTGTTGCCTCTTTGCGATTTAATATACAGAAACGCTGTTCTTCTCGATAGTCGAGAAACGGTGGAATTTTATGTTTCATAGTTTTCGATGCAAGAAAATTCTCACTAGTATTACAGAAACGAGTTACATATTTCAAACTGCCCTTTCTTTGCATGATTTCACAATCTGCTGGATAAATTCCTTTTTTTTTTGTGGCTTTTCCAAATTTAAATCAATGCTACTTAAAATTTGTTAACAGTTTTTTGTGGTTTAGACTTAAAGGATGAGTGTCCTTAACGTTGGCTACTGTGTATTTTGTGCTTCAGTGGTCTCATCTACTTTTCTGAATGATTGACGATTTCTTGGCAGTTTTATATATGGCTATATGTGTGAGTGTGTGTTTGTCTATCTGTGTGTGTGTGTGTGTATTTCTCAAACTGTAACACTGCTGCAGTCATTTAAGTGCAGTTGCTGTGTTCTTGTCTTGTCCTGTGCCTTTCCAATTTTAGTTGTAAGAGGGAAAACGGTAATATGACACTGCAATTTTTCCACCTGAGCAAGTGTTAACATTCGCCTGAATGAACCAATTCTGTTTGTAGTGTTGTTATTAGTGTTGCTGGTATGTTGCTAAATAAAGTAGAATCTCTACAAGTTCTGCAAACCAACCAAAACTGAGTGACTGAGTGGCAAAAAAGGAGAACATTAGCAACAAAAGGATGTGCAAAAAAAAAAAAAGAAAAAACGGAGAAGAAGAAAAAATAAAGGTCACTTGGGTCTAAAGTGTATAACGAGGATTATAACAAACTCGTCTGAACTAAACTCAAACTCAGCATAACCCTCTTTTGGATGATTTTAAGTTATTTTTAGTTTAATTTTTTAGTTTTTTTTTTTACATTATTTGTCTTTTTTTTTAAATTTATTTACTGATTTTCTTGCCTTACCATAAGGAATGTAACTAAATTTGAACGAAGAGTGAATTATTGGCCAATGAGAAGAAAATAAAAATATAGGAATACCTAAAGGAAATTGAAATTGAGCGCATATTTGTGGGGAAAAAACTTTTCAATATGTATAAAGTTTTATTGTTTTCAACTTTTTATTTAATATTTAGTGATAGAAAATTGTTTTTAGTTGTTTTATTTGCCAGAAGTGTTTAAATTTCAGACAAAACTTTTATTTTGAACGCAATTATTTTCAACAAAAAAAGCCAACCTGTTTTAAACAAAACAACAGAAGAGAAAAAGAAAAAAAACTCCCCTTTTGGGAAACATCATAAATAAAATTTTCGTAATTTAAACAACATCGTTTTATCTTCTTAAAACAATCTTAGATATCCAATTTGCTTCAAGGCAAATTGCACATTTTTATGACATAAATAATTCTTCAAGCAGCAGCATACATTCCTTCTACTCGTAAGTAACTCTGTCACTCAGGCTGTCACTCATACACGCGCTCACTAATTGGCGCGCTGTCTGTTTGTCTTCTTCACGCTTGGTCTGGCTTTATTTACATATGAGCATTTTCGTCATACCAAGACACAAGACAGTGTTTAAACTAGAGGAATTTTTTTTTTTTCTTGCTGAAGTTTCGTCTTCCCTTATTTTTGTTTTGTAAATTCATTCCTTTTAATTCAATTATTATTTTGATTATTCAGAGAGAGAAAAAAAGAACCAAATGTCTTTGTAATGGTTTTTAGTAAAACTTTTTTAAATTGTCTACTCATTTCAATTTTTATCAATATCTTTTTTTCCTTTCATATTTTGGAATTGTTAATGGCAAAGTTGAGTCCAATGTTGAACAATGTGGGATGCATTCCTGATCATCAATTTAGCTTTCGGGCTAAATACAGCACCATAGAACAAACGCACAGACTAGTCAATGTCATAAGACAGACCTTTGAGGAGAAGAAGTATTGCTCAGCTCTATTCATTGATATTTTTCAAGCTTTTGATTAAGTGTGGCACGACGGCTTGATGCACAAAATAATGTTGACTTTGCCAGCAAATACTCACAAGCTTCTGGAAAGCTACTTATTTGGGCGGAAATTTGTTATCAGAGAAGGCGACTTTATAAGCCCAACTCAGCCAATCGAGGCAGGAGTTCCCCAAGGCAGCATACTGGGGCCTACTTTATATTTGGTTTACGCATCTGACATGCCAACGACACCCGGAATCCACACTTCAACTTTTGCAGATGACACAGCATTCTGCAGCGTACATGAAAACCATCAAGTAGCTTCAAGAAATTTGCAGGAGTATATTTATTTCAATATTAGAGAAATGGTTAAAACTTTGGAAAATTAAAGTTAATGAACAAAAGTGTACTCACGTTACATTCACATTGCGTAAACAAACATGTTCAGCTACCCAAATTAACAATTCTTCTATTCCGCAGCACAATGAAGTCAAGTACCTTGGTATTCATCTCGACCGTATGTTAACGTTGAAGTCTCACATAGATGCGAAAGTTATTCAGTTAAAGTTAAAAGCAGTGCAACTGAATTGGCTTATGGGCAGAAATTCGACATTGAAGCTGGATTGCAAACTTTTATTATACAACGCAATTCTAAAGCCTATATGGTGCTATGGAGTTCAACTATGGGGCACCGCCTCCACTTCAAACATTGAAAAAATTCAAAGGCGACAAACCAAAATTCTTCGAACAATTACCGCAGCTCCATGGTACATAAACAACTCACGAATTCATAAGGATCTCTGTGTTCCTCTTGTAAAAGACGAATTTTCTAAGTAGGCGACAAGGTACGTCAGTAAACTGGAACTTCATCCAAACCCTCTTGCATGCAATATACTTAATTTTGAAGGCCGCTCTCGGTGGAGAAGGAGGGTTACCCTTGCCACCATCAGAACGTTAAATAGGTGATTCTACCGATACTGACCGTGCAAAATAAAACATTTTTGTCTAGCATTGGCTGGACTTAAATAATTTATTCACTTTGTGAAGATTCAATAAATAAATGAATGAAAAAAAATAAAAATTTGGAACAAGTCTAGTTTACGCACAGAACTCCGAATTGAAGGAGAATTATGTAGTGAGCTAGAAAATTGAAAAATAAGAAGAACATATTAAGTGAAAAAGTTGGCGGTAACACCTCTGTTGGCGGTATGGACACTCTGAAGTTTTGATATACGTGTACGTGAAGAATGCGATTTTTCATTACATTTCTCACGATATTCAGCCAAAATTGCCATCATTCGTAGACTTTTGAATAGATACATTGTAAACATAGAAAAAAATATATGGTTGATACAACAATATTTTAAGGGCAACATACTATTGTTGAATTATATGGTTGCACTTGATAATACTATATTGTTATATTATTTTTATACTATTGTTGAATTATATGGTTGCACTTGATAATACTATATTGTTACATTCCAACGCCATTGAGTGGATGCACTATAGTATTGTAACAAAAATATTCGAAGCAACAATACTTTATTTTGAAGCAACAATACTATATTTTACATAAACTCTAACCATATTAGCCCGTAAATAATATCAAATAAATACTATATTTTGGTTTGACATTGGTGTATTATAACAATAAGTACCATACTCAATTATACTAACCTTTGTTATTAATCTCATATATAACCATATTACTCTCATTAGCTAACCATACTTATATCATAAATAACTTTATTGTAATAGAAGCATATTTTTGTATACATACAGACCGCAAATAATATATTTTGGTAATATGTGTAAAATAAATACAATTAATAAAATATAATAATAAGCGGAATGAATCTCAACGGAATTAATGCAGAATTTTCTCTTTGACGTTGATATATGAATAAGCTGCAATAAAACAAAAAAGTATGTCAAAAGTCATATATAACCATAATAATATGGTTGCATGTGTTGTTGGATACACCATATATATGTAGGAATGTTTTCATCTTAATATTAAAAAATAATTACCTTTTTATGTCCTCAATATGTATTTTATTACAATTTCACTTTTTTTATATAGCTGAACAAATATATATATATATATATATATATATATATATATATATATATATATATATATATATATATATATATATATATATATATATATATATATATATATATATATATATATATATATATATATATATATATATATATATATATATATATATATATATATATATATATATATATATATACAAATGTTATACAGTAGTCATCTGACTATGTTATAAATACGTGATATTTACGATTCCGAACGAAAACTGTACACTAAAGTTAAATATAAAGATTACTATTATTAATTGATGAGTTAATTTTGTAAACATTTGAAAACACTGTTCCACGCCATTCACCTGAAACAGCACCTGTCTTTAACTAAACTTACACACACATATACAAGAAAACATGTAAAGACGCATGCATACATACAGTCACACACAAAAGTTTTCACTATGCATCCGTACAAGACAATTTACATCTCCCAGCTATACAAGTGTATAAACAATCCTTTATTTTCAGCAAAACCCTTCACACACACACACACACACGTACACACGTTTTACAAACAAGATGTCAGCTATCCTTAAAAATAATGTACAAGAAGTAAAAAAGAAACTATACATACATATGTACGTATTTACATACTTGGTTGGCTTTGTTACAAACTCATAAATACTCGCTGCTGCAACAACATTTAGTGCCTGTTTGTCAACGAAGTTTGCTTGCATCTTCCAAGCCAAGCCAGGCCAACCTCCCAACTCACAAACAACCTAAACCGAAAACTAAGAAATAAAATTCATCAAATTTTCATAAGGTAAAAAAAGAGAAACAAAAGGGACATCTTCTGGCATTTTTTTTTTAACATCTCGGGCTTATGTTTGTTTGTTTGTTGTTCTTTCATTCATATTTTGGTTCGTTTATTCTTCAGGTGACTAAACGTTTGTTACTTTATTTAGAATGCAGCTGCTAAATTATTACAGATGCCAGGCCAATAAACAAGTGATATTTAGTGCAGCATTATGAAAATCTAAGAAAGGCAACAAATGTAAAACAATTGAGGAAAAACCACAAAGTGTACTCTTTTCTTTCAACTTGGCTCTTTGTGTGACATGCTTGTTTCATAATCTTGCCATGCAATTGCAAGCTTTAAACACAAACTTGCATGCTGAACACAGTTTTTGGGCGAGAGGTAGAGTAAAGTGTTGTTTCGAGAAGACAACAAAAGAAAAAAAAAGCAACCTCAAGGGATTTAAACTGTGCAAGCAGAACGAATTGTCTTTAAATACAATGTGGCGTTGTTGCCAAAGAAAAAGGGAGAACATTTTCTAAACAATGTTGTACAGGCTCAAATGCATACACACACACACACACATATACACACACGTATATAAAAAGGCCAAGATATTTGAATTTGTAAAGTTTATTTTATATTATCTTTCTTTTTGGCTGTTATATGTTGCACAATACATGCATGTTTATAATACAGCAATAGGAAAAACGAAAACACTTCTACTTATTTAAGCAAACAAACTCTTAAAAAAAATCCTTAAAAAGCGTGTTTGTGTGTTTACAGTGGTGGTCATAATAATTAAAACATTCGACAGACCAGTGACTTATACAATAGATTTTCTTATTATAAAAAGATAATAATCAAAAAATATGTACAGTTTTTTATATTTCCCATCGCTTTTTCATATGAGCAACTCTAATCAATCATCAGAAGACTTGGAAACCTTTGAAGTGAAGGGTGGCTGCACAATTTTGCTACATTAAGAAACTCAAATAACTTTTTCTAGGGGTTATGTAATTTATTATTTAGTAATCCAGTTGAAAAATAATACATTTTTATTACACAGAAAAGTTTTTTTTCTTGTTCAATAACGAAATTCGTTGAATCAATTAATAAATTGTTTGAATACGGACCTGTAAAGGAACTCGTGGATTAAAACAAAAGTTTAGTAAAAATAATTATTGATCGAAAACAACTATTTTTTTAAACAACAACAAAATAATATATCCAAGGTTATTATTTCATATGTAAAGGGTGGTAAAATTTCAAAGGCCGATGTTGATTTTGAATAAAACACAAACTATTTAGGAAATATATGCATACGAATTATTTTTTCAGACAAAAATTCAGTTGATATTATTTTTACTATAATTTTTTCTGTGTAAAGTAATTCATGAAGTTTTGAATATAACTGAATTCAAATGGCTTCTACACTCGGTGCGACATCTTATCTAAAAGTTATTCATTACTGAATGGAATGTTGCAGCGGGAATTTTCTCAATTACCGTTCGAACGGATTACTTTAAGTCATTCAGATTTGTGGGGTTTCTTTTGTAAACTACTACAAAATAAAATAAACCTACAAAATAAAATCAGGTGCCGTGAGGTCAGGAGTCCTGGGAGGCCAACGGAATGTAAAGCTTTTTGAATTCAGTTAATTGGGAAATTTTTGCCTAAATTCTGTCATAGCAGGCGTGGCTATGTGACAAGTTGTCGCATCTAGCTGAAACCAACCAGAGTTGAAAGGGATTCTCTTCTGGTAAAGAAAACCTCTTTCATCACCTTTAAGTTAAGGTCTCCATTGACAGTTTTCTTCGAAAAAGTAAGACCCAGCAATGAACCTTGAAGAAGCTGCACACCACACTGTGATGCGAAGTGGATGTAATTACATCTGATGAAGTAGGCGTGGATTAAAATTGCTCTATATTCGACAATTTTGTTTGTTAACATCATTTATATCAAAAGAAGCCTCGTCAGACATAAAATTGCAGTTCAAAACGTTTTCATCCACTGACACCATTTGAATGCTTTTCTCATAAAATTCCAAGCGAATCGGGAAGTCTCTAGGGTTCAGCTTGTTTAATAATTGAATCTTATATGGAAGGAAATAAATTTAAATCTTGGTACAAAATTGTCTGCAGTGACTATCTGCTGGCACCCATTTGAGGAGATAAGCTTCTTGTTGAAACTTTAGGATTGGATTGTATGGCAGTAGCCACAGCAGCGATAGTTTCCTGCGTCCGAACTGAGGGATTTTGATGATAAGGCCTTCTTGCGATTACGCCACGCTCGGAAAATTCTTCACGAGCCTCATTATAATCTATCTGCTCTTGGGACGGAAACAACGTACTCTAAAGCGTGAAAGCGTTGCGCTCTCCAAATTCTTGTTTCATTCTCCATTATAGTTAAACTTGAAGATCAATCTATAAAATACAATAAAAATGGAACAGGTTAGTTACACAGAAAATTAGTTATTACGTTTTTTTTTTTTATTTTATTTTTTTTTTTGTATCATTTTTCATCAGCCACCAATATTTTTTTCATACGTTTTTAATCTGCACTACTTATGGCTACATACGAGTGTATACGCTTTCCAGGCAGCCAGTTTCATGAATCCGGCCCATTTGGGTATTTTGTGGGCTCAGTTGTGTTGCCAGTGGAAGATTTGTAGGCCGTTAGACCTACACATTCAGACCCAAAAACAACATGAGAACCAAATAAAAGAATCTAGTCCACTCAGCGCGCATTTTAATATATCTGGCAACGCGTTCAGTATCGCTCTGTCCATATTGAACGGTCTCATAGAAGAAAGAGCCGGACACCGACAGAGGATCTGCTCAACACTCTTTTTCTCCTCAACTTCTACAGAAATTATTAAACGGTAAATTTAATCTCCTCGCACGCATTCTAAGGTGATTACGTCCTGTTCTCAGGACCATAGTACTACTACAAGCACAAACAGACCATTTTACCTTTTTATACCATCCAACAGGTAGCATCACCAGACTATCTGTTCAGTGCAGCCCCTACAAGTTTACGCTACACCCCGTTCTTACAGTTTTTTCTAGTTTTTGATAGCTCAGTTTGTAGAGCTAAGCGTGACTAGCTACTCTTATTTGCGCCTCTCAATAGAGGATCTTATATTGCAACCCAAATATATACACTAGTGAATGACATTGCATGACAGTTTAATGGGGATTGTTACAATTTCATATTCTTAAGCAGTGTGCCCATGTTTGCACTTTTGCTAGTAGATGTAACACTTCTTTTGTTGTTTTAGCAGCAAAATTTTCGATTTATCTTTTAAAAGATCTCTGTTATTAAATTGTTTTTAAAGGATACCTTATTTAAAGTCATGCTACCTTATAATGCCTTATTTACCTTACCTTATTTAAAATCATGCTTCTTTTATTTTAATTATATTTTAAACATTTTCTTAAATTTAAGAAACTTTAAATCCTGAAATGGGGATAAAAATGCGAATTATATGTTGTAATTTTATTGCACAACTGATTTTTTAAGATTAAAAAATAAAAATTTGTTTTCTATACAAAATAGTTTAAAAGTTGATAAGTATAATTTACACGAATATTTTTAGAAAGGAAGGATAGACGGACACGGTAGAGAAGGATAGAAGGATACGGTAGAGAATATAACATAAACAGAACATCAATGGCAACATATGTATGTGATATTAATTTTAAAGACTGAATAATTATTTTTGTTGTGTTTTATAGATAAAAAAGTTATTGTTTTAAGAAATTTTGTTTTATTAAATGGAAATATATTTTTCTAAGGTATAATTTTTTTTTATCTTGAACCAGTTCTCAGGGGATGAACCCTACATATGCAGTGCATTGTACCGGTACTAGGAAAATAGGTTATGAGGAGAGGAAAGAGGGAGTAGTGAACATTTGACTTGAACTTTCCAATATTAAAACAGACAAGAAACACGTTTGCAGGCAACTTATACTCAGGCGAAGCGTACAGCTGAAAAACGAATTCTCTCTGTAATGCGTAGTACGATTCCCTGGCCAATCGACCACAAATGGATGAGCTCTGCACGATAAATGCGTGCTACGCGTTTATCGTGCAGATAAGATCCTTAATCTCGTCAGATCAAAATCCATTGTAAATAGTAACGATAGAACAGAGTAACGCACCACACACTGCGTCTATGCTCCAGTGAGTCAATAGAGTTGGAAACCCTACTGTCACCGATGAGCTTCTTCGCCCTCTCCTGCAAACGATCGAGTAGGCCCAAAATAGACTTTGAAGCACCGGCCCAAACATAAGAGTTGTATTCCATTTTCGGTCGAATGTAGGTGGTATAAACAGTAAGAATGTCGGATAAAGTGAAGTAGATCTTACACCGTTTCAAAAACTCGAAGCACTGGAATGCTTCTTTAGAGATGTGAAAAATGTGATCATTCCATCAAATATGACACTGTGTTTTCATTCCAAAAACATCAAGAGCATTCGATTCCTCAATATTTATACCGTGAGTGAAAAACATCTTCATTAAACACCGGTCTTATAGTTTGGGATAAAGCCCTTCGTCTCACTGCCCATTAGAAGAGCGGTCCCTCATTTGTTGTAGCAAATAAAAATCAGAGAAACTCTATTATAATATAAGTTGGACTAGAAGTTACAACAAATCATTGGAAAAAGGGGCTTAACGGTATTTCTTCTAGATTTTCATAGAAAAATAGTACATTTACTGCTCCAAATGATTAAGTGTGTAATTAAAGAAAAATAAATTGAATAGTAAAATATATAAGAAGATAATATGATCATTATTTATATTAAAGCAGTAGATCATGATACGTCATGTCCCGAGTTCAAATCCCAGTGGGTGCTGATGAGTAGTGCAGCGACTACGAAACAGCTAGTTGTCCCCCAGCTAAAGATTTGATTATTATTTTTCTTGTCTTCTTCAATCAAAATTATTGATCACAGCAGATTTGTATTGTAAAAAAATCTTTCTTAAGAAAAAAACTTAAGAAAGAAAAAACCTGAACTATAACCCGTTGTACAAATGTACAAACCAAAAATTTTATTATTTATATTGTTTAATTTTTTTTTGTATTAGGGCTAAGAATTTTTCTTCTGAGTAATGTTAAACATTTTTGAATTTTTTGTTCAGAAATTTAAAAATTGTTAAATTAATTGTGAAAGCATTTTAAGGATTTTTTGTTTAAAATTAAAAAATTGGCAGTAAATTAACAGTGAAATGTGATTTAAGTAGAAAAAAATGAGTAGTAAAAAAATATGTAAGGAGATATTTAATAATAATAATAATATGTAATATGTAAGGAGATATAAATAAATAATTATTTGTTTTATTTAGTTCTATTCTGTATTATAGCTTAGAGGTTTTCTTCTGAGCAATGTTGAAAATTTTTAGTATTTTTTGTTAAGAAATTTAAGAATTGGTGGTAAATTAACTGAGAAAGAACTTTACGGATTTTTTGTATAGAAATTTAAAAATTGGTGGTAAATTTACCTTGAACTACCGCTAGATAATAATCAGATGCAGCAAGTATTAAATAAGGAGAGAAAAGCACCACATACACGACTTATAAATATATAATTAAAAATCAATACTTTAGTTGATGAATCAATACTTCTTTATTGGTGAATCGATAATACAAGACTGAGCAAGAAACTTAAATTAAATTGAGAACAATGTAAGGCTATAGGTATAATGAAGAAGAGAGTAAAATAATGAAATAAAGAGTTAGAATTAAGGAAAAGAAGATTAAATAATAGGAAGAATAAAATAAATAAGTTACAATAAATTATCGTAACTCACGTTTCAACTCAGTTGGCAACTGAGTCGGTTGTTGTCCAAATCAAAGCGTGTATGGCTTTGACAGTTGATTAGTTTTGCAGTTGTCGAGTTGGTTGAAGAAATATTAAAATGTTTTGATTTTTTCAAGTTGACTAGTAAGTCTTTCAATTCGATTGTGTTGTGTTCGAGTCTCTGGATCAGGTCTCAAAATTTATATTTGTAGTGTTTTTGCAAAGAGAACGTTATATGATTTCATTGAATTTAATAGTTGAATGAAAATCTTCCAAATCAGTTTATGAAGTGTGTGGGCAAGAATCAATTCAGTTGAAAGAGTCAATTCACAATTGAATTGAGACGTGTATGGGCCGCTTAAGACGTAAAACACAAAAACTCTTGTACCGTGAAATTCGCAAGAGACAGCAGATTAAAATTTTTTAATTTAGAGAGATTTCAATTACATGACCACCACTGTACGTGTTTATACATATTTGCTTTTGGGGACAATAAAATAACTAAAAACATAAAAAAGTTGAAAATAGGAATGAAAGAATAACGTTGGTTCATATAAAACCATTAATAGACTTAAAACACAAACATTTTTCTAAAGTAAACAACAAATCTAAGTCTCTTAGATACTAAATCACTTACACACATACCCAAACACACGTACACATGCATACACGCTCATCTTTGTATGCAAACTCATAATGCACAACATACAGTGAGATTAAAGCAGTGTCTTATGCAAATTATGATGGCAAACAACGATTAGAGTCTTGATTACTTCCTGAATACTGCATGAAGCATTTATTGTGTTTACCCAAAAACAACACATACACAGACACACACTTTCAAACATATACATGCATACTCTATTACACATTAACACACCAAATAGCGAACAAAATCAAATAAACTAAAAGCCGTTCGTTCGTTTGTTCGCACACCCAAACCCTCAACAACACATTTCACCACAAAAACAGGCAAACAACGAATCTGGTGGTCCTTCTACCAAAGGCCATTTAAAATTTTTTATATTTTTAAATCTACTTGAGTTTTAGTTTCACTCTTTTCCTTTTTTGTGTACGGCAAACAAACATATCGTCTGAATGTAGAAGAAAAAATAAACTGACACACAAAAAAAAAGCAAAGAATGTTTAAGAAAAGTTAAGTAAAGAGTTTTACCTTTTCTTCTTTCAAAAGATGAATTGTTCTCTAAGGAAATTAGTTTCTATCGAAGTGATCTAGTTGATAAAGTGCAGCATGTTTATATGCAGTTTTATATTTTATTCTATTTTCTGCAATTTCCATTCATCTTCATCTTCCGTTGCTAAAACGTCTTAAATGTGGATGCAATTAAATGCAAGTGCAAGTACTAAAAAGAATCTATTCAATTGCTTAATGTTTACTTTAAATCTAAAGAACAAATATATGAACAACACTAAAACGCTGGCTTGTATGTGCGTGTGTACATCTTATAAATGACGGAATGTTGACGAAAGTCCGTCCCCACACTTTAAAGCAGCCACACAGAAGATTACACATGCGCCAGCATGAAGCTTCTTGTCAATTCTTTTCACACCTTGAATGTTTATTTTGCATTTGTTTAAATTGCTATAAGAAAAAAAAAAGAAACTGCATAAGAGATGGATTAGCATTTAAGATAGTGGCGTTAAGCAATTTTAAATTATTAAGAAATATCTGCCATTTCCATCTCATTATACAAAAGCTTTCTTTCTTTATTCATTAGAAATAAAAAAATAAAGAAAACATAAAAATGTATTTCTTGAAAGCGCTAAGACAAACGAGAAGAAAAGCCTGTGAGACTTTTACCGGGTGACGTACCCTGAGGTTTAATTTTCAATAGGCACTTTTTAATGCAGGACACAATATCACACTGCTTTATCATTTCTATTTACAATCGGAAGGATTCACACCAGGACAGGGTCTCTAAATTGTTCAGCTGTACTACGAAAACCGGAGCTCTCTGAGAAATGTGTTTCGTGGGGTTGTGTTATGGGATGAAACAGATTTCTAGCTCATTCGGTAAGCTAAGTCCCATTTTTCACGAGGCAACTTTAGTTGTGCAATTCTTGAGTTTGTGCACAAATAAGTGAGTGGAGAGTGTAAAAATGAGTACAGACTTGCTTGTACTCGGAAAGTTGTTTTGAGCTATCATTCGTAATATCAGAAATTTTAAATTTTCTTTCATTTGTGTTTCTTTTATGTATAGATATGTTGTCCGTGATGAAAGTAATGTTGGCGGGAATTGTGCAGTGCATGCAAGATTAAGAAAGTGTAAGCAATAGAAAATGATAATTGCTCAAGTAAAATTGCTGTGTCTGAACATAGAAGCAAGTTTAAAAGAAAATTTGATAAGAATTGCGCAATTAAAATTGCCTCGTGAAAATTGGGACTAACAAACAAATATGCCGTAGTTAGACTGTTAAACAAGCCGAACAGTCTTAGTTGTCCTTGAAATCAAGATCGGTCGTTGATGTATGGAATTGGCGGCCAAAACTACTTCTATTTTAGGCTTCAACATAAACCTTGGTCGCGGGTTTATAAATACGTCAGAACTATTTAATGATAAAATAGGAGTGATTTATAATAACTTACACTGTCACTACCAACATCCACGAAACTTGTTCTTCATTCATATGTGAACTTTTTTGCTAGAAGAGTTAAAAAAAAATATAAAAATATTGACAGAGTTCAAAAATGGTGAGTATGTAGCTTTTAATACCAATTTCAAATTTTCATTATTAATTATGTTTTTAGAAACAGCTCCCTTAAATGACAATCGAGTTAAAAATTCAAATCTAGCAATTCATAAACCGATTTTAACGATATTGAATTAATACAAGCTGTAGCAAACCTTTCTTTAAATCTTTGTTTCTGGACTCAGCAGCCTCTTCAGAGAGCTCTACAATCGATAAAATTAATTAAAATTTTGTAGACTGAGTAAAAAAAAATAGTACCACGAGTATTAATTTGTTTTCAGCTCCTTAGCATTAATGTTTGCAATTATTATTATAATTATTTGGATGGGATATAGCACCCTACGGTCACTTACACAGCGATCATTGTTGATCTATTGTGCTCCCCCTTGTCTCATTACGGCTTGAGTATGTCAAGAAACTAGCTCCTTCATTGAGAGTGATGGCAAGTCACTGTTCACTCAACTTATGCGCTTGTAGCGGCCAGTATCTCTTGTGTCCCAATGCTCCACAGTGGATGATAAAGTACTTCATTGACTTCTGTTCATCACCGCAGAATCTGTAGAAGTCTGTATTAGAAATGCCCATTCTGTACATGGGCTTAAAGCAGTAAGAGTGCCTGTCTGTACTATGGGGCTTTTCCTACCCAGTTTTAGAGTTTTATTATTATTTGTTTAAAACAATTTTTTAAATTATGTATTGTATCTTGAGCGCCAGGTATCATACAGAATCCTCTCTAATCTGGCTGGCAATTTTCATGTAATGGCACGTTAGATTTTTGACAGTCGCAACAAATATCATTAGATATTTGTCTCACAAAATCCAATCAAAATCTTAAAGACTTATATGATAGTCTGAAGCGGCCTTATGCACGGAGAGAATTTCGTAATATTTTGCTCCCACAAAATCTAAATATTATTACTTTATTTTTTTATAGCCGTTTGTTTTTTCTCTATTTGTTATTATTAATTTCTTTTTTATGTTCCTCCTATGTATTTATTACCTTACGCTGTGCGCGGTGTTGAACTAATTTTTGATGTTCTGAGCAGTCTCGAAAGTATATACACTGGGCACTGATCAGTTTTAACTAATTTAATTTCAACATTTTAAATGCTATGGTAACGTTTGTTTTGCTCGTTCCGTGTGTTAAGTTCACAAACATTACTTTCCCTTTCCTCCTTTTCATAATCTATTTTCCTAGTTCCAGTACAATTCACTGCATATGTAGAGGCTATCCCCTGAGTACTGGTCGAAGATAAAAAAAAATATTCCGCCCTCTTTGTAGCAAAGTTAAGAAATATCTTGGTATGTTCAAGACCAGTTGTCTCGTTCCATGATGGACTGTGTCCATTTCTTAATCTCCTCACTTCTTCATATCCTTTTGCTAAAGCCAAATGTGGTCCCCTCTGCCCCTTTTTTCGCATAGACATTTGCCATCTCATTGCCATAGTATCCCTCATGTCCTGGCACCCAGATCAGAGCTACCTAGTTCTGGCTGTTGCGACATTCCAGTACTAACGTGGACGTAAAGGCACATCTGCTCAGGGCCTTTAGGACTGATTGACTATCAGAGAGTATTTAAATCAGCACTACTTTGTATCCCCTTTCGGAAACTATATCCACAGCTTCTCTTATTGCTTATAGTGTCGCTTGAAAGATTGTGGTGTCTTTACTGATAGTTATATACCTGCGTGTTCTAGGTATCACTATTCCCGCACCAACTCCCTAGAATGTTTTGGATCCTTATGTGTACCGCTTTTGCGAGACATTCTGCAGCCATCCTGGGTTAATACCCCATGTTGGAAAGTTGATCCCAAACTTCCTAGTAAAGGAGTTAGTTGGATCTATGAGGTCATTTATTTGAGACATATTAATCCTCAAGGATATCTCTGATGCCTTTTAGGATTGTAACATGACCATATCATACTAGAGCCCTGTATAGTATAGTTTTACCGTTATAACCAGTATGTCATCTTAGGACTTAGGCTCCAGAAGCCAGTAATTTTTTGGCAGTTCAGAGGCTTATTGTTGCCTTTCTTATAACCGAATCAAGGTGTGGTTCCTATGTGACTTTCCTATCAAGAACTATGCTTTTTTAAAGTTGCTCCCAAGATAGAGGTGAATATCTTGGGAGCAACTTTAAAAAAGCTTCTCCTTAGTTTAGCGCTGGGAATAATGTTGCACATCTTTAGATTACTTAATCATCAATGTCCCATTGGAGCACCCACTTTCTGCAGTTTTATGTTTGTATTTTTTTTTTCGAAGTTGAAATTGAGTCTGTAAGAGAAGTGAAAAATATTGCTGCTGTTCACGATAGTGTGGCTGAAGAGCTGTCCACCTCAACTAGCCGTCGTGCCCAAAAATTGCACCTCTCACGCTTGTCTTTGATGAACATTATGCATAAAGACTTTACAAGGTGCTACAACGCTTACAATTTGCTATTGAGTCAATAACTAAAGCATCTTGACCATTATAAGCATCGTCAATGGTCAGAAAGGTGGCAACAGTGGACGATCAATTTCGAAGAAAACCATATTCAGAGATGAGATACGTTTTCACCAATAAGCAGAATTATTGCATTTGGGGGCATGATAACCCAAAAGCGATTGTCGAAAAACCAATACAGCCACAAAGAGTGTCTGCTTGACGCGATTTATGGGCTGGCGGCATCATCCCGCCGTAAATGGCGTCCACTATCGTTAGTTTGTAGCGAACTTTTTATGTCCCGAATTGGAAAATATGGATGTTTGGACAATACGTGGTTTGAAAAGAGCAGTGCCAGTTGCCACACAGCTATCGAAACAATGGCTCTTTTGCTCGACGAGTTCAATTGCCGTATTATTTCACGTGGTGGCGATGTTAATTAGCCGCCAAGACTATGTACTTTGACACCGTTGAACTTCTTTCTTTGTGGTTATTTTAAAAAAAGGTGTACATCGTAAGCCCGCAACAATTCAAGAGCTAAAGGGTGGGATAATTCGACACATTAACGCAACCATCGGTTGGAGATGTGAAGACGAGGTCGCAGCGATCATTTGACCACTATTATATTTTAACATAATTGGATCATACCAACTTTATTCATAATATAAAGACATGATAGTAGTTCCCAAAATTGGATTATATAATTGGTGCAAAGTTAAAGAAAAGTGAAAGAGGTGAATATTACACGATATTAACCTCTTTCAACAAAGTACTTCATTAATGGTACAACTGTTGACACTACTTTACATCTTGGAGTTTACTTTGACAAAAAACTTCATTTTAACTCTCACATCACTTTTGCTGTCAACAAAGTAAATAATATTTTATATTTTATTAAACGCTAGGCGAAGGAATTTAAAGATCCTTACATTACCAAAAATCTATTTACTACACTGGTGCGACCTATTCTTGACTACTGCTCAGTAATTTGGGATCCGCAGTATAGCTTTTATATAAAAAAAGTAGAGTCAGTTCAAAAACAATTCCTGCTGTTCTGTCTTAATCATCTCCATTGGAACCCAGCAGTGAATTTACCATCATACCGCAGCCGACTAGCTCTTATTAACCTCCCTACATTGAAAAGCCGAAGAATTACATCAAATATAAATTAAATTATTATACTTTTCAAAGTTATTACAAGGGGATACTGGTTCAGTTCATCTTCGCGATAGAATAAACATTAATATACCTAACAGACAGCTAAGATCATACGTTCCACTGTATCTTCAATTTCATCGATCAAACTTCTTAAATTTTGATCCTTTCCAAAGAGTTTGTGGCGAAGTAAACAGATTTTATGATCTCATCGACTTATCTGACAATACTCATATTACTAAGAGAAGACTTCTTTTGTATTTGAACTCTAGTGATTAAATTTATAATTGTTTGTAGTTTTCTAATGAAATTTTTGTTATATTATTTCTGTCTATTTCTTTGTTAGCTGAAATAAATAAATAAATAATTTGTGTTTTATTTAAAATCAACATCGGCCCTTAAAATTTAACCACCCGATATATGGACGAGCACTTATAATGACACTGGAAAAATATTAATTTTATAATTAGTTCACGACAAGTTAAGCACATTTTTGATCATGCGATATTACATATTTGGACTATTTTCTCTGGGGATATGTAAACTTTGAGATCTTCAGAAATAAGCTTGCTACAACTGACACTTTGCCTTTTACCTCCGTGGTAGTCATGGCCGTCATCATATCATTTACAAACAGTAAATGCCATGAATTTAGGTCACTTTTAAGTTTATGTGGTTTATTTTACATTATAAATAAAACCTCAAGCCCTCAGTTCCCACGCTCCCCGCTGACTCTATTCGAAATGTTCATTATGTACCTTTTGCTCAACTAAAAAACAAACAAATAAAAATTAACATGTTGTAAAAACCACAAGATATTATTTATACACATTAATTTAATGGTGGCTTAATATATGTGCACATATTATGTTTTAAATTTAGGAATTTCAGTCATATTCATAAACTGTTGGCTGCCGAAAATCGCCAACAAAAAACTGACGCGCACATAAATTAAGCCTTCCATACGTTTTATTATAAAAATTTTGCACGATTCGTGAATATTTATGTAGTCTCCAATGGACTAGTGTAATCCAATAAATGTTGTTGTTTTTTTATTCTGTTGAACAACGAGGACTATTAAAAGAAAACCCCATAGTTTTTATTTTTATTATTATTTTTAGTTTATTTGTATTTTTTGTTTTTTATTTCGTTGACTGTATCAACACCTCCACTTTTGGTTGGTAATGAATTGCATAAAAAAATTCCAGCCGACAGTTAAACAATGTTGCATTACTATTGTTTTTGTAGTTGTTGTTGTAGTTTTCCGCATGTCAAATTTCCAGCAGAAAAAAGTGAGCCGAACATACGCACTCACATACGTGCATTGTCATAACCCAGCAAATCTAAGATCCGCCAAAAAAGGTCCTGCAATCCTTTTACATATAATAAAAATAAGTTTTTATAAAAAACCGTTTAGTTTCTATTATCTTTAATCTTTGCGCCCCCAGTCATATTGCTTAGCTTAATTAAAGGTCTATTTCACGATAACGAAGCTGTTCGTTCGTTCGCACAATTACATTTAAAACAAAATCAACATTCAAAATTTTGTTATTGTTTGTGCAAACGAACGAACAGCTTCGTTATTGTGAAATGGGCACTCAATCTTTAGAAGAAGAAGAAGTACCCAAGCCCTATGATGCTCAAATGTTTTTGTAACAGCGATTAAGGCACGATTACATGGTAATATAAGATATTTAGATTTTGTGGGAGCAAAATATTACGAAATTCTCTCCGTACTCAAAAAAAATTAACAAAAATGTATTGCAAGTATTTTTTACGTTTACACTTGTGGGATTAGTATAATCAAAGTATTATTATGAAAGTTTAATAAATTTACTGAAGGCTACAATTCTACAACATTTACAAAAACAACCTGCAATATTCTTGAACTGCAATTGTTTGAGGTTGTAAATGCTGTACCACCTTCTGTAAATACTTGAAGTGCTGCCAATGCAAATTCAAAAATACACCCCTGATATGATGAGAACGCAGAGTCTTCTAAAATGGTTTAGAAAATGAAGATTTACTGACCGCTTGCCAATTTTTGCATTTGTTTTTCTCTTCTACTGAATACATTTTGCTTTTACACGGTAAGATTTTCTTTATTCTACATATATTTTTGACAGATCTAAATAGTTGTATTACCATGTAAAGGTACCTTTAGCTAAAGGGCCGTGCTCTCTAATACACACATACTACACTCAGTACTAGCAATGAAAAATACACAAAAAACTTTGTATTATATATATTTTTGTTTTTCTTCTCTGCGCACACACAAGAGCAAAGTAACAAAACTCTCGCATGCTGTGCAGTATAAATTATTATTATTTTTTTTTTTGTTTTTGTAAATATGTTTTGGTTTTTACAACAAAAAATATTAAATAAAAGAGTAGTTTTTCCTTAAATGTATTGTTGTTTGCTCTTCCATATTGAACTTTTGGGCACCCCTGCTTTAGAGAGAAAAATACTCTATCCTGTTCTCTAAAGGTTTGGTCAGCTGAGCAAATAGACATGCATAAGTCCCAATTTTCACGAGGCAATTTTAGTTGCGCAATTCTTATCAAATTTTCTTTTAAAATTGCTTTTATGTTCAGACACAGCAATTTTACTTGAGCAACTTTCGTTTTCTATTGCTTACACTTTCTTAATCTTGCATGTACTGCATTCTCAAATTTTTCCATTTGATTTTCACTTCTTCTAAATTAATATTGCTGTGTATTTTTTGAATTTGTCCACAATATTAAAAAAAAATAAAAAATTTTTCAAATGAATTAAAATATCACAATTTCGCGCCAATATTACTTTCATCTCAGACAACATATCAATACATAAAAGAAACACAAATGAAAGAAAATGTAAAATTTCTGACATTACGAATGATAGCGCAAAACGACTTTCGGAGTACAAGCAAGTCTGTACTCATTTTTACACTCCCCGCTCTTTCCTCACTTATTTGTCCACAAACTCACGAATTGCGCAACTAAAGTTGCCTCGTGAAAATTGGGACTTAAATTGTCAACTTTTGGTTGATTTTACTTTAATTTTACAAAAACACAAAAAGAGAAGAGCTTAGCATTTACAGTAAGCATTATTGCCAGCCATGTCATCATCGTCATCATGTGTGTCAGGCGGCGTTGCGATATCAACACCATCTCTTCTCTATTACAATTAACATCAACAGAGCTGGCTGGCATCGTCACACACATACACACACACACACACCCAACATACATACTCGTATACAATGAACATCAAAATAAACACTACAGAAAAAGAAATGAAGAAATTCGTGCAATGTGCCAGCCTGGTACTTGTCGTCAGTCAGTCAGCCAGCCAGCCAAGCAGTTATTTACACAGTCATTGGGTTAACTTAACCAAACTGAACAGAGCCGAACCGACTATTTGTGTGAATGTTTAAAGATATACATATGTATATATAAAAAGGAAATAAACATAAATAAAATGTTTTAAAAATTATACACTTATTTATATGCTCGTGCACCTATAAATTGCACTACAAACACATTTTTCCATTTTCATAGAGTGGCATACACATCTACAGTACTAGTAAAGGGTGGTCCAACCTTAATACACAATTTTAACTGGAAGTCATGCCTTTATAAAGTGCGGTCTCCACCTGACTTGAAAACACTAACTATAACGCTAACTTCAAGTTAAAGTTAAATGTGGACCGCTCATGTTAAAGTTTGGTTAAAGTTACAACTTGGTTGTTAAAACATTTTATTTGGAAACTCTGTTATAACTTAAATTGACAACAGCCTGCTATTTGTAGTTGTTTTTCGCCATTTTTATTGTTTTACTATGAAAAGTTACAACTCTAACATCACTACGTGTACGCCGACTTTAACAGATAGATATTTAAACAGCAAGTTTTAACATCATGTTTTAACTGCGTTTCAAGTTAGGTGTAGACTGCATGTAATGCGACCACACGGGCAATCAGTTATGTCTTAATACTAGCAATAATGCCGGCATAATTACGTCATCAAATTGCAAATGTTTGACACTGTGGTTTTAGCAGGCGACATGTTCAACAGTTTGACAGTTTTTGAAAAACTAGTTAGTGCTTATTTTTAAATGTTTTCTCTCAAAACATATATAAATATACGTTCAGAGATAATTGCCCAGCAATCTCTTTTAATAATAATTGCTGAATACATATTTGTGCGATCCATACGCAATAGCGTGTGTCAGCAATCAATTTTGACAGTTTCTAAGGCAATAATTGGTAGCCAGTTTGCTCGTGCAGACAGGCAGTAACATTAGTTTGATATTTCTTTGTTGCATTATTTGACAAACTCAACTCTTTAAAGCAGTGGTGCCCACAAGTTCTATGTGGGCATTAATATTTTTTGTTGTAACAAGACAAACATTTACAAGAACAAAATTCACACTGATAATGGCTGTCTTCAATGTTTACCAGCAAACCTTCCGAAAGTGTTGGTGCTTTTCTTTTGTGAGTGTGCAGTGAAGAACGACAAAAAAATATATAAGACGAAGTTGTTTGTGTATTTTTCATTGCTAGTGCTGAGTGCAGTATTTGTGTATTAAAGAGCACAGCCCTATAGCTAAGCGCATTTACAAAAACAATTGAGTATCAAGCGCATAGGGCTGGGCACACTTGCTTTAAAGGCAGCGTTGTCAACTTTCAAAACGCACCAAAAACAGGAAAAAAGCGCGTTATTTCAAAAAAACTCACCGAATTTTGAATTTTTCTTTTCATTTTAAAAAACTCATTTTAGATTATACAAGGTATATTTTTATTTTAAAAACACGAAAATGAAACAACGTTTCCCACGGCTCTTATACTTTGAATTTGGGTCAGATAGGACCGCCTGATGGCGTGCCATAAAATTCATTCAGTAGCTAGAAGTCGTGTTTGTCAAACTTGGCCTCTAGTACGATTCTGTTACTTTTATTAAGATAATTACAACGATATTTTATCATATTTATTATTCAGCAGTATTATTTAATTAAATTCGCTGTTGATCGAAATCAGCTGTTACTTTTACTGCCTATTATCAGGTACTTAAAACAACAGCTACAGAAGCATACAATCGTTACAGTAAGAGATGAAATATGTCAAAAAAACTTATGATTATTGGATGAATAAAAGAAACAGCATCGCACTATAAGCCATCAAACTCGATTAATAGCATTTTATCACATACTGTGTAAATTTCATTTGTGTTTTCGTAAGCGAACAGCGAAAATCAGTTGGCAAGAAAGAATGTCTTTAAAAGAATTTACGAAAATTTGCAAAATTGTAACAACAACAAAAAAAAAAAAAGATGAAGTTTTGGAAAAATTTTATAATATAATTAATAATTTAGTAATTCAAAAATTACCGAAACAATAACGAATTCACGTGCTATCATAAATACGAACTTCACTATCTGTGTCTGCATTTATTGTAATTTTGACAAACTTGGCTTGATCGTTTAATAGTAAAACATGTTCTAGAAGCAGCAAATTTTATTTTTTTTTTTCTTTCGAGAATATGGATAATAAACAACAGCAAGACTGTTTTACTTTGTGCTTATAATAAGTAGCGTTTTCCACATTATTACTCCGTGTTCTGATTGTGCCTGCAAAATGAAACGTAAAATTTTGGGCGCTTGAATAAACTTTTTTCTCACATTAAAAATTTAGTTCAATTTGATTAAGTGCCACCGAAATTTAAAAAGCGCACCGAAAATATAAAAAAAAAAGGCACACCACGCACCCACTAAAGAATTTTTCGCACAAAAATATTTAAAAAGCACAAAAAACGGTGCGAAACGCACCGAATTGACAACGCTGTTTAAAGGTACACAATTGAGTAGCGCATTAAAATTAGTGAAAACTTTTGGGAAAACGAGTATTGAAATCAAAGTGCATTTCGTGCATCTTCGTCTTCAGCATGAATCAAAAATACCACACTAGGCTCTGCGCAGGTCCGTTATGTTGCTTACATCAGTGAGCTATATAATGCTATATAGGCAGTGATGTTTGTGAACTAATGCAAAAGCAAGAGAGAATGAAGAAATAACCCGTTATAAGAAGAGAGACTGAAAAAACAACAAACTATAATATCGTGTGAGGTGATGCGCAGTTGAAAATTATTTTGTTAACTTCTTGGTGCCACCTTAGTTATTTGCTTCATGCGATGAAGCAGATGTCACTTCAGTGCATTCGTTAATAAGAAGAATTGCCGCATTTGAGTAAATGAGAATCGACGAGTGATTAATAAAATGTCGATGCACCCACACATAGTGAGTATTTGGTGGCGTTTTTTCTTTTCCTCACACAAGTTGCCTCATAGCGTAAACTCATTCATTAACCAGGAAGTTCAACAGTCCTTGAATACAGATACCAGGTTATAAATTTTTTTATTTAGTCGTTTACATTGTAAACAATTAGCAGTTGGTTCCCAACAAGAGAAGAATGGGGCACCAACCCAAAGTTGCTGCGGTATGGTTAACAAAAGGGGTACATAGATCTAAAACGCTCCAAGCAGTGCGAGCGGGAATAGTGGCGTATAGAGAACCCAAGCAAATAACTCTGAGTAAAGACAGCACAATCTTCCAAGTAGAACTATACGCAGTAAGGGAAGATACTTTCCGGCAGCCGGCACAAGGGTGTAATAATAAAAACACTCTCTGGTAATCAATCAGTCCTCAAAGCTCTGAGCAGTTGCGCTTGTATGTCTTGGTTAGTACTGAATTGTCCCAACAATCTAAATGAACTGGCGAGCCAGAACTAGATTACGCTGGTCTGAGTGTCAGGACATCAGTGGCATTTTGGCAATGGCATGGCAAACATCTCTGTCAAAAACAGAGTGGAAGGGACCTTTATTGGAACCACTTCAATATTTGGCTTCAACAAAAGTGAAGAAATGAAACGAGATAAAAATCCATAAAAATTCTAAACTTTCATGCAAAGAGGTCCCAACATGCTCTAAGACTGGGTTGGAAAAGCCTCAGAAGAGGGATGTTAGTTGGTCGCCACTATCATGGGATTTTACATCGTTGGACTTCTTTGTCAGAAGATTCAGAGTGGCTGATCAATTTTGCTACATTATGAAACTCAAATAATTTTTTGTTAAGTTTATGTAATTTTTTTTTTTAAAGTAATTCATGAAGCTTTGAAAATAATAGAATTCAAATAGCCTCCACGCTCGGTGGCACATGTGCGATTGTTTTAAATCATTCAAATTTTTTGGGTTTATTTGGTAAACTTCCGGTTTGCAATAAGACCTCAAAAAAAATCAGGTGCAGTGAGCTCAGGAGACCTGGGAGGAGGAACAGTGGAATTTCTTGAAATCAGCTTATTAGGAAATTTTTGCCTCAAATCTGTCATCTTGCTGAAACCAAAGAGTGTTAGAAGGGATTCCCTTGCGGCGTAATTCTGACAAGAAACTCTTTCAATATTTTTAAGTCCCGGTCTCCATTAAGTAAGACTGTTTTCTTCGAAAAAGTAAGGACCGACAATGATTCTTGAACAAACTGCACTCCACACTGTGATGCGAAGTGGATGCAATTGCATCGGATTGAGTATCTGTGGGTTATAATTTCTCCATATTCGATCATTTTGTTTGTTAACATTGCCGTTTAAATTAAAATCTGCCTCGGCAGGCATAAAAGTGCAGTTTTCATCCTCTGACACCATTTAAATGGTCTGGCAAAATTTGGAATCGGGAATCCTAGGTTTCAGTTTGTTTGTTAATCAAATCTTATATGGAAATAAGTTTAATCCTTAGTATCTGCTGAAACCCATTTGAGCAGATAAGCTCCTTGTCGGAACTCTAGGATTAGATTGTATGGCAGCAGCTACAGCAGCGATGGTTTTCTGCGTCCGAACTGAAGCATCTCGATGATAAGACCTGCTTGCCATTGTAACACGCTCGGCATAATTCTTTACGAGTTTCAATATAGTCTATCTACTAGGAGGAGTGCCGCCAAACGTGTGCCTGTATTCTCTTGGGACGGAAACAACGGGCTCTAAAGCGTGAAAGCGTTGAACTATCCAAATTCTTGGGTGGCATGTCATAACGTCCAGTGACATAAAGTCCATGGACGTTATGACACACTTAAAAGTGTCATAAGGTCCATGGACGTTAAGACACTTTTGAAAGTGACATATTGTCCATCACGGAGGTGTCGTAACGTCCGTGGACACTATGGCACTTTGCGGAGTATCATAACGTCCATAGCTTAAGTAATAATAAAAAATGTTTATAAGTTGAAAATTTTGATTTTAATACCTTTATCATAACTATATACGAGTATATGAACGTATAGGTACACAAAGAGAAAAACGACGTTCTTTAATTTATTCTTTAATTTGTCATCGGCGCCGATTTTTCCTTCATACTTCTTTTATGAGTGATCAACCAATGCAAAGTAATAAAGATTATTAAATCCAAAAACTAGATCAGCAATTGGCATTGCACATACATATATCAGTATCTGAGGTTTTTAATATTACTATCAATACATAAAACAGTTTTCTTTCATTTGATTGCTTATCAGATAAATCAAATTACTTGTCCTTTATATTATTATAATTCCCTTTATATTAATAGTTCCTTTATAAGTAATCAATCAATGCAAAGTAATAAATATATACAATTAAATAAAAAATAAAAAAAAATATTGGAGAAGAAAGCGATTCAGAAACAAACGATATCGAAGAAAATGCTGTCAACATCAATAGTCAGGTGACAGAAATCTTAAAATGCGTTTTATGCTTGGCAGAGCTAAGAAATGCAGGTATTTTACAATTTGTTTTCCTGGTTTTCAAAATTTGGACACTAAATCTAAGAAACTTTGCCTTTTCTATAGAAAAATTTTTGAGCGTGATATACTCCCAAATATATCTCAATAAGCGATTATTTATTTTGATAATAAAGTACTTTTTACTTCTGTAAAAACTCATTTATGTAAAAAAAACTCAAATTTTGGTTTAATTTTTCAAGGGAATATTAATTCGTAGATTTAAAGAGAATATAAAAAAGGTCTGTATTGAAATAATTATTTCTTTAATCAAAAAGAGTAGAAGTGTTAATATCTTTTAGGCAATATAGGCAAGAGTTATGCATCAAAGTTTTGCAACGAAAATGTGGGCCAATTTGATAATGGGAACGGCTTTTATTGGTTCAAATTATCTAATTATGGACCTTATGACATTTTTAAAAACGACATAATGTCCATTTGCAAAGTATCACTATGCCCATGGACACTATGACATAAAAGTGTCTTATGACACTTTTAAGTGTGTCATAACGTCCATGGACATTATGACACTGGACCTTATGACATGCCACCAATTCTTGTTTCATGGACCTAATTCTCCATTTAAGTTAAACTTAAAGTTCAGTCTATAAAATACAATAATACAGGTTAGTTATGCAGGTTGTAGCAGTGGTCATCAGCCACCCTGTATTTAAAAAAAATACTGTACATCAACAAGCCAAAAAAAGGTCAGGATCTAAAGGATGCGATTAATCGGGTTATTAACGACACTGAACCTAACAGTCATTCAAAATATGGAACATTGAATAGAGAAACGCCAGTAAGACCGTAGCGAACATTTGGCTAAAATTTTGTTGGGCACATATCGCACCCTAAACATAAAAGAGTTACACTTCAAAACACTAAAATTTTCAGGAGACAAAAGACTGTTTATGTAATAATAAACGTAATATTTAAAGAAAATGTTCCGTTATAAAAAATGTTTATACTAAAGAAGGTTCTGCTATATTTTTCTTCAATTTTGTATTGCGTTTGCGAAAACATCAAAAATTTGCTTTTATGGAAAAAAGTCAGTTTTGGAAAATTTTGAGTTGTGACCCTTTTGTTTTTAGGGTGCGATATCTGTTATAATGGGTGATTTTATAAGAACTATCAGAAATTAAAAAAAAACACATAAAATTCAGAAAAATGCATGAAATATTTATTTGGATCGATAGTTGGGTCAATATAATTTAATGTTTGCAGATTATTTCATGCAAATGTTGGCCGCGGCTGCGCCTCAAATGGCATACTCTTTCCAACATTTCGGCAGGTATCTCACGAATAATGTTGGCTTCCAGTGCGCCAATCGAAGCGGGCTTGTCGCTATAGACATTAGCCTTAACATAGCCCCACAAAAAATAGTCTAGAGGCGTTAAATCGCACGATCTGGGCGGCCAATTGACTGGTCCCAAGCGTGAAATAAACTGTTCACCGAACTCGCCTCTCAATTGGTCCATTGTTTCGCGTGCTGTGTGGCATGTGGCACCGTCTTGTTGAAACCACATGTCACGCAAGTCAAGCTCTTCTATTTTGGGCAAAAAAAGTTTGTTATCATCGCACGGTAGCGCTCACCATTCACAGTAACGTTGTGATTCGCATCATCTTTGAAGAAATACGGCCCAATGGTGCCGCCAGCCCATAATCCGCACCAAACGGTTCTTTTTTGTGGATGCATTGGTAGCTCTTGCAATGCTTATGGCTGCTCTTCACTCCAAATACGGCAGTTTTGCTTGTTCACGTATCCATTCAACCAGAAATGAGCCTCGCCGCTGAACACAATTCTTTGATAAAAAAGTGGATCTTCATCTAACTGTTCAAGAGCCCATTCACCAAAAATTTGGCGTTGTGGTAGGTCGTTTGGCTTCAATTCTTGCACCAGCTGTATCTTATAAGACTGCACACCCAAATCTTTCCGCAAAATTTTCCACGTAGTGGAGTAATTGCTGCGAACGGCGCCGAATCGACAATTCACGGTCATCACCAACACTGGCCGATACGGCTGCGATATTTTCTTCAGTTCGCACTCTACGTAAGCGTGTTGGTGGTTTAATGTCCAACAATGTAAATTTGGTGCGAAATTTTTTTACAATAGCCCGAATAGAAGCCTCAGTAGGTCGATTAAACTGACCATAAAATGGAAGAAGCGCGCGATGAACTTTCTTAACAGAGCACGCATTTTGGTAATAAAATTCAATAATTTGCAAGCGTTGTTCGTTTGTAAGACGATTCATGATTAAATTATAGACCAAACTGAAGATGTTTGACAGTGACACAAGATACAAAACGTGCGTGAGCTGTCAAAACTAGTGTTGCCAAAAAGATAATAGCAAAAAAATCACTCGTTAGATGCTTCTATCATAATAAAAAACATTGAGATTATGTTCTGAAAACTTTTTACATTAAATCATTGGTTTTGGTTGGACCATCCTTTATATCGGCTAGAATTTGTTTGTAAGTGTTTATATACTCGTTGACAATTATAAAACCTAAAAGTTTGTATCTAGGTACATACCTACATACTCGTACATACGTATATATGCGCTTTCATGACCAAATCCCAATTGCTTTTCGCTTATTTATGGTTTGTCGTAAAATCAACATAAATAGGTTAAACACAAGTGTCAATGGTAAAATAATGAATTTCGTTCTTCTTCTTATTATTATTCTTCAGCTCTCTTCGAGTCGAGTGAATAGAGTGTTCAGTTTCCGTTTGCGAGTGCCAAGAAATATTACAACAGCACTGCGTCTACTAAAGAGTGAATGATAAAATGCCATTGAGTCATTGAAGCATTTGGCTGAAGAAAGTTTTTAAGAAAAGCCATTATTAGTTATGGATTTCTTTTTGTGCTTTTTTTTGTTTTTTTTTTTTTTTTTTTTGATGCGAAGACCAAAAGTAATTTTTTATGGTCATTCATCCGTCTCTTTCCATTCTGCTTTTACTAGCAAATTTACATTGGGATTAAAAAAGTGCATCTTTTTCATAAAGGACTCGAAGGAGAAACGAGAAAATGAAATGACACTCGACGCTACAAAACTGCCAGGGATAGACGACGTGTTGCATCTGTTGAGTCTTATTAATATTTCGTTCTTTTTTTTTTTTTGTCGTAAAATCTTATTGAATTATGCAGAAACAACAATTCCAGAAATAGTAATGATGGTCGACTTAAGTGATTGTGGTACTTTAAGTACTCTAAGTACGTAGTTGAAGGCGCAGGCAATGTGACACTTTCTTTAAAAGATGTCGTAGATTTTATGGAATGTCTTTGTGAAATGGTTTAACTGTAATTTCTTGGCATTCCTTGTAATGTTCCTTTTAAAACAGCTTTATTATAGAGTGGTCTCTTAAGAGTTACAAAAGCAAAATCACAAACAAACAAAGGAATATATTTATTATTAATGATTTTATTTTTTTTTTTATCTGGGACCAGTACTCAGGGGATGACCCCTACACATGCAGCGCATTGTACTGAAACTGGGAAAATAGGGTATGATGAGGAGGAAAGAGGGAGTAGTGTTCGCGAAATGTTAACGATAACAACACGAAAGTCTGAAACAAACTCTATTGCAGCATTTAAAATGTTGGAATTAAATTAGTTAAAACTGATCAGTGCCCAGTGTATATACCTTCGACACTGCTCAGATTAACAAAATTTAGTCCAACACCTTCCGCACTACGAGGTAATTAAATTCATCGAAAATAATATGAATATTGAATATATAAAGAAAACACGGACAACGGTGAAAAAAAGACAAAAACGATAAAACGTTTATGACTTTAGTGTTTAAATTTGATCTCAGCCAGGTGTCCTCCATGACTGGTAAGTACAAGGAGAAAAATATTTTGAATATTGATATCCAGGTATTCAATTGTCATCTTCGAGGCGGTCTGGTTATGCTTTTGCGTAGACCAAACCAGGGCACTTTGCTTTCTGGGGCATAGAGGAGAGCTTACGAAGCCCGTACTAAGGGCTATAATTGGCAGAATGGGGATCAGCAAGGCTCCCTGGATGTGCCTTGCAGATCGCATGGTTCTGATCATGGTTAAGGTGTCTATTGCGGCTTTCAGCACACGAACTTTGTGACTTCAAATCACATTTTTTTTTTTGCGAAATGTGAGTTTCAGCATATGTATGATTAAATTTTGAAACTCTGCGGATACTTTTGGAGCACCCTGTATTAGCTTATCTATTACCAAGACTTTTTACAGAAAACCTTTAGCACCTTAAAATGTAACCATGATTCTAAATGTCGTTGTGTGCGTCTTATTAAGGTGATTTATATAATAACAGACTTTATAATAATCTTCAACAACCTTTGTCACCTTGACCTTTCTTTAATAGATTTGTCAAGAAAAGAAACATTTTTTTAATTTTGTCACGGCGTATTAAACAATGCTAAACAACTGCTTTAAGTGTTTCGCAAAGTTTTTAATTCCCAAAGACAGCCAACGAACGCCTCAGACGAATTAAGCAGCAGATTTACTATATTTAAGAGATTAAATAAAAATAAAAAACAAAATAAAAAAAAATATGTTTTAAAACTGCTTAAAATGCCAGTGGAGCCTTTATTTGTTTTTGTTTTTTATTTGTTTCTTGCAAGTTTTTCTAATATTAATAATGCTGGCGACAATCATGATTATGGGAATGATGATAAAAAATAAAACTCATATTAATGATGACGATTACAGGAGCTAATGCTTTCCAAATAAAAAATACTGAAAAAAGTTTTATATATAAGTTTGTTCTCCTTTCCTGCCATTGCTTGCTGGTTTTATTGAAGCCGATAGATAGTTCACCTCTATGTGAAAAGTTTTTGTACTTAAAAATTCTAGCGGCCCAGTTTATTCCGTTCATTTTAACAAGAATTAATGCTTTTTATCCAACGTATAGATTTTTGTACTCCTCAAATAAAAAATGTCTTCTATTGTGCGCGCTTAATGGCGGTTGTTTCTTTTTGTTTTAGTTGCTTTTGTGGTTGTTGCTGTTGCTGTTGGTGTTGCCTGTATTGTTAACTTATTTATAAAATTTAAGTGTTATAGCAGCCACTTCAGCGCCAGTAGCTGCTTTAGTCCACTAACCATAAACGTGAAAGTTCTATTTTTTTAAAACTGGAATTTGTTTGTTAATCTAACTTTCACTAAACTGTGCACTGAGTATAAGCACTTTTTTTAATTTCCTTTTACTTTTTTTTTATTTTCTGGTTTATTACCTCATACTGTCTTAATGTTCATTGTATGTTGGCACTTTTTGTTAGCCGGCCCAGCGGTTTTTGCAAACAATGAAAACTGAAAATGTTGGTTGGTACATTATCTTTAATGGTCTCATAAAACTTAATTAAAGCCGCAAACATTATTGATCTCTCGTAAAATAGAACATCTAGTTATGGCCGTAAGTACCGGGTGATTGGAAACAATTTGACGGGCGCTGAAATACTGAAGTTTACGCCAAAAAGATTCCTATTGGAATCAGTCTAGAGAAAGCAGAGTTAAAATTAAAATGGCGTTCTTAGCAAATCCACAGATCATATAATGATCGCCATTCTTCCAATCAGATTCAACCTTTCTAATAAATTTCACTTACTTGTATCATGTGTAGATACCAGGTCGATAAGGCAGTGTTGGTGAAAAAGATTAACATCTTTAAAGCTCTTACGGCCTTATATGATGATGGACCAATTCCACGGAGTGAATTACTAACGATTCACCAGCGTTCCCGTGTGGCTTACTAGGCTCACATAGGTAGCAATTTTTGCCATATGTCATTCTGAGTCATCTGAGCAACTTCTTAATTCCCAGCAATCAATTGAAAACAAGACGTAATGAGTTAGTAGGCCGAAGCCGACTAAGAGCATCTGCTCTTAAACCAACTCACCCGCCAACCATCACCACTGGTCCCTTGCATTACAGGTATCTGTTGTAAAGGCAACAAACCCTCGGTAGGTTATTAGACCCCGAAAAAAGCTACACATCAAACAATCAACAGGGGTACTACCTCCCCCTTCCAGCGTTTTAGGTTTACACCACAGATAGAACGTTCCAGCCAAGGTAGGCATCTCAACCACGATCAACACGGGTTGAACTGCAAGCAGAACCACCCGGGCACAATGCTGATCCCCGTTCTGCCAATTTATACCCTTAGTAAGGGTATCGGCAGCCAACATAATATAAGTCATGCGGCTTCCTAGAGTTTTATTTACTACAACAAACGAAAGACTCCTTCCCCTCTTTACCCGGAAAACAGAACTACCTGTTTAGGAATACGCCAAGGCAAAACCTGTTCCCCAGCTGTCACATTAAGAACGACTTGGCCAAATATTAAAGCGGTTTTTTAGAGTCTGTTACGTCATGACCCGAGTTCAGATCCCAGTGGGTGCTGATGAGTAGTGTAGCGACTACGAAACAGCTAGTTGTGTCCCCCAGCTAAAGATTTAATTATTATTTTTATTATCTTCTTCAGCAAATTTGTATTGTAAAAAAATCCTTCTTAAGAAAAAAAACTTAAGAAAAGAAAAACTTGAACTATAACCCATTGTACAAATGTACAAATCAAAAATTTAATTTAAAAATTATAAAGTTCAACAGAAAATTCAATAAATGAATATAATAGTCTATTTACGCCAAAGCGCAATCTACTCATTCCAGATTTCAAGTCATTTCTAGTAGATTTTGAGAAGATTTCCCATACAAAATGAAAACTACTTTATGAGTAGATTTCGTCGAAATCTTCTGAAATCTACTCAGTAACAAGTGATGCAAACGTGACTTTGTTCAAACAGTACTTTAAAATACTACGCTGCAACAAAAATTACACTTTAATATGGTGTATGCAGTCTCTGGGCAACAAAAATATACACTTTAGTATTGGTGTATTCAGTCTCGGATAAAATTGTTTTGTCAAACCCTCATGTATGAATTATTTTTACGAAAATTAAATTCTGCTAGATGTCAAAAAAGGTGGTGTAAGCGATATGGATTTCGCTGTAGATTTTAATTCAAATCTACTAGATTTTGAGTCGGTGTAAATGAAGTATAAGATTAAAGATAATAATAAAGACGGAGAGTTGATTGTTACATGCCAACCAAAGCAGATGTGTTTTATTACCAGCAACATCCTCCATAGTACCTTTTAAAAAAGTCGCTTTTACAAAAAATACCTTTTAAAAAAAGTACATTTAAAAAAAAGTACTTTTAAAAAATGTACCTTTAGAAGAAATAATCTTCTGAAAAAGTACCTTTTAAAAAAGTACCTTTTACAAAAAAAATGCCTTTTCAAAATAATAACTTTAAAAAAGTACCCTCTGAAAAAAGTACTTTTAAACAAAAAGTAACTTAAAAAATACTTAAAGAACACCTTTCGAAAAAAGTATTTTTTTGTTTTTGTAAAAGAACCTTTAAAAAAAGCTCCTTTTTAAACAAGTTTCTTTTTAAAAAAGCACCTTTTAAAAAAGTACCTTTTAAAAAAAGTACTGTAGTAAGAAACTACCTAATGAAAAAGTACCTGTTAAAAAAGTGCCTTTTAAAAATTACCGTTTAAAAAATTAACTTCAAAAAAAGTAGCTTTAAAAAAATAACTAAAACAGAGCATTTTATTTAAGTAACTTTTAAATTAAAAAAAGTTATGTTTATAAAAATACCTTCTTAAAATTTACATTTTAATAAAGTGTCTTTTAACAATAGCAAAAAAGTAACTTTAAAAAAGTAACTTTCAAAAAACACTTCCTATAGAAGTACCATCAATAAAAAGTACGTTTTACAAGGAGTTTTTAACAATAGCATCTTTTAACAAAACTGGCTTTAATATATGTACGTACAGGTATGTAAAAAATTGCTTAAGAATATCTTTTATAGAGCAATCTATTAAACAAAATAGCTTTGAAGATAAAATATTATTTAAAAAGATAAACAAATTATTTTTAGAAAAAAACTTATAAAAAAATTACATTAAAAATATAATCTTTTGGAAAGGAGACTTTTAAAATAAAGTAACCGTTAACAGCAGTATGTTTTAAAAAAAGTGCTATATAAAATTGAGCATTTAAAAAAAAATTATCTATTAGAGAGGAACATTATATAAACGCACCCTTTTGTAATAGTACTTTTTAGTGCTTCTTAACATGTACGAGTATGCCTTTAAAAAAGTGCCTCTTAATAAGTTATAATAATACTCGCCGGGGTATACTCACTCGGATATCCAGGAATCCAAACACTCGGGAATTTTCAATATTAAAATTATAAATTTATTTTCAGTTTTTCAATAAAATAATTTTAAACTTTACAATAAGGTTTTTCACGGAAACGCAAAAAAGAAATTTAAAAAGTATAACCAGGAGATAACCGTGCAGCAACTTGTCACCCAGACACACGGAACCAGAATGACTTCGCTCGCCAGAAAATGAAAAGATTTCTGAATATTAGTGTATTAGTAACTACAACGCCTGAGACCTATGGCCATTAGTGTCTCTGTGCACTACTGCTACGGTGCCTGGGTTCTATGGCTATTGGTAACCAATAGAGACCCTGTGCCCCACTACATGAGTTGAGTTTGTGTCCGTAATGTGGCTGCTAGCGAAGCTATTACAAACTTGCGTCTAGCTATCCACACACGAGCACAACCAAAGCCCAACTGAAATAGTACCCAGTGGTGTAGGGGACTAGTTCCGAACGTGTAGATTCGCTACAATCTACCATACATGTATTTGAATGGCGAATTTAACACGGGCTTGTCATTAGAGGTGGCGACTAACGCGTCTCTGCATTACCTTTCACCATCTCAAGGGTTAGCTACAAGTTTCTACATATAGTACCAGACCTGAGGTGCAATCCTTATTCTAGTCACTAGTAGCCATCGAAATAACTAGCCCCAGAAAACTACCACATTCGCCACCCTCCTTCGCTACCCATATTAAAACCATTTAAATTTTGTAAACAGTCAAATTACATAAAATTTTTTGCGTAAAGGCAATTGTGGTTATAAAACCAGACTATAAATTATACGAGTAATACAGAAAATGAAAAATTCCGATATCGGTAAATATATACCCTAGATGTAGCTTAAACCAATTTTTCCATGAAAGAAAATTTTTAACTTAAAACTATAAAAGGAGCTTACTATAATACAAAAAATGAAAATTTCTGATATAGGAGATATAGCCTAAACCGATTTTTCTATGAAAATTTCCTTGCAAGATTACCATTTGGGCATGGCGATTACAAGGCAAAAACAATATTCTGCGATATCTGTGCATTTACATATATCCTAGTATATTCAGTTCAAATTTCTAATATATGGACTATATATTTAAGTGACTATCGTGAAAGGGGTTTTAGATACAGCCCAGCCAAATAAACTACACCCTTACTAGTTTTATCTACTTTTTTTAAATTCAACACTTTCTAAAAAACACGTGGTTTTTCATTATATTACAAATGCTACTGAAGTTTGTTTTTAGCAAAGATAATGTTATGATCCTAAACTTTTTGTTGTTTTAACAACGGGAGTTTTGCATTAACATAATTGCTCTCAGTGACAAACATTGTATGCGCCGTAGAAAAATAGGTGCGTTATGCATTAATTAACGATAGCTATTAGCTATCGAATAGTGAATAGCAATTGCTGGAACTGCTGGTGAATAGGCACAGATATACTAGCCGTATGGCATATCCTTTCGTTAGCGATTTTAGTGCATAGACAGAACACACCTACCACTTCGCTAGCCACATTTGGCAATGGTTTCTGCATGTACTACTGGGTAGCAACACACTGACCAGAGAATTAATGTTAGTTTTGATCAAAGCTTAGCTTAAACTATAACGCGCATGTGTGTATGAGTGTCAGTGTGTGAAACATTGCTGCTGCTTGGTTCTCAAGCACTGTTAACTGACAAGAGAATTCTCTTTAAATAATGTTTAAAAAATTATTTCCGAATTTTAAGAAATGTTAAGGGTATTGCATTAAGAGAAAAATTTGTAGGTACAAAATAAAATTTGGAAATTTCATAAAGATAATAAATTGTTAATTCATTCCCTTTTGGGGTTTCTTTGTAAAATTATAAAAAAATGTAAATGTATGTAACGAAACATCATTACAAACTGGGCTGTTCTGCAAATCCCTTTTTGTGAAAGTGATTTGAAATCACAAAAAAAGGTGTTCTGCACACAAAATATTTTTGATTTTTGTGATTTTAAATCGGTTAGCTAACTTGCAATCAATTTGAAATCACATCCCAATTTTTGCACGCACTTTATTATGAATTTTATAATTTATTACATTAATAAATAACTTAATGTGTTTTCTATTGATTATTTAAGTAAAATCATTTATTTTATACGAAATAATAAATTAAATTAAGAAAAAACTAGATACGCTCATTTTGTTGCAAAATTTGTTGAATTATTTTGTAATTGCTTGCTATTGGTTTATTTTATTTTACCTTTTATATTTATTAGAAGGAATTAACCTTATTTTGCAAATAATACCGCGAATAAAATATTCAACCTGAAAAAATATCAGTAAATTGAACCAAAAAAACAGCTGTTTTTTGTGCTTTAGAAGAGTGTAAATCACATCGAAAATCTCAAAAAATTGTGATTTGCAGAACAGGCACAAATCATATTTGTGCTTTTGAAACGGCATGTGCTTTGAAATCACGTGATTTTTAGAGCATGCCTGAAAGTCAACCTTTTTACGAGTATGAGCGGCCGTACCTGTTAAAATAAAAGCTTATGAAAATATAAATTTTTAAAAACGAATGTTTTTTTAAAAAAGTGCCTTCTGAAAGGTGTCTTACCTTTTAAAACCAGTACATTTTAAGAAAAGCACGTTCTAAAATAGTACAGTTCATAGAGAATTATATATTTTGTACAATAGAAGGACATTTGAAAGGTAGTTCAATAAGTTGGCAATTTACATTTAAAATATGTGTTTTGTCAATAGAATAATAAAAAAAATCCTTTTGAAATTGTATTTTGGAAACACTGTAGAAAACCAGCTTTAAAAAATATTTGGAAAAAGCATTAAAAATATGTTATAGCTAAGATTTTTAAGCTTGAAAAGGATACTTCCAAAAACGCATTTTAATAAGAGAACTCAAAAAACAAACAAAAAAATGATGTTATCAAAAAATTCTTCTTAAATAAAATATTTGCTAGAAAGACTCCCACCCCGCCCGGCCCCGTTTGGGGCTTATTTTTTTGCTGACAAGTTCTTTGGAAATCTAGCTTTCCTCGCCAGCTTTACTTGTAAATGTTTTCAAGGTGCTTGTGTTTATTCTAGCAAATGTTTATACTCGTATTTATTTATGTTTCTGTGGAAATGTTTTTGTATTTGTTTACTGATGCGCAGATAGACCTGTTTTTGTTTTTCGTTTTTCCTCTTTTTTCTCTGTTTTGCGATAAATTTCGATGACAACAAGAAATTTTAACTTTACCAATCATTAAATTTTATAAACTTTTCTAAATGAATGAACTTTTTTTTTATGAAGTGTATGGAGGAGTACTGCGTTTCGATGATAAAATTAAACAACGTGGAAAAAATGTTTATCTCGTCTTATGTGTGAAAATCGCACGTCAATCAGAAGATTTAATTATGAAAACATACAACAGATGTTGGAATTTAATGTTATGGGGTGTAAAATTTAAAATTTTTATTTTAAACTTGCGCCAGCAAAAACATTTAAGGGTTTAAAATATATTCTATGCTTTTAATCGACATGAATAAATGAGGCTGAATTTCAAATATGTTAATGGCACCATTTACTTTAAACTGTACAAACAAATATTGTATTTTTTTTTTGTTTCTTTTTCATTTGTTTCAGCAGATTGAAACAAATGAACTCAAATGAAGCACGAAAACTTAAATCTACGCCAAAATAGCTGCAGTAGATGTCGTAAAACTCACATTTGCGTGCGCTAATGCGCATGAAATACAAAACGTGTTTGCAAATGTAATTGATAATTTATGGTCACATACACCAAAACAATTTATAAACAAAAAATGTTATTTACAACAAATAAACGAGTAGAATTTAAGTTTCTACTTTTCACATCTACTTACATACATGTCTGCATGTACGTGTACGCATAATATCACAACACACACTAATAAATAAATAAAGTTTTATTAAGATGCCCATCAAATGGGTAACCGACTGACTTGAAAAAATCTTTTTGATAAATTGCAAGTAAACGTTTTATCATTTAGCTTGTTTTGGAAAAGAGCCCTCAATAGATGTTACTTTTTGTAACACAGACTTATGGTAATTAAGCAATTTATATACGATCATATTTTTGAAGTAGTTAATGGAAAATTAATAAGAACAGAGTGATTTTTCAGAGTTACACAAGTTTAAATGATAAAAAAATGCAGTTTCTGCCGTTAAAAACGCTTTGCGGCTTCTTTAATTTTAAATAAAATAAAGACACCAATAAAAAATTATAAATAGCCTGTTTTCTATGTTTCCCAGCTATCTATATGTCAACGTTTCATAGGAGCTACCCTAATCATCAGCAGACTTTGGAAGTTTTTGAAAGATATTCTCAAACATTCAACTTTATATCCCAACAATCTAAACAAATTGTTGAGAATTTAAAAAGTAAAATGCACTGAAAATAGTTTGTGAGCAATGAAAATGAAAATATTGTCGTTCCACAAAATCCTTAATAAAAACTTTATTTTTCATGCGTGTTTTTTTTTCAAATTACGCTTAAAATGTTGGTAACTAAACTATTTGGTAAAAAAATAAAACATTCCAGATCTTTACTACAACGTAGAAAAAAAAATTAAATAAAAATGAAAAATTTTGAAACAAACTTTAGTGTATTCAATTATTTTTTTCTGTCTTCTTTGATCAAGAGTTATTGATCGCGGCAATTATAGTTATAATTATAAAATAAAAATATTTCTTGGCTTTAGCCAGGATTGAACTCGAGCTAGAGGGATGGTACCAACCCATCATCACATAATATTAGAAATATTAAATAAGCAAATTTTGAACTTAAAGGTGCCATAACTCAGCCACTTATTTTCAGATAGAGATTCGCACTATATCGACGGAAAGGTATTCAATTAACTTTTCAACGATATGCCATTTATCTTCATTGGACATTTTGGTTGGGCTCCACAAGGGTTTGTGTCGGAACATATACCGAAAACCACATATATACCGTTATCTAAAAAACGGTACTTAGAAAAAAAATTCCAGCGTTTTTCGTGTTCAGTAGGTTCCAATTAACTTATCTAGGCAGTTGGCGTTCTTGGTATTTTTTTGGCTGTAAGCCCGTGTTATACATGTATAGAAATAAATTTTTAAAAAATAATCGTTATCAAATACATATCACTCTTTTATTGCAACATAGTCATAACTACAAAAAGCTTGTTTCGAGAAAAAAATACATTTCCAATTTTTAGTTTCCATACAAATCTTAGAAAGTTTTTTAGAAAATATCTCCTAAAGGAAACAGTTTAATAGTAATTTGAATAAATTTTTGGCACAATTTGAAAAGTAGTACTGTTAATAATTCGGTATTGTTAATTCGAAAAACTCATTTTTTGCGATATGACTATGTTGCAGTAAAGGAGCTATATATTGATTATTTTTTTCTTTTTAATTTTTTTACTTTTTTATATTACTTAAAAAATGTAACAGATTTGTATATTACTTTAAAAATTGCGTTGGCAATTTGTTAGCATTCTCTACAAATTGCATCATGGCACTATTAATAATTTAAAAAAAAATGTCTGATAATATAAAATAGAGCAAATTTTTTAAAATTAAAGTTTAGTGAAGATATCGTTGGATATTGTCACATATGTAGTCGTCGATGACATGGTAGAGCAAAATGTTCTGTACATAATCGTCGACGATGCGGTGAGGGAAACTATCGCTTGTGGTGTTGCCTGATTTCGTGTCCATTGATGCGAAAATTTCGTCAACGATTTGTTTGAGGTGTCGTCAACATGTCTTCCACGATTTTCTATTGGCTTGTAGCCACCGTTTAAGATGTATTTAAGACATGGCCAACTGGGATAGTTGGATGTTTCCCTTTTTGAGAGAGAGAGAGAGAGAGAGCGCGAAAGAGAGTTAACTTTGTTCGGAACAATTTTAACTTAATTGGTTTAATTTTTTGTTTTGTTCCGAACCAAGTGCATTGTGTTGCCAGCTACTTTAATTTTGCAAGCAAAATTTAACTGTTATATGTACATATACGAGAGTTGATCGAAAAATAACCGTTATTATAATCACTCAGCCACCGAGCATTTAATTATTTTCTATCTATATTCATCTTATATTTAATCACATGTGCATTTTGTTAATTGCCCACATTGTTTGTACAGCGTTTGCTGTCTCAGAACTTGTCTTCTTCAATCAAATTTTTATTATAAAAAATCCTTCTTAAGAAAAAAAGGAAAAAACTTGAATTATAACCCGTTGTACAAATGTACAAACCAAAAATTTAATTTAAAACTTATAAAGTTCAACAAAAATTCAATAAACTGTTATTTAAAATTTTTTCAAAAAGTATTTATTTCATCATCAATAACTATCAAGTCCCCTTCAAAATAATCTCCCTTAGATATAATACACTTATGCCAGCGTTTTTTCCAATCCTTGAAACACTTCTGAAACGCTCTTTTTGATATCGCCAACAGCTCCTGTTTCGATTTTTCCCTTACTTCCACAATCTCAATCTCCTTTCCTTTCATCGGTGTCTTCAGTTTTGAGAAGAGGAAAAAGTCAGCTGGGGCCGAGTCCGGTTTTGTTTTTGCCCAAAAATTGACGCACAAGCATCGATGTATGAGTTGGTGCGTTATCATGGTGCAAAGTACATGATTGTTTTTGTGTTTTAACAATTCTGTTAATAGCTTCATGGTAGTATTTCTTATTGTTCGTACGACCTTGTGGCAAGAATTCATTATGCACCACGGCATTGAAATCGAAGCAAATAGCTCTTTTCGTTCTTGGCTCTTCTGGACGCTTCCAGTGGAATGATTGGGCTTTGGTTTCAATGTCATAGGCTTACAACCATGATTCGTCAGCAGTTATGACCTTTTTGAGAAAATCTGGATTGTCTTTGACCATGTTCAGCAACTCCTGAGCGAAGTCCATGCGACGTTGTTTTTGCTCAAGCACGTTGTCTTGGTGGTCATTTGTGGCCGAAAATCATGCTCAACTAGATTACGTCAAATCTCTTGTCGACCAGTGGTATTAGTGTAAAAGAATAACCAATATTCACTAGGAATATTCTTCTCATTAATGAAGCATGTCCTTTCATCGCTTCTTTTTACCTTCTCTTAGTATTCAGCCTGATCGCCGAGAACATGGTCACTTCCTTCACAACGAGATCAGCCGGTAGGAAATGCTTGTTTTATAGCAGAAGTGTCCAAGCTCTAGGCGCTTGATGCTTAATTGTTTTTATAAAAGCGCTTAGCTATAGAGCTATGCTCTTTAATAGACAAATACTTCACTCAGCACTAGCAATGAAAAATACACAAACAACTTGCTCTTATATATTTTTGTCATTCTTCACTGTACACACACAACCTCCACGAACACTAATCCATCTTTTCTCCTCTGCATATGTAGGGGCCATCCCCTGAACACTGGTCCCAGAACAAAAAGGGAAAAGCAACACTTTCACATGCTTTGCTAGTAAACATTGACGACAGCGATTATCAGTGAAGATTATGTTTTCGTAAAGATGTTCTGCTGTCTACAACAAAAAATATTAAATAAAAGTAGTTTTCCCTTAAATGTACTGGTGTTTGCTCTTCCATAAAGAACTTTTGGGCACCCCTGTAATATAGTATCTTTAATCGTTTTAACAAGACGACTATTCACAATATTCAGAGTTACTTGCTGTAGGAATATTACACTGGTATATATATTTATATATATTGTATACAACAACGATGTCAAATATGATGATCCATTTATTTTTATCATACCGACCCCGTGTGTAGTTGTAAAATTTACTACATGTCGCTCCTTTATTGCAACATAGTTATATCGCAAAAAAGCTCGTTTCGAGAAAAACGCATTCAAAATTTTTAGTATCCATACAAGTCTTAGCAAATTTTTTGAGGAAATATATCCTAGAGGAAACAGTTTACAAGCAATTTGAATAAATTTTTGGCACAATATAAATGGTAGTACTGTTAACAATACTGCATTGTTAACTCGAAAAGCTCATTTTCTGAGATATGACTATGTTGCAATAAAGGAGCGATGTGATGTCAGAACTCTCAAGACTTAAAGCAACATTTTTATAAGCTGTATACATTAGGCCCATTTCTTTGAAGCTATATGTTCAACAGGAATCATTTTTCAAAAACTTTACTAGAAAGAATGTTAAATTTATATACAGCAGCACTTATCTCGAATTCAAATGTGCCCCATGTGGCTTGCAACGCTCACACAGACCGCAACTTTTGCCATAAGTTTGTACCCATATTAGCAAACCATTTGCTGAAGAGCTCGGACCTTCCAATCCCTATTGCATGCAATTTTCCAGATAGTCAATGGGAAACAAGGCTTATGACTTGGTGAGCCGAATTTCACTAAGAGAATTAGCCCTTAACCAACTCACCCGTGTAACCACTACTACTGGTACTGTTGCAAGACAGCAGCACCTCGCGGTTTATTATCCTCCAAAAACCGGTATACACCCAAGCTATCAGTGAAATGAATTCTCTTCCCGCGATTTTCGGTTTAAACCACAACCATCACACTCCAGCTAAGGCAAGCACCTCAAGCATGCTCAGTGCCGAGATGGTCTGCAAGCATAACCTCCCGGAGGCTTTGCAGATCCCCGTTCTGTCAAGTAACACTGGGACTCCTAGAGTTTTATTTCCTACAAGAATCTAGGAGCTCCTACCCTCTATATCCTATAAAGCAAAGTACCCTGATGGCAAATCCTGCTCCCCAGAAGTACTTTACTAGAAAGAAAAAAGAAAAAAAAAATTTTTATTTTATTTTTTTTTTCTCTTTTGTATTCTTTTGTATTCGTATTTGTGGTAACTGCAGCCTTCCTAATTTTCTCAGCTGTAACTTATCTTGTAAGTGCAAGAATAAATTTTCAGGTAATCGTCTGCTCTTTTCAGAATGTGCTTAATGCACTCACAGTCAATTAAGCACATTTACTATGTTGCATAAAATAGCACCTGCTTCTGTTCGTTTTCGTTTGATAAATGAATTGTAGGAATTAAAAAAATGAGAGGAAATGAAATAACAAATACATACATATGTCTGTGTTTTACAATTGTAACAATTTTACTCCCTTGTAAATGTTGCTTACAAAACAACAACAACAACAAGATCTTTAGCAGCGCTTGGTGGACATACTTAAAACACTATTATGCCCCATAAAAATCCGGCTAATAAATGAAATTTTTTTGTTTTTATATAAAATTTGTTACAAAAACTAGTGACTAACTGGCAGGAATGTTACTATTCAGGCCTACAAATAGGTATGTACAGCTTAGCTGATATAAAAAAAAAAAAAATCCTGATTATAATATATTTTTGTGTTAAATTTGCTGGGCATTAGTAGAATTTAGAAATTGGAAAAAAGTCATTGCTATTCCAGGCAAGTACCACGCTTTAATGGTTTAATTGTGCAAAGCACTTTAAACTGAAATAACAACAATAATTTATACGTGAAAGAAACAGCAACTAAAGGGTGATACCTCTTGAGGTTTGATTTATAATACAAAACAAAACACATAAGCTTTAAACACATTGAAGCCAGCAGGCAACCGTCTTCAATATGTCAAATATAAAATGCAAGGTCTGATCAAAAAATAACCCTTATTTATTTATTAATTATTGGTACACCCATACAACAAGACTCAGAGTTTTTTGATTATAGTATGGGTTTTACAAATCGTTATTTTCAAATTTAGTGAGTTATGCATGTTCGATCTCCGCAGTTTTCTGTTATGTTGCTACACATATCTGTTATATATTGGCAATATCTGCCATTTCAGATTGTCAGTTTGTTTTTGACAGATAAAAAGGTTAGTCATGTTTTGGTGTGCTCTTCTACTACAATGAGCAGGACCCAAGTTCAGTTGTGGTATAAGTGGTGTAAGGAAGGCCGAAAAGATGTCAATGACGATGCTCGTCCTGGTCGCCCGAGCACGTCAAAAACTGATGAAAATATTGAAGCAGTGAAGAAAATGATTTTGGATAATCATCGAATCACTATCAGATTCGATGACGTCTCACAAATTCAAAAATAACATGTATTTTGGGTTAAATTTGACGCACTTTTAACGTAGCCTAAGCGATTTTTAAAAATTTTGAAAAAAATTTTAAACATTTTTTACATTATATGTGTCGTTTTAAGCCTAGGCAATGGAACGGATTTAATGAAATTTCGATAAAAATATGACATCTCACAAATTCAAAAATAACATGTTTTTTTGGGTTAAATTTTACGCACTTTTAACGTCATGTTGGCATATCGTTCAACTCATGCCAAGCAATTTGTACGAATGTTTTAAGCATGAAAGGCGCGGCAGTGAAGACTCTTCCGAAATTGCTAAATTTTGAGCAAAGAAACCATCGCATAAACTCAGGAGCTGTTGGACAGCGTCAACGACGAACCAGATTTCCTCAAAAAGGTGACGGATCATGGGTGTATGGCCATGACATTGAAATCAATGTCCAATCATCAAATAGAAGCGTCCAGAAGAGCTGAGACCGAAAAAATCACGTCAGGTTCGATCAAATGTGAAGGCTCTGCTCATTGGTTTCTTCGACTGCAACGGCGTGGTGCATCATGAACTCTTGCTACAAGGTCTTACGATCAATAAGGAATACTACCTTGAAGTTATGCGACGTTTGCGCGAAGCAATTCGTGAGAAACGCACAGAATTGCGGAAAAAACAATCATGAATTTTTTATTTATTTATTCATTCATTTGTCTATTGAAATATTCCTTACAGACATTAATAATATGTTAATATGTACGTGTGTATATAAATATTAAAATATGTAAAAACAAAATAATTAGCAGGTATAAACAACAAAGAGAAACGTTATGAATTTAAATAGACAATGATTGAATTCTTTACAACATTTAGATATAATGAAAAATCAATTAGTTCAAACAGTTGGTTGAACTGCATACACACTCTCCTGAGAGGGTCAGCATCAACATAATTAACTCTGGAAAATTCCACAAATACCGGGATGAGCGTTGAGGAATGTTAAATGAAATTTCACTACCCAAAAATCCAGATCTAATATCACCATTAATAAGTTTCAGAGCAAAAGAAATGTTGAGCATAGTTCTACGGCTTTTCAAAGTAGGTAGCTTGATGAGAGCTAGACAAGCCATATACGATGGCAAATTTTGAGGGTTGAAGCGTAACGCTCGAAGGCAAAATAACAGAAACTGCTTTTGCACTGACTCAATTGCCTTTAAATGAATCTGATAGATAGGGTCCCAAATAATCGATCCATATTCTAATATAGGACGAACCAGTGCAGTATATAACGTTTTCGCAATGTACGGATCTGCGAACTCTTTGGACCAACGTTTTATAAAACCCAGTGTACCCCTGGCCTTATTTATAAAATACCTAAATCCATTATATTGTCCACGGTATCAATTTTATAACCATTTAGAAAATAATTAACGATATTCGGATTGTTTCTACAAAAGCGCATTTGCTTGCATTTTTTAAAGTTAAGCTCCATCAGGTTGACTTTACACCAACTATAAAACGAATCTAAATCCATTTGAAGAAATTTATGATCCAAAAAGTTATTATAACATAGGAAGATTTTTACGTCGTCTGCATACATTAGAACATTTGAAAACTTTATTACATCTGGCAAATCATTAATATACAGCGAAAATAGCAGTGGTCCAAGATGGCTCCCCTGTGGTACACAGGAGGAAGGTACTTGTATATTTTTTGAAATTACGTTTCTGAAAATTACATTTTGCTTCCTGTCCGACAAATATGAAAATAACCATTTTAAAGCTTGATTTGTAAAACCCAATATTTGCAACTTCTTTACAAGAAGTGAATGATTCACTTTATCAAACGCTTCGCTGAAATCAGTATAAATTACCTCTGCTTGTTTCTTTTGAAATAGTCCTCAATTTACAGCGATAGTGAATTGGAACAAATTCATGGTGGTTGAGCATCCTTTTTGAAAACCGTGTTGATGTGGAGATATTATACTCAACACATGAAAACACAACTGCTAAGTTTTGCAATGCCACGGTAATTTTCAATATCTGCTTTGTTGCCTGATTTAAACAGAGGAACTATGTTGGATGTTTTCCAAATAGTTGGGACGAAACCAAATCTGGTCGATATGTTAAACATAATAGTCAACGGTATGGCTATTGCTTCAGCACAGTTTATCAAAAGACAGCTGCACCTTGATAACGCTTGTGCGTGAGTTTTTGGCCATCAACAAAAACTGTTATTATGCCTTAACCCCCGTATTCACTGGACTCGGCCCCCGCTGACATTTTACCCTTCCCAACACTGAGGACACACGTTTTCCTGCGATTGAGGTGATAAACGAGAAATCGAAACAGAAACTTTTGGCGATATCAAAAAGCGCATTTCAGAAGTGTTTCAAGGATTGGAACAAACGCTGGCATAAGTTTATTATATCTGAGGGGGATTATTTTGAAGGCAACAAGATTGAAAATAACAGTTATTTTTTGGTCGCATTTAAATACAAACAATTATTTTCACAACAGCAGGATGACACGACTGCAGGGTGTTGTCCTTGCTGAAGTTTGTGGCGCAGTCGAATTAAACTAATTTCCATTTTTAAATATTTGTTGAATTCACAAACTCAATCGTATCGTGTATCGATGTATTTGGAGAGAAAATTTCAAACACAAAACTTCAAAGCAAAAACAGGGGGCTAATTCTGTCATTCGTGATCGAAATTACTATCGAGTAGAAAATAGTTTCGATATCGTGTAAATTTCTAATGATGTGACTCGTTACGTAACGAGTCGAATTATCACTTCAGTGTTGCAAAATACTGACAAAATGTGTTTTCTAACACTGCCGAAAATTGTATGTATTGGCATACTTTGTTTACATGTTGTACATTAAAAAATAAATAAACACACATATGTACGTTCACAATAACAATTCATTTAAATCAGTCATGTATGCATGTTTGCACATTAAAAAGTAAATAAATAGAAATAATAATTCAATAAATATGTATGTAAAAACCAACCATTTAACTATGTATACGCATATTTATATATGCATTTCTAAAAAAAAAAAAAACAAAAATAAATTCTTGAATGTCGACTCTGAAAAGAAGTTGCGTAAATCTTTACTTGCCTCAACTAACGGTATTGGTTTACATTTGTTTATAGAGGTTATTCATTGTTAACCACGTGGAAACTTCCTATGTGAAGGCATAGGTCGTTATAGTTAGTCACAGCGACGCTACAAAAGTACTGTTAATACCATCTTGGGCATTATGGTCTTTGTCACCCCGCCCATGCTGTGCATCCTATACATTGCAAATTTACTTTGCAACTGTATAGTTACTAAATAGATAAATAATAAATTCTTGAATGTAATAACATGTGACTTCAAATATAAGTTTTTGTGTTCTTAGCAATACTCATCTTTATATACATCATATTAATTTACAAAAGCCTTAAGAACTAAAAACTCTCAATTTAATTTAACTACTATTGCTAAAAAAAACAATCAAAACAAATTTTTAATTTACATTTCTTTTGTGTTTTTCTGTTTGGCTGGTTTTTGATAGTACTTTTGCTTACGAGTAAAAAATGCACGGTTGCATTCGAATGGTTACTCGCTATCGAATGCCATCATTAGAAATTTCGAAACCTTTTACTCGATATCGAATGAGATAATCCCAAAAGTGTAAAAACTCGCGCATTCGAGCAAAAACTCGCTCGTAAGCGAATGACAGAATTAGCCCCCAGTTTTCAAATATATTTTTTGTGAGTAGAATGTTTGTGTTTGAAATTGTCTCTCCAAATACATCGATACACGATACGACTGAGCTTGTGAATTTAACAATTAATTTATTAATGTTTTGTTGAACTTTCTAATTTTTTAAAATTAAATTTTTGTTTTTATACCGATCTTTGAACGTTTTTGCCCATAAAACCAAGAAAACAACATGCTTTATGGAATTATGTTTAATAAAATTTAAGTTAGCGTCCAATAATATTGCCACATTCAAGATTGTAACAACATTTTCTAGTGGTTAGTCCCCCAAAAAGTAATTTACCTGCATATGATTTCCTCTGTAGAAAGATATATGTTTACATTTTTTCAAGCTCAGCTCCATTATATTAGTGTTGAAACATGCCAAAAATGAATCCAAGTCTTATTGAAGTAGACCCTGAGCTGTATAATGGTTATAACTCCGAAAAATTTTATCATCATCTGGGAACATTAAAACTCTCTGCACTGCACTACATATGTAGGAGTCATGCCCTGAGTTCAGGTCCAAGATAAAAAAACAATGGCACAAGCTGACTACCTTGTGGTACTCCAGATAACACATCGACTTGTGCCAAGAATATGCCAATCACACCGCAACTCGATTTAAGACGGGTGTACTTAGATCATTGAAAAAGGCGCCGGTTGCAGATCTCTGGTAGTGACTACGAAACAGCTAGTTGTCCCCCAGCTAAAGATTTGATTATTATTTTTATTGTCTTATTCATTCAAAAATCATTGCTTTCAGCAAATTTGTATTGTAAAAAATCCTTCTTAAAGTCAAATGTCTCTCCATGATGACTTACCAAATGATTTTATTTTATTTATTTATTCATGTCTATGGATGTAATATCCTTACAGACAGATATTGCTACCAACTAATTATTACATTCAAAAAAGTACATTGCAAACACTATATATAAGAGTCTTAAAAAAGCATTTAGAAAGGCAATAATTTTACATTTTACAGATAGATAAATATATATCTAAAGAAAAGTCTATAAATTTATAATATTTGTTAAATTGACTGCAAATCCTCCTAAGTGGATCAGCATTTGCATAATTAGATCTAAAGTAATTAATATTTAACAACTCGTAGTGTCTAGATGGACGATTAGGAACCGTCAATGCAATATTGTTGAGTAGAAATATTGAAAAAATGTCACCGTAAATCAAATTTAAAATAAATGATATATTCAACATAGTCCTACGACTTTTAAGAGTTGGCAGCTTAATAAGTGAAAGGCGACTGCACGCAGAGAAAAAGCACTTTCGAATATTGTTGTGGCAACGTTAGTATTTACTCTGTCATAATTTGAATTATTGCTGGTAACACTGTATTATCGTTTTTAATATGGCTTTATTCACTCTAAACATAGTAATATTGAAAATTATACATTTCTACTGTTATATTTCTATCATTTCAAAATATGGTTTAATGCAATAATAATATTTTAAAAGCCATTTGGTATACAACAATAGCTTTTAGAGTATACAATAATAGACTATTATTTTTAAACGTGTGTGTGGTTATTATTTGTATAGGCAACATATGTGCGCTTAGAAAATATACTAACTATCGTTGTTTTTATGAAAATCTTTGACAAATGCAATTATAATAATTTTGGACGAATCAGTTTGTCGTGTGTAACATGCATTATTGATTTTATTAGTAAAAAATGTAAGTGTGTAATTTCTGGTGCAAATAAATATAAACATAAAATAAATATTCGATATCGAAAAGGTTTGTATAATAATTGATATTAAAAAATACTTTTAACGTTTTTGTATGTATGTATTTTTGCAGATTTATGGGCCAGAGAAAACATGCAGCAATATTTCCAAAACATCTTAGTTTTTTTCTATTCTATTTTTCAAAATATTTTTTAAAAAATATATTGAACTTCAAAATATTGTTTAAAAAAATATATTGAATGAATTACATAAATGTGGTTTTAATTATGGAAGTAACGTATGTGTGCATGTATGTGTATTTATGCTATCATGTAATTTTGTGGCCTTCAACATTACTACGATTGACTGTGAAAATAGAATTCACAATTATTCAATAACATGGGTGGGATTGATAATATTATATCGTTGGGCATGCCAGTAAAATTTTCCATTAAATTTAAATTTTTACAATAACAGTATTAGTCATGATACAATTTTTGGAACTTTTACCAAATATATGGTTATATGGTATAATTTCGGTTTGTGGCTGTACTATGTTTTGTAAATAAACTGAAGATTAAAACCATATTATGTGGTTGTGTTCAACCATAAAATTCAACAATAGTATTTTGCCCTTAAAATATTGTCATATCAACCATATATTCTCTTCTACGTGTGGTGTACGATGGGAGATCAAGCGGATTCCAATGAAGAGTGTGAAGACAGAAAAGCAAAAATTGCTTCTGTACGGATTCAATGGAGTCAACATGTGTCTTATAAGATGGATCCCAAACTACAGATGCATATTCCAAGACGGGTCTGACCAGGGAAGCGTACAACTGCTTCCTAACATAAGGGCCTTTAAGCTCCTTAGCCCAACGTTTTATGAAACCAAGGATACTACGTGCTTTGCCAACAGTTAACGAAATATGGTTAATAAAGTTAAGCTTAGGATCTAGGAGAACTCCAAGATCCGAAATTGAAAACACTCTTTCCAATTGCTGATTTCCCAGAGAATAATTCACATTAACATAAGAAACTCTGTGGAAAGTAATATATTTACACTTGTTAAAATTCAGCTGCATCAAATTTTTATTACACCGGGTATAAAAGCTCTCTGGATACTTCACAAAATGGGCAAGGCAGCTTGATATGATGAGTCATGCGTAGTCCGACAAAAAACGACTATTAAAAATCAAACCTCACTGTGAATCACCCGATATAAGAAGAACAACTACAGTTATTTTAACAACAGCAACAGAGAGTTTGATCGAATACATTGGGGAAAAGGTAAAACACCTAAAGCTGTATTGCCATTAGTTGCAGCATTAAATTGCAAATTATTTCGACAGTTCACAGGCAATTATACGCTTCACTTAATCCTCATACAATCGTTCCTATACCACCCACATAGCACACACACATACACACACATGTGCACACGTTTTAATGTGTTTGTGAGTTGGCCTGGCTATCAATTGATAATATACCTCTAGCAAATGCCCATTTTCATGGGAACGTATAGTATGTTGGAGACGAATAAAATACATTCGTATGTCCATACAACTGTATGATTGTGGATTGGCATTAAAACAATATTCGTTTATTTAGGCAAAATACATTAATACAAACGAATTATGGCGCGGACATGGAACAGATGACAAATTTGCAACCGCCGATCCGCCTTCAGAAAGTGAACATCGTTTTGTTAAATTAAGTTTGTATGGAATTATATTGTTGTGCCAAGTATAATTATGTATGCACCTATATCCTGCATTTCTATGTTTAAATATTCTATGTGTTTATACAGACATATATATGTTTGCGCTCAAGTTGTAGCTCTGAAACAAAACCAAACGTGACAAAGAAAGCAACAATTCCGGTTTTTTTTTAATTACGAAAAAGAAAAATTCTTTTGCAAATTTTTCGAACTGGAAAAATTAAAATATTGCTTTACATTTTAACTCATACACACTTAAATGCGCATATGTATTTCTCAACAACTACTCCTAATTGCAGGTGCACATGTATGTATATGCATATGCATGTGTGTGTGTGCGTGCGTGCATAATGTAAATACGATTTTGTGTGTCATTTAAATAATGTAACCGCATATTTGGCAAACATTTGCTTAACATGATTATTAGCCAAGGTAAAACAAAATTCAATGAATGAACACACAAACCCAAAGCACACACTAACACAAGCTAACACACACAAACACACACTTAAACAGCCCATTGCGTACCTTAAAACACAAATATAACCAAACAAGTAACCAGCAAAACAACAGCCACAAATACAACTAATAACTTACAGATATCAAATACAATTACATGCCACTATAACAAAACAAATACACATGTTCATTAGGGTGGTTCAAGTTTTGAAAATAAAATTCAAAAAGAGCTAAAACTTAAATCTGAAGTGAAGTTATAATACTCAGAAATTTTCATATATTATGCATATATTTGACACTTTCTACCAGCAATAAATTTTATCTGACAGCCTCAAAATTTAATCAATTTTTCACAAAACAGAATGTTGTAAACTTTTTTTTATCACAAAAAGTATTCTCAAGCTTCATTTTCATACATCGTGATATCCAAACTATCTACAATCCCCTGGGCTCTATATTGATAGAAAATTTTTCGTAGATATAACAATTTTTTGCATTAATGTTACGAATTTTTTTGTAGATATCACGACTTTTTGCAATAATGTTACGATTTTATTGTTGATAAAAAAACTACAAAAGTACATCGTCATGCCCAAATTATCCACATTCTCCAGACTGAAAGAAAAACTTTCGTAGATATAACGATTTTTGGCATTAATATTACAATTTTATTGTTCATAGAAAAACGTTCGTAGATATAACGATTTTTTGCATTATTGTTATGATTTTATCGTTGATAAAAAAAAACTACAAAAGTACATCGTCATACCCAAATTATCCACATACTATAAGCCTCTAGACTGAAAGAAAAACTTTCGTAGATATAAAGATTTTTGGCATTAATATTACGATTTTATTGTTCATAGAAAAACGTTCGTAGATATAACGATTTTTTGCATTATTGTTACGATTTTATCGTTGATAAAAAAAAAACTACAAAAGTACATCGTCATGCCCAAATTATCCACAGTCTACAGGCCTCTGCGCTGGAAGAAAAATGTTCGTAGATATAATGATTTTTTGCATTAATGTTATGATTTTGTTGTTGATAGAAAAACTTTTGTAGATGTAACGATTTTTTACATTAATGTTACGATGTTGCCATTAATAGAAAAACTACGAAAGTGTATCGTTGTGCCCAAATTATCCCAATTTACAGGCTTTTACACAAATAGAAAAACTTTCATAGATAGAATGATTTCTTGATTTAATGCTACGATTTTGTTGTATATTGAAAAAACTTCGTTAATATAACGATTTTTTGTATTAATGTTACGTTTTTGCCACTGATAGAAAAACTTTCGTAGATATAACGATTTTTTGCATTAACTACGATTTTATCGTGGATAGAAAAACTACGAAATTACATCATAATACCAAAATTATCCACATCTTACAGGTCTCTACAATAGATACAACGGAGTTTTCCTTTAATGGTACGATTTTGTTGCTAACAAAAAACCTTTCGCAGATATAAAGTTTTTTTTACAATAGATAATATTACAATTTTGTCGTTGATAGAAAAACTACGAAAAAACATCGTCTTGCCCAAATTACCCACAATCACCAGCCTCTACTCTGATAGATAAGCTTTCGTAGGTGTAACAATTTTTTACATTAATGTTACACTTTTGTTGTTGATAGAAAAACTTTCGTAGATAGAACGATTTTTTGCATTAATATTATGATTTTGTTGTCAATTTTAGGTCAACGTCAAGCTTCATTCGTGCTATGAATATTGTGTCATTAAGTAGTAATCGTATATAGAATGAAATTTATTCGTTTACAAAAAAAAAAATAGTTTTCATTACCAACAGCAAAAAAATTATATCTCGAAAGCATATATAATGAAATGAATACATCAATATTTTTTTAACAAACCAAAAAACTGCTAAACTATTTTGCTTGCCTACAGTAAAACTAAGAGTCTGAGGGAGAAACTGAACCTGCCACCTTGAAATTGTTGGTCTAGCACTCTACTACATCAGCCATTGAGTATGTAAAGAAATATTCCAATTATTTGAAGCTGTGTATAGAAAAGTACATTAATCCGATGAATAATATCCATTATATTTACTAAACTGTTTAGTAGCTATAACAAAATTCTTACATATTCAAGAAAACGTAACAAGCCTGAAAGAATTTTCGTAACATTAATGAAGTTATAAAAAATAATACAGTAGTGCTTTGAAATATGTTTATCCCCTTAATGAAGTCTTCATAAACGAAATTAAACTTTTAATGACATTAACGAACAAATAGTGAACGTAGGAGTTTCATTCTCATAGCAAAGCGTTTTCGTTTCAGTGTATCTGTCATGTTTTTTTGATATGTGGGGGAGGCATTTTATTGTACATATCGTTCCTTTATTGCAACATAGTCGTATCTCAAAAAATTAGCTTTTCGAGTTAAGATTGCAGAATTGTTAATTATAATAATAATTGTTAATTGTTATATTGTGCCAACAATTTATTCAAATCACTTTTAAACTGTTTCCTTCTAAAAAATGTCTAAGACTTGTATGGAAACTAAAAATTTTAAATGCCAAATGCATTTTTTTAGTTATGACTATGTTGCAATAAAGGAGGGATATGTACATATCTCGACTTTTGCTAAAATTTTAACCCGTTTGAACAAATTGATGTTTAGCTAATCCTTAACAAGCAATTAGAAAAAGGTGAAAGGTACCTAAATTGGAGATTACAATTATAATTACTCCGAACTGTAATTATAATTTGCGGGTTAAAGAAAATGAGAAAACCGTTATGCAGAATAGTAACAGTTTATTGAAATTCACAAAAGTTACCGTACGTGAAGTTAGTTGCTAGCACCGTGGCAAGTGTTCCAGAGCATACTAATAATTGAAAATTTAAGCCCAGTTCAGACTATTATACTGTGTAATAATATTTGTCAAAAATTTAAATAATACGTGCAAGTCTGATAGTCTGAATGTAATCCGTCATACATACGAAAAATAATACGATAAAAATTTGACATCCTATACGACTTTTTAGTTTTTTGAAACTTTTCAAAACGATAATACTTTTCATTGGATCAGGGTTGTGTTTTTTAGGAAACCAGCTGTATAAAGATTTACTAGCCGACTATTTATTAGCCGATGGCATGCCGTCACCGATAGTATTTTTTGTCGTTATAAAAAAGCTCGAAATTTGGGATTTTGCTGTCGTATATAAATGTATTTTGCTCATGATATATTTGTAGAACATAAAATATTTTGGTGCTTTGAAATTTGGATCTGTTTTACGTAATTATTATATTAGCTGCTAAAGATTTTCAAACGCCGGCACGTCTACCGCCTACGATGAAGACCTCACCCGCCGCCGTGTAAAGTTGGCACATCTCTCTGCTGAATAAATAAAAAAATTTGAACAGCTGTTTTTTTTCTACTCAAATTATTTGGTTTATATCAAGTGTGATGGTGTGAATGCAAAATCTAATTTACGTTAGACTTTTAGACAGTCGCAAGAAATGTGTTTAGACTTTTATCTCACAAAATCGAATGAAAGTATTTATACTTGTATAATAGTCTGATCGGGCCTGTAAGAATATAAAAAATACAGTAAATTTCATGATATAAATTTTGACAACTGGAAACTCTCCACTTTCAACAGTGTTACCAGCTTTATATTATAATAAAAAAAAATCATATAAAATACTTAGTGTCCAGCGAAGTTGGACACCGTTAATATGAAGTAAGACTGAATAAAAAAAAAATAATAAAAATAAAACATAAATAAGCAAATAGAGTTGCCATTAATCCAGTTTTATGGCTTGTAGTGCGATTCTGTAACTTTTAATGATCCAATAATCGTAAATTTTTTCGACATATTTCATCCGTTACAGTAACGGTTGCATGCTCCTGCAATACAATTTTAAACACGAGAATCAGCTGTATTTTTATGAAATTGATAATACGCAGTAAAACTAACAGTTGATTTCGATCGAAAGCGATTATAATTAAGTAGTATTGCTGAATAACAAATTTGATAAATTTGTCTTAATAAAAATAACAGAATCGAGCTAGAGACTAATTTTGAAAAACACGAATTCTAGCTATAGAGCGAATTGGATGACCTGACTTCAGCCGATGCTACCAGACCCAGTTTGATCGTCTAACAGCAGCTGAAAAGGATGTGTCGTTATCATAGTTTTAATATACAATTCTATACTTCTTATAATACCAAATCGGGGCTTAAAAAGGAAAAGAAAAAGTCTAAACTTAATGCGTTTTGTTGAAACAATGCGATTTTCCCTTCATTTTGGTGCTTTTTGAAATTTCAAAGTTAACAACACTGGCAGCTGAAAAGGCTGTTTCGTTATCCGGGTTTTAATGTAAAAATATTATACTTTTTATAATACCAAATAGGTTTTTAAAAATCTAAAGAAAATTTCTAAAGTTGGTGCGGTTTTGTTGAAATAACTTGATTTTGCGAGCATTTCGGTGCTTTTTGAAATTTCAAAGTTGACAACGCTGCCTGTTGAAAAGAAAAGGTGAATTTTAGTTATTTTCAAAAAATATATATTTTTCAATTTCTATTTTATTCCTTTCAAAGTATTATCTCTTGCACTAGCTTTATTTCTAATCCTTGAAGCAGTTCTGGAATGCACATTTTGCTTTGGCCTTGAACGATTGTCGATTTCTGATAAATACTTGTAAAGGAGTTTGGCTGCAGATTTAGGATATTGCTTTTGAACCAATTGTTGTTTAGCTAATCTCCAACTAGCAATTAGAAGACGGTGAAAACTATCTGAATTTTTAATAAACTGTTACTGTTCTCCATAACGGTTGCGCATTTTCTTTACCCCCAAAATTATAATTACACTACGGAGTAATTATAATTGTAATCTCCAATTCAGATAGTTTTCACCGTCTTCTAATTGCTAGTTGAAGATTAGCTAAACAACAATTTGTTCATGGTCCTTCGAGCCGCATTTAGATGTTTGAATGCATCCTCCGTAAAAGTCTGCACTAAGAGTTGAATTCGCTGCTTTTGAGGGCAACGAAAGCGAACCGAATTTAGCTCTTAGTGCAGACTTTTACGGAGGATGCATTCAAACATCTAAATCCGGCTCGAAGGACCATGAACAAATTGTTGTTTAGCTAATCTCCAACTAGCAATTAGAAGATGGTGAAAACTATCTGAATTGGAGATTACAATTATAATTACTCCGTAGTTTAATTATAATTTGGCGGGTGAAGAAAATGAACAACCGTTATGGAGAACTGTAACAGTTTATTAAAAATTCAGAAATATTACCTTACGTGGTTTTAGTTGGTAACACCGTGGCAAGTATTCTAGAGGATACTAATACTAAAAAATTCAAGAATATAAAAAACAGTAAATTTCATTATATAAATTTTGACAATCGGAATTTCTCCACTTCCCACAGTGTTACCAGCTTTACATTGTAATAAGAAAATTCATATAAAGTATATAGTACCCATCGAAGTGAAGTTATTCGTTAACTCCAAGAAAATTTTTACTGAAAGTTGTTCAACTTCTGTAATAACCAGCAGCTTGGCAGAAATCTTGTGGTAATTTTTTCTTTGAAGTGATTATTCGTAAATACGAACTAGATCAAATGATCTAGTTCACTTTTATTTTTGCCATTTTGCCTTCACGCTACTTTTTATTTTCAAGAGCTTATTTTAAATTATTTAATTTGTTTTCTGTACTAAAGCTATGCACACACAATTGTCAGATGTTACAATATTGTAAGATCTGACAACATGCTGACAATGTAGTGACAAGGAAAAATTGGCCAGCAGAAGTAAATTGTGTGTTCAGACGATCGTAAGAAAATCTTACAATTTCATTGTCAGACTATGGTCTGACAAATAATTCATCTGACAACAAAAATTGTCAGTTCACACGGTTGTCAGATTGTTAGATGAAAACAATTGCCAGACATGCTGTAAGGCATTGCCACTTATGTGTATCAACAACCATCTGTTTGGCAGTATTGCCATTCAAACTTTTTTCTGACAATGATGCCATTGTCAGGTGCATTAATTTTATACATCTGACAATTAAAACTGAGCTTACAATACCAGCCAATTATCTGACAATGCCAACGAAGAGTGTTCTCACGATTGTCATATGCCTGACAATATTGTCGTCTTACAATTGATTGACAATGGTTTTTCTGACAACGTTATAAGTTAAAAATGGGCAGTTCGCACGATTGTAATACATTTTCAGACAATTTTACTGGCAATATTGTAAGATCTGACAACCGTGTGTACGTAACTTAACAGACTCAATATGTAATAAAAGAAAATTGCGTATATTTGCCACAAATTGAATAAAAAACAAGTAAATAAAATTCAAATTCTAGCTATTTAAGTTTAAGTCTTGTATTCGAATAAAATTCGTTTGGCACCTTAATTGATTATGTGACTGGGTGGACAGTATGTCCACCTAGTAATGCGGACAAATGGAATTTCCGACTAGCGTTTTAAAACTTTCAACCCTCCCACCTTTGACTCATGCACTTATGTATTTTGTATGTTAGAACATTAATGTGCACATTTAATTAATTTGCTTATAAGTTATGAGCATAAATTAATTTGATTGTTTATTTATTACTGTAAGCATTGTAGACAAATATGTATGTTGTAAACATAAACAAGAAAATGAACATTACACAGCACGCTGTGGTAACACAAACATAAAATGAGCAATTTAAAATACATCATAAATTAAGATGCAATTTATGAGGGTCTTAATAATACTGCTTTAAACAAAATATTTATATCTGTTACTTAATTACAGCGCTAAAAGTTGAAAAAAATTGTAATTTACACACACACACACATAAATTGGTTAAAGCCCAGCACAGCAATGCAGCGTCAAAGTCATGAAATTGCAAAATGAGATTTTGATAGCGCGTTAGAAAGCGAAGTTGGCTGCAAGAGCTCGCATGTTTTAATATAACATTAGTTTAGCTATTTGCACTTCATAACTGGCGATTTTGTGATTACGAAAATTTTAGCTTTTGTTTAAGGAGTTTTCTCAAATAATACATAAATAAATAATTATAATTAAATACATAAATAAATCAAAATTAAATACATAAATAAATCAAAATAATTATATACGTAAATAAATCAAAAGCGGAATTTAACTATTTAAAAATAATATAATTTGGTCTGAAGAAGTTATCCGAAGGAGGGCGAAATATTGCCAGATAATAAAATAAGAAACCCAAAAACAGATAAAATCAGAAGAAACCTTACACAGAAAAAATTATAATAAAAATAAAATCAACAAAATTATTGTGTGAAAAAATAATTTGTATGCATATATATACAAAAAAATCAAAAAAATAACCTTGGATATCGTATTTAGTTGTTGTTTAAAAATATAGTTGTTTTCGATCAATAATTATTTTTACTAAACTTTTGTTTGAATCCACGAATTCCTTTACAAGTCTGCATTAAAAAAATTTTTTAATTGATTCAACAAATTTCGTTATTGAACATGAAAAAATTGCTTTTTCTGTGTAAGCTCGAAAAATGATATAATATTGAAAAAATAATTTGTGTAATATATGTACATGTCCTATAATATACATATACATATAAAAAGAAAGTAAACTTGGATGGCGTATTTTGTCGTTTTTTTTAAATAATTGACTTAGCGTATTTCGTACAGGAATTTTAGCGATTTTCGGAATTCCCAAAATACTTGAAACAGCTTCGCTAACCGTTTCAGAACAACTCTTTCATATGCGGGGCGCGTTTCTGCCGTGGAACGTGTGTCTGAACTATGAACGCACATCCCCTTGAGTACGAAAATTTAGGTTGCCGGGGGAAGTGGGTGGATATTGGCGATTCCTAAAGTCGGTTTTGGGAATGACCAAAAACACTTTGAGCACGTTTGCCAAACGGTTTGGAATCAGTTTTTCAAAGTTTGGCGCCTGTTTTATCCGTGAAACGTGTATTTTAAATATTAACGGTAATTTTTTATCAGGTTGTATGGACAATTATACGGGTATTTTGTCGGTAACATCTTTTATATAAGCTTCATTAAAAGTAAAGTACAATTTTATACAACTGTGGCTAAAAGACTATTAATTGAAAAAATTAGATTTATATATGCAGCAAGAACGTGTGCCTGAACTATGAACGGACATCATCTTCGGGTGAATATTGGCGATTCCTGAAGCCGATTTTGCGAATACCCAAAAAAACTTGGAGCACGTTTGCCAAACGGTTCGGAATTAGTTTTTCATATTTGGCACGTGTTTTTCCCGTGGAACGTCTATTTGAAATATTGACGGTCATTTTTATCCGGTTATATGGATAATTATCTGGTTTTTTATCTTCCTCTTATAACGAGTGATTTTTTTGCTATTATCTTTTTGCCAACACTAGCTTTGACAGCTCACGCACGTTTTGTATCTTGTGTCACTGTCAAACATCTTCAGTTTGGTCTATAATTTAATCATGAATCGTCTTACAAACGAACAACGCTTGCAAATTATTGAATTTTATTACCAAAATGCGTGCTCTGTTCAGAAAGTTCATCGCGCGCTTCTTCCATTTTATGGTCAGTTTAATCGACCTACTGAGGCTTCTATTCGGGCTATTGTAAAAAAATTTCGCACCAAATTTACATAGTTGGACATTAAACCACCAACACGCTTACGTAGAGTGCGAACTGAAGAAAATATCGCAGCCGACCGTGATGACCGTGAATTATCGATTCGGCGCCGTTCGCAGCAATTGGGCCTCTGTTACTCCACTACGTGGAAAATTTTGCGGAAGGATTTAGGTGTGAAGCCTTATAAGATACAGCTGGTGCAAGAATTGAAGCCAAACGACCTACAACAACGCCAAATTTTTGGTGAATGGGCTCTTGAAAAGTTAGATGAAGATCCACTTTTTTATCGAAGAATTGTGTTCAGCGACGTGGCTCATTTCTGGTTGAATGGATACGTGAACAAGCAAAACTGCCGTATTTGGAGTGAAGAGCAGCCAGAAGCATTGCAAGAGCTACCAATGCATCCACAAAAAACAACCGTTTGGTGCGGATTATGGGCTGGCGGCATCATTGGGCCGTATTCCTTCAAAGATGATGCGAATCACAACGTTACTGTGAATGGTGAGCGCTACCGTGCGATGATAACAAACTTTTTTTTGCCCAAAATGGAAGAGCTTGACTTGCATGACATGTGGTTTCAACAAGACGGTGCCACATGCCACACAGCACGCGAAACAATGGACCAATGGAGAGGCGAGTTCGGTGAACAGTTTATTTCACGCTTGGGACCAGTCAATTGGCCGCCCAGATCGTGCGACTTAACACCTCTAGACTATTTTTTGTGGGGCTATGTTAAGGCTAATGTCTATAGCGACAAGCCCGCTTCGATTGACGCACTTGAAGCCAACATTGCCAACATTATTCGTGAGATACCGGCCGAAATGTTGGAAAGAGTATGCCAAAATTGGACTAAGGGGATGGACCATTTGAGGCGCAGCCGCGGCCAACATTTGCATGAAATAATCTTCAAACATTAAATTATATCGACCCAACTATCGATCCAAATAAATATTTCATGCACTTTTCTGAATTTTATGTGTTTTTTTTTTAAATTTCCGATAGTTCTTATAAAATCACCCATTATAAGCTTCATTAAATGTAAAATACATATGATTAAATGAAAAAATTGGATTTATATTTGCAGCTAGACAGAATTGTAAGTTCTAAGAAGCATTTCAATAAATATAGTTAAAAAAAAACCAAACTTTTAAAAGATAACGAACTAAAAAGTAAATAATAAATGTTGTTTAAAAGCTAAAAAACATGCTTCGATATCGAATTTAGAAATAAGCACTAAATTTTAAAAATAAGCTCAAATAGTAGTGAATGCAAAATATTAGTATTACTATCATTAATATGGGGAGCTATGACAAAAATATGATTACATGCCAATACTCGTAAATCAGTTTACGGCATTAGTATCAGTTCCTTAATAAAAGTAATATGGTTGGTTGTTATAATACCATGTTTAGGTATGATATTAATTAGCAAATTTTATTAGTACTCTGTTTGATTCCAACTATAACAATGTGGAACCAGATTTGAGTATAGTTATTTATAATATGTTTCTTACAAAACTATGGTGAGGCAAATCACTGGCGTTCAAATAACACAATATAATATTTTCGGTACCAACCATACATAACTACTACTACTCAACAATAGCAGTATTGTCATGTCAACCATATAGTTTTTTCTACAGGTAGTTTTTTAAACTACTTGTATATTTATTACACTAATGTTTTACATGAAAAATTTGAACACTTTGTCGCTTAGCTGAGACATCTATACAAGACATTGTCGGCTATATTTTCGTCCACTTTCTCTTAGAAATTCCATGGAAACGACAAATGATGCAGGTGCCGTCATAGACTACGTCCCCTGGGGAAGTTTTCCAATTGGAACTTAATTTGAGTATAGTGATTTATAATATGTTTCCTACAAAACTATGGTGAGGCAAATCACTGGCGATCAAATACAACAATATAATATTTTCGGTACCAACCATATATAACTACTACTACTCAACAATAATATCATTGCGATGTCAATCATATAACTTTTTCTGCATTTAGTTTTTTAAACTACTTGTATATTTATTATACTAATGCTTTACGTGAAAAATTTGAACACTTTGTCGCTCAGCTGACACAATTATACCAGACATTGTTGACTATATTTTCGTCCACTTTCTCTTAGAAATTTTATGGAAAAGACAAATGATGCAGGTGCCGTCATAGACTACGTCCCCTGGGGAAATTTTCCAATTGGGATATTATGCATTAAATATTTTAGTCCTATAAATTAATAAGTGCAGGTAAAATTGTATGCCAACTGCATACACTCACACATACATACATTAACTCATACATCCATAGACACATACATATACATATACGTAAAAACATATTTAATTTATAAATAATTTCAAATGTTTATTTGCAATTGTTGTTGGTTTCTGTTTTTGCATGCGGTTGTATGTATTACACTTGTATTTTAAACATTTTGTTGTATTGTTGTTGTTGTTGTTGTTATTTTCTTGTTTTACAAATAAATAGATTATTTGACCAAATTGTGTGCGTAGAGCAAATTTAATGTTTAAAAATTTATAGAGACCCCATTTTGTGGACGAGTGAGAGAGAGAGCGAGAATGTGAGAGAAAAAGGACTGACTAACTGTGTGTCACTTCATTTCATGTTTATGTGACTGTAATTAAAGTTGAAATATAAAGTGTTTGAGAACAAGTAAAATTGTTCATGTTATTTAACACAATTTGGCAAGTAACAAGTGCTTGTTAAATATTTTGGTAACGAAAGAAATTTCTGAAGATAATAAGCAATAATGTGTATAATATTGTGTGGTATTTTCTTACAGGTCGATTTGTGTACGAAGGTTTGCCATTGAGTTTAATGATAACTTTATTAAATTTAAAAATTTCCGTTAATGCTACCAAAATATCAGATTTGCTGAGTTTTCCGTGACTTTAATTTTTGGTATACTAATTTAAGGGTTTGATTTAGACATAATTTTCCACAACTTCTTTAAAAACAACTTAAAAATGGCTAGTATTTTCCAATAAAATAAAAGGATATAGGTTGTGTCATTGGTTTACACCAGCACCTGACTTGATGGCCTTGTCTGATAATGGACCTACTCCACAGGGTGAATTATTCATGATTCATCAACATCCCTGTATGGCTGGAAATAAATATTTCTCACTACAACATTTATATGGTCTTTACACGTTAAGATCGAATTAATGTAGAATCCCAAGTACTTTACTTTTTCAACATACTTGAGCACCGTGTCACTAACGTAAATTTCCGGGAAATCTAGGAAGCCAAATTTAGCTCTACTGACTGGCAAAGCAAATGATTTTTCTGGATTAAGCATTAGATTATTAAGTCTAGCCTAGCCGACAATAGAATTCAGGTCATCATTCAATTTGCGACACACATCCTCTAGAAGACCTACATGATCAGATAAATAAAGGGTGGTTAAATTTCAAGGGCTGATGTTGATTTTTAATAAAACACAAACTATTTAGGAAATTATTGTAATTTTATTTTATTATGATATATTGGTATTATTCAATTATGTATGAAACAAAATATCGGCCAAATAGGCGCCGCGACCACGGCAGAACACCTCCATCCCTGAGGCATAATGGAGGTTCTATGCCGTTAATGTGCCGAATTATCTCATCCTTTAGCTGTTGAATTGTTGTTGGCTTATCGACGTACACCTTTTCTTTCAAATAGCCCCAAAGAAAAAAGTTCAACGGTGTCAAATCACATGATCTTGGCGGACAATTGACATCGCCATTACGTGAGAAAACACGGCCATTGAATTTGTTGCGCAAAAGAGCAATTGTTTCGTTAGCTGTGTGGCAAGTGGCACCGTCCTGCTGAAACCACATATCGTCTACATCCATATCTTCCAATTCGGGCCATAAAAAGTTCGTTATCATCTCACGATAGTGAACACCATTCACAGTAACTGCCTGACCGGCCTCATTTTGGAAAAAATACGGCCCGATGATGCCGCCAGCACATAAACCGCACCAAACAGTCACTCTTTGTGGGTGCATTGGTTTTTCGACAGTCACTCTTGGATTCTCATTCGCCCAAATGCGGCAATTCTGTTTATTGACGAATCCACTGAGGTGAAAATGTGCCTCATCACTGAAGATGATTTTCTTCGAAAATTGATCATCATTTTCATAATAAGTCTGGATAACTTTAACACGTTGTTGGATTGTGTATCTCTCCATGGTTCAAATTGAGTATGTCTGAAATAGAGAAATGTCAAATAAAATTTGGAAAAAAAACTTGGCGTTTAGGTGTGGTTCACATTCAACATCGGCCCTTGAAATTTAACCACCCGATACAACTGAATGTCATCAGCATACGCATGTATTTTTCCATAATTAGCGACTCTAAAAATATCATTGACAAACATGCTGAACATAAGGGGACCAAGAACAGACCCCTGAGGTACACCAGATATAACTGTCCTCATGTCCGACACCTTTCTGTGGACGCCCCGAAAGGTAGTTTTCCAAAAGTCTTATGGCAGTACAACTGAATCCAAAATAGTGTTTGAGCTTGAAACATAAGATGGAATGATCCACCCTATCAAAAGCTTTAGAAAAATCTAAAAAGTACATAAGCGTTATATTACCATCATCATATTCTTGCCTAATATCATTCATAACCTTTAACACAGCTGTTGTACAGCAATGGGCTTCACGAAATCCCGACTGTAATGGATTTATCAGAGAATTTACTTTCAAATAATTTGTAATCTGATTCATCAGAAGAGATTCCAAAGCTTTAGCTAAAACTGGTAAAATACTGATTGGTCGGAAATCTTTAGAACAGGAGGCAGTAGGTATTTTCGCAATCGGAACAATATGTGCAATTTTCCACAATTTAGGGAAAATTGATGTAGTTATTATGTGATTATATATATTGGTAAGTGCTCCAACGATAAAAGAAGCAACAATTTTCAAGAACTTAAGGGATAAATTATCTTCGCCAATTGCATTAGACCGGCTCTTCATTAACGCATTGAGAACATCAGATTCGGAAACTGCCGAAAAATAGAAAAGAGAATTACACTTAGCTTCCAGTTTAAGTTCTTCTTTGTCTTGTTTCATATCCGTTAACTTTCTGTCACTAAGTAGCAGATAAAAATATGAAAAGAAGTACATTGCTTCTAACCCAGCTATCATTTTTAATCGCAGAAGACTCTACTGGAAATCTCATGAAGACTATTTTTGATTGTCTTCGAGTTAATTTTTTAATCACAGACAATTCCTCGCACAAGAGTAACTGTTACAAAAGCTGATTTTTCTATGAGATACATGTCAACACATGTCAACAAAAGACTTTTATGTTAATCGAATAGGGAGTTGTCTGAGACTCGTGTATATATTATCTTATATCTCCACAAGTAATCACCCGATATTTTCATATCATATACTTATATATAATTCGCAATGACGATATCGAATGAAAATGTATGCGAAAGAAAGTTACGCTATGTACACACGGTTGTCAGATGTTACAATATTGTAAGATCTGACAACATGCTGACAATGTAGTGGCAATGAAAAATTGTCTCGCAGAAGTAAATTGTGTGTTCAGACGATCGTAAGAAAATCTTACAATTTCATTCATTCTTTTTAGTGATTTGACAATAGCAGATACTTCAGCAAGGCTTACGGGCGAGCCATCCATATGTTTTTATTTTTTTGTTTACAGAATTTCTTGCAGTTTTAAACGTTCTATATAGGGCAGGAGCTCTGTAGCGCTGCCACCTAGCATATGCTTGATTCCTTTCAGCTATTAGGTTTTCTTTTAATAAGCAGTTTTATTCTTAATTCCACATCAAAGACTTTACATAATAGCAAAACAAAACAGAAAATTTTTCAAACATTAACTTTCAATTCGCAGAACCTCCGTGTGTTTGCTCCAAGGCGGTAAATGGCTAATAGTGTCGCTGCTGTCATGAAAGAGGCATAACAAAACGCCCTTGGTCAGCACTTTGGCTCACGCTAATTTAAAGCAATCTTAGCAATAAACGACATGTTACTCAACTGACAAATTTGATTTTCAAGCTGCACAAAACAACACAATTTTAACAAAAAAAAAAAAAAAAAAAAAAAAAAAAAAGTATGCAAGAAATGCTTAATTGCATTGCAAATGAATAAACAAAAAATGTTAATGAGCCATCAACCATTGATTACACTGGAAATGGAGAGAATAGAAAAGTGTTTCTTGGCCATTACGTATCCCTTTAGTTTATCATTATTAGACATGCAGATATGTAGATATAAAGCCAATAGCTTTTGGATGTAAATTAACACGTATCCTATAGATAACCATTAGAGCGTGCACTCATTAAGTATGCGGAATAAAAAATACATGTACATACTTACACACACACACACACACACACACACACACACGCTGCTATTCTATCGGCATAAGCAGCATACCAACAACTTCAGCAACAGAAATGGTTGGTAAGTAATATTAAAATTCTAAACGATTCACCAGAGAATGTTGCAGCAGGAAAAAACTAAACCAACCACAACAACAATAACAACAACAATATAAGCTTATAACAATATTAGCATCAAATTGACTACATACACTACACCCCAAACGAGACGTTTTATTTCATGTCATTAACACTTCGAGAATGATGATAATGAAGGCTGCGCTGCAGGAAAAACAAAATCTTATTGACTCAATTGATTCATTCAAAACATTCATTCGTATATCTCTACCTGTTTTTAGGCAAGTAAGTATGTGTATTTACGTATGTGTGTGTGTGTGTGTGTGTGTGTGTACAAAACTTAATGTATTTGTATTTGCAATAGTAGTAGTCCAATATAACAACATTGCCTGCCAAAACAGACAAGTTTATGAAGGATTTTTTTTCCTTTTTTTTTGCTGATAATCTTCCACTCTGAAGCAACAACTCACTATGGATTTTTTGTTACTTATTTTTGCGTTAAAGCTTAGATGACATTAATAGTGATGTTATTGTCGTTGATATGTAGAGAGAAAAAAGAATGGTAATAAACTCTTGTATATGCACGCATATATGCACACACACACACGTGCTTTGTCAAACAAGTTCATAATAAACTAAAGAAACACATTATTAGTATGCATTGATATTTAGGTGATAAAATTTACTGCATCAAACTGCAGTCAATGAAGTATTCTTCTGCACAAACACACACATACACACATACACTTGTATACAATAACTACAATATATTGGTCGATATACATACATATGTATATGAATATGTGTAACTATGTGTATGTGCACTTTAGCTGCATGGCTTGGCAGACATTGTTTGTGTTTGCTTGTAAGAGTTCGTGTTAGCAAATTCCTGGCATCGATATTAAACTGGCACAAATGGAGAGAAGCTCACAAGAAGATGAGTGTTTACATTTTGAACAAGCGCATCATAATTAATTCTGGGAAATTTTACTATAATAAAACTGTCGAAAAGAATCTAATTTATGTTCTCTAGTGAATAAAATATCTAATTTGTTGATCAATCTTAAAGTCTAATGATCTTGTGATCTTTAACAGTTAACTTAACGAAAGTGTATTGAATATATCAAGCTTTCATTTAATTTAACTATTGAAACCATTTATGCATGAAAAGATGTAGAGACGGCGCAATTCTAAATTCACCCAACAAACTATTTATGCTTTATTTTTTGCTTCGATCACATTTAAGGTATGTGAAAATCAATCTGTCTGCAAATAAATGTTGGTAAACAAGGCAGATTGAATCACTCATGCTCTTTCATAAAAATTAAGTAAATGAATTCATTACTTTCTTTCAGCTCTCTATATGCCAGATATATTTTAAAATTAATGAATTTATTTCGGTCAGGTGGCAGAGTAACGAATTATTATACAGCAACCAGTAGAGCTGCAAAATAATCGATAGTATCGATATAATACCATGTTCAGACGGTAATATGAAACGCTTGGTTCGCTCTCTGAACCACCATTGCGAAACTAGGTGTTCAGACGGTTGTTTTTTGGTTCACACTGAAGTTTAGATATTTTGTGCAAACGTTTCGCTAATACGTTTTTCAATTTTTATTTATATCTTTATGTAAGTACACAATTTTTATATGTTCGATGTGTTTCTTTTGATTTTACACACATTAAATATCTGTTTTTCTTAGTTTATATTTTTTTGAGAGCTAGTTCAGATAAAATAGCGATAATTTATTATCAAATTTGGAGATGATAGTAGTTTTTGCATGGTTCGCAACAAGATTCAAAATGAACCAAGTTGGTTCGCTCATAAAATTTTGTACTGCGAATCATGTTGGTTCAATCAAGATTGGGCGGCGAACCACGAATGAGAGAGCGAACCTCGAATATAAGCCTTCGTGTGAACATGCTATAATATTTTTAGCTAGGTAAGGTTAGGTTTGACAGGCTGCCAGCTATTGTAAAGCCAGCCCACTTGGGTCCAGTCTGGTCCCGTTGTGGATGTAATACGTATCTGAGTACGTTTATATATCACTAGTTTAGAACCAACCCGAGGATCGGATAAAGGAGTCCAATCCACTTACAACGCATTCCGGTACCTCCGTCAAATCATGCAGCATCGCTCTGCCTAGGTACAATGCCCTTATATAAGAAAGTGCTTAGACACTGGCAGAGGAAGTGCTCAACGCTCTCTACTTCCTCCTCGTCTCTGCAACTTCTACAGAAGTCATTAAATGGAATACTTAACCTCCTCGCCTGCGTCCCTATGCGTCAATATCCCATTGCGTTCTGCCACAGCAGAACGCAATCTCTTTCGGGGCAAGTCTCTAAGGATGACAGTCCTCCTGTTATCATATCTGGGCCATGCCTGCTTTGATATTCTACAGGTATACTCACTAGACCATCTGCCTTGAGCGGTCTGGAAAAGTTGATGCTGTACTTGTTTCTGACAGCTCGCAACCGGGATTCCAACGATCCCATTTATATCTCTTTGTTGTAGTTGGACACCAGCCTTTGCCGCTACTAGATTTCCGGGCACTTCCCGGTGACCTCGTACCCAGAAAAGCTCCAGGTTGGAATGTCTCGCTATCTCGTTTAGAGATATCCGGCATTAACATTCATTCATTAATAATTTTTTTTAATATTTTTAGCTAACTGTCGACAGTTTTTGTTCGATAGTGATACTTTCGACAATTTTGGAAAGTAAATACAAAGCCAGCTAAATGTAGCCACTATAATATTTCTGGCAACTTATTCAGGCAGGTTCTTAGACGCTTTTACATTTTTATATATGTAGCGCGATTTACAAATGAAAATAAATTATATAAAGCATATTGTTGAAGGGTGGGCGGCCTAATAAATCAAACACAGATTTCAGCTTCACTTCTATTAAATGCGCATTAATCTATAAATTCATTTTTAATTTAATTCATACATATTCATTTCTTATATTTATAAATTCATGGAAATAAAACTTACACTTGTGCTTTTCTCAAATATTTTAATAGTGCCCGGTCTCACAACAGAATGTTTATCTTATTAGAAATTTCGCCACTCTTTTACTTACAAAATGTGATCTTTGTAAAAGAACAGTTGCAAAAAAAAAAAAAATAATAATAATAATAAAACTGTTTTTCTTAAACGGTACATAAAGATTATTCGCAAAAATGTTAAGTCAGTCGGTTGATCTTACAGATGTTAATATAATATATTCAGAGTTGCCAGGCGTTTACATATCTACAGTAGCTGGAAAAGTATTATTACCGCGCAACACATAACAAATATCAAAGTAAATTATATAATTTATCACTTCCGTCTCATATAAACTAATTTTTTATAAAAATTTTTAGTAAAACATAGATACTTATATCAGTCGGCGATGATTATATGCCGACCATAACTTAACAACCTTCGTTCTTTTTGCATATAAGTGACGCAGTGTTGCCAAGCGTGGGGATTTTTTGCTTTTTATACAGATTTATTTTATTATTTCCACATTTAAGGAAAAAAGGACGGATTTTATTATAAGATTAGGCATATTATAAATATTTTAAAAATGGTCAAGAATGGTTAACACAAGAGTCCAGATGAGACAAATTTTGATCCAATACATGTATATATGCCAAACAATTTTAAAACTAACGTAGCATTCGCCCATTTCGAAGCAGTTTTAATATAATTTTAATAATCCTATTAAAACTGCTGAAAGTGATATCTCTATAAATACAAACCTATATACAACATTTATAGTTCAAAAAACTAAAAACACGCTTCTATATCAAACTAAAAATTAAATTCGTACCTTGATCCTAGTTTTTCGACCTATTTTTAAATAGACTTTTTAGTAAAACTAAAGATAAGTCAAAAAAGTGAGAAAAGTCCAATTTAGTGTATTAAATACCTTGTAATGGAAATGCCAATGAACAGTGTGATAAAATTTATATAGGAACAACAGGCAATAAACTTAAGACAAGATTAGCAGGACATAAATCTGACCAGAAATACAGAAACTATAATTCTTCACAAAAGCTGAGTTATCAGCTCATTATTGCGATTTTAATCATAATCCAGATTTTGGGGTACATCTGTTTTAAATAGGGAAAATTATTGTAAACGTAGATATACATACATATGTAAAAATGAATGAATCTTGATCCTAATTATTTGACTTTTTTTTAAATTAAATTGAAATGTTCTTTAAGCTTGAGGTCAGTTTTGTTTTTTATATAAAAAATGCTTTAATTATATTCGATATTTCGTCTTCCTTTGGAAGACTTCTTCTGGAAAAATTTTTTTCCTGAAGAAGACGAAATATCGAATATAATTAAAGCATTTTTTATATAAAAAAAAATCTCTATGTATAATTTGTTTTTGTTACATCAATTTGTTTTCAATTTTATACAAATTTGTAAACAAACAAATTGTGAAATATTCCTGATTTGTGTCTTCCTTCAAACAAAGGGGTGTCAAAATATCGAAACATTAATAAACTAATAATTTTACAACTAGTGACCTCAAGCTCATTAAACAACAATTATACCAAAAATTAAGAAATATCCGTTTATGTTCAGACACAGCAATTTTACTAGAGCAACTTTCGTTTTCTATTGCTTACACTTTCTTAATCTTGCATGTACTTACTGCATTCTCAAATTTTTCCATTTAATTTTCACTTCTTCTAAATTAATACTGCTGTGTATTTTTTGAAGTTGTCCACAATATTAAAAAAAAAATTTTTTTCAAATTAATTAAAATATCACAATTTCGCACCATATTACCTTCATCACGGACAACATATCAATACATAAAAGAAACATAAATGAAAGAAAATGTAAAATTTCTGACATTACGAATGATAGCACAAAACGATTTTCCGAGTACAAGCAAGCCTGTACTCATTTTTACACTCCCCACTCTTTCATCACTTATTTGTCCACAAACTCAAAAATTGCGAAACAAAAATTGTCTCGTGAAAATTGTGACTTTGGAACTCCCAAAATCGTATTCAGCAATCGCCAAAATCAACAAAGCTATATACATATAATTGTTCTGAGAATATCTAATACCATGTTCAGCCGGTAATATGAAACACTTGGTTCGCTCTCCGAACCACTATTGCGAAACTAGGTGTTCAGACGGTTGTTTTTTGCATCACACTTTTGTTTACATATTTTATGCAAATGTTTCACTAATTCTTTTTTCAATTTTTATTTAAATCTTTATGGAAGTATCAAATTTTTACATTTTCAATGTGTTTATTTTGATTTTACACACATTATTATCTTGTTTTTTTTTTTGTTTAGGTTATTTTGCAGCTAGTTCAGATAAACTAGCGATAATTTATTATCAAATTTGGAGATGATAGTAGTTTTTGCTTGGTTCGCAACAAGATTCAAAATGAACCAAGTAGGTTCGCTCTCAAAATTTTGTATGGCGAACCATGTTGGTTCAATCAAGATTGGGCCGCAAACCACGAATGAGAGAGCGAACCTCGAAAATAAGCCTTCGTGTGAACTTGCTATCACAAAGATAAACTACTTAACTAACACCAACATAAGCATGTAAGTATTTTACTACCACTTTAATTGTGATATTATTGTAGTGGGGGAGTGGTGACTGCACTTGTGTTAGTGAGATAATTTGAGAGTAATTTAAAGTATAGTGGGAAGCAAAACTAACATAAACATTTTCGTTTGAACGATCAAATCGTGCGTTAATGCTGTTTAGACAGTTTCGTAAGAGCTATAAATGTTTCAAAGACATAGAACCAATTTGTTATGTTGTTTACTACATATGAATTTTAAGTCCGAAAATCTTTTTTCACATATACATATATGTTATTATATTTATTCATATTAGAATGGAAGAAATCATAATACCTTTCAATAACATTTTCAGTACACATATTAAATGTTTGATCGCATAAAAGACATATACAAACGCATTCTTTAGCATAAAAAAATTTTTCGTTGCCATTTATGTTATCTACTGTAAGTAGAAAAAAAAGCTACTCTAAGTGGAAAAAAAGCTTTAAGCCTCTAATTGACATGTGCATTCGCCAAAGTCTGTTGAACGACTAAACTAAAAGAGCATAAGAAAACGAAGACGTTGCTTACAAACAATTGTTTGATTAAATGTCCATCGCTGTATATTGCCAGAAGTAGCGCTTAACATAACATCGATAGGTTTTTTTTTAAACTATCGAAAATATCGAGGGGAACGACTATCGATAGTTTTGCAGCTCTAGCAACCACTGGCATCATTTGTTTGTCTCACAGTTTGTTCAATTGCAAAATATAGAAACATTTTCTTAATGTTCTTTTTTGAAATTAATTTAAATTATTAGGTACAGAAAAATTAGTAACAATTTTCTTTAATTGATTTGAGTGTTTAAGAAAAATAATAAAAGAAATAGAAGAAGAATATAGAAATATGGCATTCTTTCACTTGAAAGAATCATTCAGTGGAATTAGTTCATTCATCAATAACACCTAATTAACATATACACCTGCGATAGAAATATATATGCCGAGTGCATAGTTGGCTTGTATTGCGGCAGTTGTGAGTATGACTTCCCGATCATACTCAGTATTTGACAAAATTCTATATAAAATTTGTCAAATAAGAGTTTATTAAACATACAATATTTTTTTATGAATATAACTGTATAGGTATGGACAGCAAATGCTGCTGGTTTCTGAAAAAGAGTGGATAGGTTTGAAGATTTGCCATGCAAGGTCATTACGAAATGTGAAAAAATGAACGAGTTTGATGCTTGCCTGCAGCCTCAACAATCTTGGTAAAGCACTCTACCTACTTGTCCGTCATAGTACTCGAAGAGTTGAAGTAAAATGAATACTTTTTAGTAAACTGCCTTGAAACAACTATTTGATGTGAAGGGTTTGTATTTTCTTATAAAGATTATGTACGTTTTTGTGCTTTATACATATATTTTTATACTTTAGATTTTCTTCGTTTTATTTAATTCTACGTTTTTTATGTTCTATTTCGGTTGATACTTTTCTTTTGTTTTTCTCTTTTAAATTTTTGTGCTTTGTGGAATGAAATACTGTAAATGTCAAAAGGGTTTAAGGAAATTAATGAACCCTCATTAAAATTTCAAACGAAAGCTTTTAAGTAAAACTGCAATTTCGAAAGATCTCATTAAAGCAATTGGCTTTATAAGAGATGTTTAACCCATATGTAATTGGTTTTAACACTAATATCCCCCATGGCCTCCTCATCCCCCCCCCCCCTTTCCTTTTCTCTAACCAGAAAACTAAATAATTAGTTTCGATTAATCAGCAAATTTATTTAGGCCTAAAATTTATTTCAAAAACAGTTTAAACTTTTCAGCCACTCTGAGGTTTTTAACGGAATTAAATTTTGTTGTATGTATGTCTTTTTTTTTAGCCAAGTTCATGTATTTTTTCTTCTTATCAACTGTTTTCCTTATCCGTATTAATGGCTTTCACCCTCAACTAAACTCCATTAAATAATCACAAAATATCATTAAATTGTTTAAGGAAATATTGATTAATTTGTATTACCATTAACCATAATTAATACGTCCCTAATGTATCCTGCTGACTGGCATACACATTCACACCAAACGTTTCAACTGTGCAACAATCAGTTTGCGCTTGAATAAGCTAAACTGTGGCATAGCAGCATTTAAAAGGATCTAAAGGATGTCCTAAGAACATGTCCTTACACACGTGTGCACAAACACAAGCACATCAGGCAGAAATAGAAATATCTACAGTTTTATATTTAGATTTTGTATTTTAAAGAACACACACACACATGCACACATGCACTCCTCTTACACTCTTTCTACATTGTGCTCAGACGAAATATTAGTTTACCAATACACGGACACAAGTCTTCAAATATTCGTATTAAGACTTTGTATCCAATTCAAACTTCTACATGTGTCTTTAAAGTGTGAGTATGTACATTTATGTGTGTTACCGTATGTTGGTAATTCCGTATTTAAATTTTTGCATACATAGTAAATTCTTGCAAGTTGCATACCAATAAAGAAAGATACTCATCTACATGCATTTATCTGCATTTCATTTTCTTCATAAAGAAGTTCAATACATAATGATGTTCATTGCACACATACATACATACATACATATTTAAGATTTTCTATTTCTGTGTTAGTGTTTGTCTTGCATACTTGTTAGCCGGCAAAGTGTTATATTTTTAGAATTTAAATTGTTGACAATGAACATCCCATGCTTTCTCACATCTTCATACACGCACACATATATGTACATGCAACAACAGCAACGTTTGTTCACCATTTTGTTTGTTATGAAGTGCAACATATGAATTTTATGCTGCCCATCATACACATTAATCCCTGGCATTTTAAATGTAGGTAAGAATTCAAATTTAATTTTTTAATTTTAATTAAGAACAATTTCAATTATTTCATAAACCTTTTGGCGGCAACTTCTTGGCATTTCGAATGTCCTTTAAGACGTTTCATAAATGCATAAGCAACAGATTTTGTATTTATTATTATTTAAATGAGATGTGGCCCAAAACGGTCACTTGCATGGCGATCATTGTAGATCTATTGCACTTCCCCTTTCCCGCTCACAGATTAAGTACGAGGGTGGATTGATATTGAAAGACTAGATGGCAGCGCCAAAATTTTATTTTCAAATTGCGATCTGTCAAACATCAGCTGTCAAAATTTCACCAAAATTCATCAATTAGTTTATTTGTTGTAGTCGTTTGAAGTAAACAACTTTTGTGTTTCTTGCAAAATGGAAAAAGTGAATTTCGTGCAACGATTGAACATTATTATTTGAAAAGGAAAACGGCAAAAGAGACAAAAGGATAGCTTGATTAATACTACAGCGAGTCTGCTCCATTAGATTACATGGTAAAATATTGGAACGCTGAATTTAAACGCAGTCGAACAAGCAGAATAAAGAAAAAGATTTACTTCAGCACCTGCCTTATCTGATGATGGACCAATGCCACAGAGTGAATTATTCTCGATTCACCAGTGTCCTCGTGTAGCTTACTAGGCTCACACAGGTAGCAATTTTTGCCATATGTTTGTAGCCATACAAGCAACACCTTGTTGCGGATTTTGGGCCTTATAATCTCTCCTGTATGCAATTTTCGACAATAAATAGAAGACAAGACTTCATGAGTTGTTAGGCCGAAGCCCACTAAGAGCATCAGCCCTTAAATCAACTCGCTGTCATCCATCATCACTGGTTCATTACAAAACAGGTATCAGCTGTAAAGGCAACAGACCCTCGGGAAGTTGGTAGTTCCCGAAAAAAAAGCCACACACCAAACAATTATCAGAGGTACTAACTTCCCCTTCCTGCGTTTTAGGTTTCAACTACATCCAGAACGTTAAAGACAAGGAAGGCACCTCAACCATGATCAGCCCGCAATGCTGATTCCCTTCCTGCCAATTTATACCCTTGGTAAGGGTTTCGGAAGCCAACACAACATAAATCATTCGGCTTCCTGGAGTTTTATTTGCTACAACAAACGAGGGACTTCTTCCACTCGACCAAGCACAGCAATAACACCATCAATAGGAAGGCCAAAAGAGGTGGTTACTAAAGAAAATATCAAGAAAATCCTCGATATCCTCAAAGTCAAGTTACGTGATATTGTTGAAATGGTAAACATATCATATTTTTTTTTTATAGATCACAAACACAAAAATTGCGATGCGTTTTTGCTTGTCTGCAGTAACACCCAGGGTCTAAGGCAGGAATCGAACCTGCGGCCTCGAGACTGTTGGTCGAGTACTCTACCAAATCAGCCATCGAGGCACCCGCATATGAACGTGTGTTCAACATTTTGCATGAACATTTGCATATGGAAAAGCTATCGGCAAGATGGATGCCGCGTTTGCTCAGTTCACTTCACAGCGGTGTTTGGACTTGGTGAAGCATAATCCTCTTGATTTCTTATGTGGACTAATAACTACACACCTGAAACTAAAAATCAATCGAAACAATTCAAGGAAGCTGGTGAAAGTGCTGCGAAGAAGGCGAGGACAGTGAAATCGGCTGGCAAGGTTATGGCCACTGTTTTTTGGGATGCACACGGAATATTGCTCATCGAAGACAATGCACTGAATCACATGGCATTAGATACGATACTAAAACTACATGAAATACACTTCGAATTGGTTGAACATCCTCCTTATAGTCTAAATTTGGCTCCTAGTGACTTTTTGCTGTTTCCAAACTTGAAAAATGGGCTCGCAAGAAAAAGATTTATCTCAAACGAAGAAGTGATTACCAAAACTAACGCATATTTTGATCGCATTATCAGATGTTATAACAAAATTGGAATATCGTCTTTCTATGTGTATTGAAAACGAAATTGTTTTTCCTACTTAGAGAGCTTCAATTTCAATATGTCCTCGTACGGCAAGACACCGGAATAACCCCTTCATTGGGAGTAATGGCAATGGCCTGTTCACTCAACTTATACGTTTGTAGCAGCCTGTGTCGCAATGTCTCACGGTGGGTGATCAAGTACTCCATTTACTGCTCCTCACCACAAACTCTGCAAATGTCCGTATTGGAAGTGTCCACCCTGTACAGATGCTTAAGGCAGATATAATGACCTATAAGTGCACCTGTCAATATTTTGAGGCTTTTCCTATTCAGTTTTAGAGCACGTTTGACCCTCTTCACATCAAAGCTTAGACATTTCTTGGAATGCTTAGATCATTTGTCTTGTTCTCTTGTTTCTCCACGATGAGCTCCATTTATCTCTTTACCTGCCTCTTAAGGAGGTAGCTCCATTTTTGACATAAATGTCTTCCATCTCACTGCTATAATTCCCCTTATGTCCTGGCACCCATACCAGAGTAATCTGGTTCTGGCTCTTCAGTTCAGTTAGCAGCCTGTCGTGAACTAGGTTAGATTAGATATAACAGCCACTGAAAAGCCTGCCACTTGGTTTCGTTGTCTTGCCTGAGTGTGATATGTGTCTCAACAGATCTGCATATCACTGATCCAGTTTCGAATCATGCCGGGAGTCGAATTAACACCCAATCTATCAACGTCGCATTTCGCATCGGTCTGCCTAGATACAAAGCCTTTTTATAAGAAAATTCTGGACACAGACAGAGCACGCTCTCAACACTCTCTAATGCCACCTCGCGCCTACAACTTCTACAGAAATCATTAAATGGAAGATGTAATCTTCTCCTATGCATCTTTGTGTGGTAATGTCCCGTCAGGTGCGCCACAGTAGAATAGAAGGGGAGAGACCCCTGAGGCTAATGGTCCTTCTATTGTCATACCCAGGTCATGTCAGCCGTGGTAACCTCACTAGACCATCTGTATAGTGTGGTCCTTAGAAGTTGACGCTGTACTTGTTTGTTACAGCTCTTGAGCGGTAGCGCAACGATCTTATAGGTTGTTTGGAGGAGGAAAGAGGGAGTAGTGTTTGTGCATATTTGACTTGAACTTTCCAACGTTATAACAGACAGGAAACACGTCTTCAGGTAACTTATTCCACAGACAAAGCGTACGGCTGAAAACCAATTTCTCCACGGACAATCGACCACAACTGGATGATCTCCGGACGATGAACACGTGCTATGCAAAAGTGTGCGAGTTTCGGAAACAAGATCCCTAATCTGGTCAGAGCAAAATTCAGTGTGGTAACGATAGAACAGAGTAACGCACCCCACACTGCGTCGGTGCTCCAGTGAGTAAATAGAGTTGTAGACCCTACTGTTACCGGCAGGCTTCTTCGCCCTCTCCTGCACACGGTCGAGCAACCCCAAAATAGACTTTGAGGCACCGACCCAAACATGACAGTTGTACTGCATTTTCGGTCGGTTGTAGGTAGTATAAATAGTAAGGAGGTCGGATGGAGTGAAGTACATCGTACACCGTTTCAAAAACCCGAGGCACTTGAATGCTTCCTTAGAGACATGAAAAATGGGTTCATTTCAGCGAACATCACACTGTACTTTCACACCAAGAAGATCAAGATACCCGGCCTTCACAAACCACGTTGTATAGACCCCCGCTAGTACACTCTAGTACTCACTTGGCCGTAAAAACACAATTGTTTAGGGATTTGTGGTTTGATTAACTATTATTTTTATTTTGTATTTAATTTCAAGGCCTTTGTAAAAGGGATACCAATTCATTAATCTTGGATATTATTTCATAAATTTATTATTTGGAAACCACAATTGTCGAATTTAGCACTTTCGGTCAAGCTTAGTAAAATGATTAGAAATAGAAAGAGAAGTTCTTTAAAATATTTCTGCTAACATAATATGGTCACCGCAAACAAATTTTTCTGACAGTTAATAAGTTAAGATCTAATTGCTATAAATTTTATATACGCTCCTTATTCATGAAATTGTTGGCTGGGATATAATCATACAGCTTTATGTTTAACCATTAAGTGGTAGTGTGTGCGTGTGTGTGTTTTAAATATGTGCTTTTAATAAGGACAGTTCCATTTTTATGGTTTGTACACAACCACACAATAGCACTTTCACACACACACACACACACGCATACACACACGCAAACTTGCAACCAGACCTCCTTCTGGTGCTGAAGTAAACATTCTTACAGCATATAATTTAAGGTTTTTCTTTTCTTCCATCTTGCTTCTTATTATTCTTTTGCACTTCGCTTCCTTTATACTTTTTTGCTTAAGTCTTCAGTTGGTTTTTTTCAATTTAACTCTTTTTTACAATTTTCAATCTTATTTTTACGGCTGCTGCAAGTGTTGGGAAGAAAACATTTATATGCAAAAGAAGTGTATCGTTATGCATGACTTAAGGATTTACAGCAACAAGCTGCAACACACTCGCAAACGTACACACACAAACAACTGGCAACAAACACAAAGCAGTGCATACTTTTAGGGTTAAACCAGCTTGTTTGTTTATGTGTTTGGTTGGCTGGCTGGTTGGTTGTTTGTTTAGGAGAGTGCAACATGCAGTTGCTCTCTGTACTGCAACAAATTGGTGTTTATGGTTGTCATAAATGCACTTTCCCACAAACAAACAAAGAAACAACGAACACAACGAGACAATTGCATGACACTGTTGGTGGGTGTATGGGTTTCAATTCGTTGGCAGTTTCAACACAGTGATATCGAAATTCTCTGCAAATCTGTACAAATTCATTTCAACTTTATTTGTTCAAATGGTTGTTTGTTTATTTGTCTATTTGCTTTTTTTTTTTTTTGTCAATTATTTACAAGACTTTAAAATAAACAATATAAAACATTGTGGCGGCTGAAATAATTTCACTAGAATCTTTCTCCTAATACAGGGTGGCATGCGAATCGTGCTGCAAAACCAAATGTAATAGTTTTACGCCATTATTTAGAGATATTGGAGAGGTGTTTTCTTAAACAGAACAGCGCCGGAGAGATATCCGTTTTAACAACCTTCGGTTCCAGCAAGATGAAACAACTGCACATACGTACAGATCTGTTATGCCGGACCTAACCAACACTTTCAACTACACTTTTACAGGCTCTCAAGGTTAGCCTTTTTTCTCCGATTATGTGAAGCTACAATGATAAAAAATTAAAAGAAGGATTTTGTGTGATATGAAGTAGTCCATTCAACAACAATTGAAGCAATCCCGACTTCAGATCGGAAATAATAATTTTCTGTATAATTTTCCAGCAAGATGAAACAACTGCACATACGGACAGATCTGTTATGCTGGACCTAACTGACAATTCCAACTACAATTTTACAGGCTCTCAACGTTAGCTGACTGCATAAGCCTTTTTTCTCCGATTATTTTAAGCTACAGTGATAGAAAATTAAAAGAAGGATTTTGTGTACAATGAAGTAGTTCATTCAACAACAATTGAAGCAATCCCGGCTTCAGATCGCAATTAATAACTTTCTGGTCAGCTGTCACATGTGCGTATATGAGCATGGAGGTCGTTAACGCTCTATCATCTTCAAGATCAAATAATTATATTAAAAAAGAACTGTTACATGTTTGCCTTTAAAAAAGATTTGCAGATTCTTCAATGGCAAATGGCATACTTGTTTGTTACACAGTACTGCAATACATTACAACCTTATTTACACTTAATACCACTGCGTATTAACATACTAGACTTTTTTATTTTTTAAATTATGACCGTCTTGTAAAACGTTTAAAATTAAACCCCGTCTCTGATGTGCCTTCCATTTATACTTCTTTTTTACCTTCTGCCATAATCATGAAATTTCTAGTGATTCATAATCATTCCATACTCAAATGTACAAATATAATAGCTACGCACATACACACAAATATTTTCGAAATAATAAGAACGCAATAACAACAATAAAATCATTGGTGCTGGTTTTTTTTTTTTTTGAAATTTTACGTTCTTTAAATCATGTTTGTTGTTTGTTTGTGTACTCTTATTATGTGTTTAACTTTATATTATATATGTGCTTATTTATAATAAGCAAATCAAAGGCTCGTACAGTGGGTTTGAAGCGATATAAATTCGTAACAATGTTCCCGATTTAAAAACGCCAAAAAGTTGTTCTGGAAAAGGCATATCCCTTAAAACTGGCAACTTCTACTCGCATGTATATATTGAAGTGAACTGATTGAATTTGCTAAAACTGAACTTGCAAAAGGCAATAAATTTATTCACAATTAAATTTAATATGTTTTCTTTTTATTTCAATAAAAAGTTGAAAGACTTTGACACATTTTCAGTTTTTTTCGTTTTATACAACTACCACATACATACATACGTATGTAAAACACATGTTGTATTTTTTCGGAAAAAACTCCGAAACGCCGGTAAAACTCGCGTCCCTTCAAGAAAAAACTATTGATCACAGCATATTTGTATTGTAAAAAGTGCTTCTTATGAAAAAAAGCTTAAGAAAGGAAAAACTTGAACTAAATCCCGAAGTTTAACAAAAATTCTATTAATTAAAAATAATAATAATTAAACAAAATAACCGAAAAATGGTTACAGTTTGACCAAGTTTCTGGATTTTTCTTAAGGTTGTATGACATTTCATTTTTTCTTCATTTTTCTAGTATTGAAAAGTAGTAAAAACATATTGTAATAGAAAAATTACATAAGTTGGAAAAGTTCAGATATATTGAACAATGTTAAAAATTGTATGTTTGTTATCGATAAAAAATGGATAAGTGTCAAAAAAAAATGTAAAAATGTTCACATTAACCCTTCGTTGCATGGCATTGCATATATGCAATGTTAACTTCTCGTTCATCTGGCAACTACTCTGTTGTTTGTTTTACCGTTATGTGTTTTTGAGCTGACTCTATAAATTCCAGAAATTCAATTTGCTATGTATTTTGGATGATATCGTGTAAAATTTGCGTAAAAAACCGAAATTTAATAAAGTGTTTTCAGTAAGTGGTAAAAGTTGGCTAATTTGTGTTAATATTGCTAAAAACTATAAACTTTTTACACAATGTAAGTGTTATATAAAAGAAATAACTTTATTTTCATTGGTTTCCAATCATAATTTTTAACAAGCCAATATTTGTTCATGTGTTATGATGAATTATATCAAATATGCAAACTCATGCGTTTTAGTCGATGTGAACTCTTATTGCACATATGATATTCTATGCATTAAATCCACATATACTTCTAACAGGGCACTTAGTGATAAGGAGATCGAAAAAATAATAGAAAGTTGGGAAGAGAGTGAAGATGATTATTTTGACGATGATGATGATGGAGATATCAATATTGAGTTGAACTTGAATCGGGATCAAAACATAGAAGATGTTGAAGGTACAGGAAAAGAAACTTCTTTAGAGGAACCCTTACCTGATGAGCGCCTAATGGATAACATACTTTCTTTTAAAGAGAGATATAACAAAATAATTTGGAAACAAAAGGATTTTGATATTAATTTAGATACAAATTTTAAGGGAAATGCAGACCTCCCGGAACATATCTTAAATTTATGCGGACCCTGCAGCTACTTTACATATTTCTTTTCTGATGATCTTTTAAAGTCCATTATTTACCAATCAAACTTGTATGCTTGCCAAAAAAATCCAGAGTATCGCGAACAGATACAAGAGTTGGACTTGCAAAAATTTATTGGCATATGCATTCTCATGTCAGTAGTTCAAATTCCAAACAACCGACGATACTGGGCACCTATTATAGGAAACAAACTCATTCAAGAAACTATGTCTCTAAATAAATTTGAAAAAATTAAATCAATGTTACATTTTAATAACAATGATGAAATAAAGCCAAAAAGCGATCCAAATTTCGACAGGCTTTTCAAAATAAGGCCTGTAGTCGATCATTTGGTTAAAAAGTTTAATTCAGTGCCGTATGAAAGCTGCCTTTCAGTAGATGAGCAATGAAAAAGTAACCATGAAGATACCACGTGGAGATTCCCTGGAATACGTTGCAATGGTCGATAACTTTGACATATCTGTTGTTTCTTGGAAGGACAACAAAATTGTGAACCTAATGTCCAACTATTGTGGCAAGAATCCTGAGCAAACTGTGGAAAGATTTGACAAAAAGTTAAGAAGAAAAATAACCGTTGCTTGTCCAAATATAGTTACAGAGTACAACAAATTTATGGGTGGAGTTGATTTATTAGATTCATTTATAGGACGTTACAAAATTAAAATTAGATCTAAGAAATGGTATTTACGCATTTTTTACCACTTGGTTGATACATCTTTGGTCAACGCTTGGATTTTGTATAAACGGTCCGAAATGCAAAAAGGCAACCTGGTCAAAGAAAGTCTAGCAGATTTTCGATTAAAAGTGGGCGAAACGCTCTGCAAAATGGGGCAAGTATCAACACCACGAGGAAGACCTTCGGAAGTAACAAGAAATCTTGCTATAAAGGTAATAATTTTAGTGTACAATACATATTTATAAGATTAAATTGTTTCAATAAAATATTACAGAGAAAGCATCAGAGAAGTTTGCCTATTCCACAAAACGAAGTTCGACTTGATCACATAGATCACTGGCCGGTATGGTTAGAAAATCGATTAACATGCAAATTGCCTGGTTGTAACGGATATACGTATGTAAAGTGTGAAAAGTGTGATACAAGTTTGTGTTTGAACAAATCAAGGAATTGTTTCAAAAAATTTCATTCGGAATAATAATAATAAATGCACACATACATACGTATGAGTTTATTTAAAAAAAAAAAAGAAAAAGAATATTATATAATTCGAAAGAAATTATTTCAAATTCAAAGCTTTTCCTTTTATTTACTGTAATTACACAATATTTAAAAAATTACAAAATATATAATTTCATTATTAATACATTGAAATAGTTTTACTTTGCCACTGATTTGCTGCATGAACTTGCATATATGATATGTTTATTAACTTTTTCTGAAGATATCGGAATTGATCAAAACCCCGTTTTTGTCACCATAACTATACACATAACAAATATAACATACCAAAAAATTTTTATTCGGGAGGGAATTAATTCATGCAACGAAGGGTTAAAATTGACAAATCCAGCTTGAAAATTTAAAATTGCTGCTAACTCAACAATTTATTTTCGAAGACAGCGCTTTTGCGTGATTTTTTTTCTGACCTATGTGTTTTGTTTCATGAATAAGAAATGAACGAGACTTAGACCCATCATAATATTATTATCGTGAAAAAACTAAAATGATGAAATTTCGATGAATATATGACATCTCACAAATTCAAAAATAACATGTTCTTGGGGTTAAATTTGACGCAATTTTAACGTAGCCTAAGCGATTTTTAAAAAACGCATAATAAAAAACAAAAGTTTCAAAAAGATAAACGTTTATAAAATGGATGATACCATTATAGATTCAATTGCATTAAATACCTTAAATACAATAAGCATAATAATGGCCAGCAGGAGTAAAAAAAAATCAAAAAAATGTTCCTCCCGATGGCTCCTTCTCAGAAAAGGCGATGGATTTAAACATAAACTATTCAAAGAAATTGAATGTGAAGGCTCGAAACTTTATAAAAACATTTTGAGGACTCCTCATCAATTTGTGAGAATTTCAGCAAAAGTAAAGCCTTATATTACAAAACAAGAAAGCAAGTTGTAACGTGGTTTTGTCATCGGCTGAGGTAGCAAAGCGACGTCCAGGGTCTACTTACGGATCCACAAACCTTAAGTAATTAACAAGACAGGATTTTCCTCTTTGAGGCTTACAATAATCCAAATTCTATTTACGCAGTATTTACAATTACACTAACAATGGTAGGTTTAGGCTCAGGGTACTTGCGGTTCGGCTTTTATTTCGTCTGTCGTTCGTGCAGGTTTAATCTGCGATGACGATTGCTCGCGGCCTTGTTGGATGTATACCTTCATATGGGCACACCTCGGGTTCGGTACGACAACGGCTGCCGGTGAGAGTTACTCTTGGGTCGGGTGTATCTTCGTACGGACAAGCTTCGGATTTGGTATCGCAGTTTTAATCGGCATACACTGGAGTCGGTTATGGTAGGAGATCTCTCGGGTTCGGCAAACCAACGGTTAATAGTGAGAAATCTTCGTAGGACGGGTCGGGTGTAACGACTGGCTTCAGGTTCGGTATAATAGTCGTACTCCGCGTACACTGGAATCGGTTTCGGTAGGGACTCTCTCGGGCCAGGATAACAGCGGCCGCTGGTGATAATTTGCTCTTAGGGCCGGTCGTGTGTATCTCGCCACAATCTGGGTACCTGCGAATTGGAGGACAGAGAAGTTGTTAAGTGAATAGTCTAGCCCGAAGGCCGCTGGATAAACAGCCAGCTGAAGCTGCTGTGGGAACAGTTTAGCCCGAAGGCCGCTGGGTAAACAGTCAGCCGAAGCTGCTGGGTATATATAAAAAATCAGCCGAAGCTGCTATTGAACAGTCTAGTCCGAAGACCGCTGGGTATAATTTATGCCCTGAAGGGGAAAAACGCTTTCGAATATTCGCGGTATAGATATCTTTCAATATCTGCACCTGGGTGATCACCGATGACTGCCTTCTTTCTTTGTCATCTTATACTTCTCAGTGCACGAACTATATGAGAATTATTACTAACTACGGTTTAATTCAATCAACTTAAAGAAATGTACATTCAATCAATTTAACAACAAAGCCATCATATTCTGTGGGTGTTGTTGTATTTTTTTCCAGTTTGTGCGTGTGTACACCTCATGCATATTAATCATGGTATCTAATAAAAAAAAATGTATGCTTTGTTACAACAACCATTATTCTCCATGAGTGTTGTTGTATTTTATTTATTTATGCACATTAACCATCGCGATCACTTGATGCTAATTGTAAATAAGGAATATTATGTACGAAGCAAAAATGCATGCTTCGTTACAAAGTTTTATGGCCAGCTCCTCCCAAAACTTAAATTTGTTTCGGTATTGCACCGACTTCACATCCCAAATATGACTTCATTTATTATATATAAAACTTCTTCTAACCAAATTTTTACCATTTTATTCTTTTATAATCACTTTTTTCATAAATTTACGTTTTCTGTTTTGGTTATTTTTGAAATGTCAATTTTTCAGCAAAAAAAATATTTCGCCTACGTTTTATATAGTTTATTCTTTCTAATATTTGCTATTTTTTTCTAACAATTCTATAACAATTCAATGAAATAAAAATGGAGTGTCATACCGCCTTTAAATCTCCATAGTATATTTTTCTCATAATGATTACAATCAATCCTGTCACCCCGTGTCGGCTTGACATTAAGTTCTCGAACACCCTGTATGTTTTTTTTTTTTTTTTTTTTTTTTTTTTTTATACACAATCTTTATTTACAATCTGTTTGTACAACAATAAGTAAATTTAATAACAGACGGAAAGTAACAGTTTTTAATGCCCCAGAGTGCAATAACTAAAAAGTTCTATCTACGAACATGTTTAAATTTTAATTAAGATATATTAACCATCTTAATAATATTATTTAAAATTATGGAAAATATTTATAGTAAGCATAATATTTATGAACAATTTATAAAATACACCTAAAAAAAGAAAAACCTTAAAAAAAAAGAAATTGTATACATATACAATAATTATACGTTAAATAACTTTTGATCTAAATGGCAAATCAAGAACATGTAACCTGTTTAGTCTACGCACCTCCTCTGTCTCATTTAATAGGCTAATGACCACTCAACCTTTCTAGATATCTAGAACTAAAGTCTTTTATAACATTTTTGACTGTAAGAATTTTGAGGTCATTATGTATAGCTTTATTTGTTATAAACCATGGCGCTTGAGTAATTAAACGAATTTAGCTGTTCCCCAAAGTTGGATTCCATACGTCCATATAGGTTTTAGCATAGCTTTGTACAATATAAGCTTATTTTTTTCAAGCTGAGTTCAGATTTGGGCCCTAAAAGCCAATACATCTTCTTAGTTTTAATGTTTAGATACTGCCGTTTTGCTTTGATATGTTCTTTCCAAGTCAATCTTTTGTCTAGATACAAGCCCAAGTACTTAACGCTATTCGTAGCAGGTATTAGTGTTCCATTTATCGCAACAGGTGGACAAATTTCTCTTCTAATCGAGAATGTTACATGGGAAGACTTCGTTGTGTTTATTTCAATTTTTCACTTTTGCAACCATTGTTGTAATCTATTTAATTCCGTTTGTAATAGAATTGAAGCATCAATGGGACAAAAAGCCGATGCTACTAACGCAGTATCATCTGCATATGTAGCAACCATGATATTTTGTGTAAATGGCATATCACTAGTATATATTGAATAGAGTGTTGGTCCTAAGACACTACCATGTGGGACACCAGCATTGATTGGTTTAATAGTTGAATACTCTTCTTTACTCTTTACATAGAAATATCGCCCGTGTAAATATGACTTTAGAATCAAATAAAACGTTGAAGGTAATAAATTTTTAAGTTTAAACAAAAGGCCTGGATGCCAAACTTTATCAATGCTTGTTGCACATCTAAAAATACTGCCGAACAATACTTTTTCCTTTCAAAAGCATCTGTTATTACCTTAACAATTGTATGGCACTGCTCTGGTGTACCATGTTTACTGCGAAATTCAAATTGATAATCAGGAATAATACTATTTTGTATGTTTAAATCAGTTTAGCTTAAAACTGTCTTTTATTTCTTGCCGAAAGGTAATTGAAGATTGCATTTATTATGGCTGCTGCCATTTGAGCTCATATTTAATTAGACCCATTATATAATACATAAATAATCTTCTGCAACAGTTTCCTGTTGTCTATAAGCAGCAATATTTATTAATATTTTTTATTGCCATTTTATTACTTTGACATATTCTTTATTTCCTAAATGTTTATGTGTTTTATATTTATATATTAGTGTATACATATATGCATAATATATATGAGTTCTTTGCCATCATCTGAGCCATAAAAATTTAACAACAACAGCATAATACGAGTATTAAGCCCACAAAACACATATGAATTTTATTTCTACAACATTCCATCTGTGGCCAAATGCTTACAATAAAAATAATTTTACGACCTTGTGACCAGCTGTAATTATAATTCACTCTCGCAGACAGCCAAAGCCAATAAATGCAAAGGGGGAGTTAAAAGTGATCTAGAGAAGCGTTAATACATATAATTTTATATCTGCAACTTACGAGCACAAAGAAACAAACAACAAAATAAAAAACATTGCATTTATGTGGTCACGACATAACAAACCATCATTAAACTACATTTATGTAGCAAAGGGATCATAAAAAAAAGCTTCATCTCGGCTAGACGAAATACCTCAGAATTGGCAGATGAATTGATGTTGCCACAAATGAGTGTGTAAGTGTATATGTACGAGTATGTGTGAAGCTTTTTTAATGTCTGTCTGCTTTAAACAGGGCTCATAAAACGGACTGTTTTGCTCTTAATTTTGTCTACTTTTTTGCGTTTTAATGACAGCATTTAAAATGTTTTTGAGTGCTTGAGTTAAAAGCTTTGTTGGGAATTCGATGCAGAATTGCGAAAAACATGTAGTAGGTTTGTCTCATTTGTGGTAGTAAATTAATTTAAGTTATTAAAAAATATATTTTTTAAGACTGTTTTGGCTATTTTAAGGTCAAATGGTTTTAACTAAAAGCCAATATTTAGGGGATTTGTTTCAAATTTCCATATTAGTTTAGTCAAAAGCACTGGAAAATAGCCAGTACATAATTTTATTCACAGTGAAGGGATGTATAAGAGAAGCAGAAAAAGGATTGTAGAAAGTTGAGCTTTCAACCACGTTTAAATAAATCAATCATAAAATTATTACACGAGAAAAATTTCGGGGACTAACAGTTCCTCAAACCATTTGAGGTTTAAAACTGTAGCAGCATTTTTTAGGGTGCGATAAACTGACCAAAGGCTATTATTTTCTGGTACCACGGACGCTTGGAGCTCCTGGAACATTGTTCTTGCCTGGCTAAGGCGAGGTCCTTGGGGGTCAGTGCGGTGGTTGTGGTTTAATACCCAAATGCAGGGAGTATTTTCGGACTCGGTGTGGAGCTGTACTGCAACCGGCTGCAGTTACCCTGAGATCGAAAGGGGTTTTAGGAAGGAAGCGGCCCACACCATGAGGGAGAGCATGCTGTAGTGTAACTAGAAGGCCCGATCGCGTCAGCAAGAGGTTTGTGCATATGGATACAAACTTATGGCAAAAGTTAAGAGCAATATGAGCTTTGCAAGCCACATGGGGCCGCTGATGCATCGTTAAAAGTTCGCCCCGTGGAGTTGGTTCATCATTAGATAAGGCCCACAAGGCAGGTGCTGATGTAAAGCAATTACATGAAAATTCCCCCCTGGAGAACAGATTTTGAATAAGTATATTACTAATTCGGGCACCCGGCTTTCTAAAGGAAAGCGGGTCTCTTATTTTCTGTAGCAATGATGTGTACACCCTGTAAACGACAACCTGTAAGTGTGCTAATAGCCCAATGACGAAGTTGCCCTCACGTGTTATCAAGGCAGGGTGAATGACCTAAATAAAAGAGAAAGAGGAAGATAAAATGACAAATAAATAGATGTTATCTAGAAAAAGAAAGATGAAATAGAAAAAAACTGTGCTTGTTAGCGAAGAAAACAGATGGCTACCGATATATAATGGCGGCCGAAGATGATTGTGAAAGAAAAACTCAACCTCAACGGTGGCGGTAAGACGATCAGCATTGATCGAGAAGAGAAGTTTTAGACACGCACGACGCCGGACGACAACGGTCAGTATAGCGGCAATCGCCACAGCAGGTGATTTAAACATCACCATTTTTCATCTCTAGCCTTCCAGCGAGTAAGTGAACGGAGAACAGCCAGTCGGCCAGCAACATAACGCAATAACAAAATGACGCCCAACGTGAGGCCAGACGCAGTACAACTGCAGTTACAACTACTATTATAACAACGTAGCACAGCAACAACAATAAATGGAGCCCAACGTGGGGCCAGAAGCGGTATGCAGCTGCAATTACAATTATAGCCAATAACAAATATAGCATATAACACAAAGCCAGCAACAACAGCATATAACCCTCTAAGAAGTCTTAAGGTGGGACTACCAAAAATCCTCAAACAAGACTTAGTGCCAATTTCACGATAACGAAGCTGTTCGTTCGTTCGCACAATTACATTTAAAACAATAAAAAAATTTTTGAGTGTTGTTTTTGTTTCAAATGTAATTGAGCTTCGTTATCGTGAAATTGGCATTTTATTTTTGGAACGAGGATGAGCAATATCTACTGGATGTTTTAACTGATATGCCATTCTGATGCTGGCCAGTTGTTTGAGATGCCTACATCTTGGCTAAAGCGTTCTGGTTGTCGCTTAGGCCTCAGATTGCAGGGCAACGTTTTTACTATTCCCTGATAATTCAGCTACTTGTAACGTAAGGAACCAGAAGTGGATGTAAGAACTTCGGACCACCAAGTTTTGAATTATGGTCTCCCTCTGACTGTCTGACAAATCACACGTAGCAACGATTAAAAGGCCGGAGCTCTTAAGAAATGTATTTGCTAATGACTGGAGACATATGACAAACATCTGCCATCTGTGTGAGCCTTGCGAGTTCCGCATGAGAACGTTGGTAAGCCCCGCACAAATTCAACCCAAGGAATTAGTCTACCATTAGATCAGGCCACTATGGCAGGTGCTGACAGAAATCAATTACACATCTGCACTGTGTTTTGATGCAAGTCAGTAGCTAAAATATTTGGACCGGTATCAGTCTCTTTAATGCTACCAGGTTTGACCTGTGGCTTTATTACTAGCACTACTGGTGTCAGAAGACCCAAGAACTTTGTTCCCTTCCGGTTCTGGTGAGGCCCTTTGGGAAGTCGCTTGCTGTTTGAGTCTAAATCACGGTTTGAGTCGAAATCACGAGGAAAGTTCAATGACCCCCGGTTGCTCTCGATTGAGTGTCGTAAGCCATAGATCGTCAGGAGTTTTATATTTTTTTTTATATTGGACCAGTACTCAGGGGATGACCCCTACATATGCAGTGCATTGTACCAGAACTAGGAAAATAGGTTGTGAGGAGGGGGAAAGAGGGAGTAGTGTTTGTGAACATTTGACTTGAACTTTCCAACGTTATAACAGGCAGGAAACACGTCTGCAGGCAACTTATTCCACAGACGAAGCGTACGGAAAAACGAATTCTCTCTGTAATGCGTAGTGCGATTCCCCGGGCAATCGACCACAAATGAATAAGCTCTAGATGATGTGCGCGCGCTACATAAAAATGTGCGAGTTTCGGGAACAAGATCCCTAATCTCATCAGAGCAAAATCCATTGTAGTAACGATAAAACAGAATAACGCACCCCACACTGCGTCGATGCTCCAGTGAGTCAATAGAGTTGGATACCCTATTGTCACCGATGAGCTTCTTCGCCCTCTCCTGCACACGGTCGAGTAACCCCAAAATAGACTTTGAGGCACCGGCCCAAACATGAGAGTTGTGTTCCATTTTCGGTCGGATGTAGGTGGTATAAATAGTAAGGAGATCGGATGGAGTTAAGTACATCTTGCACCGTTTCAAAAAACCAAGGCACTTGATAAATGCTTCTTTGGAGACATGAAAAATGTATTCAGTCCAGCGAACTGTATCTTCATTCCAAGAACATCAAGAGCATCCGATTCCTCAATATTTATACCATCCATGAGTACATGAGTATTTTGAGGCAGCATTTGCGGTCGTTTGCTTGTGTGCTAATAGGCAACGTTGGGTCTTACGAGCGTTAAAGGCGACCCTGTTTTTACTACCCCATTCGGAGATTAATAGAAGATCACTATTCAGTGAATCATTCATATTTAACCTCTTGGCAGCGATCTCTGATAGGCTGGGCCTATAACTAAAAGAGTACGAGTGACAAATGCTGCTGTCATCCGTGAAAGAGTGGATAGGGTTGGAAGTTTGAAAGAGAAAATAGAGTAGGAGAAAGAACGGAGCTTGCGGTACCCCTGAATTAATCTTGAACTCGTTTGATGAGACCCCATCTATAACAACTCGTATAGTGTGGTCTCCGAGAAAGCTCGATATAAACTGAGAGAAGTCATCACCGACACCAAAAGCAATGAGTTTTGCCAGTAGCGCGCCATGCCACACTCTGTCAAACGCTTTGGAAATATCCAAAGCCACCACCCTACTTTCGCCGAAATGATGGATTGAGTGGCACCATTTCTCTGACAGATATGCCATAAGATCGGCAGTATATAGACACAACTCCCGCTCAGAAAGAAGATTGTGCTCCTAATATCTTGTGATCGAATTGGTACTCATACATACAAATTTGCCAATTGCGGCAAGGTTGGTGGACGCATTGCTTTCACTAGGTGCTTGTACCACTCTGGAGTGCGGTCATCACGGTACGATGTTCCTTTTCATATCTGTACTTGGTTTGCCTCGTCATATTCCTAAATAGGGGCTTCTGCTTTTTGGGGTACGCAGGGTTAAGGTCCCCTTTTTGTTGCAAAAAGTAAGAGTCTAAGAAGTCCAATTATGACTTAGACTGTGGTGAAAGCTCCAAAACACTCTGCAAGGTTTAATTGGCAGAACGGGGATCGGTAATGCTCTCAGAATGTTTTGTCTGGCAAGTCGCTGACCTTTAGTTGAAGTGTTTGATTCTTAGCTAAAACGCTTTGGACAAGGCTTACTCCTAAAATAACAGGGAAATATTGTCATTCCTTTTTATATTAGGACTAAACCGCAGCCAGAGCGTTTCAGCTAATTGACACTACTAACGAACAGCGATCTGTCAGATAAAACACCCCAAAAATAAAAGGTGCAGGTCGATTTTCCAGAATGTATTTAGAGTTGCTGAGGTGCACTTGTCTTGCTGACCTGAAGTTTAGCAACTTGATTAAAATCTGGTGGGCCTCCAGTTTGTAAGAAACCAGAAGCCAAAATAATCAGGCATGTTCTGAGAAACGCAAGTCCCTTAAGTTTAGCGTTTTCGATTTGAAAACGCTGTTCTGACAAAACGTATAACGCAAGAAGTATGATTCTGCGATTTGAAGTCCCCAAATAGGTGTTCTGGTAAACGTATATTGCTTAATATAGGCGACTTCTCCTCGCATGTGTATATTGAAGTGAGCTGATTGAGTTTGCTAAAACTGAACTTGCAAAATGAAATAAAATTATTCACTTTTGACAAAAAAAAAACTAAAAACATTTGAATAAAAAGTTAATGTTTCCATACCTGAAAATATTAAAACATACACATATCTGGCTGTCACTTAACGTTCCCCCCGGGGAACAGGTTTTGCCTTGGTGTATTCCTAACTTAGGCGCTCTGTTTTTCGGGGAAAAGAGGGGAAGGGGTCTCTCGTTTGGTGCGGCAAACAAAACTCTAGGAAGCCACATGACTTATGTTGTGTTGGCTTCCGAAACCCTTACCAAGGGTATAAATTGGCAGAACGGGGATCAGCATGGCCCCCGGGAAGTTCTGCTTGCGGTTCGACCCGGGCTGATCATGGTTGAGGTGCCTACCTTGGCTGAAATGTTCTGGCTGTGGTTGAAACCTAAAACGCAGGAAGGGTGTGTTAGTATCCTTAATAATTGTTTGGTGATGGCTTTTTTCGAGGGCTAACAATATCCTGAGGATATGTTGCCTATACAACAGATACATGTACTGTAAGGAACCTGTGGTGATGGTTGACGGGTGAGTTGGTTTAAGGGCTGGAGCTCTTGGTGGGCTTCGGCCTACCAACTCATTAAGCCTTGTCCTCCGTTGATTGCTGGGAAATTGCATACATGAGGGATTAGGAAGCCCGAAATGACCGCAATCATATGACAAGAATTGCTACCTGTATGAGCCTAGCAAGCCACACGGAGGCGGTGGTGAATGGTGAAAAATTCACTCCGTGGAATTGGTCCACCATTAGGTTAGGCCATCAAGGCAGGTACTGATGTAAATCATTTTCACAGTTGTCACTTAACGTTGAATTCTATTTTCAACAGATTAGTCCGCAACAGAACAGAGCGAAAAAGTAAAAACAAACTATGCGCATATAGTTTACATTGAACAGAAACAAAACAGCTGATTCAGAACGGAAAAGAAGGTACAAACTAACTCTGCCTCAACACATACATATGTACGTATGCAAAACACATGTTGTATTTTATCATAAGAGATTCCGAAACGCCCGTAAACCGCGCCTTCCCTAGAACACTAACAAGTTATTTAAGCGTTTTTCAGAACGCTTTGCGGTTTGGAAAAACCCTGAATATACATTTCAATATCGATTAAACGTTTACGCTAAAAGTTTATAGAGATAAGGAAAAAACATAGTTTGGCCCACCCTGTCTTTTCACTAGTCATTACGGATTCAATTCGCAGACCATAAACTTCAACAAAACAATTTGTTCGGCATCTATTTATTTAATATAATTAATTAAAGGTAAATAAACATAATCCTACAAGTTTGTTTAAATCATTTTAATAACAAAATATTTTTGTTACTTAAGCTCGCGTGTTCCGTTCCCGTTCTTCAGAAATTTTGCCGCACATTGTATGTCGTACGCTGCATGCTGTACTCGTAATAAATACTTTGGGCGACAGAATTACTTATTTTATTGCTCCAGAGAAATAAAAACGGGACAGACCACATGGTGATAAAAACTGAAAACGTGAAGTCTTAAATTCGGCTTAAATGGTGCGTGTTTTTTTTTTTTTTTTTTTTGGTATACGAAAAAGCCACTTGCACAAACATTTTACAGATACTTTATTCGATAGATAAACAGCGTTAAGTGGACACAACTTATTTAAGATTAAACAATTTTATTGCAGCAGACACAACAGTCGATTTAAAGCACAAAAGCAGAAAAGAAGAAACAAATGAATAAATGTTTATATTGGTTACTTGTTGGGAGAAAAGATAAACTTGCTGGCTATTAAAAGCTTAAAGTTCATGCAACATATTGTTGCAAAGTTATCATTGTTTAAATTGTTAATCATTTGTCTCCTCTTGTTGGTAGCTAAACAATAATGAATTTTTAACCTCAAAATCTGCTCATGGAAATTTTGTTCAAATTAAGCTTTTGTTGTGTTTTCAAGATTTCAATTTGCTGTGTTCTGTGCAAAACTTTTTTCATGAACAAACGAACGAATTCTTATGCCAAATGCAGACATACGATTTGTTTCCATTGTATGTTGCACTATGAGCATGAACTCTAAGCTTGTATATATGTATGTGGGTGTGAATGTGTTTTAGAATGCATGTACTCGTATGAAAGTCTGAACAATAAGGAAACCCCGATTAAAAATAATCAGTTTGGTCTTGTTGTCTAGAGACCTTCTTTTTTTTTGGCTATTTGGATATGGAAATCTAGCTAAAGTTAATGACGATTGTGACAAGTGACAGAATCCATAGTATATTGAATACGTGTTCTAAAGTTTTAGAAGTACTATTAAAGAAACAGATATTGAATCACATTAATAGCAGGAACATTATAAATCCTTACCAGTCCGGATTTAGAGAAGGCTATAACACCACTGGCTTAATATTGGATTTAACGGAGGATATTCGTTCTAATACGGATAAGTCCCTAAGCTCAGCAGCTATAGCTCTTGATTTTAGCAAGGCTTTTGATTCCTTATGCCATTTATCCTTATGTGAAAAGCTCCAAAACAATTTTAACTTTATGTACGAGATTAACTAGTTGTTAGTTCGAGTCCAACTTTAGTCAAGATCAATATGTGGAAAACATTAACGTAAGAATAATTAAAGAGCTCGGTGGCTGAAGTGGTTAAAGCGGCCGTATTAAAAATACATCATGTTCACATGATCCCAGTGGGTGCTGATGAGTAGTGTAGCGACTACGAAACAGCTAGTTGTCCCCCAGCTAATGGTATTCAATTATTTTTTCTGTTCTTCTTTGGTCTTATTGTTTCACAGCAATTATTGTTATAATTAAAAATAATCCTTCTTCTTGACTGAAGTTGGACTCGAACTCACAACAAGTTAATCTCGTACATATGTATATAGCTAAAAAAGTTCACTCATTATTGATTTACAATTTTAACTTTAGTTCTTCTGCTTGTCGTTTGATTTTATCATTTCTTTCGAGCAGGAAACAATATGTGGAAATGCGTAATAATAGATCATCCACAATGGACCTGTCTAGGGGAGTACCGCAAGGTTCTATTTTAGGGACTCTTTTGTTTGTCATGTATGTAAACGATATCTATGATGCCATTAAATTTAGCAAATGTTATACTTACGCTGATGACATTCATTTATTATCGCATGATATGGGACGGGGTGTAGAATTTTTGCAATCCAACATCAATGATGACCTAAAGCGAATTGCTGATTGGGCAAATTTGAACCACCTTTATCTTAACCCTTTAAAAACTAAAGCCATGTTTTTCTCACTCCATCCAAATAATGGGTGATTTTATAAGAACTATCAGAAATTTAAAAAAAAAACACATAAAATTCAGAAAAATGCATGAAATATTTATTTGGATCGATAGTTGGGTCGATATAATTTAATGTTTGAAGATTATTTCATGCAAATGTTGGCCGCGGCTGCGCCTCAAATGGTCCATCCGCTTAGTCCAATTTTGGCATACTCTTTCCAACATTTCGGCCGGTATCTCACGAATAATGTTGGCAATGTTGGCTTCCAGTGCGTCAATCGAAGCGAGCTTGTCGCTATAGACATTAGCCTTAACATAGCCCCACAGAAAATAGTCTAGAGGCGTTAAATCGCACGATCTGGGCGACCAATTGACTGGTCCCAAGCGTGAAATAAACTGTTCACCGAACTAGCCTCTCAATTGGTCCATTGTTTCGCGTGCCGTGTGGCATGTGGCACCGTCTTGTTGAAACCACATGTCATGCAAGTCAAGCTCTTCCATTTTGGTCAAAAAAAAGTTTGTTATCATCGCACGGTAGCGCTCACCATTCACAGTAACGTTGTGATTCGCATCATCTTTGAAGAAATACGGCCCAATGATGCCACCAGCCCATAATCCGCACCAAACGGTTGTTTTTTTGTGGATGCATTGGTAGCTCTTGCAATGCTTCTTGCTTGTTCACGTATCCATTCAACCAGAAATGAGCCTCGTCGCTGAACACAATTCTTCGATAAAAAAGTGGATCTTCATCTAACTCCCATTCACCAAAAATTTGGCGTTGTGGTAGGTCGTTTGGCTTCAATTTTTGCACCAGCTGTATCTTATAAGGCTTCACACCCAAATCCTTCCGCAAAATTTTCCACGTAGTGGAGTAACAGAGGCCCAATTGCTGCGAACGGCGCCGAATCGATAATTCACGATCATCACCAACACTGGCCGATACGGCTGCGATATTTTCTTCAGTTCGCACTCTCCGTAAGCGTGTTGGTGGTTTAATGTCCAACAATGTAAATTTGGTGCGAAATTTTTTTACAATAGCCCGAATAGAAGCCTCAGTAGGTCGATTAAACTGACCATAAAATGGAAGAAGCGCGCGATGAACTTTCTTAACAGAGCACGCATTTTGGTAATAAAATTCAATAATTTGCAAGCGTTGTTTGTTTGTAAGACGATTCATGATTAAATTATAGACCAAACTGAAGATGCTTGACAGTAACACAAGAAAAACGTGCGTGAGCTGTCAAAACTAGTGTTGGCAAAAAGATAATAGCAAAAAAATCACTCGTTATATTGAATACGTGTTCTAAAGTTTTAGAAGTACTATTAAAGAAAAAGATATTGAATCACATTAATAGCAGGATCATTATAAATCCTTATCAGTCCGGATTTACAGAAGGCTATAACACCACTGGCTTAATATTGGATTTAACGGAGGATATTCGTTCTAATATGGATAAGTCCCTAAGCTCAGCAGCTATAGCTCTTGATTTTAGCAAGGCTTTTGATTTCTTATGCCATTTATTCTTATGTGAAAAGCTCCAAAACAATTTTAACTTTAGTTCTTCTGCTTGTCGTTTGATTTTATCATTTCTTTCGAGCAGGAAACAATATGTGGAAATGCGTAATAATAGATCATCCACAATGGACCTGTCTAGGGGAGTACCGCCAGGTTCTATTTTAGGGCCTCTTTTGTTTGTCATGTATGTAAACGATATCTATGATGTCATTAAATTTAGCAAATATTATACTTATGCTGATGATATTCATTTATTATCGCATAATATGGGACGGGGTGTAGAACTTTTGCAATCCAACATTAATGATGACCTAAAGCGAATTGCTGATTGGGCAAATGTGAACCACCTTTATCTTAACCCTTTAAAAACTAAAGCCCTGTTTTTCTCAGTCCATCCAAATAGTTATTAATTCAGAATAAAACACTAAACTCTCTTTCAAAAATAAAAAAAAAGAATACATTTGACGTAAATAGCTTACTATATTGCCAGTAGCAAAAAACTGCCATATGCCGTAGTGCTGCCGCCGTGTATACGTTAATGCACCTTGCTTTATATACTGAGCAGCACGCTCTTATGATCTTATATAATTTTTTTCATCTCAATCATTGTAAGATCAAACGGTTAAGAGAAACGAAACAAGACATCATTGATCAACTAGTGTGTGTAGTGGTTACATCATTGATCAACTAGTGTGTGTTGGCGTGACTAGCCCGACACCGTCAGTTGGCTTTGGTTCGTGTTGATGGTCGAACACATGGCCAACTCAGTGTAGTGGTAGAGGGTTCTACTGGTTTTTACAGCCATGGTTCCCAGACCAATTAATAATTAGTAGTGGTAGAGGGTGGCTACTGGTTATTACAGCCATGGCGCCCCGACCAAGTTGTAGAGTGCAGGGGGAATTTACAGGTTTTTATAGCCTTAGGTCCCAGGCTTAACATTTACTAAAACCCTAAGGATTCTTTAGCCAACCAGCAAACCTGAAGATGTTTGACAGTGACACAAGATACAAAACGTGCGTGAGCTGTCAAAACTAGTGTTGCCAAAAAGATAATAGCAAAAAAATCACTCGTTATAAGCATAATGAATGAGAATATAGGATTAGTGTCTTACCACAAAATTGTGGGCGTTTATATTGATACCAAGTTGGACTTTTCTTTCCATATTAATTCTATTATTTCAAGAATATCTTTTATATTAAGAAAGCTATATTGCGTTGGATTACATTTGCCCCTTTACGCTAGAAAAAGACTTGCTTTGTCTCTTTGTTTGCCTTTATTTCTTTATGGGTTAGACATTTTTTCTGGGACATCCCAACTTAATACTTCAAGGCTACTTAAATGTTTCAACCGAGTAGTTAGATATATTTTTAATCTTCGACAGAGAGATCACGTTTCCAGTTATGTTGTTAGTGTGTTGGGATCTGATTTTCAAAACTTTATAAACCGACGGTTGTTACTGCAATTTTTCAAAATCAATAAACTTGGTACACCTACGTACCTTTTAGACAAAATTTGCTTTGGAAGATCTTCAAGAACCAACACAGTTGTGTGTCCAATTCATTCGACTATGTTTATGACAAGATCATTTTTGGTTAGAATTTCTAGGTTATGGAATAGTTATCTACCTACCGAAGAACGAAACTTTTCCAAAAGTATAAAAGGTTTTAAGAGAATATTAAAAGAATATTTTTATATGATTTATTGCTGCTGCCGAAAGCTTTTTTTTTTTTTTTTTTTTTTTTGAGCTTAGCCAAAGAAACTTTGGGAATAGCTCAGCTTCAAATTTAAGTGCAATAGATAGATGAGGGGTTAGTTTTAAATTTTAAAGTATTCATTGTATAAATAACTTTATTTATTTATCACTATTCAGTCGTTGTTTAGCTTCGATAGTGAACGGACGTGTTTGTTTTTTGATCGTAAGTAAAAAAAAAAAAAAAAATAAAACGGGATTAAGTAAAAACCGTAATAGGTGAACAGAGTGTTTTTGTTTAAAAAAAAAAAACTTTGAGACATTTTTTTAAATACCATTTAAAATTGTAAATAAAAAATAGAAACAATTAATTGCATGAGTGTACCTATCAGATGTAATTCTGAAAAAGAGCTTAGCTCCGGTAGAAAAAACCTTTGGATTTCTGAAGAGGAATCGGTGAAAAAATCATTGGAAAATTTCCTGTCTCTAAGAGATAGGAAACGCCCGCGATCGTGTTCGCCAAATATTGTTGTTACAACTGAAGACAAAACATCTTCCAGTTTAATTGTTGATGATAAGGTAAAAATCCAAGTAGGCATGGACAGGTACATAACCGTGGTTAAAAGGCAGCGAAGCCCCAAATCAGCTCAAATATCATCTCAACCGAAATTTTCTAAAGATGATAATAGGACTTCGGCAACCGATAGCAATAGGTTTGCTATACTGCAAACAGATGAGCCAACAATTTCTAAAAAAACCTTCAAACCGCCACCAATATATTTGCGAGAACCTACCTCTAGTGAGCTGGTAAAACAACTTATTGCGGCAATCGGCAAAGATACTTTTAACGTAACATCGGTTAAGCACGGCGGCATCAATGAAACGAAAATCCAGGTAAACAGTGAAAATGAATACCGAAAGCTGTCTGACGTTCTAGAGAAGGAGAAGCGATCATTTTACACATATCAGCTTAAAAGTGCCAAAGGTATTCAGGTCGTTATAAAAGGGATTGACCCTTTTGTTGACACGAATGAGGTCAAAACCGGACTAGAAGACAATGGCTTCAAAATTAAAAATGTGGTTAATATTAGAAACCGGGAAAAAATTCCTCAACCCATGTTTAGGGTTGAATTGGAACCTAGAGATGTTGCCTTAAAAAAGAATGAAGTGCATCCCATTTATAACCTCAGGTATCTTTTGCATCGCAAGGTTACCGTTGAGGAGCCTCATAAGCGTTTAGGGCCCGTTCAATGCCTAAACTGCCAAGAATTTGGCCATACTAAGGCCTATTGTAAGCTGCCCGCAGTTTGCGTTGTGTGTGGTGAGCTACACGGTACATCACTGTGCAGAAAACCTAAGACTGACGCGAGCGTTAAGAAATGCAGTAACTGTGGAGGTAACCATACTGCAAACTACAGGGGTTGTCCTGTCTACACTCACTTCAAGAGGTCAATGACAAATAGGTCACCAATTTCAAATATGCCACCCCAGCAGTCAAACACCACTTCTACAAACAATTTTCCCCAGGTACGCCAGTCAACCAGCCATGTAAACTTGCAAAACCCCAAACAAATTTCTTATGCAAATGTGGTAAAATCCGATAAACCAAACTTGGATCAGGAGCCCAAGCCTCCAAAATCCGATCCAAATTTTAGCAATCTTGAGGCAACTCTGTAGACTCTTGTTCAGTCCATAAACACTTTTACCGTTTCTATGACAAACATGATGCAGGAAATGCTAAAAATGCAATCCACTATTTTGCAGGCAATTTTAAACAAATGAATTGGTTAAAAATATGTTTCTGGAACGCAAACGGCATCCGCCATCACAAAAATGAACTTGAGCACTTCCTTATGGAAAAGCAAATCGATATAATGTTGATTGCTGAAACTCATTTAACAACCAACAGTTTTTTCAAAATTAATGGCTACATACTGTACGACACAAAAGATCCCCGTGGAAGATCTTGCGGAGGATCGGCAGTTCTAATAAAATCCAGAATTAAGCACTATTTAATGAACGAGACACGTGAGGAGAATATCCAAGCAACAAACATATGTATTGAACATTTTCATGAAAAAATCGTTATATCCTCGATTTACTCACCGCCCCGATTTTCAATAACAGAAAGCCAATATTCAAATTTTTTCAAATCACTTGGGCCTCGATTTTTAGCGGCTGGCGACTATAACGCTAAACACACTTTTTGGGGATCACGCTTAATTACCTCGAAAGGCCGTGTGCTTTTTGACACCGTTTCCAAATTGGGCTTAGATGTGGTTTCAAGCGGACACCCCACTTATTGGCCGACAGACCGACGAAAGATCCCAGACGTTATAGATTTTGGAGTTGCGAAAAATTTTCCTTTAGAGTGGATGCAAGTGGAGCCTTCATTAGATTTGTCATCAGATCACTCTCCCACTATAATCTCTGTTTCGTTCCCCCAAGAGATTGGCTCACCGTTGACTGTCAATAGAGTTAATTGGTTAAAGTACAAAAAATTTTTGAGCACACATTGTACTGAAAATATCGCCTTGAGAACGCCTGAGGATATTGATGTGTCAATTAACAATTTTTCTGAAAACCTCAAACTGGCCGTACAGCATGCTACCACTAGTCATTTAAGACCTAGAAATGAGAGCAATAGAACTTATTCATCTGAAATTGAGCAACTTCTGTCAGAAAAAAGAAGAGTCAGAAGAGAGTGGCAACTTCGCAGGTCGCCCCAGCTTAAAACTAGGCTACGGGAATGCATAACTCAGCTAAGAAAACTGCTTGAAGTCCATAGAATGGCTTCCCTTAAAACATATTTGGAAAGCCTTGATGGTACCCCTCAATCTGATTATTCCTTGTGGAAAGCGACAAAAGGTTTAAAAAGACCCGTAATAGGTAAGCCACCTTTGCGAAATTCAACTGGCGACTGGGCAAGAAGCGATTCTGAAAAGGGAATGTTGTATGTCGATCATTTGCGAAACGTTTTTATCACAAATGATTCAGAGAATAATACAGCGGAATTACCACCATATGTTGTTAGACCTCCTGTGTCTTTGAGATTTAATTTTCAAGATGTCGAAAACGTTATCGGTAATACAAACCCCAGGAAAGCTCCAGGCATTGATCAAATTACTGGTAAAATGCTTGAACAGTTACCCCGTGTAGCTAGAAGGGTTCTACTTTTTATTTTTAACGCCATTTTACGCCTTGAGTATTACCCTGCAGAGTGGAAGGTCTCAATGATTACTATGATACCCAAGCCAGGGAAGGATCTAACTAAGGTAGAGTCATATAGACCAATAAGTCTTTTACCAACAATTTCAAAACTATTCGAAAAATTGTTAATGGCGAAGTTGAGTCCAATATTGAACAATGTGGGATGCATCCCTGATCATCAATTTGGCTTTCGGGCTAAACATAGCACCATAGAACAAACGCACAGACTGGTCAATGTCATAAGACAAACCTTTGAGGCGAAGAAGTACTGCTCAGCTCTTTTCATTGATATTTCTCAAGCGTTTGATAAAGTGTGGCACGACGGCTTGATGCACAAAATAAAGCTAAATTTGCCTGCAAATACACACAAGCTTCTGGAAAGCTACTTATTCGGGCGGAAGTTTGTTATCAGAGAAGGCGACTTTATTAGCCCAACTCAGCCAATCAAGGCAGGAGTTCCCCAAGGCAGCATACTGGGGCCTACTTTATATTTGATTTACGCGTCTGACATGCCAACGACATCTGGAATCCACACTTCTACCTTTGCAGATGACACAGCGTTTTTGAGTGTTCATGAAAACCACCATTTAGCATCACGAAATTTACAGGAATATACTTCAATATTAGAGAAATGGCTAAAACTTTGGAAAATCAAAGTTAATGAACAGAAATGTACTCATGTTACATTCACACTGTGTAGGCAAACATGTCCGCCTATCCAAATTAACAACTCACCTATTCCGCAGCACAACGAAGTCAAGTACCTTGGTATTCACCTGGACCGTAGGCTAACATGGAAGTCTCACATTGAAGCAAAGGTCACTCAGTTAAAACTAAAAGCAGCGCAGCTAAATTGGCTTATGGGCAGAAATTCGACACTGAAATTAGATTGCAAACTTTTGTTATACAACTCAATACTAAAGCCTACATGGTGCTACGGAATTCAGTTATGGGGCACCGCCTCAGCGTCAAACATTGAAAAAATCCAAAGGCGACAAAACAAAATTCTACGAACGATTACTGCAGCTCCATGGTACGTCAAAAATTCACGAATTCATAACGATCTGAGTGTTCCGCTGGTAAAAGAGGAATTTTCTAAGTACGCGACAAGGTATATCAGTAAACTGGAACTTCATCCAAACCCTCTTGCTCGCAATATACTTAATTTTGGCGGCCACACTCGGCTTAAAAGAAGGGATACCGCTGCCACCATCAGATTGCTCAATAGGTGATTTTACCGAAATAGCTCCCGCATAATAAAACTTTTTGTCTAGCATTGGCCGGACTTAAGAATCACATTTTTCAATTTTAAATTTAGTATTAAGATTTGAATACTTATTGTTAGTTCATTTTGAAGATTCAATAAATAAAAAAATTTAAAAAAAAATAAAAAAAAAAAAAAAAAAAAAAAAAATTTATTCACTAATATAAAGAATTTTCACTGAATTACGTTTATTTTATGCCATTATGTATATATCTGGATTTAATGGGCCGTTCAAGCTTAAAATCCCATGAAATAAATAAATAAATAAATAAAATAAATATTGGAAGAACAAAAAAGAGACAAAGTATATGGATATGAAAAAATCAATGTTTGAATAAAATCCAGAAATTAGATTTTTGAGCGCACGGAATGTGTGTTGGTTCATTCACTAATTGCGCAAGGTGGTTGTGGGCAGCGAATAACTCAATATATTGGCCTTCTGGAGTAGTATGACGACGAATGGCAAAGCCAGGATGAGCAGTGAACATTGGAATCACTAGCAACAACGATTGTACTGCTCGAGCAACTTTCAAGAATTCGATAGGTATTCGGAAAGGGCATTGAGATCAGAAAATGTAACAACCCTCCCCGCATTTGGACTTCTGTAAAGAAGCCCTAAATGCAAAAAATGTGTCCTGATTTTGAATTTAACAAAATTCAGCATCATGCATGCCTAATGGTTGCAGACATTGGAACACAACTCAATGGCTAATATACATTACAAGGTCACGATGGCAAGAAAAAGGGATAGTAGTTGATACCCAGGTACATGGAAATCCTGTGGGCTTACATTCTGGCTAGATGCTTGGTTTTCATACCAGTCACAAACATACGGCTGATGGAGATAAGTGTGAGCATAAACCTAAAAAATCCTCCAATCCTCCTCAGCCCACGTATATTATATAAACCATTTTAAAGTTACCTGCCCTTACGCTGAAATATCAAACTTTAAATTTTGCAGTGAGAACGAGATCATGATTAAAGGCCTAACCATAATGTGCATAGATTGGCTTAAACTTTTGCCAAAATTAAACGAAAAACCTGTCAAATGCAGATGTGAATCTAAAACGACTTTTAGTTGGCCATAATGTACTTATATGAACTTAATGATTTTAAACCCATTGTTGCACAACTGCGTAGTACTTGTGTAATTTCTAAGTAGATTATATAAAAAAGTACTAAAAATGACAACAAAGTATTTGTATGCGATAAATTCCAAACAAAAAGTATGCGATAATTTCCAAACAAAAAGAAAGAAAAAACCTGAACTATAACCCGTTGTACAAATGTGCAAACCAAAAATTTAATTTAAAAAATTATAAAAGTTCATCAAAAATTCAATAAATGTATATTTACATCTCTGGGTACGGAGAATATTAAAATACAAAAATATGTATGTTAATAAATAAAAATATGTAAATACCGCTAGTTTAGAGACAGCAAACGCTGTACAAACAATGTGGGCAATTAACAAAATGCATATGTGACTCAATATGAGATGAATATATGTAGATAGAAAATAATGAAATGCTCGGTGGCTTAGTGGTTAAAGCAATAGATCATGATACGTCATGTCCCGAGTTCAAATCCCAGTGGGTGCTGATGAGTAGTGTAGCGACTACGAAACAGCTAGTTGTCCCCCAGCTAAAGATTTGATTATTATTTTTCTTGTCTTCTTCAATCAAAATTATTGATCACAGCAGATTTGTATTGTAAAAAATCTTTCTTAAGAAAGAAAAAACCTGAACTATAACCCGTTGTACAAATGTACAAACCAAAAATTTTATTTAAAAAATTATAAAAGTTCATCAAAAATTCAATAAATATAAAAGTAAAAACAATTTTGTAGTAATTTGTGTTATTAAAAATTTTAAAAAGTTAAAACACATTTCTAATTAATTAAATACAAATGTATTTGTTTAAATTTTTCGTTATTTTAATAATTTTTGTAAACACACACACACACACAAACTTCTGAAAATAAATGATTCCGTACAGCAGATGCGTTCAGTTTCGTACTTTGCTTAAGCAACTGACACTAGACGAAACTTAACGAAAAGTTTCATTAAGTACATTATAGTTATACACATTTGATTACATGCATTCGCACAGTTGCTTAAAGTGGCTTGAGCCAGTCTATGCACACTATGGTTAGGCCTTAACAGTTGTTGGTTTGACTGTGTAAAGTACCCAGTATACACAACTTGATCAATTTCGCAATAAAATTGCTATTTAAATAAAAAATGAAATAGTTTTATTTTTATAAAATCAAATGAAATAGTTTTATTTTATTCGTATTTAGACTGGCCAGAATAAGCCCGTGGAAAAACCACTGTTTTTTTTTACATATAAAAATAATATATGTAAATACTTAATAAATGTAGTTTAAAATACTAAAAAACACGCTTCGATATCAAACTAAAAGAAATACCCATATCCTGATAATTATCCGTATAGCCCGTTCCAAGTTTTTTTTTTTTGAGTTCCCAAAAATGGCTTTAGGAATCGCCAAAATCTCCTACTTCCCGGAAATAATATGGTAGCTTCAATTTTCACACTAAATCGAATGATAGTTCAAATGTTCAGATACACGGCCAAAAAAATTACAATCCGGTTCCAGTTCGGTTGGCGAAGCGGTTCCGAACTATTTGGGAATAGACAAAGGCCTACTTCCCCGGAAACAATATTCAAACTTAAATTTTTGCACTAAAGCGAATTATATGGCAGCTGCAATTTTCACACTAAATCCAATGATCCTTAATAGTTCAGATACACGGCCAAAACGCGCAGCGAATATGACAAGCCAGTTCCAATTCGATTGGCAAAGTGGTTCCAAACTATTTGGGAATTCCCAAAGTCGCCTAAATTTGCCCACTTCCCCGGAAACATATTTTTTTTAAACAATTTAATTATTTATTGTATCTTCTAAAAGAACGAACAATAAGTATGGAAATCTTAAAACTAAAATTTAATTAATTAATATTGAAAAAAATTAATTATTATTTAAAAAAATTTTTTTTACTTCGGTCCAGCCAATGCTAGAGGAAAAGTTGCTTCTTGCGTGTATTTTGTTGGTAAATCGCCTTTCCAACGCTCTGATGGTTGCAAGGGTGTCCTTCTCAGTCGAGTGTGGCCACCAAAGTTAACGATGCTACATGCGAGAGGATTCGGGTGAGACTCCAGTCTGTTAATGTACCTTATCGCGTTTTTTGAAAATTCATCTTTCACCTAGATCTTTGTGAATTCGAGAGTTTTTAACATACCATGGAGCTGCTTTATTGGCTTTAGGATTGCGTTATACAACAAAAGTTTGCAATCTAACTTCAAGATAGAATTTCTGCCGATGAGCCAATTTAGTTGCACCGCTTTAATTTCATCTGGGTGACTTTAGCGTCAATGTGAGACTTCCACGTGAGCTTACGGTCGAGGTGAATACCGAGGTATTTGACTTCAGTGTGTTGCGGAACAATGTAGTTGTTGATTTTAATAGCCGAACAAGTTTTTCTACGTAGTGTGAATGTAACATGGGTACATTTTTGTTCATTTACTTTGATTTTCGAAAGATTCAGCCATTTCTCCAATTTAAGAATATGTTGTCGCAAATTTTGTGATGCTAATTTATAGTCTTCATGGACACTGATGAATGCTGTATCATCTGCAAAAGTTGAAGTGTGAATTTTGCAACTCGTTGGCATGTCTGAAGCATAAATCAAATAATAAAGTTGGAACCAATATGCTACCCTGGGGAACTCCAGCTTCGATTGGCTGAGCCGAGCTGATTGGCTGAGCAATATTTTTTATCTTCGAACGCGTTTCGGATAACATTCACCAGCCTGTGTGTCTGTATCTATGGTGCTATGCTTAGCCCTAAAACCGAAACAATATGTCATATTGTTTCGGTTTTCGTACTAAAACGAATGACCGTTTATAGTTAAGATGCATGTTCCAAAAAACGGGTACAGAATATAAAAACCCCGGTTTTTTGGGAATTCGCAAAATCGAGTTCATGAACGCCCAAAATCCTCCACTTCCCCGGAATCAATACGACAACTCCAACTTTAGCCCTAAAGCGGCAACACTGTATATACAGTTTTATATACTTACATTAGCTTTTGCCCGCGGCTTCGCTCGCCAACAGAGTTTCATACAAACTTTTATCTCCTATTTTATCCACCTTGGGGGATATCAAAATCCTTTCCTAGAGGATGTCTACATCATAACATCTACCTGTATGCCTAGACTTCAGCCTGATCCGTCTAGTGGTTTGGGGTTTGCATTCCTAGATCACTATGTCAGGCAGTTCCACATACATATGTATTTAGATATGTAGTAATCACTTATATGGCATGAGTGGTGCAAACATACAACCAAACAAATACAAACATACAAGTGAAACTAACATAAGCGTGTTAGAAAGATAGTGAAAGGTGATGGCAACAATGGCAATAACAAGGCTATGAAAGGTCTTATATGGCCAAGTGTTAATTTTATCTGCTATTTTTTATTGTAGGTGATCGTATTTTTGTGTAGTTGTGGTCTACGTAGTTGGGCAAGAGTTGTGTTTGAACAACCAAAGCGTACAGTTGTGAAAAAGATTTACATCAGCACCTACCTTTACGGCCTTATCTGATAAGAGACCAGTTCCATGAAGTAAATGCTTCACGATTCACCAGCGCCCCTGTATGGCTTTCTACGCTCACACAGGTATCAACTTTTGTCATATGTTTGTAGCCATCTGAGCAACTTCTTGTTGAGGAGTTTGGGCCTTCTAATCCCTCCTGTATGCAATTTCCCAGCAATCAGTGGAAGACAAGGCTTAATGAGTTGGTCGGACGAAGCCCACTCACCCGTCAACCATCACTGGTTCCTCACAATAAAGTCTGTATCTGCTGTGTTGGCAACATACCCTCGGCAGGTTGTTAGTTCTCAAAAAAAGCCACACGCCAAACAATCATCAAGGATACTAACACCCGCTTCCTGCGTTTTAGGTTTCAACCACAGCCAGAACGTTTCAGCTAAGGTAGGCACCTCAACCATGCTCAGTCCGGGTTGAACTGCAAGCAGAACCACTCGGAGGCCATGCTGATCCCCGTTTAAACCCTTGGTGAGGGTTTCGGAAGCCAACACAACATAAGTCATGCTGCTTCCTAGAGTTTTATGTATCATAACATAACGAGGGACTCCTTCCGCTCTTTACCCGAAAAACAGAGTGCCCTGGTTAGGAATACGCCAAGGCAAAGCCTTTTTCCCAGGGGGAAAGCAAAGTGTACAGTTGGTGTTCGTTTAGTGCAGCTATAACACTAATATCATAAAGTTGTCTGTTCAGTAAAACTCGTTTCATTAATATTACCCTATAGGTAACTTGTCATATTTACCACAAGCGGTTTGTTTGTCTAAGAACCTTCAGCTGCCGTAATATATACTCGTATTACAAGAGAAGCTTAAATTTTGAGAAACTTATATTCTAGAAAATGTCTGTATCTATCTGAAGTACCCAAATGTTGAAATGATTTTCCAATATGCTTTTGCATCAGTAAACTTTTTCACATTTGTTTCATTGTACACAGTTTAGAGCTGCGGTTTTAATAATTCTGTCTCAATAAGACTGAACAAATGTATGTATGTATGTGTGTGTATACAATATGTTCAGGCATCTGTATGCTGCCGTGGATATTAGTACAGAGACAAGTGTACCTGTTGTCATGTTAAAGACACAAAGCAAATCAAAATCTATACAAAAACACCAGGAAGTTCGAGTATTTTATGAAGTAACCATTTATTTGTTATACGATTTTAAAGAATTTCTTGAAAGTTTTTCGTAATTTTTGGAATTACATGTGTTGGTTACGAACACTACTCCCTTTTTCCTCCTCATCATAGCCCAGATACCTAGTGCTAGTGCAACGCGCTGCATATGTAGGGGTCATCTCTTGAGTACTGGTCCAAGATAAAAAAAAACATGCCATGATCAGCACTCAAAATCCATGCCATGATCAGCACTCAAAAATGCCATGATCAGCACTCAAAATCCATGCCATGATCAGCACTCAAAATCCTAGCCTAGATTTCTAGTTCCAGTACAATGCGCTGCATATGTAGGGGTCATCTCTTGATGCCATTATCAGCACTCAAAATCGTCAATATGACGATAAATCATCAAATATGGCAACTGTGCTCTCAATACCCTGTGAAAATCCTAAGACTCGACTTGACAGTCTGAAATTCTCTCGGAAAAAAATATTAATTTTTAAAAATATAAACGACTCGAAAGTTGACAAATAGCCTCGACTTGATCATTATTACCAAAAGTGTCTAGGTACTCATTTTCATTACTCTGTTTAAGGAATATGAGCATTTAGTGCTTATTAACACTTAAAGGAAAATTTATTTAGTACTTGCAATAAGAACGTGTTAAGCCAACGACTTTTAAAACTGTTGGGCAATAGGAAAAAACCAAAAAAGAAGCCCCAAAAACAAGCCATAAGAATAAAATTAAAAGAAGAAAAAAAAAAAGTAAAGAGCAGACCTTTTCCGATTATGCCATACTTTGTATTGGTTTACGTAAAAACCTAAATTGTAATAGCAATACGAGTAGCTGCTGTAAGAATTGAAATTGTACCAGCACCAGCACCAGCAACAAAACACTGCCACGCCACCGCACACAATTTCCGGTTCAGCATATTGTGTGGTTTTGTTTTAGTAGTTAGTCGTCGCTCTAACTGTATAATTTCGTTTTTATTATTATTTTTTTCTTTTTTGCACAACATTCAAATGTTTCATTTTTGTATATATAAGTTTCTAGCCAGCCAGCCAGTCAAGCAGTCAGCCAGCCGCTTGCAACATGTTGTATGAGTGTGTGCTGTGGTTTCAGGCTTTTATACATACAAATATTGTTACGCATACATATACCTACTTATAGCAATTCATATGAGTATTGTAAACGAAATTGGGGGAGTTGGTTTGAAAATGAGAAGACTGTATGTTGTATGGGGGGGGGGGGGGGATATATATGCTGGCTCATACAAGTTACTTGCTGCCAAACAATGCAACAGTGGCAAAAGTTACAAAATTAAACAAGCAACCAAAACAGCAAGCAGAAAAAATTTAACAGAAATAATAATGAAAGAAGTGTGAGCTTCTTTATATGCTAGGAAAGAGGGGGAGGCGGCTCTGGAGCAAAGGTAAATGTGTGCTGAGTTGTGCTAAGTCTCACTAACAAAGGCAGCCCGTGCACATGAAGGTTGATAGTGTGTTTATCAAGGCCAATTTCAAAGTTTTGAAAATAAACGAAAAACAAAAAGAACAAAAAATAACAAAAAAAAAAAAAGAAGCAGCAACTAGAAAAGAAAACTTGTTAAAACTTCTATTTAGCATGGCATGCACTCATTGGTGTATAAAGAATTCAAATACCCCATGGGGTGAAAACTGCTTCTATGCGAATAGTTTTGCACATTTAGAAAACAACGTTTGCAAAATAACAGGCACAATCGAGCAGAACACAACGTTACAACTCCTGCGAATGCCACAAAGTATTGAAAACTTGCGGCTTATCGCACTTAAAATGAATGAAAAGAAAACATATTAAGTTTTCTTTTCTCATTTTCTTTTTTTTTTTTTTTTTTGCGGACTTTAACTTAATTAACGGCATTGTTTTTGCTTTTTTCTGGTTAAACTTTTTTGATTTTCTTATTAAAAGTTAAAAGAGTTGCAATACAAAAAAAAAAAAAAGGGAAAAAACAATAAATATGTTTTTTTAGCTGCAACTTAAAATTTTCTTTATCTTATTTTATTACACTTTTTGTTTTTTCTTTTGTATGCAAACTCCAATTCAATCAAATAATTTCCACTTGTCTTTCTATTTCGAAAATGATCCCATAACTCAAACAATAAGTATCATGTTTTTGTCTTCTTGAGTCGATTAGTACGAGTAGTTTGTGTTGTTATTGTCTCTCCAGAGAACAGCTGACTCAGGCAAGTGCTTTGAGGGTAAGTGTACATGTATATGCACACATACCCAAATAACAAAGTTGTCCTAGACAATATAGTCGTTGACAATATGTATCAGAGATCTGCAACCTATGCCATTTTTAATGACCGAAGTACACTTGTCTTTAATCGGTTTAATTGGCCACCGCATATTATTTGCACAAATATGTATTTTACACACTAGAGATAATATATATCAGAGATCTGCAACCGATGCATTTTTAATGATCGAAGTACACTTGTCTTAAATCGAGTTGTGTTTTCATTGGCCACCGCATATTATTTGTACAATCTGTATTTACGCACTAGAGCTTGCATTTATAACATTTGAGCATAAACATAACAATGAAGTTTGTATGCGATGGCTGCTTGTTTTGGTTTCTTAATTATTTTCTTTTTCTTTTCTTTCTTTTAACAACGAAAACCATATTTATTTACGAATTTGTATCCCCTGGGGAAGAGGTTTTGCTTAAGTGTATACCAGAGATCTGCACCAGTGCACCACAACCATAAGTATAGCGGTTGTTTATGCAATCATTTTCACATTTGAGTATTTTAAAAATATCGGGTGGTTAAATTTCAAGGGCCGATGTTGAATGTGAACCACACCTAAACGCCAAGTTTTTTTCCGAATTTTATTTGCCATTTCTCTATATCAGACTGTGTCAATTTGAACCATGGAGAGATATACAATCCAACAACGTGTTAAAGTTATCCAGACTTATTATGAAAATGGGCGTTCAAATCAAAATGCATATCGTGAAAATCATCTTCAGTGATGAGGCACATTTTCACCTCAGTGGACTCCTCAATAAACAGAATTGCCGCATTTGGGCGAATGAGAATCCAAGAGTGACTGTCGAAAAACCAATGCACCCACAAAGAGTGACTGTTTGGTGCGGTTTATGTGCTGGCGGCATCATCGGGCCGTATTTTTTCCAAAATGAGGCCGGTCAGGCAGTTACTGTGAATGGTGTTCGCTATCGTGAGATGATAACGAACTTTTTATGGCCCGAATTGGAAGATATGGATGTAGACGATATGTGGTTTCAGCAGGACGGTGTCACTTGCCGCACAGCTAACGAAACAATTGCTCTTTTGCGCAACAAATTCAATGGCCATGTTATCTCACGTAATGGCGATGTCAATTGGCCGCCAAGATCATGTGATTTGACACCGTTGGACTTTTTTCTTTGGGGTTATTTGAAAGAAAAGGTGTACGTCGATAAGCCAGCAACAATTCAACAGCTAAAGGATGAGATAATTCGGCACATTAACGGCATAGAACCTCCATTATGCCTCAGGGTCATCGAAAATTTGGACCATCGGATGGAGGTGTGCCGCCGTGGTCGCGGCGCCCATTTGGCCAATATTTTGTTCCATACATAATTGAATAATACCTATATATCATAATAAAGTAAAGTTGCAATAATTTCTTAAATAGTTTGTATTTTATTGAAAATCAACATCGGCCCTTGAAATTTAACCACCCTTTAGATGTGGTGGTATTTATACCTGTCGTTCGTTTGCGAAATCATGATACGCCAAAAATGTATCCCATCACTTTCGTATCTTGTGTATTTTTTTAAAAAGTGAAAGAAACGATGAAAAAAGAGTGCTGTTGTTAATAGCACTTGGCAAGAGAAATATTTTGATTATTTTCTATTTTCGTTTCTAATCATTTTCTTAATAATACATACGTCGTTACAAAATCAACTTATAAAAAAACAACACTTTCGACAAATTCTTTTGTTGTGTATATGCCTCACGTTTTATTTAACTTTAACTGAAATCGCAGCTGCCCGATTTAATAATTTACTACAATGTTGACGATTTTGAAGGTAACATACTGAATGATAAATTTAAGATTGTTTTTGCTGAAAAATTTTTAAACGAAAATTAATTTCAAATAAAGTGTTTTCCACAATTGCTTATATGTAACTGTGCATTTATTGTGGTTATGGATCAAAACCAAGAAAAAAAATTTTTATAAATGAAGGAACATAAAATAAAAGAAATTTGATGTAAATGTGCTTCATAAAAAATATATATGTATATTTTTTTAAGTAAAAGTTATTATTTTTACTGGTTTTGTACTAAATGTGTTAAAATAAAATATGTGTATATATTTTCTTCAAAACACGATCGCCAAAATCTGGGTTTTTCAAAACCTTCTGGCAACGCCGCGCTTAGAAATGAAAACGGTTCATATTTAAGTGACGCTAAATAAAATAAAAATATTTCTTGGCTTTAGCCAGGATTGAACTCGAGCTAGACGAATGATACCAACCCACCATCATATAATATTAGAAATATATATATTCTTCAAAACACGACCGCCACAACTTGGGGTTTTTTCAAAACCTTCTGGCAACGCCGCGCTTAGTAATGAAAACGGTTCATATTTAAGTGATGCTAAATAAAATAAAAATATTTCTTGGCTAGACGAATGATACCAACCCATCATCATATAATATTAGAAATATATATTTTCTTCAAAACACGATCGCCAAAACTTGGGGGTTTTCAAAACCTTCTGGCAACGCCACGCTTACAAATGAAAACGGGTCATATTTAAGTGACGCTATTTTCTATACTGTCTATAAAAAAACACTCGATTTTATATACATTTTAATATGGAGTGTTCAAACTAACAACATCGTGTAACTAAAATTACAATCCACTACAAGTCATCAGTTACCTGATTACATTTGTCGCTATTGCCGGAGGTGAATTTGTGCAGCAGAACTTTTGTGGTGGTTTTCGAAACGCATCAGCTACTTTTTAAAACGTGAATTGGCAGAGATTTTGACTTCCTTTTTATCAGCCTTTAAGTAGCACCGCCACCTGAAAGCTCAAGTTATGTTAATCTAAGGAATTGTATTCTTAAATCTATTTTAATATATTTATATATCGCTCCATAGTCATATCGCAAAAAAGCTGGTTTCGAAAAAAAACGCATTTAAAATTTTTAGTATCCATACAAGTCTTAGCACATTTTTTGAGGAAATATTTCCTGAAAGAAACAGTTTAAGAGCAATTTGAATAAATTTTTGGCACAATATATACAGTTAACGATTCTACATTGTTAACTCGAAAAGCTCATTTTTTTGAGATATGACTATGTTGCAATAAAGGAGCGATATAGCCGATGCGAATACTGAAGAGCAATAAATATTGTGAATTAGAAAAATATAGCATTTACGTATTTTAGCTACTGTAACTTCCTCTTTTCATTCCCAAAGCAGAGGGCATTTGGGTAAATCGGCAGTAAGTGTAGTTGTGGAGAAAACATATAAGCGCCACTCATTCGATAATTTTGGGGCTTGTGTAAGCAACGACGTTATGCTGCGGTCTTGCATGATTTCATGGCCGTTAATTCGAAAATTCCGTCAACTGTGTATTTAAATTTTCAATTATTTTCTATCCGTCATATAACATGTTTTAAGTACATGGCCAACTGGGTAAGTGTATGCATGCTCATATGTATATTTATCATACGTATTTTATATTACAATATATTCCCTTTTGCTTTCGGTATTTCTGCTCTCTAGTTTGTTGACGATAGCTTTTTAGCAAATTTCTTAAATTGTTTGGATTTTGTTGTTGTACATCTCTATTTATACAAAAACTTTGCCCTGGTTCTTTCTGATCGATTCGGTCCTCCATTTAAATGAAAAAAATAATAATAAAACTTTTAAAACTTTCTAACACTTCTAACACACTTATTTCCTACTAAAATAGTATGAGATTACTTGGAAACCATATGTGCAGTAGGGCTTAAGAGAAAGTGTACGTGTGTGTGTGTGTGCTTAGATATGGGCATATTTATATGTTAGTTTGTAGATCATAGTGTTTGTATTAGTTATATTTGATATTTATGGAAATGTAAGATAAGAATTGAAAACTTTTTCTCTTCGAGATTAGTCAAATATTTTATGCACACATGTCTTTACATTTTAGCATTTTAGTTACTTCAAAACAAATAAACTTGCAACGTCTGTGGCCCAGACTTGTGAAAAAAAAAATCTAAATTAATTATTTCCTACGTAGCGATAAATGTGCTGTGCAGCTCGCAAGTGTGCCTGGCAATCAGGACTATACGGAGGTGGAAAAAGTGATGTTTGAATAAAATTAAATCAGTGACTGTTCAGCAGAGAAATAAATTCATCGTTTATAAGTTTAGGGAGGAGGTTAAAAGCTAAGAAAACTTGAAAGAGTTGTATGGAAATAAATGTTTCATCACTGCTTCATGAAACATTTACTGTGAAGTAGAAATTCAAAATAAGAGATTTGTTTTAGCACCCTTTAAAAGGGTGTTAATTTAAGCTAATACGAATTCCATTACAACATTGCAAAAACTCACCGAATGCGTGAGGAGCATCACATCCAATATTGCCATAGATCTGTGTATCATAGCAAAAAAATTTTAAATTAGATTTTTTGGTTTGTACATTTTTACATCGGGTTTTAGTTCAAGTTTCTCCTTTCTTAAGTTTTTTCTCAAGAAGGATTTTTTACAATACAAAATTAGCTGTGATCAATAATTTTTGATTGAAGAAGACAAGAATAATAATAATCAAATCTTTAGCTGGGGGCAACTAGCTGTTCCGTAGTCGCTACACTACTCATCTGCATCCATTGGAATTTTAACTCGGCTCATGACGTATCATCTCAGCCCTCGAGCGATTTAATTATTCTCTATCTATACCCGCTGGCTGTGTGACTATGTGTCACCATCTTGACCGTAGGCTAAAGTGGAAGCCTCACATTGGCGAGAAAGTCACTGAGTTGAAACTAAAAGCAGTGCAACTAAATTTGGTAATGGGCAGAAATTTTACATTGAAGTTGCATTGCAAACTTTTGTTATACAACGAAATTCCAAAGCCTATACGGAGTCCAATTATGGGATAATTCACCCAAACCCTCTGTCACGAAATATACTTAATTTTGGCGGTTACACTCGGTTGAGAAGAAGGGATACTATTGCCATCATCACCGATATTTTTGACGCAATATAAAACCTTTTGTCTAGCTTTGGCTGGATTTGTGTGTATTTATTTAGTATTAAGATTTGAATACTTATTGTTAGTTCACTTTTTGAAGATTCAATAAATAAATATATGCGAAAAAAACCCATCTTGTTGGAACTACACGTCATTCAGGTCAATATTTTTCATTTTTGGCTGCAGGAAGTTCATTATCATCTCACGACAGCAAACACCATTTACGACAACTGCTTGGCCGACCTCATTTTCGAAGAAGTACGGCCCGATGGTACCGCCAGGCCATATGCTGCACCTAAAGGTCGTTCTTTGAGAAGGCATCAATATTGAAATGGTCAAGAGGCTTTAGCTCATAATGTTCAGTATGTATAATTTTCATCAACGACGAACGTGAGAGGTGCAGCAATATTTTCCGCAGAACGAGCTTTACGAGTATGCACTGGTGTTTTTTTTTTATCACCTACAGACCCGGTTTACTCAATTTTTTGCACGATTTTTCCGACTGTACGCAAGTTTAGACGCTGAAATTCACCGAAAAAATCACGAAGAGTACAATATACATTTTGATTTGAATGCCCATGTTCATAAAAAGCCTGAATAACTTTAAGGCGTTGCTCGATTGTCTATATTTCCATGTCAACTTGAATTTGTGTGAAATTAAGAAATGTCAAATGAAGTGCAGAAAAAATTTGACTTTTCTGAGTAGGACTGGTTCCATTCAACATCGGCGCTTAAAATTTAACCACCTGATATTGTATCATTGAAATAATAATAGAAAAAGCCAACTGATGTGATTTAATTTTTATAAAACGTATGTAAAACCTCATAAAACATAACTGATAACATTTTTACCTATATCGCACACTATATACAAATGTGTCACAACCATAGTTGCCATATTTGGCGACTTAAGGTATGTTTTTAATGATTTTTGTAGATCACATTTTTACTGTCATAGCTTTCAAGCAATTTTTTTAAAGTAATTTATGTAAGCAATAAAAGTAAATATTATGTGATAGTTATGTTACAGTATTGTATTGTATATATTTGAGATGAGTTTAAAATATCATATGTGAATAGCGCTTAAAAAATCATAATGAAAGAGTTTTCTTATTTCATCATAGAATTCGAAAGACGAGAAATTTAATACGAGTTAAAGTAACTAAGCCTATTAAACTTGGAATATTTGTTTTACGCTATACATATGCAACAATTTTGTATACTGTAAAGACTGTCTAAAATTTTGCAACTGTGATTGTTATGACTTAGATATGCCCGACTTACCAGAAGTGTTCAGTATAATAACAGCAACTTTTATTAGATGAAATCTTATTTTAACAAGTAAGAGTGTAGTATATTCTAATCTAAAACACCCTTCACGATAGTCATATAGTATAGTATATGCTACAAATTTTATTTAAATATGCTCGTCTTTTAATCGCCATGCCAAATAATTATGTGAATTTGGAAGCAGAAGAAATAACTTTTTTTCAAAAATGTTTATACAAATAGGAAAAAATGTTTTTTTTCGGAATTTTGAATATAAATAAGCTATACGTGAACCGATTTTACTGAATTTCAATAGCAAACCCATGAATTCATTGAGTAATACAATGGTGAAAGAAAAAAGTTTGTTAAGTATAATGCCTATGATAGACGATACTACAAATCGTACGACAAATCGTACAAGTATGAAATTAGTAACGTGTATCATGCTGTCGTACTTGTGAAGTATACACGCAAAGAAAAACTAGTTTGGAATATTGTTATGGCAACATTAGTATTTACTCCCTCTTAATTTGTATTGTTGCCACTAGCTGTATGTTATCGTTTTTAATATAGTTTAATCCTCTATAGTAGTAGTTGTATTGAAGTTTCCACATTTCTATTGTTATATTTCTATAGTTTTAAAACATGGTTGAATACAATAATAATGTTTAAAAAATAATTTGAGCACAACAATAGATTTTGTTCTGTACAACTATATACGGTTTTTTTCATGTATCTATAACACATATCCGTCAAACTAACTATTGTTGTTAAACATATGCATACATATTTTTATTTAATTTTTTTTTTTAATTTTTAAACCATCAGTTTATTTGTACGTGTCTGTGTTTTCAACATTAATAATATTAAATGTAATGAATATTATATAAATATTTTTGGCGATTGTATAAAATGGTCCAAATAAACGGGAAGTGAGAAGATTTGTATACAAACTTATATAGACAAATATAGGACAAATGTAACTGTGTGTGTTTTTATGGATTTCTGGGTCAGATCTTTCAGGAGCATCAAGATTTTGCCAAATTCGAAACGATGATATCCATTTTTTTAAATTTTAATTCAACCAACTATGTATATTGAATAAATTACAAAAAGTTTTAATTATAAATGTTTATGTGTGTTTATATGTGTATTTATTATAGAATCATATAATATTGTGACGCTCAACACTAGTACGATTGATCGTAACAATAGAATTTACATTTTTACAATAATATGGGTGGGAATGATAATATTATATGGTTGGGTATGACAGTAAAATTTTAATTTTTATAATAACAGTATTAGTCATGATACAAAAATTATAACTTTTACCAAATATATGGTTATAAGGTGTATTTTCGGTTTTTGGCTGTACTTTGTAAATAAATGGGGTTGAGACCATGTTATTTGGTTGTATTCAACCATATAATCCAACAATAGTATTTTGCCCTTAAAATATTGTCATATCAACCATATATTTTTTTCTACGTGTACTTTGTAGTACGAAAATCAAAAAGTTTTGATTTTCGTGGGCGGAGCTTACATAAGTATGAAAATAAGTATCGTGTATCACGCTGCAGTACAGCGAATTTGTTTTATGAACAGCTGGTTTTATTAACGCGGTTTTTTTCATGTTCCATGTGTTGGATAATTTTTTCATGTCTCATGTGTTTTTATTATAATTAATTTGAAAAATAAAAACTAAACATTTTTAAAATGTCAATTCCAAACACCTCAAAAGGTAGAGACTTCATTGAAACTTACAAAAGTCATATATGCCTTTGGAATTCAAGTGACGAAAGGTATAAAAATAAAAACTTAAGAAATAAAGCCTATGCTGACTTACTAAATATGTATAAAGAAATAGAGCCAGACGCTACTATACAACAAATGAAAAAGAAAATAAACAATGTGCGTTCCAGTTTCCAAAGAGAAATAAAAAAAGTTCTTCAGAGTGAAAAGTCAGGTGCTGGTTCTGATGAGATTTATGAACCTTCCCTATGGTATTTTCACGATTTACAGTGTTTGCGGGACTTGGATACACCACCTAAAACAACGTCAAATTATGACAGCGATAGTTTGGTAAGTCATATGAGTTACATTCAGTGTTGAAAATACTAATAATCTAATTTGTGCAACAGACGTCTTCAGTCACTAAAAGTACAAAAAAAAAGGAAACTGGACGGACACACTCTCTTTATACAAAAAGCAACTGAACACTTGGCAAAATCAAAAGAACGCGATGAAGCTGCCGTTTTTGCTGAAAGTTGGGCCTGTTCTTTTCGTACATTAGCACCTATGCAAAAATTGTTTGCTAAACGAGCAATAAAAGAAATTTTGCTACAAGGCCAATTAAACTGTTTAAAATACGATTCATTCACTTCGTCACATCAAGTAAACTCCCAATCTGCTCAATCACCCTATATAGATACACCAGTATCAACAACACCAGTATTAACATATTTAGTTCCAACGCCAGATCCATCACCGGAGCAATCGTTTGCAGCCAAACCAGCATCACTGCCGTACATTGTACGTATACCAAATAAGGCACTACAATCAGAAAGAGTCTGCATAAGTAAAACCTATAATAATCTGGTTGAACTTATCCAAGATGAACAGTTTAGTTGAATATGTAAGGCCAAACTATTAGGAATTAAAAAACAGTTTTACTTTTGTATAATTTAAGTTTTATAATATAATAATAAACGCTTAAGACTGGTTGAACTATTTTTATTTTCTCACTTTACGAATGTATTTTTGGTTTTTTTTTAATTTTAATGACATTCAATTTACATTTAATAAATTTAAAACTTCACAAAAATTGTCCCGGGTTTGTTTTGCAATGATGGATGGATTTCTTGAATGTGATGGTTGTATATCACCAAGGACTGTATTATCGTTTTCCGATAAAGGTATAGGTATCGCCGCGATTGCGTCGTAAAAAATTGTGAAGATAGCAACATGCAAAAACCACTACTGTTGCTTTGGTAGGCTTCAAATTGATGGTAGTTGAAAGAATACGAAAACGCGCTGATAGAATGCCGAAAGCATTCTCCACTCTGACTCTAGCTGAACTTAATTTTCTGTTAAACAGCTCTTGATTAGGTGTTAAATTCGAATGAGCATATGGCTTCATACTATTTTCTGCAAGAGCAAAAGCATCATCTGTGATAAGAACGTAGGGTAGTTTTATAACATCAGGCAATACTGGTGAGGACTCCGGTATATTTAGTTCTCCTTTTTTAAGTTTTTCATAAAATTTTGTGTTGCGAAACACTCCACCATCCGAAATTCGTCCATTGGCTCCGACGTCCACCATCAAGAAGTCCGACTTAGCATCAACGACTGCCATCAAAACAATACTGAATGTTTTTTTATAATTAAAGTATTGTGACCCGGATCGATCTGGCTTCCTTAATTTCACGTGTTTCCCATCAACTGCACCTATACAGTGTGGGAATCCGCTTTTTTCATAAAATTTATCTGCAACAAAAGTCCATTCTTCGGAATTCTTTGGCACCTAAAAATGTATATGTATGTGTATTTTAAATTGCTATCCAAAGTAACATTTTCGCAAACCTTAATGAAGTCCTTTAAAACTTGAATAATGGCTAAACATGTTTCCACAACGATCTGACTAACAGAATGACGGGAAACAGCTGCTGTATATTGTAAGTCGACAAATGAATTGCCAGTGGCTAAGTATCTAAGCGTTATAATAAGCCGCTGCTCCGCCGTGATTGCCTGCCTCATAATTATGTCTTGTTTTTGAATAATAGGCACAACCATTTTTAATAAATGTTGGAAAGTGTTGTCGTCCATGCGTAAATAATTTTTAAAATCATTCGGCTCTGTATTTTTTAGCGCTTTAAATAGTTTAATATGTGACAATTCATCTTTTTTTTTAACCATTCCCTACACCAAACTCTTTGTCCCTTTTTTTCATACATTTTATTATTTTCGATTATAACTTCATTTATTATCATTAAAGCCACTATATCATTAATTTTATCAGCGCATGTATTGTCTTCAAAAATTTTCTTTCAAATGAAATAGTAAGAGTTGTAGTAACGTGTATCTGAAAACCGCACTACAATTCATACTTCGTTAAGTACGAAAATTAGTATCGTCTCTCACTCACATAATGGTTTTCTCAGAAACGGTATTTCAACGACCGACAGACGGACACACGGACATCGCTTAATCGAATTTTCCATCAATTCTGATTCAGAATAACTGTATTTCATAAGGTCGTAACTGAAAATTGTAGAAATTACTTATTACTTATATACATCCTTATTATTTTTGTCAAGGGTAAGAATATATTTATATGTCAGAAAAATGAATGAATGATATAATTATGAAATTAACTACATGTTTGCAGGAGTACATACTTGTTGTTATAGCGTTTCAATGCTGTAGTTTTTTATTAGAGGCAACCATGACGTGTTTTTCTATACTTAACGCCGTTGAACTAATATTTTATGCAAAAATAATTAATTTTACTAGCCTGACGATTTTTTGACGATTTGCAAGAATAATATCGACGATTTTTTTATCGAATTTGACGATTTTTTTTTATCGAATTTGACGATTTTATACCAGATTCATCTGGCATCTATGGTCACAACTCAAAATACTAAACTTTCAGGAGAGACCAAAAACTGGTTTTTAAGAATGATTGTAATATTTAAATTAAATATTATTCTATTAAAAAAAATCAATATTTAAGAAGGTTCCGCTATACTTTCTTTTCAATTTTATATTTAGTTTGCGAAAACACAAAAATTCTGACTAATTCTTTTTGACTTTTTGTTCAGGGTGCGATATACTCGTATATACATATGATCTATTGTACAAAGTTTAATAATTCATGTCTTTAATCTCATCACCAAAAGTAAGTTTAATCATTTGTTTGAAAAAAAAACGTCTTCATATACTTATGAGAAAGAAAATTAAACAATAAATAAATCCTTTAAGGAAAAAATTCGTATACGATATGAAAAGACTTTTGGAAAACATATTAAGCAAGAAATTACATTACAGTCAAGCCCTCAGAAAAAAGCGAAAAGTTTCAGTTTTTTTGTTTCTGCATTTTATTTTATTTTTTTTTTTTTTTGTTTTTCTGACTGCTTTTGTTTGATGTTAGAATTTTGACATCTACAGCGATTTCGAAAACGAATGTCTCGCAGGGGAACAATTGTTGTCGTCGTTTAAAGAAAACATAAAAAGCCATAAAACACCGACTTGAAACAAAACTATACCGCACAGTAACACATGCATCCATCCATCTATTCATTCATTCATCCCGACCTTCTTCGCACTTAAAGCCAACAGGCAGACGACAAATCGAGTTAAGTTCTTAAGCAGATACGTTGAGTTACCAAAACACAAAAAAAAAAAGAAATATAAATAAATTGAACAAGTTTTGTATGCTGAGAATAATAAACAAAGTTTTTTTTCTGCTTTTATTTCAAGACAGACAAAAAGTCATTCGTTGCGTTTTTTTTTTTTTTTTTTTTTTTTTGGTAAGACAGACTCATGTGGAAAAGTTACACTCACAGTATTAAATAAGGTAAAATTGAAATAAATTGTTTTACATTTTCATATGGAAATACATAAATAATCAAATATAAAACAAATGAATATTTACCCAGCATTAGCAGTCGTTTACACAGCCTCGAACGTTGACATTCGCCAACATTCGCCAAGCGAAAAGTAATAGATATGTGGCAAAAATTTTCATATACATATTTTGATTATATGGTAAATTTCTCTGCAATGTGGGAGCTATTAAAACTGCCCAGATCTCACTTGAGGGTCACTGCAGCAGTCATCACTGGACAGTGCCCGTTTGGGAACTATGCCAGGAGACTAGGCTTACCCTATAACGAGAAAGAGGAGGAGACGATCCTTCATCACCTCGGCACATGCCCGGCATTGGAGCTTCGCCGTCTAAGCGAGCGGAGCTTCAACAGCATATCATAGGAAAAATTTATTATTACCTTGCAGTGTGAAAGGTGCTGGACTAAATTTTGTTAGTCTGAGCAGTGTCGAAGGTACAAACACTGGGCACTGGTCAGTTTTAACCAATTTAATTCCAACATTTTAAATGCTGCAATACAGTTTGTTTTGGTCTTTCGTGTTATTACTGTTGAAGTTAAACGTCCAGAAATACTACTCCCTCTTTCCTCCTCCTTGTAACCTATTTTTCTAGTTCCAGTACTATGCACTGCATATGTAGGGGTAATCCCCTGAGTACTGGTCCTAGATAACAAAAAAAATATCTGGCCTCGATCAATCTGATCACGCTAGTCTCTTTTATAAGGAGCAGCGGATGGTTATAGTATAACAGCAAGTAACGTCCCAGTAAGCGGTTCCCAACTTTCCATTCCTCTGCTCCACTCTCACTATATTTCTATTCTTCACTTTTACTTTCCCACTTTTCAGGCAATCACAAAGGCAACGACTGCAGGATCCAAGTGAGCTGGAGAGCTTAAGTAAAGTGTGGCATGAGGGCTTGATGCACAAAATAAAGTTAAACTTACCTGCAAATACTCACAAGCTTCTGGAAAGTTACTTATATGGGCGGAAGTTACTTATATGGGGTGTTCCTCAAGGCAGCATACTGGGGCCTACTTTATATTTGATTTACGCCTCTGACATGCCAACGACATCAGGAATCCACACTTCTACCTTTGCAGATGACACAGCGTTTGTGAGCGTTCATGAAAACCACCAATTACCCTCACGAAATTTACAGGAATATAATTTGATATTAGAGAAATGTCTGAAACTTTGGCAAATCAAAGTTAATGAACAAAAATATACTCATGTTACATGCGCAATGTGTAAACACACATGTGCGCCTATCCAACTTAACAAGTCAGCTATTCCGCAGCACAATGATGTCAAGTATCTTGGTATACACCTGGCTAACGTGGAAGTCACATATTGAAGCAAATATCACTCAGTTAAAACTAAAAGAAGCGCAACTAAATTGACTTATGGTCGGAAATTTGACATTGAAGCTAGATTGTAAACTTTTGTTATATAAAGCAATTCTAAAGCCTATATGGTGCTATGGAATTCAATTATAGGGCATCACCTCAGCCTCAAACATTGAAAAAATTCAAAGCCGACAAAACCAAATTCTTCGCACGATTGCTGCAGCTCTCTGGTATGTAAAAAATTCACGACTTCATAAGGAGTGTGCCGCTGGTAAAAGAGGAATTTTCCAAGTATGCGACAGGGTATGTCAGTAAACTGGAACTTCATCCAAATCCTCTTGCGCGCAATATACTTAATTTTGGCGGCCACACTAGTTTGAAAAGAAGGGATACCATTGCCACCATCAGAGCGTTAAATAGGCGAGCTTACCGATATAGTTCCCAAATAATAAAACTTTGTGTCTAGCATTGGCTGGTAAAAATCACATTTTTTCTATTTCTATTTCTATGTAACTATACAGTAGCAAAGTAAATTTGCAAAGTATAGGATACACAGCATGGGCGGGGTGACGGAGACCATAATGCCCAAGATGGTATTAACAATACGTTTGCAGCGTCGCTGTGACTAACTTTAACGACCTATGCCTTCACATAGGAAGTTTCCACGTGATTAACAATGAATAACGTCTAAAAAAAACTGTAAACTAATACAGTTAGTTGAGGCAAACCTTTCACCAGTGCGAAAGAGACGTAAAACTCTAGAACAGCGAACAACAAAAACAACAAGCCTGACCGCACTAGAGAGATAATTACGATGACGCGAGAGCTGTTCTTTAGCCCAGAGATGCTTTACGACTGGAGCACATTTTTTATATATTTTTTACTTTTATATTAAGATTGTTAGTTCATTTTGAAGATTCGATAAATAAAAAAATGCTTAAAAAAATTTGTTCAGTATCGTTCGGCGAGTCACACATATCGTCGTTAGTTATCTTCACGTACATCTCAAAATACATGAGATACAACTATTTCTTAAGAGAAATTTTATAGACCTATACTCGTAGATCTACGCCATTACTCTTTCACTAAGATTTCTCACATATAATGGAGGCGTTTAATTGTACTCGTATATCAACTTTTTATAAAAACTTAACGAGTTATAATACCAAACGATTAAATTTTGGCTCGGAAATGTGTTAAGCCAAATATCTCTCTGTATGTTGCTTGTTTTTAGAGTGTACTTGCAAAGAAGATAATTAGTTGAGATAAGTTTTATAAATCTTAAGAATTGCATGTTCTTTATTGTACGCGACTAAATAAGTTGAAAAAAAGTTTTGTAATAAAAATGCTTTGGTGTATGAAGAAAAAGAAGAAGACGAAGAAGTTGAAAAAAGGAATTAATGAAAACTGCTTGTACTTTTGTTTTTGACGAATTCTATAGATATGTACTTGAAACTACTGCAGAGCTTTTATGTGAAAGTATTATAGTAAAATTTGTATTCACATTAACAGAAAGTAACTTTAAATTGTGATATTAAAATGCTTTATTTCAAAAAAGCTGGCATTTTCTTTTTTCTCAGGTAAAACTTTATCTTTAGTGTTCAGTTTAATAAAGAATAATTAAAAAGTGTATGGAAAATTTTGTTTAAAGCATTAACCAAGAAAAATGGCAAAGATATTAAATTTGTGTGTGCAGACTTTGAAACTGACATAAAGATGGCATTAATTTAACTGCTCTCATGTTTACAATCATTATTGTAAGCGACAATTTTAACAAATTGCTTGTATGTTTTTTGCATTCATAATTTGCCAGTTGTAACTCTTATTGTTCTCTTTGTTGTTGCGTCTTACGCTTTATTTCTTAATGTTCTCTCACTTTTACGAAACAATGGCAGGCGGGCTGGTTGCAGAATGGATATGATTATAATCCCAACAATAAGCATTTGTAATAAGATGATATAATAATAAAAAGTAAAATGGCAAACTCGTACAGACATGCAGTTGTTACGAAATCGTTCGAATAAAAAAATCAAACCAGTTGGCCAAACAGGCCTCGCGGGCAAATTAATATATAACAAGTGTATAAAATTACCAGATAATTGAAATTTAGCGATACATAATCTCTTTGAGTTTGCTGGGGAGAGAAGATACCTCGCCCTTTAAATAATCGTTATTGTGAATAGATGCAAAACGCCATATGCTTGAGGGCATTCTGCATCAAATAATAAGAAGAAGAAGCCACATTGTCTGCAGTTATGTATTCTATAAAATAAGGGCGGTAACGTGGTTTAATCATGTGCTGAGGTGACAAAGCAAATTACGGACTCTACTTACGGATTCAATAATCTTAAGTTGATAATAGCACAATATATTTTCTCTTTGAGGTTTTTAATACTCCAAATTGTATTTATTTAATATTTAATAATATAACAATGATGGGTTTTATAACGTACCTCGAAGTCTAGCATTTTCTTCAGTATGCTCCTTAGTACGATTCTACTATGTCTCGCTCGGCTCACACAGGCGCAACTTTTAGACAACAGTAGACAAAACCCCTTGCTTAAGACCTCGGTCCTTCTAATACCTCCAACACAACATATTAAAAAATGTGGGTGAAGATACAGTGTGATGTTCGCTGGACTGAACACATTTTTCATGTCTCCAAGTGCCTCGGTTTTTTGAAACGGTGTAAGATGTACTTCACTCCATCCGATTTCCTTACTATTTACACCACCTGCATTCGACCGAAAATGGAATACAACTCTCATGTTTGGGCCGGTGCCTCAAAGTCTATTTTGGGGTTACTCGACCGTGTGCAGGAGAGGGCGAAGAAGCTCATCGGTGACAGTAGGGTATCCAACTCTAGTGACTCACTGGAGCATCGACGCAGTGTAGGGTGCGTTACTCTGTTCTATCGTTACTATAATGGATATTGCTCTGACGAGATTAGAGATCTTGCTCCCGAAACGCGCACATTTTTGTGTAGCAAGCGTTCATCGTCCAGAGCTCATCCATTTGTGGTTGATTGCGCGAGGAATCGTACTACGCATTACAGAGAGAATTCGTTTTTCAGCCGTACGCTTCGTCTGTGGAACAAGTTGCCTGCAGACGTGTTTCCTGTCTGTTATAACGTTGGAAAGTTCAAGTCAAATGTTCACAAACACTACTCCCTCTTTCCCCCTCCTCACAACCTATTTTCCTAGTTCTGGTACAATGCACTGCATATGTAGGGGTTATCCTCTGAGTACTGGTCCAATAAAAAAATAAAAAAATAAATTTTTCAGGTGCTCAATGAATAATAAAATTAGATAAATGAAATAACTTCATTGACCTTATGAAGGAGTTTCATATTTTTAATGAATATATTACATTAGTACAAAGAAGTTATTTCATTAAATAAATGTTACTTTTTCATTAATTTAATGTACAGTTTTCATGTGCTTTATGAAATTGATTCTTTGATCTAGAGAAATTTATTCACTAATCATATGATTTGTCTTTCATACTTTTAATGAAAATAAGTCATGTTTCTTATTAAAATGTTTCATTACTTTTATGAAGGTTTTCATTAAAATAATCTAATGAAATTTTTTTTTGCATTATTTCTGTGAAAAGTTACAATGGTTGAAAAATAATGAAAAAATTCATAAAAGTAATGTCAAAATTCAGAGAATATCTGAACAACATTTTTTCGGTGTACGCATTTATAAGATAAATAGCCACACAAACTAAGTTATGGAATTATTTAAGTAAGAAAGGAACTCTTTTCAGCATTATGTACTTTTCCGCTCCCGTAGGAGCCTCCCAAGGCCTACTAAGAAACTTCTATATTCGCCACACCAGAATGACTAAGTTCTCAAGTATGAAAATCCTCTGCCCTGGTGGAAAGAAAACGCTATCAACGCTATGTATAGGTCTGATTTCCCGATATCATCATTAGGTAGTTATTGCTTACTTCTTTTAGTAGCTGTATTATCGACATAGCCAATTGGGAAATGTCTATTTCTATGTGTGCGTGTATATTATAGAAAAATCGTGTATGAGCATGGGCGGTTTTTTCTATGCAGGCAAATGTCGGATTGCTCTTCCATATGTTATAAGACAATAATTTAATTGTATAACGCATAAAATCTATTTTATATAAATTGCAGAAAATTATTTTAAAATATTTTATGGCATTAAACGCACACATTATATAACAATAAGTATTATTATTCTTTTTTTACTTACTTAACCAGAAATATTTTATTCCACTGCTATTTTATTTATGCTATTTGTTTAAGCTTAAAAAATTTTAATTTATATAATTTTTTTTTTAAGTTTTACATTTTCTGTTTGTTTTTTGTTTCCTGGAAAGTTATTCAATTTATTTTATATAAAATTAAACGAATGAAATTTTATTAAGTGCAACTTATGGCCTAAAAAGTTTAAATAACTTTTGTTTGCACGAAGGACCACATAAAAAATTATGACAATAAATATGCAAGTGGACAAAAGGGGGGAAGAGACGGAAAAAAAATTTATGAGACTTATAATTAATTTTTTCATTTAACAACTAAAAACAAATTACATATTCACCCTATCATGAATAGCAAGTGAAATTTTTGTTCACCTAAAATTTTGATTTCCTTCGAAGCGAAAAATACTACCGTGAATCTCACGTGAATAGTTATTTAAAAAAAAACTATTCCATCTATTATTTATTTAATAGTAATACGCATATTATAATAGTATACTAACAGAATATATATATTATATATTAATAATAGACTAACAGAACTAAAAATTTATAAACCATTGACATATATACCAGGTTTAATAGAAAGATTATCAAGATCTTATAATGAGTGATTTTATAAGAACTATCGGAAATTTAAAAAAAAAAAACACACATAAAATTCAGAAAAATGCATGAAATATTTATTTGGATCGATAGTTGGGTCGATATAATTTAATGTTTGAAGATTATTTCATGCAAATGTTGGCCGCGGCTGCGCCTCAAATGGTCCATCCGCTTAGTCCAATTTTGGCATACTCTTTCCAACACTTCGGCCCGTATCTCACGAATAATGTTGGCAATGTTGGCTTCCAGTGCTTCAATCGAAGCGGGCTTGTCGCTATAGACATTAGCCTTAACATAGCCCCACAAAAAATAGTCTAGAGGCGTTAAATCGCACGATCTGGGCGGCCAATTGACTGGTCCCAAGCGTGAAATAAACTGTTCACCGAACTCGCCTCTCCATTGGTCCATTGTTTCGCGTGCTGTGTGGCATGTGGCACCGCCTTGTTGAAACCACATGTCATGCAAGTCAAACTCTTCCATTTTGGGCAAAAACAAGTTTGTTATCATCGCACGGTAGCGCTCACCATTCACAGTAACGTTGTGATTCGCATCATCTTTGAAAAAATACGGCCCAATGATGCCGCCAGCCCATAATCCGCACCAAACGGTTGTTTTTTGTGGATGCATTGGTAGCTCTTGCAATGCTTCTGGCTGCTCTTCACTCCAAATACGGCAGTTTTGCTTGTTCACGTATCCATTCAACCAGAAATGAGCCTCGTCGCTGAACACAATTCGTCGATAAAAAAGTGGATCTTCATCTGACTTTTCAAGAGCCCATTCACCAAAAATTTGGCGTTGTGGTAGGTCGTTTGGCTTCAATTCTTGCACCAGCTGTATCTTATAAGGCTTCACACCCAAATCCTTCCGCAAAATTTTCCACGTAGTGGAGTAACAGAGGCCCAATTGCTGCGAACGGCGCCGAATCGATAATTCACGGTCATCACCAACCCTGGCCGATACGGCTGCGATATTTTCTTCAGTTCGCACTCTACGTAAGCGTGTTGGTGGTTTAATGTCCAACAATGTAAATTTGGTGCGAAATTTTTTTACAATAGCCCGAATAGAAGCCTCAGTAGGTCGATTAAACTGACCATAAAATGGAAGAAGCGCGCGATGAACTTTCTTAACAGAGCACGCATTTTGGTAATAAAATTCAATAATTTGCAAGCGTTGTTCGTTTGTAAGACGATTCATGATTAAATTATAGACCAAACTGAAGATGTTTGACAGTGACACAAGATACAAAACGTGCGTGAGCTGTCAAAACTAGTGTTGCCAAAAAGATAATAGCAAAAAAACCACTGGTTATAATAGTCTGATCAGGCCTTAAATGCCTATAACTATGTGCTAAATTATCAGTATCTAATTTAAAATTATTTCTCAGTTCTACTGGTGTACTAATAATCTCTAACATTTCTAACATTTAACGTTTCTTATAATTACATTCTGTGTTTATTATTGGAACAGTTTCAAAGTGAGGATAGTGATTTAATTCAAAGCAATGAGAAGATAATGCTGTCTTTTGGGAATTAATATGCCTTTATTTTTGGTCTGGTTTATATCCGGCAATCCTTGTCCTTAATTTGTTTTTTGTTGTTCCTATGTATATTTTATTACAATTCTCCTGATCATTTCCCTTACATGAAATTTTATAAACAATATTTGCAATATTTAAGTTATTCTTTCTATCTTTAGTCTTACGAAATAATGTATCTAACGTATTATAACTCCTATGAGCCATTCTATAATTTACCTTGTTATATATATCAGATCTTGATAATCTTTCTGTTAAACCCGGTATATATGTCAATGGTTTATAAATTTTTGGTTCTGTTAGTTTAACTAACGAGTGATTTTTTTGCTATTATCTTTTTGGCAACACTAGTTTTGACAGCTCACGCACGTTTTGTATCTTGTGTCACTGTCAAACATTTTCAGTTTGGTCTATAATTTAATCATGAATCGTCTTACAAACGAACAACGCTTGCAAATTATTGAATTTTATTACCAAAATGCGTGCTCTGTTAAGAAAGTTCATCGCGCGCTTCTTCCATTTTATGGTCAGTTTAATCGACCTACTGAGGCTCCTATTCGGGCTATTGTAAAAAAATTTCGCACCAAATTTACATTGTTGGACATTAAACCACCAACACGCTTACGTAGAGTGCGAACTGAAGAAAATATCGCAGCCGTATCGGCCAGTGTTGGTGATGACCGTGAATTATCGATTCGGCGCCGTTCGCAGCAATTGGGCCTCTGTTACTCCACTACGTGGAAAATTTTGCGGAAGAATTTGGGTGTGAAGCCTTATAAGATACAGCTGGTGCAAGAACTGAAGCCAAACGACCTACCACAACGCCAAATTTTTGGTGAATGGGCTCTTGAAAAGTTAGATGAAGATCCACTTTTTTATCGAAGTATTGTGTTCAGCGACGTGGCTCATTTCTGGTTGAATGGATACGTGAACAAGCAAAACTGCCGTATTTGGAGTGAAGAGCAGCCAGAAGCATTGCAAGAGCTACCAATGCATCCACAAAAAACAACCGTTTGGTGCGGATTATGGGCTGGCGGCATCATTGGGCCGTATTCCTTCAAAGATGATGCGAATCACAACGTTACTGTGAATGGTGAGCGCTACCGTGCGATGATAACAAACTATTTTTTGCCCAAAATGGAAGAGCTTGACTTGCATGACATGTGGTTTCAACAAGACGGTGCCACATGCCACACAGCACGCGAAACAATGGACCAATTGAGAGGCGAGTTCGGTGAACAGTTTATTTCACACTTGGGACCAGTCAATTGGCCGCCCAGATCGTGCGATTTAACGCCTCTAGACTATTTTTTGTAGGGCTATGTTAAGGCTAATGTCTATAGCGACAAGCCCGCTTCGATTGACGTACTGGAAGCCAACATTGCCAACATTATTCATGAGATACCGGCCGAAATGTTGGAAAGAGTATGCCAAAATTGGACTAAGCGGATGGACCATTTGAGGCGCAGCCGAGGCCAATATTTGCATGAAATAATCTTCAAACATTAAATTATATCGACCCAACTATCGATCCAAATAAATATTTCATGCATTTTTCTGAATTTTATGTGTTTTTTTTTTTTTTTAATTTCCGATAGTTCTTATAAAATCACCCATTAGAAGTACAAATACTTTCATTCGATTTTGTGAGATAAAAGTCTAAACACATTTCTTGCGACTGTCTAAAAGTCTAACGTAAATTAGATTTTGCATTCACACCATCACACTTTCAATAAACTAACAAATTTGAGTAGAAAAGAAAACAGCTCTTCGTTTTTTTACAAAACTATAAATTGTAATTATTTTATTGTGTAAAATTGCAGTGATCAAAATTTTTAAAGAAAAAAATTATAAAACTTACAAATTTTAAAAATTATGAGCCAAAAATAGAAAAAAATATGTTTTTGGGAGTTGTGCCAGTATTTATTTTAATTAAAAGAACAACAATAATAATATACCTTAAGGCCCGATCAGACTATTATACAAGTATAAATTTCATTCATTTCATTCGATCTTGTGAGATAAAAGTCTAAACACGTGTCTTGCGACTGTCTAAAAGTCTAACGTAAATTAGATTTTGCATTCACACCATCACACTTGATATAAACCAAAAAATTTGAGTAAAAAAGAAAACAGCTGTTCATATTTTTTTATTTATCCAGCAAAGAGATGTGCCAACATAAAACTTTACACGGCGGCACGAGCTCTTCGTCGCAGGCGGTAGACGTGCCGGCGTTTGAAAAACTTTAGCAGCTAATATAATAATTATGTAAAACACATCCAAATTCAATAGCACAAAAATATTTTATGTTCTACATATAGCATGAGCAAAATAAATTTATAAACGACAGCTAAATTCCAAATTTTGAGCTTTTTTATACCGACAAAAAATACTATCGGTGACGGCACGCCATCGGCCAATAAATAGTCCGCTAGTAAATCTTTTTACAGCTGGTTTCCTAAAAGACACAACCCTGATCCAATGAAAAGTATTATCGTTTTGAAAAGTTTCAAAAAACAAAAAAAGTCGTATGGGATGTAAAATTTTTATTTCATTATTTTTCGTATGTATAACAGTTTGCATTCAGACTATCAGACTTGCACGTATTATTTGAATTTTTGACAAGTATTAATACACATTTAAGCTTTACATATCTAAAATACTTAAAATTTCCGAAATAAGCGAAGATATTATAATTAAAGCCCAGTTCACACTATTATACTGTGACTCAATAGAGATAAATATCCTACTGTCACCGATGAGCTTCTTCGCCCTCTCCTGCACACTGTCGAGTAACCCCAAAATAGACTTTGAGGCACCGGCCCAAACATGAGAGTTGTATTCCATTTTCGGTCGGATATAGGTGGTATAAATAGTAAAGAGGTCGGATGGAGTGAAGTACATCTTACACCGATTCAAAAATCCGAGGCACTTGAATGCTTCCAACATCACACTGTATTTTCATTCCAAGAACTACAAGAGCATCAGATTCCTCAATATTTATACCATCCATGAGTACAGATGAAGCAAGATATGCGGTCGTTTGTTTGTGCGTTAATAAGCAACATTGGGTCTTACGAGCGTTAAAGGCGACCCTGTTTTTACGGCCCCATTCGGAGATTAATAGAAGATCACTATTCAGTGAGTCATTCATATTTTGCCTCTTGGCAACGATCTCGGATAGGCTGGGTCTATTACTGAAAGAGTACGAATGGCAAATGCTGCTGTCATCTGCGAAAGGTTGTATAGGGTTGGAAGTTTCAAATAGAAGGTCATTGAGGAAAATAAGTTGAAAATGTGAAGGATATCGAAAAAAGTTATATCAGAAATGACGGCTAGACATTTGAGAAATGCTAATTAGAATCTCTTTTAGATTATAATTGCAAAAAGATTTCAGAATTGTGGAAAAAATTTCATTGTTCAAAAAGAAAAGTTGCAGATAAATACTCAGACTTGCTTTCTCCAATGGTGTCGATTTCATTAACCCCACAAATATTTAACTTGAATCAAGAAGAATCAAGGGGGCTAAAGCTAAGAAGGCGGGGGTGGGTCCTGAACCACTCCCATTTTATCACGGATTAGTGGTGTCGATTTCATTAACCCAACAAATATTTAACTTGAATCAAGAAGAATCAAGGGGGCTAACCACTCCCATTTTATCACTGAATAGTTTTGACATATTTATAAGGCTGTGGCCGAAGTTTGACGATGGTACCCGCACTGGAAATATTTTTGGCCGCCGATTAGATATAGCACCGTCTACTGTGCCCTGTTCGCCACCATGTTTATTGTATAAGTATTTACTTTTTCTTTTAATAGCGCTCATAAAGTAAACAAAAATATAGTAAGCCCTTATAATTCTCACTTACTTGCATTACTGGCCAGTGCAGTAATATATTAAATTAAAGTTAACAGTGTAACGCAGGATATGCACATTTACATGTTACATGTTACACAACAAAAAACTAAAATTAAAAATGAAATTCTTCAATGGAAGAAAGCTAAAAAGTAAAAAATGATTAAGAGCCCCCCTCATCCACCTTGGCAGCAAGCTGCAAACGAGAAACTTATTTAATACAAAATTTCCTATTAAATACACGAGTAAGAACAAAGAAAAGACTTTACACACACACAAAACTGTTAATGAAAACTGCAATAACAGTCGGAAAAACTGTTTAGGAAAGCCTCGATGTTTGAGTAATTGTTCCATAGCGCAAGTATGAGGTTGCACCTTTTGTTTTTAGATAATAAAACGTGAAGTACAGATACAAAAAGATACACCACAATGAAATACCTTAAGCGATGCATAAAAGACTGAATTGAAGGGAAAGTGAAATGCCAGTGAGTAAAAGTAAAACATTGCCAAAACGTGCCAATGAAAGAAACAAAAAAATAAACGAAAAATTAAAGTAAAATTCATCTACACAAAGGTGAATGTTTGAGTTTTTCTAAAGACTTTTTGGTTGGCTACCGCCAAGTGGAAAATTAAAGTGAAAACCACATGTATAATATGTAAAAAACAAATAGTCCAAAACTGAAAACACTTTTAAAGGGTTTCCTCTTAAGTACAACACATTGAAGTAAGGGACTTAATTTTATTGTATTGTGTTTATTTATTTCGACATCTTCTACAACAAAACTTAAGTCTTAGAATAGCAGAAGTATACTAATAGTTGTTGTAAAGTTTAAATTCAAAAATTGTGAAAAAGAAAAATATCAAACAAACATAACAAAATCAAAGACTTCAAACGTTGTCGTAGCGACACCGATGATGCAGAACGCAGTGGATGTCCAAATGAGGCGGTGATACTCGAAAACGTAAAAAAAAATCCACAAAATCGTTTTGAATGATCGAAAAGTGAAGTTGTGTGAGTTAGCTGACATCGTAAAGATATCAAAAGTCAAAAGAAATTTGACTATGAGAAAGCTCTTTTCAGTGGCGTGGGTGCCGCGTTTGCCCACTGTTGACCGAAAACGAGAACGTGTTGATGATACTGAGAAGTGTTTGGCAATTTAAACATAGAAAATTGGAATTTTTTACTTCACTCCGGAATCAAAACGATCGTCATCTGAGTGGACAACAACTGATGAAACTCTTCCAAAGCGCTCGAAAGCACAACAATCGGTTCGAAAGGTTACGGCCTCTGTATTTTGGGATGTACGAAGTGTAATATTCATCAACTATCTTGAGAAAGAAAATATCATTAACAGTGAATATTATATAGTATTGTTGGAGCGTTTGAAGGCCGAAACTGCAGAGAAGCGACCGCATATTGCAGAGAAAAAAATTTTGTTTCATCAAGACAACGTACCGTGTCACAAGTCAAACAAAACAATGGCAAACCTACACGAATTGAACTTTGAACTGCCTCACATCCACCGTATTCTCCAGATTTGGTTCCCAGCGACCACTGGCTGTTCGCAGACATAGAAAAAATGCTCGCCGGTACAAAATTTCGCACGAATGAAGACGTTATCGCTGAAACTGAGGCCTATTTTGAGGCAAGAGATAAATCGTTCTACAAAACTGGTATTAAACAGTAAAAGTGGCGGCGGATTGATTGTCTTGCTCCTGATGGAGCAAGACAATCAATGAGTTGATGAGTTAAACTAATTTTGAACCAAAAAAAACTGTGTTTTTCTTGTTAGGCCCGGAACTTTTCAGCCCGTATGTTAGTTATGTCATTTGTTATCCAAATCGTTATTGTTAACTTGTGTGTGCAAGCCAAATAAGAAACACGCATTTAACTGCGTTTAGTGTGATCGACTAAAGGTCGATGGCGAACATTGCAAGAAAAAATTAATTAAAGAAATAATATATATAGAGTCGGTTCTTGTACCACCCAGCTGTTTATATGTCGACATTTCATAGGTGCTAACTTTTTAATCAGTGGACTTAAAAACTTTTGAAAAATATTAGGTGTACAACTTTGCTTCCGCTGTTTTGCGATAGATGGCTGTAGCGGCAAGACCATACATATTAGAACATCCAACAAGCATAACATAAAAATTACATGGAATGCATCCATAAACTCTAATTTCTACTTCACTTTATTATCGTTTTTCTAGGTTATTACTCAAAGCTCTAAGCAGTTTTGTTCTTACGGACAAGCTGTTGCTGGTATGACGTAACAGGCTAAATGAACTGGCGAGTCAGAAAGAAATTACTCTGTTATGAAGTTCCACGACATGAGCGGCATGAGAGCGCAAACATATGCTAAAAAGATGACTGAGAGGACTTTGATTGGAACCTATCTAATTTTCAGCTTCTACTCAAGAAGGAGGTAAAGAAATAACTGCTTTCTATTACGTATGGGAGAAAAATTGAAACGAGCCAAACAGTCTGAAGCATTCCAAAATGTTTTGATGTTAAGACGGCCGATCTTACCCGAAGATTGGATAGGAAGAATTTTCAGGATCATACCAAAAAGAAAACTAAGAGGACCTTCTTTAATCTTTGGTTTTTACAACACACTGCTCAAAAAGAAGTAAGGAAATAACAGTGCTCTATTACATTGGGGAAAAAAATTGGAATGAGCGAAGCGGTCTGGAGCATTTCAAGAAATTTCTGGGGTTTGATGATAAGAAGTCCGAACTTTCCCTAAAATTGGACGGGAAGATTTGGAAGGATTATTGAGAGTGATGCAACAAATTATTTCAACATGCCTAAAAGTCACGGAGATGCTTCAGAAACTAGGAAATTGGGTCCGTACGACTTGAAGCCGAGAGATGTTTAACAGCGTTTGTTTGCTTGTGACCAGCTGCATGCAAGGCCAAGACGAAAGGGATTTGTGCGCTGCATTGTGACTGGGGGTGAAAAATGGCTTCATGCCAAAGTGCAGAAAATCATGGGAATATCCCGGCTATGATGCCACGTCGACGGCAAAATCGAATATTTATAGTTCCAAGGCTCAGTATTTGGTGGAATCAGCTCGGCGTAGTGTGTTATGAATTATTAAAACCGCTTTAAACAATCACAGGCAATCGTTATTGAGTCGATAATCGAAAGACAAACAGCCGAGATATGAAAACGTGATTTTATAGCTTGTCAATGCTCAACTCCATGTGGCAAAAGTTGTCAAGATATACTTGGAAATATTCAAATGTGGAGTCCTACCCGACCCGCCGTATTTTCTAGATGTTGCTTGCTTGGACTATCACCTGTTTCAATAAATGGCACACGGCCTGGCTGACCAGCACTTCAGGTCTTATGAAGAAGTAAAAAATTAAATTGATTCATGAAGCGCTTCAAAAGATGGCTAGTTTTTTTAAGATGGAAGGAAGTAGTGGTCAGCTATGGACAATAGGTAGGCAGCTCACTTGGGTCCTGTAGGTGGTTCGCTTTGTGAAACGAAGCAATGGACAATGCTTTACATCACAAATTTATAACCAGTTTTCTACAATGAAACCTTGAAAAAAGAAAAAACGGCAGAAACAAAGTTGCACACTTATATACGAGGGCGAATTGATATTGAAGCTACCTAAGTAGGAAAAAACTTTTTTTTCCAAAAACCATTTATTTCTCAACATACACTTAGTTAGATACACTTAGTTAACGATATTCCATCTGAATGATACGATTTTGGGAACTCATCAAAATACGCGTTAGTGTCGGTAATCACTTCTTCGTTTGCTATTTTTCAAGTTTGGAAATAGGAAAAAGTCATTATGAGCTAAATCTAGACTATAAGGTGGATGAGCAACTAATTCGAAGTGCATTTCACGTAATTTTAGCAGCTGGATGAACCTGTAAGTTGTTTTTAAGAAAGATTACATATTTTTAAGAAAGAAACATATTAAATGTTTTTTTTTTATTCTAAATGTCAATTGATCCAATAATGCACGATAATACTTTCATGCAATTGTGGATCCTTTTTCAAGATAATCGATGAGCAATATTCCGTGCGCATCCCAAAATATAGTGGTTCACTACCTTCGCCTTGTTCAGAGCACTTCCACCAGTTGCCACCCATTGTTTCGATTTATTTTTCGTTTCAGGTATGTAGTGGTGGAGCCACGTTTCATCAACATCGACGCCAAAAATCAACAGGATTACGCTTTATCATGTCCCAACACCGGTGTGAAGTGGTTTGTCGAATTCGTTTTTGTTTGACACTGAGAAAACGTGGCACCCATCTTGCCGATTGCTTTTTCATACGCAAATGTTTAACACACCTTCATATGATTTGTTTACCATTTCAACAATCTCACGTTACTTGACTCGGTGATCATTTTTAACGATATCGAGGATTTTCTTGATATTTTCTTCAGCAGCCACCCCTTTAGGCCTTTCTGTTTATGGCAGTATTGCAGTGCTTGTTCGGCCGCGTTTAAACTCAGCAATTCAATATTTTGCGATGTAATCTGATGGAGTATACTTACCGTAATATCTATGGAGCTTTTCTCTTGTCTCTTTCGTCGTTTTCTCTTTCAAATCAATTGATTCATTAATGTGTTTGACAACTGCTTTTTTACATATTTGAAGAAACACAAAAGTTGCTTGCTTCAAACGACTACAACAAATAAACTAACCCATTAATTTGAATGAAATTTTAACAGCTGACGTTTGACAGATCGGAATTTCAAAAACAAAATGTGTTTGTGCTGCCATCTAACGCTAGGTAGCTTCAATTCAATCCACCCTCGTGCACCTAAGTATCTAAAGAGTTTGTTATCGTTCTAAAAAAAATTCCTTGCAGTGTCATTACAGAAATATCTGCTAGTGGAAAGCATTGTTCTTCTAAACATAACAAATGTAAAAAGCACTTGTAAATTATTTTTTCCTCTCGGCAGTGTTGTTATATTTTTTCCAAAAAATCGTATAAAAAACCTGTTTTTTAGACCAAAGAAAACCTTCCTGCGTGTTTTTGGTTTCATTTTATTCCAAAAATAAAGAAAAGTAAGTTGCACAAATTTCCAAAAATCTTTTTTAGACAATAAAATTAAAAAAAAATATTTTCAGAATTTTAAAAAAGCAGCAAAACAAGGTAAATGTTACAATGTGACAACACTGTTCGTCGGCCATTTGTAATTCTTAAAATTCATTAAATTTAGATGTGTTTCACATAAAATAAACTAGTTTGAATCGGTTGCGTGTTACATATTTATGTACTTGAACTATATATTAACACCTCTTTTCTCCTGCACCCTTTTTCATATTTTAACGAAAAACTGAAAAAGGCAAAAAGCAAAAAATGCATTAAATACTCTCTGAATACCTCTTCTTCTCGTTTTAATTTTTTTCACTCAGTGTTTTTTTTTTTTTCATCATTTGATTTGTTTTTGTGAGAGTGTGCGTGAAGGTTTTTTTTTATATATTTTCCTTTAAGGATTGCTTGCTGTTTTTTAATTTCCTGCGCTGAAAGATTTTGTTGCATAAGTGCACTTTTCACTTAAGAAAGGCAAAGGGGGTGTTATGTGTGGGGTTGGCATAAATATTAAATAGTAAGTGAGAGTGTGAGCGTGAGTGTATGTGTGCGTGTGCTTTTGTGCAAGTAGCATTTTGTGCGCGTAATAACTCTTAAGCTTTTACAATTTTCAAGAAAATATTCTTTCAATCTCACCCACACAAATAAAAGATTCATTTCGTTTAGCATGTTTTCCAACAATTTATTATGCAATAAATATGATTTAATTTTCTTTAGCATGTTGTTAGCTCCTTTCTAAAGTCGCTTTTGCCCTCCCTCCTTACAACTATTATCATAACATAAATATGATTAAAGTTTAAATATTGGCATATGAATATGTTTTTAGAAGAACTTTCTTACCATGTGCTGGGAATGCAGCTGTATTTAAGTGTTTAATTTTCAGGGCATATGAAAACAGGCTGTCTACAAGTTAATAATGTGTTTTTCTTCTTTCGGTTGAAAAATGCATGTATTATAATAACAAAATGAGTTGATACATTATTCAAAATATTATTCATTGTTAGCCGCTACTTTTCCTCATCTTCTTGAAAGCATTTGCATTGCACTCCGGTTTTAAGGTAGAGAATGAATCAAGCGAATTTCTAATATCCTGTTCTGAAGTGGAACGTGTTACGGTAAGAGCATTCTGCATCAATCGAACAAAATGTTGGTCACAAGGGATAAAGTCTGGGCTATAAGACGGCTAGAGCTAAAAATTCCCATTTACTGTTTTCCAAATAATTTTTGACCGGTCTGGCATGTCATAACGTCCAGTAACATAAAGTCCATGGACGTTATGACATACTTAAAAGTGTCAACACTTTTGAAAGGGACATAATGTCCATCAGGGAGGTGTCTGTCGTAAAGTCCGTGGGCATGCATTATGGCACTTTGCAGAGAGTCATAACGTCCATAACTTAAGTAATAAGCAAACATTTTTAGAAGTGGAAAATTTTAATTGTAATACCTTTCATAACTGTATACGAGTATATGAATGTATAGGTGCACAAAGAGAAAAAAGACGTTCTTTAATTTTTGTCAGTGAATGATAATATATTTATCTATATTTCGCTAAATTGTGAAACATACCGCCGTCAAATTGCCAATAGATGGCATCAAAATACCGGTATTAAATTGAGAATGTCTAGTCGTCAAGATGAGATCGTTTTGTTCAATTCAGAATGAATGTTGGCAAAACGACAACACCTTTTGTCACCTGTGGCTGTGCTCTGTAACTCTCGCCACGAGAAACTTTTCGACTGAAACGTGTGAAATGAAACAAAGCTGAAACAAACAGCTGCTTTTCTCACTAAACTGTAGCTATAACTTTTTTTGGTGAGTAATAGCTGTCACGTAAGAAAATTACTCGCCATTTTACAGAAAAACTGTTTCTGTAAAACTTTTGCGAAAAAATTTCCCGCCTTCAACTGTCATTATTTCTCGCCAATAAAAAGGCTGTGAGATAGTATTTCAAATAACAATAATCATCATTAAATGAATAATAAAACTGAAAAAATAAGTATTTTGTTGTTATATTAAGTTTGATATACATATATATTTACACAGTTTAGAATGATTTTTTTTATTTTAAATTTTTAATTAATTTTTATAGCCTTCACACAATAAGTTTTTAGGGAATACTTATATAGGGTGTTTTTTTAAGCCCGATAGAACTTGAAATTGTAAAAAATAACACAAAAAATTAAATTGTAATCAAAATTTTTTTTTATTCGAAAGATCAATACGTGACATTAACATTTGAAAATGATTTCGGGTATATGGGTACCGCGGCTGTTCTTGACGAAGCGCATTCTGGACGTCCAATTTTGGGCCACTTTTTCGAGCACTGCTGGCCGTATGTCACGAACAACACGAACAATGCTGGCCTCCAAGGCGTCAATTGTTGCTGGTTTATCAGCATAAACCAGTGACTTCACGTAGCCCCACAGGAAATAATCGAGAGGTGTCAAATCGCACGACCTTGGAGGCCAATTGACAGGTCCATTTCTCGAAATCAACTTATCGCCAAATTTTGATTTCAGTAAGTCGATGGTTGCGTTCGCCGTATGGCACGTAGCGCCATCCTGTTGAAACCACATCTCCTCCGGATCAATGTCATCCATATTTTCAAACAAAAAATCATTGATCATGGTGCGGTAACGATCTCCATTGACCGTAACGCGAGCTCCGGCCTCATTTTTGAAGAAATAAGGTCCGATGATGCCACCAGCATGAAAACCGCACCAAACAGTGCATTTTTCTGGATGTAATGGAGTCTGTAGGGTCTCTTGTGGATTGGTCTCACTCCATATGCGGCAATTTTGCTTATTAACAAACCCGTTAAGCCAAAAATGCGCCTCATCGCTGAACACAATTTTGCGATAAAACAACGCGCGAATCGACGACTGATTTTCAAAGTAAATTTGGATAATTTCGTAGCGTTGTTCAAGCGTGAGTCTATTCATGATGATTTGTCAGAGTATACTGAAACAAATAAAAAAAATGTTTCATCAAAATTTAATTTTTTGTGTTACTTTTTACAATTTAAAGTTCTATCTAGCTTAAAAAAACACCCTATATAAGTTGGTCATTTTTACAATTTTAATTTCCGACCCAACAAAGTATATTGTAATACTTTTATAATGTTATTTTTTCAGAATTCACAAATTGTAATTGTGTTTTAATTTTACAAAATTTTGTGCATAAGTATGTATTGGTAAATAAAATGTAAACTTTAGACTATACCAATACATTTTCTAGAATAGCCGGCGGTTATAATATGATGCCGCCAAACAAAATTTCTTAACTTTAGTAATTTTTGGTCGGCGACGGTACTAATTGTGGCTGGCGCTTTCATTTTTAAAATTGCATGTCGGCTTCGTTTTATATTTTCAGACATTTCTAACGTAACGACGTAATCGCTTTGGATGGTTTTCGACATGAGTTACAGACGCAGTTTTTTCTCACTTTTCGAGAAACAATGGAATAATTTGTTTCACATGTTTTCGATGCGAGAACTTCTCACCAAAGTTACAGAACACAGCCACTGATATGATTTGTTTATAATTTTGCTATTACGTTTTCTGTGTTTTCTAGGTGCTGTTTGAAAAGAAATATACGAATATACATACGTATATAATAATATAAAGGGCAAGCAGTTTGATTTATCTGATAAGCAATCAAACTGTTTTACGTATAATAATATTAAAAACCTCATGTACTGATATACGAGTATGCATGTCCAATTGCTGATCAAGTTTTTGGATTTAATATTTTTTATTACTTTGCATTGCATGGTCACTCACAAATACGGCATATCACAGAGTAAATACTAGTGTTGCTATAACAATATTCCAAACTGCGTTTTCTTTGCGTGCATGGAATAATACATCCGTTAAATGGCTACCATAGCTCTTCTGATAGGCCGTTACTCTTTTCATGAAAATTTTTAGCACTTTTTCACAGGGATGAGGCTTGGGTTTGAGCTAAGTAATTTGTTTTGCCTTTTTGTACAAGCCCGAGACTTCACAAAACCCCAAAGAGCAAAATCGCATGGCGTTAGCATAAGAATTTCTTTTAATTAAAATTTCTACACAATTTTAATTTAAAAAATTATAAAACTTCAACAAAAATTTAACAAATTAGTATTTACATCTCTGGATACGGAGAATATTAAAATACAAAAATATGTATGTTAATAAATAAAATAAATACCGCTAGTTCTGAGACAGCAAACGCTGTACAAACAATGTGGGCAATTAACAAAATGCATATGTGATTCAATATGAGATGAATATATTTTAATTTTAATTTAATTTTTAAATTTTTTAAATTTTAATTTTTAACCTTACGGTAAGTAAGAATCTAGCACTGTGTTTCATAATTTTAACAAATTTATAGCTATTACGTTTGAACGTGCTTGACAGCGTATATGTAATGTCAATATCCCTTTTACACCGGGTATTTATTACCTGTAAGTCATAATGACAACAGACAAAAACGATACGAATAGTAAAGTTGCTAGAACAGCAAAATTTTATAAAATTAGATATTGATTTACTACACTTTTCATTTTGTAAAAATTTTTAAACCCATTTCTATCATCTTATCTTAAGTTTTAGCAAACCCAAGTATTACTCAAATTGTTTTATTAAATTTCCATATAAATATTGTCTGCCTTATTTATAAAAATTTTTTCAAGTTTATTAAGCTGTTATTGCACTGATTTCTATACAAAATTTGTACAATAAGAGCTTAATAAACACGAAAAAATTTTTATAAATAAGGCCGTGTATATGTAATTATATTTACCAAGAATAACTAATTACTTGCGTAGATAAGCAACCTATATCAGACAAGTCATTACTTAACTACTTCTCAGTAATGCAGGTGGTAAATACTATGATATTGTAAAGTATGTTTTTAGGTAAGTGCAACACATTACCAAATTTTCGCTGGGTTAATTTTTAAAAGTCAATTAAAATCTTGAAAGTTTTACGACACTTTCAAAAGATACGTTTCACATTTTGCTGTAACGCTATTATTCATGCACCAACAACTATTAAATATACACAATCAATGTAGTTTATTAATAAACAAAAAGCATTTAGCAACTTTTGGCCAAAATCTCTGAAGCAAACTAAAACCAGTTTATTTTTGCCTGCATCTTATAGAAAATTCATTACAGCCACCCACTTTATTTTATAAGAGTAGCAGCAGCAGCAGCAAAAAGTTCAAGTCGTCTAGCAAATAAAAGTCCCACTTAACAACTGTATACAAAAATTTAAAACAAAATAATAATTTAAAATTATAATCAGTCACTTTAAATGTAATTTTTATGTTTTTGTTGAAACAAAATTTTGTAAAAAAAAATAGTGTTATTATAAATATACAGGGTGTCTGGTGGCATATTTATATTTTTATACACGATTATTTCAAATAGTAATAAACGGAGGATGATGTCTCTGGAACTATCGATTGTGGGGATTTGTCAGTCACGATCATGGTTGCCATATTTGACGATTTATTGTCATTTCGACGATTTTTAGTGCTGAAAATAGGATGTGGACAATTTGACGATTTAGGATCTGATTTTGACGATTTTTGTAGGTCTCTGTTTTATTTATAATGGGTGGTTAAATTTCAAGGGCCGATGTTAGATGTGAACCACACCTAAACACCAAGTTTTTTTCCGAATTTTATTTGACTCTTCTCTATTTCAGACTTATTTAATTTGAACCATGGAGAGATACACAATCCAACAACGCGTTAAAGTTATCCAGACTTATTATGAAAATGATGATCAATTTTCGAAGAAAATCATCTTCAGTGATGAGGCACATTTTCACCTCAGTGGATTCGTCAATAAACAGAATTGCCACATTTGGGCGAATGAGAATCCAATGCACCCACAAAGAGTGACTGTTTGGTGCGGTTTATGTGCTGGCGGCATCATCGGGCCGTATTTTTTCCAAAATGAGGCCGGTCAGGCAGTTACTGTGAATGGTGTTCGCTATCGTGAGATGATAACGAACTTTTTATGGCCCGAATTGGAAGATATGGATGTAGACGATATGTGGTTTCAGCAGGACGGTGCCACTTGCCACACAGCTAACGAAACAATTGCTATTTTGCGCAACAAATTCAATAGCCGTGTTATCTCACGTAATGGCGATGTCAATTGGCCGCCAAGATCATGTGATTTGACACCGTTGGACTTTTTTCTTTGGGGTTATTTGAAAGAAAAGGTGTACGTCCATAAGCCAACAACAATTCAACAGCTAAAGGATGAAATAATTCGGCACATTAACGGCATAGAACCTCCATTATGCCTCAGGGTCATCGAAAATTTGGACCATCGGATGGAGGTGTGCCGCCGTGGTCGCGGCGCCCATTTGGCCGATATTTTGTTCCATACATAATTGAGTAATACCAATATATCATAATAAAATAAAATTACAATAATTTCCTAAATAGTTTGTGTTTTATTCAAAGTTAACATCGGCCCTTGAAATTTTACCACACTTTACTTACAAGCAACTTTGGTTTTATAGCTGCATATATAAACTGTAGTAAAATAAATGTGTACGTAAATATGTATGTTTCACCGACAATTTTAAGTCTTATAAATCATTAGAATATTTTAAAAGAAGAAACTGTTTTTCTTTCTGATCAATCAAAGAGTTTGTGTTTATTTAATCGCACACGAAAGACGAGAAAATTAATTGAGGTTATAGAAACGAAGTCTATTAAATTTTGAAATTTCTTTATATGATTCAAATATGAAGATGCTAGATTTTTGAAATAAAATGGCAAAAATGATTCTTCACTTATTGCTCCTTCTTTGGCTAGATTTAGGTTAGGTTAAACAGACTGCCAGCCATTGAAAAGCCAGTCCACTTGGGTCCAATTCATTCCCATTGTGTTGCCTGTGTGTGAAATGTATATCAGTAGATTTACATATCACTAACCCGAGGAGCGGATAAAGGAGTTCAAGCCACTTACTTCAGCAGCAGCATTGGTCTGTCTAGATACAAAGCAAGTTTGAAAAAAGTTTGCATCCATAAACCTTAACAAAATCAAAATTTAGTTGAAGAAACCATTTCTATAAGAAATCTTTTATACTCAAGACTACTTAAAACTTTGAAACTGTGATTGATATGCCCAATTTAGTAAAAGTGTTAGATACAACAATGCGTTCATAACTCTTAAATATAGTACTTAAATGAAATATCATTAGAAAAAAAATATTATATGTAAGAACACTAAAAGATATCTTATATATATCACAGAAAAAATTATAATAAAAATAAAATCAACAAAATTATTGTGTAAAAAAATAATTTGTATGCATATAAATATCAAAAAAATAACCTTGGGTATCGTATTTTGTTGTTGTTTAAAAAAATAGTTGTTTTCGATCAATAATTATTTTTACTAAACTTTTGTTTGAATCCACGAATTCCTTTACAGGTCCCCATTCAAACAATTTATTAATTGATTCATCGAATTTGGTTATTGAACATAAAAACCATTTTTTTCTGTGTATAAAAGTTTGCTAAATAAACGTGTAATAAACAAAAAACATTTTTTATGAATATGACCGTTGGAATATGTACTTATGAAAAGAACTTTATACGAGAATATATTTCCTGTTATATAGAGAGAAGGTGTCTGTAGCTCATTAAAACTACCGTTAACTTAGTTTTTTAAAAAGTGGACTTATACCATTTTCAAAAAAAAAAAAAAACAGTTCATATGTACAAAACAAAAATTTAATTTATTATGTTTTTATTTAAGTTTGAAAATAAAAGTCAGCTACCAGACACCCTGTATTTACAAGTTTAATTTTAACTAGGGTATAAATTATTTGCCCTTTAGTCAAACGGAAAACTTTTACCAATTTTCTAGCGCAAAAAGAAAATTTTGTTTCATTTTGTTACCGTCAATGTGTTAAGTTCGTTCAAGTTTTTTTCCCCCCATTTTTTCTTTTTGGTTTTGTCATTTTCCTCATTTTAGTTCAGTTAGTCTATGTGTGTGTGTATTTTGATTATTATTTGTGCTTTTCTTTTGAGGGGAGTGTCACTTTTTTGTTGGCTGGGTATTCATGGTTAAGTTTTTCATTTCCGGTGTTAAAAAGGGAATGAATGAACATACACTTTCTTAAAACCATAAAAAACGGAAGTTTAATGCTGACACTCCACACTCTCGGCTATAACTAACAGTTAAATTACTTTTCTTTTTGTTTGTTTTTGTTTTAAAAGTATATTTTCTTTTTCATTTTATTAAATAAAACATGCTTTAAACAATAACATTAAAAGAAAGAATGTGGAATTCAAAACAATGCTGTTGTCTTTATCTCCGTTTTGCTGGCGTTTTCAGCCAGGTAACTTTTCTTAATAAACACATTTTTATATAAATTTTATTCAATGATTTAGAGAAAAATTAAATTAAAACAAAAAAAAAAAAATACTAAAACTTGCAAATAGTTTTTTGAATGCAAAAATAAACTTTTGAAAAGCAATTAAATTAAATAAAATACTTGTATATGACTGAAAGAGCAAAACAAAAAAAAAAAAAAAGGAAAACACATTCAGCACAAAAATAAAATGTTTAAAGAACAACTTAAACAACTTTAATTTAACCACAAAATTTGTCTACTACAGCAAGCAAGTTTGTTGGCAACGATTATGGCCAAGCAATTCAAAAATAAAAGCAAATGAACGCACACATTTCGAGCAGACTGGTGAAGTCTTTTTACCTTCATTGGGCCTTAAATTAAGTTTCATAACTGTGTGTTGTTGTATGATTATGGATTTGGCAAAGTGTGTGTGTGTGTGTGTGTATGCGTTTATGTGTGTAAAGCAAATTTTGTGTTTAGTGCAGTGTTGCCAGAATTTCTTTTACTTATTTCCTTAATAGCGTATTTACACTTACATCTTATCGCATATATAAAGTCTAGTAGTGTATAAAGTGGAGTAGTGTTTTGTCTCTCATCAGGTGCACACGTCTTTTGTTACTGCTGTCCGTATTTCCAATATGTGTATGTTCATTAATTAAATTCGTATAAGGCCGGATTGCCCCGTAATAGGTGGCAAGTTGCGCACACGTATTTATTTTTGTTTTTTTTTTCTCTTTTCTTACCGTTGTCCGTATTTTCTATATATGTATGTTTATTACTAATTTCGTATGCAATAAAAGTGCACCGGAATAGGTAGCAGTATGTGTACACATGTTTCTTCTTTTTGTTTGCCTGTTTTCCACCGTTGTCCGTGTTTTCTTTATATGTTCAATATTAATATTATTTTCGATGAATTTAATTACCTTGTAGTATGGAAGGTGTTGGACTAAATTTTGCTAATCTGAGCAGTGTCGAAAGTATATACACTGGGCACTGATCAGTTTTAACTAATTTAATTCCAACAATTTAAATGCTGCAATAGAGTTTGTTTCAGTCTTTCGTGTTGTTATCGTTAACATTTCACGAACACTACTCCCTCTTTCCTCCTCATCATACTCTATTTTCCTAGTTCCAGTACAATACGCTGCATATGTAGGGGTCATACCCTGAGTACTGGTCCAAGATAAAAAAAAAAATATATGAAAAAAACTCAACATCTGTACAAGCTGTTCGTTTCTCAATTTGCTGGACTCAACATCATTCGATTATTTTAGTGTCATCACTAATAAAGTTTAAAAAAATTGTTAAAAATTAAGAATAAAATAATAATTAAAAATTAATAATAATAACCACTAGAAATTAAACCTACAAGTGTCAAAAATGTTTACAATGAAGCTATGTACACATGGTTGTCAGATAATATTGTAAGATCTAGCAACATGCTGACAAAGTAGTGACAATGAAAAATTGTCCTGCAGAAGTAAATTGTGTGTTCAGACGATCGTAAGCAAATCTTACAATTTCATTGTCAGACTATGGCCTGACAAATAATTCATCTGACAACAAAAATTGTCAGTTCACACGGTTGTCAGATTGTTAGATGAAAAAAACTGCCAGACATGTTGTAAGGCATTGCCGCTTATCTATATGAACAACCATCTGTTTGGCAGGGTTGCCCATCAAATTTTTTTCCTGCCATTGTCAGGTGCATTAATTTTATACATCTGACAATTAAAACTGAGCTTACAATACCAGCCGGTTATCTGACAATGCCGACGAAGACTGTTCTAACGATTGTGAACAAATAGAAACACAGAATGATATAAAAGTCACTAAATGGTTTGAGCCATTATCAACTTGTCGCCGATGGAACCAAAAAGAGAAAACATTTATTGAAATTCCAATTCCAAATGTTGTTCAGCAATATAATCGCTTTATGGGAGGTGTCCACTTAGCAGATACGCTCTGTGAGCTATATCGAATAAATCATAGATCACGAAAATATGATATGCGAATTTTCTTTTGGGTGGTGAACTCCGCAGGTACCAATAGTTGGCTTCTAGCAATCACTGTCAAGTTTTGAAAGTCAGCGATAAAGAAGCTCTAAGCACTTAGACGACAGCAGACTTCACAACTTCACGGCTACAAATGAAGTTAGCTTCAAATGCTGCCGTCTCGTCAGCAACATAATTATTTTCAAGACAGCAGCAGCATTATGTGTATTTAAGCAATGCAAATTTTAGAGGTGCCACATATATATTTTACATGAATAAAATTAAAATTACTGACTGAAAACGTAATAATATCACGTAAAGTTGTAAAAACTCATCAATTTATTTGTTTATTGATGTTTATTTCTATTAAATCTTTCAAACAAGTTTTTGTTTTTATTGCTGCCAATTTATATTTATAGTGGCAGCACTTCATTTACTTTTTGCTGCTTACGAAAATAGAAATTAAAGTTGGCAGCAGCAGCAAATGCTGTTGTGAAGTCGTGCTGCTGTGAAGTCGTTAAAATAATCGTGTGCATTTAAACACATGTATTTTATTTTTGACAGATTGCTGCTTGCTGTCTGCTGTCGTCTATGTGTTTAAAGCTTAACTGTGATATAATTCCAAACCAAAGCTGCAGCGGGCCAAAAACACTTTAGGCCCAAGAAAGCGAGGACGTCCATTAGATTCTTTACTTTAGTCTCCTTTAGCTTCGAAGCGTAATACATCTACGATTCAAGTTGAAGATATCAGATACGATAATATTGATCACTTTCCATGCTACAAATCAAAGCAATCGCGATGCAAGTTGTGTAAAAATGGTTATACAACTGTGTCTTCCGCTAAATGTAACGTATCCTTATGTTTTACACCTAAAAAAATTGTTTCCAGGAGTATTATCAAAAATTATGACGCTGGTGGTATTAAAAATATATTGTTTTGTGAATTAAATTATAAACTTATAAACAAGCAAGTTTTTTATTCGCTATTTAAGCTCCTAACATTTATACCAGTAAAAAATTATAAATAGCTTGTTTCCTATGTTTCCCAGCTATCTATATGTCGACATTTCATAGGAACTACCCTAATCATCAGTAGACTTTGGAAATTTTTGAAAGATATTCTCAAACATTCAACTTTTAAATTCTCAGCAATTTATTTGGATTGTTGGGATATAAACTTGAATGTTTGAGAATATCTTTCAAAAATTTCCAAAGTCTACTGATGATTAGGGTAGTTCCTATGAAATGTCGACATATAGATAGCTGGGAAACATAGAAAACAAGCTATTTATAATTTTTACTGGTATAAATGTTAGAAGCTTAAATAGCGAATAAAAAACTTAATTGTTTGAATTTTTGTTCTCTGCTTTTCGATACTTTCAAAAAGCAAATCGTAGCAACCAACGGTTGTTCATTTGTTTGATAGGTGTAAAGAAATGTTAGAGACGTTTAAAAATAGAAAAGCTTTTTTTTTGTGTTTTGACGGATATTATTAGAGCATTTTTCTTTTTAAATTATCAGCAATTTATTTGGATTGTTGGGATATAAATTTGAATGTTTGAGAATATCTTTCAAAAATTTCCAAAGTCTACTGATGATTAGGCTAGTTCCTATGAAATGTCGACATATAGATAGCTGGGAAACATAGAAAACAAGCTATTTATAATTTTTTACTGGTATAAACTTATAAATATAAAAAATATAAAACCAATGTTTTTGGAGCTGAAAATTTTAAGTTATTACTTCCGCTTATGCGCCATGTGGTATGTGTACAACACTTTTCAAAAAACCGCAATTTAAAAAAAAAAAATTTTTTTTAGTTTTTATATTGTTTGGCGCTTATGAAATTAGAATAAAATTAAAAAAAAAAAACAAATCTATCATAACAAAGTTTGGTGCATGAGAGGGTTAATTAATATTGAAAAATTTTTGTTACTTAGGTCCACCCAATGCTAGACGAAAAGTTGCTTCTTGCGTGTATTTTGTGGGTAAATCACCTTTGCAACGCTCTGATGGTTGCAAGGGTGTCCATTCTTCTCAGTCGAGTGCGGCCGCCAAAGTGCGAGAGAATTCGGGTGAGACTCAAGTCTGTTAATGTACCTTAACGCGTGTTTTGAAAATTCATCTTTCACTAATGTTACTTTACTTATTTTGTATTCAAAATTAAAACACTTAGAAATGTGTAGCAAATGTTATGGTTCCTAATATTGTCTACTCGTATATCATAGCATGACCGGCTGATGTATTTAATCTGACATAAAATAAACATATATAAGGAAAAGATTTAAAAAAAGTCACTACCCTATTATTAGAATTTAAAAAGTCTACATTTTTGGGCCAAAAGTTTTTCATTTAGTGTTTTTAGCATAATGAAGATAAATCTGCATTTCTGGCAACAGTGTTAAAGTGTTTGACTTTTCTGTGCATACTTTTAGGATTTTCATACATTTTTCTTATAGCTGTTGTTGTTGTTGCTGTTGTTGCTATAGTTGTTTTAATGAAAGCTGTTTTGGTATTCTAATTACGTTTATATTTCGTGCTTTTTTTTTGTCTCTCTCAAACTTTCTTCATTTTCGGTTGTTGAAATTCCATGTTTCTGTGCACTTTTGTAAGTAAATTATCCGGTCTGTTGAAGTTTTCTTACCTTGAAACTGCCTTTGCAGTACGCATTTTACCAAACTACCTGAGAAACCGGCACAGGCATTCACACCAGGATACTTATCCATTTATTCATTTTCATTTATTTTGTTTAATAACTTTTTTTCCCTGACTCAGCTTTTTCAAAGTGGCTTTGTTTCTCTGCTCCTTATTATAGAAATGTTGGTATTGAAGCAAAAGAAAGAAAAAAAAATGAAGTCTAACATAATACCAGCTTCAAATAAAGTTTTTGCTCATCTCGTAACACACCTGCTGATGCTTAAAATATTTCATGCTGTTGGCTGGCTGGCCGGCCATTAAGACTCTTTTTTCTCGTTTTATTTTATTACAAGGTTGATGTCTAAAAATTCAGCCAACCATCAAATCACTCATCAAAAAAGCCAACACATAAAGACACCATTATCGCCAACGACAAAATGTGAATAAGTAGACATAAGCAACAAAAAAAAAAGGAAGAATCATAAAACATATGTCGACAATTATGCAGATAGACGTACTTAATATTTATGGTTCAAAGTTTTAAGTGGCTTAAGATATTTTTCTTGTTTGTGTGGAATTTAATTTAAATTTTAACGAATTTTTTTTAGGTCATTTGTGGTTTCAATGGTGAATAGCTTCCAGACGTTCACACCTCCTTGTGGTTTACATTTTTTTAATAGAAATACCTAAAACTGACCAAGAAATTTTACTAAAGTGAAGGCTTCAAAAATATACAAAAGAAATTTACTGGAAAGCATCAATAGATTGATATATTAAATTTAAAACAGGGGCTCTACTAATTGATGTCTTGTTAATGGTTCAACTTAAAATGAACCGTCATTAATATACAAATACCATTGTGGAAAAAAGATTTTCTCCCCAAATTTCCTTGAGTTAAGAAAGAAACAAATTTTAATTGCAAAATTTCAACAGGGGGAACAAACAGACTTTCAACTTCCTCCTCATTACAGTTCATGCGTAAGCACTGCTTTTCTTATATACTACACTGAAAGAATTATGCGTCATATATATTTAATGAAACTGTTTCATTTAGTTGGAAATTTGCCTGTGTCATTCTCAAAATTCTTTTTATATTTTGTTTGTTGGCCATCTTCAATTATTTTGCTTCATCTATATTAAACTGTCGATTAGAAACTCTTGTCAAAATCCGAATTTACCAGTACTTACTTTATTTCTCTCTGGTGCTCTAAACAAGTTTTATGTCTTCTACTGAAAAGTATCTTTAAATATTTTGAGCTTAAAGCTGCACATTAGATGTTTTGTAAATTATAATAACAAACAAGCAATCAGCTGAAATAATATCATTGCCTACTTTAAGCCTTATAATTTTAATTTACTAATAAAGATTCATTACTAACCTTTTGAACTTCAAATAGCTTAATATCACTGAAGTTTAATTTCACTTCAAAAAGCTGCTCAAAATGTATACAGCATATCAAATTACTTATGAATTAATTGACTTGAACTCTAATCCATCCCCTCCCTTCGCCATGGGTATTATTGTATAACAAGATATTATACCATGGCATGACTTACGGTCGAACAAGTTTCTAGAATTGTTGAGAAATCATGAGATTATTTCAACAGATATAATTAAATTAATACCATGGCAGCATTTCAATAAAAATCAAATAGTTAATTTCTTAAACCAATTACTAAAACTTCCACTAATGCAATACATTTATTCCATTAAAGAATTTCATTTGCACACTTTATTTATTCATGGATAATAAAGTTATAAGCCCGGCAGTGCTAATGGGAATTGAAATGAAAGAAATATGTTTAAAAAAATCGTAATAAAACAACAATTTTGGGATTGAAATCCAACCCAATATATCTTTCAATTACTTCTAATTAATTTGTTTATTTCTGCTTGATAGAGATCATCCACCCCTGAGTTTACTTTACTGACATCTAGAGACGGTGGTCTTATTAATTGTTGAAATGATTGCAATTAAAGGTAGTGTGATTGGATTTTGATTCTGCTGAAAAGCAGTATATAAAGTGAACAAAGAACTAACAAAGTTATGTAATCGAACTTCACCAAACATCACTTTGAAGTGGTCCTCACACGGTTGCATTTATAGTCGAATGTGAGCAATCGCTGCATCCATGTCGCAGATAGCCCAACATTTGCTGGGCTAAAGAAGTTTTAAAAGCAAGTGATTATAGTTTTTTTAAACATATATGTTTGTGTTAAAATACCTGTTCATATCAACTAAAATGTATTTTTTTTTTTACCGTTTTATAATTATTAATTAACATACATTCTCCTGTTAATGAGAAAAGAAAACCTCATCACTTCACTCCCGCTGTGCTGGCAACGTCAACAACATCAACAACTGTGTCAGCTAAAAACACACACATTAGTATTTTCCCTATTTACATAATTTAAAGTACAACAACAACAACAAAAAAAAAGAACATGTTAATTAAGTTCTTTATTTTCACATGAATTTCAATAAAGCAAAAAAACAAACAAACGGCGAAAATTAGATAAAACTACAACAATAACAAAAACAAAAAATGAAAGAAAACAGCAAACTAATACTAAAACATAAATTATATTTTTTTTAATGGCCGCGCCATTACAACAATAACAATATCTTTTGTGCTGTGGAAATGAGAAAGCTTTGTTTTTGTTTTGTTATTGTACAACATGTTCGCAGCAAAAAGGATTAAAACTGTAAACTGAAATTAGACACAAATAGTTATATATAGTTATAAACAGGGCTAGATATTACAAAGCTAAGACTATGCTGTTTGAATTTAAAAAAAAAATTTTTTTCATAAAATATGCTCTTGTCGATTGTCGAGTTTTAAGTTAATTTTTTTCAGTGAGTTAGTAATTGGTTTTTTTATCTTGGACCAGTACTCAGAGGATGACCCCTACATATGCAGCGCATTGTACCAGAACTAGGAAAATAGGTTATGAGGAGGGGGAAGGAGGGAGTAGTGTTTGTGAACATTTGACTTGAACTTTCCAACGCTATAACAGACAGGAAACATGTCTACAGGCAACTTGTTCCACAGACGAAGCGTACGGCTGAAAAACGAATTCTCTCTGTAATGCGTAGTACGATTCCCTGGGCAATCGACCACAAATGGATAAGCTCTGGACGATGAACGCGTGCTACGTAAAAATGTGCGAGTTTCGGGAACAAGACCCCTGATCTCGTCAGAGCAAAATCCATTGTAGTAACGATAGAACAGAGTAACGCACCCTACACTGCGTCGATGCTCCAGTGAGTCAATAGAGTCGGATACCCTACTGTCACCGATAAGCTTCTTTGCCCTCTCCTGCACACGGTCGAGTAACCCCAAAATAGACTTTGAGGCACCGGCCCAAACATGAGAGTTGTATTCCATTTTCGGTCGGATATAGGTGGTATAAATAGTAAGGAGGTCGGATGGAGTGAAGTACATCTTACACCGTTTCAAAAAGCCGAGGCACTTGAATGCTTCTTTAGAGACATGAAAAATGTGTTCTGTCCAGCGAACATCACGCTGTATCTTCATTCCAAGAACATCAAGAGTATCCGATTCCTCAATATTTATACCATCCATAAGTACAGATGAAGCAGCATTTGTGGTCGTTTGTTGGGTCTTATGAGCGTTAAAGGCGACCCTGTTTTTACGACCCCATTCGGAGATTAATAGAAGATCACTATTCAGTAAGTCGTTCATATTTTGCCTCTTGGCAGCGATCTCTGATAGGCTGGGCCTATAACTAAAAGAATACGAGTGACAAATGCTGCTGTCATCCGCGAAAGAGTGGATAGGGTTGGAAGTTTGATAGAGTTTAAGTTTATTATGTCTTACACAATGTAATTATATATTTACTACCTTATATATTTACTACCTTATATAGACTAATAAGTCTAGTTCCAACGATTTCAAAAATATCAAAAATTCACTAATGACGCAGTGGAATATCGAGTAGAAAATAATTTCGATATCGTGTAAATTTCTAATGATGTGACTCGTTACGTACGAGTCGAGTTATCACTACAGTGTTGCAAAAATACTGACAAAATGTGTTTTATAACACTGGCGAAAATTGTCAACAAAAATCATATGTTTTGACAAAACAAGTTAAAATCTTCGAGCAACAAATTTGCATTTTGGTAAGAAAACCTTACCCTGCTTTTAAATATACTCACATAAAATTCCTTTTCCCGTGTATTAACCATACCCTTAGTATAATAAAACCAAACAGATTTATGCAAGATAATAATAAATAAAAATACAAATTCTACATATTTAAACACATTTTTATTAAAATACTATTCAAGTGGTAATTGCTTTGAATACGTTTCTGTCAAAACCTGCACCGGGAAACAAGCAATTTATAAAACTATGGTCTGCAAATCTTGAAAAAGTTTCATTTTTAAAATTAAACCTAGAAAAAAATATGTTTGTTATAGTTCAGGGCAATAACGTAAGTAAAAAATAATTAAGTATAATACTGGGTACTTTATTTACATAAAATTTCAATCACAATTCTAATAACAACTCGTCATCAATTTGAAGTAGGTTTTGTTGTATTGTATTTGTAACTATACAGTTGCAAATAAATTTGCAAAGTATAAGCGAAAACATCGTCTCAAGGACATCGCTCAGGAGCTGTTGAACATCGTCAACGACGATCCAGATTTCCTCAAAAAGATCACAACTGGCACCACTGTTCACAAAAAACAACAAGTAAAGAACCTTTTATTTCTTTCTCTCTTTCTCTCTCTCTCTCAGCAATTCATTCACATGTATTCACACGGTTGCCAGTTTAGCAACTTTCGCGCTAATTTTAACGCATTTCAATACCATAAAAGTCGCATTTTTCGCCTCAACGGGTTTTTTTTTAATCCGCTAACATGGCGCTTTTTATATCCTCCACAAAAATGTAAAGGGTATATATAATTTGTGATTCCGTTTGTAATTTCTACGTCCCCCTGGGAACAGGTTTTGCCTTGGCGTCACTCGTATGTTGTAGCAAATAAAACTCTAGCATGACTTAATTTGTGTTGGCTTCCGAAACCTTTATCAAGGGTTTAAATTGGCAGAACGGGTATCACCATAGCCCCTGGGTGGTTCTGCTTGCAGTTCAAACTGCTGATTATGGTTGAGGTTGAAATCTAAAACGCAGGAAGGGGTTGTTAGTATCCTTGATAATTTTTTGCTGTGTGGCTTTTCTCGGGGGCTAACAACCTCCCGTGGATCTAATGTCTATACAGCAGATACCAGTACTGTAATGAACCAGTGGTGATGGTTAACAGGTGAGTTGATTTAAGGGCTGATGCTTTTAGTGGGCTTCGGACTACCTACTCATTGAGCCTTGTCTTCCTTGTTGGGAAATCGCATGCAAGAGGGATTAGGAGGCTCGAACTCCTCACCAAAAATTGCTCATATGGCTACAAACATATGGCAAAAATTGCTACCTGTGTGAGCCTAGCAAGCCACACGGGAGTGCTGGTAAATCGTGAATAATTCACTCATGGAACTGGTTCATCATCAGATAAGGCCGTAAAGGCAGGTGCTGATGTAAATCTTTTTCATAACTGTACTGATCAATATGTGGCAAACATTAACGTAAGAATAATTAAAGAGCTCGGTGGCTGAAGTGGTTAAAGCGGCCGTATTAAAAATACATCATGTTCACATGATCCCGAGTTCGAATCCCAGTGGGTGCTGATGAGTAGTGTAGCGACTACGAAACAGCTAATTTTCCCCCAGCTAATGGTATTCAATTATTTTTCTGTTCTTCTTTGGTCTTATTGTTTCACAGCAATTATTGTTATAATTAAAAATAATCCTTCTTCTTGACTGAAATTGGATTCGAACTCACAACTAATTAGTTAATATCGTACATATGCCTATTTTTTTTTTTTTTGTGAATGCGGTTTTTAGCGATTTTTTGGCAGGTTCACGGTGCGTTTTGAGCATAAATAAATGACAACCCTGCATATATTTGTGTCTTTGTTTTGGTTTTTTACTCGGATCAAGAATTCTGTACTGGATTCAAGAATTTTATACTTATTTGAAACCATCGTAGAATCGGTTTTCTGGAACAATCTCGTTTTCAGCTTATTTTAAATACACCTTTGTGTTAATCGCGCTAAAAGCTTTTTTTTTTTTTGGTGTATATAATATATAAATCATTTTCTTTTTTAAATGTTGCTTTCAAAGTAAAACAAAACTTGCCAACAAACATTTTTATTTACCCTTTTTTATAGTCTCATTTATTTTTTTGTTATATTTAAACTTTTTTTTTTTTTTTTTTTTTTTGTAATAGGAATATCTTAATGTGGTGTTACACACAAAAGGTTTGTTTGGGCATGTGTTTAATTGTGTGAAAGGAATATAAAACATTTTAACGTTTCATAATTTAAAAGCACTTTATGAAAACTAGACTATTCCAAGCTTTTACAAATAAAGTTCTTTGTGAGAAAATATTAAAATAAAATAAAAATATACAATATTTCTACAGTTACATATAGAAAAATTAAATGGCCGATTACTTTATTTAAAACCGAATAGAAATGAAATAAAAATAATTTCGTTTTCTAAGATTTGAGGTATAATTTACAATAAATTACACAGGTTTACAAATTTTTAATTTGGAAATAAGTTAATTGGGACCTCCTGAATACGAAAACGCTGAAAAATAAAGTTTTTATTAAGGATTTTGTGGAGCGACATTATTTTCATTTTCATTGCTCACACACTATATTCGGTATAAATTCATAAAATTTAAATTAAAATGACCCAGAGGAATGATGTCTTTTTCTGAATGGAGGCAAGGATAGTTTGAAGGCAGCTTTGCTTCATAAAGGGAATACGAATCGGATATGGAAAATATATAAAGGAAACATATGAAGCAGTGAAAGAACTTCTCGATCTCATACATAATGATGAACTTCAATGGAAAGTTTGCCATACTACCTGAATTGCAAAGGGTTAATGTGAAGTTTCCCTGTTTTCTATGTCTATGGGACAGCCGTGACCGTCAGAATCACTACACCCGAAAAGTTTAGCCCGAGCGAAATGGCCGTTCGCACGGAGTATACAATATCAAAAATTACCCCCTTACTGCTCAGGAAAAGATAATACTTTCTTCATTATATATTAAGCTTGAGCTATTTACAGATATTGTGAAAAAGTTCCTATGAATTACCTTAAGCAAAAATTTCCGAGAGAAACAGCAAGCAAATCTGAAGCTGATATATATGATCGACCTCAAATTCGGGCTCTGTACGGTGACCAAACATTTAATGAGTGCTTAGGTCCAGCTCATTTGGTGGCATGAGAAGCATTCCAGACCATCGTTCACAACTTTTTGGGAAACTACAGAAGTCCTGATTTTGCAAAGAAGATCGATACATTACTGTAATAATTTAGTGTCATTGGTAAGCGTTGAAAATTTATTCTCTTTAAATTTCAGGTTCAAATATTTTTTTTTTAGTATTTTTTTATTTATTGATTCTTCAAAATGAACTAACAATAAGTATTCAAATCTTAATACTAAATTTAAAATTAAAAAAAATGTGCTCAAAAATTTAAAAAAAAGTGTGCTTTATACTTTAAATCGAAAATTTAAAAAAAAAACACATAAAATTCAGAAAAATGCATGAAATATTTATTTGGATCGATAGTTGGGTCGATGTAATTTAATGTTTGAAGATTATTTCATGCAAATGTTGGCCGCGGCTGCGCCTCAAATGGTCCATCCGCTTAGTCCAATTTTGGCATACTCTTTCCAACATTTCGGCCGGTATCTCACGAATAATGTTGGCAATGTTGGCTTCCAGCGCGTCAATCGAAGCGGGCTTGTTGCTATAGACATTAGCCTTAACATAGTCTCACAAAAAATAGTCTAGAGGCGTTAAATCGCACGATCTGGGCGGCCAATTGACTGGTCCCAAGCGTGAAATAAACTGTTCACCGAACTCGCCTCTCAATTGGTCCATTGTTTCGCGTGCTGTGTGGCATGTGGCACCGTCTTGTTGAAACCACATGTCATGCAAGTCAAGCTCTTCCATTTTGGGCAAAAAAAAGTTTGTTATCATCGCACGGTAGCGCTCACCATTCACAGTAACGTTGTGATTCGCATCATCTTTGAAGAAATACGGCCCAATGATGCCGCCAGCCCATAATCCGCACCAAACGGTTGTTTTTTGTGGATGCATTGGTAGCTCTTGCAATGCTTCTGGCTGCTCTTCTTGCTCTAAATAGGGCAGTTTTGCTTGTTCACGTATCCATTCAACCACAAATGAGCCTCGTCGCTAAACACAATTCTTCGATAAAAAAGTGGATCTTCATCTAACTTTTCAAGGGCCCATTCACCAAAAATTTGGCATCACACCCAAATCCTTCCGCAAAATTTTCCACGTAGTGGAGTAACAGAGGCCCAATTGCTGCGAACTCCGCCGAATCGATAATTCACGGTCATCACCAACACTGGCCGATACGGCTGCGATATTTTCTTCAGTTCGCACTCTACGTAAGCGTGTTGGTGGTTTAATGTCCAACAGTGTAAATTTGGTGTGAAATTTTTTTACAATAGCCCGAATAGAAGCCTCAGTAGGTCGATTAAACTGACCATAAAATGGAAGAAGCGCGCGATGAACTTTCTTAACAGAGCACACATTTTGGTAATAAAATTCAATAATTTGCAAGCGTTGTTCGTTTGTAAGACGATTCATGATTAAATTATAGACCAAACTGAAGATGTTTGACAGTGACACAAGATACAAAACGTGCGTGAGCTGTCAAAACTAGTATTGCCAAAAAGATAATAGCAAAAAAATCACTATTTATATCCGGCCAATGCTAGACAGAAAGTGTTATTATGCGGGAGCTATTTCGGTAAAATCACCTATTGAGCAATCTGATGGAGGCAACGGTATCCCTTCTTTTAAGTCGAGTGTGGCCGCCAATTATTGCACGCAAGAGAATTTGGATGAAGTTCCAGTTTACTGACATACCTTGTCGCGTTCAAATATGACACCTAAATTGCACTTCTTATTCAGTAATTTGGATATATTCCCCAAGAATTTGGTCTCCAAGAGTGATGAACAAGGTAAAAGATTTCAGCAGGAAATGGAGGAAATCGAGAGACGTTACAAAGGCTGGCGGGATGAGCAGATGATGGCGGGCTATTGTTGGTTCCTCATTCGCGAAGATCCATCTGAAAAAAAATGCTAAAATTCAAGTCGCTTCCCATGTTTTAACATGAATTTTTTGAATTTACACTGACTATATTGTGTGAGCAATGAAAATGAAAATATTGTCGTTGCACAAAATTCTTAATAAAAACTTTATTTTTCATCCGTTTTTTTTTTCAAATTACGTTTGAAATGTTGGTTAGTAAATAAAGTATTCGGTAGAAAAATAAAACATTTCAGATCTTTGCTACAACGTAGAAAACAAAAACGAAATAAAAATGACAAATTTTGAAAGAAACGTAAAAAATAGGCAAACTTTGCATTTTAAAGTGTCATAACCCATTTCTTGTGAGATATAAATTCGCATTATATCGACGGAAAGGCGTTCAATTACCTTTCCAACGATATGTCATTTATCGGACTTTTTGGTTGGGCTCCACAAGGGTTTTTAGTGGTACCATGCACTGAAAAACACAAAAGTACCGTTATCTAAAAAACGGTACTTAAAAAAAATTACAGTGTTTTTCGTGTTCAGGAGGTCCCAGTTAACTTATCTAGGCATGTGGCGTTCTTGGTAATTTTTGGCTGTAAACCAGTGTTATAATAGTATTTATTACGAGTAACTACCCCGTCAGGTGTTAGTTGGCGTTTATTTTAATCCCTAAATAAAGAAGAAAGTTTATTAATAATAATTGTTATTTATTGAAAAACACCAGAAAAGTAAATTGTGGCCTTTAGGCTAGAAAATAGTTTTAAATTACGCCTACTACACTTTATTATTCAGCTAAAGGCGTTGCAATGGTAAACGTAGTCCATTAAAAGTGATCCATTTCTTTTTTACAATTCAATCAGTTAAGGTGTTTCATTTTATTATATAGTAGAGGCTTGAAAAAGCTAAGTACCTAGTTTGTTTTGGGGGCGCTTACACTTTTTCAACTCCTATTATATGATATGAAAAATATCTTTATTAGCAGGTGTATTTATAAAGGGTGTTTTTTAAAAAGGTATAAAACTTTATACTTCTGAGGTAAAGTAGGAAGAAACTAGTGGTGTATGGGGTTGCAAAACAAATGTGATTTTTTTTTATCTTGGACCAGTACTCAGGGGATGACTCCTACATATGCAGTGCATTGTATTGGAACTAAGAAAATATGATGAGGTAGGAAAGAGGGAGTAGTGTTCGTGGAGGTTTAACTTTAACGATAACAACACGAAAGACTAAAACAAACTCTACTGCAGCATTTAAAATGTTGGAATCAAATTAGTTAAAACTGATCAGTCCCAGTGTATATATAGGGTGTTTTTTTAAGCTAGATAGAACTTTAAATTGTAAAAAGTAACACAAAAAATTAAATTTTGATGAAACATTTTTTTTATTTGTTTCAGTATACTCTGACAAATCATCATGAATAGGCTCACGCTTGAACAACGCTACGAAATTATCCAAATTTACTTTGAAAATCAGTCGTCGATTTCCCGTTGTTTTATCGCAAAATTGTGTTCAGCGATGAGGCGCATTTTTGGCTTAACGGGTTTGTTAATAAGCAAAATTTCCGCATATGGAGTGAGACCAATCCACAAGAGACCCTACAGACTCCATTACATCCAGAAAAATGCACTGTTTGGTGCGGTTTTCATGCTGGTGGCATCATCGGACCTTATTTCTTCAAAAATGAGGCCGGAGCTCGCGTTACGGTCAATGGAGATCGTTACCGCACCATGATCAATGATTTTTTGTTTGAAAATATGGATGACATTGATCCGGAGGAGATGTGGTTTCAACAGGATGGCGCTACGTGCCATACGGCGAACGCAACCATCGACTTACTGAAATCAAAATTTGGCGATAAGTTGATTTCGAGAAATGGACCTGTCAATTGGCCTCCAAGGTCGTGCGATTTGACACCTCTCGATTATTTCCTGTGGGGCTACGTGAAGTCACTGGTTTATGCTGATAAACCAGCAACAATTGACGCCTTGGAGGCCAGCATTGTTCGTGTTGTTCGTGACATACGGCCAGCAGTGCTCGAAAAAGTGGCCCAAAATTGGACGTCCAGAATGCGCTTCGTCAAGAACAGCCGCGGTGCCCATATGCCCGAAATCATTTTCAATTGTTAATGTCACGTATTGATCTTTCGAATAAAAAAAAATTTTGATTACAATTTAATTTTTTGTGTTATTTTTTACAATTTCAAGTTCTATCGGGCTTAAAAAAACACCCTATACCTTCAACACTGCTCAGATTAGAAAATTTAATCCAACACCTTCCATACTATAAGGGATTGAAGTGCATTCAAAAGAAATTAATATTCAACATATAATGAAAGTACGGACAACGGTGAAAAAAAATCAAATTGCAACATGGATGGGAGGGCAACTATCAGGGCAACAACATCTGTTCCTGAAAGATCGAAGGGATTTGTGTTTGTGTGTGTGCAGCTGTAAAAGTTTTGTGTTTATTTTTTGTTTGTTTTTGTATCCGTTCGTATTGAACATTTGTAGTGTGTTGTGTGAGTGATTTTTATGTGCTTTGTGCCCAGTAAAAGGGCTGGAACCCACTGAGATTTGCCACCAAGCTAGTCGGAACACTCGCTGGTCACTGCGTTGCAAACACAAATGACAACGCAGTGACCAAATTTTTGAACTGGTGGGCTTAGTGTCAACATGAATAGACTAAACAACGTTTCCAAATTATAAAAATTTTGGCCCAAAATAAGATTTTATTGGTTCGGATTTTCCTGAGCGATTGTTTAACAATTAAGCTGTTTTGAACGGATAAGTCGATTAAAAAAAAATTTAAAAAAAACTCACTTCAATATCGTAGTAAAAAGTGGGAACTAATTTTAAAAATAAGCTTAAAACAATAGTGCATGAAAAACATGACACAAAGCGCACTACGTTCCTTTCAGAATAAGACTAGTATTTGTTATTCACTCTCTAAACTTGATTTGGAACTTAACAATGTGCATATGCAGAACTAAGGAATTAAAATATTTAAATTGTGCATAAGCACAATTGAGAACAACTTTTATAGTTAAAATTAACATTGAATTTTATACATTTTATACTAATTATTTATTTTAATACATTTAAATTGTAACGTATAATTTTTTGTATGAATTTGGTTTCACAGAAATTTTAGTACCATCAGATTTGAATTGTCAATTTTTATTTGTTCTGCAAAGCAGCAGAAAATGGAGCTTTTAAAATTTCTTTAAAGTAAACGTAGTGAATTTTTGTCACTTGCATTCTAACTCTTTACTCAATTATTTCATTTTATTGTACAGCAGTGGGCAAACTCTGTACCACATGCTCTTATTGAAATACTAATAACCAACTTGAAACTTAATAACCAACTGGAAATTAATAAACCAATAGTTTAAGTAAAATCTGTAAGTGGAGTTGTTTCTTACAAAATTGCTAAATTCGGTGAGTTATACGTGCGTGCTATTTGGTGCCCCATTTTATTTCTTATCTAATTAATTATAATTACTTCCCACCGAGTGGTTATCATTAATTTCTCTCATCTAGATTGGCCCCTGGTCCACTCAGACTTTTCCCACCCGCAAGCCAATCAGAAGAGAGCAGTTTATAATAAACTCACCCAACTTTATTCATTCACTATTGTTTTAAGCTAATTTTTATTCTTATTTCTTACTTTTTAGCTCGATATCGAAGCGTGTATTTTAATTTTTTTAACTATATATTGGCTTTATATTACTGAATTGACCAAATAAATAAATAAATAAATAAAATAATGGATACACTAATAGCTCTTCGTACTCTTGGGTTTACTCATCAGCCCAAATACGGCAGTTTTATTTATTAGCATATCCATTGAGTCAGAAATGTGGAGCCATTATTGAACAAAGCTTCATGAAAAACATTTCTCACGAAACGATAGTTTTTGTAATACAGCTGAGGTTTTGTGGTGTGAGTCTTTCTGTGATGACTTGCCAACGACAATGGCAAAGCATTTTATTATGACATACACGTGATTTGAAAAAAGCCTATTAACTTCGATATTGAAGCGTGTTTGCAAGTTTGTTTGGTAACTATATTTATGTTTTACTTCTTAGTTTGATATGCTATGGAAGCTTATATGAGTAGCCATGCAGCTCTCGCTATAAATAATCAATCATACGACAGGGGCTGCAAACTACAAACCTACAATCTACACACAAATACATAAGTATGATATAAAGTAACTACAGTTATAACCAGTTGCGTGGTGTAGGTATCAGCAATTCAGGCGCATAAATTCAGCAGCAAACTTTAACAAATGCTACTGCATTGCACAAAAAGCCTACAAACTCCACAAAGTGTTCTTAAAAGGGCCAAAATTTTTCACCAGGTGATCGCTAAAAGTTCAGATATATGATCCACGTCAAAAACACGCACCTAATATGAAAAATCAGTTGAGAGACGGTTGGCGAACCCATACCAAGTTTATTTTCGGAATTCCGAAAATCTGTTTTAAGAATCGCCAAAATCTCCTTAATTCTCGGAAAGCAATACAACAACTTCGATTTTCTCACTAAGGTAGCAACACGATTATAGTCATGAGTTTTAAAAACTCAGTTCGTCCCCACTCTAATGCTAAATATTTTTGACTTTAAAAACAAAAACCGTTACAAATCGACAAAAAAAAACGTAAAAATCAACAAAGCAAACCCCGGATGACTATCCATATAACTGGTTGCAAAATGTCCATTAGTTTAGAATCGCCAAAATCTCTAATATGAAAGATCAGTTCTGAAACGGTTAGCAAACCCATACCGACTTTTTTTTCGAAATTCCCAAAATATGTTTCAGGAATGGCCAAAATCCCTTTACTTCCCGAAAAGTAATACGGCAACTTCGATTTTTCCGCTAAGGTAGTAACACAATTCTAGTCATGAGTTTTAAAAGCTCAGTTCGTCTCTAACCTAATGCCAAATATATTTGAGTTTCAAAACAAAAACCAGTTAAAAATCTACAAAAAAAAACGGTAAAAGTCCTCAAAGCAAAAACCGGATGCTTATCCGTATAACTGGTTGCAAAATGTCCATTATAATTTAGATACATTTCAGAAATCGCCAAAATCTTGTTACTTTTCGGGAAGCAATACGGCAACTTCGGCTTTCCCACTAAGGCAGCAACACAATTCTAGCCATGAGTTTTAAAACCTCAGCTCGTCCCCAGACTAATACTAAATATATATATATATATATTTTTTTAATATTTTTTAGTGTCAAAAACCGTCAAAATCGAGGTTATTTTAAAAATAAAAAAAAGTCGGATAATTATTCGTAAACTTGGTTGCAAAATGTCCGTTAAAATTTCAAGGGCAAAAACGTGCACCGAATATAAAAAACCGGTTCCGAGTTTTTGGGAAATCCCAAAATCGGCTTCAGGAATCACCAAAATCCTCCCACCGCCCTGAAATAATCGCGTTAGCAATAGGGCAACTTCAATTTTCGCGTTAAAGTGGTAACACCCTTTTCTATAGCGGGAATTCAAATTTCTCAAAAGTACACATTGTATATAATAGGGGTTGCGAAAGTTACAAACAAGCAAACAAATATACAAGTGAAACCAATATAAGCGTGTTCAGAATAGATTTCGTTTAATAACTATTCTTACCAATTCCGTTAAAAGCTTTTACTAAGTCCGTTAAAAGTTCAGATACACGATCCACGGCAGCAACTTGTATTGAATATGACAAACCGATTTCAAACTGGTTAGCGAACTGGTCCCAGTTTTTTATACATTCCCAAATCGGCTTTAGGAACCACCAAAATCTCATCAGCTAATATAATCATGTTAAAAATAGCCGCTTTCACTCAATAGTTATTTTTACCAATTTTTTGTTTGAATTCACAAATTCTGCTACACGTCCATATTCAAACAATTTTTTTAACTGAAACTATTAAAAATATTGATGATAGATTTTTTTGATCTTTACAATTGTAAAATAAAAAAAAATCAGAAATTTTTCGGACTTGAGGTCCAATTTTTAATTTTTTTTAAGCTTCCAATATTTCGTTACACCACTGGGTCTCATCATCAGTGATTTGGATATTGTTTTTTTTTTTTTTTTTTTTAATAACTCTATGAACACAAAATACTGTACTAAGTAGTCAGTAACAACACGCAAATTAAGTGGATCCCTATTTTGTGTTTGTAAAGTTAAAGTTGTGTTATAAAATACTAATCATGCTACCCAGTGGTGTAGCAAATTATTGGAAATTTTAAAATAAAAATTAAAAAATGGACCTCAAACTCGGAAAATTCCTGACATTTTTATTTTGAAACTATTCATTTCATTATTGACCGTTAAAAAAATGTTGCTGTACTCATATACACTACAAATAAACTAATACCTCTGAAATGTTCATAGCACCAGATGTAGTATATTTTATTAAATTGTTCTCTAGGCTTTTTCAATGTGAAAATCAATACTCAATGTGAAATATTTATAGTTTTCTCGAAATTTTTCCTTGTAAACACATTTGTAGTTTTTCCAGTTGTGAATATCTGATCATATTCCTGTTGCAAATGCATCAAACTAAGAAAAACGTTATTGTTTATGCGGACAGCTGTTAAGACATTAATGTTTGTTTTAAGCTTAGACTACTTTCAAAGGAGAGCTGTACTCGTATGCGTCTGCTATTGATTAAAATGAATAATCAGTATGTTATACGATACATGATGTGTATTTTGAATTCCATTAGAGCTCGAGCTTATACAAAAATGTACAAGCACACAGACACACATACACATGCAGACATATAAACATAAACAATATCCTTTTGTATGCAAAAGGATATATGAGAAAAAGAGTTTAAGCAAGAGATTAACTGAGTTTTGCATACAAATTACCTAAAATATGAACATTTATAGACAACAATGTTGTTTTGTTGTTGCCAGGATTTAAATACCAAAATCGATTAAATATTAAATCAATGTATACGTACGGGTGTTTGAGTGTTTGTGTTGTGTAAATTCTTAAAGAAAAATTCGAAAGAGAACACGAACTGTCTGTCGGTCTGGCTGTCCGTCTGGCTGTGAGCTGTATGAATGTGATTTTGTAGCTAAATGTAGTAAATAAAAAGTGATTTTGTTTAATGTTATACATTTTTCTTTAATCCTAAATATTACTATAGTTACTGTTGTTGTTATGGCTCTAAAGATTTTATTTTGTGTTTTATTTTTATTTTATTATTTCTTTTTTCTTTGTGATTGTTGGGTATCTTGTTGTTTTGCTGCATTAAATGTTTGTCCTTAAACGATTATAAATTTAGTTTTATTTTTATTTTTTAATGAAAAACGGCTTCAACTTTAGTTTAAAAAAAAAAGGGTTGAAAAGTTTCGTTTTTGTATTCAGAATACTTTACAATAAACCCATCAATATAATCGCTTAAGACCATAAAATATTATTTTATTTTAAACTTTAAATATAACAACCCTCATGAATTTATTTGTTTACATGGAATTTTCACTTAAGCCAAAACAAATTTCCTAACAAACATTTAAACTGATAGACGACAAAAGTTCTTTGAGTTTTTTTAGCAGTTTATGGTAGAGTTGAGACTATACAAAATAAAATAATAAAAACAACATCTGGAAGCCCCAGCGATATCGATCAGGCAAGATGTGCAGACAACTATATCGATGCTGATATTAAATTGAACTGTTTTGGACCAATAGCTTTCGACAAAATCTATGACGCCATGTGAGAATTCTGTTTGATACAGATAGCTGAAAAAGAAAGTAATGAATTAAAGAGGTGAAATATGCAATAGGTATTGTTTAGATGTAAATGAAATGTAACACTTCTTACTTTATTTAAGTAGCGTACAGTGTGCGAGAGCAACTACACAATTAATAATTTGTAGCATGATATAAAAAATACAAGGTACTTTCATTCTCTCAATTTTCCTTAACAATCACCATCTGACAAGTATAAGGATTGTGACATTTTCCATAAAATTGTGCTACTGTGCTTGTTTTCAGTTGTGTCTAAAAATAGTAATAAAATTGTGACTTCTAACAAAAATAAATAAAAAATTTTAAAATAAAATATATACATAAATCTGAAATATATAAAAATGTCCTGAAAAACATCCCCAGACTAAAGTGACTACCGACACCATGTTTGACTTTTCAGTCATCTAACCAGTCTTAATATATTGGAACCTTTTAAATTAAATTTCGATTCATCGAAGAATAGTTTAATGTGTTCCCTTGCAAATTCCAACCTGGCCCTTGCAAATTCCGTGATATAAATATCTTTTTTACACTTTTGTATTTACTTTTAGTCCGACTTCTGCAGTCTGCCTTTGAATTCTTCTGGGAGTAACATTTAATGACAATTGTGTGGCGATGTTTCTTGACGACACGAATTGGTCTCTTTTTTATCAAACGTATTATTGCCTGGCTATCTCGTTTACTGGTTTTTCGTGAATGTCCACTTTTATGTTCTGTAACCAAAGTACCCGAACAACGAAAACGGCTTATAGTTCTTGGTGAATGTCAAATTTTTTTGCAATTGTGGCCGTTATTAAAATCAGCTATTATTTTTCTTTAAAATGCACTGAATAATTATATCGCACCATTTGTTAGAGAAGTTACAAGTCACGTCCAGAACAAGTTTGAAGGCTCTGTAGAAGAGTTGCGGAAAAGGTGGACTACATTCATCACGGGAGAACACTAAGATGACATTCTGGTAAGGTTAGAAAAGTTGGAGGCTAAACACCACCGTACGGCAACGCCGACTTTGGAATTGAAAATTCACTTTTAAGAAAACTTCACAAAGAAAAGAGTAAAATTCTTACCTTAATAAAAAGGCGTAATAGATTAGAAATTTCATTGTCTGAGCAAACGTCAAATTTACTAAAAACTAAGTTAAAATTAATTAAGAAATTAATTAATGACAACATTTTAATAGCTCTCAATGAGCATTTGAAAAAAACTTTTTCAAGTATTGATACAAAAGATTCGGGAAATATGTTTAGAGATAAAAAAAAATTTCAAAAATGTAAATCTTTAGACCTAACAAATATTAAGATTCACGAAAATTCAGCACATTTAATTCGTAATGCTGGCATAGATCCAAATAGCTTGGAAAAAGATAACCTTAACCAATTTATAGTTCGAGATCAAGAACAAATACTCAACACCATTGGCTGCTTTTTAGAAGAAGTTCATTCATCAAAACAGCTAAATACAGAAAATGCATTGCATGTTAGAGTAGACAATTCAATCAAAAGCTTCTTAGAAATAAAGAATGATGTTGAATCAAATGAAACAACAATTACTAGCTTTAACCTCGAGAAGAAGTCTGACGATCTAAATGAATCGCATAGTCTATATTTTTTCAAACTTAAAAAGTAAAACTTCTTCTGGCATGGACAAGATACCAAATATAATATTAAGAAAAATCCCGAAAAAGCTAATTTTTTGCTACTGCAATCTATTCAACAACATGCTGAACAACTCATATTTCCCAAAAAATTGGAAAACGGCCAAGGTTATTATATTACCAAAAGGTGATAAGGACTCATGTTATCCCAAGAATTTGAGGCCAATAAGTTTACTCCCAAATATTAGCAAAGTGTTCGAAATGTGCGTAAACAACAATATCAATAGGTTTTGTTACGAAAACCAGTTGGTTAGTGAAAAACAATTCGGGTTTAAATATAAGCACTCTACTGTAAACGCGATACATCTTCTAACGCCAAACATCAATTGGAATTGGAACAGGGGTTTATACACTGGAGCATGCCTTATCGACATGGAGAAAGCATTTGATGGTATTTGGATATCTGGATTGATATTCAAATTAATTGAATATCAGTTCCCAATGCACTTGATTATATTAATTTATAATATGATAACAGACAAAACTTTTGTGGTTGCAAACAAAGATTATATGAGTCCTAAAACCTTTAAAATCACGAATGGTCTTCAACAAGGAACTGTAAACTCTCCCATTTTGTTTAATCTGTTTATACTAGATCTTCTTAACAAGGTTGAAAACATAATTTCTTTTGCTGATGATATTATTATATATCACGCAGATAAAACTATTGATCAAATAAATGGCAATCTACAAAATTTGTTTGATATAGTGGAAGAGTTTACAGTAAACTGGATGATGAAAATTAACATACAAAAATGTGAAACTATCTTATTTAGACCTCCAGTAGGCAAATGTAATAATAATATAAAACGAAATTGGAAACTTTTCGGTATCGAATCCAAAAAATGTAATACAAATCTACCAAATAAACAAATAGTTAAATATTTAGGTATTTATTTAGACAAATTTTTATATTTCAACATACATGTAACCCAAGCGATTAGAAAGGCAACGAAAGCTTTTTTTATGTATAAAAAAATGTTTTATTCTAAATATATTAATACAAAAGTAAAACTCACTATGTATAAAACATTAATTAGACCAATTATTACATATGGATGCCAGATATGGTTCAACATATCACCTTCTTATATGGAAAAAGTGAGAGTCTTCGAAAGAAAATGTTTAAGATCTTGTATATCGTTATTTAGATCAAAATCAAGTAATTACAAAAAATACGTATCAAATAAGATTTTATATAATACAGCAGACACAATAAGAATTGATAATTTTATAATTTATCTTATAAGAAATCATATACTAAGATCTATGTCCTGTATTGAAAATAACATCATTATGGCATCATACTATGCAAATGAAGAATATATTATAAATACTCTGAAATTAGGGTTTGTACCACCAGAGGCATTTCTGTATCTCGATAAAATTAAATTTATCCAAAATGAAAATGCACTTCCAATATTTTATCACAATTTTAGAAGGGCAAATATTAAAGCTGTAGATTGCAGTACAGTACAAAATAATTTAAGGTATGAAAAAAGTATTTCTAAAAATGATAAATGTCTTTTTCAAAGACAAAATAACAATAAATTTTGGTGGTTAAGTGAATAAGCACTGTTATCTTGCTTTTACTTCTTTGTTTTTTACCTTTAATTGACCTTTTTCTTTTAAATCAAAATATTAAAGTGGTGTTTTTTAAAAAAACTTTTTTCATTACAGAATAATAAATATATTCTTCAGTTGAAGTATAAAATCAAAAAAAAAAAATTATTGAAAAATTAACATTATTCTATATTATGCTTGAGAGCTCTGAAAAGGGACTGTGTGTATTTGTAAACATATTTAAATATTAACTATTGTTTATTGTAGTTTTTCTTGTTAAATTTTCTAATTTTGCATATTAATAAACGAAAAAAAAAAAAAAAAAAAAAGTTGGAGGCTAAACACCACCGTACGGCAACGCCGACTTTGGAATTACCCACATTGGAGTTACGTAAGGGGTCACAAGTGAGCAGAGTGGAACAACAACGGTTGGATGAGGCTGATCACAGATCATATGTAGCTATGATTGATGTTGTGAGAAAGTGGCCATTAAATTTCGACGGAGGAAAGGATCCGCTGGGGTTTATAGAGAGGGTAGAAGAGCTTGCAGAAGTGTAAGAACTCAATAGACGATACTTGCCTCGAACGATGCCTGAGCTTCTGAAAGGTAACGCCTTCCTGTGGTACCGTAACAACAACCGACACTGGGACTGTTGGAAGGGTTTCAGGAACGATTTCTTGGATTTCTTCTTACCACCGAGATATTTCGAAGATCTAGACGATCAAATTCGAAAACGGCGTCAAAAGCCACGTGAAACCTTTAAAAATTACGTCATTGAGATGCAAAATATGATGCGTCATGCCGGTTACACTAAAGAACAAGAAGTGAAAAGAATTTTTCGCAATTGCTTGATAGACTACCAATTATATATTCGGCGAACGGATTTCAAAAGCTTAGTCGAGCTAATTAAAATGGCCGAGGATTTCGAAGTGCTACGGGTCAACCATCCTGAAGTAAGCCGTGAGCATAGAGAGGGACGACAAATTTTGTATAGAAGGGAAGATCCTTACAATTTGGAAACGGAAACTATATGCAAATTTTCGCTTTACATGCTTACTTTGATATTTAAACAAATAATGGCATCTTTTGGAAGTAGGTTTTTCTTATTGTAAGTAATGAAGGATATTCAAATAAAAAATTATAGCTGTTAAAAAATTATAGCATTTTTATCTAGCAACAAGGATGAGTATTTCTCAATACCAGATGGTTGTTTCTCCACTTAAACCAAAACTGGAAAAACATTCATTTTGAAAACTGCCTAGCCCCAGATGTCGATTATCACTTATCTTAGTGTAAGTAAAAGTGATAAGGTATAATATTAAGTTTGCAATATGTTTAGAAATATAATTAAAAGCTTCTTCCTTCACCATCCCCAACCGTAACATTTTATAAGTTTTCATTAAGCTACCTTGCTCACGTGTAGTATGAAAGTTTTGGCTTGAGCATATAAAATTGGAGTATCCACGGTAAGAAGGTTATTTATGAAACATGCGAAATAATATGGAATGAATTGAGTGAAGTATATGTGGCTAATGCGAATAAAGCCGATTGATCCCAAATAGCATCTTCTTTTTATGAAAAAACTGGTATGCCCCATTGTTTGGGGGCCATAGATGGCAAACACATCAATATCACAAATGGTTTTTATAGTGGCCGTTTTTGTAATTTCCCGAATGCAATTTATAAATACAGTCATACTTAATAATTTCTTCGAAATTTTTTTCGTTCTTGGCTTTTTTTGTTTTTCATCCGTTAATATATTTTTTAAACTTTTACACTTAATGGCAAAAATCTATAAACTTCCAAATTATGTTTTTTGTTTTGTTGTCGTGAAAATCGCCAATTATTCGAAAATTATGGCAACTTCAGAAAGAGAGAGTCAAAAATTTGCAGAATAACAATGTCCGCACTGCAGTAAATTATCGTTATATTGTGTTCAGATTCTTTACCTTTTACGAATTTGCCTTAAAATCTGTTCATTTTATTCCGATTGTCATTTGATTTTTAGTGCGTGCAAAAAACAAAATCCGAAATCTGTTGTTAGTACAGCTGAAAATAGAATGCAAGACGTGAATATGTTAATGAAAAAGTTTTGTATTGTAATGTATTGAGTTTTACGAAACTTGCATCTACACGCTGGTTTAATTAGAAATCGTATAGTTTGAAAAGTAGAATAAAAAACAGTTTAAATTTTATTAATAAAATGTCGTTTGGGTTGTTTTTGTTGTTGTTATATTTATTTATTAAATTTTTTGTTAACTTATTCACATATACTACATTCACATTTACGAGCTATTGAGTTTGTATGCCTGTAGGTCCTCGGCTTACAAATCTTTAATATTAAAATACATGTTCATTTTAAATATTTATGCATATACATATGTATACAAATGTATATATGTATGTGCCTTTAGCAACATACATTTTACAATAAAATATGTAAAAAAAAATGTTTCTTAGTTTAAATGGCTGGATACTATGAGCAAAAAAGGCTATTTTATGCTTGCATGTATGTAACCATGAAAACAATTTTTTTTTTTAGGAATTTTGTGAGCTCTTTTTTATCAGTTTTAGTTGTCGAGGTATGTTCTCTTAGTTCATGCCATTTTCATTTTGTTTGCAGATATCTTATCTCCTTCCATATTTCAAATATAAAAAATTTTTATGGCAGATTGAAAATACTTTTAATTAAAAGGTAAGAAAATAAAATTCGAGCAAACAATAATGATAAAATAATTCAGAATATTTCAAAAACTATTGTAAATTTGGTAGGAGTAGATCTAAACAATAGTTGAATTAGGAAACTGAACCATCAGGACTTTAGCAGATCAAAAAAAAGCAAGTAAGAGTGTAGTATATTCGGCTGGGCCGAATCTAAAATACCCTTCACGATAGTCACGTATATGTATGGTATATATAAAAATGTGATCTAAATATGCTCGGTAATATATGAACCGATATCAGAATTTTTTATTTTCTGTATTTTATATATATATATATATATATATTCAATTGTGAATTGAGTCTTTCAACTGAATTGATTATTGCCCACACATTTCATAAACTGAATTGAAAGATTTTCATTCAACTATTAAATTCAATGAAATTATAGACTATTTTAAAAATATATAACATTCTCTTTGCAAAAAAACTATAAATATAAATTTTGAGACCTGATCAAGAGATTCGAACACACACAACACAATAGAATTGAAAGACTTGCTAGTCAACTTGAAAAAATCAAAACATTTTAATTTTTCTTCAACCAACTCGACAACTGCCAAATTAATCAACTGATAAAGCCATACACGGTTTGATTTGGACAACAACCGACTCAGTTGCCAACTGAGTTGAAACGTGTATGGGGTGCTTTAGTAACCTTCTTTTATAACGAGAATTGCTTTTCAGCAAAAAAAAAAATGTTAACGGAAAAATCGGTTCAGTCTATATCTCGGGTATATATGGACCGATATCGGAAATTTTCATTTTCCATATTTATATAACCTTATTTCATTACCAGAACGACTTTTGAGCACAAAAAAGTTGTTTAAGTTCGTTTACGTGATATTTTCATGAAAAACCTGGTTTAGGCTACATCTCGGATATACATATATAGACCGATATCGGAAATTTTCATTTTTTATATTTATATAACCTTATTTCATTACCAGAACTGCTTTTGAGCACAAAACAGTTGTTTAAGTTCGCTTACGTGATATTTTCATGAAAAACCTGGTTTAGGCTATATCTCAGGTATATATGGACCGATATCTTTTTTTGTTTGCGTTTTAGTCACCATGCTTAATGAGTGTGTGAAGTTTGAAGCAAAACAAACAATTTTTTTTTTAATTTCCATACAAAATTTAAAAAAAAATGGATTTTTTTCGGAATTTTGGATATATCTCAGCCATATGTGGACCGATATTACTGAATTTCAATAGCAAACCCATGAATCGATGGGACAAAAGAATGCTGAAAGAAAAAAGTTTCTGGGTCTAATGGTTTTCTCAGAAACGGTATTTCAACGGCGGACAGACGGACGGACATCGCTTAATCGACTTTTCCATTAATTCTGATTCAGAATATATAAACTTTATAGGGTCGCAAAAAAAGTGTAGAAATTACATACGGAATCACAAACTTATATATACCCTTTACTTTTTTGTGAAGGGTATAAAAAAAAAATAAGAAAGTGATATCAAAACTTATGGGTTTTTCGCAGCAGAAGAGAAGAACGAACGTTAGTAATTTCTTTTAAGCGTTCTCCTAAAAGTGCAAACGTATGCTTCATAGAATTTGGTTTACTTCCCAGCGGCCAAAGTTTCGCTTACGTAAGCGATGATCCGATGCACACTTGTAAGTCAGTAATGCACACCATCTCATATACGATCCTAGTATACTTTTTCATACACATTGCCGCATTTGTAGAGTGAACACCTACCACCTGCACACAAAGTAAGCTAGCTAGTGTGGTGTTCATCCAACAAAAGCTCATTACTTCCTAAGATACATTGTAAGCTATCAGTAGGCAGCTCGAATACAATCTCGCATACTTTGTAAGTCGGAAGTAGGCAGTTCGAATACAATCTCGCATACATTGTAAGCCGGCAGTAGGCAGCTCGTACGTACTGCGCAATTCAGTTTTTTGAGAATATTCCATTAAATAAATTTGTTCAGTTTTTTGTCTACTGCATTCTTTTATTTTTTCACTAAATATTTTATCTTTCTTGTACCTTTTTTAAATTGTTTTCTAGGCACTTTTACCTAATTTTGTTAATTAAAATTTTTACAACGTAGTTTGACAAAGACGGCGAACGTTTGATTTACAACTAAAAAATAAAATACATATGTAAATATAAATGTGATACAAAAGATGAATGTAATTCATTTTTGGGAAATCCATATACTACTTTCATACACTTTGTAAGTTACCATTCATTGATTACAAAGTGTTGCACACATCATCGAAGAGAAGTAATGTGGTAGGCAATGTTCGCCGCTGGGCTTAATTGCACTTTACATTAATCATACGTTCTCCCATATCATTCTCACAATCTCTTCCTTTTGTGATAAAATTTTGGTTTATTTAATCGCACTTTACATTGATCATACGCTCTCCTATATCATGCTCACAATTTCTTGCTATTTTAATGATAAAAGAGAATAGAACTTATTCTGATTTATTTTAAGCTAATGAATAAAGTTTTATATTTATCTCTCGTTAGCAGTGGCATGATGAGTTACCGTTTTTAACTTTTATGTAAAGAATACAACATATTCTGCTTGTAGTAGTCATTTTTTAAATTTTAAACGGCACCAAAATGGGAGAAAAAACGCATTATTTCGAGAAAAAAATGCAACAAAAAATATTTGTGTTATTTTTCTTTAGTTGTTCACAAAACTCCTAAAAAAAATTATCAAAAATTTGCAACAGAGGCGCAAAATTAATAAAAGCTTAAAATTTGCCCTTTTACTTAATAAGCTTTTTACAGAACACAGACAAACAACACGTTTGGAAATTTGAATGAAAATCATTATAAAAACTGAGTGTTTTCCATAAAAATTTTCTGGGCAAGTCGCTCTCAAGCCTGGTCTATCGACACTATATTTTTATATACTATAATTTTACAAAAATTATAGTATTTTTATATTAAAAAAACACAATAAAAACAATTATGTTTTTATTTTATGGCCAACTTTTTATTGTTCAGTTAACTTGAAGTTTACAGGACAAGTTCTCTGATATTAGTTTTAAGTTAAACTTTTTCTGTTTTTTATTATTTTTTAAATTATAAAATAAATATTTCGTGATGTCTTTTTTCATTTGTTATTTAATTGTTGAGTGATATAAAGAAAACTAAAATATTGGGAATGAAAATTCCTCTGAGGAAGTCGGAAAAAGTCTACAAAACGTTGAGATGACAGCCATTAGACTATAAAAAGCGATCATATCCGGAAAACAGTTATGTTTGATCTGAATGAACATAAAAGGGACAGCAAATTTGGAAAATTAAAGATTCTTGTTTTTTTTGTGTATATGAATGATTTGGTGCATTTTATACATCATTATTATGTCGTACTCTTCGTGGTTTTGTGCACTTGAATGAAATGGTATTGAATATATTACTGATATATATTACAAAAATCCGTTCGAACGGTAATTGAGACAATTCCCGCTGCAACACTCCAGGCAGTAATGAATAACTTTTCAATTCAATTAATTTCAAAACTTCATGATTTACTTTAATAAAAACATATTATTTTTCAAATGAATTACTAAAAAATAAATTGCATAAACTTCATAAAAAGTTATTTGAGTTTCATAATGTAGCAAAATTGATCAGCCACCATGTATATATCTAAATTTCGCTACTGACTGTACAATATTTCATGATATACTTTTGACACACATGTCGCTACAGAATTTTGTTTGGTTGTTTTTTTTTTTTTTTTTTTCTTTATATTAAAAATATTATTTGTTGTAAATTTTATTTATATTTGTGTTACTTTAAATGATATAAAATCTAAATTCATAATATCTTACTTTTTATTTTGCAAAATAAAGCATTGCCAACACTTTTACTGCTACCCCTCGTGCATATCAAATAAGTTTTTGTGTTTGCTTATGTGCAGAAATATAAGTTTTTTTTCGGGCTATAAAAAATTGATTTAAATAACAAACGAATGAGTAAACTCTCAATGCCAGAAAATTTGCCATTTTTATGCTTTTGCACCCTAAATAAAAATAAAATGAACTTTTTAAGTTCAGTTAAATTTTGTGATGTTGTTCATCATCAAATGGTAGAACAAAAAAAAAAATGATTTTATTCAAACACTCACATACAGGCAGAGACACAGATACATACGAGCATATAAGATAAGGAAACCACAACTACAAAATACTCCCACATGTGTATCAAATGAACGGCAAATATTTCTCAAACAAAATTTTGATTTTGCCTTATTTTATACAAATAACGCAGTTCAATAATTCTTTAATAACATCTTATTTATATCTTGAATATTAAATTCATTGAAAGTACAAGTCAACGATCTTGGACGAAATTCATATATAAATATATATATTTTTGAATTTTTTTATATCGAAGTAATACGGTCTCTTAAGTAATTGTAACATAGCTGAAAATATTCAAGTGTTTATTTAAAAAAGCCAGCATTTTAAACTCCAGCTTAAGATAAAAGTTTAAGAACGCATGTTAAAATTGCTTAGACTAAAGGTTTCTGTACAATCCTTAACACAACCATAAGTTTAATCATCAACCAAACTCTGTAAGGAAGTTCATAGAACATTTTTATCTAGGCTACACAATTTCAAAGTTAGCTTATCTTTGAAAGTGAAATATTCATATGGACGTTAAATTCCTTCGAAAATACAGGGTATCCGAAGGTGTACTACTATTTTGGTAAAGTTTAGTCTTGACAGTTCATATTTGGCAATTCTTAAGTAGACACGTGGCAAATTTATTATAGATAAATAGTAAGCAAACCAACGGGTTTTAATCGTTAAAACATTTTATCAAAATCAATTGTCGATTTTCATGAAGAAATTAACATGAGTGACGACGCACATTTTCATTTAAATGTATATGTGAATAAACAGTATAGCCGGTTCTGGGCAATGAAAAATCCTCAGATTCAATCCATTTCCAGGGTAACTGTTTGATGCGCCTTATCCACGTATGAGATAATTGAACAATTTTTTCCGAAAATTCTCAAGGCCAGATGGCAAGTGTCAAGGATGAAACCTATGTACGCATTATTACGGAATTCTTTTTGCCAAACCCGGGAGCTCTTTCATTGCACTCTTCACGTACGTGGTTTCAACAGGATAGAGCGACTGCATACACAGCCAGAGCTTTGACGAATTTGCTTCGGAAAATTTCCCCCAAAAACTGATCAGTCACTTTGGGGACATGTCATGGCAACCAAGGTCACTCGATCCAACTCCCATAGATTTTTTTATGGGTTTACCTTAAAGATAGGGTTTATAACGAGAATGACCAATCTCTTGTGGCCTTAAAGATAAATATCCGTCAAAAAATCAGCTCAATTGAGCCAAGTTTACTGCAGCATGTGGTGCAGAAAACAACACTCCGTTTTGAACAGTGTGTTCAACTCAACGGGAGACATCTGGATGACATGTTCTTTAAAAGATGAAATTCGTACTTCTATTCTATCGTCCAATGCTCTTAATTAAACTTTGTGTCAGTTATTATTTTATTTATTTTACTTATTTATTTAACTATATAGTTGGAAATAAATTTTCGGAGTAACGAAGACCTTATGCCCACGATGGTATTAACAGTAATTTGCAGCAGTGCTATGACTAACTAAAACGAATTATGCCTTCATATAAGAAGTTGCCGCATAGTTAAGAATGAAATACCTTAAAATCCCGTAAACTAATACAGTGCCTTAAGGCAATCAGTTAAACAGTGAGAGTGACACGCAAAACTTTCGAAGGCCAAACAGCAACAACAAGCCTGACTGCCATTCAGACAGATCTTCTGTAGAAGCAGAAGCAGAGACGAGGAGGAAGTACAGAGCGTTGAGCACTTCCTCTGTCAATGTATAAGGACATTGTTCCTGTATAAGGACATTGTATCTAGGCAGACCGATGCTGCTTGATTTGGCTGAGATTATGGAATAAGATTTAGGTGCATTGGACTCCTTTATCCTATCCTTGGGTTGGTTCTAAGCCAGTGATATATAGATCTATTGAGATTCATATCACATCCGGACAATAGCTGGCAACCTGTTAAACCTAACCTAACTTAGCTCAGAGTTGTTTTATGACTGTGTCAATTATTTCGTTTACCAGATACCCTGTAGCATGACACAAAGTCGTTGTATAGGTGTGACTGTTTGAAAAGGAAAACGTTTTACAACTTCATTGAAAATGCGTGAATATTTTTAATTTGTCGATCATCTTTACTTTTTGGTAAAATTCTAGATGAGGCAGTTGGTGACTGGTCTCACTAACAATCAGTTGTGTAACAATAGACGAATTTTAACTGAGTCTACTTTAGAAGTTTGGAAGTTTAGCCAAACTTACTACCTGACGTTTGAAAAACGCCCAATTGTCATTGAGACCGAACTGACGTTTACACACTTGACGATGCGCCAACAAGTAATAGGTTGCCTCGCAATCAGATGAACGCACTAATTTTCTATTCTATGTTGTCGTGTCTAATAGTTGCAATAACGCAAAGATATTTATTAGGTATTTTGTCTATGATTTTATTGTCAAAAGCCAGATATAACCATATTTCTTTATAGAATTGGTCACAATAATAGTATGATTGACTATAAGAATTTTGTATGGTTAAGACAATTGTATGATTAGCCAGCAGTGTAGCAAACTATGTCATGTTGTTGGTTACCACACACATATTTTTATTTACGCTAACTTATAACTAGTTTTTTCAGCGAATTAAGTATTTTTCTTTTGCTTTTTTTTTTTTAATTAAAAAAAATATATATCCTTTTACTTCCAATAAAACTAACACTCAAGAAAATTATATCAATGAGTTAGCAAATCAGCAACTAGAACGAAACTATCGTGAATGCTAATAATAGTACTATTATTGTGTAAAGTAGCCGTCGTTGCCTGTAAATTTGGGTATCTTACATATGATAAAAAGCAACAATATGCACTACGATAAAAACTATTTTTAACATCATTATTTTTCAAAATGCTATAATGGTGTGCAAACATATTTTGTAGTTCAATAACGGTAGCCACGGCATCACAAAAAACAATATTATATAATCGCTATAAAATAACCGTTTACTAGTTTCTAATAATAATAATATAGTTGAGTATGACGATAACCTGGTAAATATAGTTAATGCTGTAGTTACTATTACAACAATATTGAACCACAATACACGTAGAAAAATATATATGGTTGTTATAACAATATTGTAAGGGCAACATACTATTGTTGAATTATATGGTTGTACCTGATAACACTATATTTTTATATTTAAAACGCCATTGATATGACTCTCCATAGTATTGCAAAAAAGTATTATAGATAAGTATTCTATATTTTGGTTCAATATTATAACAATTATAAGCAACCATATGAGTGTCATATTCAACCATGTTATTATACTAAGAAACCATAACTTTGTTATATATAACCGCATTACTTTCTTTAAAGAACTATAGTTATGTTACAAATAACTTTATTTTAATTGTAACATATTTTTGTTATACATATTATTTATTATTGTTATTGGACTTGCACTGCAACCAGTGTTGACCTACTGCACGTCCCCTTGCCCCATTACGGGATAAGTATGGCTGGAAAATAGAGAAGCTTCTTCATTGGGAGTGATATTAAGTCACATTCACTGAACATATTGCTTCTTTATTGTAACATATTCATAAAGAAAAACTGGTTTCGAGAAAAACGCATTTCAAATTTTTGGTTTCCATACAAGTATTGGAAGATTTTTTAGGAAATATCTCTTAAAGGAAATAGTTTAAGAGTAATTTGAATAAATTTTTGCGGTACTTCAATTCTGCATTGGTAATTCGAAAAGCTCATTTTTTGAGATATGACAATGTTGCAATAAAAGAACGATTTTTTTTTTATCTGATACCAGTACTCAGAGAGTGACCCCTACATATGCAGCGCATTGTACTAGAGCTAGGAAAATAGGTTATGATGAGGAGGAAAGAGGGAATAGTGTTCGCGGAGTGTTAACAATAACAACACGAAAGACTAAAACAAATTCTATTGCAGCATTTAATATGTTGGAATTAAATTATGCTTGTAGCAGGCAATATCTCCTGTATTCTAAGTGCGCTATTGACTTCCCTTTCTCACCACAGAATCTGCAAAGGTCTGTGTTGAAAATGCCCATCCTGTATAGGTGCTTAGATAATGAACTGTAACTGTACCTGTCAGTGTTCTGATGGTGTTCCAATTGTAATGTGGTTTTGTCGTCGGCTTAGGTAGAAAAGCGTCGTCCAGGATCCACGGACCTTAAGTAATTAACAAGACAAGATTTTCCTCTTTGAGGCTTACAATAATTCAAAATTCTATTTATTCAGTACTTAAAATAATAACAATGATAGGTTTAGGCTCAGGATGCTTGCGGTTCGGCTTTTATTTCGTCTGTTCTTCGTGCGGCTTTAACAGAATCTTGTTGTTCGTTGTGAACCTAAGAGCATATTGGGCCGCCTTTGTATCCAAGTTTAGAAATTTCTTGGACTGTTCAACACCAGCTGTCTCATTCCAAAGTTGCTCAATGATGGACTGCACCCATTTCTTTCATCTCTTTATTAAGGAGACCCTTATTGAAGCCAAATGTTAGAGTGGGACCAATAAAAGTCCCCTCTGCTCCTTTTTTGGCGTAGATATCAGGCATTTCATGGCCATAGTGCCCCTCATGTCTTGGCACCCAGATCAGAGTAACTTGGCTCTGGTTTACCATGTACGTACATAGGATAATAGGCTAAAGCCAAAATATATAAATTTATATTTGCATGAAATAACATAATTCGAATTAATTCAAAAAAATATTATTCAGGTTGTTTTTTGATGGGCTGAAAGCACATATGTTGTCTTTAATGTTGAAGTATTAATTGGCTGTAAGAAATCAAAAATATTTATAAAGCACTTTGTCTGAAATTGTGATGCTAATAGCACTATATAACTATATTAGTACGGTTGGATGTCACATAGTAATATGGTATGGTTGACCATAAAAATTTTAATGAATGTGACAATAGTATGGTTGAGTACAACCGTAATATTGTAAGCCGGACGTATTGTTGGCTACGTCGTAGTATTATTGGTTACTAAGCGCAAACATATGTCTACATATAAATAACCTAGCCTTTTGATTTACACTTAATCACTTAAAACGGGGTTTTTGTACAATTTTCATCTCTTTTGAGATGAAAATATGTTTATTTATAAAAATATAAATATGTTTATTTATAGAAATATATTTCTTTAAATGAAGCACAACGTTTTTCTTAATTTTAAAGAAAACAAGTAAGAGTGTGGTATATTCGGCTGGGCCGAATCTAAAATACCCTTCACGATAGTTACGTATATGTATAGTATATTCAAAAATTTTAACTAAATATGCTTCACCCAAACCCTCTTGCACGAAACATACTTAATTTTAGGTCACACTCGGTTGAGAAGAAGGGATACCGTTGTCATCATCAGAGCGTTAAGTAGGGGATTCTACCGATATAATTGGCGCAAATTAAAACTTTTTGTCTAGCATTGGCTGTACTTAGTTAATTTATTGTATTTAGTATTAAGATTTGAATACTTATTGTTAGTTCACATTGTGAAGATTCAATAAATAAATAAAATCTAAAAAAAAAATATATTAACCCAAATCGGAATTTTCTATTGGCTGTATTTTAGTAACCTTATTTTATAACGAGAATTGCTTTTCAGCAAAAATAAAATGTTAATGAAAAAATCGGTTCAAGCTATATCTCGGGTATATATGAACCGATATCGGAAGTGTTCATTTTACATATTTATATAACCTTATTTCATTACCAGAACTGCTTTTGTGCACAAAAAAGTTGTTTCAGTTCGCTTACGCGACATTTTCATGTAAACCCCGATTTGGGCTATATCTCGCGTATATATTGCCCGATATCTGAAAAAAAAAATTTTTTTGCCTTTTCGTCACCATGCTTAATGAGTGTGTGAAGTTTGAAGCAAAACAAACAATTTTTTTTTTATTTTTTTATTTAAATTTCTATACAAAACTGTAAAAAAATGGCTTTTTTCGGAATTTTGGATATATCTCAGCTATATGAGAACCGATTTTACTGAATTTCAATAGCAAACCCATGAATCGATGAGGTAAAAGAATGGTTAAACAAAAGAAAGTTTTTAAGTCTAATAGTTTTCTCAGAAACGGCATTTCACAGCGGACAGACGGACATCGCTTAATCGGCTTTTCCATTAATTCTGAATCAGAATATATATACTTTATCGGTCGCAAAATAAAACTGTAGAAATTACAAAAGGAATCACAAACTTAAATAAACCCTTTACATTTTTGTGAAGTTATACCCTTCACTGAAAGAAAATTATATGTTAGAGACGCAAACGAAAATATCATTAGTGACGCCAATAGTAGATTTATTGTGTAAGCTTCGTTAGTTGCATGTGAGTTAGCGTATCGTATCTGTAATAAAAACAAATTTTTTGATAGTAGGTGTGATAAAAGCTATTGTTTTAAGCAACATTTTCATAAACGCTATTAGTGTATGCAATCATATCTCGCAGTTTATGGACGGTAACAATAGCATGACAGTAATGCACACAATAATATAGTTTTAGAACAATAAACTGTAATTAAACTGATAATACACTGTATTAATAATTACACACAATGTTCTAGCATATCGCTCCTTTATTGCAACATCTCAAAAAATTATCATTTCGAGTTAACAATGCAGAATTTTTAACAGTACTTCTTTTATATTGTGGCAAAATTTTATTTAAATTACCTTTAAACTGTTTCCTTTAGGATATTTTCTAAAAAATTTTTCTAAGACTCTTTCTATGGAAACTAAAAATTTGAAATGTTTTTTTCTCGAAACAAGCTTTTTTGCGTTATGACTATGTTGCAATAAAGGAGCGATATATACTAATGTTGTTGTAGCCATATTTCAAACTAACTTTTCTTTGGGTACGAGTATGTAGAATACATATGCTCAACCATATTTTTATAAAAGTTTGAATAGCGATATTCCAAATATAACAATATAACATTGTCACCAACAACCATATAATGTAACAATAGTATGTTGCTCTTACAGTGCTATCTGGTCAATCATATACATTTTTTCCACGTGTATGGAATGCATATTTTAACTCTGGCGCAATAAATATATTCCATCATTTGCTTTTGAAGTCTATAAAAAAATATTACTGCCTGCATATGAACATTCCTATCAGATTACATACACCCAAAAATTTGTGTGTATAAATTTACTATAAAAATATACAGTTATTTGCTCACAGTACACACACGAACACACACACACTACCGCAGCCATATACATGGATATTTTTAAAGTGTATCTTCTGCTATTTTAACATGAATTTTGCATATTTTTAATGGCAGCGCCATGTCTGATTGTTTCCATTTTTTTTATATCTCTTATTCCAATTTATATACTTTTTTCTTGTGTCTTAAATTCGTATGAAAACAAAAATGTATGGATGCATATAAGTGTATGTGTTGGTTTATTAATAACCCAATGAACCAAATTCATCTAGAAATATTTTGTAACAAGTTTACTAACATAAGCCTTAACCCTTAATAGCCGAGTGGTGCCTTGAGGAACCAACCTGCAAACTTTAAAAATTCCCTATAAAAAGCCATATAAACGGTTCTCTGATGCAAATGCACTTGTTGACGTTGATCAGACCTAAAGAAAACATTATTCAAATTGTGTGTGTCAAGTATATAACAAAACTGTACATATTTTCTTTAGGCAAATAGTGTAAAATACATTGAAATGGTTTCAAAAAAAGGAATTACATTAGCAGCATAGTGCAAGGAAATACATTTATATATATAGGGTGTTTTTTTAAGCCCGATAGAACTTGAAATTGTAAAAAATAACACAAAAAATTAAATTGTAATCAAAATTTTTTTTTATGCGAAAGATCAATACGTGACATTAACATTTGAAAATGATTTCGGGCATATGGGCACCGCGGCTGTTCTTGACGAAGCGCATTCTGGACGTCCAATTTTGGGCCACTTTTTCGAGCACTGCTGGCCGTATGTCACGAACAACACGAACAATGCTGGCCTCCAAGGCGTCAATTGTTGCTGGTTTATCAGCATAAACCAGTGACTTCACGTAGCCCCACAGGAAATAATCGAGAGGTGTCAAATCGCACGACCTTGGAGGCCAATTGACAGGTCCATTTCTCGAAATCAACTTATCGCCAAATTTTGATTTCAGTAAGTCGATGGTTGCGTTCGCCGTATGGCACGTAGCGCCATCCTGTTGAAATCACATCTCCTCCGGATCAATGTCATCCATATTTTCAAACAAAAAATCATTGATCATGGTGCGGTAACGATCTCCATTGACCGTAACGCGAGCTCCGGCCTCATTTTTGAAGAAATAAGGTCCGATGATGCCACCAGCATGAAAACCGCACCAAACAGCGCATTTTTCTGGATGTAATGGAGTCTGTAGGGTCTCTTGTGGATTGGTCTCACTCCATATGCGGCAATTTTGCTTATTAACAAACCCGTTAAGCCAAAAATGCGCCTCATCGCTGAACACAATTTTGCGATAAAACAACGGGCGAATCGACGACTGATTTTCAAAGTAAATTTGGATAATTTCGTAGCGTTGTTCAAGCGTGAGTCTATTCATGATGATTTGTCAGAGTATACTGAAACAAATAAAAAAAATGTTTCATCAAAATTTAATTTTTTGTGTTACTTTTTACAATTTAAAGTTCTATCTAGCTTAAAAAAACACCCTTTATAAGTATTTAGATGGTAGCATTAGTTGTTTTTTTAAGGCTCTGGTAGTTGAAACTATTAGAAATTACATAATTTTTGTTGAAGTGATACCTTAGATCTTTTGATACGACTTCAAGACTACGATATTTTAGAACAGCTGAAGAGCTTTCCGCATCCTTACATTAAAGCTCATAGGATAATTGATTCCCCAAATTTCCAGCAGCACCACATCTTCTGCATACATCGGCTCGGAACTTGCATTCACCAGCCCGGTGGTCAAAGCCTAAGCATCTGAAGCATGCTCCTCATCTTACAATTTTTAGCTTTACGAAATTCCATTGTTTTACAGAACGAGATCTGTTTATATTAATGCTTCATGAAAACAGTTCTCTCTAAAAAAGACCTTAAAATCTAAAAAACAAATTAATTAAAAAAGATTTTGTTTGCTACGCTTACTTCAGGTAAGCTGGTCTTAAAAGTTGAAAATATAATGAAATGTGGACAAAAATGATTCAACTCAAGAAAGAAAAATTTATATAAATTATAAAATTATTTGTCAAAGATATGCAATTAAAACTACTTATAAATGAAGTAACTGGTATATGTATATCTAAATAAACAAATAAACTATGCAAACCTTTTGGCAAACACGCGTTTTCCGTTTGCACATAAACAATACAAACACAAACATAAATCAATAATTTTTTTTTCAATGAGAGTACACGGCGATTATGTTACGGCAATTTTCTCGCTATATGAAGTTTACTTCTTGAGATTCCATTTCTATAATCTTTGGAAGAAGGTAAACTCTTATACAATACTAAAAATTCTAACAAGAAAACTTTTCCAAGCTTCATTTTGTGCGCTTCTTCCACAACTTCATTCTGCAAAATTTTTTTTTAAATGACAAAATGTTGCGTTAAACAACACAAACATTTATAATGTTTGCACAACATGCTTCAAATATTTGTACAAACAAACACCCCGTTTTACAACGCTAAATGTTAGTACAAACTTACAAACGTTTTGATTGGTAAGCTGTTTGTGTAGTTTATTTGGCCCTTAACTAGTTTTTTTTTTATAAAATTAGGAATTCTTATTTTAAGAATAAGTATGTGTCCATATATTTAAAGGTAGAACAATTAAATTTATTAATTAATTAAAATCCCATTTAAATTTCTTTCTTTTATTATATAATATTAGAAAATAAAACATTTCCAAGAGCAAAATTTTTTAATTACTTATTTTGTTTTACACACTGGACACACTTCTTTTATTTTGTAATTTGAGTGCGGCAAAAAAATCAGCATGGAAAATAACCAGCAGTCGTGTCGTCTTGCTGTTGTCTGAATAAACGTTCGCATTTAAATGTATGTATTTTATTAATTTGATAAATTTTTGTTGAACTTTTATAATTTTTTAAATTAAAAATTGTTTGGATTGTACATATGTACAACAGGTTTTTAGTCCAAGTTTTTTCCTTTCTTAATTTTTTTCTTAAGAAGGATTTTTTACAATACAAATCTGCTGTGATCAATAATTTTGATTGAAGAAGACAAGAAAAATAATAATCAAATCTTTAGCTGGGGGACAACTAGCTGTTTCGTAGTCGCTACACTATTCATCAGCACCCACTGGGATTTGATTTGTATGTATTTTATATTTGACATATTGAAGTCGGTTGTCTGCTGGCTTCAATGTGTTTAATGCTTAAGGAATAACTGAATTCTATAGCCCAATAGAGCTTCATCTTTTCATTATTAATGTAGAAAATGGAGGAGGATGTACTAGATGAACAGCCAAACTGGAACCTATGTCTTAAATATAGCGGACAGTTAGCTCTGACAGTCTTGTAAAGCAACAACAGCAACCTTATGCTCACAAAGTCCTTAAATTCTGTGATATCGCTTGTTTTGTTCGTTCCGTGTGTTAAGTTCACAAACTTTGCTCCCCCTTTCTTCCTTCTCATAATCTATTTTCCTAGTTCCAGTACAATGCACTGCATATGTAGAGGCCCTGAGTACTGGTCCAAGATACAAAAAACTGCTCCCAAGCACCAACTTTGTGTAAGGAGTTATATGCTACCTATATTGAATACATTCTATTGAGTAATGTTCTAACCTCTCTATATTCTGCTGGGAAGTATCACAATATATCTCCAAACCGTAAAGAATAATAGGCATACGAGTACATGTGGATAAAATCAATATCTTGTTTAGATATGTTGGCAAGAAGCAACCCAGTGCATAAAAACGTTTTAACACAAATGATATGGAAGATATAACACGATTCACATGCACAGAAAAATTGAAGTCACCATCCAAATACATGACCAAAGACTTTATATAATGAACAAACTCAATCGAATCAATACCCAAGACTAACGAAATATTTGAACAATCATTATTACAAAAAGAAACAGCTCGAGCTTTGGATGGGTTCAGAGTTAAGTAGCACAATTGAGACCAATCCAATATAAAATCCAAATCGCTATTAACATTCGACTCCAACAGACTAATACTAATTCCATTATCGCTCGCTACTAATTGTGTATCATCCGCATAAGTAAAGCACTTACAAAGACACAACCTCGCAAATATGTCGTTTATAAACATCATAAACAGAATAGGTCCAAGTACCGATCCCTGCGGTACACCCCTATAAGTCATTACAATTGATAAGACCTTGTCCTGCAGTACGGTAAACTGACTACGATAGGTAAGCAAAGACTTTATTAGTTTGCAAGATGTACCGGCGAATCCAAACTGAGTGTATAACTTGTGAAGAAGCACATTAGGACTAATGGAATCAAAGTCCTTAGAAAAGTCAAGGAATACTTTTAAGTGTTGGGAGTTTGATAAAAGCAGGACGGCTTGTAAATGACAGAAGATCAAATGGATTTCATTGTAGACCACGAAGGCAGAATAATAAAAACTGCTTTTGTACAGATTCGATGTAATTGTTGTGAGTCATATACATAGTATCCCAAACACTAGAGGCATACTGAAGGATAGGTCTTACGAGTAAAACATTTTGGTGTTTTGTGACATACGGATCTTTGAGCTCTTTTGCCCACCGTCTAATAAAACCAAGAATACATCTTAATTCATTATTAGATTTGGATTTTTGTAAAAAGTGTTGCCATCTGAAGCATTTTCAAAGCTTTATAGGAAAGCTTATAGGAAAGTTGTAGGAAATATCTTATGATAAGCTTATTCTACAACTCATTTACATTTCGTAGAATGGTTTGTTGGGTATGAATGTGTGGGTTTTGTGTTAGTGTGCTGCGCTGTAAAATAATTTACTACCCATTTCATGTTGCTTTTTATTTTTATATACGAGTATTCACTATATTGATGTATGAAATTTTATATGTTTTTGTTTATTAATGGTCTACCTTAAGTTGTTCGTTTTTTTTCCGTTCGTCTGTCTGTTGGCTGGTTCACATGTAAAAGTCTACTTTGCCATTTTCTGGTACTCCGTCGCATTTTGATGACTGCTGTTACTGCGTATTGAGGTATTTCTTTAGCGTTAATTTTAAAATAAATATATTGAAAGGTTTTTGCAACATAAAAATTTCTTATTCAATATTAATAATTTTTAAGCAACTGAAAAGAGTCAAATAATTTTTTATAAAGCATTTTTTGTTTAAGTGCTGATATTTCTGTAAGCAGGTCTCCAGTGAATTTAACACTTAAAAACACTAGTATATAATTCACATGGACTAAAATATTTGTTTTAGCTGCAAGGTCAGGATTATTTTTATATATCGGGTTAATCAACGTGAGGTAAAATAAAAAACATGAATTTCAAAAAGAATTTGAAATACAAGATCTTGCTTTTTGTGTTTGAAAGCCATTATTAGAACATTTTGCTTTTAAAATTCTTATTGATTAATTAAAAAAAGTGGCTTAATTATTTAAAAAGTTTAGAATTATTTTTCAAAGCTTTTAAGTCTATTCATGATTAGAAAAGCTATGAAATGTCAACATAGCCAGGATATATAAAAAAGTTGTTTTTATTTTTAGGTTGGTCCGAAGTTAAGTTAATATTACTTTGTTTTGTCGCCATTGGGTAAAAATTAGTCTTGAAAGCTCATATTTGGCAGCCGTGAGGTAGACACCTGGCAAATGTATTATGGAAAGATATTCGACAAACGAACATGTTTTAATCGTTAAAATATTTTATCAAAATCAATCACCGATTGCTGAGACGTTACATGAAATTTTTGGGAGAATCGCATACAGTCATGATTACAATGGAATTACCGCGAGTAGCATACTTTCCGGGCGGATAACCTGTAGCTAAGAAAGTACAGAAATAAGAATAAATTCAATAATTTTTACTGTCGGTTAGAAAAACAATATACTCGTATGCCATTTAATGTTTTAAAATGATATCATGTATACTCGTATGTTCGTCATGACTATAGTATTAACCATATCGCTCCTTTATTTCAATATAGTCATATCTCAAAAAATTAGCTTTTTGAGTTAACAATGCAGAATTGTTAACAGTACTACCATTTAAATTGTGCCAAAAATTTATTCAAATTGTTTAGGAGATATTTTTTCAAAAAATTTGCTAAGACTTGTATGGAAACTAAAAATTTTAAATGCGTTTTTCTCGAAACGAGCTTTTTTGACATATGACTTTGTTCACAACAGCAAATGCTGCAACCGGCAATTGTAGAATTATTTTGAACACGGCAGCAAAACAAATTAATTTTCAAAAAAAAGTATACTTCAGTGTGGCGACCTTAGAGTTTTTAGCTTTACAAAATTTCGTTGATTTGCTGAACAAAGTGTGCTTATATCAAACTTTTATGAAAATGTTGTCCTCTCTAAAATAATGTCTTAAAAAGATAAAAAGAGTAAATTAATTTAAAAAAGTTTTCGTTTGCTTTCTTTAATTCAGATTAGGTGGGCCTTCAATGTGGAAAATATAATCGGATATAACTATTGACCTATAATGAGAACAGTAAAAAAAATTAAATTAAAATTTACACAATTAAGTTTTTTATTCGCTATTTAAGCTTCTAACATTTATACCAGTAAAAAATTATAAATAGCCTGTTTTCTATGTTTCCCAGCTGATAGCTGGGAAACATAGAAAACAGGCTATTTATAATTTTTTACTGGTTTAAAATTTACAAATTAAAAATAGAAATTAGTTTATTTTTATAACCAAATATGATGGTATTCTTTTCCAGTAGCACACCGCTGAAACGATGCACATGCAACATGTCGTTAGTCTCACGTAGAAAGGCCCTAACTCGCATTTTCCCTGAATTGAGCTCTTTTAAGGATTCTACTACGTACACAGTGTCGCAAAGATTTAATTATATAATTTCTTACAAGCAATTCAGCAAAAAAAAGTTACTTGTAGATGTGCCTATTTATACAGTTTCCATTGCGATTTTTCCTTCTCTTGTAAAATTTCAATTATTTTTGTTAAGGCCTTTCTATATAAGACCAACGACGTACACTTTATTTTGACGCGTATTTGTATTACAATTTGTTTTTGCTCTATAACTTATAAAATTGTAAGAAATTACATATTATCTTTTTATAACTAAAAACCCTAAAATGATAAATTTAGTCATATCTTAAAAGACTAACAGCCAAGGCGAATTCATACCAGGTAAGTGCAAGAGCAATAAATACAACACTACAAAAAATAAATGTCAGGAAAAAAATATAAATACAAAAAGGATTAAAAAAAATATATATTAAAAAAATTTACAATAAATAACAAACATTTAATTATTTGGTGAAACTTTTAGTTATTTCGTGAAAATTAAAGTCACAGATCATAGAGCTTGAAAAGGTGAAAATGGCCAGCAAGATTGGGGAAGATTCAGAATGATAGCTGGCGCTCAAGATGCAATACATAAGTTAAAAAATTGGTTTGAAATTTTTTTTTTTTTCTAATTTTCATAAAAAAAATTTTCAATAAAAGAAACACTTAATTATAATGTGAAACTTTTAATTTTCTCATGAAACTTAAAGTCTCAGATCATAGAGCTTGAAAAGGTGAAAGTGGCCAGCCAGATTGCGGAGGATTCTGGGTGATATCTGGCGCTAAGATAGAATACATAATTTAAAAAATTGTTTTCCCAATTTTGTTTTAATTATGCCATTGACATCTGAAACAGATAAAAATTAAAAAAAAGTTATCAGCTGCGCCGTCAATTTCACCTGTTATAAATTCGCCTTGCTTACAGCCTTAAGGCAGAATTAGTTTGTACGTTCTTTTCCGTTCTGACTCAGCTGTTCTGTTCCATATAAACTTTTACTTCTGTTCCATATAAACTATATATGTTCCATATAAACTTTTACTTCATTTGAAATTTGATTTGTAATGGAAATATTAATGTTTGTTTTCTGTTTACGATAGAATTCGTTACTTATACATATAATAAATATATAATAAACATGTGCAGAAATTATTTAAAAAAAAAATGTTTAGTTGTTCGATCATTATGACCGAATAGGAAGTGAATACAGGTAAGGTGATGGGCAGACGATAACGCGAGAAGGCGGATATCAGTTTTGGGATGACTCAAACTTATTTATCATCGGCAAGAGTTATCATGGTGGAGCGTGGACAGCGCATCAAGCTCCAAGAGGGAGGGCAGCCGAACGAGGCGCAACATCAGCCTGCATGTTGGAGGAAAAGTGACTGTGGTGGGTAAAATGTTTCAGTTTGTCTAAGTTTCAGGTTATTCCACTTTCGGGCCTCGTAACTTTTACTTTTGTTTTTGGTGTTTACTACAAAGGCTGGTATGGTTTTTATTTGTAGCTGCTTATAGTTAGAATTGGCTGGCAAGAACCACACCCCATCGGCGAGCCAAAGCCGAAGCATCCGACAGCATGCCAACACAGCCAGCACTCTAGCAAAATAATATTATTTGGCCTGAAGAAGCTATCCAAAGGAAAGCGAAATATTGCCAGATAATTAAAAACCAAAAAAACTAAAAATTCCAAGAAAGACCGTAAGCTCGAAGAATTACACATATTAAGAAAGGAAAAAACGGTCGAAATAAAGAAATAATAAGCATAATTTCTGTTCCATATAAACTATATATGCATGGCTTGTTTTTACTTTTTCGTTCTGTTCTGTTCTGTTGCGGACTAATCTGTTGAAAATAGAATCCAACGTTAAGTGACGGCCAGATATGTGTGTATGTGTTACTTTTTTCAGATATGGAAACATTAATTTTTTATTCAAATGTATATAGGTTTTTTTGTCAAAAGCTAAAAAAAAATTGTTTCAATTAAAGATTTTTAAAAGTTAATACATTTTTATCAATTAAGCAACTATGGATCGCCAAAAAAATATTATTTTAGCGAGAAAAAAATTATATTTTGTATAAGAAGGTCATAAACTCTGCAGATTGTGAGAAAGAAGTGGACTGTTTGATCACCATTTTTAAATTATTAATTTGTTTTTTGTTTGTTTTTTGACACAAGATAATATTTATTTGCATATTTTATTCTTCATTCCAATATTTTTCTTTTATTTATGCTCTACTTTAAAAAACAGCTGAAAGTAATTGTAAAATATTTGCTACAGAAATGAACGTCACAGAACGGCAACAGAAGGTAAAAACTAATGAGACCTTTATTCAAAAAAAAAAATTACTTTTGGTTTCATGTAATAAATAATTTAAGCAATTTTGAAATTTTGAACTGGTACCAGTATACATAATAGTGCCTATTAAGTTCCAAAAAATTGTGGCTTAAGTTCTAATGAAGCAAAAAATATGTATTATATTAATCGGTAAACGAATTTTCGAAAACTTTTTGATTGTAAAATAATAAAAAACATTTGCGTACAATAAACATTTCTTTATTTTTATCTTTTAGTGAAAAATGTTAATGAATAAAGTTAAAAAATTTATTAAAAAACCAAGTTGAGTAGATTTTCGTAGGCGAAAGGGATGTACTTTTTTCATTACGAATAAAAGGAACTCGAATAACTTTACTATTACTTTTTTGTACATCACTTTTGTGTGTGTAATTTTTTGTCATTCAAAAATACAAATTTATTAAAATTGAAATATGAATGTAAGAAACATACAAACATCCATTCATATGAATTTGAACACATTTCTTCAATTTCTTTTTCAGTTTTAAATAAAGTTTTTATTTCAAAATTTTTTTTCATAAATATGTATGTACATAAAAACATATATACACACACATGTATGTTCACACGTATACATGACCAAATAGGATTTTGTCCTGAAAAATTATATAGGGGACAAAAACCAATAAGATGAATTATGTGTAAAAGTAGGTTTAAAGATGGTTTATTAAAATTTCAACATTTGACACTGAATTCATATTAGTGTATTAAACAAATATTGGGTTTTGAATAATACTTTAGTGAATTTTGTTTAATAACGTTTAGTAAGTTTTTTTGAATAATGCTTTAAACACATTGAAGCCAGCAGACTACACGACTTCACGACAGCAAATGCCGCAGCCGACAATTGTAGTCCTGTAGTCAACTAATAAATTATTTTGAACATGGCAGCAACAAAAAAGCAAATAAAAAAAATTTCTGTTTTGCTAAATACTGCAAATAGTTTTTGTTTTTATACTTTAAAATAATGGCTGAAAAAAATATTCTAAATAATATAAAAACTATTACCAAAATAGTTGAAATCGTAAATAAGGCGCATGAAGCAACTACATTTACTTCAAAAAGTAACCGAAGGTGGTGGGTTCGCCCAGTGAATCTTACTCGAGATGAAAAAGGTTTCTATAAAACTTGTGTTGAGCAACTAAAAAATAAGGACGAAGAGCATTTCTTTAAGGCCACACGGATGAATGTAGCTAATTTCAATTTATTGCTAACGTTATTAAAAAATAAATTGGAGCGTTTTTCAAACAGAAAGCCTATTGATGCTGAGACACGCTTAGCGGTAACAATAGTGTAAGCATTATATAAGTATTTACATATATTATATATATGGATATATACCTACATGTATGCTAATGAAATACATCATTTTAGATACTTAGCTCAAGGATGTAATTTCCAAATTTTAGCTTGGACTTTCAAATTTGGTATTTCAACAGTCCCCAAAATTGTTTATGAAACAAGCGAAGCCATTTGGAGTGAGCTACATGGAATTTATTTAGCACCTCCGAACTTGTGCGAATTTGAAGTAATAGCAGATAAGTTTTACGTTAAAACTGGAATGCCAAATTGCTTAGGTGCTATTGATGGCAAACATATACGCGTAGTTTGCCCTATAAAAAGTGCTTCTAAAAAAACGTTCAGCATCGTGTTAATGGCAGCTTGCGATGCTAATTATGTGTTTTCATTTGTTGATGTTGGAGCCATGAAGCAAAAATTAAATTTTTTGTTTAATAATTATTTTTAAGAAATTTTCATTTGAATCTAAAAATTCCTTTACAGGTCCGCATTCAAACACTTTATTAATTTATTAATTGATTCAGCGAATTTGGTTATTTAACATGAAAAAAAAGTTTTACTTTGTATGGTCTAACCAGCATCATCAGCGTAAAGATTCTGGGAAATAAAAATCTAAAGTAATTGTTAAAGCTTTGAAATTAACTGGAAACCCTGGCAACTGCCAGCTTAGGGTTGCTGTGTCTGTCTGGCTAAATTAAATTTGTATATCATCTCACGCATGTGGGTGTGTGTGTGTGGGGGCGTGTAAGTATATATTTCGCATTTATGTATATATCGTCATAATAAATGCAAACGGACGTAACTACACAAAATTTCGAAATTGAGTTTTTATCGATTATGATTCGTTTTATCAAAACACATGTTCCGGCAAAATTTTATATTCCTACAATAAAAACTGGCGATTTTATTACTGAAATTCAAAAGGCCATAACTACAAGTGCGTGCATTTCTAAATGCAATAAGACCTAACTACAACACATTTATATGAAAATATTACATACAAATTCTTTTGTTGTATATAATGATGCCAATTCTTATATCTCGATCCTAAAAATTATGATTTTCGAAATTTACGAAATCCCAAATCCCAGGATTTGCCAAAAAAATAATCCTTGCATTTTCGGATTTACGAAAAATCCCGAAAATAACGAAATTTTTGGGAATTTTGCAGATATTATTTTGCATTAAGTCGTAAGTAAAAAATTTCTAATTTTATAATTCAAAAATATTATAATTATATAATTTTTTAATTTCATAATTTATAAATTATTTATAATTTCAAAATTCCGAATCGGAACGTTATTCTATCTAATGCTTTGTTGTCTTTGTGCGTGGAAAGAATATTTAATAGTTGATCCCACTCAAATGGAGTGTGACTCAATCCACTCTTTAATTCAAATATAAATTGACAATAAGCAAATAAATCTGCCATCGCAATTTGTGGACTTAAAACCCTTTCCTCTTGACTTTGAGTCCGCTGCAAAACGCTATTCACCAACAAGACCAGGTAAAGTATTACATTTTTTAATATACAAATAGTATGCACATATTTATTGATTTTAAACTATATACTTTGAACAGGGGAAAAATCCGCTGATTCCACAGTAAACTCGATTCGTGCTTTGGGATACGATGGCACTGGTGTTATTTATTTTAAAATAAATATTAACGATGATTATGAACTACTTCCACAAAGAACAATAAAGAAATTTGTAGATAGTGAACCCAACCCATTGTATGCTCATTGTATTAAAGAAAATTGCCACTTTCTTTCAATCGCCGCTTCGCACTTTCAATCTCCAAGACTTAAAACCGTTCATACCAGCCGATTGCCATAATTTTTCTGGCAATATTTTTTTGCTTTCGACTTCTTTTAAATGAATTTTTTTTATACAAAATTTCTAACATATCTGTAGTTTTTATTTTAAAAACTAATTACATAATTACATTTTATTTTATCATAAAATATGTATAAAAATTTAATAAAAAAAATTAAATAAAAGGGAAACATATTTTTATTCAAAAGTATAAACAATTTAAAATGGTGAAATTCAAAACAATAGGTAAGAACTTTGGCGGATTTCTCGTAAACTATAAAATATAAGATAAATGATGAAAGGTGTAAAGAAATGTTAGAGACATTTATAAAAAGAAAAGCTTGTTTTTTGTGTTTTGACGGATATTATTAGAGCATTTTTCTTTTTAAATTCTCAGCAATTTATGTGGATTGTTGGGATATAAAGTTGAATGTTTGAGAATATCTTTCAAAAATTTCCAAAGTCTACTGATGATTAGGGTAGTTCCTATGAAATGTCGACATATAGATAGCTAGGAAACATAGAAAACAAGCTATTTATAATTTTTTACTGGTATAAATACTAAAGTTAAATATTTCTTAAACTGCAAGAGACTACAAAACTAGTATATAGCGAGCATGTTTTTTCTTAATTTTTTCAAGTAGTTTTCGAAAACTCAAAATTATTTTCAATTGGAAAGTTATATGAACCAATAGATTTTACATACCCGATTGTCAACTTTGTTCTACTATAAAATTCACTGTTCTAGAAATACACACTGCTCTAGAAGTACACAAGTACTACATCGCTTTGAAAGTATAACATCTGTTCTGCTGAGTCTCCAACTTTCATCTGTTCAGTAGTTTAGAAGTTAATGCATTCATACCAAGAAGAAAACCTTTCACCCACTACTGTGAATTTTTGTAGTTACGTCTTTTTGTTTAACAAAAGGGGAAAGTTAAAAGAACGTTACTAACATAAAAACTTAAATTAAATTTTTGGTTTGTACATTTGTACAACGGGTTATAGTTCAAGCTTTTTCCTTTCTTAAGTTGTTTTCTTAAGAAGGATTTTTTACAATACAAATCTGCTGTGATCAATAATTTTGATTGAAGAAGACAAGAAAAATAATAATCAAATCTTTAGCTGGGGGACAACTAGTTGTTTCGTAGTCGGTACACTGCTCATCAGGACCCACTGGGATTTGAACTAGAGACATGACGTATCATGATCTGCTGCTTTAGCCACTGAGCATTCAATTATTTTCTATCTATATTCATCTCATATTGAATCACATATGCATTTTGATAATTGCCCACATTTAATTTAATTTAAAAATTATAAAAGTTTAACAAAAATTCAATAAATTAATAAAAACTTGAATGCTCAAAAAAATTTAAAATATCTTCACCAATTATTTATTGGTGAATCTCAGTACAATATACAAAAATTGCAAAGAAACCATAATATTTGTTGATTTTATAAGGTTTTTTGCTTCTCCTGTAAAAAAATGAAAAGTGTAGTTACGTCCGTTTACATTTAATATGACGATATGTATGTGCTTATGCGAACTCATATTTTTCGGCAGTCCAACCAATCTCGCTGGAATATGCAAATGATTTTAAAAATTTATTATTTTTATGCTAAAAGATTGATTTTGCCGCCGCTGCTGCTGCTGCTACTGCTGCTGCTCGCTCTTGTTGCTCTCGTTACTGTCGTAACTCTTGTATCCTTTTATCGTCATTATTTATATTATTTTTGTTGCTGTTGCTGTTGCTATTGCCTTTTTACTGTTATTACGCCATGCGGTGCGTGAAAAATAAATCTACCAACATCCTACCAAAAACGTCAAATTTAACAAAAATAAATAAAAAAAAAAATATTTCCTTAAATATTTGCCAGTATGAGCGAAAGTATGTGTATGAGTATTTGTTTTCAATTTGGTCTGTAAATGAGATTTTTTATTTATGATGTCAAGAACAAACAATGTATGAGATTATTCTGCTGGCAGAGTAAAAGTTTAAAATGAATTCTGGAGATTTTTTTTTTTTTTTGGGAAAGTAAGTGAATACTTTTATCCCGTATACGTAGTAAATTTGTTAATTAAGCGTTCACTTTAAAGAGCAAACAATTCATAATTATGCTTTATTAAAGGTCTTAATGGTGAAATATGTATAAACCAATTAGGCTTAGTAAATTGCTATTATCTTCACGATTCCCCTGGTCTGAATGCTGAGCTGGATATTATACTTCCCATAGTGATGCTGCGAAATAAAAGAAAATAATAACTAGCTTACTTAGCTGTTTGTTTATTTCTGGATGTAAGGGGTGTTGCTATAGAGGTATAGAATTTTTAAATAGAATAAAGCAAATATGAAGCTTTTAAATTGACATGAAATTTACTTTAGCTGAAAGATAATCTTATGACATTATAATATAAATATGTATGTAATATCTGGCTCGGACGTAGTATAAACTGGAGATCCAGCTTTCGATGACTGTTTCCAACATTTGTGTCCGTATATCGGCACTAATACGGCGAATGTTGTGATCCAATTGGTCAGGTGTTTCTGGCTTATCGGTGTAGACCAGCGATTTCACATATTGCCTCAGAAAATAGTTCAGCGGCACGATTTTAGAGGCAAATTCACATTTCCGAAACGTGAAACTATGCGTTTACCAAACGTTTGCTTCAATAAATCAGTTGTGGCACGAGCTGCCTGACATATTGCGCCGTCTTGTTGAAACCAGCGGCGTTAGAACACACGATTTTAAAGGTCAATTTACATGTCCGAAACGTGAAACTATGCGTTTACAAACGTTTGCTGCAATAAATCAGTTGTGGCACGAGCTGCCTGACATATTGCGCCATCTTGTTGAAACCAGCGGCGTTAGAACACACGATTTTAAAGGCCAATTTACATGTCCGAAACGTGAAACTATGCGTTTACCAAACGTTTGCTTCAATAAATCAGTTGTGGCACGAGCTGCATGATATATTGCGTAATATTGTTGAAACCATTGCTCCTGCAAATGGTTGCTCCAATAATATTTTGCTAAGCAAAAAAGCCAATAATAATTGCTCTATAACGGCTACCACTAATAGTAACATTCTCCCCAGCACTGTTTTTAAAGAAGTATGGACCAATAATTCCACCAGCCCATTAAGCACAGTAGTCAGTTTTTCTAAATGTATTAATGTCTCAACATACGCTTGAAAATTATCATCGCTTTAAATGCGACACTTTTGATTATTGACCTATCTATTCAAACAAAAGTGAGCAACAAAGTTCGCTAGTGAAAATTCAGGCCATCTTGTTTTGCACCTACTCCTATTTGTACAATTAAGGCTCAAGCTTCAGTCGATTCATGCTAAAATGCCAAGCCAAACAAAACATAAATCACTTAAAGCATTAAACATATACTCGCGAATTGCAGCAGAGTTCACGACTTCTCGTCAGCAAATGCTGCAACCAAGGCGAATTCATTACTAGGTGAACTTGACAGCTGTAGTGCGATTCTGCAACTTTTATAGCGGCAATCGAATCGTTAAAATAATTATCACGCTATTTTATCAAATTCTGTAACATGTTTTTAACGATATTCGCCGTCGATCAAAATCAGCTGTTAATTTTACTGCCGATTGTCGCTATCTTAGAGACAAAAATTTTCTTGTTGTTTATTCAAACGTTTTTTTTTTTTTTTGCCATTCATTTATTTATTGAATCTTCAAAATATGAACTAGCAATAAATATTCAAATCTTAATACTAAATATAAAAGTTATTTTAGTCCAGCCACTGCTACACAAAAAAGTTTCATTTTGCGCGAATAATGTCAGTAGAATCACCTATTTATCGTTCTGATGGTGGCCAGGGTATCCCCTCTTCTCAACCGAGAGTGGCCGCCAAAATTAAGTATATTGCATGCAAGAGGATTTGGGTGAAGTTCCAGTTTACTGATATACCTTGTGGCATACTTAGAGAACTCGTCAGTTATCAGCGGAACACACAGATCCTTGTGAATTCAAACGTCAAAGTGTATTTTTTTTTTTTTACTAAATTTTGCTTCTATGAAATTAAGTGTTAATAATCTGATTTTTAAGACATAAAAATATTTATTACATACATAAATTAATACATAAAATATTTATTAAATACCATATACATTTTCAAAAGCCAAAATTTCAGTATAATTTTTTTAACCGTTAAAGTGTGTTTTGTGTTGAAATGGCTTTTGAACGTTTGGCACTCGGACTTGCAAGGGATGAAACAAGTTTGAACGCTTCAAGAGAGTGTATTCTTCGGGAATTGGACATCTTCTTCGAGTTGACAGCTAATGAATTTAAAAAGTTATATTGATTATCAGCAGCCTTAGTTGTGTACATGTAAACAAATAAATGAAAGATATGAATGCATATTTTAATTTACTTACCTTATTACAAGCTTAATAATATTTATTATCACTTAACTAAAATCACAACATATAAAAATCAACGTATACCCTTTGATGTGGGAAAAGTTATTGTTTTTTCTTTTCTTCTTTGTGGTTTTCACTTTTTATGGCAGAGATGCCACATAATGTTTATAATGGGTGATTTTATAAGAACTATCGGAAATTAAAAAAAAAACACATAAAATTTAGAAAAATGCATGAAATATTTATTTGGATCGATAGTTGGGTCGATATAATTTAATGTTTGAAGATTATTTCATGCAAATGTTGCCCGCGGCTGCGCCTCAAATGGTCCATCCGCTTAGTCCAATTTTGGCATACTCTTTCCAACATTTCCAATGTTGGCTTCAAATGTTGGTTTCCAGTACGTCAATCGAAGCGGGCTTGTCGCTATAGACATTAGCCTTAACATAGCCCCACAAAAAAATCGCACGATCTGGGCGGCCAATTGACTGGTCCCAAGCGTAAAATAAACTGTTCACCGAACTCGCCTCTCAATTGGTCCATTGTTTCGCGTGCTGTGTGGCATGTGGTACCGTCTTGTTGAAACCACATATCATGCAAGTCCAGCTCTTCCATTTTGGGCAAACAAAGTTTGTTATCATCGCACGGTAGCGCTCACCATTCACAGTAACGTTGTGATTTGCATCATCTTTGAAGAAATACGGCCCAATGATGCCGCCAGCCCATAATCCGCACCAAACGGTTGTTTTTTTTGGATGCATTGGTAGCTCTTGCAATGCTTCTGGCTGCTCTTCACTCCAACTATGGCAGTTTTGCTTGTTCACGTATCCATTCAACCAGAAATGAGCCTCGTCGCTGAACACAATTCTTCGATAAAAAAGTGGATCTAGTGCATCTAACTTTTCAAGAGCCCATTCACCAAAAATTTGGCGTTGTGGTAGGTCGTTTGGCTTCAATTCTTGCACCAGCTGTATCTTATAAGGCTTCACACCCAAATCCTTCCGCAAAATTTTCCACGTAGTGGAGTAACAGAGGCCCAATTGCTGCGAACGGCGCCGAATCGATAATTCACGGTCATCACCAACACTGACCGATACGGCTGCGATATTTTCTTCAGTTCGCACTCTACGTAAGCGTGTTGGTGGTTTAATGTTAGTGCAAGCGATGAAAGTTGATGATAAAAGTTGCGATTATTGGATCGCTAAAAATTACAGAATCGTACTACTGAGGTGATTATTTTTTGCTTCTCGCGTTTTTTCCAATGAGACTGTCAGAATTTTTTTTTTCCTTTTTTTATAAACATTTTCGCCCCATTTTAATCCGAAGTTTTTTTTGTATAATTTAGTAAAATTACAAGAAATTTTTGTGAATTGAAAAGTGAAAAACTGATATAATCTGTGATTTTAATTACAATTATAAAAGTTTATATTTAAAGTTTATATAAAATGTTTTCCTTGCTGCACAATCTTGGGCAAATTTAGATTTTGACATTCACAATATGTTTTACAATAACAAAATACATAGTACTGAATTCGCCTTGCCGCTTGCATTCACCTGCATAAATTCACCTTGGCTGCAACCAGAATTATTTTGAACACGGCAGCAACAAAAATTATTTTACATAAAAAATATACTTTAGTGTGGCCACCTTAGGATTTTTAGCTTTACAAAATTTCGTTGCTTTAACCTTTAAACACATAGACGACAGCAAGCAGCAATCTGTCAAAAATAAAACACATGTGTTTAGATGTAGACGATTATTATAGCGACAGCACATCAGCACGACTTCACAGCAGCATTTGCTGATGCTGCCAACTTAGACTAATTTCAATTTTCGTAAGCAGCAAAAAGTAAATTCAGTGCTGCCACTTTAAATATAAATTGGCAATAATAAGAACAATAATATTTTTGTAATATTTAATAGAGAAAAAAACATCACAAAATTAAAATAAGCGAATAAAGTGATGCGTTTTTATAGTTTTATGTGATATTATTACGTTATCAGTCAGTAATTTTGATTTTATTCATGTAAAATATATATGTGGCGCCACTGAAAATTGTATTGTTTACACATAATGATGCTGCTGTCTTTAAAATAAAAATTTTACTGATAAGGCGGCAGCATTTGAAGTTAACTTCATTTATACTGGTGAAGTTTTGAAGTCTGCTGTCGTCTAAGTGTTTAAAGCTTTACAGAAAGATTTCAATTCAAAAGAAACTTTCATGAAAAAAATTATTCTCTTTAAAAAAAATTCTTTAACAGATAGAGTTTTAGTTAGGAAAAATTAGTATGGACAACAACCTGCATATTGTCGTCTTGTAATTACAATTAAATGTATGAATTTTATATTTGAAATTTTGAAGTCAGTTATGTACTGGCTTCAATGTGTTTAATGCTTTAATTCGACTACGGCAAAATCAAAATAAATATTCGTATTTAAATACATTAAACTTGTTTAATTTTGCATAAATATATTAAATAGTTGAGTGATGAAATTTCAATAATATTAATATAGGAGGGATTCCCATGATCACCGTAGCAAATTGAGTTCTTTTTATAATCAATAAATCGTTAATTATATAAATTCAATTACATAATTTATTTAAGTAAAATTATGAATTAAAAATTTAGTTGTGTAGGATATAGGGATACAAAATGCTTAAAGAGCCGCAGGATGAAAAAAAGTGTCCAGAGATCAACCGAGAGCACGCCATAAAGCCAAGTGTCTCGTAAAAAGAGGAAATACCGAACCGATCATATTTTAGTACAGCGAATATAAAGAAAAATATGGCAAACTACAGATTCGAACATAATTCAGGGGTGAAAACTGTAGCGCCTTTCTGAATGATTAACCGCAAACGTTAATTTTGTTAAAAGAACTTTGAACAAAACTTATATATGAGACTTTGAAGTCGGTTGTCTGCTGGCCTCAATATGCTTAATGCTTAACAGTTAAAAAAGTGCCGCCAACTCACGACCGTATTCACAAAAATAGTTTAAAAATTATTAAAGATTTATTTGACACAACTTTCACCTACGGCAGGTTTGACGGTTTCTTTGCAAACTCGTGAGTTTCGTGGTGAAAAGGGAATATAAATGAAAAGGGAATATAATGCTTAACAGTGAAAAGGGAATATAATGCTTAACAGTTAAAAAAGTGCCGCCAACTCACGACCGTATTCACAAAAATAGTTTAAAAATTATTAAAGATTTATTTGACACAGCTTTCACCTACGGCAGGTTTGAAGGTTTCTTTGCAAACTCGTGAGTTTCGTGGTGAAAAGGGAATATAAAGAGTGTAAAGGGCCACTCTTTTTTCTCTTGCCACCACCAAACTGAAGACTTTGCAAAGTAAACTTTTCGTGTGTGATACACAGCTTTCACTTTGTACAGAAATTTTTCAAATAAATCTGGTATATGCAAAAAATATTTTTTATAAATATGAGCGCTCAAGTTTTGTGCCTCTATAAAAAACACACTGTACGTAGATGTGTAAATTCGTGCATGTAAGGCATTAGAGATTTGATTTATACACCTAATACTTTGGTGTAAGCAATATTTAATGAGATGGGTAAACAAGAGGTTCCATGAATACAAAACAAACCCAAGCACACGTCTCTACTGTTCCTTTTTGACAAGCACGTGCTTTTGTAAATACCTCTCCTGTCGCCTTAATCTTACACCTTACACACACACACAAATAAAGCAAATTGAAATTGTCCAATTTGTAGACATGTTCCCAAGTACAATTTGTACACATGTAAAAAAATCAGTATTATGGGGAAAAAATATAAAAAACAACAACAACATTGTTGTACAACAATCGAAACAGTCAAGAAAAGATGTAAAAAATTCTGAAAGGAAGAAGACAAATGCCAATCAATCGAAACCTTTAATATGAATTACAATATTTGCATGTATGTATATACATATGTATATAAACATACATATATAGTATATATGTATGTATAGTATACAAACGTAATATGTAAGCAAACATATGAATATATATTGTATATTTTCCCCTCGCAATTTTTTGTTTATAGATTGGTAAACAAATAATGGAAATTAGACCGAAGCAAATTATTTAATATGAAATCAAATCAAAATAATAAATAAATATTTTAAGCCACACCGAACGAACACACTAAACAAAAGCATATCAGCAAGAAAAACAAAAAGAATTATACTAAAGAAACATGCAACAAAATGAACAAAAAACAATAATCATTTTATATACTCTAGATCAGATGTGTCTAGGCCTATGGGCTTGATGCTCAATTGTTTTTTGTAAAAGTATAATACACACTGCATTCAGCACTAGCTGTGAAAAATACGCAAACAACTTCGTCTTATATATTTTTTAACGCTCTTAACTGCCCACACACAAGAGCAAGGTAACAACACTTTCGCATGCTTTGCTGGTAAACATTAACGACAACGATTATCAGTGTAAATTTTGCTTTTGTAAATTGTTTTCCTTTTTACAACAGAAAATAGTAAATAAAAATAGTTTCTCCCTAAATGTATTGGTGTTTGCTCCTCCATATAGAACGTTTGGGCACCCCTGCTCTAGATCATACTAAAATTAACATTTACACACACACATACACGCAAAGAGAATAAGCCAAGTAACGACTGTATTATTTTGTCATTTAATTCATTGTCTGAATATACAAATACCCAGTTGGCTATGTTGTGCACAAAACAACAAGCAACGACTAATGCAAATCTTCGGCGAGATTTTCAAACTAGTGTCGCAAAAATGGTGTACGACACAAAGTAAGACAATGTCGTTAAAACTATCATATAGATAAAGACAAATATATATATATATATATATATATATATATATATATATATATATATATATATATATATATATATATATATATATATATATATATATATATATATATATATATATATATATATATATATATATATATATATATATATATATATATATATATATATATATGTATATATATATATATATATATATATATATATATATATATATATATATATATATATATATATATATATATATATATATATATATATATATATATATATATATATAGATAATACGCCAATTAATGTCAACCATTTTGTCCTCTACGACATTTTGCTTAAAATTGTCTCCAGACAATTGTATTAAATTCTGCTTAGAGTCTTACACAATTACAAATACTAGCTGGGTGTCTTGTGGGAGAATCTGACAGAAAAATTGTAAGATAATCTGTTCACGAATACACGAATGGTAATATAATCTGTAAACGATTTCATCGGCTTGTGGGAAGATTTTACAGAAGAATTCGCTCGTGTAACACCTTCTCCCATGTGAAGGATCATCTACGAATGCAAACTGTGCTCTTTGACGATAAGAGCGCTCTTCAAGAGATTTTCACAAGACTCCACCACAAATTAAAGTACTAGTTGAAAATACTTGTGGACGAATCAGCTCATCCGTAATCAAAAACGGCATTCATTAGATTCCCGGTAGAGTCTTACACAATTACAAATTCTAGATAGGAGTCTTGTGGTAGAATCTCAGCAGAAACACCTACACGTGTAACAGCTTCTTTCGTGTGAAGAATTCTACGAATACAAACTAATTCGTGATGAAAACTGCTTTTCATGAGATTACCGGTGGAATCTTCCAAAATTACAAATGCCAGCTGGGTAGCCAAGTGTGTGCATATGTACATAGTATGTGTGCGGGTGTGTGTGTATGTGTGCATATATTGCATGCTCATTGGCACACTCCCAAATGATGTCGAACAAGTAATTGTATTGAACTTTCAAAGGAAGCATATTAAGGGAAACTTAAGAAAAGGCCTACTTACACCCCATCGGGACTTGCTGCCTGTTTCACAACTTCTTTATTACATATTAATGACCAATCTAAGCGAAAGCATTCGTAATATGAATCGAACGTTTTTTATATTACTAAAGTTTTATATAAATAAGTTAAATTAAACTTACACTGATATAAAAAGTTCGTAGATTAACGAATTTTTACATTAATGTTACGATTTTTTGTTGTTTTTGTTGTTTTGTGTAAATCTTCATTCAGATTATGAATATTGTTTTATTCCAGGAATAACAATCGTAAATAAAATGAAATTTGTTCATTTATGAAAAAAAAAGATTTCTTGCTGCTAATTGTTCGACTCTTTTATGTTTAAATTAGTGTTCGTTAATAAAATATATTCACAGAAGAGAGGACTTCCAATGGGCTCTCCAGCCTCTCCAATTGTGGCGGATATTGTTATGGAGAAGTTATTAGATACTTGTTTGGAAAAGTTGGCTATAAAGCCAAAGTTTCTAACAAAATATGTTGATGATTTATTTTGTATTATGGATGAGAAGGGGATAGATTTATTGTTATCAACATTTTATTCAGTTGATCAGAGTATTAAATTCACTATTGAAAGAGAATCAAACTCTTCACTTTAATAATTGGACATAGTAGTTGTGAGAAATAATAATAGGTTATTAGTGGATTGGTACCAAAAGCCAAATTCTTCAGGTGGAATTATAAATTATTTTTCTAAACATCCGAAAAGGCTTATGCCTTTTCGTGACGTTATAAAGTCCTATCACGATATCGCTCCCCATTCACAATTACCATTACATCGTTTTCATTTTGAAAGAAGTAAGCTCCAATGATTTCTTCTGACTTTTAGTGGTTGCAAAGATGACTGATGTATACTTCGAATATTTTTCATTGCTCAGAACTGATTATTCTGTTTATTCACTTAACCATTCAAATGATAATGTGACTCGTCACTCATTATGATTTTTCATGAATGTCGGAGTTGCTATGGACGAGCTGTAACATCCTATTGACATATGTAAACTCTTGTGTCACCTGAATCTTATATAGAAACAAATGTAAATCCTTGTGCATAAATTGTGGCCAAAGTTGTTCTTTGGAGATTAAGCTCCAGAGCACGGTTGATGGATTGTTTTAAACATCCTCTTGAGCAGCATGAATGTTTTCAGCTGATCTTGCAGCCTATCACCTACTGATCCTCATTCTTCGAAATCATTCATTACACAATAAATAGTGCGTTTTGTTGGCACGTTGTTTTTCTCAAAAATTTCACGTAACTTTCTCATCGTCACAGTAATTGATTATTGATTTTTATATAATATTTTAACGATTAAAACACGAACATTTTCTATTTTCAAATTCGTCACGTGGCTACTTCACGACTGACAAATATGAACTGTAGTTATACTACTTTGTTTTGGCAGCAAAACAAAGTAGTATAACTACTACCGGCTACTTGGTATAATGAAATATGCGCACTATTTTAATCACATTGTTTTGTAACTGTTGCGAAAGCCTTACATTAATACAATGACATGTTTTCCATAATAAACTACACTATTTAGTAGCTATAATGGAATTCTCATATTTTCATGCAAAAGATTTCCGTCATACGAATGTAGAATTTTTGTAACATTAGTAAAGTTAAAAAAAAAAAAAAATCTCATGCCATTAATGAAGCTTTTTTAACCGAAATCACACTTTTCATGATATTAACGAAAGAATGGTAAATGAAAAGGTTTCATTCCCGTAACGAAAAAAGGAAATTTTTTTTCAATTTATAAACAAAATTAATTAAGTTTTTAATGGAAACGCTGGTAAGTTTTATTAATTCAATGAAAATCTTACTGCAATATTTGATTTCCCCCGGGAAACAGGTTTTGCCTTGGCGTAGACCAAACTAGGGCAATCTGTTTTCTAGAGCATAGAGAGGAAGGAGGCTCCCGTTTGTTGTAGCTAACCGCATGACTTAAGTGTTGGAATTCCGAAACCCGTACCAAGGGTTAAAATTGGAACCAGGAGACTCTGCCTGCGCAGAAGGAGGAATTAGTTTATCTGATAACTTTAGAGCATGTACGTTTTCGGGGGCTAACAACCCCTAGAGTTGCTCTTGTCCTGCAATAGATACCTATACTGTAAGGAACCAGGAGTGATAGTTAGACGTTGATTAAGGGCAGATGTCATTACAGGACTTTGGCGTGCTAACTAATTAAGCTTTGTCTTCCATTGACTGCTGGCAAACGGCATACAGGAAGGACTAGAAGATCAAACTCTTAAGCAAAGGGTTTGTCCATATGGCTACAAACTTATAGTAAACATTGCGACTTATGTGAGCCTAGCAAGCCACACAGGACCGCTGGTGAATCGTGAATAATTTACACCAGTGATGCCCACAATTTCTATATAGAAGAGTAACCACCAATACATTTAAGGAAAACCTATTTTTATTTAATATTATTTGTTGTAAAAAGCGAAACATTTACAAAAACAAAAGTCACTCTGATAATCGCTGTCGCCAATGTTTACCAGCAAAACATACGAAAGTGTTGTTGCTTTGCTTTTATATATAAGACGAAGTTGTTTGTGTATTTTTCATTGCTAGTGGTGAGAGCAGTATGTGTCTATTAAAGAGCACAGTATAGCTAAGCGTTTTTACAAAAACCATTGAGCATCAAGCGCATAGGGCTGGGCACACCTGATTTACACCATAGAGTTGGTCCATCATCAGATTAGGCCGTAAAGGCAGGTGCTGATGTATATCAATTTTATATGTATATGATTTTTGTGAGCGGAATAAATCACTTCCTAATGCCTGAGCGCCCGATTTATGAGGGCCCTTTTTTAATTTTTCTGCCGGTTAGCAATACATATACGCAATTGTTTAAATTATTGAAATGTGTTTTATTTAAAACAAATGGATTGCAAAAATTAGATATGTCAGAAAATATTTTTTTGTTAATTTATTTGAAAATAAAATTAAAACCAAAAGCAATTTTATTTTTTAGACACGCACACAAACACATATACATATGTATGTATATGTATGTACTCGTTTATTGTATATTGCCAAGAAAATTGCCTAAGCTAAAGAATTTTTTTTACGTATTATTAAATATTATTGAAAATAAATTTAAAGAAAACTGACGATATTAAAGAAAAAAAAAAACAACTGAGAAAAATCACTTTGCCTTAAATTTTCTTTAATCAAAACGTACTATTGTTTCATGCTGAAGCTTCAATAACAGCGCAATGTGAATTAGAGCACAAAACGCAACTTAACTTAACGCTTGGATATTACTCTGTAGTAAGTAGTTTCAATAAAAACGTCAACGTTGTGCGATGAACAGTACAGTTTACTAAACACGTTCAGTAAAAATCGCTAAATAGAAACAATAAATAGTGATAAAATTGTTAAATTAATGTGAAGCCCCTACTATATAGCGTGATCACTTATGGCCGTAAAAAATGAGCCATATTGTCTTGAAGCCTACACCGCCTTTGCACACTGAAAGTATACTTTGCAAAGTCTTGAGTTTTGCAGGGCAAGGGAAAGGAGAGTAGTTCTCTGGCTCTCTTTATTTTTCCTTGCCACCACCAAATCAAGACTTTGCAAAGTGACTGTTCCGTGTGTGAAAGTGATGTTACACAAATTTCTATATAAGGTTACACAGCTGTCACTGTTGTGAAAGAGATTTACATTAGCACCTGCCTTTACGGCCTTATCTGATGATGGACCAATTCCACGAGTGAATTATTCACAATTCACCAACGCCCCCATGTGGCTAACTAGGCTCACATAGCTAGCAATTTTTGTCATATGTTTGTAGCCATATGAACAACTTCTTGCTAAGGAGTTCGAGCCTTCTAATCCCTTCTGCATGCAATTTCCCAGCAATCAATGGAAAACAAGGCTCAATGAGTCGGTAGGCCGAAGCCCATTAAGAGCATCAGTCCTTAAACCAACTCACCAGCCAACCATCATCACTAGTTCCTTATAGTACAGGTATCTGTTGTATAGGCAACAGATAATCAGGAGGTTAATAGTCCCCGAAAAAAGCCATGCCAAACAATTATCAAGGATACTAACACTCCCTTACTGCGTTTTAGGTTTCAACCACAGCCAGAATGTTTCAGCCAAGGAAGGCACCTCAGCCATGATCAGCCCTGAACTGCAAGCAGAAACACCCGGGATCCATGCTGATGCCCGTTCTGCTAATTTATACCCTTGGTAAGGGTTTCGGAAGCCAACACAACATAAGTCATGCGACTTCCTAGAGTTTTGTTTGCCGCACCAAACGAGGGACCCCTTCCCCTCTTTTCCCCGAAAAACAGAGCGCCTAAGTTAGGAATACGCCAAGGCAAAACCTGTTCCCCGGGGGGGCCAACACAACATAAGTCATGAGGCTTCCTAGAGTTTTGTTTGCCACTACAAACGTTTCCTCTCTTAACTCGAAAAACGGAGTGCCCTAGTTACGAATACGCCAAGGCAAAACCTGTTCCCTGGGGGGACACAGCTGTCACACGCGGAAAGTCTACGTTATAAATTCTTAAATTTTGTGATGGCAACGGAAAAGAGGGTGGCTCCCTTTCACTCTTCATTTTTCCTTGCTGCCATCAAATTCAACTTTTCGTGTATATGACAGCTTTCTGACGTTCTGCCAAAATTTGATTTTACAATTGCAAAGCGTTGACATCGCTTTATTTGGGTTGGTTTTATACTTTTTGTATGTGCAGGAGCAATTTTGACAGATAAATACGCTAGACGCGCTAATTTAGGTTGCACTGTAAGGCTTAAGAACATTTGATCCTGCATTCCTCGTGTTAATTTGAACAAAGTTAGTGTGAAATAAAGATTTTCTGATAATGCTAAATTAACATAACACGACCAAAAATAGCTAAATGAAAGCCATAGTGCTAATGATTTTGCTCATTGGGCGGCTTATGCAAACTAATTTCTTAAAATTCGCACGTCTTTTCTACGCAAACGTGATGAATCGGTCTAATAAACACCGAAAAATGATAACATTCAAGGTCAATTGAAACACCAAAATTACACACAGCTTTTTGTAGCAGCACTAAAGACATTTTGTTTTTCAACATTTCGGTTATTGTCTCGTTTGTTGAAACACACAGAGACACACACTAATGAAACTATTAATAACATTTAGGGATAAAACTTTACGCAAAATTAAATAAATTACCCAATTAGAATATAAGTTTTTGCTAAGAATACATTTAAAGACTAATAAGTAGTTTCAACTTTGATCATTGAAGTGGCCCAAAGTGACATTTGGCAATCATTCATATAAATTGTGTTTGAATCGTTGTCATAAATTGTGTGAAAAGAAAAATGTAAAAAAAAAACTTTTACCAGCAAACCGCCCTTTAGAATCTAAATGCAATTATTAAATATTCATATTTAGATTTTCACGTTTAACCATTTGACACATTGTGATGGATTCTATTGCTTTTGCTGTCTTAAAGCACCCTTCTCTCTCTCCACCTAACACGCAGCCCTCTCCCTAACAAACACCCACACCCACCCACACAATCAAACAACATAAGACGTTAAGACAAAATCAGCAACACATTTATACAAAACTTGTGCTTCAAAAGTTTCCAGAATCTATAAATGAACAGAATGACAAAATAAGCATTTCACGCTTACGCCTTTACACACACACACACACGCACACTTACTTTTCGCAACTCTAAAGGACCTTCAAACATCAAAAAGAACACACAAAAAAACGAAGGGAAGGGATCAAACAAAGTCTTTACAGACAGACTGGTGCACGTTCACAAACTGTCGTTTATTTGATGTGTTCGATATTTTCTGTTTAAGTAAAACGAAAAAAAAAACAGCAACTGCTGATAACACAAAGACAAAAACAAACGAAAAAAAAAACTAAAATAAAGAAACGAAAGTAAAGAGTATGAAGCAGTTAATGTCTTCCTGTCTTGGCGTCAGTGACATTTGTCAAAGTGGAAAAGACATCAATTTCATTCTTTGTGGCTGAAAAAAAAAAAAAATAATTTGACATTTATTTTAATAATAATGCCATCGAAGCAAATAAGAAGGAGTAACTTGAAGCATCTGCAGCATTTTCTCTTCCTTTTTTTTTTTCTTTTTTGCTTTCTTTGTTAACAAATACACCAGTGCACACTTTTGTCGTCAAGCTCCCCTTTCTTTATTTAAAATATTTCTTTGTAGGACAACAAACATCTCAACTTCCAACAACATCAACATTATAAATTACAAAAAAATAAAATAAGTAATAGGAAAAATATAAAAAAGACAACACAACCTAAGCCAGATCAAAAGTGGCGAAGGAATATGGGAAAAAAATGTCTTCTAACATTTTATTTGATTCAACTTTTTAGCGATTTGTTATTATGGAAATTTCAATTCGAAAGTTAAAGCAGATGAAAAAACCTACATATACACACACACATACACTTACACATACACTCACATGAACTCTTCCCAGTCGTTATTTTTAATGTTTTGGTTTCGGTTTCGAGACAAAACACAAGTAAATATTGAGTGGCAGAAAAAAAGGAATCTAAGCTTTGGCAGCGCTAGTGGAGGGCTTTCAATTATAATTAATTACTGCTTTAAAGCTTGTTTTTTGCAAAAGATGTTTAAAATCAAATCTAACTGAAAGTTTCAATGTGTTTGAAGATAAATATTTGACGCGCAAAAATTAGAAACCAAATTTCTCAGAATTTTTCAAGTAATACTAATGACTTGAATGAATGACTCACTGAATAGTGATCTTCTATTAATCCTCGAATGGGGTCGTAAGAACAGGGTCGCTTTTAACGCTCGTAAGACCCAATGTTGTTTATTAACACACAAACAAACGACCGCAAGTGCTGCTTCATCTGTACTCATGTATGGTATAAATATTGAGGAATCGGATGCTCTTGATGTTCTTGGAATGAAGATACAGTGTGATGTTCGCTGGACTGAACACATTTTTCATGTCTCCAAAGAAGCATTCAAGTGCCTTGGTTTTTTGAAACGGTGCAAGATGTACTTCACTCCATCCGATCTCCTTACTATAGGGTGTTTTTTTAAGCCCGATAGAACTTGAAATTGTAAAAAATAACACAAAAAATTAAATTGTAATCAAAATTTTTTTTTATTCGAAAGATCAATACGTGACATTAACATTTGAAAATGATTTCGGGCATATGGGCACCGCGGCTGTTCTTGACGAAGCGCATTCTGGACGTCCAATTTTGGGCCACTTTTTCGAGCACTGCTGGCCGTATGTCACGAACAACACGAACAATGCTGGCCTCCAAGGCGTCAATTGTTGCTGGTTTATCAGCATAAACCAGTGACTTCACGTAACCCCACAGGAAATAATCGAGAGGTGTCAAATCGCACGACCTTGGAGGCCAATTGACAGGTCCATTTCTCGAAATCAACTTATCGCCAAATTTTGATTTCAGTAAGTCGATGGTTGCGTTCGCCGTATGGCACGTAGCGCCATCCTGTTGAAACCACATCTTCTCCGGATCAATGTCATCCATATTTTCAAACAAAAAATCATTGATCATGGTGCGGTAACGATCTCCATTGACCGTAACGCGAGCTCCGGCCTCATTTTTGAAGAAATAAGGTCCGATGATGCCACCAGCATGAAAACCGCACCAAACAGTGCATTTTTCTGGATGTAATGGAGTCTGTAGGGTCTCTTGTGGATTGGTCTCACTCCATATGCGGCAATTTTGCTTATTAACAAACCCGTTAAGCCAAAAATGCGCCTCATCGCTGAACACAATTTTGCGTCTATAAGTTGCGCGAATCGACGACTGATTTTCAAAGTAAATTTGGATAATTTCGTAGCGTTGTTCAAGCGTGAGTCTATTCATGATGATTTGTCAGAGTATACTGAAACAAATAAAAAAAATGTTTCATCAAAATTTAATTTTTTGTGTTACTTTTTACAATTTAAAGTTCTATCTAGCTTAAAAAAACACCCTATATTTATACCACCTCCATTCGACCGAAAATGGAATACAAATCTCATGTTTGGGCCGGTGCCTCAAAGTCTATTTTGGGGTTACTCGACCGCATGCAGGAGAAGGCAAGAAGCTCATCGGTGACTGTAGGGTATCCAACTCTTATGACTCAATGGAGCATCGACGCAATGTGGGGTGCGTTATTCTGTTCTATCGTTACTAAAATGGATTTTCTTCTGACGAGACTAGGGATCTTGTTCCTAAAACTCGCACATTTCTACGTAGCACGCGTTCATCGTCCAGAGCTCATCCATTTGTGGTCGATTGCCCAGGGAATCGTACTACGCATTACAGAGAGAATTCGTTTTTCAGCCGTAAGTTCAAGTCAAATGTTCACAAAAACTCTTCCCTCTCTCTTTCCGCTCCTCACAACCTATTTTATTAGTTCTGGTACAATGCACAGCATATATAGGGATCATCCCTTGAGTACTAGTCCAAGTTAAAAAAAAAAAATAAAAAGCTGCATTTTAGTACGAAAAAAAATCAGTATTATAAACATATGTAGTTGAAAAACGCCTCAAAACACGCTTCGATATCGAACTAAATAATAAAAATAATTTTAAAAATAAGCTTATAGTACGTTTCCATTATAAGCAAATTAAGTTGATTTGAGGAAATCATATCGAAGTGTTTTCACTGTGTTGTAAGTAATTTTCTTATCAAATTTTCGAAATCAAATTGACGTTTGTGTTGTTTGATTACATTTTATCAAAAAAAAAAAATTTTTTTTTCAATAAACATGGTACAACAAGCTGTTTAATTGCAATTAAACACGCTGAACACTAATGAGCAAATTAATGATGCTCTCTATTACGTGTTGTCTTTGGCTGCGAGATATTGAAAGTTGTGCCAGACGCGTTTCATCGTAGGTTGATGCCCGACTTTCCTTTGAAACGGAAAAAGCGTAGAGAAAGATTTGAAATTGATTTCCTTATACGAAGACTCGAAATAGGAAAGGAACACATTCCTCTTAAATTAGCTTCAACATGGAAGAGTATCCAAACCGCAAGAATCCTAGAAATCAAACATGTAGAATGTAGCTTGACTTTATTGTTTTCGTCGGTTGTGTCGAAGTAAATATAGCACTGATTTCCCCATTTGTGAGTCGCATTTTTGATTGTTGTCAATACAGATAAAATGAACATGAGGACCCACGAGTAGTATCTGCTACTAAAATTTACAACTACTGTAAGAAATTTGGATATCAGGCTGTAGTTATGGGTGCGTCCTTCAGAGCACTAGTCAGTTGTGACTTGCATACAAATTAACCTTCCCTTCTTAAGGAATACGAAACCTCTTTTAGATAGATGCTTAATGAAGATGCTATGGCCACCTATAGGCTCTCAGAAGCAGTTCGTAAATTTGCCATTACCTTAGAGAATCTAATTAACACAACGGGACCAGCTTGGACCCAAGTGGGCTGGCATTTCAACAGCTGGCAGACAGCCTGTTAAACCTAGAGAACCTAGTTCTTCTTTTCTTGCAAATTTTTTTTTTTATTATATTTTTTTTTTAATTCCTTCAATGCAAAGGAAAATTTCCTTTGATATTTGAAAAAGATTTACTTTCGTAGTGTTGTATTTGTTGCTCTTGCATATACTTGGTATGAATTCGCCTAGGCAGCTTTAATAGGGTAGTGGTATAAGCACTGCTGTCTTTCGATTCCTTTGCGTAAATTTGTCAAAAGCACATAGACTTCTTTTTTTTTTCAAACAAAATTTTGACAATTTTTCGGAAATTCTACTACATGTTGATGTTTTTTGGTGTTGTATTTATTGTAATTCTGCCACTACCTGTTTATAGCCGCCTTGACAGTGTACTAGTATTATTGATAAAAAAAAAGCGTAGTAGTTGCCAAAAAAATTATTTTAAAATTTCATTCATTAATGATGAAGTTATAAGAGCACAAGTTGTAGACGGCCAACACTCCATTTCATTTTGAGATATTTTTTTCTTTACAAACTGCAAACAAATATTTAAATTTGTTCCACAAATGGTAAATTTTTGTGGTAAATAATATGGAGAGCTCAACTGGCGCACTATTTTTCAAGCCCAAAATAGTATTTTTCACACAATGCTCAAAATCGCCTAGTATATATTTGAATATACATAAATATAATGAAAGAAGGAAATATTAAGCGCTAAGTGCAAAATTACTGTAATAAATGTAACAAAAACTTAGCGTCAAGTTCGGGATGCGCAGGCATTTTTATGCAGTCATATTTGTAAGTGCAGTCAAATTTGTAAAGAAAAACGTCCTCTCTTTAAAACAAGAGGTGTGTTCCTCGTGAATAACGAAATAGTCCGAGCTAGTCCAAAAGCGATCCACGTAACAATTTTTGTGCAATTTTGAGAGAAAATGAGAGCGTAATTTTTTTCATTTCCTGTACAAAGTAGCCCGAACTTTTTTTTTGGATAAGCTCGGACTATAATTGAATAATCAGCTGTTTTATGCTTACATATGAAACTAAAAATGCAATCAGAAAATTTGTAAAAAGTGGACAAAAGTTTTTGTTTAAAATTTAGTTAAAAGCAAAATGGGAGGTTGTCCAAACTAAAAATAGCGATGTGAAGTTGTAAGCACAACCTGCAATTGTTATTTGGCTTTTCATTTTATAAATGTACGATAAAATCTATTGAAAATTTTACATTGCCTTTAATTTTACAGCGGTTGCCAATAATGCAAATCTTTTGTTTATACGATGTAATGCGTTTTAAACGTCTAAAATCACTAAAATATACTTCAATCAAAAAAATAAGCAGCACTAGTATTGCAAGAGGTATAATTGTAGTTTTTTGCGTTCCATCAGTTTTGGGTAAGATGTGCAAATTTAGAGAGTAATTTGCTTTTTACTCTCATTACTCCGAACTAGTCCGAGATATCGTGAAACACACCTAAGAGTAACCTTGTAATTCTATATACACACCTGTTTCATACGACACTGTATTTTTCTTTTAAAAAATTGTTGGAAAAACTGTTTTGCTTATTTGCTATTCTTGTTCTTTAGCGCACAAAAGATAATTCTATAATATATCTCCTCATATAATCGAAAAAGTGTCGCTTTTCCGATTGAATAACAGACAATTTGCCGAATGATGTTTGGGGTGCTGCCAGATGAATTGAAGATTTGTGTATGCACTACATATATTTGTGCATTTATTTGTGTCTGCATTAAGATGAATGTCAGTCCTCATGGAAACGGAAATGGTAAAGGAGCAAAAACAAAAACCAATAAATCGGATATAATGTCAGCTAGAGCAAGTATCACAATAGATACTTGTAGCTACAAATGACGCTTTAACTAAATGTCTCTATTTTGTCTGTCCATTACGTTTCTCTTCTATTTGCCTCTCTGCTAAGCTACAGTGCAACAATATACAAATCTTTTCGTTGTAGACTTGGAAACTGACGCTTGATTATTATTGAAAACAACAGTCATGTTTTAGTTGTGGCAGATTGTATGTCACATTATGATTGCATTACCACACTTCCACTTATTTATGTGTGACATTCTTTAAATGCACATTAACTTTAAAGTTATGTTAAGTATGAATTTGAATTGTTTCTAGGGAAATAGCAAATAGATAATGAAAACCTCCAAAGGACTGTTTACATATTCAATGTAAATAGCTGATATAATATGTAGTATGGAAATATTTTCGTATAATAAGGCAAATGGTGAGACAAATTAATTGGCAATTAACATGGTTTATTCTTATATTACATTCAACAATTGCGCGATAATAGCATTGCAAACGCCACGACCGTGCGGCTTAGGTTTTAATTAGTTTATCAGTTAAAATAAACTTTTCGCTTAAGGAGGTCAAATCAAATTTTGTGGTTGGAGATTGCAACAAAACAGATAATAGCTATTCGGTATAAATTATAAACTCTTAGTTCGCAAGAAATGAAAATAATTAACTAACTTAAGGCTGCTTTACATGATAATACATATATTTGTGTTTGTCAAAAATATGCTTTGAATAAAGGGAATCTTACTGCACCTAGAAGAAAAAATATGGTTGATATGACAATATTCTAAGGGCAAAATACTATTGTTGAGTTATATGGTTAAACACAATCACATAATATGGTTTCAATCTGAAATTTGTTTACAAAATTAAGTACAGCCAAAAACCGACATCCAAATATATAACCATATATATAGTGAAAGTTATAGTAATTATATTATACCTTTTTTTTTTTTTTTTGTTAATAATTCATTTATTTATTGTATCTTCTGAAAGAACTAACAATAAGTATGCAAATCTTAAAATTTTTAGTTTTAAGATATTATACCTAACACTGTTATTGTAAAAACTAAAGTTTTACTATCATGCCCAATGATATAATAGAATCACTTCTAACCATATCATTGTAAAATTGGAAATTCTATTGTTACGATGATCAATCGTAGTGTTGATGGTCACAATATTTTATGAGATCATAAGTACACATACATACACACAAAAGTAACTTCTATTTACAATTAAACCCCAGTTTTTTGTGATTTATTTAATTTATTTTTCCAATCAATATAGTAACATATAAAACAGAAATTAAAATAGAATAATAGAATTCGAAAAATCTTTGTTATATTGGAGATATTGATGAATTTTTGTCTTAGCCAGTACAATAAGTAAAAAATACGCATACATTTGAATCCATTAAACACACACAAATATATTAGTCGATATAAAGTCTTGCGCAAACCTTTTTGTTTTCCAATGTGTTAACGTTGTGTTTCCCTAACAATGTATTTATAATAAACATTATTTGGCGCCACACCTTAGTGATCGAAAAAGCGTAGCTGTGTCGCTTCCTAAATTTTACCTCGCTATCAACATAAGTAAAAATGTCTCAGATACTTATTTGGTCGCATGTCATAACGTCCAGTGACATAAAGTCCATGGACGTTATGACACACTTAAAAGTGTCATAGGGTCCTTGGACGTTAAGACACTTGAAAGTGACATATTGTCCATCACTTTGCGGAGTATCATAACGTCCATAGCTTAAGTAATAATAAAAAATGTTTATAAGTTGAAAGTTTTGATTTTAATACCTTTATCATAACTATATACGAGTATATGTACGTATAGGTACACAAAGAGAAAAACAACGTTCTTTAATTTATTCTTTAATTTGTCAGCGAATGATAATGCATTTCTCGCTAAATTGTGGACACATCGTTCTCAAACTGTGAACAACCGCCGTCAAATTGCAAATAGATGGCACAAAAATACCGGTATTAAATTGAAAATGTCTTGTTGTCAAGATGAGATCGATTTGTTCAATTAAGAACGAATGTTGTCAAAACGACAACACCTTTTGTCACCTGATATGATTTGTTTATCATTTTTCCATTACGTTTTCTGCCTTTTCTAAGTGCTGTTGTGTAAAAAGAAATATATATGTGCATATATAATAATATAATAATTATAATAATAATAATAATAATAATAATAATAATAATAATAATAATAATAATAATAATAATAATAATAATAATAATAATAATAATAATAATAATAATAATAATAATAATAATAATAATAATAATAATAATAATAATATAAAGCAATAATATATAAAGCAATTTGATTTATCTGATAAGCAATCAAATGAAAGAAAATTGTTTTATGCATTGATAGTAATATTAAAAACCTCAGATGCTGATATATGTATGTATGTGCAATGCCCAATTGCTGATCAAGTTTTTGGCATTGGTTGATCATAAAGGAAGTATGAAGGAAAAATCGGCGCCGATTTATTTCCGCTAAAATCATAAGTTTTTGCAACTACTACTAATTTGTGCATTCTACTGGTAAGATCATTTTCTCTCATCAGAACTAATAAATCTCCAATTTCTGTATACAAATTCTTCTTGGTTTTTTTATAATTTTTTTGCTGTATATACAACTTACGATATTCGCATCCCCGTCTGGGTTTCAACATCAATTGGAAATTGTTTAGGCTCAGTGAGATTGAAATCCTTCAATTGTCCAACTTACAGATTTTTCCAACTCCAAAGAGTTGCAATTTTTTCACCAGAAAATTTACATTTTCTTTAATATTATCAAAATTAAAAGAAAATTCTCACAGAAAAAACTAATTCGTTTAAAATTACTACAAATGAATATATCAATGATTTTCATAAAATTAACAATTGATAGTTTATATTCTAAACACACATGTGTTGCATCAACCATGAAGTAAATGATCTATTATTGGACATAACAAAGTATTCAAAGTATCTTTCAACACAGTATTATTGTATTCAACTATGTTTCAAAATGGTAGAAATGTAACAATGGAAATCTGAAAATTTCAATACTACTATATTTGTAGCAGACAAAACTATATTAAAAATAATAATATACTGGCTAGCGCTAACAAACCAAATTATGACACAGTAAATACTAACGTTACCACAACAATCAGTCATTTTTTGTGTATAATGTGATTTAGTTATTCGCTCAAAAATAAGGTAAAGAAAATTTGTATTCGATTTTTTGTGCTGTATCTGAAAAATTAATAGTAAAGTGAAGAATAATAGGGAAAATAAAAAATTTTTTTTTGTTTTAAAAAGTTTGCAGCTTCAATGGCGAAAAAAAATTTACCTAATTGAAACCTGTAAAAAGGAACTAAGTGCAGTAAGTAATGCAAATTTAAAACGTCATTATAAGTCATTTTCTTTGCCTCATTTTTGAACGAAAAACACAAAAAATTACTGATAGCTGTCAAAGTTCTCAACGTACCACACACATACATAAACTTAATATACAGCCATAAGAGAAAAATGTAATCGTACATGTTCTTTTTTACTTTACACGAATACGAACATAATGTAAAGCTACACGCGCACTTGGCTTCGTACATGCACACTATTTTCGCTAACATACACGGTTTGGTGTACGCAACTAAATATTACAACATAACAACGTACATGTTTGTGATCGGTATCAAACAAAATTTGGAGACGCACATAATTGTTATGAAAATAAAAATATGTGTTCGTTGCTCTTGAACAGTACATTGTGTGTTCGATGTGTGTATTTTCTGAAGCTTGGTTTCAGATACATAATTATTGAAACGTACACGTTGTTGACGACTAACTAGATATGATATGAGCCAGTTTGCAATAGCTTTAGAGAACCCCAAACCAGCAAGTTTTTAAACTAAAATAACGTCATCAACACTTTCAAAGGCTTTACTGAAATCTGTATAGATAACATCAGTACCCTGAAAAACCGTCATTTATCGTTAAAGTAAGGTGTAATAGATTTCTAGTAGTTGAACGCCCTTTACAAAATCCATGCTAATATGGTGTCAAAAGCGATTGTATATGATGACAAATAGACTGGGTCAAGCATAGCCCGAAAAGTTTAGGAATAGCTTTAAGCTGCGCAATTCCTCTGTAATTGTTAACATCGGTTTTGTATCCAGACTTAAATAGTGGAATGACAGGTATTATTAAAGCATTTTTCTTTTTAAAGTCTCAATAATTTATTTGGGCCGTTGGGATATAAACTTGATTGTTTCGAAATATCTTTCAAAATTTTTCAAAATCTACTGATAATTAGGGTAGCTCCTATGAAATCTCAAAATATAGATCGGTACACTAAGCTTTAGTAAAACCGTCATTTATCGTAATAGATTTGTAGTAGCTGAACGTCCTTTACTGCTGATATGGTGTCACAAGCGATTGTGTTTGTGTGTGATTGTGAAATAGACTGGGTCAAGCATAGCCCGAAAAGTTCAAGAATAGCACTAAACTGTGTAATTCCTCTGTAATTTTTAACATCGGATTTGTATCCAGACTTAAAGAGTGGCATGATAAATGACTCGTTCCACAGTTTTGGAAAATATCCTATCTTTATTGAAGTGCTAAACCATATAGTTAAGGGATACGCCAAATTCTGCGCACAGCTTTTTAAAATACAATCAGGCCCACTAGTTTAATACCTAGTAAAATAAACTATTTATTTATTTTAATTATTATGGCAAAAAAAAAAGTTATTAACATACATGGTTACGTATGTTAATAACTTTATTTTCATTTTATCTAAGTTTTTGCTTTGACGATTTTCAATTTAATTAAAAACGAGAAAACTCAAAATAAACATTCGTGCTTTAGTGAAAAAGAATGTAGCAAAAAATTATTTATAACCGCTAACAAATTTATAACACGTTGAAATTTACAACTGTATGAACAGAATTATCTGACAATTTAATCATGTCGCCAGCAACAACAACAACAACAAAAACGACCACAAAAAACGTCAACAGCTCTACTTTTAAATAACAGCGATATTTTTTAAATTAACACAACCGCCCCATCCCCTTCTCTACACACCTGAACATTTTAGCTCGCAAAAGATGTTCAGCCAATGAACCCTTCCACTAAATCCTTTTAATACCAACAATACAGACATACATACGAGTACACATTTTTCTCACACCAAACGGTCAGTTGATACCTACGTTCAGTCCGCCCCAACCGTACCGTTCGTCAGTCAGTCATACAACCAATCAAACAACACACTTGCTCATCAACATGAAAAGAATTTAATTGAAAACCAATGAAACAGAAGCTGCAGATATGTTGTTGACGTTTCGAATATTTCTGTTCATGTTAAATTTTTTTGCAACACTTTCCTGCCTTCGGTATAAAATTGTGTTTTATTTCAAATAAAAACAAAACAATCACATTAAAAGAACATACTGTTGTATAATTTTCTTTTTTTTTAATTTGAAAAGCAATCAAATACAAGACCAACTTTTTGAAATATTTAAAAGGTATTCTTATTTATACAAATAACACAAACTCGTACAGGGTTATCCAGTTATCTGTTTTAAAAAGCTAAATAAAACACACAAAGCCATAATTTCGATGAAAGTTTACAGCATTGTAATGACTCGATCTTGCCATCTTGTAGGAAATGCTATCGGATTTGACTAATTGCTTCTAGATTGGTTGCAGCAGTTGACTCCTTTACTTTCCTTTGGGAAATTACGCACAGAAGTGATTAAAAGGCCCGAGCTCTTCAGCATAAACCCATAATAAAAAAAAATTGGTGCCTGTGCCATGCAAGCAACATGGAGATGTTATTAAGTGTGAACTAGTTCACTTAATGGAATTAATCCCCCCCCTTGTGTGAGCCATGCAAGCAACATGGGGATTTTAGTGAGCGTGAACTAGTTCACTTAGTGGAATTAGTCCCCCCTGTGTGAGCCACGCAAGCAACATGAGGATGTTAGTGAGCGTGAACTAGTTCACTTAGTGGAATTAGTCCCCCCTGTGTGAGCCATGAAAGCCACATGGAGGGGTTAGTGAGCGTGAACTAGTTCACTTAGTGGAATTAGTCCCCCCTGTGTGAGCCACGCAAGCAACATGAGGATGTTAGTGAGCGTGAACTAGTTCACTTAGTGGAATTAGTCCCACCCTGTCTGAGCCATGCAAGCCACATGGAGGGGTTAGTGAGCGTGAACTAGTTCACTTAGTGGAATTAGTCCCCCCCTGTGTGAGCCACGCAAGCAACATGAGGATGTTAGTGAGCGTGAACTACTTCACTTAGTGGAATTAGTCCCCCCCCCCTGTGTGAGCCATGCAAGCCACATGGAGGGGTTAGTGAGCAGTTCACTAGGTCACTTCGTGGAATTAGTCCCCCGTCATATTAGACAACTGTCAATAAAACAGATGTATAATTGATGCCCGTACCAAATCGTGAAATTCTGGACACTTCTTACACAATGAAGACAAAATCGGCCATATTGTATGGCTCGTGGTGACATCGTATTCAAACCGCATATCGTCCAGTTCACAATGCTTAGTTGCAGGCCAGCAAAGTCAGGTATCATGCACCTATAATGCTCAAAATTAAATGTAAAAATTTCCCAACATCAATTTCGTAAAAATTACATTTCAGCCAGATTGCACATTGTAATAAATCAATAACTTGAACTCATGTCATTCTTTTTAAATTTCTTTATAATCCTCTTTGCATCGTAACCGCAACCACCCGATAATGTTCAAAATGTAGCCGCGTTTCAATCACCACATTTGTTTTAACAAAACAATGATTTTAACATATTTTCCACGCTCTTTGATTGTTACCATTCAAATTCATAAACGGCAATACTTCCACCAAACAAATGACACTTTAGCTGACAGACCTTTAACTGCCTGGCAAGACTGGTAGTTTTAAAAGCACTAAATGTTTACTCCGTTACATTGGTTCTACATTTGTCTACATGAATTTATGCACATACATCAATATATTTATTTTAATTCAAATCCAACCAAAAATATAAAATTTTAAGTTTTTGTGAACAACCTCAACAATTTAAAAGCAAAATAAAAATATGTATGTATGTGTGTGTGTACGAGTATATCAGCTACAGAATCATAAATAATAAAAAAAAAAACAATTCTTTTTTTGTGATGTTCATATTTAAATGAATATTTTTATATATGTTGATGAATTTATGTATGGCATGTAGTGTGTGTATGTGAATATGTGCTTGTATTCAAGTAAAAAAGAAAAACGAAACAACATATAAACAAACAGCCAAACAAAGTGGTCAAATGATTTTACAGTCTGTCGAATAAAATTCTTACTAATTCATCCGTTTATGCACACATTTATTCAGTCACTCATTCATTTGTTCATTTCAAACGTTTCACAAAAAAAAAAAAATAACATACAAACACATAAACATAAACATCAAATCAACTGTTCCATGAAAATGACAGTTTTGAAAATGTCTATTAATTTTTATTTACACACATACATATGTATTTATGTATGTACGCCCATTAAGCGGGAGAAATTTTTGAGGCCATTTCAAATTGAACACTAAAATGTAATACTCTGTTCAGACATACACAATTATTGAGATAACCTCATTTAACGCCTTAATTAAGCTTAATATTCCAAACAAAAATTCAATTAAGTTATTGAGCAATTAGTAGCAAATTTTTATTAAATTAAGTAAAGTTTGAAATCCCTGCTGCTACTGGTTTGTTTAGTAAGTAAATCTATTCACAATACCAACTTAAATGTCAACAAAACTTAAATTAATTCACAATAAAAGGCAGTAAAAGCATTTTAGTTTTACGAAAAAAAAATGTTAAACTTTTATATATATCTTTTCACAGTCGTAAAGCAGCTCTAGGCTGAAGCTCTGAAGTCATAAAGCAGCTCTAGGCGGGTAGGTTAGTTAAGGACTGATACTCCTTATAGACTTCAGCCTAAGAATCCATGAAGCTTTTCGTCCATTGACTATGTGGGGAACTGCATACAGGAGGGGTTAGCAAGCCCAAGCTCTCCAGCAAGGAACTCCCACATATGGCTACAAAAATAAATGACAAAAATTTCGATCTGTATAACATTTGTCTTGTTTAAACTTGTAGCAGTGATGAGGGGTTATTAGTATTCCCTACTAGCTCTGGTACATAATCCATTTTTAGGAAACTAATGTAACCCCGTGGAGTTGTTGGTTTAGGGCTGATGCCAACTCAAGAAGTTTTTTTTTCCACTGACTGTCTGGCGAATTGCATAGAAGACGGATTAGAAGGCTGGGACTCCTTAACAACGGGTTTTTTCATATGGCTTCAGACACATGGAGATGCTAGTTATCGGTGAACTATTCGTATTTCATTCCATGAACTAATTCCACTATCAGATTGGGCCATGATGGTGGAAGTGGAACTGTCATGATGGATTGATCATTTCGGGGCCAACATGCAACTCAATATTGATGGAATAAAAAATGGGTGTGCTAGAAAAAGTGATGCAAATTTTGGTCGACAGATATTATTTTTAAATGCCATGAAAGTTTTGGAGCTAAATTTGTTACCCCATTAAATGGCTCTTAACTCTATCTTATTACATGCCCCGGTGAACAGGAAGTTGCCTGGGCGTATTCCAAACCTGGGCACTAAGTTTTTCGGATAAAGAGCGCAAGGAGTCCCTCGTTTTTTGTAGCAAACAAATCTATAGGAAGCCGCATGACTTACGCTTTGTTGGCTTTCGAAATCCTTACCAAGGGTATAAATTGACAGTACGGGGATGCCCCCGGGTGATTTCAGTTCAAGTCGGGGTGATCATGAGATGCCTACATTGCCCGGAAAGTTCTGGCTGTGGTTTGAACCTAAAAGCGCAGAAAGGGGGAGTTAGTATCCCTGATAATTGTTGGTGCGTGTTTTTTTTCGGCTGCTAACAACCCCCGGAGGGGCCTTGCAACAGATGCCTGTGCTGTAAGGAGCCAGTTGTGATGGTTAGACAGATGAGTAGGTCTAAGGGCTGATGCAGCTAGTGGCTTTCGATCTACCAACTCATTAAGCCTTGTCTTAGAAAATTGCATACAGAAGCGACCCCGGAGGGGCCTTGCAACAGATGCCTGTGCTGTAAGGAACCAGTTGTGATGGTTAGACAGATGAGTAGGTCTAAGGGCTGATGCTGCTAGTGGCTTTCTTTCTACCAACTCATTAAGCCTTGTCTTCCATTAATTGCTGGAAAATTGCATACAGGAGCGACTAGAAGGCCCGATCTGCTGAACTAGGGGTTGGCCATATGGCTACATATATATGGCAAAAATTGCTACCTGTATGTGCCTCTTAAGCCAATTCACTCCATGTAATTGGTCCATCATCAAATAAGGACGTAAAGCCAGGTGCTGATGTATATCTTTTTCATTCTCTACATTATTACAAACAATTATGCTGCTTTAGGGACTTTCAGTGGGCCACTTCATATTTCGCAGCCAGTCTATTTTTATTAGTTAGTATTTGATGAATTGAGTAGAAATTTTCTTTTTAGTTTTATTTCTACCATCCCACATCATTTGATTGTGGTGGTGCTGGCAGCGGCAGTGGTGGCTGTTTAAACTTTAAATAAATAATATTAAAATCATTTTCTAGACTATCTTTTTAAATTTCAGCTATCAGTCAGTTAAATCATTCAACTAACAATGATTAATGTCTCCGAAGTTGATTGGAACTTATTGATGAATTAAATCAAAGTTTGGTTTTTCTTTTTACACCAACAACATGTTTTAAAAGGAAATTAAAAGTAAAGTTTTGAAGGCTACAAAATTAAAATGTTACACGACAATATCTACAGCAAAACATTGATTACAAAAGTTTAATATACTTTGACATTTATTTAATTTGCTAAATGCCGTTGAAGTCATAGAATTCAATGTGTTCAATTAAATAGAAGTATTAAACTGTATTGTTAAAGAAACAACTTGTTTTCGGTGAAAGAATCCCTCTGAGGCAAATTAGGCTTCAGCTACACTCTTAGTACTAAGCAAACGTAACAGCATTTTGGATTGACAGACATCATGAGCTGTCAGGGGTAAATATGTAAATGAGATAAGTATATCTGTTGCGCCATACCATATTAGCTTAAGTACAGCAAAATTTTGTCAATAATAATTACAAAAAAATATCTAGACGCACAAAAGTGTTACACTGTATGGCGCAGGCAACTAGTTTTATGGTTTGAATGTTGAATAAGTGTCTTAGTTTATATATGTTTTTTATTGATATCAATCAAAAATTTTTAAACAGTTTGATTGGCTGTCTATAACTCGACATTTCATATCAGTTGCCTTAATCATCAGTAGACCTGAAAATCTATGAAAGATTTTCTCAAACAGTCAACTTTATATCTCAATATTCTAAATAAATTATTGAGAATTTGGAAAGAAAAATGTTTCAATAATACCTGACAAAACGCAAAAACAAGCTTTTTCCTTTGCACATGTGTTTACTTTTATTGGACCAGTACTCAGAGGATGATCCCTACATATGCAGTGCATGGTAATAGAACTAAGAAAATAAGTTGTAAGGAGTGAGAAAGAAGGAGTAGGATAACCCCTACATATGCAGTGCGTTGCATCAGAACTAGAAAAATAGATTGTGACGAGGGGATAGAGCTTGTGAACATTTGACTTGAACTTTCCAACGTAATAATAGACAGGAAACACGCGTGCAGGCAACTTATTCCACGTACGAAGCGTACGACTGAAAAACGAAATCTCTCTGTAATGCGTAGTACGATTCCTCGGGCAATCGACCACAAATATATGAGCTCTGGACGATGAGCGCGTGCTACGTAAAAATGTGCGAGTTTCGGAGACAAGATCCCTAATCTCGTCTGAGCAAAATCTATTGTAGTAGCGATAGAACAGAGTACCACACCCCACACTGCGTCGGCACTCCAGTAAGTCAATAGAGTTGGATACCCTATTGTCACCGATGAGCTTCTTCGTCCTCTCCTGCACACGGTTGAGTAACCCCAAAATAGACTTTGGGGCACCGGCTCAAACATGAGAGTTGTATTCCATTTTCAAACGGATGCCAGGGGTATAAATAGTAAGGAGATCGGATGGAGTGAAGTACATCTTGCATCGTTTCAAAAACCCGAGACACTTGAATGCTTCTTTAGAGACATGAAAAATGTGTTCAGTCCAGCGAACATCACACTGTATCTTCATTCCAAGAACATCAAGAGCGTTCGATTCCTCAATATTTATACCATCCAAGAGTATAGATGAAGCAGCATATGCGGTCTTTTGTTTGTGTGTTAATAAGCAACATTGAGTCTTACGAGCGTGAAAAGCGACCCAGTTTTTACGACCCCATTTCAAGATTAATTATTATAAATATTGGATGGGAATGCCCTTCATCGGGCATTCGGGGATTAATAGAAGATCACTATTCAGTGAATCGTTCATATTTAGCCTCTTGGCAGCGATCACTGATAGGCTGGGCCTATAGCTAAAAGAATACGAGTTACAACAGCCACACTCGGCTTAGAAGAGGAGATACCGTTACCACCATCAGATTGCTTAATAGGTCATTTTACCGAAATAGCTCCCGCATTGGCCGGACTTAAGTTAAAAGCACATTTTTTTAATTTTAAATTTAGTATTAAGATTTGAATACTTATTGTTAGTTCATTTTGAAGATTCAATAAATAAAAATGCTTAAAAAATTACATAATTCAAAACGAGAAATTTTAATTGCTCTCGATTTTTTTGATGATTTGCGATTATCATGAGAGACCGCATCTATAACAACTAGTATAGTGCGGTCTCTGATAAAGCTCGATATAAACCGAGAAAAGTCATCACTGGCACAAACAAATGATACAAGCTGTTTATACTTTGACTTTGGTATAAATCGGGGACTAGGTCCTTTCCAATCTCAAGTATATTGGTGTGGTCCACGCTTCTGCCTCGTTCAGCCTGTTCATGGCTTTCAGTGCTATTTGCCTGGCTTTCAGCTCAAGTGCAAGGAGTGCTTTGGTTGATGTTGCCCTCATGACTCCTATGGTCAGTATGGCCATGGTGTGACTAACTTTCTCAACCTGCAGTCTGTTAGCTGCGGATTCCAGTTATATGTTTGTTAGAACATTTTCATTCATTTGGCATTTGCAAATCGAAAACGCTAATTTTAAGCGATTTGCGTTTCTCAGAACATGCCTGAGGCTTTAATATTAAAACAAAACATTTTTATTTATTACCTTGTTCAAACATAAATAAGATAAAACTGAATAGTTATTACCAACATAACCACTAACTAGCAGTGTAGTAAAAATCGCTAGCAAAACGCAAAAAAATCAAAATATAAAAACATTAGTTTCCCTGCTTTTATTTATTTAGAAATAATGTCATATAATAATATTTTTACTCTTCAGCCATAAAATATAAGCAACACCTAAATAATTGATTAAGGACACGCTAAAACACTTATTTCACTCACCGCTGACTAAGAATTTAACCTTTAATCAACTCCTGAAAGCATCCAAGCGTTTTCATTTTAATGCATGTTGACTAATTAAAAGATTACAAGGTTAAAGGTCAAAATTACAATATCAAATATCGAAGAGGTTTAAAATATATTCACATTCACATTTTGCTTATCACTCTTGAACACAGTTAAAGTTATGCATATTTATGTAACTAATTAAGAAAAATAAATAGGCACAAATACAAACACACCAGCATACATATACACATACACATTAACATACATTTTAAGACAGAACAAAACTAAGAAGGAAACTAAAACCAGCGTGAGTTTGAAAGAAAGAAACCAGATGAAATAAATGTGTTTCTAAAAGTCCAATGTGCTTTTAAAGAGCTCAATGGCAACTTTTCACTTTCGTAAAATGAGAAAACTTAAATTAACTTTTCTTTCCAACAAACCATTACACTCATACACACACCCACACACACCCACACCCACACCTATACATATTTTATACAGGCAAGCGAACACCAAAATTTCTAAACCATTCTCAACGTTTAATATAAAAACGATATAAACTTTTTGCCAGGGATTTCTTTTTTTTTCGTTTTTCGCAATAAATCTACATACACGCTGCGTTGGCAAGGAACACGAGAACCGGAGAAACACTTTTATAGACTTAAATATCCGCACATAACGACAAAAATATTTATTTCTTAAATGTTTTACTTTTTTCTTTTCTCCCCATCTTCAGAAGACATACATGAACACAGACATTTAAATAACACTTAGCATTCAACTTTATGTACTTTAAAAGAGAAAAAGATTTTAACTCACGTAGACTTACTCCGATAACTGATTTTTAAGGGAAATGTACTGGCGTTGTACCGAAACTGACTGTTAGTTAAAATCAATTGGCTTGTATGAATACTATATGTGTATGTACATATGTAGATACAATAGTGTCGTGTGCAGATGCATAATTGTCTCAGACCGATAGTTCATTTGATGGTGCTGTAAATATTATATTTTTATATAAGAAGATATATACTACAGGGTGGCCCAGAAAGACCGAAGTGGTGTGAATTGCTTATAACTTTTTATTTAAGAGATATTTTTTTAATTTTTTTTTTTTAAATACATTAAATTTATGGGGAATATTTTTGGATTAGTTATTAAAAATGATATCCCGCAAGTGGTGGCCATATTCTGCTTCGCAAAAGAGAATCCAAATTTTATTCATAACTTAATAATGAGTGACGAAGCCCATTTTCAATTAAATGGGTTCGTTAACAAGCAAAACTGTAGGATATGGGCTACGGAAAACCCGAGAGTACTTCATCAACGACAATTGCACCCAGTTAAGTGTACCATTTGGTGCGGTGTTTCTTCAGAAAGGATCATTGGCCCATTTTTTTTTGAAAATGAACAAGGTGTCGCCATTTCCGTCAATGGTGATCGATATCGGGCCATGTTGCAAAATTTTGTAAGGCCAGCCGTGGAAAACCATCCGCAAATATGGTTCCAACAGGATGGAGCCACAGCGCACACTGCGAGGGCCACAATGACTCTTTTACGCGACATCTTTGGTGAAAGAATAATTTCTCGTAACAGCAATTTTAATTAGCCTCCGCGTTCCCCGGATTTAACCGCTCCAGACTGTTTTCTTTGGGGCTATTTAAAAGGAAAAGTTTATGTTAATAAGCCTAGGACTATTGAGGAGTTAAAAACCAATATTCGAGAAGAAATTAACAACATACCACCGGAAGTTTTGCGAAAGGTCATGGAAAATGTGTTGGAAAGAGCACATTTGTGCGAAGCAGAATATGGCCACCACTTGCGGGATATCATTTTTAATAACTAATCCAAAAATATTCCCCATAAATTTAATGTATTTAAAAAAAAAAAAATTAAAAAAATATCTCTTAAATAAAAAGTTATAAGCAATTCACACCACTTCGGTCTTTCTGGGCCACCCTGTACTTTAACAGCCTGTTTATAGGACACGAGTTAGCTCACTCGCGACGAGCCAATTTATAGACGAGTACGTAAGAAATTGGGTTCATAAAACGCGACTTGATTGTGTCGTGCAACTTACGTGAATTCGCGTATATGTCAAACATTTATGATATTTGTTTGTTGCCAGCATGCGAAAAAATAGTATCTGTTTACATTTTTCATACCAAAAATTTTTTTTTCAAGCTAAAAAACGGCAATCCTATTCTAGGCACAGTTGACACTCATACATACATACGCTTGTATGTATAAGTAAATAAATAAAACAAATAATTTTTTTGGAAAGGCTTTTTTTATGGCGGTTTAATTGGAAAAAAACGAATAAACAAACAAAAATTTTATATATTAACTGCAAGTTTTATATTGTATATGTGTATATTTTATTATGTATGTATATATGTATGTATACAAAACTTTTATATGCAACGAAAAAACAATTTCAGTTAATGTTTCCAGAAATTTGAGATCCTTAAAACGTTCTGTTGCAATTTCCATTCCTAGTTTTCTTATTATTTATTACCACTTATAATTATTTTTATTTTATTTCTAATTATTTATAACACTTTCTATACATTTTCTATTGACGAGCATGTTTCTTCATTCGTCGATTATGACATTTATGATGAGACGACTCGCGTCTTACAAACCAAAATATATTGACAGATGTTACGTTTTTTTAATACTAATCGTCAATAGTCGCGGTTTATAAACCAAAAACAAAAAAAAGTTGCAAAGTTAGCGTTTTTTATCGCCGAGTCGTGTCTTATAAACAGGCTGTAACTGTATACCTATATGACTTTATGATTGTTATAATTAGGTAATATAACCATATAACAAAAATATGATGCCGTTTATAAAGGGTGTTTTTTTAAGCTAGATAGAACTTTAAATTGTAAAAAGTAACACAAAAAATTAAATTTTGATGAAACATTTTTTTTATTTGTTTCAGTATACTCTGACAAATCATCATGAATAGACTCACGCTTGAACAACGCTACGAAATTATCCAAATTTACTTTGAAAATCAGTCGTCGATTCGCGCAACTTATAGACGACTTCGTCATTTGTATGGCGTACATAATCGTCCATCTGAACAAGCCATTCGTCGAACTGTGGATAGATTTCGTACCACATACTCTCTAGAGGATGCAATAACACCAGCACGTCGAAGGAATGTGCGTACTGAAGAGAATATCGCCGCTGTAAACGAAAGTGTGGAAGAAGATCCAAATTTATCGATTCGTCGTCGGTCGTATGAATTGGGGCTCTGTCCGTCCACTACGTGGAAAATTTTGCGCAAAGATCTCGGCCTACACCCGTATAAGATCCAGCTGGTGCAGGAATTGAAGCCACGAGACCATTGTATGCGTCGTTCTTTCGCCGATTGGGCTCTAGAGCAGTTGGTAACTGACCCGTTGTTTTATCGCAAAATTGTGTTCAGCGATGAGGCGCATTTTTGGCTTAACGGGTTTGTTAATAAGCAAAATTGCCGCATATGGAGTGAGACCAATCCACAAGAGACCCTACAGACTCCATTACATCCAGAAAAATGCACTGTTTGGTGCGGTTTTCATGCTGGTGGCATCATCGGACCTTATTTCTTCAAAAATGAGGCCGGAGCTCGCGTTACGGTCAATGGAGATCGTTACCGCACCATGATCAATGATTTTTTGTTTGAAAATATGGATGACATTGATCCGGAGGAGATGTGGTTTCAACAGGATGGCGCTACGTGCCATACGGCGAACGCAACCATCGACTTACTGAAATCAAAATTTGGCGATAAGTTGATTTCGAGAAATGGACCTGTCAATTGGCCTCCAAGGTCGTGCGATTTGACACCTCTCGATTATTTCCTGTGGGGCTACGTGAAGTCACTGGTTTATGCTGATAAACCAGCAACAATTGACGCCTTGGAGGCCAGCATTGTTCGTGTTGTTCGTGACATACGGCCAGCAGTGCTCGAAAAAGTGGCCCAAAATTGGACGTCCAGAATGCGCTTCGTCAAGAACAGCCGCGGTGCCCATATGCCCGAAATCATTTTCAAATGTTAATGTCACGTATTGATCTTTCGAATAAAAAAAAATTTTGATTACAATTTAATTTTTTTACAATTAATTTTTTTACAATTTCAAGTTCTATCGGGCTTAAAAAAACACCCTTTATTTATGCCAATATGATTATTTATTTATTTATTTACAATCTTTGTTTAAATGTAAATATAATTTCCTTACAGACAGTTTAATAATATAACAACAGTAGTATATACAAGGTGGCGCAAAAGTATTCCTCCTATCAGAAAATGTTATAAATTTTGCGATTGTCCCCTAATGTCAGATCTGTTTTGACATTTGTGTAAACACATGCGAAATATACGTTAATAAACAATGTTACGCTACACTGCTGCAGAATATTGGTGACTATTTATTTGACCCCAAGAGGAAGATGATTTTTCACCGAAAATAATCATGAGTGATGAGGCCCATTTCCATCTTAGCGGGTACGTAAATAAGCAAAATTTACACTTCTGGGGCAAAGAAAATCCGCATGTAACTCACGAAGAGCCATTACACCCGCTCAAAGTCACTGTATGGTGTGCTGTTTTCACTGAAGGAGTCATCGGACCTTTTTTCTTCGAAGACGTCGCGGGCCAAACGGTTACTGTGAATGGTGAGCGCTACAGAGCAATGATCAACGAGTTCTTTTTGCCGCAATTTGATGAATTGGGATTGGAAAACATGTGGTTCCAACAGGACGGTGCTATGGCACACACTGCATGTGCCACAACCGATATGCTGAGGGATGCATTTCCCGGGCGCCTAATCTCCCGTTTTGGCGATTTGCAGTGGCCAGCAAGACCGCTTGATTTGACCGCTGCAGACTTCTTTTTGTGTGGCTTTTTGAAGTCGCGGGTTTATGTCAACAAGCCTCAGACTCTTGCAGCTCTTAAAGATAATATCCGTAAACAGTGTGAGGACCTATCGCCGGAAGTTTTGGCCAATGTGATGGAAAATACTGTGAAAATGATTTACATCAGTACCTGCCTTGACAGCCTAACCTGATGGTGGATCAATTCCACGAAGTGAATTTTTCACGATTCACCACCGCCCCCGTGTGGCTTGCTAGGCTCACACAGGTAGCCATTCTTGTCATATGATTGCGGTCATATGAACAACTTCTTGTTGAGGAGTTCGGGCTTTCTTATCCCTCATGTATGCAATTTCCCAGCAATCAATGGAGGACAAGGCTTAATGAGTTGGTAGGTCGAAGCCCATTAAGAGCATCAGCCCTTAAACCAAGTCACCCGTCAATCATCACCACTGGTTCCTTACAGTACATGTATCTGTTGTATAGGCAACAGATCCTCGTGAGATTGTTAGTCCTCGAAAAAAGCCATCACCAAACAATTATCAAGGATACTAACACTCCCTTCCTGCGTTTTAGGTTTCAACCACAGCCAGAACGTTTCAGCCAAGGTAAGCACCTCAACCATGATCAGCCCGGGTCGAACCGCAAGCAGAACTTCCCGGGGGCCATGCTGATCCCCGTTCTGCCAATTTATACCCTTGGTAAGGGTTTCGGAAGCCAACACAACATAAGTCATGTGGCTTCCTAGAGTTTTGTTTGCCGCACCAAACGAGGGACCCCTTCCCCTCTTTTCCCCGAAAAACAGAGCGCCTAAGTTAGGAATATGCCAAGGCAAAACCTGTTCCCCGGGGGGGATGGAAAATACTATAAAACTGTGGCGGCGGCCATTTACATGACATCATATTCTCGACTTGATGTAAAAAAATTTAAAGGCCAAATAAAAATAACCCACAAAAAGAATCAAAGTTTTTAATAATCGGAAGGTTATTTTTGCGCCACCCTGTACAAATAAAATACACAATTAATGCTGGGAACACATCTGCGACGATCGACGAATATTTGGTCGCCAATATTTAACATCATCTGACTAAATGGGTTTTGAGACGGCCCAAATAGAAAGAGTGGGAAAGATGAAACAGTGACACAAGTAAAATTCAGGAATATTGCAAGATGGGGAAATTATTCTTCATCTAAGTATTACCCGGCCACTGATATTTTCGCATATTCCTCCACAGAATAGTGAAGTGTAGCACTCCTTTTTGTTTATAAGAGGAATATAGCGTAACAGATGACGCTGAGCATATTTTATTTAAATGCTGCTGAGCCTGAGCGAGAAACGGATATATTGACCGTAGCGAATTTCGTAGATACAATTATTTCCGATCAAATGTAATGCAGTCGCGCAATACTGCGAGAAAATTGTACTATCAAAGAAGTGTGATTTGGTCTCAGCTGAGTCTGTCACAGGTAAGTGGAGTGCCAGAGATAGAAACCACCCTGCAGTAAAGCGCAGGTAGTTCCAGCGTGGGTACAAAAAACGAACTTTTTAGTGAGTATACGCTATATGTGAAGACTGCTACAGTTCGAAGGTGGCAAACTCTGGGATGCGTGCGTAATGCTCTCCTTATCTATCTTAAAAAAATCTATAGGCTGGAATAAATATAAAACTCTATGGTATACAAACATGACTATATCACCATTTTGATACTTTAAAATAGTGAGAGCAGCTCTCCTTAAGCACTCTTTACGAACTGAAGGGCAAATTGGCTGCATATTATTGTAGTATTTTCGACAAAATTAATTTTTTATGGCAGGAAACAGGGAGTGTATTATATAATAATAGAAACATTCTGATCAATTGATCTTTATTAGTTTTGCAAAAAAAAAATATTTTATTTCTACTTTTTGTTTTGCTTATATGTAAATATTTATTCTTTCTCTCATTTGGATTAAAAGAATTTCCTAGATGTTGAACTTGCGACCTACATATGTATATTACAATTTTTTCGATAATATTTATTTAATTTCTTTCTTCTGCTCCTCTTTTCTTTGGCTTTGGCCAGTTTTCTTGCTATTAACCTTTGCCGTACCGGACTTGAAAAAGATAAAATTTTTGGAGAGGATTGTGCGGTTTCAGGTACACAAAACTTTAGTTGTGCGTGAATTTAAGCATCTTCTATTTTGTTTTCAAAAAGTTGTTTTGTTAACCAATCCAATACAAAATATCATAAACTAATTTAAATCATTATATTTAGTACCAATAAAAAAAATTATAAACGGCTTGTTTTCTATGTTTTATTCCAAACACATTTTTATATAAATATATGTTACAGTGCAATCTAAATAAGGGCGTAAAGCGAAACCCAATTTAACGCTTTGATTTTACGCTGCAGTAACTTAAAGTAACTTCAATAAGAACGTTAACGTTGTGTCATAAAGAGTTACTGTGCAAATTAAAAAACGCATCAAGCGTAATTTATCTGTCAAAAATCCTCGTGTGCATACAAAATATATAAGGCCAACAAAATAGTGCGACGTCAACGCTTTGCAATTGAAAAATCCAATTTTGACACAGCGTAAGAGAGAAAGCGAATTTAGGTTGCTCTGCAATGCTCACGAAGTAGAAATAATAAATACTGATAAAGTCGCTAAATTAGTCTGAAAGCACCTAAAGTGTGACTACTAATGGCCGCAAAAAAATTAGTAACATTTGTTTTGAAGCGAACTTTACCGAGAGACAATAAACCTTTCTCCCTTACACTCCAATTGCAAAGTGTTGACACAGCGCAATTTAGGCTGGTCTCATACATTTTGAAAGAGCATGAGCATTTTTGACAGATAAATTACGCTTGACGCGCTAATTTAAGTTGCACTGTTAAATATATATGAATATCTACATGATGGGACAAAATTAATCGCCTTATCGTGAGCGTTCGCAAATAGCATTAAATGTCATTTATATTTGACATTTGTGAGCTTGATAGCTACAGAATATAATAAATAAAAAAAACAAACAATTGAGGAACTTCTTACCCTACAAGGAATAATTGTGACGATTTTTTAAGCACGGTTTTCACACGAAGATTATCATGGGCCAAGAAGCATATTTCCATTTAAACGATTATGTCAATAAACAAAATCTATATTTGTGAAGCACTGAAAATTCGCGTGTGATGTATTAAAACCCCATTACATCGACTCAAGGCTACTGTGAGACGCGGACTTCATGCGGGAAGAGTGATTTGGTCCTATGTTTTTCTTTTGCTCAAGCCATCGGCAATACAGTTACTGGCGAATGCTACAGGGCCATGATAAGTGGCTTCTTACTGCCGGAATGGAATTCTGTCCTAACGCTAAGGCGTACACCAAACTAGGACACTCTACTTTCTGGGGCATAGGTAAGAAGTTCCTCATTTCTTGTAGAAAATAATACTCCAGAACTCCATGACTTATGTTGTGTTGGACTTTCCCAACTCTTACGAGTATCGAAGGTTAGGACTGCCAGAACGGGGATCAGCACACCCACCGGCTCTGCTTTGCAGATCTCTCTCTGCTGGTCCACGGTTGAGGTGCCTACCTTGGCTGAAACATTTTGTCTGTGGTTTAAACTTAAAATCGTAGGAAGGGGAATTATTTTGACTGATAAGTTTGGTGCATGCAGGTTTCCAGGAGCCAACAAACCCCCGAGGCTTGTTCGACTTACCAAAGCATTAAGCCTTGTCTTACATTTACTGTCTAGGAAATTACACACGGCAGGGATTAGAAGGACTAAACTCTTAAGCAAGGGATTTGTCCATATGGCTACAAACTTAAGGCAAGTTGGGGCCTGTGTGAGTGTTGAAAGCCACATGGGCGCAAGTGAATGGTGAATAATTCACCCAGTAGAATTGGTCCATCATCAGATTAAGCCAACAAGACAGTTGCTGATGTAAATCAATTTCACAATCTGCTGGAATTGCCCGGGTGGGGCTGGGGGTACATGTGGTTTCAACCGCACGTACAGCAGGAGTCTTAATGGATATTGTGAAGAAAGAATTTTAGTACAGATATGTATACGTTTAACATATATTAAATACAGCCGGCTTTTAGTCGCCGCCGACCTTATTTCCCCAGCTGCCGCTAACCGATAATTATGCGCAGGAATGGCGCTGTCATATCCGCATATATCAAATTTATAATATCATTTATAGCACATTCAAGAAGCTTTACAACCTATTTCAGTATCATAAATCTAAAGTATAAATATTTTCTGGAAAAAAGCCACCTCTGGTAAAGCAAAGGTTAATGCTGTTGACGACAGTAGAATTTAAAGTGAATGTAGGCAAACAGCCTGCCAAACGGCTCAAAATGTTGAATATTCTTTCTTATACATTTAAAAAGTACTTCATTTAATTACATGTATATGCTCTTTATTAAAAGAATGTGCTTTTCTGTTTTCGGCAAGTAAAAAATCTTTTAGTATTTCCTTTTAGTCTCCTTAAAAGGAATTAATGTTCATGCAAATGCGACAGTAAAATATTAGTCCTTCTGTTCATTTTGCATTTAGCCATCTTACAAGGCCGCAATGAAAACAAAATACACATACATACACATACATAACACAGGCTTACGCTCAATGACACCGGTTAAAAAATACACACAAACACTCTCTTGTTCAATGGCACCGGTTGAAAAGCACACGCACACACACACACTTGCACAGGAAGGCTATTACAAATATTAGTAAGAAAAAGGAAATTTTAAAGCTTATTTCTTTATGATGATGCCAGAGTAAATTTGTAAATGGGCTGCTCGTTTGTTCGCCAACGAGTTTCTCTTCATTAAACAACTTTAAATGAATATTGCTGGCAGAAGCAAACAACATCATTTACAGCAACAAAAGTAAAAGTAAAACAAGAAAAATTATGTACCAGAACTCTTGAAAATAATAAAATAACAAAAAACAAAATAAACTTTGTCTTTACTTTCCTTCATATTGTCCTTGTAAATAAATATTTAAAGAACTCTTGTTGATTGCAGTGTAATGAAGTATAGTGGTAGTAGTTGCTCTCTCTCTCTCCCTCTCCCTCTCCCTCTCCCTTGCTTTCACTCACTCTAGGGTGCTTAAATTTAAGTGAATTTTTTTGCTGGCTGCTGCGCTTATTGTCAATGTTTTATGGTTGACATTTCAATTTAAAAGATAATAATTATAAACGAGTTACCGAAGCGCCATTTAACCTGGACAAATACAAAATATTTGTATGTAGGTATGTAAGTCACATTATTGTACAAATACAAATAAACTAAAAAACACACACAAACACACAATTACACAAACCTGCAACAGCAATGTTGAGACCATCATTCATACATTGGAATGAAACTAAATTAAAATGTCAATATATAGAATTTTTGGCCAACATTTAGTTTTTCAAATACGCTGTTCAATCCATTATTAAACGTTGAAGTTTAAAAATATTTAAAGAGTTGTTGTTATCATTTGCTGGAAATTCTTTTACTAAATTCCTCATGGTGGCTTAGTTGATTTACGTAGATATATGTACATAGAGATCAAAAAATCAATATATTTATTTTCGTTTTATTTTAACTTTTAATTAGAAAAAACTTTTTTTTTGTTTTGTCTTTGACGCTACAGCAAATATATGTACTCGTACATGAAAAACTACTTAGAGTGTTGAACTATATATAGAATATTGCACTTTTCCACAATGACCGTTTAATAACTTGTTGTTGAATTGTTAAATGAAAAATTTTGCAAGCCAGTATTTTTACCATTTTAAAAATAAAATTTCAATTAGCTTTAAGGTCAGATTCAAGACGAAGTCATGACTATAGATGCCAGATAAATCTAGTTTAAAATCTTCAAATTCACGAAAAAAAAATCGTCAATATGATTATCGCATATCAAAAAATCGTTAGCAATTAAAATTTCTCGTTTTTGAATTATGTATTATTTTTTTAAGCATTTTTATTTATTGAATCTTCAAAATGAACTAACAATAAGTATTCAAATCTTAATACGCGAAGAGAAAAGACAACTTGAAATATGGTTGCAACAAACTTAGTATTTATTTTATAACATTATGCATTATTGTTAAAATCGTCGTGTAATCAACATAATTATAGTTTGTTTCTCTATAAATATTTTATTGTGTGCATTTCTGTAATTCTTTAGTTAACATCTATATATTTCAAAATAAAACAACGATAGCTTTTGTCACACCCAATACTAAAATAATTGTTTTTATCATCTTATCTTATTAAACGAGCAATTCTTGTTTATATATAAACATATATATTTGCAATTGGGTTCAATTGGGATGAGAATCAGTATCTATGGGTTTTTGGGGACGAGAAATCAATTTAAGTTCGTCTCGGGTCCGCAAAATCCATTTTCTCTCGGTTTTGACCCATTTTAGGTTTGGAACCACTTGTAATACTTTCATTGGTTCTCGAAAATGGCTTCAATGATTTTAATGAAAATTAGTATCTACGGTGTTTTAAGGATGGAAAATCGTCCCCGGTCCCGGGAAGACCCATTTTGTCTCGGTGTTTGCCCATTTGTAAAACTTTATTAGTTCTCGAAAACGGCTTTAACGATTTCAATAAAGATCAGTATCTAGGGGGGTTTTAAGGTCAAAAAAGCGATTTAGATTGTCTCCGGTCCCGAAAAACCCCCATTTTGTCCAGGTTTGCACCCATTTGTAAAACTTTTATTGGTTCTCGAAAACGGCTCTAACGCTTTTAATGAACTTTTAACTAGGGGTTTTTAAGGTGAAAAAAGCGATCTAGAATATCCAAGGTCCCATGTAGGCCCATTTTGTCCCTTTTCCCCTTGTAAATAGTACTGTGTAATCACTGCACGAAATTCCCTTTTTTCCATTTTTCAAGTAACACAAAAGTTGCGTACTTCAATCGACTAGAACAAATATATTAATCGTTGAATTTGGTTGAACTTTTAATAGCTGACTTTCAACAGATCGTGTTTGAGTTGTCATCTAGCGTTAGGTGGCTTCAAGATCAATCCGCCCTCGTACAGTATTATTTTCCTAATACATGATTTGATAGTTCCATCACCACACTTTCTGATGCGGGCATATTGCCTATCTTGTCTTCACCGATATATCGCTCCTTTATTGCAACATAGTCCTATCTCAAAAAATGATATTTTCGAGTTAACAATGTAGAATTGTTAACAGTACTACCTTTTATATTGTGCCAACAATTTATTCAAATTATTTTTAAACTATTCCCTTTAGGAGATATTTTCTAAAAAAAAAAAATTCTAAGACTTGTATGCAAACTAAGAATTTGAAATGTGTTTTTCTCGAAGCAAGCTTTTTTGCGTTATGACTATGTTGCAATAAAGGAGCGATATATTTTGAACTGGCTACAGTTCAAAATGACCCCGACACAGTTTATAATATATTTGTTTTAAGTATGACGAGTTGTTTAGTATAAATGACGAGTATTGTGCCATATGGCTTGAAAAGCCAATAACTTATCAGTTTATCGTAAGCGGTTTAGAGCAAACAGTTCTATCGTCCGCCTAATTTTTGTGCCTGAAGCCATTTTCAAGTATTTAACAACATCATGTTGACAAATATTCGCGCCACTACGTATAAACAACAAATCTCATTATTAATAATATACCATCATATTAAGTATACGCCACACACGCAGATCCCTTACAAAACCACAAGCTAAACTATTTGTGTTGTGCGAGTACACACATATATATATCATATTTAAAATGCCACACAATTATTGTCAGCGTATTTGTGAACAACTTTATTATGAAATTTAGATGTGCCATGTGTTAACCTTTCAACAATAAACCACCGATTTTCGAATGACTGCAAACAATTACAAATTAATTTCAAACTATCAATGTTAACAACAAAGTTATTTTTAACATCAATGTAAATTTGACTTTTGCAATGAAATTATTTCAAAAAAACAAAGAGGGAAAAAATAGTAGAAAAAACTTTTTAATGTATTGAAATTTGCAGCTAGCTTTTGTTTAGAATGATGTAATTTGGTTGTTTTGCTTTGTTTGGTTTTATTTTTCATTTGTTATTACTCTGTGCTGGCATTGTTCAATACATTAATCTTTGTAAACCGCAATTATGTCCAGAATTTAAGTTGAAAAGAATTCCAGTTTTATGAGCTGCTGTTTTATTCATTTCATTTTGAAATAATTTATATAAAAATTTTATTGTAAAATTATTTATTGTAACCACAAAACAGAAAACAAAAATTTACTGAAATCATATAAACAACAAATCAAAATATTTATTTTAAACAGCAGGAGGGCACAAACAAATTTTTCTCCCATCAGCAAAAAATGAATAAAGTAAGCCGGAGGAAAAGTTTTCAAGAGGCAAATTTTATTAACAGCTGTCAATATTACATTAAAGGATTATTTAAGCTTAAAAACAAATCACACAAAAAAAAAAAAACTTGCCAAAAATTTCCATTTTAAAGTTCATAACTCTTTTGGTCAACAAAATTCCATAATAATAAAGCCTCTGCCAATTTTATTTCAATTAATTTTAAAATAAAATAAATTTAAAGCTCTTGCTTGCACTTATCACAACTACACATGTGCCATTCATTTAAAAAGGACAATATATGTATTTATACGAATGTAAAATATTTATATTTACCAAAAACATCTAAAGTCACTTTAAACAAAAAGAGCATAAAAAATATATATACATATATACATATGTATATTTTTATGAACCAACGTATTGTTATTGCTAAATAGAAACACACAACAAAAAGTGAAACCACAACAATCATTGTCAAATAGCAAATCTATGCGCTAATACACACTGACAGATGGCTCATACATTTTTTATCATACAAACATGTTAAAATATTCGCAGCAACCAAACACTCGCACTTAGTAGAACATGAATTCGTGTTGGAAACAAAAACTGCTGGAAGTTTTTCTAGCAAAAATGTTTTTTAAATACATCATTTTTTTTTTTAAGTAAAAGAAATTCAAACAATTGAGATTTGAAAAAAATAACACTAGAAAATATTGGATTCATGAGGTTTTTTCTGCTTAAGAAGTCATAAATTACCCAGCTGGTGTAATCTGCACGTTTTATTCTGCTTTGGCAAATACCCAGCGGTGAACAGTACATCTCTTAAATGATGTGTGCAACCAGCGATGACTCAAATTTGACATTTCTTTCTGTAAAATAAGATTGAAAAAATATGCCCTCAAAATTAAGCTTTTTCAGATTAGTATTCTAATAAATAGCATGTGAATTATTTTCAATTATGAATTTTTATTTCTTTCCTAATATGAATCTTGAAACAATTTTTACCTCTTAAATACAAAACATACATACGTGAGCAAAAAAAAAAACAACTTGTACACTCTGAAAAGTAAACCCCTTTTTAATTTAATTTAACATGGTGTTATATATTTCTAATATTTTTTACATGCAAACCGAGGAAGTTCTATCCTCTATTAAATGTGTGTTTAAAATTCCCATTTACACTGATCCCCTAAAAGATATTGCTGAAAATGAGTTTGGTGGTAACACTCCTATGCCAAAAAAAATTTGTACACATGGTGCTTTGCAGCGAAAAAATATCCGTTATAAACTCTTTAAAAAAAAGTTATTAGGATCGTAGTAAGCAAATCTATAAATTGTGTCAGTTCAGTCTACTTTTGTGCTCGAAAAATAGTAAAGGACATGGTGAAAAAACAAATTCCAAAAGACTTAAAAGAGATAATTCTAAAACTGTGCGTGAAATTCGAAAAATAGTGAGTAAACCTTATTTTACGGTCCATTACGTTGTTAAAACTTTCTAAAAGCATGAATCTGTGGAGAGACCTAGTGGAGGTGGGGGTCCAAAAAAATTAAATGCCTTCAAATTCAACGAAAAGTTTTAAATTGTGTAAGAAAGGACCCGAAAATTTCCGCCGTGAAGATTACAAATGACCTGAAGAACGCAAAAACAGTGGATGCGACTCCTCAGACAACTGTGAAATTGATTTACATCAGCACCTGCCTTTACGGCCTAATCTGATGGTGGACCAATTCCACGAGTGAATTATTCACGATTCACCAGCGCCCCTGTGTAGCTGACTAAGCTCACAAAAGTAGCAATTCTTACCAAACAGCAACTTCTTGTTAAGCAGTTTGCGCCTTCTAATCCCTCCTGTATGCAATTTCCCAGCAATCAATGGAAGACAAGGCTTAATGAGTTGGTAGGCCGAAGCATCAGCCCTTAAACTAACTCACCCGTTAACCATCACCACTAGTTCCTTACAGTACATGTATCTGTTGTAAAGGCAACAGATCCTCGGGAAGTTTTTAGTCCCCGAAAAAAGTACACACCAAACAATTATCAAGGATACTAACACTCCCTTCTTGCGTTTTAGGCTTCAAGCACAGCCAGAGCGTTTAAGCCAAGGTAGTCACCTCAACCAAGATCACCTCAACATTGATCCCCGTTCTGCCAATTTAAACCTTTGGTAAGGATTTCGAAAGCCAACACAACATAAAACGAGCGGCTTCTTATAGTTTTATTTGCTACAAGAAACTGGGGACTTCTTCCCCTCTTTACCCGAAAAACAGAGTGCCCTAGTTAAGAATACGCCAAGGCAAAACCTGTTCCCCGGGCGTTAAATCCTCAGACAGTGAGAATCTTTCTCCATTCCCAAGATTTAAAAGCCTATGCAGCTCGCTTACAAAGATGGTTCACAGATAAATCTAAATTCAATATATTTGAAAGCGATGGGCGTAAACCTGTTTGGAGAAAGGTAGGGGGAGCACTCGATCCTCGCAATATTCTTCATACGATCAAGCACGATGGAGGCAATGTTATGGTTTGGAGCTATATGAGTGCTAATGGAATAGGTAATATCGTTTTTATTGAGGGTATTATGAACAAAACAGTGTACTTAAATATTCTAAAAAATAATTTGAGGCAATCTGCTCAAAAAACGGGCTTAGATGGTGGATTTTTCTTCATGCAAGATAATGATCCAAAATATTCTGCCGTCGTTGTTAAGGAATGGTTGCACTATAACACAAAAAAAGTTGTATTACTTTTTCACTTCACTCTGTGTATTACTATTAACAATAAAGTAATACCTCAACACAATGAATTCAAATACCTCGGTATTCATCTTGACCGTAGACTAACATGGAAGTCGCACATCGAGGCAAAAGTAACGCAGATGAAATTGAAAGCAGTGCAAATTAACTGGCTACTAGGCAGAAATTCGACCTTGAAGCTTGATTGTAATCTTTTGCTTCACAACTCGATTCTAAAGCCAATATGGTGCTATGGGATTCAGTTATGGGGCACAGCCTCGGCATCCAACATTGAAAAAATACAAAGAAGTCAAAATAGAATTCTCCGTAGAATTACAGATGCTCCATGGTACGTTAAAAACTCACGAATCCACGCAGATATGAACGTACCTTTTGTGAAATCTGAATTTGTGAAGTACGCGACAAGATATATTAACAAACTTGAATTCCATCCAAATCCTCTTGCAGTTATTATTCTTAACTTTGGTGGTCATACCCGTCTGAGAAGGAGGGATACTTTGGCTACCATTAGAGCTCTAAACAGATGACTGAATTCTGAAATAATATTCGCATAAAAATAAATTTTTGTCCAGCACTGGCAGGACTTTAATCACAATTTTTTTTTTAGTATTAAGATTTGAATACTTATTGTCATTACATTTTTTTATGTAGATTCAATAAATAAAATACTGAAGTTAAAAAAAAAAAAAAAAAAAACTGTGTAAACATAAACAACTTTTGATATCGTTGGTCGTTTGAAACAAACAATTATAACCTGCTCTAGGGATGCCACCCAGTTAATTGCACCATGTTCCTTGGATGAAGACATTAGTCTCTCGCTTACTTTGTGTACATGTGAAAGGCGCTCACTGCACAAATGTGGCAATGTATTGGAAAATGTAAACTAGGTTCGTATATGAGATCTTCTACATTACTGTATTACATGCGTGCCTTTGAAAATCACTTAAATAATCAAAATTTTCACTGCTGGGTAGCAAGTGCCTGTTATGTATTTCGCGTAACCAAAGAAATTTTTAAAGACAATAAGCAATAATGTATATTGTGTGGTACTTTCTGTTAAAATATTTGAAAATCGGTTTGGCACAAATTGTTGTAGTGAGTAAAGAACCAAACCAAACATCCATGTTGGGTATTCTGAACATAAACAACAATAATATGGACCTGACAATAGCTTGTATGCATATATGGTTGATCATAATAATTATTCAATTAATCCTGACAATTTAAAATTTTTTTTCAAAATAAGGTAAAAATATTAAAGTTAGATAAAACAATGCTATAAATGTTTCCTATAACACAAGTACTGCTTTGGAATATAAAGGGTATCCAAAATAAAGTTATTTTATCAATTTTAATAAAAAAAAATTATTTCAGTCAATTATAAATAGGTTCCAGTTAACAATAAGGTCAAGTGACCACCCATTAGGGTAAAGATGGAAAAGGCTGCTAAAAATTAAAAGTATTGCAGAAAACATGGCAGCAAAGTTACAATGACACCTCAATTTTAGAAACCTTTTTGCGGAAAGGGGAGAAAAAATAAAAATACACGTATATCAGCGATTTTCATGTATAGAATTTGTTTTATACCACAAACCCCAAAGACACATACGAAGGCATGGAATTAATATTACAGCTGATAAATATGCATAAATATGGATTACTCATGGGTATTAAGTGGATTTCCAACTCACCAGTGCTTTTTGCGCACATAGGAAGGTCGCAAAAGAGATCAGCATTACACTGAATTTAAGTGGAAGCCGCGTACTTGCTACCAAATAGGCGTAGAAAGTATAGAGAATCTACCATTGGTGCAGCCATCTCAAATCATTTTGCCACCACTACACATTAAGCTCTGTTTCGTATCAAATTCTGTTAAAAAACTCGATTGTGGGGGCGAGGCGATTGCAAGTTTGCGCAAAATTTTTCGAAAATTGAGCGGCGAAAAGATTCATGCAGGTATTTTTTAAGAGGCTTTAAGAAATGTATGATATAAGGTGTTTTCAATGGTCCGCAGATATAAAAAATAGTTGCAAGTTATGAATTTTTATCTAAATTAAATGCTATAGAACAACGTGCTTGGAAAGCCACAGTTGCCGTTAATGAGCAGTTTTTTGGCAACAAACGAGCTGCCAATTACAAAAATATTGTCGCAGAAATTGTTTCGGCATATGGCGAAATAGGCATATTAAAGTCGCTAAAGATCCATTTCCTTCACCATCATTTAGACTTTTTTCCCTGATGATTAAGGAGCTTGCAGCAATGAGCATGGCAAAAGGTTCCATCAGGACATTGCGGCTATTAAAAAGCGCTTTAAATGGCTAGATATGCTTGGCGAATACTGTTGGTCTATTCGACGCGATGGTGACACAAAGGCTTACTAACGCAAGAATAAAAGACCGAATTTAACAGCGTTAAAATTTTTAATGTAAAAATTTTCAATGTTAATTTACCAAAATTAATAAAAAAAAAATCGGGTTTTTAAGGAACGGAAACCGTTACAAAAAACCGATAACCAATTAAAACAAAAAGCAAGAAAATCTGAGAATTGGTAAAAAATCTATTTTTTTAAGCTTTACGTAATACAGATATTTCCACGAGTCTGCCTGCAAAAATTGGATCACGGAAAAAGGGTTTAAAACTTATCAAAAGTATTTCACACAGACAGACAGATGGACACTACGACCTTTATAAAGGGAGGTTAAATTTCAAGGGCCGATGTTGATTTTGAATAAAACACAAACTATTTAGGAAATTATTGTAATTTTATTTTATTATGATATATTGGTATTATTCAATTATGTATGGAATAAAATATCGGGCAAATGGGCGCCGTGACCACGGCGGCACACCTCCATCCAATGGTCCAAATTTTCGATGACCCTGAGGCATAATGGAGGTTCTATGCCGTTAATGTGCCGAATTTTCTCATCCTTTAGCTGTTGAATTGTTGCTGGCTTATCGACGTACACCTTTTCTTTCAAATAACCCCAAAGAAAAAAGTCCAACGGTGTCAAATCACATGATCTTGGCGGCCAATTGACATTGCCATTACGTGAGATAACACGGCCATTGAATTTGTTGCGCAAAATAGCAATTGTTTCGTTAGCTGTGTGGCAAGTGGCACCGTCCTGTTAACACCACATACCGGCCATATCGGTGTTATATATTAGAAAGCTAAATATAGTGTTGGACCAATTTAAAAAACATCCTTTAAACAAAAATCCCTAAATAATAATTTTGAAATCGGTTCCAATTCACTCTTATGTTTAAAACATATCTATTTCTGTTTTAAAAGAGGTTTTATCTGTAATACTTACATTTCACATCAAATCCCCATCATACATCCTTTTCATTAGTACTTACAAAATTAAACTCTAAATTCAAAACCTTTCTTTTTAATTAGAAACGCTTATCACTGAAAATTAAGTAAAAAAAAAAAGTACTTAACCCTGTTAACATAAAATGATTTTTTCATTGTCAAAATTTATTTATCACGAACTCAAACCAAAAACATTAATTTGCACCTGCATCCAAATCTGCTCGCATTTTTTCTATGAGACTGTTTGAATGAATGACTTGCTAAGAACGTCTGTATGTCTGTCTGTATGTGTGTGGGTTCGCCGCCTTTGTACAACTGTCTTAATTATACGTACTATTTCCCTTTTCTCTTCTATTTACATCTTTTTCATCCGCATTCACATAAATTTTAGACATACGAAAGCCTTCCATTCTGTTGTGAAACAGACACTTAAACCACACAACTCATCGGTGCAATTAACTAAACCAGCTTAATGGCAATAATGTTGGAGTACTTTTGGGGGAAGGAAAGCGCCAACTGTAATGAGAAAAATAACGTAATAAAAAAATGTACTGGAAGCTAGTTTTAATTCAGAATTTTTAATACACAGAAAATTAATATGCACGAAATAAATATAGCTAAAGAAAAAACTAAAAAATACGCTTCAATATTAAACTAATTGCCCATATAACCAGATAATTATCCGTATAATGCGTTCCGAGTTTTTTTTGGAATTCCCAAAATTGGCTTCAGGAATCGCCAAAATCCCCAACTTTCCTTTGTTTTTCTCTATAAATTTAATGATCGTTAATAGTTCAGATACACGTTCCACGGCCAAAACGAATATAAAACCCCGGTTTCGATTCGGTTAGCAAAGCGGTACCGAGTTTTTTGAGAATTCCTGAAGTCAGCTTCAAGACACGTCAAAATCCACACACTTCCTCAAATTTCTCACTGAAACGAATGATAGTTTATAGTTCGGATGCATGTTCCACGGCAAAAATGCGCGCCGAATGTGAAAACCGGTTCCAAATCGGTTAGCGAAATGCTTTCAAATTTACGAGATTAACTAGTTGTGAGTTCGAGTCCAACTTCAGTCAAGAAGAAGGATTATTTTTAATTATAACAATAATTGCTGTGAAACAATAAGACCAAAGAAGAACAGAAAAAATAATTGAATACCATTAGCTGGGGGACAACTAGGTGTTTCGTAGTCGCTACACTACTCATCAGCACCCACTGGGATTCGAACTCGGGATCATGTGAACATGATGTATTTTTAATACGGCCGCTTTAACCACTTCAGCCACCGAGCTCTTTAATTATTCTTACGTTAATGTTTGCCACATATTGATCACATATATGCAATTGTTATAACCCCAGCTTTCAAATTTGTTTGCAAGTTCCCAAAATCAGCTTCGTGAATCCCCAAAATACCCCCACTTCCCCGGCATCTATACGACATATCCACTTTTCGCACTAAAGCCTATCCACATATGTAATAATCAATCATATGGCATTTCGAGTATTCTATACAAATAAATATACAAGTGAAACTGAAATAGGCGTTTTAAAAATCAATAAAACTTTTGTCTGAACAAAAAAAAAATTTCTAAAAGAAATATTTTTTTTATCTTGGACTAGTACTCAGGGGACGACCCCTACATATGCAATGCATTATAAACCTCAAAATCCACATTGTGTGTAGAGACTTCCCGACTCGCTTTGTGTGAAGATCATTCAAATGGTGTTAGAGGATGAAAACGTCTTGAATTGCATTTTATGTCTGACGAGGCATATTTTGATTTAAGCGGCAAAGTTAACAAACAAAATTGCCGAATATGGACTAATTCTAACCCACAGATACTTCATCAGATGCATTTACACACACTTCGCAGTTTCTTCAAGACTCATTGTCGGGCCTTACTTTTTCGAAGAAAACGGTCTTAGTGTTACGGTTAGTGGAGACCGTTACTTAAAGATGTTGAAAGAAGTTTTCTTTTCAGAATTACACCAAAAAGGAGTTCTTTTCAACTCTATTTAGTTTCCATAATACGGAGCAACTTGTCACATAGCCACGCCTGTTCCGACAGAGTTGAGACAAAAATTTCCCAATAAACTGATTTCAAGAAACTTCACATTCCGTTGGCCACCCGGGTCTCCTGACCCGATTTTTTTATTTTATTTTGTTTTTTTTTTTTTGTGTGGTGCTATTTCAAACAAGAAATTTAAAATAGAAACCCAACAAATTTGAATGATTTAAAGCAATCCATTTGAACGGTAATTAAGACAATTCCCGCTGCAACATTCCAGGCAATAATGAATAATTTTTTGATAAGATGGTGCACATGTCTCACAGATTTTCAAAACTTCATAAGTAGTGTAACAACTACGAAACAGCTAGTTGTCCCCCTGCTAAAGATTTGATTATTATTTTTCTTGTCTTCTTCAATCAATAATTATTGATCACAGCAAATTTGTATTGTAAAGAAATCCTTCTTAAGACAAAACTTAAGAAAGGAAAAACCCTGAACCAAAAAAAATTTTAATTTAAAAAATTATAAAAAGTTTAACTAAAATTTAACAAACTTCATGAACTACTTTAATAAAAATATATTATATTTCAAATACATTGCTAAAATATATATTTCATAAACTTTAGAAAAAGTTATTTGAGTTTCTTAAGGCAGCAAATATGCTCAGCCACCTTGTAGATAAAATATTTTTCATGAATACGCCCATTAGTATTCCTTCCCATATTTATTGCTTATTCAAATTCTGTTAGTAAATGCTTCAACATTTAACACATCCACTCGTTATTAATGAACAGGGCATACAGTCATCGCATTAACTGACGTAGTATTTACTCTTTGCTAAGTGCTCGTAACTGCTCGTGCAACCCAAATGTGAATTCATTCAGAGAAATTATTTCTTCTAAGAAGCCTTTTTTTTAATATGAAATCTTAATTTCTAAAGAAACGATTTTATAATGACGTTATGTATAGTTGATTGAAGTAAGAAAATGCATATTGAAAAAGGATTATATATGCTTAAGCCAATTAAGAATTAATACTATTAAAAGCTAGAAGCAGTAATAAATATTTTAATTGAAATAAACAACACTAAAGAAAACTAATTGCTGGCAAACAAGTCATACTCGTGCATGTATACATACCAAAAAATGTTGTTACATTTATTTCGTATGTTGACTGGGTTACTGGTTTTGGATTCTAACAAACAACATTAGTTAATTTTTTTAACTGTTCACGAGTGAACAGTGAGTGAACTTGTGTGTGAAGGTATGGGTGGGTGTGTTTGTATGCACGCGAGTAGGCTCACTTATGACTGCATGTTTATGACTGAATTGCAAATTGATATAAAAGAAACGCAACATTTAAATTGTGTGTGTGTATGTGCGAGTGTATGTAATAACGTAGCTAGTGTGTTCAACATTTATTTTTTTTTTTACATTTTCCACAATGTGTGGCATTAAATTCGCAGCAAAATTTTCTATTAAAGTATGTAAGTTCAGGGTGGCCCAAAACAGACTGAAGGATTAAAAATAGTTATATCTTTTTTGTGTTTAATAATTTTTTTTTTTTGTCTTTTGTAGATTATTTACTGGTTTTTGGAGATAAATCATGGCTACATATGATGTGCAGAAACGCGTCAAAATCATTGAATTTTTTTATTCTTCTGGAAGGTTATTAATTACAACTCAACGAAATTATTGTCGTCATTTTAATGTCTGAACAGCACCCAGTGACAACATGATTAGGAACTTAGTCTCCCGTTTTGAGGAACATGGAAGAGTGTCAGATCTTCCAGGAAGAGGAAGAGGTCGATCTGTGCGTAATGAAGCAGTTGTGGAGGCTGTACGGCAGAGTGTAAACGAAGATCCATCTGTCTCAACTCGTTGTCGTTCTGCTCAATTGGGAATCTTCAGAACATACCTGCAAAGAATTGCGGGTACAGCAACTGCTTCCCCAAGATCATCAGGCACGCCTGCAATATGCTATTCGTTTTAGTTTAGCCAGAGAAAATTATAACTTTTTAAACAATCTTATAATGAGCGATGAAGCTCATTTCCACTTAAATGGCTATGTTAACAAACAAAATTGTAGATTTTGGGGCACTCACAGTCTTAAGGCATTATATCAGCGTGAATTACACCCCGCCAGATGTACTGTTTGGTGCGGTGTTATGGCTAATAAAATTATCGGTCCATATTTTTTCGAAGATGTGGATGGTCAACCAGAAACGGCTAACGGGGCTCTGTATAGGACTATGAAAATTTTTTGCGTCCACATGTTGAGAATAATCAAAACATATGGTTCCAGCAAGATGGAGCAACTGCGCATACAGCAAGAGCGACAATGGAACTTCTTCATAACATTTTGGTGAACGAATAATTTCCAGAAATTGTGATTTTGCTTGGCCTCCACGTTCACCAGATTTGACTGCTCCAGATTTTTTTTGTAGGACTATTTGAAAGGAGTTGTGTATATCAATAAACCCCAAACAATTCAAGAGCTTAAGCAGAACATTCAAGCAGAAATAAGGAACTTGGAACCAAAAACTCTACGGGCAGTAATGGAAAATGCGGTTAAAAGAGCCAATTTATGTTTGCAAGAAAATGGACACCATTTGAGAGATGTTATATTTCACACTTAGATCTAAAAAATTTTCATGAATTAAATATTTAAAAGCATAAAAAAAAAATTAATAAAAAATAAAAACAAAAAAAAATATAGTTATTTTTAATCCTTCAGTCTTTTTTGGGCCCCCTGCATATATTTTAGTACTTTTGTAAATAAAATCACAAGAAATAAACATTAAAGGGAGTCTCAAATTAAATATTTAATAAAATCGACGAGTATATTAATTCTTCGGTCCTTTTATCGTTCAGTTACAGTGTACCCTCATGTAACGGCCACGTCTCTTGAGCAGACAGTCCTTTCATAACCGGGCGCGGACTTCATTAACCAAAAACAAAATTTTAAAGAGATCTTATTTTCCCATAACTCGATTTTCCCATAAATGGTAATGGAATACACCATTTACTCTTTTTCATACTCGTGCAGATTTTGTTTACTCAATAATACGCAACATAACAAAGGCGATTCACTTAAATAAGCACAGCTTTTTGATTTGAATGTAGTACATATATCAATACACAATACATTTCCAGTTGTACTCGTATATTGTATCGCTATGCTTAAAGAAGTCTTGACTATTAAAGTTCAGTTAGACGTGACTTGGCCATAATGAATTAGCCATAGCAACAAAAATAATCATAGTAATACTTTTTAGTCGATTAGTGTTGCCATAACCATAAACACCCAACAAACACTTAGGTTTGATTTCAAATTGATAGTGATTTGAAATCATATGATTTCTCAACCGAAAAGCATTAATCGGCAACTCTGTAGAACAAATAAGCAACACAGCAATATACAAAAATTTAGGAAGCTGATTACAGCTGCGGCATAAAACCAATATTCATTTGATTGTGGTTATGGCGTTATCGCTATGGCAGAAATAATCGATTACATTGCCACCCACAAGGTCCCCCCAGAGAACAGGTTTTGCCTTGGCGTATTTCATACCAGGGTTTGTCTGTATAATAAATAAAACTCTAGGAAGCCGCATGACTCATGTTGTGTTGGCTTCCGAAACCCTTATCAAAGCAAAACGGAGATCAGCGTGCCCTCGGCATGCTGACCTGCTTGCAGTTCAACCCGGGCTGATCATGGTTGAGGTTGTAACGCTCAAAGTCGGCGGCCTCGTTTTGGAGCAACACACGTGAAGTAGTGTTCCCGTTTTTTTCATATATTTCTATTTATTTAGTTATTCATTTAATTATTCCAATTATTATTAACGCAAGAAGCGTTGTTATATTTACTTTTGAATTAATAATTAATTTAGTGCAATAAGTTACATGTAATGTAGGTTAAATTATTTCTAAGTTTGAAAATTTTATTTAAAATTAACGGTCAGTGTAGATGGCACCACCACACAATGAATAAATATCAACCATGAGACAATGTTTGCTAAACACAGCCGCACATATGGTTGCGCGTAGGTGTGCTCATCGTAGAGTATAAAAGCACGAGCATCAGCATATTCGGGGCAGTTTGGCAATTGGACGGCCTGCAGGTAAGAAGTGCCTTGAAGAAGAGTTTTTAATTCTAATTCAAAGCATATAGTTTTTTTGAGTGCCCGTAGCCATAGCAAAGTACCAATAAGGGGTAGTGAGGAGTTCTTAATTCCTAACATTTTACTCTGAAGTGGTTCATCTTTGTCATTTGCCTCATCGTCAGGTTGGTATTCGAGGGAGAGTTTTGAATTCTCCTGAGAACAGTTTGCCAACGTTGGAGGGAGACGGAGAGTGAAGGTGTTATTAATACCTTCACCATCCGCCAGAGGAGTTTTTAATTCCACGCCAGCCAGTGGGGAAGCGAGTGCGTCCGGGCAGGAGTTTTAAATTCCTCCATAGCAGACCGCAACCCCCCTCCAACGTCAGCCGTATGAGGTGCCACTGCCGCATGTGACCAAACACATAAGGAATATTTTGTATTAGTTTCTTTAAATAAAGAAACCACACTGAAGACTAATTCTTTGTTTTCTTTATTTTTTATTTCTTTTATTGAAATGACCCTGGACCACGCTGAGTTATGCCAGCATAAAGCGTAAGTGTCGTTACAAGGTTCCTTGGCTGGCACGTTTTGGCTGTGGTTTAAACCTAAAAATGTAGAAAAGGGGAGTTAGTATCCCTGATAATTGTTTAGTGCGGGGCTTTCCTTACAGTATAGATACCCGTGCTGTAACCAGTGGTAATGGTTAGACGGATGAGTTGGTATAAAGGCTGATGCTGCTAGTGGCCCTCGGCTTACCAACTCATTAAGCCTTGGCTTCCATTGATTGCTGGGAAATTGCATATAGGAGGGTTAATTTAAGGGCTGATACTGCTAGTGGCCTTTGGCTTACCAACTCATTAAGCGTTGTCTTCCATTGATTGCTGGGAAGTTATATACAGGAGGGATTAGAAGGCTCGAATTTCATGAACAAGGGGTTGCCTATATGGCTACATACATACGGCAAGAATTGCTACCTGTGTGTCCCTGGTAAGCCACATGGCAGTGCTGATGAATCGTGAATAATTCACTGCGTGGAATTGGCCGTAAAGTCAGGTGTAAGTTTTTTTCACTACTGCCACCCATAAGGTCGCCCCGGGGAACAGGGTTTTGCCTTAGCGTAGAGCAAATCAGGGCATTCTTATTTCTAGAACATAGAGGGGAAGGAGTCCTCCATATGTTGTAGCAATCAAAACTCTAGAAAATTGCATTACTTATGTTGTGCTAAGGATTTCGGAAATCCTTACCAGGGGCTAAAATTGGCAGAACGGGGATCAGCAAAGCTCCTGGGAGTTTCTGCCTTGCAGATCTCTCGCTGCTGATCATGGTTGAGGTGCAGAAAGGAAGAGTAAGTATCCCTGATAATTGTGGTGCATGGGTGGTTTTCGGGGGGTCACAACTCCGAGGTACTGTTGTCTTCCAACCTTTACCTGTATGTTAAGGTACTAGGAGTGATGGTAAGGAGGGGTAAGTTGATTAAGGGCTGATGCTCTTTATGAGCTTCGGCATACCAACTCATTACGCCTTGTCTGTATACAATTTCCATTATTGGGAAATTGTATACAGTAGGAATTAGAAAACCCGAACTCCTAAGCAAGGCATTCGCCTATAAGGCTACAAAGTTAGAGTGCAAAGTTGCGACCTGTGTGAGCCTGGTAAGCCTGACGGGAGCGCTAGTGAACAGTGAATAATTCACTGTGTGGCTTTGGTCCATCATCAGACCAGGGCGTAAAGGCGGGTGCTGATGTAAACCAATTTTACAGTTGCCCCCCATAAGATTGGCTGTTTTCTATTGTTATGGATAATTCACATCTAACTGAACCTTTAGAGACAAAGCTAATGTCATTAAAATTCAAAAAAATTTTAAACTTTCTGTACGTGAACAAGGCAGCTTTAACAGGTAGTGGCAGAATTACAATAAACACAACATCAAAAAACATCACATATATTTTATTGGTAGAAATTACGATTTCAAAATTTTGTTTTCTTTATCTTGGACCAGTGCTCAGAGGATAACCCCCTTCAGAGAGAGTACACTGTATAAAATTATTGAAGCGTCAGATCTTCAGAAAGTTGTTTTTTATATAAAAAAAAGTATTGACAATACAATTTACTATCAATATTGCGCTAACAAATTGAGTGCAAAATATTATAAATAACTTATATCGTTTAACCTCTTTTATATAAAAAAAATTTCTAAAGAATCTGCAAAATTTAGATAGATCTAAATATATATAACTCAAAGGCGACTGATTAACATAGTCCAAACCACTGGAGGGATCGGGCTGAAATTTGACTTGAAGGTAGATGTTATAACGTAGGCTTCCGCTAAGAAAGGGTTCTGATTAATTCTACCGACCGGGCTGAAACTTTGAATGCATGAAACTATTTTGATAAATTCCATCCCTAAGGGGATAAAATAAGGGATGTAAGTTTGTATAAATTAGTAATAATACATCTTAATGTAAGTGAAACCCCGGGCAAAAGCTAATATAGAATAATTTTGCAAGTTCCCTGAATATTAATAAAAACAGTTTTCTTTTTCAATTCCCAATAATTTATTTAGAACATTGAATATAAAGTTGAAGGTTTGAGAATATCTTTCAAAGGTCCCCAAGTTTACTGATGATAAGGATAGCTCCTATGAAATGTCGCATTTAGACAACTAGGAAACATAGGCAAACAAGCTGTTTATGATTTCTTGTTTGGTATCAGTATTAGAAGCTAATGAAGTGAATAAACTCAATTGCTTAAACCTTGTCAACTTTTTTATAAAAAAAACAAGCGATTTCGAATTTGTTAATTATGAGAAAAAGAAAATACATGCCGTTAGTCTCATGTAGAAAGGCCCTAACTCGCATTTTCCCTGAATCGAACTTTTTTAGGGAATTTACTACGTTTCACATAAATTAACAGCATCACAAAAATTGCTTTTACAAGCAATTGAACAAAAAAATTACTTGTGGATGAACATAGGTATACAGTTTCCATTATGGTTTCCCTTCTCCTGTAAAATTGCTATTATGTTTGTTAGGACCTTTCTACATGAGGCCAACGATATATTTTATTACAATTTTTTTAAGTTTATTAAAGTTTACACTTCACTTATTGCGCAATATAAAACAGAAAATTTTTTGCTGTAAAATAAATATTTAATTTCTCTTAAGGTTTCTCTGTAAGATTAATAAATTAATACATAAATAAGCACTTGTACAAAAGCAAGTCAAAAAAAAATCAACTACTCGTACTTAAGAAAAACTGACGGCACTAATTGCACTCGCACTCATACTTACACTTGCATAATCAGGTACCTCGCCGCAGAAACCGCATCGTGATTACTTGAACATAAACGCATGTGGCTTTAATTCATGTTGAGCAAAAATCTTGTCAAATGCTGTTCCACAGCACCTGTTCATACAGAAAAAGCACTCGTTACATTTTCGCATTCTCCTTCATCCGCTTGCTTAAAAAAGGAAAAAACAAAAACAAAAAACTAAACGTGTAGGCACAAAACACATGCACAAGTACACGCACAACTGCAAAACACAACAAAGTTGAATCTGCCAATGTAATGCGGCATTAATCTCAATTATAACAAGTACACAATTTTGCAATGAGCCGTGCACTCAAAGAACAGCACTCTCTGAGACACTCACGTGTATTCTCATAAAGGAGATGTGAAAGGCAAAGGCAGATGTATGTATCAAGGAGCTAAAGAAAAAGGAAATAGAAAAAGGAAAAGAGGCAGACTTAAGGATGCATGCAACCACCAAAGGAAGGAAAGATGGTAGGAAACACGTCAGGAGCTTATTCTGCTGATGATGTTGTGTGGTTAAGCTTGCTAACAGCAGCAACACTTTTCTGTTTCTCATCTCTTTTTTTTCAATATTTCTTATGCTGGTAATTTGTTAAAAACAAACAACGTATGAGATTGTCTTAAGTTGCTAGATAATTGATTATGAGTTGCGAGAATTAAATTCTTAAATTAGATTCACTTAACTTTCTTTAATTTTTGTAATTCTGCTGTTTTTCGCTAAATATGTATGTATGTGTACACATGTTTGTATAGGTGTGCACAAATAATACATTTCCAACAGCCAACATGTTTAATCCCTATTTTTTTCTAACAAAAAAAAACTTTTTTACGTTAAAAACAATTACACAAGATATTGTATACTTTTTCTAAGACCTGGCTATATGTTAGTTTTGATGCACGTCATACAAATAGCTGTATACACACACACACACACACACACACACACAGCCACACACTTACCTATACACTTTTATGCTTCCAAACTCATTTATATTGTTGCCACCTGTTGTTGTTCGGATATATGGCTGCTGTTGAGTTGTGTGGCTGGTTAGAAGGGTGTATGTATTGGTGCTCTTATGTATGTTCGTTCCAGCCAAGCCAAATGAACGAGTGAGGTTTTTGTTTATGTTCTTCGCTTTATGTTACAACGCGCTAAGACCCTATTACTGTAGTAATCCTTTTGACAAATGAAATTTTTAATAGTCTCACATCACACAAAATGTAAACCTTGACGAATACGAACAAATACATAAAAATATGGAGTAAAGACACACACGCACACCAACGCCAACACATACACATACACACTCTCACTCATACATTTCATTTTTAGCCATTTAGCACATGCATGAAATTTTTTTAAAGAAATGTAAGTTAAAAACATTGTAAACGTTGATTACGAAGACAATACACAGTGACGGCCAAAATCCCAGCTGATGGCTTTGTAAGTTATTTAAAGTCTGTTCCAGTATGTCAAACGTTTATGCGCACAACAATTTAAAGCAATATTTCATTTTGTTTTCAATGGTCTCATCAGTATTATTCGGGGGTTGCAAAATATATTACATAGATGTCTAACCTTGCTTCCGCCACTTGTTTTCCTAAATTCGAGGCTTTATTGTAAAAAAAATTGTTATACATATTTGATTCAAAGTATTTTCCATCGTTGGCCAATACTATCTCCCATCTTTCGTGCAGAGTAAGAATTTAAAAATTGAAATTGATCCATGAATCGATCCAATTTTTTACTGTTTCATAAGACTGAAAGTACTGGTCAAAATCCCAGCTGATTGTTTGTAAGTTATTTAAGGTCTATCTCATGATGTCAAACGGAAGAATTTAAAACACTATTTCATTTTGTTTTCAGTGGTCTCATCAATATATTTCGGGGTTTCAAAATATTTCACATAGATGTATAATTTTGCTTCCGCCGAGTTTTTCCAAAATTGTAATACATTTATGATTCAAAGTAAATACTTTCTTCCATCTTTCGCGCAAAGTACGAATCCTGTATTGCAAAAGCTGTTCATCTTTTGAAATTATACACAAATCTATCTAATTTGTTACTTCTTCATAAGACCGGAAGTAGTGGTCAGCCACGCTGTGTGCTATTGATCGAAACAAGTGACGTCTGAAGAATACGGCAGGTGGGGTAGGACTTTCCATTTCAACATTTCCGAATATGTCTTGACCACTTTCGCAACATCTCCAGTCACAATGCGTTGCCGAAATCCCTTCTGTCTTTGCTTTGCAAGCAGCTGTTCACAAAGAAACAATAGCAGGTCAAGATCTCTCGACTTCAACTTGTGCTGTATCCCATTTCCCTGTTTGTGAATCTTGCCCAAGAAGACTTTCAGTAATTTTGAAATAGCTTGTTGTATCACTCTGAATGATCCTGCCAATTCTAGTTGCATTTGACATAAGTCTTGATTAAGTAATATCATCTATTCTGCAAATTCGTAAACCTTGTCTCTTCCGCCGCTATGCGGGTCATCGTCGTCAATATCATCGTCTTTGAAGCGTTGAGACCACTCGCGATACGTTCTTTTACTACTAGGTATTTGAGAACATTCGCTAATCCTCAGCTGCAGATTTCTCCATATTAAAGCAGAAAATTAAAACCTCACGCAAATGACTAGAATTTGGCTCGTGAGTTGACAAGTTTAGCATTATGTTTACAAATACCTAAGCTTATAGTAAGACACCTATGTTTTATTTATTTTGTCTACCACTTATCGCTACAGCCATCTATTGCAAAACGGCGGAAGCAAAGTTGTACACCTAATATACTCAGCATGCGGTTATCTTGGCGTATGCCACTCTCATTGGGTAGAGATGGGTAGATGTCTCTCATTTGTTACAGCAAATGAAAGACTTGGGTTGTGTTTTGACTTCCAATAACCCTCACGAAGGGTTAATAATTAGGAAACCGGACTAACTCTTCCGATGAAAGTGTTAGCAAGTCCTGTTCAACTAAGATATAGGTTTGTAGCAGCCTGTATTACCCTGTATCGCAACGTCGCACAGTGTCACGCAAAATCTGCAAATCTTTGTGTTGAAATTTTTCATTCTGCTTAATCCTCTTCCAACTTTCTGTGAATTGTCTCCCTCCCTACGCTAGAGAACAGGTTTTGCCTTGGCGTATGCTTAACTGCATGCTGCTCTCTGTGGTATACACTTCTCCCATGGAAATACGCTTCTCACAGGAAATAAAATTATAGAAAGTATCAGCTGTGATAGGCCTTGCGAAACCCTCAAGGATTGATAGAACAGGATTTAGTACTGGGTGTCCACCGGCGTAAACGTAACTGTGAATGGGCATCGATATCCTGATATGATTGAAAACATTTGACCATGATTACAACAGAATTACTGAGAGTAGTAGACCTTCCCGGCAAACACCCTGTACAACCCCAAGTGGTTCCATTTTGCAGAACATCTTCGCGGTGGTATTTGCAGCTTAGCTTAATCGTTTTGATTGGACCTAGAATCAGAGGAAGGTGCTGCTATAATTCCGTGATAGTTTTGATGCATGGTTGATTTTTGGGGATTTAATTGCAGTCCTCGAGCTGTTGTCTGACAACAGATACCTTTAATGTAACAAACCATAAGTGTATAACATATGACAAAAATTTGCTACCTATGTGAGCCTTGCAGCCACATGGCGGTGCTGGGGAGCCCTGAACTAGTTCATCCCATGGAATTGAGCCACCATCATCCACTTTTTATCACTTCTGTATTAAAATTATTTTTAGTTCAAACGATCAGTCTTTGCTGTGGCAGAGGCTGCTGTTGCTACGACAACAGCACATGACTCGCGACATACGAATTTTAATGTAAATCCTTTGACACTCGTAATACTTTCGCCCCCTCCTTTTATATAATATTATTTTATATCCGACTTTTTTTCAGCTTTCATTATTTTTTCTTTTCACAATTTTTTTGGTTTGTCCGTTTTTTTTTTCTTTTACCATTTATTTTTCAGTTTTTATATTATTTCACTTTGAAAACGTGACTGTTTTTTTCACTTTCCTGTGAATAACTCGCATTTATATAAAGCGATTTTTTACGGAGCCAAACGACAACGTGTCTCTCCTACTCTCGTGCAGTTTTGGATAAATTCATTAGTGTGCGTGTGTTTGGTTTACTTTTTTATAGCATACTCACAGGATGTTCGACAAACAATAATTGCAAATCATTTAAAAGTGTTTTTGTTCTTGTTTTTTATTCTTTTGGATGCCATGGCAATGAAAGCAAAAGGATTTCTGTATGTGTGTGTGTGTGTGTGTGTGTGTGTGTGTGGATAAGCGTACAGCATTTTAATTTCACATACACTTTTATACAGGGCAGTTGCACACTTCTCTGTTACAAGTTTTATTATAATTTCTCATAAAAGAAATTTAACTTTATGGTCCTTGGCCTACCCCAATGATATGTGGTGAATGATTTGCTGTTACATATGCAGAGAATAATAAATAATATATTTCTATATACAAATGGTTTAATTGAAAATGTTTGGATGAACAATTTATTTCAAAAGAGTTCATGTAATTTTAGAGATAGTCTTGTGTCTTTTAAATCATGATTGTCAAGGAAAATATATCACTCCTTTATTGCAACAACTAAGAAAAGCTTGTTTCGAGAAAAACACATATCAAATTTTTAATTTTCATACAAGTCTTAGAACATTTTTTTAGAAATTATCTCCTAAAACAAACAGTTTAAAAGTAATTTGAATAAATTTTTGACAAAATAGGAAAGGTAGAACATAACATAACATAACATAACATAACATAACATAACATAACATAACATAACATAACATAACATAACATAACATAACATAACATAACATAACATAACATAACATAACATAACATAACATAACATAACATAACACAACATAACATAACATAACATAACATAACATAACATAACATAACATAACATAACATAACATAACATAACATAACATAACATAACATAACATAACATAACATAACATAACATAACATAACATAACATAACATAACATAACATAACATAACATAACATAACATAACATAACATAACATAACATAACATAACATAACATAACATAACATAACATAACATAACATAACATAACATAACATAACATAACATAACATAACATAACATAACATAACATAACATAACATAACATAACATAACATAACATAACATAACATAACATAACATAACATAACATAACATAACATAACATAACATAACATAACATAACGAACATAACATTAAATTATAATTATTTTATACCCATAAGGCGTCTGCAACAATACTTGCGGGAGGTGATGGGATAAGAACTCTTGTTTAAACAAGATTTGAACTCGAACCTGAAAAATTAAACATCATTTATTATACATATTTAATATTTTTGAGAATTTTTTATGAGAATCATCACACATAATTATTTTCACAATAACTCTTAAAAACTTGCTATCAGTATCAAGTTTAGTTTAACAATATTGTTAAAATAACCTGCCAGCAATACTAACCTATTGTCGAGAGCGTCCTCAAAATACTATCCAATTACTTTTCCCGCGTGTGAACCACGCCACACACTAGCTTTGAGTGGGTGTAATGGCTATTCATGCATGACGCTCAGATTTTCAGTGCCGTATACACAAAGAGTTTGTTTATGGATGTAATTGTTTAAAAGAAAATGGGCCGCGACGATCATAATATTAAGGATGGCTGTAATAGCATTACCACACGTGAGTGATAGTCTGCATCGTTTGTCTGCTTGTAATCTGCAACTGTCTAGATCACAATTGTCAAATATGATTGACGTAAAACGCCATCTTACGTTAGGGTGATTAATTTTGCGCCACCCTTTGATACTTTTTCAAATTTCTTTGTACTAGTGCTTCAACGATATATCGGGTGGTTAAATTTCAAGGGCCGATGTTGAATGTGAACCACACCTAAATGCCAAGTTTTTTCCGAATTTTATTTGACATTTCTCTATTTCAGACTTCTTCAATTTGAACCATGGAGAGATACACAATCCAACAACGTGTTAAAGTTATCCAGACTTATTATGAAAGTGGGCGTTCAAATAAAAATGCATATCGTCACTTCATCTTCAGTGATGAGGCACATTTTCACCTCAGTGGATTCGTCAATAAACAGAATTGCCGCATTTAGGCGAATGAGAATCCAAGAGTGACTGTCGAAAAACCAATGCACCCACAAAGAGTGACTGTTTGGTGCGGTTTATGTGCTGGCGGCATCATCGGGCCGTATTTTTTCCAAAATGAGGCCGGTCAGGTAGTTACTGTGAATGGTGTTCGCTATCGTGAGATGATAACGAACTTTTTATGGCCCGAATTAGAAGATATGGATGTAGATGATATGTGGTTTCAGCAGGACGGTGCCACTTGCCACACAGCCAACGAAACAATTGCTTTTTTGCAGAACAAATTCAATGGCCGTGTTATCTCACGTAATGGCGATGTCAATTGGCAGCCAAGATCATGTGATTTGACACCGTTGGACTTTTTTCTTTGGGGTTATTTGAAAGAAAAGGTGTACGTCGATAAGCCAGCAATAATTCAACAGCTAAAGGATGAGATAATTCGGCACATTAACGGCATAGAACCTCCATTATGCCTCAGGGTCATCGAAAATTTGGACCATCGGATGGAGGTGTGCCGCCGTGGTCGCGGCGCCCATTTGGACGATATTTTGTTTTATACATAATTGACTAATACCAATATATCATAATAAAATAAAATTACAATAATTTCCTAAATAGTTTGTGTTTTATTCAAAATCAACATCGGCCCTTGAAATTTAACCACCCTTTATATGTACAACGAATTAATAGTTATAACGAAATATTTTTGGATTCTCTTCAGATTCGCTATATCAAAGTTAGTACCAATGGCTTAAAAATATTTAGTTTTACATCGATTACTACCTAAAAAAATTCCAACCCAACATGAATGTGTGTGCGTTTATCTTAATGATTTATTGTGTGTAGGACTTTAGTATATCTTACAAATTTCCTAACTTTTACAAAAATGTTTAACACAACTTCCGCTTATTGAGCATAACTCTTAAAATCCTAACTCCGTTTTTAGTTCCAGCACGTTTTTTGCAAAAAGTGAAATATATTTTACTACCATTAATAAAATTATCAGATAATTTCCGCATGTACGAAAATTCTCTTTTAGAAGTCATAAAAAATACATAAATTATGAAAACGTCTTAATTATCATAAAAAATAAACATGCGTTATTTGAAATAATAAATACGCAAATTAAATGCCACTTAACAACAGCAAGCTTTAACGGCAGATGAAATTGTGCTTTTAGACATGTATCTACATACATATGTATCTACATACATATGTATATATGTATATATGCACATCAATTTAGATTTACGTTCATAAAAACGTTTTAAGTGAAAATTGTTTTTATAGCCTTGAATTTGTTTTACTTTTTTTATTCTTCCTAACGACATCTTCGGGAGCTTCCAACACCACTTGTCGTATTTTATTTGCTTAATGCTTTAAGAAAATTTGTTCTTATATTTTATTTGATTTCTTTTGTAGACACATTCTTAATATAAAAACATTAGTTATACATACTGCCTTAAAAAGTATTAATGTTTGCCACATTATCGCACAAGTGTCAAATCCTTAGCAACTCTTTCGCCAGCAACAATTCAAGGACCATAAAATGAGAAAAACAAAAACAAAATTAAATTTTCAACACATTTGCAATTATATTTTACATCTTAACGAATCCTTTTGTGTGCCCACGCACACACATGCACACATTCGCTCACACATCGTTGCTGTTACAAAAGAATAATAACTCATACACTGTTATGCACGCATACAGAAATAAAACTTGTTGTTGTTGTTATTTTTTGCTATTCCTAACATCGTTAAAGTGCGTTGAATATCAAAAGCAAGAAATACTATCATCCATTCTGTGTATACAAGCAGCTCACGTTACTTCCTTGCAGAAAGAAGTTCATGTATTCGTGTGCATGTGTAGCATGTGCGTGCAGCAATCGATGTAAGTGAGAGGGTGTGTGTGTGATTGTGTGTGTGTGTGTGTTTAAATGGTGTTTTTGTAGCTGCTATTGACAGGGTTACGAATAGTCAAAGTACGTTTTGCAAAACAAAGGACATGGACAAGGACGAAGTGAAAAGTAGTAAAAAAAAAAAACTTTTTTAAGAAGTGATTTCGGTTATTTGCTGTTTTTGTTCAAAACTTTCGAAATGCGGCTTTGCTGGTTTAAAACATAAACACGTACGCAACGCATAAAGAACCAAAGAAAAAAATAAACAAATTGTGAAACAAAAACGGCTGGATTTAAGGTCGCTGCTGATGCTGGCTGACCTTAAATTAATCCACACTCAAAAATGTGGAAAGCGCTATTAATTTTCAACAGCAGTGCACACTAAACAAAAAAGACTTAAGGCTCAAAAACAAAATAAAAAACTAATTTTACTCTTACGTATGTACGTACCTAAGTATGTATATATTTCATATTAAATTTTTGGGCCTACAGAATAGAGCCAGCCTTAACAAAAATTGTTAAAATAAAAGAAAAAGTTGTCCGGTTTGCTGATGAATAGGGTGTGACGTTTATGAAATGTCGACATGTAGGCAGCTAGAAAACACACCAAAAGCTGCTATATATTTTGATGCAATAAAAAAGTTATACATTTTTAAAAGTAACCAATCTGTTTGACAAGATTTGTTGAGCTGTGACTCGCACCCATGTGTAATCGCATATCCATATAAAGGATGGGCCAACCATAATGCACGACGTTCATTATGAGTCACATCTTAACGTCAAGTTTTCTGCTCAGCTTAATTCGACTTTTCTTTGCCTTAAGGTTCGATAAATTCAACCCTGGAGAGGTACAAAGTTGAGAATCGCGTTAAGATTGTTGCAGCCCTTTACTAAAATGAGTATTCGTGGACTTAGTGATTTCTTCAGCAGGCACACTTTCTCCTCAGTGAATTTATCATCAAGCAGAATTGCCGTATTTGGGCAAAAGATAATCCACGAATGATTGCCGAAAGTGTGATGCATCCACTATTAGTGAGTGTTTAGTGTGGCTTAAGGGCTGATGGTATCAGCGGGCCGTACTTTTTCAAAAATAATGTCGGCCAAGCATTCGTGATATACCAGCGCCTCCGTCTCGCTTAGAAGTTCACACAGACCACAACTTTTATCCATAAGTTTTCCAGCAGTCAATGAAAGACAAGGCGTGACGTGAACGATGTTCGCTCTTGTGATATACCAACTCACGATTCACCAGCGCCTCCGTCTCGCTTAGAAGTTCACACAGATCACAATTTTTAGCCATAAGTTTGTAGCCATAAAAGCAAACACCTTGCTTAAGAGTTCGGACCTTCTGATCACTACTGTATGCTCTTTTCCAGCAGTCAATGAAAGACAAGGTCAAGAATGAGTTGGTAAGCCAAAGTCCATCAAGAACATCAGCTCTTAGCCATATCACCTGTCTAATTATCACCATTGGTGCCTTACAGTACAGATATTTGTTACAAGACAACATCACCTCGGTGGTTATTAGCCCCCGAAAACTGGCATGCATCAAAGTTATCAGGCAAACTAATTCCCCTTCCTGTGATTTTAGGTTTAAACCATAGTCAGAGCGTTTCACTAAAGCAAGCACCTCACTCATGATTAGCACTGAGACGTTCTGCAAAGCACAATCTATCGGACGCATTGCAGATCAAACAAATTTAACCTTTGTTATGATTTCGGCAGTCTAACACGACATACGTCATGCAGCACCCTAGAATTTTATTTGCTACCCATTTTTACCCCAGAAAGCAGAGAGCCCTCGAGGCTCATGAACACTTTACGATTTTGTGTGTCATCCATGGCAAGGGCCATACTTATCTTCTCTGCTTCGTTCTAATTTTAGTATATGTTCAGCCGAAGCAAGATAATAACGGTCTTATTGTGGCCAGGAATTACGTTTATCGCCCTGAATTTATATTTCACAGAAAAAAAAATCGTTTCGCGTTCAATAACGAAATTCGTTGAATCAATTAATAAATTGTTTGAATGCGGACCTGTAAAGAAATTCGTGGACTCAAACAAAAGTTTAGTTAAAATAAATATTATGTAAATTATTAATGAGTGAACTTTTTTTAGTTATATACATATGTGCGAGACTAACTAGTTGTGAGTTCGAGTCCAACTTCAGTCAAGAAGAAGGATTATTTTTAATTATAACAATAATTGCTGTGAAACAATAAGACCAAAGAAGAACAGAAAAAATAGTTGAATACCATTAGCTGGGGGACAACTAGCTGTTAAAGTGTATATTGTTGAACTTACCTAGGTGTACAACTTTCTTTTCTCCGTTTTTTTATAATTTGAGGCTTTATTGCAAAAAACTGGTTAAACATTTATGATTCAACGTATTGCTCATTGCTGGCTACTACTTTCTCCCATCTTTCGCGTAGCGTACGAATCCCGTGTTAAAAAAACTGGTTATCTCCACGAATCAATCTTATTTTTTACTTCTGCATAAGACTGGAAGTGCTGCTCAGCCAAGCCGGGTGCTATTGATCAAAACAAGTGATAGTCCGCGGGAGCAACGTCTGGAAAACATGACAGGTGGGATGGGGATTCCACATTCAACGTTTCTAAGTATGTCTTGATGTTTTGATGACTTGATGACTTGATGATGATCACTTATCATGTCTCTCGTTGTATTGCGGTCGTTTATCTCTCAATGCTTGGCTCAAACGTATTAATTGCGTTCGATAACGATTGCCTGTGATTATTTCAGTTGGTTTGAACCATCTACGCCAAGTTTGTCCTGAGCATGATCTTGGAACCATGAATATTCGGTTTGGCGGGAATCATTCCCATGTCTTTCAGGCATTTTGAAATGAGATGTGGCCTCAGCCCCAATGACCCCGCCAATTCTTGTTGCATTTGATACCAGTCTTGGTCAAATAATGTCTCCAATTTTGCATTTTCGAAAACTTTTTCTGGTCCACCGCCTTGCTGGTCTTTGACGTCAAAGCCACCATTCTTGAAGCGTTGAAACCACTCTTGGCTTGGCATCACCATAGGTGATGGTGATGAGGGCATTCGATGATCCTCAGATGCAGATTTCATCATATTAAAGCAGAAACTGAAAACCTCCCATAAATAACGAGAATTTCTCTCTTAAGCTGACATGTTTAATCAAGTATAGCTTTACGATGTGGACACAAAGCGACTAATATTTTAGTGTCGTTATGTTTTCAAATACCTAAGCATATTGTATGACATCTCCGATTCATATATTTCGACTACCGCTACAGCTATCTGTAGCAAAACAGCCGAAGCAAATTAGTACACCTAATAGTTGTTTGCATATTTTATAATCTGAAAAAAATATATATATAATTGAAAAAGTTATGAAATTTTTAAAAAGCGGTAATGGAAATACGATTTAATTTTTATTTCCCTTTTTTTTAATTAAATACAGTCAATTTATACCAAACATTTAAAGAATATTAAATTATTTTCTTTTCTAATTTAATCTATATAAGAAATATTAAAATGCAAAATGTTTTCTTTTCTTTTCTGAAATAAACCCAAAGAATTAAAGAAATTGACAATTACAAAGAAATTCAGTTTATTTCATTCTCATGTCATTTCTTTCCACACATTAAATTAAAGCATTTCAAAGAAGTCAAAGATATAAAATTTCATTTTATTATTTACAAAGTATGTACGAGTATTCGTATAGCTGAGTTTGTTTGTCTGTTGTCTACTCAGAAAGAAAACGATGTACATACATACATACTATATGAAATTAACTTGCCCACAAATCATGTTCTTTGCTACTACTCATTTGTTCAATGGAGCCCTTTTTTAATGCAGGGCTTTGGTCACTATATAATACTGCACACACACACATACATATGTACAATGCTAAACATGCTTAAGCATGTTTGTAAAAATTGTTTGAATATTTGTTTTTCAATAGTAGACCTTTCGGAATTGTAAGAGATTAACTAAAATAACTTGCTTGAATTTAAACTAACAAGATACAAGAAAAATAACTTCAATTCAAAAGTGGGTGTTATTTTATGTACACACATAAACACACACATCCACATGCTCATATACAAAAAACTTTAAAGAATAAGATATCCTTGACTAAATGCTATTTGCCCTAATGCGTTGCGTTTGCATATAAAACTTCAGTGTTGATGTATATGCGTATGTGTGTGGTTTCTGTATGTATGTGTATGTGTGTGTTTTTTTATGTTTGTGTATTTAAAATCATTGATACGTTTTCTGTATATGGGTTACTTAAGTACAAACAATTTAAATGGCATCTGGGGAGACATCAAAACAATGTCAACAAAATAATCTTTAAAGCCATGTTAAGGTCATCTATTTGCTCTTAGCACTTCACAAACAGAACTTAATGCTCATACAATAAAAGAGAATGCAAACAAATTTGTTGTGTGATCTTATTAATGTTTGACTTCAGGCAACAAAAGCAATAGGCAAAGAAGCTTTGCAATGGGCCTGGATTAGAATAGTTTTGTTTACTTCTATAGTTTTCTTACGCTTCAACTGATTGGTCAGGCAGAAGAGGGTGGAATTATGGCACCAGTAAGTCTAAAATTCTTCTAAAATTAAATTTTTCTTTTTCAATATGTTCGCAGATGTAGTGAAAGCAAAGTATTATGAAAGTGACATGTAATGTAATAAAAGATTAGTTATTCTATAAATATAAATCATATAGCCTGCCAGTTTTATGAAAAACCTAGCATACTAGGGCCCTGCTTTAGTCCTGTTGTGTTGCTTGAGGGAGATATGCAGCTTGTGAGACATACAGTTGTGAAAATGATTTACATCAGCACCTGCCTTGCGGCCTAATTTGATGGTGGAACAATTCCACGGAGTGAATTATTCACGATTCACCAGCGCTCCCATGTGGCTTACCAGGTTCACACAGGTAGCAATTCTTGCCATATGATTGCGGTCATATGAGAAACTTCTTGTTGAGGAGTTCGGGCCTTCTAATCCCTCCTGTATGCAATTTCCCAGCAATCACTGGAGGACAAGGCTTAATGAGTTGGTAGGCCGAAGCCCACTAAGAGCATCAGCCCTTAAACCAACTCACCCGTCAACCATCACCACTGGTTCCTTACAATACAGGTATCTGTTGTATAGGCAACAGATCCTCGGGAGATTGTTAGCCCTCGAAAAAAGCCAGACACCAAACAATTATCAAGGATACTAACACTCCCTTCCTGCGTTTTAGGTTTCAACCACAGCCAGAAAGTTTCAGCCAAGGTAGGCACCTCAACCATGATCAGCCCGGGTCGAACCGCAAGCAGAACTTCCCGGGGGCCATGCTGATCCCCGTTCTGCCAATTTATACCCTTGGTAAGAGTTTCGGAAGCCAACACAACATAAGTCATGTGGCTTCCCAGAGTTTTGTTTGCCGCACCAAACGAAGGACCCCTTCCCCTCTTTTCCCCGAAAAACAGAGCGCCCAAGTTACGCCAAGACAAAACCTGTTCTCTGGGGGGATTTGTGAGACGTACACATCCCTCAACGGTTTACATTCAAACCCCTACCATTTCAAATCGAAAATTGGAAGACGATTCAAATAATCCAGCTCCTTCACCCCGCCTCCCAAACGCCTTTCAATCCGTTCAAAATTGGTGGGCCCAGGTACAACGCTCTTATAGAAAAAAGAGTTGAGCAACAACAAAGAAACTGCTTAAAACTCTCTTTCTCCTTTTCATCCTTACAACTTCTACTACCTCCTAGCCTGCAGTCCACTTTAATAGTGCCTCTCTCAGAACAACAACTACAACGTTCTAACCAACTGCGCTTAAATACCACTGTTGCTATAACACTGTTAAAAGTAACACATATGTAAAGAAAAATAGGCAGAAATAATTGCTTCTAATTCTCAATAGTTTCATGTGGAGACATTTGCAGGAGGCTTCAACGATGGAAGCAAATCAGTGACTGTGTTTATACCGAACCCGAGGGAATTCCTGTAATATCTTTAATAATGAGTAGCATATTTGTTAAACGAAACGGAGGCCTGTCAGCATAAAGAGTTGTACTAAGAGGAACCGTGACCACAAATCAAACAACAATTGCTATTACCGCGCTCGAGAAAATTCCTTTCCATTGTATGCCTAACCATTCCTTTCAATTCCATTGTGTACCTAACATGGCTATTGCTGCCGGTCATTCCTGATGTGAAGAACGCTTTCAACAGTCTAAAGGTCCATTTAGCCGACCGTAGAAATTGTAACTGTAACATAAATGTAAATGTAACGTAAACGTAACTGTAGTAGCACTTATAGAACACGTAAAACCGTATCAAGTGCATGTGAAAAAAAAGTGTTCACTTATTAATGATTTACAGAAAAAGTGTTCTGCTTTTCATTTTTATATTTTTGTATGTTAAAGAAAATAATTAATTTTTCATCACCTATATCTTTATATCAAATAATTTGCAAAAATAAAATAAAAACAAGCTTGTTATAATTTTTTTATTAGTACCAATGTTGGAAGCTAATACTATAGCGAATAAATCTCAAATGTTTGAATTTTTGTTCTCTGCTCTTTGGCACTTCTAAAAAAATAAATTTAACTGCTTATAATATATAATAATATTAATATATAACAGGAGCATAGTTAGATTCGGCTGGGCCGAATCTAAAATACCCTTCACGACAGTCACTAAATAAGCTGGGATATATATGGACCGACATCGGGCAAAACATATGTTTGCCTTGTAATCACCATTCCAAAAAGGAAATCTTTCATGTTAATTATCATGCAAAAATTGGTTTAGGCTATATCTCGGTTAAATGTGAACCGATAACGGAACTTTCCCTTTTCTGTATTTTACGAGTAATTAATTACCTCGTTTTATAATCAGAACTGATTTTAAGCAAAATAAATTTTTCACTAAAACATCGGTTTAGACTATATCTCGGGTATATATGCACCGATATCGGAAATTTTCATTTTCTCTATTTGGTAACCTCCTTATATTATCAGAAGTTCTTTTAAGCAAAAACAAACATTTATAGAAAAATCGGTTTAGGCTATATCTTTTTCGGAATTTTGAACATATCTCAGCTATATGTTTTTTTTTTTTTTTTTTTTTTAACTTTATTATTTTATTTATTGAATCTACATAAAAAAAAAATGTAATGACAATAAGTATTCAAATCTTAATACTAAAAAAATTTTAATTAAAGTCCTGCCAGTGCTGGACAAAAATTTATTTTTATGCGAATATTATTTCAGAATTCAGTCATCTGTTTAGAGCTCTAATGGTAGCCAAAGTATCCCTCCTTCTCAGACGGGTATGACCACCAAAGTTAAGGATATTAACTGCAAGTGGATTTGGATGGATTTCAAGTTTGTTAATAAACCTTGTCGCGTACTTCACAAATTCAGATTTCACAAAAGGTACGTTCAGATCTGCGTGGATTCGTGAGCTTTTAACGTACCATGGAGCATTTGTAATTCTACGGAGAATTCTATTTTGACTTCTTTGAATTTTTTCAATGTTAGATGCAGAGGCTGTGCCCCATAATTGAATCCCATAGCACCATATTGGCTTTAGAATCGCGTTGTACAGCAAAAGTTTACAATCAAGCTTCAAAGTCGAATTTCTGTCTATTAGCCAGTTAATTTGCACTGCTTTCAATTTCATTTGCGTTACTTTTGCCTCGATGTGCGTCTTCCATGTTAGTCTACGGTCAAGATGAATACCGAGGTATTTGACTTCACTGTGTTGAGGTATTACTTTATTGTTAATAGTAATGGGTGAGCATGTTCCTAGACGCAGTGCGAATGTAACATGGGCACACTTTTGTTCATTAACCTTGATTTTCCAAAGCTTGAGCCATTTCTCTAGTTTGTCGATATGTTCCTGTAAGTTTATTGATGCTTGCTGGTGGTTACTATGTATGCTAAGGAATGCTGTATCATCTGCAAATGTTGAAGTGTGAATGTTGGTGCTTGTCGGCATGTCAGATGCGTAGATCAAATATAAGATAGGCCCTAATATGCTGCCTTGGGGAACTCCAGCTTCAATAGGCTGGGCGGGGCTTATGAAATCGCCTTCTTTTATTATAAATTGGCGACAATATAAATAGCTTTTCAAAAGGTTATGTATGTTTGCAGGTAAGTTAAACTTTATTTTATGCATTAGTCCATCGTGCCACACTTTATCAAAAGCCTGTGAGACGTCGATGAATAAGGCAGAGCAATATTTTTTATCTTCAAATGCCTTTCTTATGACGTTAACTAACCTGTGTGTTTGCTCAATGGTGCCATGTTTCGCTCTAAAACCAAATTGGTGATCAGGAATACATTCAACCTTATGAAGCATTGGATCCAACTTCGCCTTTAGCAATTTTTCGAAAAGTTTTGATATTGTTGACAATAGACTTATTGGACGGTATGATTCTACTTTCGTGTGATCCTTCCCTGGCTTAGGAACCATTGTTATCATGGACACCTTCCACTCTGCAGGGTAATACTCAAGCCGTAAAATAGCATTAAAAATAAAAAGAACAATTCTTTTAACTACACGAGGCAGCTCTACGAGCATTTTGTTGCTGATTTTATCCATACCTGGAGCTTTTTTAAGGTTTAGATTGCCAATAGCATTTTCAATTTCTTGGAAATTGAATCTTAAAGGCACAGGAGGTCTACTAACGATAGGTGGCAACTCATTTGCATTGTCAGACCTATTTGTGGTAAAAACGTTTTTCAAATGGTTAACAAATAAATTACCCTTTTCCGAGTCATCTCTAGCCCAGTCACCAGACGGTTCTCGCAAGGGCGGCTTACATCTAACTGGCCTTTTTAAACCTTTAGTCGCCCGCCATAAAGAATAGTCGCACTGAGGAGTACCATCCAGACTTTCTAGATACGTTTGTAGAGAAGCCGTTTTTTGGGTTGCAAGCAAATTTCTTAACTGACTTGTGCACTCACGTAGCCTTGTTTTTAGTTGCGGAGATCTGCGAAGTTGCCACTCTCGTCGAACTCTTCTTTTTTCTAACACAAGTTGCTCGATTTCTGAAGAATATGTTCTATTTTGAAGGTTTCTGCGTGTTAAATAAACGCTAGAACCAAGTGCAGCGGCTTGTTTAAGGTTTTCGCTAAAGTTGCTTAGTGACGCATTAATATCTTCAGGTGTTCTTAAAACAATATTCTCAGTGCAATGGGTACTCAAAAATTTTTTTATATTTCAGCCAATTCACTCGGGTGACAGTCCTATGCAAATTGTTAATCGGGGACCAAGTCTCCTGGGGAAAACGAACTGAAATAATAGTTGGTGAATGATCCGATGACAAGTCTAACGAAGGCTCAGCTTGCATCCATTCTACTGGGATCCCCTTTACCACTCCAAAATCAATCACATCAGGAATCTTTCGCCGGTCAGTCGGCCAGTAAGTGGGATGTCCGCTTGATATTACGTCTAAGCCCATTTTAGAAATTCAGCTATATGTGAACCGATATTATTGAATTTCAATAGCAATCCCATGACTCGATGGGGTAATAGAATGGTGAAAGAAAAACGTTTCAAGTCTAATGGTTTTCTCAGAAACGGTATTTCAACGACCGACGGATGGATAGACGGACATCGCTTAATCGACTTTTCTATTAATTCTAATTCTTGAGAATATATATACTTTATATGGTCGCAAATAAAAATTGCAGAAATTATAAACGGAATCACAAACTTATATATACCCTTTACATTTTTGTGAAGGGTATAACAGTACTAAAGTTCTAGTTATATATAATTATTAGCTTATTATACTTAAAAAGTATTAAAACTTTTTTATTATTACATTTTCATTTCATCACAGACCAAAATTTATACTGTATTGCTTTCTTACATTTATATCAGCATTACTATATATTATAAACCAATTTTTAAAATTCATTTTATCGTTGGAAGATTGTGTTTGAGGAATATATTTTGGAAATCGGGCTAATAAGTGTTGAGGATACAAATTATGTGAAAGATGCAAAAATTGTGCGCAGTGTATAAATTATGCTACCAATGTATGTATGTATATCCATCTTGCGTATTTTACAGAAAATTCCAAAATTTGTTAAAATATATTATGTGTGTATACAAATTTAACTACTTAAACAGTTCATATTTATACCAAGAGGGGCAGCGATCTCTGATAGGCTGGGCCTATAACTAAAAGAGTACGAGTGACAAATGATGCTGTCATCCGCGAAAGAGTGGATAGAGTTGGACCATCTGTTGGTAAATGGAGTGAAAGCAATATGTTAGGATACTAGAAATGAGACATTCAATAAGACCTCACCAAATTTCTGTAATGATAAGATATTTTATAGAAACAGGTTTGTCTTTTTACATACGCTTAAAAAGACAAGCTAATTATTGTGCGAAAAGTCCTGGCAAATTGCTGGCCAAGGGGAGAAAAACTATCAACCCTAAATAGAGATGATTACGATGATAACTCTGTCACCAACCAATAAGCAAAAACAGCATGATGTTTATCATCTTTTGTTTGATGTTGCTTTTTTTGTGGCAACAATTAAATGTATATCGTTCTTGTTATGCTCCATCAAGTTTAATGACCATTGTCATTTTATCCATTAACAAACGGATGAACAACAAATAAATAAATTGTTAAAAGGTTTCACAATTCTCATCTCACAGCTTTGACAGTTGTTGGCTATTAACTGTTACTTGCCAACATCTGTTTGAGCAGTAATTTTCACCTAAAAACATCACCACCTTCATCATCATTATCAACATCAGCAAACCATTCACCTTCATTCATTCACACTTACACATACACACACACATACTCGTATATTTGATAACATTATAAACATCTGCTGTAGACTTGAAAACTGAAGGTTACTCCCACACCATAAACTCAGGCAAACAACAACTCTTGCCATCAGTCAGTCTTATTAATGTCTTGTACGAGTCAAATGGGAGAAGTAAGAAATGTCGTTGGCAGGAGTAAATTGTTAACAATTCGTTGCTTACATTGCCAATAATTTACAATCAATTGTGATTTCTTTCAATGTAGAGAAGGAGGGAGGAGGGAGGGCGGCGAACAAATGTTTGGAAGTCACGAATCGCTGTTGGTATGCTTATTTAGATCTAGAAATATTTCAAACAAAGAAAACGTGTACAACATTTTTTATTCCATATTTCCTTTAAAAAAAAAAGGAAAAGAAAAAGAAAAACAAATCTATTCGTTGGTCCATTTATTTAGTTTTCTTGTCTGTTTGAGATTTCCAGTAACTGTTTTGTTGCTCTTGTGTTATTAAGTGCAGCTGGCACCATAAGACTGACTGCTTTGCCTACTCCCATATGAATTGGCAGGTTGCTTTTTTCGCACTTTTCCTTTATTTTCATATATTTTTTTTTAATGTTCTTTTCAGTGTTTGAACAGCAATTGCAGATTGCCGTGCTTTCTTTTTTTTATTCACATTCACATTCACAAACACATTAACACTGTAATTTTTACTAGATGCTGTTGATCCGTATTTCATAAATTCTTTTGCTACTTGATGCAAAACGAAAGAATATTTACTTTATTGTGTGTTTGTAGAAAGAAATGGAACATTTCAAGTGCTTTCCTTTTTAACTTTATTATTCTTTCCATCCATATTTTCTTTCTTTTGTTCGCTGTGCAGTTAAATGGTTGAATGAATATATTTTATTCATTTGCAGCAAATAAAATCTGCTGTTAAATTTAAATAACATATGATGACTGAAAATTATTTTTAATGAGCGTGAAAACATGAATAAATTTCATTATATGAAATATCAAAATAATTTGGTTTTTATCTTTCGTTAATATTGTTTAATCAGTAGAAAATTTATAAAGTGAATAGACAAGCTTAAACAAAAATATTACTTAAGCTATGTACACACGGTTGTCAGATGTTACAATATTGTAAGATCTGGCAACATGCTGACAATGTAGTGACAATGAAAAATTGTCCCGCAGAAGTAAATTGTGTGTTCAGACGATCGTAAGAAAATCTTACAATTTCATTGTCAGACTATGGTCTGACAAATAATTCATCTGACAACAAAAATTGTCAGTTCACACGGTTGTCAGATTGTTAGATGAAAAAAATTGCCAGACATTTTGTAAGGCATTGCCACTTATGTATATCAACAGCTATCTGCTTGGCAGTGTTGCCCATCAAACTTTTTTCTGACAATGATGCCATTGTCAGGTGCATTAATTTTATACATCTGACAATTACAACTGAGCTTACAATACCAGTCAATTATCCGACAAAGAGTGTTCTCACGATTGTCAGATGCCTGACAACATTATCGTCTTACAATTGATTGACAATGGTTTTTCTGACAACGTTGTAAGCTAAAAATTGGCAGTTCACACGATTGTAATACATTTTCAGACAATTTTACTGGCAATATTGTAAGATCTTACAACCGTGTGTACGTAGCTTTACAAAGAAAGCTTTATATATCAGTCCTACAGAGCGGAAAAGTTAAAGGAAATTAATTGGCTCATTTCACGGTTCACGGCAAATGGCTGTGCAGCGGAGGATATATAAATACAGGGTGGCTGATGAAAGCTGCTACCAAAAAAATACGGCAACTTATTTTCTGTGTATCTAACCTGTTCCATGTTTATTGTATTCGAAAACTATTCGAAAAATTGTTAATAGTTAAGTTGAGTCCAATATTGAACAATGTGGGATGCATCCCTGATCATCAATTTGGGTTTCGGGCTAAACATAGTACAATATAACAAACGCACAGACTAGTCAATGTCATAAGACAGACCTTTGAGGATAAAGTTGATTTTTATGAGATTAACTAGTTGTGAGTTCGAGTCCAACTTCAGTCAAGAAGAAGGATTATTTTTTTAATTATGACAATAATTGCTGTGAAACAATAAGACCAAAGAAGAACAGAAAAAATAATTGAATGCCATTAGCTGGGGGACAACTAGCTGTTTCGTAGTCGCTACACTACTCATCAGCACCCACTGGGATTTCATGTTCACATGATCCCGAGTTCGAATCCCAGTGGGTGCTCATGAGTAGTGTAGCGACTACGAAACAGCTAGTTGTCCCCCAGCTAATGGTATTCAATTATTTTTTCTGTTCTTCTTTGGTCTTATTGTTTCACAGCAATTATTGTTATAATTAAAAATAATCCTTCTTCTTGACTGAAGTTGGACTCGAACTCACAACTAGTTAATCTCGTACATATGTATATAACTAAAAAAGTTCACTCATTAATGATTTACATAAAGTTGATTTTGCCTGCAAATACTCACAAGCTTCTGGAAAGCTACTTATATGGGCGGAAGTTTGTTATCAGAGAAGGCGGCTTTATAAGCCCAACTCAGCCAATCGAGGCAGGAGTTCCCCAAGGCAGCATACTGGGGCCTACTTTATATTTGATTTACGCCTCTGACATGCCAACGACATCCGGAATCCACACTTCTACCTTTGCAGATGACACAGCGTTTTTGAGTGTTCATGAAAACCACCAATTAGCTTCACGCAATTTACAGGAATTTATTCTAATATTGGAAAAATGGCTGAAGCTTTGGAAAATCAGGGTTAATGAACAAAAATGTACTCACGTTACATTCACACTGCGTAAGCAAACATGTGCGCCTATCCAAATTAACAACTCACCTATTCCGCAGCACAACGAAGTCAAGTACCTTGGTATTCACCTGGACCGTAGGCTTACGTGGAAGTCTCACATTGAAGCAAAGGTCACTCAATTAAAACTAAAAGCAGCGCAGCTAAATTGGCTTATGGGCAGAAATTCCACATTGAAATTAGATTGCAAACTTTTGTTATACAACGCAATACTAAAGCCTATATGGTGCTACGGAATTCAGTTATGGGGCACCGCCTCAGCATCAAACATTGAAAAAAATCAAAGGCGACAAAACAAAATTCTTCGAACGATTACTGCAGCTCCATGGTACGTAAAAAATTCACGAACTCATAAAGATCTGAGTGTTCCGCTGGTAAAAGAGGAGTTTTCTAAGTATGCGACAAGGTATGTCAGTAAACTGGAACTTCATCCAAACCCTCTTGCGCGTAATATACTTAATTTTGGCGGCCACAGTCGGTTGAGAAGAAGGGATACCGTTGCCACCATCAGAACGTTCAATAGGTGATTCTACCGATATTGCTCCCGCATAATAGAACTTTTTGTCTAGCATTGGCTGGACGTAAGTAAGAAGCACATTTTATTTTTTTTTATTAATTCTTTTATTTTTATATTTAGTATTTAGATTTGAGTACTTATTGATAGTTGATTTTGAAGATACAATAAATAAAAACGCTTAACAAAAAAAAAAATTGTATATAATAGATTGATATTTAAGTTCAACTAGACTGGAGAATTGGGACAATGTAAAACACAAAGGGAAAAAATCTTGTCTTGATATTTACTTAAGATTCCGGGATCCGTAAGTAGTAGTGCTCCTCAGACATTTTAACTACTCCTCAGCGGCGAACATTGCCTACCACATTACTTCTCTTCAATGATGTGTGCAACACTTTGTAATCAATGAATGCTAACTTACAAAGTATATGACAGTAGCATACGGAATTCCTAAAAATGAATTACGTTCATCTTTTATAAGTGCGTATTTTATTTTTTAATTGTAAATCAAACATTCGCCGTCTTTGTCAGACTACGTTGCAAAAATTTTAGTTAACAAAATCAGGTAAGAGTGCCTTGAAAACATTATGAAGAAGGTACAAGAAAAATAAAAGAATGAAACCAATTTATATAATGGAATAATCTGAAAAAAACGAAGTGCGCAGTACGTAGACTACTTACAAAGTAAACGAGATTGTATTCGAGCTGCCTACTGTCGACTTACGAAGTATGCGAGGTTGTATACGAGCTGCCTACTGCCAACTTACAATGTATGTTAGGAAGTAATGAGCATTTGTTGGATGAACACCTTACTACCTCGCTTACTTTGTGTAGGCGTTCACTCTGCAAATGCAGCAATGTATATGAAAAAGTATACTAGGTTCGTATATGAGATGGTATGCATTACTGACTTACAAGTGTGCATCGGATCATCGCTTCTGTAAGCGAAACTTTGGCCGCTGGGTCCTGTACGCAGCAGAATCAAAGAAAATATGGTGGTAAATTCCCAGCGGCCAAAGTTTCGCTTACAGAAGCGATGATCCGATGCACACTTGTAAGTCAGTAATGCACACCATCTCATATACGAATCTAGTATACTTTTTCATATACATTGCTGCATTTGTAGAGTGAACGCCTACCACCTGCACGCAAAGTAAGCGAGCTAGTGTGGTGTTCATTCAACAAAAGCTCATTACTTCCTAATATACATTGTAAGCTATCAGTAGGCAGCTCGCATACAATCTCACATACATTGCAAGCCGGCAGTATGCAGCTCGTACGTACTGCGCACTTCAGTTTTTTGGGAATATTCCATTAAATAAATTTGATTTGATTTTTGTCTACTGCAATCTTTTATTTTTACCCTAAATGTTTTGTCTTTCTTGTACCTTTTTTAAATTGTTTTCTAGTACTTTTACCTAATTTTGTTAATTAAAATTTTTGCAACGTACGAGTAGTTTGACAAAGACGGCGAATGTTTGATTTACAACTAAAAACTAAAATACATTTGTGATACAAAAGATGAACGTAATTCATTTTTCGGAACTCCATATACTACTTTCATATACTTTGTAAGTTATCATTCATTGATTACAAAGTGTTGCACACATCATCGAAGAGAAGTAATGTGGTAGGCAGTGTTCGCCGCTGGGTTGTAAGCCTCAAAGAGGAAAAATCTTATATTGTTATCTACTAAAGGTTTGTAAATGTGTAAATAGAACCTGGACATTGCTCTAATACCTCAGCCGATGATAAAACCAGGTTTGTCGCATGGCCACCAAGGGAAAAAATATTGTCTTGTTATTAAATAGACACTGAAAGTTGGTTTGTTACCTAAGACGGACATTTTATAGAATATAAAACTGCAAACAATGTTGCTTCTTCTATTCTTATCAGATATAAAATGTCCTTAACTATATAGTGTTTTACGTCAACTCTCATTAAGGATATTGGATCTTCTCCTATCCTCAGCAGAATCAAAAAGAATACTGTTAAGCCTCACAGAGAAAAAATATTTTCTTGTTATTAAATTAAGATTCCTAAATCCGTAACTCAATTGAAACTACGCTACTTATTTTTTTTTATATCTTGGGCCAGTACTCAGGGGATGACCCCTACATATGCAGTGCATTGTGCTAGAACTAGGAAAATAGGTTGTGAGGAGGAAGAAAGAGGGAGTGGTGTTTGGGAACATTTGACTTGATCTTTTCAACGTTATAACAGACAGGAAACACGTCTGCAGGCAAATTATTCCACAGACGAAGCGTACGGCTGAAAAACGAATTCTCCCTGTAATGCGTAGTACGATTCCCCGGACGGCTCTGGACGATGAACGCGCAAGCTTCAGGAACAATATCCCTAATTGGGATAATGAAACAAGAATTTGGATAGTGTAACGTTTTCACGCTTTAGAGACCGTTGTTTCCGTCCAAAGAGAATATAGGCGCACGTTTGGCGGCACCCCTCCTAGCGGAAGGACTATAATGACGCTCGTGAACAATTTTCCTGAGCGTGGCACAAGGCCATCATTGAGATTCCTCAGTTCGGACGCAGGAAACTATCGCTGCTGTAGCTGCTGCCATATAATCCAATCCTAGAGTTTCGACAAGGAGCTTATCTGCTCAAATGGGTGTCAGCAGACTTACACTTCAGACAGTTTTGCTACAATTTTTTTTAAATTATTTTCATATAAGGTTCAATTAACAAACAAACTGAATCTGAAGACTTCCCGATTCGCATGGAATTTTGTGAAAAGATCGTGCAAATGGTGTCAGAGGATGAAAACGTCTTCAGCTGAATTCTTATGTCTGATGAGGCACATTTTGATTTAAACGGCAATGTTAACAAACAAAATTGTCTAACCCACAGATACTCCATCAGATGCAAGAAGTGTGTGTAACTTCGCATCAAAGTGTGGTGTACAGTTTCTACAAGGTTTATTGTTGGGCCTTACTTTTTCGATGAAAACGGTCTTACTGTTACGGTCAATGGAGACCGTTACTTAAAGATGTTGAAAGAATTTTTCTTTCCAGAATTACACTGAAACGGAATCCTTTTCAACTCTGTTTAGTTTCCATAATATGGAGTAACTTGTCACATAGTCACGCCTGTTATAACAAAATTGAGACAAAAATTTGCTATTGCAAATCTAGTTTCACATTTTGTAGCTTTATTCTTATTTATTCTATAAATAAGTAGGAAAAAGATACATACATATAACTTACTTTTGCTCTCCGATTGTATTATTTTATTCTCCATACTTGGCTGGTATTCTCCATAATTGGCTGGTGTTGCTACAAGAAGAATCGGGTTCCGATTCAGTTTCAAATAATGCTAGGAACACAACTGCGACGAACGGCGAATTTTTTGTCGCGAATATTCGTCGCCAATAATAAAACACACTGGTGTATATGAAAATGCACACAATCGTGGCGTTGGTCGAAATTCGTCATTCTCAGCGAAAGTTGAAACCGATTTATTTCTAATTGTTTCGTCAGTGAACGACGAACAAAGCATTATCAGGTGACCAAGTTTCTTACATAAAAAAAAGTATTTTTCACGACATAACACTTTTTATAATTTATTTTAATCCATGTAGTAAAAAATTTATGAAGCTATTCTCAAAATATAAAGTACTTCAGATAATTTGTTCAAAAATGCCTCTTTCGGATGGGATTTAAAGGGTTAACTTTTAATATGGTCACCTTAGTATTTACTCGTACATTAATTTTTTTTTTCTTTGCACGGAATGTAAACAATGTTCGTTGATATTGTGCTTCACACGACGACTTTATACAAAGAATATTTGCCGGCTAGTTCGTCACAATGGGCGAAGTTCGTCGCAGTTGTGTTCCTGGCATAAATTTGTATTTTATATGCAGAAACGGAAAGTTGTTTGAGGTATATCACTGTTTTTCTTTCTGTACTTACTTGAAAACATATCTGCATTTCCAAGTAATAAGTGTTAGAAAACTTTCAAAGAATTTGCAATAAATAATTTGTTTCGTGAAACGTTATCGATGACACATTCAATTCAAGCCGAAAGCATTTATTACGAGTGTAAAATGCGATTATGCTCTTGAATTATAAATCAGTGTTAGTGAAGCATAAAATAAAACGCTTTTGGCTTAAAGGGCATAACAAGTTACGTGAGAGAAGCCAGCAGTAATTGCATTCGCAAAGAAAATATCGCATGAAGGAAAATAAATATTTTATTGAATTGAACGCTCAAGTTTTGTGCTGTGCATATTTGTTAGTGAAGTGAAGCAGAGAATGTCAATATGTTTAACAAGAAAGAAAATTGTGCAACTGACCAGTCACTAGTCCATGCAGAATAAAAATATACGTGCTGCGCCAAAAATACTTTTTATTAGTTCGCTTAGAGTGCCAAAATGTTATTGTTGGATATTAAAAAATTGCCAAAGAAATCTTTAAGTGTTACGCATGTAAAGTGTTTTAATAAAATTTTACGTTTAACTTTAGCTTTGACAACGAATGCTGCTGTCATATTTAATGTTTTGAAATTCTGAAAACGTTTTGCTGCAACTGGATATACTCGTACGTATATATGAGTTTATATGGACTACAATATATTATATGTAAATGTGCATTTTTGCTTCATAACATTATATGAGTAAGAGCTTAAGTAACATAAACAAAAACAGATAAACAAATAAATATTGTATAATACGAGTACATGCTGCAGGCCACTTGTATACAATTGCATTTTGCAAACGCCCTCCCTGGTAGAGAATACGAATCTGCACAAATTAGGGTTTCCAACAAATTTATAGCAGGCAAAAAATAATTTACTGCAAACTTAAAATTTTGCAAAATCAAAATTTTCAAATTAGCATTTGAATGCGAAAGCGAAATTCCAAGAAGTGCTAAAATTAACAACATGAACCTTTTCATATCGTTCTGTTTCTCATTTTGCACATGAAAGAAACAAAAGCATATCAAAAAAAAAAAAAAACAATGAGAGTGAAAGAGGCATTTTAATGTGTATCGTTAAGGCACATTTAGCCGACTGTAGAAATTGTAACTGTAACGTAAATGTAACGTAAATGCAAATGTAGTAGGACTTATAGAACACGTAAAACCGTATCATGTGTTTTTGACACAAACAAAAAAAAAACACAAGTGCATGTAAAGAAAAAATGTTCACTTATTAATGATTTACAGAAAAAGTGTTCTGTTTTTCATTTTTATATTATTGTATGTTAAAGAAAATAATTAATTTTTCATCACCCATATCTTTATATCAAATAATCAGAAAAATAAAAGCAATACAGCTGTTCATAGCTGTGATGAGAGTTCATAGTATTCAGTACATATACAAAAGGTACGAAAACTGTTTAAGTGGTACCTAAAATTTCTAATATTTTTTTCTGTCTATTGTCGACATTTCATATGAGCTACAGCTGGGATATATAAAAAACAAGCTGTTTATAATTTTTTTATTAGTACCAATGTTGGAAGCTAATATAGCGAATAAATCTCAAATGTTTGAATTTTATTTCTCTGCTCTGCGTGCTCTGTTAAGAAAGTTCATCGCGCGCTTCTTCCATTTTATGGTCAGTTTAATCGACCTACTGAGGCTTCTATTCGGGCTATTGTAAAAAAATTTTGCACCAAATTTACATTGTTGGACATTAAACCACCAACACGCTTACGTAGAGTGCGAACTGAAGAAAATATCGCAGCCGTATCGGCCAGTGTTGGTGATGACCGTGAATTATTGATTCGGCGCCGTTCGCAGCAATTGGGCCTCTGTTACTCCACTACGTGGAAAATTTTGCGGAAGGATTTGGGTGTGAAGCCTTATAAGATACAGCTGGTGCAAGAATTGAAGCCAAACGACCTACCACAACGCCAATTTTTTGGTGAATGGGCTCTTGAAAAGTTAGATGAAGATCCATTTTTTTATCGAAGAATTGTGTTCAGCGACGAGGCTCATTTCTGGTTGAATGGATACGTGAACAAGCAAAACTGCCGTATTTGGAGTGAAGGGCAGCCAGAAGCATTGCAAGAGCTTCCACAAAAAACAACCGTTTGGTGCAGATTATGGGCTGGCGGCATCATTTGGCCGTATTTCTTCAAAGATGATGCGAATCACAACGTTACTGTGAATGGTGGAATGGTGAGCGCTACCGTGCGATGATAACAAACTTTTTTTTGCCCAAAATGGAAGAGCTTGACTTGCATGACATGTGGTTTCAACAAGACGGTGCCTCATGCCATACAGCACGCGAAACAATGGACCAATTGAGAGGCGAGTTCGGTGAACAGTTTATTTCACGCTTGGGACCAGTCAATTGCCCGCCCAGATCGTGCGATTTAACGCCTCTAGACTATTTTTTGTGGGGCTATGTTAAGGCTAATGTCTATAGCGACAAGCCCGCTTCGATTGATGCACTGGAAGCCAACATTGCCAACATTATTCGTGGGATACCGGCCGAAATGTTGGAAAGAGTATGCCAAAATTGGACTAAGCGGATGGACCATTTGAGGCGCAGCCGCGGCCAACATTTGCATGAAATAATCTTCAAACATTAAATTATATCGACCCAACTATCGATCCAAATAAATATTTAATGCATTTTTCTGAATTTTATGTGTTTTTTTTTTTAAATTTCCGATAGTTCTTATAAAATCACCAAGTATATATGTATATATTAAAAATTTTAACTAAATATGCTCGGATATATATGAACCCACATCGGGGAAAAAATATGTTTGGCTTGTAATCACCACTCCAATGTTTCATGATAATTTCCATGAAATGTTTCATGGAAATTATCATGCAAAAATTGTTTTAGGCTATATCTCGGTTAAATATGAACCGATAACAGAATTTTCCATTTTACTCGTAAATGTATAATGTGACAGTTGCAAAAATTGTTCGTTGTGTATAAATTATGCTACCATGTATAACTATTTTGCGTATTTTACAGAAAAATCTTAAATTTATTAAAACATATTATGTGTGTATACAAATTTAATTACTTAAACAGTTCAATTATCAAATAAAAAGTACGAAAACAGGGTTTTTGTGCCATCCTGCCATTCAGAATAATATATACCATCACTGACTGCATTTGTCACGTAAACACGTACTGAAATTCTATTTTCTACAGGTTGAGACGTTACGGTTATATTTCATTACAGTCAGATTAGCATTTACATTGTTTCTCGTATAACAAAATCGATCAGCTGTTCCGACTACATTTACATTTCTACATTTACGGTCGGCTAAATGGGCCTTTAGCGTTCCGCACCGTTTTTGGTGCTTTTTAAAATTATTTGTGCGAAAAAATCTCTAGCCGGTGCGGGGTGCGCTTTTTTACATTTGCGATGCGTTTTTAAATCAAATTTAACTCAACTTTTTGTTTTAATGTAAGAAAAAAAGTTTAATCAAGTGTCCAAAATGTTTACTTTCATTTTGCCTGGAAAACTTATAATGTTATATTTACAAAGTAAGACAATCATGATGTTGTATATTATACATACTGTCGAAAGAAAAAGAAACATTTCATTTTATAAAATTTGCTGCTTCTAGAGAGTGTTTTGCTATCAAACCATCAAGCCAAGTTTGTCAAATATTGCAGTAACTGTTGATGGCTAGTGAATTCGTTACGGTTTTGGTAATTGAAAAATTACCAAATTAGTACACAAATAATAAAGTTTTTCCAAAACGTTTGCATTGAATATTAATTATCGTAAACTTCCTATTTTATAAGTTATAATTCTGGCAAGTTTTAGTGCGATTTTTGAGCTGGCAAAGTCATTGGTTCATATATCTAAAAAACTATGATGGTGTGAGAGTATTATCTGCAGTAGTGAATGGGAAATATTAACCTACCACATTGCGGCTTGTACGTGTTAAACTGAAATCGCGGTAGAGTTTAATTTAACTCGGTGTAGAGTTACTTTGCAACAGGGTGCCGTGACCCAAAGATCGGCAGGAATATTATAAAGGCTCCGCTCCATACCAAGGGGGAGGGCATGTCCAAACAACACAAAATGGAATTGGTACTTATATACGGCAATTTGTCATGTGTGGAGCATATTGTTATTGATAAGATCACCGTGGGGTAAAACCACACTGGTTGGTATACATGGAAATCCCTTTCTCACCTGATCCTTGCATGCGCTAACTATAACTATCACGAGAAGGCCAAAATCACATATAGACATTAATGTCTAAATATTGTTTATCCAACAATTCTCCTTTCATTGTTAGTAAAATAATATATTTTTTATTTCATTATAATCTAAACTTTATACGCTTGAAATTTTTTTCAAAACAGAAGTAATTAAAAAATTACGCTAACAATTTTCCAGCACACGTGCCACAAGAAACGCTGTCTCTCTCTCCCTATTTTGTTAGGAATATTGTCAAGTTTATAAACCCTTATAAATTTAAGATATATACAATTTTGTTAACATACATACTTACATAAATACATGCACATATATAAATTTTGTATATTTATTTTAACATTTGTAGGATTTAGTTTCATGAATGTAAAGATGAATTTGAAATTTTATTTATTTACTTATTGTTGAAAAACTCATGGAATAAATATAATATGTAGATTGAAGGCAAAATTCAATATTAAGGAGCAGCCCAAAAGGATAAAACCTTCTTTCAGACACTTATACGAACGGTCACGTCCCTTAATGGAAGGGACGTTCGTTTTTATTATACAAATATCGGAATTAAATGTCATTATGATGGCACGTCTCAATCTAAATAAAATAGAACATCATATCATCGTCATGGTTATACACCAAACTGTTTGATCAACTTTATATGTGTTTATAAAATTTATGTGATGTTTCCACATCACAAGCAAGCGACTTGAGTATAAATTTTATATGAAAAGCACTCAATTTGTTGAGTTATTTCTGTAGAAATATTTTAGACAAGTAGCTTGCTTATGTTGTGGAAACATCGCATTAGTTTTACTTAACATTGTGATACAACAAATTCATATAATCGAACTTCATTAAAAACTTGTTTAAAAAAAGAAATAGAAATGATAGTGTTGGCCGAAAAAGTTTGATTAAGTACCCAGTTATTTATTGTATAAATTAAAATATATCTTTTTTAGTAAAATAAAATTTTTTCTTGTAAACTCCATCAGCAAAAGCCAACAATGTTATCGCTCCAAATCCCCCATAAAAATTTTATTAGAAGTAATTACAAACACTCATCAAACAAATTTCAAACTTTTTTCTAAATTCATGAATAGAATCATATCAATAAATTGCAAGTGCAAGTCAAACTATAATTATTATCAAACCAAACGACATAAAAAAAGCGAATTTTAAATTGAATTTCATCAAACTCATAGCAAACCATACGTGTAAGTTTTTATTAACTTACACAATCAAAAAATCTTGCCAAACTCACATCAAACCATGCGTGTGATTTTTCTTAACTAACACAATCAAAACTAAACCTAGTTTGACAAGTCAATTTGATGTGTGGCTAAGCAGCTTTTTTCAAAAATTTACAAGCATTGCTCTGGTGTAAGTCCAACCCTAACAAAATGTCGAACCAAACCATACAAAATGCAACACCTATAAGCTGTTAAATAGATTTTCGTCAAACTATCATATCAAACTATAAGTGTGAGTATTTCTTCACTAACTCAAATATAAAAATAATTTGGTGTATGACCAAGCTTCAAATTGATTTTCATCAAACACACATTTAACTATATGTTTTAGTTTTTTTTTTCACTAACACAATCCAAACTAAACCTAGTTTGACGAGTCTATTTGATGTGTGGTAAGCCGTTTTTTTCAAAAACTTACAAGCTTTACTCTGATGTAAGTCTAACTATAATAAAATATCGAACCAAACCATACAAAATACAACACCTACGAAATGTTACATTGATTTTCTTCAAACTCACATCAAACTATACGTGTAAGTATTTCTGCACTAACACAAATAAAAATAACCTAATTTAATGTATGACCAAGCCGATTTGTGCAACAATTTGCAAGCGTGGCATTAGTGTAAGCCTATATATTACAAAATGTTAAACGACACAAAAAGCAACAACTATCAGCTTCAAATTGACTTTCGTCAAACACACATCAAACTATATGTTTTCGTTTTTTTTTTTTTTTCACTAACGCAATCAAAACTAAACCTACTTTGATGAGTAAATTTAATGTGTGATCAAATAATAATATGTCAAACCATACTATGTAAAAAGCGACAACTATCAGCTGTTTAATTTATTTGCATCAAACTCACAGCACAATAAAAAAAAAACTAATTTGTCGAGTAAATTTCGTATGTGGAGGTTTATTAGCTATTTCAACTCGTTGCTCTAGTGTAAGTCTAATAATAATAAAAAGTGTCAAACCAAACGTTAAAAAAGTCAACAATTACAGCTGTTAAATTGATTTACGTCAAACTCATATCAAACTATACTATTGAGGTTTTCTTCGCTAGCAGAAAAAAAAAATAGTCGCTATATTCAGCAGTTTGCAAACATTACTCTAGTGTAGGTCTATCTACAATAGAATTCCACATTGCAAATACAAAAAGCTATCAGCTGTTAAATTGATTTTTGACAAACATTAAACTATAAGAGTAAGTATGAGCTTTTTCTTATTTCTTTAAGCCTATAAATTTTAAGTCCTTACAGACTAAAAATATAATATAATCATTTTACGAGATATCTATAATATGATAAAATTTGTTGAATGTTTCACATACGCGACGACATGAATGGGATCGTTGTTAAACGGTCCTGTGATTATCTAGGCTTATTAGCTGGTAGTTACGGGTTGCTCTTGTTAGTACACAAAAATGTATTTTGCTCAGCAGAAACTTGAAATCAACTTTCCCACTAATCAATCCAAGGAGGAAAGAAATACTAAGTATATTTCGACGACTTTTTAAAGTTGGCAGAAACTTGAAATCAACTTTCCCACTAATCAATCCAAGGAGGAAAGAAATACTAAGTATATTTCGACGACTTTTTAAAGTTGGTAGTTTAATCAGTTCAATCCTACTTTCATATCACCCCTTTATTGGGACATACGCGACGACTTTTCAATGTTGGTAGTTTAATCAGTCCAATCCTACGTTCATATCACTCCTTTATTGCGACATAGCCATATCTAAAAAAAAACTTGTTTCGAGAAAAACGCATTTAAAATTTTTTAGTTTCCATACAAGTCTTAGAAACTTTTTTTTAGAAAGTATCTCCTAAAGGAAACAGTTTAAGAGTAATTTGTATAAATTTTTGGCACAATATAAAAGGTAAGTGCTATTAAAAATACTACATTGTTAACTCGAAAAGCTCATTTTTTGAGATATGGCTATGTTGGGACAAAGGAGCGATATGATGGCAGCACATACGAGTTCTACACAAGACCGCGCAGACAGAAAATAAGAAATTGATTTCGGATAGATTCAATACTATTTATGTGAATGGAGAAGAAAGCACACAACATATAATGGATCCGTATTCAAAAATGAGGCAAACCAAAGAAATATAGAGTTGCTTTGTAATGTAAGGTTCTGAAAATTATTTAGACCATCGTACAGTTCAAGTCCAAGAACTCCGGAAGCGTTATTAAGAGTTAGCGCAATGCGATCCCAAAAACCAAACTTATGGTCAAGCATGAATTCGAACTCAATAATACTGTTAACTTTTTCTAGCATTATACAATTAAGGTGGTAACAAGAATTTGAATATTTAGACACAAGATTAGTGACAGCGGCTTGAAGTTGAAATCGATCTTTAGGGTGTAAATTTCTATCATCATTTTTAAATATTCTAACATCATCAGCATATATTAAGATTTTTGAGTATAAGACGGTAGAGGGCAGATCATTAATAAAAAGCGTAAATAGCAATGGACCAAGATGGGCTCCTTGGGGTACACTAGAAAGAACATCCAAATTTATTAAAAAGATATTTTGTAAACTTGACTTACTGGGTGCTGTTAGGCAGATATGAGAATTTATTGAAGATGGTACAACATTTATTATTCCAAACAATTGCAGTTCAAGAATATATGTTGTTGTTGTTGTAGAATTATAACTATCAGTAATTTTATAAGATTTTTATAACAATACTTTGATTATACTTATTCTACACAAATGTAAACACCAAACATATTTTCAATATATTTTTTTTGCTTTTTTTAAGTAAGGAGAGAATTTCGTAATATTTTGCTCCCACAAGATCTCAATATTTTGTATGACCATGTAAACCTGCCTTATCTAAATAGCACTACTTGTCAAATTTTACAAACACGAGTTTTGGCTACTAAAAAAATTTTTGTGGCATACTATCAGCCGGTTTTGTCATGCCTATGTGATCGTCTAATAGGTGCTTCAAATTATTTTTCATTATTATGTTTTAATATATGTAATAAATTTCTTCCGTTCAAGGTCCGTTTTGGTTTTTTTTTTAACTTTTAATGTTTCGTCTTCCTTTAGGAGACTTCTTCAGAACAATTTGTTTGTTTGATAAATTCAATAAAAAGTTTTAAATTCAATGAAAAAATTTTAAAGTACAAAAATACAATCAACATATGTACATACAAAAAACATACATAAGCTCAAAAAATATTTGGAATGAAAACAAATTTTTTGTAACATACATATGAACTGGTGTTTTCGAAAGTAGTATAAGTCCATTTTTTCATATATTGAGATATTCAGGGGTTTGCGTTTGAATCAATTTAAAAATATTGGCCCACTTTAATCAGTTCGAATGATGTTATTTACACTATAAACCTTTTAAATTTTGTTGTGAAATAAAAATTACTAAAATTATTTCAAAAACTAAACGATTTTCTTAACTCCACAGGGACTTATGCCACTTTCAAAAAGAATATATTGCAACATATAAAAATAGTAGCGTAATAAGTCCATATATTTGCAGCCACAAATGCTTTACTGAATGGGATTTTTATGTAAAAAGTAATAGTTAAAATGAAGGCAAACTCCTATAAAGATACGAATAACCATGTTTAGTAGAACCTTATTTCAATTACTATAAAAAGCATTAAGAGCTTTCTGGCGCTTACTTACCAACATCACTTTCAGACCAAATTGACGGATTGTCGTATTCTTCACAAGTATATGAATTTATTGTAACAACTAATAGTGAAAGGCCAATGTAAGCGGCAGGCGGCAGCAATGTGACCCATTTACAAAAAATTAGTTTTTTATAAAAATATTCACATAAAACTTTTAACATATTGAATTTAATTTAATTTGGCAATGCCGTTAAAGGCGGCAGAGCGGCAATGTTGAATTCAATTCAACTTTTTGCTTTGCCGCTTCAATTTGTCAAACCAAAAAGTAAAGGAACAAAACTTCGAGAAAATATAAGTAAAAAATAAATTTTCTTTATTTTCGGGTTTAAAATTTTTAACAATTAAATTTATTTATTTATTTTTACGGTAAAAAAGTCATAATGTTATTTTGTTTAAATTCCGATACATAAATTTTTAGTTCAATTAGCCTCGTTCATTTGCCTATATCAAATAAATTCAAGCGGCAAATAGAACAGTTGGTTGCCGCCCGTTGCCACATGCCGCTTACATTGGCCTTTTACATTGGCCTATAATATTACTTATTTAAACGTTTAATTTTCTAGTTTAACAGCAATTATATTTAAATAATACTATTTGCTTAAGAACCAGGCCCGTAGAATAACTATACCAAACGCTGCTTTATTGCAGCATAGTCATAACTAAAAAAAACTTGTTTCGAGAAAAATGTATTTAAAATTTTTAGTTTCCATACAAGTCTTAGAAAATATTTTTAGAAAATATCTCCTAAAGGAAACAGTTTAAAAGTAATTTGAATAAATTTTTGGCACAATATAAAAGGTAATACTGTTAACAATTCTGCATTGTTAACTCGAAAAGCTAATTTTTTGAGATATGACTATGTTGCAATAAAGGAGCAAAAACTTCACATCCTTTCTTTGTTAAGTTTTTGGTGAACTCTATATAATTTTTAAATTAAAAATTTTTTGGTTTGTACATATGTACATCGGATTTTAGTTCAAGTTTTTCCTTTCTTAAGTTTTTTCTAAAGAAAGATTTTTTACAATCCTTCCAATTTGCTGTGATCAATAATTATTCAATCAAGAAGATAAGAAAAATAATAATCAAATCTTTAGCTGGGGGGCAGGCAACTAGCTGTTTCGCAGTCGCTACACTACTCATCAGCACCCACTGGGATTTGAATAATTCTCATCATTTCATTAGAACAATAATACTTTTATTTTGTTAACAATGTTGTCTTTAATACATTAGCACTAGATAAGCGATCAGCGTGCAGTAATCAATAATCATTGCTATAAGAAAGTTGTTTTCATTATATACTTATGTATTAGAAATGGACTTATTTCACTTTCAAAAGAAATCTGTTTGCGATAACATTGTACAGAAAAACTGTTTTTGTTCATTTTATTTCAAAAAAGAACTTATTGAAACTGTGATTATTACTATAGAGAGAAGGTGTCTGTAGCTCATTAAAATAACCGTTAATTTAGTTTTTGTGGACTTATACCATTTTCAAAAAAAAAAAAAAAAAAAACAGTTCATATATAGAAACAACATACATACATACAAACAACATAATGCATTGAAAATAAATTTTGACATTCATAAATACAATTAACATGCATACAAACAACATATGTACATAAATTCAAAAAATATTTTTAGTACAATGAAAACCAAGTCTCAACATACACGAATAATTTTCATTCAATTCAAAATTTTTTATTGAATTTATCAAACAAACAAATTTTCCTGACGAAGTCTTCCAAAGGAAGGCGAAATATTGAAAAATACATTAAAAATTAGAAAAAAAGGACCTTGAACGGAAGAAATGTATTACAAATATTGAATTAAATAAAGGTCAAAGCAAATAAGATCAAGAATTAAAATTATTATGTTTTAAAAAAAATATATATATAATTTTTATTCAAAATGGATTTTAAAAGTGACAACGGTAAAGTTCAAGGCGAATTCATACCAGGTAAATGCAAGAGCAATAAATACAATACTACAAAAAATAAATCTTTTTCAAATGTCAAGAAAAAAAATATAAACACAAAAAGGAATTAAAAAAAAATATATATTAAAAAAATTTACAAAAAAAGACAAACATTTAATTATTTGGTGAAACTCTTAGTTATTTCGTAAAAATTAAAGTCACAGCTTATAGAGCTTGGAAAGGTGAAAATGGCCAGCAAGATTGGGGAGGATTCAAAATGATAGCTGGCACTCAAGATGCAATACATAAATTAAAAAATTGTTTTGACATTTTTTTTCAAATTTCCATAAAAAAAAATTTACAATAAGAGAAAAACTTAATTATTTAGTGAAACTTTTAATTTTCTCGTGAAACTGAAACTCTCAGACCATAGAGCTTGAAAAGGTGAAAATGGCCAGCTAGATTGCGGAGAATTCTGGGTAATATCTAGCGCTCAAGATAGAATACATAATTTAAAAAATTGTTTTAAATTTGTTTTCCCAATTTTGTTTTAATTATGCTATTGGCATCTGAAACAGATAAAAGTTTAAAAAAAAGTTATCAGCTGCGCTGTCAATTTCACCTGTTATGAATTCGCCTTGGTAAAGTTGATGCGGTTTTGTTGCAATAACGCGTTATTTCTCCCATTTTGGTGCGTTTTCAAATTTCAAAGTTGACAACACTGCTTACCATAATAGTAAATTTTAAATATTAGTTGTAGTAGAACGTGGCCATGTTGATCCTTGGTTATTGTGAAGATATTTGATGAGATAGACAATCAGTCGAACTTTTTCTAAATATTCTAGAATAGCATTTAGCTTAGCAAATCCTCTGTAATTTGATTTGTCGAACTTGCTTCCACATTTGAAGAAGTACAATCAAAAAAATTTAGCTAGACGAGTCAGTTTGATGTGTGATCAAACCGCTTTAAAAATAGTATGTTCAATAACTACACTTCTAGTCTTCTTCAATCAATAATTATTGATCACAGCAAATTTGTATTGTAAAAAATCCTTCTTAAGAAAAAACTTAAAGCCCGATGTACATATGTACAAACCAAACATTTTTAGTTAAAAAAAAAATGTTTAATTAAAAAATTATAAAGTTCAACAAAAATTTAACAAATTAATAACTACACAAAATGTTTAATTATTATATTACGTTACGTAAAGCTTGCAGTATCGTTCATCTAACGATATTTTCATGCTAATGACTTATTAAGTGATTATTAATTCAACACGCTATGAAGTAAGTGTTAAGGTCATAAATTATACATATGTATATGTACGAGTATATATGTACGTATGTATAACAAAGTTTATTGATTTTATGATTAATTTCTTCCTTTTTGAATTATTAAAAACTTTTGTTTTCAAACTGTAACTAAAACTTTTTAACAACGTAATTTTTACAACTTAATATTGCGTAATCAAATATGAAATAAATCAGTGATATTATAATGATGTTTTTATTTTTAGTTTTCTAAAAGTGACATTATGTAAAGAAATGTCCAAAAACTGAAATTTATAGAAATGGTCGGATTTTTACGTGATGTGCTTTGAAAAGTCAATTAATCTCTGAAATAATACGAATGTCCTCCCATAAATTAAAATTAGTTTACGATTTACTTCTTCTTCTTTATGTAACAATTCAATGCAGGGCAAAATTTGCAATTGAAATTCAATATCGATTAACGAACAGAACTATTATTTTAATAAAAAAAAAAATGTCAACAATTTGCAAGCGTAAAGCTATGTACACACGGTTGTCAGATGTTACAATATTGTAAGATCTGGCAACATGCTGACAATGTAGTGACAATGAAAAATTGTTCTACAAAAGTAAATTGTATGTTCAGACGATCGTAAAAAAATCTTACAATTTCATTGCTAGACTATGGTCTGACAAATATTTCATCTGACAACAAAAATTGTCAGTGCACACGGTTGTCAGATTGTTAGATGAAAAAAATTGCCAGACATGTTGTAAGGCATTGCCACCTATGTATATCAACGACGATCTGTTTGACAGTGTTGCCCATCAAACTTTTTTCTGACAATAATGCCATTGTCAGGTGCATTAATTTTATACATCTGACAATTAAAACTGAGCTTACAATACCAACCAATTATCTGGCAATACCGACGAAGAGTGTTCTCACGATTGTCAGATGCCTGACAACATTGTCGTCTTACAATTTATTGAAAAGTTCACACGATTGTAATACATTTTCAGACAATTTTACTGACAATATTGTAAGATCTGACAACCGTGTGTACGTAGCTTAAGGCAGAATTAGTTTGTACGTTCTCTTCCGTTCTGGTTCAGCTGTTTTGTTTCTGTTCAATACAAACAATATGTGCCTGGTTTGTTATCACTTTTTCGTTCTGTTCTGTTGCGGACTAATCTGTTGAAAATAGAATTCAACGTTAAGTGACAGCCAGATATGTGTATGTTTTACTTTTTTCAGGTATGGAAACATTAATTTTTTAATCAAATCTATATAATATTTTTTGTCAAACACTAAATAAATTTGTTTCAATTAAATATTTTGAAAAGTTGAAACATCTTTATCAATTAAGCAACTATGAATGATCAAAAGAATATTATTTTAGCAAGAAAAAAATTATATTTTGTATAAGAAGTGTCATAAACTCTGGATAATGTGAGATAGAAGTGGACTGTTTGATCGCCATTTCTAAATTATTAATTTGTTCCTTTTTTTCACACAAGATAATATTTATGTACATATTTTATTCTGCATTCCAATGTGTTTCTTTTATTTATGCTCTACTGTAGAAAAAACCTGAATATTTTCACGGAAAAAGTAATTGTAAAATATTTCCTACAGAAATGAACGTCACAGAACGGCAACAGAAAGTGAAAACTAATGAGGCCTTAAGTGACAGCCAGATATGTGTGTATGTGTTACTTTTTTCTGGTATGGAAAAATTAATTTTTTTGTAAATTATTAATGAGTGAACTTTTTTAGTTATATACATATGTACGAGATTAACTAGTTGTGAGTTCGAGTCCAACTTCAGTCAAGAAGAAGGATTATTTTTAATTATAACAATAATTGCTGTGAAACAATAAGACCAAAAAAGAACAGAAAAAATAATTGAATACCACATTAGCTGGGGGACAACTAGCTGTTTCGTAGTCGCTACACACGAATCCCAGTGGGTACTGATGAGTAGTGTAGCGACTACGAAACAGCTAGTTGTCCCCCAGCTAATGTGGTATTCAATTATTTTTTCTGTTCTTCTTTGGTCTTATTGTTTCACAGCAATTATTGTTATAATTAAAAATAATCCTTCTTCTTGACTGAAGTTGGACTCGAACTCACAACTAGTTAATCTCGTACAAATTAATTTTTTTATTCATAGGAATACAAATGTTTTTTTTTTTATCAAAAGCTAAAACCATTTGTTTTAATTAAAGATTTTTTAAAATTTAATATGTGTTTATAGTGAAAAGCGTATAAGAAATGTCGTAGTGAAAAACATTAAATTTTGTATAAGAAATGTCGCAGATCGTGAGAGAACAGTTGGCTGTTTTGTCACCATTTTTAAAGAAGATAATACACGATATGTTTTTAAGCCCAGTTCAGACTATTATACTTTGTATTAATACTTGTCAAAAATTCAAATAATACGTGCAAGTCTGATAGTCTGAATCTAATTCGTCATACATACGAAAAATAATACGATAAAAATTTGACATCCCATACGACTATGTTGTTTTTTGAAACTTTTCAAAACGATAATACTTTACATTGGATCAGGGTTGTGTTTTTTAGCAAACCAGCTAATTAAAAAATGAGTAGTCGGCTATTTCGTAGCCGATGGGGTGCCGTCACTGATAGTATTTTTTGTCGTTATAAAAAAGCTCGAAATTTGGAATTTAACTGTCATTTATAAATGTATTTTGCTCATGCTATATTTAGAACATAAAATATGTTTGTACTATTGAATTTGCATGTGTTATACATAATTATTATTTTAACTGTTGAAGAATTTCACGCGCCGGCACGTCTATCGCCTACGACGAATAGAGCACCTGCCGCCGTGAAAAGTTTTATGATGGCACATCTATGTTGGTTTATATCAAGTGTGATAGAGTGAATGCAAAATCTTATTTACGTTAGACTTTTTGACAGCCGCAAGAAATGTATTTAGACTTTTATCTCACAAAATCTAATGAAAGTATTTATACTTGTATAATAGTCTGATTGGGCCTTTAACAATGTAGATGGCATTTTTCACAATGTAAAATGCCTGCATGTTGCGTCTGTAAAAACATGAGCAAAGTCATCTGACAAAATTTAAAATAGAGCGTGTTCTATTTTGTTATGTTGAAACATCTGACATTAGAACTCAGCGGCGGTTGGCTTTGGGCAGTATAAGTAGTCGGCTTGAGAAAATTTTAACTTATTAATATTTTAATATGTTTTAAATAATTATTTTTTATACTAATAAAAAGCATAGACAATGTCAGACGTAAATGTACATGTACGTGTGTGAGCAAATTTTACAAACCATCTGTAAAAATGAAAAATTTTGGAAGGTATAAAAAAATACATGATGAATTCCATATTAAAAAAACAGACGTAAAAACATATCGTGTGTGGGTGCCTTAAGTAATTAGATTGTTTCTTTTTTGTTTTTTTAAATAAAATAACTTTTACGAACATAATTTTTCAATCTTTTGCTTTACTGTAAAATCAGCTGAACTTTTTCCCAGAAAAAGTAATTGTAAATTATTTGCTGCAGAAAAGAACGTCACAGAACGGCAACTAAAAGTAAAAACTATTGAGGCCTTTACTCAGTAACTCACATATGATATTTTATATGTGTGCATGTTTGTGCATGCATATCAGTCGACTTTTTGTAACAGCTTTGATTTAATATTGTTTTATAGAAAAATCAATTATGTTTGCTTTTACTATGATTTCTGTTTTAATTAAATAAAAAGAACACTTATGTTTGCTAAATGAAAATTAATGTTTGTAGGTTTCTGCTTACTTTATGTTGTCATTCCCCATCATTCAATTAAGAGTTCATTTTGTTTTCATTTAAGATCAATTACACACATTACAATGGTTGATTTAATTTAGGCACTTTATATCTTTCACTTTTTGTATTATTTTTACACTTGAATAAAACATAATAGAAAATAGTATTTAACTATACACACGCATTCATATAAACCTACATAAGTACTTGTATGTTACATTAGAACACTACGAATACATCCATAGTGCACAACATAAAAGTTACGTGGAATACATTCATAAATTTTAATTTCTATTTAATTTTATTATCGCTTTTCTAGGTCATTACTCCAAGCTCTAAGCAATTGTATTTTTACGGTCAAGCTGGTACTGGCATTTTTTTATTTATTGAATCTTCAAAATGAACTAACAATAAGTATTCAAATCTTAATATTAAATTTAAAGTTAAAAAATGTGATTTAAAATTAAAAAATTTGATTGTTACTTAAGTCCGGCCAATGATAGACAAAAAGTTTTATTATGCGGGAGCTATTTCGGTAAAATCACCTATTGAGTAATCTGATGGTGGCAACGGTATCCCTTCTTCTCAACCTACTGTGACCGCCAAAATTAAGTATATTACGCGCCAGAGGGTTTGGATGAAGTTCCAGTTTAATGACCAGCGGAACACTCAGATCCTTATGCATTCGTGAAGTTTTTACGTACTATGGAGCCGCAGTATTTGTTCGAAGAATTTTGTTTTGTCGCCTTTGGATTTTTTCAATGTATGACGCTGAGGCGGTGCCCCATAACTGAATTCCGTAGCACCATATAGGCTTTAGTATTGCGTTGTATAACAAAAGTTTGCAATCTAATTTCAATGTCGAATTTCTGCCCATAATCAAATTTAGCTGCTCTGCTTTTAGTTTTAACTGAGTGACCTTTGCTTCAATGTGAGACTTCCACGTTAGCCTACGGTCCAGGTAAATACCAAGGTACTTGACTTCGTTGTGCTGCGGAATAGGTAAGTTGGTATGTAGCAACAGTCCAAATTAACTGGCGAGACACAAACAAGATACTCTACTATGAAGTGTCCAGACGTGGGCGTCATGACATGGCAGATATATGCCAAAAAGGTAACTGAGAAGACTTTGATTGGATTCTCTTCAACCTTTGATTGGATTCTCTTCAACCTTTGGCTTCGCCAAGAAGAAGGTAAGGAAATAAACTGATTTGTATTATGGAATGAGAATAGCATTCTAAGAAGTTTTCGCACTTGATATTAAGAACGCCGAAGTTCACCTAAGATTGGATAGGACCAATCTAAGAACACTCACCGGTAAATAACTAAACTGTTTTCTATTATTAGGTGTACAGCTTTGAAATTGCAGAAGATTTCATTAATTTTTTCGACGTATTGGTTGATTATACATACACACAACTTGTGACAAGTTGCCTGTATGTGTAAACTCAGTGTAAATTCAACTCACTTGCTATTCGGTCTAGGGCAAGGCGAATTTATATAGGTGAATGCAAGCAAGTAGGCGAATTCAGTACTTTGTATTTTGTTGTTGTCAAAATCTAAATTCTCCTAAGATTGTTTAGCTGGGAAAAAATGTTATATAAACGTTGAACACAAATTTTTATATTTGTTTTTAATTAAAGTTACAGCTTATAATGGTTTTCACTTTTAAATTCACAAAAATTTCTTGAAACTGCACTAAATCATGGAAAAAAATCTTCAGATTAAAGTGGTGTAAAAATTTTTTTAAACAAAAAAAAATTTCGCAATTTCATTGGAAAAAACGCGGGAAGCAAAAAATAATCCTCTGAGCTGTGAAGTTCACCTAGTAATGAATTCACCTTGGTCTAGTGTCCAATAATAAACATGAACGTTAAGCGAACAAACCTAGGCTGCACAGCAAGTGCCACAACGAATTCAATACGGTAATGGAGGGCACTAATGTTGTAGAAAGTGGTTACTTTTAACTACTCAATACTACTCGATACTTTTCAAAAAGAGTAGTGAATAATATTCAATAGTTTTCAGCGGATTTATTTAAAACCATCAAGAAATTTATTTAAAAAATTGATTAGAAATTTCCGAGCTTTGATGTTAAGAGGGCCGAACTTTCCTTAAGATTGGATAAGAGTAGTCTATGAACACTAAATAAATAAACTGTTTCCTATTATTAGGTATACAACTTTGCTTCCCCCATTTTGCAATAGATAGCTGCAGCAGTAAGTGGTAGTCAAAATAAATGGATTGTAGAGGTCATACAAGATCTAAATATAACGTCGCCGAAATACTAATCGATTTATCGTTTAGATATTCACGATGAAATACGAATATGTCAGCTTACCAGCCAAATTCTCAACATTTGCGTAAGGTTTTAAATTTCTGCTTCAATATGAAGATATCTGCGTTAGAGGCTTATAAAGTGCTCTCAAATATATATGGTGAGGTTATTATTAGTGAAAGAACATGGCGAGAGTGGCTTCAACGCTTCAAAAACGGTGATTTTAACACCGATGAGCAGCATGTCGGTGGAAGAGAGAAAGTTTCCGAAGATGCACAATTGAGTGTATTACTTGATCAAGACTGGTGTCAACCGCAATTGTTAGGATCATTGGAAGTGACACAACAAACCATTTCAAAATGCCTTAAAGTCATGAAAATGGTTCAGAAACTAAGAAATTGGATGCCGTACGAGTTGAAGCCGAGAGATATTGAACGGCATTTATTTATTGTGAACAGCGGCAAAGACGGAAGGGATTTCTGTATTGGATTGCGACTGGAGATGAACTATGGGTTTATTGCGAGGACCCCAAGAGCACAAAGACTTGGGGCGGGCTTCCACGTGGACGACCAAACCGAATATTCACGGTCCAATGTCATGCTCAGTATCAGAAACCGACTGACACAATCACAGGCAATCGTTTTTGTATGCAATTAATGCGTTTGAGCCGAGCATTGAAAAACAATACAATGAGAGATATGATAAAGTGATTTTACAGCATGACAATGCTCGACCCGTAGTTGCGAAAGTGGTCAAGACCTACTTTGAGACAGACGTCGAAATGAGAAGTCCTACTCCATCCACCCGCCGTACTCTCCAGACGTTGCTCTATTGGACTATCATTTGTGTCGATCAATGACACATGGACTGGCTGACCAGCACTTCCAGTCGTATGAAGAAGTAAAAAAAATTGGATCGATTCGTGAGTTGCTTCAAACGATTAGTAGTTTTTTTATCGTAGAATTCTACGCTGCCCGAAGTATGGAGAAAGTTATATCCAGCGATGGACAATATTTTGAATCATAAATGTATAATTCGTTTTTTACAATAAAGCCTTGGATTTCGTAAAAAAACGGTGGAAGCAAAGTTGTACCTATGTACGTTGTGGAGATATATTGGAACAAAGCAAATTTGATATTAATTAGGCCAAACTTTTTCTAAGATTATATATAAGTAGCTTAAGAACACTAACAGATAATTATACTTGCTTTAATTACCTATACAAAATCGATTTTTCCGGCAAAGATATTTGCAAATTTTGAGGAGAAAAAGAGGAGTCAATAAAACACTTGATCGCTTACTGGCGGCGATGAATTTTTCAATGTTCAGCAAATTCAGTGTTCACTTTTAATTTTTGTGTCCGCAATGGTGAGAATAAATAAGTTTGACAATTACAGTGAACACTTAGGAACAATTTTTTTACTTTCCATTAGAAAACTTGCGTAGCATTTGGGCATTCAGCTCATCATTCTGCCTTTATGAACACATTCAGCGCAATAAAATTCAAATGAAGATTTTTTGACAAAATGCTTTGGCACCACTGGTCTGAATAAATATAAAAACAATATAGGAAGGTTTGTAAAAAGCTTGTAAAAAGCACCGCTCAAATAACGATGTAGAGAAACAAGTGAGCAGTAATAACGGCTTAGAGAGAACAAACAAAATAAAGTTTTGATCCTAAGTTAAATTCCTTATTGGTGTCACCTCTATGTGATAGGTATTCGCTTAAATTTAAGATAAAAATTATGTGACAACATTAAAATAAAGACCGCCAATAATAAATATTCAACATCATGAGTTTTCATTTACATTTGTAATTTGGAAACCCGTCATTCATTTTACATTTGAATTGTTTTACAAGGTGACATCATCTCTACATTATTTCTTGGTTCAATTAGGTACATTCATTACCTACCTATACCGATTTTTATCCGCCTTCTAAAGTTAATCTGCTTGACTCTTTTATTGAAATTTAAAAATAAAAATTAAGTGCGAAAAGGTTCCAATTCTAAGTCCTCCTAAAAAATAAGTATTTTTGCTTTAGTATTCTCTTTTATTACCGAATTTAACATAAACATCTGTTGGCGAAATTTACTTTGAGTGTTCACTGGTAAAAAAAAATTCATCGTTGCGGAATCTGGCCCCTGGAGTGACAGTCTGGTGAGCGAATGAGTGCTTTGCATGAAATACACTCAATGTGTTGAGAGACCGTCAAACAATTCTTCTAGACGTATCACTCATTTGTGTCCCATAAACACCACATTCCACTGACTCTCATTTGCAGGGATTTCACACCACAACCAAACAAACAGACCTATTGTATAATTTATGATCAACATATTCGATTATAATTAAATTTTAGAAAAACCATTTATTTTCTCTCTGTGCATGGTTTTGTTTTAGCGACAAATTAAATGACATGAGCATAACTTCTGCTTTTCTGTTTGTCGCTGCATTTACATATTATACATGAGTGCTCCTGATGGCTGACAATTTTTGCAATTCAACATATTTTATATCTGTTTTTTTTTTTTTTTTTTGCTTCTCCCCTCCAGTTTCATTCCTTTAAGAAGTTCTTATTTTTTCTACGTAAGTTTCTATCGATGACGTTGTCGTTCGCCGTCTTTGTTGGCAAACAAAAGCATTAAGTTTATGAAACGTTAATAATTGTTAAAGTACTTATAGCAAGAAGAATGCTTTTGTTTAATTATGTAAAATACATGTCGGCTAATATTGACACAGTATTTGAACGCACGACGAGACTGGCTGGAGGAGCCTAAGCAGACCCAACTAACATTCATAATGGGAAATGACATGGCAAGTAACAATTTAATAAATGTTTGGTTTAAAAGGCATTAAAGTGGTGTTCGAAAAATAAAATAGAAAAAGAATTTAATGCAAAGAAGATAATTCAAAACTTTATTAAATTGTCGTATATTGTTCGCAGCTTAGGTAAAAAATATAAAACCTTATCGGGTGGTTAAATTTCAAGGGCCGATGTTGAATGTGAACCACACCTAAACGCCAAGTTTTTTTCCAAATTTTATTTGACATTTCTCTATTTCAGACTTATTCAATTTGAACCATGGAGAGATACACAATCCAAAACGTGTTAAAGTTATCCAGATTTATTATGAAAATGATGATCAATTTTCGAAGAAAATTATCTTCAGTGATGAGGCACATTTTCACCTCAGTGGATTCGTCAATAAACAGAATTGCCGCATTTGGGCGAATGAGAATCCAAGAGTGACTGTCGAAAAACCAATGCACCCACAAAGAGTGACTGTTTGGCGCGGTTTATGTGCTGGCGGCATCGTCGGGTCGTATTTTTCCAAAATGAGGCCGGTCAGGCAGTTACTGTGAATGGTGTTCGCTATCGTGAGATGATAACGAACTTTTTATGGCCCGAATTGAAAGATATGGATGTAGACGATATGTGGTTTCAGCAGGACGGTGTCACTTGCCACACAGCTAACGAAACAATTGCTCTTTTGCGCAACAAATTCAATGGCCGTGTTATCTCACGTAATGGCGATGTCAATTGGCCGCCAAGATCACGTGATTTGACACCGTTGGACTTTTTTCTTTGGGGTTATTTGAAAGAAAAGGTGTACGTCGATAAGCCAGCAACAATTCAACAGCTAAAGGATGAGATAATTCGGCACATTAACGGCATAAAACCTCCATTATGCCTCAGGGTCATCGAAAATTTGGACCATCGGATGGAGGTGTGCTGCCGTAGCCAATATTTTGTTCTATACATAATTGCGTAATACCAATATATCATAATAAAATAAAATTACAATAATTTCCTAATTTCCTAAATAGTTTGTGTTTTATTCAAAATCAACATCGGCCCTTGAAATTTAACCACCCTTTATTATTAAAATTTACAAAATATCGATTTTCCCTCATTATTACAATAAACGTTCATTTAATAAACATTTTATTTATGTATATTATTCTTTGCAGAGCATTAATATTCAAATTTAATTATAGTAAAATCCAATACTTATCAAACTGAACAACACGTTAAGTGTTGAAAAACAAGTTGTTCCCCCTTCGTTTTATTGACTTTATAATAAAATTGGAATTAAATATTTTTAGTAAATATTTACTACAACAAATATAATACTAACAAGCAAAGACTGTGAAAGCCAAAAACATGATTTTAAATACGAGCATATTAAAGAGTGGTCCAACCATAAGGCACGATGTTTATTGTGGACGTCAAGTTTTTTGCCCAGCTTAATTTTGTATTTCTTTGTTCCACTGTTTAACAAATTCAACCCTGGAGAGGTACAGATTTGTATAGGGCGTTAAGATTATTGAAGCCTTTTATGGAAATGGAAGTTCAAAATGTGCGTAAGCAACCACACTTTCACCTTAATCGATTCGTTAAAGGCGTTTCAGATTATCATACAAGTGTTGAGATTTTGATTGGATTTTGGGAGACAGAAATCTGCTGAGATTTCTTGCGACTGTTAAAAAATCTAACGTACCATTACATTTTGTTTTCACGCCATCACACCTTAAGTAAAATGAGAATTGGATGTGGGAAATAAACTACGAATTTGGTCAACGTCTGGTTTTAATATTTTAAATATTTGCTTTTGTAAACAAATGCAACCCTGATCCAGTCAAAAAACTTATTGTTTAAACAAATTTTTACAACTTAACTGGCTGCCGGCTGATCTCATGGTAAAGGAAATAGCCATGAATTCGGCTATCAGACTGTGGTCAAGCGGAACGTGGAAGGAGGAGACATATGGTCACGCCTCAATAATAGGAAGAATAGTGAACCTTCTGGAGAATATTGATTACTGCTCGCCGGCTCTACTGACCGACAGGAGATTTGATGTAATTTTATCAGGCACGGTCTCGGAGAAGACTGGCACAGATCATCAAGAGGACGTGCTTGAAATTTTTACAGATGGATCCAAGTCGGACTCCGGAATTGGTCTGGGTATTTTTATTTTAACTGGTTAAGCTGCTATAGAATATACGGGAATAATATCCGAATTTGTTCTGATAGTAAGGTTGCGTTGCATCTAGCTGGGTTCTATATGACATCCAGGTTGGTTCGTGAATGCCGGATATCTCTAAACGAAATAGCGATACATTCGAACCTGGAACTTTTCTGGGTGTGAGGCCACAGTGAAGTGCTCGCAAATCTAGTAGTGGATGAACTGGCAAACGCCGGTTTCCAGCTGCAACAAAGAGATGGGATCGTTGGACAATCAGAGGAAGACTTACTCTTGCGAACTGAGCCGCCTTACATTACAGAACTACAGATCCTCGTTGACTTTATTCGGAGGATCTTATTTTTAATTCACAACCGGACGTTCCTACCCAGATGCAAGCACTTCAAGTCGGTCATGGGGGCGTGGTGATCCCAGTTCGGTAAATTAATCCTCGGTGAGGGTTTTCGGAAGTTCCAACGTTGAGACTTCCTAGAATTTTATTTACTACAACAAATAAGTGCCCCATAACCCAGTATACCACAGTAGGCAGAGTATCCGAAGTAGGAATACACTAGGGCAAAGTCTGCTCAGCTTCAGGCTGAAATATCTGCTACAAATAAAGCAGTCAGATGTCTACCGTTTCACAAAATATTCGATAGGGATATCATGACGGTAACGGCCGCCAGGAATTCCGGACATCTTTAAATAAGATGATGAGACATTTTAACCTATCTCTAAAATGGGCACGTGGACATGGGTCCATCAAAGGCAACAACATCGCTGACGACTTAGCCAAAAAAGGGACAGCCCTAGAAGATAGGTATATATATATATCCCTTTTGCGGACAACCTTTATCAGAGTATTGAAATGGAATAAAGCTCCACACGCTGGAATGTGCCTAAGAAAAATGGCTCACAGAGCTCACATGCCTGTGGCCGCATATTAATTCTAAGAGAACGTGGGAGCTATGAAAACTGCCCAGATCTCACCTGATAGTGACTGTAGCAGTTATCACTGGACATTTCCCGTTTGAGAACCATGTTTGCGACTAGGCCTACCCCATAACGACTTCTGTAGAAGTTTCCAAGACAAGAAAGAGGAGGAGCCGATCCTTCATCTGCTAGGTACATGACCGGCACTGGAGCAACATCGTCTAAGATACCTAGGCGAGCGGAGCTTCAACAGCCTATCAACCTCGTTCAAACCGACCGCGCTAGCCTTTTTCCTAGGAAGTAGCAGATGGCCAGTACAGCAGCTTGTAAGAGGTGCCTACCTTTCCTTTCCATCCCCACCCATACGTCTCCTTTAAACACACTACATTCTTGTAACTTCTATTCTTCACTTCACTATCTCACTTTTTAGGCAATCATAAAAGGAACGACTTCAGGAGCGAAGTGAGCTGCAGAACCAAGGCTATTTCGGGGTATCCAGCGGCTTGCCTACTTAACCTAACCTAAGTCTGCTTTCCTTAAACTGCCTCCAAATCATTCTAAGGCTAAAGTTCGTTATCGTGGGACAGATCATTTAAAAAAAGTACGCACTCTGTTATGCCTTGGAAAAATTATAGCATTTCTTTTAATTAAGCGCTTAAATAAATTTTTCATTAAAATTTATTTATATATAAAAAAATTGTCTACTCCATTAAAATCCCATTATTACATTAACAACAAAAGAAATTTCTCATTGATTAATTTACACAAGTTTAAACAAAAAGCAAATTGATTTTAAAATTACAAAACAAAAAAAAACTCTTCTGCTTTTTTTCTTATATCAATGAAATCCACTTTGAAAATTAATTATATTAATCATTTCATTTTACTTTTTTGTTAAGCCATTGGCTGAGGAGACGACGACTGACGGCAAGACAAACAAAAAAAAGTTAAAAAAAAAATTGTCTTAAAATAAAGAAATCTTTAAACAAATAAATTTTATTTTTTCTAAATGTAATAATAAAAAAAAATTGTTTCAAAATGAAATCACAAATATTTCTTTGAACACAGCGAACAAAAGATGGAAAAACGGGTGAAGTGGAAGTAAAAGAAGAAAAAAAAACTTATATACGTATTGTTGCTAAAGAGCATTAGATAAGAATCTTTAAGAACCATCAAACAATTTACATTCATTTGTATTCAATTGTAATCAAATTTTATTTTCTTTTTGTTCCGTCGTCGTCGTCGTCGTCGTCCTCAACGTTGCCGTCGTCTATCATTAGATTTGCTTCTTTTCATTTAACAATTTTTTTTTCTTTTATTTTCTGCTTCTCCATCTATTGTTTTCTCTTAATTTCAAAAAGATGGAATATACTGGCAGACAACTTGTTGTGGGTTGGTTTTCGCTATTTTGGAATAATAGCTAAATAATAATGATATACAACTTAACCCTTTGCGGGCTGAGTTTACAAATTTGGGCAAATAATCGTAATGCCAGATAATGTCAAACAGTGAATTAACTTCTCCTTTTGCAATATCAATTCCCTTAAGATCGATTATTAAAATAAGAAAATCAGCAAAATTTATTGGATATTTTGTTATTCTTTCGAAAAGTTCTTCAGAAATACGAATAATCGAATAAGGTCTGATGGACATACAAAGTGTTCCTTGAATGGCTTATTGAACGTCAATAGAATTTTATAAGCCCAACTCAACCTATCGAAGCAGGAGTTCCCCAAGGTAGCATACTGGGGCCTACTTTATACTTTATTTACGCCTCTGACATGCCAACGACATCTGGAATCCACACTTCAACTTTTGCAGACGACACAGCGTTTTTGAGCGTTCATGAAAACCACCAATTAGCTTCACGCAATTTACAGGAATTTATTCTAATATTGGAAAAATGGCTGAAGCTTTGGAAAATCAGGGTTAATGAACAAAAATGTACTCACGTTACATTCACACTGCGTAAGCAAACATGTGCGCATATCCAAATTAACAACTCACCTATTCCGCAGCACAATGAAGTCAAGTACCTTGGTATTTACCTGGACCGTAGGCTAACGTGGAAGTCTCACATTGAAGCAAAGGTCACTCAGTTAAAACTAAAAGCAGCGCAGCTAAATTGGCTTATGGGCAGAAATTCTACATTGAAATTAGATTGCAAACTTCTGCTATACAATGCAATTCTAAAACCTATATGGTGCTACGGAATTCAATTATGGGGCACCGCCTCAGCGTCAAATATTGAAAAAATTCAAAGGCGACAAAACCAAGTTCTTCGAACGATTACAGCGGCTCCATGGTATGTAAAAAATTCACGAATTCATAAAGATCTGAGTGTTCCGATGGTAAAAGAGGAGTTTTTTAAGTACGCGACAAGGTATGTCAGTAAACTGGAACTTCATCCAAACCCTCTTGCGCGTAATATACTTAATTTTGGCGGCCACAGTCGGTTGAGAAGAAGGGATACCGTTGCCACCATCAGAACGTTCAATAGGTGATTCTACCGATATTGCTCCCGCATAATAGAACTTTTTGTCTAGCATTGGCTGGACGTAAGTAAAAAGCACATTTTATTTTTTTTTTTATTAATTCTTTTATTTTTATATTTAGTATTAAGATTTGAATACTTATTGTTAGTTCATTTTGAAGATTCAATAAATAAAAACGCTTAACAAAAAAAAAAAAAAAAAAAAAAAAATTTATGTGAAAATAATTTACATCAGCACCTGCCTTGATAGTCTTATCTCATGATAGACCAACTCCCCGGAGGGAATTATTCACGTTTCACCGCTTCTCCATATAGTTTGCAAGGCTCACACAAGTCACAACTTTTGCCACAAATTTGTAGCCATATGAACAAACCCCTTGCTAAAGAGCTCAGGCTTTCTAAACCTTCTTGTATGCTATTTCGCAGACAGTCAATGGAAGACAAGGCTTAACGAGTTGGTGGGCTGAAGTCCATTAGATCATCAACACTCAAACCAATTCCCCGTCTAATTATCCCTACTGGTTCCTTACATGACAACAGCACCTCGGGTGTTATTAGCGCTGAAAACCAGCATACACGATAGTTATCATGGAAATAAATTCCCCTTCCTGCGATTTTAGATGCAAATCACAACCAGGATGTTTCAGCCAACATGAATATATAATCTTAACCATGGACAGAACCAGGTAGAGCATCAACACTCAGTCCAATCCCCCGTCTAACTATCCCTACTCGTTCCTTACATGACAGATATCTGTTGCAAGACAACAGCACCTCGGGTATTATTAGCGCTGAAAACCAGCATACACGATAGTTATCAGGGAAGTAAATTTCCTTTCCTTTTAAGTTCAAATCACAACCAGGATATTTCAGCCAACATGAATATATAATCTCAACCATGATCAGCACCAGGTAGAGTATCAACACTCAATGCAATCTCCCGTCTAATTATCCCTACTGGTTCCTTACATGACAGATATCCGTTGCAAGACAACAGCACCTAGGGTGTTATTAGCGCTGAAAACCAGCATACACCATAGTTATCAGGGAAACAAATTGCCCTTCCTACGATCTTAGGTTCAAAACACAACCAAGATGTTTCAGCCAACATGAATATATAATCTCAACCATGATCAGCACCAAGATGGTCTACAAGCAGAACATCCAGGTGGCCTTGCATATTCTCGTTCTGCCAATTAAGCCTTGATGAGGGCTTTGGAAGTCCAAACAGCATAAGTCCTTTATCGTTTGTTGTTGACTATAGGGACTGAAGAATTGATCTTAGTTTAGTGTATTCAGTGAATGGAGAGAAGGAAAAAATAACATATATCATACTCTAACTTGATCACGACATGAATGGACTTTTTTGGTCATGACATGGCTACTTCTATTAGATGCATGTCTAAGAAATAACTAAAACAATATCAAGTTGCATTTAAATTCACATGGACAATGCTCGTCACTTGACACCCTTTTGTGTGACGCCGCTGATCGTTGTTGTGACAGTGCGACTATTAAGCGCAATCACCTAAATATGCATTTAATCTGTGCCCAACACGTGTTTATGTATGCGCGTGGTCTGCACTGCTATAGTCAAATCTAAATATGCCCTTGAATCTTGCCGCACATGTACATATCTGTGCTTATATTACGATTACACAAATCATGGTGTTAGATTACAAGATTTGGAGGCCAATTTTTATCACCGAAACGAGAGAGTGCACGACCTGGAAATGTCTCATGTAGTAATTGAATTGTTTCACGGACTATAAGGCATGTACTTCCGTCTTCTTGAAACCACATCACTATCTTGCAATTTTGGCGAAAAGAACTGTTTTATCATGTCGCCAGATCGCACTACTGGTGTTCATTGTCACTGTTTTAGAAAAACGTATGGTCCAGATATGTCATCAGCCTCCTCAAACAGTGACACGTTGTGGATGCATTTGTTTTTTGACAATCCCATGTGGGTTCTCAGAGTTCCGCAAGCCACCGTTTTAGTGATTAACAAAGCTATGAAATGAAAATGTGCTTCATCGATTAGCATAGGCTTGCTGGTAAAACCAGCAACCAATTGTTGATGTTGTCTTGCAACATCATGTTATGTAAGGAATCAGAAGTGATGGACAGAATAGGGCTGATGTTTTTAATAGACTCCGTCCTATCAACTCATTAAGCCTTGTCTTCCATTGACTGCTGGGAAATTGCATACAGGAGGGACTAGAAAAGCTGAACTCTTAGGCTACAAACTTATGGTCTAGGAAATATCAAAGAACATATAATTGCTGTCGAAGATGAATGTAGATATAACCGAGTATTTTTGATACCGTCTTGATGTGATGTCGATGACGCTTCTTGGAATAACACAAACGACCTCTAATGCTGCTTCATTTGTGCTAATGGATGGTATAAGTATTGAAGAATTGGGTGCTCTTGATGTTCTTGCAATGAAAGTACAGTGTTGTGTTCGCTGGAATGAACACATTTTCCATGTCTCTAAGGAAGCATTCAAGTGCCTCGGTTTTTTGAAATGGTGTAAAATGTACTTCACTCCATCCGACCTCTTTATTATTTATACCACCTACATCCGACCAAAAATGGAATACAACTCTCATGTTTGGGCCGGTTCCTCAAAGTCTATTTAGGAATTAAACGACCGTATGCAGGAGAGGGCAAAAAAGCTTATCGGTGACAGTAGGGTATCCGACTCTATTGACTCACTGGAGCATCGACGCAGTGTAGGGTGCGTTACTCTGTTCTATCGTTACTACAATGGATTTTGCTCTGACGAGATTAGGGATGTTGTTCCCGAAACGCGCACATTTTGGCGTAGCACGTGTTCATCGTCCAGAGCTTATCCATTTGTGGACGAATCGTACTATGCATTACAGAGAGAATTCGTTTTTCAGCCGTACGCTTCGTCTGTGCAATAAGTTTCCTGCAAACGTGTTTACTGTCTGTTATAACGTTGGAAAGTTCAAGTCAAATGTTCACAAACACTACTCCCTCTTTCCCCCTCCTCCCAAACTATTATCCTAGTTCTGGTACAATGCACTGCATATGTAGGGGTCATCCCCTGAGTACTGGTCCAAGATAAAAAAAATTTATTCACATAAACACCTGCCTTAACAGTCTTATTTGATGATGGACTTACCCCACTGAGTGAATAATTCACTATTCACCAGCATCCCCATGTGTCTTGCAAGGCTCACTCAGATCGCAATGAGCAAAATCCATTGCAGTAAAGACAGAACAGAGTAACACACCCCACACTGCGTCGATGCTCCAGTGAGTCAATAGAGTTGGATACCCTACTGTCACCGATAAGCTTTTTCGCCCTCTCCTGCATACGGTCGTTTAATTCCAAAATAAACTTTGAGGCACCGGCCCAAACATGAGAGTTGTATTCCATTTTCGGTCGGTATAAATAATAAAGAGGTCGGATGGAGTGAAGTACATCTTACACCGTTTCAAAAAACCGAGGCACTTGAATGCTTCCTTAGAGACATGGAAAATGTGTTCATTCCAGCGAACACAACACTGTACTTTCATTGCAAGAACATCAAGAGCACCCAATTCTTCAATACTTATACCATCCATGAGTACAGATGAAGCAGCATTAGCGGTCGTTTGTTTGTGTGTTATTCCAAGAGGCGTCATCGGCATCACATCAAGACGGTATCAAAAATACTCGGTTATATCTACATTCATCTTCGACAGCAATTATGTGTTCTTCGATATTTCCTAGACCTAATCGATAGCTGGATAATGTCGACAACATTCAATTGTTATTGGCAACGAGTAAATAAATGCCAACATTTATTAGTCGACTTCATGTGATGACTGTTACAGCCTCTTGGAATCTGAGGGATTATGAGGACTCGTTGTTCGATCGTGTCACACACTTTATTATTATAGCTAATAAGCTGTATAGTAACAGCTGACGAACTGTTTTTTAGTGTTGCCAAGATTTTATTGCACAAATGGCGACCTATTCAAATCTCGTGTTAATTTTGCGATACCCTTTATGCATAGGTTTAACCAAAACTAACTCTAACCATGATAACGAGCAGAAATTTCTGCACAAATTTCTTAACAATTAGCTTTATCGTCATGTTTAATACAACGAGTTAAAGCTATTTTGATGTCTTGCGAGCGAACATTGCCAAGAATGAACAAAAGAATTCCCAAGACTTTTGCTCTTCACTGGCAAGGTTGTCATGACGCGCCGGCAAAAAAAAAACACGATAACATTCTTTGAACAAATGCCTGTTTAACAAAAGCTAAAGTGCAACGATTGATGCTGGCTGCCACAAATAAGAATGCCTCGCCTTTGTGATGAGCTGACGCTTGTAATGTTGGTGGAATAGCAACGATTGGGTGTCAGAATATGTGGCTCTATTTACCACCGAGCTATTGAATGCTGTGAACAATGCTAAGACATTTAAGATTTCTTGACTGCCATTGAAATTTAATATTATTTAATTGCACAAAAATGTTTCAAATATTCGTTTCGGCTCGTTTCTTTGCTCAAGTTAATGAAATTACAGAAGTCTTTTTTTTTTATATTAAAATCAACATCTTAAAATAGTGTTATTTGTTTTGCCTTTTTGCCAAGTTGTTTTTTTTTTTCTTTTTTGTTTTTGCTTTTTCCTGTTTAATATGTATTTCCATAGAACCATTAACTTTTTCTTCTTCTCATATATACATATACATATGTATGCATGTATGTGTGTGTGTGTGAGCACGTGTGGGCTGTATCAGCATATTGAGAACGTGTTAGAAGACATATTTTGATTGTAGAAAGATTAGAAATAAATGTCTGCAATAAGTGTTGGTGATACTTAATTACTGGGGGGTGGTTGCAAAGATAAATATTCCCATCTCAAAAACACTTCTTATATGTACAAGAAGCAATTATTTATAAACGAAATACACTTTGTTAAATCTTAAACCGACAAATCCATGTGCTCACATTGCTTGATAAGAACACATTTCCACATTTATATTTAGTTTTATTTATGTATCTGAATGTGTGGCCTTGATTAACATTAATAAAACATTAAGACTGAGATTGAGGTTGAGGTTGCACATCAAGTATGTGGAGCTTTTCATACACCACAGCAATTTTCAACAGGAAATTTATTCAAATGGAAATGGTTGGTTGGCTGATTTGCGAGGTAACTCATTGCGCGCTAGCAATTAAGCAGGGTCGAAAAAACGCCATTTCGGTTAAATCATCATTTACATAAAGTGCTATCGCTTTAGCATTAAATGCAACCTGTAGCTAAAAGTTAGGTTTGGACTCCGATAGCTCACCAATGTTGGAAATTATATTGTTTCACAGAAAAGTGTTCCTTTTCACAGCCAAAGCAGGGCATTCACACGGACGATGGAAGACCAACCTTGCAACTGCGACAAAATTCTTTGCAGTGAAGGTCAAGTTTACTTGCACTTCTTTTCAGCACAAAATATCCAGAGATCAAAGTGTAGTATATGTCCTTCCAACTCCCCTCCTAGGAGCAAGCTTTGCCTTGGTGTGCACCTAACCAAGGCACTCTATTTTCTGGGACTTAAAGGAATAGGAGTTGCTTGTTTAGGAAATAAAATTCTAAGAAACCGCATAACTTATGTTGCGTTAAACTTCCAAGCCCCTTACCAAGAGATAATTGGCAGAATGGGGATCGGCAAAGTCCCCCGCGAGGTTCTGCTTGATCATGGTTGAGCCAGAACCGCTGTGGCTTAAACCTAAAATTGCAGGAACGGGAATTAGTTTTGGAGCAATGCTAACCCAGAGTTAGTTAAAGGCTTATGCTGTTAATATGCTTTGGCCTACCAACTCATAAGGCTTGTCTTCCGTTGACTGTTTGTTATAAGAGGGGTACGACCAAGTGTTTCAGCAAGAGATTTGTTCATATGGCCACAAACTTATAGAAACAATTACAACCTAAGTGAACCTTGCAAGCCATACAGAGGCGCTGGTGAATCGTGAATTATACACCCCGTGGAGTTAGTCCATCATAAGGCTGTCAAGGCAGCTGGTGTTGTAAATCAATGACACATTCTGTATTATCTGCTATTACCAGTTTGATATCTGTATGTATAAGAATCACTAAAAAACACTTAAATTCGCAAAAAATTCTTTCACGTAGAAGGTGTTTCTTTCACCTTCCTGCTTGTCCCCATCCACGCAACTACAATATCTTCACAAATTAAAAATGACTTAGCCACAAAAAATTGTCTCAAGCATATTTGTTCTTGGATATTTTTACCCTTTAGATGTTACAAAAAGAAAAACTATTGACATTTTGCAAATATCACTTTTGCAAAACAACAAATTCAATTTCATATCTCTTGAACAGCAAAAATCGGATTAAAAATCAACTAACTGATCTAATCTCAACATATTGGTATTCATTAGTATCTAAACTAGTTTGGACAATAATTATCTGTTGGAACTATTTCTGTGAATTATCACACTGAATTTTATGAACACTTAATTTTTTTTTTTTTTACTTACCTGTGTTTCTCCTATTTAATTTTACCAACCTTGTTAAATATTGTAAATCTGGTCACACCAGCGGCTGGAAGTTTTCCAAATGTCAAGGCCGATTTTCCCAAGGTCGAGGTTTGTTCTGGTGAAGGTTGTGGGAGCAACGGCACTTGAAAATCGTCAGCCGCGTGATACTTACCATTACCAAATTGGATATAAGTATAAATTTTCTCTTTACAAATTTCTAAAGTGTAACCATAAAGGAAAAGGTAACGTTGAAAATAAATATTAATGTAAAGGAAATCCTCACCCTAACCTTTTATTTATTCATTTTCCCCATCATATTGTGATTTTCTCAACCATCGAGAAAATTACAATAACCTGTTCTTGGAGATCCCACATCAAAAACCTCTACGTTATCTCCAAGAAAAGGTTTATAGCAAAGTGATCCCTTCTCCCTACCAGCTCAAAGGTAGCAGAATTGGCAACACTTTGTTCAATTAGTGTGAGTGAAAATTCGAAAATAATGTATAAATACTGCTGAAAGTCCGATATTACGGGAAGGGCGACAAGTTTTTATATAATTATCAAAATGTTATATCTAAATTTAATGCTAATACATTTAAAGTGTCCTTAAAGAATTATTTTATTTAATTAAATTTGCTAGCGATTTCCACAATTTAAAATTACATTGAATAGCATAAAATTGCTCATGCGATTTCAAACCACTTGTGATTTCAAAACCACAGATAATTTCAAACCACATGTGATTTCAGAATATTTTCGTGTCGCTCTGAGCTTTTTTAATTTTAATTTACGTCTATTAAATGTCATACCCTTTACGCACGTGTGATTTCGGGAATTTAAAATTACATGGAATAGCAAAAATACCGCACATGTGATTTTAAAATCACTTGTGATTTCAAAACCACTTGTGATTTCAAAACCAAATGTGATTTTCAGATGATTTATATGCCACTGAGCATTACGAATTTTTTCAACTTTTTTGATTTTCATAATAATTTATGTCTATTAAAACTGAATAGCACATGTGTTTATGATTACATCGAACAGCGAAAAAGTTATTTCACTTTCTTTGAATTATAATTTACGTCTAATAAATATCATGCCCTATAGACAAAGATTTAATCGCACGTGTGATTTAAAAAGTACAACGAATAACAAAAAACATTTATGTAACACTGAGCACTTTTTTTATTTATTATTTTTTTTTTTTTTAATTTTAATTTACACCTAATTTTGCCCTTAGGCAAAAATTTACTCGCACGTACGATTTAAACCATATAATTTTAGCAACTTAAAAATGCATCGAATAGAAAAAAAAAATTGTTCACATGATTTTAAAAGCGCTGTGATATCAACGCTCGTAAGACTCAATGTTGCTTATTAACACACAAGCAAACGACCGCAAATGCTACTTCATCTGTACTCATGGATGGTATAAATATTGAGGAATCGGATGCTCTTGATGTTCTTGGAATGAAGATACAGTGTGATGTTCGCTGGACTGAACACATTTTTCATGTCTCCAAAGAAGCATTCAAGTGTCTTGGTTATTTGAAACGGTGTAAGATGTACTTCACTCCATCCGACCTCCTTACTATTTATACCACCTACATCCGACCGAAAATGGAATACAACTCTCATGTTTGGGCCGGTGCCTCAAAGTCTATTTTGGGGTTACTCGACCGTGTGCAGGAGAGGGCGAAGAAGCTCATCGGTGACAGTAGGGTATCCAACACTATTGACTCACTGGAGCATCGACGCAGTGTGGGGTGCGTTACTCTGTTCTATCGTTACTACAAGGGATTTTGCTTGGGCGAGATTAGGGATCTTGTTCCCGAAACTCGCACATTTTTACGTAGCACGCGCTCATCGTCCAGAGCTCATCCATTTGTGGTCGATCGCCCGGGGAATCGCACTACGCATTACAGAGAGAATTTGTTTTTCAGCCAAACGCTTCGTCTGTGGAATAATTTGCCTGCAGACGTGTTTCCTGTCTGTTATAACGTTGGAAGGTTCAAGTCAAATGTTCACAAACACTACTCCCTCTTTCCCCCTCCTCACAACCTATTTTCCTAGTTCTGGTACAATGCACTGCATATGTAGGGGTCATCCCCTGAGTACTTGTCCAATATAAAAAAAAAACACATATGACTTTCAAAGCATTTATACGTCGTTGAATATTTCTGAGTTATTTTAGTTTTGTTTTTTTTTAACTTAGTTGAGGTCTATGAAATAGTATACTCTTTAGGCAAAAGTTTAACAACCAAATACATAAAAAATTAAGATTCTCTCACAAAACGACAGCTTGTTGGCAGATTCGGCAAAGGAAATGGTTTTTTGATGGCATAACTTTTCAATCAGTATCAACCCCGCATTAGCAAAACAAAACTAATAAAAATACACTCCAAGCAATCAAATGAGTACAATAAAGCACTAATGCAAACAAATGTGTTGTGCCAGATGAATTAATCTCATGTGTGATGGATCAGAACAACAATTGTTCGCCTAAAGATTGTTCTCGTCTGTGCAATGCGAATAATGGCAAACGATTTTATGTTATCTATATATTTACGAGTATATCGGTAACTGGTAGTTGTAGACATGTATGCATACATTTGTATGTGTGTCCACTTGTGTGAGAGAGAGGCTTAACTCCATATAGCAAATGGCCGTAATATATTAAACTACAAATTAATTCATATTATAAAAAATATTGTGGAAAATCACAACACGCATAAATTCAATAAGTTTCTCTAGTGTTGGGAGCATTATTTATTTATTTTTTTGTTTTGCCTCCAGGAAACAAACAAGTGTTTGAAATAAATGACACAATAATAGAAAATATTTAGGAAAATTGTTCTTGATATACATACATACATACATACATATCAACATAATTCAATTTAGTTTCTTTGCATTAGACCAGTGGTGGCCAAACATACGTACATAGGTATGTAGGTACCTATGTAAGGTATGTACCTAGTGTGTATTTTTGAAAAGCAGATGATAACAGCATATGCCATTTACCAGTATACTGCAGAGATTAGCGTCAGGTGACAAAGCATGAATGATTACATGAACAACGATCTTCTGAGGATACGAATATATGAATGTGAACAGAATGGATTTCAGTACATATAAGACCCAATATAGTCTGCTTAGGCATAGACGCTACTTTATCTACATTTGTAGGTGATTGAGCTATTGAGGAATTGGAATCTCATGATGTTCTGAGAATGACAATTCAATGTACTGTTCTCTGGACTGGGCACAAGTTTTACGTGTCAAAGGAAGCAAACAAGCACCTTAGCTTTCTAAAATGACGTAAGATATACTGCACTCCTTTTGATCTTCTTACTATTTATATCAAATATATCTGAACGAAAATAGAATAAAATTCTTATGTTTGGGCCGGGGCTTCAGAGTCTATTTTAGACCGTGTGTAGGAGAGAGAGAAGAAGCTCATCGATAACAGCAAGGTATACAACACTGTTGACTCACTGCAGCAATGTTGCAATGATCAGTGTGCTACAGTTTTATTGCTACTACAATGGATTTTGTTATGATGAATTCAGGAATCTGGTTTTAAATGAAAGTGGAATAAAATTCTCATGTTTGGGACGGGGCTTCAGCATCTATACTAGACCGTGTGCAGGAGAGGGCAAAGAGGCTAACAGTAGGATATCCAACACTATTGACTCACTGCAGTAATGTTGCAATGATCAGTGTGCTACAGTTTTATTGCTATTACAATAGATTTTGCTGAAATAAATTCAGGAATCTCGTTCTGAATGAAAATGGAATGTTTGAGCTGGGGCTTCAGAGTCTATTTTGGACCGTGTGAAAGAGAGGGCGAAGAAGCTCACCGATAACAGCAGAGTATCCAATTCTATTGACTCACTACAGCAATGTTGCATTGAAGAGTGCATTACAGTTTTATTGCTATTACAATGGATTTTGCTGGGATGAATTCAGGAATCTCGTTCCCGAGTCGTTGTACCTAGCACGTGTTGATCGTCCAGAGCTCATCCGTTGTGTTGTATTGGCCAGCGAATAGCACATCGCATTACAGAGTTAATTCGTTCTACAGTCATACGGCCTGTCTGTGCCATAAACTGCCTACAGTTGTATTTCCTATCACCTACAAATTACGAAAATTCAACCGAAACGTTTATAAACACTACGTCCTCTTTCTCCTCTCCATTACCTTCTTTCCTAAATCTTGTACAATGCGCTGCTTATGTAGGGGTCATTCCCTGAGTACTAGTTGTAATATGCTATGCTATCTTCTTCATTCAAGTCTAAAGAGCGACTAATTTGTTGATCTTTTGTTGAAATATAAATAAAGATTTAACCGAATGTACTCCTTCGTGGTTCGACCTAAGACAATTCCGCCGGGAAGCAGGTTTTGTCTTGGCATACACATTAAACCAGGGTACTCTGCTTTCTGGGGCATAGAGGAGTAGGAGTTCTTCATTTGTTGTAGCAAATAAAACTCTAGGAAGCCGCATGACTTATGTTGTGTTGGACTTCTGACACCCTTACTAAGGATTAATTGGCAGAATTGCGATCAGCGTCCCCGATCTGCTCGCAGACTATGTCAGCACTGATCATGGTTGAATTGCCAACCTTGGCTGAAACGTCCTGACTGTGGTTTAAATCTCTCCTCGGGGATTAGGTTTTGTCTTGGCGTGTTCCTTACTTGGGTACTCTGTTTTTCGGGTGTAGTGGGGAACGGGACCCTAGTTTGTTGTAGTAAATATAAATCTAGGAAGCCGCTTGGCATATGTTGTGTTGGCTTCCGAAACCCTTACCAAGGGTATAAATTGCCAGAACGGGGATCAGTATGGCCCCCGGGAGGTTCTGCTTGCAGTTCAACCCGGGCTGATCATGGTTGAGGTGCCTACTTTGGCTGAAACGTTCTGGCTGTGGTTGAAACGTAAAACGCAGGAAGGGGGTGTTAGTACCCTTGATAATTGCTTGGCGTGGCCTTTTTCAGGAACTAACAAACTCCCGAGGGTCCTTGCCTTTACTGCAGATACCTGTACTGTAAGGAACCAGTGGTAATGGTTGACGGATGAGTTGGTTTAAGGGCTGATGCTGCTAATGGGCTTCGGCCTACTAACTCATTAAGCCTTTTCTTCCATTGATTGCTGGGAAATTGCATACAGGAGGGACTAGAAGGCCCGAACTCCTCAACAAGAAGTTGCTCATATGGCTACAAACATATGGCATAAATTGCTACCTGTGTGAGCCTAGGAAGCCACACGGGGGCGCTGGTGAATTGTGAATAATTCTCTCAGCCTTAAGGGCTGATGCTCTTAATAGGCTTCGGCTAACCAACTCATTAAGACTTGTCGTAGAATGATTTCTGGGATATTGCATACAGGACGCATTACAATGCCCGAACTGGTCTGTATGACTAAAAACTTGTGGCAAAAATTTGAGGCCTGTTAGAGCTTTGCAAGCCACACGAGTGTGAAAAGTGAAAAATTCACCACGTGAAATCATCAGATAAGACCGACATGGCAGCTGCTGATGTAAATTTATTTTACAACCTGTGTATATGTTAAGGCGTCACAGCGACTGAATTCGCTGTCCTCTACTCGCGATTATAGAAAATTGAGAGTTCGGACACCATTGCATTGAACTAACTGAATTACCTTATTTGTAGTTTAGCTAAAGTTTACATACATATATTTATTACAAACCTTGAATAGTAACCTATTCTTAATGAAAAATAAATGTAGGAAAATTTATTAATAAACTGTATTAATATTTAAGAAATAAAACGATTTGAGGGAATTAAATTAATACGCCTTTTTTAAACCTGATACAATATGATTACTGCTGGAAATTGAGAATGCCTCAGTTACAGTTACTTTTAATCCACCAATTTATCAATTTTTATTTTCCCCCTTTTTTCACGCTAAAGTTCCAAAGTTACTGAATGAATCCTTTTAAACAAATATATACACTATGTATGTATGTATGTATGTATGTATGTATGTATGTATGTATGTATATACATATGTATGTATGTAGATGTATGTTTAATTTAATGAAATTTATTTTGCTTTCCACTTTGCATACATGCATGTGAATGCCTTTAATGTGTAATGAAAGTGGTTTTTTGCTAAAAGCCTTCAGCTCTATCGAGTAAATGCAATATAATAGCAATTTTAATTTGATTTACGACACAATTCTCACAAGACCTGCTTTACGCCACACGCTCGCAACTTCATAAATACTAATACTTTTTTGTTTTTCTTCTTATTTTTACCCGGAATATTGACGTTGTGAGTGCGTACTTGTGTACGAACAGGAACATCAATCACGTTGGCAAAAACAAAATTGATGCGACAAACTTTATTGCCACTTTCAATTACAAACAACTTGATGTAAAATTAAGACTGTTGGCAAACTAAATAAAAGTATGTACTTATTTTGCTGAAACTTTAAGAATTTTACCCATTCGTTGTTTCAATTTATTTAATTTATTTTTGTGTTTTTTTTTCTTCTCTTACTTTGTTGCATTTGCCAACACTGGCTGAAGCGGGCTGTCAATGTTGTAGAAAACTTAAATGAATTAATTTTGTTCAACGCAATTTTTTTAGTTTTTTTTTTTATTTTTATTGTATTTTTTTTTTTAATGAATAATACTTAAAGGGACAAGGAAAAAGTTTTATTATCCCCAGCAGTTATTGAAATAGAGTTTTAAAAAGAAGTTTTAATATAATTTATTAATTAATAAACTGATTAAGATATACGTAAATACGAGGTGTGATCAAAAAATAACCGTTTTCAAATTTCGTGAGTTATGTATGTTCGATTTTCGCACTTTTTTTTCTGTTATATTGGTACAGATGTCTGTTATATATGTTGGCAGTATCAGCCATTTCGGATTGTCAGTTTGTTTTTGACAGAAAAAGGTTAGTCGTGTTTTGCTGTGTTCTTCGATTTTTTACTATTCGGATAAATGGATTGGAATGAATGGAAACTGTAATAAATTTTGTGTAAAAAATGAAATTAAATGCGCAAGGACATTTGAAATGTTGGCTGTGGCGTTTGGCGAGTCTACTATGAGTAGAACACAAGTTCAATTGTGGTATAGCCGGTTTAAGCAAGGCCGAGAAGATGTCAATGATGATGCTCGTTCTGGTCGCCCGAGCACGTCATTAACCGATGAAAACATTGTAGCAGTGAAGAAAATGATTTTGTATTACTAATATTATATGATGGGTTGTTATCACTCGTCTAGCTCAAGTTCAATCCTATTTTTATTTATAATTATAACAATAATTGCCGCGATCAATGACTCTTGATCAAAGAACACAGGAACAAATAATTGCATACACTAAAGCTGGGGGACAACTAGCTGTTTCGCAGTCGCTACACTGCTCATCAGCACCCACTAGGATTCGAACTCAGTACCATGTAAACATTATGTATTTTTAATACGGCTGCTTAACCAACTTAGCCACTGAGCTCTCATTTTATATATTAAATTATTAGAAATATTAAAATAAGTTCGACTATTTAACATTAATACATGCAACAAAAAAAAATTCATAGAAAAATCGGTTTAACCTATATATCGGGTATATATGGACCGATATCGGAAATTTTCATTTTCTCTATTTGGCAACCGCCTTATATTACCAGAACTTCTTTTAACAAAACAATCTCTAAGTTCGCTTACCCGAAATTTTCATGAAAAATCGGTTTAGGCTATATTTCGGATATATGTGGACCGATATCAGAAATTTTCATTTTCTGTATTTTATTAACCTTCTTTTATAATCAGAACTGCTTTTAAGCAAAAAAAAAATATGGAAAAATCGGTTTAAGCTATATCTCGGGTATACAAGTATATGGACCGATATCGGAATTTCTCATTTTCTGTATTTTAGTAACCTCCTTTTATTACCAGAACTGATGTTAAGCAAAAAAAATTCTTAAGTTCTCTTACGCGACATTTGCATGAAAAAATCGGTTTAGGCTGTACCTCGGATATATATGAACCGATATCGGGAAAAAAAATTTTTTTGCCTTGTAATTGCCATGCTTAATAATTGTGTGTAGTTTGAAGCAAAAAATTTCACACAAAATTGCAAAAAATAATGTTTTTTCTCAGAATTTTGGATATATCTCAGTTATACGTACACCGATTTTACGAAATTTCAATAGCAAACCCATGAATTGATGGGGTAATAGAAAGGTGAAAGAAAAAATTTCGAAGTCGAATGGTTTTCTCATAAACAGTATTTCAACGACCGACAGCCGAAACGACGGACATCGCTTAATCGACTTTTCGTCGATTAAGCGATGGTTTTCTCATAAACAGTATTTCAACGACCGACAGCCGAAACGACGGACATCGCTTAATCGACTTTTCTATTAATTCAGATTTTGAATATATATATATATATATATATATATATATATATATATATATATATATATATATATATATATATATATATATATATATATATATATATATATATATATATATATATATATATATATATATATATATATATATATATATATATATATATATATATATATATATATATCGCTCCTTTATTGCAACATAGTCATAACTCAAAAAGCTTGTTTCGAGAAAGACGCATTTTTAATTTTTAGCTTCCATACAAGTCTTTGAATATTTTTTTAGACAATATCTCCTAAAGGCGAAAGTTTAAAAGTAATTTGAATAAAGTTTTGGCACAATATAAAAGGTGGTACTATTAACAATTCTTCATTGTTAATTCAAAAAACTCATTTTTTGAGATATGACTATGTTTTAATAAAGGAGCGATATGTACTTTATAGGGTCACAAATGAAAATTATCGAAAATACAAACTGAATCACAAACTTATATATAGATGTTTATGAAAGGCATATAAACTATTAGAAAATTTCCTTGTTATTATAGTTATATTGAAAAGAAATTTAAAATTATTTAGCATTTTGCTGTACTTCCGAATTTCAGGGTCCAGTTGTTTTGTTTGTTGATGCATGTTGGCGTGCACACATGTAGGAGATGTCTATGACTGTTTAAATAAAGTTGAAAGTTCATTATTTATATACATACATATTTTATCTACAATTTATTGATTTAGTAATTAAGCAATTATCCTTAATTATTATGTATCCTTGGGGTCTATACTCGTTCGATTGCTAAAATCTTTGAAATATATAAGTGTAGCTTTTTACAAAATCTGCTCTGCAGTATTTGTTTGTTTACTTATTAGGGAGTTGCAAACAAAACGTTTTCTCATTAAACTTAAAAAAATAATACAAATGAAGCAAAAAGAGAATTCAAGGATTTCGTTTTACGCTTTCACCTTCTTTTCAGCCATTTAATAGTTTTATGTAATTTAATTTTTTTCGTTTTTTGTTCTATTAAAATTTTCTGAGCTTCCCTACTGCTTGAAATTGTATTCTAGCAAACAACCACACATTGGAACCAACCAAATACTCATAAAATAATAGCATGTAGATAAAAGCTACGTTGTAAGAGTTGCATCAATTTGTGCGAACGTACTCGTACGATATTGAATGTGTTTTGTCAATTTAAATCCATTGAATTTTGAAAAATATATGATTTTTATAGGCAAACTCAAAAACAATAACAGTAATTTAATTTAATCAGCACACACAACTCTCTAACTAACTATTTCCGAATAAATTAGAAAAAAAGGAAAAATATTAAATTTTTAATATTATTTAGTTGCATTTGGTTTTAACGAAAACCAGAAAAAACATGGCAACATTTTCAAGTGCAACCATGTTCGATTATTTGCTTGCAGCACTGTATTCATGTACGACAAGCCAGCACACACGCATGCACTGCAAGCACAAATTATCCTTTCGCCTGTCCATTGATTCGTTTGTATGTAATTTTCTCTTCATATATTATTTGTCGATGCGTTCATAAGGGATTGAATTGAATTGAGTTGAAATGAAATGAATTGGATTGGATTTTTAAAGAATCAATGAACCAAAGTTCAATTTACATGAGTGGCTCCCAGGCGTATGTTAAGGACATATTCAGACTTACTTACTAACAGAACTCTCAAGCAAGTTCACTAACACATGCACAAACACTTTATTTCAAAAACTTTTTTTTTATATCTTTTAAGTTTAAAACCAACACCTAAAGTCAGTAATTTCTTGCGCGTATTAGGTACGCTACGTATCAAATGCAGTATATGTGTATAGAATGCAAGCAGAGAAGGAATGGGTTGGTTGTGTATAGGAAAAATGAATGAGGGTTGGTCATACATTTGACTCCTCCAGAACAACATTGTTGTATCGAAGCCCCTACCTAGGAGCAGTAAAGGATTAGTATGCTGCAAAACAGTGTCGAGGTGAAAACGAATGGCGATCGTTCATACATTTGACTCCCCGAGAGGCATCCTGTGTATAGTTAGGACCATGGGTGAGAAATTTAGAAAACCAGTTTTGTATCAGGGCTCCTGTGAAGAAGAGGTAGAGGATTGATATATTCCAAAAAAAATGTCAAGGATTAAAACTAAATGGGGTAGGTCTTACATCGGATTTCTCCAGGGCTGGTAATGACCATGAGAGAAAAATTAACAATAGAAACCTGAGAAAAAAACTAGAGGGGGTCGGTCATATAATTGATAGTTAGGGTGAGAAATTTAGAAAATCATTTTTGTATCGGAGCCCCTAAGGGAGAGAAATAAAGGGTTGGTATATTCCAAAAAAAAAAAAAATGTCAAGGATTAAAACTAAATGGGGTAGGTCTTACATCGGATTTTTCCAAGGCCGTTTTTAAATCAGAGCGCTTCTAACAAGGAGAGAGAAAAACTAGTTATGTTGTGGTGCCACACTGTTGTACAACAATGATTGTAATAATTTGTATACATAATCACAAACTATTATTACCAGTAATTTTAAATTTTTTTCAATTTATTTCCCAACGCGCCAATAATATTCTCATACGTTTCACCATAAATAACACTCTGATCGCATAGAAACCAGCATTTTATGAACATTTTCATAAATTCTTCAAATCGCACGACTTGTCAAAAAATCTGTTACACAGTTGCATTATTAGTACATGCTAGCATACTCTATCAGCACACATGTCATATTTGGCAAGCTTACTTTACTTTTAAAAGCCGGTTCTAAAAATAATCAGAGGAAAGGCTGTTTTTAAGTACGAGGGTGGTCCGGAAACTTCTTAGCCTAGCACAAACTGAAAAAAGTTAAGTGTTTTGAAAAACTTCCATCTCTGCTATGAACACATGTTAAATTTTGTTTCGATCTGGTAACTCCTCCATATAGAAACAGGTGTTTACAAAAGACGCATCCGATATTTTTTTTTACAATGGAAATATTAGAAATGCGTGGTCTCATTAAATATTTACATAAAAAAGGTTTATCGGGACAAGAAATTCATAATGATACTCGTAAATTAACATAGCTCTAAATAAATCAGCTGCTCGCCGTCAAATGATAAAATGTAAGAAAAGAAATTAGTTTCGTGAAAATTAAGTAAAAATAGGTATAAAAATAAAAATTTTAAAAAAATATATTTATATATGTAAAATGTCTACATTGAGGACATTAACGTCGACTTTGCCATAAGAAGCCCCAAAATATATTAGCAAAGGTTTTATCCTTATCGTTCTTTTCGCGATACAGCCTGGAAAAGGTGCTCAAGTTAGCCTACCGTTCCCTATTTTGTTGACCTTGTCAATAAAAGCCCAAATTTATAGTGTAAAAATAGTTTATAACACACAGAACCTTTTTTCCATTGTACCTAATTTATAATAGTTTTTACAAACTTATTTATTCTTTAATTTTTATTCAAATTTTTTGGCCGTTTGTTTCACTTTGCCTGCCAGCTGATCAGAGATGATACTCGTTTACATACTCGTTTTTATACTAGATTGTATGCAAATGTTTAATAAATTTCACCTATCACCCATTAAGAGATAGTTCAACTTAGAACCAACTTTAATTTTGACTATAGTTGAAAAAAGGTTAGCAGCAGACAGGGCTGGGCAAAATACTCACTTTAAGTATTTCAAATACAAAATACTTTCAAGTTGTGTATTTTAAATACAAAATACAACTAAAAACTACAAATACTTTTTTGTCTTTCGATCTCATAAGATCTGGTTTTAGATAAATATTTTATTTTATATATGCACTTAAACTAAGTTGCATATTGTCACATACAACTTAAAAGGGCGTAACCGGTAAAGTATTGAAAGCCTATTAAAAATTGTAGATAGTTGTATTATTGATAATAACTAGACTAGACTAGAATTTTTTTGTCAGTTATGCTCTTTTTCTTTTTAGGCGACAATATACATATATGTTCATACTTACAACTGCATATATACTTATTATGTATCCAAATACTAGAAATAAAGCTGTGTAATATTATATAAAATGCCAATAAAAATTATAAATAGCTTGTTTTCTATGTTTCCCAGCTATCTATATATATATATATATACATATATATATATATATATATATATATATATATATATATATATATATATATATATATATATATATATATATATATATATATATATATATATATATATATATATATATATATATATATATATATATATATATATATATATATATATATATATATATATATATATATATATATATATATATATATATATATATATATATATATATATATATATATATATATATATATATATATATATATATATATATATATATATATATATATATGTATATATATATATATATGTATATATATATATATATATATATATAAAATGTGTTATATTTTTTTATTATATATATTTAACATTCTATGCATTTTACATATATACACGTGTGACATACGTGTGTATATTCATATGATTGTTCTAAGCTCGCCAACTGGGAAATTAATAATATTTAGGATTTAATAGATAGCAAATAAAAGATTCATTCGGCAAAACAAGTATTTCCTTTAATAAAACAAGATAATTTAATAAGTCATCCGACAAACCACCTCTTGTTGTGGAGTGAATAAAATCTGCCGAGGAAAAACATATTTCTACAGGTTCTGCGGAACCAAACTCCAAATTCTATAAATGCATAAAAACAATAAAATTCTCATCATTTTACTGCAACTAATACTTCTTATATTGCATCCATGTTCGGTTTCACGTTTTTTGTAATCTTTCTCTAAGGTATCTATTGCAAGGTTTTGAATTCGTTGCCTCTCTTTTAATGAGATGATTTCTGGTGACCAGTGTATTTTGAAACTAGGGTGAACGCCAATATGGCTCTATTTGCTTCAGGTGTCGTTATATGTCATTTCTAAGCTCTCCATTAGTTTTGTTAAAATACAACTGATTATATGTATTTGCAATCGATATAATCTGGTTCTCACAGACATTAAGATAGGCAAAAGTTTTCATAATAATACAAAGCGTTGGAAAAAGGCTGGTAGCGAATATGTGAAAATATCACCTGATTAGTGTAAAATGTATTTGCTCTGGACAAGACAATTGAAAGCTCCACCCCCCCCCCCCCCCCCCTTGCAACCTATTTTCCTATTTCTGGTACAATGCACTGCATATGTAGGGGTCATCCCCTGAGTACTGGTCCAATATAAAAAAAAGCTGAATTGGGGTATTGCAAAATAATAAACATTTTAGTTTCTAGCACTTTTAGCTTTTGTGTGAAAAAACTTATTTTGAACTTATAATAAATAAATGTATTTTGTAGAAATGTATTTTTAAGCTATATGTATGTATTTGAAATACAAGATACAAAATACTTTTAAGTTATGTATTTGAAATACTAAATACTTTCAGGTTGGGTATTAGAAATACAGATACAAAATACGTATTTGTATTTCAAATACGTATTTCAAATACTGCCCAGCCCTGGCAGCAGATGCTAAAATTTAATTTGTTTTTAAAAAGAACCGACTTTAGTGTTTGACTATAGTTATAGCCCTTTTGTGCTTAAAATTTTTGTTAACTGGTCCTTTTCCCCAATAATTTATTTCAAACTGAAAGCCGTTAATTCATCATCGTTTTCAGCAAGAAATCGCAAACAGACAGATAAAAAAGTAATCGCTTAAAGATTTTTGTGTACATACATAAGTATATAGATATGTATATATGTAAAGAGCACAAGCATTAACTATTTTCCAGCCGAGCAGACAAAAGTTGTTCATTCTACCGAGGCAAAATGTGCCTTGAAAATAAACCAATTGTTTTCAACGAAAACAGTTTTCTTACTCTGACAACATAAATTCGTTTTTTATTATTTTACTGCGTTTATTAAGCAATCATTTATTGTGAGTGTTAAACGAACGTTTTGCTGTCTGGTGTTCTTTCGCATCATCCCTGCTGTATGGTTTCAAAGAACAAGCCAAACAAATAAATACCTTAAATCTTGTCAGCACTCTGGCAAGTAAGATGAGAATGGATGTTATAGTTACAGAAAGACAAGTTAAAGTAAAATGCAAACGGAATGTAAAATTATTTGACTCCTGTGACTTTTCGGTCAACTACTTGTCAACGTTTCAACTTAATAAAGCGGCAGCTACAAACAGACGGCCAACATACATACTTCATGTAGGTATGTATTTGAATAAAAACGTAGTTTAATATGTATGAATTTGAGTGTGCTGGTGTGATATGAAACGGTCTTAAATTGAAAATCACCATTAAATGTCAAGCTTCGCAATAAATTGTGTCTGCTAAGCCATTTGCAAATAAAAAACGTTATAAGTATATTTTAAATATTAATTAAAATACGTTTACAACATTGCTCACTACTATATAATAAACAGGGTGTCTCAGAGCTCTACGTGAAGCCGAAAAGCGGCGACAACATTAGTTGTAACCAAGGCGAATTCATTACTAGGTGAACTTAACAGCACAGGGGATTATTTTTTGCTTCTCGCGTTTTTTCCAATGAGACTGTCAAATTTTTTTTCTTTTGTTTACAAACTTTTTCGCGCCATTTTAATCTGAAGATTTTTTTGTATGATTTAGTGCAATTTCAAGAAATTTGTGTGAATTTCAAAGTGAAAAACTAATATAATCTGTGATTTTAATTACAAACAATTATAAAAGCTTATATTTAACGTTTATACAAAATTTTTTCTCTACTGAGCAATCTTAGGCGAATTTAGATTATGACATTCACGATATGTTTTGCAATAACAAAATACATAGTACTGAATTCGCCTTTCCGCTTGCATTCACCTGTATAAAGTCGCCTTGTTGTAACCCAAGGCGAATTTATAGCATGTTCACACAAAGCCTTATTTTCGAGGTTCGCTCTCTCATTCGTGGTTCGCGGCCCAATCTTGATTGAACCAGCATGAGTCGCCATACAAAATTTTATGAGCGAACCAACTTGGTTCATTTTAGTTTTGTTGCGATCCATGCAAAAATACTATCATCTCCAAATTTGTTAATATATTATCGCTAGTTTATCTGAACTAGCTGTAAAAAAATGTAAACAAAGAAAAAACAGATAATTAATGTGTATAAAATCAAAAGAAACACAATTAATATATAAAAATTGGATACTTACATAAAGATTTAAAAAACTGAAAAAAGAAGTAGTGAAACGTTTGCACAAAATATGTAAACATCGCTGAGAAACAAAAACGACCGCCTGAACACCTAGTTTCGCAAGGCGAATTAATTATTAGGTAGATGCATCGGCGAATTCAGGCGAATTCGATTAATATGGCGGCACTTTCTCTGTCAAGTTTTGTTTGCCTTTTTCGGCGCCATTTAAATTTTTGTACATGTTCGCTATCAACTAATTTTGACAGCTTAAGTGTGAATTCGCCTTTTTGCACAAACAAAATACCTGTTGTTTTTTTATTGTTGTATTGTTGTAGCGAAGCGGCTACCTTGTTTTTTGTAGTTTCGTAATCGTGGTTCAGAGAGTGAACCAAGTGGTTCATATTACCGTCTGAACATGGTATTATACAGGTGAATGCAAGCGGAAAGGCGAATTCGCTTAAGATTGTTCAGCTGGGAAAAAATTTTATATAAACGGTAAATATAAACTTTTATAATTGTTTGTAATTTAAATCACAGATTATATCAGTTTTTCATTTTTAAATTCACACAAATTTCTTGAAATTGCGCTAAATCATACAAAAAAATCTTCAAGTTAAAATGACGCGAAAAAGTTTGTTAACAAAAGAAAAAAAATTGACAGTCTCATTGGAAAAAACGCGAGAAGCAAAAAATAATCACCTGTGCTGTTAAGTTCACCTGGTAATGAGTTCGCCTTGGGCGAACTCAAGCGAATTTGGTTAATATGGCGGCACTTCATCTGTCTAGTTTTTTTTTTTTTTTTTTATTTATTTATTAATTTATGCCTATAGAGAATAACTCATTACAGGCAGATACTATATATAGAGTGTTTTTTTAAGCCCGATAGAACTTAAAATTGTAAAAAATAACACAAAAAATTAAATTGTAATCAAAATTTTTTTTTATTCGAAAGATCAATACGTGACATTAACATTTGAAAATGATTTCGGGCATATGGGCACCGCGGCTGTTCTTGACGAAGCGCATTCTGGACGTCCACTTTTGGGCCACTTTTTCGAGCACTGCTGGCCGTATGTCACGAACAACACGAACAATGCTGGCCTCCAAGGCGTCAATTGTTGCTGGTTTATCAGCATAAACCAGTGACTTTACGTAGCCCCACAGGAAATAATCGAGAGGTGCCAAATCGCACGACCTTGGAGGCCAATTGACAGGTCCATTTCTCGAAATCAACTTATCGCCAAATTTTGATTTCAGTAAGTCGATGGTTGCGTTCGCCGTATGGCACGTAGCGCCATCCTGTTGAAACCACATCTCCTCCGGATCAATGTCATCCATATTTTCAAACAAAAAATCATTGATCATGGTGCGGTAACGATCTCCATTGACCGTAACGCGAGCTCCGGCCTCATTTTTGAAGAAATAAGGTCCGATGATGCCACCAGCATGAAAACCGCACCAAACAGTGCATTTTTCTGGATGTAATGGAGTCTGTAGGGTCTCTTGTGGATTGGTCTCACTCCATATGCGGCAATTTTGCTTATTAACAAACCCGTTAAGCCAAAAATGCGCCTCATCGCTGAACACAATTTTGTCGTCTATAAGTTGCGCGAATCGACGACTGATTTTCAAAGTAAATTTGGATAATTTCGTAGCGTTGTTCAAGCGTGAGTCTATTCATGATGATTTGTCAGAGTATACTGAAACAAATAAAAAAAATGTTTCATCAAAATTTAATTTTTTGTGTTACTTTTTACAATTTAAAGTTCTATCTAGCTTAAGAAAACACCCTATATGTACACGCATATGAGTTAAAAAACAATTACAACAATTAATAAAAAAAGTAGAAAAACTAGCTAATTACTGGAAAAAAAAAATATAAGCAATAAAAAATTTGTTAATTACTGGAATTTAATACTAAAATTATACTACGCTTAACAAAATTTAAGTTCATCGAAAAGTCAATAACATGGTACAGTCCATTAAAACAACAACATAATCTACGGAAGGGATCTGCATTCGCATAATTCTGACGGTAATAAAGCACTGGTTGCTAAGCACAAGGTTGATATTGACGAAGACTACGCTGGGGAACATCAAAATTTAGTTTGGACACCAGATACTCCGAGCAGATATTGCCGTTAATCAATTTGAAGACAAAAATGACATTTAACATTTTCTTGCGACTTGTCAAAGAAGGCAGATTTATTTGTTGCAGTCTGATCATAGGATGGTAAGTTGAAGGAATTGTTTTTGGATAGACTCAATTCGATCTCTATGAACATTATAAAAAGGGTCCCATATAATCGAGCCATATTCCAGTATTGGCCTGACTGAAGATGTATACAATTGCTTCACAACAGTGGAGTCAGCAAATTCTTTAGACCAGCGCTTTACAAAGCCAAGCACCCCCTAACTTTACTTGAGCAAAAGCTAATGCGTTGGTTGAATGTAAGTTTTCTATCAAATAAAACACCCAGATCCAGAAATTCTTCAACTGTGTCTAATACATGGCCACCAAGCCTAAAATGCCCATGAGGGTTAGATTTTCTTGAGAAGTGCATACACTTGCACTTGCTGAAATTTAACTTTAAAAGGTTTTGCTTAGACCAATTAAAGAAATTGTCCAAATCTAGTTGGAGGCAGTTTTGATTCCAGAGCCCACATGTTGAAAAAATTTTTACATCGTCTGCATAGATAAAAATATTGGAAAATTTTATGACAGATGGTAGATCATTGATGGACAATATAAAAAGAATTGGTCCTAGATGGCTTCCCTGAGGTACTCCAGAGCTTACAGGTATAGATTTAGATATATAATTATTGAATCGTACACGTTGTTGACGACCAACAAGATATGATTTGAGCCAATTTACAGTAGTTTTAGAGAACCCCAAACCATCAAGTTTTTTAAGTAAAAGAACGTGGTCAACACTGTCAAAGGCTTTACTGAAATCTGTATAGATAACATCAGTACCCTGACCTTTATAAAAACCGTCATTTATCGTTGAAGTAAGGTGTAATAGATTTGTAGTAGTTGAACGACCTTTACAAAATCCATGCTGATATGGTGTCAAAAGCGATTGTGTTTGATGACAAATGGGCTGGGTCAAGCATTGCTCGAAAAGTTCAGGAATAGCATTAAGCTTTGCAATTCCTCTGTAATTGTTAATGGGGGCTATTCTGCGTTTCGATTCGGATCGAAATTTTCTCCGTCTGGCAACTTGGGTATTCTGCGTTTCGATTCCGCTCAGTTTCTTTCGATTGTATGTATTCTGCATTACGATCGGAACTCCGTTTTTTTCAGTTGTTTTTTTGTTAACGGAGAAGTTTTCGTTATCTGTTTTTTAGTTAAAAAACTAAAAAAAATGTAAGTAGGAAATGATATAAAATGTTCAGTAACGATTAAAAAAACATTTTAAATTATTTTATTTAATTAAATTTATTTATTTATTTTATTTTTTTTTTTTAATTATTAATTTTTGTTCCCGAATCTGATGTGTTTTTTATGTATTTTGGGTCAAAAACAAGAACACCAGAGCAGTATGAAAAATTGGCAAATTTAACGTCATCTAATGCAGACATTGCATGTGGATCTCACAAGAAGTAGCAGTGTTCTGGAATCATCAATACACTAGGCCCTCCAACAAAAAAATGCCTGCCTCATTATTTCTCATGTTGTTCTGCTCTCTGAAATTAAAAAACAATAAAATAAATAAATGCAACACAGTGAATTAATCCCCTACAATTTTTATTAAATATGATCTTTCCATATTTAATCACAACACTTAATTTTTTTTTATTATGTGCCTTTATCTTTAGAAGATTCTTTGCACTGTAATATACATACATATGTATATGTGAACAATTAATTGTAGTTTGTTTTTGTATATATATTTCTTTTTCTTATTAAACTTTATCAAGAACTTATTTTTAATTATGTATACAAACAACTTTTTGTATTAAATTTGACATTTGTTTATGAAAACGATAACAAACTTGCATATTTTGCAATTTCATTTCCACATTCCACACTGATGCTATTAATTTTATAAACATTGTTGTCTTCTTCTTTTTCTTTCGATTCCGTTTTTTATCAGAATACCAATTTTCGATCGCAACGGAACTGACTGCGGAGACTTAATCGAAACGCAGAATAGGGGTGAATATCACATTTGTATCCAGACTTAAAAAGAGGAGTGATATATGACTCCTTCTTATCCCATCTTTATTGAAGTGTTAAACAATATAGTTAACGGGTACGCCAAATTCTGCGCACAGTTTTTTAAAATACAATTCGGAATGCCATCAGGCCCACTTGGCTTGAGTTTATTAATGTAATATTTAACCTCAGAAGTAGTAATATAGTCAAATGATATAGGCTGTAGATGATACCGTTTTCGGCGCCATTTAGTTTCTTTATTGGAATAAAAACTATATACATATTTATAATGAAATTTCTTAAACAAAACTCAAAGCCTATTATTTACTGTGATGTATACAAGGTTATTTCATATTTTACACAGTTAGAAACAATGTAATAGTGAAAAGCCAATGTAAGCGGCTTGCGGCAACGAGCGACAACCAACTGTTCTATTTGCCGCTTAAGTTTATTTGTTGTAGGCAAATGAACGCGGCTAATTGAAGAAAAGTTTGTGCTTCGAAGATTAAACAAAGAAACATTTTGATTTTTTTTAAAGCCAAAATAAATAAATAAATTAAATTGTTAAAAATTTCAAAACCGAAAATTAATTTCTGTCTTCCTTTTTTTACATACATATTTTTTTCTTTACTTTTTGGTTTGACAAGTTGAAGCGGCAAAACAAAAAGTTAAACTGAATTCAACATTGCCGCTTGGCCGCCTTTACCGGCATTGCCAAATTAAATTAAATTCAATATGTTGGCATTTATGTACAAATATTTTTATAAAAAATATAAATTTTTTTGTAAATAGGTCACATTGTTGTCGCCCGCTGCCGCTTACATTGGCCTTTCACTATAAGTTTATGAAATAATAAGTGAATGTTCATACTCCAACACTTCAGACCGTGGGTGTTACTGCAGACAAGCAAAAAAGATTCGCCGTTTTTATGTTTGTTTAAAAAAAATCAGCCACCCTGTATCTTCCACACCACTACATAATTTCTTTTACATGTGCTAATTAAACAAAACAAAAAGACATCAGAATATGCTTGCAAAAAATATCTTTAAAATATATTTTCCAAGCTTAGCAATCATAAAAATCAATCTAGTGAAAATAAAATCCCTTTCTTTCGTTCTTTCTTTTTCCAAATTTCCTTTATGTACTCGATTAATATACAATTGAATGGCGTTGTGGCATTCTACACAATACAAATTTCTCCATTTCAATCAAACACGCACTTAATGTTGTAATCAACAATAACAAAAATACGAGTCTACACAGATAAATGTAATTGTAAGTGTTTCAACCATTTCTATTCTCATTATTGTCATCACTGTTACAAATTCAAAATTAAATTTCTAATATCCCGCCTCCTGTTCAGTGGGAAAACCATTATTCCTTGTTGTCTCAAGTTATTCAGACTTCATACTTGTCAATTTGCAATTGACTTTGGCTTTGTTTGGAATATGTTCGCACATATGTAAATACGCACGTGTGTACATATGTATCTATGTATATACAAAAACATACATATGTATGTACATGTAGCGCTGTTTGTTGGAGAATTTGTTTCTTTTTTTGTGTTATCAGGCGCATAACGTAATAATAAAAAAACAAATTTTCAATTTGAGTAATAGAAAGTAACAAAATTAAAAATAATACTTGCAAAAATATCGACTTTAATACATATATATGTACATTAGAGCGTCTCGCCATATAGGCAAGAAAAAAAAAGTTCGCCGTACACCACCGAATACGAAGTAATGTTGTAAGACATTTTCAAAAAAATTTTTTTTAATTTTTTTTGCCGAAAGTAGGAGTCGCCAAAATACATTTTTCGTTATATCTTCGGCATTTACAGTCGGATCTCAAAGTGTGATATATAGATGTTTTTGTCTCAAAGAGACCAATGTTTTGCTTTAATAGTCAATGGTATTTTGTATCCCGTTCTAGTATTTGCCCACCAGATCTCATTTTCTACCACCCTAATGTACCACCCTAATAGCAGAAAATTAAAGCCCGCAAAAAATCATTAAACTTTTGTTAAAGAAGTTTTTCGATAGTTCCAACAGAAGTGTTAAAAAAATATAATTTATGTTTTTTGCCGAATGTAGGGGTTGACTTTTTAAACAGTTATCATATATTCGGTATTCACAGTCGGATTTTATAGTATTATATATCGATGTTTTTGCCTAGTATCTTCTTTTTTAAATAGTGATACACTCTTTTCGAACTTACTATAATATCTGTACCAATACAATAAAAATTCAAAGATCTGTGTATATTAAAACAATTTTATTTAATCATATTTTGAAATGACCCAAGTTGGCTATATTTTTCACGGCTTTCGAGCTTGGAAAAAATGTGGCCTAGGCGTTGCTCATCGGTAACAGCCATGGCAGACTCATGTACTACATGTACAATACGCTCGGTGTTTTGAGAATGGCACGGATATTCTGTGAAATTAATTAAGGTTAGTCAACAAAACTATCAAACAAAGTTGTTTTTCTTGTGCTACCTGGTATCTCGATTATTTCTTTTGAAAACTGTAATGCTTCCAGCTGGTCTTGCATATAGAACTGCAAGCACGGCGGCTCAGTCAATTCAAATTTGGTCCAACTGATCATATGGTAATATGAGTCACTTTCGAAGTCTATGAAATTTTTAACTTGTGCACCGTACGTTAATTTTCTGACAATAGGGTGGTACATTAGGGTGGTAGAAACTGAGATCTGGTAGGTAAATACTAGAATGAGATACTTGAGGTTAATGACTATTAAATCAAAATATTGGCCTCCTCAAGACGAAAACATCGATATATCACACTTTGAGATAGGACTATAAATGTCGAAGATATAACGAAAAATGTGGTTTGGCGACCCCTACTTTCGGCAAAAAAAATTAAAATTTTTTTTTTCAAAACTGCCTTGCAACAATACTTTATATTCTGTGGTGTACGGCGAACTTTTTTTTTTCGAGACGCCCTAATGTACATTAATACATGCTTACATACATATAAGATGATATACAATGAACCCAGCTAGCATCAGAGACCTGCGGCTATAGCCGACTAAGTCGAGCCGCCGATGATATGCCATAGCCGCCGCCGCCGAAATTTTTACGGCTAATTTCGGCTAAAAATGAGCCGCCGATGCTAGGTCACGAAATTATTAAATATAAGCCAAATTGTACGTTTTGTAGCTATAAATACCAAACTTAGTTAAAAAAAATAGATTAGTATTTGCATAACACAATGGATAAACATTTTCTGCGCAACACATTTAGCGCTTCTTGTTCGTCAGAACAAATTAACGATACTCTAGCGATTTTTGAGACTATCGTAATATTTTCACCGAAAGAAATTAAAAAAAAAAACATTGTTTACTTGCAATTTGATACGGCAACAATGATAACGTTCGTTTTTAATACGGTAACTCAATCAAGTGCAGGGATGCAAACTCTATGATAATTACCGCTTTTCCATTTTATCTACAAACATACATACATATATATAAAAATCTTAAAAATAGTATATGATCTCGAGGTTATAAAACAATAGTTAAAAGCTTTTTATTCAATATTTCGTTTTTCTTTAGAAAACTTCTTAATCAAAGCTTTATGCAAATTTAATTAGTTCCTTTATTGCATTCCAAGTGAAATTTTCACGTTGGAGGTCTTGTTTTAATTTCCGTTTTTTTATCTACACTGCTAATAAAGTTTTAAAAGTTCTACGTGGAATGTAGAATATGTTTTCAGAAATGTTTAGGAACAAATATTTTTTATTGATTTTTAGCCGATTTTTTATAAGAGCCTAGCCGGTCAAATCCTGGCTATAGCCGACTTTGAGCCGCCGCCGAGTAATATATCATCAGCCGCCGTCGCCGATAAAAATGGACGGCGCAGGTCTCTGGCTAGCATACGTTGTTTGTTAGGCGATTGTGTTCAATATACAATCCTCAAAAGGATCTGCTGTTGATTATCTGACGAGTAACAAAAACACCTACTTTTTTATGTATTTTTTTTCGAATTTTTTTGACACGATAGTCACCAGCGTTGTCAACTCGGTGCGTTTCACACCGTTTTTGGTGCTTTTTAAAATTATTTGTACGAAAAATTCGTTAGTCAGTGCGTGGTGCGCTTTTTTACATTTTCGGTGCGCTTTTTAAATTTCGGTGGCACCAAAGTAAATTCAAGTCAAGTTATTGTTTTAATACAAGAAAAAAGTTTATTCAAGTGCGCAAAATTTGTACGTTTAACTTTGCAGAGCTCAACCAGAATAGGGAATTGTAATGTAAAAAACGCCCCTTATGATATGCACCAAGTAAGACAATTTTGCTGTATTATACATATCTCGAAAAAATAATAATTATTTCGATTTACAAAATTTACTGCTTTTAGAACGTGTTTTGATATTAAACGACCAAGCCAGGTTTGCAAATACTACAATAAATGCAAACACAGATATAAATTACTTAACTATTAATAAAATTATAAATTGTTTCCAGAAGGTTTGCGTTAAATAGTGTTTATGGTAAACTTCATCTTTTATATGTTACAATTCTGGCAAATTTTCGGATATATCAATAAATTCACCCAATCTAGCCAAATTATTTTCACTGTTCGCTTACGAAAACATAAATGAAATTCTCATTGTGTTTGATAAAATTGCTATTAATAGAGTTTGATGGCTTGTTGTGCGATTCTGTAACTTTTAATCATCCGATAATCGTAAATTTCTACGACATATGCAATATAATTTTAACAATAGTAAGCAGCTGTATTTTTTGTGTACCGGATAATAAGCAGTAAAACTAACATCAGTGGCTGTGTTCTGTAACTTTGGCGAGAAGTTCTCGCGTCGAAAACTTGTGAAACAAATTATTCCATCGTTTCTCGAAAAGTGAGAAAAAACTGCGTCTGTAACTCATGTCGAAAACTATCCAAAGTGATTACGTCGTTACGTTAGAAATGTCTGAAAATATAAAACGAAGCCGACATGCAATTTTAAAAATGAAAGCGCCAGCCACAATTAGTACCGCCGCCGACCAAAAATTACTAAAGTTAAGAAATTTTGTTCGACGGCATCATATTATAACCGCCGGCTATTCTAGAAATTGTATGGTATGGCTCTGTTTACATTTTATTTACAAATACATACATACTTATGCACAAAATTTTGTAAAATTAAAAAACAATTGCAATTTGTGAATTCTGAAAAAAGCATTATAAAAATATTACAGTATATTGTTGGGTCGGAAATTAAAATTGTAAATATTGCAAACTTATATAAGTATTGCCTTAAAACTTGTTGTGTGAAGGGTATAAAAATTAAATAAAAAGTTAAAATAAAGAAAAAAAACAATCATTCTAAACTGTGTAAATATACATGTGAAACTTAATTTAACTGCAAAATACTTATTTTTTCAGCATTATTATTCATTTAATGATGATTATTGTTATTTGAAATACTATCTCACAGTCTTTTTATTTGCGTGAAATAATGACAGTTGAAAGCGGGAAATTTTTTCGCAAAAGTTTTACATAAACAGTTTTTCTGTAAAATGGCGAGTAATTTCCTTACGTGACGGCTATTACTCACCAAGAAATGTTATAGCTACAGTTTAGTGAGAAAAGCAGCTGTTTGTTTCAACTTTGTTTCAATTCACACGTTTCAGTCGAAAAGTTTCTCGTGGCGAGAGTTACAGAACACAGCCACAGATTTCGTTCGACAGCGAATATAATTAAATAATATTGTTGAATAATAAATATGATAAAATACCGTTAAATTATTGTAAAGATAACATTGTCATTGTCTTAATAACAGAATCGCACTAGAGGACAAGTTTGACAAACACGAGTTCTAGCTATTGTATGAAAAGGCTGTTTCATTATTGTGGTTTTTATTAAAAATTAGTATTTTTTATTTATAATATAAAATGGGGTTTTAAAAATGAAAAGAAAAATTCAAAATTCGGCGCGTTTTTGTTGAAATAACGCGCTTTTTCCCCCATTTCAGTGCGTTTTGGAATTTCAAAGTTGACAACGCTGATAGTCACACAATGTTGGTTAGACGAATAAAATTTTTATTGATTTTATTTGTATATATTTTTACAATTAAGTTTTTTATTCGCTATTTAAGCTTCTAACATTTATACCAGAAAAAAACTACTAATAGCCTGTTTTCTATGTTTCCCAGCTATCTATATGTCGACATTTCATAGGAACTACCCTAATCATCAGTAGACTTTGGAAATTTTTGAAAGATATTCTCAAACATTCAACTTTATATCCCAACAATCCAAATAAATTGCTGAGAATTTAAAAAGAAAAATGCTCTAATAATATCCGTCAAAACACAAAAAACAAGCTTTTCTATTTATAAACGTCTCTAACATTTCTTTACACCTTTCAAACAAATGAACAACCGTTGGTTGCTACGATTTGCTTTTTGAAAGTATCGAAAAGCAGAGAACAAAAATTCAAGCAATTAAGTTTTTTATTCGCTATTTAAGCTTCTAACATTTATGCCAGTAAAAAATTATAAATAGCCTATTTTCTATGTTTCCCAGCTATCTATATGTCGACATTTCATATGAACTACCCTAATCATCAGTAGACTTTGGGAATTTTTAAAGATATTCTCAAACATTCAGCTTTATATCCCAACAATCTAAATAAATTGTTGAGAAACCAAAACAATTATGTGAATGAATGATTGATCTCATTCTGTTTAGTAAGTTAACTATAAGCTAAGCTCTCCAAACATATTTTTTGAAAAATGTTTGTTATGCACATTACATTGGTTTACTTGTTTCAAAACAATAACTAACTAATGACAAACAAAATATATACATAACTAAAATATAATTGCCTAAGCTAAGTCTTAAGTTCAGAACTGAAGTACACACATAGAATAAGAAATATAATATATTTTTTTGTTTTTTCGTTATGTTTGTTTTTAATCTGTGTTTCAACAAAATTAAAGTTTATATACATACATATGTTAGAATTCGATACTATCGAAAATATCGATAGTTAAAAACAAAACTATCGAAAATATCAAATGGGCCGTCTACCGATAGTTTTGCGGCTCTACACAGACATAGCCGTTTGTTTTGAATATAGTGCGCTTTGGTTGGACTACGCTTTATGGTACCACACATTAATTCTTCAAACTGATCCCTACTAATACTCACGGTAACTTGGCATCACTTATGATTTGTTAGTTTACTGTCATTCTCTTCGATTCAAAGCAAAATGTCAAAATCGTCCAACTTTTTATATAAATTAGTGGCAATTTGTTAAGTCATCTTTTGTTTTGATACAATTTTTATATAAAATCGTGCTATCGGAAGAATTGTTCCAGACTTTTTTAGAATAACAATATCACATTCCTTTTTATTAGTCAGCTAAAAATGGAATTTCCCAACTTAGGCCAACATTGTAATGAGAAAACATGCAACAGACTAGGTAAGCAGTAGCAGAAATCAAAAAATATCCACACGTATGTACAAGTACATACCATACATAAATTTGGGTGTTGAAATTAGCCTATTTAATAATCACAATGTTTTTGCAGACTTTTTACCCATGAAATGTGATGCTTGCAATAAAGTTTTCTGTTCCTCACATTTCAACTATGAGCAGCATAGTTGCTCATCAGGTTTGCGTAAAGATTATCAAGTGCCATTATGTCCACTTTGTGGAGAACCAGTACCTACTGCTCCGGGTGTCGAACCCGATTTAACAGTTGGCCAGCATATCGATAAACAATGTAAATCAGATTCTAGAAAAGTTTTTACAAATCGTTGCTCCTACAAGTCTTGCAAACGAAAAGAATTGATTCCAGTCAACTGTTCACAATGTAAACGAAACTTTTGTCTACGTCATCGTCACACAACCGATCATGAATGTCAATCAACTTATGGGGTTAAAGTAACAAGCGATACCGATCGAAAAAGGAGTATGGCAGCGTAAGTATGCAAAACAAATTTTTATGGATAAATTTACGTTTAATTTACATATTAAAAATATTCAAGAAATGCTGCTGAACAAAGACGTACGCAAAAGCCACCAAATACTTTATTTAATACTGCTCTTAAACCTACAACAGCCGCAGTTAGAGCAGCGGCCACTCAACGTTTGGCAGCAGGCTCAAGCCAGACGCAAAATATTCAGGGAAACATAGTAAGTTATATCTAACATGACATTTGCTCACTTAAGTAATCCTTGTGAAAATATTGCAGTCAGAGGATGAAGCTTTAGCGCGTGCTATTGCCATATCGATAATGGAATTGGATGAAACTAATGATAGAAATAGGCGTAACGAAACCGCAGCAAATTCAGATGCACAACGACGTAATAACACTACTACAGTACCAGTGGGTGGTCAACAGCAAAGCTCCGGCAAAGATAAATGTTCGCTCTCATAGTTATGAAGTATTGTGAAATAAATGATCATGCAAAATCGCTGTCAAACAACTAGACTTATTTTTGAATTCATAGCCGTTGTAGATTTCCAAATTAAGTCGTATTAGATGTAGCAAACTATTAAAAAAGTGATATAAACACGTTTAAAGGTCACAATATTTTTTACCATTATATTATACATTTTTTATATTCGCATTAAGACCACGTTTCATATTCGCATAACATTATATTATTGTGTTTTATTATTGTGTAGCTTAGTAAAAATAAAGTAATAAAGTAACATATAAGGGAAATAATTGGTTCTATTGAATAGAGTCCACAGTGTTATCGTTATTGCTATTAGAAACTTGTTGATTTGCTACAGGCTCGGTTGGTATTATTGCTGGTGAGCCTATCCTACTATTATTACTAGAAGGTTCTGAAACTTCCGGCAAATTCTCCATGTTATTTTGTAAAGCCGTACCCTCAAAGCTAACTTTTTTATCCAGTGTATTTATGGTAGCGGAAGTGGAAGTTTGTGGCAAATTGCTGTTGTTGTCTGCAGATGAAACGCTCATTTTTCGTTGGGCTGCGGAAAAATTAATCATGGCATCAGCTGCCAAAATACTAGTGCTAGATAAGATGATTGAGACCTGCTCGGCAGAAGGACAACTCGTGATTATCATGTCATCGGAGCTATAACCGTTAGTAGTTAACAACTGCTCTAGTTTCACAAAAGACTGTATAATATTGTTCTACATAAATAAAAAGGATAATGTTTTTAGTTTTAGACTAAAGAAAAAAACTGAATTTTCTTACTCTTATAGGCCGAAAAATAATAAATTCAGTATCTCTGTTGCTTAAATACAATTGCATCGATCTTTGCAGCATAGGCATTTTGCTTTTAATCAGGCGCTGTGTTTCTTGTATAACGCTGCTTATTTGTTGCGGACTCGCCCATGAGCTTTGCCTAAGAGCATAGTTAATTTTATTACTTTGGGGTGACAGCTGATCCTTGCTACCTGCTGGCGCTGTAGAATTAATAAATAACTGGGCTTTTTCGAGGAATGCAACTAGAGGTGAAGCTAAAGTGTTCAAAGCGTCTTTGATGAATTTTTCGCAAACAAATTTCAATTGTCTGTCAACTTCTTTACGAGAATCCAATAAATGTTCTTTTATCTGCGGCGTTCCATCAAGCAAAAACTCCAGTAAAGCATTATTGCTACCCATTGAGAAAAGTTGTTTGCGTTTTTGCAAGAGTCCAAAAGCAGCTGTTTTTACTTTACTAAAATCCAAAGATGTTTCTTTGATGGTGAAATCAACTCGAAATGGAGCAATCTGTTCTCTTAATATTAACAAATGTTTTATTTCAAACAATTCACCATCTATGGGTGTCTGATAAAGGAGAAACAAATTAAGCGAATGTGGGTTTAAATAGATTGCCTCAATTTACCTTTGTTTGAGTAATTTTTGAAGCTGCAGAAGACACACTTTGAATGCAAAGCTTAAGGGCTTCTTGTGATAAGCCCTGAAAGATAGGCCTATCAACGCACCGGTAAAGACGCGACAAGCATACTAACGTGCGTCTAACTGTTGGATACCACATACCATGCAAATCAGCTGGCGAATCTGCAAAAATTTGAAGAAATGTTTTTTTCATCGTTTAGAATTTTTCTTTAAATTTCACTTTGTGTTTCTGCTATAAGCAACAAAAATGCTCATTGTGTTTGCACTTACTCATATTTCTTACACGACTCACGCTGGTGTCAACACTTTCTGCCTCCGTTACATTTGAAGTACTTGATACCAAGGAAGATCTAGAATCAAAGCGGCGTATTTGAACTGGATCCTGCAGGGACAAAGCTATGCTCTAAACCAAAAATTGTTTTTGAAATCCAAGAAAAACAAACTTAAAAGCCAATTTGATTTTACCTCCATCATTTCCAATTTTTCTGGGTAAGCTAAATCACCGGCCGAGGGACTATAGTTTAAAATATCGGACTGTAAATACAAATGGGCTCTAAAGACCAAACGTTCTTGTACATCTTGAAGCAATTGGTTGGCTATAGTAGCAAAAGCTTCCAGGGCTTTGGCTTAGTTTTAAAAAGATATTATATACATAAATTTTTTAAAATAAATATTTTTGAGCAAAAAAACTCACGATTTTGTTGCACATGTTCTTCCAACATCTCTATTCTTAAAATTGAACAAATTTCCGCCAACGTTTCCAAATGATTTATGTGAATAATAAAAGGACGCATAGTATCATACAGGATATTGCACAAACCCTCAAGATAAGATCTACATATGAAAGTATAAGATCTTTACTTTATTAGCTACGAAACTGGTTTTAACTTACGTTAATTGTTCACTTTCTTTTGTAAAGAATTGATAGTACAATCTCTGCTCATCCTGACATATATGTACCAGGAAAGCACAAGAACTACGCATAAGAGCACAATGATCACCTTTATGTTGGGTTTTAATGTCTTTGATAGCTTTATCTACAGCGGGCGTCATAATAGTTGATCTTTCATTTAAATAATTATGTTGCAATTCCGCCAAAAGATTACCATACTCAGCGCACACATCAATTCGTGTCTCTATCATTTGTGAAATACGTTTCACTTTCGCAGCAGATGTTTGATATTTGCCATAATAGAGAGCAAACGCAGCATCCGGGGAGGTAATAGATAAATCGGAGCCGCTGGTAATGCTGGTTGCTAAGCCCTGTTTGGGGCGTAAAGTAGCTTCCGTTGCTTGGGACATCACAGCGTTAACATTGTTCTTAACCAGAGTCACTGCCTTGGCTAAACAGTGCTTGTATTTTATTATAAAAGCAGGAGAATCTTTAAATTTTGGCTAAAAATTACAAACATGAACTGTTTAGTTACTAGGACTACATTAAATTTCTCAAAGAAACTTACATGCTCTTTTAAGTAAGTCAAACATTCATCTATCTTATTCAAGCATTCACGAAACGAATCCGAGGCTACTGATAATGTGGGACTGTGAAGACGCTGATTCAGCAGCTCTACCTGGTTAAAGTAATGCAAACGCTTGTGTATTTCATCACCGAGACTTTGAAGTTTTTCCTGCTCTTCTATTAACTGTTCGCTGGCATTATTCAGAGCTTCAGTTTTTTCAGACACAAATGCATATTCTTCACGTAACTTCTTTAAGCGTCCCATAGCCTCTTCAATTTGTGTAAGCATATCTTTACATTCAGTATTTCGAGTTATCAACTGTTGCAAATACCGCTGTGTGGCCGCATTACTGTTTTCGTAAATCTCTGAATGAACAAGATCGTACAGCATTAGAAAATCATGAGTAGTGTCAATTCCCGGTGGCAATGATTGTTGCAATCTACTGAGGGACAATGAATTTGTTTCATTTGAAGTTACTATAACGTCTGGAGAAGATTGCTCCAAAGAAGGTGACTGTTTTGAAAATACGATTCTTTTTAGAAATATTTAAATACTTTGCTTTTATTTCATCTTACCACAAATTCCTGCGCCCATATCGAATTGATTTGCTCCAAACATTCATCTTGTACTACATTTAAATGCGCAAGTGCTTTATTTTTTGCATCCCAAAGCAAAAGTCGGGAACGAATTTTTCGTAGATTCTCATTTTCCAACTGCACACTGGCTACGTCATCCATTCTTAGCCTGCATCCGTCGATATAAAAAAAAAACTATTTTCGTTAGCTTCTTCTTTCGTGATTCACAATAAATTATTAACAGCTTTTCACTCACAGAAAATGATTACCCACCAAACTTCTTAAAACACCAACGAACAACTGCATTTGCAACAAAATAGTTAAACTGGATTCATAATAAAATTGGAGATAGAACAAATTCTGGAACATGTCCAGGTTTACGCAAATTGGAAAAGAAATTATAAAGTAGGATAGAAAATTGAAAAATAGGAAGAATATATCAAATGAACAAGTTGGCGGAAACGCATAGTTTGCAAGTTATGGGGACCTCTGATGTTTTGATATACGTATGCATGAAATTTCGATTTTTCACTATATTTCTCAAAGTATTTGGACAAAATTGGTATCATTCGAAAGCCTTTGAGTAGATTATTATACTATGTAATTTTTTTAACGTTTTAAGTACAGTTTTTAAAACATTTTAAATAACAATTCTCGAGCTTAATATAAATATTACTATTTTTCTAAAACCTAAAATGTGATTAAGATTTTATTAAATAATACAGGGTTTACTAACGAAATTGTCTTTGCATAGGCAGCCTTTGGTCGGACGGAGGGACTTTTTCCCTTACGGTATAAAAAACACCAACTTTGCAGACTAAAATTTCCCTACATAGCCGGCTTTTGGCGGGTGGTGAGATTTACTTCCCTATGGCATCCAAAGCCTCTACATTTTTAAAACTTTGTGCCGCTACCTAACGTTTAAAAAAATATAAAAAATTTCTTGAATCCAAAAAATCTTATTGGACGGTTTTCAAATGATACTTAGTTTTTGTAAATACCTTGAGAAATGTAAAAAAATCAGCAATTTTATGCACATGTATATCAATACTTTAGAGGTCCATAACTCGGATACCATGCGTTTCCGTTAACTTTTTCACTTGTTATTTTCCTCTCATTTTCCAAATTTTTAGTCCCTATATAATTTGTTTTTCAATTTGGAGGACTGTGTGTAAACTGGACTTATTTAGTTGAAAAGCATAACAAAAAAATATGCAAAGATAACATATTAATTCTCAACTTTTGTGACAGCAAAGCAGCAAATTAGTAATAATTTATTTAAGTAACGTATATACTCATAAAACTAGACGGTTAACATATTTATTTGTAATTTATAATTAATTTAGAGCATATAATTAACTAAAAATAGGAACAAACCTCTGTTGACGTGAGACGAACCGCACGCTTTGAAATTATTTTATTTATATACCCTGTTGGCTAATAAAATTACATTACAAAGTAATACAATATTTATCCTCTATGCAAGTAGTATATTACAAAAAATTCAATGAAGAGAAAACAAACTTAAAAATGAGAAAAGAGAGTTTTAAGAAATTAGTGCCTTTCATTAACCTATTTGAACTAAGTTAAAGAAAATATTTTTCTTATTAACAGCCTGTTTACCAATCTCGACAGCGTGCTTGCGTTCGCAATCTAAGCGAAAGAAAATTGATTTGAGTTCGTATAACTTTTTTTTATGTGAACGATCTGTCAAAACTCAATGAAAATACATAAGAATATGCGAACGAATAATAGTGAGATAGACAAACCCGAATTGATTCGAATGTGAGTGACTAGCTTTCTTTCGCATTCATTTTCATTTGAAATGCGTAAACTGCCTGTAATATTATATTACTAATTACGTATTTCTGTACAAATAATTCTGTTGTACATTCTTTGTTGTTCGTTTTTATACCCTTCACAAAAATGTAAAGGGTATATATAAGTTTGTGATTCCGTTTGTAATTTCTACAGTTTTTTTTTTGCGACCCTATAAAGTATATATATTCTGAATCAGAATTAATGGAAAAGTCGATTAAGCGATGTCCGTCTGTCCGCTGTTGAAATACCGTTTCTGAGAAAACCATTAGACTTAGAAACTTTTTTCTTTCACCATTCTTTTACGCCATCGATTCATGGGTTTGAAAACAAAAGTTGTTCGTTTTGCTTCAAACTTCACACACTTATTAAGCATGGTGACTAAAAGACAAAACATTTTTTTTTTTCAGATATCAGTCCATATATACCCGAGATATAGCCCAAATCGGATTTTTAATGAAAATGTCGCATAGGCGAAGCTAAATAACTTTTTTTTGCTCAAAAGCAGTTCTGGTAATTATATAAGGTTACATAAATATGGAAAATGAAAATTTCCGATATCGGTCCATATATACCCGAGATATAGCCCAAACCTGGTTTTTCATGAAAATGTCGCGTAAGCGAACCTAAACAACTTTTTTGTGCTCAAAAGCAGTTCTGGTAAGGAAATAGGGTCATATAAATATGAAAAATGAAAATTTTCGATATCGGTCCACATATACCCGAGATATAGCCTAGACCGGGGTTTTCATGAAAATGCCGCGTAAGCGAACTTAAACAACTTTTTTTTTTATTAAAAACAGTTCTGGTAATAAGATGAGTTTATATAAATATGGAAGATAAAAATTTCCGATATCGGTCCATATATACCCGAGATATAGCCCAAACCGGGTTTTTCATGAAAATGTCGCGTAAGCGAACTTAAACAATTTTTTTCACCTTAAAGCAGTTCTGGTAGTTAAATAAGGTTATATAAATGTGGAAAATGAAAATTCCCGATATCGGTTCATATATAACCGAGCATATTTAGGTCACATTTTTAATATACTATACATATTCGTGACTATCGTGAAGGGTATTTTAGATTCGGCCCAGCCGAATATACTACCCTCTTACTTGTTTGTACCACTTTTCTGTTATAAATTTTTCATGCGTGAGTCGTCTTAATACTTTTGTAATCCATCAGTGTTTCATTCCATTTGCTAAAGCAACAAAACTATTTGTTTTGATTGCTGGAAGCAAAATTTAAAGGGTGTTGTTTTTTATATTTTTATAATTTTTCTAAGTGGAAAAAGGAATATTTTTAAGAGTTATGGCTCCACAACCTGTTGTCACTGGTCTATCGCCAAAAGAGGGGCCACCAGGTACCCGTGTTATAATACGTGGTGAATTCTTGGGTTCAAAGGCGACTGATTTGATAGGTGGGTGTAAACTTAAGTCTCTATAAAATTTTATTCACATACGAATGGGTTTATTTTTTGTAACTTAAGGTTTAAAAATTTGCGGATTTGATTGTTTGCTATCAGCGGAATGGGTCTCGCCAAACAAAATCATTGCAAGAACAGGACCAGCCAAAGGCACGGGCGATATCATTGTTACAACAAGAAGCGGTGGTGAAGGAACATCATCGGTGCAATTTAGAGCTATTGGAAATCATGAAATTATTGGGCCACTTAAAGAGTCAGCTGTTTGGATAGATGAGGCACCATCACAAAATTTCGCTTGGGGCAGACGAACTCTGGTACAATCAGTTCTTACACAAGAAGATCCGTTGGGCCTATCCACCGAAGGCAATGAACAGAAAAATGTTGAAAATTTAAGAGAACTTTTTCCTAATAGCAGTGGTGATCTTTTACAAGAAAACTTTTCCCCAGCTCTGTTTCTTTTAGAGAAACATTCTGCAACTACTTTTGCAGATCTGAAGGCAGGTCTTAACTATCTAAATCGTAAAGTTGAATCACAAAAAGAAGGGCAGCTTTCCTTTCTTAAGTCCAATGCTGGCTCTGTTATTGACCAATTGGATACAATGATGAATATACGTGACAAATTACAAGAAGATCAAAAACAATTTGGACCAGAGCCATTACGTGTTTTACAAGAGGAAATTGAAAGTATTTAATATTGCTTTAATAGTTCTGTTATTCTTTAGTATAAAATTTAACTTCATTTTTAAGATTCTATATCTGAATCGGAAAACATTTTTAAGGACGTTTTGATACGTAAAGAAAAAGCCGATTCTACTAGAGCTGTTCTATTGGCTTTATCTCGGCACAAATTCCTCTTCTGTTTGCCCAACTCTGTCGAAAAAAGGGCCGCTGCCGGGGAATTTGACATTGTGGTCAACGACTACGCCAGAGCAAAGAGCCGCTTTAGCAAAACCGAAATTCCGGTATGTTTTAAAAAGTATATTCTAATTTAAATTTTGTTTTACCCAATTAGCTTTTATTTGCGTAGATATTTCGTAAAGTGATGGAAGAAGTTGATCAACGGATTTTACAAATTCGCAAACAGCTGCATGAAAAAGTTATAAAAATGCCTCAAAGTGTTGAACAGCAACGCAAACTTATTAAGGCTTTAATTAGTTTAGAAGTACAACAATCTGGGAGTACTGTCAATGATAAACTGCGTAATACGGATCCTGCCTGGGATGCCATTGATGCGAGATCAAAATATTTGGAACAAACATTTAAACAGACATTTGAGCAATATGCTAGCAAAGACGCCCAGGGAGCAGAGAGTAAGTCTTGAACATTTTTAGTAGGCTCCATTTGTTAAAAGATATAAAATTTTATCTAAAAAATCAGAAAGCAAAAATCGAGATATTTCTTTAACTCCCAATCGAGTGCTGTTCTGTGAGGAAATCTGTGAAATCGCTGCATCTCAGTTACCAGATTTATGGCGATTGGGACAAATGTATTTCACCGGAGAACTAAGAGGACCAAACGATCCTCGGCCTGGAGATTTTAAGGTAATAATTTTTAATTAGATGTCATCATTTTTAGGCTTTAATAATTTTTTCTCCAGCGCATGATTTTGAATGCTATTGAGAAATTCTGTATTTATCTCAAAGTTGCTATGTGTACTACAGACTCAGAGGCTCGTACTCTTAGACAGTCTGTGGGGCTTATATGGCCCATAACCCATGGATCACATGACGTCTTTAAATCGTGGCTTCCGCAGTGCCTGCGCTATACTCGTATAACTTATGCAACTTTAATCAGTTTGGATTTGCCTTCTTCTGCTTTGGATATTGTACAGAAATTTATTGATGCCACCAGGCTGCACTGCTTTTCCAACATTTTTGAAAAGGCAACACAAAATTGTAATAAACTCGCTGAACTAGAGACGTGGGAAATGGGTGTGGAAGATTTTCCAGGCGCAACTTTATTACCACAGCGATTGGAAGAATTACTAATTGAAACTTTAGAGGATGCTCAACAATCTTGTATTAATCCGGAAATGAGGTAACTACTGTTTTGCAGCGTAGAACAAAATTTATTTAAAAATAATGCTTTCCAGGGAAGGCAATCTTTTGGAATCTGAATCGGATGGTCAACGCGAGGTGTCGCTGCGTTTACAGCAACTACTCTTGTGTTTTTGCAATGTCATACAAGAACTTGCATTCGATTCCCATAAAGAAGAGACGCCTACACATAACGTGTCTCAGTTGTTGGGTTATCCCCACAATCAAATAAGTGGTCCAGCATCAGGTAGATTCGCCAGCATAGCTTCGGCCACAACAACAGCCACCACTTGGGAACAGCGTATGTTATGCTGTTTGGCAAATTGCGCCTACTGCAATAAAAGCTTTTTCCACCAAGTGGGCAAGCTATTCGAAAAGTAAGTAGAAAATAAAAACAAAGGCACTTTTTATTTTATTAATTGATTTATTTGTAAACGTTAAAGGTTTGGCTACCCTTTACCTTCTTTGGCTATAGAAACTGCTCGTTATTCTGTTAACAAACTATTTTCCAACATTCTGGATGCCTATGTTGAGCATAAAGGTGATCCTTTAGTGGGCACAATTGAACCTTCTATGTATTTAGGGGCTTTTCAGTGGGATATCGAAATGTCGGTTGGTCAGCTGAGACCATATGCCCATGAATGCTGTGATAATTTAGTGGGTGTATATTCTGAAATATTTACCATATCACCTGCTTTATTAAGACCAATACTTGAGCCGATTGTTTTAACTATTTCCGAAGAGTTGGCTCGCTTAATGAGTTGTGTGCCTCAATTCAGCTATACGGGGGCTATACAAGCCAGTGTTGATATACGTTTATTACGAGACGCTCTCAAATTGTATACCAATGAAACGGGAAGGTATTTTTATATATTCTTATAACTTCATTTTAAATAATGTTTATAATTTTCTTTAGAAACTACTTTTTGGAAGCTTTGGATGCCATTAATCCGCCGCTAGATACAGATCAAACTAAAAAGGCCGATGAAATTTTAGAACGTGTTAAAGATCGCATGAAACTACAGCTAATGTGCTTTTCCGTCAAGGATCCTTAAATTTGACTTAAGGCTTAAAATATAATAAGAATTCCTCTATTTTAACGTCTAATGGCCTTATTCTTAACATTTGTGTTGTTAACGTTTATAGTATAATATTCTAATTTCTAATTATCAACTTAAGAACAATAATAGACTGCTGTTAATTAGTGTTTGAGAACAAGGCCATCAATTTTCATACTCAAAATCTATATATAAATTAACTCGAAACTATATTTGAAATAAAGTTGTTTGCTTCTAAAGCCTTTTGAAATAGACGATTTTCTTTTTTATGTTTTATTTTCACCTGTTATGAATTCGCCTTGGTCATATCGCTCCTTTATTGCAACATAGTCATATCTCAAAAAATTAGCTTTTCGAGTTAACAATGCAGAATTGTTAACAGTACTACCATTAATATTGTGCCAAAAATTTATTCAAATTGCTTTTAAACTGTTTCCTTTAGGAGATATTTGCTCAAAAAATTTGCTAAGACTTGTATGGAAACTAGAAATTTTAAATGCGGTTTTCTCGAAACGAGCTTTTTTACGATATGACGATGTTGCAATAAAGGAGCGATATACATATATAGGTGTGTTTCTTTACTTTCCGGGCAAGTTTCGTGCAAAAGAGAGCATGCATAAGTTTCTCTTAAATACAGATAAAATTTACCTAAAGTACGGGAACGCAAAAAGCCAAATTTCTTGCCCAAAAAGAAACATATGCTGTGTTTTGATGTGGCAACAAATATTGGCATTTAGTTTTACTAAAAAACACCGTGATATTTTACACTTTTGGTCTTTTAACGTCTTCTGCACATTCCTTTCTATTTAATATTTGTATAAAAACACTAAAATGATTTGTATAGGAGTTGATTCAAATGTACTTTGTTTCTTTAGTTGTGTTCATTTACTAAAAACTTTTACAAATTTGTAATAATTGTTACTAGAAAGCGTTCGTTAACCCAAAAAATTTGCAACGAGAGAGCGTCAAAAGAGCGTAAAAAATTGAGAGCCATAAAAATTTTTACTTGCAATAATTATTCAAACAGCTGTTTTGCTTTTGTGTTTACAAAACAACATTTCTAAATTAAATTAAAAATTAAAACATTTTGGGAAAATTTAAGAAATTATAATTGTATGTAAATTTTAAGCCGATTAAAAGTATTAAAAAGATTACAAATGTATTTTTGTAGTCTTTTTAATAAAATAAGAAGTCTAAGGGAAATAAACTAAGCAACACAGTATCTGGCACATCAGTGGCAAAGGATGTTCCGGCAAATTAACTTGCTTGAATGTGTTTAAAGCTTCTAAGGAAGCAATTAAATTCACACTTGGATCCTTCCATTTATAATTATATTAACATTTATCTAATTTTAACCTCTAAAATATTTCTGTTTTTTGTTTCTTTATTTTTTACAAACCAGATGTTATTTTTAGTATTGTAAATATTATGAGTACCTAGCTACTCGATACTTTGCACTTTGAAATTATGCTATGCTAAGCAGGCAGTTATAACGTATAAATACACGTTTCAATTCAATTGTGAATTGGGTCTTTCAATTGAATTGGTTCTTGGCAACACACTTCATAAACTGAATTGAAAGATTTTCATCCAACTATCAGATTCAATGAAATTAAAGACAATTTTAAAATTATTTAACATTTTCTTTACAAAAAATTACAAACATAAATTTGGACAATAATTTATTGAATTTTTGTTGAACTTTATAATTTTTAAATTAAATTTTTGGTTTGTACATTTTCAAGCTTTTTCCTTTCTTAAATTTTTTGGACAACTGATCAGGAGACCATACGAAGCACAATCGAATTGAGAGACTTACTAGCCAACTTGAAAAAAAAAAATCAAAATGGTTTGATTTTTCTTCAATCAACTCGACAACTTCCAAACGAATCAATTTAAACGTCTTGATACAACAACCGACTCAGTAGCCAATTGCGTTTATCGCAAAGGGAACGATCTTTCAGAACCCAAGTAAGCTGGAGAATCCAGGTACTTTTTTGAGAATCCAGCGGCCTGCCTACCTAACCAATTGATTTAAAACGTGTATGGGGTAAGCGCCCCTAATTAAAAATAGATATTTTATTCAAAAGTATCTAATCACCCCTGTATTTAGCGTATTTCGACTACGTCTAGTACTAGATTAAATAAAATTGTAAAACTTTTCTTTAGTCTGTTACAAGCCGTACTTAAAAAACGCCAGCCACGACAATGCTGAATATAAATGACCACAACCACACTCGTTTTATAACAATATACATATGTATAATTTGTCCAAAAAATATAAGAGTAGTTATTAAATACTCATATACAGTCACTCACATTTAAAGTCGGGCAGACGCATGAAAAAACTTTAAGTCCCAATATTTATAAGCTGACGGAAGAAAAAGTCGTTTTAATTTTGTTTATTTTATCACAAAAGTTCTTTTATTTAAAAACAACAAAAACAATTTATTCCAAGTTCTTTTATTAAATGTATACGAAGGCTTAACTTAAATAAGGTCACTTTTCAGTCTCACATTTAAAGTCGGGCAATTAATAAAAAATTAGCATTATGTGAACATAACGCAAAATTAATATTTTGTAGATCCACCTTTTTGGGTTTCAACAGCTTGTAAGCGGTTAGGCAAAGATTCCACTAATTTTTTGCAAACCTCATGACTTATATTATTGCATTCTTCCTGTAAGGCATTCTTTAGTTTTGGAATTGACGTACAGTGCCTGTCCTGCATCCGGCGGCCTAATTCGTCCCACAAATGTTCAATAACATTGAGGTCCGGACTTTGTACAGGAGTTTTAATAACCTTCGGACAGTTATAGAGCAGCCAATTCTTTACATCATATGCTGAATGTTTAGGATCATTGTCCTGGTAAAATTGGAAATTAGTTTCAATGCCGAGTTTTTTTTACGCTTTCTTTTAAATCTTTTCTCAAAATATTTAATTAAACATCCTTATTCATAACACCGTCAATGAAATGCCAATTTCCAACGCCTGAGGCTGCCATGCATCCCCAAACCATAACCGATCCACCACCGTGCTTTACTGTTTTTCTTAAATTCTTGCCTTCCATCTCTTTGTTTGGTTTGCGCCATACTTTGCCTCTTCCATCGCACCCAAATAAGTTAAATTTACTTTCGTCAGTAAACAATACCTAAATATCAATAATAAGCCTAATTAAATTTTTATGTTTGTTCCAACTTACGGTACTCCAGAAATCAAAATCTTTGGTCATATATTGACGAGCAGAAACAAGCCGTTCGCTTTGGTTTTTTCTTACTTATTAGAGGTTTTTTCCGTGCCACTCGGCCATGAAAGTCATTCTTGCGAAGAAGTCTTCTTATTGTTTCTGGATTTATCTCCGTCCCAGAAGCTTCCTTGACCGTTGCTGTCAGTTTTGGAGCAGAAATAAAAGGATTTTTCTTCACCTGTTTTAAAATCATGTTCTCATCTCTGGGTGAAAGATTTCTTGCTCGGGCTCCGCGTTTTTTATTTGCTACCAAACCACTTTCTTTATATCTAGAAATGATATCATGCACTGTAGATTTGCTTTTTTTTTATCAAATTAGATATTTCCCTTTCAGATTTTCCATCTAAGTGCAACTCAATTATTATTTTCTGTTCTTCGAAGGTGGATTGTTTAATTTTGCGCGGCATTTTTCAAAGAACTTTTATAATCTTCACTGATCGAATGATTGTGTAAGAAGAAATAATTGTTTTGGAGACAAAAGAAGAAAAAAGTGGAAATAACGGTATATTTCACTTTTTCACTGTACAAAACATTAAGTGCCTGACTTTCAATGTGAGACAGAGAATTTACTTTTTCTCATTTTGTTATTCGTATGTATTTATAACGGGACTTAAAATAAAATTTCTATGGTTTTTCTATTAATAAGAGTTTTTATGATAAAACAAAAAAAAGTTAAACGCATCATCTTTCATCAAAACATAAATATTAAGATCATAAATTTTCGACAATGTTTGCCCGACTTTAAATGTGAGTGACTGTATACCTATACATAACAACACTACTCTAACTTGCAAATTTTAGCTAGAAAAGTGCTCATTTACTTTTTCACATTTTCTCATTTGCCCAATTTTAAAGTACGGGAACGCTTTTTGTGCAAATTGGGATCCCGCGGGATCCTTATATAAAACTTTTTAAATGAGTAAATAATTGTACCATAAAATTGACAGTATTTTTAAAATTTTACAAAATACTTTTTTATTTTATAAATTATATAAAGTTTCCAAGATATGAAACAATCTAATCCTGGCTAAATTCAAAAAATTTTCAATTTTGCTAATTCTTTATACTTATATTATTACAGCCCAATTATGAATATTTTCATGGAATTTATTTCTCACATAAAATACTTTTTTCAATTCAAATTAAAGAGAAAAGCACAATTTTCGTCCCCAAGAATTGAAAAGTTGATTGAAAAATAAAAAAACCTCATATTTAATTTTTGCAAATAATTGTAGGAAATGGAAAAGTGATAAAATTCCTGCGGAATTTTTATTTATAATTGACTATTATTATATGATTGATTTTATTAAATTTTAATCGTTTTCTAAACACTGCTTATATTTTAAAATCAAACGATATTTTGCCATCAGTTTCGAACTTTTCGATGTTATCCCTTATGGCCTGTTCAACATCGATAGTATTGAATTTCTCCTGTATGCGCATTTTAATGGGATTCTCCAGGGCATCCATGATTTGATAGCGCAACAGATTAGGCAACACATTGACGACAAATTCCATAATATAATCTAAAGTGCCGGCGCCATCGCAACGTACTTGTATATTGCCCAAATTGATTTGCAAATCATTAATTACTGGTCGCTGGCGGGTATCCAAAGCTTGGCTAACGCTAACTGTTAAGCGTATATGTTGCACAGTAAATTGAACATGACCTACACGTGACACCAAGCCACAGCTGACTTCCCATTGACCTTCTCCGGCTATTTGTTGAGTACCAACCTTAACCTTAAGTGTAACAGTGTTATTTTCCATTGATACTACAACATCGCCCACCCGATAGAATGATGATATGCCATTAATCCAACTATTTGAAAGCTGCATGCTGAATACTCCCACTGTGCGATTGTAGTCGGGCATACGATATGGGTCATAGCCCATTTCACGTACCTTTTTACGGCCCTCAGCAATGGCCATATCGAGAGGTGTGATGGAATTTGGCAACAATTTATCACCCATTAGCTTGACAATATTGGTATCGATTTCTGCACGTAATTTTTTATCGGCTTCCTGCAGCATAAAGGGTTTCATTGCATCGAACACTAGATTGGGAGCAGAGTTTACTATACCCTGAAAAACTGTGCCCAAAAAGCCTAAATTTTGAAAGTCCATGGACATATCTTTAAACGTTACGTCCATTTTGATACGTTCCGTTGACAAATGGCCATCGCGCTGCACTTGCAAGGAGGCGGTAGCTTTCACAAATACCTTTTTCAAAACCACAGTAAATGGTCCGCTTGCTTTGGAAATAAACGAGGTAAGAGTGTACATACCTTTGGTGAGCATTGTATCAAGTTCGATGCCAGCTTCGACCTTAAAAAAGAGACAATTAATTTTAATGTGAATATGAAAGCAAGTAACCAAATTTAATGCGGGATTTTTTATATACAAGGGCCAAATCTCCGTATACGATATCGAGCAAAATTAATCGAAATTTATCATTTTGGTATCACGGTACATTATATGGAATGAATTGTTTCCTAAGAATATAAAACTCAAACAATTTTTGCTAATATTATATGATGATAGGATCAATAACAATTTTTGTTTGTACTCGTACTTTTAGGAAACATGTGGACTCAAATTTGTCAAAATTACGACCCGATGCGGATCGTTGGCTATAATCTGCATATTCGAAACGTATCGTAATGATATTCGATACGATAGCTAACTCGAATCGTACGTGGAGATTAGAACCCAAAGTGGTTGATGAAAGCCGCTACTAAAAGAAGACTTGATAATTATATTCTATCTTTTTTCCGAAATTATTTTTATGTGCTGTTTATGGAACATTGACGAACGTCTTACCTAGAAAACTTGTATGGAAAGTTAAAATTTTTTTGGAATATATGATCACGTTTGAGGGCGATTTCCGAGTAAATGGACCATTATGAGACTAGAGAACAGTTTTGAAGAGTACGGACAATCACTGGATACCCTTCCATTCGAACAGAAGAAACTATTGCTGCTGTAGCTGCTGCTATATAAAGTAGCGCCAGTGTTCCAACAAGGAGATTATCTGCTCAAAGGGGTGTCAGTAGGCAGACTTTGCAGACAATAATGCACAGGGAGTTGAACTTATTACTCTACAAAATCCAAACGGCTAATAAATCTAATGCGGCAGATTTGCCGATTCGCTTGGAATATCGCCTGAAGCTGCTTGAAAGGTAGGAAGAGGACGAGAACTTGCTGAATTGTCTTTTTGTGTCTGATGAGGATCATTTCGATTTGAATAGCAGCGTCAACAAACAAAACTGTCGCATATGGAGTGGTTCTAGCCCTGTGTACGAGTAGTGTGCAGTTTCTTTAAGCTGTTTGGCCGGGCATTTCTTTTTTAGAAAAAACAGCTGCAGTGTTATGGTGACTGGAGCTGATTACTTGATGAGCATTCTAAAACAATTCTCTACCCGAAACTGTGTCGAAAGAAAATTCCTTCTGTGTGGTTTCAAAAAGATTGTGCAAATGCACACATATCTCAGCCGGTTTTGGCCAAAGTATGGGCTCATTTCAAGACACTCGATATTCCGTTGGTCCGGCAGGTTGCTTGACTTGAACTCCATTGAACTTTTTCTTGTGGGGTCGCAAATACATACATATGTAGATGAATAATAAAATATATGTTTTAAATAACATAAATAATATTTTTGAATTTTCGGAGAGAAATCATAGCAGAGACAGCAGTCGTGAATTATTGCTCCCTCCTACTTACGGTAGGGCATAACCGCTACATATGTAGTGCATTTTGCCAGAACTAGTAAAGTAGGTTGTGAGGAGGGGGAAACAGAGAGTATTGTTTGTGAACATTTTATTTGAACTTTCGGACCATAAATGGATCAGATCTGGACGATGATTTCGTTTTTGAATTCCTTTTTGTGCAAGGCGAAAAATAAATAAATCAAAAAATAAATCTTTTTCAAATGTCAAGGAAAAAATATAAACACAAAAAGGAATTCAAAAAAAAATATAATAAAACAAATTTACAAGAAAAATGTTGTTTTAAATATTTCGTGAAAGTTTTAATTATATCGTGAAAATTAAAGTCTCAGATCATAGAGCTTGGAAAGGTGTAAATGGTCAGCCAGATAGGGGAGGACTCTGGATGATATCTGGCGCTCAAGATACAATACAAAATTTTTTTTACGTTTTTTTATTTATTTTTTTTAGTAACTATACAGTTGCAAAGTAAATTTACAAAGTATTGGATGCACAGCATGGGCGGGGTGAGAAAGACCATAATGCCCAAGATGGTATTAACAGTACTTTTGTAGCGTCGCTGTGACTAACTATAACGACCTATGCCTTCACATAGGAAGTTTCCACGTGTTTAACAATGAATAACCTCTAAGAAAAAACTGTAAACCAATACAGTTAGTTGAGGCAAACCGTTAACCAGTGCGAGTGAGACGCAAAACTCTCGAAGATCGAACAACAAACACAAGCCTGACCGCACTTAAGAAATAATTACGATGACGCGAGAGGTGTTCTTCAGCCCAGAGCTTCTTTACGACTGTACAATACAAAATGTAAAACAAATTAAAATTTTTTTTAACTTTGTTTTAATTCAAGGCGAATTTATACAAGTGAAAGCAAGCGGGGAGGCGAAATCAATACTATGTATTTTGTTATTGCAAAACTTACTGAGCAAGGCGAATTTATTACTACGTGAACTTAACAGCACAGGTGATTATTTTTTGCTTCTCGCGTTTTTCCCAATGAGACTCAAAATTTTTTTTCTTTTGTTTACAAACTTTTTCGCGCCATTTTAATCTGAAGATTTTTTTGTATGATTTAGTGCAATTTCAAGAATTTTGTGTGAATTTAAAAGTGAAAAACTAATATAATCTGTGATTTTAATTACAAACAATTATAAAAGTTTATATTTAACGTTTATATAAAACTTTTTCCCAGCTGAACAATCCTAGGCGAATTTAGATTTTGACATTCACGATATGTTTTACAACAAAGGCAAATTTATAAGGTGAATGCAAGCGGAAAGGCGAATCCAGTGCTATGTATTTTGTTATTGTAAAACATATCGTGAATGTCAAAATCTAAATTCGCCTAAGATTGTTCAGCTGGGGAAAAAAATTATATAATCGTTAAATATAAACTTTTGTAATTGTTTGCAATTAAAATCACAGATTATATTAGTTTTTTACTTTTAAATTCACACAAATTTCTTGAAATTGCACTAAAAAAAAACTTCAGATTAATATGGCGCGAAAAAGTTTGTAAACAAAAGAAAAAAAATTTGACAGTCTCATTGGAAAAAACACGAGAAGCAAAAAATAATCACCTGAGCTGTTAAGTTCACCTAGTAATGAATTCGCCTTGTTTTACAACATACATAGTACTGAATTCGCATTTCCGCTTGCATTCACCTGTATAAATTCGCCTTGTTACTGAGAATGCCAAAATTTAAATTCGCCTAAGATTGTTCAGCAAAGAAAAAATTTTACATAAACGTTAAATACAAATTTTTATAATTATTTGTAATTAAAATCACAGATTATAATGATTTTTCACTTATAAATTTACAAAAATTTCTTGATATTTTACTGAATTATAAAAAAAAAAAAATTTTAAATGGAGCGAAAATTTTTGTAAACAAAAGAAAAAAAATTTGACAGTCACATTGGAAAAAACGTGGCAAGCAAGCTCACCTGAGCTGTCAAGTTCACCTAGTAATGAACTCGCCTTAGTTTTAATTATGCCGTTGACATCTGAAACAGATTAAAATTAAAAAAAGTTATCAGCTGTGCTGAGAATTTCATCTGTTATGAATGCGCCTTGTTTTTGTGTTTATATTTTTCCCTTGACATTTGAAAACGAATTATTTTTTGTAATGTTGTATTCAAGGCTAATTAATTATTAGGTGGATGCATCGGCGAATTCGATTAATATGGCGGCACTTTCTCTGTCAAGTTTTGTTTGACTTTTTCGACGCCATTTAAATTTTTGTACATGTTCGCTATCAACTACTTTTGACAGCTTAAGTGTGAATTCGCCTTTTTACACAAACAAAATACCTGTTGTTTTTTTATTGTTGTATTGTTGTAGCGAAGCGGCTACCTTGTTTTTTGTATCATGGTTGCATTTATTGCTCTTGCATGGTATGAATTCGCCTTGGGCAGAAAGGTGTAAATGAGGACCATTTTTTAATCGATTTGGAAAAAAACTCTTTAATAATCACTTTTCTTTAACATTTGAAATGTGTTTTTGGTTATTACTCTAATGGTTTTTTATATAACAATGTGCTTTTTAAAAAGCAATCTTTACAAAATGGTCTATAAAACATTTTCAAAAGCAATCTTTTTCTATCACACCTTATGAAAACGATATGTTTTAAAACGTGTGCTTTCCACCATATCTGAAAGTTTTTTTTTTTTAAATTAAAATTATACCTCAAATTTAGACACCCTATAGTATGTTTTATGAAAGCTTACCTTCATTGCTTTCAAATCGGCATTTATATTGGCAATCCGAAATTTAGACAATCCATATGCCTTTACTTTCATCATATTTAAGTTGGCCATGCCCAAGCTTTTTTTCATATCGGGTACATCCATAGGATCGGGTATGGGCGCACCGGGAAAACCAACTGGATCCTCTTGCTTATAATGCTCGAGAACGGCATATAACTGGGCGGCTAAACGATTTTCTGTTACTTTTGCATTGTGATCATCAATGGAATTTCCACTTTCATCTTAAAAGATTTAGCAAAATATTTAAATATTTTAATTTCTTATGAAAATATTTATAGAGGAGTAGGTACGTCTTACCACTTTCCTCTTGAATTTGAGCATAAGCTACAGCCAAGATGAACGTTGTTAGGCTAAAAGACCACCAGAAATTTTGCATCAACTTCATTGTAGTCATTCGTAAATTTTTTGATTTCAGAGAAAAATCTTATCAGTGATTTTTTTCAATTTTCATTCACAACACTTGCGATACGATGAAATTTACTTGTTTAGATTTCTATATGTATGTATATATATTTTATTTTTTTTCAACGATTAATTGACAAAAACAAACAAACGCCTTCTTTGACCGCCGTTGGGCAAATGAGGCATTTGAGCTGTGCTTTTCTTTGGTTTGAGTCTTTATGTGGCAAACTATTTTGAGTACATTCAATTGAAAATGAAAGACCAGATTAATCTGATAATAATATAATTTAATAAGTGTTTTAAGTCACAGTGGTGAAAACAGAAAAAAATTTCTGGTTTTGTTTTCGTAATTTAATATTTATTTTATGTAAAATATTCGGTTTTTTTTTTTTTGCTAAGTTTCTTTAATTTTTTCAGGGTTTTAAATAAAATAATTCTTAATACATCAATTATTACACTTCAGCTTAAATATACATAATTGAAATAATAAAAGAGATATTAATAAATAGTAGTAGACTAAATGATGTTTTAGAAAATAAAAACAATTAATCTTAAAGTTACGCAAAATACAAATGCAACACTTAAATATTATGTTAAATAAATATGAAGCTTGATCTAAAGCAAAAGAGTTATTACAGTTTTATTAGCAAAATACATATTATTATGTTTTTAAAGTTATGAAATAAATTTAAGCTAAAATTTAATGCATCATTTTTATTTTACATATATAAATTTATGTAAATTATATATAAAAAAAATCCTAATTTCAGTATCAGACCTGAAGAAGGACTTGGACTTAAAAAAAACAAAATAAAAATAAGGCAATAAATAAAACGAGATTGTGTTTAAAACTAACTTTTGCTAATTTTCAATTAGCAAATACTAGCTTGTACAAGAAATCATAAGTCATGTTTAGAATGCAAAAAATTTGCCAAATTATTTTTAACAATATTAGCAGACTATTTTGCATACTTAATTAACTAAATTCATATGTATGTTTTGTTCTACAGTGTAATTTACAGATTTGTGTTGTTTTAGAAAGAAGATCAGAGACGAAGTGATAAACTATTTTACCCGAACTTAAGTCTAAAATGATTTCCGTGTCTATTTATTCTTGTGTGATAAATAATGTGATAAACTAGTTTCTTTCGAGAGTAAAACCGCCAGGGCTCTTACTGTGAGAGATTAAAACATAAATTTAAAGGAATTTAAAGCTAAAAAATTGCATTTATTTTTAACATTCGATTTCAAATGATATAATTGAAAAAAAAAAAAATGCTAAAACATATTCCTCGAGATATTTACTTGGTTCAGTAATTAAACGCTTGACTAAACACAATTCGCTGAGGCTTATTGCACCATGCTAAACTGTTATATGAACTCCTACGAATTATATAATGAGAATTATTTAGTTCATAAGCTACTTTAAGAAAATACAAAAAAAAAAATACTACCTGTTTTTGTATGTTCTCTAACTTATTTTTATATCAGCGGACTGATCACCGCATACGATATCGTATTAACTATCGTATCGAATAAGATTACGATACATATAGATTATAGCAAAACGTTGCATATCGGATAGTAATTTAAACAAAATATAATAGATTTAAAACCATATGCTTCCTAAAAAAAGAATACAAAAACAAATTGTTTGACGCTTTTACAGTGGTGGACATGTAATTAAAACATAATTGTGATTTCACATTCTTTCGATATTTTATATGATCTATTCTTATTCCAAGGGAACTATTCCACTGCAAATATAAGTTTGATCTCTTTTGTACTTGGTTCTTTATTTACATTAATTTTCCGTTCAGCTTTCTTAAAAAGTAAATCATTCAGGCCTGTTCTGAAAATCACATGATTTTAAAGCACATGCCGTTTCAAAAGCACAAATGTGATTTGTGCCTGTTCTGCAAATCACAATTTTTTGCCATTTTTCATGTGATTTCTACACTTCTGAAGCACAAAAAAACAGGTGTTTTTTGCTTCAATTTATTGGTATTCTTATTTTCAGGTTGAATTTTTTTATTCGCGGTATTATTTTTAAAAATAAGGTTAATTTCTTCTAATGAATATAAAAGAAAATAAAATAAACCAATAAACGTAATCACAAAATAATACAACAAATCTTGCACCAAAATAAGCGTATCTAGTTTTTTTTTTTAATTTAGTGAATTATTACGCATAAAATAAATGATTTTACTTAAATAATCAATAGAAAACACATTAAGTTATTTATTAATGTAATAAATTATGTAATTCATAATAAAGTACGTGCAAAAATTGGGATGTGATTTCAAATTGATTGCAAGTTAGCTAACCGATTTAAAATCACAAAAATCAAAAATATTTTGTGTGCAGAACACCTTTTTTGTGATTTCAAATCACTTTTACAAAAAGTGATTTGCAGAACAGCCCTGATTATTTAGAAAAAGGGTAGTTTTTCAAGTGGACATATAATTAAAAAACATTTTCAGTTATGCTACTTAAATAACGTTATTTTAATAAGTTATTTAATTTAATTTTTTCTTGAAAACTTGTAGGTACGTATGTTTTAAATGATATCAGCAAAACTGTATACCAATATTAGTTATCAGTTATTCCAAAGAAACCAAGTTGCTCCGAAGAAGAAAGAAAGGTAATTATTAATCTCAGAGGCTCCACGAATTTTCTCAATTACTTGTTTGCTCAAGAGGAAAATTTTAAAGTGCAATGAACAGTTTTGATAACCTTGGCAGCTCAACTAATGTACCCAGAGCCTCCAAATCTCTTAAAATTACTGCCAGAGACGATAAAATAGTCGTTAGGACCTCCAAAGCTAATCGATTTAAAAGTTCTTAACAATTAAAAGTTGAATTAGAGTCATAATATGATATCCGTATATTATCTAGAACCATTAAATGGCGCTAAATGAAGGTGCTTTACGTGAATGCAACGCACAGTAAAATCTTTCTTCGTCTCCAAAAAACAATTTTAAATTCAGATTGAATTTTGTCAGAAAAACAATAAGAAACCAATGAGGTTTTTGAAAAATATTTTATGGAGTAACGACTCCACGTTTTGTCGATGGGGATCAGATGTAAAACGCTATGCACGGCGTCTAGTTAACCAAGAATACAATCCCAGATATACGATCATAATAGTAAATTAATTTACCATCAAGAATGTTTTAATTATATGGCCACCACTGTATATTATTACGTTACAATTCATTCGATATCGTGAGCCATGATACTAAAATAATAAATTTTGATTAACCTGGCTCGATATCGTATACGGTGATTTAGTCCCAGAACTTGTTCTCTTATAACCTTTCAGGTATTGATAAACAGTTATTGGAATAATCTACTAATGAAGCCAGATAAATGCCAACGAAAGTAGGCATCGCAAAATCAGATTTATTCGCAAGAAATAATAAAAAACCGAACCGAAAAAGTTTAGAGTACAAACCGGTGATAAGCATTGAAACGATGGCTTCTTTAAGCAAGTACAACCAGTTTTAAAAAAGGCTTGCTCTGATTAAGCAATTATTTTTAAAAACGGTGAAACCATTCTCGAGCTATGGATAAAAGCGTAATTGGCTAATTTATGTAGCAAAATTAGCCAGACCCTTACAAAAATTGATTATGTGATGCAGAACAACTGAAAACAGATTTCAATTGAATGTACCTCAGAAGAGAGTCAACACAAAATTTTACAATTCTTAGAAAAAATCGATGTACAGAGGTCCTGTCTACCTACTGTCAACATCTTGCATAATTTTTGCGATTCTTTTGCCAGAAAAAATACAGTTGTATTCCTTTTCTTAATATAAAAGTAACACTGAAAAACAACCGTTTTTTTTTCTCTAATGAAAATTTGTAAATTTTGAGTTGGCGCTTTTTAAAGAAACCAGCGCGATATGTATTTTTATTTACAGAACAATTTCACTGTCAAACAGTGTAATCAATTCAAAGGGTATCTCATTCAAATCTTATGCACACATGTGATTTGAAAAGCACACATATGATTTGAAAATCACAAATGTGATTTAAGAAACACACATGTGATTTAAGAATCCCACAAATGATTTAAAAATCTTATATGTGATTTAAAAGTCATTTAAAAATCTTACATGTGACTTGAAAATCACACATGTTATTCGAAAATCACACGTGTGATTTCAGAAATGCACATGTGATTTGAAAATCACACATATGATACAAAAACCACACATGTTATTCGAAAATCACACTTGTGATTTAAGAACCACACATGTGATTTAAATATATCACATTGATTTGAAAGTCTCACATGAGATTTGTTGATTTGAAAATCATACTTGCTATTTGAAAATCACACATGTGGTTTGAAAATCACACATATGATTTCAAAATCACATATGTGATTCGAAAAGCACACATGTGATTCGAAAATTGCACATGTGATTCGAAAATCGCACATGTGATTCGAAAATCGTACATGTGATTCGAAAATCACACATGTCATTCAAAAACCACACAAATGATTTGAAAGTTGTACATGTGATTTGGAAGTCATACATGTAATATGAAAAGCATTCATGCGAATTTGAAAACCGCACATGTGAATTATGTATTTGTCTTCCGTAAAGATCTGGAGTTCTACAAATGTGGGTGTGATCTTAACTTAACGCAATTATATGCAGGCAGTTGGTTTTTCTGTTTTGATATTTGAAAAGTCTTTGGTTCTTTGGCAGAATTACAAGTAAAACATCCGAGAGAGAAACATATCAACTTAAATATCATTAAAAATAATGAAATTTTGTCCAACATAAGTGATTTTACGAAACTTCAATTTTGTTGTTTCTTTTTTAAATAAATTATGTTGAAATCAATAACGACTTAGTGAACGAATTTAAAACCATAAGCATATCTTTAGAGTGATTTGAAATCAGTTTGAAGCAATGTGATAAATAAGCCACAAGGGATCTCAACTGCTAAGAATTTTGATTTAAAATCCTTCTAGAGTTTTTATAACTATTTAATGTTTTTCTAAAACATTTTTTTATACCTTTAAAAATTAATGGCAAATTTTGATGTAAGTAATTTCTTATATTTAAATCTCTCACAGTGCAAGTTTTTTCTTACTATAAATATTTTTATATTTTGCTTAGAAGACTTAGCTCCATAATTATAAAAATTATGTTTTTTGATCTATAAAATTTTTGTTTGGAATTATGTTTTACGGACGTAAATAAACCCAAAAAATATTTGCTAACACGGGGGAAATTTTCTCCATAAAAATTTTTTTTTACTATTTTCTAAATTTTAAAATCTACTTTGATTTTAAAACCACTGATAAGTTCCATTTTCTTCAATTAATAAGGCTATTAAAATACAAAAGGTTGAACAGTTTTCGTTTTCAAATTACCAATTTTTTGTGATAAAACTTTTGTGCTTTTTTGGTCTGCCAAAAATTTAAATATTCAAAATATGTTCAGTTTTGTAGAGAATTAAAATTCTCGTTTCGTTGGGAATTGGAAAGGATGTTGGTCTTAAAAACTTGTTTAAATTAAAATTAATGTATTTGAGAATTTATAGTTGCGCTACCTTTATAATTTATTCTAAGAATTTGGTGAATTTAAAGACTTTTATTTAAAGATTGTGTATGTGCCGTTGTGCCGGTTAGAGAAACCGACAAAGGAATGGACGTTATAGACGAGGATTTTGCAGTTATATTTTCAGTTGGGGCAGAGGATACTATAATATTAGTAAAGGTATTGCGACTGACCTCAGTGGAGTCTGTTAAGTCCAGGCTGGTATGGGAATTGTTTGCAATTAAGGGAGGCAAAGATAAATTGGCTGAAGTGGGGGCTGGAGAGGATGAGGGTGTTAAAACGGGGGCTGTAACTGGTGATGTATTTGAAGATGGATTTGTGTGTATCGCATGCACGGTAATTACGTTTTGTTTAAGTTGCTGTAATTGCAAGGGTAGTGAGGTGGCGATCATATTATTAGAAGCTCTTTGGGGCATTAATGTTTGTTGATTCAGATGCGTTTGTTGCTGCTGTAGATGTTGGTGATTGTGTTGAAGTAAATGTTGCGCCGGTTGGTGTTGGTGGTGTTGCTGTTGTTGCTGAGATTGTATAATGAGTTGCGGCAGAGATGTTGTTGTTGTTGTAGCCGACATCGATGTCGTACCAATAGAGGTTGGCAAAACAAAACTGTTGTGAGCTGACACCACAGTTTGAGGCATTGTCTTGATTATTTGCAATGTAGGCATTTGGTTTGATGTTTGGTTGGCGCAACTGCTATTACCTCCAGCATTAGCACCAGTAGTAAAAACGTTCACGACTGTTGGGGAAAGCAATATAAAATATTTGTTAAATAGGAATATGTCCCTTTTTACATGAGAAGCAAAATGCTTTACAAATTTACGCCTATATTTAATTTTTACCGCCAGTTTGTTGATATCGAAAGGAAATGTATGCGAAAGAAATCTAGTCACTCCATTCAGTTTTGTCTATCTCACTATTATTATTGGTTCGCACATACTTGTACGATAATGTTAGATGAGTCTAAATCAATTTTCTTTCATCTGGAATGCGAATAAACTTATTCTTTCGATATCGGTGAGATAGCTGTTAGTATTCATTTGAATATCGGTCTTTTTAGATACATTAGGTTAATATTTTGTGATTTGTATTTTATTTATTTATTTCATTTTATTATAAAACGAATATAATTCGTATATAAACGTAATATATTCGTTATAAAACGAATATAAGAAAACAAGTTATTTTTCTTTACAGTTTATTTTCTTTGGCTATAAAACTATATACGAGGGCGGATATTAAAACTATTTAGCGCTAGATGGCAGCAGAAACACAAAATTTATTATTTTTTAAATTACGATCTGTCAAATTAAGCAAATTCTTAAATTGGCTTAATTTACTTACTTTACTTTTTCTCTTTTATACATTATTTATAAAACCATTTTATCAGGTTGGGGAACCTATGACCTATAGAACTAAACTTTTATTGCCTTATTAATAGGAAGCATTGAATGATTAAGCTGCTATTTGACAAATTTCTATAGAAAATTTGTCAAAAAGGTGTTTGGTGAACATGCAATATTTTTTTATGAATTCGGCCGTTAGTTTATTTAATTTATTTTTTCTATTTATATTACCGTTGATTTTATTAAATTAATATTCATACAATAATAGAATGTACATACATATATAATTGGCCAAAGAGTGGCTTTTATATTACTTTGAATAAATAAATCTAAATCTAAATTCTGTGAGTTTTGAAGAATGGAAAAAGGTAAATTCCGAGCAGTGATTAAACCCTATTATTTGATAGGAAAAAGGCGAAAGAGACAATCGAAAAGCTCGATAAACATTAGGATGATTCAGATTACATGGTAAAATATTAGATTGTTGAGTTTGAATGCAGCTGAACAGGCACTGCAATAATACCATCAACAAAAAGGCCACAAGAGGTGGTTACTGAAGAAAATCCTATATATCGTTATGAATGATTGCCGGGCCAAGTTACGTGAGATTGTTGAAATGGTAAATATATCATATGAACGTGTGTTCAACATTTTTTATGAACACTTGCATGTGAAACAGCAATCGGCAAGATGGGTGGCACGTTTGCTTAGTGTCGAACAAAACCGAGTTCGACAGATTACTTTACAGCGGTGTTCGGACATGATAAAGCGCAATCCTGTTGATTTTTGGTGTCGATTAATAGCTGTTGATGCAATACGTGTCCACCACTACTCACCTGAAACCAAAAACCAATCGAAACAATGGGTGGAAGCTGGTGGAAATACTCCGAAGAAGGTGAGGACCGTGAAATCGGCTGGAAAGGTTATGACTACTTTTTTTTTTGCATGCATACGGGATATTGCTCACCGACTATCTTGAAAAAGGATCCACAATCAAGGAAAATATTATAGAGCATTATTGGATGAATTGATTGATGCAATCAAGAAAAAACGTCCACATTTAAAGAAGAAAAGTGCTCCCAAACTTTTCCAAACTTGAAAAAAATGGCTCGCAGGAAAAAATTCACCTCAAACGAAAAAATTTTGAGGGGTTTCCAAAATCGTATTATTCAGATGGTATAAAAAAGTGGAAATATTGTCTTTTTGAGCTAAAAGTAGACCATGTTGAGAAATAAATGGTTTTTGAAAGAAAAAGTAGGTTTTCCTACTTAGTTAGTTTCAATATCAATCCGCCCTCGTACATGTTTAATAAAATTACGAAGAAAGTAATTTCATCCATTAATATTTCTGTTTACATACTAAAACCCTGGGCAAATAAAATTCTGTATTTTAAAAAAATTACCTTGGAATTTGCCTTCAGCATTTTGTATTAACAATGATTCTCTTTGTATTTGATCCAATTGCACAATACTTCCAGGAGCAGCGATATTCGATGATATCGGTGATGTTACTTGAACGGGCGTTGTTGATGCAGAGGTAGATCCAAATGACGCCTGCGTCATGCTTGATGTTTGTGTTGGCATAGTGGTAGATGTTAATGGAGGAATGGTAGATGTTGTTATACAACTGCTACTATTGACAGATGACGTATTAAAGTGATGCAAACTTCTAAGTGGAATTAAAGTTGTACTGGAAGAAGTGGATGTTACTGCTGCCGGTGTTGATGTAGGAGCAGATGCATTCAAGTTAAGAGTGTTGGAGAGACCTGGTGATACATTATCCGTATTAACGACATTCAATGAGTTGGAGGCTGTAGCAATTGGCAGTTCGTTAACATTTCCTAAATCATCTGCCATTTGTATTTCATAGCAGGCAAGTTCCGGTATAATTGGTCGCACCTTATTACCATCAGGCCGATGAGGATTACGACAACCTCGGCATTTGCATCCAATGCAAGATTTTGAGTCCACATAGCAAGGACATCGTTGGCCACAACATGTCAGTTTTCCCGGAGTGGCGGTGGTATTGCCACAGCGGCATCCACGTTTTTTATTTGGTGTTTTTGGTAACTGTCGCAAGATATTAGAACTCGAAGTTGGCAGAGAAGTATTTTTCTAAAAGAAAGTATTATTGTATAAGACTGATATACAACATTATTTCATTTTATAAGTACATACCTTTTGTGTTGAGTCTTCATCGCCATCAGTTTTCCTCTTTATTGTTATCTTATTTCCAATACCAGTATAGAGCACAGAATACATAGCTGATCCATTTGAAACCGTTTTTATTGGAGGTGGATTTCTCAACTGCGATGTTGCTGTAGCACAACTCGTCGTAGTTGCTAATGAGGAAGACGAACTATAAACTATGGGTTTAATGCTCTGCGTTGATGCAGTAGGTCCTTTAATAGTGCCCAAAGGATTCCTTTGCTCAAGGGAACTACTTGTGACATTTGTAGACGTAGTAGGCGCTGTTGTTGTTGAAGATACAGACAGCGCTCTCGCCTGTGCCAACTGGCGATTAAGTGTTTGCAAACGTGCAGATGCTATAGAAAGCGGCACAGCCGATGTTCCCGAAGAAGAAACAATGGGCACCACTATACCTCTCGCATTTGGTCCAATATAGGTGATATTGCCAGAGTTTTTTAGTTGATTTAATTGAACAAGTTGTGCGTGCGGAACTGAAGAATTTTTTTGCGTTTTGTGTTCTTGCATGCTTGAAGCATTAGAGACTGCAATATTTGTTGTTGTCACAGATGAATGTTTTTTGTATTGATGTTGAGTGGGATTTTCCAACTTAACTTTTGAGCCGTATGTTGAAACCGGTGTTGGTATTGCCGCAGGCGGTATAGAAGCTTTTGGAGCAGATATTTGCATGCCGGTTAATTTAACTGGATTTTGTATTGGAACTAGAGGAGTTGCTGCAGCAATTGATGTTAATGGTGTTACTAGGGCGGGCATTTGTGGAGGTTTTGCTATAGGCACAATAAGTGGCTTTGGTAAATCACTATTAAAAGCATTTAAAACATCGTCATAGTTCGCTCCTTCAATAACAAGTTCTTGCAACGTCATTTGAGGCATAATAATTGTAGGTATGTTCGCGTTGTTGTATTGCCCCACTTTTAGTCCAGCAAAATGACTAAACACATTACTAAATTTTATATGCTCACATAAACTTTTGTAGCACAGTAAAAGACAACGTAATTGTTTATTTTCATTATACGTTTTAAAATCTTTATTGTCCTTGCAATAGTTACAGGTAGGAAGTAGAATCTTCTGTCCTCGCACACATAAGCGACACACATTATGGGCACACTGCCCATTCTGCGGTGCATACGGATCATTTACTAGTCTACAGCACACTACGCAAGATAAGAGTTGCCTTAGGCTTATTAAAAGCCTAGATAATTCGGGACTTATACTGGCTGACGCAGTGTTTGTGGCCTCCGTTGATTGGAGTACCAATTTAGCAGTGCTAACATACACACTAACAACATTCATATCACTTGAAAATAAACAATTTCTTGTCTATTTTGAAAGATATTTTTTAAACATTTTACCAAACCCGTCACAAACAAATCTAATAAGATTTTTCTATACTTCAAGCATATAATTTTTTTTTTCTCCACTCTTATTTATTGTTTTTATATCTTTCTGCTACAGTTTGACTTATTGAATTTTTGTCCTCATATTTTCCAGGAATAATTTAATTGCTAATTGTAAACATACTTTGCTGAGTGGCAAATTATTCTTTCCGGTAATTAATTTAATATAAGTATTTTCTTTTGGCGTTATCAATTATATATTAAAAATATGAATAGTTTTTTCTGATAATTTATTATTTTGCCGAATTTTTTTTGTTTTTTGGCATTTCGTTTTGATATGGCATTTTGTTTAGCTTCCTCTTCTTATTTGCGTAAATATACTATTCACAATAGAGAGTGATAATTTGGAATGAAACACTGTCTAAATAAAATTTCAGTGTGATTATTAATTTTGATGTATGGTAGGCGTTTGAAAGTTTTTTGAAAAACTACATAAATATAAAAAGTTAATTACTCAGCAATGAAAAAGTGAAAAATAAGATTTTTAACAATAAATAGTAAAATTTAAAAAAAAATTGATGTCACGGGTATATATGCATACATATGTAGATATGTATGTATCTCAAAATAACGTATGTTTCTTGTTTTATTCATTGAATTAAGAAACCACGTATAATTATCACAAGCCAGGGCTAGCTAACAATAGCTAACTTTTAATATCGTGGACTTATTGAAATTTAATTCTCACGGCTTAATAAATTTATTCGAGTATATGTACACTGCCTGCCATTTGAATACGGATCACATTTTTTAACTCTAAGCCAGTGACGCCCAAAAGTTCTATATAGAAGAGTAAACACCAATACATTTAAAGAAAAACTACTTTTATTTAATATTTTTTGTTGTAAAAAGCAAAACAATTTACAAAAACAAAATTCACACTGATAATCGCTGTCGTCAATGTTTACCAACAAAGCTTGCGAAAGTGTTGTTGCTTTGCTTTTGTGTGTGTGTGGTGAAGAACGAAAAAATATATGAAAGACGAAGTTGTTTGTGTATTTTTCATTGCTAGTGCTGAGCGCATTTACAAAAACAATTGAGTACTAAGCGCATAGGCCTGGGCATGTTTGCTCTAAGCATATCACTCCTTTATTGCAGCATTGTCATATCTCAAAAAATGGGCTTTTTGAGTTAACAATGCAAAATTGTTCATAGTACTACCTTTTATATTGTGCCAAAAATTTATTAAAATTACTTTTAAACTGTTTCCTGTAAAAAAGATTTTCTAATAAAAATTTCTAAGACTTGTATTCTTTATTTCTTTCAATTTATTGAATTTTTGGTGAACTGTTTATAGTTTTTTAAATTAGATTTTTGGTTTTTCTACATCGGGTCTTAGGTCAAGTTTTTCCTTTCTTAAGTTTTTCTTAAGAATAATTTTTTACAATAAAAATTTGCTGTGATCAATAATTTTTGATTGAAGAAGACAAGAAAAATAATAATCAATCCTTCAGCTGGGGGACAGCAAGCTGTTTCGTAGAAGCTACACTACTCATCAGCACCCATTTTCGGATTTGAACTCAAGTCATGACGTATCATGATCTGCTGCCTTAACCACTCAGCAGCTGGGCCATTGCATTATTTTCTGTCTATATTCATTGCTTTGAAATATCGTTCTGCAAAAAATGACTTTTTTCTGAACTTCAGTTTAGGAGATATACTTAATTAAAGTTAAAAAAATGTGATTCCTTATTCAAGTGGCAAGCAGTGTACATGCATACATTCATTTGAACATTCAAGTTACCTTTTATAATTTGCATGGCACTATATTAAATACGAGTACTGTATTCTTCATTTTTCCAGTTATTAATTATCAAATCTTAAGCAAAGGTACACAAATTCCCAAAAACTTTTCTTAAAAGTTAAAAACTTTTTCTTGTTTCACTATCTTGAATGTTAACGTTCGAAAACTTTAACAAATATATTTGTGGGCAAAAAATTTTTTAAGATCATTTGGCAATTACAGCCTGCGTTTGAGCTTAGAAGGGGCCCGCAAATAAGTATTTTGGTCTTTTAGAAAGCTTGAGAAAAGCCTGAAGTTTTTAAATACAATTCATGTATTCTTTCTCTAATTTGCATTAGCTTTACACAAACAACTAAGAAACAAATCTAATATCAGTAAACTCATATTCTATATCTTTCTAGTTATAAAAATTTTTGTATTTAATAATGCAATGAAGAAAGCAACACCGATAGTTTTGTAATAGATTACGAAAGACCAGTGTAATCTATCATTATACTATTGCAAGAGGTGTTTTAAATTTATCAACTACGACGATATTTTTTCAATTTAATAAATTTTTTCTCCAAGCGCTCGCTGTTCATTTTAGTTTGATCTTGATAAAGTCAAAAGCGATAACGAAATATGCATTTATTTTAAACGTTTATTATTCAAATTTTTCAATATCGTTTGTCAACTCCACAAGTACGAGTACTACCGAACGTATAATAATGGGATAGACAAACACCAAGTGATTCGAATGTGAATGACTAGTTTTCTTTCGCATACATTTTCTTTCGAGATTGGTAGACTTCGCTTTAATTTAATTTAGCATTCAAATTAAATTTTACAAGTTTCTATTTTTGGTAAAATAGAAAGTTTTATTCTTGAACAATGGCTATTTTCTTTAACGGTTTGATCAAGTTTTTAACATTTTCGCATTCCAAAAGTAACAGAAAAATATTTTTTTATATAATTTTTCACATCAATTTGTTTACAAATAACAAAATGATGCATGTTTAAATTATATATTATTAATTGTAAAATTGAAGTCCATTCTAAATAAATTACCGCTAAAATTTATTAATTTCTTAATATATTACACTTAGTTTTTCCGTTTTTTTGATTAATAATTCTCATCTTAGCACAACCTATTTTTTTTTCTATTTACAAATAAAATCTTTCGGTCATGCGCTGTTCCTGAATGAATGAAAATGAACCAAAAAATAAAAGTTGATTTGATAGAATTTAATAGAAGCCGGCAAATAATTTTGTTTACATTTATTTTTAATGTTTATTGCTTACAAACGAAGGAAATATTTATTCGATGATACATATCTACATTTTAAGAAAAATTTCTGAGAAAAATTTCGCTGAGAAAAAAAAAAAGAATAAAAAAGAAGCCTGAGAAAAAAATTGAAAAAAATAAGAAAACACACACAGTTTTAAACGGATTGAAATGCTTGCGGCGTGCTAAAAATATGATCTGTAAGAGAATTTAGAAAAACAGATACCTATTTACACACAAAAGTTAAAGTTCTGCAAAAGATACATATGTAAAAAAAAAAATAATAAATAAATTTAATAACTTCCAGAAGCAATGTGCGTATAAGATTGTTTATGAATCACTTCTTCGAGAAATTTTTCTTAATCACAAATTTTATTGGGTCATATACCCCAGCTCGCCATTTGCTTAAGGCTCTTGCCTGTTTTCAACATTTTCCGCTAAATTTCGTTGAATTAAGATATGCCAAATCAGAAAGTAATTGCTGTTAACTGATTGTTTTGCATAATATTATTATTATTAGAAAAAAAAAAAAAACAAAATAACGTTAAGGGATGCAATTTTTTGGTAACATAAATATAGAGCAATTGTTGAATATCCAAACAGAGCTATAATAAATATAGGTAGTAAAAACAACAAAAAAAAAAAAAAAACGAATAAATGCTCTTCGATATCAAACTAATTATCTATACTATCAGATAATTATCCGTATAATGCGTTCATAGTTTTTTTTTAAATTCCCAAAATCGGTTTTAGGAATCGTTAAAATCAATTCAATTTTCGCACTAAAGCGAGTTACCGTTTATAGTTCAGGCAAAATGCGCACAGAATATGAAAATCCGGTTCGGAATAATTTTATTTGGGAATTCCCAAAATCGGCTTCGTGAATCCCAAAATCCCCACTTCCCCGGAAGCAATACGGCAACTAAAATTTTTTAGAAAAAAAAATTAGTGTAACTATTAATATTAAGTTTTATTCGCTATATTACCTTCTAACATTGATACCAAAGTATAAATGAAAAATATTGTTTTTTGTATTTTGACAGGTATTATTAAAACATTTTTCTTTTTAAATTCTCAACAATTGTCGGGATATAAATTGTTGGAATATAAAGTTGACTGTTTGAAAATATCTTTTAAAAAAGTCTACTGATGATTAGGGTAGCTCCTATGAAATGTCGACATATAAAAAGCTGGGAAACATAGAAAACAAGCTATTTATTATTATTAATAACTTTATTTTCCTGAAGATGCTAACAAATTGTTAGCGAAATATTGAAAATAAACACTGTTGATTTTTTTTTATAAAACAAAGATTTTTAGCTGCAAAAATAAAAATTAATTTACCCAGCATTTACACATGCAAGTGCAAATTCGAAAAAGTCAATACATTCAATCTTTTTTACCAATCCACATACATTTTTTTTTATTTACAATCAAATTCAGTTGTAATAGCGTATTTACACCTACTCACACCTTGGAGATGTGTGTGGAAGATGTTGAAAATTGAAAAAAGCTGTTTACATTACATTTTCAACATCTTTCATCTGTCAAGTATTACTTTACGTGTTTGAGCAAACAAAAAACATTAAATAAAATGTAATTAAAAGATTATACATTTATTGGATTAATTATAGCTCTTAGAGAGCAAAAACAATTACTGCTTCAATTTATATATATATATATATATATATATATATATATATATATATATATATATATATATATATATATATATATATATATATATATATATATATATATATATATATATATATATATATAGATAAACAACTTAGAATCGAAATGGTAACTTTTTTAAAAAGTATATTTCAAGACTACCAGTCCAGAGTTTTTCAAAGACAGCTTACGAATGGATCTTGCAACTTCACTGTCATTTTCTGGAAAATATACGAATTTTTCCTCTCACTCCGCAATTCTGGAATTTTTCTTGCAAAGGTCTATTAGCACACTCCCGTCAGCAGCAGACCATACAACACGGTTTTTTTTCTTTTTTAATATAAATATATGTATTATTTTTAATTATATATTATTTTTAATTAAATTAAAATTTACTTACATTGTTCGCTCCCGATCATTGTAAAAATTTTCTAGTGATGGTATGAATTTTTGACAATTTCTTTAAACTTTTTTAGTGATGACACTAAAATAATCGAAAGATGTTGAGTTCAGCAAAATGAGAAATCAACATCTTGTAAAGATATTGAGAGATGTTGAGTTTTTTTCATATAGACTTTATATAGGAAGATGTTAACATCTTGCCAAAATGATGAAAGATGGAAGATGTGAGTAAATGATGAAACAGAACTAGGGCATGACGTTTTTCTCCATACAATATGGCATAAAATAACGCCAGAGAATGCGGTCGTAAAATAGAATCTATTTTATTTTGGCAGCGATTTTTCTTATGCTCTCACTTTGAAGCAGAAAAGCTTTCAACAATATTACCACACTTTTAGTAAATTTCATACATTTTGTAAACAAAACCAAAGCTTCAAAAGCTTTACTGTGAGGAAAAATTAAAATAAAAGAAAAAGCTTTTTTTACCTAACAAAAAAGAAGATTAAATGACAGTTTGTGAAGTTACAGCCGTCGTTTCAATTATGTGCCTGTTTTCTCTGAGAGTCGATTTTGCTTGAAGTTGCGGACGTATTCTGTTTCATCATTACCCAGCGGCGAACATTGCCTACCACATTATTTCTCTTCGATGATGTGTGCAACACTTTGTAATCAATGAATGGTAACTTACAAAGTGTATGAAAGTAGTATATGGAGTTCCGAAAAATGAATTACGTTCATCTTTTGTATCACATTTATATACAAATGTATTTTATTTTTTAGTTGTAAATCAAATGTTCGCCGTCTTTGTCAGACTACTCGTACGTTGCAAAAATTTTAATTAACAAAATCAGATAAAAGTGCTAGAAAACAATTTAAAAAAGGTACAAGACAAAAGGAAAGACAAAACATTTAGGGAAAAAATAAAAGAATGCAGTAGACAAAAAACAAAACAAATTTATTTAATGGAATATTCCCAAAAAACTGAAGTGCGCAGTACGTACGAGCTGCCTACTGCCGGCTTACAATGCATGCGAGATTGTATTCGAGCTACCTACTGCCGACTTACAAAGTATGCGAGATTGTATTCGAGCTACCTACTGCCGACTTACAAAGTATGCGAGATTGTATTCGAGCTGCCTACCGCCGACTTACAAAGTATGCGAGAATGTATTCAGGCTGCCTACCGCCGACTTACAAAGTATGCGAGAATGTATTCGAGCTGCCTACTGCCGACTTACAAAGTATGCGAGATTGTATTCGAACTGCCTACTGATAGCTTACAATGTATGTTAGGAAGTAATGAGCTTTTGTTGGATGAACACCACACTAGCTCGCTTACTTTGTGTGCAGGTAGTAGGCGTTCACTCTACAAATGCGGCAATGTGTATGAAAAAGTATACTAGGATCGTATATGAGATGGTGTGCATTACTGACTTACAAGTGTGCATCGGATCATCGCTTACGTAAGCGAAACTTTGGCCGCTGGGTAAGTGTAAATAGGCTATAAGTGTATGGCGTGCTTAGGTATAAGCACGCCATACACGTTTTAACTCAGTTGGCAACTGAGTCGGCTGTTTTCCAAATCAAAGCGTGTATGGCTTTGTCAGTTGATTAGTTTGGCAGTTGTCGAGTTAGTTGAAGAAAAGTTAAAATGCAAACAATTGGGTTTTTATTCGCTATTTTAGCTTCTAACATTTATACCAATAAAAAATTATAAATAGCTTGTTTTCTATGTTTCCCAGCTATCTATATGTTGACATTTCATAGGAACTGCCCTAATCATCAGAAGACTTTGGAAATTTTTAAAGATATTCTCAAACTTTCAGCTTTATATCCCAGCAATCTAAATAAATTGTTGAGAATTTAAAAATAAAAATGCTCTAATAATACCTGTCAAAACACAAAAAACAAGCTTTTTCATTTATACACGTAATTGTACACATAATATACTTTGCTTTAGCGTAACAACTCTGAAACGCACGTTCTGCAGAACATATAAAAATAAATTTAGCGTTTTTCAAAATGCTTTGCGGTTTGAGATCCCGCCTCTCTGAGAATACGGTTGTTAGTCACTTAATTTAATAGCTTTTTCAAAAATTTGATTTGACAATTTGTGAAAATAAATGATAACTTTTATGCTGCTCTTTCGTAGAACAACTAAAAATATATAATTTTATATCAATGTATGTAAGTTTATAACGTTTTTATTTCTTTTTATTGCATTTACTGATGCTTTGAACTGTTCTAATTGGAATTTCTAGTTTTAATAATATTTAATAAATTGCATATGGACTGTAAACGCAACAAGCACACAAGGCCATAGAAAGTATAATTGTTGAATCATTTAATAAGTTATTGACCTATAAAACGTGCAAACTAAGACTATATGTGTCAAAATGTTTAAAATTTTGCTAAATTTGTATAAGTAAATGGTGCTTTTTATAGAGGTATAAAACTTTATGATGGCAACACTTTTTTAACTGGCGGCCATTTAATCGGCTGTTAAATGTTAGTTTGGTTTGGCATTTCAATGAACAGTGCTTCCGAATTGAGCCATTGAGTCCAGAACAAAATTGCCGTTGATCCCGAATTTCATAAACGAATTTTGTTTGGCGATGATGCTTACTCTTGTTTGAATGGATGCGACAATAAACAAAACTGCCGTATTTGGGGTGATGATAGTCCTCAAGTTTATATTGAGACGTCGTTTCATCCAGAATAACTGACTGTTTGGTGTGCTTTATGGGCTGGTGGAATCAGTGGTTTGTTATGCAAGTCAGAATGTTTCAATCAATGGTGACCAGCATAGAGCCCTAATTACTGACTTTTTGACACGCTTATATTAGTTTCACTTGTATGTTTGTAACACTCTAAACCCATGCCTATAAGTGATTATTACATGTGTATATATAGGTATAAAAACAGTGACAGTGTTGATGCTTTAGTGCGAAAGTTGGAGTTGCCATATTGCTTCTGGGCAAGTGGATTTTGGGAATTCCTGTAGCCGATTTGGGGAGCTCCCAAAAAAATTCCCAAAAAATCATTTCGCTAACCGGTTCGCAATCGGTTTTTCATATTCGGTGCAGGTTTTTATTTTATTTATTTATTTTAGTGAAATTACAGCACAACAAGAATTACTCGTAATCTTATTTAACAGTACTGCTGATATAAAGATAGGTCATGTCATGGAACATACAGCTGAACTATACACGGTCATTCGGATTAGTGAAAAAATTGCGCATTTTGGCCGTGGAGCGTGTAACTGAACTAATAACGGATGGTGTGAAAATTGAAGTTGACATATTGTTTGCGCGGACGTGGTGGATTTTGGAGATTCCTGAAGCCTAAAAACTCGGAACGCGTTATACGGATAATTATCTGGTTATATTTATAATTTAAGAAGAAGCTTAAACAATGGTGACTGAAAAATTTGAAATATGATATCGAAGCCTGTTTTTTAGTTTTTTAAACTGTATGTGATATTTTTTATCAAATTAAAAACCATGATGTGCAGAAGCTGTGGTTTCAACAAGACGGCAAACCATGTCACACAGCTAGTGCCACAACTGATTTATTGAAGGAAAAATGTTTGGTAGCCGTGTAGTTTCACGTGTCGGATCCGTGAATTGGCTTTCAAAACCATGCCATAGACTATTTTCCATAGAGATTGTAAAATTCGAGACGAGAGAAGATCCAATGCAACCTATGTCATGCTGGGACTTTTTTCTAGGGTGCTATTGGTTGCTTACTCTACCTGATAGACTGTGAAAATTGATTAACATCACCACCTGCCTTGAAGGCCTTATCTGCTGATGAGCCAACTCCACGCAGTGGACTACTCGCCATTCACCAGCATCCCCGTGTGGCTTGCAAGGCACACACAGGTCGCAACTTTTTGTGATAAATTTGTCCTACATAGACTAACGCCTTGCTGAAGAGTTCGGGTCTTTCAATCCCTTCTGTATGCACTTTCCCTGACAGTCAATGGAAGACAAGGCTTAATGAGTTGGCAGGTCGCAGCATCAACCTTTAGTAACTCTCCCATCTAAGTTATCTGTTGGAAGATAATAACACCTCGGGGGACTGGTAACCTCCGAAAACCAGTATTGCATAATAGTTATCAGGGATTCTAATTATTCATCCTGTGATTTTAGTTTAAAACACAACCACACCGTTGAAGGCAACGTACGCGCCTCAACCAAGATCAACACCGAGATGGTTTGCATGCATAATATCGCGGGTGCGTCGCTGATTCTCGTTCTGCCAATTAATCCTTAGTAAGGGCTTCGGAAGTCCAACATAACTACAAGTCGTGCTGCCTCCTAGAATTTTCGGTGGAGATATGTGAAGTCGGTAGTCTACACAGAACCTTTTTACCATATGGACGGCAACATTAGTCGCGTTATGCGGCCACGAATTTAGGAAAAAGTAATCGAAAATAGGAGCCCATTGTGGCTATCATATGCCAGAAATCATATTTAAATTATAATGCCAGAGGATTATCTTTCGAATAAAATAAATTTCATGTCAATTTAAAAAATGAATCTTTGTTCCCTCCATAAAAAAACACCCTTTATATGCATATATTTGTATGTACATATGTACATAAATGCAAAATTTTCTTATTCTTAACTATTTGATAAAAGCGAATTTTTCGACTATTATCTTCTTTTGTGATAAACGAGAACTGCTGTCGTATCTAGTGTATTCGAAAATTTGGTCTTCGAAAATACTGGCGCAGAATGTTTTGCTTCTTATAAACAAATTTTTTGTCACAAAATTTTAGATATAAAAAAATTTTCTATCATTTGCTCAAAGAACTAAAGTTGCGAATATCTCAAGTTCATTTTAACCATGTTTAGCTGTGTGTGGAATTGTTGAGAATTTTTATTTAATATTTGAAAGTATTTGGAAATATACATACATATGGATGCACGTATGCGCGTGTGTGTGTGTGTATGTAAAGTATATTAGAAAGTAACATGTTCAAAAATTTAGTTTTATTTTATTTAAATATCATATCCAAAATTATAAACTTCTGTAAATATTTTAATGTTGAAAGTTATTGATTTAATTGCTTTCGAAAGGTACTCGTAAGTGGTGTTTATGGGACGCGAATGAGTGATACCTCCAAGAAATTTGTATGAAATATACTCAATAGTCCAACTCATAGTATTCGTATTATGCATTTAAGATTGCATATATTTGCAATTGCATGAATAATAGCCTTTCGAGCAATAATACAAGACCATTTGCACAATCTTGTGAATAGGGCTAATATTTTGAGCGTATTTGAAATTTTCTAGACGTGTCACTCATTCCTGCCCCCATAAACACCACATTATTTTCAGCTGATTTTTGCGACCGGTCTCACAAATCACACAAAAAATATTTGAAGGTTATGAGAGCGGTTTTTTTTAAATAATAAAATTATTATTATTTTTTGCTTTTTTTTAAAAAACTTAAAAGATAAAAGAATGTTACTACTCGTAGAATATGTAATTAGTAAATCAAATTAGAAATATTCATTCATAGATAAAAAAAAGAACTTAATAAGAAAAAGTAAATAAAAAGTTACCACGGGTGGTCTACAACCATGGAATTTAAAAATTGATTATGAGATTTGCAAGTACACATATGTATACAGCTGTAGAAAAAAAAACCAGAAAGAGTGTAATATATTCGCCTGAGCCAAATCGAAAATACCCTTTACGATAGTCACGTAAATATATAGTATATATTATAAATTTTAACTAAATATGGTCGGATTTATGTGGACCGACATCGGCAATTTTCAATTTCTGTATTTTAGTAACCTCCTTTTATTACTGAATAGTTTTGGAGTATCTACTTTTTGTTTTCGATGTAGAACACCCAACTGACCATACCCGAGACAATCAGAAAAGTGGATTATTTGTTTTTTCTTCAGTCTGTTATTTTTATTACTTCAATGATTTTAATGGAAAAATAAAAATTGTAATTTACACGTAAGAAAAAATTATGTTAAGGTAAAAACGATGTGCATCGAGGGTTGTGATTCAAAGTAATAATCATTAAAAGTTTTTAAAAAAAAAAAAAAAAAAAATATATATATATATATATATATATATATATATATATATATATATATATATATATATATATATATATATATATATATATATATATATATATATATATATATATATATATATATATATATATATATATATATATATATATATATATATATATAAACAAAAGCAAAAGTAAATGCGATTATAGCTGTTCGAAACGTAAGCAACTTTTAATACTTTGTATGGTATCCCTGATTTTGTATCACCTCAGCACATCTTTTTGGCATAGATTCAATAAGGCTTGTTAAAACTGATGTGGGTACCAATTCTCAATCTTGTTTAAGACAATTGAAAAGCTCCTGTTTGTCACCTAAAAGGCGAGTTCCCACTCTTCGCTTTAAGATGCCAAACAGGTTTTCTATAGGGTTCAAATCAGGAGATTGTGCCGACCAATTCAATGTTTAAGCACTATTTTTATATAAAAACCAACTTCGACGTGTGTTTCGGGTGGTTATCATGTTGAAACACCCATCGAAGTGGCATTTCCCGTTCTGGATATTCTAGCATGTGGTTGGCTAAAATGTCTCTGTAAGTGAAGCGGTCCATTTTTGTACATATTTCAACAAATGGGCCAACTCCACTGGCATAAGAACAGGTCCACACCATTATACTTCCGCCCCCCTGCTTCATAGAACCTTTGGTATAGTGTGGATCTAGGCGCTTTCCCTTTGTTCTTCGAACGTACCATACACATCCGAATTTAATAAGTTAAATTTAGACTCATCGCTAAATAAAACTGTTTTCCATTTCTCCGTAGTCCAATAAGAGTGTGATTTTGCAAATTCCAGCCTAAAATTTCATAAAATATATAAAAACTTAGGACTAAGTTTTAAAAATTTATACAAACGCTTTTTTATGTGTTTTTTTCTTAGAACGGGTTTTTTAGACGGCATGAAGCTTCTCAAATCATTTCCCAAAGCCCGTTTCCTTACAGTACCTAGCACTAATATTAAGATTTACAATATTTCGGGAAGTAATAAAGGGATCATTTTTAAACAAACGAACGATTTTTCTGTCAGTAAGCGTCGAAGTTTTTCTTTTTCGCCCGCCTTTATTTATAACTTCTATTGTTCCAGTTGATTTATACTTTTCAATTCAACGTGAAACTATTGATTTATTAATCCCAAACCTTTTTGCAATAGAAATATGAGATGCACCATTAATAAAATGTTCTACGATATTTGATTTGAGAGCTTTATCGTATCGTGTTCATGCCATAGTTATGCTTCTGAAGAACTAATTCAAATTTAACTAAATCAACCAAAATATATTTTTTTTTCTTTATTATAATTAACATGACTTAAATAACTGTTTCAAAATTTGTATTAATTTTTGAAAAAACAAATGACAGGAGTAAAAAAAATAAAAAAGTTGTTTACGTTTCGAACAGCTATATTCGCATTTACTTTTGCTTTTTTCTATTTTTTTTTAAAGAAGAAGAATTTAATTTATTTTATTATTATTATTCGAATGTAAGCACATAATGCAATAATAATTACAATCATTATTTCCAATAAATACAATAAAAACAAAAATATGAGACTTTGATTACTTCTTTAGAAAAAGTTGCTTAAGTTTCGAACAGTACTGTATGGACCCATATCGTCGTGCCACACTTTATCAAAAGTTTGAGAAAAGTTAATGAATAGAGCTGAGCAATTCTTCTTGTCCTCAATGGTCTGTCTTATGTCATTGACTAGTCAGTGCGTTTGTTCTATGGTGCTATGTTCAGCCCGAAAACCAAATTGATGATCAGGGATGCATCCCACATTGTTCAATATTCAACTCAACTTCGCCATTAACAATTTTTCGAATAGTTTTGAAATTGTTAGTAAAAGTCTTAGTGGTCTATATGATTCTACCTTAGTCAGATCCTTCCCTGGCTTTGGCATCATAGTAATCATTGAGACCTTCCACTCTGCAGGATAATACTCAAGGCGTAAAATAGCGGTTGAAAATAAAAAGTAGAACACTTCTAGCTATACGAGGTAACTGTTCAAACATTTTACCTTGATTTTTATTAAATGTTTTAACGATTAGAACACGTTGGTTTATCGAATATTTTTACATAATAAATTTGCCACGTGTCAAATAGGAATTGTCAAGTCTATTCTGAAATAATTTTAATCAATCAACTTTTTGAAACAGAGTTGCCAAGTTGGAGATTTTTCTTTTATGTGTAATATTATAGAAATTAGACCTTTAAAATATGTCTTATTAAGATTTATAAAAAAAACATTTTCAAGCAATAATTAATTATCAGCTATTTCTTTAACAAACAAGCGTTTAAATATTATTTCCATTTGCCACCACTCGCATGTTCTACAACATGATCACTGGCAGACAATATTTAAAGATGAAAATAAAAGAAAATTTTTTCTTACATGAGTAAATAAAACGAAGGAAATTCTCTTCGTTCTTGATCGTTTCGAAAAGTGTGTTTCAGTGAAAATCTGCGTGGGGATTTGAAAAAGAATTTTCTTATTGGACTAATTGAAATCAGTTAGTGTTTCGTACTTGTCGAGTGTTGTTCTCGGTTTCTTCTCGAGAATTTGTTGTTTCATATAGAAAATTCTTCCTCATCATTTCTTTCATAAATTTTTCTCTACATACACTCACAGCAAATGCATATGTGTAGAAAATATATATAGAAATTTTTTTTTAATAAGAAACAAAAAACACACGTTTCCCATAAAATCCAGGCAAATAAAATCGGTGAAATTGCAAAAAAAAAGTATAAAAGGAAAAAAGTGAAATTAAAAACGAAAGGGGTGTATTAAAAGCGTTATCAACGTTTATATATTAACAGTTAACTGGTAATTGAGAAACAGAAATCCGTTAAAATTTAAATGCATTGAAAGAATTAAAAAAAAGAGTTACATAACTGAAGAAAAGTGGATAGCAAAAAGCTGTCGTTTTTTGCTTCTTTTTTTTTATTAAATAAAATATTTTAAAAAATATATAAAAATTTTCGTTTTGTTAACTAAAAACTAGAAATTCAATAAAACAAAGAAATTGTTATTAAAATTTACAAACAAATTGCAAAAATCAAACTCATTGTTCGTAGTTCTGTTAAAATGAATAGTGAATGCTGAAAAAAAAAACAAAAAATTACAAATAAATTTACCACAAAAAAGTGATAAAATGAACCTGATTTAAGTGTGTGAATGTTATAAAAAAAAATATTCCCTAAAGTACATTGGCGGGACGGTGAATCGGGAATTTGTCTCGGAAAAACTGTGTGTAATAGACTGCTACAGCCGCCATTCATTGTTGCACACAGTTTAACGAACTGAGTTCATTTCTATTTTTGAATTTTTGAAATCACCATTGGCAGCATGTACATATGTACATATGAGTATATATGTATCACCACACAACACAGCAGCCAGAAAGAATCTTCATTTCTTTTATTTTTTGTCTTTTTAATACTCTTTTTCAGCCATGTTCTTTCGGTTCATGATCATTATGTTAGTGGCATGTTCTTTGTTTTTAAAACAGTTCGATGTGGTTTAACTTGAGTGTTGGTGTGCCCGCCGACGTCAATACGTCTCTTGGCTGCCCCCTTGCTATTGTTAAAAAAAAGAGATATAATATATTTTTAGCGCCGGCACATTGTGATTTCATAAAATCATTTGCAAAATGTTTTACAAAATTTGCATACAGTAGATATTCGCTAATTAGAACTAGCTTAAATTCGATCTGTTTTGAAATTAAAGCCAACGTTTTTAAAGCATTAAGAATAAAAAAAAGGCGAGTTTTTGCATTACACAAATGTGAAGTTTCTAAGGTAAAACTAGGTCGACTTCTTAAACGCCAGTTGTAATGCATAATTTAAAAAAAATGCTTATGCAATGCTAAACATGTCTTAAGTACAACCTTGCGTTGCAGAGAAATTTTTTGCATTTTATCGGCATTTAGAAACGTCGCTGTGCAACTCATACAAAAAACAAATGTCAAGCACATGTTACAAAATTAAATTTTTTTTTTTTTTTGAAAAAATGGTAACACAAAATTATTTAACCATTTTGTTGCCAAGTCCTGAGGAATTATCTCAGGCTAAACCTTCAAAAAATATTGATTTGCCAAAGAAACTTATTAAAAAGGAAAAATGAATAGATAACTTTTATTAAGGACAATAAAAATTCCGAGAAAATAAGTATTCATAAATAAATATGTTTGCATAAAAAATAAAAATGATGCGCGATTCTGACAGCTGATACTCATTAAAATCACGAGTTGCCAAACGATTAGGAACATTGGATGTTGCCAGAATGTTTACGAATGCGTTTACGAAATGTATGCATTGTAAATATGCATTGCAACTTGCATTTAGGAAGTCGGCCCCAAGGCGAATTTGTACAGGTGATTGCAAGCGGGAAGGTGAATTCAGTACTATGTATTTTGTTATTGTAAAACATATCGTGAATGTCAAAATCTAAATTCGTCTAAGATTGTTCAGCTGGGAAAAAATTTTATATAAACGTTAAATATAAACTTTTATACAGGCCTGTTCTGAAAACGGCGTGTTTTCAAATCACGAACCGTTTTGAAAGCACGCAGACAATTTGAAGCTGTTCTGCAAATCACGTGTTTTTACGGTTTTCGACGTGCTTTTAATTTGTCGAAAGCACGAAAAAAACAGCTATTTTTACATTTTTGTTTTGTTTATTTATAGTTTTATATTCTTAACCACAATAAAAAGTGAATATTAAGTAAAAAAAATAAACTTCTGTGTGAATAAAACTTAATTTTATTACAAAAATCAACAAACAACACATCATTTTAAATACATAAAAATAGTTTTATTAAATTTGTATTGAAAAACACAGAGAAAATAACCAAGTGATATCAAAAAGCCAACCATTTGGCTAACCGGTTTAAAATCACGTGATTTGAATATTTTCTGTGTGCAGAACACCTTTTGCGTGATTTGAAATCACTTTGACAAAAAGTGATTTGCAGAACAGCCCTGATAATTGTTTGTAATTAAAATCACAGATTATATTAGTTTTTCACTTTTAAATTCACACAAATTTCTTGAAATGGCACTAAATCATACAAAAAAAAAAAAAACTATAGATAAAAATGGAGCGAAAATGTTTGTACACAAAAGAAAAAAAATTTGACAGTCTCGTTGGAAAAAACGCGAGAAACAAAAAATAATCACCTGAGCTGTCAAATTAATAATGTAGTGAAATAGATTTACATCATCACCTGCCTTTACATCCTTATCTGATGATGCACCAATTCCACGGAGTGATTTATTCACGATTCACCAGCGCCTCCGTGTGGCTAACTAGGCACAGGTTGCTATTTTTGCCATATGTATGTCGCCATATGAACAACTTCTTGTTGAGGAGTTCGGGCCTTCTAATCCCTCCTGTATGCAACTTCCCAGCAATCAATGGAAGACCAGGCCTAAGGAGTTGGCAGGCCGAAGCCCACTAAGATCATCAGCCCTTAAACCAACTCACCCGTCCACCATTATCGCTGGCTCCTTATAGTACAGGTATCTGTTGTAAAGGTAACAGACCCTCGGGAAAGTGTTAGTCCCCGAAAAAAGTCATACAACAAACAGTTTTCAGGGATACTAACTCCCCCTTCCAGCGTTTTACTTTTAAGCCACAGTCAGAACGTTCCAGCTAAGGTAGGCACATCAACCGTGATCAGCAGAACCACCAATTATACCCTTGGTAAGGGTTTCGGAAGCCAACACAACATAAGTCATGTGGCTCCTTAGAGTTTTATTTGCTACAACAAATGAGGGAGTCCTTCCCCTCGTTACCCGAAAAACAGAATGCCTTGATTTGGAATGGAGAGGCATGCAGTTGAAAAATGAATGCTTCTCCCATTAATATAGCGCCAAGGGGCTATGCACATTCATTTTATATCCTTAAATATTGCTGTTGGAGCGATCAATAGGATCCAAGTTTTCTACTTCACTAAATGAAATATGTCCCCAGATTTCTGCCATAGTTTCCACTTTTTTGCGAATTTTTCATTTGAATAAAAACTTTGTTTTTTTGATACATTTTTGGATAAATTCTCTGCGCTTGATTTTATTATTTGCGGTAATAAAAGAAATTGTCCTTCGAATGTATGTGTTCATGTCTTCACTTACTTTATGTAATTAATTGTGCTCTTCTTTCACTCCAAAGCGTCGGTTTTGGGTATTTTCATTCGGCTATTCTTCCTACTCGACGCATTGTCTCATGCACTTTAATATAATTTTTATTAGAAAATAACGCTTGGAAATTAAAATTTCTTCTGAATTTGAACCACTTCAGATATCGCTCCTTTATTGCAACATAGTCATGACTAAAAAAAAGCTTGTTTCGAGAAAAACGCATTTCAAGTTTTTAGTTTCCATACAAGTCTTAGAAAATTTTTAAAATATAGTACTGTTAACAGTTCTGCATTGTTAACTCGAAAAGTTAATTTTTTGAGATATGACTTATGTTGCACTAAAGGAGCGACATAAAGTGGTACCACTGTAAAATATTTTTGCTAAGCATAAATAAAACATGTTACTTCCGGTTTTGCCGCAACGTTATTTATTTTTTTGTTTAAATATATCTCTTTTTTAAAAATGTTTTAAACACTTTGGTATTTTGAGTATCTATTGAATACTCGTGTTTACAATATTTCCATATTTCAATATTTAGTTCTAAAAATAAACATTTTTGCACACAGTAATTTTTTAATAAATATTTATATAAACTGAATATCTATTTGAATGTTTTTAAACTGTTTTTTTTAAGAAACTGTTCATTAGATAAAGACCTCTGTTGCAAATTTGTATGTAATGTTTATATACCTGTGACGTTGTGCCAAAACAGCTTAAGTCGTGATAAGGCCAAAAAGACTTTCGAAGGAACATTTTTAATGAACAACTATATTTATGTTAAATTTTTATTTTGTACATATGCACATCGGGTTTTAGTTCAAGTTTTTTTTCTAGCACACGTTGTTTGTTAGACGATTGTGTTCAATATACAATCCACAAAAGTATCTTCTGGCGATTATCTGATGAGTAACAATAACAAAAACATCTACTTTTTTATTTCCTTCTAAAAATTTTTTGACACGCTCGTCACACAATCTTGGAATGTTTGTTAGACGATTAAAAATTTTATTGTTTTTGTATAGTTATATTTTTAATTATATTATAGATAAACAGAATAAAACAGCGTATAATAGTTTCTTCTTTATTGTTTAACAACCTATTGAAAATAAAAAGTGTGAGTGGTGATTATGGCGGTAAGTCAGTGCGAATTATAAATAGTGTGAAAATATCGAATGAGCTATGTGCTGTTTCCTGTGTGAATCATACAAGAATTACACGGCTGATTCCTTGAGGAGTTGTAAGATATAATCTACACGAGTCTCAGATAATTCCCTACACGACTAACATAAGAGTCTTAAGCTGAGTTGTTTAAGAGTCTCACAGAAGAATCAGCATTTATAACACTTACTTCCGTACGAGGGATCGTCTGTGTGTAAAAAATGAGCTCTTCGACGACCAAAAACACTCTTCATGAGATTCCCATTATTGTCTTTGACGATTGAAAATGCTAGATGGGAGCCTTCATACAAACATACATATGTATGTACCCGTACATGTATATTTTTCATATTTCCCCAAAATTGGTTTAGTACCAACGGAAACAACAAAATTTAAAAATGATGCTGACGAAATGGCTACTTCGAAAAAAGAATCTTTTGTCGTATATTTTTTAATGGTTTAAATTTTGACATATTCGATACATATTTCAATTTTTATGACAGTTGCCGAACGTTAATGAGATTGTGAACGCCACAGAGAGAAAGAAAAACACGAATTTATTAAATTTGTTTTATTTTAACTTTATGTGAATAACACAGAATTAATTTTTTTTTTATTTCCATTTGCCTGTGTTATATTATAATATTTAAAATATAAAATGATAAATGAAAGGCAAATAAAAAAAAAAAAATAATAATATGTTGTCACACTCTATAAAAAATTGTTGTTTTCACAAATGATACTTAGAATTCATTTGAACTTGTGCGACATTTAAATATCGAATTTGACATAAAAAATTGAAAATCTCTAAGGCCTGGAAGCTTCTCTACTATAAAACAATTTTGTTAAGAGCCAAACAGCAAATCGTTTTATTAGAAGCGACATGAGTAAAATTTGTCATTAGCTTTGAATTACTCGCCATGGCTGCTGGCTGACATTAACAACAGAAAATTACAAACAGTTTGACAGCTAATATTGAAAGGAAGTATTTAAGGGCCTAAAGAATATTGTCGGCGACAAAAACCATACAAGAGATAAATATGAAACCGAAGTAATGCAGACATATGTTGTACATAATATGTATTATAGACAAACGTTCATGGGAGCAGGTGCGTGCCAAATGTTTTGGTCTGAATATTTGTTTAGAGTTCCGCCATTTTGTTTGATTCAGTGGCATTTAAAACATTCTAGACATTTTATGATCAGACATTCTAGACATTTTATGACCAGTGCGGCTTTATTCATATACTTAGCGCAGCTTTATTGTAACAATTTTATAGCTCAAAAAATAAATGAAGAATTGTCAAAATCAAAATGTAAAGTTTTTTGCACAATTCCACGTTACTAATGAAAATATTGCAGGAAATCAGTCGTAAAGCAGCTCTGGGCTGGGGAACATCTCTCGCGTCATCGTAATTATTTCTTAAGTGCGGTCAGGCTTGTTGTTGTTTATCCTTCGAGAGTTTTGCGTCCCACTCTCATTGGTTAACTGTCTACCTCAACTAACTGTATTAGCTTACAGTTTTTGTGAGGTATTTCCTTGTTAACCACGCGGCAACTTTCCATGCGAAGGCATAGGTCGGTACAGTTAGTCACAGCGCCGCAAAAGAAATACTATAGGGTGTTTTTTTAAGCCCGATAGAACTTGAAATTGTAAAAAATAACACAAAAAATTAAATTGTAATCAAAATTTTTTTTTATTCGAAAGATCAATACGTGACATTAACATTTGAAAATGATTTCGGGCATATGGGCACCGCGGCTGTTCTTGACGAAGCGCATTCTGGACGTCCAATTTTGGGCCACTTTTTCGAGCACTGCTGGCCGTATGTCACGAACAACACGAACAATGCTGGCCTCCAAGGCGTCAATTGTTGCTGGTTTATCAGCATAAACCAGTGACTTCACGTAGCCCCACAGGAAATAATCGAGAGGTGTCAAATCGCACGACCTTAGAGGCCAATTGACAGGTCCATTTCTCGAAATCAACTTATCGCCAAATTTTGATTTCAGTAAGTCGATGGTTGCGTTCGCCGTATGGCACGTAGCGCCATCCTGTTGAAACCACATCTCCTCCGGATCAATGTCATCCATATTTTCAAACAAAAAATCATTGATCATGGTGCGGTAACGATCTCCATTGACCGTAACGCGAGCTCCGGCCTCATTTTTGAAGAAATAAGGTCCGATGATGCCACCAGCATGAAAACCGCACCAAACAGTGCATTTTTCTGGATGTAATGGAGTCTGTAGGGTCTCTTGTGGATTGGTCTCACTCCATATGCGGCAATTTTGCTTATTAACAAACCCGTTAAGCCAAAAATGCGCCTCATCGCTGAACACAATTTTGCGATAAAACAACGGGACTGATTTTCAAAGTAAATTTGGATAATTTCGTAGCGTTGTTCAAGCGTGAGTCTATTCATGATGATTTGTCAGAGTATACTGAAACAAATAAAAAAAATGTTTCATCAAAATTTAATTTTTTGTGTTACTTTTTACAATTTAAAGTTCTATCTAGCTTAAAAAAACACCCTATATTAATACCATCGTGGGCATAAGGTCTACGTTACTCCGCCCATGCTGTGCATCCTATACACAGCAAATTATTATGCAACTGTATAGTTACAAATACAAATACAATATTGCATTAAATCTCTATGACGAGATGTAAATGGTGGTTAAATTTTAAGGGCCGATGTTGATATTGAATAAAACGCGCATTATTTAGGAATTATTGTCATTTCTTTTTATTATGATAATACCCAACAAACACTGAGGTTTGATCTCAAATTGAGAATGATTTGAAATCAAATGTTTTCTCAAACGACAAACGTTCGATACTGATTTGAATTCAAAGTGAAAAACTTGGTATTCTCAACAAAAAGACGAAATATGTTTCAAATTAAGAAATTCATTTATTCCCAACTTGGTTTCAAATGTAATTCCCAAAAATTTTATCAAATGTGGATCGTGATGTGAAATACAAATAATAATTAATTTTTGCTTTAGAAACTCACATTTCTTTTGATTTATTTGCCATTATTAATTAGAACTTTCTTTTATTATTATTATTTTTTATTTTTAATTCTCGAAAGGTGGTTCCTCTTGGCTCTATATCGCGCTGAAATCAGACGATGTCATTATTTCTTATTATTTTACTTTTTTATGATTTTCTTCATGCGTTTTTATTTATTTTAAAACTAATTTTTGCTTACATTTAATCGCATACTGCTCACAAACAAACCACATTTATTAATATTTTCCCACATTCTTAAAATTTTTTTATAAATGAATTTAAACTGTTATATTTTTCTGTAATTGCTGACATTTTTTGTTTTATGATTGGTAGTTGCACTCAAAATCAAATTGATAAAACATTGAGTATCAAATGTTTATATTCAAATGATTCTTAACTTAAATTCAAATGTTAAAACCAAATCATTGAAAAAGGTTTTCAAAATTATGTTTGATGTCAAATGATAAAGTCCTTTTATATTAAATGTTTGATGTTTTGTTTGTTGGGTATTGAAATGGTTCAATTATGGAACAAAATATCGCCTGAATGACCGCCGCGACCTCGGTGGCACACCACCATCCGGTGGCTCTATACCGTTAATGTGCCGAATTACCTAATCATTTAGCTCTTGAATTGTTGCTGGCTTATCGACGTACATCTTTTTCTCTCAAATAACCCCAAAGTAAGAATTCCAACGGTATCAAATCACATGATCTTGACGGCCAATTGACATCGCCACCATGCGAAATGACACGTCCATTGGATTCGTCGCGCAAAAGAACCGTTTTTTCGTTAGTTGTGTGGCAAGTAACACTATCCTGTTGAAACTACATATCGTCGACATACATATCTTACAATTTAGGCTATAAAAAGTTCGTTATCATCTCACGATAGCGACCACTATTCACAGTAACTGCCTGACCGGCCTCATTTTGGAAAGAATTGGACCCGATAATGTCACTGTTTGTGGGTGCATTGGTCAATCACTCTTGGCTTATCATTCGCTCACACTTGTTTCACTTTTAGAATCACGATTGTAAAAATTTGTATTCAGGCGATGATTGTTTCACTTTGAAGTTTATAATGGGTGATTTTATACGAAGTATCGGAAATTAAAAAAAAAAACACATAAAATTCAGAAAAATGCATGAAATATTTATTTGGATCGATAGTTGGGTCGATATAATTTAATGTTTGAAGATTATTTCATGCAAATGTTGGCCGCGGTTGCGCCTCAAATGGTCCATCCGCTTAGTCCAATTTTGGCATACTCTTTCCAACATTTCGGCCGGTATCTCACGAATAATGTTGGCAATGTTGGCTTCCAGTGCGTCAATCGAAGCGGGCTTGTCGCTATAGACATTAGCCTTAACATAGCCCCACAAAAAATAGTCTAGAGGCGTTAAATCGCACGATCTGGGCGGCCAATTGACTGGTCCCAAGCGTGAAATAAACTGTTCACCGAACTCGCCTCTCAATTGGTCCATTGTTTCGCGTGCTGTGTGGCATGTGGCACCGTCTTGTTGAAACCACATGTCATGCAAGTCAAGCTCTTCCATTTTGGGCAAAAAAAAGTTTATTATCATCGCACGGTAGCGCTCACCATTCACAGTAACGTTGTGATTCGCATCATCTTTGAAGAAATACGGCCCAATGATGCCGCCAGCCCATAATCCGCACCAAACGGTTGTTTTTTGTGGATGCATTGGTAGCTCTTGCAATGCTTCTGGCTGCTCTTCACTCCAAATACGGCAGTTTTGCTTGTTCACGTATCCATTCAACCAGAAATGAGCCTCGTCGCTGAACACAATTCTTCGATAAAAAAAAGTGGATCTTCATCTAACTTTTCAAGAGCCCATTCACCAAAAATTTGGCGTTGTGGTAGGTCGTTTGGCTTCAATTCTTGCACCAGCTGTATCTTATAAGGCTTCACACCCAAATCCTTCCGCAAAATTTTCCACGTAGTGGAGTAACAGAGGCCCAATTGCTGCGAACGGCGCCGAATCGATAATTCACGGTCATCACCAACACTGGCCGATATGGCTGCGATATTTTCTTCAGTTTGCACTCTACGTAAGCGTGTTGGTGGTTTAATGTCCAACAATGTAAATTTGGTGCGAAATGTTTGTTACAATAGCCCGAATAGAAGCCTCAGTAGGTCGATTAAACTGACCATAAAATGGAAGAAGCGCGCGATGAACTTTCTTAACAGAGCACGCATTTTGGTAATAAAATTCAATAATTTGCAAGCGTTGTTCGTTTGTAAGACTTCGTGGGAACATGCTTTTACTCCTTCTTTTTGTGATAATTATCACAAAATTAGTGAACGTTGTTGTTTATGGTATAACGGAAACCTTTCTATTTGAGTTACTCGCTACAGTATAAAATCCAAACGTCAAATATCGTTGCAATTCACGTGCTAATATAGCTTACGCTGTCGGCGTCTTATGTACTACGACTAACGAGTTGTAATGTAACAATCATATGACATCATTGTTCCTTTATTTGTAAGGGAAGTGACTAATGTGGTGTTTACGTAACACGAATGAGTGATTCATCTAAATAATTTGTATGAAATTCACTCAAAATATTGGATATATTTCATAAAAATTTTCTAGACGGAGCACTCATTTGTGTCCCATAAATATCACTAAAATATCGGCAATCACCGGTTGAGGAACTTTTTTTTTTAATTAATGTACTGTTTACAGAACACACACGTCTAGAAAACTTCTGTGGAATACACTAAAAAAATTTAGTGATTTTTATAAAAGTTTGCTATTAACTGGACACTCGACTGCATTCTTTAAACTAATTAAGATAATTTTTTTTTTTTTTGGCCAATTTTGTGTTCGTGTTTTTTTTAACAATAAATTTGGAAATTTTTTTTTTAACATTCACGCAATTTTCTCAAGCAATTTGTTTGTAATTAAAATGTCGTTTTGTTTTAGCGAAAGTGAAAATAAATTTTTAATGAAATCTCAAGGCGAATGAAAAGTGTTTTATATATTTTTTGTGTATTGAATGTTCAATGAATAAGTGAAAGTAAAAAAGAAGTATTTTAAAAATTTTATATTTTGAAATTATTTAAAGGTTAACTACATACAGCGTTGTTTAAAAACCACAATAAAGAATATATTTATTTAAATCAAGAAAGCAAACATATATATAACGCAACAATTTGAAAAAAAGAATAATATAGTTAAAAGAGTTGAGTGATGTCGGGTCCACCGCCGCCAAATGGACCACGTGGCTGGAATCCACGTGTAGGCTCGCCTTCGTCTTTTGCGTATCGTCCACCTTCACCTTGGACGCCAGTGGCACCCAGTCCTCCACCTATTATATCGGGACCACGTAGGCAATCAATGCCCTCTCCAGCACCGATAAGCCCTACGCCTTTTGCACGTGCCATGTCACCGGGACCCAATAATTTACGTGGCACCAGAGGTTCCAACAATATGCCACACCCCAGACCTCAATGGCCTCAACAATCGCCTTTGGCCGGTAATCTTTCACCTGCTCCCTATCAACCGCCCGCCTTTCCCCAACCCAACTTCTATGCAAATCAACCGGGAACACCAGTACAATCTCCATTATCCCAACTGCCACCAAAGGTGGGCCCATCGCCTACATCTTATGTGGGAGCTAACGGTCCAAGGCCATTTCGACCTCTCCAGCATCAAAATTCGTACGGAGGCGATCCAACAAGCTCTTTTCAACTTTCGCCCACACCATCACCGATTGTATGCCAGACACCCAATTCTGATTTTATGTTTGCCAATAACCGTCATACTCCGATGTCTTATGCTTACGAAACACAACAGCAATATATGCAACAACAACAACAAAACCAATATCCGAGACAACTACCGCAACAGTACGCTCAACCATCGCTGCAACAACAGCAAAACCGTCCTCTATCACAAAATCAATACGACTTTGTTGGTGTACCGCTAGAGCCTCCACAGCCTAAATCGTATGTGATTTATGATGACGAAGAGGAATATGGTCCATCAACAGCTGAAATAATTGCCAATCAATCTCAAGATTATGTTGATGAAAAACTTGCCGAATATCAAATGACTATTTTGCAATTGCAAGGTAAGTGTAATGAAACTACTATTTTTCAAATCGGTATTTGGTGCAAACTTTAAAATCGATTTGCAAGAGACCAAATGAAAACATTGAAGTTGAAAATTTTGAACAAAACTTTCACTATCACATTTGCACCAAGTACTGAACTGTTCTAATTTTCCAATATATTTTTAAAGTTCAGCTTAATTTGCTGCTTGCCGAACACAGACAAATCAACTCGTCCAGAAAATTTGTATGAAGACCTATTGAAAAACCGAGTGCTTTTTATACAAACATTCTAGATTAGTCGCTCGTTTGTGTTCTGTAACCAGCACATAGAAGTAGGCATAATTTTGATGTTTTTAAATATTATTTTTAAAAGTATTGTATTCATTAATACCAATACGGATACAATAACAAAAGATTAAAAAGCGAGATATAAACCTGATGGGTTAGTTTGCAAGGTCAATAGAATACGAGTAGATAAATCTTTCGAATCATTCTAATACTCGCAAATACTTGCAGGTTCGAATAGTTTTATTATTACTCGAATTACTCCTTAGTACAAAGAAGCATCATCACATTAATAAACAAATTTCAAAACTGCAGAAAATATAATATATTTGTAATATTCATTTCAGGAAAAACTTTAATATATATTAAAAATGTTTTCCACTATATCTAACAGAAACAATCGTTAGCATTTTAAACTACAAAAACTAATTAAGAGCAAATTAACTGATCTAATCTCGAAATGTCGGAATTCGCTAATGAGAAAGATTTGTGAACTTAGCAGGAGAAAATTCAAAAATAATCATGTTCCAATCAATGTTTTGATTTTCGAAATATTGGCTAAAGAGCATTAAGTATAATCAAAGAAGTTCAAGACATTTTTAGCTAAAATTAAATATATACAAAAAATTAAAACAAAAACGTTTACAGTTTGCTAGCCATATCGACAGTTTAAAAACTCATCGAATAGCAAAAAATCATACATGCGATTTGAAAACCGCATGTGGTTTCAAAACCACCTTCGATTTAAATTATGTTATTTTCAAAATATTTATAAGTATTTGTGAAATTTATCAAGCTAATAATCAAAATAAGGAATTTCTGCAGTTTTCTAGCGATTTTGTCAGCTTAAAATTACATCGAATAGCAAAAAATCTTACATTTAGTAGCTAAACAACATGTGGTGTAATAACCACATTTGATTTAAAATAATGTGATTTTCAGAACAATTATGTGTGCTGAATAGGTCATAAGTATTTGCAGTTTTCTTAATTTTAACTTACATCTACTAGTTTTCAATTTTATAATCTTATTAGACAAATATTTAACAAGCAACATTAAAATAGGGAACTTCTGCAGTTTTTCGGCAGCTAAGAATTACATCGAACAACGAAAAACAGTACATGTTATTTCAAAACCACATGTTATTTCAACACCACATTTTATTTAAAATTATGTGTTATTCTGAATATCTATGTATGTGTAGCTGAGTACAAGTATTTCAGTTCTTTTTTTAATTTTAATTTACACTAATTCAGTTTTATATATGTACTCTTTGGCCTAAAATTAAAAAAAACGGTTTATACAGATTTCGGTAGTTTAAAACTACACGAAATGGCAAAAAATCACACATGTGATTTCAAAATCGCATGTGGTTTCAAAACCACATGTGATTTAAAATCATGTCATTTTCAGAACATTTGTGTGCAACGTAGTTCTTTCCACTTTTTTGAATTTTAATACAAAATGTTGGATTTTTGCATATTATTTACGTCAGTAAGCCCATGACTTTATTCGCTTACATGTTATTTCTAAACCACATGTTATTTTAACACCACATTTTATTTAAAATCATGTGTTATTCTGAATATCTATGTGTAGCTGAGTACAAGTATTTTGTTTTTTTTTTTATTTTAATTTACACTAGTTCAGTTTTATATATGTACTCTTTGGCCTAAAATTAAAAAAAAAAAACGGTTTATACAGATTTCGGTAGTTTAAAACTACACGAAATAGCAAAAAATCACACATGTGCTTTCAAAACCACATGTGATTTAAAATCATGTGATTTTCAGAACATTTGTGTGCAACGTAGTTCTTTCCACTTTTTTGAATTTTAATACAAAATGTTGGATTTTTGCATATTATTTACGCCAGTAAGCGCATGACTTTATTCGCTCTAAAAGCTCTAAATGAGTTTGAAGTGTTTTCATAAATTATTTTAGCTTTCAGTTTGTTATTTATATTTTTTTCCAAAGTATTGCAGTAGTACGATATACATACATATGTATATACATAGCTAATTTTTAGGCTAAAAAGCATAAAATACAATCAAAGAAGTGTCAGGCATTTTAATTTACATAGCTCCAATTTTTCACTTAAACAAAAAATAACTCATGTGATTTTAAAACCACATGTGATTTCAAACCCACATGTGTTTTACAATCATGTAATTTTCAAAACAAGTATTTTCATGCTTTTAGAGTTTTAATATACATCTATCCACCTTTTTAAATTTTAGTCAAAAACTTAACAAAAAAAAAACAGATCAAAAATAGCAAACAATATACTATGGATTACAGTAGCTTAAAATTATGCAAAATAAAAAAAAAATCTTGCATGTGATTTCAAAATCGCAAGTGGTTTCAAAACCACATGTGATTTAAAATCATGTGTGTATAGTGGCTATTTTTAGTTTTCTAAATTTTATTACAAAATGTTGAGTTTTTGCACAGTACTTGCGTCATTAAACCCATGATGTTATTCGAAAAAATCTAAATGTGTTTGACGTGTTTTCATAAATTATTTTTACCTTTAAGTTTCTTATTTATTTCATTTTTCTTTTTCCTCAAAAAACAAATCGCCATTGTACGAAAATCATAAATCATTTTCTGTAGAATTCATTGTGAAATAAATACATATTTTAATCGTGTTCATATCTGTACTTAAAAATTATGGCAACATATTTTAATTTTAGAATTTTATTAAAAGGCAAATTTATAGAACACAATTATTTTAAACAAATTGTAAAGTATATATATTATTTTGAAATCATTTAGTTGAAAAAAGAGGGATGTGTGAGGAAAATTATTTTTAAATTTTCTTACACCGAGTGAGGCTAAATCTAGACGTGATGCACTTCATTACCCCATTAAAAGTATTTAAAAATAAACATCAAGTGAACGCACTTAAAATTTTATTTATCTATTTTGTTGTTGCTTCATTAAGGGCAGGTTGATTTTATTTTTTATAAAATACAGAAAACAAGTTCGATTGCAATTAAATTAAATTCTTTTTTTGATTTTCTTTTGTTTACATTGGATTTTTTTTTAATGATTTTCCATCAAAACCAGGTGCAGCACCTGGTCTCGATAAATGTATTTAATTAAGAAAATAATGCTGTTTTTTGGGTTGAAGGCTTTTTAAAATAGATTTTTGTTCTGTATATACCAATCTCAAAAAAAAAAAACGAATTCTATATGTATGTCCTCAAATCTGCTGACTCATCTGGGCAGCAAGAGATAGATGCGTCAATAATTTAACACTACTTTTTTAGATTCTAAGTCTGCTGCATAGGTTTGTTTAAAAGCGAGTGTTTATTTAAGAAATCTTTCTAGCAGTCATTAAGCAGTTTTAGCACGATGCTTGTTTTCACGCAACAAACTTGTGACTTTCAAATTGATTGGTAGTGATTCTAAATTAAATCAATTTTTTATACCTATTTGCAAACAGTATTTGCCGCATTACAGATATTTTATCTTCATGCCCCCGTTTAAATCTCTCTTGTGTTTAGTTTTTATAGACTTTTAGGAATCTGTTTTTCGAATGACAATTAAATATACTCGTACATACATATAATACAATTCATATTGTTAATTTCATGACGTAATTTTTTCGCATTGAAATTGACGGTATTGAATGATTTGTCGACTTCTAGTTTCAGCATTTAACACTGAATGCCGCCATTACAATTGTTTTGAAAACACAATACATGTATTTGCAAATAAATCATTTTTGTAAGAGAGTAACCGATTTAAATGAAATGATTTCATTATTTTACGTGATGATTAAAATCAACTGTAATTCAATTTGTTAAATAATTATTTAAAGCGTTTTCATTTGTTCTCTTAATTAATGATGATGTGATCTAAAAATTATATATACAAGTTTTCATTCATTGGAAATTCAACAATTAAAAAAAAAATAAATTGTCGGTTATTTGAAAATAAGTTCTTTTTTTTAGTTTATTTTAGCTTGTGCCATTAATCATTTTCAATTGTTTGACAGTTGAACACCATGTCTATTAACAGGCTAATATATTTTCCTTTATTTAACTATAAATTAAATTTTTTTCTAAAACGAATTTGAAACAGAAACCTTGAATTTACATTTTGAATTTTCGTTTGCCATGGTGTCAGGGGGGTGAAATGATCCCCCCCCGACATAAAAGCTAGAAGTATATTATTTTTGAGCCTTCTACACTGATAGAACCAATTTCGTAGATATGACAATTTTTTTTGGCATTATTGTTGTTGTGCTAACGTAAAGTTTCATTCGGGTTGTGAATATTGTTTCATTAAAGAAATAATAATCGTAAATAAATTGAAATTTTTTCATATATGAAAAAAGGCCATTGGCAGGAATCAAACCTGCAACCTCGAGACTGTTTGTCGAATGCTCTACCAATTCAGCCATCTAGTACACGCAAAGAAAGTGCAGTTTGAAATATGGTTACAACAACATTACGAGGGCGGTTCGGAAACTTCTTAGCCTATCAATGAAAGAGAATAGTTAGTTTTACACAAATATTTTTATTTTTCAATATAATCTTCTAAGACTTCAATACACTTAGTCCAACGCTTTTCTAGCAATTCTATCCCTTGATTAAAATAGTTTTCCTCAAGGTCTTCAAAATAGTGGTTTACAACTGTAATTGCATCTTCATTTGAGGTAAAACGCTTGCCAGCAAGTAATTTTTTTGATATGGGAACAGGTAAAAATCACTGGGAGCTAAAACAGTCAAGTCAAGCAACTCGTACTTTAATTCGTTGATTTTACCCATTGTTAAAACACTCTTGTGCGCTGGTGCGTTGTCTTGATGAAAAATTATATTTTTGTGTTGTAAGCCAGGACGTGTTTCTCGAATTTGTATATTTAACTGATCCAAAAGGTTGCAATAATATTCTGAATTGATTGTTTTACCCTTTTGCAGATAGTCAATCAATAAAATATCTTTGAAGGCCCAAAAAACCGTTGCCATAACCTTACCAGCCGATTGAATTGTTTTTGCCTTCTTTGGGGCACATCCTCCAGCTTCAGTCCATTGTTTGGATTGTTATTTTGTCTCTGGAGTATAGTGGTGGATCCATGTCTCATTAACAGTTATAAAACAACGCTTAAAATCCATTTTATTTCGCTTAAAACGATCCAAACAAGCTTGAGAAATGTTTATTCTTATGCGTTTTTGGTCGACTGTTAACAAATGCGGCACCCATCTTGCAGAAAACTTTTTCATCTGTAGTTCTTCATGCAAAATTAAATGGACTCGATCATTTGAGATGCTTATGATATTAGCTATTTCACGCACTTTTATTCGTCGATCACTTAATACCATATCACGCACTTTGGCTACAATTTCTGTTGTAGTTGATGTTTTTGGACGTCCACTACGTGGATGTGCTTGTACGACCACGTTTAAATTCAGCAACCCAATTTTTTACTGTTGCATATGAAGGAGCACTTTCACCTAACACATTCACCATATCATTATGAATTTCTTGTTCCAATAAACCTTTTTTATGTAAATATTTAATGACACCACCAATTTCTAATTTTTCCATTGTAAAAAATCGCGGATGCGTCTTTTGAGAACACCTGTTTCTACATGAAGGAGTTACCAGATCGAAACAAAATTTAACATGTGTTCATAGCAGAGATGGAAGTTTCCAAAACACTTCATTTTTTTTCTGTTTATACCGCGGTTTTTGTGCTAGGCTAAATGCCTAACTAAAATGTGCATAAACCAATTTAAGCCAGCTTAAGCAACTGTGCGATTACGTATAATCAAATGTGTACAACTATAATTTGCTTAATGAAACTTTTCGTTAAGTTTCGTGTAAAGCAAAGTACGAAACTTAACGCATCAAGTTTTTTTTCAGCAATCGAGCAACGCGTTTAATCACTTCGTAATTTTTTCGGTCAATATAATCATCCAAATGTGCGTGCAATCAGAAAAATCGGGCAAAAATTTTAGCAAACAGGGTCTATAAGGGATGTGAAAACACCAGTGCATGCTCGTATAGCTCGCTCTGCAGAAAATATTTCTGTTGTTCGCGATAGTTTGGCTGAAGAGCCTTCCTTCCACCTCAACTCGTCGTCGTGCCCACCAATCGCACCTCTCACATTCTTCGCTTACAAGGTGCAGTTGAATCAAGGACTAAAGCCTCTTGACTAATACAAGCATCACCAATGGTCAGAATGGTAGCAAGAAATGGCAACAATAATCATCTTCAGTTATGAGGTACATTTTCACATCAGTGGCTTCGTCAATATGCAGAATTAACGCATTGGGGTAAATGATAATCCACGAGTGATTGTGGAAAAACCATATAATTCAACAATAGTATGTTTCCTCTACGTGTATTAATGAAAGTCTTACATTTACACTTTGGTTCGTTGCTGTTACGAAAGCCTTACATTAATACAATGAAATATTTTTACACTGTTTAGTAGCTATAACGATATTTTTACATTTCCTTGTAAAAGGTTTTCGTAACACGAATGAAACCATTTTCGTAATATTAATGAAGTGGTGATACGCAAAATTTGCATCCCATTAATAAAGCTTTCATAACCGAAATGAAACTATTCATGGTATCAACAAAAGAATTGTGAACTAAATATTTTCATTCCCATAACGAAGCGTTTTGCTTTCAGTGTAGCAAACTGCAACTTTCCCACAATACATTTACGCTCATAAGAATTAATATCGTCTCAAATTTGCCAATTTTGTTTACGCTTTCAATCAGATATGTACTTTATTTTTGTATTTTTTATTCTTTTTTTTATACTTTTTATAATTTACGTTTCATATCAAATACTTTGTATATATTTAATGATGTTTGCTTTATTTATCTTGTGCAATTTGCAAATATGTCATCGCTATCGCTTTTTTTTATCAGTATAGAATTTTATTAGACCGTCTTCTAATTACTTATCTTATCATTCAATTTATAAAAAAAAGAATAATCAATGTTTTTTGGTGTTTTATAAACTGTTTACAACAGTACAAATGCTATTTTTATGCCTACAAATTTGTTAACGCTGACTTTCAATGTTGCAAACGTAAAATTGTGTGGGCGGTGCGGCATAAAATTAAATACAATTTGTATCAACTATGTTTCGGTTTCCAAATGGTATTCAATAAATCGAAGTGGAATGAAATAAAGATGAATTTTTATATTGACATTAAATTTACTTTATTCGAGAGGTAATCTTATGACATTATAGTATAAGTATGACTTTTGGTGTAAGACCGCCAAGAATAACACGGGCGTAGTTTAATCCAAAAGCCCAAATTTCGATTGCTTTCTCCAACATTTGTGGCCGTATATCGGCAATAGCGCGGCGAATGTTGTCCTCCAAGTGGTCAATCGTTTTGGGCTTATAGGGGTACTTTAGCGACTTTATATATCCCCACAGCAAATGGTATAGCGGCGATAACTCGCACGATCCTAGAGACCGATTCACGGGTCTGAAACTATGCGGTCTCCAAACGTTTCCTTCAATAAGTCCATTATGATACGTGCTGTGTAACATGTTGCGCTGTCTTGTAGAATACACAGCTCCTGTTCATCATGGTTGTTCAAATTATAAACGAAAAAGCCAGCAATCATAGCTCTTTTACGGTCACTATGGACTGTAACGTTCTAACCAGTATGGTTTTTAAAGATGTACGGACCAATGTTTCCACCAACCCATAAAGCATGCCTAAAAGTCAGTTTTTCTGGATATAACAATATCGCAATATACACTTGAGAATCGTCAGCACTCCTCTTTCCTCCTCCTCATAACCTATCTTCCTAGATCTAATACAATGCACTGCATATGTAAAGCTCATCCTCTGAGTTCTGGTCCAAAGCAAAAAATAAAAATCACTCCATATATGACAGTCTTGTTTTTGTTGACTTATCCATTTAAAATCGGTTTTAAAACTCGGGATCAAAGGAAATCTTATTTCGGATCCATTTACCGAATTTAAGTCTTGCTAGGTAATCGTGTGACTTCAATTTCTGCTCAAATTAGATTTTTAAGCATGCAAACCAATGTCTTTCGGCAAAATATTCCACAAAATGGATGGACACATATTCAATTCCTGTGCATGAAGGGGCACTGACTGATAGGAGTCTTCCTCTATGCTACGCTCTACAGCAGCCATGACTTTTTTTGTATGTACTGCACGACTTCTTTGTAGATGCGTATTATCATTTATAGTAAAAGTGGAGCGAAAAATGTCATAGTTAATCGAATTAATTGCTTTGATAGACAGCTGTCAAATTGATTTACATCAGCACCTGTCTTGACGGCCTAATCTGAAGATTTTTTTGAGCTTTTATTTATTTGCTAACAATAAGTGTTCAAGTCTGAATACTAAATTCGAAAAAATTAACTAAGTCCAGCCAATGCTAGACAAAAAGTTTTATTTTGCGCAATTATATCGTTAAAATCACCTATATAACGCTGTGATGGTGGCAAGGATATCCCATCTTCTCAACCGAGTGTGACCACTAAAATTAAGTATGTTTCGTGCAAGAATGTTTGGGTGAAGTTCCAATTTGCTGATGTACCTTGTCCTGTACCTGCTGATGGACCAACTCCTGGGTGAATTATTCACGGTTCACCAGTACTCTCGCATAGCTAGCTAGGCTATAAGTTTGTAGCCCTATAGACAAAGCCCTTGCTTAAGAGTAAAGGCCTTCTAATCCCTCTTGTATGCAATTTCCCAACAGTCAATAGAAGACAAGGCTCAATGAGTTGGTAGGCCGAAGCCCCATTAAGAGGGTCACCCCTTACCAACTCACCCGTCGCCATCACTTCTGGTTCATTGCTATACAGGTATCTGTTGCAAGACAACAGCACCTCAGGGTGTTGTTAGTTCCTGAAAGCCGGCTTGCACCATAGTTATCAGGAAAACTAATTCTCCTGCCAAGTTAGGCACCTCAACAATGGTCAGCGCTGACATAATCTGCAAGCAGAAATTCCCGTTCTTCCTATTGTAACCCTTGGTACGGGTCTCGGAAGTCCAACACAAGTAAGTACTGCGGTTTCCTAAAGTTTTGTTTGCTACAACAAAGGAGGACTTCTCTATGTCCAACAATACAGAGTGCCCAAGTTTGGTCTATGCCAAGGCAAAACCTGTTCCCCGGCGGGTGCTTTCATGGACAAGTTGACCGTAAAAAATGTAATACTCGATACGTATTTGTAACAGAATCATGATTTACAAAATAAATTTGGAAGCGCTGTTCAGGCGCCGATCTAACCAAACCATAATTTTCGCTTCCTTACATTACACATAACTTAGCCCTCCGAAAACCGATATTGCACCATAGTTATCAGGGAAACTAATTCACCTTCCTCCGAGTTTAGGTTTAGTCAACAGTCAAAACGTTTCAGTCAGCGTAGCCAGGTCAACCATAATCAGAGTCGGAATAATCTGCAAACAAAACTCCATTAGGGCTTTGCCGATCCCCATTCCACCTTGATAAGGGTTTCGGAAGGCGAACACAACATAAGTGATGCGGCTTTCTATAGTTTTATTTGCTATAACAAACGAGGAACTCGACCAGCGTTTAAAAAATTACATTGTTGCCAATTCTTTTGTATATTTTAATGTTTGTTTCAGTATAACTCTGCAATTTGTTGACTACAAGGGGTTCTCTTGTAAAATTATAACAAGTAACGATTACCATTTTCATATCAGCTGACGATATGTATGTAATTGCATTTATATATTGTATACAAAAACATATTTTCATAAAAATAAATCTGATATGCATTAGAAGGTTCTTATGTGCACACTACTTTGCTACTGATGAAAGGAAAACAACTGAATTTTTTGTCAAATCAAGTTAATATATTTGCCAGTTTATCGAATTACAATAATAACATCTCTAGTGGTAAAATGTGTTAATAAATTAGATGATTAAAAGCATAATGGTTTTCGTTATGTGTTATGGTTTTTATGTCCACAAGTCTTCTAAATATCATGAGATAAGACAGTTTTACAAATATTGGCGGCTTAGACACAACTTTATGCTAAGCAGTTCATATTACCTTTCTCTTAGTGTCACAAATTATGAACTTTGACTTAAAAAAGTTGTAAACGTTTAATAAATATGTAGGTCTTTTCGTTGAATAAATTTCTTACACAAATTTTCCTAATCAACTCACTGAACATAAAAATTCAAAACAATCAAGTTCTCTTACTTTACGAGTATACTGCAATATTTATTGATGCCAATTCAAAATGTATTGAATTTCAAATAACTTCATAATATGTAGGCACCCAGCAAAAACTTATATTGCAAAGTAATATGTTGAAATGTTAATAAACATACTCTTCACTACTTCTACTTTTTTTTTTTTTTTTAAACAAACACAAAAACTGCGAAGCTATTTTGCTTGTCTGCAGTAACACCCAGGGTGTGTGGCAGGAATCGAACCTGCGACCTCGAGACTGTTGGTCGAGTACTCTACCAAATCAGCCATCGACATTTTAAGTCATTATTTTAACATGGAGATGTCTTATGGAGATGTTACTTATCATTCTCGTTTACGAATAACTATTCCAAAATGTCATTACAAAAAGTCATTAAGAAGCTAATTGCTTATATGTCCTTGATTTACGAGTTGGTGACGACAAAAACTATCAAAACGGCTGACGATGTTTTCTATAAATGCATAAAATGTAATGGATAATTTTGTATAATACAAAAAGACATGACTTTAAATCATGGTACAAATGCCATTCTTATACATTCTTACAAACAATATCTCTAGAAAAGTACCTTTTTCTGTGATTGTGCCTTTCAAACAGCTCTTTTCGACCATTACTACTTATATTCAATAATTTTCTTAAAAACCATTTCTATAAAAATTATTTATTAACCTCATGTAATTAAGTACGAAACTGGTTTTTATTAGCACTGTGATTTATCATATTAGGATATTATAAATTTATAGTTAATACATTTGCAGCAGGCTGGCAGCGCATATGTAATGTTTACATAACTTTTACGCTGGGTATTCATAATCCTGTAAGTCGTAATGCTAGCAAAATAATCGACACTAATAGTAAAATTGCCAGAGCCGCAAGATATTTAGCTACTACATTTTTCATTTTGTAAAAATTTTTAATCCCGTTTCTATCTCCTTATCAAAGCAAAGTATTATTCAAATTTGTTCATTCAATTTTCATGGCAAATATTGTACGAGTATGGAAAATTGCCAGGTACAACTATTTACGTCCGTACATATGCCAGAGGTATTAAACAAGGTATTAAATACTTAACCAATCATAAGTAATGCAGGCGGTAAATACTATGATATTGAAAAATATGTTCTTAGGTAAGTGCAACACATGACCAAGTTTTCGCCGGGTATATACAACTAGATATGTACATATGTATCCATGTACATATTTTTGGTAGCAATCATGAAATGTACTAACTTTTTCATTGAGGGGCTTCTTTTTTTTAAATCATGGATTAGAATGAGATAATTTGTTGATTTCAACTTATTGGCTCTTAAAGTTGTTAAAGTCTACTCGCAGTATTTTAAATTTAACAGAATAGGAGCAACACCAGGCGCAGGTTACTGTAAGTATTGACTGCATTCTAAATGAGAAATAATTACCGGTATGTTAAAACAGTTAATACTCGTACTAATAAAAATTCTATTTATCATACACAGTGGTGCCCACGACCAAAAGATTATTACGGCAAAATTTTTTCAAAAAGTTACCAAATATGCAAAAAATTGAAAATTAATGTTTTTTTTACTTGACAAACATATACTTTGATTTTAATTTGCATTAAGCTGAAGGTCCATACCACGCGTTAACGCCTTCTAAGCGCCTGCCAAAAAAGTAGAATCAGTGCAATTGTATGAGACAAGTTACACATCACAAAGCATAGACGCGTACGACTCAAAAAGTAGGTTTACTTTCTACTTTTGCACCCGTCATAAGCGTTATAAAAACTGTCAGAAGTTTTTGATAGTCGCAGATCACAACTCATTTTTTCAAAGTTATCGCCAATAATATTATGTTTTTGTGTCAATAAATGCTTTTATTTAAAAAATACTTCAAACACAACAAAAAGCTTAACGCATGAAGAGCGTTGCATGTAACATGAGTTCAGAAAAGTGTAGAACGTAGCGCAGAAAGTTTGAAATGCGTAAAACGGGCAGCGCTTATAACGCGTGGTATGAACCTTCAGCTTTATAATACGAACGATTTTTCCACCCTATAGTTAAAGGCCATGTAACACTATCATACACGATCGTGCGATCTACAAAATAAAGCACGTGTGCTGAAAAAGTACTAAAAATGCAACCGTGCAATAGACTTTTTGACAAATCGTGCGATTTGAAAAATTTTATGAAACTTTTCAAAACATTTTCTGTGCGATCAGTGTGATATATATTGTGAAAAATATAGGAATATTGTTGGTGCCTCAAGAAAAAAATTTTAGTAATGTAAAATTATTATGTTAATAAGAGTTTTTAATTGTTTTATTGTATATATAAATAATTTCAATTATACTTGTGTAATAGTATGGCCTACAACGCCATTTTGAAGCGATTGTTTCTAGTCGGCCAGACTTTTGAAACAGTTTCCTGTGAATGAATCGTACGATCGTGTAGGATAGTGAATCAGGCCCTTAAATAAAGGGTGGTTAAATTTCAAGGGCCGATGTTGGTTTTGAATAAAACACAAACTATTTAGGAAATTATTGTAATTTTATTTTATTGGTATTATTCAATTATGTATGGAATAAAATATCGGCCAAATTGGCGCCGCAACCACGGCAGCACACCTCCATCCGATGGTCCAAATTTTCGATGACCCTGAGGCATAATAAAGGTTCTATGCCGTTAATGTGCCGAATTATCTCATCCTTTAGCTGTTGAATTGTTCCTGGCTTATCGACGTACACCTTTTCTTTCAAATAACCCAAAAAAAAGTCCAACGGTGTCAAATCACATGATCTTGGCGGCCAATTGACATCGCCATTACGTGAGATAACACGGCCATTGAATTTGTTGCGCAAAAGAGCAAGTGTTTCGTTAGCTGTGTGGCAAGTGGCACCGGCCTGCTGAAACCACATATCGTCTACATCCATATCTTCTAATTCGGGCCATAAAAAGTTCGTTATCATCTCACGATAGCGAACACCATTCACAGTAACTGCCTGACCGGCCTCATTTTGGAAAAAATACGGCCCGATGATGCCACCAGTACATAAACCGCACCAAACAGTCACTCTTTGTGGGTGCATTGGTTTTTCGACAGTCACTCTTGGATTCACATTCGCCCAAATGCGGCAATTCTGTTTATTGACGAATCCACTGAGGTGAAAATGTGCCTCATCACTGAAGATATTGATCATCCACTGTTGCCATTTCTTGCCACCATTCTGCCCATTGTTGGATTGTGTATCTCTCCATGGTTCAAATTGAGTAAGTCTGAAATATAGAAATGTCAAATAAAATTCGGAAAAAAACTTGGCGTTTAGGTGTGGTTCACATTCAACATCGGCCCTTGAAATTTAACCACCCGATAGTGTTATAAATAAAAGCAAGAAACAAGGTGTGGCTCACATTCAACATCAGGCCTATATACATATATAGATGAGAGTGATAATATAATATGGTTGTCATGCTAATATTTTTACAATTTTTACCAAACATATGGTTACATGATATAATATGGTTCTTGGTTGTACTTAGTTTAGCAAAGAACATTTCAGACTGAAACCATGTTATTTGATTGCCTTCAACCATTGTAGGTTGCCCTTAGAATATCGTCATCTCAGCCATATTATACTTTGTACGTGTAGAAAAAACTTCGTGTAGACTAGAAAAATTTAAACAAAGATTATTAATTAGTTGCTCCTTAAGCTTTATTGAAGTAAGGGCTTACTGCGTACTTTTTGAAAACTTTATACTTCGTTTTTTACTGCTACTTAAGCAAGCGTATAACTATGATTGTATGTATGTGGCCATCACTGAACTAAAGTCATTAAGAATTTTACAACGACTGCTTTTTTGTGGCGTTCATACTTGTTTTAATTTGTAAAGATGTGAAATAAATACACTTTGTTTTTTGACGGACGGGTATTCTTTTGAGTTTATCACATGTCTTATATATGTAAATTGTAAAAAAGGCGGCAAAGTTGTAAGCTCTTTTTTGATGAAAGCCCTTTTTGATGTAAAATCACCCTTTCTAGCGGTTTCAAAAGCTTTGAGTAAAGTAGTAATTTGGCATCGCTATAAATTATCGCTCCTCTCTCTCTCTCTCTTGATGCTCATTATAACTCTCACTCCCTGTTTAACTACAATCTACAATATTTTTATTTGTTTTGTTTATTTTTTCTAAAAAATAATAATAACTGCGCACTCAAGGTATGTACAATAAGTTCGACTCAAAATTTTTTTAGTAACGAAATGGCTTTCGGCCGCAACGGATTGGAAAAACTTAAACTTGAAAAGAAAATCGTTAAACGATAAAAACGTTATTGAAAAGAATTTGTGCAAATGATGATTGTTTTTTGTTTTATACATTTATATTTGAAAAGAAGAATTGTTGAATAAAAGAAATAAAATTAACGCCCTCATGAGGTGAAAAAAGAGCTTAAATGAAATTTACGGAAAACCAGTTTAAAATTGCGTTGTTAAGAAGACTACATTTGCATTTAACAGATACCAGAAATAAATCTGGAGATTTTCTAAAATAAAAGGGGAAATTTGTTATAAAGATAGGCAGTTCTAACTGCAAAATCAAAACTGTGTTAAGATTAAAAGTGTAATTGAATAATTTTTGTGAAGTGTTAAAAGAAAAAATCTGCTGAAAAAATTTCTATGCACAAAAAGAAAAAGAAGTTTAGGAGAAGAAAAAAAAAGTTCGTGTATGTGTAAAAATACTCTGCCGGCATTCGTATTTGTACGTTAACTTCATCATCGTAGAGAAAAAATCAATTTTTGTTACGATTTGTAATTTTCTTTAGAGTAGAGGCATGTTTTATTGATTAAGGTGTGAGTTTTGAATAAAACGTGGAGTAAATGCTAGACGACAATGGATAATACGAATGAGGAAGACCCACCGCCCAGAGGGGTGGTTGCAGCTGAAACTTCTCAAAGACCTATACCGGCAGTGCGCAAACGCCGTTTAGTGCAAACAGCTGTTGAATCGTCATCATTGATGGCGGATGATACTCAGTCATATGTTGACCAAGGCCAAAAGCCAAAGGAATTTGTGCCAATTCAAGATAACAGCAGCCAAGAGCTGAGGTATGATGAGTCGTCTGTACAAGAAACCTCTACTATATATCGCACGGTAACGAAATCCATAAAGACAACTTCCACGAGTTCACACGAATTCGTAATGGAAGATTATGATATAAATACTCCAAGTACGCCATCACGCTTAAAGCAGAAAATAGCTGTATACGAAAAGGCTTGGCATTCTGGCGAGGGAGATAGGAAAATAACAAGCGATCAAACGAGCCAGGAAGGTGGTATCTTGAAATCTTCTGACTCTCAGGATACTACTGCAGACATTGACATAAGTATTGATTCAGACAATCCTTTTGATATAGATGTTTATGAAATCGAAAAACGTTTAAGAGAAGAACGTAAGCGTGGCTTGGCCGAAGCTGAGGCTGCCAAATTGGCCTTTCAGCAGGTCCAACTGAAAGCGGTACCTCAATCTCCGGCCCGTAAAGTGGAAATACATGAAGAACATATGGCTAGTCCTTTTAATGTCACTCTTAAAACAACTAGTAAAATATCGCCTGGAGCTGTTTCAGGACGCATTGAACTAGAAGAACATTCCCCTAAAAGTCCCTTTAATGTAACATTACGCACAACTCAGCGTTACCGGCGAAATCCTCCGACCCCGGAAGAAATATCTGGCTCATCGCCATTTAATGTAACTTTGCGTACAACAAATAGAACAGCCTCCTTACCCCATTCCAAAGCCATGGATGGCAAAACGGCTTCTGCTCGCTTCCTAGAAGGCGAAAAGACTGTTAGAGAAATCATAGCGGCTGATGGGGTAAAAACCATAGTGACCTCTTCAATGACCAGTGATGGCCGCAAACATGAAGAGAAAATCTTTCGTCATGGTGAAGGTTATTTTTCACCACGTGAATCTCCTCAACGAGAAATGAGATCCTCAACTCCAAGCCGTGCTGTAGACTTGACCGCAGGTGGTCCTAGAATTTTAATAAAATTAGAAAAGGAAGACGACCTCTTGCCTGATGATGATGTGTTCAGCACAGACGAATCCTTTGACACAACTGACTATAAAGTTACCAGTGAACGTCATTATAGAAAAACTGCTAGTGGCGAAATCGTTACTTTAGAAACACCCCCCAACATTGACATAATTGTTGGTACAACTAGCAACCACCCCAAACGCAGTACGGTATGCCTGGAAACCAAACATGAACAAACACCATGGAAAACGCAACAACAACACTATAGCAAAACCAACTCCGACCCCTACTCCACCTCCTCTGTCGATTATACTACCAAGACTACCACAAAAATAACAACAACGTCGTTCCATAAAGAATGTGAATCATTAGAAAGTGTTGAAACTCCTTGTAAAAATATCAGTATTTCGAAAACGATACAAACGCGAGGTTCTACGTCTGCAGAAGAACCGCAAAGATTTGTAACAAAACATATAATATCTTCCTCTTCGTCGGCCACCCCATCGCCAACGGTAACGTCTAGAATTGGCAAATCTATAACGAAAACAACTTCAACGCACAAATCCTCAAAATTAGAAACGGAAACGTACGACTCGGACCATGAATCCTTGAAGAAACGTCTTGAAATAGTGGGTTATGGTCGTGAAGGTCTCGGTCGCGGTACCGGTGATTTCACACATTTAACCGATAAAAATTCGGCAAATCGCGAAGTGATAAGTGACGACTCAGATACTGAAGGTGCTGCTGCCAGCAGCATTGTTATTGTTCCAACCGGTTCACAAAAACTACATTCCTCTGTACCAAGTGCAAGTGTAAACCCAACGACTGTCGGTGCTCACTTAGGTGAAGCTGACCTTAGCAGTGCTTTGCACAAGTCTCTGACTACGCCTCAGACACAACAACACCAAAGCGCTGCAGCTTCAAACGAATACCAAGAAATCCAATCCACAATGGCAGCAATACAATTTGCTCGCAGCAACTCTCAATATGATACGCACATCAAGGAGAAAAGAGGTAACAACTTCAGACCAATGAATATTGAAATTTGCTTTTAACACACATTTTCCAAAAATAAAATATTTTTAGAGGGTTGAAGTTCTTGTTGTTTCCTGTGTACGAGTGTTGTTAATTCATTTACAGGTTACAACTTGATCGATATTTTACGCAGTTCAAAGTACGTTTTACTTCTCCTTTCTGCTGCTGGAGTGGCTGTAAAATTATACATACATACATACTCGTACATGTGTATAAAAGAATATAAAATCACACAAATAAATGACATCATTTTACTGTTTTTTTTTTAAATTTTGATATACAAACTTACTGAATATTTTGTTAAATTTTATGGGGCTGTGAATTTTTATACTATTGTTGTTTTTATTTTATGTGCTTGATGCCGGTGTGAGATAATAACAACAAACAATCCTCTCATATGCATAGGTATATGTTATGTATGTAAATATTTTTTATTTAATAAAGTGTTTAAATTGTTTTTCTTAAATTCTTTTTTCGATTTGTTTAGATTGTTGTTGTGTTTAATTTGCTTTTACTTGTGCTGATGGTCTTTTCAAAAGTCAGCCAGTTATTCAATGAAAACAATTTATTTAACATTTATTTTTAGTACAAACGAGGGTGGTTTCAGAATTTTCGTTCGTTGGCAGAAAACAACATGAAACAAATAAATTACGATTCACGCAATGAAAGCCTTACAACGCAACCTAAATTAGGACGTAAAGCGCAACGTAATTTAACGCTTTAATTTCGTGCTGTAGTAAACGACTTAAGTAATAGCGTTAACGTCGTTGGGTCACGAACAAAGTTGTCCACTAACCTGTGGCTGTATTCTGTAACTCTCGTCACGGGAAACTTTTCGACTGAAACGTGTGAAATGAAACAAAGTATGAAACAACAGCTGCTTTTCTCACTAAACTGTAGCTATAACTTTTTTTTGGTGAGTAATAGCTGTCACGTAAGGGGCCGATAGCCCCAGTTGCTAGTGCTTTACTCTCTATAGTTTATTGTAATTTAAATTATAATAAATTTGTAAATAAATAAATAAATAACTTTTTTTTGGTGAGTAATAGCTGTCACGTAAGGAAATTACTCGCCATTTTAAAGAAAACTGTGTCTGTAAAACTTTTGCGAAAAAATTTCCCGCATTCAACTGTCATTATTTCTCGCAAATAAAAAGGCTGTGAGATAGTATTTCAAATAACAATAATCACCATTAAATGAATAATAATGCTGAAAAATTAAGTATTTTGTTGTTATGTTAAGTTTGATATACATATATATTTACACAGTTTAGAATGATTTTTTTTTTATTTTAACTTTTTAATTAATTTTTATACCCTTCATACAATAAGTTTTAAGGGAATACTTATATAAGTTTGAAATTTCTACAATTTTAATTTCCAACCCGACAAAGTATATTGTAATACTTTTATAATGTTTTTTTTTCAGAATTCACAAATTGCAATTGTTTTTTAATTTTACAAAATTTTGTGCATAAGTATGTAAATAAAATGTAAATATTAGAGCCATACCATACATTTTCTAGAATAGCCGGCGGTTATAATATGACGCCGTTGAACAAAATTTCTTAACTTTAGTAATTTTTGGTCGGCGGCGGTACTAATTGTGGCTGGCGCTTTCAAAAAAATTGCATGTCGGCTTCGTTTTATATTTTCAGACATTTCTAACGTAACGACGTAATCACTTTGGATAGTTTTCGACATGAGTTACAGACGCAGTTTTTTCTCACTTTTCGAGAAACAATGGAATAATTTGTTTCACAAGTTTTCGACGCGAGAACTTTTCGCCAAAGTTACAGAACACAGCCACTGGTTTAATAAAAATCAGTAAATAGAAATAATAAATACTGATAAAGTCGTTAAGTAGGTATGAAAACACCTAAACAGTGATTACTATTTGCCGCAATAAATGAGTAATATTTGTTTTGAAGCTGAGTTTACTGAGAGAGCAAAATTTACTCTCCTACGCTCTCTCAATATTGTATTTTCTTCAGTGTTGCCAATTTAGCGTCTTTCGCGCTAGATTTAGCGCGAAAGGCGCGATTTTCCTCAAATCCTCGTTTTTTGGCTTCAGCGTGTTTTTCAAAAAACCGCCTTTTGTACAATCACTTTTATTTGCTTCTTTTAAAAATTTTTATAGTAGCATTTTTTTTCATAACCGTTCCAAGTAAACTTCTGGAATAAAATTCATAAAAAAAGATATAAAAATTGTACAAATTTGACATTGTGACATTTTATTACAGATTTATCAATTATTTTAATTATTTCGCCAAATGGTGTCATTCTACTTGTTTTTTCAAAATTACAAGTCTATTTGGGTTTGTTTTCAGGCTGAACAGCACGTATAAAAATATAGAAGGGCATGGGAGTCAGATCCGTTATTTAAAAAATGGATAAGACCTTTGAAAAATTATGAAACTAAAGTTTTATGCATCTACTGCAAATGTCAACTAGAAGCAAAACGATGCAACCTTTTTACGCATACAAATACAACCAAACATCAGAAGGCTTTGAAACCTTTCAGCGAAAGTCAATTGCGACACACCAATTTTTTTCCAATGAATGTATGTATCTGTAGAACAGAAAAGCCAGGCAATGATAGCTCTCTATGTAGCTGCCCATAGTTCACTTTTGTCCATTCATAAAATTATCGTCCTTTGTTATTAATTTAATAAGTTTTCGCTTTTCGAATGCGGAAGTGGAAAGATCTTTTAGTGCGATGAACCATTTTAAATCCATAATTAGAAACAGAATGTCATTTAATACTGTAAATTCATTAATTCATATAAAATATGGCCTTAGGATAGCAAACTCTTGCTGTGAAAATTATAACATTCCATCTAATGTAACTGCGAAGATAAAGAATAAAAATACTTGCAAGAATTCGAAATATTATATTAAAACAGTTTTATGGTCAGAAGATAAGCATGACTGTATGAATGTAAATGTTATATATTTTTAAAAATGAACAATTTTAGAATAATTTTGTTTTTTTTTTTATTTTACGTTTTCTTTTAAGGTTTTGTTGATATTAATATTGGTCATAACCTTATTTTCTTATAGAATTACTTTACTTTCCGTTTTCATGAATCTTGGCAATTTTATTTTATTATAAAATAACATACATACTGTACTACTTAATATTTTACAGAAAATGTTTCTTGAAAATGATTATTGGTATATAAATTATTGTTTTATTAATAACTGTATTAATAAAACATTTATCTTTTTGAATTTTCAATAATTTATTTAGATTGTTGGGATATAAAGTTGAATGTTTGAGAATATCTTTCAAAAATTTCCGTAGTCTACTGATGATTAGAGTAGCTCCTACGAAATGTCGACACATATACAGCTGTGAAACATAGAAAACAAGCTGCTTATAATTTTTTGGTTGGTATCAATGTAAAAGCTAATATACTGAATAAAACTCAATTACCAGAAGAATTAAATTATTTAAAATAAAATTTTCTCACATGTATGAACAAACACCGCTTTCACACATGAAAAGTTTACTTTGCAAAGTCTTGAGTTTGTTGGTGGCAGGGGAAAAGAGAGTGGCTCTCTTACACTCTTTATTTTCGCTTGCCACCACCAAACTCAAGACTTTGCAAAGTAAACTTTCCGTGTGTGAAAGCCGTGAAACTTTTGAAGGAAACGTTGGACCGCTTACCTGAAAACATGAAGTTATTTAATGTTTTAAACAAATTTTCAATAACAAAATGCGGTAATCCGCTAATCCAAGCAAAGTTTTCCGTGATTTATGATTCGTTAAAATCCCGAGAATCTGGTAGTCATAGATTTATATTCGTACAAAATAGCTAATTGTTAAAAAACACGAAGATAGCGCAACAAAGGTATTTTTTTTGCTTAGAAAAAGGCGATGCCTTCAATAATTTGTGAGTTTTTAAATTCGTTTTATATAAAAAATATACTATTATTGCATAAATAAGTAAAAGGTCAGTTTCTTACTGGGTTCATAGTAAAATAGTTACAAAATATGAGTTACTCGTATAAAATCTACAGCAGCTTAGCTGGCCGGTTTCAAATCACGAGATTACTAAAATTTTTATGCGTAGCACACCATTTCAGTGATATGAAATCACTTTTGTGATTTCCAGAACATGTGTGGGCACTTTTAAGCAAACCTAAGCCGAAGTAATAAGACTTGTGCTGTTTGTGACAAACAGTGCTGCCAAATCGGAAGCGTTTTCAGATGCCAAAAAGTTTTTTTTTCTAAGCAAACGAATTTTGGCAAAATTTCTAGCTTACATAGTTATGTTTTTTAAATCAATTAGAACTAAGAACATATGTGTTTTTGGTAATGATTTGCAAAAAAAAAAAACGTTTTTTTTATAAAATAATTTTTTTTTTTTTTGTAAAAATAAGAAAATGTAATGAAAATCTCTGTAAGGATTTCAGTGTGTAACTTGTGATTAACATAACCAGAAAATCGTATAAATTTCCTTGCTCTCCGTAAAATTCTCTGCATTATTCTTTTTGCCACAAAAACATAGTGCTGCCAAATCCTGAAAATCAATATATTCTCTTGTCTTAAATATTGTATAAATGTTGTATTTTCGTGCTAAAAAATAGGTGTACTTTCATAAAATTTTATATAAATTACACTGGCTTACAGCCAAAAAATACCAAGAACGCCACATACCTAGATAATTTAATTCGGACCTCCTGAACACGAAAAACACTATAATTTATTTTTTCTAAGCACCGTTTTTTAGATAACGGTACTTTTTTGTTTTTCCGTGTATGGTCCCACTCAACCTCTTGTGGAGCCCAACCAAAAACTCCGATCGAGATAAATTGCATATCGTTGGAAAGGTAATTGAATGCCTTTTCGATATAATGCGAATTTTTATCGGACCAGAAATGGCTGAGTTATGGCACGTCAAAATTTGCCTATTTTTTACGTTTATTTCAAAATTTTTAATTTTTATTTCCTTTTTTTCTACGTTGTAGTAAATAGCTCGAAATACTAGATAAAGGTACTTACAAAAGTAACGATATCTAAAAAACGGTAGTTAGAAAAAAAATTACAGCGTTTTTCGTGTTCAGGAGGTCCGAATTAACTTATCTAGGCATGTGGCATTCTTGGTATTTTTCTAAATTTAAAATTTGTAAATTATTTAATTTAATCAATTGGGTTCATCATTTTCGTCATACAGAATTTCTCTAATTTCATATAGAACTCATTTTATTTATTTCCTTTTTTTATAAGTAACAATCAAGAGGAAATTAAATAAAAAGTTGCATTTTGCACACAGAAAACTAATTTTAATTTATAATATATAAATTCATTTTTCATTCATTGTTCCATAAGAATTTAATCACACAAACGTTTTATTTATTTTGTTAAAAAAAATGGCTTTCTCATACATCTTCTACATTGTTTATTTTTTCTCAGCGTGTTAATTATAGAACAACCCTCGCAGCTTACTATAAACTCAATTATTCTGTTGATAATGAAATTAATTTAACAAACTAATGACTTAAATTATTGTTTCATCGTCTATAAACGCTGCTTAATAGACAGATAGTTGATTATTTAGAGGTCTCTCAAAAGTAATAAATATTTAACTGTAGTTCAAATAATTCTTTCTATTAATGCGGTGATCTCACTAAACGTGTGATGCAACCGGTCAGACAATAAAAAAATGTATATTTGTTTTTAATGTAGAAAAAAATTCAACTTTCAGTTTAAATATTTTAAGCATTAGCAAATTAAATAAAAAATACATTAAAATATTGTTATAGCTTTATATAATTTTTTATTTTTTTTTGTGCTTATAATTACTCTGTTCTGATCTCTCGCTCTCTTTTTCTAACAACTGCTAAATATTCTGGTTATAACTGATGCTTTTGGGATTTAAGTATGTGTTTTTATTATTATTATTTTTCAAATTAACGTTAAGATGATAAATTTATTTTTCAAGTTATTACGAACTTTCCTTAAAAATTAATTTCCTAATAATAAAAAAATAATTGTATAAAAAAGTAACTTATAAAGTATTTCGAAAAAGATGTGTTTTAAAAATAACACTTGAAAACGTAGTATTTTTAAAGCAGAAACTTTTATACAAAATACGTTTTGAACAAAGTAACTTAAACAAGCACTTGCTTCGTAAGTGTATTTGAAAAAAATATACAGCCATGTCACAGAGTTTAATTCCGTTTAGAAACGGAATTGAAACCGTTTTTTGGGTATCAAATTTAAAGTACCTTTTCAAAGGGTCCCTTTTACCTATCAAGAAGTACTTTTTAAAAAGGTACGTTTTAACAAAATATCTTTGAAAAAGGTAATAAACTGCCTTTTTAAAATGTACCTTTTAAAAAAGTACATTTTAAACAAGTACCTTTTAAAAAATTACCTTCTAAAAAGTACCTTTTAAAATAGTACTTTTTAAAAAGGTAGCTGTTAAAAAAGTATCTTTAAAAAAGTGCCTTTAAAAAGGTACCAAGTAAGTACCTTTCACAAAGCACCTTTTTAAAAGTACTTTCAAAAAGTCCCTATTAAAAAAGTGCCTTCTGAAAAAGTACTTTGAAAAAAATACCTAGTAAAAACTACCTTTTAAAAAGTACTTTTTACAAAGCACCGTTTTAAAAGTACTTTCAAAAATTTTCCTATTAAAAAAGAATCTTTTAAATAAGTATCTATGAAAAAAGTACCTTTTAAAAAGTACCTTCTAAAAAAACACCTTTTAGAAAAGTACCTTTTAAAGAAGTACATTTTAAAAAAGAACCTTTTAAAGAAGTACCTTTTAAAAAAGTACTTTTAAAAAAGTACATTTTGAAAAAGTACCTTTTTAAAACGTATCTTTTAAAAAATTACCTCATAGTTTCCAAGCTATGGACCTCAGAAGTTTTAATACATATACAGGAAATTGTGATTTTTACTACATTTAGGAAGTTATTTAGACAAATTTGTATCATTTGAAAGCCTTCCAATTAGGGTTTTTTTTTCTTTTTTGGATATGCAAAGTGTTTTTAGTCCTTTAAGAAAAATGAAAAATTTTCAAAAATGTGAAGGCTTTTTATAAGGTATAAACAAATTTTTATTGCAGAAAAACTGTAGTCACCGAAGCCTCTGTTTGTTATAACATAGAGGAGAAAATCGCCCCACACGGCCGGGTGCCTCGATGACCGATTTGGTAGAGTACTCGACCAACAGTCTCGAGTTCGCAGGTTTGATTCCTACTGCAGACAAGCAAGAAAGATTCGCAGTTTTTGTGTTTGTTTCTAAAAAGAGAAAATAAAGCCGGCTACGCGAAGAAGTTAATCAATTCGGTGTATTTAAGAAGATTTTAATCACACTTTCGTTTTCATAAAAAATTATAATATTTATACTCGTATAGTAACCTTTAGCATATTTATCTAAAATTTATTAAAAACTGTATTATTACTTAAGGAATTAAAAAATTCTTGCATAATATAATATATGTATCTATTCAAAAGCTTTCGAATGATATCAATTTTATATAAATATTTTAAGAACTTTAGTGTAAAATCGCAATTTTATGTTCACTTCCATAACTCGGAAACTAAACGCTTTTACCAATTTTTTCAGTTAAAATTTTCTTATTATTCTTATTTTCTATCGCCCTATATATTTTTTTCAATTTGGAAGACTGTGCGTAAACTGGACTTGTTCCAAAAATATTAATATTTATAGGAAATTAATATTATTAAAAGTAATAAGGTGTTTATGGGACACGTTTGAGTGATACGTCTAGAAAATTTGTATGAAATATACTCAATATTTTGAGTTTAACATTAAATTATGTTAAAAACGATAATACGCATTTTGCGGCAACAATACAAAGTGTTATAGAGTGCATACTAATGTTGCTATAACAATATGAAGAATGGCATTTTATATACTCCCGCGCATACGAGGGCGGTTCGGAAACTTCTTAGCTATAAATGAAAGAGAATAGTTAGTTTTACACAAATATTTTTATTTTTCAATATAATCTTCTGAAACTTCCATACACTTAGTCCAACGCTTTGCTAGCAATTCTATCCCTTGATTAAAATAGTTTCCCTCAAGGTCTTCAAAATAGTGGTTTACAACTGTAACTGCATCTTCATTTGAGGTAAAACGCTTGCCAGCAAGGCATTTTTTTTAGATTTGGGAGCAGGTAAAAGTCACTGGGAGCTAAATCAGTCAAGTCAAGCAACTCGTACTTTAACTCGTTGATTTTAGCCATTGTTAAACCATTCTTGTGCGCTGGTGCGTTGTCTTGATGAAAAATTATATTTTTGTGTTGTAAGCCAGGACGTTTTTCTCGAATTTGTACATTTAACTGATCCAAGAGGTTGCAATAATACTCTGAATTTATTGTTTTACCCTTTTGCAGATAGTCAATCAATAAAATAACTTTGAAGTCCCAAAAAACCGTTTCCATAACCTTATCAGCCGATTGAATTGGTTTTGCCTTCTTTGCAACTTCAGTCCATTGTTTGGATTGTTCTTTTGTCTCTGGAGTATAGTGGTAGACCCATGTTTCATCAACAGTTATGAAACGACGCTTAAAATTCATTTGATTTCGCTTAAAACGATCCAAACAAGCTTGAGAAATGTTCATTCTTATGCGTTTTTGGTCGACTGTTAACAAATGCGGCACCCATCTTGCAGAAAGCTTTTTCATCTGTAGTTCTTCATGCAAAATTAAATGGACTCGATCATTTGAGATGCTCACGATATTAGCTATTTCACGCACTTTTATTAGTCGATCATATAATACCATATCATGCACTTTTTCTACAATTTATGTTGTTGTTGCTGGTTTTGGACGTCCACTACGTGGTTCATCTTCAATGCTTGCATGACCACATTTAAATTCCGTAACCCAATTTTTTACTGTTGCATATGAAAGAGCAATTTCACCTAACACATTCATCATATCATTATGAATTCCTTGTGTTGTTTCATGTAAATATTTAATGACACCACGCATTTCTAATTTTTCCATTTTAAAAAAATCGCGGATGCGTCTTTTGTGAACACCTGTTTCTACATGAAGGAGTTACCAGATCGAAACAAAATTTTACATGTGTTCATAACAAAGATGGAAGTTTCCAAAACACGTAACTTTTTTCTGTTTATACCGCGCTTTTTGTGCTAGGCTAAGAAGCTTCCGAACCAACTAGTAACTAGGAAATTCACATTTTTTCTGTTTATACCGCGCTTTTTGTGCTAGGCTAAGAAGCTTCCGAACCAACTAGTAACTAGGAAATTCACATTTTGGCGGCCGCTGTTTTATATCGTAAAAGCTTCTTGGGGATCAGTTAGTTTTATTGAAATTTTTTGTTAAAATTTTCCAATTCAAGATTAAGTTCTATACATACGAATGTCAGGTAGTCTCTGGTTAAAGTAAAAAATTTCATTATTTTACTTTAAAAGCATATTTCCATTTGATTGTACATACAAGTACAACTAAGTATATGTGTGCAGGAACCAAATTATAGTAAATCAATATTTTCGTTTAAGTAACTGACATACGGTTTCAAGCTCCCAAATGTAAAATACTCATATTGTTTTTAGTTAAGGATTATATTTCATTTTAATCAAAAGTATTTTGAAAAGATATGCGGTTTCATGTTTAAAAACACATTTCTGATAACAAACACGTTGGACTTTAGCGTTAAATGAATCTTGTTTTAGAACACCATTTAAAAAAAGCCTACAAAATAAATAAAGGCGATTTACTCAGTTAATCCTTTAAAAGAGAATATTTTACCAAAAAGTGACGTGATCAGGCCGGCCCACCAACACAAAAACCATTTTCTGAATTTTATTTTCATGTTAAAGCAACGTTAATACAAAAAAAAAAATAAAATAAAGAGGAAAGAATAAAAATGGCATTAAATTCAAAAGAAGGCCAAGTAAATCAAGCCGCACCCTTGTTGTCTACCTCATGGATTTGGGTTATGACTTGTGTTCACTTGACAATAGAATAAAAAATAAAAAAATAAAAATAACAACAAAAAACATAAATAAAACGCAAGCTCTGGGAATAAATTAAAACAGCCAGGCAGCCTTTCGTGTTTAATTCATTCTAAATGTTATATTTATCAAACGATTTCATGCATTCAATACCTTTTATTGACACAAAGTTTGTTTAAATCGTTAAATTGAATACAATGTGTAAATATTAAAATAAAAGCAAAACATTTCACTAAAAAAAATTTATAAAGTTAAATCCTTCATATTGGAAATAAACTAATAATTTTATTTTTGTAAAATGAATATAATAAATATATAAAAAAATTATATCGGTTTTAATGAGCTTGTTTGCTGCTTAAAGGCTCAAGTATGTATAAGGTGTTTTCTTTAGAGTTACATAAGTTTAAAACATATTTAATCAAAGAAATATATTTTTAATATCAGTAATCCAACTTTGTTGATTAGAAAATTGGTGACACTGGTTTCAATATAAGGTGATAAGGCCGCCTCTAGTACCGCGTACAACGTGCACACCGGCATAGAAGTTTTCACGTTTTTTTTCGCAGCATTTGCGGTTGCATTTCACCAACAATTCTTCGAATGTTGATTTTCAGATGTTAAATTGTTTCTTCCCGGGCAGCAGGTTGTGAATCTAACGTATTCCTAACTTGGGCGCTTTGTCTTCTGTGGTATGGGGACTCCTCATTTGCTGTAGATACTAAAACTTTAGGAATTACCAGCATGTCCTAGATTGTGTTAAGCACTCTGAAAATCCTCATAAAGAGTTAATAGGCAAAACAGGGGTTAGCATGCCCCCAAAATGATCTGTTTTATAACCATCGTAGTACTGATCGTGATTGAGGTACCTGCATCTTGGCCAAAAACTTCTGATTCTAGCTTAGATCTAAGATCGCAGGTAGAACTTATTAGTATTATCTGATAATTATGGTCCATAGCCAATTTTCAGGGAACAAATTGTAGTCCCCGGAGTCCAAATAAGAAGCAGGTATTGCCTTGACATATGCTTAATCAGGGCATTTTTCTTTCAGGGTGAAGGGCCCCTCATTTGTTGAAGTTCAGCACTACTTAGGCTGTTTTCAGACTTCCGAAAATTCCCGTTAAGAGTTAGGTGGCAAAATAAGAATTAGCACGCCGCCGGAATATTATGTTTTATAGACCATCCTAGTGCTGATCGTGGTCGAGGTACCTGCAACTTAGTTTAAAAGTTCCGGCTTAGATCTAAAATCGCAGGTAGAAGATAATATTATTCCCTGACCAATCTTCGGAGCCCATTTTTAGGCTTACCGTATGTCTAACTAGTCCACTTTACTCTCTGAGGTGTAGAGACGTAAGGGTGCTCATTTGTTGAAGTATATAGAACTTTGAGAAGTCATCCTGACTTAAGTATTTTGACGCTCCCCCGAGGTTAACTATCTGAATAGGGATCAGAACGCCTCGAGGAGATCCTTTTTTACTATCCATTTTAGTGCTGGTCGTTTGATTAGGGCGCCTGCATCTTGGCTGAAACGTTCTGCCTATGGCTTAAACCCAAAATTACGGAGAGTTATTAGTATTCCCTTATGATTATGGTATATAATTACATAGAATCCCTAAGTTGCTGTCGTCTTGCAATAGATATCTGTAAAGTACGGAAGCAGTGGTAAGGCGGGTGAGTTAGGTAAAGTTTGATGCTCCTATGTACGTCGGGCGACCAATTCATGAAGTCTTCTTTATTTGACGTTCTGGGGAATAGAATACACGAGAGTTTAGAGGGCCCGAGATCTTCTGCAAGGGTTTGTGCTCATGGCTACAAACATATGGCCAAAAGTAATTACCTGTATGGTCCTTGTAACTCAATGAGAACGCTGATTGGTTTGGCCGTGAACTAGTTCAGTTCACGGAATTGTTCCAACACCACATTAGTACATGATCGTAGCCCAATTACATTTGTCCGTTCAATTGTTGCTGCTCAGATTTTTTTTTTCGTTTTCAATGAAGTTATTCACTAAATCAGTTACTAAATTGTTTGAATCCGGAACTGTAAAGAATTTTGTGGTTTCAAATAAATTTTTAGTAAAAAAGGTTGTTAAATGAAAGCAGCTGTGAAAAAATCCATTATTATTTTTATACACATTGCTTATTTATTAAAAGAACGGCATAACTCAAAAAAGCTTGTTTCGAGAAAAACACATTTTAAATTTTTAGTTTCCATACACGTCCTAGAAATTTTATTTAGGAAATATCTTCTAAAGGAGGCAGTTTAAAAGTCTTTTGAACGATTTTCTGACACATTATAAAGGATAGTACTGTTCACAATTTTGTATTGCTATTAGTTATGACATTGTTTGAGCAAATGTGCGATATGTAAGTAGATATAAGCTGAAAGTATACTATATAAAGCAACATTTTAGAAATTTTGTGCAAGAGTAGAAAAACTAATGCAACATATTGAAGAAGGCTTGTTGAATTATCAAAAATTTTTATTGAGAAAAAAAAATTACTCGCAATTTCCACTTTGCAAGTCTTATTGGCTGATCTGATTAATTGTTAGAAAAGTTAATCAGCTCAGCTTAAGAGACTTACTTACTGGAAACTGCGAGTTGTTATGTTTCCTGACAACAACTTTGTTGATTTTATTTTTACGATGTAGTCAAGTGACCGTATATAGAAAAAAATCATAGAGATTAAATCACGCGATCTTGGTAGCTAATTAATTGGACAATTTCATCAGATGTCTCTTTCATTAAAAGTTTCTTTGAATAAATCAAGCCCAGACTGTGTGGCCTGTGGCTTCAAATAGTAGGAACCACACGCCAGCAAAAGTAGTGTCACCTATTTGACAAACAAATTTCTAATCATGTCTCTAAACTGTTCACCCCTGACAGTAACATTGCAACAAACCTAATTTGCAGATTGGCGAAAGCACCAATCTGAAGGTCTGCTTATTTACACACGTTCCCATTCAATAAAAAATGCAAAACTAAATTTTGAATGGAAACTCAATGGCAGTATCAATTAACGAAATGAGCCATTATTTTGATGAAAAATTCAAACATTTTCAAACGAAATTTCAAACCAAGCTAAACAAAAAGTTGCATATCAGCTGTTAAATGGGTTACCAAATAAACCAGTGCTGCCTACTCACAGTTGTATAGCTCTAAAAAACACTTAACACATTTTTCGTTACTGGAGTATTAAAAAGAATTTATTTAGTAACACGATCGCTTAATAAAATCCTTTAAATCATTCATTAAGTTTCCATTTTACATGATATCAATTAAATAATTTTATTAATGGATTTTTTTCTGTGGTTGCTATACTGTTCGTTAATTGCTGTTTGCCTTTAAATGCATAAAAATAAAAAATTTGCATGTGATTGTAAGTGGTGTAGTAGTTTAATATCCAAAAAACAAAACAGCAAATAAATTATTAAAGACAATTGGATAAAATATTTATCTGCAGCTATTTTTCGGTCTGCCTTCAATTCAATTAGACCATTTAAACGGTTAAAATAGCGATATTGCATGTTAAACTATATACAATAGACTTGAATTTATTTAAATTTAAGTCTAATTCAATTTATACAAATATTTAATGCATTGAAATAAGAAATTGTATAACGAAAAACTGCTTGAAATTTATTACAATATTAAATAAAAATTTATTTCACATAAATATATATCAGAGAACTGCAATGAGTATGTTCCAGCCGTCTTAAGCGCCATAGACACCCACATACAAAACTAGTTTACCAAATTCATGCATATAATACCATAGTAAAATTTGATTTGATTTAGCACAGTGATACATCAAATTCATTTAATCAAACTTAAATTTAAAGTTGTTTACAAAACGAAAGAAAGAAATAAATATTTTGTCAGAGTATTTTTCTATTTTCTAAACACGCGCTTGTATGTATTGTAAAAACAATCGTATTTTAATTGGAATTGTTAACAAGTATCAGTTAATTCTAATTTAAAATTATTTCTTCCATTTTGTATTTAAGCACCGTTGTAAAAACAGCTGCCATAATCACACAAAAATGGTATTCGAAGTACTTACGCATACACAAATCAAACTAGCTTCAAATATCGGACGCGACGTAATAAATATCTAAACTTGAACTAAAACCCGATGTACAAATGTACAAAAACCAAAAATCTAATTTAAAATTATAAAAGGTTAAAAAAAGTAAATTAATTAATATTTGTCAAACTCACATCAAACTACACATGTGACCTTTTTTCCCACTAATAAAAAAAAAATCGAGGTTAGTTTCACGGAGCAGTTTGACGTGTAGCCCTGCGGCACAACTACTACAACTTTATTATAAGCTGATCAAGTATCCGGCAATTTTCTTTGTGTTTGAGTTGCGTACCACAAAAAGAAAAATTCGGCAAAAGGAGTGTAAAGGTTAGAAGCTTTATCAGAGATTAGCTCCTCACGTGTAGATTCGCTGTCTACTTTGACTAAAGAATGTATCATTGATTTCCATAAACACCTGCCTTATCTGAGATATACCAATTTCACGGGTTGAATTATTCACTATTCACCAACGCCCCCGGCTCACACAAATTTTTTTGTAGCCATATAGACAAACCTCTTGCTGAAGAGCTCAGATCTCTTAATCCCTTCTGTATCCAATTTCCCTGGCAGACAATGGAAGAAAAAGCTCAATGAGTTGGTAGACTGAAGAACACCGGCCCTTAAACCAACTCACTCGGCTCACCATCACTACTGGTTTCCTACATTACAGTTATCTGGTGCAACAGTATTTCAGGCAAGATGTAGCTATATTTCAGTCATGGTCAGCTCCGGAATGGTCTGCAAAACAGAACATTCCGCAGGCCTTGCCAATCCTCTATATGCCCATTAGCTCTTGGTAAGAGTTTCGGAAGACCAAAAAAACATAATTCTGGCGGCTTCCCACAGTTTTATTTGCTACAGCAAACGAGGAACTTCTACGGCTCTATGTCCCGGAAAGCAGAGTATATCAAGGTAAAGCCTGCTCACCGGTGGGCTAGACAAGCTACCTAAAAACATTCTACCTACTTTTAAATCCATTTCTCATAGCCATTTGCTGCGCTAGCTGGTCTTTCAGTGGACCCACCCAATGAAACCATGGTGGTACTCACTCAAGTGTCTCGGTGTTTTAAAACAGCGTAAGATGTACTTCACTCCATCCAACCTCCTTACTATTTATACCACCTACATCCGACCGAAAATGGAATACAACTCTCATGTTTGGGCCGGTACCTTAAAGTCTATTTTTGCTGTTACTCGGCCGTGTACAGAAGAGGGCGAAGAAGCTTAGCACTGACAGTAGGGTATCCAACTCGATGGACACACTGGAGCATCTCTGCAGTGTAGGGTGCGTTACTCTGTTCTATCGTTACTACAATGGATTTTGCTCTGACGAGATTAAGGATCTTCTTCCCGAAACCGATATATTTTTACGTGACCGTCATCGTCCAGGGCTCATCCATTTCCGGTGGATTGTCCAGTCAATCGCACAACACATTACAGAGAGAATTCGTTTTTCAACCGTATGGTTCGGCTGTGGAACAAGTTGCCTGGCGAAGTGTTTTCTGTCAATTATATTGTTGGAGTATATAGGGATCATATGTTCCATATATAGGGATCATCCACTGAGTACTGGTCCAAGATAAAAAAATTCATTTTGCCTTCTTGAGTGGAGAATTTAACATGGACATGTCACTGAAGATACCAAATGAACATCAATTTTTCTCTTTTAACCACTTATGGCATTTATTACAACCTAAGGGCAAAATTCCTAATAAATTTTCGCCATTTTTACAACTGAAGTTTCCTGCATTATATTTTCCTTCATTATTGTTTAAGCTTCTTTTTAAATTGTCCATAAAACCAGATAATTATCCGTATAACTCGTTTCGAGTTTTTTTTTTTGGAATTCCCTAGATCGGTTTCAGGAGGCGCCAAAATCCACCACTTCCCCGGAAACAATTTTCGCATTAAATCAAATGATCATTGATACGAGTAGTTTAGATGTATTTTCCACGGCAAAAACGCGCACCGAATATAAAAAACCGGTTTGTGAAGTGGTTCTGAATTTTTTGATGGGAGTTCTCAAAATCAGCTTCGTGAATCGCCAAAATCCCCGCACTTACTCGAAAATAATACGACAACTTCAATTTTTGCACTAAAGCAGCAACGCAGTATATGTAATAATCACTGATATGAGCAGGGTTTCCAGTGTTGCAAACATAAAAACATATAAACAAACAAACAAGTGAAACTAATATAAGCGTGTTAAAGCAAAAATACTATGATTTATAAGATTGTATAATTATCCTTCATGCCGGGGGTAGCGTGAAAGCAAGCAGCATTCTATTCCAAGTGCAGCAAACTTATAGATTTTTTTGCAAATAATAATTTTTTTATGTTATATAAATTATAAATGATTGTAATAAATGCATTTAAGATTTATTTGGAGAAAAAATTATCTTAATTTTTTTTTAAATTAATCCTATCGTGACTTTGCTGCTGCTTGGTTCAAGTACTTTTGCACAACTTTGTTGAAAAAGTACTTAAAAAAAATAAATCAATTTACTGTTTAAAGCTGTTTCTATTTTTATCATTTTGCTTTATCTCAAAAACCAGTATTGATTGTTCAATGTTGCAGTTACTATTTCAATAGCGCTTGACATCTGTTGTGAGTGCGGCTTTGCGATCAGCAGTTGTTGAATGCTAATAATAGATTTTATATACTTTTCAAACATTGTCTAGAATTTTATTATACGAGTAGCAGACAAGTTTCTTTCTTGTTTTACTATTAATTTACTATAGCAAATATGAAATGTTAAATGAGGTTAGACCGTATACGCGGGTGGGTGGACCATCTTAACAATATCAAATGTTAGACTTATAATTGCCATAAAAAACACAAGAGAAAGCCGTTAAACAGATTTCTTTTTGTTTCAAACAGAAAATAATATTTTCTACTAATAAAAATGTAAGAGGATAAAGAAAATTTCATTCCAACTCTCTACATCTAGAGGAAACTCCTTCTATCACTTTTTGCTCCCAACTTTTCACCTTTCCAAACTCATTTAATGTTAAAGCGTAAAATATCGTTTTAGCTTTTATTAATTTATTAGAAAATGCTTAATGTTGCGGCAAAAAGTAGTTGTTGTGTAAAAGTTTAAACAAATTGTATATTAATGACATTTGCTTTGACATTCAATATGAACGGTGGTATTTTTTTCCCAAACAATATTTGATTTCCAGTAATTTTAGATGAGATCATACGTGCAAACACTCTGTCCTAGAAATGACCGGCGACGCGTCGCAAGTTATTGAAAGTTTATTTCAAATCAAACTGTCGCCATACCCAGCTGACATTCGTACGAGTACAAATACATCATTAAAAATGTATTTTTGTTGCTTGTTTTATTTTCTTTTCTTTGTAAATTTAATTTTAAACTGTTAATAAATAACAATCAATTGTTTGAGTTAATTGTTTTTTTGGCGACATCAGGTGTATCTTAAATAGAAGCATTTCAATTGTAAATAATTTTAAATGGTCTAGTCAAATATTTGTGCATGAATACATCCGTTTAAAACTTTAATTTACGAGGGCTATTTGATGATTCCATGACTTTTTCTTTTTAAAGCTACCTTGCTGCCCTCAAATCAAGTCTTTTTACGCAATACCTGTGCATTTCAATTGTAAATAATTTTAAATGGTCTAGTCAAATATTTGTGCATGAATACATCCGTTTAAAAGTTTAATTTACAAGGGCTATTTGATGATTCCATGACTTTTTCTTTTTAAAGCTACCTTGCTGCCCTCAAATCAAGTCTTTTTACGCAATACCTGTTCATCGTCCAGCTCTCACCCGTTAATGGTGGGTTGGCCAGCCAATTCCTACAATGTATTCGTTCTTTAGTCTTATGGAATAAACTGCCGGCAGGGGTATTTCCTGTTGCTTACAATGTAGTAAGACTCAATTCTAATTTTCTGAAACACTGCTCCCTCATCTTTGCATCCATTAAAAAAGTGACATTCTGGTGTGCAACTTCGTCAGGACGAATCATTAAACCTTACTTTTTTGAAAATGAAAACAGTAGTAACCTTCCCAGCAGCCACCCTGTATCTTCCGCTTGCTTTTAATGCGAGTCGTACTCAAAAATTCAAGTACGAACTATCGCAACACACAAGTCTACTTAAAATAAACCCGAACGGGTTCAAAAAAACCAATTCTACAATATCTTAAAATAAGCATAAAATTCTTGAATCAAGGCAAAATTCTTAAACCGAGTAAACGATCTAAAGCAATGCCACAAATACCTACACATGAATGAATTCCTGAAAGATCAAAATAAAAGTTTCTCTGAGAAATTTCTGTTTATTGTGCTTGAGAAATATTATTAGAACATTTTGCTTTTTGAGTTCTCATTAAGTTATTTAAAAATAATAAAATATATAGTTGAATGTTTAAAAGTCTACTGATAATTAGGGTAGCTTCTATGAAATGTCAACATATATGTAAGCACGTTTTTTTATTTAAGTTCGAATATATAAATCTGCTACCAGACACCCTGTTTTAAATAATCCATAGTATTTACATAGTCACGGAATTCTCTAACATCCTTCGTATAAATGCTATTCGGAGAAAACAACAACATTTCACAGTGGTAACAACTGAAAAGTTTGTCAAACTCAAATTTCTAAAATAAAATTTATAGGGGAGGCAGTCAGATTGGCCAAAAACTTCATCGCATTTAATGTTCAAAAATAATTTTTGCAACATGATCTCTGCGACTAAATGTCATCCTTATTAATTATTATTGTTGTACTCTTAATGGGCCGCTTCAATTCAGCAATTTCAGTGTAACTTAAACTAGCGCGTAAAGCATAACGTAATACGCTGTTGTAGCTGCTGTATATGTATAAGAGTGTTAACGTCATGTAATGAACTGTAATGTTTACTAACCTTGCTTAATAAAAATCGCTGAATAAAAATAATAAGTAGAGATAAAACCACTACATTAGCCTAAAAGTTTAATTAACAACATGTGCAACGAATAAAATGGAAATGGGATGACACCAATTGGAAATAAAAGTTGATATTATCCATAACAAAACCTTTAAGGGTTATTTGTAATTCAGTGAGAAATTTGTTTATATGCATTTGAAGCAGGTGAGTTTGGAATGCTGTCTAACTAGGAAATATAATTAAAAATTAAAATCAAATAATGCTTATTCATTTTTATTACCCTGGAAAGTTGTAGTATCTTTCTGTTTTTGAGGTTAAGAAATTAAGTAAATGGCGCTGTCATGTAAGTGGTGCTATTTCTTGTAGATTTTCTTAGAAAAAACGATGTATTTACTGCTCCAAATGTAACCATTAATTCCGGCTATGCGCCATATTCAATGGTTGTGAATCCGATAGAAAAAAGTCTGTTATAGGCTGCAGTTAGCTCAGCTGACATTTAGAGTATGCGTAGTTGGGATTTTTCATTCGTGCTGCGGTAATTCCTTAATTAAATTTTCAACAACTAGTTGTTCATTGTTTGAAGTCTTTCCGGGATCATGTAAAACGTCAACCGCTGGAGGCTTAAAGTCTTCACTTTGAATGTTTTGCATTCGGTTTTCGTCTGGTGCTTAATATTATCTTTTGACACTTTTGCTGAACTTAAGTTCTCCTTCAGCATTTCAGCCCAAGATAAAGCCACATGTGTTGTCGAAGTAGTTGGTCTTTGATCAACATCACATTGTTTGAGTATAAATGTCTCTTCATTTGTTTGAGTATTTTACACAGCGTCTTTGTCAGGAGAAATCTCTGGTTGGTTTTTCTTTTTCGATTTATTTTTTCTTGTTTAATTGCTGTTTTTCATCTGGTACGGTAACGATAACTTCCTCAGTCAAATTTTCGGGAATTGATATATCAAGCTTCTCTTTAAGATTCAGACTGTGGTCGTCTGTGGTTATATCAAAAATTTCCTGTTGTTCTTTAACTTACATGGGGGCGCATTCGACGGTTACTGGCACTTTTGGAAATTCTGCCTCTTTGATTTGTTCTGTTGTTTGGCATTTATAGCTCTTATTTGGATGTTCTTCGGAAGCCAACGATTCCTTCAACATATCAGCCTACGAAGTGGTGAACTGCATAGTACGTAAAAAATTCACAAATTCATAAGGATCTGGGTCTTCCGCTGGTAAAAGAAAAATTTTCTAAGTACACGTCAAGGTATGTCAGTAAACTGGAACTTCACCCAAATCCTCTTGCGCGCAATATACTTAATTTTGGCGGCCCCACTCGGTTGAGAAGAAGGGATACTGTTGCCACCATTAGAGTGTTCAAAGGTGATTTTACCGATATAAGTGGTTCCCGAATAATAAAACTTTTTGTCTAGCATTGGCCGGACTTCAGAAAAAAGCCCTTTTTTATTTTGTTATTTAGACATTAAGTATTAAGATTTGAATACTTATTGTTAGTCCATTTTAAAGATTCAATAAATAAAAAAATGCGTAAAATTTTCTTTTGTAGCATGATTCGTCACTCACCCTGTACATAAATTCATTTCAAGAAATTTTATGTGCAACTGCTTTTCGTTCTTAATTGTTTTACTTTCTTACCACTGTGCTTTGTTCATCAGCCTGTTTAATGAGGTTTGTCCAAATGTCTTCTCTATTGTTATTTTTGTTTATGCTAAAGCGAATTATTGAGTGAACAAACAAACACAGCGGACTAATAAAATAAAAACAATGAAGTCAAGTGAAAAAAGTAAATAAACTCATGCCACTTAACTACAGCTCTTGTATGTAAACTATAGCTTAAAATTAATATACAAAAAAAAGAACAAACATTATAAATTTAAATATTTGAAAACAAAATCACTTAAACAAACAAAATACCTACATACATATATATATGTATGTACATATGTGCACTGATATAAAACCGCACGCTTGAATGAACTCATTTGTGGTTACAGGTACAAAATCAGGTAGTTTTGCACACAGCGATGATTTTTCATGTCTCTCTGGGCGAGGAAAGATAATTGACAAAACAATACTTTTTTTTATTTTTGAATACCTACTTTTTATTATATTTATCTTTTTATGTCAGTCAAAGAATTGTTGCATTGATAAGTATCAAAAAAATTTTTTTTTTCATTTTTGGTTCGATAGTCAAGTTTGTGATTATTATTGAATGATATTAAGGGGCAAATTTACAAGGGGGGTTTATACTCGTATATTGTATTTGTTTGTGTATTAAAATTTTAAAATCTTGTCCGTCAAGCTATTTTTATTACTTTCTAGTTCTAAACAAGTCACTTGGGTTTCTAAGTGCGTTACATCATTCTTGATTAACTTTTTTGAAAAAAATTTAAAAAGTAAATAAACAAATCATTTAGCATATCAACCACTATATAAAAATAAATAATTTATTTTTATTTTGGTTTGGCGAAAACTCTTATCAATTTGTTGTTGTACCTGACGCTGGTTAGCTTTTTTTTATTAGAGGAATTTTTATTGAATTATGGTTTTTATCGAAACTTTATCGAAAATTTGCCGTTCCACTTAATTGTTTACTCGTACTTCTAAGAAAATTATTTAATGTACAAGGTGGCGGAAAGTTAGTCATTCAATTTCGTTTTTCAATAACTTTTTTTTTTAATCTTAATACTAAAGGCGAAAACAGAAACTATGTGCAGCCAATACTAGACAAAAAGTTTTATTTTGCGCGAATTATATCGGTAAAATTCCCTATTTAACGTTCTGATGGTGGTAGAATATTTGTAAATACTTTTGAAAAGCACCAAAAACGGTGCGAAACGCCCCGAGTTGACAACGCTGATACCAGACAAAGAGTTTTATTTTGCGCGAATTATATCGGTAAAATCACCTATTTAACGTTCTGATGGCGGTAAGGGCGTCCGCTCTTCTCAACCGAGTTTGACCGCTAAAATTAAGTATGATGCGTGCAAGAGGCTTTGAGTGAAGTGCTAGCTTACTGATATACCTTGTCGCATACTTCGAAAATTCGTCTCTTACTAACAGTTTCGTGCATTAATCGTTCGTGCCACACTTTATCAAGAGTTTGGGAAACATCAATGAATAGAGCTGAACAACATTTTTTGTCCCTTATCACATTTACTAGTTTTTGCGTTTGTTCTATGATGCTGTGTTTAGCCCGTAAGCCGTACATTCTACATCATTCAATATTGGAGTCAACTTCGCCATTAAACATTTTTCAAACAGTTTTGAAATTTTTGGCAGTAGACTTCCATATGACTCCACTTTAGTGGGATCCTTCCCTGGTTTGGGTATCATAGTAATCATAGACACTTTCCACTCTGCGGGATAATACTCGAGATGTAAAATAGCATCAAAAATAAAAAGAATAATTCTTCTAGGTACACGAGGTAACTGCTCAAGCATTTTAAATTGGACTGAGTACTCAGGCGATAACCCCTACATATGCAGTGCATTGTACCAGAACTAGGAAAAAAGGTTATGAGGAGAGGAAAAGAGGGAGTAGTGTTTGTAAACATTTGACTTGAACTTTCCAATGTTATAACATACAGGAAACACGTCCTAGGCAACTTATTCTCTCTGTAATGCGTTGTACGATTCAACGAACAATCGACCAGAAATGGATGAGCCTCGGACGATGGTACGTATAAATGTGCGAGTTTCGAAAACAAGATCCGTAATCTCGTCAGAGCAAAATCCATTGTTTGAACGATAGAACAGTGTAACACACCCTACACTGCAGAGATGTTTTAGTGAGTCAATCGATTTGGATACCCTACAGTCACCGATAAGCTTCTTAGCCCTCTCCTGCACACGGTCGAGTAACCCCAAACTAGACTTTGAGGCACCGGCCCAAAGATGAGAGTTGTTTTCCATTTTCGGTCGGATAATAGGTGGTATAAATAATAAGTAGATCGGAGAGAGTGAAGTACATCTTACACCGTTTCAAAAATCCGAGGCACTTGAAGGCTTCTTTAGTCCAGCGAACATCGCTCTGTATTTTAATTCCTAGAACATCAAGTGCATCCAATTCCTCAATGTTTATACCATCCATGAGTACAGATAAAGCAGCATCTGCTTTCACCAGTGATTTTATCAATATCTTGAGCTTTCCAGGAGTTTATTTTATTAATATCGTTTTCCATATCTTGAAAACTAAAGCTACGTACACACGGTTGTAAGATCTTACAATATTGCCAGTAGAATTGTCTAAAAATGTATTACAATCGTGTGAACTGCCAATTTTTAACTTACAACGTTGTCAGAAAAACCATTGTCAATCAATTGTAAGACGATAATGTTGTCAGACATCTGACAATCGTGAGAACACTCTTCATCGGCATTGCCAAATGATTGGCCGGTATTGTAAGCTCAGTTGTAATTGTCAGATGTATAAAATTAATGCACCTGACAATGGCATCATTGTCAGAAAAAGTTTTGATGGGCAACACTGCCAAGCAGATAGTTGTTGATATACATAATTTTTTACGTAGCACGCGTTCATCGTCTAGAGCTGATCCATTTGTGGTCGATTGTCCGGGGAATCGTACTACACATTACAGAGAGAATTCGTTTTTCAGCCGCACGCTTCGACTGTGGAACAAGTTGCCTGCAGAAGTGTTTCCTGGCTGTTATAACGTTGGAAAATTTAAGTCAAATGCTCACAAACACTACTCCCTCTTTCCCCCTCCTCACAACCTATTTTCCTAGTTCTGGTACAATGCATTGCATATGTAGGGGTCATCCCCTGAGTACTGGTCCAATATAAAAAAAAAAAGTGGAAAATCCAATTTTTACAGCGAGTAAGAGAGTAAACTTAACTATCTCTCTTATAAAAGTTAACTTCAAAATAAATGTTATTCGTTTTTGCGGCAATTAGTAATCACACATTAGGTGCTTTTATACTAATTTAGCGTCTTTATCAATTTTTATTATTTTAATTTAGTGACTAGCTGATCTGATCCGCGTTGCTGGCCCTAAGGAAACACTAGTGCTGTATTGCCACACGATTTAAATTGAGCTTTTAGGGGAATTTACGGCCTTTAAATAAAACTCCTATATATCTCATTGGTGATGCAATATGAAAATTGGATTTTGCCACGCTCCTCCGTCCGCAGACCGAAAGTAAAAAATCAGACTTCACAGTGTCAACCGCTTGAATATTCCGAAGATTCCCTGAAAATTTCATCAATATCGGATGAGCATACATACACACATCCTGGGGGGTTACTCTCTATTGCGATACGAAAGAATTGGTACCCTGTATTGCAGTTTCGTATTTGCTTTTCGCATTTTATTGTCTCTTTTGCACATTTTATTTTATCATTCTTCGCTATCGTTTATTTTGTGATACCAGTGCTGTTTCATTTTTAAACCATTTCGCGAAAAAGTTTGCGCAAACAGCACTGAATGCCAAAGTATACTCTTATCGCATCTACCGTTCGCATCGAATTACTTTCGCATCGCAATAGAGATTTTTATTAAACCAGATTAATGAACAATATTGTTCATATCACAATGTTAACGATCTTATTTAAGTTACTACAGAGTAAAATCAAGGCGTTAAATTACGATGCTCTTTGCACCCTAATTTAGGTAGCGCTGTAAGCGCTGCAACTGTCTGACTTTGTTGGCATAAAACTCTTTAATATATAAAAAGAAAATATATAACAAAGTAATTTCTTGTTCTTTATATCGCCCATTTTAATCGTTTGTGTCATATCCCATCACGTGTTTTCATTGTTCGAATGATTTTCTAGAATATTTTAAGTTATTTTCGTAGAAGATTTGTATGGTACACGCTTTTCATTTTAAAATTGTAATAATATAAATTTTCTTTTTTATCACGAGTGGGCTAAATCTTTATTGTTGCGTGTGTAGTTTATTTTTAAATAAATTTTATTTACGTATTGCTTGAATTTGTGGAATATGCCAAATTGAAAGCTGTTTTTAAATGGAAAGAAAACAAAAAAAAAAAAAAATCGAAAAAATGTTACAAAGCTGTCTAAACATAAGCTGTCTTCCCACTTCCTTGTTTTTTTTCTTGCTACTTTATTTAAATCTGACAGCTTTTGTGCTCTAAACATTTACAATCGCATTTATATGTATATATATTTTTTAATATATATATGTATGTAATGTATAACAAGTTAAAAAAGTTTGTGCAAAAATGTGCGTTTTTTTTTGTGTGGTAAAGTGGGCGAATTTGCTTAGTATTTATTATCTTCATTATGATCGGCGACATCATTATCTTGTTCAGCACAATCTTGTTCATCATCTCATTAAAAAAAACATCGAGTGTTATGTGTTAACAAAATGTGTGTTTCTCTTTATTTTACATATATACATACACTGCCTGCCACTTGAATAAGGAATCATATTGATTTTTGAATAAGGAATCACATTGTTTTAACAAATTTCAAGGTGTAGGCTTTAGTTTCCTGAAGAAATAATATATATGGTGGCCACACAATTAAAACATTGTGGATAGTAAATTAATTTATTGCGTTTTATTAATAAAGAATATTATTTAAATTTAACACCAGAATACGCCATAAATAGTTAAATAAATGAATTCCCATCTACATATGTATATCATAACAGGAATATTGAATTCGGTGTATTACATATTTAACACAGATATAACTATTCTGTGATATTTAATATAACATTAATTGTACAAAAGCATATGGTAACCCAAGTTACCATACGTAAATATTTGTTTTTTCTTTGATTCAAAATGGTGAAAAATATAAAGTTTAGATTTTTGTTAGCTGCGTGTGTACAGAGCCAGACGTGTCATTGGTATTTTATGTACTCGGCGTATTTTACTCCCCACGATCGAACTCAACCCTAAGAATGCCGATAAAGTTATACTATCATGTACAGTTTTGCCTAATTTTGTTTAACATTAACATTATTGCGGATCTAACTTTTTTTTTTTGAAGCTACCTAAGTAGGAAAAAGATGTTTTTTTTCAAAAAACATATATTTCTCAACATAGTCTCCTTTTCGCTCAATACACTTAGTAAGTCGATATTCCCACGTTTTTATACCATCTAAATAATACGATTTTGGGAACCCCTAAAAATACACATTAGTTTCTGTAATCATTTCTTCGTTTAAGATGAATCTTTTTCCTGCGAGCCATTTTTTCAAGTTTGGAAACAGGAAAAAGTCACTAGAATTTAAATCTGGGTCTGAGAATAAGGTCAGCCAACCAACCAATTCGTGTATTTCACGTAATTTTAGCGTCGTATCTAATGCTGTGTGAACCGGTCCGTTGTCTTGAAGAAATATTACTTTTTTCTTTTTTGAATGTGATAGTTTTTTTTTCTTGATTTCATCAATCAATTCATTCAATAATGCACGATAATACTTTCCTGTGATTGTGGATCTTTTTTCAAGATCGATGAGCAATATATTATTTGCATCCCAAAATACAGTGGCCATAACCTTGCCAGCCGATTTCACTGTCTTCGCCTTCTTAGGAACACTTCCACGAGCTTCCACCCATTGTTCCGATTGATTTTTGGCTTCAGGTATGTAGTGGTGGACCCAAGTTTCATCAACAGCTGTAATCCGTCTTCGAAGTAATTCCACCCATTGTTTCGATGGATTTTTAGTTTCAGGTGTGTAGAGGTGGGCCCACGATTCATCAAGAGTTACTAATCGACGCCCAAACAGCACAGTAATTTAGCGAAATGGAACTCTACGCTTCCGATATTGCATCCTTTAAGGATTCTATCGTCTCAAATAGTTTTCCTCTTCAATAAATTTTACTTGCAAGGCAAGATCAGACATTTTCCATTAGATTTAGGTCTAGTGAATATACGGCCCAATCCAGAAGTTGAACACCTTGTTGATTTATTCATTGCTTTACTACTCTGGCGATATGAATTGGAGAGTTTTCGTGTTGGTACGTCCAAGGTATGGATGCAAAGAAATCAATAAATTTGGGAAATGCTTTCTCCAGAATGTATTTGTAAATCGTTGCAGACATTTTGTGCGTTACAAAAAGCAATTCCATGGTACCATGGTACAACATGGCGCCCCATACCATTATTCCGTCCTTTCGGCGGTGTCTGTGGCTTAAAAATAATTCCTCCTTATTTAGGTCATGGAAGTAATAGTTGTTACCATTGGAAACGTCAATATTAAACTTTTTTCATCAGTAAGTACAACTTTAAACCATTTGTCAGACCATATTTGGCAAACTGTAGACGTTGTGATTTGCGTTTTTCATTAAGTGGTGTTCTTTTCAGATTTTGGCGGACCATGCTTAGGCACGACTTTAAAATACGATGTACTGTTCTTAGACTGTCACCGACCGCTTTTTCACGTATTTTTAATGCAATTATAAGAATTGTTGCATTTTCTTCCGCCCTTTCATGTTTTTCTATGCTACATAATTAATAGGTAAATGCGTTTTCTTACTCGTAAATCCCTTTTGTAGTGGTACTACTGCACCGATTTAGAAAACTATATCGTTTTAAAGTTCTTTCTGCTCAGAAGTGAACGAGCTTAATTTCATGTTGATCGGTTCAATATTCTAGGAGTAATACGACTATTAATTTGTTACTAACACTAATAAACAAAATTAGACTTAAACACAAGTAAATCAAAAATAGTGTGACCAAATATGAGTAAATAACATATCACAGTGGTATTCATTTCAACATTGGATTATATATGAGAGCGCATTATTTAAGAGCGATAAAAAAAGAAAGCGGTCGATTGTGTCGACCTGTGATTTCCACTAGTTTATATAATTGTACACAAATGTCTTTCCTGTGTTAATGTTTTTGGCTATTTGGACCGGACTCTGACCAGATTGGACCGGATTAAAGCCGCACAACGTCCCATTTTGAATAAAAACTATCAAATTAAAAATTCTCTAGCCGTTTATATTGAAAGAAATTAAAATCCTCGCCTTCCTGATTAATATTAAAAGAATTCCTTATTCAACTGACACACGAAAAGTACCGCAGAAATACATATCTGTATGAATAAATGCTTAATTTTAGTATAAAAAATATGCATATATTTTATCCCTTCAAGAAACTGAAGCCAACACCTTGAAATTTGGCTCTGCAAAAAACTATTTTTTTTTTCTGAATTTTAGTTTAGGTTTTATACTTAATTAAAGTTAAAGTAATTATAGTTAAAGAACTAGAAAACACGCTTAGATATAAAACTAAAAATTAAGAAACATCCGTATAACGCGTTAAGAGTTTTTTTTAATTCCCAAAATCGGTTTCAGGAATCGCCAAAATCCTCTACTTCTCCAGAAACAATATGGTTATTTCAACTTTCGTACTAAATAGAATGTTAATAGTTCAGATACACGTTCCACGGCCAAAACGTGCACCTAATATGAAAACCCGGCAGTTAAGAGTTTTTTTTTTTTGGGAATTTCCAAAGTTGGCTTCAGGAAACGCCACTTCCTCAGAAGCAATACCGCAACTATAATTTTCGCACTAAAGCGAATGTCCGTTTATAGTCCAGAGGCATGTCCTAAGGCAAAAACGCGTATAGAATATGAAAAACCGGTGAGCGAAATGTCTTCCCATTTTTTTTTTTGTGAATTCCCAAAATTGGGTTCGTGAAGCCCCAAAATCCTTCCATTTCTCCAGGAGCAATACGGCAACTCAAATTTTCGCACTAAGGCAGCAACCCTATATACAATTTTATATAACTACATACATATGTAATAATAACTCATATGGCATGGGTTTCGAGTGTTGCAAACATACACGTGAAACTGATATAAAAAAGCGTGCTAAAAATGTGATTCCTTATTCAACTGACAGGCAGTGTGCATTCATACATTTTTTTATATTCGTTTAGTTAATTTAGTATTTTTGTTAGATTTTAATATACATTTAAATTGAAAGCAAGATTTGTTTAATGTTCGTGCATTCGTCTATTTGAAATTTATTACCAAATCTTTTCAAATGGGGGGAACATTTCGTTTTAGCCTTGCAAAGGGTCAATGTGTGTATTAAGTGGTTTTACTTTTTTTCTGTTTTCTAAAGGTTTATATTCTTTTGAAAATTTCTTTTTTATTGATTTCTTGTTCATTGACATTGCTAGTGTTTAAGCAGCAAACATTCAAACACATAATAATTTTATAATGAATATTTTGTTTGAAATGTGTGTTAAATTAAACGTCTTGAGCAAATTGAGGCAATGGTGAAATATTTTTGTAAAATTATTATTTTCTTGCAATTATTTAAATAAATTTGTATGAAATAAAATTGCTCTAAAACTGTCAAATATGTTAATGGCGTCAATGTGTGGTTTTTCATTTTGTTTTTATTGAGAAAACCTTGAACTAATTTTGCAACAACAAAAGATGATTTTGAATAAAATATCAAAAATAATTAGCATAATTTGTTTGAAAATCACATACCAACATACATACTAGATAAATTCATGGTGTATAAATAATGTCCCAAAATTAACGCCAGACTTGAATTTGTCGTTATTTGTTGGCAACCCTAAAAAAGTGAAGCATCAGCTAACATCTTAGGGTTGGTAAAATACATAATAGAACAACCTGTCTTCATTATTGAAAAGTATTTCAAATACAGGGTGCATCATACGGATCATCTTGTACTTACTATAATGAAAGTCAGTAACACAGAAAAAGTTATAGATTTTAAAAATTTTAATTAATTTAAAATAACAGTAGCCCACTTGCACTAATGCAAGACATTAGTTAAAAAAAAATGTAAAATTATTCAGTAAAAAATATTGGTTACATAACAAAGTACAAGGTGGCGCAAAAGTAATCCTCCTATCGGAAAATGCTATAAATTTTGCGATTGGCTCCTAATGTCAGTTCTGTTTTGACATTTGTCAAATGTTACGCTACACTGCTCCAGAACGCGGAATATTGGTGACTATTTATTTGACCGCAAGAGGAAGCTTAGCGGGTACGTAAATAAACAAAATTTACGTTTCTGGAGCACTGAAAATCTGCGTGTAACCTACGAAGAGCCATTACATCCGCTCAAAGTCACTGTATGGTGTGCTGTTTTCGTTAGAGGAGTCATCGGAACTTTTTTCTTCGAAGACGTCGCGGGCCAAACGGTTACTGTGAATGGTGAGCGCTACAGAGCAATGATCAACGAGTTCTTTTTGCCACAACTAGATGAATTTGGATTGGAAAACATGTGGTCCCAACAGGACGGTGCTATGGCAAACACTGCACGTGCTACTACCGATATGCTGAAGAATGCATTTCCCGGGCGCCTAATCTCCCGTTTTGGCGGTTTGCACTGGCCAGCAAGATCGCCTGATTTAACCGCTGCAGACTTCTTTTTGTGGGGCTTTTTGAAGTCGCGGGTTTTTGTCAACAAGCCTCAGACTCTTCCAGCTCTTAAAGACAATATCCGTCAAGAATGTGACGACCTATTGCCGGAAGTTTTGGCCAATGTGATGGAAAATGCTATAAAAAGGGCTCAAATGACAATCAACTGTGGCGGCGGCCATTTACATGACATCATAATCTGGACTTGATGTAAAAAAATTAAAAGACCAAATAAAAATAATCCGCAAGAAGAATCAAAGTTTTTCACTTTTTTTTAATTACAGCCAAAAAACATCGGAAGGTTATTTTTGCACCACCCTGTAGTTATTTGGTCGCGATGAAATAAAAGCACGAAATAATTGGTATTCTAGTTTTTCAAAAATCTTTATAAACACCAGCAAAATGTAACGTTAGATAACAAAAACACTCTTCTGAACATCATAACAATAATTCTAGTATCTTTTTTACTAAATTCATTGATCAGTTGTCGTCATTATTTCATAAAAAATGGGTAACAATAAGCGCAGTGAAATTAAAAAAACAAAACTGTAAGTGATTATAATAAAGATGAATCAGTCACATCAATTGCAAACAAATTGGGAATTAATCACAGCTTTATTTCGCGTATTGTAAGCCGTTTTCGTTCCTCAGGCTCGTTGGCTGTCAAAGATAAAGGCGGTCGATAGCGGAAAACAAGCAAACGGGATGATATCGGTAAGGTCTGTAGGAAACCAATTACAACTCGATCTATCTGTAAGATTCAAAGGAGGAATAGAGTCATACCGAAGTGCGAAAAAAAACCTTTTATTTCTGTAAAAAATAGGCATGCGAGGATCGAATTTGCAAAGGAGCACCTTAACTGGAGTACACCCCAATGGTGAAGCCTCCTCTTTTTTGATGAATCGAAGTTCAATGGAAAACATTCTGATGGATTCAAACTAGTACGCAAACCTAAAGGTGAACACCTTAACCCTCGTTATACTATAGGTACGGTAAAACACAGAGGAGGAAACGTTCGGGCCAATTCATAAAATAAGTGGTATAATGGATTGTTTCTTGTATAAGGACATTTTGCAAAATATAATGTTGCCACATGCAGAGGAAGAGATGCCACTTAAATGGAGATATCAACATGAAAACGATCCAAAACAAGATTAACGTTTTGAAATCGCCAGCCCAATCACCAAATCTCAATGCCATAGAAAATCTATAGGAAATTGCAGATCATAAAATTAATCGCGATAACTGCAGAACTGTAAGTATCTTAACATTTGAAAAACCGTAGAAATAGATCTGCATACCTAAGGGTGCTATGGCGTCCTTTACTAGAGCACAACGCACTTTTGCGTACGCACAATGCGCTTTTGCGTACGCGCATTCTGTCGCAACAAAGATGCTGCGACTGACCCTAACGCAAAAATTGTTATCATTTCAAATCGCGATAGGAGTTATTCTCCAACAATTCAAACCACTAGGCAATGGGTTCAGAAGATGACTACATCAAGATTTTCAAAACAACGATGCCAGCGTCATAAAACACTAAAGAAACCGGAAAATGTAGACCGAGTACGTGCTCCTTTTTTTCAAATACAAAAACTGCGAAGATTTTTGCTTGTCTGCAGTAACACAGGGCTACAAGTCCCTGAGGTATTTGGAGCACGAAACTTGTAGTAGCCCTTGGGCTACCTACTACTGAAGTCTGACCAGAGACTTAAATCTGGTACCACGAGAACCGGGAGCCCCAGGAACTTGTTCCTGCCTGGTTATGGTGAGGCCCTTCGGGGAGTAACGTGGTGGCTGTGGTTTAAACCCCAATCGCGGGGAGAGTTCATTTGAGCTCGGTGTTGCATTGCAACCGGGTGCCGTGACCCAGAGATCGGAAGGAATTTCAGAAAGGCTCCGCTCCGCTTTTGCATGACTATGTCATGTATGGGGGCATTGGTGAGCGCATTATTTTCACCCGTGGGGTAAGGCCATCATGGCAGGTACCCACGGAAATCGTTTTCACTTGTGTCTGCAGTAACATCTAGAGTCTATAGCAGAAATCAAACCTGCGACCTCGACAGTGTTAGTCAAGTACCCTACCAAATCAGCCATCGAGGAATCTGTTCGAAAACAACCCAACTCTCTACCGGTAAACGATCTGCAGATTTAAATATGCCTCGATCATCTCTAAAGGTACTGGTTCACTATCCTACACGATCGTACGATTCATTCACAAGAAATGTTACAAAAATCTGACCGATTTGACATAATTGGTGTAGGGTGTTTTTTTTAGAGCTGCACAAACTTAAGCAAACTATAACAAACGAATATATTTTTACAATAATAAATTATTTATATATTTTTATTTTAAGTTGAATAATTTTTTGTCGACCCGAAAACCTTATTTTTTGAGTTATAATGTTGTTGCAGCGATATGTACTCGTATTCATTAAAGCTTAGCTTATAATAAGATATTCAAAAAATATTGAAATGTATATTCGAAACTTTAAATCTCTCAATAGCGATCAAAGTAAATTGAAGGACAAGTAAGTTGTCGATATCTTTTCGATGCACAACAAATTTGTCGTGTCATTCATTAATTGCACAAGGTGGTTGGTTGGTTGGCTGTTTGCGGCGATTTACATACACACATACATACATATGTATGTATGTATGCAAATTGCTGTGTATGTGGCCTTCTGTTGTCAGTTGTGCGAATAAAATGAAGATTTTTAGTTAAAATTATTAAACATTTTTTTATTCAAATATCAAACCGATTTTTGCTTTCAAATTCTAGAGGGCGTCTGCGAGTTCATACATACAGACTTACATACATACATACATTTATACATTAATATGTTTGTTTAGTAATTTATTTATTGCCGTAATTTCCTTGGAATATTGCCCATTTTGTGTTAAAAAAATTTGCATAATTTGGCACTCTTTTCCCCAATCACTGAATGCTTTAAGATTTATAATGACCATTTGTGTCATCTAGCGCACTACCAGTGACGTTTGTTTTGCGTGCTGCGTACTCTCTAACATGTTTAAATAATAATAAACTGCTGTGCATATATGTATGTGTATATACATAATTATTTCACAATTAAAACAGACAACAAAGCAAAGTACCAAGTACATACATATGTATGTACATACATATATAAATACTCGTATATCTTAACATTAGAACAAACAAAATTTGAAAAGAAAACATAATTTATGCAAGTGGTTCCGCTATTCAGTTCATCCAATAATTAACGCACACACAAACTTTTTTGTTTATTTGATATTACAACAATAATTACAACCAGCGTTGCCAAGACAAAAAAGCTTTATTTGAAGCTTTAGCTTTTTTACGCTAAACATATCGGGGTTTCTTTAAATTAAGTAAAAAGGTGGGGGGTAGTTTTATTGCAGTTAACTTTTTTTTAGTTAATACTAATCTTCAAACGACAGCAGTTCAGCAATGGCTTGAAAAGCCATCAGAAACAATAACGTTAATTTGTTGCTTTCAAACGTGGTCATAGAGACACCGATGATGCAACGGACGTCCAACCAGAAAACGTAAAAAATCCACAAAATCGTTTTGAATAATCGAAAAGTAAGGTTGCGTGAGTTAGCTAACATCGTAAAGATATCAAAAGAACGTGTTGGCTTTATATTGCATGAGCATTTGACTAAGAGAAAGCTCTGTTCAAAGTGGGTGCCGCGTTTGCTTACTGTTTACCAAAAACAAGAACGTGTTGTTGATTCTGAGCAGTGTTTGGACATGTTTAAACGTAACCAACCAGAATTTTTGGGTTGATAAGTGACAATGGATGACATATGCACCCATCACTTCACTCCGGAATCAAAACGATCGTCAACTGGGCAACCTCATCCAAAGCGCCCGAAAGCGCAACAATCAGCTAGAAAGGTTATGGCCTCGGTATTTTGGGATGTGCCTGGTGTAATATTCATCGACTATCTTGAGAAAGGAAGTACTATTAACATCGTGAATAGCATTGTTTTAGCATTTGAAGGCCGAAGTTACAAAGAAATTACCGCATATGGCAAAGAAAAAAATTTTATTTCATCAAGACAACGCACCGTGTCACAACAATGGCAAAAATATATAAATTGAACTTCGAATCGCTCCCACAGCCACCGTATTCGCCAGATTTGGCTCCCAGCGACTACTGGCTGTTCCCAGACCTGAAAAAATGCTCGCCGGTAAGAAATTTCGCACGAATTGAAAGGTTATCGTTGAAACTGAGGCCTATTTTGAGGCAAAAGATAAATCGTTCTATAAAATGGTATTGAAATATTACAGCGGAGCTGGAATTACTGTGTTGCTCTTGATGGAGGTTATGTTGATGAATAAAGCTAATTTTGGAAAAAAAAACTGTATTTTCTTTGTTAGGCCCGGGACTTTTCAGCCCATGTGTTATATATGAATATCTTTCTTTATTAGTTCGATCAATACATTTTTATTGACATATTAAAAAATTTAAAATATCACTGAATATGAAACTAAACAGTACACGTAGCAAAAATAGTTAAATTATATGTTTGTTGCTGATAATACTGATAAACCCCATTGATATGTTTCCCTATAGTTTTGTATACCATATTGTGGCTCAACATTATTGTAATAATAAGTAACCATAGGTTTAACTAAAATATTTTTTTTTGAGAACCCCAATCAAAGGACAACAGTAGACGGTGTGGGCAATTGAACGAATTAAAACTGGAGAACATGTGGTTCCAACAGGATGGAGCAACGACTCACACTGCGCCAGCCACAACCGATATTCTGAAGGCGGTGTTCTGGGTCGCCTCGTCACTCGTATTGGCGATTTCCACTGGCCGGCAAGTTCGAGCGATTTACCGTTTCCGACTTTTTGTGGGGGTTTGAAGACCCGTGTTAACGTGAATGAGCCCGAAGGACAACATTAGACACGAGTGCGAAAATCTGTTGCCCGAAGTTCTCGCCATAAAACGAGCCCGTATAGCAATCAATTGTGGAGGCGCCCATTCGACCGATATCTTCTCGAACTGACCAATAAAATTCTAAAGGTTCAAAGAAACATAATTAAAAAAACAGAATCGAAGTTTTTATCGGATGACTTCTTTTGGTCCACTTTGTACCAATCAACAAAACTTTTCTAATACAGTTGTCACCATAGTTTAATAAAAAATACTAAAAATAACGATACTATATTATGGTTTCAATTTGTTAAAATAGTTAGCAACCATCGCTTTAATTAAAGTTATTAAGTTATTGTCATACCCAACATATTATTATTCTAATCAACCAAACTTTTGTACTACTATTATAAATAAACACAAAAACTTTATGTTTAACGCAGATAAATCGCTTCGAGTTACAGTTTGAATTAATATAAATTATAAGAAGACTTTCATCATATAATTTCATCAATTTGAATTGTCGATTTGAAGTCTCTTTGTTGGGCAACGTTTTTAAACTCAATGTGACTTAATTCGTTAAACAACATTCAAGCTCAATAATTATTTGGTAGTAAGGATATTTATATTCTTTCAAAAATGAAATCATGAATACAAATGCTCAGTTTTGTGTAAAATTATATATTCTAGGAAACTTTTAAATTAAACCAAAATGGCAACACACATTGTGCTAAACATACATAGGCACAGTGATGTTCGTTAGCTTAGCACACCCCGCTTTGTGGTCAAATATGAATATTAAGCACAAGTAGCAACAAATCATTACAAGGAGAAATTTATACCTAAATAAATTTTTGCCAAGAGTGTTACCAGATCTCAAAACATTAAGTAATTTTTTTAAATCCTATAACTTTTTTGTTTATGAATAAAAATAAATAGCATGAAGCTTTATCAAATTAACACGGCTTTATTTGCGTTCAAAAATAATTATCATTAGGATGAGTACTAAACGAGCTTTTAAAGTGATAGGAAAAAACTACGTAGTTGTACAATTTTGCTTCCGCCGTTTTTTTTTCGGAAATTCGAGGCTTTATTGTAAAAACCCGGTCATATATTTGCGATTCGTTATACATTTATTACTCAAAGTATTCTTGTTGAGTTTCACACAAGTCTTTATGTAGTAATGTCTCCAATTTTGCATCTTCGAAAACGACCTCTCTTCCACTGTCTTCGACGTCAAAATTACCATAACTGAAGCATTTAAACCACTCTCTGCACGTTTTTTCACTAACAGTGGCCTCATCATAATTATTTCAAAGCATTCGATGAGCTTCAGCGGAAGATTTTTTCATACTAAAATAAAACTTTAATACCTTCATGTTGTAGGCATAATTCTTCTAATATTTTGATGATGTTATGAATACAACTAACTAAAAGGACAAATACACTACGCAAACTGTTTGGCAAACACATGCTTTCCGCTTGCACCTAAACCATACAAATACAAACACATGCTAAGGCAATTTAATCACAATACAAACGCCATTGTGTTGCCGCAATTTTCGCACCATATGAAGTTCGCAAGATACAAATCGTATTATAAATTGTTAAACCCACTAATTTTTGTTAATCTGTTTTTTTATCTTCATTTTTTAATTTCTAGAAAGAAGGTAAACTTTTATATAATTCTAAGTATTCTTACAAGAAAACATTTTCTTGATTCACTTCGTGTGCTTCTTCTTCCACTACCTCAGTCTGCAAAAATTTCATTGAATTCACAATGTTTGCACAAAAATAAAAAAATTCTTAATTTTGGTGCAAACATGCTTCAAATATTTGTACAAACTAGCAAATACCCCCATAAACGAACAAAACTATTTTTACGAACCTAAAATTTTGATCTGTTTGGCAAGCAGTTTGTATAGTTTATTTGGCCCTTAAGCTCTAAACATTTAGACGACAGCAGACTTCACAACTTCACGGCTACAAATGAAGTTAGCTTCAATTGCTGCCGTCTCATCAGCAACATAATTATTTTAAAGACAGCAGCAGCACTATGTGTATTTAAACAATGCAAATTTCAGAGTTGCCACATATATATTTTACATGAATAAAATTAAAATTACCGACTGAAAACGTAAAAATATCACGTAAAATTGTAAAAACTAATCAATTTATTTGTTTATGTTATTTATGTGATGTTTATTTCTATTAAATATTTCAAACAAATTTTAGTTTTTATTGTTGACAATTTATATTTATAGTGGCAGCACTGCATTTACTTTTTGCTGCTTACGAAAATAGAAATTAATATAACTTGGCAGCAGCAGCAAATGCTGTTATGAAGTCGTGCTGCTGTGATGTCGTTAAAATAATCGTGTACATGTATTTTATTTTGACAGATTGCTGCTTGCTGTCTGCTGTCGTCTATGTGTTTAAAGCTTTAAGCTTATTGTATGATATTTACGATCTGTTTATCTATTTATTTCGACTGGCACTTAACGCTGCAGCCATATACTGGAAAATTGGCGGAAGCAAAGTTGTATACCTAATATTGAGGACAGAAATGCCAGCATACAAATTATTGTGATCGTTGAAAAAAATACTAAAAGGGCGGTATTTGTAGGCGTGGAAAAAATAAAAAATAATTTTTTGAATTGTTTTTGCAATATCTTTAATCTCAAGGGGTGAATGGTACAATTTTTTTTGTATACAAAGCGACCCACTCGCACGAGTCGAGAGTGCTAACTTAATGACCACCACTATGTGTGTGTGTGAGCGCGTGTGTGCATATAAAACGTGCTTAGTTGTCGTTGTTAAAAATCATTATGTAAATTTAATCATTTTGTTGTTGTTACTTTTAATTGTGTTTAATAAGCGCTCGTAAATAGTTTTATTAAACGTCTGCCTTCATCAACATTTAACACATTAAGTAAGTATGTAAATTATTACATACAAGTAAGTATGTAAATTATTACATACATATGTACATGCATACGTTTAAGCATAGCGCATTAAGGTGGTAGCAAATAAAATTTACTTGGCTTAAATTGATAATAGCCAAAATAAAAGTGTTGCTAAAGGAAACTAATGCCAGACAGACCATTAACCACCCTATTACAGCTTTATGTTTACGTACGTACATATGCTTGTATAAATGTGTGTTCGTTTGTTTCAGTTCATTTTTGTTTTCGTAAAGTTTTACATTTAATTGGCAAATTGTTTCAAAGAAAAGTTGTGTAATTGTTATTGTGGTATTTTAATTAGACATAAAAATATGTATGCACATGTTTACTTACAAACTTACACACAACACTCAAACACTCGCACACTCGTAGTTATTGATTCGCTTAATAGCCCTCCTTCGCTGAAGAAAAGTTTTTTTTTCTTACAGGAATTTGATAGTTATTAACAAACTTTACAATAATTTCTCAGTTGAAGTATAAACAAAACATGAAAAACTAATTTTTTCGATACATTTTTTTTCATTTTCTTTGCAGAGGAGCAAGAACGTGTTCAAAAGAAAACATTCACAAATTGGATTAATTCATACCTCTCGAAGGTGAGTACTGAAAGAATGTGAAAATAGTTTTGAAAAATTAAAGCAATTTATAAATTTATTATAAAGAAAATAAAAAACTCAACTTTTAATATGATACTTATATACGGTTGTGGCCATAACTAAAGTACCCCCATGTAATCTTAAAAACAGAGTCTTTTTGTGAAATTTTGACGAAGTTAGCATATTTGTCATTCATACGCTTTCCTGAATTTTTCCATACAACGCGTAAATCTTATGAAAAGTTATTTTTAATACTTTTTTCTGGAAGTTGCTTGTTTCTTAAGTTTGTTTGTTAAAAGGAATTTTTCATAGAAATAAATTTTTTTGAAGATGGTTTTTAAAGAAAAAAAAATTCTAAAACGTGCTTTTTCAAAATGTACCATAAAATAAAGTGCTTTTTGTTTTTAATTCAAAACTTAAGGTCTTTTTTTTTTTTTTGGTTTTATATTTTTTTTATTATTATTTTTTAATTGCCTCAAGAAGTCTTCCAAATGAAGATAAAATATTGACCTAAATAAATAATTAAAGAATTTTTTACATAAAATAAAAACAAGAGACCTTAAAAAGTATTACGTTTAAACTGTAAAAAATGTTAAACAAATTTACTTTAAATATACATATAATTTATATTTTGAACGTAAACTTTTTTAGAAAACGTTTTTTATACAGGTACTTTCATTAAAAGGTAGCTTTTGAAACCTACTTTTATAAAAAGTATTTTTGTTAAAAAATACTTTGTTAAAACGTATTTTGCATACATTTTAAATGCTACTTGAAACAAAAACCTTTTTTCCACACCGTACTTTTTAAAAGGTATTTCTAAGTAGCCGTTTTTAAAAGTTCACTTATTACAGGTACCTTTTTAAAAGATATTTTTTAAAACGTACTTTTTTAAAAGTTATCTTTTTAAAAGGTTTTTTTTAAAGGTACTTTTGTAAAAGGTGCTTTTATAAAAGGTACTTTTTTAAAAGGTGCTTTTTAAAAGGTACTTTTTTATAAAGTACTTTTTTAAAAGGTATCTTTCTAAAAGGTACTTTTTTAAAGAGTACTTTTTTAAAAGGTACTTTTTTAAACGGTACTTTTTAAAAGGTACTTTTTCAAAACGTACTTTTTGAAAGGTACTTTTTTAAACAGTACTTTTCTCAAATGTAATTTTTTAAAAGGAATTTTTTAAAAGGTACTTTTTTAAAAGATACTTTTTGAAAAGGTATTTTTTTAAAAGGTTCTTTTTAAAGGGTATTTTCTTAAAAAGTACTTTTTTAAAAGGCACTTTCTTAAAAAGTACTTGTTTATAGGGTATTTTTTTAAAAGGTACTTTTTTTGAAAGGCACTATTTTAAATGGTACTTTTTTAAAAGGTGCTTTTTAAAAGGTACTTTTTTAAAAGGTACTTTTTTAAAAGGTACTTTTTTAAAAGGTACTTTTTTAAAAGGTACTTTTTTAAAAGGTACTTTTTTAAAAGGTACTTTTTTAAAAGGTACTTTTTTAAAAGGTACTTTTTTAAAAGGTACTTTTTTAAAAGTTATCTTTTCAAAAGGGGGTTTTTTAAAGGTACTTTTGTAAAAGGTACTTTTTTAAAAGTTACTTTTTTAAGAGGTACTTTTTTTAAAGGTACTTTCTTAAAAGGTACTTTTTTATAAGGCACTTTTTTAAAAGGTACTTTTTATAAAGGTTTTTTTATCAGGCATCTTTCTAAAAGGTTCTTTTTTAAACGGTACTTTTTTTAAAAGGTACTTTTTCAAAACGTACTTTGTTAAAAAGTACATTTTTAAACTGTACATTTTTCAAATGTAATTTTTTAAAAGGAATTTTTTAAAAGGTACTTTTTTAAAAGGTACTTTTTAAAAGGTACCTTTTTAAAAGATAATTTTTGAAAAGGTACTTTTTAAAAGGTTCTTTTTAAAGGGTATTTTCTTAAAAAGTACTTTTTAAAAGGTACTTTCTTAAAAATTACTTTTTTATGGGGTATTTTTTAAAAAGGTATTTTTTTTAAAGGCACTATTTTAAATGGTACTTTTTTAAAAGGTGCTTTTTTAAAAGGTATTTTTTTTAAAGGTACTTTTTAAAATGTGCTTTTTTAAAAGGTACTTTTTAAAAAGGTAGTTTTATATAAGGTACTTTTTTAAAAGGTACTTTTTTAAAAGGTACTTTCTTAAAAGGTACTTTTTTAAATGGTATTTTTTAAAAGGTACTTTTTTAAAAGTTACTTTTTTAAAAGTTACTTTTTTAAAAGGTACTTTTTTAAAAGTTAATTTTTTAAGAGGTACTTTTTTAAAAGGTTCTTTCTTAAAAGGTACTTTTTTAAAAGTTACTTTTTTAAGAGGCACTTTTTTAAAAGGTAATTTTGTAGAGGGTACTTTTTTAAAAGGTACTTTTTTATAACGTACTTTCTTATAACGTACTTTTTTAAAAGATACTTTTTTAAAAGGTACTTTTTCAAAAAGTATATTGCTAAAAGGTACTTATGTAAAAGTTACTTTCTTAAAAGGTACTTGTTTAAAAGTTACTTTCTTAAAAGGTTAATACTGTAAAATGGTACTTTTTTAAAAGGTATTTTTTCAGAAGATGTCTTTTTTAACAGGTTCTTTTTAAAAGGTACTTTTTTAAAAAGTACTTTTTCAAGAGAAATTTTTTTAAAATATACCTTTTTAGAGGGTACTTTTTGAGAAGTAGTTTTTAAATTACTATTTTCTTAGAAGGTACTTTTGTAAAAGGTACTTTTTTAAAACCTTTTCTTTATGATACTTTTTTAACTGTTCTTTTAAAAGATACTATTTAAAAGTAGTTCTTCAAAATATTTTTTTAAAGCTAAAGCTTTAAATGTTTTGCTCAATATGTACCCTACAAGAAATAAATGACCGAAACTAATACACTCAAATGTTATTTTTTAACACATTCACAAAAACGTTATACGTACTCGTATATAATATTTTTGAGAATCATTCGTGTACATGTGATGAGAAGAATCATCACATGTACATGAAACTTTCGATAATTTTTTCCATATTACCGTGAAGAACTTGATAGAATATTGTGACCTATGTTTTGCACAACAAGGTCATTTGACTGACTTTTTTCTTGTAGGGTATGTTTTGTAAATAAGCCTATTTTAAAAGATATACTTTTGGAAAGCTGAATACTTGTGCCGGGTCGTTCGCCGGAAAGTTATACTGCTATGTTTTGCCGCCATTTTGGTAGACATTAGTCTAGACAGTTCATATTTGGCAGCCGTAAACAAACAAAACTCGTGTTTTAATCGTTAAAACATTTTATCAAAATCAATTAATGTAGCGATGAGTAAGCTACGTGAAATTTTTGGGAGGAACAACGTGCCAGCAAAAGCATTATTTATTGTGTAGTGCATGATTTCGAATAAAGAGGGTCTGTATGTGATAGGCCCAATCATGGACCACAATGTACTGCAAGATCGGCTGAAAACATTACTGCTGCTCAAGAAAGTGATTAAAATAATCCAGCAACCTCAATTAGACGCCGTGTGCAGGATTTTGGTCTTCAAAGAATAACTTTGGCCATAATTTTGCACAAGGATTTGCATTTGTTTTCATTTAAGATTCAGTTGGTACATGAGCTTCTTCAACAAGACCATTTACGCTGCCGTACATACGCCAATAGGATGTTACATCTGGCACATGACAACTCCGATTTTCTTGAAAAAATCCTAATGAGTTATGAGGCAGAATAGTTGGTTCTGGGCAATGGAAAAACCTCTAAACCAAAAGTGCCTCAGCCCTATGCGCTTGGTGCACGTTTGTTTTTGTAAAAGTACTTAGGTATAGGCTGTGCGCTTTAACATACGAGTACACATGTGTGTGTACACACACAAGTGCAAAGCAACAACACTTCCACATGCTTTGCTTATTAAATTAAATTAGTTTCTACTTAAATGTATTGGTGTTTGCTCTTCCACACTTTTAGGCATCCCTACTCTAAAGTATTCATCTGGCACCTTTGCATCCATTAAACGTGACAGTCTGGTGTGCAATTTACACAAAAAAAAAATTATTGGCCCTTCTTTGAAAATGAAAACGTCGTAATGGTAACTGTGAATGGGAAGGGATTAACACCACAACTAACGAGTGATTTTTTCCCTATTATCTTTTTGGCAACACTAGTTTTGACAGCTCACGCACGTTTTGTATCTTGTGTCACTGTCAAACACCTTCAGTTTGGTCTATAATTTAATCATGAATCGTCTTACAAACGAACAACGCAAATCATTGAATTTTATTACCAAAATGCGTGCTCTGTTAAGAAAGTTCATCGCGCGCTTCTTCCATTTTATGGTCAGTTTAATCGACCTACTGAGGCTTCTATTCGGGCTATTGTAAACAAATTTCGCACCAAATTTACATTGTTGGACATTAAACCACCAACACGCTTACGTAGAGTGCGAACTGAAGAAAATATCGCAGCCGTATCGGACAGTGTTGGTGATGACCGTGAATTATCGATTCGGCACCGTTCGCAGCAATTGGGCCTCTGTTACTCCACTACGTGGAAAATTTTGCGGAAGAATTTGGGTGTGAAGCCTTATAAGATACAGCTGGTGCAAGAATCGAAGCCAAACGACCTACCACAACGCCAAATTTTTGGTGAATGGGCTCTTGAAAAGTTAGATGAATATCCACTTTTTTATCGAAGAATTGCGTTCAGCGACGAGGCTCATTTCTGGTTGAATGGATACGTGAACAAGCAAAACTGCCGTATTTGGAGTGAAGAGCAGCCAGAAGCATTGCAAGAGCTACCAATGCATCCACAAAAAACAACCGTTTGGTGCGGATTATGGGCTGGCGGCATCATTGGGCCGTATTTCTTCAAAGATTATGCGAATCACAACGTTACTGTGATTGGTGAGCGCTACCGTGCGATGATAACAAACTTTTTTTTGCCCAAAATGGAAGAGCTTGACTTGCATGACATGTGGTTTCAACAAGACGGTGCCACATGCCACACAGCACGCGACACAATGGACCAATTGAGAGGCGAGTTCGGTGAACAGTTTATTTCACGCTTGGGACCAGTCAATTGGCCGCCCAGATCGTGTGATTTAACGCCTCTAGACTATTTTTTGTGGGGCTATGTTAAGGCTAATGTCTATAGCGACAAGCCCGCTTCGATTGACGCACTGGAAGCCAACATTGCCAACATTATTCGTGAGATACCGGCCGAAATGTTGGAAAGAGTATGCCAAAATTGGACTAAGCGGATGGACCATTTGAGGCGCAACCGCGGCCAACATTTGCATGAAATAATCTTCAAACATTAAATTATATCGACCCAACTATCGATCCAAATAAATATTTCATGCATTTTTCTGAATTTTATGCGTTTTTTTTTTTAAATTTCCGATAGTTCTTATAAAATCACCCATTATATGATTACATGTGGTATTAACAAGACAGTGCCACATCGCATACATCCAGGACTACCATGAAATTACTGCGAGTAGTATATCTTCCTGGCGGACACTCTGTAGATACCTTTTTAAAAATACTTTTTCTACATAGTCTTTTGTAGTGTTTTTAAGATTTTTTATTTTATTCATTTTTAAATTTATATTTAACAAAAAATGTCTTTTATAGAAGATTTAATATATTTCCTAAGAAAAATTTTGTGGTGAGTCATATTATTGCCAAAAGTACTCATCAATTTTAACTGCTGCTTCCTTTCTTCTATTGGCAAACCAAATTTACGATTCTGCGGCAAATGCAGACAATTAAACAATTTATTTGATAACTCTTATTCAGAGGTTTACGAGTATATAAAAAAAAAACAATTTGTTCAATTTTATTTTCTTTTGAGGTAATTTTTTAAAAATAAATTTGTTTACAGATATGGTTTCTTTTTTTTATTCCTTTACTTTTCTATTGCAATTTTCCTTTCATTTGATGTTCAAAATGTGATTCATATTTTCAGCTGAAAATTTATAACCATTTAGTCTCAAATCGTAATAAAAATTTGTTTATTCAAACATTTATTTATTTTTTTTATTATTAAATGTATAATTTCTTATTTTTAAACAAATTATTCATATTTTAAAAATTACACAGTTTGTACACGTATGTAGTATTGGTGTAAAGTGATGGCTTTCATCGCAATATTTCAAGTATTCTGCTTGATAATATATATTATAAATCAGATCAAGTGAAGCAAATGGCAAATTGCCACACGCATACATATACATACTTCTATATGTGTACAGATTTATCAATAAATAAAATGATAAATATGTATGACATAATCGCATACATTGGCGAAATAGCACAGTCAATGACATTGATTTTACTTTAAACATCCTTAATACAGTACTCCTTTGATTTAAGTCAAGAGAGTTTGCGAAAAACGGCGGTGACTCGATGGTCAGAAACAAATATAAAGCAGAGAAAACACATATAAGGAGTTGTAAATGAAACAAAACAATTTCATAGAATTATCTGAATGCTTTTTATTATCACAGCAAGATCTATGGCAATTATGTGTAAAAAAAAATATCGGCTTTCTGCACGACTACGGTGGCATACCTCTATTCCATGGTGCATATTGTCAATAACTCTGAGGCATAATTGAAATTTAATGACGCTAATGTGCTGAATTATCTCATACTTTAGCTTTTGATTTTTTTTGGCTAATTGATTGATAATTTTTCTTTTATATATTCCCAAAGAAAGAAGTGCAACGGTGTCAAATCGCACAATGGTGGTGGCCAACTAATATCGTCACGACATGAGTTAACACGCCCACTGAGTTTCGCGCTCAAAACAGCCATTGTTTTGTTAGATGTCTGGCAAGTGGCAAGTCCATATCCTCGATTTCCGCTTGCAAGAAGTCCGTTATCATCTCGTATTAGCTAACACTGCTTGGCCGACCACATTTTTGAAGTAAAACGGTCCGATGATGCCGCCAGCCCATACACCGCGGCAAACACATACTCTCTGTGAATGAATCGGGTTTTCAACAATCGCTCGTAGATTCTCTTTTTCCGAAATGTGACAATTCTGCTTGGCCTTGGCGTAAACCAAACCAGAACACTGTTTTCTGGGGCATAGAAGATAAGGAGTCACTTGTTTGTTGTAGCAAACAAAACTCTAGGAAGCCGCGAGACTTATGTTGTGCTGGACATCCGAAACCCGTACCAAGGGTAAAAATTGGCAGAACGGGGATTAAACAAACCCCTGGGGTATTCTGCCGTACAGATCTCTCGCTGATGATCATGGTTGAGGTGCCTGCCTTGGGTGAAACGTTCTGGTTGTGGTTCAAATCTAAAATCGCAGGAAGGAGAATTAGTTTCCCTGATAACTTTGGGGCATGACGGTTTTCGGGGGCTAGCAACAGAACCTCTACTGTAAGGAACCAGGAGTGATGGTTACACGGATGACTTCTTAATGGCCGTAGGCCTACCAACTCATTAAGCCCTGTGGAGTTCGCCCATCCTCAGATGGGGCCGTAATGGCAGGCGCTGATGTAAATCAATTTCACAACTGTCAACGAATCCACTGAGGTCGATTATGTCGACAAAAAAAAAAAAAAAAAAAAAAAAATACGAACTGCACGAGATGCATTTTGATTTGAACTCCCATTTTCGTAAAAGGCTTCAACAATTATAACGCGTTGCTCATTATGTACCTCTTCAGGTTTGAATTTGTCGAACTCTGAAACAAAGAAATGCCAATTTAAGTCGGCTAAAAAACTTGTCGTTAAGTTGTGACTCTCAATTAATACCATACATTATGTTTGGACCACCCTTTATATTTGGCAAAATGGTTTTAAATCATGCATTAATTTTATCTGGGGGGGTTACTCTATAGCGCAATGCGAAAGTAAGTTCAATGCGAAGGGTAAATGTTATAAGAGTATACATTGGTACTCTGTGCCGCAAAATAGTTTGGAAATGAAGCAACACTGATACCACAAAAAAAAAAAAACAGTAGAGAAGAATGATAAAATAAAATGTGAGAAAGGAAAAATTAAATTTGAAAAGAAAATACGAAAACACAATATAGGGAACCAATTCTCTGATTACGAACCATTTCTCTTTCGTATCGCAATAGAGAGTAACCCCCCTGTTCACACAGATTCCGGCAATACTTAATGCCATAGTTTATCGAACTTACATACTTTTGAAATCGGAATCGATCTCTGAAAGATTTTTTCAATGAAATTTGGGAGTATAAGCAAAAGTTTCGGTATCTGAAATCCTGTCCCTTCATGTTGTTTTGCAGAGTTTCTGATTGTACATAGTTCAGAGATGCTAGTGACTCATCCCCAAAGGGTATGAGCTAAGCAACTAAGGTCACGTCAATGTTATTATGAGAACAAAAGTTGCGATTGGCAGTGAAAAAGGTGTGACGACGCCAATCGAATGAAGAACGAAGACTGAACGAAATTGAAAGTTACACAAATATCATGACGTAAGTCGAAGCAAAGTAAATCGAAGTGACCGAAAATCAAGGGTATGTTGGCACATTATTTGTTGCTAATAACATACAAGCAAATTTTGACGTCATTTCATTTTAAAAAAAATATTTAATAATGTATCACATGTTGTCACGCCGCATAAATTTTAAAATAATCCTCGTATTTATTACAATTCGCAGTTTAAAATTGATCGAAAAAAAAACCAAAGTTTCCTTTGCAATATTCGTTTGGTGGGCTGAAAACAAGTTTTTTTTTTATTACCTAAACTTCAATTGACGACGTCTAGACTACAAACTCTAGATTAAAAGATCTATAGCATATTTATTACATTATGACAACGCCTACTCGATGATCGTTCATTTATTTTCAACTCCCAACTTTAAGCGTTATAAATTTGGGACAAAGGCTATTGATATTTTGGCTTGTAGAATATTGTATGCACATGTATATTTTGTAAAGCTCTTGAGTATGTACATATATATTTCGTCAAGCTCTTAGATAAGTATGAATACACACATTAAAATATCATTACAAACGTGAGACAATAAAATAATGATTTATAGCGCTAAACATAACTAACTGCTAATAATTAAAATTAGTATTAGGTGCGAAAGAGGTGACTTTAGCAATATCATACAGTTTTCAAAATTGCGCAGTTGACTTTAGGAATACATGACAGTGTTGTCTAATAAAGCAACAGAATTTTAGTTACACATGCTGGGAATGTTCCAAGGTGTCGAAGGTTCACTTTGGCCAACATTTTAATTAGCAAAACTCTAATTAAGATTAAGCCAATAGACCTAATTGCCACAACGATAGATAAACTTTTTAACAAAAAATTCATAATAGAGTTGAGTTCATAAGCTCCTTTAATTAAATGCTCTTTTTAGTTCAACTTTTCACTGAAATATGTCTTTCATTTAGTTCAATAGTTCAGTGCTGTGTATATAAAAACACCAGTGAACGTCTCTGTTTCTTAGGAGATAATACCTACATATGGAGTTCCAGAACTAGGAAAATAGGTTGTGAGGAGGGGAAAAGAGAGAGTAGTGTTTATTAACCTCTTACTTGAACTTTCCAACGTTATAACAGACAAGAAACACATATATAGGTAAGTTATTTGATAGGCGAAGCGTACTTTCTATCATGTCAAAAATGTGTGTGTTTCGGGAGTAAATCCTTAATCTCGTCCGAGCAAAATCCATTGGGGTAATGATAGAACAGAGTAACGCACCCTACACTGCGTCGATGCTCCAGTGAGTCGATAGAGTTGGATATTTTACTGTTACCGATAAGCTTCTTCTTTAGGATACCGGCCCAAACATGAGAGTTGTATTCCATTTTCGGTCGGATATAAATAGTAAGCAGATCGGATGGAGTGAAGTACATCTTACACCGTTTCAGAAAGCCTAGACTCTTGAATGCTTCTTTAGAGGCCTGAAAAATGTGTTCAATCCAGCGAACATTATACTGTATTTTCATTCCAAGATGTTAAGAAAAGGAAAAACAAAACATATTAAACAGATGAAAGCAGAGTTATAAACAAAATGAATAAGATAAAATGGTGCCAGATTTTCTGCCATTTTTAAATATTACTAGTTAATCAAAAACTCTTTTTACAAGCTGTAAATAGACGTTATAGCATTTGGGCGTTTTCTTGAGTAGTTATATTTTCCCTACGTTACTACTTTTTGATAATTTATGTATACTAGAAAAAAAGAAATATGAACGAAAAAGAACTCTTAGGTTGGGTTAGGTGGGCAGACCGCTGCATTTTCCACAAAGTACCTGGATTCTCCAGTTCACTTGGGTCCTGAAGATCATTCCCTTTGTGAAAAGTGAGATAAAAGAATTGAATTATAAAAGTTAGAGGTTAGAGTGGGAGTGAAGAAGTGGGAAAGGAAAGGTGGAAAACTGCTTAATGAACTCTGAAAGGACTCTTGATGAAAGACAAAAGAAAGAAACATAAACTAAGAAGCTAAAAAAGCTTCTAGAATTGATCGGCTCACTTAGCTCTCTCATGTAAATAGTTCATTTATACTAGTTCGTTCACGAACCACCCAACTCTAGTTCATAAGTAGTGTTGAATGCAATTTTCAGGGTCACAAAATATTGGCGAACGTTAACGTTTGAAATCGTGGGACACACTAGTTATTTCATAACGTTACATTAAGAATATTGTTATCTTTAAATTAGAATGTAACAAAATGTGTGTGAGCCATTATTGAAATTGTTTATACCTGAAAGACCTATAGACACCATTATATATAGAATATATGTATAGTATGGAATATGATATTGGGCCAAAGTCCCCTCGTCTTTGCAAAGTAATGCGCATCCGAAATGTCAAATTTGGAATGTTACTAACACATAAATCAGTTTAAATTTGTCCGCTAGCGAATTCTATGTTGGCCACGAGGGCCTGTAAGGCTTTTGATTTATTAGCACAGACTTATAAATTGTGAAACCCCTACAAGAAAAAGTCGAACGGTATCGTAGATTACGTTAGAGACGTTCAGTTCATAACTCTTTCATATGCGATTCCAATGCCCAATATGATGTTAACTGTGTCGTACATGGAACCTCATGGCTGTCTACATCATTCAATTTAATTCACTTGAAAATTTTTGATTTGATTGATGTTTGAAACTCAAATATCAATCAATGATGCCGCCAGCCAAACAGATACTATTGCGGATTGTGTTGGTTAGTTTTGAATCTTGGTTGGTATTTTCCTTAATTCGAAAATGTTATTTTGACGAGTTCATTTATCCCAAATGGGCTGATCACTGAATATGTACTTTTGGTGGAAATTTTTTTCTAATGGAGAACACTTGTCAATCGTCGTTTACGCTCAACTTCTAGGTCGGATCAGTAATTACTTAGCGTCAGCACCTACCATGGGCTACATTACACGGCTCACCAGCGCTTCTTTGTGTCTTGCCATATAAACCAACCCCTTGCTGAAGAACTCTGGCCTTCTTATCCCTTCTGTATGAGGTAAAGACTAGGCTTCGGAATTTGGTGAAGATTCAGTCCTTAACCAGAAAATACTAACAACGCCTTCCTGCGATTTTAAGTTTAAACCACAAGCAAAACATTTCAGTTAAGTAGCAGACACCTCAACCACAATCAGCGCCGCTGACGCCCGTTCTACCAATTATACCTTGGTGAGGGGACTCGGAAGTCCTAATACAACCTAAGTCGTGTTGTGACTTCCTGGAGTTCTATTTGCTACTTTGCTTATACCCCAGAAAGCAGAGTGCTCAAAGTAGAAGAACGCTTAATTCTTGGGAGTACAGCTTCTTATAGCATGTTCACATGAAGGCTTATTTTCGAGGTTCGCGCTCTCATTCGTGGTTCGCGGCCCAATCTTGATTGAACCAACATGATTCGCCATACAAAATTTTATGAGCGAACCAACTTGGTTCATTTTGAATCTTGTTGCGAACCAAGCAAAACCTACTGTCATCTCCAAATTTGATAATAAATTATCGCTGGTTTATCTGAACTAGCTGCAAAAAAAGTCCAAACAAAGTAAAAACAGATAATTAATCTGTGTAAAATCAAAATAAACACATTGAAAATGTAAAAATTTGATACTTACATAAAGATTTAAATAAAAATTGTAAAAAGAATTAGTGAAACGTATGCACAAAATATGTAAACATCAGTGTGAAGCAAAAAACAACCGTCTGAACACCTAGTTTCGCAATAGTGCTTCAGAGAGCGAACCAAGTGTTTCATATTACCGTCTGAACATGGTATTAGTCACTCAATTATATTCTGTACGCCAAGTCCGTGTACAGCATGAAATTGATTGTTCGGCTGCTACCTTATAGTTTTAAAGACCTCGTCAATATGCTTGTCAAATTTTGGGGTTTCCCATGTGTTCATTATAAACGCAACCAGTCTCGGTAATTAAGACAAAAACTATTTTAATATCTTTAATTAGTTATTTACTATTTTTTTTTTTTTTTGGTTTCTAATGTTTTCTGTCCTACAATTATAACAGCTATTGAATTTGTAGCTTATTTACCAACTTCAGAAAATAATCACAATCTGCTCTGTCTAGTTGTTAGACTTAAAATTTTATACGTCTTAAATAAATATTAGAAATTTTTCATTTCCAAGCCGGTTTGGCACAATACATTTGAAAGTGTTTGTTTAACTCAAGCGTTTAATTTTGTTTTAATGTCATTTGTTTTTAATTATTGTGTTTAAGGTTGCCTGTGATCAAGGTCATCGCTACTTTAAAATACAGCACTTTGAAGTATTCGTACACGTATGCTAATGAATTCGATTTTTAATATTGAAAAAAAAAACATCATAATTGTTAAAAAATATATTGCGTTGGATTCTATTTCCAGCAGAACAGTTAAATATTTTTGAGTAGTTTTTCATGGTTGAGTTCAATCAAGTCGTGTTCCAAATTCCTTCAAAGGCGATTCTTCTAATCTTCAGAGTAGGACACACAACTTGAGTGGTTGAAACAAAACAAATTTTGCTAGGTTTTACTGCTCCAGATTTAATATTAAATGAATAGTTCTTAGCTTCATACAAGTATACATAAATATAACTATTTTTGCAATATAGCCACACGATTGCACTGAAATGATGCAGCGACTTGAAGCTGGTTGCAGGTATCTGTTGCCTTTACAACAGATACTTGTACTGTGGGGAACCAGTGGTGATGATTGACGGGTGAGTTGGTTTAAGGATTGATGCTGCTAGCGGGCTTCGGCCTGCCAACTCATTAAGCCTGATCTTCCATTGATTGCTGGGAAATTGCATACAGGAGGGATTAGAAGCCCCGAACTCCTCAACAACAAGTTGCTCATATGGCTACAAACATACATATTGCATAAATTGCTACCTGTGTGAATAATCGTGAATAATTCACTGCGTGGAACTGGTCCATCATCAGATAAGGCCGCAAGCCAGGTGCTGATGTAAATCTTTTTCACAACTGTGTACAATACTCCCCCTCCCAGGTTGAGCAGGTTTTGCTTTGGGGCACTCTTCTTTTAGGAGCATAGAGGGATAGGAGTTCCTTTTTTGTTATAGCAAATAAAACTAGAGCAAGCCACATGATTTTTGTTGTGCTGGACTTCCGAGGCCCTTAACAAGGGTTAGAAGCAATGGGATCGACAAAGCCACTGAAAAGGTTTGCTTGCAGACCATCCCGAAACTGCTCATGGTTGAAGTGCTTAGCGTGGCTGAAACGTTCTGGTTGTGGACTAAACCTAAATCACAGGAAAGGAAATTTGTTTCCATGATAACTTTGGTTCATGCTGGTTTTCGAGGGCTAATAAACACCCGAGGTGCTGTTGTCTTGCAACAGATACTTGTAATATAAGAAACCAGAAAAAATGGTTAGACGGATGAGTTGATTAACTGCAGATGCTCTTAATGCGCATCGGCCTTCCAGCTCATTAAGATTTTTCTCCCTTTGACTGTCTGGAAAAATGCATACAGGAGAGAGATTCATATGGCTACAAACTTATGGCAAAAGTTAGGATTTGTGTGAGCCTTGCAGGCCATACGGGGGCGCTGCTGAATCGTGAGTACTTCACCCGTGGAGTTGGTACATCATCAGATAAGGCCGTCAAAGCAGAAGCTGTTGTAATCAATGACACATACTGTATGCAATGCTGTTGACAGTCAGTGGAAGTCTAGGCTCTGCGAATTAGTGGGATTAAGAGCATTAGTCCCTAATCAAACCACCAGTTTATTCACCGCTGCTAGTGCCTTTTCTTACAGGTGTCTGTTGCAAGACAACACAACCACGAGGTCTTTAATTAGATCCTTAAAAATCGGACATTCAGCTCAATTATCAGGGAGCACAATGCAGGCACCTCAACCAGACAATTAATGCTGGGCACGGTCTGTAAAAGGGCACACCCTGGAACATGCTGATCTCTGTTCTGTTAATTAGCCCTTGGTGAGAGTTTTCGGAAGTCCCAACCTAAGCCATGCGGTGACAAGTAATACAAAGTATTACAAAGTGTTTTTAAAACAGCAGGTCTGGTAAGGTTGTTGGTCATCTGAAGTCACATTTATTTAGTAAGAAGTTTTAGTAAGAGGTTTGACTATTTAAAAATAGCGTACAAATAGTTAAAACTTACTATAAGGATGAGTGTTGAAACAGGGCCGCTTTTCAAACATTATTTTGATTTTGAAAAGTTAAAACATTTTTACCAATGAATAATCAAAAAAATATTATTTTAGCAAGGAAAAAATTATATTTTGTATAAGAAGTGTCATAAAGTCTGGATATTGTGAGATAGAAGTGGACTGTTTCTAAATTATTAATTTGTTCCTTTTTTCAGACAAGATAATATTTATGTACATATTTTATTCTGCATTCCAACGTGTTTCTTTTATTTATGCTCTACTGTAGAAAACAGCTGAATATTTTCACGGAAAAAGTAATTGTAAAATATTTGCTACAGAAATGAACGTCACAGAACGGCAACAGAAAGTGAAAACTAATGAGGCCTTTACTCTTATGTCTGAAAGTATGGTTGCTAATCCGAACTTTTCGATTCTACTGTGCTCCCAGCAATTGGGCCTATCTTACTATTCACTATAGTCTAAATCACGAAATACTGTCATGTTTCCTCATCACAAGCAAGTCAAGAAATTTTATATGAAATGCACAAAATTGTTTTACTGATAAGAATTGTCGCCCTGATGACAATAGGAGCTAGCCATCCAGTTGGATCAAACAGTTTGGCAACAGATCAGAGAATCTGTTGCTTTGTGACCTTTTTGTTTGCTCAATTGAAGTAAATTTGGATGAAAATGCATCTGAAAGAGCGTTCTACTTTATATCAAGGGTTTTGGTTAGGCTTGTATCGTGGAATCGTACAAAATCAGCATCATAACGATCCTCCTTTGCTACATGGGCAAGTAACCGCTCATATTTCAGACAACTCATTTGCTTGTGTTGTGGTAACATCATATAAGTTTAGAAATTTTATAACAAATACGATTTTTCCATGATTTTTTACACAGAAAAAATTATAGTTTTTTTTTTTTAACTTTATTATTTTATTTATTGAATCTACATAAGGAATGTAATGACAATAAGTAATCAATTCTTAATACTAAAAAAAAAAATTGTGATTAAAGTCTTGCCAGTGCTGGACAAAAATTTATTTTTATGCGAATATTATTTCAGAATTCAGTCATCTGTTTAGAGCTCGAATGGTAGCCAAAGTATCCCTCCTTCTCAGACGGGTATGACCACCAAAGTTAAGAATATTAACTGCAAGAGGATTTGGATGCAATTCAAGTTTGTTAATATACCTTGTCGCGTACTTCACAAATTCAGATTTCACAAAAGGTACGTTCAGATCTGCGTGGATTCGTGAGTTTTTAACGTACCATGGAGCATCTGTAATTCTACGGAGTATTCTATTTTGACTTCTTTGTATTTTTTCAATGTTGGATGCCGAGGCTGTGCCCCATAATTGAATCCCATAGCACCATATTGGCTTTAGAATCGAGTTGTACAGCAAAAGTTTCCAATCAAGCTTCAAGGTCGAATTTCTGTCTATTAGCCAGTTAATTTGCACTTCTTTCAATTTCATCTGCGTTACTTTTGCCTCGATGTGCGTCTTCCATGTTAGCCTACGGTCAAGATGAATACCGAGGTGTTTGACTTCACTGTGTTGAGGAATTACTTTATTGTTAATAGTAATGGGTGAGCATGTTCCTAGACGCAGTGCGAATGTAACATGGGCACACTTTTGTTCATTAACCTTGATTTTCCAAAGCTTGAGCCATTTCTCTAGTTTGTTGATATGTTCCTGTGAATTTATTGATGCTTGCTGGTGGTTACTATGTATGCTAAGGAATGCTGTATCATCTGCAAATGTTGAAGTGTGAATGTTGGTGCTTATCGGCATGTCAGATGCGTAGATAAAATATAAGATAGGCCCTAACATGCTGCCTTGGGGAACTCCAGCTTCAATAGGCTGGGCGGGATTTATGAAATCGCCTTCTTTTATTAAAAATTGGCGACAATATAAATAGCTTTCCAAAAGGTTATGTACGTTTGCGGGTAAGTTAAACTTTATTTTATGCATTAAGCCATCGTGCCAGACTTTATCAAAAGCTTGTGAAACGTCGATGAATAAGGCAGAGCAATATTTTTTATCTTCAAATGCCTTTCTTATGACGTTAACTAACCTGTGTGTTTGCTCAAAGGTGCCATGTTTCGCTCTAAAACCAAATTGGTGATTGGGAATACATTCAACCTTATTAAGCATTGGATCCAACTTCGCCTTTAGCAATTTTTCGAAAAGTTTTGAAATTGTTGTCAGTAGACTTATTGGACGGTATGATTCTACTTTCGTGTGATCCTTCCCTGGCTTAGGAACCATTGTTATCAGGGACACCTTCCACTCTGCAGGGTAATACTTAAGGCGTAAAATAGCGTTAAAAATAAAAAGTAGAACTCTTCTTGCTACACGAGGCAGCTCTAAAAAATTATAGTGAAAATAAAATCTATAACCACATGTACACCAAAAAAATGACCTTGGATATTGTATTTTGTTGTTGTTGAGAAAAAAGTTGTTTTCCTTCCGTTATACAGCTCCGTATTCAAACAATTTATTAATTCATTCAGCGAATTTCGTTATTGAACATGAAAAAAATTTTTTTCTTTGTTAGTTCTTCCTTTCTGGCATTGAGACCAAAATTACCCATAAATTAAAGAATTATAGAGTAAAAATATTTTTGAAATAGATTTTCCAGTAATCTCAAAACCTATAAATCATACTTTTTACTAACTAGAACTTTTTCTTTTGCTTATTTTTATTTCCAGCGTGTTCCACCGCTTCGAGTTGATGATTTAATCAACGATTTGCGCGATGGTACAAAACTGATAGCACTTTTGGAAGTGTTATCGGGTGAAAAGCTGCCCGTCGAACGAGGCCGTGTTTTACGACGTCCACATTTCCTCAGCAATGCCAACACAGCATTACAATTTTTGGCCAGCAAACGTATCAAATTGGTAAATATCAATCCAGCCGATTTGGTGGATGGGAGACCACCAGTCGTTTTGGGTCTGATATGGACAATAATATTGTACTTCCAGGTAAGTTGTTGTTGTGCGAGCACTTATACTATTGAACACATTTTTCTCAATGTCCTTGTTGTTGAACAAAGACGCACTGTTTTGAAGCACTTTAAACATCAATTTGGTAACAAAAACACAATTAATTGTTAAAAATATGAGTATATGTATATGGCTTTTTCTATTGGAACTCTGTTCTTATTTCATTCATTCATATTTTTCTTAAAAATAATAAATGTATTTTTTTTAAATATTTTATTTTATATTTAATTTATTTTTTTTTATCAATTAATATGCAAAGATACGTAAAAAGAGGCGGAAAAAGCTAGTAGTAGTTATTAATTATAAGCCACAGGTAATTTGAAAAAAAAAAACATCTGTAGACTGTTTGTAGATGATTATCGGACAAGTGTAATTGTTCTACAGACAAATTTGTTGAATGTGTTGTCAGTTGTCACATTATTAGTTTTTAGTTCAATGCACTAGTTAATGCATTTTTATTTTTTTTATTTTAAGGGGATTCCCGTCCTTATTCTTTGTAGTCTTATTATTTTACACTTAGAAAGCGTTTTTAAGTTTGTTTCAAAAATTTTGTTATTTTGTTAACCATTTAATAAGCTTTTTTTTTAATCATGAGAATAGTCGGATAGAAATTTAATCAGCTTTTAGAAAGGATAATGACATAAAGAAAAATATGCTGCAGCACAGTTAGATTTAGTAATACTTACTGTCATAGCAAACCCTTCATAATTGACATGTATTTTAACATCAGTACAATGACAAGTGTCTTGATTTTGGTCTCAATCACAGTTTTGATCGATGTGATTCCACTAAGTAGCCCTACGTGTAAGATCAAATAGGGCGATTTTAATTGCCTAACTTCTTTGAACTTGGTTTATGTTTACATACGGTTTGCGGTTTTATATCTTATAATTTTTATTGTATATAACGGGTGTCCGCCTAGAAGGTATACTACGGGTGGTAATTCTATTGTAACACAGAAAAAAATAGATGCGATTTTTTTTTTAATAAAGTTATGTTATTAATAAAAAACCATCAATTTAATAAAATTTGCATTGACTTAATTAAATTATTATTAATAATAAATTTTTGGAAATATCTCTTAGTAAAATGCAATTAATAAAAAGTTTTCCGAATTATTGATTGTTATTCAATAAATAAATTTCAAAGGTTGTCATTTAACAGTGAAGAGTTGTTGTTTTTTTAACAATTTTTTTTTTGTTAAGTATATTTTACATATTAACAACAATTTTTTTCAACTCAATAATTTTTGCTTTTAAGTGAAAAAGCTATTTCTACTTTATAATTTGAATTATCAATCCGGCAAAAAATCTTTTTCACAGGAAATTTGATAAAAATGGTGCATTTTTTTATCAATATGGCATCTATTTTTTTCTGTGAATCCTGGCTGTGTGCGATGTGACACCGTCTTGTTGCATCAACAAGCTAATTAAGTCCAAAGCATGCATTTTTGGAGTTAAAAATTTTCCAGTTATATCATGATATCGCTCCCCATTCACAGTTATGACGTTTTTATTTTGAAAGTAGTAAAGTCCAGTGGTTCCTCCTGACCAGCTTGCATACCAGACTTTCACTTTTAATGGATGCAAAGGTGACTGATGAATAACTTGTCCAGAACCGACTATTCACATATCCATTCAAATGAAAATGCGCCTCGTCACTCATTATGATTTTTTCATTAAAATCGATGATTGATTTTGGCAAAATGTTTTAACGATTAAAACACGTTGGTTTATCCAATATTTTTCCACAATAAATATGCTACGTGTCTACTTCACGACTGCCAAATATAGTTCATATTTGGTAGTCATGAAGTAGGCACGTCACGACTTCCCAGCGGACACTTGTTACATATATACATGCAAGAGAAAAGAGTCTGAAATGGCTGAGAAACAACAATTATTTTACCCGTTTTATTCCCCTCTCTGAAACCTTCTATAAGGCAAAGAATTGCCCCACTAAAATTGCCTTGTCTGATCTGGCACTAGTTACCATCAGTGACAATTATGATTGTTATTGCATCAATGAAATATTATACTCGTATACTGACATCACAAGAAATGGCTTAACTGATGTACTCCAGATGTTTAAATCTCGGCAATATGGTGGCTCTTTAACATCAGATATATTATAACTATTAATAAAATGCAAACAGTTCAGCTTTATTCGATGTATTAGCTTGTAACATTGATACCAATAAAAAAATTTATAAACATCTTGTTTTCTATGTTTCCCGGCTGTCTATATGTCGACATTTCATAGAAGCTACCCTAATCATCAGGGAGGGATCCAAAATTGAATGTTTGAGAATATCTTTCAAAAATTTCCAAAGGCTACTGATCAGCGTTGTCAACTCGGTGCGTTTCGCACCGTTTTTGGTGCTTTTTTAAATTATTTGTGCGAAAAATTCTTTAGTCGGTGCGGGGCGCACTTTTTTACATTTTCGGTGCGTTTTTTAAATTTTGGTGGCATAAAATCAAACTCAACTCAACTTTTTTTAATGTTAGAAAAAGGTTTAATCAAGTGCCACTATCGAAAGAACAAGAAACATTTCGTTTTATAAAAGTTGCTACTTTTAGAGAGTGTTTTGCTACTAAACGATCAAGCCATGTTTGTCAAATATTGCAATAAATACAGTCTCTGAACAGTGAAGTTCGTATTTATGATGGCTCGTGAATTCTTTACGGTATTGGTAATTGAGAAACTACCAAATTATTAAATAAATTATAAATTTTGCATTAAAAATTGATTATGGTAATCTTCACCTTTTATTTGTTATAATTCTGGCAAATTGTCGTATATTTCAATAAATTATTTTAAAGACACCGCTTACGAAAACACAAATGAAATGTACACAGTGTTTGATAGATTGCTTTTAATCGAATTAGAAGCCTTGTAGTGCGATTCTGTAACTTTAATGATCCGACAATCGTAACTTTTTTCGACAATAATTGTTGTATGCTCCTGTGATAAATTTTGGTGACGTTAGGCTGCTGTATTTTTTTTTTTTGTGTCTTTGATAACAGGCAGTAAAAGTAACAGTTGATTTCGGTCGACAGCAAATACTTATAATTAAATGATATTGCTTAAGCCCAGTTCAGACTATTATACTTTGTATTAATACTTGTCAAAAATTCAAATAATACGTGCAAGTCTGATAGTCTGAATGTAATCCGTCATACATACGAAAAATAATACGATAAAAATTTGACATCCCATACGACTTTGTTGTTTTTTGAAACTTTTCAAAACGATAATACTTTACATTGGATCAGGGTTGTGTTTTTTAGCAAACCAGCTAATTAAAAATTGAGTAGTCGGCTATTTCGAAGCCGATGGGATGCAGTCACTGATAGTACTTTTTGTCGTTATAAAAAAGCTCGAAATTTGGAATTTAGCTATCATTTATAAATGTATTTTGCTCATGCTATATTTAGAACATAAAATATGTTTGTGCTATTGAATTTGGATGTGTTATACATAATTATTATTTTAACTGTTGACGAATTTCACGCGCCGGCACGTCTATCGCCTACGACGAATAGCGCACCTGCCGCCGTGAAAAGTTTTATGATGGCACATCTATGTTGGTTTATATCAAATGTGATGGTGTGAATGCAAAATCTAATTTACGTTAGACTTTTTGACAGTCGCAAGAAATGTGTTTAGACTTTTATCTTACAAAATCTAATGAAAGTATTTATACTTGTATAATAGTCTGATTGGGCCTTTAATAATAATTTCGATAAAATATAATAAATTTGATAACATGTCGTTATAATTATTAAAAAGCTAACATTTTGTTAACAAAACTAACAGAGTTGTATTGGAGACCAAGTTTGACAAACACGAATCATGCGGTGCCGTCAGAGCCAATTTGATTGTATAATAGCCGCTTAAAAGGCAGTTTTATTATCATGTTTTTAATGTAAAATTATTGAGCTTCTTAAAATACAAAATATGTATTTAAAAATGAAAGGAAAAAAAAAATCAAATTTCGGTGCGTTTTTGTTGATATAATGCGCTTTTTTCACCATTTTGGTGCGTTTTGAAATTTTATAGTTGACAACACTGCTACTGATGATTAGGGTAGCTCCTATGAAATGTCAACATATAGACAGCTGGGAAACATAAAAAACAAGCTGTTTATAATTTTTTGATTATTAATAAAATGTATAACATATGATAGTTAACATATAATGACAAAATTCTCTGATGACTTTGGCATTATGATTGATGTCGGTTTTCATGGTACTGCTGGCTATGTACATAATATTGATGTCAGTATTCTGATGATATGTCGTCACCAATATGACAATTCATTTTTTCTTTGAGTGTGTCTTTGAATAAGCAAAGTATGCTTACCATCGATATTTCGCTATTAGCGCGCATTAGAAATATTTAGAACTTGACTCCATTAACCAAATTAGACCACTATCATATATCTTAGTGCCTTTGAGAGTCACTGTGGTTTACTCTCATGGACGTAAGACATAAAAAGGATGCACAGGTATCTTCTTTACAATGAGAGGATCAAAAGTGATTAGAATACCACTTTGAAGTTTAGAAACGGAGTCTTTAAACATCTCCTTCACACTTGCAAGGGCGCTTGGCTAGCAATGCCTTATTTTAATAATAAACGTACCATTTAGCTCAAATATTGTGTACCACTGTATGTTTCAAGGCAGCCGGGAGTATAGAGAGAATGTGGAAATTGAGTTCCATTAGCACCTGCTTTGTCGGTCTTATCTAATGATGGATCAAGTCCACGATTCACCAGGGCCACACCCATGTGGCTTACAAGGCTCAAATATAAGGTTGCAGCTATATGAACAAACTTCTTGCTAGGAACTTCTAATATCTGCAATTTCAAAGTAAAACAAGGTTTTGTGATTTGGTGGGCCAAAATCCATTAAGAGCATCAGCTCTTAAACAACTCACCCGTCTAACAATCACTCCTGGTTCCTTACATTATACGTATCTGTTACAAGGTAACAGCACCACGGGGGTTATTAGCCACCGTAAACGGGCATTGCGCCATAGTTATCACGGAATCTAATTCCCCATCCTGCTTAACTCATAGGCAGAACGTTTTGGACGAAAACATTGAGAGGTAGCGGACCCTCATTTGTTATAGCAATTAAACTCTAGGAAGTACCACAATGATTTAGGCTATATTGGGAAAATCCTCATTAAGATTTAATTGACATAACGGGGATCAGCCCGCCGTTAGGAGGTTCTGTTTTATAAAATATCCTGTCGCTTGTCAGGTTCCTGTATCTTGGTTGAAACATTCGGCTGTGCTTTATGCCTAAAATCTCAGGAAGGGCGTGCCCGATTTTGGGCAATAATTTCAGTCTCCGTGGCTCTGTTGTCTTGCAACGTACTCGTATACCTGTAACGTAAAGAACTAAAAGTGAAGCAAAGGCGAGTAAGTTGGTTAAGGACTGAAAGTTTTTATGGATCTCGGGCCATGAAAGTGTGACAACTAATCTTTCTCTGACTGTCTGAGAATACATAATTCTGCACAGAAGCTGCAAGCTCTTCAACATAGGGTGTGTTCATGTAGCCACATGCCCATGACAAAAAGTTGCGTATCACGTAAGCCTTGCTTGCCCGGAGAATTGGTTTATTAGGCCATCATGGCAGGTGCTGCTGCAAGTCAATTACACATAGCTTTATGTTTTAAGAAAAATATACTTGTGGAATTGGTTTCCCTGATAATAGTTGTTGCTGTAAATGCAGAAGTCAGGGAAAGAGAACATAACTTTTGGATTACATACAAAGTGGCCTAATCGAGGTATCAGACATAGGCCTAAATGGCAGGATCCAGCAACTCTGTGCTATGGGATGAATATTCTACTAGTACTCAGACAACAGTTTGGATGTGTTGACCCAGGGGATGACCCCTACATACTCGTATGCAGTAGGCGGGAACTAAGCACATGTTCTATGAAGAGTAGATTCCATTTTTAACGGTGCAAATTGAGTTCATTAAATATCCCTTCTTTCAGTGTGTCCCTGTGTTAGCCAATTTGTAAGGTTGCCTCGATAACTAAACTATTTAAAAGCAATCTTTTCTTACTTTTTATGTTTAAGAATTCCTTTTTGTGCTTGGTTTTTGTTACAGATGCACTCGCCCGTCCTCTTATAGCGGCAGCAATGTTGTTGTTCTCTTATTGGCTTTATGTCCCTTCAAACCACACAAGAACAGTCTCTAGAAATAAAATCAAAAGTGAAAATATTTTGATAGTTTTTACTCTAAAATTATTTAATAGTAACAAACAAAAGCGTTAATTAAATGGTTAACAACGAGCACTTTAATTTATGTCCTCACAAATGTTTGATTTCTCTATGCAAAAATTTACTTTTTCGTTTCTTTATTTTATGGTAAAATACAAAAACGTAGAAATTAGTTTAACTAGTTAAAAACAGGAAAAAGTGTCTAATAAGCGTATTTGGTTCTAAAATTTTTGCAGATTGAAGAGAATAGCCGCAACCTTGAATACTTGGGTCATGGCATCAGTGGTTCGGTTAGTTCTCTGGATAGTGTTGGTAAAAACGCTAGTGATATGAAGGCTGAAAAGTGGAAACAAGGAGCAAGAAAAACTCTGCTCAATTGGGTAACCAATGCCCTGCCAAAGTAAGTTTTTAATAACACTTTAAGTATGTATAAAATGGAGGTATAAATTTAATTTAATTTTACAGAGAAAGTGGGGTTGAGGTTAAGGATTTCGGTGCCAGTTGGAGAGATGGTGTCGCATTCTTAGCCCTCATTGATTCCATTAAAGCCAACTTAGTTAATTTGGCCGAGTTAAGGAAGACAAATAACCGCCATCGTTTAGAAACTGCTTTCGATGTAGCCGAAAGTAAATTAGGCATTGCTAAACTTTTGGATGCTGAAGATGTGGATGTTCCTAAACCTGATGAAAAGAGTATAATGACATATGTGGCACAATTTTTGCACAAGTATCCCGAACCAAAGGTAGCATAAAGCGTTAGATATTTATTTAAGTTATATTTGAATATATATTTTTTCTTTTTGGCATCTTTATTCTAGGGTGCTAGTAAAGACCTTACTCATATTCACCAAGAATTGGATGAACTGAGACGTTTCCTGTTGGAAAAATCTGCCGAATATGAGCCAATGGTAATTGGTAACTCATTTCCCCGCGACTTTGCCGAGTATGTGATTGCTCGTTCTGAAATTGATGCCCATTTGCCTACTTACAATCGCCTCAAGCAGTTGGTTGAAAGCCAAAGTGGCTTTTTGCAAATTTCCCGTTCTACTTGGGAGGATATTAATGCCCTGTGGCAACGTGTCCAATACCAAATGATGTATTGGCTTTGGCTTTTAGATTCCGAACTGCCTGGTGAATTTGGTGAAGTGGGCAAATGGCTGGCCGAAGCAGAAAAAATCCTTATGGATAACGATATACCCACGGCTATGAATGAAGAAACAGCAGCAATCATTTCTCGTAAGTTAGAAGAGCATAAGTTGTTCTTTGCTGATTTGCCACGCATGATTGCCATGTTTGATAATGCCAAGAGATCGCCCTTGGCTCAACAAATACCTCTAGAACAACTGCGCAATATGGAGCGCCGTTTGCAAGAGGTGGGCCCCAAGGCCACCGAACGTAGAATTAAATTAAAGTTCCTAGAACATAAATGCTGCTTAGTGGCATTTTTGAATTTAGTTGAAAATAAAATGAAGGGTTGGACCGGCAAATACGGTACCGATGAAAGAGTGGCCCAACAATTAGAGCAATACAAAAACTTTGTTTCCCGCAATAAAATTTTCCAAGAATTCCAAAAAGCTTTTGTGGACATGCAGCAAGTGGTAGATGAGTATAAGCGTGATGGTAACGTAACACGCAAAGAAGAAATGGATATAGATCGTTTTATGTATGATACTGAAGAAAGATGGAAACGTGTTTCAATGGAGCTGAAATGTTGCCAAAACTCGCTGGAAGAGGTGGTAAACTGCTGGAAAATCTGGCATCAATTAAGTCCCGAATGTGAAAACTGGCTTAATGTGGCCGAGCACAAGGCAATGCAATCCGAAGATGAAAAATTGGACTTCTTCCAAGACATAAGTGTTTGGAAAGATAAATTTGATGCCTTAGCTAATGCCGCCAACTACTTAATAGCTTCTTGTGAAGAAAATATTGCTCACAGTTTAAGACAAAAACATGGTTTATTGTCCGAACGTTTTGAACGTTTATTTGTGAACACCAAAAAATACATGCACGCCGGGGATATAATACGTGCCAGACAAGAATATAGAACAGGTATTGAGAGATTGTCTCAGTGGCTGCGTTCAGCAGAAAATATTCTCAATCAAAAACTTTTGCTGGGAGATAGCCAACAAGTCCATCATTATAGCGAAGAGTTACAAAAATTGGCCTCAGAAATTGATGACAACGAAGAACTATTCAAAACTATTAGCCGCAACATTCAGGGTCTAATACAGGATCTTTCACGTGAGGAAGTTGATGGTATGATGAAGACTTTGAAACAGGAAAAAGAAGCACTAGTACGTGTTCGTGCCCAAATACCGAATAAATTGCACTTGATACATCAACTCCTCATACAACAGGAGTCATTGGAAGCTGGGCAGAAAGAAATTCATCAGTGGCTTAATGAGGCTGAAGCGTTGCTTAGTACGCACAGCTTAGGTGGTGGTCGTGACAAGGTTAATGACGAACTGAATAAACACAAAACTTTCTTCTCGCGTACTGTGTACTATCGTTCGATGCTAGAGAGCAAAAACAAAGTATTCCAAAATCTACTAAGAAATGTGGCAGCCGACGAAAACATCAACACAACCCAGGCCCAACATAATATGCAGCAATTGAATGATCGCTTTAACTATGTTATACAAAACGCCCAGCAGTGGGAACAGCGTCTGGGAGAAACCCTTAATAACTGGAATAATTTCAAAGAGCATGAACATGTTGTCAGCGAATGGTTGACTCGGGCTGAAACCATGATTATTGAAAAGCATATCGAAACTAAAACAACTATTGAGACTCAGAAATACTTCTTTGAGAATGTGAATCAAAGGTGGATGTCGAATTTAGTAGACTCGGCGCAAACCCTGTTAAAAACTCTACCACCACTAGAACAGAAACCAGTTGTAGATTCTGTCGAAGTTTTGCAAACAAAATGGCAGAATGTTCTATCGCAAGCTCCTATACATTTGATGAAATTGGAATTCCGCAATGAAGAATCTACCTTCAACCAAACCATGCAAGAGGTTGAAAAGGAACTTCATTTGGAAGAACAAGCCCTGAATCGCAACGAAGACGTTGACTCCATATTAAAACGTAACCAACAATTCTTTATACAACAAGGCTCAATTCCTCGTTTGGAAAACAGTCTGCAAAATATGTATCGCTTGACTCAGGTCTACAAACAGCAACAACCTAATGATAACAGCTTGGAAAATGCCTATGAAAATGCCCAAGCTCAGTATTCACAGCTGTCAAATAAAATTGCTACCATGCGTGAAACTCTACAACAAATTCCTGCTCAATGGGAATCATACCATGAAAAATTCAACGAAATGGTTGACTGGATGAATACCGTGGACAAAAGCTTGAAAAATATCGTTAATGAGGTCAACAGCATGGAAGAATTCGAAAAGGAAAAAGTTGTTTTCCAGGTAAGAGTGGTATTTGCTTCATAAGGGAGCTTTTGTTATCTAACTAACTTGAAATTTTTGTACTTAAATGCATGCAGCTTAGGGAGCTAGTGGTAAAAAAAAATATATTCTACCGAAGTTGAACCTTAATTATTAGATATTATTTGAGCTAGCCCTTTCATAAGAAACTCATATGATATACAAATTGCATATTCGCAGAAGTGTCAACAGAATTACATTGGAAAGCATAGTGCACAAAAATTTAAAAAGATAAAATATTTGTTAATATCCTGGTCTTAGAGCCAGGGGCTAACTATCGTATCGCACTCTGAAATTGTAATTTCACTCACCACTATTCATAGGTTTTATAATTTTGACAGATCCATTGAAGAGCCAGCCCACTTGGCTTCAGGTTGGTCCCGCTTTGTTGCCTGTGAATGATATGTGTTTCAGCAGATCTTCATATCACTGGCCCATTACAGAACCAACCCGAGATCGGATAGAAGAGTCCCTTTTATAAGAAAGAGCATGATATCGACAGAGGCAGTTCTCCACACTTTCAACTTCCTCTACATCCCTACAACTTTTACAGAATTAATTAAACGGAAGATTTAATCTCTCCATATGTGTCTCTATGTCGGGGCATGCCCCTAAGGATAATAGTTCTCCTATTATCGTACCTGCGCCATTCCATTGATATTTATCAGCTAATTTCACTAGACCATCCATCTTGTGCAGTCCTTCAAAGCTGACGTTGTACCTGGTTCTTACATCGTTTAAGCGGGATATCAACCATACCATCTATATCCCTTATTGCAACCGGACCCCAGCTTTTCCCAGAACTCTCACTACAACATTCCAGGCAGTGCCCTCGTATCCAAAAAATTTGCAGATTCGAATGACTCGTTATCTTGTTTAGAGATATTAGACATTCACGAATCAACCTTGAAGCGTAGCGCATTCAACGCAGCTTTGCTGCTAGTACAAATTCTCTCCATATACCTTATAGTACCTTAACCAGTTAGCTGCCCTCATCATAGTCTGTGCTACACTACACTTATTTTGCAATCTAAAATTCATCTTCCTTATATAGTAGGGAAGAAAGTGTCCCACCGAATCCCGGGTCCGACTTGCAATACATATAAATTTATAATTCTCTACGATTTTTTTTCTTTCTAATGGTATTTGGGAACCATCATTTCAAATGCCGTAAGCTAAAGAATTAATGCATCTGTATAGCACAGATCACATAGCTTCGTTATTTCGCCATTCATCCTTCTATTTTGTCAAATATATGTATATAATCTCACATTATTACTGATGCCAGAATATACTTGTCATTGATATTGTAGAACAACGATTGGCTAGCACCCAGCAAGCGAATATGTCCTCCATAAATAATAAGCTACTTTAATATCAGTTCTCGCATTACTTTGTACCCTAGATATAAACAAAGATTAGCTTAATCTGTTTGCCATATAAGTTTTTGGTTAGTGGTAAACAATTATGGTCATATTCTAAAGCGGGATGCTATTTTTATTACATGTTCTAAAATACCTGAAACCGAATTTCGAATCTTTTTTGTCGACAAAAACACTTTATTGGCCATGTACGCTTAATCTTTTGTTTCTGTTATTTCTAGCAAGCGCAAATAATTTTTCACTTTACTGGAATAATCAAGGTTCAACTTCTTTTAAGACTTACTTTATATATGTAATTAAGGCAATAATTTTTTTAATTATTCTTATCTTTCTTTTGCTCGATTAGAAAATATGCCAAGAGGCCGACAACAAACGGGAAGATATGAAATGGCTTGTAAAGACATTGGATCATCTTCTTAGCTATGCCAGCGAAGATGAAGCAAATGTCGAACAAAAAAAGCTTGAAGACCTCATAGCCCGCTATAAAAATCTCATCCCAACTATTGAAATTACAATGGTGAAGACTGAAGTGTTCTCAAAGTGCTATACCTACCGTCGTGAAGTTCATGAAGTTGTTTGCCTTTTAAGCAAGGTTAAAGAACAGGCTGCCAATATCCCAGCGCCAGATAGCTTAGAACGTGTCAACAAACTCATTGAAGAACAGCAATATGCCATTAATCAATTAGACCACCAACGTCCTCATATAATGTCTATGTTGCAAAGAGGACGTGACTTAAGTAAAGATGTTCACGCTCCTGCATTTGTGCAAGCCGAAGTGAAGAATTTGGAAACTGGTTGGAATCAAGCTTATACCCAAACATCTGATAAACTGCAAGCTCTTAGAGGCACACAAGCCGTTTGGAATGAATTTGCCGATCAGAAAGCGGACATTTGTTCTATGTTGCAGGTGGCTGAGACAGAGTTGAGAGCTTTGACGCCTTTGCAAACCGATCCAAAGAATGTTAGTCAGGATTTAAAAGCTAAACGTGAGTTGAATACTCAACTACAACAAGCTTCTCATCAGCTACTGCCCAAACTTCATGCCTTGAAAGCAGAACTAGCGCCTTTGGCAGCTCCTGACAAAAGGCCCATATTAGAAAAAGAAGTAACTGAAGTAGAGAAAATGTTCTTTAATACCATGGAACATGTAAAAGATCGTGTTGGTTACTTGGAAGACTATAGTGCCAAATGGAATAACTATAAATCTCGTTTGGCCGAACTGCAAGAATGGGCAAATAAGGTGGCACCCAAAGCCATAGAAACTTTGCACTCGGATGATCTTACTCCCGAAGAAAGAGTTCTGAAAGTTACTGCTTTCAAAGGTACTTTGGCCGAGAGAATGAAACAATTAGACATGCTTGCAGCTGATGCCTCAGAGCTGGCTCCAAAAGAAGGCAACATAGCTGAGGCCAAGCGCTTAAAGGGTGAAATAACCAAACTTCAAGAGGTTCTTAGTGCCATCAATCGCAATGTTGATCACCAGGCTGAAGCTGTTCAAGAAGACCTTGCAAATTGGCAACAATTCCAAACTGGTATACAGCACTTGAAACCCATTGTTGAGGAATGTGAAATTAAGGTAAATACTATAGTCCCTAAACCTATGTCCCTAGAAGAAGCAGTTGCACTGCAAATAAATGCTAAACAATTCGAATCACATTGCTTGGAGCAATTAGACCGACTCCAAGGTATATCAAACATTACACACAAAATGTTATGCAAAACCAATGCCCCTGACGAAGTAGATGCCATGCACTCCCGTTGGATCACTGTACACGAAAATGCCAAACAGGCCAGTGGCAAATTAGAAAAACTTGTCGTCAACTGGAAGTCATTCGAAAATGAGGCCAGCAAACTCGAAGACTGGATTGAAAAGGGCGAGCAAAGTGTTGGCAAAAAGTCAGCTCTTCTTAATACTCCCCATGTCGAAAAATTAGAAAATGAATTGGTGCGTCTTAAATCGTTTAACAATGAAATTTCCGAGCAACAAGCAAAATTGGTTGCTTTGGGGCAAGCGGCTGACCAAATAAGCTTACATTTGGCGCCGGAAGGTGCAGCGCATTTAAAGGACCGCGTCAACGCCATGAAATCAAAATTGCAAAAACTCTCTGAAGCCACTCGAGGCAATATAAATGAAATATCTGATGCCATAATTGCACGCCAAGATTTCAATGCCAAAATGGTTAATTTCTCTAACTGGATGGAGAATTTGAGGTCCCAAATAGGTCAGGTCGAAGAAATTAATCCTGAAAGAGTCGAAACAAGCTTACATGTTATCCACACTCTTATGCAAGAACACAATGATAAGAAACCTGCTTTCAACGCTATTTACGATGAAGTAAAGCAAATTTCTTTAGGTGCTTCTCCTGATGAAAGTAAAGCCTTGAACGAGTCTTACTCCGCTTTGGTTCTTAACTACCAAAACTTGGAAACAAACATGCATCAAAAGAAAATATGCTTGGAAAAATGGACTGAACTTTTGAACTGGAAACACGAAACAGAAAACCACATGAATTACTTAAAACATCAAATCGAAAAGCCCGAAGCTCCTCAGCCGGCAGAACTTAATAAAATAATTACGGAAATCTCCGCAATTGCCAAAAATGTGCCATATTGGAAAGCTCAAGCCAAACAAATTGATGAGAATCCCGTTGTTCATCTTAAAGATGCGCTTACCCGCAAGCCCTACATTGCCACCCAAATGGTCAATGATGTCGAAAACAAATTGGATAACTTGCAACTGCGTACTCAAAATCATAAGCAACAAATTGAACAAATGCAAGTTCGAAAAGATAAATTCCATACCTTGGAAAACAATTTGGCGCAAGCTTTGCAAGATAATCGTGCCAAACTGGCAGATATCCTTAAACGCAAACCCAACCTGCAAAATATTGATCAAATCATTGCCGACTTGGTAGCCCTAAATGACGCTCTACGAGTACAGGCAGATCTCAAAAATAAAATACACGATGAAGGCACCCAATTAATGCGCGAGGATATTGCCAGCATGCCAGCAATACAAGATTCCCTTTTGCATTTAGACAAAGACTATGATTCTTTACAAAGTGAAATAGCTGATCGCATTCAGAAGTACGAATTGATTTCGCGAGCCTTGCGCGAATATGCCGATATTAAAAATAAATTTGCCCAGGAAATGAAAAAGGCCAATGGTCTTTATCATGCAATTCCTGAACAACCCAAAAACGAAGTGGAACTCCAACAAGCTTCAGAAAAGACACGTAAAACTATGGACCAAATTCGCAAGGTGAAAGTGATTTTGGATGAATTCGATCGTAAGGTTTCGAACATAGGAAAACTTTTCGATAATATTGGCGAAATTATGCCTCAAGATATACCAAACGATTTTGCAGCCGCTAAGCAATCATGGCAAGATTTACAGGATAAGGTAGTTAAAAATGCCCACATGTATGAAACCGAAGCAGTTATATGGTCTCAAATCGAAGATGCCAAAAAAGATCTCATGCCTTGGCTTTCAGAAACCAACCAAGGCTTATGTGATGCTGCCGACAATAGCATAGAAATTGAATTCGCTCCCATGCGGCTTACAAAGTATCGTTCAGAACTGCCCTCTTATCAGGCTCTGAGAGATACAATTGCTGAAAAGACAGCTGAATTGCTGAAAGTTGGCAATAACGTAGAGATACCGGCATTGACTTCTCTCAACCAGTTGTTAAATGAACAATTCGCAGAAGTTGAAAATAATGCTGAGCGCCTGAACGCCATCACCATACAATTCAACGATCAAGAGCAAGAGCTAAGAAAGCAAATAAAGCTTTCTGGTGAACAAGTAGGAAAACTGAGAGAACAACTGCTCAAATGTGATGATATGTCTGGAGATAATGCCAAAATAATTGAACGTTTGCAAAACTGTAGAGCTATTCAAGCCCAGCTTTCAAACACTGGAAATACTATTGATAATATAAAGCAAAAAGTTGATGAGCTGAAGAGTATGTATCCTACATTCAGCGAATCTATTATTCCTAAAGAACTTAATAATGTGCAGAAGAGATATGACGGCGTGGATGTTTACGCCAAGAAAATCGAAACTTCTCTATCACAGTTCCTTAAAAAACTCCATGCCGACAAGGTTGGCATGTTAAAAAGAATCATTGCAACTCAAAAGGAAAAGGTGGCTTGGTGTCAGCCCGAAACTTCCAGCGACAAATATAATTTGGATGTAAAAAAATCTTCTCTACAAGAGGTTGGCAAAGCACTAGGTGACTGCAAGAAAAGACAAGGGGAAATCCTTAACTCCTTGGAAGCACTGAAAGCTATTGAATCTCCAGCTAGCATAAACGAACTTGTGAAAGATGTTGATTTACTAAATGCCGAAATGAAAGATTTAGAAAATGCTTTTGATCAGATCAAGGATATTTTAGATGAAAATGTTGATTTGTGGGTGGAATATGAAAAATCGAATGAAGAACTTAATGCCTGGATGAGAGACATTGAAGGCCGCATTAAAGCCGAAACAAGCAATCAAATAAATCTTAACGATATTCCCAAGAAACTGCAAGAACTGACAGCTCTTAAACAAGACATCACTGAACATGAACCCATTATAAACGGTTTGGAAAAGACCGCCCAACAATTAATAGTTAAAAATCCAGAAGCTCGTATTGGCCAATTCGTTACACATTTAATACAGCGCTACCAAACAGTGGCTAAAGGTCTACAGCAATACATGGATAAACTAAATGAAACAGCTAAAGCAAACGATGACTACAATTCAGCTTTGGCAGATGCTACTGATTGGCTGTCTGAAGCCAAAGTAGAATTCCAAGAACTAGCTCGAATGGGCTCCCCTGGTTCTTCGTCTGCCACAGCCCAACAACTGCAGACTATTAAGAACTATTTGAATACTTTTGACAACGGCCAGATATTACTTAACAATGCCGTTGATATCGGCGAAGCCATGTACACTGCCATTACGCCTGAGAATAGAGAAAAAATACGAGCTCAACTAAGAAACTTGAGAGAAAACTTTGACTACTTGAGAGACGAGGCCAATGCATTACTGCAACAAGTGGAAGGGGTGTTGATACAGAAAACAACCATCGAGGAGAGCTATACACAAGTGTCACACTATCTTAACGAATCGAAAGCCAAGGTTGATGCTGCAGATGAACTATATCCAACATTGGCTGCCAAAAAGGCAGCTTTGCAGAACTACAAAATACAGTTGCAAGAAGCTACACTACACAAGAATGCTTTGAAACAATTACAAGAGAAAGCTGTGGCCTTGTGTGACGATGAATCGGAAAACAAAACCGAGAAATCCATTAAGGAATACAATGATTTGTCTAAAAAAATTACTGATAGAATTGCCGTGGTTACTAATCAAGTGGCCAAACACGAAGCTTATGACCAAGTCTTGGAAAAGGCACAAGATTGGCTGAATAGTATAAAATCGGAAGCGATTGATATCTTGAATGAAACTACTTTTGAAAAAGAGGGCGCAGAAGAGAAACTTGTTGTGGTTGAAAATCTTTTGCAGCACAAACCCGAAGGAGATACAATTTTCGGTACCTGTCAGCAATTATTAAATACAGTTCTTTCACAAACTCATCCCTCTGGCCATCCAGCTTTATTGAGAAGTTTCCAAGAACCGAAATCTGCTTGGGATGATTTCATGGTTTTATGTCAAGATTCTTTGGTTAAGCTCAAACAATTGTGCTCTAAATGGGATGAATTTGACACCATTATTGATGAAATCGATAACTGGATGAAGGGCATTGAAGCTGTTGTAAAAAATCAGGCTCTCAAAAATACCGCAGAAGCTAAGAAAGCCCATTTGCAACAATTATTAGCATTTGCCAACGATATCGAGAAGAAATCTAAAGCAGTTAATAGTTTAATGGATCAGGGTCGCGAAATTGAAGGGGAAACAGACTTAAATCTTAAATTATCCAGATTGAATACCAGATATCAGACGTTAAAGAATCTTTGCAAAGAGTCGATTGTTAAATACCAAAATTATACCAAGGATCATGAGGCTTTTGATCAGGACTATGAGAAATTCAAAAAAGAGTTACAGTTATGTGTCAACGAATTGGAACAGAACAAAGATGTTGTAGGAGACCAAAACCTATTGCAAGAAAGACAAAACAAACTTAAAGATATGTCTGACAAGAGAATTAATGATGCCACCATCTTTGAAAATCTCATTGACAGTGGTGAAAAGCTGTACGGTCATACAAGTCCTGAAGGCCGTGAAATTATACGCCAGCAGTTAAGAAATCTTCGCACAATGTGGGATAACTACACCGATGATTTAAATCAAGCTGCCCAAAGAATTGATCATTGCTTATTGCAGTTCAATGAATTTTCAATTGCTCAAGATCAGTTGACGAAATGGCTTAAGGATGTTGATAAGGCCATGCAAAGTCACACTGAACCAAGGACGACTCTGCAGGAGAAGAGAGCACAATTGCAGAATCATAAACTATTGCATCAAGAGATTACTACGCATAATGTGCTAGTCGACAATGTATGCGACAAAGCCCAAGCCTTAGTCGATCAAATAAAGGATAACTCTCTTAATGTATATCTGATATCGATAAAGCAACTATTTAATAATATTGTTCAAAAATCTGAAGAGATTTTAAACAACTTGGATGATTGTGTACAAAAACACAATGAGTTAAATACTCAAGTTGCTGCAGCTAAGAATTGGATTTCCGGTGAGAAAGCCAAACTCCTCGAATGTGACGATGCTTATGGAGAGAAATCAGATATCAAACGCAAAATTGAGACTTTACACCATTTGGCTGAAAATAAGCCACAAGCTATGAAAATAGTGGCAGAAATACGAGATCAGTTTGACCAGGTAAGGCCTTCAACTTCCGACAAGGGCAACGAGGTCCTAGACAAAGAAATCAATGAATTGGAAACCACAATTAAATCCCACTTTGATGATGTTGAAGGCATTGAGGGTAAACAAAATGATGTATTGCAACAATGGAATAATTTCGAGCAGAAATTGGAGGAGCTTACGAAATGGTGTAGATCTGCTGAAGCAGTGTTCCGTGAACAACAACTGCAATCAACGTTGCATGAAAAATTTGAGCAGCTGGAAAAATATAAGATACAAAGAGATCTTATTTTGCAAAAAGAAAAAGAAATTGATTTATTCGCCGATGCTGCCCACTCTTTGCTAAATAACTGCGGTGCCGAACGTTTGAAAACCTTAACTTCCCAAATAACAAATCGTTATCAACTTTTGCAAGTCCTGAGCAAAGAAGTGGTTAATAGGTGGTCAAATCTAGTGGACGATCATCAATATTATCAAGATAAATACAATGAAGTTGACTTGTGGCTAATACCTATTGAAAAACAATTAGAGCATGCTGCAAAAGAAGATGCCTCTCAGGCCAGCAATATTCTCCAAGTCCTACTCTCTGAGAAGGAGCAAGCGGAAACACTATTTGGTGCTCTTAATGCTGCTGGTGAAAAGGCTTTGCCTGAAACTTCCACTCAGGGAAGAGAAAAGCTGCGCAAGGAAATGCGTGACATTCGTGATAGATGGGACAGATTGGATGAAGGTATTCGAAGTCTCCAAAAGAAACAGGAAGCTCAAACTGTCCAATTATCCAGCTATCAAGATATTCTTAATCAAATTGTTAACTGGCTAGATCAAGTTGAGAAGGCAGTACAAAATGAAAGTCCCTCTACCTGGACTAGCGCTCAAGAAATCCGTTCTAAATTATACAAATTTAAAACCATCCAACAAGATATCAACTCTCACAAACGTATAGTTGAAGCCGTTAATGAGAAGGCTAATATTTTACAAAGTTCCACTCAACCTGCCAATGCCACTCAAATCAAACAAAATGTTGATGATGTCAACAAGCGCTACGAAAAAGTTTCGAAAGATTGCAACAATCTTATGCAGCATTTGGAAGAAGCTTTTGAAGTTTATCAACAATTCAGTGAGCTACAAAAATCCCAACAGGATTATCAAAAGAATTTATGGGATCGCTTGACTAGCTACTCAGAGTATTCGGGCAACAAACCAGCCCTACAGGCTCGTCTAAACAAGGTTATAGAAATTCAAAATTTATTGCCGGAAGGTTTACAAAAACTTCAAAACCTTTCCGATCATATTGATAATAATGCCAAAATTTTACCCGCTCGTTCCAAAGAAACCATGAACAGAGATTTGAGCAATTTACATGCTGATTTCGAAAAGTTCTCTGCTGCCTTAAGTGATGTTAAATGTGGTCTCGAAAATCGTTTGCAACAATGGGGAGACTATGAAGTTAATCTTGACCAATTAATCTCTTGGCTAGCGGAATCCGAAAATGCTTTGAAAAACTATAATCTCAAATCCACAATGGAGGAAAAGGAGGACCAGTTAAACAAGTTCCAAACTTTGGCCCATAACTTGAGACAAAAAGAGATTGAGTTTGAAAAAATCAAAGATGATTCTTCGGAGCTTATACAGAGTTCTGGAGAGACACGTATTGCTGTAAATGTGCAGCAGGTTACTTCCAGGTTCCAGTCCATTCAAGCCACTGCCAAGGAAATTCTAAAGAAATGTGAACAAGCCGTTCAAGATCACACTGTTTACAATGAAAAATACAAACAATGTGCCGACTGGCTAGCAAGCGCCCAAGCTAAACATGACGATAGCAGTGACTTGGCCCATGTTGGCACCCGCGAAGATTTGCTTAAAAAGCAAATTGCTACCAAAGAGCTATTAGCTCAGCAACCCTCAGCTATGTTATTGCTGAACAACACTATTGAATGCGGCGAAAAATGTTATCCTTCAACTGCCACAGAAGGTCGGGAAGCAATTCGCTCACAATTGGAGGAACTACAGCAAACTTTCGATCAGCTTTTCGATAAAGTCACAAATAATGCAAGAAAAATACAAGATCAAATGTCGAAATGGTCTGGTTTTGATGAAATAGCTGACAAGCTTAAGAACTGGTTGCTTAACATTGAAAAAGTGGTGCCAAAAGAAATCGAACTCAAAACAACATTGGATGAAAAGAGAGCTAAATTGCAAAACTATAGAGATGCTCTGAATGATGTCAATAATCACCAGGCGGAAATAGGCAATTTGCAAGAGATTATAGCCAATCTTCCGGAGAAAACCGAACATGTTGAGGCGACAACCAAAGACATAGTCGATCGTTACAATAAAGTTCATAAACGTGCTCAGCAATATGTTGAGAGCTATGAAAGATTCGTCAGTGCTCATCAGCAATATTGCAAGGCTGTTATGGATGCCCAGGAATTTATTGAGTCTACACATAGCACCATAGATTATTGGGGAGATCTTGACTTGGAACAAGTTTCCTTGCACACTAATTTGGATCGACTTAAGAATTTAAAATCTAACTTGGCTGATGAGTTTCCTCGTGTAGATCAGGTAAGATCCTTGGGTGAACTCGTCATACCGGGAACCGTAGAAGCTGGCCAAGTCAACATCAAGTCGCAGATTGATAATACGCAACAAGAGTGGGAAAGCCTAATTGCCAATCTTAATTCAACAATTGAGGCTATTGAACAACGTTTGCAACAATGGTCTGACTACGAACAACTGCGCGATCAATGCTTAGCTTGGATACGAGATGCTGACAACAAATTACACTCCGTGGACTTAAAAGCCAAGTTAAGCGAAAAGAAAACACAATTGGAAGAACTCAAAACTTTACAAGGTGAAGTAAGAGCCAAAGAACTGGAAATCGATAATGTATCTGAAAAGGCCCAGTTGTTGATTAAGGGCCCATCAGCTACTCGCTCATCTGGACCAGAGTTAGTAACAAAATACCAACAATTATTCCACAAAGTCAAAGAGCTGCACAATCGCTGGCAACAGTATGTGACATCGCATCAGGAGTTTGACAATTCTGTATCCGAATGTACTTCCTGGATAAACGGCATAAAAGAGAAATTGGACTATTGCGCCGACATGTCATCGATGAATCAAAAAGAATTGGATAAGAAATTAGCTACCATACAAGACGTTATACTCATGAAAGATGAGGGCTCCGCTAAGGTGTTGAGTATCGTAGAATTGGCACAAAATGTTCTGGCCAATACAGCTCCCAGTGGCCATGATGCCATAAACAAAGAGCTGTCTGATTTACAAGATCTCTGGTCATCTATTGCTTTACGCATTGTCGATGTCAAGAGTCAATTAGACGATTCGATAACACAATGGTCCGGTTTCCTGGAACAGGTACAAAATGTAGGTAAATTCAACGATTCACTAGAAGCCTCCATTAAAGAGCTATCTGAATATCAAGCAACTATGCCGGAAAAGAGGGCGCAGTTAGATCGTATAAAATCAACTGAAGAAAAGGTGCGCATGGAAAAAATTGACGTAGATTCATTGAAATCTCAAGCTAAGGATATGATTGCTAGCGGCCAGCAAAGTCAAGCCGCCTTCCAGGCACAAAAAGTTTTAGATAAATTCGATGAATTGGCAGCTAAAACGGAAAAATTACTTGCTGAGAGACAAGATCAGTACAGAGACCATAGACTGTACAAGGAAGCTTATGATGACTTAGTTAGCTGGATAAGTAGAGCCCGAGAGAAGTTCCCTTCGCTAAAACAAAGTAGTCTTAGTGACAAGTTGGCCATTGAGAATGCTGTACAGGCCACAGAGAATATGTTGAACAAACAAGCCCAAGGCGAATTGTTGGTAGAACATTTGACTCATACTGGTGAAGTGGTTATGTCTAGTACGTCTCTTCAAGGCCAAGAAATTATACGCAATGATATCCGTTTGCTGAGAGACAGCTTCGAATCTCTATTCCGTGACATAAGTACGCAAAAGGAGAATTTAGAAGAAACTATGGCTCATTGGCGCGCATACAAAGAAGAATACGAGCGCCTTATCGAATGGTTGCAACAAATCGATATACTAGTTAAAAATCACAAGTTGAATTTGCTACCCAATTTAGCGGAGAAAGAGAAACAAGTAACTGACATGCGCGAAATTATGAGTAGGCTCGACAAAGGAAAGCATGAAATAGAGAAATTCAACAATTCTGCTGCCGGTTTGCTAAAATCGCACTTGGATACTTATGTAAATAATCAATTGAGGCATCTCAACTCGATGTATCAAGTTCAGGTTAACTTGGCTAAGGACGTTCTAAAGAAGGTTGAAACTAATTGTGAACAACATCGCGAATTTGAGTCAAACCTGCAATGCGCAAAAGATTGGATTAATAACGCTAAGGAGGTTATCAGAGAAGCAGGTGAATCTTCCAGCGCAGGTTCTAAAGAAGCGCTTGAAGAGCGTTTGGAGAAAATTCAAAATCTCTTGCGCAACCGGGAAGTGGGTCAGAATCTTGTACATACTGCCATTAACAATGGTGAAAAGGTGGTACGAAATACCAGATCAGACGGCCGTGATGCCATTAATAACGAAATGAAGGAATTGCAAAATGATTGGGATCGTTTGGTTAAGAAAATGTCTACGGCCAAGGTGCAGCTTGAAACCAATCTTTTACAATGGGCTGATTACAGTTCAAGCTATTCTCAGTTGCAGCAATGGATAGCTGATAGAGAAACCAAATTGCAACAAGCCTGCGAACAAAAAATTAGCAAATCAAAAGGAGCACCCAGACTTAGCAGTGGTCTAAGTGAACGTAAGGCTAATTTAAGGCAAACCAATAATATTGTGCAAGATATTGTGTCCTTTGAACCGATGATACAATCTGTTACTTCTAAAGCTTCGGATCTGCAACAAGGTGCCCCTGCCTCCGAAATATCCAACAAGTATGAGACTCTTACCAAACAAGCCATGGAATTGTATGCTAAGCAGAAAAATACAATTGATCAATATCAAGGCTTCATTGATTGCGGTAACGACTTTGCCACTTGGCTGCGTAATGCAAAAGAGCGTTTGAGTAAATGCTCCGAACCCACCGGTGATAAACAAGCTTTGGCAGAAAAAACACATCAGTTGAAAATTTTACAAAGTGAAGTACCCGAAGGACAAAAGAAATTAGAAGCAGCCTTGGCACAGGGCGAAAAGGCCTGTAATGAGGCTGAACCTGAAGATAGAGAGGTGATAGAACAGGAAGTGGCAGTTTTGCAAGATGAATTCGACACATATGTTGAAAACCTAAAGAAAACAAAGGACTATTTGGAAATGGGCATTGTTAAGTGGTCAGACTATCAAGAGCAGTACACTGAGGCCTTGGATTGGTTGACAAAAACAGAGGCTTTGGTTCAATCCTATAATAAATTGCAGGAGAATCTAATGCAAAAGAAAATTGTATTGGAAGAGTTCCAAAGCCATTTGCAAACACTTTTTGATTGGCAAAAGACTTTGGATCATCTCAATATGAAGGCTCAAATGCTATTAGAGACTTGTTCCGATACCAGAATTAGTAATGCCATCATGCAACTGACTACAAAGTATAACGCTCTGTTGACTTTGGCCAAGGAGGTCATGCGTCGTTTAGAAATGCATTACCAAGAACACCAGCAACATCACACCCTTTACGAGGAATGCCAGTCATGGATAGAACAGACAAGAGATAAATTGCAGCAATGCGCTGAAATACCTGGCACTTTAAGTGAAGTCCAAATTAAATTGAATACGGTTAAGAACCTTAGACAAGGATTTGAGTCGGGCCAAAACAAACTACGTTACTTGCTTGAGCTTAAAGAAAAGGTCATCATGAATACGGAGCCAAGCGGAGCCGCTAAAATACAAGAAGACACTGATAGCTTAAAACAAGACTACGACGATTTGCTCAATCAAATGAATGAAGTCAAGCAGCGGCTAATGAACCGCCTGGCTAAATTAGAAGAAATTTTCAAAATGTACAAAATGTTGCAGGAATGGTTAGAAGATATTGAACCTTCTTTGAAAACATCCAGTGACTTTTTGAATGATTTGAGTGAAAAGAGAGCGGCTTTGGAAAAATTCCGTGCTATACAACGAGACTTTAACGGTCATAACGATGTTGTGGAAAAAATAAACAAACGTTTAGCAGAGGATAAGTCACTCGATCGCAATGATTTCGTAAGTGGCCTCAATAAATTTGATGAACTTCAGCAAAAGGTTAATGCCATAATTGAATCTCTCGAGAATCAAGTCAACAGTCATGAAAAATACAAACAAGCTCTTAACGAGATCCAAGAGTGGTTACGTAATACTCGAATTGAGATTGAACAATGCTCAAACTGCCACGGCGAAAAACAACAGATAGAGGAGCGCCTAAATAAACTGGGTGAAATTGATGAAACCACAATGACGGGCAAATCTTTACTAGAGGCATGCCAAGAGCTCTCACAAGCCGTTATAAATACCAGCGGCAATGAGGGCCAAGATAATGTTACGCAAGAAATAAAATTCTTGACGTCTGAATGGGATGCCGTGCAAGCCTTATCCCGCGATGCCAGATCAGATTTAGAAACCGCCCTTAATGCCTGGTCCAGCTTTTTGCAAAAATACAATAAAATTAATAAATGGATTGAAGATATTACACAGAGAGTTAATCACGCCAGCGAAACTGAAAACAAAACTCCCGAACATTTGGTTAATGCCAAGGTAAGCCAGTACTCCCTCAATTTGTGCGAGGACTCAACTGTAAAACATAACATTTATTGTTTACAATAAGGCACTATTAACCAATTTGCAAAACCAAACACTTTCGTTTCATAAATGGCACCAATTCTTATTAACAAATTCAACTAAAATAACACAATCCAAATTTTAAAATTTTTACAAATTTTTTTTACTAATGGCCACCTTCAAAATCGTATTGTCTGAAAATTTTAATGAAAATTCCAGCTTATCGTAATGTTTGTTTAAAAGCTTTAAATTTAACGTAATATTGTAAAAACTAAGTCGCTTATTTATTGAAAGGATAACGTAACTCGCAATGCTAATTTGCTATTCAGACAAGTGATGAAATATTAGGTTTTCCAGACTTTAAAGGATGCGCTAAAATATTATTTAGGCTGATAAAACAATAATAAAATGCGTTAGAAAACAATCATCCTCTTAATTTTCTTTTAAATTTGGTTGCACTTTTAAGTTGTGAAAATGCAATAACAACACGAACTGTTTTATGTGCTGCCACTATTTCAGAATTATTTATTTACGTTTATTTAGTTTCATTACACTTTTTTTAATTTAACCACTAACATAATTTTCCAATTCGCTGTATTCGCCAATGCTATCTAGTGTTCGAGAGCTGCTTTTATAGAAAATGTGCAACAATGTATCTAGATCGCAGACCTTCTCCGCGTTTCTCAACATTTCTATACAAGAAAACTGCTAATCAGTTGCTTTGGCAGCACTTCTTTACCCAGGACAACGACCATACTTAACGAAAGCTTATCGAACGGTATAGCTGTTGTATGTGGTACGGTAATGCTGTGTTGAAAACCAGACATTCTAGTCCAAGCCGTATTCATAACCGAGGCGAATTAATTATTAGGTGGATGCATCGGCGAATTCAGGCGAATTCGATTAATATGGCGGCACTTTCTCTGTCAAGTTTTGTTTGCCTTTTTCGGCGACATTTAAATTTTTGTACATGTTCGCTATCAACTACTTTTGACAGCTTAAGTGTGAATTCGTTTTTTTACACTAACAAAATACCTGTTGTTTTTTTATTGCTGCATTGTTGTAGCGAAGCGGCTACCTTGTTTTTTGTATCATGTTCATAACAGGTGAAATTAAGAGCGCAGCTGATCGTTTTTTTTTTTAATTTTAATATGTTCCAGATGTAAATGGCATAATTAAAACGAAGTTGGAAAAGAAATTTAAAACCATTTTTTGAATTTTGTATTATATCTTGAGCTCCAGGTATCATCCAGAATCATCCCCAATCTGGCTGGCCATTTTCACATTTTCCAGCTCTATGATCAGAGACATTAAGTTTCTCGAAATTATTAAAAGTTTCACGAAATAATTAATTAAATTTTTGTATGATTTAGTGCAATTTCAAGAAACTTGTGTGAATTTAAAAGTGAAAAACTAATATAATCTGTGATTTTAATCACAAACAATTAAAAAAGTTTATATTTAACGTTTGTATAAAATTTGTTCCCTGCTGAACAATCTTAGGCGAATTTATATTACATAGTACTGAATTCGCCTTCCCGCTTGCATTCACCTGTATAAATTCGCCTTGGTCGTTTCTGTTTCTGATGATTTTAAATTTAAACTATGGGGTGATTCATCCATCGGTTTAGTTAATAATGTAAGTGAACTTCGAATTGTATTATCGGTTAAAAGAAAACTGTGGTTTTCTGTTTGAAAATTATAAATCATGCAAATGTTGGCCACGACTAATGTAAAGTTTATGGGACACGAACATCTAGAAAATTTGTATTATTGTATTTGTAATATTGAGTATATATCATACAAGTTTTCTAGATGTATCAATCGTGTCCCCTAAATACCATATACGTGTGCAATCCTTAGACTTCACATATGCCCAGTGAGAATAGTCTAAAGGTGTGATATCGTAGAATCTAGGTGGCAAACTTACCATAGCTAGACCTCAAATTATGTGCTGTATGGTTCGCAGTGATGTCTTGGTAAAACAGAGTTTGAATTTCAGCCAGAATATAATCGAATATGACAACTGAAGCTACTGAAAACGTAAGCGAATCGATTCGTCGCAGTCCTTACGCACACTCTCAGATTTAGCTGCTATATTCTCTTCACTGCGTACTGGATGTGGTCTAACCGGTGGAGTAACACAAACTAATGTAAATCGGGACTCAAATTTGTAAATTTTATTGGCAATAGTGATTTCAGTAGCTCGGTTTTGAACGCTGTAAGTTTCTCGCATCGCGTGATAAACGTTTCTCACAGCATGCTGTTTTTCCTAATACAGCTAAGCGATTTGGAGATGTGGGTGTGGTGTGCTTCTTTCTTGTCGTACGATGTTGAACAAAAATGCATGACTATGGGTCATGCATGATCTAACAAATAAGCTTATTGACGATCAAACCTCACGATTAATCACCCGATATTATGTCTTTCACGGTGATTTAGCAAACGTGTCAATTCCTTGGCATATCTTGCAAGAGACACTGTGTGAAACTTTCCATGATGACCTGCCAAACGATGCTAAACAAAAAAGTCTGGATTTGTCACCAAAATGTCCACTCAAACCTAACGATGAATCATTGGATAGAGCAGTTTCTTTCATGATAAGCCACCTGATTCCAAAAGGCGTCATCATAGTCACATCAAGGCAACGTAAAAAATTTGGTATTTATCTACCCGTTGCCAACAACAATTAAATGTCGTCGACAGTCTATACCTATAGCCAGGGCTGGACGAAATACTCACATAATGTATTTCAAATAGAAAATACAATATACTTTCAATTTGTGTATTTCAAATACAAGATACTTCCAAGTTGTGTATTTCAAATACAAAATACAACTAAAAAACACAAATACTTTTTTGTATTTCGGTTTCATAAAAATGTATTTCAAATACTTGCCCACCCCTGCTTATAGCTTAGATCCATTAAGTATCGAAGACCTATCAAAAAAAAAAAAAAAGATAATTGCTATCGAAGAACAGTGTGCAATCAAGAGTTAGTTGATATTGTCTTGATGACGCTTCTTGGAATATAGGGATATATGTTGTTTCTACGACTACAGTTTTTATGGCTTCTTGAAAATGATGCGTTTATAAGCGACTGAAGGGTGCTAAAGTCCGAATAAATTAAATTATATGCTTTCAAAGTATATTGCAATGCTTAAATGCTGTTTCATAAAGAGCTAGGGAGTCCTAAAGGATCAAGGCCTTAGTTTTAACATCAATCAAAGAGTTCCTGTATTCATAATGTTACGAATTTGCATCACTTCTAACTCACTGTGCAGCCGTTTATCTGCTTATTATAAATGGACACATACAACATAAAGCTAAAAATACAATATACAAACAAACAAACACACATGATCTTAAGGATGCAAAATTCCTAGAAAATCAGCCACCAATGATTTTATTGTTATTGCTGCGTTCTTATAGTTTGTTGTTGTTGCGTTCTTATTGTTTCGCAGGCATGTGTGTGGATAGCAATTGTATTTGTATATATGTATGAGTCTAGAATTATCATTAACTAGAAGCTTCATGAATAATGTAGACGTTGATAAAGAAGTATAAATAGTAGACAGATTTTCGGCAGAAACAAAATTTAATTTTAAAAGTTGTGCAAGACTGTCATAAATCCGAAAAGTAAGAAATTCTACTGTTTAAATACACACTGGTATTAATTGTAAACAAAGTTGTGAGATATTAAGTACTGCATAAGGAACAATTATCTGTGTTATTATATAATTTGCAGCAGAAGAAAACGCAAAGACGTTTTTGAAGGCAGAAACGTAATAATAATTTGATACCAAGCACAAATCAGTTTCAAAACCTTGGCAACTTCGTACTAATACTGCATAGATGTATCGCTTCAAATAACTTGTCTTAACTTTGTCTTTATAAAAACAAACGCAAAAACTGTGCAGAAGCTTGTCTGCAGTAACATGCAAAGTCTTTGGTAGGAATCAAACCTGCGACCTCGAGACTGCGAGACCAAATCAGTTATCGAGACACACTTAACTTTTCTTTGCTTTAGTAGTGTTAGAAAGAAATTCATAGTTCTATATTTTGTGATTACGAACAATCCAGAAGTAAATAAGCGACTTATATTAATAACTGTTGTAAAGTTTAAAATTTTCCTGTCATGTTATTTAATAAAAATATTTTTTTTTCTATTTAAAATTTTGTACAGAAACTTCTTGACGAGGTTATTGCTGAGAAGGATAATGTTGAAGATCTCAATGATGCTTGCGAGTTGCTAATGGAACATAGTGCCTGCTCCAGAGTACGAGATCAAACTGTTGACACTCAAGCCAACTACACAAAATTATTAACTTCCGCCCAAGGTAATTTTATTTAAAGAACTTCAAAAAAAGATCTTAATTGATATATATGTATGTTCCTTTCGTTCATTAAAGGCTTGGTGTCTAAGATTGAAAAGAACTTGTCCGATCATACAGAGTTCCTTAATTACAAAAATGAAATGGATGCTTGGATAGAGAAGGCCCAGCAGGTGTTGGATAATTGCAGTGGCGATGACGACATACAAAAGTTGCCCCAACAAATTGAAACAGTCAATGTAAGTTTGAAGAATTTAAAGTTGGTTGCGAAATGTTTAAAACTAAAATTATTCTTCTTTTTAGGCTTTGTCCCAGCGTTTGCCAGAGGGTCAACATCTTTTAGGTTTGGTACAGGATGCTTATTCCAAGGCTTCAAATGTTTTGCCCGAAGACAAGCAAGAAAAGTTACGCGATCTTATGACTAAAGTCCGTGAAGATTGGGATACTTTGGGTGTTGCTATTAAACAAAAGCTTATAGATTTGAAACAAAAGCAATCTCGTTGGTCCGACTTTACCGCCAACATGGAAAAGATCAACAAATGGCTGAGCGAAGTCGAAACAAGCTTAAAATCGGTGCCAGACACTAAAGGAGAATTCAGTGAAATGAAAACACAATTAGAACGTTACAAGTCTTTACAAGGTGACATTAAACTTAAAGGTTCAGAATTAGAAAACTTGGTGGCCGAAGCCAAAGAATTGGGTATTGATCTGGACGATGTTCATGACTTGCAAACAAGATGGCAAAAAGTCAAAAATGATTGCGCCAATTACATTAAGAGCTTGGAAGATGAAATTAATGATTATACTTCCTATCATCAAGCTTTGCAGGATATTGAAAAATGGCTCTTACAAATATCCTTTCAATTAATGGCCCACAATTCTCTGTTTATCTCCAATCGTCAACAGACCCAAGAACAAATCAAGCAACATGAAGCTTTATTGGATGAAATTCAAAAATACCAGTCCAACATTGACGAGTTGAATGCCAAGGGTAAAATGCAAATAAAACGTTACGAAGCTAAAACGCCTGCAGTACGCGACACCGTCGAAGCCCAACTTAAGAACATACAAGACAGCTACAACTCTTTGCTACAAACTTCAGTACAAATACGCAATCGTTTACAGGAATCATTAGCCAAATTCCAGGAGTACGAGGATACTTTGGATAGTATTATGCGGAATTTGGAGGAATATGAACCCATCATACAAAACGAATTGGATGCCCCAGCCACAACTTTAGAAATGGCCCAGCAACAACTGAAATGTGCCCAAAACATGCAAAATAAACTGAACAATGAAAAGTCTAGATTGGCTAATGCAGTGCAAGCCTGTGAAGCGGCCACTGCTTCCATTAGCCGACCGAGCTCACCTTTGGAAACTGCCATGCAGGTTATACCGGAACGTGAGCTTATAGTGCGCGCCAAATTAGAAGATTTGTTGGATCAGGTATGTTATACTTCGTATAATTATGGTCAAGTAGTTAACAACTCAAAAAAAACGTGATTTGTTTTTGGTAATATTGTAAAGTTGTGAATTTTTTTATAAACCCAGCTTTTTTTTTTAAATAATACTAATATGTAATAATTTTTTAATTCAGTTTTGTTTTTATTTTTGTTTATTTTATTGTCGTTGTTGTTGCCGCACTTGTAAATGCACATTTTTTTTATACCATAAACTTTTAAACTTGTTTAAAACAACTCCGTCCTAATTTTGTAACTTGCTAACACCAACCAACTGCCTGTCCTTAAAAAACAATTACAAATAAACATTTAACACCAACTTCCAAACACCAAAATAATTTGAGTAGATACCCAGTAAAAGAACTCTAAACTCAATTAACGATAGTGACGTTGTAGTCGATGTTGAGCTTACTGATGTTAATGACATTTTACTGGTCGCTGTTGCTAACGAGCGTTTACAGAACTTTAAACATATAATACGTTTGAATATAAACGTGGTCGACAAACTGCACGCTCTCAACACTAAGGTAAGCCAGTGTAAAGAGGTATTTAAACAATTGCACATGTAAATGGGGCAAATTTTAACAAGGAAATTTAAACGGTGTTGGATATTTTATAAAATACTGGCATTAATTGGCTTCTTTTGTTGTTGTGGAAATCAGAAATTGTTGCATGTTTTGTAATATAAACGTTATTTTGAAAACACTTATGTACTTATATGATTTTTTATTATTTTTTTGCTTTCTTTAGGTTCAATCACACTTGGGAGGATTGATTGCTTCCGTTAGTGAACTAGAGCAGCAACAAAAGCAGCGCGCTGAATTGGGCGATTGGATTAAGAAGCAGCAAGTGTGTGTTAATGACTGGTTGAGTCGTCCGTGCAAGTTGCGTCCCGAAGCAGCCAAACAAGAACTGGCCACAATGAATGATTTGTTGGGAGCCATAGGCGATAAGCGATCCCAATTACTTTTGGATATGACCGGATCACGTAAGAATTTATTTACTTACTTAACTTTATATACTGCAGAATACTGATTCGTATTTTGGAGTGCAGGAGGTTGCTTTGTTTTGAAGTGGTATCCCATAATTAAGCCCTAATTTGAATCGAATAGAGTGTGGTTCCACCAAAACGCACAGTGTTAATATTCTATATACAGTATCGTACAAAACTAAAGCATGGATTTCTGCTTATCAATAAACTTTACAATAGCATTCAAAAGAATGCATATTTTAAAAACAATATTAGTATGCAGGTTGAAGAAACTGCTATCTTAACAAACTCAAATAACTTTTTGTAAAGTTTGTGTAGTTTAGTTTTTAGTAATTCATTTGAAAAATAATACATTTTTATCAAAGTAATTCATTAGGTTTTGCAAATAGTTGAATCCAAATGGCGTTCCCCATCGGTGACTCATGTGCGACATCTTAGCAAAAACTTATACATTACTGCCAGGAGTGTTGCAGCGGGAATTGTCTCAATTACCGTTCGAATGGATTGCTTTAAATCAAGTGTGCGCTTAGCTATAGGGCTGTGCTTTTTAATACACAAATACACTAGCAATGAAAAATACACAAACTACTTCGTCTTATATATTTTTTTGTCGTTCTTCACTGCACACCAGAGGTTCAATTCGTGTGGCTTACAGCCGGCTTTGAGCCGCCGCCGGTCATGTTTAACTTTGTCCAGCCGCCGTCGGGTTATTTTCAGCCGCCGTATTTACATAATCATCAGCTTGAGCCGATTTTAATTGCTGAATTTTTAGCAATTTTCTTTTGGAATTGCTTTCTTGTCCACACACAAAAACTTTTCTCGGCAACTCTTGAGCAATTCTCTACCTTTTGTTTCATACAATTTAGATTATATATGCACATACACACATGAGAGAAAAATAAGGAACTGCTGAGAATTGCTGAGTACCGGCTATACTTTTTCCCTTCTTATTCCCCTCACCGAAAGCTTCTATAATGTCAAGAATTACCCAACTAAAGTTGCTGTGTCTGACCTGGCACTTACCTCTACAAGGTGTCATATTCGTAGCGGCATTATGACTTTTTGTAACTGTCAAAATCTATGACCTCAAACTTTTGTTTAAGTATTTTATATTGTTTTTTATATTGCATGTAACAGTTTGACAGTATAATCATACCACAAGCAGTTCCTTGTTACAATATATTTAGTGTCACCTTGGAAATTATTTGGCTCTATGGTATTTTATTAGAAAGATCCGATATTTTTCAGGTGCCAGATTGCTAAAAGCTTACTTTTTCTAAAATCTTAATTAATTTGAGCCACATATTGTTATTTAAAATCAGTTTTGTGTAAATAAATTGAGCCACGTAATGTTATTTCTTTTCCAAAATATTTGTTGCTTAATAAGTGAAAAAAAAACTCATAACTCAAAAACCATAGTTTCAAAAAAAAAGACATATTACATTTTTAATTTCCATACTCGTCTTTGAAAATATGTATGTTTACAAAATAGCTCCTAAAAGTTTGAATGAGTTTATGGAACACTACAAAGGATAGTATTGTTAACAAATTTGCATATTGTATGCAAATTTGCATATTGTATGCAAATTTGTTGGCTCGAAACAATTATGTGTATATATTGAATTATGACGTCGTTTGAGTAAATCAGTGATATTTAGTAAATTTGTACAACAAAAGTTTTTATATAATTAGTTTAAAATTTTTATGAATTTAGATGAAAAATAGTGAAGAAGGTATTTGTCTAAAAGAGTAATTTTTTAAACAATATTTGACATGTGATATCTTAATAAACTAAAATATTACCACATGTATGCAAAAAAAGCACATATGTCGGCTACAGCCGGCTTTTAGCCGCCGCCGACCTTCTTTTTGCCCAGCCGCCGCCGACAACTATGCGACGAATTGAACCTCTGCTGCACACACACAAGAGCAAAGCAACAACACTTTCGCATGTTTTGTTGGTAAACATGGACGACAGCGATTATCAGTATGAATTTTGTTTTTGTAAATGTTTTGCTTTTTACAACAAAAACAATTAAATAAAAATAGTTCTTCCTTAAATGTATTGGTGTGTACTCTTCCATATAGAACTTTTGGGCACTACTGCTTTAAATCCTAAAATATGTTGGGTTTCTTTTTTACACTTCTTGTTTGCAATAACGCCACACAAAAAAAAATGGTGCAGTGAGGTCTGGAGGCCTAGGAGTCCAATGGAATGTGGAGTTTCTTTAAATTAGTTTATTGGGAAATTTTTACCTCAATTTAGTCATAAAAGGCGTCGCTATGCAACAAGTTGTCCCATCTTGTTGAAACCAACCAGAGTTGAAAGGGATTCTCTTTCGGAGTAATTCTGGAAAGAAAAACTCTTTCAGCATTTTTAAGTAACGGTCTCTATTGACTGTAGCAGTAAGACCGTTTTCTTCGAAAAAGTAAGGCCCGACAATCTGATGGAGTATCTATGGGTTAGAATTCGACAATTTTGTTTGTTAATATTGCCGTTTAAATCCACATGTGCCTCATCAGATATAAAAATGCTATTCAAAATATTTTCATCCACTGACACCATTTCAATGATCCTTTCACAAAATTCCAAGCGAATCGTGAAGTCTCTAGGGTTCAGTTTGTTTCTTAATTGAATCTTATATGGAAATAAGTTTAAATCTTGGTGCAAAATTGTCTGCAGTGACTGTCTGCTGACACTCATTTAGGCAGATAAGTTGCTTGTCGAAATCCTAGGATTGGATTGTATGGCAGCAGCTACAGTTGCGGTAGTTTCCTGTATCCAAACTGGGGATCTTGATAATACGGCCTTCTTGCGATAGTGTCACGCTCGGCAATATTCTTCACGATCCTCATTATAGTCCATCTGCTAGGAGGAGTGCCGCCAAACGTGCATCTATATTCTCTTTGGACGAAAACAACGGACTTTAAAGCGTGAAAACCTTGCACTATCCCAATTCTTGTTTCATTATCCCAATTCTTTATTTTAGTTAAACTTAAAGATCAATCTATAAAATACAATAAAAATGGAACAGCTTAGTTACCCAGAAAATAAGTTATAACGTTTTTGTTCTGACAGCAGTTTTCATCAGCCAGCCTGTATTTAAAAGGATTTACTCTTTAGATATTAAAAAAACAAAGGGGAAAGTTTAATTGTTGCAGATTAAAAAAATATATATAATTGTTCATGCCAGAATGTCCTAGCACCAACAAAACTCATGCGCGAAATTTTGAATATTATGTATTGCTTACAATAACAAAAACCTACTTACAAAAAATTCAGTTATTTTTCAAATATCAAAGTAAGCGTCTATAGAGAAAATTTGCATATATGTTTTAGTAGTTTCCGCGCCTTTAAAATTTGTTCTGGATGTGTTTCGTACCTTCTATTCAGTGTATTTAAAAGAAACGATAATAGCTGATTTTAAAAACTGTCCATCAGTGATCACAATTGCAAATAAATTTGATATTTATCACAGCATTTATATCAAGAATTACGAGGGCGGATTGATATTGCAAAAAATAGGCAAATAATTTTTTTCAATATAGTCTCCTTTTAGCTCAATACACAAAGTAAGACGATACTCCAACTTTTTTATGCCATCTCAATAAACGACTTTTAGAACCTCTCAAAATACGCGTTCGTTTCAGTAACAACATCTTCATCATCGTTTGAGATTAATATTTTTCCTGCAAGCCATTTTTTCAAGTTTGGAAACAGGAAAGAGTCGCTAGACGCTAAATCCGGACTATAAGACAGAACCCGGAAGATTGACAGATCGCAATTTCAAAAAAAAAAAAAAAAAAAAAAAAATTCGGCTGCCATCTAGCCTCAATATCAATCCGCCCTAGTATAAGACGTTTTCGTTGTTCGGGTACTTTGGTTACATAACATAAATGTGGACGTCCGCGAAGAACTAGCAAACGAGATGACCAGGCAATAATACAACCATTGCCACACAATTGTTATTAAATGTTAACCCCAGAAATAATCAAAGGCGGGCTGTAGAAAGGATGACTAAAACCATATAAAAGCGGTAAAAAGGCCTTTATATCACGAAAAAATAGACTGTCCAGGTTGGATGTTTCAAGGGAACACATTAATTGAACCACCACACGATGGAAATCCCTACAATTCCCCAATGCATTAAAATTTAACCTGAAAAGCTCCGATGGTTTAAGAAGACTGATTCGACGACCGAAGAGCCAATGTCTTAATCCACGTTATAACAAAGTCACATTAAAACACGGTGGCGGTATCATTTTAGTCTGAGGACCAATTCATAAAATTATGGGAATTAAGGATCGTTTTGTTCATAGAGACATCCTGCAAAATGTAATGTTGCCACACGCAAAAGAGGAAATGCCGATTAAGAGGATATACCAGCAAGATAATGACCCTAAACACCCATTTAAATGTGCGAAAGAGTGGTTTGGTAAGAATAATTAACATTTTGAAATGGCCAGCACAATCGCCAGATCTCAATCCCATAGAAAATCTATGGAAAATTGTAGTTCGAAAAATAGTCTGCGATAACTGCAAACGTTTAGATGACTTTTTCAAGAATGTGGAAAATGCTTGGAATGGAATTTGTTCTGAGGTAGCAGCTAATTTAATAGACTCCATACAACGAAGATGCGCAGCAGTTTTAAAAAATAATCTATACGCCACAAATTATTAAGTTTTATTTCTAACCTTTACTAAGTTTAATTGACTATATGCTTTATTTTTATCGCCTTTAAATAATGCCTTTGACAATTTTCATTCGATTTTTGATTTGTTTAAATGAAGAATTTATGTTGCTTTTGTATTTTGATACCATATTATTTCTAATATTACATATTCGATGGTATCATTCGTCTAGCTCAAGTTGAATCCTGGCTAAAGCCAAGAAATATTTTTAGTTTTAATAATAACTATAATTGCCGCAATCAAGAACTCTTGATCAAATAAGACATGAAAAAAAATGGGGGACAACTAGCTGTTTCGCAGCCGCTCATCAGCACCCTCTAAGATTCGAGCTCAGTATCATGTAAACATGATATATTTTTCAATACGGCCGCTTAATCAACTTACCCTATTATATAATAATATTGACAAACGAATAAGAATAAACGTTATTTCAAATATATTTAATTGGGTATTTAACGATGTATCAGTAATAAGGGGGGTTCGTGCTTTAGTTTTGTCCGATACTGTACGAGTATGTACATATATAAACATGAAAGTTTGCCAGTATGTCCTTTATGAAATCGTAAACTAAGCATTTGATCATGTGATGATATTTAGTAAAGTTGTTGAGCGTGAGCCCACGAAAGTTTCTAAGTTAGTACGACCTTTTTTTGTCAGATGGCGCCACTGCCATTCTAATGAATATCGAATATATGAATATTGCTACCAGCACTAGGAGTAAAAGTTAAGCAAAAAAAATAAAATATACACCGGACAAACAAAAAATTTTCAAAGAATTATTTTTACAAAATATGGACCAAATGCTCGGTGGCATACGAGTAGCTCTATCCATTAGTCCGCATTTTAATGACTCTGCGACATAGTGAGATTTATTGTCATTAATGTGCCAAATTATCTCATCATCCTTTGGCTCTTGAGTTATTCTTGGCTTATTGATGTACATTTTTTCTCCTAAATATTCCCAAAGAAAGAAATTCAATGGCCGACTAATATCGCCATAGAGCGACATAAAACTGTCATTGAATGGTTGTGTCATCCTGTTCGAACCACATATCGTCCGGTTCCATATTCTCAGTTTCTGACCATAATAAGTCCGTTATCATTTGGTTGGCCGATCATATTTTCTAAAAAATACCGCCCATTTACGCCGCCAGTCACAAGTGTTTTCACATGGGCAAGTGGTTCCTACAGTTCCGGTTTGCTCAAATTTATGCTCGATTCTCGATTTTGGACAAATTTGGTTGATTATGCTGAGCACACGAATTGCACACGATTATATTAAACACACGAACTGCATTTTGAATTGAATGGCCATTTTCATAAAAGGCTTCAACAATCTTAATGCGCCGCGTAATTATGTGCCTGCAATATTTGTATAGAAATTACTCAAAAAATTAAGTGCTTTTCATACAAAATTGCTTGACAAGTCGCTTGCTTGTTATGTGGAAACATCACGTAAGTTAGGGAAAAAACTTGACGTGAAATTGTGGCTCATATGGTCGGATCTACATTTTACTAACAAACAGCTTTTTTATCTTGGACTAATACTTAGGGGATGCCCCCTACATGTTATGCACAGAGTTGTTCCGGAACTAGGAAAAGAGGTTGATTTAGATAAAGTTATTAAAAAAGAAAACTATTTGCTCAATTTTTCATCGTCTACTTTTTATAGATATTTTGCACCCTTTTATTATGCCGAATTCCTATTCTTGCTCAATGCATCTTACTTATTCGTTTTGTCCCAAATGATTCTCTTCATTACTTGCTCGAATACGACTAATCAACTGAACTCTTTTGATTCTATTTCCAGTTGCTGAAGATGATACGGATCTTGATAACAATATTGATCAATTGGAATCGCAACTGATGGACGCAATAGCTAAAAAACAAGCCGGCCAAAATATTATTGATAGTTATCGCCAAGGAGTGCAGGATATGCAAAATTGGTTCGATAATCTTATTAAACGTATGGATGTATTGGACAAGGGCTCTGGTTTAAATTGCGCTCAAAAAATGGCTGCCATTTCCGAAATTCAAAATGAATTTACTCAACAAGGGCCGCAAAAGATGCAAGATCTTAAAACTAAAGCGGCTCAAGTAGCAGAGGTCATTAGCAACTTGGATGGCCAACAAGTAGAAGAGCAAATGAAATCTTTGGATAGACGTTATGCTGATATTGGCAAGCGATTGGAACGCAAGGGCCAACTATTGGATGTGACCAACAAAGGTGTTGAAGGCGTTAAAGGAGAAATTGATCAATTACAAAATTGGATCAAAGACAAGATACAAGAAGTTCAAGCTCCTGCAGTCTTAAGCTTTGAACCTAAATCAGCTGAAGCCAGACAGCAGGCTATTAAAGCTTTGATGAAGGACGCTGAAAGCAAACAGTCATTGGCTGATGCTTTGGAAAAGAGAATCGCAAATATGCAACCTGAGTTGGAGCCATCTGAATATGCCCAATTGGAATCGGCTTTGCGTAACTTGCATACCGATCATAAGAATTTAACGGATGCTTTGAAAAGTGAAATGGATAAGGCTTTGGACGCTGCAAAAATACGCAAAGCGTTTGAAATTGATTTGGATAAGGCTCGCAATTGGTTGAAGAGCAAAATAGCTGAGGTTAGAAAACTGCCAGTCTACCATCCTCTCGCTTCCACTGAAATAGAAAGTAAACTTTTGGAAAATAAGAAGTTTGATGATGATGCAAAACAATTTAGTGATAGTGTTTTAAGTGACATTCAAAGGCAGGCAGCCAATATCATGAAAGATTGCTCTGACACAGACAAAGCTGCTTTGCAAAAAATTTTGGATGAAATTAGTGCCGATTATAAACTACTCAGGGATGAAACTGGCCAGCGAGCTAAAGCCCTTACGGATCTTTTGCAAGGCCGCAAATCCTTTGAAACTGCTGTGAAGAAAATGAGCGATTGGTTGAATGAAATGGAAACCGCTACTGAAGGTGAACTAAGAACTTCCAGCCTCCCGGTGTTGGAAGAACAACTTACCCATTACAAGAAGTTAATGGATAATGCCAAAGACATGGGTGGTCTTATGAATGACATTAACGAGCAAGCCAAGGGTATAGTACCAACACTAAACAACCCTGACAAACTGAAACTCAACGAAGATATTAAAAACATGAAAGATCGCTATGGCAAAGTTAAGCAGTGCCTTAATGATCGCGTCAACACTTTGGGAGATCATATCAAAAAATACAAGGACGCTAAGAGCAAATTAACAGAATGCATGGACTTCTTGAACACTGTGCAACAGCGCTTAAGAGATCTTAACAAACCCGTTGGCTCTAAAATCGAAGATGTCCAAGAATTATTGGGAGCCTATGAAGGCATCCTTAAAGAATTAAAGGACAGCAAACAGAAAATGGGTGACATGAAAGTCGACGATTTGCCAGAACTGCAGAGTATTTTAACCCAACAAGATGACATGATCAAATTAATTGAAGACCAGCTAGCCCACCTGAGACAATTGTTGTTATTACGTGAACAGTTTATAGCTTTGATCAACGAAATTATAGCCTTTATAATGAAATATACTGATGTCATTATTGACATAGAAAATGCACCCGACAGTTTGGAAGAGAAAATAACCAAGTACGATGATGTTATTGTTAAAATACAGGAGTGTGAAGGTATTTTGGCTTCTGCCACCGACAAAGGACAAAAGATTGCCTCCGAAGGTACTGCAGCTGATAAGAATTCTATAACTGAACAACTTCAATCATTGAAGAATCAGTTGGGTAATCTGCGCAAAGCAGTAGAACAACAACGTCAAAAGCATCAAATTCAATTGGAACATCACAAGAAAATGGCTGCTGAACTTTCCGAAATTCTCGACTGGCTGCACAACAATGAAGCCAATGTAAAATCAAGACCTTTACTTGACAGAGATCCAGATTCTGTAGAGCACGAATTGCAAAAACATCATAAACTATCTAAGGAAGTAAAAGAATATCTTGATAAGTTCAATAAAATCAACAGCGGCATTAAGTCGGAAGTCGGCATGCCCAGCTCATTGATTGAAATGTTGTCAGAAGGTCGTTCTTTGGTGGCTTCTTTGCCCCAAGAACTCGAAGAACGCGAAAAATATTTGCTAAACAACCGCAATTCGCGTTCGGAGTTCATGAAGCTGGTCTCACAATTTAAAGATTGGTTACACCAGGCTGAGGACCGCTTACAGCTGGGCAAACACGGCATAGATTATGAAAATCTTGTACGTGATTTGGAAGAGCACAAGCTTTTCTTTGGCAATGAGCAACCTGTACGCAATTTGGTGCATAAACAAATTCAAGATGCGGCTGATAAAATTTGGCCTTCTCTTAATAATTATGAGCAGACGGAATTGTCTGCCGAACTGTCTGACATGCAAACCAAACTGACCAATTGTTTGGCTCAAGCTAAGACCCAACAAGGTGAACTTGAAAAGGAACATGAACGCTGGCGTGAATACAAACAGTCTGTGGAACGTGTTAAGGCAACTATTGAACGCTCAAAATTCTCCGATGAACCAGTGCAGAATTTGGCTGGCGTCCATTTCAACATACAGAAGCTGACGCATGCTATTGGAAACATCCAGGTGAGTTGAAAATATTTGAAAAACGATCATGAATGTAAACAATTAAAAATAAGTTCTTAATAAAAAGGGAATGTAAAAAAAGTTGCAAACTTTTAAAGTTAGAACCAAGGCGAATTCATACCAGGTAAATGCAAGAGCAATAAATACAACACTACAAAAATTAAATCTTTTTCAAATGTCAAGGGAAAAATATAAACACAAAAAGGATTAAAAAAAATATATATAATAAAAAAATTTTCAATAAAAGACAAACATTTAATTATTTCATGAAACTTTTAATTATTTCGTGAAAATTAAAGTCACAGATCATAGAGCTTGGAAAGCTGCAAATATCCATTGAGGAGGATTCAGAATGATAGCTGGCGCTCAAGATGCAATACATAAATTAAAAAATTGTTTTGGTTTTTTTTTGTCAAATTTCCATAAAAAAAATTTACAAAAAAAGAAAAACTTAATTATAATGTGGAACTTTTAATTTTCTCGTGAAACTTAGTGTCTCAGATCATAGAGCTTGAAAAGGTGAAAATGGCCAGCCAGATTGCGGAGGATTCTGCGTGATATTTTGCGCTCAAGATAGAATACATAATAAAAAAATTGTTTTAAATTTGTTTTTCCCAATTTTGTTTTAATTATGCTATTGACATCTGAAACAGATAAAAACTAAAAAAAAAGTTATCAGCTGCGCTGTCAATTTCACCTGTTATGAATTCGCCTTGGTTAGAACCATTGAAATAACAAATAGAGTACAAAATATAATGGGGAATTTTGTTTTAAAAAAAGATAAGTTTAAAAAAAGATTATTTACAAAAAGTACCACATAGGAAAACTAGTTTTAAAATAGTTTTGCAATAACTTTAAAAAATTTTTTAAATTATTTTTTTTAAGTAAAAGTTGCTCCAACCTAAACGCACGATGTTAATTTTAAAAATAAAAAAATTTTCAGATAATTACCTTAACTAGTGGAAATCACCACTCGATGCACTAGACCGCATTCTTTTTTTACTGCTCTTAAGCTACGTACACACGGTTGTCAGATCTTACAATATTGCCAGTAAAATTGTCTGAAAATGTATTACAATCGTGTGAACTGCCAATTTTTAACTTACAACGTTGTCAGAAAAACCATTGTCAATCAATTGTAAGACGACAATGTTGTCAGGCATCTGACAATCGTGAGAACACTCTTCGTCGGCATTGCCAGATAATTGGCTCAGTTTTAATTGTCAGATGTATAAAATTAATGCACCTGACAATGGCATCGTTGTCAGAAAAAAGTTTGATGGGCAACACTGCCAAACAAATGGTTGTTGATATACATAAGTGGCAATGCCTTACAACGTGACCGGCAATTTTTTTTCATCTAACAATCTGACAACTGTGTGAACTGACAATTTTTGTTGTCAGATGAATTTTTTGTCAGACCATAGTCTGACAATGAAATTGTAAGATTTTCTGCGGTACAATTTTTCATTGTCACTACATTGTCAGCATGTTGCCAGATCTTACAATATTGTAACATCTGACAACTGTGTGTACATAGCTTTACATAATGTGCTATTATATAAAATCCAATATTGAAACCAATAAAACCGTGAAAACCCACATATGTATATGCATACGTACAAATATGTTCCGTACACGTATTTGGAAACACTGTTTTATGTTTTACTTGTACCCAACAAACACTAAATCAAACATTTGATATAAAATGACATCATTTGACATATAGCACAACAACATAGTTTTCAAACCTTTTTCAATGGTTTGATTTTAACATTTGATTTTAAATTAAAAATCATTTGAATCATTTGATTCACCTGTTATGAATTCGCCTTTGTCAATGTAGGTCATGAAAATTTAATTTAAAAAAAAAGCGCAAGGAGAAAAACCTTTCATTTTTAAAAACATTTCTACATAAGTATGTAAAAAATGATACATTTTTAAAAATAAGTCCTCTTCAATAAAAAATATCTATATTTTCTATACCTATAGATAGATCTATATACATACATATGTATATATATAAAATATTTATTTTATGCTTTGCTTTTCTTTCATACAATGAAAGTCCTTTAGTTACTTCGATTTGTATTGTAAAAGTTTTAAAAAGTAAATCCAAGTTCTTTAATATCCAAGTTCTTTAGTATCCGTCGATTACTTGGATTTATATTTCAAAAGATACGAGTATTCAAACTACTGAGATTCATTGAAGCCAACTCTCTCTGACAAAAATAACCCTACAGTTTTTTTTTTAATCCGCTGAAATACAATATTTGATCACTGCTTAGATTTTGCAAAAATTTCTTAATCAGTTGTTTTCTGATATCTAAACATTTTTTCTGATATCTAGACATTTCAATTTCTGCCACCAATAATTTTTTCACACATACATATTTATTTAAGTTAGTTAAGGATTAGTTGGTTTAACATAATTTGATTTATTTATTTATTTTTTATTATAAAAGAAAAAGTAGTCCCGACTGGTTTTTCTTAAGCCGGCCGGTAAAAGTTGTTCAGAAAGTCGTTGGTATAATTTTCATCACAAAAATTTACTCTCTTGAATTTAAACATACGTACGTAAACTTTGTGCTTGTGTTGTTCTTTTATTGTAGACGCAAACATTTTTTTGTTTTTTGCTTAAACACGTTTCGTTTTTTTTTTTGTGTTTCTTATATTTTGCACTCCCCATTGCAATGACATCATCAATAAAATCATGCACATTGTTATCATTGAGCTCTCAAATATAAAGAGTATTTCAGATAAACTTTGAGATTCATTGGCACCTTTCTCAGCCATATTAGCAGAAAAGTCATGTTACCTGATTACTGGCAATTTCTCTTGCTCTCTTTTTTTCTTCTTGTTATTGTTGCTTTGCGGGTTTTTTTCTTATGTAAGTCAGCTGGAAACATGTAGTGATACATTTGTTTATGTTCGTGCGTGTGGGTATATACATACATAGTATGTGATACATGCAACGAAGTTTATATGCACTCCGGCTGAATATCGTATTTAAAAATAAATATTTTAATTTCTTCTAAGGGAATGCATTACTTAGTCTAGTTTTTGTATAATTTTCTAAATTATTAAGCTTCTTTTATAAAAATAATCCGATCTTTATTGAACTATGTACATTTGTATGTGCATATTTACCGTGAAAAAAGAAGAGATTCTTTATCATGTGACCTTAAATTACGCAAATTCAATTTGAAATTCTCATTAAATGCGTAGTTGCCGTCACTTTTATATGATTGTCTGACTGTCTGTCTGTTTGCCTTATTTTAAGAGCATTTGTTTCAGAGACACTCCCTAAAAATAAGCAACAATTTATGACTTGTTTCTCAATACGTCGTCGTTTTATCCCGAAAACATGAGAATGCAAATTTGTTGCAAGTAAGCCAACAAAAACATAAAAATGGCAAAACACATACGTACATACATACTTGTAGATTCATATGTATGCACATATTTGCTTTTACAGACAAATATTCGTATCTAAATTTAGATGCAAGCAAAACTTATACGCAAACATATGCTTGTATTCACTGGTTTAATGCCTTCTAACTTGTTTATACAGGTTGGATTGTTGTGCAACATTAAAATGCCGGCTACTTTATAGGCAAATAACGAGTATCTTGAAAACCTACATACATAAGTGCTGACAAAATCAAATAAAAAAGTTTTTACTCCTTTTGGTGTCTCCATTTACGATAAAAATTAATTTATGATGTTTTATAGAATTAAGTTTTTTTTGTTTTGTTACTAATAGACATTTGAAATTTGTTACCAAATAGGGATAAACTTTATTTCGGTCTCTTTCGCACAAACTCACTTGCACGTATGTATACACACATACATATGGATGTATGTACATATGTATATTCATGTCGAGGGAACAATTATTGAATATTTGACAAAAATAAAATTTTCGCAATGTTCGCATTAGCGAGGTTTTTAATAAAATCGATTAAAGAATTTTAACTAGAAATTCAGTAACAAACTGATTTTTTAAAATAATACTTGTAATCATTACAATAACTTTTATTGGTGACAACGTATTATCAGAATTGTTACAATAATATTAAATTAAATATTCGTATTATTTGATCTTGTTTATATTTTCTCTTCTAAATTTTTCAGCTAAAGATCTTAATTTAGTTTTGTTTTTTATAAAAAAGGTTTAACGGTGTTTTATTTTCGATAACAATTTGTTATCATCCTCAGAAAAATTAAGAAAAAAATTAATGATAAATTGTTATCGAAATTTTGAAAATAAAATAAACCTTTTTTATAAAAACAAAAATAAATCAAGATCTTTAGCTGAAAATTTTAGAAGAGAAAATACAATAATATTATGTAAATAGTCATCCGTACTATGAAAACGGACAGCAATCTGAATGACAAAAATCAGCAGAAAACTTTGACATATGTACCTATATTGAGTATCATATATATTGAGTGACAGCAAATCAATGTAACATATTATTAATAATGTAACACATTATACAAATTTAATAAAAACATGTACTAAGTGTGGGGTGATTCATCCTGATGTTTGATTTATAATAAAAAATAGAACACAAAAATTTGAAAATGAACTCAAAACTTTTACTATCGGTTAAGAGAACAATGTTCGAAAATGATATTGGAGGTGAAACCTTCGCAAGATTCAATTTTGGGTGACTAGTTCGAACATAGCGTCTGGTATTTCGCCTATAGCACGAGTAACGTTGGCTTTAAAAGCGTTAATTGTAGCTAGCTTTATCCTAAATATCCGCACAGACTGTACATATCTCTACTAAGAAAAATAAGCTTGTACTAAATTTAAGTAAAATATTTACTTGCTTTGAATATGTCGTACCCAAAAATTCAAGCACGACATAGCAAAAATATTGTTTCATGTTCAATAACAAAATTTATTGAATCAATTAATAAATTGTTTGAATCCGGACTTGTAAAGCGATTCGGGAATTGAAACAATAGTTTATTGCACCCCTTTTTTCATTTATTGTAATTTAATTTTTAAATTGTTTCGTTTTTACATACGGATTTTGATGCTTCCTTAAGTTCAAAAATTATAGTTATACACATATTATGAAACTTTTTTTTAGACATGATACGCTTGATTAGTTCTTTAACTTCATATTTTCCTTTAAATTGTTTAAAATAATTATGTAACATTTGTGACATTAACCTTTTTTGTATTGATATATATTGTTATATTATTAATTTTAATGTGATCATGTATGAATCTCGTCTTAAACTCAGTTCCACATTGCAATATAAGATATTACTAATACTAATAAATAAATAAATAAACAAAACTTTAGTACAAGCAATTATTGAACGAAATCATCTATTTTTTTCAACAACACCAAAATATAATATCGAAGATAATTTTTTTGGCATACATAAATTCATATTTCTCTTTGCTTTGGTTTGTTTACTCGGTCCAAGTATTCTGCACTTAAGTCCATAATTAAAATTTTTTTTTTTAACAATCCCGTTTTCGGCTTGTTTTAGGTACACTTGTGTGTTATACTGCTAAAAAATTTATAGTAAATTTAATATCAATAAAATGTTTATAAAAAAAAAATAAAATAATTCCATGTATATGTATGAATACATATGAATGAATTGCTGAGTGATAGGAATAAAAAGTTCTCTGACAAAAAAATTTTTTTTTTATTACAACATATTTCTTTTTGAACTCTCATTAATTTATTTAAAATAATAGATTATATAGTTAAATGCCTGAAAATATTTTTCAAAGTTTTACAAGTCTACTGATGATTACGGTAGCTCTTATGAAATGTCGACATATAGGACCTAGGAAATACAAAAAACAAGCTGTATATATGTTTTGATGGGATTGACTTAAGTACGGATGGATTGATTTTTTTTTTTTTTAGTGTTGGGAAAATATTCCAAAGCTGTGATATCGCATCTAGGTGGCCAATTTACCTTAGCAAAGCTTTCAACAAGTCTACTGTTTCACGCACTGTATTGCTGGTAGTGGTGCCTTGTTAAAAACAGAGCTCATCAACACCATGCGTTTGTATTTCAGGCAGCACAAAGTCCATTAAGATGGTGCGATAACGTTTACCATTGACGGCTAAGGTATTCGCATATACTCTAAGCAACAACTGCTATATTATCTTCAGTACATGCGGAATTTGTTGTAACCGCTATCGTCCGCATAATATAAATTTATGCGTGCCGCAATTCTCTCCAATCGCATGAAAAATATTTTTCATAGTACGGTGACTTTCGTAATATAGCTGGACAATTTGAAGACACTGTTGAAGTGTGACTCTTTCCATGATGACTTGTCAAAGCAGCTTGACATTAGTCATGCGTTATCTATCAAAAAAGAAAAAAAAGCCTATTGATTTTGGAAACTTTTTCAACCGTTGGCATATCTTACAAGAGTCGTCGTGTGGTTTGTCGTCTGTTTTGGCCAATTGGGATATACGTGTATGGCCTTTCCATGTGCGCATTTATACGAAAATAAATAGAAAAATATATGGTTACTTGTATGTTTGGTTTTGGATGCCAATTTTAAATTGTGTGGCTCCATAACTTTATATATGACATGAAATTATTTAAGAAATGAATGTATGTATGTATCTACTATATGTCTTATGAATATAAATTCTTTTTTTTTTTTTTGCAAAACACATAATCTTTCAACCTAAAAAGAATTGATTTAACATAAAAAATTAATATTCTCTTGATCAAACAAAGGAATGTCTATTTGTCAAAAGAATTTCTTTTCCTATTACTTCGCTATTGCTTTATTTTTCTATTCAAATTGAGTTTCTTAATTAAAGAAGAAAAAAAGTTTATACAAGTATAATAGGAAGTTCCCATTTGCTAAGTAAAATTTTCAATGTTTCCAGTTTTTCCGAAAAAATACAACATGTGTTTTACATGCGTACATATGTATGTGGTAGTTATATAAAACGAAAAAAAGAATTTGATAACAAATAAAGGGTGGTTAAATTTCAAGGGCCGATGTTGATTTTGAATAAAACACAAACTATTTAGGAAATTATTGTAATTTTATTTTATTATGATATATTGGTATTATTCAATTATGTATGGAACAAAATATCGGCCAAATGGGCGCCGCGACCACGGCTGCACACCTCCATCCGATGGTCCAAATTTTCGATGACCCTGAGGCATAATGGAGGTTCTATGCCGTTAATGTGCCGAATTATCTCATCCTTTAGCTATTGAATTATTGCTGGCTTATCGACGTACACCTTTTCTTTCAAATAACCCCTAAGAAAAAAGTCCAACGGTGTCAAATCACATGATCTTGGCGGCCAATTGACATCGCCATTACGTGAGATAACACGGCCATTGAATTTGTTGCGCAAAAGAGCAATTGTTTCGTTAGCTGTGTTACAAGTGGCACCGTCCTGCTGAAACCACATATCGTCTACATCCATATCTTCCAATTCGGGTCATAAAAAGTTCGTTATCATCTCACGATAACGAACAGCATTCACAGTAACTGCCTGACCGGCCTCAAATACGGCCCGATGAGCCGCCAGCACATAAACCGCACCAAACAGTCACTCTTTGTGGGTGCGTTGGTTTTTCGACAGTCACTCTTGGATTCTCATTCGCCCAAATGCGGCAATTCTGTTTATTGACGAATCCACTGAGGTAAAAATGTGCCTCATCACTGAAGATGATTTTCTTCGAAAATTGATCATCATTTTCACAATAAGTCTGGATAACTTTAACACGTTGTTGGATTGTGTATCTCTCCATGGTTCAAATTGAGTAAGTCTGAAATAGAGAAATGTCAAAGAAAATTCAGAAAAAAACTTGGCGTTTAGGTGTGGTTCACATTCAACATCGGCCCTTGAAATTTAACCACCCGATAGAAAATTTTTTTATTTTAGTGTTTTTAATTGAAATAATTGAAAATATGTCAAATCCTTTAAACTTTTTATTGAAATAAAAAGAAAACATATTAAACTTTAATTGTGAATAATTTTATTGCCCTTTGCGAGTTCAGTTTTAGGAAATTCAATCAGTTCACTTCAATATACACATGCGAGTTGAAGTCGCCAATTTTAAGCGATATGCGTTTTCCAGAACACGTATTTAGCGATTTCAAATCGAAAATAATACTTCTGGCGTTATACGTTTCTCAAAACACCTATTTGGCGTTCTCAAATTGAAAACGCTAAATTTAAGCGATTTGCGTTTCTCAGAACATGCCTGATTATAATAATAATTTTGAGTTTACTTTCAAATTTATTTGTTTTATTTTACATTATAAATCAAATCTCACAACGAATCGCTCGATATGTAAGCATAATCAGCGAATTTATGGGGAAAAGCTAACCAGGCTTGTAAAAATATTCCTTACGCGATAGAGAAAATCTGACAACGGTTTTGAATGAAGCTCATCAGAATTTATTTAGTCAACATACTTTTATTTAAAGGAAAACTTTGCTGTGTAACAGTGAAAAAAGCTGTGCTGTTGGAAATAAAACGGGATTAAATACCAATGAAAAAGTTAATGATGCTCTCGATTATTTATGTGTTCTCTTTGACTGCAAGATATTGAAAATTGTTGATATCGAGAAAAGCGTAAAAAAGCCTTGAAATTATATGAAGAAGAGGGCAGGAAAGGAATGAATTCCTATTAAATTGACTTAAGCATGAAGGGTATCCAAGCCGCAAATATTCTAGAATCCAAACATAATGTAAAATGCAATTTGACTTGCGTTTGCGCAAGCTGTCGCTTGTGCTGATGCAAATGTTCCACTGATTTTCCCATTTGCAGGCCACATTCTGGATTGGTATGTTGCCAATGCCGATTTTTTTTTTTCATTCATTTATTTATTGAATCTTTAAAATATGAACTAACAATAAGTATTCAAATCTTAATACTAAATATAAAAAGTTATTTACGTCCAGCCAATGCTAGACAAAAAAAGTTTTTTTTTTGCGCGAATAATATCGGTAGAATCACCTTTTTAACGTTCTGATGGTGGCAAGGGTATCCCTTCTTCTCAACCGAGAGTGGCCGCCAAAATTAAGTATGTGGCGTGCAAGAGGATTTGGGTGAAGTTTCAGTTTAATGATATACCGTGCGCATACTCGTACTTAGAGAATTCGTCTTTTACCAGCGGAGCACACAGATCCTTGTGAATTCGTGAGTTTCTTACGTACCATGGAGCTGCAGTAATCATTTGACGAATTTGGTTTTGTCATCTTTGAATTTTTTCAATGTTAGATGTTGAGATGGTTCCCCATAATTGAATTCCGTAGCACCATATAAGTTTTAGAATTGCGTTATATAACAAAAGTTTGCAATCCAGTTTCAATGTCGAATTTCTGCCTACAAGCTATTTAGTTAAATCCAACTAAGTGATTTTCGCATCAATGTGAGGCTTCCACGTTAACCGACGGTCGAGGTGAATACCAAGGTACTTGACTTCATTGCGCTGGCCAATGCAGATAAAAAAAAAATATGAACCTTAAGAAGATGCAGGAGTTTTATTTGCTACAAAAATTTCTAACTACTATACAAAATTTGGATATCAGACTGTGTGTGGTTATGTGTGCATCCTTTAGAAATTGGAGAAATTAGAGCCGTGACTTGTTTACAATTACATCGTCCATACTTAAACAAACTGACGCCGATGAGGTTATATTTCAATTAAATAAAGATCAAGTAGTATATATTCAATTGGAAAAAATTACTCTTGAAGAACCCACTTATAGATAGATGCTTAACGAAGACGCTATGGCTATCGACATGCTCTCGGAAGGAATTTGTAGATTTGCTGTAGATGCCATTAATTCGCAAAAGAATAAAATAGTTTCGTCTTCTTTACGAGTATTGGTACAGAGCTAAGCACTTAATAGATAAATATAAATATTTTATACCATAATTTTTGTTTTGATACAGTGGAGCGCGGAACTACCTTTTTGGTCGACATAAAATGGCATAACAAAGACTCTGCTCGTAGTCTATCGGTTTCAATTCTTGAAGAAGCTAAATCTTATATGGGATTATAAGAGGCGATAGCCTCAGTTGTCTTCCTGCACGGCTTCCTTTTAATTTTTCTGGACTATTCTGTACACTGTCCGCAACACGTTGGATGTTTTCTGCCGTGTGGATCGTACGTGGATTTGAAACAAAAAATATTTTTTTTTCTTCAAACTTAATAATACTATTCGGCATGGCGATTACAAGGCAAAAAAATATTTCCGCGATATGGGTCTATACATATATACCCGAGATATAGCCTAAACCGATTTTTAATGAAAATATCGCGTAACCAAACTTAATTTTTTTTATTTGCTTAAAAACAGTTACTTTAATATAGAAAATGAACATTTCCGATATCGGTCCATATATACCCGAGACATAGCCTAAACCGATTTTCCATGAAATATTTTTTTCTGCTCCAAAGCAGTTCTGGTAATAAAAAAAGGTTACTAAAACACAGAAAATTAAATTTCCGATATCGGTCCATGTATGTGTCCGTGAAATAATTTTTTTTTGCTTAAAAGCTGTTCTGGTAATAAAAAAAAGGTTACTATAATACAGAAAATGAAACTTTATCCCATATCCATCCATATACATATATCCTAGATATAGCCTAAACCGATTAAACAATTTTTCTTTTGCTTAAAAGCAGTTGAGGTAATAAAAGGAGGTTACTAAGATACAGAAAATGTCTTATATCTGTCTATATATACTCAAGATATAGCCTAAACTAATGAAACAATTTTTTTTTGCTTGAAGGCAGTTGTGGTAATAAAAGGAGGCTACTAAGATACAGAAACTGAAAATATCCGATATCGGTCGATATATACCCGAGATATAGCCTAACCCAATTTTTCCATTAAACAATTTTTTTTGTTTGCTTAAAAGTAGTTCCGGTAATAAAAATAGTTTACTTAGATACAGAAAATAAAAATTTCCGATATCCGTCCATATATATCCGAGATATAGCCTAAACCGGGTTTTCCATGAAAAAAATTGATTAAATCAGTTGTGGTAATCGAAGAAAGTTATTAAATTGCAAGAAGTGAAAATTACCGCTATCGGTCCATATATAGCTTAAATGAAAATGTCGCGTTTGAATAAAACAATCGCTTAAAACTTCACGACGCCTAAAATAAATTTTTCAATAAAATTCGTACATTTTTATATTATTATGAAGGGTATTTTAGATTCGGCCCAGCCGAATATACTTACACTCTTCTTCTAGTGTTTTTTTTTTCACAGAAAAAAAGAGAAAACTATTGTTAACAAAAATTATGGTTGCGAATAAGTCAAAATATCACTATCGATAAATTTTCAGCAACTAGAAATATAATTTTTTTTTTGTTAGTTGGGTTGCCCTAATAGTAATGCAACTAAAGTTCGGTTGCTGTTCATAATCGAGCCATATTTTGGAATTAAGAAATAGGCTGAAAAGTCAAGGACCTAACAAAGGAAACACAGTTTGTTTTTCAAAATTAGCTTTATTCATCAGCATAATTTTAACCAAGAGCAACGCAATCATTCCAGCGCCGCTCTAACATTTCAATACCACATTTATAGAACGATTTATCTTTTTGCCTCAATATAGGGTTCAGTTTCAGCGAAAACCTCATAATTCGTGCGAAATTTCTTACCGGCGATCCTTTTAAGGTCTGCGAACAGCCAGTAGTCAGTGGAAGCTAAATCTGGCGAATACGGTGGATGTGGAAGCTATTTGGAGTTCAATTCATATAGTTTTGCCATTGTTTGGATTGACTTGTGACACGGTGCGTTGTCTTGATGAAACAACATTTTTTGCTTTGCCATATGCGCTCGTTATTCCGCAATGTCGGCCTTCAAACGCTCCAACAACGCTATATAATATTCACTGTTAATGGTATTTCCTTTCTGAAGATAGTTGTTGAGTATTACAACACGCACATGCCAAAATACTGAGGTCATAACTTTTCCAGCCGATTGTTGTGCTTTCGGACACTTTGAACACGAGGTCCATCAGTTTCTGTCCACTGATGGATCCATGTTTCATCCATTGTCACATATCGACGCAAAAATTCTGGGTTTGTCACGTTTAAACATAGCCAAATAATGCTCAGAATCATCAATATGTTCTCGTTTTTGGCAAACAGTGAGCAAATGCGGCACCCAGTCTGAACAGAGCTTTCTCATAGTCAAATGATCGTGCAATATAAAGCCAACACGTTCTTTTGATATCTTTACGATGTCAGCTAACTCACGCAACTTCACTTTTCGATCATTCAAAACGAATTTGTGGATTTTTTTATGTTGTCTGGTGGACGTCCACTGCGCGCAAGATCATCGGTGTCTCTACGACCACGTTTAAAGTCGGCAAACCAACGTTTTATTTTTGTTCCTGATGGAGCGGAGTCCCCATAGCACTTTTCAAGCATTTGCTTCGCTTGAATAGTATTTTTTCCCATCAAGAAGTGGTGTGAAATTAAAGTATGAAATTGTTTTCAATCTATTGTTTTGAAAGTAACAAAAATAGAGTCACTCTTAGCACAATAACTCACAAACTAATGAATAGAATATCATTTTAAACAGCTGTTTTTTTAAAGTACTAACTGAAAAAATGTGACTGCAATAAAACTAACGCCATCTAGGCCCGGACCTTTTCAGACCATGTAGTATTATTGTGTTGAATTATTACTGAATTATTTCTGATGAAATTTGGGCGCCTCGAAAATGTTTTTTTTTTGCTATGTTGAAGTGGAACTTTTTTTATTCTTTATGCCAAAAGCCGTTGGAAAATCTCATGACTCAATAACGATTGCTAATCCCACGCAGTTTAAAGGGCTCATTATGCGAACGTTGATGTTAGAAAAACTTAACGTACCTTAAAGTACGGCCGTTGGTATAGTTACAGATTTTTAAAAAACGTACCACATGCCAACAAAAAATAAACAAAACATTGCACAGCATAGTTGTGTTCGTATTAAGCTTTTCAACGTAGTGATGGGCATTTTTAAGTTATTTTTCGTACTCGCAACAGTCAAATAAGTACCAATTGGCTTCAGGAAATATAAAGATTGTGTTTAAAGAAATAGTTGTGTACATATATTTACGTTTCTGTTGTCATTATTACAATTTAATTTAAAATTTAATGATCATATGGAGCACATTTGTAAAAAGATCCGGAAAAAGATTGGTCTCTTTAAACGTATAAGAAATAAGATTTTAATTATGACTACAATTAATATATATAACGTGACCATTAAACCACACTTTGAATATGGTTCAACAATCATATACTCAAGCTACACTAACCAACAACTTGCAAGACTCCAAAAACTACAAAATAAAGATATGCGTGCTATATTAAAATGTAGCCGTTTTACATCAATAAATCATGGCTAAATCCGTTAAAATGGTTTAATATTAAACAGAGACTTCAATTAAACACAATAAATTTTATTCAAAAATTAAAAACGGGAAACGCTCCGGACTACTTAATAGAGCAGACGAGATATGTTGAAGAAGTTCAGTCATATAATCTCAGAAATGCTAGTGATTTTAGGCTTCAACAAGCGCACACTAATGCGATGCAGAGAACATTGTTTTACAAAGGATTGAAACTATATATGTAACACCATGCCAAATGAAATTAAAAATTAACAAAATGTAAAATTATTCAGAATGAAAGTTGTTAATTTTATTAAAATAATTTGGTTCAGAACTATGTGTTCTTTTTGTATTCGCTAAAAAATTTTCGTATTGTAATTAATAAAGTATTTCATAATACTTCTTAATATCTAAATAAAAAATTGTATTCTTGTAATTATTATGATGACAATGGCAAAAACTGAAAATTATAACATTATTTTTGCATAACTACAAAAGTTCCAAAAAGGGGTAAATGTGCCAGAATAGTATCTCTCATAAAAGAGTTCCAGCACTGGTACCGGCAACGTGACAGTTAATTTCAGTAAAGCTGGATTCACCCATTGTTTCCGAACAAAATTTTTGTCCGGACAAAAATTTTTTTACTGAGAGTTTTCTGCAGCACGATTCACCCATTGCAAAAAAATGTTCTGGCGTATTTTACATATTATCAATTAGTAAATACTGTGTGGTAATAATGGAAAAAAGAAAACTGTTTTTGATTATGGCCATACATAAATACATAAAGCATTATTATTAGCCAAGTACATATACGTATATATAAAAACGTAAAAAAAGAGTTGCAGTGAAGTCTTTTAAAACAAAGAAAAGCAATGGGTTATTTTCACACATTATATAGTACATACACTCTCTTCCTGGCTTTTTCTTCAATAAGTTTTTGGGCAATCAATTCATTTATTTCCATATTAAAATTACTACTTATTTTTTAATAACTATTAAAACTATGTACATACATATATCAAATGGCAGCCACAATTGAAATTTCATCAGAATAAAATTACTGTAAAGATCTTTAGTTGGAAATTTTAGAAAAAAAAAAAATAATAATATATAAACAAGATCAAATAATAGGAATATTTAATTACTATGTAAATTTTTTATTCGATGGGGCAACTCAATACAATTTTGTATGGAAAAATGTATCCTATTGGCATCTCATTTCAATTTTGTCCGGACAAAATATAAAATTAAACCAATTCAAGTTGGGAGTTGTACGTAAAAAATATTTTCTCTCTCTCAAGAAGAGAGACGTCAAACTACATATTTTTTTTTTTTTTTTTTTTTTTTTTTTTTTTTTTTTTTTTTTGTAGCATTTTTTATTTATTGAATCTTCCAAATGAACTAACAATAAGTATTCAAATCTTAACACTAAATTTAAAAAATGGGATTCTTAAGTCCGGCCAATGCTAGACAAAAAGTTTTATTATGCTGGAGCTATTTCGGTAAAATCACCTATTGAGCAATCTGATGGTGGCAGCGGTATCCCTTCTTTTAAGCCGAGTGTGGCCGCCAAAATTAAGTATATTGCGCGCAAGAGGGTTTGGATGAAGTTCCAGTTTACTGACATACCTTGTCGCGTACTTGGAAAATTCCTCTTTTACCAGCGGAACACTCAGATCGTTATGAATTCGTGAATTTTTTACGTACCATGGAGCTGCAGTAATCGTTCGAAGAATTTGGTTTTGTCGCCTTTGAATTTTTTCAATATTTGACGCTGAGGCGGTGCCCCATAATTGAATTCCGTAGCACCATATAGGTTTTAGAATTGCATTGTATAACAGAAGTTTGCAATCCAACTTCAATGTCGAGTTTCTGCCCATAAGCCAATTTAGTTGCGCTGCTTTTAGTTTCATCTGAGTGACTTTTGCTTCAATGTGAGACTTCCACGTTAGCCTACGGTCGAGGTGTATACCAAGGTACTTGACTTCACTGTGTTGCGGAATAGGTGAGTTGTTTATTTGGATAGGCCCACATGTTTGCTTACACAGAGTGAATGTGACATGAGTACATTTTTGTTCATTAACTTTGATTTTCCAAAGTTTTAGCCATTTCTCTAATATTGAAATGTATTCCTGTAAATTTCGTGAAGCTAATTGGTGGTTTTCATGAACACTCAAAAACGCTGTGTCATCTGCAAAGGTTGAAGTATGGATTCCGGATGTCGTTGGCATGTCAGAGGCGTAAATCAAGTATAAAGTAGGCCCCAGTATGCTGCCTTGGGGAACACCTGCTTCGATTGGCTGAGTTGGGCTTATAAAATCGCCTTCTCTGATAATAAACTTCCACCCATATAAGTAGCTTTCCAGAAGCTTGTGAGTATTTACAGGCAAGTTTAACTTTATTTTGTGCATCAACCCGTCGTGCCACACTTTATCGAAAGCTTGAGAAATGTCGATGAATAGAGCTGAGCAATACTTCTTCTCCTCAAAGGTCTGTCTTATGACATTGACTAGTCTGTGCGTTTGTTCTATGGTACTATGTTTAGCCCGAAAACCAAATTGATGATCAGGGATACACCCCACATTGTTCAATATTGGACTCAACTTCGCCATTAACAATTTTTCGAACAGTTTTGAAATTGTTGGTAGTAGACTTATTGGTCTATATGACTCTACCTTAGTTAGATCCTTCCCTGGCTTGGGTATCATAGTAATCATTGAGACCTTCCACTCTACTCAAGGCGTAAAATGGCGTTAAAAATAAAAAGTAGAACCCTTCTAGCTACACGAGGTAACTGTTCAAGCATTTTACCAGTAATTTGATCAATGCCTGGAGCTTTTCTTGGGTTTGTATTTGCGATAACGTTTTCGACATCTTGAAAATTAAGTCTCAAAGACACAGGGGGTCTAACAACATATGGTGGTAATTCCGCTGTAATATTCGCTGAATCATTTGTAATAAAAACGTTTCTCAAATGATCGACATACAACATCCCCTTTTCAGAGTCGCTTCTTGCCCAGTCGCCAGTTGAAGTTCGCAAAGGTGGCTTACCTATTACGGGTCTTTTTAAACCTTTTGTCGCTTTCCACAAGGAATAATCAGATTGAGGAGTACCATCAAGGCTTTCCAAATATGTTTTAAGGGAAGCAATTCTATGGACTTCAAGCAGATTTCTTAACTGAGTTATGCATTCCCGTAGCCTAGTTTTAAGCTGTGGAGATCTGCGAAGTTGCCATTCTCTTCTGACTCTTCTTTTTTCTGACAGAAGTTGCTCAATTTCAGACGAATAAGTTCTATTGGTTTCATTTCTGGATCTTATATAACTAGTGGTAGCATGCTCTACGGCCAGTTTGAGGTTTTCAGAAAAATCGTTAATTGACACATCAATATCCTCAGGCGTTCTCAAGGCGATATTTTCAGTACAATGTGTACTCAAAAATTTTTTGTATTTTAACCAATTAACTCTATTGACAGTTAACGGTGAGTCAATCTCGTGGGGGAACGAAACAGAGATTATAGTGGGAGAGTGATCTGATGACAAATCTAATGAAGGCTCCACTTGCATCCACTCTAAGGGAAAATTTTTCGCAACTCCAAAATCTATAACATCTGGGATCTTTCGTCGGTCTGACGGCCAATAAGTGGGATGTCCGCTTGAAACCACATCTAAACCCATTTTGGAAACGGTGTCAAAAAGCACACGGCCTTTCGAGGTAATTAAACGTGATCCCCAAAAAGTGTGTTTTGCGTTATAGTCGCCAGCCGCTAAAAATCTAGGACCAAGTGATTTGAAAAAATTTGAGTATTGGCTTTCTGTTATTGAAAAGCGTGGCGGTGAGTAGATTGAGGAAATAACGATTTTTTCATGCAAATATTCAATGCATATATTAGTTGCTTGGAGATACTCCTCACATGTCTCGTTCATTAAAAAGTGTTTAATTCTGGATTTTATTAGAATTGCCGATCCTCCGCAAGATCTTCCACGGGGATCTTTTGTGTCGTACAGTATGTACGACACAAAACTACATATAAAAAAAATTTTGTCCGGACAAAAATTTTGTTCGGAAACAATGGGTGAATCCAGCTTAAGCACTTACATTATTAATGTATAATTAAATACTAACGACCGTTCGATAAACGAACGTAGACGTTCGCATAATTGTACCTCAATAAAAAACATCCTTTATAATGAATTTTTATTAGAATATAACTTTAGACTAGAAGTGTAATTTTCAGTCGGCTTAAATCAACTTGAAACTACTTATCATTTTTTTTTTGTTGCTTAATTGGCAGCACTTTTGCCGGTTTTGTTAAAATTAAGCTCGCTTTTGCTCTCTTGAAAAACCCCTAATTTTATTCTCAGTAAAAATTTCTATGTGTATTGGTGGAGTATCTATGTGAACACTTCATTTGTAAGTTTATGAGTTTGTTTTTTGTTTGTTTTTGTGTTTCTCACACTATTTCGCCAAGCATGGCCAGAATTTAGTTTCATTTCAATGTGAGCTTTCAAAGACGTCACATTAAGTATTTGCGTTTTTATGGTTTATTTTTCGTTAAATCTATAGTACACGTTTTCGTAGCGCATTTATAATATAGAAAATATTCAGTTTTAGCACAAAAGAAGAAAAAAAAAGTTAAAAAGCAAAAACATTGAAATTTATGGCCGGAGTGTTTTAAAAACATATAGAGAAGTGAAGTACAAAAAAAAAAAAAACATTAAATTTACTTCCATGTTTTTTTTTGGTCAACAAGAACAACAAAACGAAATCAAATACCGACGTCATCTTTTGATAAAAAAATATATAATAATATAATACATTTTTTAAAGTGTTAAGGAAATTAAAATTAAAAAAAAACTATTATAGATTTTGTTAATATCAAAAAAAAAAAAAAAAAACAGGTGAGCTTTGCGTACATTTTTACATATGTACAATATGCAAGCATTTTTATGGTGAAATTATTTTTAACTCTTGACCTCTTTTACCCTTGAATGCATTATCCTTACAAATCATAATTTTCTTAAGTAAAAAAAAGAAAACGGAAAAATGTGCTTTAGAAAGTAAAAGAGACAACAGAATTTAACATATTGTGCAATTTCTTTAAGGAAATTTTTTCTTCACTAAACATGTTTTTTTTCCCTTTTTCTGTCTAGAGCCAAACCAGCGACATCTCTTTGGCAAATCAACAAGCACAGGGACTCCAGCGTCAATCGGATGCACGTAACCGTCAGCTGATTGAACAGGAAAATATTGAATTGAATCGCTTGTGGAAAGAATTGATAACTTCTTTGGAACAGCGTCGTGATAATTTGCAAGCAGTTGCCGACAAGTGGGACGATTTTGAGAATAAACTACTGGGCTGGGAAAAATCTTTAGGACGTTTGTTGGATAAATTCCGCAATGTCGACCCAGTGGTAAGATCTCGTCGTCATTTGGAAGATACAAAGCATGCTATCCAGGTGAGTTTTATATTCCTGCAAAAAAAAAAAAAAAAAAAGAAAATACGCAGAAAAAACTGCCAGCTTTTTTTCTCTTGTCACTTGAAAGCACACACAAAGAAAATAACTCAAGCGTAGGATTTTAGTTTTTAGCCTCGTGGCATTTGCAAAAAAAAAAGGAAAAAATAAACTCAGAGAAATGGTAAAATGTGTAAACTTGTTTGCCAGGCGTTGTAACACACCAAGTTTTTTATAACTCTTCTTTTTAACATCTTTAAGAAGAAAGTTTGTAACAAATGTACATAACTTTTCTCTATGCAAAACGAACAAATTTTAAGTTTTTTTTTTGTCTTGTATCATATCATGACACGATTGTTAAATATCCTTATACTCGTATATTATTGTTACCGGCTAATTTTTAATTTACATATGTATTGGTTACAGAAACAAACGAATGGTGACGAGTCTTGGAAATTTGTGTGGAAATCATCCACAATACAAGCACGCGACTTGTCTGAAATATTTTTTATAGAAATTACTCAAATTATTGAGAGTGATTTTCATATAAATTTTCTTGGCATTTTGATTGCTTGTGATATGGAAACATTATATAAGTGTTTTTTGTGTTGCACGAAGCAGAATTTAGGAACTCCCCAAAAAAATTCGGAACAACTTCGCTAAACGGGTTTTCCTATTCGGTGCGCTTTTTTGCCATAGAACATGCATCTGAACTATAACGGGTCATTCCCTTTAGTCCAAAAAGTTAAGTTTTTGCTTGAAGTCGACTTTTGGAATTATCAAAAAACTCGGAGCCGGCAAACGAATCGGAACCGATTTTTCATATTTGGTGCGCGTTTTTGTCGTAGAACATGCATTTGAACTATAACGGGTCATTCGCTTTAGTGCGAAAATTTAAGTTGCCGTTATTGCTTCTGAGATAGTTGATGGGATTTTGACGTTCCCAAAAAACTCCGAACAGCTTCGCCAATCGAATTGGAACCGGGTTTTCATATTCGGTGCGCGTTTTGGACTTAGAACGCGTATCTGAACTATTAACGGTCATTCGATTTAGTGCGAAGATTTAAATGCCATATCGTTTCCGGGAAGTGGAGAAGTTTGGCGATTCCTGAAGGCGATCAAAGATTCGTGCAGAACATTTTTATGAAAATTGTTAAATTTTTTTAATGTTTTTCATACAGACTTTCTTGACGAGTCGCTCGGCTGTGTTTTGTAAACAGTAATAGGCTGCATGAATATATTCATTTGTTTGTAAACACATTGAAAATACAATATTCTATATACTTTAAGAGAGCTTAACAGAATAAAATAAGAAAAAGCTCGTAATAAATACTCGTAGCATAGTTGCCATATTTGACGATTTATCGTCATTTTGACGATTTTGGGTGCTCAAAATAGTACTTTGACGATTTAAGGTCTGTTTTTGACGATTGTTGTAGATCCAATTTACAACTACATGCATACCTCATTTTTTTTAAGCTAATTTATGCAGGAAATGAAAATAATATTGAGGGATAGAAAAAAATATAGTAAAATAACACCGTACGTAAATATGTATGTAAAATTGAAATGATACGCGATATTTATTTTGGAGTATACACATATTGTATAGGTTAGAGATGTATTTAAAATACGATATGTGAATAGAACTTGAAAAAATTATAATTTAAAAAGTGTAAAAATTTTCATGTTTACAGCGTGTGCTTATATATTAAGGACACTGAAGACTTAAAGATAATTTTAAAACTTTAACTTTCATAAATCCTTACAGTATTATAAAAGAAGAGAGTGTTTTTGTTTTCTGATATAAGCAAAGAGTAGATCTCGAAAGACGAGAACTTTAATCCGAATTAATGCAACAATATTAATTTTGGAAAATTTGTTTTACGATACAGATGTGGCAATGCTAGATTTTTGGAATGACTTATCAAAAATCATTCTTCGGTAATTTTTCTTTCTATGGATAAGTTTATAGAAAAAATATTAGTTAGCAAATGTGAGATTTTGCATATGAAGCTTAAAAAACCAAAGTGAGAAATTAGTTGGAGAAACTAGTTTCAGAAGAAATGTTATATTCCTAGTACAGACTGCATAAGACTTAGCAACAATTGTTGTTTTAGATTAGCTATGTCCTACTTGATTGAATTGTTTATTAAATATAGTATATGAAAGGAAATTTAAAAATTCCTTTTATTAATTGAATGTATTTAAAAAATCCTTTGTATACAAAAATTAGTGAATGGGTTCCTATGATATTAACTTCATGTTTGCTCAAGTATATATATTTTGTTTTGATATTAACTGCATGTTTGTTCAAGTACATATTTTTTTAAAGGTTTAAAGCCGTAATTTTTCATTAAAGGCAACCATGAATTGTTTTGCTATATTCTAACCTATTAAAATAAATATTTTATGCAAAAACCAATTATTTTACTAGCTGACGATTTGCGATAATCATACTGACGATTGTGACGATTTTTTTCGCCAAATTTGACGATTTTAAACCAGATTTATCTGGCATCTATGACTCCTAGTTTCTTTCATGTTCTCTCTTTAATTCGAATATAAATTTACTCTATTTGTGAATGATTACTATTAGACAGAGTACAAGAAATATTAAATGAATGAATAAAGTTAACAGTATTCGAATGTACATTACATTCATTACACTACAAAGTAAAAAAGCGAGAGAAGTATATGCGTAATACTGGCAGAGAATGTTAAATTGAAGTTGACAAAAGAACTTTGATAGTAATCGTAAATACGAATACATTCGAATACAACTTATTTTCGTCCGAATGATAATAATCAGCCCAATTATGAATATTCTCACGGAATTTATTTCTCACATAAAGTACTTTTTCAATTTAAATTTAAGAAAAAGACAGAGTTGACCTCCCATTGTGTTTTCATCGAATGAAGAGATAAAAAAATAATAAAACCGCATACTTTATTTTTGCTCATAATTAGAGGAAAGGGAAAATGATAAAATTTCTACGGAATTTTTATTTATAATTGGGTTGTAAGCGAATGAATACACAAAGAGAAACCAATACAAGCACATCCAAATAAAACGAATGTAAGAAGAAAAAGTTTCAAATATATTCCGCAGCATAACGCCTCCCTCTCCCTCAATTCTGATGATATTTCTTTTCTCATAAAGGCGATGAAATCCTTCCTTTAAAATTTTTTCTATACCCCTCGACATCTTTGACTTAATTTTCGATGACTGTTGAGTTCCGTCCAATTTTTTTAGTTATTGCGCGGTTAGAATATTCTTCAGAACGGTAAACATCGATTTTAGTTTTTTCCGATAGATTTAAAATATCTTGTTTTGCCATTTTGACTTGTAATAAGTAATTGCTCCGTACAAAAAAAAAAAAATAAAATAAAAAAAATTGCTTACTTTAAAATAATAAAAAAAATATAATAAAATGTCTTTATTCAAAAAAGAAAGCACATTTTTGGTTTAATTTGTATATATTACTCAAATAAAAGTTCTTTAGTTAAGAAACCACTTTTGCTATGATTTTTTTTTTCCAGATGTCTAGCTTCCATTTCTATTTTAAAATTATGCAAACGGTTAAAAATTGCAAAAGATACAGGCATATTTTAGTGCCCTTAAATAAGTGAACCAGAGTGTATTTAGTTAGTTTCCTCCAAATTTTAGAATTCACGGCCCTACCTAGCGAAATAAATGGGTAGGTTAGGTTCAAGAAGCTGCCATTTCATTGAAAAGCCACGCGACTTGGCTCCAATTTGGCCCCATTATGATGTGTATGTATGCACCCGTATTTCAACAATAAAAAATGCTCAAATATTAAAAAAAAAAAAATTTTTTTTTGTCAAAATTCCGTTTATAATAAAATAAGTAAATTTTTATGGTTCATAATAGCTCTATTCACAGTCTCGTGCAGATGGTATTGCATCATTGCATTTGCAAAAAGATTTAGCAGATTTTTACTCTACACGAACAAAATACACAACAATGCACTTGCTAGTCTTATGTGTATATGCAATACTTAAAACCTATAGTTTTTATTTGCTCTGCTTATGCACAAATTAATTGCAAATCGACAGCTGACAATCAGCGATCCAAGTCAATTAGTTCGTAATCATCGCTTAGTTACCGTCGCTCATCCTGCATTCAAATAACACCAATCGAAGTCTTTATATAACTTAAAATCGCTTTTTCGATTAAAAAGTCCAGTAACTGCTCCTTAAAGCTTTTTTTCGGCATATTTATTTTTGATTAAAATTTCAGTAAATTATTTTCTACTCTAATTATCAATCAGCTGTGAATTTCGTGCTTTGCAAAACTTAATGCAAACTTAACCATCAGACGTGGTTCACAATTGATAGCCTATATTTGCAATTGCATAAATTTGCAATCACAAATGCACAAGATTGTGAATAGAGCTAAAAAATTTTCACACTTGCAAAAAAATATTTGACATAATTTTTAATATAAAAAATATGTATTTCAAATCAGTATGTTTGTTTCAAAAAATTAGCACATGCTCGTTAATTTGTTAGCATTTTGAGGCTTTCGATTAAGCCCACGAATACATAGAAACATACGGAGAATATTGTGGTGGTATGTGTTTCCCCTTCATGGTTACTTCCAACTGATTAAGAGTTAAACCATTCAAGTTCACGGTCAAATGATTTAAATTACATGTGATATGATGAATTTTTGTGTGTCTTCTTCTCCTTAGTCTTCTTAATTTAAATAATTTATACTTTGTTTAGTTCAAGGGGGGAATATTTTAATGCAAAAATAGTTTTTTTTTATTTATTTCAAACACACATGTTCGAGATATTTATGGCGATTGCAGATTAATTTTATCTAAGTGAAGTAAAAAAAAAAATTATAAGAATTAAATGAACTCAACAATAAGCATGTTAGTTGAATATCACTTAATTAGGATGTTCTTAGAAAATTAACCTAATTAAATTAAATGTAAGAAAGAAAAAATAATGATAACAAATGTTTTGTTATGTGTTTGTTTATTAATCACTTGTTAAAAATAATTATTTTCAAAACAGCTTGTATGAGTTGAATGCAAAAACATTAAAATAAAAATAAAATAAAATTTATAGGATCTAATTAAAATACACTGAAATAAATCGAAGCCATTCAGGAAACTCAATTCAAATTATTAATTAAGATATCTAACTGGTTTATTTTTAACTTTTCTATGTTATTGTTTTTTTTTTGCGTTTTGCATAACAACCAGAATTCTATTGATAATTCAGCTTCCCGTTTTTATTGTATAATTTTAATACGCAGAATTTAAAATACAGTATCGGACAAAACCTAAGCACCCCCTCAGCCCATTTTTTTAAATGATAATTTTTTTAAGAAAATAATGTCATTCAATTTTTTTTTATATTTTTATTTATTTATATCTTTATTATTGAAAAAGACAAGCTTATTGAATTCAGAATTTAATAAAAAAAGTCAAAATTCAACAATTATTTTAATTCACAAGTATAAGCGGACAAAACTAAAGCGCCATCTAATATTGCGTTTGGGAATTTTACTATGCTACTGCCACATTACTGTATTAGGTAACGATATCCTCCAAAAAATGCAGCAGCTACTAAGTTACAATGTTAAGTAGAAGAATCTTTTTTAGAATTTATACGAAAATTGTCATTGTTTTAAAGTTTTCGTTGAGATAAGAGTAATGGCACGCAATAAGTACTCAAATAAATTTAAAATTAGAATTATTGATGATTGGAGAGCCGGCTTGTCAGGACATCAATTGAGTGCAAAATATTCGATCAACAGATCAATCATTTCTAGACTAATTAAAAAGTTTTTGCAGTCTGGTCGCACATCTCCTAGTCATTCTGGAGGAAGGCCACGTGAAACTTCGCGACATGAAGACTCCTTAATTAAAAGGACAATCCAAAATGATCCTACAGTATCTTCCAGTTACATACGAAACCGCTTAGATTTAAATATTAGCGAAAGAACGATTCGCAGAAGAGCAGTAGAGGCCGGATTATTGTGTTGACGACTAGCAAAACCCCTTTTATATCTTCAAAAAATAAAAAAGCCCGACTTGAATTCGCCAAAGCCCATCTCGACTGGAGTGTCCAAAAATGAAGGACTGTTCTGTTTTCTGACGAATCCAAGTTTAATTTAAAAAATTCAAATAGCATAAGGCGTATACGCAAACCACTGTAAAGCATGGAGGCAGCAACATAATGGTCTGGGGTTGTTTCTCTGGGCAAGGGATTGGGCTACTTCATAAGATTGATGGAGCTATGGATCGTTTCAAGTATCGTGATATATTAAAGGACGTGACGTTGCCTTATGCTGAAGAAGAAATGCCACTTAAATGGACATTCCAGCAAGATAACGATCCAAAACACACGTCTGAAGTGGTTAAGGAGTGGTTCCAAAACAATTTAATAGAAGTTCTCCATTGGCCTGCCCAATCTCCCGATCTTAATCCAATCGAGAATTTGTGGGAGATCGTTAACTCAAAAATCAACCGAGAAAATTGCAAAACCAAAGAAAAGTTATTTGAAGCCGCAAAAATAGCTATGTCACCTGATGTAATTAATAATTTAATATCCTCTATGCTGAAAAGATGTGCGTGTGTCATCCGGAATAAAGGATTCGCAACGGAACATTAATTTCAATAATTTGTTTGCACTTCAAATTCGGGGTGCTTTAGTTTAGTCCGCTTATATTTGCGACTTAGAATGTTTTTTGAATTTAAACTTTTTTTTAAATCAACTCTGAATTCTTTAAGTTTGCGTTTTCAATAATAAAGATATAAATAAATAAAAAAAATATTAAAAAAAAGTTTTATAACTTTATTTTCTTAAAAAAATTTTCATTTAAAAATAATGTGCTGAGGAGGTGCTTAGATTTCGGCCGATACTGTATATACGAGTATTTATATTTTGCTTTCCAAGTGTTTAATATTCCGGCATAAAGGATTCGCAACGAAACATTAATTTCAATAATTTGTTTGCACTTCAATTTAGGGGTGCTTATATTTGCGACTTAGAATGTTTTTTGAATTTTAACTTTTTTTAAATCAACTCTGAATTCTTTAAGTTTGCATTTTCAATAATAAAGATATAAATAAATAAGAAAAATATTAAAAAAAAGTTTTATAACTTTATTTTCTTAAAATAATTATCGTTTAAAAATAATGTGCTGAGGAGGTGCTTAGGTTTCGGCCGATACTGTATATACGAGTATTTATATTTTGCTTTCCAAGTGTTTAATATTCCCGCAACTTTGTTTCAAGGATATACATACATACGTATGTAAATAAATTGAACCCCAGGTTTATGACCAAACCTAAATTACGTCTAATTTATATCTAAAAATTATATGCAGATAAAACTTATCTATGATTTCTCTTGCGTTTTTAATTTTTTTATTTAAGATTTAAATATGTAGGTACATATTGTATGTAAATATAAAATCGTAATCGCTTTTGTAAAAACTGTTCATGATAACTATATGTTTAACGCTTTTAAAAATGTTTTGATTCGATTATTTTATTCCATTATTATATTCGTTTATTTTATTCATTTAAATATTATTTACTCGATTTGCTAAAAGAGGTGTTCAATTTCAAATCGAAATCACTTAAAACTTACTCGAATAAAAAAGCCCTTAAAACATTAATAACTCGAAATTGATTAATCGAATAAGAAAAAAATTGAGAACATAAAATTAAATTTAATCATGTAGGTTTTCAAATAAGAATTAAGCGCACGTGCTAGATAAAAGCTTTTTTTGTTGTTATGGAATGGTGTGCTTGTTTATACCTTAATACTCGAATAATATTTTCAAAAAAATATTTTTGAACAAATTTTTGTCAAAAAATATTTTTAGATTGAGTGTAATAGAGCTATTTGATATTAATCGTTTAAGCTTTTGTATTGTGTCTAGCTTACAAAGTTGTGAACAAAGTTTAGAAAAAAGTCAACATCAATCTAGAAACACTAGAAATTTTGTTTCTGTTTTGATGACACCATCACAGCAACAAAGCCGGTTGAAAAAAAGTAATAAAAATATACATACATATTAATACTTGTACATATACATATATACATGCAAACACATAAATGAGTATGTCCATTAAAACTTTTTTTAATTGAGGCAGTCTTGAGTTAAAAATATATTTATTGTTGTTGAAATGAGCTACAAGCATTTTATAGATGTTGTAAGTTTTATAAGATTTCGGGGCATAAAAGTGAATTTAAAGTGATGACTAAGCATTTTGTTTCTTTGTTTTTTAACTTCCCTTGACACTCATTTATTACTTTATTATCAGTCATCTAACAAGGTGACTATGTCGATATCAACAAAAGGATAAAAAGATAGCCAGGTTTTTTCTACAACGATTAAAAAATCTATGTCTTAAAACTCATGCCGACAGTGTAACATTGTTTTGGTAGCAACTGTAAAAATAAAAACAAAAACATGCCTTTAAATCAACGTATAAATGTGCTCTTAATTCTTACCCTTGCCATAGACTATGCGGCCGTCGCTCCAACACGTTGACTTTTCGAGTTGTGTGTTTTGCGTGCAATCTGTGCAACATGAATGCATAATTTTATTTCTTAAACAAATTTTGTTGAGCAAAGATGACCGCGGATGCAACAATTGTATATATAAAATAATAGCAAATTAATCTTTTAAATTAAATTTTTGGTTTGTACATCTGTACAACGGGTTATAGTTCAAGTTTTTTCCTTTCTTAAATTTTTTCTTAAGAAGGATTTTTTACAATACAAATTTGCCGTGATCAATAATTTTTGATTAAAGAAGACAAGAAAAATAATAATCAAATCTTAAGCTGAGGGACAATTAGCTGTTTGGTAGTCGATACACTACTCATCAGCACCCACTGGGATTTGAACTCGGGTCATGGCGTATCATGATCTCCCGCCACCGAGCATTTGATTATTTTCTATCTATATTCATCTCATATTAAATTAATTTAAAAAAAAAATTATAAAGTTCAACAAAAATTCAATAAATTAATAATAAATTAATATTTGCTCCTAAATTTTACAACCAGTCGATACAACTACCTAAAAAATAAAAACTTTATTAATCTTTCGTTCAATCGAGACACAACTTCATACGACAACCCCACACACTTTACAATCTAATAACCAACATCGTCATGTTGTACAACCAGTCGCATAGTTGTGGCTTGCATTAATAAGTTTTTTGGCGCCGGTATTATATCTTTTCGTCTCAGAGATTCGCTGGCAGTGCTGCCAGTAACGTGGAAACAAATTTGTGTCGACAATTAAATTCTGGCAAAATATCTTTATGGTACATACGGACGAGGGAACATTAAAGGAAATATATTCATAATTATTTTAATGCTCCCTCATCTGTAGAGATGTTTCTTGTTGAAAATCGTGTTTCCATTTTGGTTTCCAAAATATAAATTTTTAGATATTTTACATGTTTCCAAAACAATGTTTCCTCGTGTGTATTGATGTTTATTGATTTTGCTTCTTTAGTTCGTTGAGACCAGTCGTTCTGTTCAATCTTTTTTAGGCCATATCCAAATATATTCCACAACTAAATTAGTTTAAAAACAATGCTACAAAAAAACAACAAATAATCTTAAACTCAATTTTATCCTAATATTATTTCATATTCTATTACGTTAAATTTTTTAAATTTTTGCAGCTTAAGATAAAACATAACATTTTAATTTTCCTGACGACTCTAACAAACTGTTAGTGAAATATCGAATTAAAAATAAAAAACACGTTACTTTTTTTTAAAAAACAGCACAAGATCTTAAGCTGCAAAAATTTAAATAATTTAGTAATCTTAAACTGCAAAAAAAAAAAAAAAAAAAAAAAAATCCTGCTAAAATTTTAGTTCAACTATATTTTTGTTAACATATCTTTAAAAATGATTTATTTTTCATAATTCTTTCTTATGAACACTTATTGGCCATCATTTCAATAATACCAAATGATAATAAAATATTTTGTGGAATAGTCTGAAAACTATAAAAGAATATGTGCAATAAAAAAATTTTTTTTTACTATTAGTATGGCAACTCTCCTACTGATTGAAGATAGAAGCTAGGTATATTTTACTAAAGTTTTGGGTTCTGAAAAATGTTGGAAGTTGGTCGTACATTCGGTATCTAATAAAGGAAGCAAAAGGAAAATGCAATTAGAAAATAATATTTACATATTTACAGTGTTGCTATGCAATCATAATTATTAAAGGTCGTGACAGAAGCCCTCTGCGGCTAGTTAGAACGGTTGACTCTAAAATATCATAAACGAATATTTTGTGTGGGTGCCTGCGTAAGCAGGGCAGTTAGAGGGTAGGTATGTTCGCAGGAAATGTGGAGGAAATATGAGCGGGGGTTGGTCTTACATTTTACCAATTTTAATCTCCTAAGAGTCACTCAGAGACAGCTATGAAGTTGTTTGCAGATTTTCTGCCATTTCGGCCTTATCCATTTTTTTTTAATATTTTGCATATAACACTAACATAGTCATAAAAAGTTTTCAAACAATTCAGCTGTTTCAAACCGCATTCAACATAAATCAGAAAATTTATAATTTTTAACCTAATATTTCGAATTTTCGTTTGTATGAGATTCATTTCAATAAAATATGGCAAACCACGAACTTCACCGCAAAAGTTATTAATTCTCAGAATATATTCTCTTGTAATGCATTTTATAATAATATAAATTTATTCAAAAATCAAGAGTTGAATACTTAATAAAACATTCATATGATTTGTTTCTACTACAGATGTTCCAAAGTTATAATTTTTTCTATAGTAAAATCAACCATTTCATCTCTAAAATGTGCATTTAAAATTATTAGTTTTTAAACTGTTTTCTACAAAAATAAATTTGTATTTCTTTTATTAAGATAATTAAAGTAATTATTAATTGATCTATATTTTGAATATTCTTAAAATTAATAATGCTAAAAAATGCCAAGTATATAAGTAAAAAATCCTAATGGAAAATTTGCTGCTATATCAAAATCAAAAATGCCAAATTTAGCCGCAAAAATGGCAAATTGGCCACGCTGGTCGGGTAGTAAAGAAAATGAGTAGAATAGTTGTTGTAACGTACGAGTAGCTGTATCAGCAACAGCGTTACCCTTTTCATAATAAAGTGTAAATTTGCCCCACTTTTGATGTCTATGAAACTTTTTATGACACTTTTTTTAAAATACTATTTTTGACCCTTTTTCAAACATGGAACGTTTTGTTGCGAACGATCGAATATCTCTTGTATGCATCCATAAATATCCAGTTCGCATTCACATTTAAGAATGGTCTTATATTAAACTGTTCTTACATATCGCTCCTTTATTGCAACATAGTCATAAGTAAACAAAAGCTTGTTTTGAGAAAAGCACATGTCAAATTTTTAGTTTCCATACAAGTCTTTTAAAAAATATCTCTTAAAGAAAACAGTTTAAAAGTAATTTGTATAAATTTTTGGCACAATGTGACAATGATTCTCGTATTTAAATAGAACTTAAAGATAAATGACATTTATATACGAACTCAAAAATTGGGCTTAAAAACTTTGTGAAAGTATAGGTATACGGCCGTGTCACAGAATTCACTTCCGTTCGGAAATAGATTTGAATAGGTTTTTTAATTCTTCAAAAAACGAAAATTTAAAACCTTTTCGGAATGAAATCAATTCTATAAGATAATACTAGTTTCATTCTGAAAAGTTTTTCGCTTTTTGAAGAAGTAAAAAAGAAAAAATTCAATTCCGTTTCCGAACGGAATTAAGTTCTGCGACATGGCTGATAAAGTATATGTATAAACATAAATACATACTTTTCAGATATAAAGATTTCATTATCAAATATATATTAATATATCGCTGTTTTGTTGCAACATATTCATATCTCAAAAAATTATTCAAATTATTTTTAAACTGCTACCTTTAGGAGATATTTTCTAAAAAAATTTTCTAAGATTTGTATGGAAACTAAAAAAATTTAAATGTGGTTTTCTCGAAATAAGCTTTTTTTTAGATATGACTATGTTGCAATAAAGGAGCCATATGTTTACAAGGCGAATTCATAACAGGTGAAAATGACGGCGCAGCTGATAGCTTTTTTTTAATTTTAATCTCTTTCATACGTGAGTTAATAATTAAAACAAAGTTGAAAAAGAAATTTAAAACAATTTTTTAAATTTTGTGTTGTATCTTGAGCGCCAGATATCATTCAGAATCCTCCGCAATCTGGCTGGCTATTTTCACCTTTTCCAGTTGTATGATCTGAAACTTAAATTTTTTATATGTTTTTAATTAATTGTTTATATTTTCCCTTGACGTTTGAAAAAGATTTATTTTTTGTAGTGTCGTATTTATTGCTCTTGCATATACCTGGTAGAATTCGACTTGTATATTTACATTTGTTAATTTTGACTTTAAGAAGGGTATTTGAATATTCGCCCAGACTCTTGTTACCCGAACTGAAAGAATTAAACATAAATGTCTCCCATTTATGTATTCAAGTTAAAGAATATTGAAATTTTTATTGAAAAAGCGATAAACATATACATTAATTTTTATATTTACATAATTAAAAGAGTAACAAAACTGTGCGTGGCTGACCTTCGAATATCTAGTCGAAAATATTCAATTTTATTTTAATTTAAAGAGCAGCATCATTATTTATAGTTACGGTATGTTAAAAGAGAAGAGAAAAAGTTTTTAAGAGAACAACATATTTAAGAAATATGAGAATATGATATGTGAGATGTTATGACATATACACAATTAATAAATAATTTATGAATAATTTTATAGCAACCACGTGTAAAGTTTATTATTATTACATTAATGAAAAGAAATTATATTTTGCGACATAATTTGAGAAGTTCAACAAACAAATTAAACGCTCATACCTATACTTATATTTATTAATAGAATACAACCAGTTTTAAAAGAATTCAAAAATAGATTTTTTTCTAATTTTTTATTCATTTGATAAAACAAAAAGCTGCAAACAATATATTTTAAGTATTACTATATATAAGTATTTTACATAATTTTTTGTTTATCTTTATCGCAACAGGAAATACTCAGTGAATCTGAAGAACTTAAATCATCACATAAAGATATTGAGGCGCTCTCAAAATCAATCGTCACATTCCTTAGGGAAGTACACCAACCCTCGGCGGAGGCCATACAGGCCAAATTGGATAACTTAGTAAAACAACAAAACGAGTGAGTATTTATTTAACTTTTCTTATTACTCAAGTCTCAACTAGATATGAATGATTTAAAAGATTTTCGCATTTTTATGGTGCTTTCACTGATATTTTTCTGCATTCAAAAGAAAATTTAAAAATGTTTGCGAACAATTATTTTTCTCAGTCAAATATCAGCGTTAAAATTCAACCATTATTTTTCCGTTAAAATTTGATATCTTACTATATTTAAATGGAATTTTTCTGCGTCGTAAGCAAACAGTGAAAAAACCAATTGACTAGAGTGGGTGTCTTTTGAAGTCTATGTTGAAATATACGAAAATTCACGAAAATCGAAACAAACAAAAGATGAAGTTTACCATAATCAAAACTTAAAGCAAACGTATTGGAATAATTTTATAATTTAATTAATAATTTGGTAATTTATCAACTACTAAAGCAGCAACGAATTCACGCATCTTCATAAATAGGAACTTCACTATTCAGTGTCTGCTTTCATTGTAATATTTGACAAGCTTGGCTTGATCGTTTTATAGTAAAAGACTCTGTAAAATCAAAAAATTTTATAAAACGAAATGTTTCTATAAAATGATATACAAAAATTTTGGATACTTGAATAAACCTTTTTCTTACATTAAAACGATTTGATGCCACCGAAATTTAAAAAGCGCACCGAAAATTATAAAAAGTGCACCCCGCACCAAAAACTATGCGAAGCGCTCCGAGTTGACAATGCTGCGTCAAACTACATATAAAAAAACATGTTCCAGAACAAAAATTTGGTTTTTCCACAGTGCAGCTCTCTATTAGTAGTAACAGTGCTCAGTTATGTTGTGTTCGTTTTGTTTCTGAGAGAATGTAAACCAGTTCTGTTATCCTCATTATCTTTTTTTTTATAGACTCAATATCTTCTATATTCTAAAACAAATCTTTTTCGAAAAAAATACTTTTGTATGTGTTTTTAGTTTCATTTTATTAAATAAATATAAAAAAAGTAAGCAGCACAAATTTCCAAAAAAAAAAAACTTTTTTCATAAAAAAATTTTTCCAGTGTCTTCAAAAATTTTAGACATAAAAGTAATTTCATGAAGGTTGCAATACACTCACACTTTTTCACTAACTTACTCACATTTTGTTTACTTTCCACTCAGCTTTCAACAAAAATTTCATGAATTAAATTTTTTGACGTTTTCTGTTGCCATATACAAAGTTGCAGTATTGTAGCAAAATAATAAAAAATGTATGTATGTATATACCGAGTTCGAATCTAGTGAGTGCTGATGAGTAGTACAGCTTAATGTATATAATTCTGTTTTTTTGTTTTCTTTGATCAAGAATTATTGGTCGCTGGAATTATTTTTATAATTAAAATAAAAATAATTCTTGCCGAAAGCCAGGTTTGAACTTGAGCCATCATATAATATTAGTAAAATAATAATTAAAAAAATTAACTTTTTTTGCATGTATGTGAAAAGAATCATAATACCCCATATTCCAAAAGGCGTCATCGTCGTCACATCAGGACGAAATCAAAATACTCGGCTATACATTCGTTTTCGACAGCAACTATATATATTTTTTGATAGACCTTCGATATTTCTTAGACCTAAGCGATAGATAGAGACTGTCCAATACATTTAATTGTTGTTGGGAACGAGTAAATAAACCCAAAAAATTTTGCGTCGTCTTCATTTGGCGACGATGACGCCTCCTTGTAATGTTGGGGAATATTTTTTTTTAAATATACATAAGGAAAACCCTTAATTTTTTTTATAAATAATAATCTCATAAAAAAAATTATAATGATAAGTTTTTTCAACTATTGCCCCATAGATTTGTATATGTAATAATTTTGGCAACTCACTCTAATTAGTAAGCAAAGTAAAGACAAATTTTGCAAATCTTTACTTCAGCGGCATTTTTAAAATGAACTTTCACTTTCCTGTGTAGACGAATAAGAAATTTTCGAGTAAGTCGTCTATTTCATTGAAATTTTTATTTATAATACATATACAGAAATTTCATGAAAGTTCTAAGCTGAAGAAGAAACGATCTTGAGCACTTAAATATGCAATAATTAAATTTTACTTTAAATGTACATATTATAGATAAATAAAATTGAATTGAATAAATTGAATTGAAAGTACTTTCCTGTGTAAAGGCAATGTAAAACAGAAAATCTTTCGATCTGACAACACTGCGTATGAGAAATATTGAAAAACTCACCAGTAAGCTGAGATTACAGACATTTTTGTGATTTGAGTATAACCGTGAAAGTGTTTATTTTCTTGCATTATTCATTTATTGTTACGACCATATTCATAGAAAATATTATTAGTTTATTATAGGTTTCTATAAAAATTTTGTCGTATAATCCTTCAATAAATATTTAATATTTTTTCTGAATACGGCCGCTATTCTAATGAATCATATGGAATCATTTTCATATCTGGTTCTGGCTTTTTGCTCCCTTAGCCACTTTGCCTCTGTTCTGTGCTCAACTGGGATTTTTTCCTTAATTTAACTTTTCAGGGATTCTAATACATTTTACTCATTAACACTTCATCTCAAAGATTTAATGGAATAGTTTCATTTAATGGAATAGTTTCGGGCTATCAAACAATTTTATAGGTATACAACTTACAGCATTATAAATACAATTTCCATTATGTTTTCTCCTCCTCTCTTATAAAGTTGTTAGGATCTTTCTACATTAAAGCATTTATATAAAATACTTTTATTTAATACTTAAACGAAAAATTTTGTTTAAAATTCTTTTTTGTTTTCTCTCTTTCTTGAAGTTTGTTTGGTCAGCTGGGTTGCCTGATACTTTTACCATTAATTTTTGGGTATAATTAAATAAAAATATTTTAACACATAAAAATGTGTGTAAATTTCAATGCATTTCGATCCATGTTTATTTATAGCAAACAATATATTGCGTTTCATTTGTCACGTTCCTCAAATTTGCTTTGTCATTTAAAACAGATGATCGAGCGAAACTTGTTATTACCACAAATTTATTGCTGTGTATCAAGAAAAAATAAAAGAGAAGAAAAAAACAGCATAAAATAAACAAATAAAATTCACAGCGCAAAATAAATATTTTGCTGTAGTATTCAAAATCTGTTTTAAGGAGAAAATATGATGTCATATTTGAGTAAAAAGTTGCTTATTTACGAAAAAGTATTTTTATAAATTACTAAATTTTTGTAGTCATTTGTTTATCTTAATGTCTGGCGGCCGATATTGAATGCTGTAATTGATTTAAAAATAATTGCATTTTGAACTTGTTCTAGAATTGTAAAGCTCATTAATCTAACTAAACGCAACAGTATGTGCAACATTTTGAAGTTGCATGAAAAAAAAAAACAAACGAAATATTGCTGTGTGAACTTGTGCTCTTTTTTTAAAACTATAAATCATATTACTAGTAGTTGTTTTATGACTCACAGATTTGTTTATCGAAATTTATCTTCCATAAACAATAATAAAAATTTGTTTGAAGTAATTTCCTTATAACTCAGATAGACGTGTTTTTCAGGTTTTTATTCAAAATGAAAATATCTTTAACTAAGTATAAAAGTCGCTATAATGTTTGTTACTTGTAGTTAATTAAGAATAATTTAGCCGGTTTATATAATTTTCTTGTCAAATTAGCATTTGTTTATTGAATATTTTTCGATGCTCTGAGAAACTGTTAGAAGATATACATATTTACATTGTTTAGATGAATAGTTTCAACCAAATAGATGTTGTAAGAGATCTTGAATTCACAGTAAAAGCTCAAACCCAGGATTGAAGTTCTCACGGTACTTGTGGCTTACCAGACATATAAAAAAATTTAACTCTTGTATATGCCAGTCTTGCATTTTATTGCAAATCCCTTATAGAAAATCTACCGGAGCAGTTTTCTAAACAGCTGAGAAGCGAAGGCGTGTGAAATTCACAGACCGGATATCGGTCTTTAACCTCTATACGACAGTCTTGCGCTGTATTACAGACCTCTTACAGAATATCCCCTTCCGAATCAGTTCCGTAAACGGCTAAGAAGCGAGGGCGTATGGGATTCAGAGACCGGCCTCCATTGTATTACTACCCTCTTGCAGAAAAGCTCCTATGGGAGCAATATCCTAAGCAGCTGAGAAGTGAGGGTGTGTGAAATTGACAGACCGGACTCTATTAAGGATATAGGTCTTCAGCCTCTATACGACAGTCTTGCATTGCATAACAAAACACTTATAGAAAATCCCCTTCCAGATCAGTTCTCTAAATGGCTGCAAAAACAACATAAGGTTTTCTTGTTGTTTGTGCGATTAATGTGTCAAAAAATCATACAGAAAGTATGAACTTGCCCAGCTAGCATACGTTGTTTGTTAGACGTTATGTTATGCAGAATATACAAGTCTCAAAAGAATCTTCTGACGAGAAAAAATAACAAAAACATCTACTTTTTTATTTCTGTTTTACAAGTTTTCTGACACGCCCGTCACTCAATCTTGGATTGTTTGTTAGACGATTAAAAATTTTATTGTTTTTATTTATTTGTAGTTTTAATTGATTTTTATATTCTAGATAAACAGCATACAATAGTTTTTTCTTTATCTTTCAAATATAAAAAGTACTTGTGGTGATTTTGGTGGTAAGCCAGTGGGAATTATGTGTGTGAAAATATATGTAGAATGAGCTTTGTTATGTTCCCTGCTTGAATCATAAAAGGATTACATGGCTGATTCCTTGACGAGTTGTAAGATATCTACACGAGTCTCAGACGATTCTCTATACGATTAACATAAGAGTCTCTTGCTGAATCGTGTAAGAACCTCATATAAGAATCAGCTTTTGAAACAGTTTTCCCGTGCGAGGGATTGTCTGTGATTAAAAAATGAGCTCGTTGGCGATCAAAAACACTCTTCATGAGAATCACAGTAGAGTCTTCGACGATTGAAAGAGCTAGCTGGATGCGTTCATACACATACACACATACGAGGTCGCAGTTTTTTTATTTCTGAAATAAGTTTCAATGCAATCGATGCGTAAACGACTTTTGACAGTTGATGTTCTCAAAGTCAAGTACAATGTCAAATACAAAACATCTGTGTCGCAGTTTCACCCAGTAGATATTAATTCGGCCTAAAACTAAACAATAATACCATGTTCAGACGGTAATATGTAACACTTGTGGTTCGCTCTCTGAATCACGGTTGCGAACCCAGGTGTTCAAATGGTTATTTTTGTTTCACACTAATGTTTACATATTTTGTGCAAACGTTTCACTAGTTCTTTTTGCAATTTTTATTCAAATATTTATTTAAACATCCAATTTTTATATTTTCAATTTCTTTCTTGCAATTTTATACATATTCATTATCTGTTTTTTCTTTGTTTACTTTTTTTTGAGAGCTAGTGCAGCTTAACTAGCGATAATTTATTATTAAATTTGAAGATGATAATGGTTTTTGCATGGTTCGCAAGTAGATTCAAAATAAACCAAGTGGGTTCGCTACCAAAGTTTTGTATGGCGAATCATGTTGGTTGAATAAAGATTGGGCCGGGAATCAAGAATGAGAGAGTGAACCTCGAATAGAAGCCCTCGTGTGATCATGCTATAAAACTTGCCAGACAAAAAACAGAAAAAAAAAACAAAATACCATCCAATTTTCGAGAAAATTATTTGTAATCGATTGTGATATTTGATTTCTAGCAATCATTCTGGCAAATAGGCCTCCTTAAAGTTCAACTTAATTTTTATATAGAAAACATGTTTTTTGTATGATTTTCTAATAACGTTATTCTCTTGAGGCTTCTAAGCAATAAATTATTTTTTCATTAGTTACAGCGAATAATTCAAAACAATACCCAACTCAACTTTCTTTATCCACTGTAGCGGCATATACTACGAGTATATTTCTTTAGAGCATTTTATTTCAAACTTTTACCACAACGACCACAAAACGGCGCTTATCTTGAAAAGACCGGCAAATGCGTTGCTAAGCACGCCGGCCAAGTAAAAGTATTATAATTGAGTTAGATAGATAATAAATCGGTTAATGAAAAAGTATTTTTTATCTTCACAAACATTTTTTAGAGTAGGTGGTATTTTTAATTGGGAAGAAAATACTGCAAATTTCTGCTATTCTGGCGATAACGTTAACATATCTAAATATAGGGTGTTTTTTTAAGCTAGATAGAACTTTAAATTGTAAAAAGTAACACAAAAAATTAAATTTTGATGAAACATTTTTTTTATTTGTTTCAGTATACTCTGACAAATCATCATGAATAGACTCACGCTTGAACAACGCTACGAAATTATCCAAATTTAGCAGTTGGCAACTGACCCGTTGTTTTATCGCAAAATTGTGTTCAGCGATGAGGCGCATTTTTGGCTTAACGGGTTTGTTAATAAGCAAAATTGCCGCATATGGAGTGAGACCAATCCACAAGAGACCCTACAGACTCCATTACATCCAGAAAAATGCACTGTTTGGTGCGGTTTTCATGCTGGTGGCATCATCGGACCTTATTTCTTCAAAAATGAGGCCGGAGCTCGCGTTACGGTCAATGGAGATCGTTACCGCACCATGATCAATGATTTTTTGTTTGAAAATATGGATGACATTGATCCGGAGGAGATGTGGTTTCAACAGGATGGCGCTACGTGCCATACGGCGAACGCAACCATCGACTTACTGAAATCAAAATTTGGCGATAAGTTGATTTCGAGAAATGGACCTGTCAATTGGCCTCCAAGGTCGTGCGATTTGACACCTCTCGATTATTTCCTGTGGGGCTACGTGAAGTCACTGGTTTATGCTGATAAACCAGCAACAATTGACGCCTTGGAGGCCAGCATTGTTCGTGTTGTTCGTGACATACGGCCAGCAGTGCTCGAAAAAGTGGCCCAAAATTGGACGTCCAGAATGCGCTTCGTCAAGAACAGCCGCGGTGCCCATATGCCCGAAATCATTTTCAAATGTTAATGTCACGTATTGATCTTTCGAATAAAAAAAATTTTTGATTACAATTTAATTTTTTGTGTTATTTTTTACAATTTCAAGTTCTATCGGGCTTAAAAAAACACCCTATACTTATTTATATAAGATAAGTTTATGTATACATGTATAATATATCAGTCAAACATGACAATTGTTACATACTCATATGTATGTATATATTTTTGCCAACTTTTTGTTAACCTGTTTTTTTTTCTACTACCACAAATAAATACATACAACAAAAAAAGGAAACATTATTAATTTGAAAGTTTAACAGCTATTCTCCATTTTAAAATGTTCTCTTTACATAAATAAACTTGAAGGGGTCATTGGCAATGGTAAAACAAAGAACATACATACATATATAAAGGTGGTTCAGAAACTGAAATATGTTTTTTCTTTAAACCAAGAACTGCCAAAATAAAACTTGAAGTGATAATTAATATTATAATTACAAAATAAAAAATATTACAAAATAAATATAAACCACATATAAAATTATATTGTTGATAAACAAACTACTCGTTTCTTCATCATATATAATTTGGAATCAGGCAACTCAGTAAACACAAGAATGTTTCGAACACACCTGTCGATACCCGAAATATTGAAGAGCACGTTGGTATCATCACTCCAAACAATATTATTGTCGGGTCTAAACACCTGTACTGCTGGCAAGTAGTCTGCTTCCATGTTCTCGTCATGACAGCCCGTCTACATTAGACATGAAACACTGTTAAGACATTCTGTTAAAACAAACCTTTGACGGCCCGATTGTTACATGGTGGAGTACCCGTATGTCTTGATTTTTCATTATTTTAACTCCGTCAACAAAAGCACATCATCACTTTTTATGCCCTTGTTTATAGTTTGTGGAAAAAAATATGTTTTTATTGCAAAATTTATAATCTAAAATAAAAATTTGAATTTTTTTTTGCCAATTTCTCTTAATTTGAAACTATTTTTACTTTTTCCTTATTAATATGTCATTTTCTGTTAAGACAGAGCTTTTAAAACAGACGTCTTAACAGCCGTGTCAAGACGGCAAGAAAACATTAACATTTGCAGTCTACAACTGACAGTAACAGTATTTTGCTGTTCCTGTTAGTGTTCTCGTGTCAGGTGTGGACAGCACTTTACTTTCCCTTTCTAAAATGTCTAGAACTCATTGTAAGTCGTAATTCCTACTATGCAAGTCTTATTGGCTGAGCTGATTAGGTTTTAGAGAACGGATTGAAAAATTCTACCTCACCTCGTTTTCTAAAAGTTAATCAGCTCAGCCAATAAGACTTGCATAGTGGGAATTGTGAGTAAACAAGTAAACGATGTGCCAAGGCACATTAGGTGTTGTTACTAGCGCAGGTGGTAATATAAGTTCTGTTCATAGAACACAGACGAGCACCTCGTCTAGAAAATTTGTATAAATAGCACTCAATTTTTTAAGTGATTTTCATACAAACTTTTAAGACATCGCTCTTTTATTGCAACACAGTCATATATCAAAAAATTAACTTTTCGAGATAACAATGCAGAATTGTTAACAGTTACGCCTTTTATATTGTGCCAAAAACTTATTCAAATTACTTTAAACCGTTTCCTTTAGGAGATATTTTGTAGAAACATTTTCTAAGACTTGTATAAAAACTAAAAATTTTAAATGAGTTTTTCTCGAAACGAGCTTTTTTTTAGTTATGACTGTGTTGCAATAAAGGAGTGACATGTCGCCTGTTTGTGTCCTATGAACAGCACATTAATCTGAACTTGACATGTGTAAGTAGTTTAAGTTTGTTCAGAGAACGGGAAAAAGCCCAAATGAGAGCTTAAACAACTTAAGCAGTACAAATAATTGGGATTGTAGCAGATTGCATATCAATATGATTAATATGAGACAAATGTAGACGAACAAATAAATAAGCGCTTGGTGGCGGAGTTAATTAAGCGGCCATATTAAAACACATCATGTTTACATGATAGCGAGTTCCAATCCTAGTGAGTGCTGATAAGTGTAGCGGCTACGAAACATCTATTTGCCCCCAGCTTAGTGTATTCAAATATTTTTTTTTCCTGTCTTCTTTAATCAAGGGATATTGATCGCGGCAACTATTGTTACAATTAAAAAATAAAAATAATTGTTGGCGAGAGCAGGATTTGAATTGAAGGTAAAAAACTACCATCATATAATATTAGTAATTTCAAAAAGTTAAAAGAAACGTAAGGCAGCTTTACAAGAGTAGTGGCTGCTTTCTTGCTGTTTCTTGTTTCCTTTGCGTAAATTTGTCAAAATTTTGTTTCCAGGTACATAATTCTTGTTTTTTGTAAACAAAAGAAAACAAAATTTTGACTATTCGTAATTTCTACCAACAAAATACTACCTGTTAAAGCTGCCTTAGAAACATGTAATCACAAATTTCTTGCTATTTAAAATTATATCGCTCCTTTATTGCAACATAGTCATATCTAAAAAAAAAAATGTGCTTATCGAGGTGACAATGCAGAATTGTTAACAGAACTACTTTTATATTGTGCAATAAATTTATTCAAATTACATTAAAACTGTTCCCTTTAGCAGATATTTTCTAAAATGTAAAATGCGTTTTTCTCGAAACAAGCTTTTTTTTTAGTTATGACTATGTTGCAATAAAAAAGTGATATGTGTCTAGTAGCAGTAGTAGATTTATATTTCCAAACTTAAATAAACAACGTAATAACTGCCACAAAATTTTATTAACAGCATTGAACAATAGAATGGGAATGCGGATTTTATTTTTTAAAGGGATATCTTCCGTCGAGTTGAACACACTGATCAAAACGGAGCCTTGTGTTTTGCCCCAACGCTACAGTAAATTTAGTTCAATTGAACTGATTTCTCGCCGAATATTGTCTTTTAAAGCTAAAAGAGATCGTATTTAAAAATATAAATTTGCGGCCAGACACCCTGTATAAATTATTATTTAAAATAAGTATATGTTATGTAAAAAAACATACAAATATGTTACCCGCCTAATGCTGACACACGGTGTACATTTACATACATACATATTTTATTTTTAATAAACACGCACATGTACATATCTTTCTCACAGTTACGTATCTGCACATGTACTCGTAGATACCGGCAAAAAATTTTGCTGCCTCAGACAAAAGTAATAAGTTCTCTTTTTACATGAAAAATAAGAATACCAATCGGCAGGGTTTCCAAATTTGCTAATTTTCATGTTGGGTATTTTTTCTAGAAATATTCTTAAATTGTTAGTTATATGTAAAGCTTTTCATCTAACATGTAAAGCTTTTAATCAAAACTCTATATTGTTATTTATTATTAATTATTATTATTATTGGATGGGATGTAGCCCTCATCGGCCACTTGCACTGCGACCAGTGTTGATCTATGGTGCGTCCCCTTGCCTAATTACGTACAGACAAACTCCTTTATTAACACATACTCAAATGGTTTTGTACTAGCTGAATGAATTAGTTCTTTTCAATGCCTTTTTTTAAGGCATTGTTTAAATTTTTTTTAATAAAGAGTATTATAAAAAAATACTTACAAAAAATAATATTGTATACCATTTTTCAGAATTTATGGTTTATATTTTTATACTTTCATATAAATATATGTATATGTATATTTTATCTCAGATGTCAAAGCGCATTTGCAACGCAAAGCGAAGCAAAAGTTTTATCTGATACGAAGCTCAAACTAAGGAGTTTGCAAAGTAAACTTTCCGTGTGTGAAAGCGTTGTAAATAACAAATATTTGTTTGTTAGTGATGTACTTTCAATCAAGCGAATACAATGAAAAATGTTATTGAAATAAAAAAATCTTTTGTTAATTTTTCTCATTTTCATTAATATACTAAATATTATTTATTAAAAAGACAAATCTGGGAAATGTCAAAAATGTATTATTTTATGTAACAGTAATTGTTTTATTTTTGAATTTGGTTTTCGGTTCTAGCTAGTATTCAATTTCATGCATCACTAATATTACAACTGTAAATAGCGGCATCGCCAGAATAAAATAATTCATTCCCTTACTACATATAATATTTAACGTACTGTTTTTATACAAATTTTTTTAACAAATGTATGGTACACTAAGAGAAAAAACTTCATTCCATGTATGAATTTCGTTATTAAATTAATGATTTTTATCATTAATAACGAGCTAATGAAGCAATTCATGTTATTAATGAAAAAAGTTTCACTGTATTGTGAGTTATGAAATATAAAGCAGAATGAAAATATTTCATTATATTTATGAAGTTAATTCTTAATGCAATTAAAATATATCATTAATAGCCTGACATATATTCATTGCAATAATGGAAAATTTTCAATAGAGATATGAAAACAAATCGTTGGTTTAATGTTTTTTGTTCACTAATTCTATGGAAAAATTTCATTATTATTATGAACACTTTTCATATATCTATGAATCAAAATCACTAATTTAATGCCTCATTTCATGTATTAAATGACAATCTATCGTTAAAGCAACGAAACAATTATCATTCAGTTAATGATGTAATAGCATAATGATAACGATAATGTTTCATTCTGTTTAATTTAATGTAATTTAAATTAATGTTCATTAGCAACAAGTAAGAAATTAATGAAGAATGTTTATGTTATTCATTATACCATGTCATAAGGTTTTTCATTATATACAAAAATTGTATAAATATTTGTTTTTTATGATTTAACTAATATTACTTAAGGTGTTTATATATTTATATACAATGTATAATAGCATCGGATATTGTTAAGTCTAGTGTATCAAAATATTTGTGAAAAATGAAATTTCATAAAATAAATGCAAAGTTCTTCATCCGTAGAATGAACACATCAAAATGAAATAAATTTTGAAGAGAGCGAATTCATTCAGGGAATGAAATTTTTCATTCCATTAATGAAAAAATCATTTATACAATGAAAAATTATCAATGAACCAGTTTCATAGCCAGAACGAATAACTTTTCTCTTAGTGCAGTGTTATAGGCTTTTTCCACTGAACAACATCTAACATCTACCATCAGTTTTTGAAGATGATAACATCTTCCCATAAAAAATACATTGTACTAAAAGTCAACATCTTTATACAATGTTCTTATCTTTTTTTATTTCATTCAACATCTTTCGATTATTTCAGTGTCATCACTAGAAAAGTTGCAATTATGTCGATTATTCTTGTGGCATCACTGAAAAAACGTCATTTGTTTTGAAAAAAAATATAAAAAAAAATATAATTTCAATTGTTTGCATGTGTTTTCTTAATTCTTTTTATTTTTTGTAATATTTTTTTTTTTCTGTGTTTTTGCAAAATGTTTTTTATGTTTACATTTAATTTATAGACATATATGTATGTATATGTATATTTTATAGTCCCGTTTTGTTTTTCAACTTAATTTTTTTCGAAAAAATTTTGCGTGCTTCTGTTAAATTGTTTCAAAATTGAAATAATAATAATTTTGATTGATAGTGGATGTTAGATGTGAGCAATGTAAACAGTGTTTCACATTTTCAACATCTTCCACGCGTTTCATGCAGATGTTGATCAGTGTAAAAAGTCTCTTAATGTGATTGATAACTAAAGTATGCGTTTAAACTCAAATAAGGGATTTTTTCTTATGCAACTATATATACGAGTATATGTACATATAGGTATTGTAATTCAGCTGTTTTTTTTTAATTAAAAAATACATTTTTATAATTTGTTGGCTATTATCCCAATATATCCTGATGGCTTTGGCAAGTTTCATTAATATTCATTTGCAATATTTTATAAAACAAGAAGAAAAATTGTTCATAATATAAACATTTTTTTTATTAATATTGATAATTTTGGCGATTTGCAATAGCCCTCGTAATAGTCTGGAAACCCTGTCACTCCCAATTGAAATGTTCAGTGCTTTAAATTTGTATTCTTTAAAATGTTGTTATTATTTTATTCATTTTTTTTTATTTTGTTTTGGTTTAATTCATACGAAATAAAACCTCGCAAGCAGTGAGGTAATCGCGTATCTATAAATAAACTCGCATTCGCATTTCAATTTGTGTTCTGTTTGTATTTTGAAATAAATAAAAATAAAATAAAACCATTAAAGCAATAAAAAAACAGAAAGACTTGTTTGTTTTGTATTTTTATATACTTTTAGCTTAAATAGTTTAATTAAATACGACTCGAGGTAAAAAGCATGTTTTATTTTTGCTAATAAATTAGTTATTCGTTTAAAGAAAGAGAGAGAGAGAGAGAGAGAGAGGGAGCGAGAAATGAAGAGAATTTTGTGGTGATTTTGGAAATTTATGCACGAGCTGAAATTGAAAAAGATAAAAACAACCGGCATTTTTGTCAAAAGCTTATCAATAATATGAACAAATTGAGTTTGTTCTGGTTGGATTTTTCTGTTTCATAAATTTATACCAAAATACGAGTACTCAGACTCCTCTCAACACAAAAATACGGTGAGAAGTGTTGCCAACAAAGTGTCAAAAGTAGTAGATATTTTGTGTGTGTGTGTGTGTGTTTTTAGTTTGTTCAAATATTCAGCCATATCACAGAGTTAAATTTCGTTCTGAAGTGGAATTCAGTCAGTTTCTGGTTTTCCAGAAAACGAAATAACTTATCAGGGTAGCTCTTATGAAATTTCGACATATACACAGCTGGAAAACATAGAAAAAAACTGTTTATAAATTTTTTGATGGGTATCAATATTAGGAGCTAATATAGCGAATAAAACTCAATTGTTTAAAATACCCATAACATCATTTTTAGTTCTGTTAAAAGAGAGTTCAGTTCGAAAAACTTAAATTTTTCGTTTTGTGAAGAATGGACCCAAACTTTGTGATATGGCTATATATATTTCCGAATCAAAAACCCTCACATCGAGAAATTTCTCACAAGAAACAACGGAATTGACGGAGAAACTATGCGAATAGAAACAACAAATGGAGTTTCTCACACAAATGTTTCTGTATCTTTGAGAAGCGAGAAATATCTGTCAAAATAGCTTTTTTGACGTAATTCATTAGAAGCTTGTGAGTAAACCTGTTTCTGTATTAAAATTTTGTGAGAATTTTCTCGCTAGAGCTGTCAAAACTTTTCACAAATAAAAGAGTTGCGGAAGTTATAAATTTAAAAAATATATAATTGACATAATGAATGCAAAAAGTGTAGAAAAGGTAAAGTTTTTAAATATTTATACACATATTGTCGTATTCATAAAAAATAATTTGCAATTAGTAAAAGTTTACTTGACATACATATTTTCACACAAAATTTGTCAATTAAACCTTTGTTATGTGTAAATTATTTATTATGAATACGGCAGATATTGAATGTAGTTCATTATTCATTTCTTCTTTTTATTTTAGAAAATTGAAAGAATTTCCACGGAGATATAATATAATAAATATATAAAAATTATGAATTAAATTTTTTTGGTTTTTTCTTTATTTCTTAATATTTATGTACATACATACAGTATGATAAATAAAAAATTTAATGGCAAAATCTTAATTTTAGTCATATTGGTCAGCAACCATCACCACAAAACTATACCTTATTGAAAGTTTTTATGAAATTTATTTATGATTTGAATGTGCTTTTATTTATGTACATGTGTTATTGATTGACACAATTTTTTTTTATTTATAACACTAAATTCAATTGTTTTATTCACTGCTAATCTTAAATTTTCTTTTTGTTTCATAAATTTTTCCTATATTCGTCTTCTTATTTGTTTACTTTTTGCATTTTGACAGCTGCTTAATGGAAATATTCCAATAAAGACGTAACTAGTGTTGCCCCTTTTCGATTTAGTATCGCTGTTTTTCTCGATTGTCGAGAAACGATGGAATTTTATGTTTCGTAGTTTTCTATGCGAGAAACTTTTCACTAATCTTACAGAAACGAGGCACAGGTGAGAATCTGTTGGTTTTCAATTACTTGCTGTTTTAAAATCACAAATGTTATGTCTGTGGTCAGACAGAACGATTTTAATTGCCGAACTTTTTAGCAATTTTCTTTTGGAATTGCTTTCTTGTCCACACACAAAAACTTTTTTCGGCAATTCTTGAGCAATTCTCTACCTTTTGCTTTATGCAATTTACGTTGTATATGCACATACACATACACACATGAGAGAAAAGTAAGGAATTGCTGAGAATTCCCGAGTACCGGCAATTCTTTTTCCCTTCTTATTCCCCTCACCGAAAGCTTCTATAAAGTCAAGAATTGCCTAACTAAAGTTGCTGTGTGTGACCATACACTAACTGTTTCGATTCTTTCTAGAAATGTTTTTCAAGTAAAAAATTATTGCCTTAATTATTGCCTTAAAACGCTTATTTGACAAATTTCTATGTAAAATTTGTTAAATAGTAATAAACATTAAGTATTTTTGATGAATAAGGCCGTTATATTTTAAGCAATTTATGTATTAAAATATTAAAAAAAACAAGAGGATATTGATGAACAAAAGAGGAGGATAGAAATAACATACTCAGCGGAAAAGTTCATGTTGATTGCTGGTTCAGAAGGGTTTCAATGAATACTGTTCTGGCTAAGCAACGCCATCCTCAAGCTAAGAATGTTTCTCCGAACTTTACTTATTTCAAAAGCTATTTTTAACTCAAAAATAGGTGATATTAATTAAACTTCATGCGATAATACTAGTATGCTAGTATGAACAAGAGGTTATAAGTCAGTGGTGGGCAGGAGCCTATGAAATAAAAGAGAATAAAATTTACTAAATAAGCTGCCACATTTTGCCAATTTTGAAACAACTTGGAACACAATCATAAAATAGCTTGGATAGAAGTTCGCAACAATTTTGCTTTATTAAAGTTTAGCAAACTGCTGTATTGAGAGTTGTATTATGTTGTATTAAGAGTTGTTTTTGTAACTATTTATACATGAAATAAAGAATATAATATGTTTTGTTAGTGGGCAGTAGTACACGCAAGAAAACACCATCCCACAAATGTGGTATACGGCAAATTTGTTAACATTTCGGTTTAGTTTCTAATTTTAATGAAAATGTTATTACGATGATTAGTTTATACATTATTTGAACTAAAAAATCAGGGTAATAAAACAAGGTATGTTTTGGGGAACTGTAGTAGTACCATCTTAATAGGAACATTTTTAGCTATGTTGAAACTCTTAATATCTACATTATGTGCAATTGTAAATATTCGAAGAACTTCGTACCTCAAGTAAACAAGACAAACAATTAACCTTTGACGGTATGAATCACACAGAAAAACATTTTTTTTCGTGTTCAATAAAGAAATTCGTTGAACCAATTAATAAATTGTTTGAATGCGGACCTGCAAAGGAATTCGTGGATTCCAACAAAAGTTTAGTAAAAATAATTATTAATCGAATACAACTTTTTTTTTTTAAACAACAACAAAATGCGATATCCAAGGCTATTTTTTTATATTTTGAGACAAAAATTTTGTTGATTTTATTTTTACTATAATTTTTTGTATGTATACGTATGATTATCCTTGAGGACACTATGTGATCATCACTGGTATATATCAATGGTGGCCAGATACATAGATTCATATTTACTTGTATATGTTTGCATTAGTAGCAGCAAAAAACCAAGTTGTATTTGTGGAAAGGTACGGAGTTCAAGGAAGCTAAAATGCGGTCTCCACCTGACATGAAAACACTAACTTTAGCGCTAACTTCAAGTTAAAGTTAAATGTGGACCGCTCATGTTGAAGTTTGGTTAAAGTTATAACTTGGTTGTTAATTCATTTGTAAACTCTGTTATAACTTAAATTGACAACAGCCTGCTATTTGTAGTTGTTCTTCACCATTTTTATTTTTTTACTATGAAAAGTTCTCTTACATCACTACGTGTACGCCGACTTAAGGTACAATTATGCGAACGTCCACGTACGTTTATGGAACGGTCGTTAGTATTTAAGTATACATTAATAATGTAAGTGCTTACTGAAATTAACTGTCACGTTGCCGGAACGTCTCAACCTGTTTAAAATAGAATTTGACGCCGTTGTTACGTGACATTCGTAGACCAGTGCTGGAACTCTTATATGAGAGATGGTATTCTGGCACATTAACCCCTTTTTGGAACTTTTTCAGTGATGCAAAAATAATATAATTTACAGTTTTTGCCATTTTTATCATAAGAGTTATAAGAATACTATTTAATAAAATATATTGAGTGTGAATAATGACAATAGAAACGTAAATATATGTGTACAACTATTTCTTTAAACATAAACGTATGTATTAATGTTAATGTTAATTATTTGTTCCTGTCTTCTTTGATCAAGAGTTATTGATCGCGGCAATTATTGTTATAATTATAAATAAAAATATATCTTGGCTTTAGTCAGGATTGAACTCCAGCTAGACGAATGATACCAACCCATTATCATATAATATTAAAAATTTTAAACATAAACTTTATATTTCTTGAAGCCAATTGGTACTTATTTGACTATAGTAAGTACGAAAACTAACTTAAAAATGCCCATCACTATGTTGAAAAGCTCAACACTGTTTCGAACAGCCGACAATAATTGAAAAAAAAGATTCAATTGGGCTGGAAAATATAAATAGTTTTATTTTGTTTTAATAAGTGAAAATTGTTTTTTTTTAATAATAAAAAAAATAAAAAAAAAAGATATGAAAAGGATGATCTTTTTTTTAATTAGAAACACCGAAAGATTAAACAAAACATTGCACACTATGCTGTGCAATGTTTTGTTTATTTTTTTGTTGACATGTGGTACGTTTTTTAAAGTTCTATAACTATACAAACGGCCGTACGTTAAGTTTTTCTAACATCAACGTTCGCATAACGAGGCCTTTAAACAGATAGATATTTAAAGAGCAAGTTTTAACTTCATGTTTTAACTGCGTTTGAAGTTAGGTGTACACTGCATGTAAAGTACAACCAATATAATGATCTTTGTCAGAAGTGTAAACAAAGCATAAACCGAATGTACGTATGCACGATGGAAGTATGCTTTGATCGTTATCACGAAGATTTGTTAGGATAGAACGAAGTGTGCTGAATGTTTACGCGAGTATAGGAAATTGAAATTTTGGCCACCACTAGCATCCATTGGCACAAAAGCAAACGCTTAAACTTTATACATGGGGTTTTGACTGCACAATAAATGAATATATAAAAAATGCATTAATTTCACTGCAGTGCTAAATGTTTTGCGTCCCATTGTTTGTTGCTAATATTTGTATGGGGAAAAGAGCTTTCAATGTTATCAAAAGCTTTTTCATTGTGTGGTGAATTTCTTTGTTTTTAAGAGCGAGAGATTTATTATATTGTTATGGGTGGTAGATTGAATCTTTCTTGCGTTTTTAACATTTTGTTAAAAAATTTGCTTTGCATTTTGCCAAAAAAAAAAAAAAAAAAGTAAAAATAAAAGCATTAAGAAAAAAAAAAACACCGAATAAATTCATGTATGCGATCACTTCAGCTATTTCCGTACTTTTTCAATGTAGACCATTCAGTTTTTAAATAGTCATAGAAATAAGCAGACGTGTTTTTACTGGATGGCTGGAAATTAAAATTGATTAAAAATAAAAAACTAAAGAAGAAAAGAATACTATATAAGTACATATATACTAACGTTTAAAAAAAGACATTTAAGATAAAAAAAAGAAAAAATACAGAATAAAGTAAAGTGACGTTTTTTCTGCTAATTAACGAAACCTTCAAACAGAAACAAGTATTTATAACGTTTGAATTTTACTTTTGTACAGCAGTTTGAAATTTTTAATAATTTTTTCTTATGCTTATTTCAAGATAACTTGAAGCAAGAGTTTAACCAGAGACAAGGACTGAGTGACTGCATTAATCATTCACGTCTGCTTTGTGGATTACCAAGGCGTATGATTAATGCTGCTGGCAATTAATTGCATATTTTGGAAAAAGAGTTTTTTTATGTTTTTTTTTTTTTCGAAAAAGTTGCTGAAACAGGAAACAAAAACAAGTTTTTTTTTGTTATAATACACACTCCAGCCTTAACTAAATTGCGACTTTAAGGCTGTGTTGTTGTGTCGACCAGGAGTTGAGGAAAAACAAGCCGGCCAATTTTTAAGTTCACTTCAACCTACTTTAAAAATCCTATAATATACTTTTTGAACAAAAGTCGTGTGCTAAACAAGGTGGGTTCTAAGAAAAAAGTGTCATCATTTAAGTGCATAAATCTGAAAGTAAAAAAAAAAACGCAAAACGAAACAGACTTAACAGAGCTTAGACAAAACTAGTTATTTTGAATTGTTTTACTTTTATTTTGTGAAAGATTCGCTGGCGCGTGCGAGGTCGTTTACACTTGAAATAGTTAGTGTTGTCCATGAATAATGCAAAGTAGCAAGAAAAATATAAAGGGAATTTTTTCCAGGGCGGGGCTTTAGATTCTAACTAGGCTAAAGCAGTTCAATTTCAAATGATGTGCTATAAGCATTTCTAAGAAACTTTGAGTGGGAAATATACTTATAATTAATTGAAAAATCTGAAAAATATATTATTTGCCAATCTACATTATCATGCAAAATTTTTAGTATCAAAGCTGAAGGCAACCGAATTTTAGTTCTGTGGTCAAGCACAAATAGCAACTTGTTAAGAAAGCTGGAAATCAGCCACTAATGTTACCTCCGGCATTATCATTTTGGTACCGGTATTATCATTTAACCTGCATTATCACTTATAATACTTGTAATATAACCACAGTGTGATTGACAGCCATAGTCATGCTATTATAAACAAAGTTTTATTACTTAATATTCACAATTTTATGCATTTGAGATTGCATATTTCTGCAATTACAAATATTATATACATATGTATGTATTTTGTTAGTGTATAGTAGCAATATACTCCACTTATTTGCAAATGCAGTCATGCCAGGCCACCTGCACAAGTTTTAATGCATACAAGCTTAACTTTCAAAGGGACAGATAGAGAACTTATATATCTGTTGAATCCCATTAAACTATCTCTAATGTGTTGTTTATGGGACATGGATGAGTAATATGTTTAGAATATCTGTATGAAATATACTTGATATTTCCTAAGAATTTTCTAGATATATCACTTAGTCGTGTCCTAAAAACACCACATAACTAAACTTGGAAACCAGATGCAAATAAACAATTTTATATTAAAAAAAAGAAAAGAAATTCGAACAAATTTAGATCCAAAAAATTCCAATATTTCATATGTGAAAAAAGGTGTTAAGAGATGGACTGTAATTTGCATTGTAAAAACTAAAAAGTTACCACCAAAAACAGAGTTTCAGGTATTCTGATTACATTAGAATTGAGAAAAATAAATATTTTGTGAATTTCGTCTAGAGTTATGCGAACTTTGGTACAGAGTTCAAGGGAACTTTGAGTTCAAAGGAACGTTAACATTTCCAGCCGAAAGACTGTAGTTTAGAAAAACAGTCAGTTCCTAATCAAGAAATTCAAAAAGTTTCAGCCCAATCAAAGGCTGGTTATAGATTTTCGGCCACATTCATTAAAAATATTTTTTGTGCATGAATCCATTGTTTAAAGTAAATGCAGTAAATCAACAACATGAAGGAATGCAATAGTAATACAGATTATTACAGGTTTATTTGACAAATTTCTTCGCAAAGTTTGCCAAATTAGCTTTCAATAAATATACAGGCATGTCCTGAGAAATGCAAATCGCTTAAATTTAGCGTTTTCAGGTCGAATAGGTGTTCTTACAAACGCAAGGAGTATGGATTTGAAATTGCCAAATACGTGTGCGGGTAAACGCATATCGCTTGGAATTGTGGACTTCAAATGAACAAATTTTTCTATTTGTTGTCAATTTATTTTTGTTTTATACAACTACCACATACATACATGCGTATATACCCTGCAGGAAATGTCAATAGTAAAACTATAGTGATTACCTATTGACGATGTCACCAGTACTACTGACAAATTGTACCCTTACTAATGCTAACTACTATTGACATTTAACACAGGCTTGTCCTACGAAATCTACCAGTAGACTGCGTCAATACTGACTAAGTAGTTCTTGTGGGGTCATATGGAGAAAATGTCAATAGTAAGATTGTACTGACTTACTATTGACGATATTACCGTACTGTGGGAAATGTCCATAATAAAACTGTATTGATTCCCTATAGACGCTGTCACCACGTGTATAAAATGTCAATAGTAAAACAAATAATGATTGCCTATAATTATAAAATATTTAACTAGTTTAGCACTTTTTACTTGCCTTTACCTTTTTGTATTATTATTATACTTTTGTTATTATTATTTTTTATTAAAGTTAGCTATTTTCTTGCGGTCATAGATAAATTTTAAAAACAAATGAAATTATTAACAAAAAATATTCTCTGTCTATCAAAAATAAAAGACAAGGAAAAAAATTTATTGACAATGTCACCAGAAAGACACCATAAATGTTGACAAAACTGTTGACGGGGATACACTTAACCCCATATTTCCTTCAGGGTACATATGTAAAGCACATGTAAAGTAGCATCGTAAACAACTCTGAAATGCCAGTAAAACGTGTTGGGTGTTGCTTATAACACATACACAGAAACATTTTTTTTCGTGTTCAATAAGAAAATTCGTTGAATCAATTTATAAATTGTTTGAATGCGGACCAGTAAAGGAATTCGTGGATGCAAACAAAAGTTTAGTAAAAATAATTATTGATCGAAAACAACTATTTTTTTAAGCAACAACAAAATACGATATCCAAGGCTATTTTTTGATATTTATGTATATTCATACAAATTATTTTTTCAGACAAAAATTTTGTTGATTTTATTTTTACTATAATTTTTGCGGTTTCAGATCACAAGTTTCTCGAAACATGACTAATAAAATATTTTTTATGAATACCGTCCATTTGTTCTTTAAAAGAGACTTTTACTTTCGTTCGATAACTATCGATATATTTTAACTTTTATATCCGTTCTCAAGTTCTATCATTTTTGTTACCTTTTTTCATGTTTCACATTTTCTGCTTTTATTTATGACCAAAAATCGGATTATTTTTAACCTGGTTTTTTTGCTGAAAAATTTCTATAATTTTTTGAAACTTTTCAGAGAAAATCCCACAGAAAAAAATTTGATAAAATTTACAGTTTGTTTTGACAAAAAGTCCAACAAATATACAAAGTTTGCCAAATAAAACTTTAAAAGATATAAAATATTTTTTATGAATACGATCGTTAGTGTTTTTTGTCCAAAGAATATTTAATAGATTTTGATTTTATTTCTTGAACTTTTAATCTTGAAAAAAACAGTATAGCGAATTATTATTCACGAAAAAAAGACTTTGTTTCAAAATTTACGGTTAATTTCTAACCTTTCCTGCCGAAAAAAAAATAAAAGTGGCAAATCGATCAAAAGTAAACTATTATTTTCGCAGTGAAAAATATCGATCAGTCGAGCTTTTGACCAAGTTATTATTATTATTTTGAACAAGTTATTAAATTTTATATCCTATATCTTAAAAATATTACAAAGTGATGTTTTTTCCATCATATTTTTACTTATTAATTTTGACCGAAAAAAACGCTTAGCTTATAATTTTGTTTTTGGCAGAAAAATATCAATAAAAGTAACCTTTTTTGAAAAATTTCAAAGACAAATTTAGGAAAACAAAACTTCTAAAATTTATATACATCTGTCATATTTTTACTTTTAATATTGAGCGAAAAAATCGCTTAGCTTATAACTTTTATCTTTGGCAGAAAAATATCAATAAAACAAACATTTTTCGCAAAACTTCAGAGATAAATTTAGGAGAAAAACTGTACAAACTTTACCTTTTCTATTATACAGAAATCCGATTAGATGTGAACGACTTTTTAACGAAAGAAAATCAATCAAATTTTAACTTTTATATTTTTGTATGGAAAAATTTTCAGTTATAGCTGCTCTCTTAAATTAAATTTAACTAATAAATTTACGTTTTTTTTTTTAATAAATGATAAAAATCAAAAATAGATGTTGATTTTTATTTCTGCCCGACAAAATATGGGTCGGACTTTAACTTTTTTATTTTTGCGCAAATATATCGATTATATTTTAGCTAATTTAGTCCCAAAGCAGTTATTTAATACTTTTATGTGTTGTTTAGGTTCCAGTAATAATGCACTGCATATATAAGGGCAATACATGGAGTACTGGGCTAAAATAAATTCAATAAAGATCTTTAGCTGAAAAAATAAGAATCTATTACATAAACAATATAAAATAAAATAAATATTATAAAGAAAACATATTCAGTTAATGTTTGTTCCTATAATAACTATAGCTACTAATAACTGTTATTTCTCCCCGAAAAATATCGGTTGTGCTTTAACTTTTATATTTTGGCTGTAAAATATCGATTACATTTTAACTAATTTTTTCTACAAGAACGAATAATACTTCTATGCTTTTGAGTAAATTATCTGAAATGTCATTTCTTTTTGGTAAAAATGTGATAAAAGCTAATAAATTAACTTCATAGGGTATTTTTATGCATTAGGCTTTTATTAAGCCAAAATAACATAAATAAAAAAAACTATAAAAATGTGATGAAGTTTGATTAGAATTTATATTAACAAAATAAAAAATAAGGATGCATAAACATTGGCAGCAACTTTAAGCATTTCAAGCCCATTAAAGTGTGAGCAAAAATCACTCTGTCCACAAAATTTCATAATAAAAATTCGTAAAACTGCCAACATACAGCATGAGTAGAGTACTGATTCAAGATAAAAAATTAAATGAATCAGTTAATTTATAATTATTGTACCTAAAAAAAAAGAAAACAATTAAATAATAAATAAGTGAAATGTTAACTTTTATTTCTCCCCGAAAAAATATCGAGCATACATGCTATAACTTTTATATGACGGGAAACATATCGATTATATTTTAACTAATTTTTTCGCAGGAAACAATAATACTTCAAAAACAATAAAGAGGGAGTAGTCCCTCTTTCTTCCTGTTCATAACCTATTCATCTAGATCCAGTCTAATGCACAGCATATGTAAGCGTCATCCCCTGAGTATTCGTCCAAGATAAAAAACTATAAAATTTCAATTATTTTTATAGCTTTTGTTCTTTATAAAAACAGAAAACAACACAAATAATATAGATAGATCAAATGCTAACTTTTATTTTTATGCGAAAAATATCGATTACGCTATAACTTTTATATTTTAGCATAAAAAATATCGATTGTATTATATCTAATTTTTTTTACAGAAAATAAGAGTTTTATCTGAAAGTTCGGCAGCAGCTTGAAAAATTTAAAGCCCATAAAATGCCTTAAAAAATCACCCTGTCAACCAGAACTCACAAAAAATGGCATCATACACACTCGCATATTGAATTTTGCCAAATATTTGTAATAATTTCATTAGTGTTCAGAATGACCTAAATACAAAACTTTGTTGGTAATTTCCCCATTTTCTGCTGCAACAGCAGACATTGATCAAACTAAAACTTAAAAAGTTTTTAAAAGGCCACCAAACGCACTCAACCTCCTTTCGAAAAGAAATTCTGTTAAACTTAAAAATATTTACCAAATAATTTGCTCTTAACATAAAAAAAGCTAAAAATACTACTTTCTAATTTTAAGTGACTTTTTTTTGCAGTTGCCTGAAACGGAGGCAATTATTGTCCAAAATGAATGTGGCTGTGCGTGTATGTGTTTGTATTTGCCTTCTAAAAAAGAAAGCATAAAGATTTTCATAAATTTTCAACAATTTGAGAAAACTAATATTTTGTTTTCTTTAAATATTACGCCGCATATTTTGTTTTTAAATAAATTATTGTTTCTTTTATTAAAAGCAAAACTTTTTGGCTTTTTTCCAACTAGATTAAATAATAAGAAATATTTATTTTTTCTTCTAATTGTTAAAAATTCACGGCATCTTTTTTAGTTTTGACATTTCGTGTTCTTTTAATTTTTTAGGCTCATTTGGTAATTTTAGTTAAAATGTTTCTGTTGGTTTTTTTTAATGTTGTTGTTCTATTTTTTTTTCTACTTTTTTTTTTAACACAGTCGTAAAGGTCGCTGTCATTTGAATTAAATTAGAAACAACTCAAGAAATACCGCAATTTAACAATTCAGATTTCTTATTTGAAGGTTGTTGTACTTTTATTGGTGCAAACATGTCGTGTGTGAGCGAATGTTGGAAGCACTTTTTGATGAAATCTTCACACATGTTTGTGTCTGAAAATAATTTTTTCATTTTCATTTTCATTTCGGTGTTGATCTTCTGTGACATTTAAACTTAAAGCAAAAGAAATATCGATGACATGTTTAAAATTAGACAAAAAAAAAAAAAAAAAAAAAAAAAAAAAATTTTTTAAACGAAAAATTTTCGTCTGTTCTGACGACAACAGTGAGACAAAACCATAAATGTATGCTTGAAACTAGTAAAGTTCTCGCAAGTCATGTAAAGAAAATTCCTGAAGACAATTTATGCAACCTGGTAACGAGCAAATGACATAGTCAATCATATGTGCATGTTTGTATATGTGCGAGTGCGTATCTTAGTTTAAAAACTAAAAAACACGCTTCGATATCACACGAAAAATTAAGAAATACCTGTATAACGTGTTCCGAGTTTTTTGTTTTTTGGAATTCCCAAAATGGGCTTCAGGAATAGCCAACATCCTCCACTTCACCAGAAATAATATGGCAACTTCAATTTTCGCATTAAACCGAATGACCGTTAATGGTTCAGATGTCCGTTCCACGTCTAAACCACGAATTCCGAATTCTTTTGGGAATTCCCAAAGTCGGCTTTAGCAAACGTCAAAATCTCTCCCACTTCCTCAGAATCAATATTGCTACTTAAATTTTCGCACTAACGCGAATGACCATTTATAGTTAAGATACATGTTCCACGGCAAAAACAAGCACCAAAGTGATTCCGAATGTTTTTTTTTTTTTTGGAATTCTCAAAATCTATTCCAAGAATCCCCAAAATCTCCCACTTCCCCGGAAGCAAGACGGCAACTTCAATTCTCGCTCTAAAGCGAAATATACATAAAATATACAAAATAAATGAACAATTCGTCTTCAACCAAAAAAAGTTATCCAAGCCATTTGACTTTGTTCAACGATTGGCGACAACTCGGAAATGTCTCCGTTAAAATACGACTGCACGCACACTACTACTACTTTCGGAAAGTATGTTTTTTCTGGATATACTCCTAACCAGCGTATTCTCCTTTTTGAGGCTTCCGAAGCCTCACCAAGAGTTAATTGACAGAACGGGGAGCAGCAATGCTTCCGAAAGCTTCTGCCTTTTAAAAAGTTGGTGTTATAAAAAAGTACTTGCTTAATAAACTACTTTTCTAAATACGGCGTTTCTTTAAAATTTTGTTATTTTTGTCTAAAAAGTTATTTCTTAACAAGTACTTTTTTTTTTAAACACGGGTTATTTAAAGAGCTACTTTTAGTAGTTTTTATGATGTTTTTTAAGAAAGGCATTGTACTTGTTAAAAAAATTATTAAGAAAACTTTTTTTTTAATAGTATCTTTTTAAAAACGTAGTTTTTGAAAAAGGTGCTTTTTAAAAATTTTATTGTTATAAAAGTAGTTTTTCTAACGTAACGTTTGAAGAAAGTACTAATTCTTATTAGCGGCTTACAAAATGTAAAAACAAGGTAAAAGTGCTTTTTTAAAAAGTGGCTTTGTTTAGAAAAGTATTTGTTAAAAAGGTGCTTTTTTCAAAGGTACTTTTCTTGATTATACTTTTTTTTAAGGTATATTTTTTAAAGGTACTTTTCTTAAAGGTACGTTATAAAGATATTTTTTTAAAGGTACTTTCTTTAAATGTACTTTTTTAAAGATACTTTTTTTAAAGGTACTTTGAAGTCTACTTTTTTATAAGTACGTTTTTAGTGATACTGTTTTTAAAAAGTAGTTTTGTCAAAGGCAGCTTTGTTTTCAAAGGTATAGTTTTGACGACCGTACTTGTTAAATAATTTTCTTAAAAAAGTTCTTCGTTGAAAAAGATATATACATGCATATATATTTTTTTTGAAAATGATTTACTTTTGATGGTGCTCTTTTATAAAGATGAGTATGTTGTGAAAAATTACTTGTGTAAAAATTTCTCATATATTTAAGAAAGAGTAATTTTTTAAAGGGGCTTTAAAACAGATACTCTTTTTGAAAATATTACTTAAAAACCTGCTTATTTTAAATACCTTCTTTTCAAGCAAAATACTGTTTTAAAAGATGGGTTCAAAAAGGTACTTGCTTAAAAAGCTGGTTTACTTTGAGCAGGAACTTTATGAAATAGTATTTTTTATGAAAGTGTATGTTTTAAGATAAGCTACTTTTTAAAAGAATACTTTTAAGAAGGTAAATTTAAAAAAAAAACAACGTTTAAAAACGCGTTTTTAAAGGTATTACTTTTAAAAGGAAGGTATTTTTAACAGGTACTTTTTTAAAAAGCACTGTGTTAATATATACTTTTTGGAAAGATACTTTTTAAAAGAGTACTGTGTTAAAAGGTATTGTTAAAAGGTAATTTTTTAAAAGGTACTTTTTTAAAAATTGCTTTTTTTAAAAGGCACTTTTTTAAAAAAGTACTTTTTTAAAAAGTAAATTTTAAAAGGTATTTTTTAAAATGAACTTTTTTAACAGAGACTTTTTTAAAAGTGACTTTTAAAAGGGAATTTGCTGAAAGGTACTTTTTAAGCAAGTTTGTATTTAAAAGGTACGTTTTTAAAAGGTACTTCTTTAAAAGGTAATTTTTTAAAAGGTACTTTTGGAAGTGTACTTTTTTAAAAAAGACTTTTTTTAAAAGTAATTTTTTGAAAAGTACTTTTTTAAAAAGTACTTTTTTAAAAAGTACTTCTCTAATAAATGCTCGTTCCAAAAGTTACTTTTTAGAAAGTTCTTTTTTAAAAGATATTTTGCTAAAAGGTTCTTTCTTTGTCTTGGACATATGCAGTGCATTGTACTGGAACTTGGAAAAGAGGTTATAAGGAAGAGAAAAAAGGCAGTAGTGTGTGTGGATATTGGACTTGAACCTATCAATAACAACATAGAAAGACGAAAAAACGTCACTGTGTGAAAATATACTGGTTTAAAAGATACTTTTTCACTTTTTTAAAAGACTATTTTGAAAGGCACTGCTTAAAAGATCCATTTCAAATAACTGTCATTTTTAAAATCTTTTCTCCGAACAAGGATATTTCTTTTCTAAATATCTTTCAAAAAGCCCTTTTTGTTAAGAAAGTTCTTTTTTTTAAAACAAAGTTCTTTATTTTATTTGAAAGTTCATTATAAAACTTACAGCCTGTTCGCCGATATGGAAGGAAAATGAATGCGAAAGAAAGCTAGCTACTCACATTCGAATCAATTTGGGTTTGTCTATGTCACTATTATTCGTTCGCATGTCCTTATGTATTTTAATTCAATTTTGACACATTGTTCGTATAGAATAAAGTTAGGCAAACACAAACCAATTTTCTTTCGCCTAGAATGCGAATTAACTTATCCTTTCGACATCGATGAACTGGCTGTTGTATTTCAAAATTCGTTCAAATGAATGTTTTTTTTTTCTAAAATCGGTTTTATGTTAAAAGCTTCCTAATAATAAAAAAATATTGCTTTAAAAATACAGTTTACATTCCAAAAGCACTTACTATAGATGCTGGTATTTATGCAAAATACTCGTATTGTTTTTTCAAACTTGAATAATATTTTTGTATTAAAAATTTACGAATGTCTCAAATTGAAGAAGACCTTTTATAAAATATATTTTTTTGAGAGAGGTGTTTGCCTTCTAAGCCGGCTTGAAAAACCTTTATAAACTTTCAAAATACTTTTGAAATTCTCGTCTTAAAAAATCTACAGTTTGTTTGGTTTTTTGATACTCATTCTGTTTCTATTTTTTTTTTTTATTAATTTATTAATGATTATTTTCTTTTAAGAAAAGGAAAATGTGTTCCCATTCACTTTCTTTACAAACATTATTCTTGTATTAAAACTGTTGAAAGAAATCATGACGTTACATATGTATGTCTGTGTTTTTCATACGACTGATTCATACAAAATATTTTTGCAAACAAATAAATATGTATGTATTTGATATATATTATATACTCGTATGTATGTGAGTATTATATGATAAAATAACAAAAATTCACAAAACATTTGCTACGAATCCATAGTAACAGAAGACATGAAAAGTGATGTTTTTATTTATTAATTTTTTGTTTGTTAATTATTGATGTGTGTTCTGAGCAAGAAAGTGACGTCATTTAATAAAAATGTTGATTAAAACTGTACGTTTTCATTTTCAACAAAATTGTTGTTATAACTTTAAAATCGAAATGATTTATTTGAAACGAAAAGTAATTTAGAATTAACATATAAATGATAAAGATGATGATGATGATGATGGCGGCTAAATTGAGGACATTTCTTTTGCTTTTCTTGTTTTTTCAATTAAATGAAAGAAAGAAAAAAAAAAAGAATTATTTTAAATTAATTAAAATAATAAAAACAAAAGCAAAAAAAGAATGCGTTCTATAGTTTGTAGCTTGAAAAGAGAATTGTTGTAAATTCTCTCTCTCTCTCTCTCTTAAAGTTATTGCTAAGAATTCTCATTGAGTCTGAGTGAATTTTCCTTAGTTTGTTTATTTGTTTAGTTTTCGAAATTCGAATCTGCTGGTGATCTTAAAGCTGCTTGATTATGACGAGAGGCCCTAAATTTTGTGTGCAGAATATTGCGCTGTTCACTTTGAGCACAAACTTGTAGCCAAACAGCCGCGTTTATTACTTTCCACGGCATTTTCAAACCCCCCCAAAAACAAAAGAAAAATTATTGTGGAAATTGGAAAACCAAAAGAAAAAAAGAACCTAAAACAATTTATATTATAAATATTAAAGAAAAACAAATTGCTGCCGCAGCAGTTTAAAGAAACAAAAACAAAAAAGCTAGCAGTCGCTGAATACAGGAAGAGTCATCTCATCCATTGTGTTTAGCCTTGAAGAAAATTAATTTTGACCGCGTGGTTTTCTTAATAAAAGAAATTATCTTTTACATACCATATTTTATATTTTTATTTTATATTAAATTTGTGTTTATTTTTTTTTTTTTTTTTTATTAAAATATTTTCCCTTTTTTTAGATTAAGCGACTCTCTCAAAGACAAGGATAGTCAGGTTGGTCGTGATTTGCAGGAAATTGAGGCCATTTTCCATAAAATCTCCACTTTGCAAGACAAATTTAACAGCTTGTTGGAAGACATACACGCTGTTCATGCATTTGATAAGAATATTGTAGAAACTGAAAATATTCTAACAGCTTTGGAGCAACAAGTTCAAGCAACCGTCAAGGATACTCAATTGTTGATAAACAAAACAAAAGAATCGTATCTGAAAAAGCAAAACTTAATACCGAGTGATATTGACCAGGAATTTACCGCTTTGGAATTACTCTCAGAACGTGTACAAGGTAATATGGAAGCAAAACAGAAAGAATTCAAACGCGCAAAAACCGTACGCACAGACTATTTGTCCGGTGTGGACGAAATACAAAGATGGCTCTTGCAAGCCGAAATGGAAGTACAAGATCGCACTCTAGCCCCCAGCCAAATGAAAGAACTATTGCATCGTATTAATCAAGAAATAACCGGCATTTATGAACGTTTCACCCTGGTCAAAACAAATGGTCAACTGATTATCGATAATTGTCGCAACAGTGATGAAAAGATTTTGGTACAGACAACAATCGATCAATTGGCCCAGCAACTGGGTCAGGTACGTTCTTGGTTAGATGAAAAGAAACAACAAGTTGGTGATAGCTTAGATGCCTGGTCGAGATTTATGAATCTTTATCAGATCGTTATGACGTGGGTGGCAGAGAAACGTGTCTTCCTCGAACAAAATATTGTATTGAAAACATTACCCGAGGCAAGAAGTAAACTAAATGATTATGTAGCGGCTGTGAAAAGTATTAAACCGATTGTTAAGAATTTAAGTGAAATGGATAAGGAGTTGGAACACATAAGTCAAGTGACAACAGTGGGAGATCTCAAGGAAAAACTACAAGAAGCTGAGGAAGCTAAAATCTCAGTAGAAGCTGTGTTATTGGAAAGGGTATGCTAACGAATACGAAAATCGGTTCACAAAGACTGCTGTTTTAGAAGAAAATATAAAGTTGTTCTCTTTGATTTCATTGTTTGACTAAAGATAACGACTTATAGTGATTCGCAAAAAGTTTTCAAATAACTTAATAATTGTTCTCTCAATCCCGCAGGTTTAAAACCGAAATTGGATTTTTCAAAAAATATGCAATTAATATAGTTTAGGGAAATAACAAATACGATTCGATAATGAACTAAACCCGAAAGCAATACAGCAACTTAAATTTTCGCGCTAAAAATAATGATTATAATAGTTCAGATACACGTTTCACGGCAAAACGCGTACCGAATATGAAAAACCGGTTTCGAAGCGGTTCCGAGTTTTTAGGAATTCCCAAAATGTCATTAGGGAACCGCCAAAACCCCTTACTTCCCCAGAAGCAATGCGGTAACTTCAAATTTTGTACCGACGAAAGACCGTTAATTGTTCAGATACACTGTCCACGGCCAAAACAAGCACCGGTTCCCAATCGATTAGATAAGCGGTTCCGAGTTTATTGGGAATTCCCAAAATCCGCTTCGAGATTCGCCAAAATACCGTACTTCCCTGGAAGCAATACAGCAACTAAAATTTTTGTACTAAAGCGAGTGAGTGACCTTTAATGGTCCAGATACATGTTCAATGGCAAAAACACGCACCGGGTATGAAAAAACGGCTTGGAATCGGTGAGAAAAGCGGTTGCAAGTTCTTTGGGAATTCCCAAAATCCCATTAGAGAATCACCAAAACCCACTACCCCAGAAACAATACGGCAACTTCAATTTACGCACTAAAAGGGCAGCTCAGTATATACAATTTTATCTACCTAAATATGTAGTTCGTTTAAAATTGACCGTTTAGTCAATTTATTATATAGTTTTTTTTATTACATAGAACGATATTTCGTTTGTAAACAAAAATTTTATGTTCGAAGATTCTAGAAGTTCGAAGTTGCGGTTAGTTTCGAAACTTCACATATTGCAAAACCTCGTAACATTTTCAGCGATTGGGAGAATTGTTATATTTTATTTAATTTTTGCTTTGATATTTATCCTCCAACTTTATAAAACTTATTTAAATTAGTTTTGAAAAACGCTGGTAAAAAGTTGGGAAGACATAAATGTAAAAAATGTTAGAAAAAATTGGTCTTGTGAACTGGGAGGTTACTCTCTATTGTAATGCGAAAGTAAGCTCGATGCGAAAGGTGAATGCAATAAGAGTATAATTTGGTACTCTGTGCCGTTTACGCAAATTTTTCGCAAAATAGTTTGAAAATGAAGCAACACGGGCACCACAAAATAAACAATTGCGAAAAGAAATAATATAAAATATGCGAAAGGGACAAATTAAATGCGAAAGGGAAATAGGAAAACGCAATACAGGGTACTAATGCTTCGATTATGAATCATTTTTCTTTCGCATCGCAATAGAGAGTAACCCCCCTGAATTAAATAAATAGAGTACTCAAAATTTATTATTAATAAAAATATTTTTTTAGAATGCTTTATTGCAAGAAGCTTGCGAAGAATGGGATCAATGCGAACGCAAAATTAAGGACATACGCAGCTGGATAGAAAAGACCAAACAGTCATTAGATTCTCCCCAGCACAAAAAGAAACCGTTAAGGGATCAATTAGGCTATTCGGAAAAAACCATAGCCGACATTAATGTACAGAAGACCAAATTAAGACTGTCTATTGAAAAATTAGAGGTAAATTGATTTTTGATTTTTATTACACGTAACATTTTTTATTCATTTGAAATAATTTTCATTGTAAAAGGTGCACTTTAAAAGTGGCATGGGCGGCGATCCACGCCTGAGTGAAAATGTAGATGAATTATTAAGAGAATTGGATAATTTGGCTGGATTAGTGAAAGCTAAATGCTCCAGCTTAGAGGAAACTCTACAACAAATCGATGTTTATCAACAACAAATGCAAACATTAAGGCAAAAAATCATACAAGAGGAACAACAATTGAGGCTAGTTATGGCACCCACTTATTTGCCTCACGACCGTGAAACGGCCTTAGCGGAACAACAGGTATGTTTTATTTTTATATACTTCAGAAAGAAAAGTATATTAAATTGTTCTAAGGGAAACCATAAGAGAAGGTTTTATTCTTAAGCAGAATTCAGTAGGTTTAGTGTCTTAGGAATTTTTCTAAATAAACAAAACAAAAAAAAAGCATTTTCATTCTTAATGACAACTTCATTAATTGTAAAAAGAAGCAAAGTTTTCCAATAACTACTAACAGTTTAATAACTTAAAAACCAGTTAGAGAAGTTGTAAATAATCCTCAAAAACACTTGGCCCCGCTGATTTATGTTAGAAATATATGAAGTACAATAATAATAAAAAAAGAAAATATAAATATAACCCCTAAAATGCACGGTGGCTGCGTTGATGATAAACATTTAATTAAAACTTTTTGTTTAAGTAGTTTTGTTTTATAATTTTTAATATTAATTTTGAAGTTTTGTTGAAATTATTTAAGCTTTAAAAAAATACTTCAGGTTCTTATTTTTTTATTTTTTATTAAAAACTTGCCTTCCTCATTTGAATAAAGAAAACTCATAAGTATTAAAAAAAAAAATATTAAACGAAACCATTTTCAACGTCATCGCCTTCATAATTATCATCACCATTAGTGTGTCATCAATCTGTTAAATGTATGTTTGTGTGTGTTTGATCATGTCTAACATAAGAATTTTCAAATGTCTATTTTAAAATTTCATGCCCATATTCTTTGTTTTCTTCTCCTTAGTAACTCAAATAAAAATCGTGTCCCATCAAAAAGAAAAATGAACGATTACTCATGATATATGATTTTTCACGTGACACGTGCTCGAAAAAATAATAAATCAAGAATATTTACTACATGATCAAAACGTTTAGACAAAATATTTATTTTTTTAAATATTTTGGATATTATATAAAATTACTCAATCAGATTTTAACTAGAAAAAGGATTTTAAAAAAAATACGTGAACTTCTTAAAGACAAATAGTGATTTCAAGAAAGGTATAAAACTCTACAATAGTTCCAGCTATCGCTTCGAAAATCCATGCTTTAAAAACTATTTTTATGTCAAGCTGAATATTAATAAAAAAAGTATTGGAATTGGATTGAAGTTAAAAAAAGAAAAGGTAAAGATAAAAAAAAACTTTTTAACGACAAATAGTGATTTCAAGAAAGATATAAAACTAAAATAATTCCAGCTACAGCTTCGGTTAAAAATAAGCAGTCCTTTGAGAAGTATTTTTATGCCGACTTGTATATCGATAAAAAAATGTATTGAGTTTGTTTTTAAATATAAAAATAACTTTGAAGAAATAAGCGATTTTTTATGGCAAATAGAGAGTAACCTAACCTAACCTAATCGCAGAAAAAATGAGTACACTTTTTAAAAAACTGCTCTACTAGATGGTGAAATGGCCACCTTAATAAATAAGCTTAAAAAAGAAAAAAGTTTTATTTCGACTTATGTCCATGACTTATGTACATGAAACGACAATCTGTTAACAAAATATTTATAGTGAAATCATATGGAAATACAGTCCTGCGTTCTTTTGCTGCGGAGATTATATTGCTTATATAGAAAAGTTGTAAGAAATTTAATCTAAACAAGAACGAGTATATTTTCTTAAGAACTTCTCTATTAAATGGCCTTCTTAATTAACCCTAAAAAAAAGAAAAAGAGTTTTAGATCGATCTGTTTTCTTTCATCACATGAATCGTCAAACCTGTTATAAAAATATTTATATTCAAATCATTTGAAAAAGCAATTCTGGGTACTTTTCCTGCTCATAAAAATGGTTTAAAAAGTTATGATTTTGTTTTATAAAATAAAGAGATGAGAAAAAATTTATTCCTGTTAAACAGTAATAAAAAGTTTTGCGAGTTTTCGAAATCAGTATTAGGCTTATAATACGTTGATTTGCACCAAATCATTTCATTAAATCAAATTCAGTAACTTGCGACATGATTTGCTACTCATGTTTCATAAGACCAAATTATATGAAATTATTTAATTTATTGCAAATTAAGTCAAAATATGTCTGTGCAACACTGCGTGGCTGAAACCTTGGGGTATCCATTACTGGTGAATTACATACAATCAGAAAAAGTGACATATGAATCAAAATGGCAGATTTTACAGACTTTTGCGATTAAATCGGTATTGCCTCGGCCTTATTCATAAAAACTATTGTATATTTATTAAACTGTAAATTTCGTATAGAAATTTGTCAAATAAATGTTTAATAAACATACAATATTTTTTATGAATTTTTTATTAAATAAAAAAAAATGTTTTTTCTATGATAAAATAATTATAATCAAAGACTAAAAACTTGAAACTGATTTCGAAAATTCAAAAACAGATTTATCTTGTACATAATGGAAATACCTCGAAATGATTTCCTGAAAGCAGATACGTGATTTGGTCCAAATCACATATATCGAAATGTTATCCTCAAAGCAAGTTAAATAGAAACGTAGCACTAGCTGGAAATCGCCTAAGACTTCATATAAATTTTATTTACGAAACGGAATAGAAACAAAAGAAGTGCAGAGATATTAATAAATTTAACCTAAAGTACCTGCTTCTTAATAAATCTCAAACTTTTGATTAGTTAATTTTTTTTTTAATAGCTTTAATTATTTTTCTTAATATAAGATTTTATTGCAAGAATTTTGCAATTAAGGGTAAGTCATTTAATAACTTGTTATAAAACTTTTTAAAATTAAAAAGTAAATTGAATATGTCGTCCATAGTAGTCAAATGAAGACTTCTTCGAAAAGTTATTAAATAATAATAATAATAAAAGAAAATGTAATTTTATTTTTACTGATAAATAATAAATAATTTTGATCACTTTTCACCACATTTCACCTTCAATTTCACCTATCACAAACAAAGGCACGTATATAAGAAAAAAATACAACTCACTTCATATAACTGTTTTACTGAAACACTGTCATAACTCAAAAAATGGCATTTTCCAAATTTTATCAAAGTTATCAAGCTAATAGAAATACATATATTTGCTTGAGTTATGCACATTTTTTGTGGTAAATAACAGTAAGAATAAATATTTCATTTCATGGTGCTTTTAGTTGGTTGTAGTTTTGATTTTAAATTAAAAACATTTGCAAGCTTCAATTAAAATTATTTATTTTTATTTTCTTATATATTATATAATTTTTTTTAATATATTCTTATGGGGTTTTTATGATTTATTTTTTTAAGTTCTTTTATTTTGGTTTTTATTTTTGACGTATAAATTATTTTCTTTTTTTTTCTTTTACACTTTAAATAATCAAAACCTTAATTAAAAAAATATATAAAAATTAAAACACAATGTCAAAAACAAAAACCTGGTGTTGTTGCTCTACTCTGCTAAAAAAAACGGTATTGGTATAAATTGTATTTTTCACTTGCTCATTGCCAAAAATTAAAAAAATGTATTTGTTGCCCTAAAAAAATAATGTATCTGTTAATGAAATCCTTTGTTGCATTTCTTTAACTATTATTGCTTAACAATTATCCTCTCTCGCTCTCATCTGTGCTCTTTTCCCGTCTCTAATAAATAAAAATGCTTGTTTCATTAACACACGAAAATCGCAAACAAAAATTGTATAAAAAAAACGTATAAATGATTGCCTTCTTCTTTGTGGGGTTATGAATATTTATTTAAATGCTTGTAATACTCTCTTATACTCTTGAACTCTTCTACCATTATTATTCTCCCATCTGTCTTTGTATTTTTTTATGGTAAACGTATATTTGTCACCTTTTACCTTAAATAAAAAAATTAAAAAATATAATATATATAAATAGGCATGTCGGGAACGTGTCAAGAATCTGCACTCGAAAATAACTGCTCGTAATGAACGCATTAAATTATTGATACATCGTGGCACGCCAGACGAAACTGTCTTAGAGTTATAGACCTTTTTGAGCAACTCTTGTATTTTATATTTTTAGTTTTAAGTCCTTGTTTAAGCAGCCACCGCTTTAACAAAGTATACTACTGAATGTTTAAATTTGTATTATCTAGGCTGAAACTTTTAAAAGCCAGCTCTCCAAGCTTTTGTTAGCTCCAACCTTTATAATCGAGTTTTATATAATAGCACATCTTCCAAGTATACTCTCGAACATTTTCGACCTTAGTTTATAATTATAATCTTATATTTTTATTTAAATAAAAAAACAAATTCAACAATTTATAAGAAATATCTTTTCAATATTTTTAGAGGCCCTAGAAATGTCTGTTATAGGGACTTCAGATTTACATTTAGTTTAGATTTTTATATAGCAGAAGTTTTTTTTTTGGTTTTGTTTAGGTCTTATTTAAAACTATTTTGTTAAACAATCACCTAACTTTTATGGCCAATTTCCATGTTATTTTTATTGCCAACTACTAGGCTCTACGTGCGTCAGTTGATGATATGCAACAAAGATATGATGTTATTGCCGCTTTGTCATATACTCTGGATCCGCATTCGGTAGTGGCCACCTCATCATCTGTCTCAATGATGCTTAAGCCTTCAAAACTAGGCCTTACCTATGCCGAAGTATTAGGCGGTCATGCATCGCCCGAGACTCATATGGCGAAATCTCAAAGTCCCGTGTATGAGAGCTCTAATGAAAGCCCAAAACAAAAGGTCTATGAAAAGCCTCTAGAGCAGCAAAATATGACTACCGAAGTATATACCGATGAGTATGGTACCACACATACCATAATAACCACTACAAAGACCACTACCATCAGCTCTACAATTGCAAGTACTTCACCCGAACACATCATCACCGCCACCACCACCACCACCAAGGCTAGTGACTGTGATCTGCCGCAAGATTATGGGGTAAAACTTAAAAATGATGATGAATGTGATCATAGCATTTCAGTTAAAGCTGAAGACTTACAACCAGCTCACTTTGAACGCAGGCAAAAACCGCAGGCCGGTAAGCAGCACCAACAAGTGAGTAGAGAACAACAAAGAGGTCGTTCACCCAGACGCAGGCAGCAGAAACAGCGTCAACAGCATAATAAAACTGATTTGATGCTGGATTCTCCTTCTAGACCAACGACTGAAGAACCCTCAACACCAACAAGAGTAACTAATTTATTGCCACCCGAACAGGACAGGGGACGTTCCAGAAGTCCTATATGGGTACCGGGTTCAACATCGTATGCTGAAGTATTAAGAGGCATAGAATTGGAAAGACTCAGACAACAGACATTAAGAGAAAGAGAAATGGCCCAACAATCCCCAAATAAGATTCAGGAGTTACCAATAAAATCTAACGAAATGCATTCAGTAGAGGTGCAGGCGCCTTTGCAAAATTTACAAAATATTTCCCAAATCCACGAATTGAATACAACCACCTCCTATTCGGCAAAAAGTAAGAATGAGAATACAGGTCTACAGGAACCCGAACCCGTGCCAGTAATAATTGCTGCGACCACGCATGCTACGCCCGAGACAGTTACTTATACCAGTTCTTACAATACAAACATTCCCATGACAGCTGAAGAAATTCAAGCCACTTACCTACAACCTGATTTACAATTGTATCAGTCGATGTATGAGAATCTGACGGACAGTGACCAGTGGGGATATGTCGCTCAAACACCGGTTATACCGGTGCAGCAGACTTCCTCAGAAAACTTTTACGAACAAATGATGCAAGTACAATATACCCAACCAGCGGCTATAACAACTAGTTTCGCAGGTTATCAATTCCCAACACCACCCACACAATTTCAATTGGTAGCAACTACCGGCTATTATGCCGCTGAACCTGCCACAAACCCAACTGAGGCATATCAAACTGTTTATGCCAACAACAATGAACAAATTTTTTACAGCCAACAGCCTCAGGCAGATTTCCCACAGTATGCCTACGAGCCCCAGCAACCTACGGCAGCTGAAGATTATCCACTGGAATCACTTAACGACGTAGTTACAACTATGGCCTCTGTGTTACAACAAACAAGTGTTTCAACCACTACTACTACTACTACTTCTACTCAAGTAACACACAACCTAACGGAAGAACAAGCTCTATATGAGCCCCAAGAAATACAGGTAGAAGAACCTATACCTGATATAACATTCGGTCAATTTGACATAAATGAAATTGAAAATATACCGCAAGAAATTACAGTTGCATTACAGACTGAAGAAAATACAACTGAAACGGAAAATATTTCCCAACAACCGGTTCAAAGTCACCAACAAGAGTATGTGACTTATGAACCAGAAACTTTATACCAACAACAGGCACAAACTATAGAAAAACCGCAACCACAGATAGCGGGTACGACTTATGCCGAAGTTTTATTCGGCTTAAAACATGGCCAACATTTCCAGCCATCCAGCCAACAGCAAGTCCATGTTAAAGTTATGAATACCACAAATCAACAACCACAAAAAGTTAAAAAACAACCCATAAACACCACAAACAATCAAACAATACAAACCGAAACGATAACGACAACGACAACACTGACGAATAAACCGCATAAAACAAAACACAAAAGATTTGATTCTTCCGCGGAAACAATGCCACGTCGGGAAGATAATAAACGCCAAAAGACGCCCGTGCGTCAAACAGAGAAATTTATGAAAGAAATGAATACTGGCTGTTCGAATGTTTATGGAGAGACTATGTTAGAGGTAGCCACCACCACAAGCCCTAACATGGAAACATTTGAAAAGCCTGAGGAAGTCTATAAACCCAAAGCCAAGAAATCTAAAAAATCTCGAGAAGAAACCGTTAAACAAGTTCAAGTACAAGACTTTTTGAATACTGAAAAACAATACACGACTGAAACCTACTCAAAAGCTACAGAGACGAAACCAAAACCAGACCAGGAAATCAAGAAAGACAAGAAAGAAGGACACAAGAAAAAGCCAACGGATTCGGCGGAAAAATTATTGCAAGAACCGATTCCCAAAGATACAAAAGAATCCGTAAAACAGCCAAAACAAAAGAAACAAAAACCTAAAAAGGAAGACGAAGTAATATCACTAGCCGATGTGGTCAAAAACGAAATTTCCAATTTTATGGGTAAGATGATAACCACAAAGAAAGCCATGGAAGAAAAGGAAGAGCAACTGCATACTGCAGTTGAACAAACTGCAGAGACGTCTGAAATTAAAACTGTTCAAAATAAAAAAGATAAGAAAACTCCAGCAGCGCAGGAAAATACAACCACAAATATCCAAACTGCTGAAATGAAACCTCATAAAGAGAAGAAAGATAAAAGTAAGAAAAATTTGGAAGAGGTTAAACCTGCTAAGGACAAGAAAGAGAAAATGCAGAAAGAACAAAAGGAACAGTCAAACCCGGCTGACACTGAAGAAGTGAAGTCGGCCAAACCAGCTGAGGAGGAAAAAGATAAAAGTAAGAAAATTCATGTCGATGCCGTGCCTCCAGCAGATAAAGTTGCAGAGCAAAAACCTATTAAGGATAAAAAAGATGAAAACAGAGAAGAACAAAATGAACCAAAACTAGTAACGGAAACCATTGAAATTGAAGAAACAAAATTAGCTAAAGAAAAGAAAGAAAAACACAAGAAAAAACGAACCGATTCTCCTACTTCATCTTCTAAGGCTGCTGAAACTAAACAAGATGAGCAAGTTCTTACTCTAGATCAAACCAAATCTGCAGACAATAGTCCTGATAAAGGCGACAAAGATAAATCAAAGCAAGATCAAACTGAAGCTACAACATCAAATGTTAAGCCCGTAAAAGATATCAAAGAAATTAAGAAAAATGTGCAACAAAAAGTTGTAAATCAAGAGACTGGTGAAACAAAATCTATGAAGGAGAAAAAAGATAAAATTAAGAAACCTAAAAACCCTCTCTCTTCCACAGCAGAAAAAGCTAAAAATATCACACAACCTTCTGTAAAGAATTCTACTATCCAACTTATTGAAGCAGAAAAAATGGTGAAACAAGCTACTTCAGTAACTTCAACTCAAGTTAAATCTGAACATTTCATTCAAACTGAACAACCATCAGATAAAGGCATTGTGGAAGAAATTACTAAAGATACCCCAATAAGTATAATGCAAGTGGAATCTGAACATTTCATTCAATCTGAACAATCCCCGAAAAAAGGAAATATTGAAGAGGTTCCTAAACATACTCCAGTAATTTCAAAGCAGGCTGAATCTGAGCATATCAGTCAATCTGAACAAATACTGGCAAAATTAAAAGTGGAAGAGGTTCCTAAACATACACCAGTAATTTCAACGCAGGTTGAATATAAACATATCAGTCAATCTGAACTATCATCGGAAAAAGGGAAAGTAGAAGAGGTTCCTAAACACACTTCAATAATTTCAAAGCAAGTGGAATCTGAGCATACCAGTCAATCTCAACAACTACTGGCAAAATTAAAAGAGGAAGATGTTCCTAAACACACTACAGTAATTTCAAAGCAGGTTGAATCTGAGCATATCAGTCAGTCTGCACAATCACTAGAAAAAGAAAATGTGGAAGAGAGATGTGAGCTTATTACAGAACCCAGCAGTAGTACCACCACAACAATATCAACTACCAGTGAAACCCATCATCGTCAATCTGAAGCTATACTTACAACTACTACGGTTACCAAACATATTAAGAAGAAAATTGTCAAAATAATTGTCGATGGCCAGGAACAGATTGTGGAAGAAGAAGTTGTGGATGATGCTCCCCAGGAAAATATTACAGTTGAAACGATTAATTTGCCCGAAAGTGCCGTTTCTCATGATTCCACCATAAACAGTAGTATTTTGACATCAGGTGGCACTGTAACAAAAACTGTTATTACAAAAACAAAACGCTTTATTAAACGTATTTTAGAAAACGGCGAAGAAGTAGTAGAGGAAGTACTCGAAGACGAGCCTTTGATTGAACAAAACGTTACTGAATTGCCAGTCACCACGCAAACTATTGTGCAAACATTAGTGGAAGATTATCCTCTTCCTGAGAATATAACAGTCGAAAAGCCAGTAACGGAAACTATAGTGCAAACATTAGTGGAAGATTCTCCTCTTGCTGAGAATATAACAGTCGAAAAGCAAGAAGCTAAACCAGTAGCTGAAACCTACTCTATTGTATTAGGAACTGAACCTAAAAATATAACTGAGCATAAAGCAGTAGAGGATATTACATCTGAAACGTCTCCTCTTGCGGAACACGAACACGAAGAGTTTTTAACAGAAACTGATTTAAAACAAAATCAAACAACACGGACAACAGTAACCAAGGAAGTTCATGATGGTAGTGTTACCAGGACTGTTACAACAACAACTGAACACTTTGTGAAAAGATTAGGTGAAGACGCTGTAGAAATCACCGAAGAAACTTTTGGAGAAGAATTAAAAGCAACTGACGCAATCGCTGAAGAAGCCATTGAAAATGTAAAACATTCTTTGGAAAAAGAAGATATTGCAAACGAAAATGCACAAGAAGTTTCAGAAGAAAATTTAGCATTGAAAGCAGCTGAAAAAGAATCCTATGACGATAACCCCGTATCACAGCAAATAAAGGAATATGAGATTGCTGGCCCAGAACAATCTTTGGAAAGTGCTTTTAGCCAAATAGTTCAGGGAGGCACTATAACTAAAACTCTTACCACCATTACGAAACGTATAATGAAAAGAATAAACGAAAATGGTGAAGAAGTGATTGAAGAGGTGTTTGAGGAAGAGCCTCAAGTTACGCAAACAACTTCTGAACTTCCACTAACAATTAAAATGTCCGATAGTAATGACACACAAAACTTGACTTCCACCACAACTTCTCAAGTGATGAGTGGTGGTACTATAACACGTACATTAACCACCACCACTAAACATATAGTTAAGCGTATCAACGAGCAAGGTGAAGAAGTAATTGAAGAAATCTATGACGATGAACCAGTGATCACACAAGAAGTTTCCCAACTACCCACTAAAGTAGAAACATTTGTGATGAACAACAGTGAATATAATGATAAGATTCATGTCGAACTAAGTGAGAGCCCTCAAGTTGTTGAAGGTGGTTCAATAACCCGTACGCTAACTACCATAACCAAACGCATTATAAAGCGCATTAACTCCGATGGGGAAGAAGTTACCGAAGAGGTTTATGATGGAGAACCTGTAGTTACACAAGAAATTTCTGAAATTCCAACCACTTCGAAACCGCTAAGAGAAACAGATGTCTCTCTGCCCCACCAAGACCACATAACATCTTCCCAAGTCATACATGGCGGTAAAATAACAAAAACTTTAACTACTACCACTAAACGCATTATAACCAGAATAAACGAACACGGTGAAGAGGTTACGGAAGAAGAAATCGATGCTGAACCAATAGTAATACAAGAAGTTACGGAATTGCCTTTAACGTCTGAAATTTCAGCCTTATTAGCTCCCACACAAAAGTCAGAGAACTTTATTGAAATTGATAAAAATAAAGAAGAAGTACCTAAACCGTTTACTGCTCCCCTACAACCATTTGATGAAAGTGTAACTCACAAATTTAATGAGCCAACAGAAGATGAACTGCCTGCAAAACTTGTAAACACAAATAAACCACAAATTTGTGAAGCAACAAAAACTGAGGAAGTGCTCCCAACGGAAGAAGACTCTGAAGGTGGCGTAATAAAAACAACTCTTATACGCACCACAAAAATGGTAAAGAAAATCAAAACTGATGACACTGAAACGCTAGAACGTGAGACAATTTCACCTTCTGTGACACATGTTAACGACGAGAATCCCAAAGCTGAAGCAAATCCTCTAATCGAACTACAAAAACGAAAATCGGTCGTCACAGATATTCCCCCAACTAAACAAGATATTCCTATAGGATCATGTGATATCCCCGCAATAGACGACGAAGTTATCAAAAAGACAATTGTTCGCACTACCAAAATTGTGAAAAAGATCTCACAAAACACGGAAGAAGATATTTCTCAAGTGGAGCCTTTGCAACAACTTGACGAAACTGAACCACAATTCAGCTTAGAAACAGCTCAAGCTAAGCCTTGTGAAATGGAAAGTACTGATTTGGAGACTGGTGGTGTGGTTAAAACTACTACTATACGTACAACGAAAATCGTTAAACGTAAAACACCAGACGAAGAAATTTCAGACGACATTGAATCTGACCTATCAAAACAACCAGATCCAAATCTCACCTTTGTAGAGGAGCCCAGCGAAGTGGTTAGTGTAACTAATCAAACAGATGGTGCCATTATAAAGACCACTACCATACGTACCATGCGAATTATTAAGAAAATCTCTCAAGATGGTCGTATTATTTTGGAAGAAACTGATATGCCCGATGATGTTATAGTTAAAAGTTCTATTGAAATGCCCGAAAGGGATTCAATAGTTGAACCAACTACCCCTTCAATTACACGTAGTAGCAGTAGTTGTAGCGTTCAAATTGTTGACACTCCTAAAATTAAAGATATAGTTTTGTCAGGTTTGTCTAATATACCCATTTCTAAAGAATTGCCTTCCTCACCAATAGGCATTGAGGTAGTTGATATCGAAACGGTACGGCAACCGCTAGAAGTTACTCAGGTCTCATTTAATACTTCAACGCAAGATACCTCGTCCACGACCACTGCAGTAACTACCAGCTCTACTACCACTAAGACATCAAAACTCTCAATGACCCAAAAATATAGCTTTGAATCAGATGATGGTAAGAGTGTAATTTACGTAGGCGATGATTTGGGTGGCAAATATCCACCCGGATCAGTTCAAAAAATTTCACTTATCACTCATGAAGAAAAACTTAAAAACCCTGTTGTTAAGATGCATTTAGATTTTCCAGAAGTTAGCTTTAAAGTTACCGAAACAGTTACTGATAATTACGAGCAAACGCTACAACATTTGGAGGAACATACAAATCAGGAGACAACTCTTGTACTTACTGAAGAAAAAGAAGTTAGGGAACCTCAAGATATTAGTGATTTAGTAGATCAACAAGTAACCGAAAAGACTTTAGTTGTACTTAAACAGGATGAAACTGTAGGAGACAAGCCAGTTGCTAAAGAAGAGTTTGTTGCAGACACAGACTTGTTAGTAGAATCTAGTGAAATTACACAAGATATCCAAAATGTTATTGAAATAATAAGTACTCCAGTAGAAAAACCGCAACAAATTGAGACCGTTGTAGGCACTGAAATAGATAAACCACTTAAAGAAATTATTTCCAAGGAAGAGGTAGCTGAAAAAATTAAACAAGAAATTGAAATGACCGCAGAAGAGGAAGAACTTTTCAAAGAAATTCAAAAGAAATTAGCTAAGAAAGATAAGAAAAAGCGTCCTGCATTGCCTGAAGAATTCCTTATGGCAGAAGCTGCCAAGGAACCTTCAGTCCCTGAGCAAATGCCAGAACAAATTAAACCCCAAAAACAAGAAGAAGAGCAAAATACTATTACACTACTTTCAAATACTAATGATATTGTTGTTGTTCCTAAAGACAAGTCAACTTTCGATAACTGTGTACCCACGGTAAGCACCTTAGACTCTGCTAAAAAGCTTGCAACTAACCTCAGCAGCCTTAGTCCGTCCGTTTTATATTATGAAATTCCAAAATATTATTTGCCTCAATTGCTCTTGGCTGAACGCAATTACTACACACTAATAAAAACAGGTAAAGAGCAAACTCCCACAACGTCTTCCGTAACTGACAAGGTACAGGAAGTCGAAAAGCCCTATAAGGCACCCTTACAACCCTTCCCTCAAAATAAACCAGAACCTATGCAAATGGAGCCCATGGAGCTGTTCCCTGCATCTGCAATCATCACTACTACTAGCACCGTCACAACAACAACGGAACCAAAGAGCGATCCTGCCATTCCTTTACAACAAAATTACTACTATTACTATTTCGAAGTACCCAAGTACAATGTTGGTCTTTTAAGAGAAGCTGAAAAATCCTTTATGCTTTCCAAAGTAACAAAAGGTGAAATCAATGTTGAAGTTGTCCACGATGACGTTATGGCTACAAAGGAAGAGACAAGCAAACCCATAATGGAAATAAAGGCACAGCATTCTGAAGCACCCACAATTGTTCGCTCCGACAAATTCACACCAACAGCAGTAGAATCTGAACATATATCCAATTCGCTGTCACCTGTAGAAAACGTGCCCATTGCACTGCCAATGGAAGCGAACATTGCTTATCACTTTGAAGTTCCGAAATATGATTTAAAATCGTTTAATAAAGCTGAAGTGAATATGCTGCTTAATTTAAAAACTGAACACACGGAAAATAATAGCAAACAAGAAATGGTTGAGGAACCGAAAAAATTGGTTCAACCTAATAAGGCTGTAACAGAAGATGTAGTAAAAGATGAGGAAGTATTAAAAATAATTAAGCCATACTCAGCTCCTCTACAACCGTTAAATGAACAAAAACCAGCTGAACCTATTTTATCACCTACCGAAGAATCTGACCAGGGAATTCGACACTTTGAAGTACCAAAATATGATATTAATTACCTAAATAAAACCGAAACTCGTATGGTACTTAATTTAGATAGAAATAATATTGGAAACAAGTCTGAAGAAGTTGTTCCCACTATGCCACCTTCCAAAGAGGTGGATAATCTAAGTAAAACTAAAACTGTGGAGACTCCGGCTCTGAAAACTCAAGATAATACTGAGAATGAGGATCAGCAGTTTGAAGTGCCAAAATATGATCTTAGCAAATTGAATAAGGCCGAAACTCAATTGGTACTCATTTGTAATGCTGAGACAACAGATCTTAAAGCCACACTCCAAGACAAACCGGATGAACCTTCTCAAGACCTACCCGTTTCCGGAAATATAACCATATCTGCACCCACAAAACAACCATTCTCTGCTCCTTTGCAACCCATGCAGGATGTAAAACCACTAGAAGCTTTGAGTATTAATATTGAAAGCAATCTCCAGCACTTTGAAGTTCCTTTATATAATGTAGCTTTATTAAACAGAGCTGAAGCTCAAATGATTTTATCACTTAAGCCCGAAAAGGTAGCGGATAATGTAGCGGAAATTATAGACGAAGGTGATGGCATTATAACAGTATCTGAACCTAAAGAATTTATCGACATTGATAAAACCTGCAAGTCTGAAGAGCTTTTGGCGGTAGATGAAGCGGTTACCAATAATAAAGAAAATGAAAACAAGTGCTCTCCTGAAACTATTCAGGTAGAAGTAAACACAAAAACCGAGTCCATCTCTGACATAAAGGAATCTGCACAAACAGAGAGTAAACCCGCTTATGCTGGCCTGCCGTTAGACGATACTACAAATGCTTGGATGGATGTTATCGATGAGCCTATAACCTTCTCAGATGATGAAGAAGACATAGCACAACCTATTGAAATAGTTGTTTCCGAAACTGAATTGCCTAAGAATAAGTCCACGGTTGAAAGAATTCCATCGGAAGTAGCAATACAAACTGAGGTTAGCAAATCAGCTGTTCAGCCAGAAGTACCAACAAAAACAGAAGACACTTTTGTGATTAAAGAAACTCCGCAAGAGCTGAGTAAACCCGCTTATGCTGGCCTGCCGCTGGATGATACCGCAAATGCTTGGATGGATGTTATCGATGAGCCTATGACCTTCTCAGATGACGAAGAAGAACCAGCTAAACCTGCAGAAATAATTCCTTCCACAACCGATTTACCCAAAAATGAGCAGTTAATTGAAACAATACAAACAAATGTCACAATAACTACTGAAAAAATTATTTCAATTGACAATAAAGAAACTCTAAAAGAAGTTAGTAAATCTGTTTATGCCGGGTTGCCACTAGATGATACTACTAGCGCTTGGATGAACGTAATGGACGAGCCTATGGCTTTCTCCGATGAAGAAGATGAAAGAGATAATGACAAAATGATGAAAACAATTGAGACGGTTGTTTCCGTTGCTAAATTATCTGACAATAAATATACTTCTGAAACTGTTCAGCCAGAAGTACCAATAAAAACAGAGAACACTTCTGTGTTTAAAGAAACTCCGCAAGAGCTGAGTAAACCCGCTTACGCTGGCCTCCCGCTAGATGATACCACAAATGCTTGGATGGATGTTATCGATGAGCCTATAAACTTCTCAGATGACGAAGCAGAACCTGCTAAACCTACTGAAATAATTCCTTCCGCAACCGATTTACCTAAAAATGAGCCTTTACTTGAAGCAATACAAACAATTGTCACAATAAAGACTGAGGAAATTGTTTCCGTGGATACTAAAGAAACTCCAAAAGAAGTTAGTAAACCGGTTTATGCCGGTTTGCCACTAGATGATACTACAAATGCTTGGATGGACGTAATGGATGAACCTATGACTTTCTCCGATGAAGAAGAGGAAACGGATAAAGACAAAATGGTGAAAACAATTGAGACGGTTGTTTCCATTGCTAAATTAACTGACAATAAATATACTTCTGAAAGTGTTCAGCCAGAAGTACCAATAGAAACAGAGAACGCTTTTGTAATTAAAGAAACTCCACAAGAGCTGAGTAAACCAGCTTATGCTGGCCTCCCGGTAGACGATACCACAAATGCTTGGATGGATGTTATCGATGAGCCTATAACCTTCTCAGATGATGAAGAAGAAACAACAACATCTGAACCTGTTAAAATAAGCGAGACAATTGTAGAAACGCATCCCAAGACTGATGTAAAAACTATCATAGTTGAAGCAATAGCTTCAACAACAACAGAGGAGGTTATGCACTCTCATACTAAAGATATTCCAAAAGAGGTTAACGAACCAGCTAGCCTCCCATTGGAGGAAGCAGCAAATGCTAGTAAGGATGTAATCTGTGAAACAATGGTATTTTCGGATGTTGAAGAAGAAAGTGTAATCATTACAGAGGATAAGAAAAGAGAAAGCTTATCTAAAAATAAACCTTTCGATGCACCACTTGTACCATTAAAAGAAACACAATCTATTCCATCTGATTTAATTAAGCCAGCCGAAGAAACTGAACAAGCAGAGAGCGAACCAAAGGTATCGACTATAGAACTAGACTCTACTAACACAGAAGTTATAACTCACTTGGAGGAATCAGAGAATAAATGGAGTATTCAAGAATCAATGCAGTTTAGCAACGAAGTAGTTGGTAGTGAGATGTCTAGAGAACCTATTCAACCGGTGTTTGTCCAATTAACTAGTGATGTATCTCAAACACAATGGACTGACACACCCGATGAGCCCATCGACCATCATCAAGATGAAAAGACTATAATAGACACTTGGTCCAGTGTATTGGAAGATAATACTCCTAGCATTTCATCAATTGCTCTGTCCTCAAAACTATCACCAAACGCACCAGAGTTTACACCATCGTACTTGCGTCACGCTTTCTCAGATCAAACTCATACATTCTTGGCAAATGAAAGAATCTACAACGAGTTCATTCCAAGAAACAAGCAGCCATCTGCTAAACCACGGAGACAGGAGAAGCCTCACCATTCGCCGAAACCTAAAAAACATTCAAAATCTCCCAAGCACAGCCAAGAGAGAGTACCAAAGCCAGAAAAGGTAGAGAAATTTTCAGACGTCTTTGAAACGGTTCAAACAAAAACAGCAGAAGCATATCCACCAGAATCTGATTCAGTTCCTGTTCAACAAGAATCCAATGTTTGGCACACAATACCTCACGGTAAAACATATGCCGACATAGTTTTAGGAGAAAACGGGCAACCTATTGCACAGCCGCAAGAGCTTATCATTAAACAAAGAGAAAGCACAGACAATGTTTTGATTCAAGAAGAAAAAGATATTACAGAGAAAAACACAAGTCCTGAAAATACTGAAACCAAAGCCAAGAAGTCAAAAAAACAGAAGCCCAAAAAAGACAAGAAACATTCGCCTGCAACATCACCAGCAAAACATGTGGAAGAAGTCAAATCTAGTGAAACAGAACCGGCACCAGTTTCTAGTGATACAGAAGTTAAAGATAAAAAAATTGAAGATAGCGAAACCGCAAAGGCATCTGCAAACGAATTTTCATGGGCAGCCCTCGTTCAAAAACCGGGTGAATGGGTAGACACCACTTTGTTGAAAAAGCAAAAACCCGAAGCATCTGATAAACAAGAAGAAGCTAAAGAAACAAAGAAGAAAGAAACAAAGAAGTCAAAACCAAAGAAGCTAGAACACACTGAACATAAATTACAAGAGAAAAAGAAGAATGTGGAAATTAAAGGAATTGAAAAGGATAAGAAAATTCAAGAAGAACTCCCACAATCGATAACAAATGTGGTTCTAGTAGAAGAAGCTCCTACTTTCACAGAAGAAACGGTGACAGAAGTAAAAACAGTAGTTGAAGAAAAACAGACTGAAGAAGAAACATCCTTCAAACCAATTAAAACAACTAAGGAAGATGTTACTGTTTCCACCTCTACATGGGCATCTCTAGTTAAACGGCCAGGGGAATGGATTGATACTATAACAGCTAAATCCAAGAAATCTGAAATACAGTCACCCGAAAAGAGTGATACTAAGAAGTCTACAGATAAAAAAGCTAAAAAACCAGAGAAAAAGTTAACTGCTTCTGATGATTCAGATGAAAGCGGTAAATCAGTTAAAAAACAAAAGAAGAATAGCAAAACTCAGACAAAACTCACTGAGGAAAAACCAGATAAAAAATCGTCTGAAGAAGCTGCCAGTGAACTGGAATCTAATCTTTCAAATGCAGGGCAGAAACTGGCTGTTACCAAGCCTCAGGAAAGTAAACCTCAAGAAGCCAACAATGCTTTCTCATGGGCTTCTCTAGTGAAGAAGCCTGGTGAATGGATTGATGACATAAGTCAAAGAAAAAAATCTCCCGTAAGATCTCCGGAGAGACCTAAATCTCATGAGCCAAAGGCTGTTGAACATAAACAGCCAAAGCCAAAGAAAGAAAAGCCACAAAGAAAGCATGAAAAGCAATTACCGCTGAAAGAAGAAAATATTTCAAAACAAGTTAATAAAGAGAAGACAGTTAATAAGAACGAAAACATCCAGCAACCTACTGAAGAATTACCACAAAATCTTCAAGAGAGCAATCCTATGACGTGGGCCAAAATCGCACGTCAAATTGATCACATGACAGATGATATTAAACCAAAGACTCTCAAAGATTTTAAAACTCCTGCTATCGCAGGTAAATCTCATGACAGTCCAAAACTTCAGAAGTTGACTAAAGAACCAGTTTCCGTAACCGTAGCAGAAACTATTACAAAAAAAGAGACCTCTACAAGAGTAGTAACTATGGCTACTACAACAACATCATCATCAACTTGGGCCAATATTGTCAATGTATCAACGTCTAACTTGATCGATGCTGAGAGGCTCGTAACAAAACCAGATAGCGATAACAGCACCAATATTGAACCAATCGCATCATCTTGGATTGAAATGATCGATGAGGAAGAACCCTCATCATGGAAAGATATGGTTGACGAAGAGGTTGAAATTGAATTACCGCAAAATATCAACACCGATTTTGACTTACAAAAAGTTATTGAAACACTAACCAAAAGTGAACAATCAAAAGATAAACATGGCAAAATTACTGACGAAAATACTGCCCATAAACCATTATTCTCTGCTCCTTTGGCAACACTTAAACCAGCTATGAGCCCGCTTCCGTCTTCAACCGCAGAAGAAACCAAGAAACACGATGCAAACCACGAAGAAAACACTACTGTAGTGCTTCCTGAACTAGTCTCAATTGAACCAGAGCAAGCACAGGAAAAATCAGAAATGTTTGAAGTAGTACACGAGCCAGCGAAAGCTGCTTATGCTGGTCTTCCTATAGACGAGACTTCTACTGCTTGGATGAATGTAATAGATGAACCAATGATATTCTCAGATGAAGAAGATGAAAACCAGACTAATACACTTGAAAGGAGCGAACGAACTGATATAACTTCGCCTTTAGAGCCATTACAAGACTTTTCTGTTGACAATACTAGTGATAGCGTGGAATTAGTAATAACAACGCAGGAAGATGTTAAGCCCAAAGAAGATGTAATTGACACGCCTAAAAAATCTGCTTATGCTGGTCTTCCTATTGATGAATCTTCTACTGCTTGGATGTCTGTCATAGACGAACCAATGCAGTTCTCAGATGAAGAAGAAGTTGAGAACCAAACTGTTACAACTGAAACCATTAAACCAGCTATTACTGATGTAACCTCTGCTGTTGAGATACCTTTTATTTCGCCTTTAGAGCAATTAAAAAGTTACTCTGATAACAAAGTTAGTGATGTTGTGGACTTAGCTCCAACAATGCCACAACTCACAGAAAGTGCTACTGACGCTTCTAGAAAAACTGCTTATGCTGGTCTTCCTATTGATGAATCGTCTAGTACTTGGATGGATGTTATTGATGAGCCCATATCGTTCTCTGATGAAGAAGAAAAAGTTGAAAAAACTGTAGCTACTTTGGAAGAGGAAGTAACAACTATTGTATCAGTCAAAAGAGAAGTTGAAGATGAAGATAAGGAATTGTCTGAACCAATGACCTTTTTAAATGACGAAAAACTTCAAGAAATAACGTCTGTAACTGTAATTGAACATGTAACTGCAGCAGATGATAAAGTAGTTGTTCAAGAAAAACCTAAAGAAATAAGAAAACAAGAAGTAGTGGTACTTCCGGAAACCAAAGAAACCAATGTTAATGTTGCCGAAGCTATTACACCTACTGACCATGTACCATCTGCCAAAGAAATGTCTCTTGAACAGAAAGAAGTGAAGGCTGGTGAACCACATGCTGAGAAACCTGTATACGCTGGACTTCCAATTGATGACTCCTCCACTGCATGGATGGATGTTCTAAATGAACCTATGGTATTTTCTGATGATGAAGAAGATGTTGAAAATAGCATTACTCAGGCTAATAAACCATTTACATCACCATTGAAATCCTTCAGCAGTGGCGAAGGTTTTGAGGATAAGAAAGATGAGACTGAGTTAGGTATTAACGATACCGTTCAAGAAATCACTAGCAAAACCGAAGTTGAACATGCGGTTCCAGTCAAATCAGAAGAAATCCCCTCAGAGCCAAAGACAACTACATATTCTGATATAACGTTTGAAGAGAGTTCTATAAACGTCACTGATAAAGCAATTTTATCTAGGGCTAAAACAGATATTACTTTAATTGAAACTGTCGCGACAGTTGTTAGTAAAAATACAGTTGCAGTTGGAGACAAGACAGAAGATACACCCGAACTGAATGTTGTCGATAAGGTTGAAAAAACTGGCATACCGCTTACTACGCCTCCTACGACCAGTAAATCATTTGAAGAAATTGAAGAAGTACCTAAAGAGGAGATGCCAGTACCCAATAAATCTACTTATGCAGGTCTGCCTATTGACGAATCATCAACTGCCTGGATGAATGTCTTAGATGAACCAATAGTATTTTCCGATGATGAGGAGGAGGCTGACTCCCAGGTAAATTCGATCGGTACTGTGGTAACAGACATCGATAGTACAGCTAGTGAAATCGAACAGGACATAAAAGAACCTGTGAAGTATATTGACCCTGTTACCGAGGATTCAAAGAAACCAGCATACGCTGGCTTACCAATAGATGAGTCCTCAAATGCATGGATGAGTGTTATCGATGAGCCCATAGCATTCTCTGACGATGAAGAAAATGTGGTGCTTGAAACTGATAACATTGACAAAACGTTCTCTTCACCTTTAGTACCTCTTGGTAGCAGCAATGTTCCTGAAGAAGAAGTTTTCTCTGTAGTAACATCTACGGAAGCAATCGTCCTTCCGCAATCGCAAGAAAAGGGAGGTGATGAGAAGTGTCGCACAATATTGGAAGAGTCAAATATAGCTCTTACCGAAACCATTACAACCATAAATCACAAACCAACATCTATACTCAAACAACCGATAGAAGGTGAGCAAAAAGAACCTACAAAATCCGTAGAAGTAGAGAAACAGTCTTATGCTGTTCTTCCTGTGGACGAATCTACTACTGATTCCATGAAGGTTATGGAAAAACCAATGGCATCTACAAATACGGAAGATAAATACCCAAAACCAGAAAGTGTAATTGAGACAGCTAAAGCTATTGATTTCAAACCTATTGTAGCAAATACATGTGTAGAAAAACCTTTCAATGCCCCACTGGAAACTTTGAAGGATGTTGAAACTGCTGAAGATACCATTAGCACCACAACAACAGAGTCTTTATTGCCTGCCACCTCTCAAAACCAAAAAGTGGAAAAGATATCGAAAGTTAAAGATAATCAAGTTGGAAAAGTTAAGCAATCTGTTCAGCCTATTGAACAACTTCAGTTGACCACTAAAAACCAGGAACAAGTTTCAGATAATTTTGAGCACAACATCGACGAAATTGTAGAATCACTGCCAGCTCCAGCCACAATCCCCGCAACAACAATAACATCTTATGCGAATATCCTTAAACAAACTTCTGAGTTTATTGATCTGGAAAAGAAACATACCCACAAAAAACCTGAATATCTTAAAGTGTCCGAAGAGTCTGCAAACGTATCTGAAGTAACTGTACGAGAGGAACCAGCTGTGCAAAATGTTGAAAAATCCAGAAAAGAAAAACCTAAAAAGAAAGATAAAAGGAAAGAAGAAAAGCCTAAAACAAAATTGGAGCATGTTAATGAGAAGGATAGTATTAAATCGGAAACATTTGAGGTAAATAAAAAAGAAGTAGAAATTCTCACGCCAGCTGAAGATGACCATGATATGGAAATTAAAACAACAGTTACTGAATATCCTGCCTCGACAACAGTTTCCATGTCTTGGTCTTCCGTAGTGCAGCAACCTGCTGTTGCTCCAAAGCAGCTACAAGAAACTGACAACCATACTGAGCTACTCACACCAGACATTAGAGCTGTTGCTCCAAACCAGCTACAAGAAACTGGCAACCAAACTGAGCTACTTACACCTGACATTAAAGATCAGCAAAGTGAAATTTCGAAACCAGTTACTGAGTCTAAAAAGAAGAAAACCAAAAAAGAAAAGAAGGAAAAATCAAAAGTCGTTCAACAACCCAAAGTTGAAGCTGTGGCATACGAAACTCCAAAAATATATACAGAACCAGTGATAACTGAAAAGACTGAAGAGCTCAAAACGACGCGTTCTACTGTAGTCACTACTGAAACCACTTCAACAATGTCTTGGTCTTCAATTCTTCAACAAGCTCCCGAACCGCTACCCGAAGAACCAAAAACTCAAGGTGTGGCAATTCCAGATAAAAATGCAACGACCAAACAGCAGAAACAAGTCTTACCTAAAAAGACCACAGAACGCACTTTAATTGAGGATAATAAGCCTGAAGATGATAAACACAAAAAATCATCAAATAAGAAACAGCATAAAACCCATAAGCAGGAGGTTAAGGAGCCAATAGAGGCTATACCTGAACCAGAACCACTGCTAGATAATGATAAAGTATCAAATGCAAAAACCTTTATTGAGCATACACCTGAAAGTAGTTCGACCATGACTTGGTCTCATATACTGCAACAGGCTCCTACACCCCAGCAAGAAGACTTCCACACAACAAGGCCTGTAGCAGTTGTAAAGCCAAGCGAAGCCAAGGTATACGTTGAGGAAACCAAGCCGAGCAAAAAGCTAAATAAAAAGGAAAAGAAACAGCTTTCTAGAAAACATATTTCCGAGCAATTGGAAGAAAACAAACCACAGGATATTAAGGAAGCACCTTCTGTTGATAAACCAAAGAAGCAGCCTAAACTTCTTGAGTCGGATAAATCTCAAGAACCTTTAAAAGATAGCATTCAAGTTCCCAAACAAACTGGCTTAACGTGGTCTAATATTGTTAGTCAAACTGTAGTAGATATGCCAGCAAAACCAATAGTTGAGGTAACACACAGTAATGTACCGTCCACAACTGTTCTGTCTAAACAACCTTTAGAGCGAAAATTACCCCAAGAAAAGCCAAAACGCGAAATATCAAAGAACAAGTCAGCAGAGTTGATAGCGAAGGAACAAGCTAAGGAGATATCTGATATTGCTGAAGTTCTACTAGAGAAGCCATCTCATGATGACAACGTTGTCGAAAAGCCTTGGTCGGCTCTTGTAAGCGACGACGAATGGGAAGAAAACTTTTCAACTGGTCACGAGATATACGAAACTACGCAGACAATCGAATCCACCCAATTTTTGCCTCAAGAAAAGCCAGAAAATCGTGTGTTGGATGCCTCTGCCAAAACGTGGTCAGACATTTTAAAAGAGAATATGAGTCAAGCTTTTATAGATACAACTTCACCTAAAAATGTTGATACTAAGAAAAAGACGGCTGATTTTATTCAACAGGAAAAACAAAAACATGCAAACCGTTACGAAAAGTTGAAAAAGGAAAAGTTTATTGTGGAAGACGCGCCACAGTCCAATATTATTGCTGAGCAAGAAAAACCTTCCAAACACAAAAAGGAAAAGAAACCTAAGACCAAAAAGACTCAAGATATCGTTATCGTAGAAGAAAAATCAATTCCAGAAGCTGAAGTAGTAAAAGAACAGGAGAAATTTGTACAGCTGGAGACCACCAACGAAAATTATGATATCGACAATACGCTAAATTTGGACTATGCCGAAGAAAAGAAGTCTTGGGTTGATCTGCTTGACGAAGATGAAACTGAGTCATGTGATACAACAGAGGAAACCACTAACTTACAAGAGGATCAACAATATTCAGTACCTTTAGAGCCTCTTATTTCCTTAAATGAATATCCTATAGATAATACTAATGCTCTGGATTATGGCATTGATACTACTGAACAAGAAGAATCCCTAGATAAAACGAAACTAACAAAAGCAGTTGATACTTTCATTGAAGACATCATTGAAGAAATTGTTGAAACGACTAAAGATTATATTACTGAACCATCTCAAGATGTTATTTTTGTTGAGAACGTTGATGATGCGGCTAACGATGGTAATACCAAACACTTCACTGTTCCTTTGCAACCTTTTGCTGATGAGCAAATGCCAGATGTCTATGAAAGTAACAGTCCAGAAACTGTAGTCGCAACTACTACTGAAGTTGCCACTGAAATATTAGAACAATCTGATAGTAGTGTTGTTGATGAAACAAAACAATTTGAAGAAATGTTCGAAATTGATGTAAGAAAATTGTCGGACGAACATGATATAAAAGTGGAGCAAAAGGAAACTTACTTAGAATCCGAAGATAAAGTTGATGACAGTAAAATATTTAGTACAATTAGTATTCAAAGTGTTGTAGAACCTCAAAAAGAATTAAGTCAGCACTTTGTGATCGAAACAGATTTGAAGGTTATCGAAGAGCCGAAAACGGAACCCGAACCCCTGGAAGAAGATAAGAAGGCTTTCGGTGAAACTCCATACCTGAGATCATGGTCCGCTGCAGCAGCAGAAGTTGAACAGCAATATTACGCAGGAAAGAAGGAAAAACCTATGTCTGAACAATCAAAGCAAGTAATTGAAATTGTTTTCCAAACCATCCAAGAAATGTCCGACAAAACTTTATCTGCCCATCAATTGCCAAAAGAAATAGCCCTAAAAGATGAAAAAGAAATAATTCCTTCCAAACAATCTGATGAATTTGAAGAGCCGAAAGAATCTGTGGAAATTTTATTATCTAGTAAAAAACAAAACGAAGAAATCACAATAATCACAAGCGAGCAAACAACTGAAACTGTTTTGCAAAACAAGCAGGAACATAAGATTTCAGAAGATGTTTCCCAACTTCATAAGAAAAAAGAAGAGAAACCAACGAAGGGTAAAATGGTGACAGAAGCAAAGCCCTCGATTTCTACCGAAATTATCGTACAAGATTCTAAGCAGCTTGATGATAAACCCTTGCCAACAGAACCAGCATCCACAGAAACAGTTTTTACTACACCTTCACATGTTTTAACAAAAGAGAGTTCAAAACCAGAGCAAGAAATCCAGGACGACATTAAAACTCAAACTACGGACTTCATACAATCCGAATTGCAGCAACCAATATCCGTGGCCGATTCTGAATACACGAGTGTAGAACTGCTGCATTCTGTTGAAAAGCTTGGCGATGAAATATCTTTTGAAAATAAAAATATCGTTGTTGCACAAAATATGCCAGAATCTGTGCTTCCATTGAGTGAAGATAGACCAATTTCCGAAGAGGAGAAGGGGAATAAACTCAAAATAGAAAATCCACTAAAAGAGGACAAATATTCTGAAGAACAACAAATGCAAACATTAGAAGTGGTTCCACCGCAACCTAATGTTTCATTAAAAGATCAATCCGAAACTTCACTAACAACAACTAAAACAACGATGTCTTGGTCCACTGTGATAAAAGAGGATATAACTTCAAAACAACAACCAAAATCGGACATCAAACAACAAGTGAGCGATTTTATTAAATCTGAAACACAACAATCGCAACCTCAGACTATAAAGGCCGTAGAAACTGCAAAGCTCAAGGAACCTGAAATCGGCGGACATATCATACAAGCGCAAGCTGCTGAAACTGCTATAACAGAAATGGAGCACTGCGAACCTGCTGAAGGCACTTTAAGTGCACAGAAACTGGCTATTGAAATGCGGGAAGAAACTCAACCGCTTAAAAAGAAAAAGGAAAAGAAATCTAAAAAAGAGAAACATTCCAAGGAAAAAGACGCAGCTCCTGAAAAAGAAATTATTGACATGAAACCCAAACTTTTAGCTGACGATCAGGCACCTATAACAACAACGACAACAATAAAAACACATTTTATCACATCATTTGCTGATATGTTGAAGGAATCGTTGTCTTCCGAAGAACATCCAAATAATACCAGTAAATGTCAAACGACTGAACAAATTAAAGAGGCTGAATTTCCGAAAGTACCGGTACCAGGCGAATGCGCCCCTACAAAAGTTAAAGAACAGCAGGAAGCCCTTGATATAACCACAGGCGATCACAGTCTGAATCTTAAAGAGGAACTTGTAGCTTCAATTCCCGAAAATGTAAGTGAAGAAGTTATCGTTACCGTACCAGATAAAAATCAGCAATTAAACAAAAAGAAAGAAAAGAAATCGAAAAAGAAGAACCAAAACCAACCAATTGCTGTTGAGACTTCTTCTGACAAAGACGCTGAACAAAATGCTCAAACAAATGAAGAGACACTTGTACCTAAACAAACTGTTGTGGATCAAATAACAACTACAACTATTTCGACAACACATGTGGCTTTATCTTGGGCTGAAATGCTGAAGGAGAACTTAAGCTCACCACAAGTGCCAAAAGATAATATTAAGCACCAGACCGAAAGTTTTATCAACACCGAAACACAAGACATGCAAAGCGAAGACTTTAAACCTTCAGCGGTTGACGTTTTACCTGCACCCGAAGAGACTTCAGACAAGGAACAACTAGATGTTGAAAATGTAATTAAAGAATTACCGCAAGCAACAGCGGAAACTATAACGCAAACTGTCTATACTAAGATGGTTGTAACAGATGAAAGCGGCCAACTTCCAATTAGAAGGGAAATCAATGAATCTATGCAGGAAGAACCAGAGGAATCTTTAGACTCTATTATGTTGGAAGACTCCAAAAACCAAATAATAGATCTTTCAACCCAAGATATTCCAAACACTTCAATAACCGTTTTAGATGATAATAAACCTCATAAAAAGAAGAAAGAAAAGAAACATAAGAAAGAAAAGCCTTCCTTTGAAGACGGAACCTCTGAAGACAAATCAGAAGAGAAAGAAAAGAAACATAAGAAAGAAAAGCCTTCCTTTGAAGACCGTACCTCTGAAGACAAATCAGAAGAGAAATCTCAGACATCTGTTCACGACAAACTACAACATACATCAACATTAAGTGATATGACTACGTCCTGGGCTGCCATGTTAAAGGATGGGCTAAGTACAGAGCAAGTTCCGAAGCTTGACGTCAAGCATAAAACAAGTGATTTCATATTAATTGAAACTCAGCAATCCCATAAAAACTTACCGGATGAAACTAAACAAAAATCTACCGATAGTGTTGCAAAATCAACAACAGGAATAGAACAAGTTCTATCTGCTGAAAAAGAAGAACCGGTACAGAAGGAAGATGATCAGCATCAAATCGTAGAATTTAGATTACAAGAGGGCATTCCTGCAGACGTTGAAGAAGTACCACAGTTCAGCGAATCTGAAGAGGTCATCTACACTGAACCAATAGCTGGTGATGTAAAACAACCAGAAACAAAGTACAACAAGAAATCGAAAAAACCAAAAGTCAAACAGCCCAAACCAACATTGGACACAGAAGGCGAATTTATTGCTCCTACTAAAGCGACTGTATCTGAACGAATACCAACTGACCCACCTCGGTCTGTCTGGTCTTTGTCAGAAACTTATGCAGAAGTGGTTAGAAAATCAGGATTAGCAAACGAAAGCAAAGTTTATTACACCAACCAATCCAGACAGGAGCCTTCCTCGCTTAATGAAGAAGCTCCTGAAACGATCGATTTTGTCGAAAACCTTGAAACAACTGAAGAATTCAATAGTCCCCAAGAACCGAAAGAGCAAGAACTTCATGAAGAATCTACTGAAATGGTTTCAGCTATTGAAAGAATTGTTACCGAACTCAAAGACGGCGAATGGACAACTTCAGAGGAACCTGCTTCTATGAGTTGGCATGATATGGTAGACTCTGACAATGAGCAACCTATATCATTACAAGAAAGTTCGCCTTGGTCATCAGTAACGCAAAAGATTTCAACAGATAAACCAGCTGATGTTTCTACTGCAACAACTGAAACAATGAATACCGCAGTTAGTACAAGACCTTCACGTAAAGTACAACGTCCAGCTATTTATGTAACAGAAGTTTCTCAGGAGGAACAAGCTGTCTTGCCACAGTCTAGCGAATGGCAGACAGTAAGATCTCGTTCAAACTCACGACGTAATAGATCGCGTTCTAACCAATCACGAAAATCTAAGAGAAATGTGTCTGAAAACAAAACAGAAATAGTAACTAAAAAAACAACCGAAAAAGCATCGGCTATTGTTCAGCCCAAACAGCTGCCAACCAAACAAACGGTAGAAGAAGATGCTCAGAAAATAGCAGTAGAAACTCCTGCTCCCGCAATTCAGCCAGGTCTCTCTTGGGCTGCCATAGCAGCGCAGAATGTTCCACAACCAGAACAAAAAATTCGTGTTATTACGAAAGCAGAACCAGTTCAAACTACTACAAAGGAGGAAGATATTTCTCCAGTACACGAAAAGTCTTTAATAACTGTTAAAATTGATCCCGAAAGAAAGGAAAAGAAGCCAAAACAAAAATCGAAGAAAAAAACTGAACATAGTGTTTCGCCTGGCAGAAGGATCTTAATAAAAGACATACAACAAACTACAACTCCTACTGAAATTAAAACTGAAATCGGATTAGATACCGATAATACCAAATTTGCAGAAGAGAAGGGAAAATCTGAAGATGTAGTTGCAGTAGCGGAAACCGTTACTAATGTTACTGATACAGTTGTAGATGAAAAACAACTTTTTGTTGTAACCAAGCCCACGGATAAGACTTTAGTTGCCAGTGCTTCGTTAACAACACAATTTTTGGAAAATGAAAAACATCATCAAGAAGATAGTGGCTTCATAGCGCAAACATCTTACTGGTCGGCTACATTAAAACGCGAACATATGCCTAAAACTATCGAAAATATCGTAATTCCTAATCCTGAACAACCGCTTGACGAAGTTTGCATTAAATCTCCTACACAGACACCGAAATCTTGGGCCGCCCTTGTTAAAACGGAAGAAACAGTTTTTGATGAACCTAAATTCATAAAACCAGAGGAAAAAGTTTCTGAAACAGAATATGTTGAAGAAGTTGATGTAAAAAAATCTATTACAAAAGAAAATCAACCTGAAAAAACAATGGTGGCGGTTAAACCTCTCACTGAGCTTAATTTGCAGACTATAGAAAGTTTTGTTTCCGAAAGAACTGCCATTAGCGTCGATGAAGAAGAAGATGTGAAAGCAACTGTACCTGTGAAAACTACATCAGAAACCTTTGTTTCTGAAAGTACCATTAGCTTTGATAAAGAAGATGTTTTGAAAGCAATTGTACCTGTGGAAGCCACACCAGAAACGTTCGTTTCTGAAAGTAGCATTAGCGTCGAAAAAGAAGATATTTTGGAAGCAACTGTACCTGCGGAGATTGCACCAGAAGCCATTGTTACTGAAAGTATTAGCGTTGAGAAAGAAGATATTTTGGAAGTAACTGTATCTGGAGAACCAACATCAGTATCCACTGTTTCAGAAACACAGCCTGCTCAGGAGAGTGAAAAAGAAATGCTTAGTTTGGAAGAAACTTTGGAATCAATACCAGTATCGAGTGTTTCCGAATCACAGCCTGCTCAGGAGGTTGAAAAAGAAGTGCTTAGTTTGGAAGAAACTGTCGAACCAACACCAGTTTCTAGTCCTGTAGAAATACAGCCTGCTGCGGAAGTAGGAACAGAAACGCTTAATTTGGATGAAGCTGTGGAATCAACACGAGTATCCACTGTTTTAGAAACAATTGAAAAAGAAATGCTTAGTTTGGAAGAAACTGTCCAAGCAACACCAGTATCCACTGTTCTAGACAGGCAGCCTGTTGAAGAGGTTGAAAAAGAAATGCTTAGTTTGAAAGAAACTATGGAACCAACACCAGTACCCAGTGTTTCAGAACAGCTGCCTGCTCAGGAGGTTGAACAAGAAATGCTTAGTTTGGTAGAAATTGTCGACCCAACACCAGTATCCACTGGTGCAGAAACACAACCTGCCGAGGAGGTTGAAAACGAAATTCTTAGCTTAGAAGAAACTGTATCTTTTGAACCCCAGACAGTTGAGTTGGCAAAAGATGTAGAAACTTTGCCACTCATTGGCGAAATTAGAAAAATTGCAGAAGAAGAGCCAAACCAAAACACAGAGTCATTTATAGAAACTGTGGAACCAACAAAAGAATTTACTAAAGAAATAATAACGAGTGAGGCGGAAATCATTTTAAAACAGGAAGATGAATTTCTTTCACAGACTTCTTATTGGTCGGCCACATTGAAGCCTGATCAGAAAGATAAGCCTCTAGATGTAATTATTCCAACCCAAGAACAAGAAGCTGAAAACGAAGTTCCTGTTGAATCTCCAACTGAAACACCAACTTCGTGGTCTGCTCTTATAAAAACAGATGAAACTGTATTTATAACACAACTTCAGTCATCTGAGGAGCCCACCAATAAGAATCAACCAGTTTCTTGGTCTTCTGTAGTGGTTAGCAAACTGACAGACTTCCAGGATCCTAAACCGCAATATGATGAATCGCCGGACTCAAAAGATAATCAAACATATGTTACAACAACCGTTACAACTCATAAAGATATACCAAGTGAACCAATAGCTGCAGAAATCGCACCGACGGCTACCAAGTCTACAGAACTTTTAGCCGATAGAAGTGAAGATACAACTTCTTACGTCACGACAACTGTTACCAGCCATATACATAAATCAGAGGACATCCCTCAGCAGCAATCATCGTATGTTTCTACCGTTGTTACCACTCACACCGATCCTTTTGTGGTACCTGAAGTAACACATGTAGAGGATGAATGGGTAGTAGTGAATGATGCAGATGTAAACGAACTACAGCAGGAAGAATTAAAACATAATCTATACCAAGAGGTAAATAAGTATTGGACCCTGAAATATGAAGCTTACGAAAATGCTTTTAAATTACAAGAGGTAATAGACAATAAAATTAGTTCTGAAGCTGGTGAACAGCATGATATTCAAGAAATCAAAGATGAGAATATACAACTAGTGCCTTCTGCTTGTATTTTAATTAAAAATACCACTGAAGCTCCAGACGCTTTTGAAGAGGTTGCTGAAAACAAATTATTCCTCAATCTATATGCCGATAATTTTGCCAAAATTGTTACTTATTATCAAATTGCTAGGAGACATGATTTCTATTTGACATTGTTAGCACAGCCTCCTAAAACAGATGCTTCTGCTACCATTAAGACTCAAGAACCACTTATAACCTCTGATATTGTATGTAAGACTGATAAAGAGCCTTTAAGCTTAGTTGAAGTTGACAATAGCAGGAATGTAGTAGATAACTTACGAAACAATTTATACTTAGATAGTTGGCCTTCTAATGACATTAAATCTCAAGAGAGTGCTACGATGGTTAGGTATTCTGCTGAAGAAGCTTCAGAAGAGCAGATAGGCAATAAGGATAGTTTGAAGGACATTGAAAAGAAACCGACTGAACTAAATGACAGTGATAGTGATGAAGACGACGATGATGATGATGACGACGGCGGCGCAAACCGTACAGACCTACCAGAATCACATAAGCCCAAAGACGATGACGATCATGAAGGTGGTCCCGGTAGTGATAGTAGTGGTCATGTAACGCCCACACCTGAGCATGATATGAACAAAGCATCTTTCCGCTCTTGTTCTACACAATATATGTCGGCAGATTTGCCGGGCGGTATCGCCCATTGGCGAGACCAGAGCTCTTATTTAGCTTTAGAAGGTGAGGAAGTAAAACATTTGGCCTTAGATACACAAAAAGAACTAGAAACTACTGCTACAGCTTCAGTAAATATTCCGAAAACAGACATGAAACTGTCGAAAATTGAACCTGGTGAAATCCCATCCCAATCCCTTACCCCCTCCCAAACCGCTCAACCCAACAGCTCATCCAATCAAAATGTAAGTCTTGCTTGTAAACTAACACCATTAGCTAAAGCTACTACTACTACTTTAATAAATGCTGCGGCAAAGACAACAACGGCGGTCCATACAGCAGCAGCAACTGCAGCATCTGTATTGCCTGCAGTTGTGGGCACTTTAGCTCCTGCCGTTGTAAGTGCGGTTAGCACTAAAACAGCAGCTAAAACAAAAGAGGAAGCAACTCCAACGGAAGCAGAAACAGTAGAGTTAACACCAACAACAAGCACAGTTACAACCACATCTACAGTCACAGCTACGACTGAAAAACAACAAACAGCATTAGCTGAATCTGTGTTAGAACAAATTACGGAACCAACGCCCTCTATGACGGGCCCACAAACTAAAACCACTACTACAACTACAACCGTTACCGATGAAGTTTATAGGCCTGAATTTATAGCCACACCTCCTGCGGCCAATGTCATTAGACGTACCACAACAACGACAACTGTGACAACAACAACACTTACCGGCTCGGGCGTCGAACTCGGCCGCCAACAGCAGCAACAACAGGCGAAGGTGATAATAACGTTGAGCATACGTTTCTTGCTAATTTTAATAACAACCGCTTTTCTTTGTGGTTTTGGTCTATGTTTCTGGCTTTTCAATCATTTTAACTGGTGTGAATAATTTAATTTGGACACCGTTAAAACATTCTTTTTTTTTATTTATTAAAAAAAACAAATGCATTAGTTGTTTTTCCAAATTCATTGCTGTTAATTTCCACTAATAAAATTTTAATCTCTAACCAATAACAAAGAAAAGTTTGAGAAAGGCTTTTAAAATTAAGAAACTATTTTTTCTCATTAAATTTATAAATATTTTAGGCTATTAAGATATATTGTATATCGGGCCAGGAACTATAACTTAAATGTTTCTGAAAAAGAGACATGACATAAAAAAAACTTACAGCTAGTTGGCCAATATCGAAAGAATAAGTTCATTCGCATACTAGGCAAAAGAAAATCATTTGGGTTCGTCTAACTTAGTTTTATACAAACGTTGTGTCGAAATTCAATTAAAGTAAATATTGAAGTACAAACGAATGAAAATAATGAGATAGATGAAACCAAATTGTTTCGAATGTCATTGACTACTTTTCTTTCGAATACATTGCCTTTCGATATTGGAAAAATATGCATGTTAATAAGACTAGCAGACGGCTGTAAGAGTTGTAGATTAAGGCCAAGAGTATTTTTACAGCTTTAATACTTTTAATTTTCAATCTGAATCACATTTAAGGCAGGCGGAAGTTTAATTCGAATGTGCAATATTTAGATGAAACTGATGTGCTGGGAAAAACTTTAGCAGCTTTTTGCCAAAGGACCAGCGGCCTGTGCAATATTGCCATTGTTGGCAAGAGAAATTTATAAAAAGTTGACTGATTACAATTTTCATTACAGAAAGATTTTAGTTATTTCTCGAAGAGAGAAAAAATAATTTCGCTTGAAACGTTAATTTCTTGAACCCGTATTACGATCATCTATCTCCCTTATTCCAAGAGTGGTCATCGTAAGGTAACATTAATTTGACGTAAAAACCCTAGAGGCGCGTCAACAAATATTTTGGCATTTTACTTTTTGCCAACAACGATTGAATATTCTCGACAGCTTCTATCTATCGCTTAAGTCTAAGAAATATCAAAGGCCTATCAATGAATACATAACTGCTGTCGAAGACAAATGTATATTCGAGTGTTGCGACGACGATGACGCCTCTTGGTATATAGGGAATTGTCACCTGTACACACATTCTCGACAACAATTGAGCGCTGCCCCGAATCTCTCTATTTATTTTTTTGTCTTAGATCTGTAAAACGTCAAATGTTTATTAAGATTAGACAGGAAAGCACGTGCGATAGTTACGTTTATCTGGTAAGACAAGATATTTAGATTTTCTGGGAGAAAAATATTACGAAATTCTCTCCTGATTTAAGAAAAGGGAACAAAAGTGTGTCGTAAGTACTTTTCACCTTTACACTTGTGGGTTCAGTAAAATCAAAGTATAACATAAAAGCATAAATAGTACCAAAAACTACATACAATATTCTCAATTTATTATAATAACTTATAAGTTTGTGAATTTTGTACCACCTTGTGCATATACTCAAAGAGCTGACAATGCACATTCAAAAATACAACTCTGGTGTGATGAGAGAATACAATGTTTTCTAATATGGTTTAGAAAATTATGATTTTTTGGCGCTTCAGTTTTCTCTCTCACTAACTACATTTTGCTTTTTCACAAAAAGATGTACCTTACCATACACAAATATTTGGCAGATCTACATAAATACTAGTATTACCATGTAAACGTGCTCTTAGCAGCCTTGAATATTAAGGCAAGAATTTGTAGATGTGACAACGAAAACGGTTCTAGGAATATTTTAGCATTTTATGTTGCCCAATATTCGAAACTAACTTCCGTCCTAATGTGTGTTTTTGTTAAATGTAAACAAAACTTTTAATTTCTTAAATTTACATGCGGCAAAAAACACTTTTTTATGTTTAGCTCTCGTATTTATATGAAAATTTATATTTAACAAAAACAGAAAAATGATAATCATTATATAAAATACATTCGTAAGTCTTCCTTTCAGCCTTTCTGTGATTTTTCTATTGTTGTTTTCCATTTTTGTGAATGTATGTTTGTTAACATTATAAAAAAAGTTTATTATAAACTAACGTATGTATTCCTTTTATATATAATATATTTTATTTTTTTTTATAATAATGACTTTATAGCATTCAAAACATATTTATAAATATTGTTATTTTTTCATTCAAAAGCATTTTTGCACTTTTTATTAATTTTTTTTTTTAATTTAATTATATTTTTAATTTGAAATTTTTTAATAACCCGTTTTATTTTGTTCCTTAAAATGGTATTGTGTCCTTAGTTTAGTATTTAATTTTAAATGTAGTCTACTTTTTACCAAATATTTATAAATAAAAACTAACAAAATTTAAACAAACGAAGTTTAAAAGTTAATTTAACACCCTCGTTCAATATTTTAAGCAAGAAAGCATGTTTAACCATTTTCCAGTGAAAAATATTCAGTTGAAAGTTTTACAAAATCTGCTGCGACTGCTTCGAATGGCAAGGAAGTCAAGTATTTTATTGCTATGAAAAAAAAATCTTATACTCGAGAGAATAGTCAATAGAAAAAAAGAGAATGAATATTTGAGTACGAAATTAATGTGCAGTTTGAGCGAAACATCTAGGAAGTCTAATATGAAAAGCTTTAAATGTTTTGAGTTCATTTTTCATTCGTGCTCTACACATAAGTAAAAAATTTGTTTCTTAAGTTTTGGTTATTAATACTTGTCTGTTAAGTGGAAGAAATATCAGGGTTTTCACAGGGTTTTATCCCATTAATTCTAACTTTATGAATGCTTATTTAAAGTTTCTCGGAAAGACATGTTGCAACACCGCATTTACCACTAGTGTGTACCCAGGACTTTGTCTGCGGAGATCAATTATTCTCAGTAGCCTGTTTCAATATGATACCAAAACTAAAATAAAAATTTTGCCTTCCCTACAACTTTTGTTTTAAAAATTTTTACATTCTGAATCTTTTTTGCAGTAAAGGGTAGTAGCGCGCTGTTAGAGCATCTTTTATGATCAACCGGAAGTTCCAGCCAAAAACACGCCAGTTAATATTTAAAAATTCATTGAGAGTTGTTTTCAAAAGAAAGCTTTTTATAGGTTCAAAAATGACGCTCCAAAAAATTTTAATGGGACTAAACTACAAACACAAAATTTCAAACAATATAAGAATTTTGAAAATCGTTTCATAAATGGCTAAGTTATTTGAAAATATATTTTTTGGAGGGCCACTTTATCTGTAAAATTTCCAGGGGATTAACAACCCCTTTCAAAAGAAAAAAGAATTTGAAAAATCGATTCATAAAAAGCGGAGTTATTTAAAAATTTATTTTTTGGCTGGATATTTTGCTCCTTTTTCCCCCGTTTGATGTAATTTTGAAAATAAAAACTATTCTATGTTTTTTTCTGGTCTTCAGAATACCTGTTTACCTCATTTCAATTAAGTTGGCCTAGGGATTTAGTCGTGAAAAGGTAACAGACAGAGAATTACTGCCACATCCCTTCCCGGCACTACACTAATTCATAGTTTTCGTCACCTAGTCATACCAAGCCGGTAAAATCTTTTATATATTTTTATATATTTCACTTGCAGTTACACGAATAAAATTGTACATATATGTATATGTAAAGCTTGAGCTGAGTAGGAATATAGAAAATCTTGTGCTGTGCTTTTTTAAGTTGGTGATGCAACTCTTGAAATTATTCAATCATAATTTTTGTTTTCTTTCCGGTTGAACTTTTATTCGCAAGTTAAAATCAGAATTCTAAAAAAAAAAAAAAACATATATAAAGGGCAGTAAGTTCTTACGGAAATTCAGGTTACCGTAAGAACAGTGTGTAAAAAAAGTTAAGGAATTTCAGATTGGTAAATACCTTTCCGCATACCGATACAGAGTTCTAAAAGAAAAGTAAGAGGAATTTTTGCTATTTGTTTATTATTATAGGTACGTCGAAAGTAAAAGTGCAGACTTTTTTCCGTTAACTGAAACAAAAATTAATGTTCTTACATTTATTTGCCTAAGGAATTGTTGACAGTTGACTGTTATTATTAATAAAATAGATTTAAAAAATATATCATAAATTGACAGGATAGTAATTTTTTGATTACAAACAACCTTTTCTACACCAATCTACACGATTATTTTGCCATGTATCCAAACGTAAGTTTCCGTGATAACTCTGTAGCGGCCTTAAAACCCAATAAAACGAATATAAAATATGCTCGAACAAAAAAAGTTGCGTAAACTTTACTTAATATGGCGCCAAGAGTATTTTCTAGAGAATTCATATAGTTTTGATTACATTTTCCTTTTTTTAAGACAACATTTAACTTTAAATATGGAAAAAATTACGTTCAGTCATCAAACTGACGAAATAAGTTAGTAAACACATGATGGATGCATTTCATTGCATAAATCTCAGCTACTTGTGAGATTTTAAATATTTCTGATACGCAATGTTATTGCTAGTTTTTTGCATACATGCAGAATTAATGAGAGCAATGGGATTGTTTTTCTTCCTCTCTAGAAAAAAAAACAACACAAGTCAGGACTACTAATGAGGGCAATTTGTAAATGAAAAACAAAAATAATAAAATAAAAAAAGAGATATAAACGGGAGAAATATGAGGGAGTTATTATGAAAAAAATTACGTTCAGTCATCAAACTGACGAAAGAAGTTAGTAAACACATGCCGGATGCATTTCATTTCATAAATCTCAGCTAATTGTGAGGTTTTAAATATTTCTCATACGCATTGTTATTGCTAGTTTTTTGCATACATGCAGAATTAATGAGAGTAACGGAATTGTTTTTCTTCCTCTCAAGAAAAAAACAACACAAGTCAGGACTTTTACTGCTAATGAGGGCAATTTGTAAACGAAAAAAATAATAAGAAAAAAATAAAATAAAAAAGAGATATAAACGAGAGAAATATGAGCGAGTTAATGCTTACATGACTACAAACACCATTTTATGCCTCTATTAATTTACAAGGAATAGTGGAATAGACAACAGCTTTTTCTTAAAAAAAAACTGAAAGATGTCTGCACTTGTGGAAAAACATAACGATTTTTTTTTTGCTTTGGTTAATTTAGTGTGTTAGTCGGAGTAAGTCAATCAAGAGCTTTTAATACAATACTCGTACAATTTTCTCATTTGTGAAATATGAAGTATCATTTTAAAATAATTTCCGCAATACTTTCTGTTACAACTTCACAGAAAAAAATTTTTTTCGTGTTCAATAACGAAATTCGTTTAAATTATTTGAATGACGACATGTAAAAGAATTCGTGGATTCAAACAAAAGTTTAGTAAAAATAATTATTGATCGAAAACAACTATTTTTGTTTAAACTTTAAACGATATCCAAATTTATTTTTGATATATATGTATTTATATGCATACAAATTATTTTTTCAGACAAAAGTTTTGCTGATTTTATTTTTACTATAATTTTTTCTGTGTTTGTTCGTCTTTACGAGTCGTTATTAAAGAAAAGCACAGACTTTACAAATGTTTATGATTTTTTCACTAATTTTTAAATTGGCTTCGATTTATTTTATAGCTAAAATTTTAAAAACGAACATGGATTTCAATATGAAAAGTTGGTATTAAAATGTTAATATCTTTACTGTCCGCCCACATTAGACAGGAATTGTTGTTAAGACTTGCTGTTAAAATACATTAAAAAAAATGATTTTGAAATGAACATAGTAATTTTTTACGCTGTTTTCATGATTGGGTTCAAGAAAACTATTTGTATGGCAAAATTTATAAGCTTCTGCAGTACAGATTTCATATATTTGCAATTGCAAATATAATAGTCCTACTCACAATCTTGTGCAAACGGCCTTGCATCATTGCATTTCCAAAATAGTGGAGTATATTTTTAAATTACACTAAAAAATACACCTAAAAATTTCACCTTTGCAATTGCAGAAATATGCAATCTCAAATGCACAAGATTTTGAATCGAACTAATATATTTGGCTGTATTTTGTTATCGTAAAATAAACATATAATCCACTATTTTGCAAATGTCATAATGCAAAGCTATTTACACACTAGCTTGATTCATAATCTAGTGCATTTGAGGTTGTTTGTTTCTACAATTTCAAAAGTGACATTTTTGGATGTATTTATTAGTGTAAAATAAAAAATACTTCACTATTTTGCAAGTGCAATGATGCAAGGCCATTTGCACAAGATTGTGCGTAGGGCCAATATAGTTAATTTTAAGCTATTATTTGAGCTTCGTTTTGTAATTTCTTTTCTTTTTATTTCGTACAATATTGTATCGTACATAGCAGTATAATTGCAATCATCAATATACACTTGAAGAAAAAATATTGTTGATGAACAGAAATATTTAACTTTTGTTTCAAGTTGGTGAAAAGTTAACGCTTTGTTTTGTAGAAACTATAATTAGTTCATCTTGGAATTTGAGTTACTCGGCTATAATTTCGTATGAACTTAAATTTTGAAATCTTAAAAGTTGTCTCAAAATCTACACGAATATTAAAATCTGAGATCAAGGGTTGCAAGAATGTATTTTTTTTTGCATATTATTTGCACATTTATTATAAATACCCCGTTTTCTGTGGGTTTTCCACTATTTGTATAATTACTTTAGTTTCGATTTTTTTACACTTTGAAGTGGTTTCGTAGTAAAGGGCAGAGAGAGCGCGTACAATAACATGGCATTAAACATTGTTAAAAAATTCATATTAATGGTTTTAATATCTTATTAACTACTACATATTATTTAATACTATTTTTCATTAAATAAATATCTTTCTACTCAGCTCGTAGCTCCTGTTGAAGTAACAAGTTTATACGGTTTTGTAGTTGGATGTCTAAAATTCTGAGCTACCTTATTTTAAATAAGATGTCTGGCCTACAATACTCCTCATAGTTTACAGAAGTTTTATGCCTTACCTATGGTTTAGATTTCAACTTCAGTTTAAGATATTATATCTAAAGCTAAATATTTGAGGCATCTAAAAGTAATTTCTAGCAAGTATAAACTTCAGCTAGGCGGCAAGCAGTGCAACTGAAGTTCAATGCAACGTCTATGCAACGTTTTTTTTATCATTGAAAATATGCGTTTTTAACAGTTTTCAAATTTCCTGATCCAGTTCTCTTGGTATTGAACTGATAAGAAATTATATTAGTTTTTCGTAAATTTTGTATGTTTATCATACCCGAATATGTGATTCTAAATCGATGTTGTTAATTATTTTGAGAAGTTTTATAAATAAAGTTTCAATAAAACTCCAACATTTTTACACAAACTTTTTAAGGGTGATAAATGCCTGCCCAAAAGGCATCACATCATTAATTACTCCGTTAATTAAAATATAATTTTAGATAAAATATATTTCTTTTTTACTTAATACTTGACATCCGGCTATAGATTTTCTGAATACTTTCCAAACTCATTTGTTTAAGTCAACGGCAGGTATGTAAAATTTTTCAACTGAATTTTTCGTTTTTATGATTTTAGAAACAGAAAAATATAAAAAAGAAAGCACAAGATACACAAACACACACAAAGCAAACCAACACTTACACAACATCACCGTACCGGCTGTAGCACTTTTGATTTAAACATTTTAAGATTGCTCTTGTTTGGTAAACAATATTAAGGGGGCTCAACTTGCGTAGCAAACTGTAATCTCAAGCAAGAGATTTTTGGAGGAAATTTTTTTCAAGAGAATTTGAATTGGCTTTGTATAAAAAAATAACATGGAATTATTTTCATATATAAATAATTCAAACGTTCGTGAAGACATTTCTTAAGGAAGCCGATTTATTAACAATCAGTGTGGGCATAAATTAAGTTTCGATTTTTTTTTAGGAAAAATAATTTTTGGGTTGGCCTTGAGAATATATGTATGTTTTCAACATTCTGTGATAAACAATTCTTTAGTTATGTATGTGATAACATTTTCTACAATCAGATATGCTATTATCTTTTAAAAATGAAATTTCCCAAGTAAATCGGTTTTCATTACGAAAGATAATCGCTCCAAAAATTTTACACAAAATCTTGTCTTTTTTTAATTTTCTATCTTCGTTTGAAAACGACTTATAATAAGAGAAAAGTAATGTAATGAACAATTTTCTTTCATTTTCAAAACATTCATTAAAAATCAATCTCTTAAAAAAGAGATGTCTAAAAGTAATTAGTTTTCAAAAATTTCTCTACAAAATATTTACAAGATCTGTCGTTTTTCCTTTTAATAATGAGATATCTGAAAACAAATGCTTTTCATTAGAAAAAACTATAGATCAAAAATTGTCCACAAAATTTATCGTTTTGCATTCGTCACCTTCGTTTGAAAATAATTTACAAAAAAAGAAAAATGTTGAGGATGAACAATTTTCTTTCGTTTTATAAATCACCAAACCAAAAATTTATCGTTTTCCATCACATCTTTTAAAAAAGAAAGAGATTTATAATAAAAATAATCAGTTTTCATTTAAAAATGCAAAATCACAAACTTTTCCTCAAAATATTTCAAAAATCTATCGTTTTCATTATATCTTTTAAAAATAAGATTTCTAAAAACAATCAACTTTCATTAAAATTGCTTTTCAATCAAAAAATTTTCAGAAAATCGATCGATTTCCATTCTCCACCTTCGTTTGAAAATAATTTATAAAAAAAAGAAAAATATTGATAATGAACAATTTTCTTTTGTTTTGTAAATCACCAAACCAAACATTTATCTTTTTCCAACACATCTTCCGTTTTCATTAAAAAAGGAAAAAATCAAAAACTTTTCCACAAAATATTTCAAAAATCTATCGTTTTCATTATATCTTGTAAAATTAAGATTTCTAAAAACAATCAGCTTTCATTAAAATAGCCTTTCTATCAAACATTTTTTTTCAAAATCGATCGATTTCAATACTCCACCTTCGTTGGAAACTATTTATAAAAAAGCCAAATGAACAATTTTCTTTCGTTTTGTAAATCACAAGCCAAAAATGTATCGTTTTTATTGCAAAAAAATTACCACAAAAATTTACCAAAATCGATCGTTTTCATCATATCTTTTAAAAATAATATTTTTGAAAACAATCTTTTTTCATTACAAAAGTTTATAAATGAGAAAATTGTGCATAAAAGCGATCGTTTTCTTCCGTTTGAAAACTATTTATAAAAAAGCAAAATGTTGTGATCAAAAATTTTCTTTCGTTTTGTAAATCATTAATTCAAAATCGATCGTTTTCCATCACATCAAAAGAGATTTCTAAGAGTAATCAGATTTTATTGCAAAAGAAAAAATCTATAATTTTCCATCATATCTCTTAAAAGTTAGATGTTTATAGGCAATCGGTGTTCATTACAAAAGATAATCAACCAAAGAATTTAACAAAAATATCGATTTTTTTTTATTTTTCACCTTCGTTTATAAACGATTTATAAATAAAAAATATGATGAGAACAACTCTATTATCAAATTTGTATTGTTATCTATTACATCTTTTAAAAACGAAATTTCTAAAAACGATCGCTTTGCATTGGAAAACATAAACATAAAAAAATTGTGCACTAAATCGATCGTCCCCTCGTTCTGAAAATGAACACTTTTTATTTCGGAAACTTTTTTGTCGTCGAATTTGATATGTATATATTTTTTTAAGAAAATTCTTTGGAATAATTTCTCAATTTTTTCTTTTATTATTTCATTGTATGGAAATGAATCCACTTGTGAAAGAATGGTTTTGATACAGAGTTTTCATATCTTCATGCTCTTTTTGTCTGCTGGACTAGCAGTTAAGGCTCAAATTGAAAATGTATTACAGAGAGTTGTCCAAGAACTTGAGAAAAGCTTTTAGGGGAAGCTAAATAAATTTCAAGATTCTTGTAAAAAAAATCTGGTACAATGTATTTTAGGAAAGTTTTGTTAGCAAAATAAGAAAGAAACTTGTTTTTATTAAAATATATTTGTTTAAAACTCTACTAGAAATAATGCACCGCCCTAATTCTCTTCAAAACATGCAAGATCGTGTTGCAACGTGTTTAACAGTGCAAACTAAATTTGATTTTTTTTTTTCAATTTATTTCATATAAATAAGCAGCAAACAAATTTCGGAAGAGTTCATTAACTTTTTCATATCTCGTGGCGATTGAAAATAGAACAGAACTCACGCACATTTTTCTGGCTATAAAAATACTCTTATTAAAACTAAGAATTTTCTTTCCTTTTTTTGGTTTTTAATATGTGACTTTTTTTTAAAAATAGACCATAAATTTCCTAAAGCAACATTTCGTTTGTGGCATACTTGCTATAAAGACAAGTGCCACTTCATTTTTATATTTTAGTTGGCGACAATTATTTGAATTTTGCTTAACAAAAAATTAGCTGAACAAAAATTTAATAAAACATTTTATATAAACATAGAGCATAAGAAAAAGTTGTTAACTTTTAATTTGATAATAAAAATCAAATAATGAGTGTTAACGTGTCACGAACAGCCAGTAATTTCAAATAAGTGTTTTGTTGTTTTGCCACAATGGTGCCAGATTAATTGTTAAAACGTAGTTATCTCTCGCGAGTTTAACCTGGGGCCAGATTCCGCAACTATGAATTTTTTTTACCAGTGAACACTCAAAATAAAATTCACTGACAGACACAGTGTTCACTTTTCATTAAAAAGCTATTCCGTAAAAAACAATGAATTTTATTGCTCTGAATGTGGTTCTTCAGGCTGAATGATATGCTGATTTGTCAAATTAACTGTGTCACACAAGTTGTTGAATAGATAATGTTAATTTACATACATAATCCTTTTGTTTATTTTTTTCAAGTTCAAAATATTTTACAAAAAACTAAAATTCACCGAAGATTTTTGAGTGAAAAAATTATTATTAAGTGTACACTTTAAATGTCAAAATTATTCATTCTCACCATTGCGGGCTCAAAAATCAAAAGTGAACACTGATTTTGGTGAACATTTCAAAATTCATCGTTGCGGAATTTGGCCCCTGCTAAGCAAAATACTTCGAACAAAATATATTTCAATTATTTTCAAAACTTGCTAAAAAACAAATAAAATAAAAGTAAAGTAAGCTTACACAATTGTGTTTTTCAGTTTTCAGTCGGTTTTTAGGTTAAAAAAATAACAAAAAATTATTTTGAAAATAAAAATATTTTGAAGAAGGATCACAAATCAACTAAAGTAAGCTTTAAACAATTCTATTTTTGTTGTGTTGCAATAGCTATATTTCTATTCAACATCCCATAGTTTAACTTTGCACAGAAAAACATTATTTAAAAAAGTTTTTCGTCATCATTTAAATACAGTTTTGTTACTTGGATTGCATTATGTAGTTGAGTTTCAAAAAAAAAAAACAAAAAAAAAATGCAGTAAAGCATTTAAAACAAAAAGAAAATTGTCTTCTTTTATGTGTACTCGTATGTAGCTTGTCTTCTTCATGCTGTTCAGACATGTAATTTTAATTGAGTCAATTTACGTTAATGGGCAATATTGTTTTGCCTGTTCATATATATAAAATTCACTTTACTCAATTAACATTTGCCAGCTGGAAAAACACACATTTATTTTGGTTATGAAAATTTGTGTTTGCCAATTTATAAAAATGGAAAAAACTTTTCTGTTAAAAAAAGTTTAGTCCTATATAATAAAACATGTTCAGCTCAATTATGAATATTCCCACAGAATTTATTTCTCACGAAATGTATTCCTCGCAGAATTTATTTCTCTTGTAAAGTACTTTTAACAATTCAAGTTAAAGAAAAAAGCACAATTTTCATTAAATTGAACGTAGGAATTGAAGATTTGATTTCCCTTTAGTGTATTCAATTAACGAAAACAAAAAGGAAAAAATAAAATTCATCATACTTCATTTTGTTTCATAATTGGAGGAAGAGGAAAAGTCAGCAAACTCCCACAGAATTTTCATTTGTAATTTGGCTGGCTATGCATTTTGAAAAACGTATAGTTCTCTTCAAAGTAAATGAACACACACAATTAATGCTTACAAAGATCAGCTAGTTTTTAGATTTATATCTATGTACTTATAATTTGATGGACCCTTGCAAAGTGGCAACATGTTGAAGCAGACCCACCATTATATTTTCTGCAAGGATGTTAATTTCAAGAAAAATGTTTACACATTTTCAGATCATTAGTGTTTTATTTCCGAGGTCATAAAAAAGAAACTGACAAAACAATAACACCTGAACGACTTTTTATTTTACCTGTACCTGTGGCTCTGTGTGAACTTTTGCATTTTTACCTGCCTTGGCCCGTACAAACAGCACTGCTGACAAATATCATTGGCCATATCCATTTTGCTTGGTCACATGTCCAGAAGAGCTGCTTCACTGGCCTCACTTTAGTTCATTCGTTTTTTCTTAGTTTTGTCTGCTGTTTATTTAAAAACAATTTTATTATATCTGCTGTTTATTATTACAAATTTAATTTTAATAAACTTGCCATCAACAATCTTTCTGGACATTTTCAACTTTTCAAGCTCTACCATTTGAGACTTTAAGTTTCCCGAAATAATTAAGTTGTTCTTTTTCTGAAAATTTTTTTAAAAGAAACTTGAAAAAAAATTTTTTTAAATTAAATTACTTTGAGCACCAGCTATTATCTAGAATCCTATCCAGTCTGGCTGGCCATTTTCACCTTTCTGAGCTTTATGATCTAAGACTTTAAGTTTCACGAGAAAATTAAAAGTTTCACAATATTATTAAGTTGCTCTTTTATTGTACATTTCTTTTTATGAAAATTTGAAAAAAAAAAAATCAAAATAATTTTTTAAATTATGTATTGCATCTTAAGTGCCAGCTATCATTCAGAATCCTCCCCAATCTTCCTGGCCATTTTCAGCTCTTCAAGCTCTATGATCTGAGACTTTAATTTTCACGAAATAACAAAAAGTTTCACGCCATAATTAAAAGTTTGTCTTGTAAATTTTTTTATTATATTTTTTCATTCCTTTTTGTGTTTATATTTTCCTCTTGAAATTTGAAATTGATTATTGCTCAATGCAGATATGTACATGATATGAATTCGCTATGCTATTTTTAAAAATTCAAAGGCATCCATATATTTTTGTCAATATTTCGTTTTCTTTCAGACTTCTAAAAGCAATTAAAAAAAAATTGTTTATAAATTAAAAATATTTTTAAATTTTACCTGAGTTGCGGTTCATTATTAGCAATTCTTATGACAAAAGAGTACAGCATACCTTTTACTTCATGATACCGATTTAATACGCTGAAGGTAACGAGTTGGCTGCAAGTCAGGTTTTTTTTTTACCGGTAATAAAGCATGCAAAAGTTAATGTTCGAAATCGTGAAACAAGCCGTTATTTTTTCAATCAATGGCCAAATTCACAAACCAAAAATAATGCTCGAACTCACAAAACTAAAAAAAAAAATTATTAGTTCGAGTACATCGGTTTTATTTGAAGAATTTGTGTTTGGAACTGTCTGGTCCCCACAAGGAGTACACTGAGTATGTAAATGTACACGTGAGATTTCTCTTAGTCCGCTTTTACATTATATAGACTATGGGCGGACATTATGTCATTTCTCTTTTCATCTTGCCTAAACCTTTTACATTTAAGAAATTAATAAACAGAATGAAATTTTTCATTTCTCTTTTGTTTCTTTACCGTTGTTGTTTTTTTAATCACAACTAGTGTGCTTATATGAAATTGTTGTTGATATGAGAGTAATGATAATGAAAGCAACAACATATAAAATATTAACATTTAAAAAGAGAAAAAAAAAAATGTTCACAAGTATCTACACAGATAGTCGTGTACTACATGCTCTCCCTCACCTACAATTTTCGTTACAGCACCTACAAATGTAAAAGCGGATTTACGAGTACTTCCACATTCGGTAATTTAGTTGCTAAATTCTTGTGGTGCAGAAGATGTGTGAGGTAAGAGCAGCTTGAAGGGGAATGAATTGCTGATATTTGAGTACGATTTGCTTGAACTCAGCAATTAAATAGTTTTGTTCGCTCATTTTTATTTCTTATGTTTTTGATTTTTTTATTTCTCGGAGCATTCAAAAAATTAAGCCAATTTGGGTAAAATAAATTTCAGTAAGTGCCAGGTCAGACGCAGCAACTTTAGTTGGGCTATTCTTGACTATAGAAGCTTTCGGTGAGGGGAATAACAAGTGAAAAGTAAGGAATTGCCTGTACTCGGTTTTTTCATGTATGTATGTGTATGTGCATATACAAAGTAAATTGTAAAAAATAAAAGCTAGAGAAAGCACAAGAATTGCCGAAAAAAGATTTTGTTTGTGGACAAGAAAGCAAGACCAAAACAAGATTGCGAAAAAATTGGGCAATTAAAATCGCCCTGTCTGATCTTACTCTAAGTGAATATAAAAGCAAGTTTAAAAGAAAATAAATTAAAAAATAAAACTAAGTTGTCACATGTGAAAGCGCTTTAAAGACATTGCATGAGATCACTGCTCTAGATACAACTTTATACTATGCAACTGGGTTTATGAATTCAACTAATGTTTATGTAACATTTAAAGTCGCTGATTGCTGTTTATTTTTTATTGGCGACATTTTTCTTGAATGTTTTGTTAATAAAAATGAACACAAACATAAAGATGACATGAGAGATTCAAAGCAGTAATCAGTTAGGCGGCTTAAACTAAATTTTACACATTAAACATCAATGCTGTGCAGCATTTTATATGTATAAAGCTTCAATAATTTAAAATAGATAGCATTTTCTTAGAAGGTTTTGCAAAAGTTTTTTACGGTAGACAGTTTTTTTTATCATATGTCGGGATCAGTGTTTTTTAATTAAATTAAAAAGCTGTTAATTTTTAATGGTCTTATATATTTGCCGCACTGTTTATAAAAAATATTTCATGCTTATTAACTTCGTATTGGACTAATTTCTACACAAAGTTTGTCTAATAACAGCTTAATAAACATGAAGTATGTACATTTTATAAATAAGACCGAAAAATATTGTGCTTAATAATTTTGTATAATAAACATAAACGGTCTTATGTATAATAGAAAGAAAACCTTGTGCTAACTAACTTGCTGCTATCTTTTCCGTATGGGAATTTACACACAAAAAACTTAGCAGCTAGTTAGTAAGCATAAGTATTTTGATTATACATAAGGCCGAAAATGTTTTTATTTTTTTATAAACAAACCAATAAATGTAAATATATATGTAAACAAAACTCTGACAATATCAGTCGCTTTAAATCTTGGGCAAAGGCAGATCAGTTTGAAATTGTCCCCAGCACAAATTAAACTGATAAAGTATACTTTAATAGTAGGGTTTGAAAGTGTGTTTGTGTGTGCCAATGTACTCGCAATACAGAATGAAAAAGAAATTAAATTCGCATGTTTTCCATTTTGACCCCTTTTTTAATACCTATAATAATTTCCATAAGTTAATTTAATTTTCAAAATTAAAAAAGAAAAAGTGCATGAAAGGCTTGTATTGTAAATAAAATAATTCATAAATTAAGTGTGCGTTTGTTAAATATTTATAAAATAATTTAAGGTTTCTGTTGCTGCCCGAACCGACCCAGCTATTATCCCACCATATCTTGCTTTTAAGTTCATTTGTTTTTTGTATAAATTTATTATTTATGTATATTTTATTTGTTGAAAAACAGTCATAAGTCAAGATTTTCTTATTACAAAAGAAAAAAAAATCATTTACTTTCATTTCTTTACCAATTTTTGATAAATAGATATATTTTAGCAGACTGATTGATTTTCACTTTGATTAACAACTGGAAAATTATGGCTGGCTTATGAATCTTAACAGAATATCAGTTTAATCCATGATTAATGCTTGTCAAACTACAGTTGATTGCGGTTTTAACATTTCATTGCCGGTATTATCATTTTAAGCGACTGCATTATCGTTATTAGTATTGGTAACGTAAAGTATAGTTGCGTTGCTATGCATAATCGGGCCATGATTTTCTCTTATGAAAACATAATAATCAGTAATTTTTTTTATTAAAAATATATTTATACACATAATATTTCTGATTTATGACACTTTTCCAACAAATAAGCTTTATTGTTAAATTGGTGGTTTACTTTTTGTATGATTTTTCTTTTCTATAATTACTTTTAATTGAAATTATTTACTCTATTAACACGCCATAACTGTTTAATCTAAAAAAAAACTATTCTTTTCATAAATAATAATTCCATTTAGGATATTATAAACCAAGAAGTTGATGAATTACTTCAATCCTTAACAACAATCGAAGGTGCCATAGCATACTTACCCCAGCACAGTTTGGATGGTATGCTGCAGGGTTTGAAGGTATGTAAAAGAATGTTTTCTTTATACTACACATTTTATAAATTAAAATACACCACAGCATCCTGACAAATGAAATGCTTTTTTGAAAATATTAATACAAATTTATTTTCGTTATAAAAAGTTTACTTTTGTTTGTTCATTTGCTAGAACAAAATTACACATTTAACTTAAGCACAATTACAAAATCATTAATCAAACAAACTAGCGTTTGTATGTTCGCTTTTAGGTTTTGCTAAAAAATATGATTTATGCATTTTTCGAAAAGTTCTTTCAAACATAAAAGTAGAAATCTAAAAATTTTTTATATACATTTGTAGTTTTAGTAGTAAACTAGAGAAATCTAAAATAGGCTTTATAGAAAGTATATTTGAATTATTGTTATTTTTTTGTATCATGTTGTGGGTAATTCCAAAAAATCCATAAAAACGATTAGTCAACCAAGAGGGAGTAGTGTAAAAAAAGGAAGAATTGAAGAAATCAATCTGTTAAGTAACATAATTTAGTATTAAGAAACATTCAATCTAATTTGTCGAGTTTCAGTTCGATTACCAAGCAGCCAAACACAATTTTCTGGTTGCTAGAAAATGCTGTTTTACACAATTCAACTGTTGGTGAGAAAGAAGGATATGGTTTACAATACTATCTATTTCTTTCTCACAGAAAACTCAAAGCTGAGTAACAAAAGTTGATCTATATGAAGGGGCGTAAAGGCAGGAAACCTCCTACAGCTTGCTTCGGCATTATCATTTTGTTACCTGTGTTATCATTTTATTTGCCTGCATTATCATTTCCAATACAACAACGACAGTTTAGATTCTATCCATTATCAAACTGGTTACCAGAAATGAGGGTTTTCTTAAGCCGCAGGCCCATGAAAGTAAACCACACACAACAGCGGCTCTCATAGACCTCCTTAATCTATTTCATCAAATCAAATTTCAACTTAAAGATACAAGATGTTTAATTTAAAGATAAGAAGAGTACTATAAAAAGATCTGCTGATTTGATCTTCATGTATCTTAATGTTTTTTATAGTCGCATTTGATGTTGATCTATTGCCGGTCATAAAGTGGCAAAGTATGCGACAATTCATGCCAAAGTTATCTTTACGTATCTCCATACCGGTATTACAGTGCTACGACGCATTTTTATCAAAAGAGGATATACAATAAAATGCCTTCACTATATATACTCTATACTCGTAAGCTGTTGCACAAATCGATAGCTCTATTAAATTTACACTAAAAAACGGGGTTATTTTATTGCTTTTATGCTATACGTGTTAATAAAATAAGCACGATGATATATAGATCTACTTCGCCTGAAAGCTTAAACGCAACTGAGTTTATTCGTATTTATTAACCAGCCATAGCAGTGCCTGATTTAATTCGGTAAACATTCGCCAAAATTTTCTCAAAGTAAAAGTACAATAATATGGTAAATTTACTCTGCCACTCCAGTCCCCCCGGGGATCAGATTTTGCCTTGGTATACACCAAATCTGGGCAGTCTGCGCCCTGCGGCTTAGAGAGCAAGGAGTCCCTCGCTTGTTATAGCAAATAAATCTCTAGGAAGCCGCTTGACTTATGTTGTTGTGGACTTCCGAAACCCGTACTAAAGGTTAAAATTGGGAGAACGGGGATCAGAAAAGTTCCCGAGTCGTCCTGGTTTGCAGGTCATCTCGGTGCAGGAAGGGGAATTTGTTTCCCTAATAACTTTGGTGCAATGTTGGTTTTCGGGGTCGAACAACCTCCCCGAGATGCTGTTGTTTTGCAACAGCTATCTGTCTGTCGGTTATGGCCTGATGTTCTTAATGGACTTCGGCGTACTAACTCATTAAGCCTTCTCTTCCATTGACTGTTGGGAAATTGCATGCAGGAAGGATTAGAAGGCTCGAACTCTTAAACCTGGGGCTTATATTGCTACAAACTTATGACAAAAGTTGCGGCCTATGTGAGCCAAGAAAGCCACATGTGTACGCTGGTGAATTGTGCATAATTCACCCCATGGTGGTGATCCATCATCATATTTATTCTGTATTTATATATTTCTAATGTAAATCAATATCAGAACTGCTATTCCAGTCCTCCCGGGGAGCAGGTTTTGTCTTAGCATACTCCTCACAAGGACACCTTATTGGCTGCCTCATTTGTGTAGACTTCCAAAGTACTAATTAGAGTCCCCGAGGAAGAGTCCCACTAACTCGCGAAGCCTATTCTTTCTCTGACTGTCTGGGGAATTGCAGAGAGGAAAGATTAGAAATCTCGAGCTCTTCAGCAACACGTTTTTTCCCATGGCTACAAACATGTGACAAAAAGATGCCGCCTGCATGAGCATTGCTGGTGAGCCGTGAACTAGCTTATCCGTGGATTCGGTCTTCCATCTCAGCCGGTTCATATACAAATCAACTTTTTTCTGTTCCTCTTTTGTCCGCTGTTGTACCAAATGAATTCTCTACTCTCTCACTTTTAGTACACAGATTGGAACTCGTATATTGTTTTTAAGTTTTGGAATTACCCTTTAAATAGGATATAGAGAAAAATAGTTTATCTGCAACATGTATTAATTCAACTTCAGATTATCCAAGAAAATTTGGAATATCAAGAAAAAGAAGCTCAAAGGTTGAAAGCGATTAGCCAGACATTGCCAACAGATCCTGCCACTGAAAGACTGTTGAACGAAATAACAGATCGTATTAATCTTCTATTGAGACGTACCCAACAAGGAATTTCTATGATATCAGTAAGTTATAAAATTTGATAAATTTCTCTTACATTAAAAATTATAATATCTTTTTATCAATCAAATAGGCTGCTGCTCACGCTCAAAAGAAAAGAACAGAAGAATTGGAAGAATATCAGCAGCATTTAGAGCGCATTGAATCGTGGATCAAGGAAGTTGCCCAAGAACTTAAAGATTTAGAACTAACTCCAGAGAGTTCACAGGACGAAGTTGTTCTTAGGTCTCAAGTCGAAAAGAGCCAGAATTTATTGCGCACATTAAAAGAGCGCCAACAATCTCTAGAAGATTTGGTAGAAAAAACGAAACCTCTATTGGCACATGAAGATGTATCTCCTCTAGCCAATACATTAATTGAGCAACTGCAATATGTAATTGTAATTCTAAGAGAACAAATAACGGTGGCTACGAAACGTATTTTTACCATTGAAAGCAGAATTGTTGAAATGAGACGTTTGAAACAAGAAGAGAATCAGCGTAAGAAAATTTTAGCTGATGAACAAATACAACCGCCAACAAAAGAGTCTCATGAATCTTTAGTGTCCAACGCCAGTACTGTTGACTCTTCTCCTATGCCTGAAGAAGAGGAAATTCCCCAACCCGCTTTTACCGTAGAGACCCAAACTTCAGCTAGTTTAGATGTCAGCAGAAGAGAACCAAAAGAATATGTCACTGTAGAAGCTCAAACTAGTTTCGCTGCCAGTACACCAGTGCCGGTTGAAACAGCTGAAATGTCTATGCAGACCCAAAGGCCATTGCAACCCACAGAAAATATAACAATTACCCAAATACAAAAACATGATGGCGAAAAACTTATACAAATTGATACTGTGCCAAACTTGGAAGTCTCCGAAGTGCCAGAAAATGTAGAAATAGAAGCCCGCTACCACAAACAGCCTCAAACAAATGTTGAACGGTCTACTGAGTTAATTTTGAAAAATGTTCCGCAAGCATTTGAAACTACTTTTGTAGAGCCTGATGAAACCACTACGGAAGTTGTTGTGGGTCCTGACGGTACCAAACATTTTGTATTGAAGAAAGTTACACGTACACGTCAGCAAATTGTTCAACAGCAACAGGTGTCCTCCATCGAAACAATTACCGATAGTACGGGAAATATACAAATTCAGTCAGCCGATCAAGTCAGTTTAGAAAACATACATACTGTTGAGAAAAATAGAGATGATAAGGCTGGCTACACTACCGTTGTCACTCAACAAACTAAAGGAACTTTAATAGATGGTTCCAATCCTGCAAAAGTGGTCATTCAAGAGTTTGAAACTCCCACTGTAGTTGAAAAGTATGAAGAGGCTGCTGCGCCCATAACTGAACTGCAAACTATTGAAATTCCCGAAGGAAATGTAGCACTTGCAGATTCACAAAATCCAGATCTGATTGAAGGAACTACTCAGGGCAGCATAAGAGCTGTTGTGCAACAAGTGACACGTAAAATAATACGTAAGACTCGTAAAATCATAAAACGTGTGGTCATAATTGATGGTAAAGAACATGTTACCGAAGAGATAGTTGAAGAACCGGAAGAGATTGAAGTGAACGAAGAACAATTGCCACCCGAAATCAGTGTTAACATTGTTCGCACGGTTAATGGCAAAGTGGTAACTGAGGAAGAGTATGAACGTATTACACAACAACCCTCTGTTGTTGTGCAAGAAGTATCTTCCGATATAATCGAAAGCTCTAGCATCGCTCCTTTACAGGTATTTAATATTGATTCCACCACTTTGACCACAACAACCACAGAACACGCAACACAACAGCCTGAACAGCCAAAACAAACAACCGCAATTATCGAACGACCAATGCAAGCACAAGTAGAAATTGTTGACTTACCTGCACAGAAAGTAGTTATTGAACAAGTTGTTGATACTGTAGAAAAATTGCCGACTGAGGTCGATTCAAGAAAATCCGAAAACATTATTTCAGCTGCAATAATTTCACAAGAAGAGCCGAAAGTTGAAGACCTCCAAGACATTTGGCCAGTTCAACATCATCTACAGCCCACAGATATTGAGTTTTCCAAACATACTGAGTCAGTGGCACAACCAGTTATAGCAAAGGTAGATATTTCGCAGCTACCAGAGCAAATATGGCCTCTTAACGAAGAAATCGGCTACCCGCTAGATTTAGATACATATGAATTCGAGAAACAAGTCAAAGCATCAAAAGAATACTTAAGCGAAGACAAAATTTCTGATGAAGAGCAACCGAAACCATTTACAATTACAGCAGTTGAGGAAGTAGAAACCACACCTGCTCAGCAGAGAGCGGTGACGGTGCAAGAAAAGATAGTACTACAAGAAATAAGTCAATCAGGTGGTAACTTAAGCGGGGACATAGTTTCTGATGAGGAGCAACCGAAAACATTTACAATTACAACAGTTGAGGAAGTAGAAACCACACCTGCCCAGCAAGAAGTGATATTGGTGCAAGAGAAGACAGTGCTACAAGAAATAACTAAGCCAGGTGATGAAATATTAAAGATCCCCGATGCAAAAACTGTGATAGTAACAGATACACAAGAAGTAATTGAACAAGTTTCTGAAATACCTGAAGAAATAAATGACGAAGAGCTTAAAGCTTCAGAGGTTCCCAAAGTGCCAAGTTCAACAGTTGAGTCACTTACAACACCACAGGCAGTTCTAACTGAAGTAAAATTAGAACAAAGTGTAAAGTCCACTGATGAAGTTGATCAAATTCCCAAAAATGCCACTATCACCATTAGAAAGACTGTAACTGATACTATTTTACCAGGCCTGGAAAAACCTTTTGCACATACTGAAGAGCTTGAACACAAACTGTGTCAAAACGTTATTGAAGCCAAAGCAACTGAAACCGCAGAAAATAGAGATACTTCCGCTCAAAATATTCGTGAAATAGATACACCAGCCGAAACTTTAGTACATGCTGCTGAATCAGCTAAGAGTCCACCAAATGAGAAGATTCTATTGGGCACATCAATCAAGCAAATACCTCAATTGGACATAAAAGCAACAACACAGCTTTTTATTTCAGGTGAAGCTACTGCCACTCCAGTCACAATGTCAGCGGCATCTGTTGATGGTAAGGGTGCCAGCACGCTTACAGTTGTTAGGTCTGATGCTGAAAGTATTGATGTAGCTCATGGGCCTTCCAAAATGTCTTTAACTATCGTGGAAACCGCTATTTCAGTAGAACCTGTTGTCAAAACCGAACGTGATAGTAAGCGCAGTAAAAAGAAAAAGAAGATAAAAGATCCTACACCAATTATTAAAGAGGCAAAACCAATTGAGCCTTTGTATCAAACAGAAGATATTTCAACGCAAGCTGAAATTTCCAAAACTGAGATTTCAAAGCAACCAGACATAGACATAGCCAAGGAAGAAGTTAAATCAGGAGATGAAGAAAAAGAGCTTTCTGCACAACTGGAAGAAAGCTCCGTAGTTTCAGGTATTGGCTATGAAGCTGATGACAAAACCCTTGATGAAGAATCTGAGATCAAAAAGGGCAAACATAAAAAACGCAACAAAAAGAAAAAACCTATTAAGATTCAGGATGAGGATGACACTCATATGGCTTTATCTTCGTTAGATAGCGATGACTTGAAAATTTCTGATAGTCTTAAATCAGAGGGGAAAATTATGCATGAGACCATGATTGAAATAAAACCTGATAGCGAAGCACCAAGTATTACATTAGAGGAAGCAGTTAAAGTAGTTGAAGAAGCTGTATTATCACCAGAATCTGAATCAACACGTGAACCACATAAGGAATTGATTAAACCAGTAGAAGTCTTGGAATTATCCTATGTGCAAGATGAAGAGCAACAGACCACCCCTTTGCCCGCCACCGAAGAAAAAGTATTAGTAACCTCCGAACAAGAAGTGAAAGAAATTCAAACTTCACCACAACACATTGCCAGGGTAGAGAACGTTTCAGTACAAGCAACGGCAGATAATAATGAAACAGAGTCACAAACCGTAACTGTGCATATAAGTGAAACGGAAGTGCAAACAGAATTTAAAGTGGAAAAGCCGCAAGATGTTGCAGTTTTAGTTCCTACAACATCTTCAGAAGTGCAAACTGAAGAAGTAGAACACAAACCAACTGTTTCTCATACTTCAAGTCAAACTTTCGTTATAACAACTTTGGAGCAAGAACTTCAAACCATCCCTCAACAGTCATCGCCAAAGCATGAAGTTTTGACTAGTGATATTGTCAATCCATTAGTCAAAGAGTTCGTGAGTGATATTACATTTGATTTGCCAGAACAAATTGCCGAAACTGTGGAAAGTGCCAGTCTTACTGAACCAATAACAGTGGAAGCTCCTCAGGCCAAAGTATTAGAGGATGCTCCTACACAAACAAGTCCAGCTGATATTACGCCTTCTTCACAAAAGGATCAGCAGACTTCTACAATTGAATTCGCATTAACATCTACAGCCAATACACAAACTTCGCCCAGAGAAGAAAATGCTGTAGCAATTGAGCCTAGCTTGGACTATAGCTCAGTTACCTCAACAGAACCTTATGAGCTGGAAGTACAGACCACAATTACTATACCTCCAGATACAGATGATTCTGAAAGTCAGCCTTTAGTTTACCAACATGTTGAAACTTTCGAACGTCCCCAGAAAAGTAAAGATTCTCAAGCAGATGATACAAATGTTTGTGTTCATTTAGAATTTGGGGAGGATAAAACAGTTGAGCCAACCGTTACTGTACAGCCTGCAGGAAATAAACCACAAATAGTTGAACTTCAGATAAGTCGAAATAATGTTATTGAGGAACTTCCCAGTTTTTCCGCTCTTGCAAGTGATCAAAACAAAGTAAGTATGCCGTCTCAGCAAACGTCTAAACCACGCAGTCGTCCCACTTCTACTGTAACAATCGAGGAGGTGGCATCGCCTACTGAAGAAATTGCTGTACCCCTAACACCAGGTCCCGATAATATAGATACTAATACTGACAACGAAAGCCTTTGGTTAAATGCCGCATCCTCGTTGCCAAGAGATCAGTCACTGAAGGATGCTTCACAAGCTTTCATCATGTCTGAAAGCTTGCTTCACTATCCTGGCCAGCAGACTATTGTTATTGAAAGACCTGACATATGGAGACAAACTAAACAAACCATTGACAATAGATTTACACAGAAAAAAGAAACTGAGCTGCAGCCAACTCCCCTTAGCAATGTCTTGCATTTAGCTACTCTGTCGCATCAAATACAAGAAATTCCTACGCAGCAAAGAATTGTAGATGTAACAGATAGTTTGAATGAGCTGGAAGAGGCTGTCTCTAATGGTGACGAATTAAAAATACAAACTGTAGTTGTAACAGTTATTGAAAAAATATCCACTTGGTTGGAAACCATTGAGTATCGCGTCTATTTAATAAGACAGCAGACTAACGATGGTCCTTCCGAAGAAAAGCTGAACAATTACAATGATCTTAATGAAGAGTTGGGTACTATTGAACAAAGTGTTAACCATTTGGAAAGCCATTTAGCCAAATCGAACACCACTATTCAACTGCCTGAAGTCCAACAATGCGTCGATGCCCTTAAGATGCACATTAACGCTGTCGAAGAAAAAACTCGAGATAATCAAGCCCAGGATGTTAAGGACTTGGAAAAGTGGAACAACTTTTTGATATTGGTACAAAACATTTCTGTCCTTCTTGATAACATTCAAGATCGTTACGAAGTTATAGTTAGTCATGAAAGTACTTTGCAACAGAAGTTAGCTTCGTTAGAGGAGCTGGAATCCCAGAATAATGACGCTATATTGCAAATATCACAGCTTATGTCAAATGCTAGAGCCCTACAAAGAGATTTCCCGGGCAAAAAGGTGCCTCACGATATTTATACTGCATATGAGACATGTCATAATATTAACAACAACATAATAGCAGAGCGCGATCGCCTCTTACAGTTGCAAGCTTTGGCCGATGAGTACGAACAAACGCTTAGGGAATTTACCAATATAACAGTTATAGCCGACAAATTAGTCGAAGGACCTATAGTAGCCAGTAGTCTGGAACAACTGAACAACGAAGTACAAAAGCATCGCAAATTCTTTGTTAATCTTAGTCATTGCCGTGCCATGCTGGAGTCTTTGGAAGAGAATATCGACAGCGAAACAAGAGAGAAACATTCAGAATTACATAAAGAGTTGTATAATAGAGCCACCATTCTTTTGGAAAAGGCTTCCGAAAGATCATCAAAACTTGTTCAGGCTGCTTCTAGATGGACTGTACTCGAAAAAGGCATGAAGGACGAACAGCAATGGTTGCAAGTAGCACAACAAAGAGTGCCGGATCTCTCTGCTGTAACTTCTGCTGATTACGATCAATACACCACGCTCTATCAATCTCTTAGCCAGGATATTTCACATCATTATGTAAAAATGACCAACCTCTCTAATATCGCCAACAAATTACAAGATCTCGTACAAGCACCCAATGCAGTAGAAGACACAAATGAAGCTCTTATTGTTCTGCTAAAACTGCGCGAAGAGGTGTCTCTTTATTTACATCGCCTACTTGTGTTCAAAGATGTTTGGACTCAATACGTCAATCAAAGTGATAAAATGGAAAGTTTTGTGAGAGAAAGTCAAAAAGAATTGAAAATGATACAAATACCCGAATATCCATTGGAACAGCCCATAGAGCATATGCGCCAGTTTTGGGAAATCAAGGCTCAATTTGAAATGCACAATAACATACGCACTGAAGCGGGCAATTCTTTTGAGAAATCTCTTCAAGTCATACCACTTGCTGACGAAATGCTACAGAGACAGTTCCATGCTCAGCTCGAAGACAGATGCAATGTGTTGGCTGACAACATAGAGCGTATACAAAACAAAATCGTGCGCTCACTGTCTGCCGAAGATATTTTGCCAGAAAATAAATTTGTATTAATAGAACGTGAAATACGGGAAATACATGCGACAATGATGAACAGTGTCATTCAGAGCGACGAAGAACTCTGTCTTTACATTGAACGTCTGCAAGTGCTGAGAACTCGAGTTGGCTTTATAGACAATGAATTGGGCAGAATTGGTTTACAAGAACCAGCTGTTGATCCCGAAAAGATAAGCTACCTGTTCGATTTGTCCCACAAAGCATCCACGCAAATAGCTAAGGAATTGGAAGATGCCACCCTCCTAAAACAACAATTGTTGGCCATGCAAGAGAACATCTCAAATCTACGCAAGCATCAAGCCAAACTTTCCGTTATCTTAGATGAATGCGAAAATGCTGAGAAACTAGATAATGATGCTATTGAAAAGGCTATGCTCGATTGTCAGGCTGTTGGTGAAGAGCTAATTAGCGATTGGCAAGAAATAAAGCGTACCCGCCAAATTCTTGACATTTGGCCAATGAGCCGCAGACTCCAAATCTCCCCTGACAAGCTTGAACGTGATATAACCCAATTACAGGATGAACATGCATACCTTGAGAGCAAGTGTACCAATATTATGTCAATATTGCGTAATCGCTTGGCTCTATGGATGCACTATGAGAAGCAGTTGGAGCTAGTGCACAATTCCGTGCAAGAAACCGATTTCATGATGGAGCTTTTGAAGGTTCACGGACAAGTCGATTATGAGCGACTGAGAAAGGCCACTGAACGTCTAGAGGTAAATTTTATTTTATTTTTTTTATTTATATAAATTTTTTATTTATAATAATTTAAAACAAGTGCTTGAGTTACTAAATGAAAGATGGAGTGCAATATGTAGAGGTTTTATACTTATTAGCTATCTTCTTTCCGCCGCGTTTCATCTCATTATACTTTATGGAAGTTAGTTATAAATTAGGTAAATTTGAAGTAAGTAAATTCTAAATAGCTTTAATAAACATGTGACTGTTTAATGGAAATAACATAAAATACAGTTTCAAAAACTTATTTACCTAAAACGTTGTTATGTTTACAAAAGTAGACTCAAGTAAACATGTTTTCAATGCCAACATTTTTTGATATATACCTGGTTCATATTTTCGTAAAACAATTTCAACGATAACCTAGTTCATCATGTATTTAAGACATTGTGGAAGGACGCACTTAAACAAAGAATTGTCAACATGCTTTATCGATACTAGAATGGATTTTACTCTTACTCCCGAGACCCGCATATTTCTATGTAATACATGCATATCGTCTAGAGCTCATTCATTTGTGGTCGATTGCCCATTGAATGGCATTACAAAGAGAATTCGTTCAAATCAAGCGTCAAAAAACATTACTCCGTCTCTTCTTCCCCACATAACTTATGTTCCTAGTTCAGATACAATGCACTGCATATGTAGAGGTCATCCCCTGAATACTAGTCCAAGACAAAAAAAAAAAAACATATTTGAAAAAGCGGTCATAAAATCTCGAAAAACCACACAAGCGCATTGGCGATGATATGACAGCTTCCCGATGATGTCGACGGCAATGTTAGTCAAATTCTATATATTTTTAATTATTTTTTTAACGTCCCGCTTATATTATTATATTTTAGACGGTGGGGACATTGCCGCCCTTGTATATACACGTTTTATATATTTATGTGCAGCTCTTCTTTGTATAGACTCCCGGTGTTTTTGCAAAAATGCTCTACATGAACAGTGTGAAGACTTTGTCGCACATCGACTGTCACCTACAGATTGAAGACATTGTCTTCCGCCATCAATTAAAAAGTCTGTATAAAATCTAAACATCACAGAATCTATATCAATTTTGCATAGACGCATACAGACATACTTAAGTATGTCTCCAGTGCACGACATAACACGAATCACGGAAATTAATTCCTGCATAAGGGACAAGTAATATAAATCGTCGACGATATTTTCCTGTGAAAATGCTTCACGACTACAAAGATGGATTACATAATAGACAATATTGTTTACTTTTTCGTCGGGATAATTTCAATGAACTTGTCGTTGACATTGCATGACATTTTCATCCATATCATCTTTGAGGACTATATACACGACAATAGATTCTTCAGAGTGGGGCAGAACTACCTTTATGGTCGGAATGAAATGGCATAATTAAGACGACGTTCGACGTCTATCGACGAATTCTTGAACTAGCTGAACCTTATACAGGAACATAGTTCTCTCAACGGAACTCCGCTATAGCCCCAGTTGTGCCGAACGTCTTCTTGTTGATGTTTCTGGACTATCCAACACGTTGGATATTTTCTTCCGAGTAAACCGTGCGTGGTCTTCCGGTACATGGAAGGTGTCTTACTGTACCATGTTGTCGAAAATTTACAACCAGGCGGCTTATTGTAGATGCTGAAGGTCTGGTACTCATAATAAAACACGACGATAAGCACGTTGCGTCAAAAAAATTGAACTTTTTCTGTTGTGTAGTGTTCCATATTAAATTCCCTAAAGCCACCCACAGACGATATAATTCCTCATGTATTTTTTCATGTCTGTCAATTTTTTTTATTTTTACAGACGGTTCGTAAAATATGCTCACAAACGTACATGCACGTTGCATCTGACATTGTCTATGCTTTTTATTATTATGAAAAATAATTATTTAAAATATATTAAAATACTAATTCGTTAAAATTACTTCAACGACTACTTATACCGCTGAAAGTCAACCGCCGCTCAATTTTTCAAGGCATAGAGTTCTAATTTCAGATGTTTAAACATATCAAAATAGAACACACTTACTCTATTTGAAATTTTGTCAGATGACATTGCTCATGTTTTTTTACAGACGCAATGTTTTTGAGGTAACAGACGACATGTATAAATTTTACATTGTGAAAAATGACATCTACATTGTTAAAAACATATCGTGTGTTATCTATTTAGTCTTTTTCACGCAAAGTTCTGAAATAAAAAGTTAGATAAAGTGAAAAAAAATATTGAACATTCAAACCATAAAGGTAGTTCTGTCGTCAACTACTGTGTTATTATTGAAATAAATTTTTCTTGACTTTCTTTATTGCCAATTTATATGTGTTTTTAGATCTCGTTGACTCACATTTTTTGCACTTTTTGTTGTTTTTCTTTTTCTGGACAAGAAGACAAGACAACTTACACGATAATGTTACTCATGTTGTCATACATACTTATTGTTAGAACACAACTTATAAGGCAATATCACTTCCCAGCGGTAAAAAAAGGAGTAGGCAGTCCATCTAAAATAGCTGATTTAGCAGACAAAAATCTTTCTTTCTTATTTAGCCAATGTCTTTTAGCCACGCCTACAAATACCGCCATTTGAAAAACTCGGTTCTTACTAATAGGCTGCATGAATATAATCGTTTGTTTACACGAGTATATACACTGAAAGCACAATATTCATTCAAATATTGAGTATTCATATATTGAGTATAGAGTAAAACGTGTGAAAACAAAATAGGGAATGGATTAAAGTTGATCGTAATAAATAGCTTTTTTCATGTACTCTTTTTAATTTATATATACATTTATTCAGTTTGTAATCGCAAAAGCTACAAATACACGATTAAAGTTTGACTGAGTACCAAAAAAATTAAATTAAGAATGAATAAAGTGAATATTATTCGAATATACATTATATTCACTACAGTTCTGTTAAAACGAGATTTGCTTTTAAGTGTATGCGGAGTAAAGACAGAAATAGTTAAACTGAAGTTGGCAAAAGAACTATGATAGTATATGAAATACGCATATAATTTAAATTTTTTAATCAAGTTTTACTTATTTATTCTAATAAATGACATACATATATACATGAGTATGTGCATATGCACTTACTTTTCTAAATCTTAAACATAAAAAAATTGGTAAATAAATTATGAATAGAATACTACATATATAAATATGAATACATTCGAATACTACTTACATTCACTTGAATGATAATGTATTTGAAACTTTTTCTTCTTGTATTCGTTTATTTTAAATGTGATTGTATTTGTTTGTCTACGAGTAGAAGTATTACCATTATTCAATCGGTTTGTGTATTCATTCATTCGTAGTCAGTTGTGTATGGTACGAACCTTTATTTATTTAAAAAGCAAATGAATATATTCAAATGCCTTTTGAGCTTAATCATGTAGACGTTTAGTTCATATCCACCCTAATGCTAAATATTTATGAATCGAGTTTTTAAAAGTCTTGACTAGAATTTGTCGTGGTGCAGAAAATCAGTAAAAGAAGAAATGTAAACTTTATGAACATACACATTGGTACATAAAATGCTATGATTGGAATAAAAAGCGTTGTAAGCGTGGTTAAAAAATAAAAAATATATATTTTTTGTATTATTTTTAGAAGGCAAAAATAGTATTAATTTTACTTTATAATCTTGGCACAATTTTTTTTCGAACCACTCTAGAGGAGAACTTATAAAGCAATGACCGTCATATTGTTGCGGTTAGACTTTTATAAAAGGCAATAATAATGAGGCAATGTCGGTCATTTTGTCGTTTAAAAACTTCTAGACGATGTCTACCATTTTTCTATAAAATTGCCTTCCTGTGATATTTAATGTTATAGAGGAATTGTCGTGCATAAATTGTTGACAACGCGGACAACTTTGCCAACTGGGTTATTATGCAAATGAAGGCAAACACATAAATATTTCAACAGAAGTCGTTAAATGCTTGTGATAAATAGTGATATGTAAAGATAAAGAAAACAGTTATCTGCCAAAAATATTTGACACTATTCATAAGATACTTATGTATGTATGTGCGTATGTATTTATGTACTTACTTTGAACAAATATTAATATGTAATTAAAAGAGAGACTAACAACAAGACAGTTAATATTCGGTTAAGATTATAAATAGAAATAACAAAAACAAAATCATTCACACATACACACACACATGCAGGCTAGTTAATGGTTAGGTAGTGAGATACATTTGGGTGAGTCTAATGACCAGACATAATGTCACACTTTTAGCTACAATTTTCAGAAGTACCTACAAAATATAGAAATGAATATTTCATTAGTTGTTGCTGTTATTGGCTAGCGTGCTGCTTGCTGAAACCATATAGAATCCCTATAAGTACTTGTGACCAAGTTGAGAAATGAAGTAATAGTTTCTTCGCTCTCGTGCTAAAACAAACGCAAGACAGCCAAGCAGACAGACAGTCAATGATTTTGAAATGATTATTAGAAATTAAACGGAAATTAGTAAAGAATTATAAGACCTTAATAAGGTATTTATTCGATTATTAAAGAAAAACAAAACTTTTATTTTTAAGTTTAGCTTGTGCTGTATGAGTATTTCGCTGATAACGGTATTTGGCAGCAACAAGAAAAACTTAATGAACTCGGAAATAAAACTAAAAAGAGAGCCTTAGAGTGCAAACAAAACAAAAACTTATTGTTTCAACTAGAGAACAAAAGAAAATGATTTTAGTGAATTGCAAACTATTAACAAAAACGGACGTGTTGAAATAACGGGAATGCACGAAACCGAAAGTGATTTATATTAAGAAAAAAAAAAGTTTTTTTTTTTAAAGAAATTTGCCAAGCACTTGTTTTGTTTTAATTTGAAAAAAAAACTGAAAAAGAAAAAAAATTTTATACATTTATAATAAAAATTATTTATACTTAAGGGACTCGCTGGTGATTTACAAAATCGCGAGACTTTGTTAGACGATTTACAGACGTCTGCAAAACCTTTAATCGAAACTTGTGATTTACAAATTGTTGAACAAATTGAGTCGGCTGTACAAGAAGCAGTACTGGCCTGGAATGATACCTCGGACAATTTGCAAACGTTGTGTACACGTTATCAACGTGCTGTAGAACTTTGGCATAAATATCGCAACGCATCGGCCCAAGTTAAAAACTATATTGAACAACAAATGGATACAGTCAAGACCTTCAACAAGCCCTTGGACTCTCTGCAACATGCTAAGGTAAGTCTACTGCAAAATTATTCACTTTTACTTTTCTGGAAACAAAAGTTTCGTAAAAGTAAACAACTTTCTGCCCTTCTTCTTATCGCTTTTAGAGCAATAAGCATTGAAAATAAGCCTTTATGAACTCTTTCTTGAGCTGTGTATGAAAAGCTTATCTTCATAATAAAAGGCGACATGTTGGTTAAACACCACATTAACAGATACGTTTCAATGCAAAAGTTCGTTGAATTTTGTTATTATTTTTTTTATAAAAATTTAAAGGAATTTAAAAGAAAAGAAAGGAAACATAAAAATAAACACAATTCCAAAAAGCTTGTTTCGAGAAAAGCACATTTCAAGTTTTTAGCTTCCATACAAGTCTTAGAAGAAATTTTTAGAAAATATCTTCTAAAGGAAACAGTTTAAATTTGAATAAATTTTTGGCACAATATAAAAAGTAGTACTGTCAACAATTCTGCATTGTTAATTCGAAAAGTTAATTTTTTGAGATATGACTATGTTGTAATAAAGGAGCGTTATGGACGGGTACATTCTAAAACATGCTAAGTCAAAAATGCTAGTTTTTACATAACGCCTATAAATTTTATTGATGATATATAAAGAACTATGAAATTATTGTGCTCTTATCATAATACTTATAGAATTGTTTAAATATGTTTGCACTTTATAAATTATAATAATGTGCTGTTTACAAAACACAGACGCGCGACTTGTCTGGAAAATTTGCATGATAAACTAATATTTTTTGTGGTAGAATTTTCCCAAACAAGTAACTTGTCTGTGCTCTGTAAACAACTTATTAATGTTTGTAAAATTATATTGAATTTACATGAAATAATTAGAAATTTAATTAACAAATTAAAAAATTTTCAATATTCTGTTGAAAAAAAAAAAAATACCAAATTCATCATTCAAATCGCGGTTGCTAGATGCACGAAAAAACTGCCTTAAACATTTGAAAGGAGTGAATGCAGGTCCCATAAAATAGCGAGAAAAAAATCGATAATTAAATATTATTGAAATTGTGGGTATAAAAAGCAGCTGTTTAACGTATTTAAAATCCAAAACAAAATCCAATAATTGTTTTTTTATTTTATTTTTGTTAATGTTACTGAAAAAAGAAAAGTAAAAATTAAAAATACAATAAAGCTCGCTGCCAAAAACAAATTCCCTCTAAAGAAATAGAGTTTTAATTTTCAAAAAAATATTTTTAGCCAAGTGAACTAAATTCTTGAAAGTTTTTTCTTGCGCAAAATTCGTTTAAATTTGAAATGGCATTTGTAGCCAGACAAACAAGTGCTGTTGTCTGAATATACCAGATAATGGTCTATTTTTATTAACTTATTTTTTATTTATTTCATTTTTCCCTTAGACTTGCCAAAATAATTTAAATGGGCAGGATGATAAGCTTTTAGAATTACGTGATATTGTTACGAAAATCGCCTCCGATATTGGTTTAGATGCCTCCAGTTTTATGCAAGGCGAACTAGAGGAATTGGGTCAACGTTTGGAAAATTGCAAAGAGACGATCACCACGTTGGCGCATGTGGCTGAGGTGCAGGAACGTGAACGCAAAGAAGTCGAACAAAATTGTACCGAAGCCAAGGAATACTTTAATAATGTTCGTCAGGTGAGTTTACTCTTATTAAGCTCTAATTATTTCTAATTGCTGTTGCTCGTATTATAATTGGTGTTTTGTTTTTGTGTAGGAAATTTGCAAAATAGAAACTAAACATATACCTACATATGTATGTATGTATATATGCTAGAGTTATTAAAGAAAAGTTTATAATTTGATTTGTTCACCACCTTCCTCCATTTCTTTTTCACTATTTGCACACTTTCAATTATGTACAAATTGGAGTTAATTTAAATATTAGAGGTAAAAAAAGGTGCTAAGGTATGGTCACATTGAGCAAATATTTGACAAAAGAAACATAAACATGTGTAAGTTTTTGCCTGAAAATAATAAAAGTGCATTTACACCAAGCGAAATCTATTACACAGGATGATACAGGATTTCGGGCAAAATCAAGTGAATTCTAACAAGATTTTCTATACAAAATGAATTCTACCTAGTGGCTGGACTATGAAAAAGAAATTTTGTGAAATAGATAAATGTGATTATATTCACACAATGCTTAAAAATACTATGCGGATATAAAAAACATTACACTTGTAGAAAAATACATATTCAAATTGATGACACTGTATCATGTAATTTATGTAACAAATCATCAGTAATAAAAAAAACTGGCTTCAGTCTCAATGGCAAAAGTAATTAGATAATTTTTTTATGTATTACACTCATAGAAAAATGGTTCTTCCTACTAATGAAAGCGTTTCCTCAGGATTGTGACATCAATATTATATAAGTAGTCATCAGTAATGTGAAAACTGGCATCAATCTTAATGACAAAAGACATCAGAAGAGTTTGTGACGTATCATACTCATAGAAAAATGCATTACTTTAGCAAGGACAGCATGTCATCAGAATTGGGACATCAATATTATGTAAAATGTCATCAGTAATGAAAAAGAAAAAACGGACATCCGTCTCAGTGACAAAAGTCATCCTCGAATTTTATCAACTATTACATGCATGGAAAAATACTTATTCATATTGATGACCGCGCGTCATCAGAATTGTGACATCAATATCTACATAATTAGTAGGCAAACACGTTTTTTAAAATCTTTTTTGTAGCCGTAATACTGCAACGATTTGGAAAAGTCGTGTATCGTTTTAAAGTTCTTTATGCACAGAAGTGAACAAGCTTAATTTTGATCCGTTCAGTATTAGGCATATTGCGGATATTAATTTGTTGCTAAGACTAACAAACAAAATATGTGTATGTGATTGACTTAAATATAAGTAAAACAAACACAGAGTGACCAAATATGAGTAAAGAACATATATGTGGATTTTCACAGTTTTATTGGATTTTACCTGAGAGTGCATTATTTAAAGGTGGTAAAAGAAATGAGGTCCATTGCGTCTACCCGTGATTCACACTAGGATTATAAATAGTCATCAGTAATCCTAAAACTGTCATCAATCTCAATGATAAAAATCGTCAGTGAATTTTGTTCCAAATTATATTCATATTAAATGCATCTTCATACTAATGGCAGCATATCATCAGATTTTTAAAATATGTATTATGTAAAAAGTCATCAGTAATGTGCAAAATCTTATGAGTCTTAGGATAAAAGTCATCAGAGAATTTTGTCACATATTGTACTCATAGAAAAATACATCTTCATATATGTAGATGACGGCATATCGTCAGAAATATGACATCAATATTATGTTAAAAGTCATTAGTAATGAAAAAGCTGGCAAGCATCTCAATGACAAAAGTCATCAGGGAATTTTATCATATATTACAGTGATAGAAAAATGCATCTTATTATTGATGAAAGCGCATAATTAAAATAATGATATCAATATTATTTAAATTGTCATCAGTAATGAGTAAATTGACAAGAATCTCAATGACAAGATTCAGAGTCAGAGAATTTTGTCACATATTTTAATCATAGAAAAGACATCTTCATATTGATGACGGTGTATCATCAGCATTTTGACATTATTATTACATGAAATGTTATCAGTAACGAATAAACTGACGTCAATCTCAATGACAAAAGTCGAGAGAGTGTATTGCCATATAATAAGTATTATTCATACTATAACTAAGCTGACATGAGTTCAATGATAAATTTTATTAATAATTATAATGAAATGACTTTAACAAAATTGAATCAAAAGAGGCTAAATAGTAACATAATATTTGCTATATAAAGTTGATGAAGAATTTTGTTGTTAAACTCAATGTGTTTATAAAATAATTTTTAAGACGTTGAAAAAATGCATCGTATTCAGGTAAATTTGTAATCTTGTAAAGTATTCTTCAAGCAAAGTACTTAACTTTGCTTGTAACGCGAGCATAATGAAAATATGTATGTAAACGATAATATTACACATAGACATCACATTGATGACAGTTTGTCACCACATATGGTATCAAAATTTGTTGTGTGTCAAACATCTATTGCTTTATGCTTTCTTTTATTAAAGTAAGAAATTTTTATCTAACAAAGTAAAAAAATTTTATCTGCCACAAAGCCTTAAGTCATGAAAAGTGACTATGACATCAATTTATAGTTGGTCTGAGGTAAATGTTTTGTCATTACATTGTCTGCATACAGTGCTTTCTTCGAAATTAGACTGTCATTTCCTTACTGACATGCTTGCCTCATATGTATTCCGCTAAAGCATCTCTACTCGTATGATATTATATTGACATTCCATTGATGAAATAATTGTCATAATTGCCGCTAATGACAATTGAAGCAACTGATGTAACAATTGACATCACAGCTATGTAAAGTGTAATGCAATAAAAAATTAGGATATTTGTTATTGTATTGATGTTAACATACATCGCAGCTATGAAAGATATATTATGATTGTATACTATAACAAGGAGAACTCAATTTGATACTCCCCCATGTTCCAAGAGACGTCATTGTCATTACATGAAGTAGACACAAAAACTTTGGCATTTATTTACTTGTGGTCAACAACAATTGAATGTTGTTGACAACTTCTATCTATTTCTTAGATCTTGGGAATATCAAAGTCCTATCAAATAACTGCTGTCGAAGGCGAATGTATAACCGAGTGTTTTTTTTTTATGTCGTCTTGATGTGACAACCATTACGCCTCTTGGAATATGAGAGATTATTTAAGCTATCAAAAGTAAATTTTATGAAAAAGAAAATCTTGAAAAGATGTCAAAAAACGAAAGTGTTAATGCTTAATATTTAATTGAAGATTTAGATTCAAGTCCACTAGATTTAAGTTTTTCGTAAATGCGCTATAAAAAGAAAATTAAACTGCTATAAGCAGCAATAATATTTTCTACCTGCTTAGATTTGTATTCAAATATACCAGATTTTGCATTGTAGTAAATGGGTTACAAGAAAGAAAATTAAACTGCTATAAGCAGTAATAATATGTTTTACCTGCTTCTTTAAAAGACCTAAAATGAGTATTCACGCCTATTTTGTTAAATATTTGATCAATGTGCCCGCACCTTTGAGTATTCTTGTTGTTGGGAAATTCCGGTTGTTATCGATTGTTTAGAAAACAGAAAGAAAAAAATTCCTACAAATATCCTTGACAGACGGCTGGCAAGTAAGAAAAATTTGTATGTTAGAATGATTCTTGTAAAACAAAAACTAGAACAAATCACTTCAACTTTGCTGCAAAAAAATACAAATTTGTTAATGAAAACAAACTTGTTTGCTTCATGAAAAGCAGAAAATTATTCTTTCACAAGGTGCTCACTTTGATGGTTGCAAATGTTGAATGCACAAACTATCCAGAAAACACTCAAGAAAACTGTGCAAGTGTTTGTTACATAAACAGTTAACGTCATTGGCTTAACATGAACTGAATTTTTAATATCAATGACCACTAGAAAGTTTGAAACATATATACATATGTGTATATGTTCTGTTGTGGTGTTGCACGCGACGAAGCTAAGGGTTAGAAAGGCCAACACATATGAAAAACTATTATATCCACAACATACATATGTTCATACGTGCGGTAAATATTAGTGTGGCACTAAAATGCCACTGCAAAATTTGGTTACAAGAAGAGTCTCTTTAAAAGGAAAGTGAAGAAATGAACGGAGTCTATCGTAGAAAAACATTGGAATCAGACAAACACTCTTGAATATTCCGTGAAATTTGTAAGTTTTGATGCAAAAAGGGTCAAATGAGCTCTAAGACTGGATAGCCTCAGAACACTGTCAGGTACACTTACAGGTCATTATACCTACCTTAAACATCTGTACAGGTTGGACATTTCCACTTTGTAGGGAGTAGGAGTCAATGAAGCGGCGGCATTAGGACACAGAAAATACAGGCTGCTACAAGCGCATACATACGTTGAGTCAGCATGACTTGCCACCACTCCCAATAAAGGAGTTAGACTTGTTTCTTGAGGAGCTTAACACGTGAGGGGATAAGGGGAAGCACAATAAATTAATAACAAACGCAGTGCAAGTGGCTGTTTCGGGCCACATCCCATTGAAATAATAATAATAATGCTTCATTTTGTGGTCTTATCACTCCCATTGAAACGATGGTCCATGTTTTTAATGACTCTGATCTTCATTCCCGTTAATATGCCGAGTTACCTCATTATTTAGCTCTTGAAGTGTTCTTGGCTTATTGAGGTACACTTTTTTAATAACCTCAATTTTTAATAACCTCAAAGAAAGAAGTCCAATGGCGTCAAATCACATGATCCTGGTGGCCTATTAAAATCAACACGATGTAAGACAACAGAGATTAATGTTACGAACGCAGAGGATCTCCAGCCAGCTCAAGAAGATCTCAGTGGACTCCAATCCTTTCCCACTGGGTGCTTCGTACATTAAAAAAAAAAAAATCTCACAAAAAATACACCCAATAAGTAAACTCAACTTTCTTACAATTTCTTCTGCGCGAATTTTCTTTACACATACCTTTTTCCTCAGGACTAGGTGTTCATCCTGATATCGCCCATCCCAACGATGCTGCAATTAAATCCAGAAATCATGTTTATTGCCACGCTTTATACAAGCCCTACTCTACGTACTTAGCTCACTTCCAGCCTCAGCAAAACAAGGTTTACAGGATACAGGAAAATACGTAAAACTATATGTATCGGAATGCGATGTAAGTGGATTGGACTCTTTTATCCGATCCTCGGGTTGGTTCTAAACCAGTGACATGTAGATCTATTGAGGTTCATATCGCATATAGGCAACACAACGGGACCAGACTGGATCCAAGTGGGCTGGCTTCTACGCTTTGCACTTTCATTCGTAAATAATTGACTTTACTGCATCAAAAGTATTCATAAATAAGAGAAAGTAATAGCCTTTGTTGTGACATCTCTACGAAAATTTAGAACCTGACTTTATTTCATACAATGTAACCTTTTTCATCTCTGTATACTTTGTGGACAACACGGCCATTGAATTTCTAGCGCAGTAAAGCCATTGTTTCGTTGGCTGTGCGGCAAGTAGCGCTATTCTCTTAGAACCATTAACTGTCCAGGTCAATATCTTAAATTTTTAAACAGATTGTGGAAATTGAGTTGTCGGTACCTGCCTTGTTGGCCTTATCTGGTGATGGACCAACTCTACGGAGTGAATTATTCACCACTGCCCCCATGTGGCTTGGAAGGCTCACAAAGGTCGCAACTTCTGCCATATGGACAAACCCCTTGCTAAAGAATTCGGATCTTCTACACCCTCTTGTATGCAAATTTCGAAGTCAATGAAAGGTAAGACTTAATGATTTGGAAGGCCTCAGCCCATTAAGAGCATCAGCCCTTAACCAACTCGCTCGTCTAACCATCACTTTTGGTTACCTACTTGAAGGGTTGCTAGCCCCCAAAACCCGGCAATGTACCGTAGTCATCAGGGAAACTAATTCTCTTTTCTGTGATGTTAAGTTAAAGCCGCAGCCAGAACGTTTCATCCAAGGCAGGCACCTCAATCATGATCAGCACTGGGATGGAAGCAGAATCTCCCGGGGCTTTGTTAATGTTCGTTCTATCAATTAACACTTGGTGAGGACTTCAGTAGTTCAACACAACATAAATCATGCCGATTCCTAGAGTTTTATTTGCTACAGCAAAAGAGACTCTTCTACCCCTCTGTGCCCAAAAAATCAGAGTGCTCTTTTTTGGTGTATACCAAGACCATAAATGTTCCGCGGAGGTATTCAGTTTTAGGCACAATAAGTCCTTTATCATCTCACGAAAGCGAACACCATTCACACTAACTGCTTGGCTGAACTTAAAGTACTGATAAACCGCACCAAATAGTCAGCGTTTGTGGATGCATCAGCTTCTCAGTAATCACTAGTGAGCTCTCATATTCCTAAATGAGGTAATCCTGCTTGTTAACGAATCTACTTGAGTGCCCGAAAGTATAACGAAGTGTGGTTTAAACGTCCATTTTCATAAAAGTCTTCAGCAATCTTAACAATCGTAATCAATTGGGAACCTCCCGCAGGTTAAATATATTAAACACTGAAACAAAGTCATGTCAAATTAAGTTGGGCAAAATAAATACTTGTCGTTAAGATGTTACTCACGATTAACTTCGTACATTATCGTTGGACCACCCTATACAATATTATTTCTTTTAAGCATTTAGACGGTTTACTACGGTCATAATTCCTTTGAAGTTTAACAGCTTGCAGTGGGCGCCTTATTAACTATCTACACATACATACATTTTCACTTCATATTGATTTTAGTTAAAATCGTATATGAGGTCATTGCAACAACTAAAGTTGTAGTATTTGTTTAGAAAGACAGGAAATAACTTTTTTTAGACATTAGTAATAAACACATAAAATAAAATTAACAATGCACGAGGTGTGATTGCCACTTTTTGTCGTTATTAATGAAGCAGTCAGTCATGTCTTGGGTCCCTTTAGCAGTGCGAAAAGTGAAAGGCTCTCGAATGTCAAAAACTATGTTTGTTAATTACATATCCGATAAATGGCTTCGTAGGTTTTTGAAAAAATTGCCTATCTTTAAGCACCAAAATAGACATTTTTCCCAACTTGCACAGCACTCGCTCAAAGATTTATTCCATAAATTCGTTGAAAACTGCAAACATCATATGCGTACTTTGATGGGAACTACTGTTGCATTTCAGTGCCATCGCATTCTGAACATACCTCGTACAGCAGTTCTAGATTAGTAGTATAATATGTAAACTTATATAATATGACAAACATTTGTTGCACGAACAAAAATACTTCTTACTTAAATCTATTTTACTTATTATTTTTTTTTTTCATCAATTTAGGACATTGCCCAAGAAACTCGTTCACCCAAGGAATGTGAGGAACAGCTAGCTATTCTAAGGAATCATTTACAAACTCTGGCAAACACCGAAGAACAATTGAAGCAATTGCGAGACCGAGATATTGAGCCGGCTGCTGCCGAAATACAGTCGCGAGAAGATACTTCCATCATTGAAGTTTTGGAATTGTGGCAAAAAATCTTCCAAGATACGTTCCATGAATACCATCGTCTTTCAGCCCGTTTGGTGCGAACACAAAACAGTACCGAAGCTTTCCGTCTGTGGCGGCAGTATTTGCAGCATGTTCACTCTTTCCTCTCCAGTGCCATACCCGAAGATTATACCGCCTTAAAGGAACAACAGCATTTATGTGAGATACATGAAAATCTTATGGTGTCGCAACAAAATGTTTTGGCTTCTCACACCGAAACAGAACAACAATCAGAACCGGAGGTTAGTGAACAGTTTAAGCAGCTCACTAATCTGCATAATGAGACTCTGTCACGTATTACACAACGCAATGGCGAACTGGACAGACGCATCAATATTTGGCGCACTTATAGGCAAGATTTGACAACTCTTCTGGAGTGGTTAAAGGAAAGAGAGAAAGATCGCAATGCCTTACAATTGAGATATATACACTTGAAACGCCTGCCTCGTTTGCGCCATCGCTTGGATGATCTCATCAGTTTGGTGCCATTGGGTGAACAAATGGCCAACAAACTTAAAGTACAACAACAAGAGTTGATAAAATTCTGTGATGATGCGTTAGCTACATCAGTGCGCATGGAGCAAGCCAGTGTAGTACAACGTGTTACCAATCTCAAAGCTGCCTTGGAGACTTGGTCTGGTTTTTTGAGTAAAATTAAGGATTTGGAACAAAGCTACGAACAACAGCTATCAGAAGTTCAAAAGGACTTGACCATAGCTCAACAATTAGTAACAAAGACTGAAGAATCACTACCCACCACCAACGATGCAATACAAGAATGCTTAAGCCAGTTGAGAGCTCAGAGAGTTCAATTGTCTAAGCACTCGCCCACCTTGGAAAACTTAAACGTTTTGCAGGAGGAACTAAAAGAATGTATAAGCCCATATGACATGAAATCCATCAGACAAACAATTTGGATTTTGTGGCAACAACACGCTGACCTGGACTATGAACTGTCTACGCTAATCAATAAAATTGAGGAAAGACTTATGTTAGTGGCAAACTTTAACCAGCGCTATGAATGTCTATCGAAATGGTTGGACAAATTGGAGGAGCGTTTAGAACAGACTTCTGATATATCCGCTATGGCCAATCCTGAGGAATTTGCCAAACAATTGGAAAAACAAATAAATACTGAACTTTCTCTCAAAGAACGTGATCGTGAATGGCTGCTTTCCTCAGCCCGCGAAATAATGGATCTCTATGCCGACAACAGCCAGCATAGTGAATCTGTAAGATCAGAGGTACAGGAAAAATCCGATATGTTAATTGACAGATGGGATCACGTGCGCTATTTGTGCAAGAGACGCACAAACAAAATCAAAGACTTGAAAATGACCCTGCATAGACTAGAAGAACGTATTGCTTTGCTAAGAACTTGGATGTTTAATGTTGAGTCTGAGCTGAGCAAACTTTTAAAATATGAATCTTATACTCCAAACGTCATTGGTGTCGTTCTACAAGAACATGAACTTATACAACGCTCCATAGAACAAAAGAGTAGCAACGTAGGCGAAGTTTTGAACCTGGTAGAAATGCTGCTTAACGATGCCGATGCTTGGCGCAGCCACTTGAATACCGCCAACTTAGCTTTGGCAGCACAAAATCTCGAGCAAAGATGGAAACACGTGTGCAGTCAATCGGCTGAAAGAAAACATCGCATTTTAGCGGTTTGGAATATGATACAAGAATTGATTAAAATAACTACTGAACACAAGAATTGGGTAAAAGCCCAAGAAATGCAAATTTCAGAATTGGAAAAAAATCTGGATACACTATCCAAAGATGAAAAGCAGGAAAGACAACTATTGGTTGAACAGAAACTTCTGGAATTGGAAAGTCAGCAGGCAAATCTCAACCTCTTAGCACAATCATACGCAAAGCTGACATCCACTTACGGTATAGATGCGGAGAATATAAAAATGCTTACCATGCCCACGAAGGTGATGTTGAAAAAATGGCGTCAATTCCAACCAAGATGTCATGCCATCACGAATGCCATTAACAAAGAGTTGGCTTTGTATAGAGACTTTAAGAAGGCCCAAGATGAGATGATAAATACTCTTACAGTGATACAAAACGATGTGGCTAAAGTAAGAGAAGATTGCCCTGAAACAGCTAAAGACACGAAACAAGCTCTGAAACACCTCGACAGTTTGGAGGGTAAACTGCAAAAAGCACAACAGCAAATGCAGGCTGTAGAAAATATGGCCAATGAAGCTAAAGGCAAATTGAAAAAACCAGAAGACCTACACACCATAGTGACCTTAATTACTCAACTTACCACTTTGTGGCAAGAAATACAAACACGCATTATCACCACCAAAACAGAATGGTTAGCAAGAGCAGCAGCTTTAGGCGAAGCAGCCAGCGAAGCGGCAGTGACTGCTACCAGAATTGGAGAGTCGGAAGCCGGTGTACAAGTTAACACTTTATCTAAACGCAAACTACGCAATGCTCCTATGGTAAGAGAAACCTCTATAACTGCCAAAGATGCCTACATTATGGAATTAGAGACGGCCATCGTGGAATGCCAAAACAATCTGGATGATTTGCAAAAGACCATTTGTGATCGAACACGTAAACCTGGTCCTCAGAAAATGTCCAAACTTTTAGGCAACGCCCAATCATCCACAGAACTGATCAAACATTTGAGTCAAATGCTTTTAAGCGAATGTAATGCAACCAACAAGGATGCCCAAACTGAAACTGTGGCAGAGCTAGCGCTGCGCTTCGATACTTTGCAATCGCAATGGAAGGCGCGCCAGCAACACGATCAAAATGCAAGGTAATTTTGGTTTTAATATAATTTCTATTAAGCAAAGGTGTTGGATACTAACTTTATATTTTGCTTTATTCTTGTATAATTTTTTTTCTTTTCCCAAAAAATAAAATTTATATAATTTCACAAACAAATATATCACATATCACACGCACATACATGCTTTATCTGGGCTTTGTTTTAGCAACTTACCCATTGCTTCCAAGTATACATGTACACAGTAAGTTAAATGCACTTAAAGAAAAATTACTTAAAAAAGATAACACATAAAAATATATTTACATCCTAGTGACATATTTTACGTCTACCGCAAGTGAGAAAATTTGAACGTGATTTGCAATAGATTAAAAAAGCGACAAAGGAGGCGTTATGTCGATATTTAAATTATATAACTTTTCTTTAAATTTCGTTTTTCATAAATGAACTAGAACTAATCCACCATATTCCAAGAGGCGTCACCGGCGTCATATTAAGACAATCCCCCATATTCCAAGAGGCGTCATCGTTGTCACATCAAAAAACACTCTTGATAGGCCGGTGGTATTTCCTAGACCTAAGCGATAGATAGAAGTTGTCGACAACATTCAATTGTTTTTGACAACGAGTAACTAAATGAAAAAATGTTTGTGTCGACATCATCTGACGCCTAATGGAGTATGGGAAAATATCAAAAAAACTAGTCTTTGATAGCAATGATAGATATGACTTTGATAGACCTTAGCTATAGAGACATTCAATTGTTGTTGGCAGCGAGTAAACAAATACCGAATTTTTTATGACGGCTATTGGAATAAGGGTGAATATATCTATAAATTTAACGACATATTGTACTTGCAGAGACGTAAAACTGTTAAAAATCAATAATATTAACTAACTCTTTTGCTTTTACACCATTTCATCAATAATCTAAACTATGAGTAAATCAAAATCGAATCTAAAATCTTTTTGAAATGAAAAATAAAATTTCTGAATTTTTTGGAGGAGAGTAATTTGATCGGAAGTATGGCAGAAATTATTCAAGTTGTTGTCAAAATTAAACCGCAGTCTGCGGCCAGATGTACGAGTATACTTCATTACCGAGTAAAGACGGCGTCGTCCGGAATTTAACAGCCAGTTTACCAATAACGAAAGAAAATGTATTCGAAAGAAAGCTAGTCACTCACGTTTGTATCAATTTGAGTTTGTCTATCTGACTTTTATTCATTCGCACGTCTTTTAAATGAATTTCGGTACATCGTTCGCATAAAATAAAGTTAGACGAACCCAAATAAAATTTCCTTTGCCTAGAATGCGAACGAACTTACAGCTTGTTCGGCGATATCGATTGAAAATGTATGCGAAAGAAAGCCAGTCACTCACATTCGTATCAATTTGGGTTTGTCTCTGTCACTATTATCCGTTAGCATGTACTTATGTATTTTAATTGAATTTTCACACATTGTTCGCTTAGAATAAAGTTAGAAAATACCCAAATCAATTTTCTTTCACCTAAAATGCGAATGAACTGATCCTTTTGACATCGGCATACAGGCTGTTGATCTTTCAATATCGGTGAACTGGCTGTAAACTTTCTTTTAAGAGTTTTGTTCTCTTAATTTTACTGAAGGAAAGCAGCCCAGAAGTTTAACTTCTTCAGTTTCCTTCCATTTTTTCTTTTTATGTAGTCCATATCTTTTTATAATTTCTTCATTCCTTCCAAATAATGGTTTTTACCAAAATACGCGTTTGTTTTGATAACACCCTCTTAACTCTATCCGAATCTCATCGGTCAGCGATTTTCTTAGATTTGGAAAACAAATCGCAGAAGGGTCTAAATCTGGAGAATATATCGGCAGTTTCTAATCCAATTTACGAGTTTTGGCCATAGTAACTTTACTTTACGCTTTCACAGTTGTGCATTATCTTGGTAGAACAGCATTCTTCTTTCACCATATGTGGTAGATCTTGCTTTAAATCAATACAGAAGCTGCCTAAAAGCTCTGGAAATGATTCATTGGTGGTTATTCTAGGCTTCTCTAAGTAATCTATGTGAATTACACCGCGTTCATCCTTGCTGGCCGACCGACCCACCTAAGTTTTCTTTGGCACATGTTCATCCTCTAAAACCAACTGTTTTGATTGCTCCTTCATCTCTAAGGTATTGTGATGGTACCATGTTTCATCTCGGTCATACAGCGGTGTAAAAATTTGTTCAAATTGAGGTTAAATATCGCCAAAATTCCTTCTTAAGTAATAATACGGTTTTGCAGATGGTCGAGTTGGAGCAATCGCGTCACCTATCTTGCAGATAGATTTTTTATAAGTTCAAATATTTGTATAAAGTGTGATGTACTTGGCCAGTTGAGTACTAAGTACCTCAGCCACCTCACGTGCTTTCATTCTCTCTGATTGTCCAACATTATTCGATGAATTTTATCGACGATTTCTGGCGATTGAGGAATTTTCTGCGACGTCACTTGGCTCGGTACGATGGCAACGGAACTCAGTAAACCTTGAAGTTGAGAGTGCAGGGCTACCATAGTATTTTCTTAGTTTGAGTAATGGTTTGTTCATCTATACACATATTTAATATTTTTACATTTTTGCTAAAACCTACCAAGAATTAATCGCTGCCAAACAGGGAATAGGGGCTATTGATACAAGGTGTCCGCCGGGAAGGTATACTACTTTGTTTACTACCATTCTAGTCCTGGCTATATGCGATGTGACACCGACTTGTTAATACCACGTGTTAATGGACTCAAAGTATGCAGTTGTGCCGTTAAAAACTTTTCAATCATATTACTTTACCATTATGACATTTTCAAATATGTAAGATTCAATGATTTCTCCTGACCAAATTGCACACCAGACTGTCACTTTTAAGAGATGCAAAGGTGACTGATGAATTATTTAAGGGGTTTCCATTGCCCAGAACCGACTATTCTGTTTATTCACATGCCCATTCAAATGAAAATATGTCTCGCCACTCATGATTTTGTCGCGGGAATCGATTATTCTTGTTAAGCAAATGTTTTAATGATTAAAACACATCGGGTTATCGAATATTTTTCATAATAAATTTGCCATATGTCTACTTCACAACTGCCAAATTTGAACTGTCAAGACTAATGTTTACCAAAATGGAGCCAAACCATAGTAGTATACCTTCCCTGCCCACACCCGGTAGATTTTGATAAACGGCAGCAGTCTTGCTTTTTAAGTTATTGAGCGCGATTTTACAAAAAAAAAAAAAAAAAAATCGGGAATTTATTATATAAATATATTACCTATGCCATACTTTCGCCAAAATCAAATTACTGAGAACGCCTTCTGGTCTTGTCGCGCTAAATAAAGTTTCAAATTTTATATATCACATCATAAAATTTACAAAATTTTTATTCACTTAATATAATCTAATTTATCGTTTACTTTCAACAGCGAGATCGGTCGGCTGACATGTCCGCTCTGTACACAACGCAATTGGCAACAAATCGACAACGATCTCTGGCGCCTTGAACAGTGGTTACAATTTGCCGAAGGCACTCAGAACTCTCAAAGCTCACCACCTTCTAATATTGAACTGCTCGAAGATGTGGTTCAGGATCATCGTGAATTCTTGCTCGATTTAGAGAGTCACAAATCTATAATATCATCCCTGAATGTGGTCGGTGATCACTTGGCAACACACACTTTGGATCACGAAAAAGCCCGTCAGCTAAGAGCCCGCTTGGAGCAGGACAATGAACGTTGGAATAATGTATGCATTACTGCCACCAAATGGCAGGGCCAGTTACAAACCGCTCTCATGGGCAACACTGAATTCCATGCAATTATTGATGAACTCTGTGCTTGGCTACAACAAACTGAGGCCAATATCAAGGCCTCTGAACCCGTAGACTTGACTGAAGATCGCTCTATATTGAAATCCAAGTTTGAAAAATTCAAAGAGCTGCGTGCCGAATTGGAACGCTGTGAACCCAGGGTGGTTAGTTTGCAAGATGCTGCCGATCAACTGCTGAGGACCGCCGAGGGCTCAGAAGTTGAATCATCACAAACTTATGCCAGGTAAGTTTGCTAAAAGCCGAGGCCTAGGGGCGGCACGATTGAAATTTTCAACTGGGATTCAGCATTTAATTGTAATGTAGTAAAGTCGTAATTAAAAAAAAAAAGAATGTACGTTTCAAATCTTAAATGTAGAGAGTAGTAAATAGTCGTTAACAAACTTAATACATGTAAACGTATATTTGTGTGTAGTTAAAATTAAGTAATTTGTAGTTTTGTAGCAAAAGGCGAAGATTTCGAGATTTTCATTAAACCAAACTTTTTCTTCTTATTCTTATATTTTTAGCCATATACTGCGTTTTCGTTTTATGTAATCATACATATGTAATATGTGTAAATATTTTGTGTTAATTTGTTAAATTTTATTCTTCTTTCCTGTTAGAAAAGATTAAACCAAACAACATACACGCAAGAGAACAGTTTTGTATGTTTACGGTATTGTTTATTTTCAAAAAGGCCTAAGTCAAAAGAAAAGAAATACGAAGGCTAATTGGTAACTCGGTGACCTTTTCAATCTATATCCAATCAAAAATAGAATACAGCTCTTATGTTTGGGCTAGTGGCTCAAAGCCTATTTTGCTTTTACCCGATCGCGTGCAAGAGAGAACGAAAAAACTTATCGGTGACATTAGGGTATCCAACTCTATTGACTCACGGGCGTAACGCCGCAGTGTGGACTGCGTTTTATGGTTATTACAATGGATTTTACTTCGACCAGATTAGTCGTCCAAATTATATCCATTTGTGATGCATTGGCCGGGGAGAATCACATAACATATTACAGAGAGAATTTGTTCTCCATTCATATAGTTCGCCTGAATAAAAACTGCCCGCAGATGTATTTCCTGTCTTCTCTGTTTTATCGCTACTACAATAGATATTGCTCTTACTACATTAGAGATCTTTCTCTGGATACCCACACACGTTTATCGTCCAGGGCGCTCATCCATTTGTGATTAGCTGCCCAGTGAGTTACATAATGATTTACAGAGAAAATTCGTTTTTTAGCCGCACAGTTCTTTTGTGGAACATCTTGGCTGCAGACCTATTTGCTATCAGTTACTGTGATAGAAAATTCACATGAAATGCTCCACAAACTCTACTACCTGTTTCTCCAATGAAATGCAGTCTAGGATACATCTATGCGCTGAGTACTGGTTCAAGATAAAAGAGAATTTAGTAAGTGGATCAAGCATTATTTTTTCATTGAAACGAAGGAAAACTTGATATATACTAAGAAGCCCTCACCGTCCATTTCAATTGCTAGAAAGTGGTTTATTTAGTTTCGTTGTGGTCATACTAACACAGGGGTCGCCGCACTTTCAGATCATCTAAAAGAGGTCATCAGAAACCTTCGAATGAGAGCATGGAGAGTGGATGTGACTGCAGGCATCTCAACTGAGCAAGTACATCACATTTTACTTGAATCTTTGGAAATGAAAAACTTATTCGCAAAAAGGGAGACGCAATTACCCACACTTACCCAAGAGCAGTCGTGTGACCCCTTGAAAGGAGTGTTTGACGACGTTCCAATGCATTTTTGTCTCCATTGTAAAACCGTAAACCAAATATGGACTCTTCACAGTAGCTTAGACACTAAGGAGCAATCAAAACAGATTATTTCAGCGCATGAACGTGCGTCAAAGGTTCAAGGTGGTTCGGTCGGCTAACGAGTATACAAGATATTTTGGGATACTATCGTGTACATAGAAGGGTAGATCAATTACCGGTGAATATTATGCAGAGCAATTAGACAGATTCGATATTGATTTAAAGCAAGAACTACCACCTTTGGCAAAAGAAAAGTGCTGTTCTATCGAGATAATGCACGTCAACGAACGTGTGAAGTCAAATTGGGAAACACTTATATATTTTACTACAAACTGCCGGCATATTCTCCAGAGTAAATCCCTTCTGCGGTTATGTTTTTTCCAAACCTGAAGAAAGGGCTGAGCGCTAAAATATTTGTTTCCAATGAAGAGGTTATTACCAAAACAAGTGCCTACTTTAGGGAGAGTGAAAGTATGTGGGTTCGCTGATCGGGTGCATCATTTTTTAGATGAATATTTGTATACATATGTAAGAGCTATCCGCGAGATGGGTGCCGCCTGTGCTGACCATCAACCAAACGAGAAACCGTTTTTGCACCATTATATAACTGTAAACGAAATATGGAGGTAGGGAAGGGACCAAGTCGCTTGGCTAACAAGGATGCAAGGTATTTTGAGATGCACTCGGTATCATTAACGTAGATTATCTAGAGAAGGATCGACCAATTAGCCGTGAATATTATGCAGACCCTTTATCAATTCGATGTTGATTTAAAACAAGAACTACAATATCTGGGGGGTTACTCTCTATTGCGATGCGAAAGTAAGTTCGATGCGAAAGGTAGATGCGATAAGAATATAATTTGCTATTCAGTGCTGTTTGCGCAAACTTTTTCGCGAAATAGTTTAAAAATGAAACAGTACTGGTATCACAATATAAACAATAGCGAAAAATGCTAAAACAAAATGTACTAAAGAGAAAAGAAAATACGAAAACGCAATACAGAGTACCAATTCTTCGATTTTTCTTTCGCATCGCAATAGAGAGTAACCCCCCTGGTGATAGAAAAGTGCTGTTGAAGCTAATGCACGTATGTACAATTGCGAGGCCACTATGCAAAAACTCATAAGTTGTATTAGGAACTGAGTTCTGCGATTATGTTTTTTTCCAAACCTGAAGAAATGGCTGAGCGCTAAGAGATTTGGGTCGTTTGAAGAGGTTATTACCAAAGCAAGTACCTACTTTAGGGAGAATGAAAGTATGTGAAGTGGCTACATCACTTCTTAATTGAATATAAGTACATGTAAAAGCAATCACGAGATGGGTGTCGCAAATGCTCACAAGCGTCCAAACGGGAAATCGTGTGACCACTTCAAGGGAGTATTTGGTGGGGTTGGGACGAGCTTTTACGCCATTATATAACCACTTCAAAGGAGTGTTTGATGGAGTTGGGACGAGCTTTTACGCCATTATATAACTGTGAACGCAACATGGACCTGTCAGAATACTTTAGCGAATAGGAAACAATCAAAACAGTGGGTTTCAGCGTTTGAACGTGCGCCAACGAACACCAAGTGGTACGATCGGCTAGCAGTGATGCATTCGGTATCCATTCACATATATAACTTAAAGAAGGCTAGAACAATGCCACATAAGAATGCATGTGAGAAGATTAACAGCCAGTTTACCAATCTCGACAGCCTGCTTGCGTTCGCAATCTAAGCGAAGGAAAATTGATTTGGGTTCGTCTAACTTTTTTCTATACGAATGATGTGTCAAAACTCAATCAAAATACATAAGAATATGCGAACGAATAGTAGTGAGATAGACAAACCCAAATTGATTCGAATGTGAGTGACTGGCTTTCTTTCCCATTCATTTTCTTTCGAAATTGGTAAACTGGCTGTAAATCTTCCATTTAATGATGTCTATAAAAGCTTTATTGACGAGCTGGATGTAGAGAGTATTGAGCACTTTTTCTGTCGTTATCCAGCTCTTTCTTACTGATAAATGTCATTCAGAGCTGTAAGACATGTTACATATTGATTTAAAGCAAAAACGACCGTATTTGGCGACAAATGCGCAATTCCATTAACACGAATGCAGTCTCTGAGGTCAAAATCCATTTTGCAGATTTAGCTCCCTACGACATATTTCTTTTTCCAACCCTGGCTGGATGGTAACAGATTTGGGTCACATGAAAATATTACCAAATGGAAGTCTGTGGAAAAATTTATTTGGATGGAATAAAAAATTGTTAAAACGCTGAGCTAAATGTGTTAATTTAAAAGGCGATTATGTTCGAAAATAAAATGCTTATTAGCCAGAAAAACTTTTTTTTTCACTCAAGTAAACACCGAGTTATCAAACCGCCCTCGTATGCGTTAAATTGTCGTATTTTGAAAATGGACTTAAGCCTTTTTGAAGTAAACGGTAGTTATGCCTTTTAATGATAAAACAAAATTCTCTTTTCGACAAACAATTAAAAGTCAAGCGGCCTTGTTCTACATATCCAGTGAAAGTTTAGCTTTTGAAATATGGATAAAAATATTAAAAAAAGTTAAGAAAAACATACTTAGTCAACTTCGAATTTATAATTTCATTCGAAATGTAGAGCAGAGCTGAGAATTTTTGATATACAATATTACATGTCGCCTTGTTCCAGGAAAAAATTAGCAATTTTTCTTCCTCGCTTATAATAGTTTGTTTTTCACTCAAACTTAAAAGACTATAAAAACAGTAAAAAGTTACATGTTTCTCCACAACTCTTTCTTGGAATCATTTAAACAAACTTTTTCATTTCATCAATGTTTAAAAAATTTCAATTGTGTTTGGTTTACATATTTTAATAATTTTAATTCCTAACTTTTTATACGCTTCTTTATTCATTTTGAAACAAAAAATCCTTTTTTTGTCTATTCCATAAACAAATTTCATTCCATCTCTGACAAGTCAGCTTTACCAGGTAGTGTTAGATTTACAACACCAAAAAAATATCTCATTTATTTTGTTGATGGAAATTACGGCACGTTGTCAAAATCTTGTCTCTATTTTACTGAAAAAAACCAACAAAGTCTTTGTGTTTTTTTTTAGAATTATATAGCTTCTAAACATAATTTTGACAGTCTTAAGGAACCAAAACAAAATACATTTATGCTTATACCACTACCTGGTAAAACTGCCTTGAGCTCTCAAACCAAAACAAAACTATACTCCTAATTCTTTTCCTTTTTTTTTAATTAGTTGCTTTTTACAATATAAAAAAAAATTGTGCCTTGTGTTATATTTTCCTGCACTTAAAAACTGTTTTTTTTCGTTTGCAATTTTTGTTTGAACTCGAAATTTTTTCGTCCGCCCATTCTAACCCCTCATTTACCTTAAAACTCTACAGCCTGCCAACACAATCATTAAATTTAAGAACCCTTTCCAGGCTTACGGACCTGCGTTTCCGCTTACAATCCTTGAGACGTCTATCCGGCATTTACATTGTCAAACTTGGAGCTGTTTTAGGCATAGAGAGCGATAATCTGGGAGTGTCTTTGCATATGCTGTCCAATGATGTAAGTATTAATTAGTAAACTTTATTAAAAGTAGAAGTTTTGTTATTCCATGCACCCAACGAATTTGATAATTTAATCATTTGAATTTTATCCTAGTACAAAGAAGTTCAAAATTGCGCACATATGTATGTGCACTGTTTTGTTACTCTTTGCCTGAAAATAACTGAAATTTTGAGGCCTGAAAAAGACTGCTAAAACCAAAATATCCTGCAGACATTTTTAAGAATTTGATACGCCAACCAGATACAGAAAGTTTCAAATTATATTTTTAATTACAAGCGAAATTTATTAAAAGATGTTTGTTTTTACGAGTTTGAGGGTGACAAAAAATCATATACATATATACACATAAAATAAAACTCCGTAACTTTATTCGTAAACGTTACAAACAGTGGGATTTACTTATTTCACTTGTATTAAACTAGTTTAGTGTTATGCTACCATAATATACAAATGCAGAACACTAAAAAAGTCTTATTAAGGTTTGTTAAAACAATCAATTCTTACGATTTAATTGATTATTTTTCCTTTTCGCGGTTCAATATAAGTTGGCGAACGAACAGAACAGAAAAAACACGATTGTTGTTGAACCACTCGTTGCACTCATTACCATTGGATGAATTAGTAGGAATCATGAGGGGGCATTGTTACATCAGAAATGTTCACGGCGTGAACAATGTTCATAAATTTAGCTTGAACATGAACGTCTGCCTTAGAATAAACCATGGGCCGCGCCTAACTAAGAAAACACAGTTTTTTTCGGTTCAAAATTAGCTTTATTCATCAACGTAATCTCCATCAGAGTAACGCAAGCATTCCAGCGCCGCTCTAACATTTTAATAACACTTTTGTAGATAGATTTATCTTTGGCCTCAAAATAGGCCTCAGTTTCAGCGATAACGAATTCATTCGTGCGAAATTTCTTACCGGCGAGCATTTTTTCCACGTCTGCGAACAGCCATTAGTCGCTGGGAGCCCAATCCGGCGAATACGGTGGATGTGGGAACAATTCGAAGTTCAATTCATGTAGTTTTTCTATTGTTTTGATTGACTTGTGACACGATGCGTTGTCTTGATGTAACAAAATGTTTTCCTTTGCCATGTGCGGTTGTTTCATTCGGAATTTCGGGCTTCAAACACTCCAACAATGCTACATAATATTCACTGTTAATGGTATTTCCTTTTTCAAGATAGTCGATGAATATTACACCACGCACAACCCAAAATACCGAGGCCATAACCTTTCCAGCCAGTTGTTGTGGTTTCGGGCGCTTTGGACGAGATTCACCAGTTGCTGTCCACTCAGATGACGATCGGTTTGATTTCGGAGTGAAGTGATGGATCCATGTTTCATCCATATCGACGCAAAAATTCCGTTTTTTTACGTTTAAATATGGCCAAACACTGCTCAGAATCATCAACACATTCTCGTTTCTGGTTAACAGTGATCAAACGTGGCACCCACTTTGAACAGAGCTTTCTCATAGTCTAATGCTCATGCAATATAAAGCCAACACGTTCTTTAGATATCTTTACGATGTCAGCCAATTCACGCAACTTCACTTTTCGGTCATTCAAAACGATTTTGTGGATTTCTTTTATGTTTTCTAGTGTTACCGTCTCATTTAGACGTCTATTGCGTTTTGCAGCATCGGTGTCTCTACGATCACGTTTGAAGTCAGCAAACCAACGTTTTATTGTTGTTTCTGATAGAGCGGAGTCCACATAACACTTTTCAAGCCATTGCCTCGCTTGAAAGTTATTTTTCGCCCCCATCAAGAAGCAGTGTGAAATTAAAACACAAAATTGTTTTTGATCCAATGTTTTGAAAATAACAAAATTAGCGTCACTCTTAGCTAATGAATAGAATATCATGAAATTTTAAAACAGCTGTCTTTTGAAGGTTAGTATTAACTGAAAAAAGGTGATTGCAATAAAACAAGCAACATCTATGTGTTGGGGTCGCATTACCGTATTGACGTTTTCTTAAAGTAGAATGACAAATTCTAAGCACTGTTGCCATATACAAAGAATTATACAAAGTTGCAGTATTGTAGTAAAATAACAATTATAAAATTAATGTGCTGTTCATAAAACACAGACGAGCACTCGTCTAAAAAATTGTATATGGAAATCACTCAAAAAATTGAGTAACATTCATATAAATTTTCTAGGCGAGTTGCTCGTCTGTGTTCTATTAACAGCACTTAACTTCGTTTGCATGTATATGTAAAAAATTATAATATATTTTGCTTATATTGTATATTAAACACATAAAGAAAATAATTAAAGTATTTTTATAAAAATAATATCATAGAAAAATTTATAATGATAAGTTTTTTCAACTATTGCCTCATAAATTTGTATATGTAATAAGTTCGGCAACTCTGATTAGTAAGCAAACAATGAGGGTGGAGAGAAGCAGAGGCAAATTTTGCAACTCTTTGTCTCGGCGACATTTTTAAAATGAACTTTCACTTTCCTGTATAGACGAACAAGGAATTTTCATGAAAATCGTCTATTTCATTGAAATTTTTATTTGTAATACGTGTACAGAAATTTCATGAAAGTAATTTCCTCTGTAATGTAATTCGTTGATTTTAGCCATTGTTAAAACAATCTTGTGCGCTGGTGCGTTGTCTTGATGAAAAATTATTTTTTTGTGTTGTAAGCCAGGACATTTTTCGAATTTGTACATTTAATTGATCCAAAAGGTTGCAATAGTACTCTGAATTTATTGTTTTACCCTTTTGCAGATAGTCAATGATTAAAATACCTTTGAAGTCCCAAAAAACAGTTGCCAGCCGATTGAATTGTTTTTGCATTCTTTGGGTCACTTCCTCCAGCTTCAGTCCATTGTTTGGATTGTAGTGGTGTATAATGGTAGATCCATGTCTCATCAGCAGTTATGAAACGACGCTCAAAATCAATTTTATTTCGCTTAAAACGATCCAAACAAGCGTGAGAAATGTTCACTCTTATGCGTTTTTGGTCGACTGTTAACAAATGTAGCGCCCATCTTGCAGAAACCTTTTTCATCTGTAGTTCTTCATGCAAAATTAAATGGACTCGATCATTTGAGATGCTCACGATATTAGCTATTTCACGTACCTTTATTCGTCGATCATTTAATACCATTTCATGCATTTTGGCTACAATTTCTGTTGTTGTTGCTGGTTTTGAACGTGCACTACGTGATTCATCTTCAATGCTTGTACGACCACGTTTAATTTCAGCAACCCAAGTTTTTACTGTAGCATAAGAAGGAGCACTTTCACCTAACGGATTCACCATATCATTATGAATTTCTTGTCCTATTAAACCTTTTTTATGTAAATATTTAATGCATTTCTAATTTTTCCATTGTAAAGAAATCGCAGATGCGTCTTTTGTGAACACATGTTTCTAAATGAAGGAGCTACCAGATCGAAACAAAATTTAATTAACTTTTTTCTGTTTATACCGCGCTTTCTGTGTTAGACTAAGAAGTTTCCGATCCGCCCTCGTGTTAGAAAAAAACTTCAACGCGTAAAAATATGAGAGTTGCCGAACTTTTCGCTTCACGTTGTGTTAAAAGTACTTTATGTGACATGTTTCATATAAGTGTGTATATTTTATCTTACATGTCAAAGAGAATTTCCAAAGCAAAACCTTTAGATTTACAGACCACTTGTCAGATTTTACATTCAGATTTCTCTCACACTGAATACACAAATGATGACATGACATTTTTTACTGAAGAAACCAGAATTAGATTGAAATGTAGTATATAATTCATATACGAGTATAATTTAATTATGACTTCATGTGACATTCTTTCATTTAGTTCTTTTATTACATTTTTAAATGCCCACATTCCTTTTGTTTTAATAGCGTCTCGCTGGTATTGCGAGCAGTTCAGCTAAATACTTTTCGTACGGTAATTTTGCTCAAAAAACGGTAATTTTTTTTTTTAAGTTGTACAGTACTTTGATAATAAAAGTTAACATCACTATTACTGTAGTCATTTTCATACGTTAGGCTCACAGCATTCGAAAAACGAGTGGAAAAAACAACGCATCTGTGTGTGAGCGAGTGGTTTTAGTACTCGAGTGTTAAATTGACAAGGTAAAAAATAACTGCACTCGCGAGTGTAACGTCTTGCCGCAGATCTCTGTTACAAACATACAAATAAACACTTAAGCGAAGTGTGTTAAAAACTTGCTCATATCGCCTTAAATGTTCCCTCGTCTGTAGGCTGCATAGAGTAGAGCAGAGTCTGGCCTAAAATTTCAGTGTCGCCAAGTTTTGATTTCATAACTTTTTTAAACGTTTTGTACTTAGTTTTAATTTTATAAATCATTTTATTTTAAATTTTTTTTGTTATTTTTACTTTGTTTGTTTTTTTTTTTTATTTTAAACAGCTTTTGGACCAATCTGTAACTTCATTACCTTCTTCCTCTTCTATACAGGCAGCCGCACCACACACTGATAATGCAAAGTAAATATTGTTGTTGTAGTTGTTATAAAATTTTAAAATATGATTTTTGAAAATTAGTATGTAATGTAAAAAAGCACGCTTTGAAAACACTTTTAGCAAAACAATGTTCAAAAAACGTTTTTATTTGTAAAAATATTTATTAAGCTCTTATTAAATAAATTTAATAATGTTGAAATATTTTTTATAAATGAGACAATCCCCCATATTCCAAGAGGCGTTATCGTCGTCACATCAAGACAACATCATAAAACTGTTGATTGTGTACAAGGCTTCTATAGCAATTATCTATTCTTTGGAAGTGTTTTAATATTTGCAAATAGTTCGTTTAGTTCAAGGTCCTTTTTGTTTTTTTAAAAAAGTTTTGGTCTGTTCGACGATATCGAATGAAAATGTATGCGAAAGAAAGCTAGTCACTCACATTCGAATAAATTTGGGTTTGTCCTTGTCACTATTGTTCGTTCGCATGAACGTATGTATTTTAATTAAATTTTGACACATCGTTCGCTTAGAATAAAGCTAAAAAAACCCAAATCAATTTTCTTGCGCCTAGAGTGCGAATGAACTTATCCTTTCGACATCGGCGAACTGGCTGTTAATGTATTTTTCAATATTTCGTCTTCCTTTGGAAGACTTCTTCAGGAAAAATTTTTTTTTTTTTTCTGAAGAAGTCTTCCAAAGAAAGACGAAATATTGTAAAATACATTAAACATTTAAAAAAAAAAACAAAAATTACCTTGAGCTGAACGAATTCTTTGCAAATATTGAATTAAATAAAGGTCAAAGCAAAGAGGATCAAGGAGTCCTTTAATAATTTAACATTTCAAAGCTATAAATAGAGACCGCTAACAACATACAATCATTGTCAGAGTATATGAATGCACAATTTTTACGTCGTCTTTATGTGACTACGATGACGCCTATTAGAATAAGGTTTAATAACAATTAATTTAACTTCATCAAGAATACAAATAACACTAAAAAATTCTTTTTTCTTTAAATAATAAAACTAGCGCTCAAGATGGCGATGCTGCAGATGGCGATGTCATAAATACCACCGTACTTGCGCGAGGCGCACGCTTCCTAGGGCGTGTTGCACGTGCCTCACTGCCCATACAAGCGCTCATGTTACTGTTGTTGGGTGTTGCCACACTTGTGCCCCACGGTGAAGACTACACGTGCATGTTTTCAAACACCTTTGCCCGCAGCTTAGAGCCCATGCTCACGTATCCTAATGGACCGCCGCCGGTATAAAACCAAACTCTCGTCTAAATAATGTTGTCCTTTGCCTCAACTGTAGAATTTTAAGCTGAAACTAATCTGTAAAAAAAAATGTTGATTAATGTAAAAGCAAACTAAACTGTAAATGTTTTTGTTTAACAAAATTTCTGGTTGTAAATTTAAGTATGTTTTTAATTTTTTTTGTAAACTTTAAAATAAGAATATGGAGGCAATAAGAAAGAAAAAATAGCAAACGAAAAGAGTCAAAGTCAATATAAAAGAATTGGAAAGATTTAAATTTAAAAGAAAAAAAATTCTACGAAACGCACATTAAAATTGAAAACGACAAGATGAAAACTTACTTGCATATATATTTTATATGAAACGATATAAAAGAATTCTTTTTCGTTTTTTTTACTACCGAACTTGTTTTGAGTATAATTATCGTGGAACATTTTTATATTGAAAACAAGGAAAGTACAAAAATTAAAAACTTGAAAGCAAAGAAAACAATACATTGAACTTTTAAAGGCTTAAAGCCAAAAATTCTCTCCCCCCCCCATCATCATGACCCAGAGAGGAAAAAGAAGGTTTCATACAATTTATTTTTTTATGATAACAAACATAAATCTCCCTTTTGCTTTTGTATTATAAAACTAAATTGTATACAAATTGCTGAGTCATAAGCAAGAAAAAATAAAAAAGTTTAATAGTTTTTATTACTCTCCATTAAAAATATATTAAATTTTTATTTTCAAGCTTATAACTGGCATTTTATTTAAAACCTGGCTTTTTAAACATTCCCAAAAATTTATACTAAAAAGGGAAGTGTATTGTTTTTGTCACTAAAACTATTTAAAAAAGAAGAAAAAAAAATAAAATAAAAATAATCAAATAAACGAAGCAGCAAGTGTCCTATGCCGGTGCTAAACCAACAATAAATTTAAATATAAAAAATTATTAAAATAAATAAATAAAAAAAAAAAAAAAACAAAACAAACGAAATAAATGTTACTATTCTATTACAACTCTTTAATCTTATATAAAGATTAATTATAAAAAAAAATACACTAAACAATATGAACAAAAACAAACATTTTATTATAAACAACTCCCTCCATAAAACTATTAATTATTATAAACATAATTATTATTATTATTATCATTATGATTATTAAATTTATATAATTACTTTGTATTATTCTTATTTTTTGGCACTTTGAAATCTTGCTGTTTAATTCTTGTTTTGTTTTTTCCCACATGATATTAGTTTTGTATTGTTTGATGAATATTTTTTTAACGTTACTATTACAATATTTATTATATTAAGTGTTTTTTTTACTTTTTTTTTATTAAATTCTTTATTATAACTTTTTTGAAAAGGAAATAGTTAAAACCACTGTTATCCTCTGTATTGATTTTTTTGTATTTTATAATATTTTTTTTATTTATTACATTTTTTCTTATGTCTAATAAAACATTTAAAAAATGAATTATAATTCATTAAATAATAACAATGTTATACATATAAAACAAAAAGTATATATTCACCTTTTTCTATTTATAAAAAAAAAAAAATGCAAATGCAATAAATATGTATTATTATTAAAAAATAAAAAAAATCGATTTGTTTAATTTTTACTGCCCGTCTACATTAGACATGAAACGCCGTTAAGACATACTGTTAAAACATACCTTTGACGGTCCGACTGTTACATGGTGGAGTTCTCGTATGTCTTGATTTTTCATTATTTCAACTCCGTCAACAAAAGCACATCATCACTTTTTATGTCCTTTTTTCATAGCTTGTAGAAGAAATATATTTTTTTATTGCAAAATTTGCAATCTAAAATAAGAATTTGAACTTATTTTGCAATTTTGAAACTATTTTTACTGTTTTCATATTAAAATGTCGTTTTCTGTTAAGACAGAGCTTTTAAAACAAATGTCCTAACAGACCTGTCAAGACGCCAAGAAAACAGTAACATTTGCAGTCTACACCAGACAGTAACAGTAGTATTTCGCTGTTCTTGTTAGTGTTCTCATGCCAGGTGTGGACAGCGCCTTAGGCACACGATGACAATCACCCCTATTCTGCGTTTCGATTAAGTCTCCGCATTCAGTTCCATTGCGATCGAAAATTGGTATTCTGATAAAAAACGGAATCGAAAGAAAAAGAAGAAGACAACAATGTTTATAAAATAAATAGCATCACTGTGGAAAGTGGAAATGGAATTGCAAAATAAGCAAGTTTGTTATCGTTTTCATAAACAAATGTCAAATTTAATAAAAAAAAGTTGTTTGTATACATAATTAAAAATTAAGTTTTTAATAAAGATTTCTTCTAAATTTTCCAGCTAAAGATCTTGATTGATTTTTGTTTTTATAAAAAAGGTTTAACGGTATTTTATTTTCAATATTGAAAATAAAATACCGTTAAACCTTTTTTATAAAAACAAAAATCAATCAAGATCTTTAGCTGGAAAATTTAGAAGAAATCAATATAAACAAGATCAAATAATACGAATATTTAGTTCTTAATAAAGTTTAATAAGAAAAAAGAAATATATATATACAAAAACAAACTAAAATTAATTGTTCATAAATATATTACAGTGCAAAGAATCTTGTGAAGATAAAGGTACATAATAAAAAAAAATTAATAGTGTTGTGATTAAATATGGAAAGACCAAAATAAAACTTTAATAAAAATTGTAGGGGATTAATTCACTGTGTTGCAATTATTTCTTTTTTTTATATCAATAATTTAATTTTCTATAGCAGCTGCATTATTGTTGGTCAGAGAGGAGAACAATATGAGATATAATGAGGCTGGCATTTTTTGTTGGAGGACCAAGTGCATTGATGATTACTGCAACTTCCTCCCAGAACACTGCTACTTCTACCTTTGATCGCTGGTGATATCCACCTGCAATGTCTGCATTAGATGACATTAAATTTGCCAATTTTTTCATACTGCTCTGGTGTTGTTGTTTTTGACCCAAAATACATAAAAAACACATCAGATTCGGGTACAAAAATTAATAATTGAAAACAAAAAAAAAAAAAAAAAAAAAAAAATAAATAAATTTAATTAAATAAAATAATTCAAGCAATTAAGCCTTTTATTCGCTATTTTTAGCTTCTCCCATTTATACCAATAAAAATTATAAATAGGTTTGAAAGGTGTAAAGAAATGATAGAGACGTGTATAAATGAAAAAGCTTGTTTTTTGTGTTTTGACAGGTATTATTAGAGCATTTTTCTTTTAAATTCTCAACAATTTATTTATATTGTTGGGATATAAAGTTGAATGTTTGAGAATATCTTTCAAAAATTTCCAAAGTCTACTGATGATTAGGGTAGTTCCTATCAAATGTCGACATATAGATAGCTGGGAAACATAGAAAACAAGCTATTTATAATTTTTATTGGTATAAATGGTAGAAGCTAAAAATAGCGAATAAAAAACCTAATTGTTTGAATTTTTTTTCTCTGCTTTTCGATACTTTCAAAAAGCAAATCGTAGCAACCAACGGTTGTTCATTTGTTTGAAAGGTGTAAAGAAATGTTAGCGACGTGTATAAATGAAAAAGCTTGTTTTTTGTGTTTTGACAGGTATTATTAGAGCATTTTTCTTTTAAATTCTCAACAATTTATTTATATTGTTGAGATATAAAGTTGAATGTTTGAGAATATCTTTCAAAAATTTCCAAAGTCTACTGATGATTAGGGTAGTTCCCATGGTGCAATTAACCAGGTGGCATCACTAGCGCAGGTGATAATTTTTTGTTTCATAAAATTGTGGGTGTCAAAAATTGTTTATGTTTACACAAACTGAAGCGAAAAATAAAAATATTTTAAACACTTTGAAAAAGGGCAAGAAACACGATAAAAAAGTTTTCAAAAATATTTTAATTGCTTAAAATGCGTTGAAAACAATTTATAAAAACAATTGTATTAATTCTCTTTGTTCATTTTGTTTTATATAAACGTTTCTTTCTTCATTTTCTTCTGTTTTGTAAACATGTTTTTGACAGCGTTCGGAATTTTTACACAAACAAAATATTATGTATGTAGTACAACAACTCTTATGCTGCCACCTAATAATTGCACCATGGTAGTTCCTATGAAATGTCGACATATAGATAGCTGGGAAACATAGAAAACAAGCTATTAATAATTTTTATTGGTATAAATGGTAGAAGCTAAAAATAGCGAATAAAAAACTTAATTATTTGAATTATCTTTATGTTCACAAAATAATAAATTCTCTTTCAAAAATGTAAACAATACATATGACGTAAATAGCTTACTATATTGCCAGTAGCAAAAAACTGTCATATGCCGTAGTGCTGCCACCGTGTATACGTTAATGCACCATGGAACGAACAGTAATAAGAGTGGGGCAAGTCCAAAACAAGCTTTTGTACTGCGACCATAGACCAGTGAAGGGCAGATAGAGAGGGTTGAACTAAAGAGAGTAAAAAGTTGCTCTACACTTAGACAAATCCATTTGTTCTTGCGTTATACGTTTCTCAGAACATTTAAGCGACTTGCGTTTCTCAGAACATGCTTGAGTAATATAAAACAAAAAAATATTTGACAACAAATAGAAAAATTTTTCAATTCAGTTTTCTTAATGAAAATGTATAAAATTCTTTGAACTTTTTATTGAAATAAAATGAAAACATATTAAATTTTAACAAATTCAATCAGTTCACTTCAATATATATGTACATGCGAGTTGAAGTCGATAATTTTAAGCGATATGCGTTTTCCAGAATAACTATTTAGCGATTTCAAATCGCAAAACCATATTTCTTGCGTTATACGTTTCTCAGAACACCTATTTGGCGTTTTTAAATCGAAAATGCTAAATTTAAGCGATTTGCGTTTCTCAGAACATGCATGTATGTTGAAAAATCGAAAAAAGCGAATTTCTTGCAGCGCTTAAACTCTGCTCGTATTATTTGAAAGGGAAGTGGCAAAAAGAGACAAAAGAAAAGCTCGATAAATGTTACTGTGAGCCTGCTCCGTCAGATGACATGGTAACATATTGGTTTGCTGAATATTAATGCGGCCGAACAAGCACTGTAACAATACCATCAACAGGAAGACCAAGAGAAGTGGTTACTGTGAAAATATCAAGACAATCGACGATATCGTTATGAACGATCGGCCAGTTAAGTTACATATCTTAATTAATAAATATATATATTTATGTAAAAAAAATCATATAATAAATATGGTATATCTTAAATGCACAAATCGACTTCAATGCACAAATACTGAATTATTATTGTCCTCCCTTTTCGCATGATTCTCTAGATCAGCGGCTTTGTCATGATCGCCATTGCAGCACTGACACATATCCCGGGAGGAGGCCACATTTGGTATATCGGAACCAGAAAAAGTATTTGGTTCTTCTAGAGTTATGCAACGGACATTCGGTGGGCACTTGATAACCACCAGGGCATTGCCCTCATCATCAATCATGCATGAGTCATTGCTGTACACGCGATGGCACCTTTTGTAGTTCGCTGCCATAATGTATTTCGTCAAAGAACAAATTAGAATCTGGAACAGTTTTAAGAAGACCATTACCAGTGAAATGAGTAATAAATTTAAAAATAAACTTGCATCAATGAAAACGGCAATTAAAATTAAAATAAAAACTACTTTGACGGAAAACTTTAAGTGCTTGGCGAAAATTGAAAAGCAGCCGGCGGTATTAATGTCCGCTAAATTTAAATGTGGCAAGCTTAAAGGAGCACCTTCCCTTCTCATGTGGGGCATGTAGTTCTCATAGCACAGCGTGCTGTTGCGTTTACAGCAGGCATAAGGAGCCAAGATTTGAGGACTGTTGAAAAGATTTAATGCATCGTTAGAGTTCTTCAGGGAGATGTGAAAACGAAATCCAAACCTGTCGCTACTTGCTGCCAACAGCTGCTCGCTGACATCCTGTTTTATGGGTGCATCCACTGCAGAGCACTCTGTTGTTAAGAATTCTTGTTCGGCAGCCATTTGTATATCTGGGTAGTCCGGGATATTTTTGCTCATCCAATTCGCCTGCAACCAATCCTGATAGCCATGTACCCCACAGCATTCTTTCGTATATTGCAATTTATCCCAAAGCAACTTCCACTCAGGATTTAAATAATAGTTATCAATACCTTTTAGCAATAAAATCTCAGCTCCCTCGGCCACAATATCCGAGCTGGTTAGCAAAATCCAAATATTGGCACAGCCACAGGCAACAACTAGAAAGCAAAATATCAACCAGGTGCTCAGCAGCAGCTGGACGTTTTCGCTAAAACGTCGCGGCCACACACTGGCCCACATTGAAATGCCGCAGAGAAATGAAGCCACCACTTGAAATCCCAATATGTAAACATTAAAGAATTTCGAAGTTAACATTCTTCCTTCGGCTTCCGTCAGGAATGAGGACAATGTGCTTTGTTGAAACCACGTCACCGCAATAATCATGATGCCAATAAATATTTCTACGATTAAAAGTAAATTAATAAATAAACGAATTTTTGGTATTGTTTCAAACATTTTTGTTTGACACTTTGTTTTGGAAACATTTTTTGTTTGTTTGTATGTGTGCATGCATTCACGTTGGATTTTTTCTATATACATATGTATGTATAAGGGATGGAAAACCGAATTGTTTAGCACATATGTATGCGATATGAAAGTTACGATGACGAGCCATGTTCTAGAATCTAATTCCATTCGGAAATGGAATTCAATTCGTTTTTTGATTTTCCAAAAATTTATAAGACAACCCACTATACACTGATAATATATATAGTACCGGGGCACCGACCGTTACTCGGTGCTTTCAAATTGTATACATCTGAAAAATATTTACTTTAATAAAACTTACATCAAAAGATTTGTCAAAAAAGAAGAGTCAGAAGAGAATGGCAACTTCGCAGATCTCCCCAGCTTAAAACTAGGCTACGGGAATGCATAACTCAGTTAAGAAATCTGCTTGAAGTCCAGAGAATATCTTCCCTTAAAACATATTTGGAAAGCCTTGACGGTACCCCTCAATCTGATTATTCCTTGTGGAAAGCGACAAAAGGTTTAAAAAGACCCGTAATAGGTAAGCCACCTTTGCGAACTTCAACTGGCGACTGGGCAAGAAGTGACTCAGAAAGGGGGATGGTGTATGTTAACCATTTGAGAAATGTTTTTATTACAAATGATATAACAAATGATGCATCTGAATTACCACCATATGTAGTTAGACCGCCTGTGTCTTTGCGATTCACATTTCAAGATGTAGAACAAGGTATCAGTAACATAAACCCCAGGAAAGCTCCAGGTATTGATCAAATTACTGGCAAAATGCTTGAACAGTTACCTTGTGCAGCTAGAAGGCTTCTACTTTTTATTTTTAACGCTATTTTACGCCTTGAGTATTATCCTGCAGAGTGGAAGGTCTCTATGATTACTATGATACCCAAGCCAGGGAAGGATCCCACTAAAGTAGAGTCATATAGACCAATAAGTCTACTACCAACAATTTCAAAACTATTCGAAAAATTGTTAATGGCGAAGTTGAGTCCAATATTGAACAATGTGGGATGCATCCCTGATCATCAATTTGGTTTTCGGGCTAAACATAGCACCATAGAACAACCGCACAGACTAGTCAATATCATAAGACAGACCTTTGAGGAGAAGAAGTATTGCTCAGCTCTATTCATTGACATTTCTCAAGCTTTCGATAAAGTGTGGCACGACGGGTTGATGCACAAAATAAAGTTAAACTTGCCTGTAAAACTCATAAGCTTCTGGAAAGCTACTTATATGGGCGGAAGTTTGTTATCAGAGAAGGCGATTTTATAAGCCCAACTCAGCCAATCGAAGCAGGTGTTCCCCAAGGCAGCATATTGGGGCCTACTTTATACTTGATTTACGCCTCCGACATGCCAACCACATCCGGAGTCCATACGTCAACCTTTGCAGATGACACAGCGTTTTTGAGTGTTCATGAAAACCACCATTTAGCATACAACTCGAGTCATACAACTCCGGAAGGCCAATATGTCGAGTTATTCGCTGCGCACAACCACCTAGCGCAATTAGTGAATGAGCCAACGCATATTCCATGTGTTGAAGGGCACCACTTAAATACACTTGACCTATTCCTGACTTCGCACCCTGAAAAGTACCAAGTCAGCGTTAGTGCACCTCTCGGCAATTCGGATCATTGCACCATTTCTGCCTCCTTTTCGATCTCTGAACTTCGTAACGTTTCGAAATCAGCTACGAAACGTTCAATATTTATTTACGAAAAGGCGCGTTGGGCTGAGCTCAACCAATTTTATGAGCATTTTAATTGGAAACTTTGCTTTCTAGATAACGACATAAATGCTTCTGCAAAAATGGTCGAGAATATGATATTGCTAGGGATGAAATCATTTATCCCCTCCAAGCAGATTTCGGTTAAACCAAGAGTGAAATCCTGGTTTAATCAGACGTGCAAAAACGCAGTCAGATCTAGAGAGGAAGCATTCAGTATTTGGCGCTTAAACAAAAACCCAGAGACTGATTTGCTACGCAAAAAGGCGAGATCTTCGTGTGCCAAAGTACTTAGGCGTGAAAAGTTTCTTCACGAACAGCGCCTTCGTGCCAAGGTCCTTACAGCTCCCCGGGGCAGTAAGACCTTTTGGTCATTCGTTAAGAGGGTAAAGAACAATACTAGTTCGTCTATTCCAACTCTCTTAAAGAATGACCAAGCATTCACCGACCCGGTTGACAAGGCTAACCTGCTGGCTGAAATTTTTGCAAGCAATTCTTACTTGCCGGAAAGCAGTCAATCACTTCCTGAGCTTGAAAGAGTATCTGCAACTATGCCAAAGATATTTTTCCGGGCTCGAGCAGTTAAAAGGGTTTTGGCCGACCTCGACATAAATAAGACTCCTGGACCGGATGGCATCCCAGCACTGGTCTTGAAGCAGTGCTCTTCTACGCTTGCGCGTCCGTTAGCACACCTCTTCAGCAAACTTTACCATGTTGGTGAGTTCCCATCGTGCTGGAAGGTTGCTAATGTAACGCCAATCCCCAAAAAGGGTGAAACTAATAACCCCGAAAATTACCGCCCAATTGCAATTTGCTCTGCGCTTTCCAAAGTGATGGAAAGTATGGTCAACTATCACCTTATGAAATATCTAGAGTCACATAAATTACTTTGTGACCGCCAATATGGATTTCGCAAGGGTCGTTCTACTGGCGATCTTATGGCATATCTGTCAGAGAAATGGTGCCACTCAATCCATCATTTTGGCGAAAGTAAGGTGGTGGCTCTGGATATTTCCAAAGCGTTTGACAGAGTGTGGCATGGTGCGCTACTGGCAAAACTTACTGCTTTTGGTGTCGGTGATGACTTCTCTCGATTTATATCGAGCTTTCTCAGAGACCGCACTATACGAGTTGTTATAGATGGGGTCTCATCAAACGAGTTCAAGATTAATTCAGGGGTACCGCAAGGCTCCGTTCTTTCTCCTACCCTATTCCTTATATTCCTAAATGACCTGTTATACCAAACTTCCAACCCTATCCACTCCTTCGCGGATGACAGCAGCATCTGCCATTCGTACTCTTTCAGTTATAGGCCCAGCCTATCCGAGATCGTTGCCAAGAGGCAAAATATGAACGACTCACTAAACAGTGATCTTCTATTAATCTCCGAATGGGGTCGTAAAAACAGGGTCGCCTTTAACGCTCGTAAGACCCAATGTTGTTTATTAACACACAAACAAACGACCACAGATGCTGCTTTATCTGTACTCATGGATGGTATAAATATTGACGAATCGGAAGCTCTTGATGTTCTTGGAATGAAGATACAGTGTGATGTTCGCTGGACTGAACACATTTTTCATATCTCTAAAGAAGCATTCAAGTGCCTAGGGTTTCTAAAACGGTGTAAGATGTACTTCACTCCATCTGATCTCCTTACTATTTATACCACCTATATCCGACCAAAAATGGAATACAACTCTCATGTTTGGGCCGGTGCCCCAAAATCAATTTTGGGGTTACTCGACCGTGTGCAGGAGAGGGCGAAGAAGCTTATCGGTGACAGTAGGGTATCCAACTCTATTGACTCACTGGAGCTTCGACGCTGTGTGGGGTGCGTTACTCTGTTCTATCGTTACTACAATGGATTTTGCTCTGACGAGATTAGGGACCTTGTTCCTGAAACCCGCACATTTTTACGTAGCACGCGTGCATCGTTCAGGGCTCATCCATTTGTGGTCGATTGCCCAGGGAATCGTACTACGCATTACAGAGAGAATTCGTTTTTCAGCCGTACGCTCCGCCTGTGGAATAAGTTACCTGCTGGCGTGTTTCCTGTCTGTTATAACGTTGAAAGGTTCAAGTCAAATGTTCACAAATACTACTCCCTCTTTCCTCCTCCTCACAACCTATTTTCCTAGTTCTGGTACAATGCACTGCATATGTAGGGGTCATCCCCTGAGTACTGGTCCAAGTTAAAAAAAAAAAAAATCACGAAATTTACAGGAATATACTTCAATATTAGAGAAATGGCTAAAACTTTGGAAAATCAAAGTTAATGAACAGAAAAGTACTCATGTTACATTCACACTGTGTAGGCAAACATGTCCGCCTATCCAAATTAACAACTCACCTATTCAGCAGCACAACGAAGTCAAGTACCTTGGTATTCACCTGGACCGTAGGCTAACGTGGAAGTCTCACATTGAAGCAAAGGTCACTCAGTTAAAACTAAAAGCAGCGCAGCTAAATTGGCTTATGGGCAGAAACTCGACTTTGAAGTTGGATTGCAAACTTCTGCTATACAATGCAATTCTAAAGCCTATATGGTGCTACGGAATTCAGTTATGGGGCACCGCCTCAGCGTCAAATATTGAAAAAATTCAAAGGCGACAAAACCAAATTCTTCGAACGATTACTGCAGCTCCATGGTACGTAAAAAATTCACGAACTCATAAAGATCTGAGTGTTCCGCTGGTAAAAGAGGAATTTTCTAAGTACGCGACAAGGTATGTCAGTAAACTGGAACTTCATCCAAACCCTCTTGCGCGTAATATACTTAATTTTGGCGGCCACAGTCGGTTGAGAAGAAGGGATACCGCTGCCACCATCAGATTGCTCAATAGGTGATTTTACCGAAATAGCTCCCGCATAATAAAACTTTTTGTCTAGCATTGGCCGGACTTAAGAATCACATTTTTTAAATTTAGTATTAAGATTTGAATACTTATTGTTAGTTCATTTTTAAGATTCAATAAATAAAAAACGCTACAAAAAAAAAAAAAAAAAAGATTTGTCCATTGTCCCGCTGTTTAAAAAATTCACGATAAAATTGTGCTTTGACTACCTTTTTTATTTTTACTTATATACTTTGTGGAGTGAGGGCAAAATAGCAATTCGCTTATTTAAATTTCCGTCTCTCACCAAAAAAAAAAAAAGTCCACCTCTGTGTTCTCATTAAAAATTCTTAGTTTGATATCCATATCAAAATTTCCCCAGATATGTATCTAAAAACCGAGCAAAAAAAAAAAAAAAGAAACTTCCAGATACTGACTCTTTGAAGCCGTTTTCGAAAACATTTGATATGCCATAACGTCGAATGTTAGAAAAACCCGTAAAAAATGGTGCTGAAATCTTGATAGCTAAAATAATCAAATCTGTTTAGTCGTTTTCGAGACCTACTTGCTTTTTCGATTTTAGAAACTCCTATATGCCGACTTTTTTTACCTTAAAAACCGCTAGATACTGATTTTCATTAAAATCGTTAGAGCCGTTTTCGAGAACCTATAAAAGTTTTACAAATGGGTATAATCCTTGGACCGGGGACATTCTATATATATATATATATATATATATATATATATATATATATATATATATATATATATATATATATATATATATATATATATATATATATATATATATATATATATATATATATATATATATATATATATATATATATATATATATATATATATATATATATATATATATATATATATATATATATATATATATATATATATATATATATATATATATATATATACTTTGTTACTTTGTCACAATGTTTAATAATTGTGTGAAGTTTGAAGCAAAACAAACAAATATTTTAATACAAAATTGCAAAAAATAATTTTTTTTCTTTGTTGAAATTTTGGATATATCTCAGCTATATGCGAACTGATTTTTCTGAATTTCAATAGCAAACCCATGAATCGATGGGGTAAAAGAATGGTGAATGAAAAAATTCTAATTTGAATGGTTTTCTCAGAATCGGTATTTCAACGGCGGACAGACGGACTTCGCTTAATCAACTATTCCATTAATTCTAATTCAGAATATATATATATACTTTATAGGGCCGCAAATAAAAATTGTAGAAATTACAAACGGAATCACAAACTTATACATATATACCCTTAACATTTTTGTGAAAGGTATAAAAAGATATACATACATACGTTTAAAACTGCCTTCATATTGCAAAACTAATGAAACATTTATTTCTCCAGACTGTTGTACTTATGAATGTAATAATAGATCGCATATCCTAATAAAAAAATTATAAACAGATGGTTTTTTATGTTCTCCAGCTGTCTATACTCGTATGTCAACATTACAATATTGTGTAGTTCGTTATACTTGTATTAACCTGTTTATGTATATTCTTTTTTGTTACTATGGTCACATTTCACACAAATTGTAATTGTTGACAAATAAATAATTTTGTTTTTGAAAATTTGGTCTCACTTTTTCAGCTTGTCAGAAATGTGAGAAATTTTCGCTTCAAAATTTCTAAAAACTTTTATAATTTCTTTTTCACTAAAAAAGAAAAAAAAAATATGACTGAAACAAAATATAAAAAATATGAAGTCGGTGATATGGGAAGTTTAAATTCATCTGATGAAGAGGGTGAGTAGTATTCTGGAGTGAAAACAGAGAAAATGGAATAAGATTATCGTTAAGGGAAATTTTGTTTTAATTATATTTTCTGCCTAGCTCACGATGTCGTTTCGTAAACGTTCGTCATAATTTTTAAGGCCAAAAAACCCGTTCTGATGCCGTTTATAAGCTTTATTTTTCCCTGATCTTGTATTATTTGTCTTGTCTACCTCCGATATATTCGTTAGTTGAATAATAGTTGACTATCAGTCCAATTATGAATATTCTCACGGAATTTATTTCTCTCGGAATTTAATCCTCACGGAATTTATTTCTCACATAAAGTAATTTTTTCAATTTAAATTAAAGAAAAAGGCACAATTTTTGTCCGTAAGAGTTGATCTCCCTTGATTTCAATGAATGGAGAGAAGAAAAAATAGAAAAACCTCCCTTAATTTTTGTTCATAATTGGAGGAAAGGGAAAAATAATAAAATTCCTACGGAATTTTTGTTTATAATTGGGCTGTATATATCACTTATTTTTAATATAAAACATTAATGAACGCTAACGAAACTTTGTCTTTTGGCAAAAAAAAAAATTTAATATATATGTACATATATATGTACATATCGCTCCTTTATTGCAACATAGTCATATCTCAAAAAATTAGATTTTCGTGCTAACAATGCAGAACTGTTAACAGTACCACCTTTTATATTGTGCCAAAAATTTATTCAAATTACTTTCAAACTGTTTCCTTTAGGAGATATTTTCTAAAAAAAATTTCTAAGACTTATATGGAAGCTAAAGGTTTGAAATATGTTTTTCTCGAAACAAGCTTTTTTGAGTTATGACTATGTAAGATGTACTTCACTCCATCCGACATCCTCCGACCGAAAATGGAATACAACTCTCATGTTTGGGCCGGTGCCTCAAAGTCTATTTTGGGGTTACTCGTTCGTATGCAGCAGAGGGCGAAGAAGCTCATCGGTGACAGTAGGGTATTCAACTCTATTGACTCACTGGAGCATCGACGCAGTGTGGGGTGCGTTACTCTGTTCTATCGTTACTACAATGGATTTTGTTCTGAGGAGATTACGGATCTTGTTCCCGAAACTCGCACATTTTTACGTAGCACGCGTTTATCGTCTAGAGCTCATCCATTTGTGGTCGATGGCCCGGGGAATCGTACAACGCATTACAGAGAGAATTCGTTTTTCAGCCGTACGCTTCGTCTATGGAATAAGTTGCCTGCAGACGTGTTTCCTGTCTGTTATAACGTTGGAAAGTTCAAGTCAAATGTTCACAAACACTACTCCCTCTTTCCCCCTCCTCATAACCTATTTTTCTAGTTCTGGTACAATGCACTGCATATGTAGGAGTCATCCCCTGAGTACTGGTCCTAGCTAAAAGAAAAAAAAAATGTTGCCATAAAAGAGCGATATATAGCCGGTAAACAGTTCAGCTAATATTTTCAATCGTAGAAGACTCTATTGGTAATCTCATGAAGAGTGTTTTTGATTGTCGACGAGTTAATTTTTTAATCACAGACGGTACTTCGCCGGAAAGTTAAGAGTTACAAAAGCTGATTCTTCTATGAGACTTACACAACTCAACAAGAGATTCTTTATGTTAATCGTATAGGGAATCATCTAAGACTCATGTAGATATTAGCTTACAACTCCCCAAGTAATTAGCCGTGTAATCCTTGTATGATTGATAAAGGAAACAGCGCAAAGCTTTTTCAATATTCTCATACTATATACATGTAATTCTCACTGACTCCCATTTTTTGTTGAACAATAAAGAAAAAACTATTATACGCTGCTTGTTTCTGTTTATCTATAATATAAAAATAAATTGAAAATGTAGATAAATAAAAACAGTAAAATTTTTAATCGTGTAAAGCGGCCCATACACGTTTCAACTCAGTTGGCAACTGAGTCGGTTGTTGTCCAAATCAAAGCGTGTATGGCTTTGTCAGTTGATTAGTTCGGCAGTTGTCGAGTTGGTTGAAGAAAAATTAAAATGTTTTAATCTTTTCAAGTTGACTCGCAAGTCTTTCACTTCGATTGTGTTGTGCGATTTCAAGTCTCTTGATCAGGTCTTGTCTATAGTTTCATTGAATTTAATTGTTGAATGAAAATCTTTCAATTCAGTTCATGAAGTATGTGGGCAATAATCAATTCAGTTGAAAGACTCAATTCACTATTAAATTGAAACGTGTATGGGCCGCTTAACACACTTTCCAAGATTGTGTGACGAGCGTGTCAGTAAAAAAAGAAATAAAAAAATAAGATTGTCTTAATATTGTTACTCATCAGATAATCGTCAGAAAATTCTTTTGGCTATTGTGTATTGAACAGATCCCAGCTGGCATACGTTGTTTGTTAGACGATTATGTTCAATATACAAGCTTCAAAAGAATCTTCTGACGAGTAACAATAACAAAAACACCTACTTTTTTATATCTGTTTTACAATTTTTCGGACACGCTCGTCAGACAATCTTGGAATGCTTCTTAGACGACTAAAAATTTTATTGTTTTTATAATAGTTTTTTATTTATTTTTGAACAACCTTTTAAATTTAAAAAGTACGTGTGGTGATTATGGTGGTAAGTCAGTAGGAATTATGTGTATGAAAGTATAGAATGAACTTTGTTACTCGTATGTTCCCTGCATGAATCATACAAAGATTACATGGCTGATTCCTTGACGAGTTGTAAGATAATATCTACACGAGTCTCAGACGATTCTCTACGATTAACATAAGAGTCTCTTGCTGAGTCGTGTAAGAACCTCAGCTTTTGTAACCGTTTCTTCCGTGCGAGGGATTGTCTGTGATTAAAGAATGAGCTCGTTGACGACCAAAAACACTCTTCATGAGAACCACCGCAGAGTCTTCGACGATTGAAAATGCTAGCTGGAATTCGTCTAACAAATAACGTATGCTAGCTGGGTTGGTAGCAAATGATTGTCAGAATCACAGCTGCGACTCTTCAAGTGGTTTTAAACCATATGATTTTCAGCTCAGCTTAATGCAAAGTTAAAGGTTAGACGATATGTTGGAACATCTATTTCTTATATTGAAAATATTCAAAGTATCAACAATCTTCCTTAAAAAAATATTATAGTTCTTACTGTATTTAAAAAATCTTATATTTTTTTTTACAGCCGAAACAAATGCTAAAGAACTGGAGCAAGTGGTGACGGAAGTTCCCCAGCCTAAATATTCTGATGAAGAATTAATTAAATTAGTGGAATACATACAACGCATGACAATGCTTTTTGCCTTGGATCACCGTGACTGGAGCGAAAGTACTCTCGATGTGATTAGACGTTGGATAACGGAGGTTAATGAACCCTTACTAACCATATTTTATGACGGCAATAAGCTTACTGCTTGTCTGGGCTTTCCCATAGCACCTGTCTCGGATCTATCCTACTTTTGTCGTTCACTCAATTGTATTTTTACCGTGGAGAATTTTCACGACGAAGTCCATTTCGGCACCGTCCATGAAGATGTTGATTTTTGTTTATTGCAAGTTTTAAAATTCGTTTATGCGCCCTTCTTCACCAACTACAGCGAGTGGAATGAAAACGTTAAGACCAGATTTAGTAAAGCTATGGATAACTTTTTGTCATATTTGACGAATTTCAATTCGAAAATGGCGGGCATGACATTGTTGTATGTACCGCATGTAGTGCAGCAAATGGTGAAGGAAAATGTGACCCACGATCGAGAGTTTCTGAAGAGAATGGAATCAATTGTGGTCTTTTGGACAACTCAAATACGTACTCTGTTAAGTGATAAGACCCTGGTGGTGCCACACGACTTGATCGTAATACAAGATGAGTACGAATTTTGGATATATAGATGTAAGTACAAGTTGAGTTACATAGAATTCATCGTAAGCCATCCAGCGTATTTTCCGTATTATTCGGAATGTTTTATGAAATTTTATTTCATTTCAAATCGATTTTTTCATTCCAAATCGATTATCAGTTTACTAGACTTGCGATAAAAATCTCAAATGTGATTATTTTTTACTTTGAACTATTTTCGAATCAGTAATTTTCACAAATTTAGAAAAAAGGATATAAGAACGATATAAGTTCTTATAAAGGGTGGTCCAACCATAATGCCTCATATTAACTCTGAATCACACTTCAAGTCTAGTTTTGTGCCTTGACATTTCTTTCTTTTAGGCTTTAACAAATTTTACCTTGGCGGGGTTTACAATTGAGCAGCGCGTTTAGATTTTTCAAGCCTTTTGTGAAAATTGGCGTCCGCATCAAAATGTATTTTGTGAGCTTAGGGATTTTATTTGATCAGCATATTCGACCAAATGTGTCCATAACCGGGAGAACTGAATGCAAATTTCAGCAAACTGGATTTGAAATTTAAAATCATACGTGAATGCTCACCGAGTTCGTTTCCCTAAGGCACTGCTGTTGTTCGCGATTGCGTTGCAGAAGAGCAGTCAACCTCAACTCACCGTAGTACATTTTGAATAAAAATTTGAATTTGCACGCTTACAACATTCAATTGATTGAACAACTGGAGCTTAATGGCAATTTCAAGCATTGTAAATATGCAGAATGGCTGGTTGAATAGGTAATTGAACGGCCTTATCTGATGATGGAGCCACTTCAAGTGGTAAATTATTCATGAATCACCAGCGTCCCATTGTGACTTGCTAGGCTTACACAGGTAGCAATTTTTGGCACAAATTTTAAAGCCATGTGGACAAAACCATTGATGAGAAGGCTCAACTCCTAATTCCTCGTATACTCGTATGCAATTCCCCAGGCAGTCAATGGAAGGCAAGGCTTAAGTAGTTGATAGACTGCAGACTATGTAGGAGCATCAGCCCTTAACTAATTCACCAGACTAACCATCACTACTGATTCCTTATATTATGGGAATTTGTCGAAAGGCAACATCTCGGGGGCTATTATCCCCCGAAAACCGGCATGCATCAAACCTCTCTGCGATTTCCAAAATGTAGTCATCTCAAACGGGATCAGAGCCGAGATAGTCTGCAAGCAGAACTGCTGCCAATTAACTCCTAATCGGGGTTTTGGAAGCCCAATCCATTATAAGTTATGCGACTTCCTGGAGTTTTATTTACTACAACAAATGAGAGACTCTTTCCCCTCTATGTCTCAGAACGTAGAGTGCCCTGGATAGGTGTACAGCAAGCAAACCCTGTTCTCTAGTGGGGGAAGGAGAGTGGAGTTTTCAACAGATGGGTTGTGGAAATTGACTTACACACAGATAGACCCAGAAGATTTTTAATGTGGCTTCCTGCCTTAACGGCCAAACCCCACGGTTAGTCTCTCACCAAGTGAAAAGAAAACGTTCACGCGGATGTCTCGATGCATGTAAAATCGTCACGCAGGGGTACCATTTTCGATTACATGTTGAATGAAGCATGTCTTCCTAAAACTGCTTTCGATCCCTGGGTCACGGCAACCGGTTGCAGTACAGCTCCACACCGAGTCCGAAAACTCTCCTTTTTGTGGTATTAAACCACAACCACCACGCTGGCCCCGAAGGACTTCACCATAGCCGGACAAGAACAATGTTCCCAGGGCTCCCGATTCACGTGGTACCGGAAAATAATAGCCTCTGGTCAGACTATCGTAGCTCTAAAAAGGGCAGTTATAAACCCCAAACGGTTCATGGAACTGCTAGCCGCCAGCATGAACAGACAGAAGTGAATATACTTTCACCTTCGTGTATTCATTCGTTTTCCCCCGGGGAACAGGTTTCGCCTTGGCGTATTCCTAACTTGGGCGCTCTGTTTTTCGAGGAAAAGAGGGGAAGGGGTCCCTCGTTTGGTGCGGCAAATAAAACTCTAGGAAGCCACATGACTTATGTTGTGTTGGCTTCTGAAACCCTTACCAAGGGTATAAATTGGCAGAACGGGGATCAGCATGGCCCCCGGGAAGTTCTGCTTGCGGTTCGACCCGGGCTGATCATGGTTGAGGTGCCTACCTTGGCTGAAACGTTCTGGCTGTGGTTGAAACCTAAAACGCAGGAAGGGAGTGTTGGTATCCTTGATAATTGTTTGGTGTGTGGCTTTTTTCGAGGGCTAACAATCTCCCGAGGATCTGTTGCCTATACAACAGATACGTGTACTGTAAGGAACCAGTGGTGATGGTTGACGGGTGAGTTGGTTTAAGGGCTGATGCTCTTAATGGGCTGCGGCCTACCAACTCATTAAGCCTTGTCCTCCATTGATTGCTGGGAAATTGCATACATGAGGGACTAGAAAGCCCGAACTCCTTAACAAGAAGTTGTCATATGACCGCAATCATATGACAAGAATTGCTATCTGTGTGAGCCTAGCAAGCCACACGGAGGCGGTGGTGAATCGTGAAAAATTCACTTCGTGGAACTGTTCCACCATCAGGTTAGGCCGTCAAGGCAGGTACTGATGTAAATCATTTTCACTGTGGTATTAAACCACAACCACCACGCTGGCCCCGGAGGACTTCACCATAACTGGGCATGAACAATGTTCCCGGGGCTCCCGAATCACATGGTACCGGAAAATAATAGCCTATGGTGAGAATATCGCACTCCTAAAAAATGCTGCTATAGTTATAAACCCCAAACGGTTCGAGGAATATACTTACTGAATATTCTTTCACCTTCGTGTATTCATTCTTTAACAAGCAGAATTGCCGCATTTAAGGAAATTAAAATCCATAAGTGATTGTTGAAAAGCCACTATATCCACAAAGCAATATTGTTTGGTATGGTTTATGGGCTAGTGGCTTCAGCCGGCAATTTTTTTTTCGAAAATGAGATGGGCCAATCAGTTACCGTAAATAGTGTTCGCTGTCGCGAAATGAAATTGGACTACTTGTAACCATAAATTGAGATTAAGGGCATGGATGATATGTGGTTTCAATAGGTGTTACATGTCATACAGCCAGTAAAACAATAGTTCTCTTGCGAGAGAATTTGAATGATAATTGGCCGCCACGATCATGATTTCACTGTGGTATACGTTACCAAGCCAAGAACAATTCAAAATCTAAAGGATGGGATAATTGGACACATTAATGACATAGAACCTCAATTATGTCTCGGAGGCGTTGAAAATATGTACTATCAGATAGCGGTATACTTCCCAGGTCGTAGCAAGCATTTGGTCCATATTTTGCTTCACACATTATTGTCCTTAATCCTTCTATCTCTGAAAACTTTTTCTTATTTACCATCAACCTCGTATATTTTGTTTTGGACCAGTTTTTTGTGTACATTTTTATTTATTTATTGATTTTCTACACTTTCTTTAGACGAAGTTCTATACGGCATTCAAATGCAATTGGAGCAAGATGATGTTCTGGATATCATAAACTTATTAAGAAAATCTCATTCGGTTTACATTAAACAAATCGATGAGCTCATAAGCGAATGCCATTTGGAGGTGGAAGAAGCCAAGTCCAATATAAAATATCTTCATCTGTTAGTCGAGCCTTGTAGTCGAATTGAAGATGCCAAATGCCCATCAGAAGTGCCCATACTCTTACCTCGCGTCATCAATTTTATACGTTATGTGTGGCTTAATTCGCCCTTCTATAATCGCCAGGAACTCATAACGAACCTATTTCGTTATCTGAGTAACCAAATTATACGTTTCTGCGTTTCACTAACCCATGTGGATGACATATTACAGGGTAAACCTCGTTTTGGTATAAAAATGTCAGATATGTCCATAGATTGCTGTTTGTCGTACAAGCTAATATATGAGCGCATGGCGAAAAGCTTGGGAGAAATGCCCAATACGAAGTCTTGGGATCTAGACAATGCCATGATTTTCAATCATATTGATGCTTTCATAGAGAGACTGAATGATCTTATAGATATTTGTGAGTCCATGATTGTTTTCTCGCGTTTGGATGAAGAGGAGGAAATACCGCGCCCACGCTTTGGTGGCACGAATGGTAGCGACTTTGAGAAAACTGCCGAGCATGTGGAAAATCAGTTTCTGCAACTGTTGAAAACTATAACAACAGATTCCAAAGATTTAATTTTAAATGTTCACAGAAACAGTTGGTATGACGAAATTCTTGTCTATCGCCGCACCATTAAAACCCTGGAAGAAACTGCTCAAAGACTGATTACGAATGCCTTCCAAAGTGTTTGCAATATTGAAGAGGCCTTGGAGGTCTTGAATGTCACTTTATTTTATTCCTATCGTTCATCGATACGTCAAACCTACTTGAATATGGTGAGCAAGCTGTGGAATATGTTTGTCGAAGAAATGAATAGCAGTGCAAATATGCTCTTAGATCGTGTAAAAGTTCATGAGTCTTGGTTAAAATACTACGCCTCGCAAGCAGTGGCCTACCGCATAAATCTGGAGCGCTTACAGTGGCTAAGAGATCGTTTGAAAAACTCCCATTGGCTGCCCGCGGTACCGGAAGCAGCAAATGCTTTGGCCAAGTTTGAAACGATTAAAAAGGAATTTCAAGCCTCCAGCCGCAAGGCATTCGATGACTTTACAAAGAAATATGCCAGTCCCACTCTGTTGGGACGCTTAGAACGCACACTTTTGATAAGAAGTAAAGTGAAAAAAGGCCTTTTGGAGTGCAACATAGATCCATGTGTTTTGGATATTTGTGAACAAGCCCAGCATTTTGAACGTTTGGGCTTTCAAATTTCCGGAGCCATACGCAAGCTGTATGAAAAGTATTCTACCATAAGCTTTGTTTACAATAGTGTTGTCATGGTGTGCGTTGACTATAATCGCATAATAAACGCCCTGTCGGAGGAAGAACGTAAACTTTTCAAGGCCTTGATACAATCGTGTGATCGTAAAATCTCTCCCGGTATCTTTAAACTAACATGGGGCGGAGAATTGAGCGATGCTTATATAGCAGACTGCGCTAAGCACACCTCAAAATTACAGACCTCTCTAGATATCTATAAGAGAGCAAATGTCCAGATACGCAAGATCTGTGAACAAATTTGTGATACTCATTTGTTGAAGTTTAACAGTTCTAGCGCGTTGGAGTTGGGAGAGTTTGAAGCTAAGCTTACGGCTTTGAATGCTAGTGCCACCAATCATATATTGCATTTATATGATACAATAATTGATTTGCTGTTTGCAGTGTTCAAGGAGTTTCAAAGCGTCATCGAAGAGGTAAGTCTTTGTTGTAGTATTTGGAATAGAAAACACCTAAAAGGTCGAGCGGAGGGAAAGTAAATAAATAGAAAAACTTTACAATTAAATAAAAATATCGGTTAAAAAACTAAAAAGCACGCTTCGTTATCAAACTAAAATTATTCATATAACCAGATATTTATCCGTATAACGCGTTCCGAGTTTTTTTTTTTAACTCCCAAAATCGGCTTTATGAATCACCAAAATCCCCCAATATGGCAACTTCACCTTTCGCACTTAATCGAATAACCGCTATTAGTTCAGAAACACTTTCCACGGCCAAAACGCACACCGAATATGAAAAATCGGTTCTGATTCGGTTAGCGAAGCGGTTTCCCCCACTTTCTCAGAAGCAATATGGTAACTTCAATTTTTGCACCAAAGCAAATTGATATCGCTCCTTTATTGCAACGTAGTCATATCTCAAAAAATGTGCTTTTCGAGTTAACAATGCAGAATAGTTAACAGTACTACCTCTTATATTGTGCCAAAAATTTATTCAAATTACTTTTAAACTGTCGCCGTTAGAAGATATTTTCTAAAAAAATTTTCTAAGACTTGTATGGAAACTAAAAATTTGGAATGTGTTTTTCTTGAAACAAGATTTTTTTTAGTTATGACTATGTTACAATAAAGGGCCGATGTTCTTTCAAATTAATTTAACACGCACTTGCTCTCGACTACTGCATAACTAAACTCATGTCTTTATTAACCAGAAACTTAAGCTTAGCTTACAAGCAGTATACCAGTATATATGTACTTACAAACAAAAAGTGAATAATAATCATCGCTAAATAAGGAATACTTATTTACTAATTCCAGGGATGGAACATACATATCACGAATGACTATTTATAGTTCAGATGCATGTTCCACGGCAAAAACGCGCACCGAATATGAAAACCAGTTCGAAGCGGTGGCATGTCATGACGTTCAGTGACATAAAGTCCATGGACGTTATGACACACTTGAAAGTGTCATAAGCTCCATGGATGTTAAGACACTTTTGAAAATGTCATAGTGTCCATGGGCATAGTGACACTTTGCAAATGGTCATTATGTCATTTTTAAATTTGTCATAAGGTCCATAATTAGAAAAGAAGTTGTATATGAAAATAACCTTATATTTCAGTGATAATGTGAACTAATAAAAGCCGTTCCCATTATCCAATTGGCTCACATTTTCGGTGGCAGAACTTTGACGCATAACTCTTGCTTATATTGCCTAGAAGAAATTGACACTTTCATTCTTTTTAATTAAATAAGTGATTATTTCAATACAGAATTTTTTTATATTAAATTTACGAACTAGTAGTCCTTTGAAAAATTAAACCAAACAATTTTGTTTTTTTTTAAGAAATGAGTTTTCACAGAAGTAAAAAGTACTTTATTATCAAAATAAATAATCGCTTATTTAGATATATTTAGGAGTATATTACATTCAAAAATTTTTCTATAGTGAGGGCAAACCAAGGTTGAATTAAGTGTCTTAGATTGAGTCAGTGTCCAAATTTTGAAAATAAGGAGAACAAATTGTAAAATACCTGCATTTCATAGCTCTGCAAAGCATGTAACGCATTTTAAGATTTCTGTCACCTAACTATTGATGTTAATAGCATTTTCTGCGATATATTTTTTTTCTGATTCGCGTTCTTCTTCAATATCTTTCTTTTTTATTTAATAATCTTCATTACTTTGCGTTGCTTGATTATAATAATATAAAGGACAGGCAATTTGATTTATCTGATCAAATCAAATAAAAGAAAATTGTTTTATGTATTGGTAGTAATATTAAAAACCTCAGATACTCATATACGTATGTACAATGTACAATTGCTGATTTAGTTTTTGGATTTGATAATCTTTTTTACTTTTCATTAAAGGAAATATGAAGGAAAAATCGGCGCCGACTTTATGTCACTTGACGTTATGACATGCCAACGCTCTAAACTAGTTAGCGAAGTTATTCCAATTTTTTTTTTGGGAATTCCCAAAATTGGCTTCGTGAATCCCCAAAATTCCAAATTTTATATACCAGCATATGTAATAAACACACATACGAGTATGTGGATGGAATGGATTTCGAGTGCTGCAAACATACAAATAAACAAACATACAATTCAATAAATATTTAGAAGGGTTTTTGCCCTATGGCACGAAAATTGGTATGACCTTTTTGAGAAGACTGTCAACTTACTAAATTACATATTTTAAAGCCTTTTGACCTTTTTTCTATTCAATTCCTTCAAATCAGTCAAATCAAGAACTGTTACTGTTGGTTAGATGGAACAAGCAATTATTATATGTTTGACGCATATAACAAGGGTGTAAAATATAGTTTATTATTTTGACTAATCCGTATAGTTTTGACTGGGCTGTCCGGCCTGATATGGAACGTATATCTAATATTTCAGTCAAGCCTGATTTGGGATTTAGATCGTAACAATGTTGTAAATTTAGTCTTAAGTTTATTTTGCGATATGGTCAGATAGAGTGATCCAGACCGGAACTAAATAATAACTTGCCAGACGTGAGTTTGCCAGGCTCGCACAGGTAGTAATTTCTTGTCATATGAACAAATCAATTCCTAAAAGTTTGGGACTTCTAATCTCTCCTGTATGCGATGCTTCAGCCATGCAGAAGAAGGCTAGGCTTCACGACTTTCTTGCCCAAAATAGAGTATAAGTCCTCAAGCAACTTAGCCGCTCTTCCACCACTTCTAGTTCTTGGGAAGATATACTTAGCTCCCCGAAAACCGGCATGAATCATAATCATCAGTGAAGAATAATAACACCTGGCTGCGATTTTAGGTGTAATAAACCACAACCAGAACCTCAACCAAGATTAGCGCCAGGATGGCGTGTAAAACAGAACTTCTTTCCTGAAGACGTGCTAATCATCTTTTTATTAATTAACCCTTATTAAAGGGTATCAAAAGTGCAACCTAAGTCACTTACTCTTCTAAGCCCCAGAAATCGGAATAGGAATACGAAAAGGAAAAACCTTCTCACTGGAGCTCCCTTTTAATAATATAACCAGACATTTATACCCAGAGTTTTCTGGGTTACGAATAATACTGTTGCGAATGAGATACCAAAATTCGGGAGGACTCTGTTTGCAAAAGAGAAATATGAACGGGATGACAGGAGTTCAGGTAAAAAGCTTTTAAAAGCCAGATACAACGTCAAATTTTAGAGACTGTACAGATCAGGTGGTCCAGAGAGACAGACATGCCCCAGGTATATTGTTAAGAGCACTATTATCCAAAGAGTCTGCCGCGATGAAAGTTTCATACAATGGTGGCGGTTCTGATAAAATATTGTTACACAGAGACGCATGCGTGGAAATTAAATCTTCCATTTTATGATTTCTGTAGAAGTTGTGGGGATAAAGAAAAGGAAGAAAGTGTAGATTACTTTATCTGCTGTTATCCAGTTTTTTTTTTTTATATTGGACCAGTACTCAGGGGATGACCCCTACATATGCAATGCATTGTACCAGAACTAGGAAAATAGGTTGTGAGGAGGGGCAAAGAGGGAGTAGTGTTTGTGAAAATTTGACTTGAACCTTCCAACGTTATAACAGACAGGAAACACGTCTGCAGGCAACATATTCCACAGGCGAAGCGTCCGGCTGAATAACGAATTCTCTTTGTAATGCGTAGTACGATTCCCCGGGCCATCGACCACAAATGGGTGAATTCTGGACGGTGAACGTGTGCGATGTAAAAATGTGCGCGCTTCGGGAAGAAAATCTGTAATCTCGTCAGGGCAAAATCTATTGTAGTAACCTCACACTGCGTCGATGTCTCCAGTGAGTCAATAGAGTTGGATATCCTACTGTCACCGATGAGCTTTTTTGCCCTCTCCTGCACACGGTCGAGTAACCCCAAAATATGAGGCACCGCCCCAAACATGAGAGTTGTATTCCATTTTCGATCGGATGTAGGTGGTATAAATATTAATAGTTCTTTTTTTATATAAGAGCATTAGATATAATTAAGTAGATCGGTACTGCATTATCGGGATGAAATGTCGAAATGCGTTAGAGACAGATTGCACGATGGATGATAGTTGTATCTGTTGAGATTGCATGATTTGACGCAGATATCGGAATGCATTATAGACAGATTGGATGGTGGATGATAGTTGGATCTGTTGGGATATATATTATCTCCGGAAAATACAATGGGAACCAAATTATATCCAAGTGGACTGGCTTTTTTGCCAATAGCTGGCAGGCTGGTCAACCAAACTCAAAGAAAATGTTAAAAATTACAAAAGTTCTCTTCTGTCTTTCTTTCCAGATGGCCACCGAATGGTATAATTATGTTGTACAATTTGACAAAATGTTGGCTGAGGCTCTTCTAACAAGTGCTCGCAATTCCCTGAATAATGTATACTTGTCACTGCGCACTGATGATGACATCAACCCAGCTCCCTTAATCATTGTAATGACTGATATTGAAAATAAAAAGGTTGTTCTTAAACCAGACTTGGACACCATAGACTCACTTATGACGAATATGCACGAACGTATTTTGAAAAGTTTAAGGAGAATACCGAGAATTGCGGATAAATTGAATTTGCCGGCAAAGTATGTGGAACCACAGTTTGCGCAACTGATGCAAAAGGATTTGTTGATCGAAGAAACGAAGGAGAAAATAGGTCTTGAAATCGTTTACAATAGAGAAGAAATTGAAACATTTTTATTGAGTTGGTGCGTTTTTGAAAGTCTTTGGCTGACGACAGAAGAGGAATTTATTAAGCAGGTAACTGAGTCCAAGCAAACAGGCGATGTCTTTGAGAGCAGTATTGAATCGTACAGCTCAATGGCTGAATTAATTGCGACCAAAGATGCCGTGGAAAGTGTGTATTTTCTAATGGTTAATCAAACACTATTGAAAAATACCTTGATGGACTACATAGAGAAATGGCAGCTATTGAATATTAAATTGTTAACTAAGAAGGCTACTTCAAGGATTAAAAGTAAGTACTAGAAATTTTAATAATTTTACATATATTAACAGTCGTCGAGGTCGTCTTGTTAAGTTAACACCAAATACATTCCTGTTGCACACTTGACTACGACAGAAATGATCTAATCTTTGATAGGGCTTAGCTATCTTTTAGACCTAAGCGATAGACAAGGACTTTCGTTAATGTTCTTAGGGCAGAAACTAACTCTATTCTGCTTTTCGGGTGCAATACCTGGGGAGAGAGAGTGAGGATAAAAGAGAGAAAGAGAGAGCAAGCGCTTTGCTAGCGGTACAGAGGTCAGCAGCGTTGCAAGTAACCTAGACACGGTTGCTGCAGGCACAGTATGTGTCAATACAGGTATGATTCCAATTGATCTGAATATATTAGAAAGAAGAAAAATATGGGTGTTGCGACTGTCGTTTACCACTGATCACATGGGAATGAAGGTTCTTAGATGCGAGACTCTACAAATGCCGCAAGAAAGATGGAACAGTAACGCAAGTGAAAAGTGGATGGCAGGATTTATATATTGAGAAATGGATAAGCAGAAGATGGGGAGATGTGAATTACTACCTCACCCAAATATTATCCGGTTACGGATAATTTGGCAAATTTCTTCAAGAAAGTGTAGCACTCCTTTTGTCTATATGAGGAATATTGCGTGATACATTCCTTGAGTGCTCCCACTGGATGTGGATTGGCAGGAGCTTAAGCGAGATATATTGACCGCAGCGAATATCGTAGATACCAAACGGAACGAAGTGACGAAATACTGCGATTAAATTCTACGATTAAAGAAGCGTGATTTGAACTCAACTGAATCTATATAAGCCGGTCTGGACATAGACAACATGGAGCTATGGCATTCATCCAACCCTCTGCATCCAACATTGAGAAAATTCAAAAGTGCCAGAGTAAAATTCTCCGTACAATTACTGCAGCTCCATGGTATGTTAAAAACTCCTAAATTCACAAAGATCTAGGTGTACCCTTAGTGAAAAATGAGTTTTCAAAATACGCGATAAAGTACCTTAACAGACTTGAGTCTCAACCGAATCCTCTCGCACGTAGCATACTTAACTTTGGCGGCCACACTCAACTGAGAAGGATGGACACCCTTGCAACCATCAGAGCGTTGGAAAGGTGATTTACCAACAAAATACACACAAGAAGCAACTTTTCGTCTAGCATTGGCTGGACCTAAGTAAATAAAATTTTTCAATATGAATTAATTTTCTTCTAGATTAATTAATTAATTTTTAGTTGTGAGATTTGTATACTTATTGTTAGTTCTCTTAGAAGATACAATAAATAATTGAATTGTTAAAAAAAAAATTGTATATATAGCTTAGGCGCACGTAGAATACCGCAGAAAGGGGCCACATGCAGCCTAGGGTGGACTTTTTCGCCTAGAGTAGGAAAGAGAATGTTTTATTTGGTATAAACCATCAGGCCTGTTCTGAGAACGCAAATCGCTTAAATTTAGCGTTTTCGATTTGAAAACGCCAAATAGGTATTCTGCGTATAACGCAAGAAATATGGTTTTGCGATTTGAAATCGCCAAATAACGAGTGATTTCTTTGCTATTATCTTTTTGGCAACACTAGTTTTGACAGCTCATGCACGTTTTGTATCTTGTGTCACTGTCAAACATCTTCAGTTTGGTCTATAATTTAATCATGAATCGTCTTACAAACGAACAACGCTTGCAAATTATTGAATTTTATTACCAAAATGCGTGCTCTGTTAAGAAAGTTCATCGCGCGCTTCTTCCATTTTATGGTCAGTTTAATCGACCTACTGAGGCTTCTATTCGGGTTATTGTAAAAAAAAATCGCACCAAATTTACATTGTTGGACATTAAACCACCAACACGCTTACGTAGAGTGCGAACTGAAGAAAATATCGCAGCCGTATCGGCCAGTGTTGGGGATGACCGTGAATTATCGATTCGGCGCCGTTCGCAGCAATTGATCCGCTATTACTCCACTACGTGGAAAATTTTGCGGAAGGATTTGGGTGTGAAGCCTTATAAGATACAGCTGGTGCAAGAATTGAAGCCAAACGACCTACCACAACGCCAAATTTTTGGTGAATGGGCTCTTGAAAAGTTAGATGAAGATCCACTTTTTTATCGAAGAACGCGAAACAATGGACCAATTGAGAGGCGAGTTCGGTGAACAGTTTATTTCACGCTTGGGACCAGTCAATTGGCCGCCCAGATCGTGCGATTTAACGCCTCTAGACTATTTTTTGTGGGGCTATGTTAAGGCTAATTCGATTGACGCACTGGAAGCCAACATTGCCAACATTATTCGTGAGATACCGGCCGAAATGTTGGAAAGAGTATGCCAAAATTGGACTAAGCGGATGGACCATTTGAGGCGCAGCCGCGGCCAACATTTGCATGAAATAATCTTCAAACATTAAATTATATCGACCCAACTATCGATCTAAGTAAATATTTCATGCATTTTTCTGAATTTTATGTTGTTTTTTTTTAATTTCCGATAGTTCTTATAAAATCACCCATTAGGTGTTCTGGAAAACGCATATCGCTGAAAATTGGCGACTTCAACTCGCAGTATAACACGCGTGCCTTAGAACACCTAAAAACCAATTAAGCGTTTTTCAGAACGCCATGCGGCTTCAGAACGCGCGTTTCTGGGAACATTTCTGTATACTTAGAGCCCGACACAAACAATTGCTGACAACGAGTATTCAAATGAGAAATGTTCTGCGTTGACTTCATGCGACTACGATGATAACTGTTGAAATAAAGGGGAATATTGTCTTCACGTGAAGCTATAAGTTGGTTGGGATTTTTAATTTTTAAGTGTTTAGAATATCCTTTAAAATTAATTATCTCTATTCGCAATCTCCTTGAAATTAATTTTCATGTAAATATTATTTTATTATTGCAGGCATTTATCGTTACGTCAAACGCAATGAAGCCCGTATTTCTATAGTACCGCGCACTTTGCGGGAGAGCCGCGAAGCAACTTTGCTTTTCAATCGACTAATTGAAGAGGCCCCTTTAAAGCAGGCCGAGTTTCCCCATATATTTGATTTATTTCGTGTTCTGGATAAATATCAAATAGAAATATCCGCGCCCGTTAAAATTTTGTTAGAGAATCTGCAATCGACTTGGGAAAACTACCTAAAACATCTGTCAGAGGCGGGAACTATGCTGGATAACACCAGAGAGGACTTTAAGCAAAATTTACTAACACAAGCGGAGAGATTCCGCAGTATAATGAAAGAGTTTCTAGCAGACTTTATGATTAAGTTACCCACCTCCTCACTTACGTAATTATTTCATTATTTTGGCACATTTTTAATTTGCTTTTGTTTTAATTTTGCATTCCTTTTCCTAGACATCCCAAAATAGCCTTGAAATATTTAAGGGCTATTGAATCAAAAATTCAAGAATGTTTTAAGTTTGAAGAGGGGTTGATAAATGATTTGGCCTCGTTTCATATCAATCAACCTATTAATTTAGACCTTAAAAATCTGAATAAAGAAGTTGAAATTGTAAAGGACATTTGGAGTTTGATTTTAGAGTGGCAAAATGCTTGGAATGAATGGAGAAGCGGAAACTTTTGGCTTATTAATATCGATGCGATGGAAGATACCGCCCTTAGCATGTACAAAGAATTCAATGCTCTCAATAAGAAGTACTTTCATCGGGGCTGGGATATGTTAATGGTGACCACCAAAAACTTGGACAGTTTTCGTCGAACTTTGCCGCTTATAACGGCGCTTAAAAATCCCAGCATGCGTATGAGACACTGGGATCGCGTAAGAGATTTAATGCAAGTGTAAGTATCGGACCATTTAAAATGCGTTCATATTCTAATAGGCGTTAGTTACACTTTTGGTTTGAAAATCGACAAATAGTGAAACTTATTTAAACGTTTCTATAACAAAAACTGTAAAGCTGTCTGTGTTGAGGTCTCTTTATCGGAAACTTGGGTATGAGAAAGCTTTGCGCAAGATGATGGCCGCTTTTGCTCACAATCGATCACAGACATATATATGTACCATTTCCATGGAAAAAATCCACGACTTGCATTACGAATTGCTCTTGCAATCTTCAGCTTATCCCTTGAGTGACTATTTCTTATTCTCTGAAGATATGGCTGGGTGGAAAAGGATTTGACCTCCGCGATAAAATCATCTCACAAATAAATGCCGATTTTGATGAAATCAAACAATCATATTTTTCAGAAGGGACAAAAAAAATGCAGAAATATTGGACTATAGGATTCATGCTGAAAAATTAGAAACTTCTTATATAAAATCTTGTTTGATTCAAGCAGTCAATGATTTATCTCTTTATTGCCAGTGACACTTACAGCCAGTTCACTAATCTCGACAGAGTGAATGAGAATTAATTTGCGTTCGTCTAAATTTATTCTATATGAACAAAGTGTCAAAACTCAATTAAAAAAAGATATACGAACGAACAATAGTGTGATGGGTAAACCGAAATTGTTTCGAATGTCAGTGACTAGATTTCTTTCGCATGCATTTTCTGCCTCGAGAATGGTAAACTGAGTTTAAAATAAAAAAATATTACGTATCCCTCAACAGACTGCATTGGTGCCACTCTTGGACTTCAATACTAAAACAAACATGACTGGAAAGTTAGAGCAGGTGGCACTATTTGACAAGCGTTGGAAAATTTGATTTCCATCTGAATACTCATTATTTGTTTTTAATGTAACAAGTTACATTATTGAAGTTGTATTAAGCCTAACTAACTTGGACCCTCTGCTTTATAAAGTAAATAGGGTTATGAGTCTCTTATTAGTTTTTGGCGAATAAAATTCTAAAAAGTCTCAGCATGAGTTACGGAACTTCGAAAACACTCAGTAAAGATAATTGGCTGGCCAAGGCTAAGCAAGCCCCCAAGTGGTTCCATTTTGCAGACCTGACACTGATGGCGAGTTAAATGAATCTTGCCTGAAACATTCTGGTTACGGTTTAAACCTAAAATTGCATGGAAGGTTTATTAGTGCTCCCTGATTATGGTGCATGCCGATTTTCAGGGAATTATCTATGGTCCCCTAGGGGCTGTTGTCATGCAACAGATACTTGTAATGTAAGAAACCAGAATGGTGGCGGGACAGGAGAGTTGGTTAAGAGCCAATGTTCTTTATTAACTTTGGACCCCCAACTCGTCAAGTCTACGCTTTCTCTAACTATCTGGGGAATTGTATAGAGTAGGGACTAGAAGGCCCGAGCTCTTTAGCTAGAAGAATGTCAATTTGGCATATGATAATTTGTATATGTGAGCTCTGGTAAGCCGAGCGATTGTCCACTTCTGTAATGGCAGGTGCTGACGCAAATCGATAGAATCCAATATTGGATTTTTTAAAATATTATTACGTATTTGCCTTTAAAAACTCTTTTTTTTTTGGATTCTTCAATTGCAAATAAAATAATGACACAGACAGAACTGAAATACTTCCCAATTTTATTTACACTTAATACCACTGTGATTAACATACTAGACTTGCCAATTTTTCTCACTTATGACTGTCTCGCATAAAGCTTAAAATTAAACTCTATCGAAAATCTGCCTGCTATTTATACTTATTTATTACTTGCTATATTGTTCATAAATAAGCTAGATAATGATCATTCTAGATCAGTGGTGGACAAATTTGTTTTGCACTTGTGTTAGTGAGATAATTTGAGAGTAATTTAAAGTATAGTGACAAGCAAAACTAACATAAACATTTTCGTTTGAACAATTAAATTGTGTACGTTAATGCTGCTATGACAGTTGCGTAAGAGCTGTAAATGTTTCAAAGACGTAGAACCAATTTATTACGTTATTTACTACACATGAATTTTAAGTCCGAAAATCTTTTCTCACATAAGTATGTTATTATATTTATTCATTTATACCAATAAAAATTATAAATAGCTTGTTTTTTATGTTTCCCAGCTATCTATATGTCGACATTTCATAGGAACTACCCTAATCATCAGTAGACTTTGGAAATTTTTGAAAGATATTCTCAAACATTCAACTTTATATCCCAGCAATATAAATAAATTGCTGAGAATTTAAAAGAAAAATGCTCTAATAATATCTGTCAAAACACAAAAAACAAGCCTTTTCATTTATTCACCTCTCTAACATTTCTTTACACCTTTCAAACAAATGAACAACCGTTGGGTGCTACGATTTGCTTTTTGAAAGTATCGAAAAGCAGAGAACAAAAATTCAAACAATTAAGTTTTTAATCGCTATTTTTAGCTTCTACCATTTATACCAATAAAAATTATAAATAGCTTGTTTTTTATGTTTCCCAGCTATCTATATGTCGACATTTCATAGGAACTACCCTAATCATCAGTAGACTTTGGAAATTTTTGAAAGATATTCTCAAACATTCAACTTTATATCCCAGCAATATAAATAAATTGCTGAGAATTTAAAAGAAAAATGCTCTAATAATATCTGTCAAAACACAAAAAACAAGCCTTTTCATTTATTCACCTCTCTAACATTTCTTTACACGTTTCAAACAAATGAACAACCGTTGGTTGCTACGATTTGCTTTTTGAAAGTATCGAAAAGCAGAGAACAAAAATTCAAACAATTAAGTTTTTAATCGCTATTTTTAGCTTCTACCATTTATACCAATAAAAATTATAAATAGCTTGTTTTTTATGTTTCCCAGCTATCTATATGTCGACATTTCATAGGAACTACCCTAATCATCAGTAGACTTTGGAAAATTTTGAAAGATATTCTCAAACATTCAACTTTATATCCCAGCAATATAAATAAATTGCTGAGAATTTAAAAGAAAAATGCTCTAATAATATCTGTCAAAACACAAAAAACAAGCCTTTTCATTTATTCACCTCTCTAACATTTCTTTACACCTTTCAAACAAATGAACAACCGTTGGGTGCTACGATTTGCTTTTTGAAAGTATCGAAAAGCAGAGAACAAAAATTCAAACAATTAAGTTTTTAATCGCTATTTTTAGCTTCTACCATTTATACCAATAAAAATTATAAATAGCTTGTTTTTTATGTTTCCCAGCTATCTATATGTCGACATTTCATAGGAACTACCCTAATCATCAGTAGACTTTGGAAATTTTTGAAAGATATTCTCAAACATTCAACTTTATATCCCAGCAATATAAATAAATTGCTGATACCTTCCAATAACATTTTATGTACACATTTTAAATGTTTGATGGCATAAAGGAGATATACAAACGCATTTTTTATCATAAACAAATTTTGCATACCATTTATGTTATCTACTGTAAGTGGAAAAAAGCTCTAAGCTTCTAGCTGGCATGTGTATTCGCCAACGTCTGTTGAACGACAAAACTAAAGAGCATAAGAAAAAGAAGGCGTTGCTTACAAAAAATTGTTTGACTAAATGTCCATCGCAGTTCTAGATACGAATGTACAAATACACACATACACACACACATGCTTGCAAAGTAATAAGAATACAACAACAACAATAAAATAATTGGCGGTTGATTTTTTTAGAATTTTATGTTCCTTAGATCATGTACGTTATTTATTTGTGTATTATGTTGAATGTGAGGATGTGTGTGCACATTTATATATATCCAGCAGAGCAACAGCTGCACACTGGATTTGAAGTGATACAAATTCGTAACAATATTATTACAAACAAAAAAATGTTACAGGTTGTATTTAAAATTAACAAAAAAACGATTAGAGTATTTACAGGATATCTGCTGGGAAGGTATTCTACTCGCCGTAATTTCATTGTAATCCTGGTTGTAGGCAATGTGACATCGTTTTGTTGATACCACATGTTAGTCAAGCTTAGATGTGGCGTTAAAAAATGTTCAATTACAGCATGATCTCGCTTCCCATTCTCAGTTACCGTTTTCATTTTCAAAGGAGTAAAATCCAGTGATTCTTCCTGACCAAATTGCACATCAGACTGTCACTTTTAATGGAAGCAAAGGTGACTGTTGAATAATTTGAGGATTTTCCGTTGCCCAGAATCAACTGTTCTGTTTATTCACTTAACCATTCAAATGAAAATGTGCCTCGTAACTTATTAGGATTTTTTTCAAGAAAATCAGAGTTGTTAGACATCCTCTTGGCATATGTATGTTGGCGGAAATGTTCTTGTGGAAGAAGCTCTTGTGTCAACAGAGTCTTAAATGGAAACATATGCAAATCCTTTTGCAAAACTGTGGCCAAAGTTGATCTTTGAAAACCAGGCTTTTGAGCACGGCGTCGAATTAGGTAGGTGGATTGATTTGAACACTTTCTTGATAATGTATAATAATGTTTTCAACCTCTCTTGCAGTACGTTAAGACCCATGCTTGGGCCTATCACCTACAGACCCTCGTTCTTCAAAATCATCATTTGTAGGCACGATTTTTCTCGCAAAAATGCCACATAACTTTTTTATCGTCACAGTAATCGATGATTGGTTTTGATAAAATGTTTTAACGATTAAGACACGTTGGTTTATCGAATATTTTTCCATAATAAATATGCCACGTGTCTACTTCACGACTGCCAAATATGAACTGTCAAGACTAATGTATACCAAAATATTAGTCAAAACAAAGTAGTATACCTTCCCGGGGGCACCCTGTAGAGCTATTTTAAGCCTTGACTTCTATAGCGGCCCATACACGTTTCAATTCAATTGTGAATTGAGTGTTTCAACTGAATTGATTATTGCCCACACACATCATAAACTGAATTGAAAGATTTTCATTCAACTATTAAATTCAATGAAATTAAAGATAATTTCTCTTTCGTTCTCTTTGCAAAACCCCTACAAATATAAATTTTGAGACTTGAACAAAAGACTCGAACACACACAGCACAATCGAATTGAAAGACCTGCTAGTCAACTTGAAAAAATCAAAACATTTTAATTTTTCTTCAACCAACTCGACAACTGCCAAACTAATCAACTGACACAGCCATACACGCTTTGATTTGGACAACAACCGACTCAGTTGCCAACTGAGTTGAAACTTGTATGGGCCGCTTATGTTATGCAATAAGCTGTCATCAAGTGTGGTTCGATAAAGAAGTGATGCCAAAGGAAACTATTGGCAATTTTCTTGTACGGGAAGACGAGTAAGATGGAAAACGACTATCTAGAATTGTCTACAAGCTTCGCGACCTAGATCAATGGTCTCCATAGAGAGAGAAAGACAGAGAACATTCAGTACGTCAATATATGTATAAGTGTGAATACCTCCTGCAAATGATATTGGACTACGTGATCCAATTTTGCTAAAACAAACTAGTTACAATGTGGTCCTATGTAATGCAGATATGGGTCACGTCATTACAACATTGTTCTTGGACCATTTCATTGTTGAACAAGAGTTTATATGTACATGTAATAGTCGGTAAATGTACGCTTTTAAGCGATGTTGTGTTTTAATTTTTAATGGAATTTTATTCTAGCGGCATATTTTCGGCATGTATTCGCATTTTTGGCAGGGTCCTTAAAGGCATTGCATAAATTTCAATAATTTGGGCACATGTTACACAACTACTAGTTTAAATGCAGCAGGGAAACAGTAACAGGAGTTTGGTACCCTTTAAAGTTGCAGAGATAACATCAGAGAATAAAGAGAAAGGGCAATTATTTGAATTAAATTATTAAAACTAAACATATTATGTAATAAAATTAAACAAGCGTAAATAAATAAATTTGGGGATTAGTGGATGTAGATAAAACAGTGTGTGTTTATACGAGTATTTCATTTATAATTATAAGAACCAATTAATTCTCATTTTTGCAGCTAAAGATCGTTTTTGTTGTAGGTAAAATTTCAACAGTATTTAAATTCGATAACAATTTGTTATCATCGTCTGCAAAATTAAAATGTTATAACATTTTAATTTACCATTTGTATAACATTTTAAATTTCCTGGCGATGATAAAAAATTGTTATCGAAATATGGAAAATAAATACTGTTGAACTTTTACATACCATTTTAATTTTCCTGACGATACTAACAAATTGTTATCGAAAATAAATACTGTTGAACTTTTATATAACCTTTTAATGTTATAACATTTTAATGTTATTACATTTTAATTTTTCTGACAATGATAACATATAGTTATCGAAAATAAATATTGTTGAACTTTTATATTGATTTGTTGAACATTTTAATATAATTGTTGTTAATATGATTTTGAGATCAGTTGTTTTAAAAAATTATCAGTTTATTAATATTTCGATATTTCGACACCCCCTTGGTGTGTCTTCTTCAGGAAGAAGGGGGTGTCGAAATATCGAAATATTAATAAACTGATAATTTTTTAAAACAAGTGACCTCAAACTCATATTAACAACAATTATATTTATCAAAAATAAAGATCGAAAAACTAGAATGAAGATACAAATAACATTTTAATGTTATAACATTTTAATTTTCCTGACGATGATAACGAATTGTTATCGAAATATCGAAAATAAATGGTGTTGAACTTTTATATATCATTTTAATTTTCCTGACGATGATAACGAATTGTTATCGAAATATCAAAAATAAATGCTGTTGAACTTTTATATAAATTTTAATTTTCCTGACGATGCTAACAAATTATTATCGAAAATAAATACTGTTGAACTTTTTATATAAAACAAAAACTATCTTTAGCTGCAAAATGAAGAATTAATTACTTAAACAAAATTATAATTATAACTAAATATTAAATTATAAGAATTTTTAAAACGTTTTTGAAAGATAAAAACGTAACAATATTTTATTATAAAAACGAGACAGAAAACATATTTCTTGATTAACTAGCAAAAGGACATGATCAGAAGCTTATAAACAGTTTTTGTTGTGTTTTCAAAGCTTTAGCTTATATATGTTCGTGTTTACTAACGAAATAGTTCTCTAAATTTATTACCCAATTTTGTTGCAATTTCTATAATTTTACTATTTATGTTACCTTTCATTTGACCTTGCAGCAACTTTGATGAAAGTGCCCAAAACTTTACCTTGGAATTTATAATCGACTTAGACTTCCAGGCGCACTCAGAAGATATACAAGATGTCTCGAACGCAGCTACCATGGAGCTACAAATCGAAAATGGCATTAAAAATATTGCCGGCGTTTGGCGAAAACAGCTTCTGGAAATGGTTTTCTACAGAGATGGTATTTATAAAATTAAAAGTGTCGACGAATGTTCCCAGCTGTTGGAGGAACATTTGGTGCAAATTTCAGCCATGAAATCCACTAGATTTGTGGAACCATTTACTGTTATTGTAGATTGGTGGGAGAAAACTTTATCCTACATAGCGGAAACACTGGAACACGCTTTGATTGTACAAAGACAATTTTTATATTTGGAAAATATTTTCGCAGGCGAAGATATACGCAAACAATTGCCGAATGAAGCGAAACGCTTCGATCTCGTAACAGATGAATTCAAATATTTAACGGAAGAAATGTTTAGCGGTAAAACCGCTTTGAGGGCGACACATTTTAAAAGGCCTCCCTATTTGCTGCAAAGATTTCAGAAAATAGATGAGCGTTTGGAAGTCATACAGAGAGCTTTGGAAGTTTATTTGGAAAGCAAAAGACAACTGTTTCCGCGTTTCTATTTTGTGTCCAATGATGATCTGCTGGAAATTCTGGGCAACAGCAAGAGGCCGGATTTGGTGCAGATACATCTAAAGAAGTTGTTCGATAACCTGGTTAAATTGGAACTTAAAAGAGTGGGAAAAAATCTGAACCGTTGGCAAGCCCTGGGTATGTATGCAGATGACGGTGAATATGTGCCGTTCTTGAGTGTGCCGTATGTGGATGGTCCCGCTGAAAAGTGGCTTAAGGTCTTAGAAGACTACATGCTAGCGGTTATGCGTGATCAACTTAAGTTGACTAGAGCTTCGCTGAAAAAACTGTCTAGCAATAGAGAGAATTGGTTAGCTATGTGGCCTGGTCAGTTGGTAAACACCACTTGTTTGATAAAATGGACCACTGAATGTACGCGCAGCTTAATACACTGCAAAACCGTGAATCAAAAGAAGCCTTTGAAGAAACTTAAACGCAAGCAGAGCAAAATTTTGGGCAAACTTTCGGAAATGAGCAGAAAAGAATTGTCAAAAATCATGCGCCTCAAAGTGAATACTCTGATCACGGTGGAAATTCATGGCAGGGATGTAATCGAACGTATGTATAAGAATAACTGCAAGGATTTGGGTCACTTCGAGTGGTTTTCCCAGTTGCGCTTCTATTGGCAGCGAGAGTCTGAGTCATGTGTGATACGCCAAACGAACACAGAACATTGGTATGGTTATGAATATATAGGCAATTCGGGCAGACTAGTGATAACACCTCTAACGGATAGATGCTATATAACGCTAACAACTGCCTTGCATTTGTACCGGGGCGGAAGTCCCAAGGGACCAGCGGGTACTGGAAAAACTGAAACTGTTAAGGACCTGGGCAAAGCTTTGGGCATGTGGGTTATAGTTACCAACTGCTCTGAAGGCTTGGACTTTAAGAGTATAGGCAAGATATTTTCCGGCTTGGCTCAAACCGGTGCCTGGGGTTGTTTTGATGAATTCAATCGCATAAATATCGAAGTATTATCCGTGGTGGCTCAACAAATCCTGTGCATTATATCCGCCTTAGCTGCCAAACAAGCTGAGTTCTATTTTGAAGGTCAACTTATCAAATTGGTGCCCACTGTGGGCCTGTTTATAACTATGAATCCTGGCTATGCTGGTCGCACCGAACTGCCCGATAATCTAAAGTCCATGTTTCGTCCTATTTCCATGATGGTGCCAGATAATATCATCATTGCCGAAAATACCTTATACTCAGATGGTTTCATCAATACCAGGAGCCTGGCACGCAAAGTGTACACCCTGTATGAATTGGCCAAGCAACAGCTGTCCAAGCAATTTCACTACGATTTCGGTTTGCGTTCGATGGTGGCCCTGTTAAGATATGCTGGTCGCAAAAGAAGACAGTTGCCAGAGGTGTCCGAGGAAGAAGTTGTGTATTTGGCCATGCGTGACATGAATGTGGCCCGTCTAACGGCCAATGATTTGCCTCTGTTTAATGGCATCATATCCGATATATTTCCCGGGGTCGAGGTGCCTGTAATTGACTATAGCGATTTCAAAATTGCCATAGAAGATGAACTGAAATCACTGGGTCTGCAACTAATACCCATAGCCGTTAAGAAAGTCATAGAGTTGTACGAGACTAAAAACTCCCGCCATTCCACCATGATAATAGGAGATACTAATACGGCAAAGTCAGTGACTTGGAAGTGCTTACAAGGTGCTTTTATACGCATGAACACAAATAAGCAACCCGGTTGGCCAGCCGTAGTGGTGCACCCCATCAATCCCAAAGCCTTGAACTTAGCTGAACTTTACGGCGAATATATTTTGGCTACTGGAGAATGGCTGGATGGTGTACTTAGTTCCATAATGCGTGTTATCTGCGCCGATGAGGATCCTACTCAAAAGTGGTTAGTATTTGATGGTCCCGTGGATGCAGTATGGATTGAAAATATGAACTCCGTCATGGATGATAACAAGCTATTGACGTTGGTAAATAGCGAACGCATTTCCATGCCCAACCAGGTGTCGTTACTCTTTGAAGTCGCCGACTTAGCGGTGGCTTCCCCGGCAACAGTATCACGCTGTGGCATGGTATATAATGATTACATCGATTGGGGTTGGCAGCCTTATGTTAAAACTTGGCTGCAAAGACAAAAGCCTGCAGAGTATGCCCAACTAATAACGCAATACTTTGAAGAGTTTCTGGCCAAAGTATTGACCTTCAAGCATTCGAATTGCAAGGAGACGGTTATCAGCAATGAGTTAAATACAGTGATTTCAATGTGTAATTTGTTGGAAGGCTTTGCTACCAAGCAGAATGGCATCGTTGCCGATGACATTGAGTTGCTGGAGATAATGAGCAAACTTTGGTTTATGTTCTGTTTGGTTTGGTCGGTAGGTGTTACTGTGGATGAGGATGGTAGAAGTAAAATGGACACCTATATACGTGAATTGGACAGCTGTTTTCCAATCAAAGATACGGTGTATGATTACTTTGTCGATCCGCATCAAAAATCCTTCCTGCCCTGGAATAGTAAATTGTCAGATAACTGGAAATATGATGAAGAGTGAGTATAAAATAGTAATTATCTAAAAATTTATTTAATTTAATTAAAAGATTTTGAGTAAAAATTAGTCAATCTCGGCAAAATAATTTGCATAATAAAAGTGGATGGGCGTATTTAGTAAGACATCTCAACGATTTTTTAAAAGTAATTTCGTAGAGAGTAAGTAAGTGACAGGAAATGTAAGAGTGGTTTTGGTTCGTTCCATTAACGGTTGGATAGGAAGATGACGTCCATATCTAGGTATTTATTATTCTTTTGGATGATTTTTTTTTTTTTTTTTTTTTTTTTATAGGACCAGTACTCAGGGGATGACCCCTACATATGCAGTGCATTGTACCAGAACTAGGAAAATAGGTTGTGAGGAGGGGGAAAGAGGGAGTAGTGCTTGTGCACATTTGTCTTGAACTTTCCAACGTTATAACAGGCAGGAAACACGTCTGCAGGCAACTTGTTCCACAAACGAAGCGTACGGCTGAAAAACGAATTCTCTCTGTAATGCGTAGTACGATTCCCCGGGCAATCAACCACAAATGGATGAGCTCTGGACGATGAACGCGTGGTACGTAAAAATGTGCGCGTTTCGGGAACAAGATCCCTAATCTCGTCAGAGCAAAAGCCATTGTAGTAACGATAGAGCAGAGTAACGCACCCCACACTGCGTCGATGCTCCAGTGAGTCAATAGAGTTGGATACCCTACTGTCACCGATAAGCTTCTTCGCCCTCTCCTGCACACGGTCGAGTAACCTCAAAATAGACTTTGAGGCACCGGCCCAAACATGAGAGTTGTATTCCATTTTCGGTCGGATGTAGGTGGTATAAATAGTAAGGAGATCGGATGGCGAGAAGTACATCTTACACCGTTTCAAAAAACCTAGGCACTTGAATGCTTCTTTAGAGATATGAAAAATGTGTTCAGTCCAGCGAACATCACACTGTATCTTAATACCAAGAACATCAAGAGCATCCGATTCCTCAATATTTATACCATCCATGAGTACAGATGAAGCAGCACTTGCGATCGTTTGTTTGTGTGTTAATAGGCAACATTGGGTCTTACGAGCGTTAAAGGTGACCCTGTCTTTACGACCCCATTCGGAGATTAATAGAAGATCACTATTCAGTGAATCGTCCATATTTTGCCTCTTGGCAGCGATCTCTGATAGGCTGGGCCTATAACTAAAAGAGTACGAGTGACAAATGCTGCTGTCATCCACGAAAGAATGGATAGGGTTGGAAGTTTGATAGAGAAGGTCGTTGAGGAAAATAAGAAATAGAGTAGGAGAAAGAACGGAGCCTTGCGGTACCCCTGAATTAATCTTGAACTCGTTTGATGAGACCCCATATATAACAACTCGTATAGTGCGGTCTCTGAGAAAGCTCGATATAAATCGAGAGAAGTCATCACCGACACCAAAAGCAGTAAGTTTTGCCAGTAGCGCACCATGCCACACTCTGTCAAACGCTTTGGAAATATCCAGAGCCACCACCTTACTTTCGCCAAAATGATGGATTGAGTGGCACCATTTCTCTGACAGATATGCCATAAGATCGCCAGTAGAACGACCCTTGCGAAATCCATATTGGCGGTCACAAAGTAATTTATGTGACTCTAGATATTTCATAAGGTGATAGTTGACCATACTTTCCATCACTTTGGAAAGCGCAGAGCAAATTGCAATTGGGCGGTAATTTTCGGGGTTATTAGTTTCACCCTTTTTGGGGATTGGCGTTACATTAGCAACCTTCCAGCACGATGGAAACTCACCAACATGGTAAAGTTTGCTGAAGAGGTGTGCTAACGGACACGCAAGCGTAGAAGAGCACTGCTTCAAGACCAGTGCTGGAATGCCATCCGGTCCAGGAGTCTTGTTTATGTCGAGGTCTGCCAAAACCCTTTTAACTGCTCGCGCCCGGAAGAATATCTTTGGCATAGTTACAGATACTCTTTCGAGCTCGGGAAGTGGTTGACTGCTTTCCGGCAAGCAGGAATTGCTTGCAAAAATTTCAGCCAACAGGTTAGCTTTGTCAACCGGGTCGGTGAATGCTTGGTCATTCTTTAAGAGAGTTGGGATTGATGAACTAGCACTGTTCTTTACTCTCTTAACGAAAGACCAAAAGGTTTTACTGCCCCGGGGAGCTGCAAGGACCTTGGCTCGAAGGCGCTGTTCGTGAAGAAACTTTTCGCGCCTAAGTACCTTGGCACACGAAGATCTTGCCTTTTTGCGTAGCAAATCAGTGTCTGGGGTTTTGTTTAAACGCCAGTTACTGAATGCTTCCTCTCTGGATCTGACTGCGTTTTTGCACGTTTGATTAAACCAAGATTTTGCTTTTGGTTTAATCGAAATCTGCTTGGAGGGGATGAATGATTTCATCCCTAGCAATATAATATTCTCGACCATTTTTGCTGTAGCATTTATGTCTGAATAAAATCGGTTTAGGAGGCTAGTTAGGTTACTTCGTAGTGAGCGGACTGTGGTCTAGCAGGTAGACTAATCTCCTTTCAGCTTCGATTTTATAATAATATTTCCTCGGCAAAGGACTTGTAAAAACGTTCCACCAGCAAAGGTAATGGAAAAGGAAAAAAACGTGGTTTTTTTTATGATTGAATTCCAACTTTATTTCACTGAAGTTCACCCTTGGCCAGTTAAATTATAAGTGCCATTTTGTTTTTAATTAATCTACCACTACGACTAATTTTATAAAAATAAATTTTTGCCATAATTTTTGACATTTAGATATATAAACGATTAATTCACAATATGTACTTCAACTGGTGAACTTAACGTTATTTTAAATCAATATTTTAAATTGAATATCAGCAAACAATTTGCTATACTATCTTCATTTTTTGTTATACAACAATAGTTTTTTTTTTTTTTGGTTAAAATATTTTGTATTTTAAACATGCCGGCCCGCTTGCACTTGTGCAATTTTAGCATTCGATTGGACGCATAGCAGTTGGGCCAGGGACCGAATAGCTTGAGAAATAACTTGCTGGTTTGATGAGGGCACAACGTTGTCATTATTAATTTGTTGCTTTCGGATATGGTTACGACATTGTTGACTGTTGTGGACATCCCTTTGGTTTCTTTTCCGGTTGGTGCTGCTGCTTTTCCTGCGTTGCACCTGTAGTTTCCTTCGCAAATCCCTTTGAGGCCTATGGCTTGGATGCAGTAGCGTGTGATGGAAACTATCACATTTGTGGCAAGTATTGTGCGATGCACACGCTCGCAGGTCATGACTCCTGGCTAAACAATTTTCGCAATAATGGAACCGCCGAATCACTCGATTTCGCTCTGGCACACTCATTTTTAGAAAACGATCACAAAACCTGAGTGAATGGAATCGCCTGCATACCATGCATTGATGAATATCAGGGTTACGGCTGCGTTTATGATGTGTTCTAAAGTAAAGTGTGCAAATAAGAAAACGATATAAATAAGAAAATAAGAAAACGATGCATGAAAAATTATGAACGAAATAAATCCTAATGAATGCATAATTGTTATATGAAATAAAGGTGCCTCTAGATATCTTGGGCAACAATAAAATTTATGTGTAAGAGTGGTTATAACGAAGGGGTTTCGTTCAGTAGTGGAAGTACGCATAATTTTACTATGGGTCGTGTAATGGTCCCAGTTGAAATGCGTACTTCAGCAACTCTAACACGACTGTCTGGGCCTAAATGAATGTTTACTATCCTACCTAGGCGCCATTCCGAAGGTGGTAACAGTTCATCAATGACTACCACGAGGTCACCGATTTTTAAATTTGGAGACGAAGACTTCCATTTATATCTCTTTTGGAGAGCTTTCAAATATTCTTCTTTCCATCGTATTGAAAATTGATAATGTAGGACTTTGAGTTTTTCCCATCGATTAACTAATGAAGTCTTATCCGGAGGAGGTTCTGGAAATGCCATAATCGGTTTTCCAGTCAAAAAATGCCCTGGGGTCAATGCAGTTAAATCCTCTGGGTCATTTGATGTAGCAGAAATCGGTCTGGAGTTTAAAATGCCTTCTATTCGCGCTAGAATAGTAGCGAACTCCTCAAAATTTAGCTTGTAAGCACCGGTTACACGCTTGAAATGAAATTTAAAGCTTTTAACTGCCGCTTCCCAGAGCCCGCCCATATGTGGGGCATGTGGTGGAATGAAACTCCATTCAAATCCCTGAGCCAAGTATTGTTGGGAAATATCATTAGATACGGATTTTATAAATTCTGCAAACTCCCTATTCATTTCCCTGCTTGCTCCAAGAAAGTTGCGACCATTGTCAGAAACTACTCGATGAGGGAGCCCCCGCCTCCCAATAAAGCGAGCGAATGTCGCTCTAAATGCTGCGGTTGAGAGATCGGAGCAGGCTTCCAGATGTATTGCCTTAGTACTAAAACAGACAAATACAGTTGCATATCCTTTAATGGTAGGAGCATTGCGTATGTGTGAGGATTTCAGGTCAAAAGGACCAGCGAAATCTATACCAGTGACTTGAAAAGGTGGCGAGAGGCTACTCCTGTCGGCGGGTAATGGAGCCATTATTTGAGAACAACTTTTCTGTTTAAATATTATGCACGTCTTGCAAAGGCGAATGATTTTCTTAACTCGACATTTTAATCGAGTGATGTAAAATTCTGTTTGAATCATGCGGCACATTTGATTGCATTCTGCGTGTGCTAAAGTTAAATGTAAAAAACTTATATACAGTTGGCAAAATCGGGAGCTGCCAGGTAAGATTATTGGGAATCTTTCACTATACGGAAGGGAAGATTCGGATAAACGACCATTGACTCTTAAGAGTCCATTAGAGTCTAAAAATGGATTTAATGTTATCAGGGAACTCTTATTGGGAATAGATTCAGACTTAGCTAAAAGCGAGATTTCTGCATTATAAACGGAATGCTGGGCTAGTCGAATTAGGTTTTCTTTTACCATTTTCATTTCTTGTTGTGACAGATTCAGAGTTTGTTTACATCTTTGTGTTCTCACTAAAGTATTGTTTATGAAACGGTAAACATAACACAAAACTCGCAAAGCTCGATTGTAGGACGAAAATCGATCCAAGATGTCTTCGGTTAGAGTAAATGCGTTAAAAGCTGTTGCAACATGGATTTGTTGAGTTGGATCCCGTTTAGCTGGCCATTCGGACGGTGGTTTGGTAAGCCACGGTGGTCCATGCCACCATAACGAATTATTTGCGAGATCTTGAGGACTACAGCCTCGTGTACCTACATCAGCAGAGTTATCATTGCTAGATACATGACGCCATGTTGCTTTTGGAACTAGTTGATGAATTTGAGAGATTCGGTTAGCGACATAAGTTTCCCAAGTTGCAGGAGGCTTCGATAACCAACTTAGTACTATTGTAGAATCTGTCCACAGTATAACATCAGATTCCTTGATCTCGAGAGTTTTTTGTATGTAACGTACTAAGTTAGACAATAAAACAGCACCGTTGAGTTCGAGCCTGGGCAAACAAACAGTTTGAAGAGGTGCAACTTTAGTTTTAGCGGCTAGTAAGTTGCAATGTGTATCGCCATTAGTTTGGCATCTTATGTACACTGCAGCACAAAATGCATGCTTAGAAGCATCTGAAAAGCCGTGTATTTGCACGATACTTGATGTGGAATAGTTTATCCACCTAGGAATATTAATAATTTGTACTTGGGGTAAGTCGGAAATGAGTTGATTCCATTTGATGAGTGATTCATTACTTATATTTTGATCCCAGTCTAGCCCCTCTAACCAAAGTTGCTGCATAAGCATTTTTGCTCGAATAACAACAGGAGTTATCCAGCCAGCTGGGTCAAATAATTTGGCCACTGCAGAGAGTACAGCTCTTTTGGAAACGTTAGAAGACTGAGTTATTGTATTAAAAGTGTAGCTGAATGAATCAGTTAATGCATTCCATTTGATACCCAAAGTTTTTGTTGTACTCGTTTCTTCAAATCGAAGGAAGTCTGAATCATAGAGATCCTCGGGAGGGATGTTAAGCAATAATTTAGTGTCATTCGCAGTAATCTTTTTAATAGGAAAGCCTGCTGACCTTAGAATGTAAAATAGTTCCGATTGGGCTTGTAAAGCCTCCTGTATGGAGTGCCCACCGGTTAAAATGTCGTCCACATAGGTTTCCTTTCGCAGAATTAGTGCTGCTTTGGGAAATTGAGCTTCATAGTCTGAAGCTAACTGAAGTAGAGTACGAATTGCTAGGAATGGTGCGCAATTGACTCCAAACGTGACTGTCTTGAGTTCATAATTGAGAATTGGAGAATTGAGCTCTTTTTGAAATAGAATTCGTTGAAACGGTCTGTCTTCAGGATGAATGAGGATTTGCCGATACATTTTTTGTAAATCACCACTGAAAACGAATCTATATTTCCGCCAATTTAATATTATAGTCATTAAATCTCGCTGAAGTGAGGGTCCGGTATACAAAACGTCATTTAAGGAATATCCAGATTTCGTTTTCCGGGATGCGTTAAAAACTACTCTGACCTTTGTTGTTTTATGGTCAGATCGAATGACAGCGTGGTGAGGCAAATAATATGAGAAAAATTTGTTATCGGCTGATATTTCTTGGAATGTGGTTTTCTCCATGTGCCCTAGTGTTATATATTCACTGAGAACTTCATTGTATTCAGCCTGTAGTATTGGATCTTTAATTAAAGTTTGTTTCATACGTGAATATTGTCCGAGAGCCAATATTCTGGAAGCGCCAAGAAATATAGAATGAGGAAATTGTTTTTTAAATGGTAATCTAACCATGTATCTACCATCCGGTGTACGTGTTGTGGTTTTTGAGTAAAATTCTTCACAGTATTGGTCCTCTTTCGATATGTGTTTTGGAGAGGGCAGTTCTTCTTGTTCCCAAAATTTCCTGAGAAGTTCGTTTAGAACTGATGTTTCGGATGGAACTACAGATGTAGAGAACGAGCTAATAGACTGACCATTAATAGGTCCACTAAGAACCCAGCCGAATACAGTACTGTATGCAGAGGCAAGGCCGCATATATTTTTCTTGATACCGTCCATATTTATAAACCGCTCTGCATCGTTGCCAAGGATTATATCAATCTGAGACGATTGATTGAAGTTTGGGTCTGCCAAATCAAGGTTACATAAGCTATCTTTGGGAACCTCAAATGATGCTGATGGGATATGCTTAGTTACCTTCGGGAGGACAATAGCACTTATAGAAAATCTAATGTTAGATCTCTTTGCGAATATGATTAAATCACATTCTCGAGTTGCGGTTTGAACTTGCCCCCCAATACCTACAACATCAATGTGAGATCGTTTAGTTGGAAGCTTTAACCTATTTTTAATCCGTTCAGATATGAATGTTCTTTGAGAACCTGGATCAATTAGTGCTTTTACAGAAAAGATCTCACCCATGTGTTCAATGTGAACTATAGCAGTTCGAAGCAATATGAAATTTGTGTTCACCGATATATTCGCTTGAACTTGAGAATTTTGAGTTTGTTGGGACGTTGAAGGGGTATTTTCATCGAAATTGTTGTTGGTTTTTACTTTCGGGTTATAGAAGACCGGGTTTTGCTGTAAAGAGGTTGGAGAGGCTGATTCATAAGCCGGGTTTTGATTACCTGTAGCTTTAACCAAATGAAGCAAAGTATGGTGACTCTTTTTGCAAATGAAACAAGTGTTTTTACTTGGGCATTTTTGCTTTTGGTGATTTACTGAGAGACAATTGTTACAAATTTTATTGGCATTTACAAAATCTATTCTCTGTTGAATGGTGCATCTCTTGAAATTTTGACAGAGCCTTAAATTGTGATCACCATCACAAAACTTGCAGCCAGCATTAAGTTTCTCTTGCGATGTATGTGATTGAATGGTTGTTTGCTTCATAATGGGAAAACTTTGGTAGTTTCTTGAAGCTTTCATATTAGAAATTCTCTCTACAGCTTCATACCGATCAACTAGAAACTCTTCTAATTGCGACCACTTGAGCAATTCACGATGCGATTTGAGAGATTGTTTCCATAGAGCAAGGGTTTCGTTTGGAAGTTTGGAACATACTAAATGTACGATAAAAAAGTCGCAATTTTCTGTACTCACATCGAGAGAATGTAGCGTTTGAAGCACATCTGTCACAGTTGAGTGAATATTCTGTAAAATTTTGCTGTCTTCGTATGTTGCTACCGGGATGTTAAAAAGGATTTGAAGTTGGTGGTCGACCAAGACTCGTTTGTTTTCATACCGTGCTTTGAGAGCGTTCCAAGCTAAACTAAAACTTTCATCGCAAAGCGGGTAGCGTTTTACGATAGCTCCCGCTTCATTGCTTGTTTTGTTCCGCAAGTGAAACAATTTCACAACTGGGGGACAGTTTGTGCCATTAATGTACACAGCCGTGAACATATCACGGAATGATGGCCATTTTTCGTAACTACCTTTAAAAATTTCCGTATCACAAGGAGGAAGTTTGATGTGAACGGCGGAATCTTGAGGTGGGAAGGGTTGAAACGGTAAACTCAAACGAGGAGGAGCTTCTTGAGATGAATTTACTCTATTTATTCGAAGCCATTCTATGATGCTTGCCTTGCACGCGTAAAATGCTTCTGAACAAGCATTGAAATTAGCCATGTTAGTTTCTTTCACCTGTGGTAAAGCAGATGAAAGCATGAGTCTTTCATATGAAATGTCTAATTTTTTCCATCTATTTTCAAGATCCTCGAGCTTTGTTTCAAGTATTGAATCAGATTGTTCTTGAATTGGCATACTACTGAAACTAGCGCAAAAGGCAAGAAGATGATTTGCATCAAATTTAAACTTATCTTGGATGGGATCAGATAGCACTTCTGGTAGCGCCAAACTTGCTGTTTCAGACATTGTTCTTATTGCAATAAAACTGTTGGTTTCAAAAGTGAGTGTTAATCAAATGTATTGTGGAAATTGTACCGAAATTAAAGTTGTGGTAACTGACAGCTATTTGAATTTGTGTATAATGTTTTCTTATAATTAGTTAGTTGTTGAGACTAGTAATTATCTCCCAATTATACTTAGCTTTAATGCTCTACAGTTATTGTGCAGCTGATTTAAGTTGTAGCTAGATATGCAAAGCCAACGTGTTATAATTTAGAAAGTCTTCGTAAATTATTTTATTGAAAGAGAAATATTGGAGAAGAAAATAATGAATAAAAATAGTTTTGTAAATTACCACTGATAGGCTTTAACTCATCCGTTAATGCGCTAATCTCTGTTTGAGAATCTCGTATATAAATGTATATATTTTATTAACCTCATATAATTTTGCATAAAAAATTATGAAACACTTCCAGACCGTACCTTTGTTGGTAAAAGTAACTTTTAAATGAATAGATGCTACATATGTCTGCACTTTCGGAAGTAGTTTTCAGTAAATAATTTTTAAATGTTAATAAATTTGAAATGAAATATTAAATTTTATGTGTTGGGTAATACTGTTTTATATATTTATATATTCTGTCTTATATACTTATGTATGAACTTCATCAAATGTTAAACTGTATTATCCAAATATGTATGTAAATGTAAATTACCTTATGACTGCAATTTGAATGATATTTAATCTTCTGTTTAGCAAGATGTTAAGCAATTTTCTCTTTATTCTCTCTTTTAATGTTTTATTTTCTTAATGTTGAATTTTCGCTCTCTGTACCTATGCATATGTATACATAAATGCACTTTATGTATAAATGCAACCTTATATATTTGGGTAAAAATATGTATACCCTGTTAAGCGCTATTTACAAATACGAGATGGTTAGAAATTTTCAAGACCATCTGTCATAAATATGTATTTATGTATGTTAGAAAGACAACTTTTTAGTACCGAAATACTGTAGTATATACATATGTACATATGTATCTGAAATGATGAAAGTTGCCGTTTACCTACGTACATACACATCTATATGTAACGGTATATATGTATATATATGAATAATATATATGTATATACATATATATATTATGAACCGTTATTTTTATATGAAATATTTGCTTTTATTTTTTTGTTTTTTTTTTTTTTTTGTTAGAGAAACTTTTGTATGTTTTTCCTTAGATATTTATGATTTTTTTTCACTTTTCACACTTATTTATTTGGCTTTGTATTTTTTACACACGACACGGGATATTTTGTTCAACTGTCCGACATGAACTAAACTAATGTTGAAATGGGAAGTTAAGTTACCTCATAATTCCAATGTCAAACAGCAATAATGTTATGCTCTCGATTCTTACTGTTAAGTGAGTATTCCTCTGTAAATATGATCCTGGATAAATTATGATAGAGTTGATGATCTGTAGATGTAGATTTGTTATCTGTTATATAGATTTTATGAAGGATGGAATCCTATAGATTTAAAACTGGTGCAATCTTTGCAGCTTCGAATGGACCATGAATAAAATCGGTTTAGGAGGCTAGTTAGGTTACTTCGTAGTGAGCGGACTGTGGTCTAGCAGGTAGACTAATCTCCTTTCAGCTTCGATTTTATAATAATATTTCCTCGGCAAAGGACTTGTAAAAACGTTCCACCAGCAAAGGTAATGGAAAGGGAAAAAACGTGGTTTTTTTTATGATTGAATTCCAACTTTATTTCACTGAAGTTCACCCTTGGCCAGTTAAATTATAAGTGCCATTTTGTTTTTAATTAATCTACCACTACGACTAATTTTATAAAAATAAATTTTTGCCATAATTTTTGACATTTAGATATATAAACGATTAATTCACAATATGTACTTCAACTGGTGAACTTAACGTTATTTTAAATCAATATTTTAAATTGAATATCAGCAAACAATTTGCTATACTATCTTCATTTTTTGTTATACAACAATAGTTTTTTTTTTTTTTGGTTAAAATATTTTGTATTTTAAACAATGTCGTTATCTAGAAAGCAAAGTTTCCAATTAAAATGCTCATAAAATTGGTTGAGCTCAGCCCAACGCGCCTTTTCGTAAATAAATATTGAACGTTTCGTAGCTGGTTTCGAAACGTTGCGAAGTTCGGAGATCGAAAAGGAGGCAGAAATGGTGCAATGATCCGAATTGCCGAGAGGTGCACTAACTTTGACTTCATACTTTTCAGGGTGTGAAGTCAGGAATAGATCAAGTGTGTTTGAATGGTGCCCTTCAACACATGGAATATGCGTTGGCTCATTCACTAGTTGCGCTAGGTGGTTGTGCGCAGCAAATAACTCGACATATTGGCCTTCTGGAGTTGTACAACTCGAATGACGGAGCCAGGAAGAGTTGTGAACATTGAAATCACCAGCAACAACGATTTCACTGCTCGGACAGTCTTCCAGGAGTCGGTATGGAGTCGGAGAGGGCATCGAAACCAGAGAAGGTGGTATCCCTCCCCGTTTTGGGACTTCTGTAAAGAAACCCGAAGTGCAAGAGGTGTGACCTGATTTTGAATTTAACCCAAAGACAGGTAAATTCGGCATCATACATGCTTAATGGTTGCTGGCATTGGAACACAACTTCATTGCGAATGTACATTACAAGGCCCCGATGGAAATTAAACAGAGATAGAAGTTGATACCCAGGTATATGAAAATCCTGTGGATCAGCATTCTCAGATACCTGGGTTTCACATAAGGCGAAAATATCCGGCCGATGGAGACACGTGTAAGCATAAACAGAGAAGAAATTCGCTCTCAGCCCACGTATATTAGAAAAGTCAATTGTAAACCTTCCTGTCATCACGATGGAAAATCAATGACCAAATTCTTTTGGATGATTTGTGGATGGGGCGTTGTTGTAAACTATTTCAAGAATACCCTCATTATATTCGGCTGAGAGCTAGAAAGAGTTAGAAGCTACCTGAGAAAAATTGAGTGAGCCGGAATTTTGATCTGGCGGATAGCGTCGGACTCTAATATTATACATGGTTTTAGTAAACCAAAATCCTGCCGCAAAATAGACCGTTTGCGCAGCTCTCTAAAATGTTATATTTGTGTAAGTTTCGCTTCCGTCAGTTGAATTTTTACACGGTTCTTAACAAATCATTTATCTAAAACTTACCCTGTAGAGGTGCCATCTGCCGCAAACCCATATCCACCCAAAGTTATATCAAAACAGGGGCACCTATTCCAATACTCGTATATCTATATCTGCAAATGTTTAGAGGAGTTCAAACATTTTTCTGATTTACTACACTTAATTCCATTACATGATTAAACCAAGTTTTTATTGGTATATTTTGACATTCTGGAAATAGAATCTTTTAAAATTTATATGGTTACTATTTATAGGGTGTTTTTGTGGAGGTATAGAACTTGATGAATTCTTTTGATATGATACGAAATTTACTTTATGCGAAAGATAATCGCTCCCGGTGTAAGACCGCCAAGGTTGGGTTTGACGTAGTCTAATCTGGAGGCAAAGTTTTCGATGACATTTTTCAACATTTGTGGCCGTATGTCGGCAATAACGCGTCATCCACAAACACTACTCCTGCTTTCCTCTTGCTCAAAATATATTTTCTTTTTCCAAGACAAAAGTAGAAAAAAAAAAACTTGTCGAAATATCGACATAGACTAAAGACTTCACATATCCCTGTTTGAAATAGTTTAAAGGCATTAAATCGCACGATCTTAGAGATCAACTCAAGGGTGCGGAACATGAAACTATGCGCGTACCCAACGTTTCCTTCAATAAATCAATTTTAGCACATAGTGCGTTGTGCGACATGTTGTGCGGTCTAGTTGAAATCACAGCTGCGGTAAGTTATGACTGTTCAATTGATTAACGAAAAATTCAGTAATCATGGCTCATAACGGTCACTGTTGAATGCAACGTTCCGACCACTATCGTTTTAAAAGAAGTATGAACCAATCCTATAAAGTGCACCAAGCAGTCTGTTTTTTGGATGTAACAGTGTCTCAAAATACACTTGCAGATTATCATAACTCCAAGTATGGCAGCTTTATTTATTGACATGACCATTCAAATACAAGTGAGTTTCAACGCTTAACAGAATTCGCTTATGATAATAGGGATCAACGATCTTGTTTTGGGCTCAAATTTGTACAATTTAGAAACGTTCAGGCGTCCGTCAATTCATGTTGAAATGTCGAAACCCAACATGAATCACGTAACAGCTGACAAAATAAGCGCCAGTTTAAAAAGATTTGCAAACTTAAAGTTTTGTACCTCTATGAAAAGCACACTTTACATGAAGAAAAGTATTTATATCACTTTCTTTTGAATTTAATTAAATAACTCTTGTGAATTTTTGATTGTTTAACGATTTTTGTGATGCGACTTTACGATTTTTTTTATGAAAGAGGGAACATTTCATGAATTAAAAAGCGGTTTTGGTATTTTTTCGGTTGGCGGTCTTCGTAGCACAGCTCTCTAAGAAACTTAGAAGGCCATCAAGAAATCGAAGTAGTATAAGTATTATCTTCTCTTTAACAGGCTTTTATTAGTTTGATTTGTATGTTTGCTCGAAAGCCATGCCATATGAGTAGTTATTAAATATGTAGGTATATAGAATTTTATATACAGTATTGCCACTTTAGTGCGAAAATTGAAGTTGCCGTATTGCTTCCGGGAAGTTTGGTGATTCCGGGGATTCTACGGATTCATGAAGCCGATTTTGGGAATTCGCAGAAAACTTGGTACCACTTTGCTAGCCGGTTTGTAACCGGTTTTTTATAATCGGTGCGCGTTTTTGCCATGGAACATGCATCTAAACTATAAACGATCATTCGCTTTAGTGCGAAAATTGGAGTTGCAGTATTGCCTCCGGAGCAGCGAGGGGATTTTGGAAAATTTCGAAGCCAGTTTTAGGAACTCCAAAAAAAACTTTGAATCACTTCGCTAACCGAATATTCATTTCTAGTTTGATACCGAAGCGTGAGTTTTAAACCATATTTATTTAGATTATAAATATATTTTACAGAATAATTTTTGTAGAATTCTTTCAAATTTATTTCTTTCCAAATAAGGGCTTGGGTTAAATAAATAAATTAAAAAAATTGTTGTGTATTTACATAACCTGTATTGCAAAATACCAATAGCTGATTCTGACTTTTGAAGTTGAAATTGACTTGAATTTTCTTTCAATATAACTCAATTTGCACCGAAATACTCCAAAAGATCCTTAGCTCTCACTACAGTCGCCTGTTTTGACCACTAGCCAATAATTTATTAGTTTATCAACAGTCAAAGCGAGAATACCGCTAATTTAAATATGCTTAATGATTGAACAGGAAATTTAACACTCCTAATCGCTGAGAAGAATCATTGAAGACTTTTTCTCTTTCCAGAGACTCAGGTCTCAGAGCAAGCGTGAAATAGTGATGTATTTTCTGTAATATCAATAAATGTTATTCAGCCAAGTTTTCATTTTAATTTTGACTGATCTCTTTTCATTTGCTTTAATTTGGAGGCCTGATTTAAAAGAATTATTAGGAGAGGATCATCAGCATTTACCACCTAACTTTCATCACAATATTTTTCCTTCTATATGCCACAAAATAGTCTACAGTTCTCTGCTTTAAAAACTTGATCGACAGTACTATTACAGTTATAATTTATTTAATTGAAAATTTTCTTTTCAGAGCCCCTTTCTACAAAATAATCGTACCCACAGTGGACACTGTACGATATGAGTACTTGGTTTCTAAACTCTTGCAAGACAATCATCCGGTTCTTCTGGTGGGAAATGTTGGTACCGGCAAAACATCTACAGCTTACAGTGTCATGGAATCCTGTGACAAATCTAAATATACTATATTATCAATTAATATTTCAGCTCAAGTACGTTCAATAAGATTATGTTAGCTCTGGGGTGTAGTTAGCGCATACGATATCGAATCAACTATCGTATCGAATAGCATTACGATACATCTAGATTATGGCAAACGATGTCTATGGGATCGCAATTTAAACAAAATGTAATAGATAAAACACCACTTTATCTATTTGCCTTTGTGACACTGTGTACTTGTATGAAACGTTGTAGAATCCCTAAAAGAGCTCAATTAAGGGAAAATGCGAGTTAAGGCCTTTCTATGTGACCAACGATATGTTTCCTAAAATTACGAATGCAAAAAAAAAATTGCTTAACTTTTTTATATTATTGCAATACAATTCATTCGATATCGTATACCATGATATCAAAACGAAAAATTTCGTTAATATTGCTCGACATCGTATGCGGTGATTTGGCCCCTGTTCACAAGCTTCTGCTTCTGACATGACAAATGTGGGAGCAATTACAAATCCTGGCTATCGATTGAAACCCGGACTTATTTTTTGTTTGGTAAATCGTTTGCGCTCTCTGATTGCAAGCTGCTCGTTTGTATAAATGCATAGTGTAAATATAAAGTCTAGCGCTTTTAGTCTTTCACAGAAGCAAAAATGTATGTGGCAAGTACAAGGTGGCGCAAAAGTAATCCTCCTAGCAGAAAATGCTATAAATTTTGCGATTGGCCCCTAATGTCAGTTCTGTTTTGACATTTGTGTAGTAAACACATGCGAAATACACGTTAATAAACAATGTTACGCTACACTGCCCGAGAACGCGGAATATTGATGAAGATGATTTTTCATCAAAAATAATCATGAGTGAGGCCCATTTCCATCTTAGCGGGTACGTACATAAGCAAAATTTACGCTTCTTGGGCACTGAAAATCCGCGTGTAACCCACGAACAGCCATTACGTCCGCTCAAGGTTACTGTATGGTGTGCTGTTTTCGCTGGAGGAGTCATCGGACCTTTTTTCTTCGAAGACGTCGCGGGCTAAACGGTTGCTGTGAATGGTGAGCGCTACAGAGCAATGATCAACGAGTTCTTTTTGCCACAACTAGATGAATTGGGATTGGAAAACATGTGGTTCCAACAGGACCGTGCTACGGCACACAGCCCACGAGCTGAGGGATGCATTTCCCGGGCGCTTAATTTTCCGTTTTTAATGATTTGTACTGGCCTGCAAGATCGCCTGATTTGACCGCTGCAGACTTCTTTTTGTGGGGCTTTTTGAAGTCACGGGTTTATGTCAACAAGCCTCAGACTCTTGCAGCTCTTAAAGACAATATCCGTCAAGAATGTGACGACCTATCGCCGGAAGTTTTGGCCAATGTGATGGAAAATGCTGTAAAAGGGGCTCTAATGACAATCAACTGTGGCGGCGGCCATTTACATGACATCCTATTCTCGACTTGATGTAAAAAAATTAAAAGACCAAATAAAAATAATCCGCAAGAAGAATCAATGTTTTTCTTTTCTTTTTAATTACAGCCAAAAACATTGGAAGGTTATGTTTGCGCCACCCTGTACATATGTACGATATTAACTAAGCAGTTGTGAGTTCGAGTCCAAGTTCAGTCAAGCAGATAATATTTTTCTATCACATGATTTTTTTTTGTCTTTTGTTTTTAATGAATCGTTTTGAAAATTGATTTCCATTACATAAATGAACATGTGTGTATGTAACTGATTAAGATTTTTGTATTTGCATACATATGTAATGCTTCTGCAATGCAAGAAATTAACTTTTCAAGTTGATTTATATGAAAAGTACTTAAATTTTTTGAGTGATTTAGTACAAAACTTTCAGACTAGTCATTTGCTTATGTTACGGAATTGAAAATAGACAATAAAACAAATTAAGAAGCAAATGACCAGATGCGAGAAACTTAAATGCCGTCACTTAAAACTTACAGCCATTCCGAAATTGGCGCGTCAAGCGTTGTCTGGCTGTCAAAATTTCTCATGTTTATACTACTTATATCACAAAATCACAATCGAGCTGCATCAGCGTCATGCAATGGAAAAAAATTATTATTTTGAAAGCGCGTGGGAAAGTTAAGTTGGCTGCGGAAGTTTGTGAAATTTTTGTTGCAATTTTGAAAAATGTCGGAATAAGCTTTGTTGTTATCAAAAAGTAATACTAATTTAGCAGTTTCCATTTCATAACCAGCGATTTAGTATCTATATTTAGAGGGGTATGTTAAACTGTCAAGTTAGCATTATTGTTTTTGACAAAACACTGACGCTTGAACTTAGCTATGCTAGATAAGAGTTAAGCTCCAGACAACGCAAAATTCAACGCACCAATTTCGGTACGGCCGTTAAGAGAGTTCTCTAAAAATGTTCATTTATATTATTCTAATTATTCCAATTACTATTCCCAGACCACAGCTGCCGGGTTACAAGAATCTATAGAAAATCGTACTGAAAAAAGAACCAAAACTCACTTTGTTCCCATTGGAGGCAAGAAAATGATATGTTTCATGGACGACTTTAATATGCCCGCTAAAGATGTTTACGGATCGCAGCCGCCATTGGAGTTAATAAGACAATGGATTGATTACAAATATTGGTTTAATCGTAAAACTCAACAGAAAATCTATGTACTGAATACCCTACTCATGGCGGCAATGGGTCCACCTGGTGGAGGTAGAACCGTAATATCATCGCGTACTATGAGTAGATTTTTTCACCTCAATATGACTTTTCCAACTGAGGAGATTATAAAAAGAATTTTCGGCTCGATGATAAGGCAAAAGTTGCAGCCATTTGCCAATGAAGTGCGTGAGTTGTGGGAGGCCGTCACTGATGCTTCAATACACTTGTACCGCGACGTTGCGGACAAAATGTTGCCTACACCCAACAAGTCTCATTACCTTTTCAACTTGCGTGACATATCAAAAGTATTTCAGGGTTTACTGCGTAGTAATTGCGAGGTACAAGTTAAGAAGTTACAATTCTTAAGACTCTGGATACATGAAAGCTTTCGTGTTTATTCGGATCGTTTGGTAGATGATAGCGATTTGGATTGGTTTCAAAATAAAATTAATGATATCTTGGGCAAATATGCGCAGGCTACCCTGCACAGCCTGTGCCCCAATAAAGTTGTGCCCATATTCGGTGACTTTATGAGTCCTCAGGGATTTTATGAGGATTTAAGCTTCGACCAGCTGTTGCTTTATGTGAATAATCAAATGGCGGAGTACAATAACTCTGGCATGGCCCGCATTAATCTAGTGTTCTTCAGGGATGCTTTAGAACATGTAGCACGGATAGTGCGTGTCATATCTCAACCCAGAGGGCATGTTTTAAATATTGGCATAGGTGGTTCCGGCCGCCAGGTGCTAATCAGATTAGCAGCATATATCCTGGAAATGGGTGTTTTTCAAATAGAGGTCACCAAACGTTATAAGACGCAGGAGTTTAGAGAGGACTTGAAAGCACTGTATAAGATGACTGGTATCAAACAAAAAGCTATGGTGTTCATTTTCAGTGGCGAACAGGTGGCGGAGGAAACGTTTTTGGAAATTATCAATAATATGTTGAGTACCGCCGAAATTAATCTTTTCAAGGCCGATGAATTTGAAGAATTGAAGACAGAACTGGAAAGACCAGCCAAAAGGGCAAATGTGCAACTTACCTCGGAGGCTTTGTATAACTTTTTTATGCAAAATGTTAGAGATAACATGCATATAGCCTTAGCTATCAGTCCCATTGGGGACACATTTAGAGCATATATACGCCAATATCCGGCTCTAATTAACAACACCACACCCAACTTGTTTAGGATGTGGTCTCAAGAAGCTCTTTTAGAAGTTGCCTCGCAATTTCTAGCTGACTTTAAAATCCATGTGCCGCCACCCAGTAAAGCAATGGAGAAGAAACGTGACAGCTTGGTGGAGACTTCCGAAAGTGTGCTACAACGCGAAGTAGCCTATGCCTTTTCCATGATGCATTCGAATGTGGTAGAAATTTCCCACCTAATGTTTAGGGAGGTGAAGAGAAAGAATTATATCACCTCTCTCAACTATTTGCAACTTGTCAGCGGTTTCAAAGAGCTGCTGGAATCGAAAAGATTTGAAATATCTTCCAGTGCCAATAAATTGAGAAATGGTTTGTCGAAAATCGCCGACACTCAGGAAAAGGTGAGCAGCATGTCAGAGGAATTAAAAGTAAGCTCAGCTCAAGTAAAAACTCTGGCAGTAGAATGTGAAGAGTTCATAGCCATCATTGAAATACAAAAGGCAGAAGCTACGGAGCAAAAGGAAAGAGTGGACTCTGAAGCTGTTGTTATTAAAAAAGAAGAAGTTATATGTTTGGATTTGGCGGCCGCTGCCAAAGCTGATTTGGATATTGTACTACCTATGATCGATGCCGCTGTCAAGGCTTTAGATGCCCTGAATAAAAAAGATGTGGCTGAGGTTAAGTCTTATGGCCGGCCACCCATGAAAATCGAAAAGGTTATGGAAGCGGTGCTGATACTTTTGGGAAAAGAACCTACTTGGGAAAATGCCAAAAAGGTTTTGGGTGAACCAACTTTCTTAAATGATTTGAAAAACTTTGATCGTGACAATATATCCGACAAGACTCTTAAGAAAATTGCTTTGTACACTAGGAATCCAGAGCTGGAGCCGGATAAAGTAGCCGTGGTATCTTTGGCCTGCAAATCCTTAATGTTGTGGATTATGGCCATTGAAAATTATGGCAAAGTTTATCACATAGTGGCGCCAAAGCAGGAAAAGCTGGATAATGCCATGCGCTCATTGGCGGAGAAACAAGCTTTGTTGGCAGCGGCTAGGCAAAAACTTGAAGAGCTTAATGCCCGGCTGGCTGAGTTCTATAGACAATTAAATGAAAAAACAAAGCTGTTAAATGAACTAAGAGCCCGAGAAGAGAAACTACGTAAACAGCTGGAAAGAGCCATCATATTGGTGGAGTCTTTGGCGGGAGAGAGAGAACGTTGGATTGAAACGGTGGCCAATTTAGATACACAGTTTGAAAAGTTACCAGGCGACTGTTTAATATCCACTGCGTTTCTTGCCTATTTGGGGCCTTTTGACACCAGATACCGAGAAATTCTTGCAAATAGGTGGTTTGCTCTTATAAAAGAGCGAGAAATACCCGCCACAGAAGAGCTAAAAGTTACTTCTTTTCTGCTGGAAGCTGTTACAATAAGAGAATGGAATATACTGGGGCTGCCAGCCGATGATTTCAGCTGCGAAAATGGTATGATTGTAACCAAAGGAAGTCGTTGGCCCTTAATAGTTGACCCCCAAATGCAGGCCAATATTTGGATAAAAAACTTTGAAGAGCCAAATGATCTGCAGCTAATAGATTTGGGCCAGTTGGATTATTTCAAGATACTAGAGCAGTCTTTGCAAGCTGGTAAGCCAGTGCTCTTGCAAAATGTTGGCGAACAAATTGACCAAAGCATTTATCCCATATTAAAGAAAAGCTATATAATGCGCAGCGGGCAAAAACTAATTAAATTTAATGATAAATTTATAACTCTAAGTGATAATTTCCGCTTGTATATTACCACAAAACTAACAAATCCTCACTATCCGCCGGAGATAACTTCCAAAACTACAATTGTGAATTTTGCGCTTAAGCAGGATGGTCTCCAGGCACAATTACTGGGCATAGTGGTGCGCATAGAAAAGCCAGCCTTAGAAGAGCACAAAAATCAACTGGTCTTGACCATTGCCCAAAATAGAAGAACTCTCATAGACTTGGATAATGATATACTGAGATTGTTAAATGAGTCCAGAGGCTCGCTTCTAGAAGATGATGAGCTCTTTACCACTTTGCAAAAGTCTCGGCAAACAGCTACTTTGGTGAAAGAGTCTCTGAGTACGGCTGAGGTAACCGAAATTGAAATCGATACGGCCCGCCAAGAATATCAACCAGCCGCTGAAAGAGCTTCAATTTTATTTTTCGTTTTAATGGATATGGCGAAAATAGATCCCATGTATGTTTTCTCTCTAGCTGCCTATATACTTCTCTATACCCAGTCCATAGAAAAAAGCCCCCGGAACTTAATAGTTCATGAGCGTATAGTCAATATAAATGATTTTCATGTCTATGCAGTCTACAAAAATACCTGTCGTGGCTTGTTTGAAAAACACAAGCTGCTCTTTTCCATACACATGGCAGCTCAGATCCTGTCAAATGCTGGCAAGTTGGCAGAAGCAGAATATGAATTTATTTTGAAAGGGGGTGTGGTCCTAGATAGAGTAGGACAGCCACCAAATCCGGCAGCAAGTAAGTAGAGAGTGTAAGTGAAAATGTTTAAATGACAATTTTTAATTATTTTTCGCATTAAGATTGGATAAGTGAACAGTTTTGGGACAATATAACGGAGCTGGACAAAGTGGCTGGTTTTCATGGCATTGTTGACTCTTTCGAACAGAACTCCAAAGCTTGGCAAGGTAAACTCAATTTCCTTATAACAGATCTGCAAAATAATAGAAATACTTACAAACTTCTTTCCATAGCTTGGTATGCTACGACAACACCTGAAGTCGAAGACCTTGTAGGGGAATGGAACGCTAAGCTCAATGATTTTCAAAAGATTTGCATTGTACGTTGTCTGAGACCGGATCGCATACAATTTTGTCTCACACAATTCATAGTAAATTCGCTAGGCAGCCGTTTCATAGAACCACCCGTTCTGGATCTTAAAGTAGCCTTTGAAGAGTCGTTGTCTCAGACGCCCTTAATTTTCGTCTTGTCGCCTGGTGTCGATCCCACGCAAGCCCTTTTATCGCTGGCCGAACAAATGAAAATGTCCTCTTACATTCATGCTCTTAGCTTGGGTCAAGGCCAAGCACCTGTGGCCACCAAAATGATAATGGATGGCGTACGTGAAGGTCACTGGGTGTTTCTGGCCAATTGCCATTTGTCCTTGAGTTGGATGCCAACCTTAGATAAAATTATAGCCACTTTACAGACCATGAAGCTACACAAGAGATTTCGCTTATGGCTCAGCTCTAGTCCACATCCAGAATTTCCCATTTCCATTTTACAAATAAGTATAAAAATGACCACAGAGCCGCCCAGAGGCATTAAAGCGAATATGAAGCGCTTATATAGCAATGTGAATGAAGCGAATTTTGTCCAGGTCCAAGATGCCGGGAAGTACAAGAAACTTTTGTTTGCTTTGTGTTTCTTTCATACCATACTACTGGAGCGCAAAAAGTTTTTGCAGTTGGGCTGGAATGTCGTGTACAGTTTCAATGACTCGGATTTCGAAATTTCGGAAATACTTTTACTGCTTTACCTAAACGAATATAAAGAAACACCTTGGGATGCTTTGAAATATTTAATAGCAGGTGTTAATTATGGAGGTCATGTTACTGATGATTGGGATCGTCGTTTGCTGATGACTTACATCAATCAATATTTCTGCGAGGAGGCCATTAACATCTCAAAATTCAGGTATTTCCCAAAACTATTTACAGTTAAAATGAAGAGATAAGAAATAGGCTAACTTATTTCAGGCTATCTACTTTGGCTGAATATTTCATACCCTACGACGGAGATATACAATCTTATCTTGAACATATACAACAACTGCCCAACTTTGACAAGCCCGAGGCCTTTGGTCAACATTCAAATGCTGACATTGCTTCTCTCATAGGAGAAACTCGTCAGCTGTTTAGCACTCTAATATCCATGCAAGTGCAAACTTCTTCTACGGAAGGTGAGAGCAAAGAGTCCAAAGTTCTACGTCTGGCTCAAGACATAGAGCAGAGTATGCCTCATGAATTCAATTATGCCCAAACGGCAAAATTGTTGGGCTTGAACCGCTCGCCTTTAGAGGTGGTTTTACTGCAGGAAATGGAGCGCTACAATTTTCTTTTGACTCAAATGAAAATACATTTAAAGGATCTTCAGAAAGGCATTAAGGGTTTGGTTATAATGAGCACTGATTTGGAGGAGGTGTTTGTGGCTGTAGACGAGGGTCGTGTACCAGCTTTGTGGCTTAAGGGTAGATTAGCTGTAGCACAATTTCTAAAGTATCAAATATTATATTCTTTCGTTGCAGCTTACCAATCGGAAAAACCTTTGGCTTCCTGGTCTCGAGACTTGATTTTGAGAATTGAACATTTCTCCAACTGGGCTAAAACTCTTAAGCCGCCTACTCTATTCTGGCTTTCCGCCTTCACCTTTCCCACGGGGTTTTTAACTGCTGTCTTACAAACCTCGGCCAGGGCCACTCGTACACCCATTGATGAACTGAGTTGGGAGTTTTTTGTATTTGTAGAAGAAGATGCCGCAGCAGCGCGAATTTTTCGCGAAGGCGGTGGTGTTTATGTGCGTGGCTTATTCTTAGAAGGTGCTGGTTGGCTGCGCAAGGGACAATGTCTTACCGAGCCCATGCCTATGGAATTAGTTTCACCTATGCCAGTGATACATTTCAAGCCTGTGGAACAATTAAAAAAGCGAACAAAAGGAATTTATTCCTGTCCTGCCTATTACTATCCCGAAAGGTCTGGCTCTTTTGTCATTGCAGTGGACTTAAAGGCCGGCACCGAAAAATCGGATCACTGGACAAAACGGGGTACCGCTTTATTGTTGAGTTTAAATAATTAGTTCCTGTTATGTGTTATTATTTATCGATTGAAAATAAATCGTTATCTAATTGTAATCATACTGTTTATACTTTCTAATCGTTAAATAGTTAGCCTGCGGCGGCTAGGTAAGAGATTAATGTATAACTAAACTTGTTCTCTTTAATCTATTACAAAATATACGAACATCTTGGCTAATTTTGAAGATATTGCAAATAAATGAGCATAAGTCTCTCGGTGTTCCCCGGCTCCAAAGGCTTGAACTTATTCACAAGTTTTCGACGCTAAAACTTGTGAAACAAATTATTCCATCGTTTCTCGAAAAGTGTGACAAACTCATATCGAAAACTATCCAAGGCGATTACCTCGTTTCATTAGAAATGTCAGAAAATATAAAACGGTGCCGACAAGCAATTTTAAAAAATGAGAGCGCCAGCCACAATTAGTACCAAAGATGAGATTTATATAGTTTTACTTTTAATATTAATTTAAAAAAAAAAAACTAATATAAATGATATTCATTTTTTAATTTTTTCGTTGTACGAAATATAAAAAAATGTTATCTATACAAAAGTTCATTGATATTGTGTTTCACACGAAGATTTTATACAATGAATATTTGCCAGCGAGTTCTTCACGTCGTAGTTGTGTTCTTAGCATTAAACAGATACTACTAATAAAAACTATTTGCAAATAACTAACTCACTGTTTATGCGTCAATTTTTCCAGGAAAAAGTTTGATTTTTTTTGATATGGCATATGTTCAAAATTTTTTTTTTTTTTTTTTTTTTTTTTTCTCATTCATTTGTTTATTGAATCTTCACAAAGTGAACTAACAATAAGTATTCAAATCTTAAAACTAAATACATAAAATTAATTAAGTCCAGCCAATGCTAGACAAAAATGTTTTATTTTGCACGATCAATATCGGTGAAATCACCTATTTAACGTTCTGATGGTGGCAAGGGTGTCCCTCCTTCTCAACCGAGAGTGGCCGCCAAAATTAAGTATATTGCGTGCAAGACTATTTGGATGAAGTTCCAATTTATTGATATGCCTTGTTGCGTACTTTGAAAATTCGTCTTTGACAAGAGGAACACAGAGATCCTTATGAATTCGTGAGTTTTTTACGTACCATGGAGCTGCGGTAATTGTTCGAAGAATTTTGTTTTGTCGTCTTTGAATTTTTTCAACGTTTGAAGCGGAGGCGGTGCCCCATAGTTGAATTCCATAGCACCATATAGGCTTTAGAATAGCGTTGTATAATAAAAGTTTGCAATCCAGCTTCAATGTCGAATTTCTGCCCATAAGCCAATTCAGTTGAGCTGCTTTTAACTTTAACTGAGTAACTTTCGCATCTATGTGAGACTTCCACGTTAACCTACGGTCCAGGTGAATACCAAGGTACTTGACTTCATTTTGCTGCGGAATAGGTGAATTGTTGATTTGGATGGCTGAACATGTTTGTTTACGCAGCGTGAATGTAACGTGAGTACACTTTTGTTCATTAACTTTAATTTTCCAAAGTTTTAACCACATCTCTAATATTGAAATATACTCCTGCAAATTTCGCGAAGCTACTTGATGGCTTTCATGTACGCTGCAGAATGCTGTATCGTCTGCAAAAGTTGAAGTGTGGATTCCGGGTGTCGTTGGCATGTCAGAGGCATAAATCAAATATAAAGTAGGCCCCAGTATGCTGCCTATATGTTCAAAATGTAAATAATTGGTAGCACTGTTAGTGTAAACAGCATTTTGATTGCTAAAAAAATTAAAGAAAAATCATAAAATTAAATCATTTAAAGCAAATTATAATAAAAATGAATAATTTTGAATATTTGTTGCTGCACGTAATTTTTATCATCATGCATGTTCTGAGAAACGCAAATCGCTTAAATTTAGTGTTTTTCGATTTTAAAACACCAAATAGGTGTTCTGAGAAACATATAACGCAAGAAATATGGTTTTGCGATTTGAAATCGTTAAATAGGTGTTCTGGAAAACGCATATCGCTTAAAATTGGCGACTTCAACTCGCATGTACATATTGAAGTGAACTGATTGATTTTGCTGAAACTGAACTTGCAAAAGGCAATAAAATTATTCACTATTAAAATTTAATATGTTTTCTTTTTATTTCAATAAAAAGTTTAAAGAATTTTACACATTTTCATTAAGAAAACTAAATTGAAAAATTTGTTTATTTGTTGTCAATTTTTTTTTTTCGTTTTATATTACTACCACATACATATATGTATATGTATGTAAAACACATGTTGTATTTTTTCGGAAAAAACTCCTAAACACCAGTAAAACGCGCGTTCCTCAGAACACCTAAAAATCAATTGAGCGTTTTTCAAAACGCATTGCGGTTTCAGAACGCGCGTTCTCGGAACATGGCTGCATATTTCAAGTGTTGCCACATCGACGAGATCTTTGAAATTGTGAAGTAAAGTGGCAACATTTTATGTCTTATTTGCAAATAAGTTTTTAATCAGTAATTGTTTTCGTGAGTCAGTTATTCGCAAATAAAAATTTAACTTACCGTTTATGCGGCAATTGTTGCTATTTACAATATTTTTATTCACAAATAACCTGCACGTATAAACGTAGTAAGAGTTGTCAGTCTAATAAGAGCTACAATGAATAATATTTCCTTTTGTGGTTTTCAAACATGGTGGAGTTATATATGACATTTTTAAAGAAATTCGCCAAGCTTTTTGCCATACTTCAAAATAAAATACAATAAAATGCTATTATTATAACTCAGCGGTTACGTTGGCTGTGATTAAAGGTACCATATTTTTCATGACGAAATTTATGTTTTTCAAAGTATGGCAATTAAAGATTACTATTAGCAGGTAAAAATTGTAGTTGCTACTAAACTTCAACTTAACTGCAACTCATAGGTTACGAAGCAGTGATCACCAAAAATCATGTTTTTGCTTGATTAACTCATACACTAAAATTTGTTATCACTAAAAAAGCAGGCGGCAAAGTTTAACGCTGGGTGAAATCAACTGGCTTTGTGAACATTCTAAATTTGTAATCAGCTAAAATCAAGCAACAAAGCTCAACGTTGAGTGAAATCAACTCGCCTGGTAAATATTGCGGGTTCGTTTTAGTACTGAATAAAATCGGCTAATAGTTAGATGTTGCTTCGATTGTGTGTTGTATAAACAAATTTGAAACATATTTACATATATATTTTGTGTGTTAGTTTAAAGGGCAAAATTAATTTAAAATCGCTGTTAAACAAGTGTACACTCAAAAAAGTTTTACATTTACTGTTTGTACTTCATTTAAAAAATTTTCTGTAAAGTTAAAATTAAATGAATATATAGTTATTTTAGTAAGAAAAATATTTTTTTAACTTTTAGGGTACGTTGTTTTAAAAGTAAACCCAAAAAACTGTTGAAATTCCGTTCAATTAAAATATTGAGTTGTTTTCTTTTCTTCTGAGCTATGAAAAAGAAAATTATATAACAATTAAGTTTTTTATTCGCTATTTAAGCTTCTAACATTTATACCAGTAAAAAATTATAAAAAGCTTGTTTTCTATGTTTCCCAGCTACCTATGTATATGTCGACATTTCATAGAAACTACCCTAATCATCAGTAGACTTTGGAAATTTTTGAAAGATATTCTCAAACATTCAACTTTATATCCCAATAATCCAAATAAATTGCTGAGAATTTAAAAAAGAAAAATGCTCCAATATGCTCATTTATACACGTCTCTAACATTTCTTTACACCTTTCAAACAAATGAACAACCGTTACTGGTATAAATGTTGGAAGCTTAAATAGCGAATAAAAAACTTAATTGTTTGAATTTTTGTTCTCTGCTTTTCGATACTTTCAGAAAGCAAATCGTAGCAACCAACGGTTGTTCATTTGTTTGAATTTGAGTTGTTCCGTAAATCACCGAAATTTTGTAAAGCTAAAAACTTTAAGGTGGCCGCACTGAAGTATACTTATTTGAAAATTAATTTATGTTGCTGCCGTGTTCAAAATAATTCAGTAGTGCACTACATGACTACAATTGCCGGTTGCAGCATTTGCTGTTGTGAAGTCATGTAGTCTGCTGTGGTCTATGTGTTTAATGCTTAAGTTTGATGTATGGAAACCCGGATTGAGTATCACATGTATCTGAATATTATTTTTTACATCTTTATTTAAATCCTGTATTTCCCGTTACATTTTTTCAATAAAGATATAAAAACTAAATTTAAAAAATTGTGTTTCTTTTTATAGAAAAAAGGAAATAAAAGTAAAAATCCGTAATTTGAATTGGAATTGTGGTTAATTTTTTGATAATTGAAAAATTCAAACAAAAGCTGAAATCCGCAATTTTTACGGAAATTGTTGTTTGTTTTTTTGATAGTTGAAAATCCCAAACAAAAGTTAAAATCAATAAATATTACGGTGCTCAGCCAGTTATTTTTTAACTTTCAAAAATAAATTGGATTTTACTTTAATTTTAAGGAAAAATGCATTGACCGGTTTTTAACTGAATTTTCATTTGTTTCACATTTCATTTTACGTTGATTTCAACTACATAATATTTTAAGTGTATTTTTTGTTATATGTATACCAAGGCAGCTTAATAAAGGGTCAAAATTTTGACAACTATTCCTAAATTCTACCAACAAAATACATGTTGATGTTTGTTGGTATTGTATTTATTGTAATTCTGCCACTACCTATTAATGCTGCCTTGATATATACCATAGTGTTTTTTAAAAAATAAATACATATAATATATATACATATGCACCAGAGGTTCAATTCGTCGCATAGTTGGCGGCGGCGGCGGCTGGGCAAAAAAAGGTCGGCGGCGGCTAAAAGTCGGCTGTAGCCGACATATGTGCTTTTTTTTGCATACATGTGGTAAAATTTTAATATATCAAGATATAACATGTCAAAATATTGTTTAAAAAAGTACGCTTTTAGACAAACACATTCTTCACTATTTTTCATCTAAATTCATAAAAATTTTTGTCTAATTGTATAAAAACTTTTGTGGTACAAATTTACTAAATATCGCTGATTTACTCAAACGACGTCATAGTTCAATATATACACATAATTATTTCGAGCCAACAATACAAATTTGTTAACAATACTATCCTTTGCAGTGTTCCATAAACTCATTCAAAGTTTTAGGAGCTATTTTGTAAACATACATATTTTCTAAGACGAGTATGGAAATTACAAATATAATGTTTTTTTTTTTAACTATAGTTTTTGAGCTATGAGGTTATTTCACTTATTAAGAAACAAATATTTTGGAAAAGAAATAAATAACATTACGTGGCTCAATTTATTTAAACAAAACTGATTTTAAATAACAATATGTGGCTCAAATTAATAAAGACTTTAGAAAAAGTAAACTTATAGCAATCTGTCACCTGAAAAACATAGGATCTTTTCTAATAAAATACCATAAAATCAAATAATTTCCAAGGTGACACTAAATATATTGTAACAAGGAACAGGTTGTGGTATGATTATACTGTCAAACTCTTACATGCAATATAAAAAACTGTATAAAATACTTAAACATAAGTTGGAGTTCATAGATTTTGCTGCTACAAATAAGCCACCCTGTAGAGCTAAGTGCCAGGTCAGACACAGCAACTTTTGTTGGGCAATTCTTGACTTCATAGAAGCTTTCGGTGAGGGGAATAAGAAGGGAAAAAGAATTGCCGGTATTCGGCAATTCTCAGCAGTTCCTTCTTTTTCTCTCATGTGTGTATGTGTATGTGCATATACAATGTAAATTGTATGAAATAAGATAGAGAAAGCTCAAGAATTGCCGAAAAAAGTTTTTGTGTGTGGACAAGAAAGCAATTCCAAAAGAAAATTGCTAAAAAGTTCAGCAATTAAAATCGGCTCAAGCTGTCGAATATGTAAATACGGCGGCTGAAAATAAGCCGATTTCAGCTGCCATAACGGCGGCGGCTGGACAAAGTAAAACAAGACCGGCGGCGGCTCAAAGCCGGCTGTCAGCCACACGAATTGAACGTCTGATATGCACATGTGGTGTTTTCTATGAAAACCTTTTGTTTCTATGTATATGTATTTTACTTTGATTTTTTTTCAACAGATGCATAGAGAAACACTGTTGAATACATCACTGCATTGACTTTTGTTAAATTTCTTTGCCGAACAAAATATATGCGCATTCATTTATATTCAAGAACGAACCTTAACGATGATTTCACTCACATAGCGAAATTGACGCTCATTGTGTTTACTGATTAAAAATTAACTGCGCATTCGTGCGGCTGAATACTAAATCATATTTGAACGAAATGAAATGATTTTCATGTTGTTGAGCAAGTATTAATTTTTTGCAATCACTCAAAGTTGTTATCTGGAGGCTAATTCTGTCAATCGCTTACGAGCGAGTTTTTACTCGAATGTGCGAGTTTTGGGATTTCTCATTCGATATCGACTATCTCATTCGATATCGACTAAAAGGTTTCGAAATTTCTAATGATGCCATTCGATAGCGAGTAACCATTCGAATGCAACCGTGCAACTTTTCACTCGTAAGCAAAAGTACTATCGAAAACCAGCCAAACAGAAAAACACAAAAGAAATGTAAATTAAAAACTGTTTTGAATAGCAATAATAGTTAAATTAAATAGAGCATTTTTGGTTCTTAAGACCTTTTTTTAATTCATGACTAATATATACAGGTATATGTGTATAAAGATGAGTATTTGCTAAGAACACAAATACTTATATTTGAAGTCACATGTTATTATATTCAAGAATATAGTTTTGTTTTTTAAATGGTTGTTTTTACATACATATTTATTGTTATTTCTATTTACTTACTTTTTAATGTCCAAACACGCATACATGACAGATTTAAATGAATTGTTATTGTGAACGTATGTGTGTTTATTTAGTTTTTAATGTACAACAAGTATACAAAGTATGCAAATACATGCAATTTTCGGCAGTGTTATAAAACACATTTTGTCAGTATTTTGCAACACTGAAGTGATAACTCGATTCATTAGAAATTTACACGATATCGAAATGATTTTCTACTCGATAGTAATTTCGATCACGAATGACAGAATTGGCCCCCTGGTACGAATTGAAATTGAGCAAAAATGGCCACCTCCTGTTAAAATTGATAGGTAAAACTTTCTTCCCGGTAACTTTTACCGGGAAGGTAAATTGATTGGCCCGATAAGTACCTGCCTTTAACTAAAGCCAATTTGTATTGTTTTGAGTTAACACAGTGAAAGAGTCTGTGGGAATACCGAGTATAGTCCAGCTTCAAACCCTAAGCAACCAGAGTTCGTTTACTATAAAATCTGAAATTTCGTTTGAAAACGTTAAATTAAGCAGCATCAGCAATATTTAGTAGATGCTGAATAAGGATCGCCTTAATAGTCAATATCTATCTGCTCGATTATTTGCATTTCTCTAAGATTTTAAACTAGTTTTAAAACAACAAAAATTATAAAATGTATTTTGATAATTGTGAAGCACTTACCATTTATTTTATAAACACATACATATGTATGTGTGTATACATGTACATAAAAGAATTAAAAATTTATTTTTTTATTTCTATATATTTTTGTGCAAATTGCTTGCAAAATAAGATTACTTTGTTAAGCTCTTTACTTATATCACTCTTTAATTAAAGTTGCTAAAAACAATTACAAAAATTATACCAAATATTTCAATAATGTCATGTGACTAGTGTTTATTATACAAAAAGAATGTTTAAAAATATAACAAAAATTATAAAAAAAAATAATCATCGAAAAATAAAAACATTTAATTGTTTTGTTATTAAGATAAGTATGTATGTATGTATGTATTTATATTATAAGATAAATGATTTAATACTCGTATAAACACTAAATTAAAAGAGAATACTCGCATTTGTGAGGGATTAAGGAAATGTTTGCATGGTAATACAAGATATGAAGTTTTTGTAAGAGAACATATTACAAAATACTCTCCGTACTCTCTCTAACACACTCAAGTAATCAAAGCAAAAGAATTGAGGTACTTTTGTTTCTTCTTCTTAATTCAATGCATTAAACCAGGGGCCAGATTCCGCTACAATGAATTTTTTTTTACCAGTGAACACTCAAAATAAAATTCACTGACAGACACAGTGTTCGCTTCTCATTAAAAAGCGATTCCGTAAAAAACAATGAATTTTATTGTACAGAATGTGTTTCTTCAGGCTGAATGATATGCTGATTTGTCAAATCAACTATGTCACACAAGTTTTTGAGTAGATAATTTTAATATACATACATAATCCTTTTGTTTATTTTTTTCAAGTTCAAAATATTTTACAAAAAACTAAAATTCACCGAAGATTTTTGAGTGAAAAAATTATTATTACACTTTACATGTCAAAATTATTCATTCTCACCATTGCGGGCTCAAAAATCTAAAGTAAACACTGAAATTGGTGAACATTTCAAAATTCATCGTTGCGGAATTTGGCCGCAGGGTTGCCTAAAAATTTTATATCAAAAGTGTCCAAGCCCCAAGGTCTTGGCGCTCATTTGTTTTTGTAAAATCACTTAGCTATAAGCTGTGCGCTTTAATTTATATATGTGCGTGTACACACACAACTGCAAAGCAACAACACTTTGGTATGCTTTGCTTATTAAATAAAATAAGTTTTTCCTTAAATGTATTAGTGTTTACTCTTCCATGTAGAACTTTTGGGCACCGCTGTATTGGCTGTGCCCTGGAAGAGCAAACTATTTTTATTTATTTTTTTTTTTTTTTTTACGAAAAACATATTTACAAGAACAAGATCAACACTGATAATCGCTGTCGTCAATGTTTAACAGCAAAGTATGCGAAAGTGTTGTTGCTTTGCTCTTGTGTGTGTACAGAAGGACAAAAAATATATAAATATATAAAAATATTTGTGTATTTTCATTGCTAGTGCTGAGTGCAGTATGTGTGTATCATAGAGCACAGCCCTATAGCTAAGTGCTTTTATAAAAACAATTGCGCATCAAGTGCATACGGCTTGGGCAGTTCTGCATTAAATACTTCACAACCAGCAGACTACCGTTCCTTTCACTGCACGCTGCGTTACAAGTACTTTTTGTGACATGTTTTATATATTTCTGTACATTTAAGATCTCAAAGTGAAACTGTAGCGCAACACGAAGCCAACGTTTTATCTGTAGAACTGTGATTCCGCCCTTTTGAAAGAGATGACTGTAGCGGTAACTGATAGTGGAAATAAATAGATCTGATATAGCACACAATAAGCTTAGGTATTTGCAAACATAAGGTAATCGAAATAGTGGCCAAATTGTGTCTGCGTCATAAAATTATTATCGATTGAACATGTCAGCTTATCAGCCAAATTCTCGTCATTTGTGGGAGGTTTTAATTTTCTGCTTTAACATTTTTATTTTTTTTTTTATTGGACCAGTACTCAGGGGATGACCCCTACGTATGCAGGGCATTGTACCGGAACTAGGAAAATAGGTTGTGAGGAGGGGGAAAGAGGGAGTGTGTTGTGACATTTGAAGAAATCTGCGGCTGAGGTTCATCGAATGCTCTCAAATACCACTGGTGAGACCGCTATTAGTGACGAAAAAATTCCGAGAGTGTTTGCAATGCTTCAAGAACTGTGATTTTGACTTCGAAGACCAGCATGGCGGTGAAAGAAAGACGAGTTTCAAAGATATAGAATTGAAGCCATTACTTCGTCAAGACTCGTGTCAAACGCAACAAGAATTAGCATGATAATTTCAAAATGTCTGAAAGTCTTGGGAATGATTCAGAAACAAGGAAACTGTGTGCCGTACGAGTTGAAGCCGAGAGATGTTGAACGGCGTTTGCTTGTTTGTGAACAGCATCTTGCCAGGCAAAGACGGAAGGGATTTCTGCATCGCATTGTGTCTGGAGACGAAAAATGGATTTATTGCGGTAGTTCCCAGCGCAGAAAATCAAGGCCTTGCTCGGCCATGCTTTCACGTCTGCGGCATTTCATTACCTTGTAGTGTGGTAGGTGTTGGACTAAATTTTGCTAATCTGAGCAGTGTCGAAGGTGTATACACTGGGCACTGATCAGTTTTAACTAATTTAATTCCAACATTTTAAATGCTGCAATAGAGTTTGTTTTAGTCTTTCGAGTTGTTATTGTTAACACTTCACGAACACTACTCTCTCTTTCCTCCTCATCATAACCTATTTTCCTAGTTCCAGTACAATGCGCTGCATATGTTGGGGCTATCCCCTGAGTACTGGTCAAAGAAAAAAAAAACAAATTCAGAATATTCACGGTTTCAAGGTCATGCTCAATATTTGGTAGGACCCGTTCTGCGTAGTGTATTTGAGTTGTTAAAATCTGTTTAAACAATGACAGGCGATCGTTATCGAGTGCTATAATTGCATTTGAGCTGAGCATTGAAAGACCAACGGCCGCAATACAACGGCAAACATGATAAAAATATTTTACAGCATGAGAATGGTCGACCTCGTGTTGCGAAAGTGGTCAGGACAAACTAGGAGGCGTTGAAACGGAATGTTCTACCTTACCTACTGTGTTCTCCAGACGTTGTTCCCTCTTACTATCACTTGTTTCGATTAGTGCCACACGACCTGACTGACCAGCACTTTCAGTCTCATGAAGAAGCAAAAACTTGAACCGATTCGCGGATTGCTTCAAAGAATACCAGCTTTTTCAACGCGTGATTTGTACACTGCGCGAAAGGTGGGAGAAAGTAGTGGCCAGTGATGAATAATACTTTGCATCCTAAATGTACAAACATTTTTTTACAATAAAACCTCGAATTTCGGAAAAAACGGCGCAAGCAAAGTTGTAAACATACTCGTATATTCAAAAGCAACAATCAATATTCTTGACTTGTAATTAGTTGTTTTTGTAAGCGTTGTACCATCTTCGGTATCTATGCAAAGTGCTGCCAATATAGATTTAATAATACAATACTAGTGACGATTTTTCGACTGCTTGACAAATTTTGCATTCGCATTTCTCTTCCACTGAATACATATTTGCTTAACACGGTAAGTTTTTTTTCTTATCTTGGACCAGTACTCAGGGGATGACCCCTACATATGCAAAGCATTATTCCAGACCTAGGAAAATAGGTTGTGAGTAGGATGAAAGAGGGAGTAGTTAGTGTCTGTGTTTTATATCATAGGTACTACACAAATTTATGACAGATCTAAATATTTGTATTACCATGTAAACGTATCGTAAACATTACAAGTTGATGATTCCGCACTATTTTCAAGTAAACTCACTTTATATTATTATTTATTTGTAGAATTAAGTACTGGCAAAATTAAATTTTGTTTTTATTTTGCATTCTCTTAATTAAAAAAAAAATATCTGTAGGGTGAATGCAAGTTTTTTGCACTCATATGTTTTAGTTAAAAAAAAAAACTTTAGTTTATGAAATGATTTTGTCACAGCTTCTTGTGAAAATGTATTTGTGCATTTGTTGCAGCTTAATTTTGTTAAACATTAAAAAAAAATATTACAATACTGGTATGTTTTCAAAATTATTGGCCTTGTGCACAATAGCCCTATTCACAGTCTTGTAAAAATGGCCTTGCATAATTGCAATTGCCCAATAATAGAGTATATTTTTACTTGACACTAACAAAATATACCCAAATATAATAGCTCTATTCACAGTCTCCTGCAAATGGTATTGCATCATTGCATTTGCAAAAAAAATTTAGCTTATTTTTACACTACACGAACAAAATACACAACAGTGCACTTGCTAGTCTTGTGTGTATATGCAATACTTAAAACCTGTAGTTTTTATTTTCTCTGCTTATGCACAAATTAATTGCAAATCGACAGCTGACAATCAGTGATCCAAGCCAATTAGTTCGTAATCACCGCTTAGTTGCCGTCGCTCATCCCGCATTCAAATAACACCAATCGATGTCTTTATCTAACTTAAAACCGCTTTTTCGATTAAAAGTAACTGCTTCTTAAAGCTTTTTTTCGACATATTTATTTTTGATTAAAATTTTAGCAAATTATTTCCTACTCTAATTATCAATAAGCTGTGAATTTCGTGCTTTGCTAAAAGTAGTGCAAACTAAGCCAACAGAGGTGGTTCACAATTGATAGCATATATTTGCAATTGCATAAATTTGCCATCACAAATGCACAAAGATTGTGAATAGAGCTATTATATTTGCAATTGCAAAGACATGCAATCTCAAATGTACAAGATTGTAAGATGGGTTAACATATTAGCTCGATTCACAATCTTGTGCATTTGATGTTGCATATTTCTGCAATTGCAAAAATGACGTTTTTGGGTGTGTTTTGTTTTTGTAAAGTAAAAATATGCTCCACTATTTTGCAGATGCAATGATGCAATACCATTTGCACAAGACCGTGAAAAGGGCTAATGTAAATGACCTTGCATTATAGCATTTGCAAAGTGAAAAAAACATTTAATTATTTATTTACTTTACACTGGCAAAATATTCAGAAATGCACTTGCTACAGTTTTTCTTATGTGTAAGACTAAAAACAGTAGTCACGAGTACACAAATTTTAGCCATAAACGGGCTGCTGGCAATCAGAAAACAAATCTGATTAACAGAGAAAACCGTTTGCAAACAATATCAAATGTTTGCAATGGCATAAACTTGCAAACTGAAATACTCAAGACTGTGAACAGTACTATTATTATATATCTTAAGGTGCCATTTTGTTACTTTTTCATTTTAAACTAAAAACGATAAGCCAGACAGAACTAAAAAAATGTTAATTTTCTTCTAATAAAATTACTTCAAGCAAAATTGAAACAGTATTTGAAAAATGTCTGACCCTAAACTGCTCTCAAGCATTTGCAACTGACTTATATATAAGTATGTATGTATGTATATATGTATATGATTTTTGCATAAAATTTGAGTTAAAACTAGTAAAGAAATGTTAGTTTGCTTTAGTTATGGCAAGTTATGAAAATAATTTACTTAAAGTTATATATCTTATATTAAATGACTTATACGAATAAATAGTATTCTTATTAAACTATTATTAGTAGACTTATTTAAATAATTAAAACTAAATGGAAATTCTTTAAGTTTTACATATAAAGTGTATAAAAATGACTAAAATAACGATCATTCAAGTCATTTGCATAAGATGTGATCGATAGCTGGGGCATCTACCGACCCGTAAATTATAATCGCCATATAAGCAGACTGGCGGCTTGCAGTTACGCTCCAATATGCATCTGAAATAAAATTTAATTTTTCACAAATAAATATTTTATTCTTTTTTTTCGAAATTATATTGCAAAATATTACGCGAAAACGAATTTTCTTTAAAAGGTTTTTAGTAATTGGAATAAAAAAAACTAATTGTCTGTCCCACGGTATCGAATGTTAATGTTCGCCTGTGTTATGAATGTAGTGCAAATGATTTGGTGACTACTTGTGAACTTACTGTTGGCAAGTACATCTGCACAGAGAGAAAAGATTTCATAGATATAACGAGCTTTTACATTAGGGTGGCGATTCGGGATATGAATATTGTTTCATTTAAGAAATAATAATTGTATAAAATCAGACTGACTAATCGTCTGTCCCACGATATCGAACGTTAATGTTCGCCTGTATTATGAATGTAGTGCAGATGACTTGGGGACTACTTGTGGACTACTTGTGAACTTGTGAAACTTGTATCACATTGCGCTAACTGTTAATAAGGCTTGGGGAGTTCTTGGATTTATGAAACGATAGTCTAACGAATTTTCAGACCCTTACATTACAAATCAATTTTATATTTCCTTGGTTCGCCCTATTCTTGAATATGGATCAATTATATGGGATCCTTATTTCACCATTCACATAAATAGTATTGAATCTATCCATAAACAATTTCTTATTTTCTGTCTACGGGGTCTTGACTGGAACTCGTATGTGTAGCCATCATATGAAAGTAGGCTTGGACTCATTAAATTACCAACTTTGAAAAGCCGTCGAACCATGCTTAGTCTCTCCTTCCTCCTTGGATTGATTCGCGGTGAAGTTGATTCAAAGTTTCTGCTGAGCAAAATAAATTTCTGTATGCCAACAAGAGCAATCCGTAACTATCAACTACTAAGTCTAGATTATCACAGGACCGTCTATGCTAACAATGATCCCTTTCGTCGCATATTTGAACTATTTAACAAATTTTATCATATTATAGATATCTTTGAATCTAATAATATTCTAAAACGAAAAATAATTTTGTACTTAAATACGTAATTGTACTCCTTTATAATTTTTCTTTAGTCTGTAAGAACTTATAGTCTATAGACTTGACTAAACAAATAAAATCATTCGTCTGGCTCAAGTTCACACCTGGCTATAGCTGAGAAATCTTTTTATTTTTATTTATAAAGCCGCCATCAATAACTCTTGATCCACGAATCAGTGACAGCAAACTGCAGTACAAACAGCTGGAATTATAACAAATTGCATATGTGATTAATATGAGGCAAAAAACAGAGTCGCCTTTAACGCTCGTAAGACCCAATGCAGATGCTGCTTCATCTGTACTCATGGGTGGTATAAATATTGAGGAATCGGATGCTCTTGACGTTCTGGGAATGAAAATACAGTGTGATATTCGCTGGAATGATCACATTTTTCATGTCTCTAAAGAAGCATTCAAGTGCCTCGGGGTTTTTGAAACGGTGTAAGATGTACTTCACTCCATCCGACCTCCTTACTATTTATACCACCTACAATCAAACGAAAATGGAATACAACTCTCATCTTTGGGCCGGTGCCTCAAAGTCTATTTTGGGGTTACTCGACCGTGTGCAGGAGAGGGCGAAGAAGCTCTTCGGTGACAGTAGGGTATCCAACTCTATTGACTCACTGGAGCATCGACGCAGTGTGGGGTGCGTGACTCTATTCTATCGTTACTACAATGGATTTTGCTCTGACGAAATTAGGGATCTTGTCCCCGGAACGCGCACATTTTTACGAAGCACACCTGCATCGTCTAGAGCTCATCCATTTGTGGTCGATTGCCCAGTGAATCGTACTACACATTACAGAGAGAATTCGTTATTCATTCGTACACTTCGCCTGTGGAATATGTTGCCTGCAAGCGTGTTTCCTGTCTGTTATAATGTTGGAAAGTTCAAGTCAAATGTTCACAAACACTACTCCCTCTTTCCCCTCCTCACAACCTATCGGGTGGTTAAATTTCAAGGGCCGATGTTGAATGTGAACCACACCTAAACGCCAAGTTTTTTTCAGAATTTTATTTGAGATTTCTCTATTTCAGACTTACTCATGGAGAGATATACAATCCAACAACGTGTTAACGTTATCCAGACTTATTATGAAAATGATGATCAATTTTCGAAGAAAATCATCTTCAGTGATGAGGCACATTTTCACCTCAGTGAATTCGTCAATAAACAGAATTGCCGCACTTGGGCGAATGAGAATCCAAGAGTGACTGTCGAAAAACCAATGCACCCACAAAGAGTGACTGTTTGGTGCGGTTTATGTGCCGGCGGCATCATCGGGCCGTATTTTTTCCAAAATGAGGCCGGTCAGGCAGTTATTGTGAATGGTGTTCGCTATCGTGAGATAATAACGAACTTTTTATGGCCCGAATTGGAAGATATGGAAGTAGACGATATGTGGTTTCAGCAGGACGGTGCCACTTGCCACACAGCTAACGAAACAATATCTCTTTTGCGCAACAAATTCAATGGCCGTGTTATCTCACGTAATGGCGATGTCAATTGGCCGCCAAGATCATGTGATTTGACACCGTTGGACTTTTTTCTTTGGGGTTATGTGAAAGAAAAGGTGTACGTCGATAAGCCAGCAACAATTCAACAGCTAAAGGATAAGATAATTCGGCACATTAATGACATAGAACCTCCATTATGCCTCAGGGTCATCGAAAATTTGGACCATCGGATGGAGGTGTGCCGCCGTGGTCGCGGCGCCCATTTGGCCGATATTTTGTTTTATACATAATTGAGTAATACCAATATATGATAATAAAATAAAACTACAATAATTTCCTAAACAGTTTGTGTTTTATTCAAAATCAACATCGGCCCTTGAAATTTAACCACCCTTTATTTTCCTAGTTCCGGTACAATGCACTGCATACGTAGAGGTCATCCCCTGAGTACTGGTCCAAGACAAAAAAAAATGTATAAGCGAAAAAGTTAATAAGAGCACGGTGGCTGAGTTGGTTAAGAGGCCGTATTAAAAATACATCATGTTTACATGGTACTAAGTTCGAATCCTAGTGAGTGCTGATGATAAGTGTAGCGGCTGCGAAACAGCTAGTTGTCCCCCATTATTTTTTTCCTGTCTCCTTTGATTATGAGTTATTGATCGCGGCAATTATTGTTATAGTTAAAAATAAAAATATTTGAACCTGAGCCAGACGAATGATACCATCATATAATTTTAGAACTAAAGAAAAAAAGCTCCAATTTATTTTAGACTATTACAAACTCTTCAAGGTTTCGGGTCCCTTAATAAGCCTCATGGTTTAGGCAACATTTGTAAAAGTTTGTTTTGAAAGGTATTTAGAAGTTACTTTTCTTTAATTCAAACAAAAAAATCACCATTTTTCATGCATACGAATACAAAAGGCTGTAAAATTACAACTGGACGGACCTACAGGTATGAAAAATAATTTTTTTTTTTTTAATTAAAAGGAAAACAAAAAATAATCTTACTTGCGATCTTCCAAGGAAAATCCTTCTTCGCCATGTTTAAACCGCAAGCAGGTTTGATTGTTGACCAAACAGTCACAGCGGCATTTGCGTATAAAAACGCTGTGTGGTTTTGGTAGATGAACATGACGCTCCACATCCTCCTCGAAGACATTGAAATGACGTGGACAATGGCAATCAAGCATATTTTGCATTTGCTGTTGATGATGGAACTGTTGTTGGGAATATGATTGAGATTCTGATGACAGATGATGTTGTTGTTGTTGTTGCAGTTGCTGCTGTTGCCTTCGCTGCTGACGCTGCATATGATGTGAATAACTACCGCTGCCACCAGATCTTTTATCGCGTGGCATAGAGTCGTGCAACAAACTGCCGCGATTGACACAATGACATTCGGTGTGATTTTGCATTGGCAACGCCTCGATTTCTTTGCGATAATTAAAGTCGTATGACTTAAAAAATAAAATACAAAACAAAAAAAAAAAGAAACATTAAAAAAGGGTATAAAGTTTAAAACGAGAGAGCGAGAAAAAAAAGAAATAGTTTAAGAATACTCGTATTATGATTTCTTTCATCTGGCTTGAGAAATCAGTTCATTAATTTGGAGTTCCCAGGAAAAGCAAAACGTCAACGAATAAAAATAATTTTAGTACTTCGTTGAAAAGAACCTTTTTGTGTTTGTGCTTGCACTAATCTCAAAATACGAGCATACGAGCCTGGCCAGAACTTTTTCCATATTCGAAGCGAAATTTAAGTCTTGTGTGTGAATTATTAACATTGAAATTTATAACCGTGCTTAAAGTTAATCGCATTATGGCTTTTAAAAAGTCGCATCAGCTACCGAACACACCCACCACAACAGAACAATTGCAACCAACATACGCAACGCAACACTCAGTTTTGCCTCGTTGGCAACTGGCTTGCAACAAACAGTACCTGACAGTGGTGTTGCCCAGTCTGCGGCATTTGCTGATGCGTTTCTTTGGCTGATGCGACCTCGAGCTGTTGTAGTTAAGTTTATATGTAATTTGCATTAAGTAGTCTTGACAGCGGCTACAGGTAAGTTATGGCTTAATAAAATTGGGCGTGTGCGACGACGCATTTTTTTCTTTGCCTGCTTTGTTGCACCACCATTCATTCCTGGTTATTTCTTGACTTTTTTGTGTTTTTGTTTTCCACACACAGAAGTAAACAAATAACAAAAATAGGAAAACTCATTCATACATCTCCCTCTCTCTCCCTCTACGCTCCCTGTTTTACTTTAGTTTTTTTTTTATCCGCTGTTTTTGTATTTAAATTTGTAGTCCCGGTTGGGTTGGAGCGCTGATTGCAGGTACCCAGTCATGTCACGTTAAGTGAGATACCATAAATGGAACATAGATGGAAGTGCAAATTTTAAATTAACTCAAAAGTTTATTATGAATTTACTGCATTGAGTCACATAAATATGCTTGTAAGACAAAGAAATTAAGCTAATAAGTATGTTCAAGCACACATAACGTCACCTTAAATGCAAACGAACATAACTACAATATTTATTTTTTTACAGGAAAAGCATAAAACTTTGTAAGACCAATTACACTGTACGACAGCGAAGTTGTCCTTGAAAATAAAAGCATGTGGACTATAAGAAATTTTAAATATGAAGCACTCGCTTTAAAGGTACCGTGAAAGAAATCCGAAATGAAATAATTCCCAAAAAAAGTGAAGTAACTCCAAAAAAAGTTAAAAACTCCCATACAAATTGGGAGTTATTTCATAATGAAACTTGTTTTTCTTGGACCAGTACTAGTTCCAGAACTAGGAAAATAGGTTGTGAGGAGGGGGAAAGAGTAGTGATTGTGAGCATTTCATTTAAACTTTCCAACGTTATAATAGACAGGAAACACATCTGCAGGCAACTTGTTCCACAAACTAAGCATACGGCTGAAGAACGAATTCTCTCTGTAATTTCCTGGGCAATCGACCACAAATAGATGAGCTCTGGACGATGAACGCGTGCTACGTAAAAATGTGCGAGTTTCGGGAACATGACCCCTGATCTCGTCAGAGCAAAATCGATTATAGTAACGATAGAACAGAGTAACGCACTCTACACTGCGTCGTTGCTGCAGTGAGACAATAGAGTTGGATACCCAACTGTCGCCGACGAGCTTCTTCGCCCTCTCCTGCACACGGTCGAGTGACCCCAAAATAGATTTTGTCGCACCGGCCCTAACATGACAGTTGTATTCCATTTTCAGTCGCATGTAGGTGGTATAAATAGTAAGGAGGTCGGATGGAGTGAAGTACATCTTACACCGTTTGAAAAACCCGAAGCACTTGAATGCTTCTTTAGAGACATGAAAAATGTGTTCAGTCCAGCGAACATCACACTGTATCTTCATTCCAAGAACATGAAGAGCATCCAATTCCTCAATATTTGTACCATCCATGAGAACAGATGAAGCAGTATCTGCAGTCGTTTGTTTGTGCGTTAAAAAGCAACATTAGGTCTTACGAGCGTTAAAGGCGACCATGTTTTTACGACCCCATTCGGAGATTAATAGAAGATCACTATTCAGTGAACCATTCATATTTAGCCTGTTGGCAGCAATCTCTGATAGGCTGGGCCTATAACTAAAAGAGTACGAGTGGCAAATGCTGCTGTCATCCGCGAAAGAGAGGGTTGGAAGATTTTATTGGGAGTTATTTCAGTTGACTAAAATCGGTTTCGCTAACATACTTTTTCTGTATAGCCTTAAAGATTTTCTACTCTTTGGTATTTCAGACACCGGCTTCGCTAACAAAATATTTCAACCTTCAAGTATGACATAGAAGTTATTTCATTTTAATTAATTGAAGAGCTATTATTAGGAGTCACCTAATGGAAGCTATTTATTTACGACTTATTCCATTGCTCTGGCTACAGAGAAAGCTTTTAGTCAGCGAAGCCGGTGTTTGTTATACCTTAGAGAATAAAATGCTTTTGCCAGGTCGAAGGCCGGCTATGCAGAAAACTTTTGGTGAGCGGAGCCGGGGTTTGTTATACTATAGAGCAGTGGTGCCCACAAGTTCTATATGGAAGAGTAAACACCAAGACATTTAAGGAAAAACTATTTTTATTTAATATTTTTTGTTGTAAAAAGCAAAACATTTACAAAAACAAAATTCACACTGATAGTCGCTGTCGTCAATGTTTACCAGCAAAACATGCGAAAGTGTGTTACTTTGCTTTTGTGTGCGGGCAGTGAAGAACGACAAAAAATATATAAGACGAAGTTGTTTGTGTATTTTTCATTGCTAGTGCTGTGCGCAGTATTTGTGTATTAAAGCCTTATAGCTAAGCGCATTTACAAAAACAATTGAGTATCAAGCGCATAGGGTTGGGCACACTTGCTATAGAGGGATGGCTCAATGATCTCGCTATGGTATATGGAACACCGGCTTCGCTAACAAAATATTGTCTGTATAGCCGGCCTTTGGCCATATATCTATGATGTATAGTATGATATTAAAGTTAAGGACCTCTTTCATCGCGATTTATCTATTATACCATAAAGGTTAAAGCAGCTGCTCGGATACAAACATAATTTGTATTGGGAGTTATTTCATTTTTGTTGGGACTTATTTCATTTGGGAGTTATTTCATTTTTTTTTTAATATTTTTATTTTGAATAAAGGGCAGTACGCAGTTCTTACGGAAATTTAGGTTCCCATAAGAACCATGTACACTCATAGAAAAAAGCGTCTTCATATTGATGACAGCGGGACATCAGAATTGTGATATCAACATTATGTAAATAGTCATCAGTAATGTAAAAGCAGACATCAATCTCAATGGCAAAAGTCATCAGAGAATTTTGTCATACATTGAGTATCATCAATGCTACAACTGTGGTGACATCAATTCAATGATACATTTGATTAATAATTATAACACATCTAATTTGTCCAAATTTATTTCAAAAAAGGGTAAATAGTACAATAATATTTTCAATTTATTGTTGAACAAACATTTTGTTGTTAAAATCATTGTTTTTGAACTTACATGAATTTTTAAGAAGTAGAAAAAAAAATGTATCATACTGATGCAAATTTGTAATCACAGCAAGTATTGTTTAAGCAAAAGCAAATAAGTATAACTATAACGCGAATATATAAATGAATGTACATCATTTTGATGACACTTTGTCATCACATGCAGCTGCGGCGTTAGTTAAATAACGAATACAATGCGAGCGTAGAGAGTAAAATGCCAATGCCACACACAGACATTATATTGATGACATTTAGTCATCAAAAGTATTAGAACATTTTTAATTCTCATTGGTTTCTTGAAAGTGGTGAAATAAAAAATTATCTGTTTGAACAAATTGTTGAATTAAATTACATATAACTTAAGTTTAAATTGAGTTGAAGATAGCGTGCCATAGTACTGATAACATTTTGTCATAAAATTTACTTCACTTAGTAATTTTTCAAATGTTAATGAACCATCACATCAATGAGATTTTTACATCATATTGAAGCCAAATTATAGTTGGTCTGATGTTAGTGTAATATTCTATTGATGATATATTTCATTATATTGCCTTTATGTAGTCATTTCTTCGATATTAAAGTGTCACTGTATTGATCACATGCTCACATCAAACGTATTCCAATAAAGCATCACCATGATATCAGTTTGACATGTCATTGCTGAAATAATTGTCATAATTACTGCTAATGACAATCAGAGCAACTGATGTAATGGTTGACATCACAGCGATGAAAAGTGTCATGGGGTCAAAAATGATGACATTTGGCATTGCATTGATGTTAAAATACATCTCAGTTATGACGGGTTTTCTATGAGTGTATGAAAAAAGTTACGGAATTTCAGGTTGGTAAAATCCGTATGTAAATTTCAGCATACTGGTACGGAGTTCTTAAAGAAAAGTAAACGGAATTTCTGATATTTTTTATTATTACAGGTACGTAATAAAAGTAAGCTGAATAAATTTAACGAATTAATTCCATTTTGGTTCTATTTGACATCTACTCTCTGAATTTCTGTTTTCAGTTCAGATAAGTAAAATAATAACAGTCAAAAGGGGTGCTGATACCCTAGAGGTAAAAAAAATCTTGTGTAGAACAGCCATTTCTCTAATACTGAAATATACTCCTGCAACTTTCGCGAAGCTGCTTCATGGTTTTCATGAACGCTGCAGAATGCTGTGTCATCTGCAAAAGTTGAAATGCGGATTCCGGATCTCGTTGGCATGTCAAAGGCTTAAATCAAAGAGGTTTAAGTAAAGTAGGTCCCAGGTTATTACCTTGGGGTAATAAGCTGATAGGGGCTTATAAAATCGCCTACTCTCATAACAACCGCAGAAGCTTGTGAGTGTTTGCAGACAAGTTCAACTTTATTTTGTAAAAGTAATTTGAATTCAAAGTAATTTTAATAAATTTTTGACACCATATATAAAAGGTAGTATTGTTAACAATTCTACATTGTTAACTCGAAAAGCTCAGTTTTTGAGATATGACTATGTTGCAATAAACAGACATGTACCAACATAACAGCAAAGACATGCGAAAATTTAACAAAAGTTTCATCGGATTTTTTAAAATAAAATGCGTTTATTTTTTTGTTTACCAAGTCACTCAGTTGAAGTTAAAAGCAGCGCAACTAAATTGGCTTACGAGCTAAAATTCTACCTTGAAGTTGGATTGTAAACGCAATCCTAAAGCCTAGATGGTGCTGTGGAATTCAATTATGGGGCACCGCGCCTCAGCGTCAAACATTGAAAAAATTCAAAGACGACAAATCCAAATTCTGCTGCAGCTCCTTGGTACGTAAAAAATTCACGAATTCATAAAGGTCTGAGTGATCCGCTGGTAAAAGAGGAATTTTCTAAGTACGCGACAAGGTATGTCAGTAAACTGGAACTTCATCCAAACCCTCTTGCGCGGAATACACTTAATTTCGGCAGCCTCGACTGAGGCTGAGAAGAAGGAATACCGTTGCCACCATCAGATTGCTCAATAGTTGATTTTCCCGAATTTGCTCCCGCATAATAAAACTTTTCGTCTAGCATTGGCCGGACTTAAGTAAAATGCACATAATTTTTTTAATTTTTATGTTTATTATTAAGATTTGAATACTTATTGTTAGCTCGCTTTGAAGATAAATAAATAAAAGCAAAAAAAATAATTTTAAACTGTTTCCTTTAGGTGATATTTTCTAAAAGAAATTTCTTGTATGAAAACTAACAATTTGAAACGTGTTTTTCTCGTAACGAGCTTTTTTTTTAATTATGTCTATGTTGCAATAAAGAGCGATATGTTAAAAAGATGTTCCTTGGGATTTTCAAAACACTTCAAGGGTAATTTAGCGTTTTTCAGAACGTTTCGCGGTTTCAAATTGTTTGTTCGTGAGAACATGCTTAAACAATAAATTGTTCTTGGCGTTTAAATTTTTTTAATAAAATTATTATTATTATGTCATGCATAAGCACGGATTTCAATAAAAAAAATCCATAAACAATCAGAAACTATGTTTTGAATTTAGGTGTAAATACAGCCGTTGACATTTCAGGTGACGATATGTATGTATGCTATTGCGAGGCAGTACAGAATAACTGTTTATCGATATTTTTTTTAATATTTTTTATTTCAAAGTTAGTTTTTAGGAACTTGTAATTATTGTAATAAGGGTAGTCATAATTGCTTTTAGTTCTCCAAGACCGCGTCTACGAATGCGAGAAATACCAGAGTAAGCATTTAGAGAGTTGTCTAAGAATATGTTAAATAATAAGGGCTGATGATTTTAATTGGCCTCGACCTATTAACTTAAGCTGTTTATAGACTGTTATTGGTTATTACATAAAGTTCTTTTAGTTCTCCAAGACCGGGTCTTCAAATGCGAGAAATATCAGAGCAACTATGACAGTGTGGCCTACAACGCCATTTTGAAGCGATTTTTTCAAGTCGGCCAGACTTTTGAAACAGTTTCCCGTGAATGATTCGTACGATCGTGTAGGATAGTGAATCAGGGCCTTTACGCGACATTTCCATGGAAAATCGGTCTTGGGTATATATGGACCCATATCGGAAATTTTGATTTTCCATATTTAGATAACCTTATTTTACTACCAGACTGGCTTCTAAGCAAAAAAAGTGGTTGAAGTTCGCTTATGCGACATTTTTATTTAAAAATCGATTTAGGCTATATCTCGGACAGACGGACATCGCTTAAGCGGAGTTTCTATTAATTCTGATTATATATATATATATATATATATAAATATATATATATATATATATATATATATATATATATATATATATATATATATATATATATATATATATATATATATATATATATATATATATATATATATATATATATATATCTATATATATATATATATATATATATATATATATATATATATATATATATATATATATATATATATATATATATATATATATATATATATATATATATATATATATATATATATATATATATATATATATATATATATATATATATATATATAGGGTGTTTTTTTAAGCCCGATAGAACTTGAAATTGTAAAAAATAACACAAAAAATTAAATTGTAATCAAAATTTTTTTTTATTCGAAAGATCAATACGTGACATTAACATTTGAAAATGATTTCGGGCATATGGGCACCGCGGATGTTCTTGACGAAGCGCATTTTGGACGTCCAATTTTGGGCCACTTTTTCGAGCACTGCTGGCCGTATGTCACGAACAACACGAACAATGCTGGCCTCCAAGGCGTCAATTGTTGCTGGTTTATCAGCATAAACCAGTGACTTCACGTAGCCCCACAGGAAATAATCGAGATGTGTCAAATCGCACGACCTGGGAGGCCAATTGACAGGTCCATTTCTCGAAATCAACTTATCGCCAAATTTTGATTTCAGTAAGTCGATGGTTGCGTTCGCCGTATGGCACGTAGCGCCATCCTGTTGAAACCACATCTCCTCCGGATCAATGTCATCCATATTTTCAAACAAAAAATCATTGATCATGGTGCGGTAACGATCTCCATTGACCGTAACGCGAGCTCCGGCCTCATTTTTGAAGAAATAAGGTCCGATGATGCCACCAGCATGAAAACCGCACCAAACAGTGCATTTTTCTGGGTGTAATGGAGTCTGTAGGGTCTCTTGTGGATTGGTCTCACTCCATATGCGGCAATTTTGCTTATTAACAAACCCGTTAAGCCAAAAATGCGCCTCATCGCTGAACACAATTTTGCGATAAAACAACGGGTCAGTTGCCAACTGCTCTAGAGCCCAATCGGCGAAAGAACGACGCATACAATGGTCTCGTGGCTTCAATTCCTGCACCAGCTGGATCTTATACGGGTGTAGGCCGAGATCTTTGCGCAAAATTTTCCACGTAGTGGACGGACAGAGCCCCAATTCATGCGACCGACGACGAATCGATAAATTTGGATCTTCTTCCACACTTTCGTTTACAGCGGCGATATTCTCTTCAGTACGCACATTCCTTCGACGTGCTGGTGTTATTGCATCCTCTAGAGAGTATGTGGTACGAAATCTATCCACAGTTCGACGAATGGCTTGTTCAGATGGGAGATTATGTACGCCATACAAATGACGAAGTCGTCTATAAGTTGCGCGAATCGACGACTGATTTTCAAAGTAAATTTGGATAATTTCGTAGCGTTGTTCAAGCGTGAGTCTATTCATGATGATTTGTCAGAGTATACTGAAACAAATAAAAAAAATGTTTCATCAAAATTTAATTTTTTGTGTTACTTTTTACAATTTAAAGTTCTATCTAGCTTAAAAAAACACCCTATATATATATATATATAGTATATATATATATATATATATATATATATATATATATATATATATATATATATATATATATATATATATATATATATATATATATATATATATATATATATGTATATATATATATATATATATATATATATATATATATATATATATATATATATATATATATATATATATATATATATATATATATATATATATATATATATATATATATGTATATATATACATATATGTATATATATATATATACTTTATAGAATCGCAAATGAAAACTGTACAAATTACCATCGGAATCACAAACTCATATACACCCTTTATATTTTTGTGAAAGGCCTAACACTTATTAAGATGTTTATAGACTGATATTGGTTATTACATAAAGTTCTTTTAGTTGTCCAAGACCGGGTCTTCAAATGCGAGAAATATCAGAGTAAGAATTTAGAGAGTTGTCCAAGAATATGTTAAATACTGTGGGATAAACACCACAGAAAACATTAACAAATATATTAGATAATAAGGGCTGATGCTTTTAATTAGATTCGAAATATTAACTTATTAAGCTGTTTATTGACTGTTATTGGTTACTATATGACAAGAAAGAAGGGATTGGACAGCTCGGGCTCTTCACCAAGATGATTTTCATATGGCTACAAACATATGACAAAACTGGCGGCCTGTGTTTGCGAGGGCACATGTGAATTGTGACTAGTTCACTCCGTGGAGTTGATCCATCACCAGATTAAAGGCCGCCTAGGCAGGGGCTGATGTAAATCAATTCCACCATCTGTACTGTGTGGTTTATGTCCCATCACGTAATTTTGAAGTGCTTGTTATCACATCACATTGATAGGTCTTAAATTTTAAAAGATGAAGCTTCTTTTTGCAAAAAGGAAAGCAATAAACTTTTAAAATATTCAAACGGTTTGTAAAAAAAATTAGTTATTTTCTCTTAAAATTTTTTATGAAGAAAAGTAAAGTTATTTGAAAAGTAAAAAGTAATTTTTCATTTCGTCTTTCCTTACGCAGCACAAGCAATTAAATTTATGCAGATGCCTAGTTCTACATAAGACAACTAAAAATCATAAATAATGCTCGTATTTTAAAATAAAAAATTACATAATAAAATATTATATTTATTTAGTGTGTGTCAAAGAAAAAATCCCAAATACAGATTAAAATTTATTAATAAGGTAGGCTCACATCAAATATTCATTTTTTGTTTTGCAATTTCGAAATGAAACGTTTGCAAAAAAAAAAAAGTAAGAAAAAGTTTATGGTTGATGTTGGAAATTTATTAGAGAACACCGTTGGCACAGAAATACTTACAAAAACGTAAACCATAACGATTTCGTGTCGCTTGACAGTGCAAACACTGGCAGTAGAACCGCAACAGCCGGTATCATCGCCACAACGATGTAAAATTGTGGCATATGGCTCGTAACGTTTTGATGTGTTATTTGAGACTGGAATAACGCGTGGCAATGGTTTGCGGCATTTGGTTGCCTGGATCATGCGGTGCCAATGCTCTGTTGCCAATTCATGTGGAGTTCCTGAAATAAACAAGTCAATATTTAATAAACAAACATTATACTCGTACATATAAATATTTGGGCTTTGAAAAAAAAAACAACAACAAATAAAATATTATCATTTTTTCGTTTTGTTTTGTTGTTGGCCAATATGGCGCAAATTTTGGTGGGCAAAAAATTTACACAGTGATATAATTAAAATAAAAAACAAAACAAAAATTAATTAACTACTCTATGAGACGGTAAAGTAAGGATCAGCAAGGTTTCAAAGTTGGTTTTACTATTCAATAGTAGTGGAAACACTGGGATTATTCAAGAGACTATACAGACGGAAAACGTGTTCAATTTTGTGGGATAAGCTTGCTCCATTATTAACCCTTAACTGGTATCGTGGGGCAAAATGGTCCCCATATTTATATATTTTGTTATAAAATTTATATGTTTCAAGTAATGCACATATACGATTAGGCAATCACATAAATTGTTTTGCTAAGGCTATATCCTGAGCTTACTATATATATTGTACAACAGATTTTATAACATTATTGGGGTTTAAATAGACCCTCGATACCAATTAACATTCGTTTTTAATTTTCGTTAACTTAATACTTAATATACTTTTTAAAAATGTGTTTTTTAATTTTTTTTTTTTGGTGTCCGAAGTATGGACTAAAAAAGTAAAAAAAAGATATGCTATATATAAAATAAATTAATAAAACTTTCACTTCTGTATAAGGAAATGTCGTTTAACTTAAAATAAAAAAATAAAAAAACAAGTAAGAGTGTAGTATATTCGGCTGGGCCGAATCTAAAATACCCTTCACGATAGTCACGTATACATATACATATAACATATATTACATATTTGAAATAAATATGCTCGGATATATATGGGCCGATATCGGGGGGAAAAATAGTTTTGCATTTTAATCGCCATGCTCAAAAGGTAATCTTTCATGTAAATATCGGTTTAGGCTATATCTTGGGTATATTCGGACCGATAGCAGAATTTTTCATTTTCTTTGCTTCAGTAACCTCTTTTTAAAACCAGAACTGATTTTAAGCAAACAATTTTTTTCGTGCAAAAATGGGTTTAGGCTATATCTCGGGTATATTCGGACCCATAGCGGATATTTTTCATTTTTGTATTTTAGTAACCTCTTTTACAACCAGATCTGTTTTTAGGCAAAACAAAATTATTTTCATGGAAAAATCGGCTTAGGCTATATATCGGGTATATTTGGACCGATATCGGAATTTTTCATTTTCTTTGCTTCAGTAACCTCTTTTTAAAACCAGAATTGATTTTAAACAAACAAATTTTTTTCGGGGAAAAATTGGTTTAGGCTATATCTCGGGTATATGTGGACCGATATCAGAATTTTTTAATTTCTGTATTTTAGTAACCTCCTTTTACAACCAGATCTGCTTTTAGGCAAAAAAAAAAAATTATTTTCATGAAAAAATCGCTATATGTGGATACCCACATATAGCGATTTTTGGGACCGATATAGGAGTTTTTAATTTTTTCATTTTTCATGAAAAACATTTTTAATGGAAAAATCGGTTTAGGTTATATCTCGGGTATATGGACCGATATCGGAATTTTTCATTTTCGTTATTTTGGTAACCTCCTTTTATTGCCATAACTGATTTTAAGCAAAAAAATGCTTAAGTTAGCTTAAGGCCTTGACTACACTATCATACACGATCGTGCGATCTACTAAATAAAGCATGTGTGCTGAAAAAGTACTAAAAATCGTGGGAATATCCCGGCCATGCTTCCTTGTCGACGGCCAAAGCGATTATTCACGGTTACAAGGTCATGCGCAGTTTTTGGTGGGACGAGCTCGGCGTAGTGTATTATGAGTATTTAAAACCATTTGAAATAATCACAGGCGATCGTTATCGAATGCAGTTAATGCATTTGAGCCGAGCATTGAAAGACAAATGATAACTATACAACGAGAGACATGGTGAAGTGGTTTTACAGCATACAATGCTCAAGCCAGTGTTGAGAAAGTGATCAAGACATACTTCGAAACGTTGAAATGGAAAGTCCTACTCAACCTGTCGTATCCTTCAGACGTTACTTCCTCGGAATATTACTTTATTCGATCAATAGCACACGGCCTGGCTAACCAGCATTTCTGGTCTTATGAAGAAGTGAAATACTTGGATCGATTCGTAGATCGCTTCGCCCGAAAGATGGTAGATAGTAGTGGCCAGCTATGAACAATACTTTGAATCATAAATGTATAACCAGTTTTTACAATAAAGATTAACAGGGCTGTTCTGCAAATCACTTTTTGTGAAAGTGATTTGAAATCACAAAAAAGGTGTTCTGCACACAAAATATTTTTGATTTTTGTGATTTTAAATCGGTTAGCTAACTTGCAATCAATTTGAAATCACATCCCAATTTTTGCAATTGATGAATTTTATAATTTATTACATTAATAAATAACTTAATGTGTTTTCTATTGATTATTTAAGTAAAATCGTTTATTTTATACGAAATAATTCATTAAATTAAGAAAAAACTAGATACGCTCATTTTGTTGCAAAATTTGTTGTATTATTTTGTGGTTTGCTTTATTGGTTTATTTTATTTTACCTTTTATATTTATTAGAAGGAATTAACCTTATTTTGCAAATAATTCCGCGAATAAAAAAAATCAACCTGAAAATAAAAATATCAGTAAATTGGACCAAAAAACAGCATTTTTTTGTGCTTTAGAAGAGAGTAAATCACATCGAAAATCACAAAAAGTTGTGATTTGCAGAACAGGCACAAATCACATTTGTGCTTTTGAAACGGCATGTGCTTTGAAATCACGTGATTTTTAGAACAGGCCTGTAAATTTCGGAAAAAATGGCGGAAGCCAAGTTGTACTTCTATGTAAAATACATGCTGTATTTTTACGCAAAAACTCTGGAACGGCATTGAAAATGGATTTACCGTTTCTCAAAACTCTGTGCGGTTTCAGAATACGTGTTTTCAGAACATGTTTGATAATGTTTGGCCAACTAAGTTTTTGTGAACGTAAGCACTCGAAATCGTGAAACAAGTTGTATGTGCTGTTTTCAAAACACAAACGTATGAATCGCCTAGAAAATTTCTATGGAAATCACTTAAAAATAGCATGTTTTTCCAGACGATCTGCTTAGTCTGCATTTAATAAACAGCAATAATTAAAACTGGTCTATGAAACAAAGTATTTTTCAATCAATTGATTAATCCTATTGATTTCATAATGCAAAGTAATTGCTACATTCTTTAAGGACTTTTCATAAGAACTGGCGGCTAACCACGATAAGACAAAAGATTATATTATACGAGATCACCCCACAGAATCGTAAAGAAAGAGCTTTGCATATTTCCAACAAATTGCAATAAAATTATGTCTGTCCGCTTGTTTTCTTCTTTGGCGAATCGTTAGCAGAAATAATAAAAAGACAGCGACGGACGCATGGCTTTCATGCAGGCTGTGCGGGCAAACAAGGAATTTTTCTTTTGTAGTTGTCGTATGTATGTAGGTAATATATATGTGTGCGGGTATATTGTGGCAACAAAGGTGGCAATTTGTTTAACCTGGGTGGTATCAAGAAAATGGGTGGTAAACTAAATGAATGATTTAAACTATCGTTCGCCATCTAACAATCGATCGATCGATCCAATCATACTTTTTTTTCCTTTTTTTTTTTTTTTGCTCTTGTAAACCATGTGGTTTTCATGAAAATGGTTTTCTTGAAGCAGAGCCTTAAAATGTGAATTGTTTTAGCATATATAAACCATTCAGGCCAAACCTCACATACTTAAACGTTCAGTGAAATGACTTCCTTTTCTAATTTGCTAGTTAGTAGCAGAATATTATCTAGGGCTTAAATCAAAACTTCAGAACTTAAATTTATACATTTTTTGTAGGCATTTTATGAAGCAAGCTGTTCGCTGCTCTGGCGGGTGATATTTTTTGTTTTTGTTTTCCTGCTTGACAAAAGGAAAAAAGAGTCGAAAAGACAACAAAAACGGCTTTCTCTTATTTTATTGATCAACACGATCAAACTGCAAACTGCCTCTTACCGTTCGCTGTGCAAATGGGCGGTTGGCTGGTCTATAAAGGTGATTGAGGCAGATCGTAGATTATGCAGATGGTTCGCCAAGTACGAGTATTAAATTGCATGATCGAATAGTTTACTTAATTTCGCTTCGATCGAAATGCGGCTATTTGTGCATGCAAACGCGTCTAATACGTGATAAGTGACGTTTTATGACTCTATTTTGTTGTTACGAACATGTGTAGATGGACAGGCCATATGATATAGTCATACCATTAATAATAATTTGATGGCATATGCAAAAGCTCCCGTCCAACTTTGTATGACTTGTAAGCGTATGACTTTATGTTTATGTTTTTATGAAGTACGTGTATGATTATAGGCATTGATATGAATATTTTAGTAGCAGAATTGAATTGGGATCGTGATTAAAGAAATTTAAATATTATAAAGTTGTTAATAGGATTTCTTTCTTTGCAAGACAACAGCAACAGCAACAACAACAGCAACAGCAACGACAGCGACAACACCACCAGCAACAAAAACAATACAATTAGTATGTATTACAATCACCGGCAGAATAATAGTTTTTGGTGTTATTAGTTGTGATAGATTTATGGTTTAGTATGTTGGCAGATGTTAAAAAAAAGCTGTTGTAATGTTAAAAGCTTTTTTATATTTATTGCCCTACAGCAGTGTTGCCTTAAGAAGCTTAAATAAATTGTTTTGCACATTTCTAAACACTAAAAGAAATAGGCAGTTGAATAAAAATCCTATAGTTTTGATTTATTTAATATTTTTAATATTCAATGCCGAATACTTTCTTGGACAGCAGTAATGTTTTCTGCCGCTCGATCTTGCAGTTCGTTGTGGTCCATGCTTGGTCCTATCACCTACACTGAAAAGTAAATTTAATCTATTCGTACTTTAATCAATCCTAACAGCCAGTTTACCAATTTCGAAAGAAAATGAATGCGAAAGAAAGTCAGTCACTCATATTCGAATCAATTTGGGTTTGTCTATCTCACTACTATTCGTTCACATTTTCTTATGTATTTTGATTGATTCGCATAGAAAAAAGTTAGACGAACCTAAATCAATTTTCTTTCGCTTAGACTGCGAACGCAAGCATGCTGTCGAAATTGGTAAACTGGCCGTAAGTACGGCAAGTACAGATTTTCTTACGTCAAGTACGGATTACTTGATTATAGTATGGAGTATTCAAGTACTAAATACCTACTTTTAGTCATATTGAATCCCCGAGTCCGTGTTTGAAATAAGCCAAAAATGGGTTTGATTTGTGAAAACTTGAGATCAAATCCACCCTAAAACGCAATTTATTCAAGAATGTTAGAGTTGATTCAATCCCAAATCCGTACTTGAAATAACAACAATTGAATCTAGTATTATTTACTCTATTAGCTACTAATATCTATTTATATCAAATAAAAAAAAATATATATACAGCTCGTTTATGTATTTTCTAGCTGTATATATGTCGACATTTCGTATGGTATTAGTTATCCTAATCAACAGTAGACTTGGAGAAGTTTAAAAAATGTTTTAAAATATTTAAGTATATATTCCTTTACTTTCAATAAATTAATGAGAATTCAAAAAGAAAAATTATAAAATAATATATCACAAGTAAAACAAACACAGCTTTTCTTTTCTTAGAGAAACTTTTTCCTATCCCTCAGCGGTACATTCATTCCCGTATTGTTTTTTCTTTTTTTTAAACAAACACAAAAACTGCGAAGCTTTTTTTGTTTGTCTGCAGTAACACCCAGGGTCTTTGGCAGGAATCAAACCTGCGACCTCGAGACTCTACCAAATCAGCCATCGAGCCACCCCATGCATGTATTTGTGTCTTTATTTAGTTTTTTACTCGGTTCAAGAACTCTGCAATGGATTCAATAATTTTATACTTATTTTAATACATTGGTGGATTCGTTTTCTTAAACAATCCCGTTTTCAGCTTATTTCAAGTAGAGTTGTGTGATATTCGTACTTAAATTTTTGATTACGACGGGTACTAAATGCAGGTAAAAAAAAAAACTTATATTTAGTACGAACTTTTTCTTCTATGTACAGATACTCTTTTTTGAAATCATACACTGCACGATAAATGCTGTAATAAAGTTTCTTTTGAACTTTCGTGTTGTTATTGTTAAAATTAAACCTCCACAAATACTACTCCCTCTTTCCTCCTCATCATAACCTATTTTCCTACTTCCATTACAATGCGCTGCATATGTAGTAAGTACTATTCCAAAGTAAAAAAAAAAATAGTGCGTGTTGTTAGCACGTTGTTTCTCCCAAAAATTTCACGTAACTTTCTCATCGTCACAGTAATCGATGATTGATTTTGATAAAATGTTTTAACGATTAAAACACGTTGTTTTATCGGGTATTTTTTCATAATAAATTTTCCACGTATCTACTTCACGACTGCCAAACATGAACTGTCAATACTAATGTAGTATAGTCTCCCGGCGGCCACCTGGTACATTTGTGAATCACTGTATTTATGTTGTGTTTGACACGAGTCTTGATCAAGTAATGCCTCCAATTCTGCATCTTCGAAACCCGTTTCGAAAACATTCTCTCTTCCACCGACATGCTGGTCGTGTTTGACACAATTTTTGATCAAGTAACGCCTACAATTCTGCATCTTCGAAACCCGTTTCTCTTCCACCGACATGCTGGTTTTGGATGTCAAAATCAATGTTCTCGAAGTGTTGCAACCGCTCTCATCACGTTATTTCACTACTAGCGGTCTCACCATGGGAATTTGAAAGCATTTGATGAGGAGCCTCAGCCACAAATTTCTTCATATGAAAGCAGAAAATTAAAACCTTCCGCAAGTGAAAAGATATGATATGTTTAATCGAATAACTTTATGATGCAGACACAAATCGACTAATATTAAAAATTCGATGGCGTTATGTTTGTAAACTTCTAAACTTATTGTATGACATCTACGATTAATTTGCTTCGACTACCACTTAACGCCATAGATGCCAGATAAATCTGGTAGAAAATCGTCAAATTCAACGGAAAATATCGCCAAAATCGTCAATATGCAAATAGTCAAAAAAATCGTTAGCTTGTAAAATTAATTATTTTTAAATAAAAGTTTTATTTCAACAGCGTTAGTTAGAAAAACAACTCATGAATGCCTTTAATAAAAAACTACAGCATTTAAAGCTATGACAAATATAAATATATTCCTACAAACAAGAAGTTAATTCCATAAGTATACCATTCATTAATTCTTGCAACATATTTTTTTAAAATAAGATTTCACTTAATAAAAGGTGCTTTTATTATACTAAAGACTTCTATTAAATCGTGCAGATCTAAGTGATAACAACCACAGCTGCAAAGTTTCATATAGTCTTTAGTATACAACATTTTTTTTCGAAAATGATCTCTTCAACTAATTTCTCACTATGGTTTTGTTAAATTGCCTGTAACTGAATGCAAACTCACACATTTGTAGAAGACAATAAGACTAATATTTTTTGTGTAAACTTAGTCGAAAAATCTAGCATTTACAGCGTAAAAGAAATTTTCCAAGTTTAGTAGGATGCCCTGAGCAGTTGTGTCTTTACGTCCAAGTTAGTATTAGAATGTCACAACAGGCTAAACGAACTGGCAAGCCAGAGGCACCACGTCAATAAAATGACTGACATCTACGCCAAATAAGGAGCAGAGGGGACTTTTATTGGCCCCACTCCAAGGGGCACCACGTCAATGAAATGGCTGACATCTGCGCCAAAAAAGGAGCAGAGGGGACTTTTATTGGCCCCACTCCAACTTTTGAATGAGGAGATAAAGAAATGGACGGAGTCCATCATTGAACAGCATTAGAACGAGGCAGCTGGTCTTGAACACTCCAAGAAATACCTAAACTTTGATAAAAAGAGGGCCGAACGTACTCTAAAACTGGACAGGAAAAGTCTCAGAACATTGACAGCTGCACTTACAGGTCACTATAACTGCCATAAGCATCTGCACAGGATGGGCATTTCCAACACAGACATGTACAGATTCTGCCGTGAGGAAGAGGAGTCAATGGAGCACTTAATCACCCACTGTGGAGCACTGGGACACAGAAGATATAGGCTACTACAAGCAAATATGTGAAATAAGTGAATGTAACTTAGTCCCAATTTTCACGAGGCAATTTTAGTTGCGCAATTCTTGAGTTTGTGGACAAATAAGAGAGGAAAGAGTGGGGAGTGTAAAAATGAGTACAGACTTGCTCGTACTCGGAAAGTCGTTTTGTGCTATCATTCGTAATATCAGAAATTTTACATTTTCTTTCATTTGTGTTTCTTTTATATATTGATATGTTGTCCGTGATGAAAGTATTATTGGCGCGAAATTGCGATATTTTAATTCATTTGAAAAAAAAAATTAAATATTATAGACAACTTAAATAAATAAACAGCAGTATTAATTTAGAAGAAGTGAAAATTAAATGGAAAAATGTGAGAATGCAGTACATGCAAGATTAAGAAGTGTAAGCAATAGAAAACGAAAATTGCTCAAGTAAAATTGCTGTGTCTGAACATAAAAGCAAGTTGAAACGAAAATTTGATAAGAATTCCGCAACTAAAATTGCCTCGTGAAAATTGGGACTTATTATCACTCCCAATAAAGGAGCCTGTCCGTTTTCTTGACATACTTAACCCATAATGGGGCAAGTGGACGCACAATAGATCAACTCTGGTCGCAGTGCAAAGGGCCGATGAGGGCCAATAATAATAATAAGAATAATAATAATAATAGCAAACATACACATATTATTTATATATACATAAGTATATATTTCCTACATAAATTAACTTTAAGAAAGAAAGTATGCATATAGTTGCCAGTAAAAATGTGGTCTACAAAAATCGTCAATAGAAGACCTTAAATCGTCAAAGTTCTATCTTCAGCACCCAAAATTGTCAAAATGACGATAAATCGTCAAATATGGCAACCATGCTTACCACCACAGCCATATGGTAATGGCAGTAAAATGGGTTGCATATGTGGGAGTCATCCCCTGAGTACCAAAATAAGCAAAAAAAAAAAAAAAAAAAAAAAAAAACGGCTGAAACAAAGCTGTACACCTAATATTCCTGCGTTATTTCCGATTTTAATCAAAAACGAGTACATTTCAGTATTCAAATTACGTTCCCTTACAATGAATAACGAAATTAGATTATATTTCAAAAGCCTCATTGATTAGAATTATGTACAGTTCTCCTTTTGTTACCAACTCTAATGGCTCAATTTAAAATCAAATTACATTTAATTTCTTCGCATTTCACTGCAACTACTAACTGGTATTATAAAATCCATTTTCGAAACAAATTTCTAAAGCACAATAACAATTCCTTAGCACTGCTCGCTGTTCCCACAAAGACTGCTAACTGGCAGCATGGCAGGCAGCATGGCATCACCAGCATTTTGGTTTTTTTACTTTTCCTCTCGCTTTTAATGGAAATGAATATTTCTAGTCATTATGCCAAAGTATCGACATTAATTTGCTAGACATTTAGGCAGACAGAGGAAAACCAATTTTGTTTGCTATTTTTGCTGCTTTGCCTTAAAAAAAAAGAAAAAAATAAAGTGGCAGGTGAAAAGTAAAACTTTATTTCACTACCATTTCTCTCTTTAATAACCCACTTTAATTGTGGCATCTCTCAAAAATATAAAAAAAAGAAGATGAAAAAAAAAACAGATCCAAGTTCATTGAATTGTTGACAAGACAAGTCAACTTGTCTTAACAATCTAAAGACAGTAGTCGTCAGTCGTTGGCTACATGGACGGACGAGCACTTGAGCATTTGCCTAGTGACATACAAATTTGTATGTTTAATTCGAAACATACAAACATAAGTATAAGAAGTAATAATAACTAGTTAGCAGTGCAGGCATTCTTAAATTAAATTTGAATATAAATTAATCGATTAATAATCAAACTGGTTCCAAATAACGCAAATTATAGAGCTAAATATTTTTTTCTTATAATATTTTCTTTGAAGCTGGTTAACACTTGAGCTGAAACCAAAGTTTTTTCTTTTCACAAAGTACATACTCATATACGAGTACATACGTTGAGTTTATATTCTTACGGATAACCTTAATTATTCGGCTTGCAATTTTTGAAATTTTCGCACATTTTCTTGGGTGCAATTTTCACATTTCAGAAATGGTGAAGCATTTTCTAAATTACTTACGATATTAAAGTTTAACGATCGCTGTCCATCTATTTCTTAGTATTTTGCAAACAACACTGAACGACAGGAAAATAAGAAGCAACAAAACACAGAAGTGTGGGTAACAAATAATGGCGTCATAATCCATACTCTCTTAGAAGCGTAGAGGAAAAAATTGCGGATAATAAAAAGTTTGTTGAAGTCACAGTGCCAGAGAAGCCCGGACCGAGGATCGTTATCTAGATTATGTCCTCCAGGTTCATGGCAACCTGGAGGACATAATGTCGGCTGACATTTTTAGAGGAGAGTGCCTTTGGTTAGCTCGCCATGTACACGTAGAAAAAATATATGGTTGATACAACAATATTCTAAGGGCAACATACTATTGTTAAATTATATGGTAGTATCTGATAATATTATATTGTTCTACAATATCTAAAACGCCATTGAGGTTCACCATAGTGTTGTAAAAAAGCCTATAAGTAACTATACTATATTCTAGTTCAACATTGTTATAATAATAAATAACCACAGTAAAATAAAGTTATCAACATTATTACATTCATGAAGTAATCATACTAATATCAGAGATAGCTTTATTGTAATTGAACAATATTTTTATTACAATTAGCATAAATATATATGTACATATAATAATTAATTACACAAAAAGGTAGCTTATAATATATGTATTTTAATAATATTTACAATATAAATTAGAAAAAACAAATAGTCGAATTGCATCCCTATGGGGTTAATGAAAAAATTTCTCATTTGATGTTGAAATATCCATCCGCTGAAAGAAAACGAAATCTTTATTAAGAATTGCTTTATCATTTCAAGTGGTAACGTGAAGTTACCATTTCAAAAGTCATACGTAACCATAGTAATATGGTTGCATGTATTGCTGGATATACCGTACATATGTTTACATCTTATTATTAAACATACTTACTTCTATATATTCGCGAATACTCAAGATTTATATATTCCAGAATTTCCAGTTTTTGCTCTGTTGTAAATAATGCTGAACAAATTTATTTAAATATTTTTAAAATCGGAAACAAAAGAAAAAATATCTTTTTATTTTCAAAGAAAAAATCGAACTGAAAGAAAATTATATGTCAGTGAGTTGAAGGAAAATATTTTTAACGACGACAATAGTAAATTCGCTTTGTAAACTTACTTTTGTTGCATATGAATTATCGTATCACACACATTAGAAAAACAAATAGTTTAGTATTGGGTATAATAAAAGCTATTGTTCTTTTCAAAATTGTTTCACAATTGCTATTGTTGTATGCAACCATATCTTAAAATTTATAGATGGTAAACATAGAGTTATAAAAATGCAAACAGTAATATATTTATAGAAAAACAAAATATAATTAAACTGATAATATCGCTCATTTATAGCAACATAGTCATATCTCACAAAAGCTCGTTTCGAGAAAAACGCATTTAAAATTTTTAGAGTCCATACAAGTCTTAGCAAACTTTTTGAGAAAATATCTCCTAAAGGAAACAGTTTAAAAGCAATTTGAATAAATTTTTGGCGCAATATAAATGGTAGTACTGTTAACAATTCTGCATTGTTAACTCGTAAAGCTCATTTTTTGCGATATGGCTATGTTGCAATAAAGTAGCGATATGGTGTTTTCAACAGTAATACCCAATGTTATAGAATATATAGTAACGTTGTGGCAACCATATATCAAACTGTTTTTTCTTTGTGTGTAAGGTTGGTTGGAGGGCACTTAACAATGTCACCCTGAGAGTAACCAGTCCGGTTGCGGGCCACTTGCAAGGTTGGTTAGAGGGCACTTAACAATGTCACCCTGAAAGTAACTAGTCCGGTTGCGGACCACTTGCAAGGTTGGTTATAAGGCGCTTAACAATGTCACCCTGAGAGTAACCAGTCAGGTTACGGGCCACTTGCACAGGGCACTTAAATAATGTCACCCTGGAAGTAACCAGTTCGGTTGCGGATCACTTGCGTTCTTCTGGCGCTTACATAAAGTGGATCAGATTTGAGGTTAGGGTTGGATGTACAAGGTGTCTCAAAAGAAATTTGCGTGAACGCAAAGCATGCGTGGGGTGCGGGGTGCGGGGTGCGGGGGCTATGTCAATCGGTAGCCTGGCTCTTGGGCATTTAGTCGCTTGGGAGCAGACCGCTCGTTGTGCGTGTGAGAGTTTTACAAAAACGGTGATTCGGCGACTGTTGTAGCGTGTAGAAAATTCTGCAGTATTCGAGGTTTTCGCCACTTAAATGATGCGCTAAGCATTCCTCTCAATTGACATTGGGTTAAAAAGTTTGAAGAGTCTAGTACAACGCTGGATAAAATAAAATCCGGGCAACCTAGGTCATGAAAAACAGTAGAAAACGTTCACGATGTCGTTCCATAAACGTTCGTCATAATTCTTAAGCTCAAAAAGCCTGTTCCGATGCCATTTATAAGTTTTATTTTCCCTGATCTTGTATGATTTGCCTTGTCTACCTGCGATCTGTTAGTTGAATAATATTTGATTATAAGTTGTTTATTTTTAAAATAAACCATTAGCGAACGTTACCGAAGGCAGATAATCAGTCTGTTTGTGACGGCCCAAAATTTTCAACTCGGAAGCGCGCAAGTGTTTTAAATGTGCATAAATCAGACTCAACTTCATAAAGCAGGTGATTGAGTGATTTTCAACGTTTAGAAACATTTGATTTTTGGATGAAGCTCATTTTCATCTTGATGGACCCATAAATAAGCACAACTGACGCTACTGGAGTGCAACGAATCCGAAACACAAACACCAGAAACCCCTATGCTTGCATAAGTGATTGTATTTGCTACGATATCGGCGCGATGAATATTCGGCCCTTACTGTTTTGAAGACGAAAGAGGGCGTGAAGTTACAATTTTTATGAATTTTATTTCAGAATTCAGTCATCTGTTTAGAGCTCTAATGGTAGCCAAAGTATCCCTCCTTCTCAGACGCGTATGACCACCAAAATTAATTAAGTTACAATGAATTTAGAACGCTATATGTTAGACTATTTCTTGGTACCTGAACTGCAAAACTTTCCTGGCTATAATCAAAAAACATGGTTCCAACAGGACGGAGCAACTTCACACACATCCAATATGTCTCTGGCACGTGTTCGTGAAGTTTTTGAAGTCAAATTGATCTCCCGGAAAAGTGACATAATTTGGCCTCCACGCAGTTCAGATTTAGGATACCCCAATATAGCCTAGGTTCTCCAGCTCACTTGTGTACTGAGGCCGTTCCCTTTGTGATTGTCTGAAAAGTGGGATAGTGAAGTAAAGAACAAAAGTTAGAAGGATATAGTGTGAGTGAAGGAGATTGACGGAAAGGGATGGAAAAGAAAGGTGGGATAATTCAGATTTAAGCCTTTTGGACTTTTTCCGATAAACCGACTTCACTGGCTTATTGGAAGAAAGATATCAGTTAAGAAATGACAGCCATCCTTGAGTCCACCTGCCGAGACGTCATAAGTAATTTTACTGTTCGATTAAATGAATGCCGAGACCGCGAGGGCCTATATTTAGACGTTATTATTTTTAAGAAATAAATTCTCAAAAACTGTATTTTAATAATTAATAAACAGTTTTTCTATATACGGCTTACTTTTTTTTCAACGATCCACCAAATATAAAGTTTCTATTGAGACATCTGTTACTAGACTATCATATAAATGTGACAGGTGGAATAATCTACCATATGCTACATAATTTGTGGGCGGTTGTAGATTCAACATCATTTGTTATACGTATGCAACTTTCAAATGCATACTTAGTTGCCGTTCTTCTTTATGGCAGTGAAATTTACGCCAACTGTGACAGCGAGGATCAACGGAAACTTAGTGTTGTTTATAATAATACCATATCATGCATATGGTTTTCTTAACGGGCTTAATGACCATATTTCAGTATTCGCTTATCAAATATTTCCAACTGAGTTTGCTTCCCTATCAGCCATCCCTAAACAAGAGAAGAAAGCATTTTTTATCTATCAAAAACTCTCATGGAACTCTTTGTTTGGAACATAGCAAAACACCGCGGCGGCAACGCTTTGCTATTGAGCTTTTGATAATGAGTTTTAAAGTGAAGTAAGTCTCAAAAGAAAACAATTGTAAACAAAACAAAAAAGGACAATTTAAGAAAGTGAAAAAATAAGCAATTAAAACAATTTTGTAAGCATTGAAAGTTAATAGCCAGTTCGCCGATGTCGAAAGAATAAGTTCATTCGCGAAAGAAAATTGATCTGGGTTTTTTCTAACTTTATTTTATGAGAATGAATTGTCAAAGTTCAATTAAAATACATAAGTTCATGCAAACGAATAATAGTGACATTGACAAACCAAAACTGATTCGAATGTGAGTGACTAGTTTTCTTTCTCTTACATTTTTATTTGACATCGTTGAACAGGCTGTAAATGTTTATTATTATTTCTATTTTTTCCATATGATTATCACCTCAAGGCAGCCTAGCTATTAGAACGTTAGGATCCAATTCGCCAGATCAGGCCGTGGAAGGAGGATCATTCAAGTGAGATATACGTCACTTTTGTCACAAAGGCAGTATTTCTTAATAATGTCATTAGTCTCTGGAATTCTTTACAGAATAATATACCAAGCCACGACAATATTGACTCGTTTAAAAAAGAGTTGTACACGCAAAGAAAAGGCAGTTTGAAATATGGTTACAGCAACATTAGTATATACGCCATAATATTGTGTATTATTGCTAAAAACATCCGATTATCGATTTAATTATAGTTTGTTTCCCCATAAATATGTTTTCGTGTGCATTTCTGCAAATCTATTATTACCACCTACTAGTTTCCGAATATGGTTGTATGCAATGTTAGTATTGTATGTAATTTTTTAAAAACCACAATAGCTTCTATCACATCCAATACTAATATTTCAGGTTTGATCATATGTATGATACGGTTATTTACATGTAACATATATTAGTTTATATAATCAACTTACTATTGTCAGCATTAATGATTTTGTATTATAGTCGTTAACATATAATTCTCTTTTAGTTTTATTTTGGTTTTATGAAAAAAAAAAAATTGTGTTATGGAATTTAAGTAAAAATAAAGTTTTTTTTTGATCTACATAAGAAGAAAAAAGACTTAAACCTAAAATTGTGCCAAGATTACATATACAACGTTTGCGAAATCAAAAGGTACGCCAGAATATTAAGATGTTGATATTTGTAGGTGTGTCGCAATCAACAATATTATGGCAAAGTTAACCATATTGTCGGCCAACCATACTATGGTTGTACCTAACCATACTATTGTCCCAACAATTTTAACGATGAACCATACTATTGTTGTGAACAACCATGCAATGTTACATTCAACCATATTAATATGGTTACACATATGCATTTTATACATGTAATTGTCGACGATATACATAATAAACTCTTTTTATTTCAGCTAATAAATACTAGAACCCATTGAACCCGATTATATTGCAACCCGACTATATTTAGCTGATTAGTTTTAATTGTTTTATTTAATAAAAATATAATATACGTAATATTTTCATTTTATTAATATTGAAATTAATTTTATTAATATTTTTGAAATAGTATTGTTTAGCCAAAAACGGCCTCCGTGGTTGCTTCAAGATAATGTCGTTAACGTCAAGCTTCACAACTACATTAAATCTAATACAGATAACTCCATATTCAGACAGTTATTCTTAGAAATTCAAGAGAAATATAAAAGTTACAAATTTATATGCACCGATGCGGCAAAAACAAATAACGGTGTAAGTTTTAGTGTGACCCATAATAACAAAACAATAATTAACAAATCCCTTCCGAGCTATACATCAACATTATCCGCCGAAATCATTGTAATAATGGAGGCAATCAACAAAACAACTAACAAACATAGCTCTTATGTAATTTGCACTGACTCTCTTTCTTCTCTAAAAGCTATTTCTAACATTTCAAACAAAAATATATACGCCTCAAAAATAATAAATAGCCTCATTAATAAATACCCAAAAGTGATCCTTATATGGACACCTGGACATTGTGGCATCAGTGGCAATGAATAGGGAGACAGAGTAGCAAAAGGAGCGTTGAATGCTCCTGTCTTATCTAGTATAATCACAATGAAATTGACATAAGCAAATTCATAAAAAATTTTTTTTTTTAAAATAACAATACATTTGAACAAACATCTGAATGGTACAGAAATATTAACCCAGATAAAATATCAATTGACCATTTCCTAAGGAACACGGGTATAAAAAGGCTTGACCTTATCAAACTTGAAAGACTTCGCCTAGGACACTCAACACGGTAGTTTATATAATTATATCTGTAGCACGCCACTTAAGTGGCTATCTATAAGTGAGGTATTTTTTTTTTCAGCTTTCCAGAGCTAGCCAGCATGCATATATTTTCCAGCCCTCTCGTCGGCAATTGGGGTGGGTAGTTAATAATTGCTAGACTCTTTCATGGTAAACCACAGATAATCATATTTTAATTTGCATGCTAAAAGGATTACAGTGAAGCAATAAATTCCTGATAGAAGAGACAGCTGTTCAAAATATCTAAATTTTCAATGTTTCTATAGCAAAAGATGTTGCTTGCTATTACCCCTCCCGTCCATGATCACATATGTACTTATTGCGCAAACCAAGAAAAGAAAATTTGTATATGTGATCCCAACACATATATCCCACGGACACTTGATTAACTTGCCTGTACCTCCAATTTGTAGATGTAACACTACAGCCTGCTATACTATTAGTTTATAATTTGTAATTATTCACTAATATTTTAAATGAATACTTAATATTGTGAGTAATAACAAAAATATGGTTGTATGCCAATAAAGCAGTTTATGAAATTTATATGGTTGTTTAATGAAAGTAATTTGATTGTTTGGCATAATAACATGGTTAGGTATGACATTATCATGGTAACTTTTATTAATACTGTGGTTGCCTCCAATTATAACAAAGTTGAATCAGAATTTGGTATAGTTATTTATAAAATTTTTCTCACAAAACTATGTTAAGGTATATTAATGAATGGCATTCAAATATAACAATATAATATTTTTCCTACCAATCATATAATTCAACAATAGTATGTTGCCCTTAGAATATTGTTATATCAACCATATATTTTTTTTTCTACGTGTAAGTAGTAACTAAGTACAAAGCAGTAACTAATTCACGCGTCACCATAAATATGTAGTGCACGTGCACTATTCGGTGCCTGCTTTTACTGTGATATTTGACAAACTTCACCTCTGATCGTTTTCATAACAAAACACTGTCTAAAAAGGAAAATTTTATAAAATGAGATGTTTCTTTTTCTTAAGAGAATGTGTATAATGTACAACAGCAAGATTGCCTTACTTAGTGCATACCACTATAATTTGCTGCGTTTTCTACAGTATTACTCCGTGTACTCATTGTACTTTTTAAAATGGAATGGACATAAAATTGTGAAATGACATGAAAAAATGGCATTCAAACCACTGTGCAAAAACTTTTTTCATACATAAAAAACATAGTTGTGTTGAATATGATTCGGTGCCACCGACATTTTAAAAGCGCAGCGACTAAAGAATTTTTCGCACAAACATTATTAAAAAGCACCAAAACCGGTGAGAAACGCACCGAGTTGACAACACTAGACATTAGTAATCACAATTTAAATGCTTTCATACTAATTTAGTTGCTGAATTTTATTAAACAAGGTTATCTCTTTTATTTAAGCTACGACAGCTTACTCTGCTTACTTAACTGGGGTGCAATATAAGATTCTTTCCCATAGAGCTTATTCCTAAAAATTGATTGATTTTTGTTTTACAGTGTAACTGAGAAAATATCTTTAAAAATTTTCCACATTGCTGGCATGAGCTTGTGAGTAGCTGTACATAATTACAGATTTATGTGAGCACGTCGTAATTGAATGAAATTACAAAATAAGATAGAAAGAAAGAAAATGTGAAAGAAAAAAATTACATTGGCAATTATTTTCGGTTGCTAGAAAATTTGTATTTTTGATACCAGTTCATTGTCAAAGTCACAGGCAGTAGAATTTGAATTTCCTTCAGTTTTATTGTTGACTCTTGACAACTGTCATCAACAAGCATGTCGGCATATTTAATACGGACAACTGGAAGATGGGAAAAATGGGCTTAATCAGGGTAACCAGAAAAGTGTTTAGTTTTATTATGGATTGTGTTTTTAGGCAACAGGAATAAAGTGACTAGTTTTTTTGGGCATCAAGCCCAAAATTGTCGATAGTGAATTATATCAGTATAAATTTTGTTACTGATACCTTACATATAAAGGGTGGTCTAACCACAATGCACGTTGTTATTTGTAGGGCAATCTTTAACCTCAAATTTTTTACCCAACTTAATATGACATTTCTTCGTTTCAGTGCCTGACATATTCGAAGTACGTAAATGAGCAGCAAGCGTTCAAAGAAAAATGCATTTTGGGCACTTTGTGATTTGTTTGGTCAGTATAACCGAGAAAATGTGTCGACAATTCAGAGAATTGTGCACAAATTTCAGCAAACTGGGCAGTCTGAAAAAACCATGCCCTTTAACACCGAGTAGTTGGTTGAACCTACAAAATCTGAAACAGCTTCACATCATCACCTGCCTTGGCGGTCTTATTTGATGATGGACCAACTTCACAGATTGAATTATTCACGATTCTGCAGTGTCCCCATGAGGCTTGTATGGCTCACATAGGTCGCCACTTCTGCTATAAGTTTGTAGCCATATGAACAAACATTTTGGTGAAGAGTTCAGGCTTTCTTATTGCTACTGCATGGACAAAAAAACCTCGGGGCATATTAGCCGCTGAAAACCGCTACGCACCATAAGTCTGTTATAACAGGGAAACCAATTTTCCTTTCATTAAGCCCATTGAGAGTATCAGCCCTTAACCAAATCACTCGTCGAACCATCACTTCTGGTTCCTTACATTACATATCTGATGCAAGACAAGAGTACCTCAGGGTGTCTTATACCTCGCATACTAGCATGCGTCAAAGTTGTCAGGGTAGTTCCCCTTTCTGAGATTTTGGGTTTAAACCATAGCCTGAACGTTTCACCCAAGGTTTGCATGCAGAATCTCCCGGGGGCTTTGCTGATCTGCGTTCTGCCAAATAAGGCCCTGGTGAGGTTTTCGGACGTCCAATACAACATAAGTCAAGCGGCTTCCAAGAGTTTTATTTGCCACAACACAGGTGGCCCCAGAAAGTAGTGTGTCCTGGTAAGCAGGTTAAAACCTTCACCTGGGGGAGGGTTGAACAAACAGAAGTGAATGGTAACTTTACAAAGAAAATCGTCTACAGCGATGAGTCATTCTTTTACCTCAGTGAATTCATTGCAGCAATTGCAGTGATTGTTGGGAGGACGATACTAGGGCGGTGCGGAAACTTCTTAACCTAGCACAAAAAGCGCGGTATAAACAGAAAAAAGTTAATTGTTTTGGAAACTTTCATCTCTGCTATGAACACATGTTAAATATTGTTTCGATCTGGTAACTCCTTCATATAGAAACAGGTGTTCACAAAAGACGCAACCGCGATTTTTTTACAATGGAAAAATTTGAAATTAAATATTTACATAAAAAAGGTTTATCGGGACAAGAAATGATATGGAGAATGTGTTAGTTGAAAGTGTTCCTTCATATGCAACAGTAAAAAATTGGGTTGCTGAATTTAAACGTGGTCGTAAAATCATTGAAGATTAACCACGTAGTGGACGTCTAAAAACAGCACCAACAAAAATGAGCGAAGAATAAAAGTACGTGAAATAGCTAATATCACGGGTATCTCAAATGATGGAGTCCATTTAATTTTGCATGAAGAACTACAGATGAAAAAGGTTTCTGCAAGATGGGTGCCGCCGTCGACCAACAACGCACAAGAATGAACATTTCTCAAACTTGTTTGGATCGTTTTAAAAGAAATAAAATGGATTTTAAGCGTCGTTTCATAACTGTTGATGAGACATGGATCCACCAGTATACTTCAGAGACAAAAGTGCCCTAAAGAAGGCAACAGTTTTTTGGGACTTCAAAGGCATTTTATTGATTGACTACCTGCAAAAGGGTAAAACATTAAATTCAGAGTACTATTGCAACCTATTGGATCAATTAAATGTACAAATTCGGGAAAAACGTGTTGGCTTACAACACAAAAAAATAATTTTTCATCAAGACAACGCACCAGCGCACAAGAGTGTTTTAACAATGGCTAAAATCAACGAATTAAAGTACGAGCTGCTTGAAGTTTCCGAACCGCCCTCGTACATCCACAAGCATTGACAGTTTGTTACACTTAATAGGCTGGTGGCATCATCGGGCTTTACTCCTTTGAAAATCAAGTGGTGAATAGTATTCACTATCGTGAGATAATAACGAACTTCTTGTGACCAGAAATTGAGTGTATGGAACTAGATGATGTATAGCTCCAACAGGAACTACACATCCGCCAACGAAACAATGGTTCATTGGTACGGGAAACTCATTGGACGTGGTATCTCACGTTGTGGCAATGTTAATTGTCCGTTATGATCATGTGATTTGGACTTCTTTCCTTGCTGATATGTAAAAGAAAACGGGCACGTTAATAAGCCAAGAACAATTTAGCTAAAGGATGATATAATTAGAACCATTAGTGACTTTGAATCTAATTTATGTCTCAGAGTTATTGAAGATATAAACTATCAGATGGCCGATATTTTGTTTTAGACATCGTTGTCATAGATCTTTCTTTCTATCATAATAAAAAATATTAAGCTCATGCTCAGAAAACTTTTTGTTTTATTCACTACTAATATCGTCCATTTTAATTGAGCCACCCTTTACTGAAATATACTTAAGCTTAAACATACAAAAGATTTTCAATAGTATTATACTACCAACCATGAAACCCACTCATATTACAACATTTTATTATTGACAACATTTGATATTAGACTTACTTGGCCTTTTTTGTTCCTGTATATAACGTTCTCTGGCCTGTTGCACAGCCTTTTCATTACCCACATCCAAATACTTTTGTTCGGTCAAAACACCAGGTGCTGCATCACGCTGCATAGAAAGCTCATTAATACCATTACGATAAGGTTCATCATCAATATAATCGTCCTACAAAAACAGAAACATTAATTTGCATTAATAAATTAAAGATGGTTTTCCAATGAACTACATAATTTAACTAATAAATTAAAATAATCTTGGAAATATATTAATGGCATAGTAACTAAAGAATTTGCCAGCATCTTTAATTTCATGATATTTTATTAAATCTAACAAAACAAGTCAACAATTTATTTATTATGCTCCAAAGGACTTAATCCTTTTCTCGGTTATGAAAATAAGGAAAATTGAGTATTATGAATATACAGAATGTACTTCAATATTTTACATTTATATCAAAACAGCATGTTGTTGTTCCCTTTGAATTTACTTTGCTTTTATAATTTCTCTATTATTCTTAGTTACTGTTAAATTAAAATTAAAGTTTCTTTGTTATTATTCCCCATATAGCTAAAACAATTGTCAGACAGGCAGGCAGGCAGGCAGGCAGTCAGCCAACTAGCCAGCCATCCACTTTGCATACTGTAATTTATGAAACCTAAATTGTTTCATATTTTTTTGTTTTTTAAATAATTTTAATTGCGAGTACAATACCCAGCTCATAACTATTATTTACACGGTTGTGAGACTTCCAGGAAAGTTTAACAGAAATTATGGCAAAATGTGTTGGAAAAGTTTTCGGCCATTAGAAACAGCATGTTGGAGTTGGGAGGGAATAAAAGTTGAAGTAGGTGTGAAGATATATTTTTTTAAAGCGAATCTTAAGATACAAATTCAATTAGCTTTCACGGGACAATCTTATTTGCACTCCTGGCAATATGTAACCCTAGACAAAAACCAGTCCGCACGCTATAAATCTTTTATTGCTTTAAAAGGAGCTTTAGGCTAAAAACTCAGTTAGCATTCACTTGCCTATCTATTTTGCTTTAACCGGAATCCTGGACATAGCCCAATGGACTTAACAAAACTTTGCTAAGGCGTTAACAGAACGCTATAAAGCTATTATTGCTTTAAAGCAACCCTTAAGCTAAAAATAAAAGTAACTTTTACTTGCAAATTGAATTCTGAAACCCTGGACCTAAACCCATTGGTTTAGCAATACTTTGTTAAGACTTTAGCATAACGCTATACTTTATTAAAAGGACCCATAGGTTAAAAATTTAGTTAACGATCGCTCGCCTATATATTTTGCTTTTCCCGGAACCCTGGACAAAAACCAATTGACTTAACAAAACTTTGCGTAGGCGTTAAAACAACCCTATAATGCATTTATTTCTTTAAAGGGACGCTAAGGTTAAAAAATTCAATTAGTCTTGCCTGTCTATTTTGCTCTTCCCTGAACCCTGGACAGAAACCAATTGACTTAACAAATCTTTGCTTAGGCGTTAAAACAACCCCCTAATGCATTTATTCCTTTAAAGGGACGCTAAGGCTAAAAAATTCAATTAGCCTTGCCTGTCTATTTTGCTCTTACCAGAACCCTGGACATATACCAATGGACTTAAGTAAATTTTGTCGTTAGCAAAAAGCTACAAATCATTTATTCCTTTAAAGGCATGGGTTAGAAAGTCAATTAGCCTTCACTTGCCAGAAGCCACTTGGCCATAAACCAATTGACTAAGCGCCTTAACTTTGTTAAGCCGCTAACACAACGCTATAAAGTATTTAATCCTTAGGACAAAAATTCATTTAGCCTTCGCTTGCGTATCTATTTTTATCCTCCCGAAACTCTGGACATAAATCAATGGACTTAGCAAAACTTTTTAAAGGCATTAACACGAAGCTATAAATTATTTGTTCGTTATCCATTTCTCTTTTCCCCTAACCCTGGACATAAACCAATGAACTTAAGTTAATTTTGTAAAGGTGTTAACATGAAGCTGTAGTATAAATCATTTAGTCCTTTTTTGCTTCTCCTGGAATTCAGGAACCCTGGACTTATATCAATTTACTTGTAAAATTGGCGGAAATTTTTTATCCCAGGAAGAAGAGGGGGTTTTTTTAGTCGGTAAGTTCACTGTGGACACAAAGTGGGGGGTACGGACCCTCTGGTCAGTGCGTAAAGCATTTATCCCCCTCGCCGAAATAAAATCATGAATAATGTACAAATATTTATACTTTTATACTCCTGTAGAGTAAGTGGAATACATTATAGTTTGGAAGTTTGTCAAGTTTTATTATAAGCCAAGCGCAGATACAAGTAACCCCTCTTTGGGGATCAACAACAAAGAGTAAATAAGTAAAAATCCAAAACTTTTAATATGAAATTTCAAACAGCAGGGGGCTAATTTTGTCCTTCGTGATCGAAATTACTATCGACTAGAAAATAATTTCGATATCGTATAAATTTCTAATGATGTGACTCGTTGCAAAATACTGACAAAATGTGTTTTATAACACTGCCGAAAATTGTCAGCAAAAATCATATGTTTTTTGAACAAAATAAGCTAAAATTTGCGAGCAACAAATTCAATTAAAATAAAAACTCGCTCGTAAGCGAATGACAGAATTAGCCCCCAGTATTCTTTCGAGGAATAGTTTTTGCACTAGCACATTTTCGAAGCGAAAGTAGTTAGTGTTCTGGGTTATAATACTGCAGGTGCTTTGGCATCCTTAATTGCGATCTGTACAATGATCAGCTGCCATAATCAACTAAAACTTGATTTCGATTTCTATTTTGACGATATGTAAATACTTTTCGATTATCGACGACAATATGTATATACATCTATATACTTGTGTACTTTCGTTGGACTTTTATCAGTAACAACCTCTGTCAATCTCTGTCATTGTACGAGTAGTTTGCCATTTACACGTTCATATAAATGGCATATGAAGATTTAAATCCGGCAGCGGAGTGTCTATTGGAAAATATTTGAATGTGTGGGTGTATTTTAGCATGAGATACCTGATTTTTAAGCGAACAAGAGGACGCGCAAACAGAAAGTGCAATTCATTAATTTTAACATTAAAAATATAAATAAGCTAATAAAATGTAAAGTGTTTAAAGTTATTTTACCATTTTTGCCACACAAACTAAACTATAAAATTTACATATAAAAAATAATAATATGTATTTGTATATATGTACATATATGCATTAAATTTTTCAACATTAGAAATGGAAAGGTGAGTTAGTAGCTAACGACAAAGTTATGTTTTAAGTGTAAAATCATAAATTTGATTTAAGCTCCTTACAAGAAGTCAGCAGAGTTTTGAAATTGTTGACAACAAGAGCAGTGACTCTTGAAGAAAATTCTTGTGGGCCATGTAAAACCAAAAGGTAAATAAATCTTTTGAATCAATAAATTCTTGTGAATTTATTTAAGTAAAAGAAATTTCCTAAGCCTGTCCAAGCGTGTCAGAAAATGTAAACAGCAACAGTAAAAGAGCTTACAGTCCTCTATATCAAATTTGACATGCTACTGCATGCCAAATTATTCATAACATTTAGCATTGCCATTACCATTTCGCAGAATCAATTTTTAGTCACTAACTAATAATTTTCTGAAACCTAAAAGCCAGACCTCACTCTTAGGAAGCCTGTCATACTTGTAGCTGTACACTCTGGAAAAAGGCATCTTCATATTGATGACGGCGAGTCATCAGAATTGTGACATCAATATTATGTAAATAGTCATCAGTAATGTGAAAACTGACATCAATCTCAATGACAAAAGTCATCAGAGAACTTTGTCATACATTGAGTATCATCAATGCTACAGCTGTGGTGACATCAATTCAATTATACATTTTATTAATAATTATAATACATCTAATTCTACAAAATTGATTTTAAAAAAAGTATAGATAGTATTATAATACTTTCTATTTATTGTTGATAAATAATTATTGAATTCACAAATTCAGTCGTATCATGTATCGATGTATTTGGACAGAAAATTTCAAACACAAATCTTCAAAACAATAACAGTTTTCAAATATATTTTTTGTGAGTCATGTTTGTGTTTGAAATTGTCTCTCCAAATACATCGATACACGTACGCCTGAGCTTGTGAATTCAACAAATATTATATGTATATTTTTTTGAGTTTAAGGTCTGTCTTGGTTTTTTAAATTTCTTTTATCTGGCAATATATCGCTCTCCTTGGGATAGCTTCTTCAGGCCAAATAATATTTATTTTATTTAAATTTTTATATTTCGAAAAAATTTTTTGAAAAACAAAAAAAAAAAACAACAAAAACAAATAACTTGAAATAAAAACATTTTCTTTTCCTTTCATATAATTGAAAAGCAAAAAAGTTAAAAACAACAAAAACCACAAATAACAACATATTACAAACAACCCTTAAGGAATAATAAGTTGGTAAATAATTTTTTTGTTAATCATTATTTTTAAACTTATAATAATTTTTAAGAAGTATAAAAAAATTCATCATATTTATGTAAATTTGTATTCTCAGCAGTATTGTTTAAGCAAAGGCAAATAAGTATAACCATAAATCGCATATATAAATGAACGATAATACGTCTTACTGCTGACATTTAGTCATCACATGCGGCGTTAGTTAAATAACGTAGTCGATGAGAGCGGAGAGAATAAAATAAAGAATAGTTTCTCATACACATACTATTAAAATATGATAATGCGACACGCAGACATTATATTGATGACAGTAAGTCAAATCAAAAGCATTAGAGCATTTTTAATTCTCATTGATTTCTTGAAAATAGTCAAATATAAAGTTATATTTATGTTTTTTGGTTTGTACATATGTACATCAGGTTTTAATTCTAGCTTTTCCTTTCTTAAGTTTTTTCTTAAGAAGGATTTTTAATGCATATGTGATTCAATATGAGATGAACATAGATAGAAAATAATTAAATGCTCGGTGGCTCAGTGGTTAAAGCAGTAGATCATGATACGTCATGTCCCGAGTTCAAATCCCAGTGGGTGCTGATGAGTAGTGTAGCGACTACGAAGCAGCTAGTTGTCCCCCAGCTAAACATTTGATTATCGTTTTTCTTGTCTTCTTCAATCAATAATTATTGATCACAGCGAGTTTGTATGGTAAAAAATCCTACTTAAGAAAAAACTTAAGAAAGGAAAAACTAGAACTAAAGCCTGATGTACATATGTACAAACAAAAAAATTTTTAATTTAAAAAATTATAAAAGTTCATCAAAAATTTAACAAAAAAAAGTTATATGATTGAACCTATTTTTGAAATCATTAAAGCATGTCATGGTACGATAACATTTTGTATAGTTGGCCTGATGTTATTGTGATCTTCTATTGATAATATTTTGTCATTATATTGACAATTAATCATATCTCCGATATTAGAGTGTCACTGCATTGATCACATGTTCACATCAAGCGTATTCCAATAAAGCATCACCATGATATCAATATGACATGTATCTCAGTATGACATGTTATCGATGAAATAATTGTCATAATTATTTCTAATGATAGTTAGAGTCTCAGCGACGAAAATTGTCATGGGGTCAAAAATGATGACATTTATCATTACATTGATGTTAAAATACATCGCAGTTATGACGGGTTTTCTATGAGTGAACTTCACCTAACTTAATGGCAAACTATCATCTATAAAACAGTACACTAATATCAAACCAACATCATTTGGATTCCATTTGATGAAAAAATTTCATTGATACTCGTAGCTACTAATATTTATACAAACCAATAAATATATACCAATAAATATGTGCTTCCTAGTTGTCTATATGTCAACTTTTTTTAGATAAACTTCACAAATAGACTTGACAACCTTTGACAAATATATTTGAACAATTAACTTTAGGTTCTGCCATTGTCTGGAAAATAATTAAAATTAAAAATTTTCTAAAAAAAACTTGTTAGTTAGGTGCATTTTTTATGAGTGCAATATGTAACAAAATTCTCTGATGACTTTTGTCACTAAGATTGACATCAGTTCCTACATTACTAATGACTATCTACTTAATATTTTTATCACAATTTACTTGTGTATTAATATCACAAATCTGTTGACATGCCGCCATTAAAACGAAGATGAATTTTTCTATAAGTGCAATATATGAAAAAAAATTTATGACTTTAGGGAATGAGAATCATGTCATTTTACATGTTACTGCTGGCTGTTTATATAATTCATATAATATTAATATTACAGCTCCAATGCTACGCTACCATCAATGTAAAAACGCTTTTTTCTATGATTGCTTAAATTGAATATTACTTTAATTTCTTCTATTTGTAAATTCTATCTCCATATTACTCCCAAATATAATATCTTACCTACTGGGACCTAAAAACTTCTTGGCTAAAAATGCTGAATGTGTTGTTCAGAAAGTTTCGTTTTCATTTCATTAATGACTGATTTATGTGTATTCGAAAATTATGTTAAGATCTCCCCTGATTGCAAACTTCCAATGCCGTCTCTTGTTTACAGGGGTAGAAATAAAATAAAGATATATCATCAGCATAGGTCCATTTTGTCATATATCTCATGACTTACAATGTCATTAACATAAATAGACAATTCAGTTGCAAAACAGCTCTGGGCTGAAGAACAGCTCTCGCGTCATCGTAATTATTTCTTAAGCACCCCATACACGCTTCAACTCAGTTGGCAACTGAGTCGGTTGTTGTCCAAATCAAAGCGTGTATCGCTTTGTCAGTTGATTAGTTTGGCAGTTGTCGCGTTGGTTGAAGAAAAATTAAAATGTTTTAATTTTTTCAAGTTGGCTAGCAAGTCTGATTTTTTATTATTTATATTTGTAGTGTTTTTGCAAAGAGAACATTATATATTTTTAAAATTATCTATAATTTCATTGAATTTAATAGTTGAAGGAAAATCTTTCAATTCAGTTTATGAGGTGTGTGGACAATAATCAGTTCAGTTGAAAGAATCAATTCACAATTGAATTGAAACGTGTATGGGCCGCTTTAAGTGCGATCAGGCTTGTGTTTGTTCTTCGAGAGTTTTGCGCCTCGCTCGCACTGGTTAACGGTTTGCCTCAACTAACTGTATTGGTTTACAGTTTTTTTTAGAGGTTATTCATTGTTAACTTCCTATATGAAGGCATTATAGTTAGTCACAGCGATGCTACAGACGTATTGTTAATACCATCTTGGGTATATGGTCTTTGTCCCCCCGCCCATGCTGTTTATCCTATGCTTTGCAAATTTACTTTACAACAACAAAAATGCCAATATACTGCTTAGTGGAACACTGTGTTCTATATGTCCCATTAGACATCGGCTGCTAGTTAGCTCTATATAAGTATAGCTGTCTAATATAAAGTTCTCATATATCCCACGTTTTTGACTCCGCTGGCATGAGTATTTCCTCAGCTTAGTACCTGGCAACAGTAGCATAAAAAGTTGAGTTTTTTTTTTTAAATATCACAACGCAAACATTTCCGGTGGGAAACTCACAAAAAAATAAAAGTTTTGTTCTAAATTTTTATCAAGGATAAAAGTTTCAAGCAAACTGTTTAAAACAATATACTTGTGTGCTCGTATATACATATGTACGAGTATGAGTATCAAAAATAAATAAATAAAACACAAAACTGTATTAAATTACTTGTTTCCTTTAGAAAAGTTCTTTAAATTGTGCAATTTCGTTTTTATTTTTTATTTCTTTATTAATGATATTTTATTATTATTTTTATTATGTGTTTTTATGCATGTTAAAAATACTCGCATAATGAAAAAAATTTGTTTAAGAATCTAATTGAATTTCAAATTATTTCTATTTGTTGTTATTCAACACCCACAATTCATTTGGCAGCAAACAAAAATTTAAAAATAAAAACAATTATTTACAAAATAAGTGTTTTAAATAAACTGCGCCTAAAAAAACGCCTTCTGGTTTAAGAAATGTTCGTGTTTGTGGATCTGAACAAGATTCAAATTAAAATACGAGCATGTAAAATTCAAGTGAATGAAATTTATCGGCGACGGCCTTACGGAACCCTAAAACAGCAAATATTTTTTATTAATTTTTTTTTTTTATTACTAAAAGCAAAGATTTGTTGTTTCTGAAACTTTGCAGCCTTGAGTTTTTAAGTACTCGTATCCTAAAAGTTTCAGTGCTGCCAAATTGAGGTCACTGTATAACAAATCGCTGTTAAACAGCATTTGAATACTTAAAATTTGCTCATAATTTTATTTTTCTGCTTTATATGTATTTATGGCAGATATAAGAGAAACTTGTCAATAAATGTTTTGCAATCATTTAATGTGATCCTTAGCCAACAATGAGTGTCAACGAATGTCAGCTCTTGAAGGTGTGGCTGGCTGACAGTAGCAGCTGGTTTCTGTTGGCTATTTAAAGTCTGTAATCATAAAGTTACCACTAAATTGGTATTAAATTTTTAATTCATTTTTCAATTCATTACTAAAGCTTACTCATAAAAATTAATATAAATATATTTATTTTACCCTAAAAATTATTGAAAGGTATTAAAATTACTCAAGCTAATAAAAACTTATATTTCTTCAGGTTTCGTTATGAGACAGGTTAAAAATGGCTCCTCATCCATTGATCAAGGGAGTAAACAGAAGAAAATCAGGGAGCTATTCAGGGGTTGGAGAGTACAAATTTCGGTAAATTTTAAAAAATAGCATTAGTTTTTAGCAGTTTTGTGCCGGAAATTCCTTTTCCACGAGGAACAGTAGTGAAAAAGATTTACATCATTACTTGCCTTTACGGCCTTATCTAATAATGTACCAATTCCACGGAGTGAAGATTTACGTCAGCATCTGCCTTTACGGCCTTATCTGATAATAAACCAATTCCACGGAGTGAATTATTTACGATTCACCAGCGCCCGGTGTAGCTACTAGGCTCACACAGGTAGCAATTTTTGCCATATGAGGAGTTCGAGCCTTTTAATCCCTCCTGCGTGCAATTTCCTAGTAATCAATGACAAGGCTTAATGAGTTGGTAGGCCGAAGCCCACAAGCATCAGCCCTTAAACCAACTCAACCATCAACCATCACCACTGGTTCCTTATAGCACAGGTATCTGTTATAAAGGCAACAGTCTCTCGAAAGGTTGCTAGTCCCCGAAAAAAGCCACACACCAAACAATTATCAAGGATACTAAAACTCCCTTCCTGCGTTTTAGGTTTCAACCACACCCAGAACGTGACAGCCAAGGTAGGCACCACAGTCCGGGTTGAACTGCAAGCAGAATTCCCCGAAGGCATGCTGATCCCCGTTCTACCAATTTATACTCTTGGTAAGGGTTGCGGAAGCCAACACAACATAGAGATTTATTGGCTTCCTAGAGATTTATTTGCTACAACAAACGGGGGACTCCTTCCCCTCTTTACCCGAAAAACATAATGCCCTGGTTAGGAATACGCCAAGGCAAACCCTGTTTCCCGGGGGGACTTTGGGGGAACGATAACTATATTCAGAAATGACTCATCATCTTCACTGATGGCATTGTCATCTGCATTTTTATAATTAACGGCAATGTCATGGTGGTGGCCATCTGGAAGTGCAATGGGTACATCAGCTGCCGCCACTGCATCACCCTGCACCGCTTTAGGTTCTAATAACACACTGTTGTCGATATTAAAACCTCATTTGATTATTAGCATCAGCTTCGCCACCGGCGCGGGCAAAAGTTTTTAGTTGTATACCTTCTAGCTACCTATATAACGTTACTTCCGGAGAGCAGGTTTTGCCCCCATTCACTTCATTGTTTATCTGTTTGTATTCTGCAGCTGTCCAGTTCGAAAATGTCAAACATGATTGATGTAAAGTGCCATCTACAAAAGCTATGATATCTTAGCACAGTGGAATTAATATTGCGGCACCCTGTATATTGTACTTTGCATACTAATATCTGAGTGTAAATATACAACACAATATTTTATCAGCTGATGTGCGCCTTTTGCTGATTTTGCTGCTGATCAAGTGTATCCCTAGAAGAGTATGGAACCTGAGTAAACATGATGTCTGGACAATATATGATAGTCTGTTTGTGAGGCCCCTGTATGCTACAAAACGGTTATGTGTGTTGGAACAAGATCTTGATATGTCAGCGGGTAGCTATGCTGGCTTTTATGCTAGTTTTTAGGACGGTCTTGGCGGACGTTTGGAAGGTTTTGTTTCTTGTTACTTGGGAGTGATATGTCATACTACTGCTCTCCAGATTAAGCGGGGCTTGCCACTCCTGGTGCGAGATTAATGCTTCTGACTTTAGTTGATGATGTGCAGGCAGTTAGGGTACTTCTTATGGAGTGCCTCATTTCTAAAAGGCAGGCACGTTGTACGGACAGGAGGCCTCTAGAGTCTCCAAATATTAGCTTAGCTTTTAACGGACAGTAACAAGGAGCGGGTGGCGTATACGTGATGTGTCATTCGTACACAAACGCCCGATATGAGTTGGGGATTTGCATGTGGTGAGCAGTTGGTGTAGGGATGACTAGAGAACTGATTGTGTGCACAGTTTACCGTTTAGCTAGTTCGCCAAGACAGTAACCCACGCAAAACTTCATCAGAGTCAGCCTATACATGTTCTGCCATGACTTAAGCTATGTTGGGACTTCCGAAACCCCTTACAAAAGTTTAATTAGCTGGAAAGGGATCAACATTTATCCAAGAAAGTTTTATTTTACAGGCCCTACTGGCGTTGATTGAGATTGAAATGCATGCTGGAATGTGCTGGTTATAGTGCAAATCTTTTAAACCTAATTGCAGTGAGCGGTTACTATTATTGCCTGACAATTATGAAACTAATTATTGTGCTTATAAGGAACCAGATGTGAAAGGGAGATGTGTGAGTTGGTAAATGGTTGATGCTCTTTATGGAATTCAGGCCACAAACTCACGGGACTTTGACTACCACCATATATTAGAGGAATTTCATATAGGAAAGGTTAGAAAGTTTCCCAGCAAGGGGTTTGTTAAAAGCATATGGCAACAAATCGCCATCAGTATAAGCCTTACAAGCCACGAGGTGGCGCTGATGAGCTGTGAACTAGTTCAACTCGTGCAATTATCTACCGTTGGACTAGGCCGTCAAGTCAGGTTCTGACGTAAATCAATTACACCTCTGTCTGTATAACGAATTTCTGGCGAAAAATACTTATATTGATATGTTTCTCAAAAGAGGTCCTCCTGGTATCTGAGGCGCATCCGTACTTCAAACGAGTTGCCACCAAGATTACCTGCAAGAAGTAGAATCAGCTGTCCTTTACAAGAAATATCATAAAAAGCTTGGTTGAGGTACTTATGTGGTAGTGAAGAGTACTGACTGTGGTTGAAGTAATTCCTGTTGATGGAGGTGCTAATAACCGCATTTTCAAGATTCTAAATACTTTGGGCAGCGCTATTTTTTCTAACATATTGTGGGAGATCTTCCTTCTTTTTTTTGCATAATGTAATACATACAAACACTATGTTTGGCCCCCTTTGTTTGGCGTTCATTCAAAAGCGGCTAAATCGTTTCACGTGCCCAAAAGTATTTCTGCTAAGATATTACCTTGCGTTTTATTTATACACTTGAATGTTTGTGTTTGTCTATTTAATTCTGTCATCCCATTTCAATCTTTCGCTAATGCGACATGATACATTCCCGTCCGCTATTGTATGAATATGAATTTTGTTGTGCTAAAGTCTCAGCTTGAGGATTTAAATTTAAAAAACTTTCATGGCCAGACGAAAAGAAAACAAGCAAAAGATTCGTATATAGAATATTGGTACATTGTCATCATAAAATATAATCGGATTAAGCGGATTTTGTGTGTGTGTGGTGTGTGGTGCAGTCAAGTTATGCACCAGCGATGATTTGCATGCATTCTTCTCTGCTCTAAAGTGATTTTAAGCACGAATTGCACCTTTGTCTACCTTAAATATTTATGTAAATATGTATATAAGCAAACATATGTATGCAGGTATGTAAATTTTAAATAAAAGAGCTCCTTTATTATCTTTTTGTGTCATTTATGTACATATGTATATGTATATCTACGAGTATGTGTGTACTTGGAATGTATAAGGCAGAAGTACCCAAGCCCTATGCTCTTGACAGCGTTGTCAACTTTGAAATTTCAAAACGCACCGAAGTTAAGAAAAAACCGCGTTATTTCAGTAAAAACGCAGCAAGTTAATTTTTTTTTCGTTTTTAAAAACCCATTTTGTACTATAAAAAGTATAATATTTTTAATTTAAAAAAACGAAAATGAAAAAGCTTTTTAAGCAACTATTAGACGATCAAAATGGGTCTGATAGCACTGGCTGATGGCATGCCAACAAATTTGTTCAATAGCTAGAACTCGTGTTTGTCAAACTTGGCCAACTTGGCTTGTCAAACAATGCCATGTTTACAATAATTTTAACGATATTTGGATATAATTAAATAATGCATCAACAAAATATTCGTTGTCGACCGAAATCAGCTGTTAGTTTTACTGCCTATTATCAGGTACAGCTGCTTACAGTCGTTAAAATTATATTGCAGGAGCATACAATCGTTACTGCAAGGGATAAAATATGTCGAAAAACATTTACGATTATCGGATCATTAAAAGTTACAGAATAGCACAACAAGCCATCAAACTAGTGTAATAGCAATTCTATCAAACACAGTGTAAATTACATGTTTGTTTTCGCAAGTGAACAATGAAAACTCGGTGGCTAGAGTGGGTGTCTGTAAAAGAATTTATTGATATATACGAAAATTTCCCAGAACTATAACGCGTAATAGCAATTCTATCAAACACAGTGTAAATTACATGCTTGTTACCGCAAGTGAACAATGAGAACTCGGTGGCTAGAGTGGGTATCTGTAAAAGAATTTATTGATATATACGAAAATTTCCCAGAATTATAACAAATGGAAGATAAAGTTTATCATAATATAATGCAAACGTTTTGGAAAAATTTAAGAATTTATTAATTAATTTGGTCATTTATTAATTACTAAAACCGTGGTGAAATCATGCGCCTTCATAAACACGAACTTCACTATACAGTGTCTGCTTTTATTGCAATATTTGACAAATTTGGCTTGATCGTTTAATAGGAAAACAGCAATTTTTATAAAACAAAAAATTTTGTAAAATGAAATGTAAAACTTTTATATAATGATTTCATTGCATTGAATATAATTTGGTGCCACCGAAATTAAAAAAGCGCACAGCGCACTGACAAAAGAATATTTCGCACAAAAAATGGTAAAAAACACCAAAAACGGCGCGAAACGCACCGAGTTGACAACGCTGGCGCTTAATGTTTAATTATTTTTGTAAAAGCTCTTAAAGCGCATTTACACCAACTCAAAATCTAGTAGATTTGAATTGAAATCTACAACGAAATCCATATCGTTTACACCACCGTTTTTTGACATCTAGCAAGATTTCATTTGCTCAAAAATAATTTATGCATGCGGGTTTGGCAATACAATATTATCAGAGACTGAATACACCAGCATTAAAGTGTATATTTTTTGTGCCCAGAGACTGCATACACCACATTATAGTGCAATTTTTGTTGCAGCGTAATATTTTTAAGTACTTTTTGCAAGAAATCACAGTTGCATCGCTTAGTACTGAGTAGATTTCAGGAGATTTCGTCGAAATCTACTCATAAAGTAGATTTCATTTTGTATGGGAAATCTTCTCAAAATCTACTAGATTTGGCTTGAAATCTCGAATGAGAAGATTTCGCTTTGGTGTAAATAGGCTATTAGCTAAAGGGCTATGCTCTTTAATACACACTAACTGCACTCAGCACTAGCAATGACACACAAGAGCATAGCAACAACACTTTCGTATGCTTTGCTGGTAAACATTGACGACAGCGATTATCAGCGTTGCCACTCAAATATTTTCAATCCGACCTATCAAAATCCTTCCAAAAAGACAAATTTTTTAATATTGAAGAACATACATTTATCAGGCATGTTCTGAGAAACGCAAATCGCTTAAATTTAGCGTTTTCGATTTTAAAACACTAAATAGGTGTTCTGAGAAACGTATAACGGAAGAAGTTTGGTTTTGCGGTTTGAAATCGCCAAATAGGTGTTCTGGAAAACGCAGATCGCTTAAAACTGGCAACTTCAGCTCGCATGTGTATATTGAAGTGAACTGATTGAATTTGCTAAAACTAAACTTGCAAAAGGCAATAAAATTAATCACAATTAAAATTTGATATGTTTTATTTTCATTTCAATAAAAAATTGAACGAATTTTACACGTTTTCAATTATTCAAAAATTAATTGAATTTTTTTTTTGTTGTAAATTTTTTTTTTTCGTTTTATAGGTATAACTACCACATACATATATTCATACGTATGTAAAACACATGTTGTATTTTTCGGAAAAAACTCCGAAACGCCAGTAAAACCCGCGTTTCTTAGAACAAAGAATCAATAAAGCATTCTTCAGAACGCTTTGCGGTTGCAGAACGTGCATTTCTCGGAACATGGCTGTATGTATTTTTCATATAAAGAATAATTTTTATTCGATAAAGTTTTTAAATTAAAGATTGAATAACAATAATGTAACGAAAACAAGGGATGCCAGATCATACAAAAAATTCATTTAATAATGCTTCTTTAGATGGAGTAATTTTTTTTTGCAATATATTAATGTCTTCACAATCAAAGTCAAATCTAGATTTCATTTCATTTAAGATTTCATTTCATTTAAGATTTCAATATAAAATTTTCATATTTGTTGTTTAACTTGTGAAATTTCGTTCGATTTCTTATTTTTTCTAATGTATATTTCAGCTTTTGTAACAATAAAAATATTTGAAACATCAGTACTTTTATTATGGAAATCGCTTTCAGTATGATATATATGGACCTAAGTATATTTCAAATCTTTTTTAATGAAGTTACTCAAGATAAGTTAAATACTTAGAATGTGATATTGAGTTAGAGGTATACAAGTTTTTTCCATATTTTAATGTTTAAAATAATATCAAAATATGAAATCCTTGAAAAAGTCGACAAAAAAAATCGATGAAACATCAAGTGCAACAATATCTAAAACGTTGCATTAATTATAAAAGATATCAGGCCTTACAAGGTAAACCAGAAATGGAACAAAACACGTAACATAAGAAATTGGCGCATTTATACGAGGACGGTAAGGAAACTTCTTAGCCTATCAGTGAAAAAGAATAGTTAGTTTTTCAAAAATATTTTTATTTTTCAATATAATCTCCTGAAACTTCAATACACTTAGTCCAATGCTTTTCTTGCAATTCTATCCCTTGATTAAAAAAGTTTTCTTCAAGGTCTTCAGTGTTTTATAACTGTAACTGCATCTTAATTTGAAGTAAAACGATTGCCAGCAAGGAATTTTTTTTTGGGTTTGGGAACAGGTAAAAGACACTGGCAGTTGTGAAAAAGATTTACATCAGCACCTGTCTTGCGGCCTTATCTTATGATGGACCAGTTTCACGGAGTGAATTATTCATGATTCACCAGCGCCCCCGTGTGGCTTACGAAGCTCACACAGGTAGCAATTCTTGCCATATGATTGCGGTCATATGAGCAACTTCTTGTTGAGGAGTTCGGGCCTTCTAATCCCTCCTGTATGCAATTTCCCAGCAATCAATGGAGGACAAGGCTTAATGAGTTCGTAGGCCGAAGCCCACTAAGAGCATCATCCCTTAAACCAACTCACCCGTCAACCATCACTACTGGTTCCTTACAGTACAGGTATCTGTGGTATAGGCAACAGATCCTCGGGAGATTGTCAATTATCAAGGATACTAAAATTCCTGCGTTTTAGGTTTCAACTACAGCCAGAACGTTTCAGTCAAGGTAGGCACCTCAACGATGATCAGCCTGGGTCGAACCGCAAGCATAACTACCCGGGGGCCATGCTGATGCATGTTCTCCCAATTTATACCCTTAGTAAGGGTTTCGGAAGCCAACATAAGTCATGTGGCTTCCTAGAGTTTTGTTTGCCGCACCAAACGAGGGACCCCTTCCCCTCTTTTCCATGAAAAACAGAGCGCTCAAGTTAGGAATATGCCAAGGCAAATCCTGTTCCCCGGGGGGGAAAAAGTCACTGACAGCTAAATCAGGAGATTAAGGTGGATGGTCAAGCAACTCGTACTTTAATTCGTTGATTTTGATTGATATTGTGCGCTGGTGCGTTGTCTTGATGAAAAATAATTTTTTTGTGTGGTAAGCCAGGATGTTTTTCTCGAATTTGTACATTTGTATCCAATTTTTTACTGTTGCATATGAAAGATCACTTTCACCTAACACATCATTATCAATTTTTTATGCAAATGTTTAATGACACCACGTATTTCTAATTTTTCCATTGTAAAAAAAATCTCTTATGCGTCTTTTATGAAAACCTGTTTCTATATGAAGGAGCTACCAGATCAAAACAAAATTTAACGTGTGTTCATAACAGAGGTGGAAGTTTCCAAAACACTTAACTTTTTTCTGTTTATACCGCGCATTTTATGCTAGGCTAAGAAGTTTCCGCCACCTTACACATTTTTACAAACAAATATTTAACATTTGCTTTTCATGCTTCGAAGTAAATAGAGATGCCAACAGCATAAAATTTTTGAGGTGACCAATATTCGGAGTTTCCTAAAATTCAGAGTTGAATTTTTTCAAAAAGACCAATGTGGTCGGAAAATGGCAACGCTAGTGTAAATATGTGTTGCTTTTTACAACAAAAAATATTAAATAAAAGTAGTTTTTCCTTAAATATATTTTTCCTAATATATATTGGTGTTTGTTCTTCCACAAAAAGCTTTTGGGCACACCTGGCATAAGGTGAAAGAAGTGTGTTTGTATATGTATCTGTTAAATTTTGAATAAATGATAGATCGATTCCTTTTAAATTTTTTTTGGGTGGGATTTAGGTTGCAAAGATTTCAGATAAATTCAATATTCTGTTTTGGTCATTTTTATTTGGCTTTTATTGTTTTTCCTGAATATGCAAGTCATCAACATATCGAACCTCCACACTAACTCATCAGTCAAAGAAATTGATTATTAAAGTGTTTCTAATATTACAAAAACACGTTCTGTGAATTACCAGACATGTACAAAACTTTTTAAATATTTTGAAGGATGAAATTTTAAGTTTAATAGTTTACTTTCAGTTGATAACGTCAATGAGGAAGCATTGAGCAAGTCTACACCTCCAAGGAAGAGGAGAGAGACAAAGGGAAACTCGGTTGCGATATAAAGGGTGTAGCATTAGAAATGATCAATAAAAGACATGTTAGCAAAGCGAGATTTCATTAAAAAGTGAAGCAATTACAAAAAGTTTGTACATATACATATTTAAGAAAAGGCGGCATGTTTACACAGTTGCATATTAGAGTAATTCAGTAAAATTCAAAGTATACATTTAACGATGCTATAACATAAACCTATATGCCAACAAGACAAATGGCCACATGTGAACAAAACTGTTTATTTATTACGAAAGTTGATGCAAAAGTAGTTTATTTTTTGAAAATTTCATCACTTGAATGCGATCCTTGTTTACTCTGGCACTGATGCGAGCTAGACCAGAAATTTTCCTCGACCGCTCTATAAATATCGGTTCAAAAATTTCTTCACGTAGATTTGCCTTTAGTTCGGTAATGGACGTTGGATCGTTGGGTACTGAAAACTTTGCTTTTTAGAGGAAATGCTTGGACCATAGGTTAGGTTAGGTTTAACAGGCTGCCAGCTATTATAAAGCCAGCCCACTTGGGTCCAGTCAGGCCCCGTTGTGTTGCCTGGATCTGATATGTATCACAGTAGATCTACATATCACTGGCTTAGAACCAACCCGAGGATCGGATAAAGGAGTCCAATCCACTTACATCGCATTCCGATACCTCCGTCAAATCATGCAGCATCGGTCTGCCTAGGTACAATGCCCTTATATAAGAAAGAGCTGGACACTGACAGAGGAAGTGCTCAACGCTCTCTTCTCAAGAAGAGAGCGTTGAGCACTTCCTCTGCTTGGACCATAAGTCTGTTAACATTTGAACATCATCAGTGCGGGGCAATATAATGGGAGCAGGGAGGCTACGATACTGGAAACCGGCTTTTCGGTATGCCATAGTATCCTTCCTTTAGCGGAGCACAAAGTGTATTTTGTGTACGCGAATACTATCGCAACAAGGATTCTGCGACCGAAGCTAAACACAATTATGCTTTTGATAAATTTTTCTCCAACGATTCAAACCATGAAACAATGGGTCCAAAACTTCGAGATGACTGGATCAATACTATCAAAGCAACTAAGAGTCTGCACACAATGTAACGACAATATATTGGGGGGCGATTTTCAATACGAATTTGAAGTAAAAAATCGCAGTGCGGAGCGGCATAAAGCTAAAATTTATTTTATGTTCCTTGTTGACTTTCTTATTCTCTCAATTTTTTACTCCCTTTCTCTCTTCGATGTTGCCATATCTTTTAAATAATTGACGATTTTCACAACATTATTGTAAATAAAAAACATGATTTTGGAGATTATTATTTTTTTCACGAAATATAAAACTTTAAAAAATATATCAACGGAAGAAGAAAAAATTAAAAAAGAAGTCGGAATTTGCAATAACTTCCAGTATAAAGAAGATTTATGGTTCAAATTAACAAAGATTTTGACATACCAGTGAAAAGTGAATTTTTTTCAGTTACCTTATTTTTCGTCAGACTTTATTTAATTTTAGCTGAAGAAGCAAAAAGAACAAACAATTTCGAACTTTAGGGGATACGTATAAAAAGTGGAAGCAAACGAACAATTGGTGCATTAACGCGTCTTACCCAACATATCCTGTTAGCATGTACCGTAGTTTATAATTCCACATACAAATCGAACGTGGCTTCTACTAAACTAATAATTTTTAACAGCTATAATTTTTTTATTTACTACCATTACAAAATATCTTTTATAAACAGTAAGTATTTTAAAAATTTTTATAAAAATGTACTCGTATGAATAAATAAATTAATAAAAATGTAAACTAACAATGACAAGTATTGCCGTCGCCGTCTTTCGTCGCATTATGTTTATTTTTCTCTCCCGCAACGGGAAATCGTACCGCACCGCACCGCAAACATTGTGTTCAGACTCTAATTCGTGTTCTTCAAAGACATTTTTCAATGTATGACACCTTTACTAGCAAACTTGCTTTACGGTAAGGGAATGTTGAGTGTATGGTCACTTCCATTAAACTGCCTTTTTTGGCGCATTATTATGGGCCTACATTATACAATGTACGAGGGCTGATGAAAAAGTAACCGTTATTTTACATTTTTTCAAAAAATATTTATTTGTTCATTAATAAATATCTTGTCCCCTTTAAAGTAGCCCCCCTCATATACAATACACTTATACCAGCATTTTTTCCAATCCTCAAAACAGTTCCGAATCTCGCTTTTTGGTTTTGCCAACAGCTCCTGGTTCGATTTTTCATTTATCTCCTCAATCGTAGCAAAACGCTTTCCTTTCATGGGTGTCTTCAATTTTTGTGAGAAGAAAAAGTCAGCGGGGGACAAGTCCGGTGAATACGGCATGATAACAGCTTTGTTTTTTTGGCCAAAAACTCACGCGCAAGCATTGATATGTGAGATGGTGTGTTAACATGGTGCAAAATCTCTGATCGTTTTTTCCATAAGTCTGTGCGTATCTGACGAATTGCTTCGCACATATGACGCATGGCTGCAAAGTTGTATTCATTATTGACCCTGCGATCTTGTGGCTAGAATTTATGAAGAAAATAGTGAGCGAAACCTTCAAATTTGACTGAACTTGACGTGCTTTTTTCGGTCTTGGCTCTTCTGGACGCTTCCATTGGGATGATTGGGCGTTGGTTTCAATGTCATAGCCATAGACTCATAATTCGTCACCAGCTATGATGTTTTTCAGAAAATCTGGATAGTCGTTGATGATGTTTAACAGCTCTTGAGCAATGTCCATGCGACGTTGGTTTTGCTTACTAATAAATCGAAGAGCACACCAAAATACGACTAATCTTTTTATCCGTCCAAAACAAACTGACAATCCGAAATGGCTGATATTACCAACATACATATATAACAGACATATGTACCAACATAACAGAAAAAAATGCGAAAATCGAACATAGGTAACTCACGAAATTTGAAAATAATGATTATTTTTTGATCAGACCATGTATGCTTAGTTTTTGCTGGGATGCAAGTTCACATAGTATTCACTCTATTCTTTGCTTGAAATAGCAACTTTTTTTGTTTTTTTTTTATATTTTCCAGCACACCAATCTTACGATTTCAAAATGTAGTCACATATATTTTGTGAAATGTGAGTTCCAAAACAAGACTGAGATTTGTTGACTATGATTTGTTCATAAATGTAGTCTTCCAACAGTCAAAGCACGTTTTCTATCGCGAGCACTTAAAGGTTAGGCTTTAGTTTTTATAATTAGCACAGAATAAAATTTGTTATTTCTAGAAATCCATAACAGACATTTCTGAAATAAATTTGTCTTATTAAAACCAATTTATTAGTTTTATTATTATTAATTTATCAGACATTGGTCGAACACTAAATCATAATAATATTTCACTAGCAGACAGCCCATAAATATTTGTTTCATTTAAACACTTCATTAATCAATTAAAATTAATTGTGATTTAATAAATAAACTCATATGCAGAAAACAAAAAAAAAAAAAACAATTGATTTACACCCCAAATTCTTAATAAAATTCTCAACAATTTAAAAGTTCTAAAAGCGATTCTGGCCGCAATGTAATTGCAAAATATTTACGTTTTTGTTTGTGTACAGAAAGAAAAGTTCTGTCGAGCGCCCAGCACTTGTGAATTCCATTTAAAAACGAAATAAAATCCAAACGTTGAGCAGATTTGTGTGAATATCTGTAATTGTCTTATCAGTCAGGCAGTTCAGTGTTTAAATAATAAATACGAGTACGAGTAGATACTGATTAACCCTTAAACTGGACTTAAAATATAAAATGCTTAGGCTATTAGTTTTATTAATTTTACTCAATATTTATTCATTTTTATTATATTTAATACACTCATGATACATAATATGGCTTTTAGATTAAGATTTGCAAATAAATTTTTGACACTCAATATATTTATTAACGTTTTTCGTGCTGTTGAAGCGAGTAGAAATATACGATGTATAACAGCTTTACCGACAATTTTGGATTTTTAATTTGATCGAAATTTGAAAAACAAATAGAAACACGTGTTGTTTTGACATATGAATCAAAACCAGTGTTGTCAACTTTGAAATTTTAAAAAGCACCAAAATCGAGATAAAAGCGCGTTATTTCAACAAAAACCCACCGAATTTTTTATTTCTCTTTTCATTTTAATAACCAATTTTGTATTATAAAAAGTATAATATTTTTATATTAAAACATCATAATTAAACAGACTTTCAAGTAAATATTATGCAATCAAACTGGCCATTCCAGCAAATTCGTTCAATAGCTAGAACTCGCATTTGTCAAACTTGACTTCTAGCACGTTTCTGTTACTTTTATTAAGATAATGGCATCTTTTCAAGAATGTTAACAATGTTTTTCACATTTATTATTCAGCAGTATTATGTTATTATATTTGCTGTCGACTGGAATCAGCTGTTACTTTTACTGCCAATTATTAGGTATACAAAACTACAGCTGCTTACGCACACAATCGTACTGAAATATATCAAAGACATTTACAATTATCAGATGATTAAAAGTTACATCAAACTCTATTAATAGCAATTATATCAAATACAGTGTAAATTTCATTTGAATTTTCGTAAGCGAACAGTGAAAATCAGTTGGCTAGAGTCACTGTCTTTAAAAGAGTTTATTGAAATTTACGAAAATTTGCCATAATTATAACAAATAAAATATGATGTTTACCGTAATCAATATTTGATGCAAATGTTTGGAACATTTATTTAATTTAATTAATAATTTGGTAATTTATCAATTACAGAAGCAGTAACGAATTTACGCGCCATCATAAATACGAACTTCACTATTTGTCTCTGCATTTATTGTAATCTTTGACAAACTTAGCATGATCATTTGAAAGCAAAACACTCTGTTAAAGCAACAAATTTTATAAACAGAAATGTTCCTTCTTTTTTCGAGAATTTTTGTACAATAGCAAGATCGTCTTACGTCTTTCACATTGTTACTCCGTGTTCACATATAATTTTGTAGAACATAATCAGAAGATTGTGCTCTACAAAATGATATGTACAAATTTTGGACACTTCTTACATTAAAACAAAAAATTGTGTTGAATAGGATTTGGTGCCACCGAAATTTAAAAAATTTATCAGTCACGATGTCGCAGTGACCGAGTGAGCATCATACATTCGCTGCGAAGACATTTTTGTTGGAGCGTTTTCGCGCTGTAAATCCTATTTTTTGCAGCGTTGAGGCTCATTTTCATTTAAAGGGGCGCGCCAACAAAACAAAACTGCCCTTACCGCTCTCCAAGAACCCGCAACCCTCGACTGAAATAGTAAAAACCATTATATTGCTTCAGGGGCAGTGAAATCCGTGTGTGTGTGTGCATGAAAATCCATTACATTCATTTAAGGCTACTATTTGGCGCCGTATTCATGCGGGAAGGGTTATTAGACCAACAAGATTGTTCGATTTAACCATCCCAAACATCTTTCTTTGTGACTACTTCAAGCAACAGGCTTAAACCGACAAACGCCGGATAGTTGCAGCCCTTAAGGAGAATATTAGTCAAGAATGGGTACAGTTGTGAGAAAGATTTACATCAGCACCTGCCTTGCGGGCTTATCTGATGATTGACCAGCACCACGTAGTGAATTATTTACGATTCACCAGCGTGTAGCTGACTAGGCTCACACAGGTAGCAATCTATGCCATATGTTTGTAACCATATGAACAAGTTCTTGTTGATGAGTTCGGGCCTTCTAATCCCTCCTGTATGCAACTTCCCAGCAATCAATGGAAGACAAGGCTTAATGAGTTGGTAGGCCGAAGCCCACTAGTAGCGTCAGCCCTTAAACCAACTCACCCGTCAACCATCACCACTGGTTCCTCGCAGTACATGTATCTGTTGTAAAGGCAACAGACCCTCGGGAGTTTGTTAGTCGCCGAAAAAAGCCACGCCAAGCAATTATCAAGGATACTAATACCCTCTTCCTGCGTTTTTGGTTTCAACCATCGCTAAAACGTTTCAGCCAAGCATAAGTCATGCGGCTTCCTAGAGTTTTACTTGCTACAACAAACGAGTAACCCCTTCCCCTCTATACCCGAAAATCAGAGTGCCCAAGTTAGGAATACGCCAAGGCAAAACCTGTTCCCCGGGGGGTCAAGAATGGGTACAGTCATCATCAGAAATATTTTAGGAGGTAACAGAAAATGCAATAAAATGGGCATGAATGTACATCAACACTGGCGGCAGCCATTTGGCTGATATATTTTCCAATTTAGGTCCAACTAAAGATTTCCAATACTCAAAGCAATGCTTTTATTAATTTAATAAAAAAATTATTCAAAATTGGAATTGACCGATTAGCTTTGAGTCATCTTGTATACGTATTTTTTTTTTTTTTTTTTTTTTTTTTTTGTAGGAGAATTTTGAAAACTAAACTTTAAAACGAAAACATTTATGCAACCTTCCTTTCATTAGTTGCATAGTATTAATAAATATAATACTACGACCAAGGCGAATTCATAACAGGTGACATCTGTTTCAGATGTCAATGACATAATTAAAACAAAATTGAAAGAAAAAAAATTTTAAACAATTTTTAAATTATATATTCTATCTTGAGCGCCAGATATCATCCAAAATCCTCGGCAATCTGGCTGGCCATTTTCACCTTTTCAAGCTCTATGACCTGAGACTTTAAGTTTCACGAGAATATTAAAAGTTTCACAATATAATTAAGTTTTTCTTTTATTGTAAATTTTTTTCAAAACAATTTTTTAAATTATGTGTTGCATCTTGAGCGCCAGCTGTCACTCAGAATCCTCCCTAATCTTCCTCGCCATTTTCAGCTTTTCAAGCTCTATGATCCGAGACTTTAATTTTCACGAAATAGTTAAACGTTTCACGAAATAATTAAAAGTTTATCTTTTCTTGTAAATGTTTTTAATTATATATTTTTTTTAATTCCTTTTTGTGTTTATATTTTTCCCTTGACATTTGAAAAAGATTTATTTTTTGTAATGGTGTATTTATTGCTCTTGCATTTACCTGGCATGAATTCGCCTTGACTACGACCTCTTTCTGAATAAGACTTTTTTTTTATTGTTTGGTGTGTTTTATTCACGCTTGAAGTAATTCGACCATTCCCTTTTTCGAAAATTCTCAGAACACAAGGCTCCGTTTTGAATAGCTGTGCTCAATTCGTATTTCATTCTATGCTCTTAATAAAACTTTCTGTCAATTATTACGTTTTTTTATTTATACTTAAATAGATTCCGCTAAAAAAAATTATTGTACTAAAGTTTCAAAGAAGTCCGCTGAATATTTATAAAATAAATGAGAAACACAAACGGTGTGGGCAATTTTGACCCATTAATACAGGATAAGGGTTAAAGTACGGGTGTAAACCCACATCTGAATGTGCAATTTAAAAGAAAATTAAGAGTAGTCATCTTCATTTGATTTCGTTTTCTTCGTTTTAGTTTCATGCTTGTTCCTGACAAAGTTCAAGTACGCCTGACAGACACACTGATTGCATTCATACTCGTATCAAAATAATCAATAATTTTATTGTATTTATTATATATTTTATTAAGACTTTAGGAAATTCTTGTTGTGGAGTCTTGAATTGTTTGATTTATTTTCAAATTCCTTTTCGTTGTAATATTTTAAACGTGCAGTGAAATTGTGCCATAAAAAGTGATTCATTATGAGGAAATTCTTTGAAATTTTAAATCACTACTTTTGATAACTTTATTGCCTGCATTTTCACTTAAGTTTATTATATTTCTGATAGCAATTATTCAGGTTTAAGCTCCATTCCAGTACTTGCACTAACCAGCTTCAAATTTTTCAAAGTAAAATTGCAGTCAAATATGAAGTATTCGTTAAACAAGAAGAAAAAAGAAGTGTCATTATGCCCATAAAGTCCGGTCTTATCAAAACAATAAAACGTTGATTACTCAATCATTAATACGCCAGATATAACAATTTTAAATTTTTATACATAATTGAATGAAATAATGTCTGCTTGACTTTAAAATTGCATTTGGTAACAATAAAAATCATCAATAAAACTAATTTTTAACGCAGTCATACCACTTGCGCAGTACCAACAACCACTCGATAATGTCAACATTATTTTTAAGGTTTATTTTGTTTGTAATTAATGATTAAAGTTGCTTTTTAATTTTTATTTAGCTGTGAAAGTTAACTCTGATGGAAATATCTATTAAAAACTTATTCCACGTTGTCATGAATTTGATCGTCGCTTGGTAAAGTGATAATTACTAAAATCATTCGGAATGCTAAAAAAAAATCGCGGCAAACAAGTTGGAAATAATACAAAAAAACGAAAGATTTTTGGTAAAAACATTAAAAACCCAAAAATTGCAAAATTTCCCTTTTGGAGAAATTTTAAAATTTGTCTTTAACTGGATTCACTCATTGTTTCGTAACAAGCTGTTTGTTCTGAAACAAGCACAGCTTTCACACACAGAGAGTGAAAAACATTTACATCAGCAACTGTCTTTACGGCCTTATCTAGCGATGGACAAATGCCACGGAGTAAATTATTCACGATTCTCCAGCGCCCCCCTGTGGCTTACCAGGCACACACAGGTCGCGATTCGTACCATATGTTTGTAGCAACGTTTTGCTCAGAAGCTCGGGCCTTATAATTCCTCCTGCATACAATTTCCCAGCATTCAATGGAAGACAAGGCTTAATGAGTTAGGAGACCGAAGCCCTCTTAGAACATCAGCCCTTAAACCAACTCACCCGTCTAACCATCACCACTGGTTCCTTACAGAACATGTATCTAATGCAAGGCAACAGCACCTCGGAGGGTTCTTAGCCCCCTAAAAAAGCCATGCATCACACAATTAGCAGCGATATTAACTCTCCCAAACCGCGCATTTAGGTTTAAATCACAGCCGGAACGCTCCAGCCTTAACCATAATCTGCCCGGGTTGAACTGCAAGCAGAACCCCCCGGAGGCCACGCTGATTCCCGTTCCGCCAAATTATACACTTGGTAAGGGTTTTGGAAGCCAAGACAGCATAAGCCATGCGGCTTCCTAGAGCTTTATTTGCTACAACAAACGAACGACTCCTTCCCCTCTTAACCCGAAATATACAGTGCCCTGGTTTGAAATACAGGGCTATCGAAAGTAGCTCTGTAATCTTATATTATATTTTTGGTTATTTTTTTATAAAAAAATAAATCTGCCTAAGCCTTCTTTAATAGCGTTTAATAACGCCACTGGGATAGAAACTATTATTTCTGATTCTTACACTCATAGAAAAAAGCGTCTTCATATTGATGACGGCGGGACATCAGAATTGTGATATCAACATTATGTAAATAGTCATCAGTAATGTAAAAACAGACATCAATCTCAATGACAAAAGTCATTAGAGAATTTTGTCATACATTGAGTATCATCAATGCTACAACTGTGGTGACATCAATTCAATGATACATTTGATTAATAATTATAATGCATCTAATTTGTCCAAATTGATTTTAAAAAAGGGTAAATAGTATAATAATATTTTCAATTTATTGTTGAACAAAAATTTTGTTGTTAAAATCATTATTTTTAAACTTACATGAATTTTTAAGATTGTATCATACTGATGCAAATTTGTAATCACAGCAAGTATTGTTTAAGCAAAGGCAAATAAGTATAACTATAAAGCGAATATATAAATGAATGATAGTATATAATTTTGATGACACTTTGTCATCATATGCGGCGTGAGTTAAATAACGTATACAATGCGAGCGTAGAGAGTAAAATGCTAATGCCACACACCAGACATTATATTGATGACAGTTAGTCATCAAAAATATTAGAACATTTTTAATTCTCATTGGCTTCTTAAAAGTGGTGAAACATAAAATTATATGTTTGAACAAATTATTGAATTAAATTACATATAACTTGAGTTTAAATTTAGTTGGAGATAGCGTGCCATAGTACTGATGACATTTTGTCATAAAATTTACTTCACTTAGTCATTTTTCAGATGTTAATGAACAATCGCATCAATAAGATTTTTACATCATATTGAAACCAAATTATAGTTGGTCTGATGTTAATGTAATATTCTATTGATAATATATTTCATTATATTGCCTTCATTTAGTCATTTCTTCGATATTAGAGTGCCACTGTATTGATCACATGCTCACATCAAACGTATTCCAATAAAGCATCACCATGATATCAGTTTGACATGTCATTGATGAAATAATTGTCAAAATTACTGCTAATGACAATCGGAACAACTGATGTAATGGTTGACATCACAGCGATGAAAAGTGTCATGGGGTCAAAAATGATAACATTTGGCATTGCATTGATGTTAAAATACATCACAGTTATGACGGGTTTTCTATGAGTGTAGGCATATGAATGCCTTGATTGATGTACGACAGCGGTTCGGAAACTTCTTAGCCTAGCACAAAAAGGGCAGTATAAACAGACAAAAGTTAAGTGTTTTGGAAACTTCCATCTCTGCTATGAGCACATGTTAAATATTGTTTCGATCCGGTAACTCTTTCATATAGAAACAAGGGTTCACAAAAGATGCATCCGCGATTTTTTTTACAATGGAAAAATTAGAAATGCGTGGTGTCAGTAAATATTTACATAATTCGTAATGATATGGTGAATGTGTTAGGTCACAGTAGTCCTTAATATGCAACAGTAAAAAATTGGGTTGCTGAATTTAAACGTGGTCGTACAAGCATTGATAGTCGACGTCCAAAAACAGCAACAACAGAAATTGTAGCCAATGTGCATGATATGGTGTTAAATGATCGACGAATAAAAGTGCGTGAAATAGCTAATACTCGCATCATGGGCATCTCAAATGATCGAGTCAATTTAATTTTGCATGAAGAACTACTGATGAAAAATCTTTCTGCAAGATCGGTGCCGCAGTCGACCAAAAACGCATAAGAATGAACATTTCTCAAGCTTGTTTGGATCGTTTTAAGCGAAATAAAATGGATTTTAAGCGTCGTTTCATAACTGTTGATGACACATGGATCCACCGGAGACAAAAGAACAATCCAAACAATGGACTGAAGCTGCAGGAAGTGCCCCAAAGAAGGCAAAAACAATTCAATCGGCTGGTAGGGTTATGGCAACAGTTTTAGGGACTTCAAAGGTATTTCATTGATTGACTATCTGGAAAAGGGTAAAACAATAAATTCAGAGTACTATTGCAAACTTTTGGATCAATTATAAGTACAAATTCGAGAAAAACGTGTTGGCTTACAACACAAAAAAATAATTTTTCATCAAGACAACGCACCAGCGCACAAGAGTGTTTTATCAATGGCTAAAATCAACGAATTAAAGCTCGAGTTGCTTGACCACCCATCTTATTCTCCTGATTTAGCTCCCAGTGATTTTTACTTGTTCCCAAATCTAAAACAAATTCCTTGCTGGCAAGCGTTTTACCTCAAATTAAGATGCAATTACAGTTGTAAACCACTATTTTGAACACCTTGAGGAAAACTATTTTAATCAAGGGATAGAATTGCTAGTAAAGCGTTGAACTAAAGGTATTGAAGTTTCAGGAGATTATATTGAAAAATAAAAATATTTTTGAAAAACTAACTATTCTCTTTTATTGATAGGCTAAGAAGTTTCCAAACCGCCTGTGTATAAGAGCCGAGTAGTTTTTTCTTTTTTTCTAAAAATTAGAATTGATTTTTATTTTTTAAATTGATCTACTTATAAATAAAAACAACGAGATTCTTAAAATTACTCTACAATCTGTTTTTTGTGTTTTTTCAAGAGTGAAGCGTAAGGTGAAAATCTGTTCGGTGGTGAGTTTTCCAGGGTTAAAGCTGCATTGATAAGGTGCACTTCTTCGACAATATTTTACAGGCAATGGGTGGGAGACTCTGTAATTAGGACATGGTTAGTGCCTTGTCTCCTTTCTTGTACAAGGGACACAACAGGCTGAGGTTCCCATTGTCAGGTATGCATTCTTCCAAATGGAGTTTACAGATAAGTGATGTATACTCCTTATCAGCGTGTCATCTCCACTCTTAAACTGTTCGTCTGGTAATCCACCGGCTCCTGATACCTTATTACTCTTCAACCGGGTTATTGTTGCTTTGACGGCTTTGGGGTGGTATACCGTCATCTGGGAAGGGTCTGGAGTATTTTCGTCTCTATAATTGGATACCAAAAGGAGGGAGAAATGGTATTTACATACGTTAAGCACATCCTCTGCATCCTTCAGCGCATCCTCATATAGTTTATTCAGTATAAAAGGATGTCGAAGGCGCTTTATGTCAATTGGATCCTACAGGATCTCATAGTGGAGTAGGAAAACACAAATACAAACATACTAGTACAGTTATTGCTGTTTACGAGAACAACATTGGAATGTGGATAATGATAGGTGCCTCGATGACTGATTTGGCTAAGAGCTCGACCAACAGCCCCGAGGTCGCAGGTTCGATTCCTAACAAAGGTACGCAGAGCCTTTGGCAGATAAGCAAAAATCATCGCAGTTTTTGTGTTTGTTTATAAAATATTAGTATTATATGTAAAACTGGCTACCATTAGAGCTCTAAACAGATGACTGAATTCTGAAATAATATTCGCATAAAAATGAATTTTTGTCCAGCGCTGGCAGGACTTTATTCACAATTTTTTTTTTTAATATTAAGACTTGAATACTTATTGTCATTACATTTCTTATGTAGATTCAATAAATAAAATAATAATGTTAAAAAAAAAAAACGTAAAACATCTCGCTGTCCTCAGATATTCTTTCTGTAAGTCTCCCCTATCATTTATTTAACGTAGGGAATTAGATTTATTTCTTTTTATATATTTTTGCTCTTTCAAAAGAGGAAAGCATTTAAAATCTAAAGATTGTAATATCGCCAAAGTCTTTAAGCCAGCTACTTAACTTGGCTCTGACATTTGTAATATCCTGCTATCATATCCCGTATATCAATCACTCAGAAAATATAATAATTTCTTTCGACCACCCCGATTGTTACATGCGTGTAAAATTCAATTTGAATTTTGAAATGGGAAAATTAATAAAATTACTTCTTTGCTTGCAGTAATTATTAACATGATCCAACATAAAAAGCAAAAGATAAAAATATAAGCACTAAATATAATTTTTGTCTATTGTGCAATTTATTGACCTCGACTCTGATTGTTAAACACTTGCTATGAAGATATCACACAACGGAGGAGATAAAATAGACACAGACCGTATCGAACAACAGGGAACAGGGTGTTGAAAGAGAGAAATGTAAAGAGGGAGACAATTATTTTATTTCCGGCAAGCCGTATAAACATTTATGCGAACACGTACCACAACCATGGGGATCTTCAACACTTTATAATCTGTTCTTTTAATCTTGGCATTATCCAAATATGCATGTCCGTCCGTCCGTCCGTCTGTGTGTCTCTCTCTGCATCTATTTATGTTTTGTGCATGTATTTAAACCATAAATCGAACCAAAAGCAAAAAAAAAAAAAAAACTTGTGAACTTATAAATGCATTGTAAAGATACAAAGGCTTGCAAGCATATACGTACAGTGGCAAACAAAAGTTGGATGAAATTACAAGAAAATAATGTTATTTCGGCTTTATTTGATTTTGGTGATTTTATAAGAACTATTGGAAATTTAAAAAAAAACATAAAATTCAGAAAAATGCATGAAATATTTATTTGAATCGATAGTTGGGTCGATATAATTTAATGTTTGAAGATTATTTCATACAACTGTTGGCCGCGGCTGCGCCTCAAATGGTCCATCCGCTTAGTCCAATTTTGGCATACTCTTTCCAACATTTCGGCCGGTATCTCACGAATAAAGCTGGCAATGTTGGCTTCCAGTGCGTCAATCGATGCGGGCTTGTCGCTATAGACATTAGCCTTAACATAGCCCCACAAAAAATAGTCTAGAGGTGTTAAATCGCACGATCTGGGCGGCCCAAGCGGGAAATAAACTGTTCACTGAACTCGCCTCTCAATTAGTCCATTGTTTCGCGTGCTGTGTGGCATGTGGCACCGTCTTGTTGAAACCAAGTGTCATGCAAGTCAAGCTCTTCCATTTTGGGCAAAAAAAAGTTTGTTATCATCACACGGTAGCGCTCACCATTCACAGTAACGTTGTGATTCGCATCATCTTTGAAGAAATACGGCCCAATTATGCCGCCAGCCCATAATCCGCACCAAACGGTTGTTTTTTGTGGATGCATTGATAGCTCTTGCAATGCTTCTGGCTGCTCTTCACTCCAAATACGGCAGTTTTGCTTGTTCACGTATCCATTCAACCAGAAATGAGCCTCGTCGCTGAACACAATTCTTCGATAAAAAAGTGGATCTTCATCTAACTTTTCAAGAGCCCATTCACCAAAAATTTGGCGTTTGGCTTCAATTCTTGCACCAGCTGTATCTTATAAGGCTTCACACCCAAATCCTTCCGCAAAATTTTCCACGTAGTGGAGTAACAGAGGCCCAATTGCTGCGAACGGCGCCGAATCGATAATTCACGGTCATCACCAACACTGGCCGATACGGCTGCGATATTTTCTTCAGTTCGCACTCTACGTAAGCGTGTTGGTGGTTTAATGTCCAACAATGTAAATTTGGTGCGAAATTTTTTTACAATAGCCCGAATAGAAGCCTCAGTAGGTCGATTAAACAGACCATAAAATGGAAGAAGCGCGCGATGAACTTTCTTAACAGAGCACGCATTTTGGTAATAAAATTCAATAATTTGCAAGCGTTGTTCGTTTGTAAGACGATTCATGATTAAATTATAGACCAAACTGAAGATGTTTGACAGTGACACAAGATACAAAACGTCCGTGAGCTGTCAAAACTAGTGTTGCCAAAAAGATAATAGCAAAAAAATCACTCGTTATTAGCTATCTTGTTGTAATTCTTATAATTACTGGTGCGTTTTCAAAGATTTATAACTTTGAGTTGGCAAAACCGATTTATTTAAGAGCTGATAGTTGCTTTTTCTAAGCTTTACAAACTTTGAGTTGATAACACTGCCTTATTTAACTGCTGATTGCTGCTTTTTGTTTAGTTTGGCTTAAAATTTTACTATGAATAACACCAGAGCAACGCTTGTAAATTGTTGAATTTTTTTTTTCAATATAACGGTTTTTTTCAAGTTCCACTCAAAATTTAGTTCTCCGATGAAGCTTGGTTTGCTTGATAATGTGCAAACTTTTGTATTTGATACGCTTTATGGGCAGCGGGGTCTTGTCTTGAAAAACGATGGTGGTCCCAATGTTACTGTCAATGGTGAACGGTAGAGACACATGATCAGAAATTTTTTCGTACCTCAAAAACATTACATTTTTTTTAATGGTTTCATTGTTTGGCTACATATATGGTGTCATTTAATTCTATGGGATTAATTGCTATTTGAACTATATAGTCTCATGTCTACGTCGATGATCTAGGAACAATTATACAGATATGTGTAATATAATTGATTTGCGTTAGCACCTGCCGTGATGGCCTAATCTGACGGTGGGCCAATTCCACCTGGTGAACTACTTCACGACTCACCAGTGCCTTGCAAAGCTCACATAGGTGGCAACTGCTTGTCAAACGTTTGTATCCATATCAACTAACCCCTTCTAGAAGAGCTCGAGCCTTCAAACCCCTACCTATATGCAACTCCCCAGACAGTCTAAGCAACACTAGATTTAGCCTAAGTTCATATAGAACATGAACCCTTAATCAACTTACCCGTCCTTTATCCACTTCTGGTTCTTTATATTGCAGGTATTGGATTCCTCTAATACTACTCTTCCTGCGATTTTAGGTTTAAACCACAACCAGGGTGTTGCAGCCAAGGTAATCATGCCGAGATGGTCTGCAGGCAGAAACTCCCGGGGCCTTTGCTGATCCCCGTTCTGCCAGGTTTAAACTTTGGTTAGGGTTTCAGAAATTCAACACGACATAAGTTTTGTGACTTCGTAGAGTTTTATTTGCTACAATAAACGAGGGACTTCTTCCTATTTATTCCCTAGAAAGCAGTGCCTTGGTATACACCAAGGCAAAACCTGCTCCCTGGAGGAAACAATTCAGGAGATAAGATAATACAGCATATATGCTATATATGGAACCTCTATTATGTCTTCTGTCTCAAAGTCGTTGGATATATGGACGGTGAGGATTTGACCAATATTTTGTGTCAAATATAATTGTCATGGATCCTTATATCATAATTTAGGTGTGTAATAGAAATCTTAATTATAACGATTCGTTTAAAAAGAGGAAAAAGGTGAAAACGTTTAAAAGTTCATAAATCCGGCCTTTCTTCACTTTTTGAGAAACATGTTTGATAGCTAATTTAGTTTTAGTCAGATTTTATATTACTGTGCGGTTTTCAAAACGGAATTATTAAAAAGTTGCCTACAAAAGCAATCGTTTTCCATTACACCTACGGAAAATGATGTCTTTCAAAAAGATCGGTTTCCTTCACACCTTCTAAAAACGGTATTTTTTTAATCAAACGGTTTCCTTCACAACCTCTGATATATTTCGAAAACGATCGTTTTCCATCACATCTCCCGAAAACGAAATTTTTCAAAACGATCTTTTTGTTTAATTTGCAATTAACATCGTACATTCTGCTTGGACCACCCTTTAGATATCGCTGAATTTAACGTTGTTATAAAACTGAAAATAATTTTGACTGCTTTACAGGCTTCATGCAAAGACTAGTAATAAGACCGAATCGAAAAATTTTCAAATACAATTGTACGCTATATAATCGAAAAATTCGCACTACAATCCTGCAATCTCCTGCCTTTAATCTCGAATAAAATTCCGATTTGTGGTGGAAACCGACCGTTTTTAAAAATTTCGTTTTCAGAAGGTGTGAAAAATGATCGTTTTTGAAAATGTTTTATAGACCATTTGTTAATGATTGCTTTGTAAAAGCCATATATAAGGTACAATTTATATTATATACAGTAGACCATGACCTGAAAAACACGTCTACGCCATCACTCTGCCACCCCCCATGCTTGACAGTTTTTTTTACAATATCGGGGTGTAAGCCTTTCACCTGTATTGCGCCTCAGGCGAAATACGCCACCGGAGTTGTGCAAATTTAATTAATATAGTGGTATGTATTTTTAAGCTATGCAATTCACCCATTTAGGCTCGAATTTGCAAAAAAAATATTTTGATTGCTTACGAGAGCAAATTTAATTTGTTCAACTGCGATGGCGTATGTCGTGTGAGGCGCAATACAGGTGAAAGGCTTAAACCCTGATATTGTAAAAACCATTATCAAGCCTTGGGGTGGCGGTGTGATGGTGTGGACGTATTTTTCAGGTCATGGTCTAGGGCCGTTCCACAGAATTTCTACCGAAATGGACAGATTTGTGTGCAGGGATATTTTAGAAAATAAGATGTTGCCATATGCCGAGTGGAATATGCCACTTCGATGGGTGTTTCAACATGATAACGATCCGAAACACTCATCGAAGTTGGTTAAGGACTGGATTCAATCGAAAGTAATTCAAGTGTTTGATTGGCCGGCTCAATCGCCCGATTTGAACCCAATAGAAAATTTATTTTCCATATTGAAGAGGAATGTTGGATCGAAACGATTTTCCTAGAGATTTATTTTCGTGTCTGGAGAATGAATGGATAAGCATAGATCCAAAAATAAGTGATAATTTAATCAAAACTATGCCGCGTCGGTGCACCGCAGTAATAAAAAATAAGGGTTATTATACCAAATATTAAAAGTTTCTTAGGTTTTGCCCAATGATTTTTTGAGTATTTTTAGTTGTTGTACTAAAAGAACCGTTAGGTGAGAGCTAATTAAAAAAATTTTTTTTTTGTAATTGTGTACGACACATTTACTAATAAAACTGCATTAAAGCATTGAATTGAAATATGTTCATTTAAATATAATTTTGACTACAAGCTAAACTCAAGCAGCGTTTCTTAGGTTTTGCCTAATACTGTATATATATATTTTTTTATATTTATATTTATATTTATATTTATATTTATATTTATATTTATATTTATATTTATATTTATATTTATATTTATATTTATATTTATATTTATATTTATATTTATATTTATATTTATATTTATATTTATATTTATATTTATATTAATATTTATATTTATATTTATATTTATATTTATATTTATATTTATATTTATATTTATATTTATATTTATATTTATATTTATATTTATATTTATATTTATATTTATATTTATATTTATATTATAAAGGGTGTTTTTTTAAGCTAGATAGAACTTTAAATTGTAAAAAGTAACACAAAAAATTAAATTTTGATGAAACATTTTTTTTTATTTGTTTCAGTATACTCTGACAAATCATCATGAATAGACTCACGCTTGAACAACGCTATGAAATTATCCAAATTTACTTTGAAAATCAGTCGTCGATTTCCCGTTGTTTTATCGCAAAATTGTGTTCAGCGATGAGGCGCATTTTTGGCTTAACGGGTTTGTTAATAAGCAAAATTGCCGCATATGTAGTGAGACCAATCCACAAGAGACCCTACAGACTCCATTACATCCAGAAAAATGCACTGTTTGGTGCGGTTTTCATGCTGGTGGCATCATCGGACCTTATTTCTTCAAAAATGAGGCCGGAGCTCGCGTTACGGTCAATGGAGATCGTTACCGCACCATGATCAATGATTTTTTGTTTGAAAATATGGATGACATTGATCCGGAGGAGATGTGGTTTCAACAGGATGGCGCTACGTGCCATACGGCGAACGCAACCATCGACTTACTGAAATCAAAATTTGGCGATAAATTGATTTCGAGAAATGGACTTGTCAATTGGCCTCCAAGGTCGTGCGATTTGACACCTCTCGATTATTTCCTGTGGGGCTACGTGAAGTCACTGGTTTATGCTGATAAACCAGCAACAATTGACGCCTTGGAGGCCAGCATTGTTCGTGTTGTTCGTGACATACGGCCAGCAGTGCTCGAAAAAGTGGCCCAAAATTGGACGTCCAGAATGCGCTTCGTCAAGAACAGCCGCGGTGCCCATATGCCCGAAATAATTTTCAAATGTTAATGTCACGTATTGATCTTTCGAATAAAAAAAAATTTTGATTACAATTTAATTTTTTGTGTTATTTTTTACAATTTCAAGTTCTATCGGGCTTAAAAAAACACCCTTTATAAGGTACAATTTAAAATTTAAGAAAAGTGACTATTTACTAGTTTTTAAATCTTTCCAAAACGATTAAAATATGTTGCTGATACTTTTTTCCTTTTTTGATATAAAAATATTCATAAAAATTAAAATAAATTTGAAAAGTGCTTTTAATACAAAAAGTCAACATAAAATTTTCCAAAAATTTATTTCAAATAAATTTTAATTTTTTATGAAAATTGATTTCTACCACAAACCTGACTATTTTTTTTTTTTTCGTGTATTATAAAATATTTAATGTTCACTTTTACCACTTTTGACCACCACTGTTAATAAACATTTAAATATTTGCCTTTAATTGCATGAACAACCATTTCATATGGCTGCTGCCTGCTTCTGGAGGAATTGTTTTTCTCCTTCCTTTTTTTTTATTTCGTTAATTTGTGGCTGTAAGTAGTAGATATATATAATGTGTGTACATGTGTGTGTGTGTGTGTGTTGATAACATGAAATTGTTATGGCAATTTTATTAGGCGCCTGCGCCCGATTTAATTAATAAATGTTTCTTACAAGTATTATTTTACAAAAAACAGAAACCATAACAAAATATATTCAACGTTTACATTTATACGATTTACGAGCATAAATAAAAATTAAAATTTTAATGACTTTAACATTTTGTTTTTCTGTTTTTTTGTTTTTGCTTGATAAATTTCTGCCTGCTGTTTGTTTAAACAATAAAATGAAAATTAAAAATCGGGAAAAACACGTAAAAAACATTAGAGAACGAACCATTGAATGCAAAAATGTATGAAATTGGCTGCGAAAGAATTTATTTCTTAAACTGTTCTTTTTTTGTTGTTGTTGTTGTTTTTGCTCAAAAGGATTTTGTTTATGGATATTTAAAGGTGTTATTACACTGATCCACATGATGCACAATACGAGTATTAAAGATAAAAGACTCAAATTAAAAACTCAAGATTCATATTTCCGCAATTTGTTGGGATAAACAATTTCTTTGTTCAATCAGTTTTATTGCAGACATGGAAGATTCTATAAAAAAGGAGGAAGAACCACAAAAGAAGAAAGATCTCCCTCGAGTTTCCTTTTTTATTAATTAAATTTCATTTTATTTGCAATATAAAAAAGTGTTCAGAAAACGAAATATTTAATGTACGTTTAAATGACAAGCTTTTGCATCTAAAGTGTGCCTTTACTTGTTTACAGTACTCAAAAAGAGCACTTTTAATTAAAAGTGACTTAAATTTCTTAAGCTAAACCTTTTGGTTGACTATTGCAAAACAGTAATTATTAAATGCTCGGTGGCTGAGTGGTTAAAGCATCAGATCATGATGCGTCATGACCCGAGTTCAAATCCCAGTGGGTGCTGATGAGTAGTGTAGCGACTACGAAACAGCTAGTTGTCCCCCAGCTAAAGATTTGATTATTATTTTTCTTGTCTTCTTCAATGATCAATAATTATTGATCACAGCAAATTTGTGTTGTAAAAAATCCTGCTTAAGAAGAAACTTAAGAAAGGAAAAACTTGAACTAAAATCTCGATGTGCATATGTACAAAACAAACAATTTTTAATTTAAAAATCATAAAGTTCAACAAAAATTTAACAAATTAGTAATTATTAAGATATTTTTTAATGAATTTTTTCAAAAGGTACTTTTTGTTCAATGTACTTTCTTAAAACGACACTGTTTTTAAAATGTTAATTTTTTAAAAGTGAACTTTTTTCAAATATAATTTTTGAAAAGGTCACTGTTTTTCAAAGTTTTTAAAAAAATATTTTTCTATCCACATATACAGCTACTCACACTGAAAATGGGACACACAAAAAAAAACTGTATACCCAGTTTTAAAAACTTTAGAGTGTTAATTTAATATACTTCATTTAGGTAGCTATAAATGAAGTCTAATATAACTAAAATTTATGCCACTTCTATTTAAAAAATATATTATATACGACGTTTTATGTTGCATTTGTTCAAAGCCCAGCTCACACTTAAAGTGGGACGCTATAATTTTCGTGCTAAACCACTGTGTTAAATTAGGTTTTAGTAGCTGGTTGTTATTCCAGCAATAACCAGAAGATACTAAGGTATCCTTTTAACCAAATTTTTTAAAAATTCATACTCAATTTGCTACTATTACTTACTTCAATTTGACTGTACTTTCGATCCTTCGTTTAAGTACTCTCTCTTTTTAATTCTACCCAAATATATAAAGAATATAGACTAGTAAAAGATAGAACGTGAAATAAATGTATAAAAGTCGGTTTTAAAAACCAACATCATCAAGCATAAGCCTTATATAGCGGCTAACTGGCTGCTTTAAAATTGGCCAAAAGTAATGGGGATTCATTCAGAGTCTCCAGACTTTAATGTTAACGAACACATTCAAATAGAGGTAAAAAAAGAGAGTAGTAAAACGAAAGTCCAAACTACAACCGCATTGAAATAATTAGATTTTGCAAATAGAAGAATCTTGAATCTAATTTTTTTAAAACTGGTTAAAAGCAGACCTCAGTATCTTCTACGAGTAGTGGAAATAACAAACAGCTAATAAAACTTAATTTAACACACTGTTTTAGCACTTTAAGTGTGAGCTTGGCTTTAAGCAATCGGATTGTAGAATGTCTTATTTAAGAGTTTTTGTTAATAGAAGTTAAATAACTTTTAGTTAATTTAGACTTTATATACAGCTAACTAAAGGAAATATATTAAACTGAGTTTCTAAAATTTAACCTCGCCATTCATTTCGTTTTCCAATATTGGGTATGCAAAATTTTTCTGTGTGTCCCATTTTCAGTGTGAGTAGCTGTATTTAGTTTCTAACTACTTTTAGACAATTTTGTTGTAAAGTATTTTTTGAAAAGACATTTGTTTCAAATGATACCTTTTTAAAAAGCGCTTTTTTAATAATTTTTTTTAATAGTTTTTTTTACAAGGTCCTTTTTTAAAAAGTAAAATTTTACTTCTAATAAGGTAGTGTTTAAGAAGGAGTTTTTACTTTTTTACAAAGTACCTTTTTATGACATAATTTTTATGTTAAGTACTTTTTTTTATCAAACATAATTTTTGTAAAAGAAATGTTATTAAAACATATTTTTAAGGGGTTTTATTCCAAATGTAATATTTTATTAAGTACTTTTTTGACAAAAAAAAAAGTAAAAACTACTTTACTTAAAAGTTTTTTTTTAGATGGTCCATTTTCAAAAGGAAAAATAGTTTTTGCATTTAGAAAATTTTTTAACTTTTATAATGAAAACTCTAAGAGGTTTAAATTAAATGGCTTTAAAGAAATTAAATGTCAATAAAAAGCTGTATTTTGAAATCTAATTTCCAAAAACTCGTTTTTGAATCCCAAAATTATTTTCCTTTTTCTGAGTTTACTGACTACAAAATCAGCCCAATTATGAATAATTTATTTCTCTCGGAATTTATTCCTCACGGAATATATTTCTTACATAAAGTACTTTTTCCAATTCAAATTAAAAAAAAATGCACAATTTTTTTCCGTAGGTGTGGAAGAGTTGAATTGAAGAGTTAACCTCCCATTAGTGTTTTCAACGAATGGAGAGAAGAAAAAATAAAAAAACCTCATACCTAATTATTGCTCATAATTGGAGGAAAGGGAAAAGTGATAAAATGCCTAGGAATTTTTATTCATAATTGGACGGAATATGTCCACTATAAGAAACGTTTTTTCACATTTTTCCTCTATTACAGTGGCTTTACACTGTAAGCAGGGTTGATTCCACTTGGGTGCCTTGATGGCTGATTTGGTACAGTACTCGACCAACTGTCTCGAAGTCGCAGGTTCGATTCCTGCATCAGACCCTGGCTGTTACTGCAGGCAAGCAAAAAAGCTTCGCAGTTTTTGTGTTCGTTAAAAAAAGAAAACTGACGTCTAATTGTTCTTAACCTTTTTAAAATTTATTTATTTATTTTTACTTTTTTTTTTGTAAAGCATTGCTTTGAAAGGTAGTTGTTTCAAAAGCTACTATTTTAAGATATTCTTCTTTAAAAGGTACTTTTTGAAAAAATGTTTTCCTTAAAGCACTATTTTTTAATATCTTTCCTTAAAATACTGTTTTGAAAATAGTTTTTCAATAATATGTTTTGAAAGAAAATTTTTTTTTAAATACTTTTAAGAAAAAGTTTTCTTTAATAAGTAATTTTTTGAAAAAAAAAAAAAAAAAAAAAAAAAAAAATAATAATAATAATAATAATAATAATAATAATAATAATAATAATAATAATAATAATAATAATAATAATAATAATAATAATAATAATAATAATAATAATAATAATAATAATAATAATAATAATAATAATAATAATAATAATAATAATAATAATAATAATAATAATAATAATAATAATAATCAATGATGAAAAACTTAGATACCAAGAAATTGAAGAAATGTCAAGAGACTATATTACATGTGAGCAAGTTAAACACATTATCTCAAAAACACACAACTGGAAATCACCTGGAATAGATAAAGTTCAAAACTTTTGGTTTAAGAGATTTCCGGCAGTACATCAAAAGCTAACAGATCTAATAAATGATTGTATACAAAATCCCAGTAATTTTCCGCAGATATTTACCAAAGGAGTCACATATTTGGTACCAAAAAATAAGGGTTTCGAGGGAAATCCAGGTAATGGGAGACCGATCACTTGTCTCCCTACGATCTACAAAATTCTGACGGCATGCCTCAATTATCTAATAAATGGTCACCTTGTAAACCATAACATCATCTGTGAGGAACAAAAAGGGTGCAATAAGCACACTAAAGGGTGCAAGGAACAACTAACAATTGATCAGATAATTTTAGAACAGGCAGTCAGTCATTCGAGAAACTTGAATTTGTGCTACACAGACTACCAAAAGGCTTTTGACAGTGTTCCTCATAGCTGGTTAATAGAAGTGCTAAAAATATATAAAATAAACCAAACCATAATAAGATTTTTGGAATACAACATGAAACATTGGAGAACTAGCATAACAGTAGTAAAAGAAACAGAAACTATACAAACTTCTGACATCCACATCAGAAGAGGTATTTTCCAAGGAGATTGTTTGTCCGCTTTGTGGTTCTGTATTGCACTCAATCCACTTAGCAACCTCCTGCGCAACACAAAAAAGGGGTACAAAATAAAAGGCAGCTCAAACACTGAAGTACTGAGTCACCTCCTATATATGGATGATCTAAAAATCTACTCTTCTACACAACAAGACCTGGAACACTTGATAAGAACTGTTTCTATGTTCAGCAAAGACATAACGATGGCATTTGGCTTAGATAAATGTAAGCGTATACATATATTTAAAGGAAAAATTGCTAGAGCAGAAGCCGAAAATGAAGAAACCCAAATTATCTCACAAATGGAAGAAGGAGATGTGTATAAATATCTGGGTATAGCCCAGAGTAGGCGTATAAATAGCAAAATGGTTAAGAATAACCTTACAAGAGAATTTAAGGGACGTATGCACAAAATTGCCAAATCGAATTTAAATGGGAGCAACTTAATAAAAGTCATAAACACGTATGTAGTGCCTATCCTTATGTACAGCTTCGGAATCATTAAATGGACCGTAACAGAAATACAAGGCTTGCAAAGAATGATACGGACAATGCTGACGGCCTATAAGCTCCATCATCCTAAATCGTGCTGTGAAAGAATGATAACGCCAAGGAGCGAAGGTGGAAGAGGTTTAGTAGATCTTCAAACACTCCACGACAATCAAATTGAATCGCTTCGAAAATACTTCCAAATTAAAGGAGAAAGATCAAGATTGATCAAAGTAATATTAGAAGCCGATATAAAGCTTACACCTTTAAATTTAAGTGGAAGGTTTGAGAGACATGCAGAGGATAGAAGAACGAGAGAGCAAAAGTGGTCAATAAAGCCTATTCATGGCCGGTTCTACAGATCCATAAATGCTGACAATGTTGATAAAGTAATGTCAAACAAATGGCTAATAAATGGAAATCTGTATGCTGAAACTGAGGCGTTCATGATTGCTATACAGGATCAAGTAATTCCCACAAAAAATTATAGGAAAATAGTTTTAAAAGATCCTTCTATGGTAAGCGACACTTGTCGAAGATGCTTGACCATAACCGAGACAATTGACCATATAATATCAGGATGTACGTCTCTAGCACAAAATGAATACACGAGGAGACATAATAATGTAGTCAAGATACTACATAAAAATCTGCTACTCAGGCATAACTTTAAAACTGATAAGCTTCCATACTACAAATATGACCCTCAACCAGTGGCAGAAAATGAAAATGTAAAAATTTATTATGATCGGACAATACACACTGATAACACGAGATCTCATAACCGACCTGATATAACAATTATTAACAAAAGAGAACGATCAGGCTTTTTTATTGATGTAGCAATACCTGCCACCAGAAACATTTCCCGAGCATATGTTGAAAAGATGAACAAGTACTCAGATCTAGCAGTTGAAGTTAAGAGAAACTGGAAGCTGAAAGAAATTAAGATCATCCCCATAATAATTAGTGCAGAAGGCATCATCGACAAACAATTACAGAACAACATAAGTATTATTGGACTACAGAAAAATATCATCAATCCAATACAAAAATCTGTAATTTTGGATACCTGTCATATCGTGAGGAACTTCCTAAACTAATTTAAGTATAGAATAATAGCATTGAATATACCTTTAAGATACATTTTGTCTTAGGCTAAGGCTGCCAAAATGTATCTTTAATTACCCTTTAAGGAGAAAATAAATACAATAATAATAATAATAATAATAATAATAATAATAATAATAATAATAATAATAATAATAATAATAATAATAATAATAATAATAATAATAATAATAATAATAATAATAATAATAATAATAATAATAATAATAATAATAATAATAATAATAATAATAATAATAATAATAATAATGATAATAATAATAATAATAATAATAATAATAATAATGATAATAATAATAATAATAATAATAATAATAATAATAATAATACTTTTTTAAGAGTTATTTTAAAGAGAATTTTTTTATTTTATTATTAAGTATTCCTTGTACTATTTCTTAAATTACTTATATTAAAAAGTACGTTTTTAAAGATTTTTTTAAAAGTATTCTTTGTTAAATAACTATTACTATTTCTCAAATTACTATTTTTAAAATGGTACTTTTTTATGAAGTGCTTTTTAAAAAGGCCGAGTAACCAAAACTTATTTTTTTAAGGGAACATTGATCAGAATGTAATTTTTTATATTGTAGATTTTTTAAAGTTGTCTTCTATAAATGATTTGCTTAAAAAAAAAAAGTTTCATTAGAGAAAACATTGCCCACAAAAATATATAATAAACATTTTTTTCTCATTTTCTACCTGTGCCTGTGACCCACTGTATTATATTATACTGATTCTATTTGAATTGATATTTAATTGTTCTATATCGTTTTGCTTTGTTCAATTCGATAAAAAACGAATTGTGTTTAGTGCTGTTAATACTTTAGCAGCGTGTGGTCTCTGCTTCATATCCAACACAAGCGATCTATTTTTATGAGCTATTTAATAACAACGAAACATTTATTTAAAAATGTGAAAATTATGCAGAGAGAGAGAGAGAGAGAGCAACTTTGAACTCCTCAAAAAACTGCAAATTGCAAAAACTATTTGTTGTAAGGGCGAATCAATAATTACAATTAATAATATAATTTAGTAGATGTGGCGGTAAGAAATTGATACTTTTGAGCCAGTCCCCCTCGTTACCCCTGTTATTTAAAAGCCAATTTTCAAATATCACTTGCCATTTTGCAGTAACCAGTAAACAGTAGTTACTGCTTGCTCTTGGAAACCTCTGTGTGGTCGACGAAACAGCCGCCCCAATTTTGTACGCATTGTAAAATTGTTATGGCGCAGAAAGCCAACCAACCTGCTACAACGTTCCATCAAAACGCAACTGTCCGTGTCTGTCCCGGATGCCGGCAGCAATTCAATAAAAGTGAAACCATCCTGCGCAGCAAAAACTGCTAAAACACTTGTTGCATGAAACTTTAAAACTCTGGCGTTCTTGAGCGTATGTGTGTGTGTGTGTTGCACGATTATATAGTCCATGTTGTAAAGTTTTTTTCTTGAACGTTTTTAACATCTTCCTTGTTCTGGTGTTCCGTTTGTTTCATCTGCTTGTTTCTTTGTTTATGCAGAGATCTGCAACCGGCGCCTTTTGTAATGACATAAAGCGAGTTGCGGTGTGATTGAACACCGCATATTGTTTGCACAAGTACACAGAAAGAAAAAGCTTGTACTAAATTTAAGTATATTTTACTTTTCGTACGAGTTGTATACAAAAATTTAAGTACGAATAACACTCAAGAGTGAGACGAAAATGGGGTTGTTCAAGAAAACCAATCGTAAAATGTCTTACAATACGTTTATATAATGTCTTACAATACAAAAAAACAAACTCATACATGTGAATGGATTGCTGAGAGATAATAATAAAAGGTTCTCTCAAAAAACCCCCCGTTTTTGTTTTACATGTGAAGTATTAATCGAGCAATTTTTTTCTGAATTCTCATTAATTTATTTAAAATAATGAAGTAAGTATTGTAGTTTAACAAGTCTACTCTTGATTAGGATAACTTCTATGAAATCTCGACATATATACAGCTACGAAACACAAAATGATTGGTGTAAACACTAGTAGCTAATAGAGTAAATAATAATAGACTCAATTTTCAAGTACGGAGTCTAACTCTAAAATTCTTGAGTTAATTGCATTTTAAGATTGATTCAAATTCAGTTCTTTTCAAATCAATCTCATTTTCGTCTTATTTCAAGTACGATTTTTTTATTTTTTTTTATCTTAGACCAGCACTTAGGGGATGACCCCTATATATGCAGTGCATTATACCAGAACTAGGTAAGCAGGCCGCTGGATTTCCAGCAAGTACCCGGAAACTCCAGCTCACTTGGGAACTAGGAAAATAGGTTATGAGGACTTGACTTGAACTTTCTAACGTTATAACAGACTGGAAACACGTTTACAGGCAACTTATTTCACAGGCGAAGCGTACGGCTGAAAAACGAAATCTCTCTGCACTGCACAATCCCTAGACAATAGACCACAAATGTGTGAGCTCTGGACGATGCACGTGTGCAACGTAAAAATATGTGGGTTTCGGTAACAAGTCGGAGCAAAATCAAGTGTAGTAACGATATACTGCTTCGGTGCTGTAGTGAGTCAATCTAGTTGGATACCCTGCTGTCACCCTCTCCTTCACTCGATCAAGTAACCCCAAAACAGACTTTGAGGCACTGACCCAAAGATGAGAGTTGTGTTCCATTTTCGGTCGGATATACTTAGGTGGTATAAATAGCACGGAGATCGAATTGATTGAATTTAGTATGGATGCATTGAATTTTATTTTCAGTGTATGTATTTTACTTATTAAAGCTTGTGTTTGTAAATTTGAGTATATTTTATTGGTTTGAATTGAATTAGTACAAAATCGATAAAAACAATTACATACATATATTTACGTTTAAAAAAATTGAGTTTTTATGGAGCACATCTTCATCAAATTTCTTTTATATCTAAGAGTTTTTAAAACACTCGGATGTGAAAGTCATTGAGTTGAAAACCGGTGTACGAATGGTTGCGGTGTACCCCTGCAAATCTCTGGTATGTGAACTTCGTTGTTTTGTTGTTGTTGTTTTTTCCTTGGAATTCGAAAGATCTGTTGTAAATTAATTCAATTAGGAAGATGTCGATTGTGAAGGAATTTCGATTTTACCTTTAAAATGAAGATTTTTTCTAAAGTTATTTCGGCCGTTCACATTTTTTCGTATTTTTCTTTTTGTTTTCCTTTTTTTTTGCATTTTTTTGTGGCAGAATGGTGTTGCAATCATGATTGCTGGTGTCGTAAGGGCTTTTGGTGGACTGCTGGCTTTATGATTTAAAGCTGTCGCATGATTTTGATGAACTACTTTTATAGGCAATCAGGTTTCATGTTCGTCTTGGGTGATCGTGCTAAAAGTACCATTTTTATAACTGACGAATTACTGAACAGACAGAAGAAAGCGTTCGGCCGGCCGGTAAATTGGGAGGAACAAAAAAAAAATGTTGAAATGCACATATTTACCGTTTAACTATAAGCCGACTTTTTGTAGGTTATTGTGACTTTATATATTCCCAGGTTCCTACTTTCATAATGAGGTCAGCTCCTTACAAGTTCATATACATATAAATGTATTTGTCGTTGTGTATATGTGAACTTTTCTATGTATGCATGTATGTGCTTTTAGCTTGAAGTAGTGATTTACTGATATTGAGCGGAGGAAAAGCACAATATTGTATTTCAAATCTTAAGTGACTTAAGCCATTATAGTTGTGTGTTTGTTTGCTTTAAAAAAATCTGTTTTTATTCAAGGAACGTCAGTTATATTATTGAATCTATTTTGAAATAAAAGTTATTTAGTAACTTTTAATTAGTCATAAAAACAATTATATTTTTTTATGTCAAATTTTTTTTCATAAAATTAGATAAGATGCACAGAAAAAATATGTTAAAAAAGTTAGTAAAGTGTTTGTCTGAAAATAAGTAAATATTTCCATAATGTCGCTCTATATAGTATAATTATCGCTTGCGGCTACATTAGGGGGAATTAGTATTATATGGAAAATCTTAAGCTACGTAAACACGGTTGCCAGATCTTACAATATTGCCAATAAAATTATCTGAAAATGTATTACAATCGTGTAAACAGTAAATTTTTAACTTATAACGTTGTCAGAAAACCCATTGTCAATTAATTGTAAGGCGACAATGTTGTCAGGCATCTGACAATCGTAAGAATACTCTTCGTCGGCATTGCCAGATAATTGGCTGGTATTGTAAGCTCAGTTTTAATTCTCAGATGTATAAAATTAATGCACGCGACAATGGCATCATTGTCAGAAAAAAAAATTGATGGGCAACACTGCCAAACAGATGGTTGTTAATATACATAAGTGGCAATACCTTACAACATGTCTGGCAATTTTTTTCATCTAACAATCTGACAACCGTGTGAACTGACAATTTTTGTTGTCAGATGAATTATTTGTCAGACCATAGTTTGACAGTGAAATTGTAAGATTTTCTTACGATCGTCTCAACACAAAATTTACTTCTGCGGGACAATTTTTCATTGTCACTACATTGTCAGCCTGTTGCCAGAGCTTTCAATATTGTAACATCTGACAATCGTGTGTACATAGCTTTAGGAAATCCACAAAAAGCTTCATAAGTGGCTCTGAGCCGCTCTTACAGTGCCACCTAAATTCAAGCCTAAAGCGCAACGTAATTTAACGTTTTGCCTTTCACTGTAGTAAGTAACTTAAATAAAAGCGTTAAAGTTGTACATGAACAGTATTGTTCACTAAACTTTTTTAATAAAAATAACTGAACAGAAATAATTAAAAGGGATAAAGTGCGTTGGCGCTGAGCTATTTGGGTTGGTCTCATACATTTCTTTCACAGATAAATTACGCTTGATACGCTAATTTAGGTTGCACAGTTAGGGTGGCCAAATATATGTTAATAAGTCAAAAACAATTCGAGAGCTAAACGATGAGATAATTCGACTCATTAAGGACAATAAAAATATGGCCTTTCGAATTTTCGAGAGTTGTTTTACCAAATCCGTGGCGAGCATTTGGCGGATATATGGTTTCACACATAATTGTTGTTGAACCTGCTACCATAATAAAAACTATGAAGATAATTCTCTCCAGATTTTTTGTTCTTAAGCACGACCCCCATTTATATTTCTCACTCTACATTTCTTGTGAATATATCTACTTCCTAACTGTCGTCGTTAAGAGGATTCCCTGACAAAATATTAGTTTTTAATATTTGACGTTGAGCCGCCCTAACTAGCCACAGAAGGCTCCTAAATGTGCCAAATGTACGACCGTTTTTCAATATTTTCGCGAACCAAACATTTCTGCAGAATATACCTCTTCTGACTTCAATCATTAGGGTGTCCCTAAACAAAAATTTCAATTTTAAAATATTTTTTTTTAATTAAATATTATGTAGTTAAATTAACACAGCTTTATTATAGAAACGATATTGCTTTCTACTTTTTACGACAACTTGAAGCAAAAAAGGGGATTTACATCAGCACCTGCCTTATCTGATGATGGACCAACTGCACGGGGTGAATTATTCATGATTCACCAGCGCCTCCAGGTGGCTTGCAAGGCTCCCACATGTTGCAACTTTTTGCCATTAGTTTGTTGATATATATAAACTTCTTGTTTAAGAGTTTGGGCCTTCTAAGCCCTCCTGTATGCAATATCCCAGTAGACAATGCCAGACAAGGTTTAATGAATTTGTCGGCCGAAGCATATTAAGAACATCAGCTTTCCCGTTACTATTACTTCTGGTTCTATGCATTACTGGTATCTGTTGCAAGATAACATCACCTTGGGGGGTTATTAGGCCCAGAAAACCGGCCTGCGCCATAGTTATGAAGAAATACTAATTCCATGAAGTCTATTAAAAAAGAGTGTTTTGTTGGACTTGTTACTTTTTGAGAGCAATGAGAAAGCTTATCAAATTGTGTATTTAACACTACTCCCTCTTTCCTTCTTAGCATAACCTATTTTCCTAGTTATAGTACAATGCACTGCATATTTAGGGGTCATCCTCTGAGTACTGGTCCAAGATAAAAAAAATACTAATTGCCCTTCCTGCAATTTTGGGTTTAAGCCACAGCTGGAACGTTTCAGCCAAAGTAGGCACTCCAACTGGGAATAGTTTGCAAGCAGAACCCGCCAGGGGCATTGCCGGCCCCCGTTCTACCAACCAACCCTCGGTGAAAGTTTTGGAAGTACAACACATGCAGCTTCCTAGAGTTTTGTTTGCAATAAAAAACCAGCAACTCCTACCCCTCTATACCCCAGAAAACGGAGCGCCTTGGTTAGGTGTACACCAAGGCAAAACTTGTGGAAGAGAACTAGTATGTTTCCGTTCACCATAGATTCTTACTTTTTAGTTCGATATCGAAGCGTCTTTTTTTTAGATTTTTTAATTATATCGAGAGGTTAACTTTTAAGGGCAGATGTTGAATGCGAGAAAAACTTATGCGTCAAGTTTTGCATATCGTAAGATGTATATTTAGTTATAAGGCACATTTTCACCTCAGTGGATTAGTCAATAAGCAGTATTGCCGCATTTGGGCGAATGATGATCCAGGAGTGATTGTCGAAAAATCAATGCACTTATAAAGAGTGACTGTTTGGTGTGGTTTATGGGCTCGTGGCATTATCGGGCCCTATTTTTTTCAAAATGATGTCGGGCAGTTACTATGAGCGTCGTGCGCTATCGTGAGATGAACTTTATATGGCCCGAGTTGGAAGATGTGGACGATATGTGGTTTCAACAGGACGGTGTAACTAGCCATACCGCTAACCAAACAATGCCTCTTTTGTGCGACAAGGTCAATGGCCATGTTATTTCACTTGGTGGTGATGTCAATTGGCTGCCAAGATCATGTGATTTGACACCGTTGGACATCTTTCTTTGGAGTTGTTTGAAAACATAGGTGTACGTCGATAAGCCAACAACACATCAAGAGCTAAAAGATGAGATAGTTTGACACATTAGCGGCATAGAACCTCGATTATGCCACAGTGTCATCGAAATTTTGGATCGGAGCCGCTAAATATCCAGTGACCACTTGGCCGATATTTTTTTTCATTCACAATTGAATCATACCAATATTATTATAATAAAAATAAATGATAATAATTCCTAAATAATTTGTGTTTTATTCCAAATCAACAACGGCCCTTAAAATTTCACTACCCTATACTTATATTTACAACTAATATGGTGCGTTTTAGCTGGACTATACTTTACATACACTTTTAGAGTAGTACACTAACTGGGGGCTAATTCTGTCATTCGTGATCGAAATTACTATCGAGTAGAAAATAATTTCGATATCGTGTAAATTTGTAATGATGTGACTCGTTACGTAACGAACAGAGTTATCACTTCAGTGTTGCAAAATGCTGACAAAATGTGTTTTATAACACTGCCGAAAATTGTATGTATTTGCATACTTTGCATACATGTTTTACATTAAAAAATAAACACACATACATATGTACCTTCACAATAACAATTCATTTAAATCTGTCATGTATGCGTGTTTGGACATTAAAAAGTAAGTAAATAGAAATAACAATAAATATGTATGTAAAAACAACCATTTAAAAAACAAAAAAATTTTCTTGAATATAATAACATGTGACTTCAAATATAAGTATTTGTGTTCTTAGCAAATACTCATCTTTATATTTACACATATACCTGTATATATTAGTCATGAATTAAAAAAAAAGTCTTAAGAACCAAAAATGCTCAATTTAATTTAACTATTATTGCTATTCAAAACAAATTTTTAATTTACATTTCTTTTGTGTTTTTCTGTTTGGCTGGTTTTCGATAGTACTTTTGCTTACGAGTAAAAAGTTGCACAGTTGCATTCGAATGGTTACTCGCTATCGAATGACATCATTAGAAATTTCGAAACCTTTTACTCGATACCGAATGAGATAATCCCAAAAGTGTAAAAACTCGCACATTCGGGTAAAAACTCGCTCGTCAGCGAATGACAGAATTAGCCTCCTGGTATAGCAAATCCAAATTTGCTATTCCACATTTCTTTTTGAACATTGATTACCTTTATAAGATAAGTGGATTTATTCACATACGTAAATATTATGGTAAACAAAAATCTGAAACTTTTACTTCCGGCTTAGGAAACTTATTTGAAATGAGATGTATTCTATTTTTCCTAGAAGAAACTATACACAAATGTATGCGTACATCTTCTATACAATACAAAAATATAAATATACTATACATTTTACCCCATTCCTTTTTTGGAGTTGCCTATAATTCATATTTCTAATTAGAAAGAGAATAAACATTATTTTATTATTTACATCATAGACAAATTGATTGACAGGCTGAAAAGTTTAAACAGATTTTTCGTATCAATTTTACGAGTAATCCATAGCGATTGTTTTTTACTGCCAATAATCATGAAAGATTTCATACTTTTAAATTAATGATCGTGTTTGTAGTGGGTGGTCGGTCGTTTATTGTATTGCAGCAGTTGAACAAGAATTTGGCGGGTCTCCCCTTTAACATTTTGATCATTTGTTAATTACCAAATGCAACAAACACACTTCAACCGAAATGTTTACAACGTGTAGAAAAAAGCAATTTCATAAGAGCAAACACATCTGGTCAAATTTATTAAAGTGCTCGAGTCAAAGGAGGGAGGGAGGGCAGGGAAAGGAAAGGAAACATTAAAGAATACAAATTAATAAATTTTTAATGAGATGCCAAATATTTATGCGGCAAGATTTCTTCTTTGTGGTCTATAAAATATTTTATTAACAAACATAAGTATGTAAATGATATTTTTGACATACGTACACACATACCCGTACATATGTAATTTGCTTTGTTATAGCAGATTTGGTAATTGAGCTGCATTACATTTACTCGTATTGTTTCTACTTGTGTGTTTTAGGTGCCAAATTAAAATCTTTCATGAACTATTTGAAACGGAGATTCAGATGAACGATTGCAAAGAACATTATAAAATATTTATTATATGGTTGTTTTCTTGACACTTGGCATTAAAAGGAAAAAGATCAAAAGCGAAAATTAGCCATTTGGTGTTAGAAAATTTAGACCATATTGTATACCCAACAAACATTAAAGTGATAGTGATTGGAAAGCAAAGGTTTTCTCAAACAACAAAAGTTTGCTACTGATTTGAAACAAAAATGAAAAATGTAGTATCCTCAACAGAAAACGGGGAAATTGTTTGCAAGTTAAGCAAATCATTTACATCCAGTTCGTCGATATCGAAAGGATAAGCTCATTAGCATTCTAGGCCAAAGACAATTTGTTTGGGTTTTTTTCTAACTTTATTCTATGCAAACGATGTGTCAAAATTCAATTAAAATACATAAATACCCAGCGAAAACTTGGTAATGTGTTGCACTTACCTAAGAATGTATTTTTCAATATCATAGTAACAAGTGATTTTTTTGCTACTATCTTTTTGGCAACACTAGTTTTGACAGCTCACGCACGTTTTGTATCTTGTGTCACTGTCAAACATCTTCAGTTTGGTCTATAATTTAATCATGAATCGTCTTACAAACGAACAACGCTTGCAAATTATTGAATTTTATTACCAAAATGCGTGCTCTGTTAAGAAAGTTCATCGCGCGCTTCTTCCATTTTATGGTCAGTTTAATCGACCTACTGAGGCTTCTATTCGGGCTACTGTAAAAAAAATTTCGCACCAAATTTACATTGTTGGACATTAAACCACCAACACGCTTACGTAGAGTGCGAACTGAAGAAAATATCGCAGCCGTATCGGCCAGTGTTGGTGATGACCGTGAATTATCGATTCGGCGCCGTTCGCAGCAATTGGGCCTCTGTTACTCTACTACGTGGAAAATTTTGCGGAAGGATTTGGGTGTGAAGCCTTATAAGATACAGCTGGTGCAAGAATTGAAGCCAAACGAGCTACCACAACGCCAAATTTTTGAACAAGCAAAACTGCCGTATTTGGAGTGAAGAGCAGCCAGAAGCATTGCAAGAGCTACCAATGCATCCACAAAAAACAACCGTTTGGTGCGGATTATGGGCTGGCGGCATCATTGGGCCGCATTTCTTCAAAGATGATGCGAATCACAACGTCACTGTGAATGGTGAGCGCTGCCGTGCGATGATAACAAACTTTTTTTTGCCCAAAATGGAAGAGCTTGACTTGCATGACATGTGGTTTCAACAAGACGGTGCCACATGCCACACGGCACGCGAAACAATGGACCAATTGAGAGGCGAGTTCGGTGAACAGTTTATTTCACGCTTGGGACCAATTGGCCGCCCAGATCGTGCGATTTAACGCCTCTAGACTATTTTTTGTGGGGCTATGCTAAGGCTAATGTCTATAGCGACAAGTCCGCTTCGATTGACGCACTGGAAGCCAACATTGCCAACATTATTCGTGAGATACCGGCCGAAATGTTGGAAAGAGTATGCCAAAATTGGACTAAGCGGATGGACCATTTGAGGCGCAGCCGCGGCCAACATTTGTATGAAATAATCGCCAAACATTAAATTATATCGACCCAACTATCGATCCAAATAAATATTTCATGCATTTTTCTGAATTTTATGTGCTTTTTTTTAAATTTCCGACAGTTCTTATAAAATCACCCATTATTTACCGCCTGCATTACTTATAATTAGTTAAGTAATGACTTGTTTAATACCTCTTGCATATGTACGGGTGTAAGTAGTTGTTCCTGGCAATTTTCTATACGTGTACAATATTTGTCATGAAAATTTAATGAATAAATTTAAGTAATACTTGGTTATGATAAGAAAACAAAATGAAAAATGTAGCTAAATATTTGCTTCTATAAATTTTGCTGTTCTGGAAATTTTACTATTAGTGTCGATTGTTTTGCTATCATTACGACCTGCAGTATTATGAATACCCAGCGTAAACGTGATGTGAACATTAGATTTACGCTGCCAGCTTGGTGCAAATGTATTAACTATAAATTTACAAAAATCCTAAAATGACAAATCACAGTGCTAATAAAAACCAGTTCCGTACTAATTTCTATGACGTTAAAAAAGAATTTTTATAGAAAAGGTTTTTAAGAAAATTATTGAATATAAGTGGTAATAGTCGAAAAGAGCAGAGAAAAAGCTATTTTTCTAGAGACATTGTTTGTAAGAATGCATTTACAAGGGTGATATTTATACCATGATTTAATGTCATGTCTTTTTTGTACTATACAAAGATATCCATTACATTTTATACATTTATATGAAACATCTTCAGCCGTTTTGATAGTTTTTGTCGTCATCAACTCTTAAATCAGGGACATATAAGCAATTAGCTTTTTAATGACTTTTTTGTAATGACATTTTGGAATAGTTATTCGTAAATGAGAATGATAAGTACTTGCTTCCAATGACATCGCCATGTTAAAATAATGACTTAAAATGCCAAAGTAGAAGTAGTGAGGAATATGTTTATTCACATCTTAACACATTAATTTGCAAGAGAAGTTTTTGCTGGGTACATAGGAACGAATAATAATGACATAGACAAACCCAAATTGACTCGAGTGTGAGTGACTTTCTTTCGCATAGATTTCATTCGATATCGGCAAATTGGCTGTTAGTTTTTTCAATCGAAACTGCGTAAAATTCTTTCAACTTTTTATTGAAACAAAAGGAAAACATATAAAATTATAATTGTGAATAATTTTATTGCCTTTTGCAAGTTCAGTTTTAGCAAATTCAATCAGTTCATTTCAATATACCTGCGTTTTCCAGAACACCTATTTGGCGATTTCAAAACACAAAACCTTACTTTTGCGTTATAAGTTTCTCAGAACATCTATTTTGCATTTTCAAATCGAAAAAACTAAATCAAAGCGAATTGTGTTTCCCAGAACATGCCTGAAGAACTAAAGCATTAAGCACAAAGACCACAGTGGACTACACGACTTCACAACAGTAAATGCTGCAAGCGAAAATTATACGCTGTGCCCTACTGAATTATTTTGAGCGCCGCAGCAATAAATTCATTTAGAAAAAAATATACTTCAGTGTGGCCACCTTACAGTTTTTAGCTTTAGAGTTGCTTTAGTTCAGTTGCTTTAGAAAACAAGTTCTATTTGTATCATGAAAAAAGTTCTTATCTCTAAAAAAAATATTAAAAAAGTAAAAAGAGTAACTGTTTGGTTCAATTATTTAATTATAATAGTTTTATAATTATGCGCATGCGTGTGGTTCGATTCCAATGAACTCGTGTGTAATTTATATTAATTTCTCACTATCATGAAAATACTTCTTTAAGTTATAATAAGTAAGTCTACTATTAATTATGCATTTCGGTCGTAATCAGTTGATATCTGAACGACTCCCACGGAAGGCAGGTAAAAACATTAATAAACCCTTTGCAAATTGAAATCTAACTCTTTGTGTTTTTATTTGGAATTTTTCTATAACCTTTTTCTTGACCGAAACTCACCCCGACAGTAACTTAACTTAAAGTTTTTGTTTGCCAAGCCTCATTCAGGGTCCGAATTGCCGCATGATCGAGTAAAACTGGTCATAGATTTTTTTATTGGGATTATCACAGTCGTTATCGATCAGGATCTCACCAAGGGTTAATAGGCAGAGCGGAGATCGTAAAAGCCTCCGGGAGGTTCTATTTGCGAACCTTCTTGACGCTGATGACGGTTCAGGTGCCAACATCTTGGCTAAAATATTTTGCCAATATTTTGAAACCAAAATCACAGGAAGGGGAATTAGTTTTTCCAATGACTTATTTTGTTACCTTAATCATTTACTACTACTAATACTAACATATTTTTCCCCAATCTCGGCAGAACAAAATCGAATATAGTAACAATACAGCAGAGTAACACACTACACTGCGTCGATGCTCCAGTGACTCAATAGAATTGGATACCCTACTGTCACCGATGAGCTTCTTCACCTTCTCCTGCACATGGTCGAGTAATTCCAAAACAGACTTTCAGGCACCGGCCCAAACATGAGAGTTGTATTCCATTTTCGGTCGGATGTAGGTGGCATAAATTGTAAGGAGATCGGCTGGAGTGAAGTACATCTTACACCGTTTGAAAACCCCGAAGCACTTGAATGCTTCTTTAGAGACATGAAAAATATGTTCAGTCCAGCGAACGTCACACTGTATCTTGATTCCAAGAAGACTGAGAGCATCCGATTCCTCAATATTTATACCAGCCATGAGTACAGATGAAGCAGCACTTGTGGTCGTTTGTTTGTGTGTTAATAAGCAACATTGGAACTTACGAGCGTTAAACGCGACCCTGTCTTTACGACCCCATTCAGAGATTAATAGAAGATCACTGTTCAGTAAGTCATTCATATTTTGCCTATTGGCCATGATCTCAGATAGGCTGGACCTATGAATGGCAAATGCTGCTGAATAGGGGGTGGAAGTTTGATATAGAAGGTCGTGGAGGAAAATAAGAAATGCAGTAGGAGAAAGAACGGAGCCTTGTGGTACCATTGAATTAATCTTCAACTCGTTTGATGGAACCTCATATATAACAACTGGTATAATGCGGTCTCGAAAAAAGCTCGATATAAACCGAGAGAAGTCATAACCAACACCAAAGCTATAAGTGTGAATATAAGTATCTAGCCTCCACAGATTTAATATCATTAAAAGCGAACGATCATTTTGAACTTTTACCTTTTTAATTCCAAAGAAAGTCATTTAAAAAAGGTTTTGGTTAATAATTTATATACACAAGTACCTGAGTTACTTGAGAGTCACTTAATTCTTTGAAGTGACATTTCTGTACAAGTTCTTAAATGGTTAAAAGAATATTTTATCACAAGGCATGGATTTGGTTTTGCAACACATGGCAAGCAATGTGGGGGAAAAGAGAATGCTTCTTAATTAATTAAACAGCATAAATTTGTACTTACATCAAGTTTAGAACGAGTTATCCTGGCATATGAACGATCACTAAAATTTTTATCATCTTTATATGAACTGCCATCGTTATCACCTTCATCTTCGCTGTAGTCGTCGTCAGCATCATCATCTATTTCATCATCCTCGGCATCATCAGAATAATAATCTTCATAGTATTGTTGTTGTTGTTGTTGCTGCTGATGTTGTTCATGCTCGGATACTGGTTTCTCCACCAGTATCTGGCTGTGATTTTGTTGCTTTGATTCTTGCCTGATATTATTTGCATCTTCATTTCTTGGTGGCAAATTCCAGTTATCATTTTTATTTTCAAGTCCTTCTGCGTACATTGTTGTAACATTATTTTCTGTGCGATTGTTGTCAATGCCGCCGCTGTTACCCTCCGGGTTTGTTGTTAAAGGCGTTGAAATTAATCTCTTGTTATGACCGTGATGGGTGTGTTCTCGTTTAGAATTGGCTAAATTTTCCGCTTGTGCGGAGGTTGCATTTGAACTAGACTGTTTAAAATTGTGAACATTTTTAGATTGCTTTATGAGATGTATGGAAAGTGAAGGCTTTGATGTGGTCGATGTTGAGGCTAAGGCATCAAGATCTTTTGTTTTATAATAAATTTCGTCCTTATGAGTGAGCGGCTGTTCTTGTTGTTTAATTAAAAACTCATTATCACTAGAGATTGCTGCAGACGATGACGAGGTGGAGGAGGAGGTGGACAAGAAGGAGGAAGAAGAACTGGAGCTGGTTGTAAATTCTAAACTAGGTGTGGTGGCATCATCATAATGCTGCAGCAGCTGTTGCTGCTGCCTGCGCAGATGATGCTGATGATGATGTTGATGATGATGATGAAGATGTTGGTGATTATGAGCATGGTTGTGCTGGCCATGCGTTCGTTGTTGTTGGTGAACAGCGTCTTCGTCATCATCATCTTCATAAGTATTGGCAGCAACAACAACAGCGTGTTGTTTGTTGCTATTATGATTGTGATGATGTTTGTGCAATCGTTGCAATTTTCCTTCGCTGGTGTGTGTGTGTAAAGTTGACACAACTATGACGAATATCACCAGGATAATGGTGTGAAAGTTAAACATTTTCCTAAGGTTGGGCTTAACTTTTTTCATGTTGAAAAGCCTTTTGTTGATTTAACGATTTGCGCCCTTTTGTCGTCGTTGTCGTCGTCGCCGTTGTTGTTACTGTTGTTTTCTATTGTATTTCTTTTAGTTTTTCTTTTTGTTTTCTTTTTTAATTTGTGCTTTTTACAAAATGTATATTCAATTGTTTTACATGAACATTTTTCACACCTTCGCCTTTCATTATACGAGTACTTTTTATTCTCATTTTTTTTCGTTGTTAATATTTTTCATACTTTTTATTGTTCTTTTTTTATGGGTCTGTGTGTGTGTTTGTGCTTGTATTTTCTGTTGAGTTTTCATTAAATAATCATGTTTATTCTTAAAAAAGATTTTGTTTGATTTAAAGCATCTACGGGATTGTTCTCAATAAAATTTGTTTTTGCTGCTGCTGCTGCTGGAGCAGATGTTTAAATTAAAAGCTTTTGTGGTGATTTTTAATTTATTGTTCAAATAAATAATGAAAAATATTAACAAGTGTTATAGATTGTTTATCATTTTGTTCACTTTTGTTTCTAAGGCGTTTCAATTCATGCGTTAAATGTTTTCTTTTTTTCATTTTAATCAAATACGAAAATAAATTAAGATTAGAAACATAATTTTAAGAGAAAATGCTTAAGAAGTATTTGCATATATTTCATATTTAAATTTGTTTACAATAGTCATTAATAAAAAAAAGAAAATTCTGAGAAAGTGAAATAGAATAATTAATCATTTTAAAAGCTTAACAAAAATGAACAATTGATGGTCCAACCATGTGAGTCACATCTTAGCGTCAAGTATTTTTCGCTACCTAATTTGACAGACATAGTGGCCATCCCTGTGATAATGTATATGATGAGAACGGCAAATTCAATCGCATAGAGCACTGATGCCCAAGAGTTCTATATGAAAGAGTAAACACCAATACATTTAAGGAAAAACTACTTTTATTTAATATTTTTTGTTGTAAAAGCAAAACATATTTACAAAAAAAAAAAAAAATACACTGATAATCGCTGTCGTCATTGTTTACCAGCAAAAGTGTGCGTGCAGTGAAGAACGATAGAAAAATGTATAAGAGAAAGTTGTTTGCATAGTTATCATTGCTAGTGCTGAACGCAGTATGTGCGTATTAGAGAGCACAGCCCTTTAGCTAAGCGCTTTTACAAAAACAATTGAGAATCAAGCGCATAGGCCTGAGCACATCTGGCATAGAGACTGGTGGCATGTGAAGACAGGGGTGCCCAAAAATTCTATATGGAAGAGCAAACACCAATACATTTAAGGAAAAACTACTTTTATTTAATAGTTTCTGTTGCAAAAAGTAAAACATATTTATAAAAACAAAATTTACATTGATCAATTCTAACCCACAGATGCTCAATCAGATGCAATTACATCTACTTCGCATCACAGTGTGGTGTTCAGTTTCTTCATTACTACTACTTTTATTAAATATTTTTTGTTATAAAAAGCATAACAATTTACAATAACAAAATTTACACTGATAATCGCTGCCGTCAATGTTTACCAGCAAAGCATGCCAGTAAATCTAGCGATGCCCATCCATTGTATTAAAGTGGTAAACAAAAGCAAACACAATCTTACGCTCATTAGTTTAGTCGAGGGATGAAACGATACCACTAGGGTAGCGATACTTATACTCGATACGGTATCGACCACAAAATATCGATACCTATTTGGTATCGAAGAAAAAGCATCGATACATATTTGTCTCGATCGATTTCTTCATACGATAGCGGCAGGGAAGAACTTATCGAGCAAAAAATCAAAATTTTCATTATGGACTTAATCTTTTGATTTACTAGCTGAAATTGAAGAAGCGAAGAATTTTAAAATGCCGTAGTTCTATAACAACAACTCTTCTACTTCATTCACCTAATAGCTTGACTTGTAACTGTGTGTCAGATTCAACGGAGGAAGAAAAACTTTGAAGCTTCGACGTAATACAATTCATCATTGGTATAATATTCACATAATTCTGGCTTGAAGATTCTTTAATGACAAATTCCAGTGGCTTCATCGTGACCGCAATCTTATCGCCGTTTTTATGAAATACAAACACACTCGTGCACTCGATTTTGATGGTCCCATTATGCAATCCTCCGTACACGGATTTATTTTATAACAACTTTGATGACAAATAAAATTATTATAAAAATGGTGTCCTACACAGTTTTTTTGCTTGCCAATAAGAAAAGAGTATTTCTGACCGATACTAGTATTTTTGACCGATACCTACTTGGTATTCGGTAGAAAAAAATCGATACCAAATGTACTTGGTATCGAAAGAAAAGTATCGAGTATTTACTTGTATTTACTCGTATCGTTTTATCCCTAGTTTAGTCGTCAATAGACAGCGACGAATGAATATGCGGCTGTTTGAATTTTTTCTCTGTATTTTGCCTATTTTTTAATATTTTTTATATAAACTTTATTAAGATTACTAAAAATATAAATTCATATATTTTTTCTTTACTTCTGCTTCAATTTTAAGTAAATTGTAAGTAACAAGATTTTTTGAATTGCCTACTTTTTCTCCCAGTGCAAATTTATTTGCACTCAGAGCGTAACTATGATATTCTCTTTGGACATCCCTAATATAAGCAGAAGCTGTTTGCATAGTTTTCATTGCTAGTGCTGAGCGCAGTATGTGCGTATTATAGAGCACAGCCCTTTAGCTAAGCGCTTTTACAAAACCAATTGAGCACCAAGCGCATAGGTCTGGGCACACTTGCTCCAGGCAATAATGAATACATTTTTTATAAGACGTTGAAGGCCATTCGAATTCATTTATTTTTAAAACTTCATTAATTACTTTAATAAAAATGTTTTATTTTTCAAATGAATTGCTAAAAAATAAATTCCATAAACTTTACAAAACTCAAACAACTTGAGTTTCTTAATGTAGCAAAATTGATTAGTCATCCCGTATGTCTAAATCCCTGATGATGCTACTCAGTGGTGTATCAAAATATTGGATATTTTGAAATAAAAAAAATTAAAAATTTGACCTCAGGCTCGAAAAACTCCTGACAATTTTATTTTACAATTGTAAAAATCGCAAAATCTTTCATTCAATAAAATATTGGAATTAAGTTATTTTATTGAATACACAAACAAATTTTCCTGAAGAAGTCTTCCGAGATATTGAAAAATAAAAGAACAAAACCAAAAAAGACCTTGAACTGGGAAAACTTATTGCAAATATTAAATTAAATAAAAGGTCAAAGTAAGTAGGATCAAGATTATGATTGAAAACTTTTCCATGCTACAACTGCAGACCTTGGGCTTGATTAATATATCAACAAGATGGTGCCACATCGCCTATAGCCAGGATTACAATGGAGTTACAGAGAGTAGTACAGCTTCCCAGCGGACACCCGTTGTTAAGCTACGTACACACGATTGTCAGATCTTACATTATTGCCAGTAAAATTGTCTGAAAATGTATTACAATCGTGTGAACTGCCAATTTTTAACTTACAACGTTGTCAGTAAAACCATTGTCAATCAATTGTAAGACGAAAATGTTGTCAGGCATCTGACAATCGTGAGAACACTCTTCGTCGGCATGGCCAGATAATTGGCTGGTATTATAAGCTCAGTTTTAATTGTCAGATGTATAAACTTAATGCACCTGACAATGGCATCATTGTCAGAAAAAAGTTTGATGTCCAACACTGCCAAACAGATGGTTGTTGATATATATAAAAGGCAATGCATTACAACATGTCTGGCAATTTTATTCATCTAACAATCTGACAACCGTATGAACTGACAATTTTTGTTGTCAGATGAATGATTTGTCAGACCATAGTCTGACAAGGAAATTGTAAGATCGTCTCAACACATAATTTACTTCTGCGGAACAATTTTTCATTGTCACTACATTGTCAGTATGTTGCCAGGTCTTACAATATTGTAACATCAATAGTTTTTTTTTTTTGAAAAATCCTTTAATTCGTGTTATTACCAGTCCACTGTATGTAAATTTGCTTTTAATTACTAATCTTTGAAAAATAATCCATTAACACGCACCGCGTACATCGTCTGGCAATTAAATGCCGCTATAAATATTACGCGAAACGAAAGAAAAACGATTTTTATTAATAATCAAATAATGTCAATTACAAGACAATTTATGTTTAGACAATTTGCATTTTGCATCGAATGAACGAACGCACGAACAAACGAACGAACGCTTGAACATATTCACTTTTAAGTGAAAAAAAACGCATTTGCATTTGTTTTCTTTTTTTGTTTTATTCTCTTTTTTGTTAATTTTTAAATTACGCACTTTACGCAAACAGATTAACTTATTACAACACTTTTTTTGTTTTTTTTTTTTGTTAAGCGGCCTGTCTGCCCGCCAGCCAACCAGGCGGTTGCTGCTGGTGTCACTTTTCTGTTTGTTTGTTTGTTTCTTATGGTTAGCTGATGAAGTGGTTGGCGGTGGTGGCGGTTGGGATTGTAGTTAAAGTGTTTAAAACTCTTATTTAATGGATGCACTCACGCACTCACTCACTTGCTTGCTCACTTTGGCGTGTTACGCGTTTTTCATTTACATATTTTTTTTCGTATTGCTTTCAGCATGTTTGAATTTTTGGCGATAAAATTTAAACATTTTTCTCGTGATGTCGTGTGTGTATTGTACTCGTATTTGTGTTGACTTGTGTTGTTGTTGACTACGACCCAATTAAAAAAATTATTTAAAATTTGCATGTTACACTTGAAATCTTTGTTAATTATCGTTTAAATATGTTGTTGCATTTGCGAATAAGTGTTACACTAAACATGTCTGTCTGTCTGTCTGTCCGATTGTGTGTTTGTCGTTCGGTCTGTCTGCTTAGCTTAAAGTTGCAAGAGCTGGCATAAGTGTCTGTTAATTAAAAATAACAAAAAAATCGCTTTTGCATGTAAGACTTTTATGAACTTTTTCTTGTTTATTATTTGTTTGTTTTTGTGGATATATTTTTTTTTTTCTTTTACCGATTTGATTTATTAGAGTGTCGTGTTGGAATTTTTCAAAATCAATGATGCAGTTTTATTTGGTTTGTATTTTTCACAATATTTATTTCAGTTTTAACGTCTATAGCCGTTAACAAAAAAAGAAAAAAAAAAGACGTTTTGAATTATTTTGCTTTCATTTAAATTATTTTCATAAATCAACCAAATTGATGTCTAAAATACTATTCGCTTTTCAACGCCCACCATTCATTAGCTGTCTGCGGGTTTTGCTTAAAATATTCAAAAAAAAAAAACATATTTTTTTGCTTTTAATTAAAACATTTTGCCGCGTTTTATCGCTGAATGTGTTAGATTTGTCTGAATTTCGTAGCAGATAAGAAAGTCGTCACGTTTTAACTAAAAATACTTTTATATATATTTTACACATTTAAATTTATATTTTTATTGCACTTGATTTGATTTATTTTTGAATATTTAACTAAAACACAAAACTAAATTATTTTAAGGTTAACTGACCGTTTTTCAATATTTTTTCAAATCCACTTTTTTGCTCTTGCCAATACTTTACAATACGCGTATTTGAGTTTCAGTTTGCAGTGACTGTTATTTTTGGGGTTCGTTTAAATAAACCACTTATTCAGCTCATCACCAGTCATAAAAATTATCTGCTTTATTTCACTATATTTTTATTCATCAGCCTGAACAAAAGATCAATGTGGGCTTTTTGCTTTAATTGAACCAGAAATAATAAAATCCTTTATTGGCCAGAAAAAAAATTGTTTCGTTGTTTTTTCTTTAGTATTATATATATTTATGTATGTATTGCTTGCAAAGAAAAAAACGAAATTATTAAAAAAAAAATATTTATATAAATTTATATTGAACAAGCGTTAAAATGTTGTTTGCTCGTTGCCTGTTCTCGCGTATCTGATGGAACGGCACACGTCTAAAATATTAAAACCCCAAACCAACAGTAATTTAATGATCATCATTATCTCTACCAACATTATTAACATCAACATCTTCATTATTAATGTGCTAATTATTAAGATGTCGACGCTGCCGTCAAGTTTTCAACAAGTTTGTATTTTACAGCTGATTTGTTTGTTGCTCTCTGTTTATAATTTTCAACAAGCAACAACACGAATATCGTTCAGCCAGGGATGGCAATTTTTGTTTGAAGCAACGTACTAAGTGGACCACAAGACTCTTAACATTTCATATGATCAATAAAAAATACATAAACTGTTCATTTAATTTAATTCAATTTTTTTTTATTTTATATATTTTTTTATAACTGTTTATTTCATACACAAGCCAAGCAGTATGAAGCTGAGTAAATCAAAGTAATACAAAGATCAGCGTTGTCAACTTTGAAATTTCTAAACGCACCAAAAAGAAGAAAAACAAGTAAGAGCTGGAATCTAAAATACCCTTCACGATAGTCTAGTATATGTATAGTAATGTAAAAAATTTGAACTAAATATGCTCTGTTATATCGGGTGGTTAAATTTCAAGGGCCGATGTTGAATGTGAACCACAACTAAACGTCAAGTTTTTTTCTGAATTTTATTTGACATTTCTCTATTTCAGACTTACTCAATTTGAACCATGGAGAGATACACAATCCAACAACGTGTTAAAGTTATCCAGTTAGCCAGGGTGACAGTGGATGATCAATTTTCGAAGAAAATCATCTTCAGTGATGAGGCACATTTTCACCTCAGTGGATTCGTCAATAAACAGAATTGCCGCATTTGGGCGAATGAGAATCCAAGAGTGACTGTCGAAAAACCAATGCACCCACAAAGTGACTTTTTGGTGCGGTTTATGTGCTGGCAGCATCATCGGGCCGTATTTTTTTCCAAAATGAGGCCGGTCAGGCAGTTACTGTGAATGGTGTTCGCTATCGTGAGATGATAACGAACTTTTTATGGCCCGAATTGGAAGATATGGATGTAGACGATATGTGGTTTCAGCAGGACGGTGCCACTTGCCACACAGCTAACGAAACAATTGCTCTTTTGCGCAACAAATTCAATGGCCGTGTTATCTCACGTAATGGCGATGTCAATTGGCCGCCAAGATCATGTGATTTGACACCGTTGGAATTTTTTCTTTGGGTTTATTTGAAAGAAAAGGTATACGTCGATAAGCCAGCAACAATTTAACAGCTAAAGGATGAGATAATTCGGCACATTAACGGCATAGAACCTCCATTATGCCTCAGGGTCATCGAAAATTTGGACCATCGGATGGAGGTGTGCCGTCGTGGTCTCGGCGCCCATTTGGCCGATATTTTGTTCCGTACATAATTGAGTAACACCAATATATCATAATAAAATAAAATTACAATAATTTCCTAAATAGTTTGTGTTTTATTCAAAATCAACATCGGCCCTTGAAATTTAACCACCCTTTATATGAACCGATAGCGGAATCTTCTATTTTCTGTATGTTAGTAACCTTCTTTTGTAACGAGAATTGCTTTTCCGCAAAAAAAAAATTTTTTAATGGAAAAATCGGTTCAGGCTATATCTCGGGTATATATCGGAAAATTTTCCGATATCGGAAATTTTCATTTTCCGTATTTATATAACCTGATTTTATTACCAGAACTGTTTTTAAGCAAATAAAGTTGTTTACGTTCGCTTACGCGGCATTTTAATGGAAAATCCGGTTTAGGCTATATATCCGGTATATATGGACCGATATCGGAAATTTTCATTTTTCCTATTTTGATAACCTTATTTCATTACCAGAACTGCTTTTGAGCACAAAAAAGTTGTTTAAGTTCGCTTACGTGATATGTTTAGGCTATATCTCGGGTCTGTATGGCCCGATATCGAAAATTTTAAATTTCCATAATTATATTTGTGTTCAGTTTCTGAGTAATTTTTGTGCATTTATTTATAACACAGTGTAAATATGTATTGAATTATTTAATTTTTTTTTTTTTTACGAAATTGTACCTAGTTGCCTTTAAGCCTCTATAAAGCCATTTGGCGCTGAGGCATAAAATATTACTGTGAAATTACAATAACATGAAAATAAATTCATGTATATATAAAAAAAATATAACCTTATTTCATTACCAAAACTGCTTTTGAGCAAAAAAAAAAGTTGTTTGAGTTCGCTTACGCGACATTTTCATGAAAAACCCGATTTCGGCTATATCTCGTGTATATATGGAGCGATATCTGGAAAAAAAATTTTTGCCTTTTTAGTCGCCACGTTTAATAATTGTGTGAAGTTTGAAGCAAAAAAGCAACTTTTTTTTTAATTTTCATACAAAATTGCAAAAAAATGTATTTTTCCGGAATTTTGGATGTATCTCAGCTATACGTGAACCGATATTACTGAATTTCAATAGCAAACCCATGAATCAATGGGGTAAAAGAATGATTAAAGAAAAAAGTTTCTAGGTGCGATGGTTTTCTCAGAAACGGCATTTCAACGGCGGACAGACAGACATCGCTTAATCGAATTTTCTATCAATGCTGATTATGAATGTGTACACTTCATATGGTCGGAAATAAAAATTGTAGAAATTACAAACAGAACCATAAACATATATACCTACGCTACATATATACCTACGTCGAGGTATATACCAAATTACTTGACTTCATTGTGCTGCAGAATCGGTAAGTTATTAATTTAGACAAGCATATTTTTTTGCACAGTGTGAATGTAAAATGAGTACAGTTTTGTTCATTAACTTTGATTTTCCAAAGTTTTAGCCATTTGAAACTCGAAATATCGTGCTTCTTTCGCTTATTCTATCAATAGTTATCGATTGTCACGATTTAATAAAAGTCCTGCTCTGATCCTGCTGCTATGTTAACTAAAAATTTTATATCCAGCTAAATATACTCATTTGCAGATTTGAATATATAATCATTTTTTAATTTATCAATAACAAGAAAACCACATTATGAACTTTTACATCAATCCAGTTTTCCATCTCTGTACCTCCACCAAGGAAAACGACTCATTCTCTTCACTCAATTTTCGCCCATTACTCTCTTAAGTCATTTTGTGCCGGCTTTTTGCAAACATTTAATTATTCTCATAACAAAAATACCACAACAATTCCTAAGTTGGCTGATCATTTGATCGTTCACATTCTCTGGGGGGTTTCCCGGCATTTTTCAGCAGCGTTCTCTTTTGAACGACTCACTCAATTTGTATTGCAACAATTTCTACGTTTCGAACATTTTCCTGTGTACGAGTATGACTGACTGACTCATATTAACGGCCAGACAATATTTTAGTAACACTTTAAGATTGTTTATAATTGTTCTTTTGTTGGTTTTCATAAATAAATTTAATGGGTGTGAAACTTCAAAATATTTTTTAAAACATACCAACATGTAGGCAGCGAAGGAAAGAAAGAGAGAAAGAAAAATTTGATATGTGTACAAAGGCATTAGGCTATTTGTAAGTTTAATTGAATATTTTTGCATACAATGTGGCATTAGTGCAAGCATATACACTCACACATACATGTATACATGTTGGTATGTACTAAATCATGATATAATAAATACAAGGTAGTTTTATTCTCTCAATTTTCCTTAACAATCACCATCTGACAAGTATAAGGATTGTGACATTTTCCATAAAATTGTGCTACCGTATTAGTTTATACATTCCCTTGTTTTCAATAATAAAATTGTGACTTCAAACAAAAATAAATAAAAAATTTTAAAATAAAATACATACATAAATCTAAAATATATAAAAATGTCCTGAAAAACATCTCCAGACTAAAATGCTACCGACACTATGTTTCAATGTGCCTTTAGTGTAACGTGGATTAAGACGTTGGTTTTCGGTCATTTAACTAATCTTAATCTACCGGAACCTCTTAAATCAAATTTGGACTCATCGAAGAATAGTATGGAACTCCTTTGGTTGGTGATCAAATTAATGTGTTCCCTTGCAAATTCCAACCTGGCCAGTCTATTTTTCCGTGATATAAAGATCTTTTTTAAACTTTTGTATGGTATGCTTCTGGTCCGCCTTCTGCAGCCTGCTTTTGAATCCTTCTGGGGGTAACATTTAATAACAATTGTGTGGCGATGGTTCTTGACGGCACGAATCGGTCTTTTTTATCAAACGTATTATTACCTGGCCATTAGAGCTGTGTCGTTCATGAACGAACGGGTTAAATTGAACGGATCATCTCGTTGAACGTAGTGAGCCGGTCATTAAACTGACCACTTTTCGTTCAATAGTGAGCCGTTCAATTTGGGCAGCTTTCGTCCAAATATCTTTCGTTCTTTTTGTGTCATGTTCATGTTTGTTTTTGTTGTGTAGCTTAACTAAATTGGGGGTTGTTTTTTCTTTGTATTATTTTATATTCTAAATTATCTGAATTAAAACAAAAATCGATTATGAAACTAATCAAAATTTATTACACCAAAATGGTTTTTGTTTAAAATTATTTCTTCTTTTTAAAACAATAATTTTTTTTTATCACTTTATCATTTTTTGTTTTGCTATCTTGTTGTGTTCACTTTTCAGTGCTGTGTTGATAATTGACCGGAAAGTTTTAATATTGGCAGCGTGCCGTTGGTTCAAAGTGACCGAATGAACGAAATGAATGAACGGATCAATTTTTTGTAACTGAACCAAAGTGACCGGTCACTAAAATGAACGACCCGGCACAGCTCTACTGGCCATCTCGTTTACTGATTTTTCGGGAACGAAGAACGAAAACGGTTTATAATTCTTAATATAACGCTGTGGTGAATCTAAATTTTTTTTTTGCAATTGTGGTCAGTGATTGGCCGTTATTAAAATCAGCTATTAGTTTTTCTTTTAAATGCACTGAATAATTATATCGCGCCATTTGTTAGAGAAGTTACAAGTCACGTCCAGAACAAGTTTGAAGGCACGGAAACGACGGAAAACTATATGCAAATTTTCGCTATACATGCTTACTTTGATATTTAAACAAATAATGACATCTTTTGGACGTAGGTTTTTTTTATTGTATGTAATGAAGAATATTCAAGGTTACGTGCATTAGTTTTGTCGCTGCATCCGCGGCCATTCTAGTAGAAATAATTATTTATATATTTTTAAACCACAAGCATCAAACTTTTCCTCTAAAGAGTATTTTCTTTTAAATGTAATAATATTTTCTTTAAAATGGGCATTCGTTTGAATGCTTATTATTTCCAGCTTTTTCTAATATGAACAATGCACTACACATTTCAGAAAAAATCCATTCTAGGAGTAAATTCCCTTATTCAACTGTGTGGCAACGCCTTTTTATATTTCTCTCTAAAAATAAACTTCAAAAATCCTTATTACAAATAATAAAAAGAGAATGAAACTACCTTGTATTTTTTATATCATGTACTAAATTATGTATAGAAATATATAAGTATGTATGAACATACATATGTATGTTATACAAATTGTTGTTTACCCAGTTGTAAATTGTAGATGTGCGACTCTTACTTTGAATCGCTAAAAGGGAAGGATTCAAGAAGCTCGTGGACTGCAAAACAATTACTAAGTAGGACCTGGGGCCTGAGTCCTGAGTGATATACCCAGCATATCACTCAGGACTCAAATGGTAAGACCTACGATACTATACGGCTCTAATATAGTGGAGAAAGACCAAACAGGTAAAGCCTATATCTAGGCTTTGTAGCGTATACAGACATGCGTGCCTATGTATCATAGGGGCGATGAAATGTACAACAACGATGGGTATGAACGCTTTTCAGAACGTGACTACAGTAAATCCCGCTTAATTACCTCATTCAAGTTGCTGCAATTTTTGGGTAATTGAGCGAGTAAGGTATTAAAGCGGAGACGTTTAATTACCTCATAGCGGTAATTATGCGATTACGCTTAAATACCTTTACAAAAGCATTTATCCAAACGAACTTAAATTAAAACAAAGTCATTATATCCATATGTCACAAAAAAAAAAAAATAATGTAAATGCAAAAGTTTTCAAAATAAAATATAAACAAACAAAAACTAACACATTCATATCACAAAAATTATACGTACATACATATAAGTGTACATATATAGAAAACAATAATTTATGTTTGATCAATCACAATAATGCAATTTAACCAAACATATTCTTTTCTAAATAACTCCTTATGTTTTGCCCCATAGTGGCTGCACGGCGTTTTCAATTACCTATTTGATATACATAAATGCCATTAATTAAAATTATATTTTTAAACATATATTAAACAAAGAACATTATGAAGTGATTCGATAAAAAAAAAAACAGCGACAATAATATTGATATAATGACACCTGTTTAAAAATTATATATTTTCCAAAAAATTGCCAACGACAATCAAAAGGATTGTCTCTGCCTCTCTCATCTTCATTTGGGACAAATAAAAAAGATAAAATATTCGTATTTATCTTTAGATTTATATCTAAATAAAATGAATTTATTATTAAATGTAATGAAAATCTGCATGGAAGTGCAAATGCGTCAGTTGCAGCATGCGATCTTTTATCTGTCACAATAAAAACTAGAACAACTGAATAGATTAGAAAAGAAAAGATGATTACTAAACAAATACAAAAATATATTATGTTAATGTATGTACGTACATACATATGTATATACATATGTGCATGAAGCATTTAAATTTTCAAAATATATATGCAATATAAAAATATTAAATGAGTAATCAACTCACACGTTGTATTTAAAAATAATTTCACGGAAAAAGTGTCATATATTTCTATTAATTATTGTGAAAATTTTTGGCAAAATTAAGCGAAAAAGTTGTCGCATATCGAAGTCATTTTTAGTTATTATATTATTTTTAGTTATTATATCGAAGTCATTTTTAGTTATTATTTTAAAAAATTTTTTATATCCGTCTCTAAGTTGAAATGGTTTAACTAAATAAAATCAAACCTAGGTTTGATTAGCTAAGCCACAAACCTTTTATTTACTAAATTTCTAAACCTTAACTGCACCAAAACTGCAAACCTTTGAATCTTTAAAGGAGATACACTGCGTTTACACGTACAAGTACTTGCATGGAAGTCTTGTGTACGTATTATCAACGAAAATGTCGAAAAAATTCTCGACTTTCTTGCAAGTTGCATTAGTATTTAAAGAATAACATGGAAGTTCAGTTTAAAAATGGGAGTGGAGAGACAACAGCTCCTAAAACAGCATTACCATAGAAAACCATAATTTTTTTTTTCGGGGAAATGAATAGTAGGAATAAAATAAATAAATGAAATAGAATAATTTTAACTTTTTTCACTCAAAACGGCAAAGACTGCTTAATTTATATACTTTAAATAAAAAAAATGTGAATTATTTTAAAAATATATTTTGAAAAATTGAAATATGACAAAAACATTATATTAAAATCAGTTAATCTCCGCAAAACTTGTAAGGCAACACTGTTATTTCAGTTGTCATTTGACTTTCAGTAAGTGCCAAAAAATCACTGCCTGCTGAAATTGCTTGTCAGTTCAGTTGAAAGTTGGTTGCAAGTGCAGAGATTGTGCGTGTGTTAGTAAAAAAGTTTGAATGTATTGCGTTTTTCGAACTTGCACCTGCACGTGTAAACACTACGATAGACACGATCAACATGCTTAACAAGCATGGTAATAGTATAAGTGAAAAGTGGTTACTATGCATGACACCGATGATGCTTGAAGGAAATTCAAAAGTTTTCGGTTTTCCGGCATGCTTGCTGTCACATGCTTGATTGCATCTAGTGAAAGCCATCAAGCTCGAGCTACTTTTTATTATTATTTTGTTGTCATTGTGAATTCGACAACCATTCATCACATGATCTTGGCGGCCAATAGACATCGCCACCTTGTGGCATAGCACGGCCATTGAATTTGTCGCGCCAAAAAGCCTTAGCTGTGTGGTACCGTACTATTGAAACCACACTTCGTCAACTGAAGATTGATCATCCATCGTTGTCATTTCTTGACCTTTGATGACACTTGAAATGGTCAAAAGTTCTTGAGTCAATTGCACCTTGCAAGCGTCTAAATGCTAGTCTCATCAGCGATGAGCCTGAGAGGTGCAATTTTTGAGCACGACGATGAGTTGAGATGAACGGCTCTTCAACGCGAGTAGCAACAATATTTTTCTGCAGCACGAGCTGTACGAGCATGCACGGGCGTTTTCACATCACCTACATACCCGGTTTGCTCCAATTTTTGCACGATTTTTCCGACTGTACGCACATTTAGACGATTAAATTGGTCGAAAAAAAAGCACAAAGTCCACGGTATGCATTTTAATTTGCAGTCATATTTTCATAATAAGCCTGGAAGCTGTAACGCATTGCTCGATGTTGTATCTTTCAATGGTTCGAATTGAGTTAAACTGAAATTGCGAAATGTTAAATGAAATACTCTTGTGAAAAAGATTTACATCAGCACCTGCTTTTACGGCCTTATCTGATGATGGACCAGTTCCACGGAGTGAAGTATTCGCGATTCACCAGCGCCCCCGTGTGGCTTTCTAGGCTCACACAGGTAGGAATTTTTGCCGTATGTTTGTAGCCATATGAGCAACTTCTTGTAGATAAGTTCGGGCCTTCTAGTCCCTCCTGTATGCTATTTCCCAGCAATCATTGGAAGACAAGGCTAATGAGTTAGTAAGCCGAAACGCACTAGCAGCATCTGCCCTTAAACCAGCTCACTCGTCAACCATCACCACTGTTTCCTTACAGTACAGGTAACTGTTATAAGGTCTGAAGGTTGTTATTCCCCGAAAAAAGCCACACACCAAACAATGATCAAGGATACTAGCACCCCTTTCCCTGTTTTATGTTTCAAGCACAGCCAGAACGTTTCGGCCAAGATAGGCACCTCAACTATGATCAGTCCGGGTTGAAGAATCACCCAGGGGCCATGCTGGTACCCGTTCTGCCAATTTAAGCCTTTGGTAAGGGTTGCGAAAGCCAACACAACATAAGACATGCGGCTTCCCAGAATTTTACTCGCTACAACAAACGAGGGACCCCTTGCCCTCTTTACCAGAAAAGCAGAGCGCCCTGGTTAGGAATACGCCAAGGCAATACCTGTTCCCCGAGGGGTTAAATGAAATACAGAAAAAAAACATCGGCTTTTAAAATTGAACCACCCGATTTATACAAAAAAATATATTGCGACTGTTTATTGTTCATGCAAATACTTTAGGTAAAAATAAAATACAGTAACTTTAGAACTTTAGGTAAAAATCTTAAATTATAAATTATCTCAAAGGGAAAATCGCTTCAGGAATAAAGATGTTGCGAAAGTTTAATACCAAACTCAACATTAATGCTAAACTGCTAATATATCAGTCCCTCGTTCATTCAAATCTAACTTATGTTCCAATGGTTTACGGATTTAAAGTTAATTCAACTATGCAATCCTAACAATCATCACAAAAGAAAGCTTTAAACATAGTTTTCAATCTTCCGCTTCGTTATAAGACAAGTGATTTATTTAAAGAATATGGAAAGACTGTACTTTCACTCGGAGGGCTGTATAAGCTACAAATTTTGTTATACATGTTTAAATGCGTAAAACATATTGGTACGCATATACCCTACATTTTGATCGTATTTTATCAAATACACAAAGAAATATGCGACTTGCTATTAGTTTAAGTACTGATCGCTGTCGCCTTGAGATCACAAAACAACGAATCTCGTTTGCTGGTCGAAAAGAGTACAATCAACTTCCAAATCGATTAAAAAACAACTTGGCATTGTCCACATTTAAAAATAATCTTAAACACTTTTTGTTGAAAGATATAGAAAGACTTCTTGCATTCAATTAATCGGGTTGCGATTTATTAAGTTATATATATGATTTTCATACTACCTGAACTTAAAAATTAATAATTGACTATATGGCGACACTTGTGGGAAATGGGCGACTAGAGTACAACATCTACTCTCCATTGTGTGTGTGTGTGTGCTCCGAGGTTTTTGTGAGTAAGTTTTTGTATTTATGTAGATTTACAAATATAAATGTTTTTTCTTGTGTTGCACTGTCACGAATTTGGTCACGTTAGGGCTGAGAACACCCCCCTGTGCAAACCGCTAAGTTGGTCTGGCCACCCAACCAAATGTCAGAGTTCGTGTACAGGTTAACAGCAGCGACAAAGAAAATGGTTTATTTTCTTTAATGTGTTTAAAGTATCTACCGAGTAGGTTCAACACAATTTACATTAATATTTGTACATGAAACATCTGTTGGGGCGACGCTTTCCGTAATAGCTTAGATCCGACTGTTTTAAGTTGTTCTCTCACAATCCATTCATGTAACTGTGAACTATACAGAGATTTGCCAAGAACTGAGTAACGCCAAAGAAATGAGGCACTCCGACACGCAACTCAATCTAGATATCAGTTTTTCAGGAAACAAGGAAACGACATTTTTGGAAATGAATCCACTTTTAATAGAAAACTTCACCTCTATTCACAAAGTTGAGGAAGAATTTATTCCCAAAAATATGTTCTTTCACTGCTAGTAGACTTATGTGCAAATGCAAGATTTTGCCTCAAATAAAACTTGCTGTCCAGCACTGAAACCATTCAGACTTTCGGAGCTTATAACAATTCCGGCAAGTTTAGTTGACTTTCTTCGAATTGTCTGCATTGAGGATCAAAAATTTACTATCGCCTTGAAGAGGCGTTGCTAATAGAAACTGCCTGCCTCATTTTTCAACACCTACATACATTTTGAAATATGCAATAGCCGTAACACGCTAATAAATATGTCAATGACAATAGCTCTATCATACAACACGAGTACATTACCAAACATTTTTAAGAAAGTCTACATGGCAGCGTTACAGCACACACAAGCAATTAAAAGATCAGCCTACAGGATTTTCCTGCATTGGGTTAAAGCCAGGGTTAATCAAAACGAATATTGACTTACAAAACAGTTTTAAAAGCATAAAAGTGTCTTTCGGATGTACTTTTCTCAACACTGTATTTTATTTCCAAAGAATCAAAATATTTAATAACTAAAAATATGTTTTCTTTTACAGTTGCTAAGAAAATTGTTAAATTTTAATAAAAAAAAAGAGAAAAAAAAGAAAAATAAAAAAATCATGTTCAATAGCAGCTGGTTTTTATTGGTGTCTGTTTCTTCTTGGCCATTTGATTTTATGGCCCACAGTCGGTCCGTTTATTGCAGAATAATTTGCACAATTTGTTGGCTGTTTTTTTATTTATTTTTTGTTTTTTTGTTGCACAAGCTGATCCTCATTTCGTCCGGCATGTTGTTGGTCTGATGAGAAAATCTATGGCATGTGCATATGAGTGCATATCAGTGTGTATTGTTGCAAGTAGATTAATGCAACACTATGTCAAACTGACAAACTTAATACACTTACACATGTTTCTTAATGCGTTAACTTTCCAACAACATAAATATAAATTCCGCAAGATGCATTGGAGGCAGCGCTACCACGATGACAGTGATAATAATGACGACGTTGGAGTAGCAGCTACTTGTCGCAGTTGTTGTTGTTCGTGTTGTTGTTGTTGTTTTTGTATCTTCAACTTAGTAGTTAATGTTTACATTAATTCTTCTGCAGAAACAGTTGCTAAAAGAAAACATTAGAAAATGAACATTAAATGAAATGTTCTTGATTAAAATTTGCTTTAGCCAAATGTTTTGGACACTTTTTTTTTAGGTGGAATATGTGAAAATTTATTTCTCGGGAGCATTTTTCAAGCAAACAGATTGAAAAAGACACCTTTAAAAATGTCTTTTCGAAAAGTTTATTTTATGGTTAGAATTGAAAAAGTGACTTTTGGAGAGAAAATCTTAATAACTCAAGAGATGTAACCAGGGCTACCAGAAAAAATATGGAAGAAATCGCCAATTTTCCGATCATTTAAGAAAATATCGACATTTTGGTTTTGAAATATCGTCATCAAAATTGGACTTATAAAATTATAAATTTTTTAGTATTTTTAAAATTTTTATTTAAAAATGTAATAGATTTTTAATGAAAAGTTATGGTCTTAAACTTGTTCATTCGCAAACAATCAATTTATTAAAAAACTTAGTTTCAATTAATTATATTTACATACATATATTTGTATTTATGGTAGAGCATCGGGCCTCTGCTAGTAGCTGTTGCTAACACTCCTTTCTGCGATTTTAAGTTTAAACGATGATTAGAACGTTTCACATAAGACACAGCAAACTCAGGGCCAAGAAGGCTTGAAACCAACACATATTAGAGGCAGCTAATTTGTATATTAGCTGCCTCTAATAAGTTCTCTTGTTCCAGTTGTCATAGTAAAGGGTGTTTTACAACGGTATAGAAATTTGAAATAAAATAAAACAGAGATACTTATTTTAAATTGAAATAAATTTCGAAAGTTAACTATAGTTTAATGAACTAAAAAAACAAGCTTCGATTCAAAATTCAAAATTTTCATTCACCTTTGTTTAAGCTTCTTCTTAAATTATCCATATAACCAGATACTTATCCGTATAACGCGTTAAGCGTTTTATTTTTTAATTCCAAAAATCGGATTCGCCAAAACATCCCCGGAAACAATATGGCATCTTCAATTTTCGCACTAAATTGAATTACCGTAAACAGTTCAGATACATGTTCCACGGCCAAAACACGTAGCGAATATTAAAAACCGGTTCCGATCAGGTTAGTCAAGTGTTTCCAAATTTTTGGGGTATTGCCAAGATCGTCTTCAGGAAACGTTAAAAAATATATAGTCTTTGATACATAGAATTTTACGAAAAATTTGGGAATAAATTACTGAATTGAATAATTCTAATAAATTGGAATTAATTGCAATACCAAATAAGATTAAAATTTGAATTTTAATTAGCCTTTATAATAAAGAATGCCTTCAATTGGCTAATTTTCTGAAGAGTTTCTTATTGTTACGAATTTTTATCACATCTAACCCAGTGTGCAATAGTTGATCGGCTACTAAAAACATAATATACAAACAAACATACAAAGTAAATCAAATACAAATGATGTTGTTGTTACTTGCTTATTGTTCGCAATCGTCACTTAGATAAATTATAGCATGAAAATGATCAAAATGACGATTTATCGTGGAAGTCTGAAATAAAAAAATGTAGACTGGATTAATTTAAATACCCACCATTACCACCATCATCTTCTCAAACTCACTCACTCGATAGCCCTCACCATCTAGTTCCCCATTAAGACAGCAAACTACTACAAGATTTCCTCCTTGAAAGTATTTGGACACCTTAAAATGAGGCATTGGGTTTCTATCAGTAAGTATTGCTAACACTCCTTTCTGAGATTTTAGCTTTAAACGACGGTCAGAACGTTTCAGCTAAGACTGCTAACTTAAAATATTCTCAGTGCCAAGAAGGCTTGAAAACAAAACATATTAGAGCCAGCTGATCTCCGTTATGCGGAATTCCTGCAGAACTACAGCTCATTATAAGGATCCGAGTTTTTTAGAGATTCCCAAGGTTGTCTTCAGAAAACGTCAAACCCCTCCCATTCCTCAGAAGCAATACGGCAGCCACAATTTTCACACAAAAGCGTCTTCAGGAAACGTCAAGATACTCCCATTCCTCAGAAGCAATGCGGCAACTTTTATTTTCGCACAAAAGCGAATGACCGTTTATAGTTCAGATGCATGTTCCAAGACAAAAACTCGCACAGAATATGAAAAACCGGTTTTGAATCGGTTAGTGAAATAGTTTTGAAATTTTTGGGAATTCCCAAAATCTCCCCACTTCCCCAGAAGCATTACGCCAACTCCATCTTTCGCATTTAATCGGCAACACTGTATATACAGTTTTCTTATACCTACATATGAAAAAACGGTATGATTTTCGAGTGTTACAAAGTTACAAAACAACAAACACACCCCTCCTTTATTGCAACATAGTCATAACTTAAAAAAGCTCGTTTCGAGAAAAACTCATTTCAAACTTTAAATTTCCATACAAGTCTTAGAATTTTTTTTTTTTTTAGAAAATATCTCCTAAGGGAAACAGTTTAAAAGTAATTTGAATAAATTTTTGCCACAATATAAAAGATAGTACTACTAACAATTCTACATTGTTAGCTCGAAAAGCTGATTTTTTGAGATATGACTATGTTGTAATAAAGGAGCGATAAGAATTTAAATATGACTTCTGACATATCGCTACCACAGCTCACTTAGATGTAGTCTACTCTGGTTTGTAGCCATATAGCAGCAATAACGCGGTGAGTATTATCCTCCAAGTGTTCAATTGTCTTGGGCTTATCGACGCAGATGAGCGAGTTCACTTATAACGTTCCCGCACAGTGGGTCCGTACTAAAGAATTGGCCGAACAAAAAAAAAAAAACAATAGACACATAAGAGCATTGTAATAAAACGAGCTTAGATTAGCGTTTTATGAATCCAAATCAGTAATCAGCTGTGCCCTCAAGGGCAAACGCAATTATACGTTGACATACAGCGTGTTCACCGTGTGGGGACCACTAGTCCAAATTAATGAAATGGCTTTGTTCGTCATTACAGAGATGAGAATCATGTACGTTGAGCCTAAAAGTTTTATAACAAAGGGAGCTATAAGTTCTTTATATCACCATTTTATGAATCCAAATTATTCAATGGGCTTTATGTTCCATGATAGAGATGTGATCATGAAATTCGAGCCTGTGATGCAACAGTTTGCCAGAATCCAATAAGGTTTTAACTTAACATCAATATAATATAATATAATATAATATAATATAATATAATATAATATAATATAATATAATATAATATAATATAATATAATATAATATAATATAATATAATATAATATAATATAATATAATATAATATAATATAATATAATATAATATAATATAATATAATATAATATAATATAATATAATATAATATAATATAATATAATATAATATAATATAATATAATATAATATAATATAATATAATATAATATAATATAATATAATATAATATAATATAATATAATATAATATAATATAATATAATATAATAACAGTCTGTTAGCGTCAGCTGACTTGTAGAGTAGAGCCACGTCGTTCATTTTAGTGCTTGGTCGTTCAATTATAAAATATTAGTCCATTGAGATATTTATATTTTATAAATTGATTAAAAGTTTATAACTAATTCAATGTAGAAGCTAAAATTTCTTAAAGAACATCACATAAGAAAGATATTTGAACAAAAGCTATTTAAATTGAACAGGTAATCTATAGAACGAAAAGAAGTCTGTTTAATGACCGTCTCGCTTTGTTCACTTAGATGATTCGTTCGATTTAGCCCGTTCGTTCATGACTGATATGACGAAATCAATAATCCGATCAATAATCTTCTGATCAGGTGTCGCATATGCCTGGATGACCATGGAGGCAGTTTCTACAGTTCATTAGTTATATAATAATAAACTGAGTTTTACAAAACTACAATAATTTTGTTTAGTTTATATATATTTAAAATTTCTATTTTTGAACTTTAGAAAGAAGACTTAGAGAATTTAACATGGAACAATATCCAACAAAATTGTTGAGTTTTATTTTGAAAATCAAAGGTAAATTGTTTTAATGCAACGCAATCAACGAAATTCGTCAATTTTCAATGTGAGGACTAGACAGTCCTTCAGCACCTACAACAAAACGTCTGGTTGGAAATTTTCGACAACTTAGTACTGTAGGATACCTTTCATGTACTGGAAGACTACGTACGTTCCATACGGAAGATAATATTTAACATATTGCGGATAGTGTACATAATAGTCCAGAAACATCAGCAAGATGACGTTCGGCACATCTGGGGCTATCGCGGGGGGGCTATCGCCAAATATATTCTACATTAATGTACAGTGAAAGAAAATAATAATAATAATTAACAATTAAATAAAATAGTTATTAAGCATTCAAACCATAAAGTTAGTTCTGCACCACACTGTACTACACGAAAAAATATACGAGGAGTCGCAGAACAAAACGTACTTTTTTGCATTTATTTACAAAATGTTTTTTGATATATTTGTATTGATTTGGCCAAGTTCTACTGGAAAAAATCTTATTCGCATTACTCGTATATATCTTGCCTTCTCATAGAAAAATTTATGCAGAACAAAACGTACTTTTTTCTATATTATATAATAATTTATTATTGTTTGTTTCATTATTAGTAAAGATGGGAAAATGTTTTTCTCGAAATACGCATGATTGTGGCTTGAGCGATCGTGTGTGATTACGATGTAAAAAAAGACACTCCCGCGAACCTCTTTAATTGCAACAGTAATATAGTAGAGAGGGAGATATCGAATATATGTATTGTAGAAGATATTGAAATAAACGTTTGAACATTTTATTCTTTTTATGAATAACAAAATTGAAATTGATTTAAATTAAACTATCTTATAAATGATAAATAAACTATGATTATTTTTAAGCTCTATTAAAACAAATGACGTTTTTGCAATGATGCCACAAGAACAACCGACTACTCTAGTGATAACGCTGAAATAATCGAAAGATGTTGAATGGAATACAATGAGATAGGAACGTTTTATAAAGATGTTGCAAAATGTTGAGTTTTAAAACAATGTATTTCTAATATGAAGATGTTAATACTTTCGAATAATGATGGTAGATGTTCGATACCCCTCAGTGTAAAAAGCCTATTGTACTAAATAGAAAAAAAGTATAAATTAATCGAGTACAATTGATATTTTTATTGAAAATATTAATTCAGCTCAAAAATATATAAGGTTCAATTTGAATAAGAGTTTGTTTTTCATTTAATTTAAAACAAAACGTACTGTTTGCAAATTAAAAGCCCTTCAATTCCGTGCAACGTTAACATTTATTGGGGCGACTTATTGCCGTCCGCTGCATTTTAAAATAAGGAATAAAATTGTTTGATATTCAGGACTCATGATACAAAATAATCGATTGAAAAAAAATAATCTTTGATTTTCCAACATTTTCAAATAATCAAAAAAGCGCGTTTTGTTCTGCTACTTCTCATATGAAAGACATTGACTTAAAAACATATTTCCTATTATGGCATCCACCCTGAATCTGGCCAAGCTGGCTCATCAGAAAACATCGGAATGCTTTGTGCCAAATAGCTCTCACTAGCTCAATTTTTTAGTATAGCAATACTTCTTGTGAGATCACAAAGTATAGTAAAGAAACAGACGTATTGTAGTAGAACAATATGAAAAAGTAGCAAACAAGTATAAGAGTTAAGCTGATGAAATATTTTTTTCTTAGTCTCCTTTTGTTGTAATTGTTTTACTTAACATTTAATATATTAGGGTTGGCAAAAAAAAGTACACTTGAAATTTGTGAACTGCCTTAATGCTTCACGTTAAGAACATTTTTATGGTTTTGTATACAATTGTAAAATTTGAACACCAGTCATTTTTCTCAACAGCGCACATAAGTTTAGAATTTTTTTTTTTCATCTTTTTTTTGTCTTTTTATTCAGAGATGGTTAGTCATGATCTTGGCGGCAGTTTTTGTATATTTTGTTTAATTTATTTATATTTTGTTTGAAATTTTTTTATGTCAGTGCATTTGCTTTGCTGGCTAATGGTGCATAAATCTTTTAAATGTTTTATTATGTGTTATTTTTTTTTTTCGTTTGTCTTTGACTCTTTGTCAAATAGCTAAACTTAATGAGTATTTTCATTATTATTATTTTTTTTTTTTTCTGATTATTTCAATTGCAATAAACTTCAGAAAATCGTTTGGGTTTTTGTAGACGGCACGCGATCATAGTTTTGTTTTATATTTTTAAATATTTAAATAAAGTCCTTTAGCTGGTTGTATGACAAAGAACATCCTGTTTAAAATTGTGAATGGGTGTTAATTGGTATAAATAAGTCTGCTTATCGAGAAACTTGTTCTCTTGACTAGTTTTTAAATGAAGAATATTGCTTTTAAAAGGTTTGTAACTAAAAAATGTAGTCATATCGTTCAAGGTTTCATGAAACTTATGAAAATTTGCAACCCTTTTAGAAAATTGGCAAGCAAGACTTTTCAGCGACATTTTATATCAGCGTTGGGCAGATAGAGCGCGTTGAATGAAAGAGTAATTGCTTCTAAATTGCTCTATATTGGTTGGTTGGCTTACAAGGTAGTTCGCTAAGCACAAAAATCAAGTAGGGCCTATAGGACCCCGTATGATAATACCGCACTACTCGTTGCAAGTGTTATAATAGAGAGATAATGCAATCAGTAAAGTATTAGATACAAGCCCTGGTGGTAAGACAGTGCAGTAGGATAGAATGCGGTGACGATACGTCACTAACGTTGGAAATTATAGTATACTGGTATACATGATACAAAAAACAAGGTAACCGCTTCGCTACAACAATAAAAAAAAACAACAGGTATTTTGTTTGTGTAAAAAGGCGAATTCACACTTAAGCTGTCAAAAGTAGTTGATAACGAACATGTACAAAAATTTAAATGGCGCCGAAAAAGGTAAACAAAACTTGACAGAGAAAGTGCCGCCATATTAATCGAATTCGCCTGAATTCGCCGATGTATCCACCTAATAATTAACTCGCCTTGACTGGTATATAAATAATAGATTTCCAGCCAGGTATTCCACTTAATAGACAAAGCTGGACACCCGCAGAGCAGGTAGAATACCATTTCTTCCTTCTCTCTATCTGGCACCCAATGTCCATTTATTACTGCCAGTGTATGTGAGTCAAGCAGCAGATGAAGGCCAGAGTGCATAAGTGAAGTAAAAATATATATATATAATATATATATATATATATATATATATATATATATATATATATATATATATATATATATATATATATATATATATATATATATATATATATATATATATATATATATATATATATATATGTATATATATATATATATATATATATATATATATATATATATATATATATATATATATATATATATATATATATATATATATATATATATATATATATATATATATATATATATATATATATATATAACCAAATCCTCTTGCACGCATTCGGTTGAGAAGGTGAGATACCCTTGCCACCATCAGAACGTTAAATAGGTGATTTTACCGACATTGACCATGCAAAATAAAACATTTTTGTCTAGCATTGGCTAGACTTAACTAAATTTAGTATTAAGATTTGAATACTTACTCGTATTGTTAGTTCACTTTGTGATGATTTAGTAAGCAAATGAATGAACAAAAAAAATTAATAACGTCGAAATGAGTTGATACGTCATTCAAACTATTGTCCACCGTTAGCCACTACTTTTCCCATCCTTCTGGCAGCATATGGACTCCGAACAAAAAAGCTTGTCTGATTTTGAGGTAAGAATGATTCATTTAAATTTTTCATATCCTATTATGAAAAGAAGCGTATTGCAGTAAGGGCATTCTCACAGAAGGACATAGGTCTGGGCTACAAGGCGAGTGAAGTAAAAATTTTCATCCACTGCTTTTCAAATTGTTTTTGGTCGGTTTTGCCACATGTGGCCGAGCCTTGTCATGATATGGCCTCGTTCTGCTCGTTCTGCTCATTTTTCGTTCATTGTTCTCTGTAAATGAATCAACGGTCTTTGGTACAGTTTCCCTGTGATCGTCCGATTCGATGTCAACACCTCAAAAGGTGGCTAAATTTATTCAAAATCAGCTGTAGTCATATCTGGGAATTAGTTCTTAAATCAATTGCAACTAGTAACCGAGTGTTTCAAGAAATTCAAACCTTTTCTATCTCTGACGAGCGTCAGAGGTGCAACTGTTGGGCACGACAACGAGTTGAGGTGGACGCCTCTTCAGCCACACTATCGCTAACAGCAGCAATATTTTCTGCAGAACCAGCTGTACGAGCATGCACTGGAGTTTTCACATCTTCTAGAGACCCCGTTTGCTCAACTTTTTCATGATTTTTCCGATCGCACGCATAGTTGGACGATTTAATTGACCGAAAAATACGAAGTGCTCATTTTCATCATGAGCTTGAATAACTTTAACGCGTTGCTCGATTATATATCTTTCCGTGGTTCAAATTGAATTAGTTTGAAATTGAGAAATGTCAAATGAACTGCAGAAAAAACTTGACATTTAGGTGTAGTTCAGATTCAACATCGGCACTTAGCACCCAATATGTTGTCCTTACTACTTAAATTTTTGTTTTTTTTTAGAAACGTTCCGTTTTGTTTTTTAACTTCGTTATTCAGATAAACTAGCGCCCTTCACTGTTTTATATGCATACACATATGTATATTCAAATTGACTTTTACATAAACAGAAGTTTCACTTTTCTAAAAATATTTCCAAATTATTGTTATTAAGAAGAAAATGAATAACAAAAAAGTCTGATAACTTATTAACACAATTAGGGCTTGCCTTTTTCTTAAGCCTTCCTTTCTCGGTGTAAAAGGGCTTAAGTTCTGTCGACATCATTTCTAGTTTAGTAATCAAGTTTTCGTTTCTAAGAAACTGCTGGAGTTTTGTTTTTCTCATTATTTTGTTTGTTTATCGAGTTCCATTATAAAAATTAACTATTATTTTGAAAGAGTTGATCCTCATTTACCACTTTGCAAGATTAAGTTGTTGTTGAGCAAATGAAAAATAAGAATTTAGTTGCGGTAGTTGCTGTCAACTTTTGTTGAATCATTCGTTTTGCCAGACGGGTCGGTCTGGCGGTCTCTCTGTCTATCGATAAGTTTTTGTCTGACCATGTTTTTGCCTGTTTCCGAGGATCGTGATGTTGTTTAGGCATGTCATTTATCATGTTTTACTTTTAAAATTGATTGCACGCACACACAAGCATTTTTTCAATTTTTTTTTTGTGGCTGCTTTATTTCGTGTTTTTTTTTTGAGTCGATTGAATTTGTATCTTTTAACATGTTATTTAGAGTTGCAACTAAATGTTTACGTCTTGTATTGAATAGTGATGTGTGTCGCAAAATATTAATGTGCATTCGTATATACATATATATATAAGGTAAGTTAAGCAGATGTTTGTATATGAGTGCGTGTGTGTGTGTGTGCTTATGTCGAAATACATTTACATTTAAGCCTGAATGTTTTACTTGAAGGCGAACTGACACAAAATTTTGTTGAAATAAATTTTGCATATAAATGAAGACAGCCAACGTCTGGATTGCAAAACAAATATTGTGGAACCAAATAACAAAAGGGGACTGAGAATCGGCCCATAAATGTGAGCTATTTCCTGCAATATCCCAGTCAAAAATACTGAATTTACAGAATTTTTGTATTGATATTTGATATTTGCCCTTTTTCTTTATTTTGACAGTCAATTCAGATATGAAGCAAACATATAAGATTTTGGTGCTATACATGTCTAGGATCCTTACCGTTATCCAGGGATATATAGTCCCAATAAGCTTTTACGGTGGAACATAATGTCCAAATAGAAGTAAACTTTATAAAAATTTAACGATTTCGACACTCGAAAAGCTATATTGGGATTATATATCCCACTGATGAATGATGCAAATCTTATTGGGATCATATGTCCCAACAAAAAAAAAAGCTTTTACACTACATTGTCGCCTTATAGCAGGGGTGCCCAAAAGTTCTTTATGAAAGAGCAGACAACAATACATTTAAGGAAAAACTACTTTTATTTAATATTTTTTGTTGTAAAAGCAAAACATATTTACAAAAATAAAATTTACACTGATAATCGATGTCGTCAATGTTTACCAGCAAAACATGCGAAAGTGTTGTTTCTTTGCTATTGTGTGTGTGCTGTGAAGAACGGCAAAAAATATATATAGTAATACAAAGTTGTTTGTGTATTTTTCATTGCTTGTGCTGAGTGCAATATGTGTGTATTAAAGAGCTTAGTCGCATAGCTAAGCGCTTTTACAAAACAAGTGAACCTCAAGCGCATAGGGCTTGGGCATATCTGCTTTATTACTTGCCCTTTTTAATTAGATAGATTTGCAAGAATAAGTCACAACAATTATACGACGATCAGTGAAACACACATGCTGTCATATAAAAAAATACACAAAAATAATATACCGCTATAGTCTAACACAGTTGGGTTTAATTACACCACAGTAGTAGATATTAATATATAAAATGTCAAACGTATGTTCCTTTGCTGGGACATATGATACCAGTAGGGGCGAAAGGGTTAAAGCGCTTAAACCGAAGCTCTTGTCCAAATACTTCTTAACGGCTCTTATAGCAGAGCAGCTTATTAAAATTCGTATCCCTAAGATTTTTTTTTTTTTTTGATGTGTATGATTGCAAACCCAGCAAATCTGCTTCGCGTTAAAGTAATGTTGAAGCAATTTTGTTTTATATAAAATTTCGATGTCTGTTTTGAAATGCTCTGTCATTCCCTTACAATCCTGCTTTACGGTATGGGATAGCTGATGTTTTTTAAAATCTAATTTATTTTATGCAATTATATATGTAAGAGTACTTTCACTTCTTTTAACTGTCTTAGAGAAAAGTGCCAGGGTATCCCACAAATGATTAAAAATCAAAAAACGACCTATGCCTTCACATAGGAAGCTTCCACGTGGTTAACAAAGAATAACCTCTAACAAAACTGTAAACCAATACAGTTAGTTGAGGCAAACCGTTAACCAGTGCGAGTGAGACGCAAAACTCTCGAAGATCGAACAACAAACACAAGCCTGACCGCACTTAAGAAATAATTACAATGACGTGAGAGTTGTTCTTCAGCCCAGAGCTGCTTTACGACTGAATATTCGCTGTCGACCAAAATACAGCTGATTTACTTTTACCGCCTATCATCATATACACAAAAATACTGCTTTTTTACTATCGCTAAAATTACATTACACAATCGCACAATCGTTACTGCAAGCGATGATATATGTAAAGAAAACTTAAACATTCAATTTAATTTTTAACTATCTTTTTTACTAAGTAAACTTTTAGTGAGATTACCTGTCGGATATCAGGACTGACATGGCCCAAACATGATTAAAAGGCTATTAAATTTAAGGACCTCTCCCAACGAAAGTTGCATTCTGCTGTGGCGGTTCTGACAGAACATAAACACCTAGGGACGCATGTGAGAAGATTAAATCTTCCCTTTAATGATTTCTGTAGCAGTTCTAGGAACGAGGAGAAAGTAGAGAGTGTTGAGCATTTTCCCCGTTGGTGTCCAGCTCTTTCTTATATGTATAAGGGAATTGTATCTAAGCAGAACGGTGCTGCGCGATTTCATAGAATTATCGGTATGCGATGTAGGTGAATTCGAATCTTTTATCTAAACCTCGGGTTGATTCTGAACCAGTGATATGTAGATCTACTGAGATACATATCACATTCAGGGAACACAATGGGTTGAAATTGAGCCCAGGGGGACTGGCTTTTCAAAGAAAACGCAGTTTGGAACATTGTTGTAGCAACATTAGTATTTACTCTGTGATATTCCGTATTGTTGCCACTAGCAGTATATTATAATTTTTAATATAGTGTAATCCACTATAAATATATCAGTGTTTAATGTTCAATATTTCTATTGTTACATTTCTATCAATTTAAAACATGATTAAATGCAATAATATTGATACCAATAAAACATTATAAATAGCTTGATTTCTATGTTTCCCAGCTATCTATATGTTGAAATTTTTTAAAAGATATTCTCAAACATTCAACTTTATATCCCAACAATCTGAATAAATTGTTGAGAATTGTTGATTAGGGTAGCTCCTATGAAATGTCGACATATAGATAGCTGGGAAATATAGAAAACAAGCTATTTATAATTTTTTATTGGTATCAATGTAGGAAGCTAAAATAGGGAATAAAAAACTTTATTGTTTGCAATAATATTGTTTAAAAAAATAATTTGAACACAACAATAGCTTTTGCTACGTACAATAATATAATGTTTTTTATGTAATATATGTATCTAAAACACATTCCCATTAAACTTACTATTGTTGTTGACCATATTGATACATATGTTTATTTCATTTTTTTAATTTTAAATCAATCAGTTTATTTTCATCTGTTTGTGTGTGTTTTTTCAATATTAATAATATTAAAAAAAAGTAAAGATTATATATTAGATTTATTAATTGGAGAAAATGGGCATAAAAATAAACATTTGGAAGTAAGAAGGTTTGTATATAAATTTATATATAAGTACATGTATGTATTTAATTAATTTATATTCAAATAGAACATGTATTTTTACAGATTTTTGACCCCGTACTTCAATCTCTCTAGAGCATCAAGATTTTGAAAATTTTATGAGTTTTAATCTTTTTGTTTAAAAAAAAATAAAAAAATAAATTAAATAATTTACACAAGTGTTGTTTTAATCATAGAAATTATGTGTATTTTTCTACGTACGTGTATACCTTACGTAATCATATAATATTGTGACGTTCAACACAAGTACGATTGATCGTGATAATAGAATTTACACTTTTTAACAAATATGGTCGAGAATGATAATATAATATGGTGGGACACGATAATAACAGTCAGGGCTGCGCAGTATTTGAAATACTTGTATTTGAAATACGTAGTTGAAATACAAATACGTATTTTGTATCTGTATTTCAAATACACGATCTGAAAGTATTTAGTATTTTATATTTCAAATACATAACGTAATAGTATTTTGTATTTCAAATACATCTGGCTCGAAAATATATTTTTACAAAATACATTTATTTATTATAATAAATTGAAAATAAGTTATTTCACACAAAAGCTTAAATGTTAATATTTACCATTTTGCAAAACTGCAATTCAGCTTTCATTTGTTTTGTCCAGAGCAAATACATTTTGCACTAATCAGGTGATATCAGTAAGAATTTTCACACATTCGCCACCAGCTTTTTTCTCACGCTTTAGATAATTAATGGGGAATAATTTTTATTATGGAAAACTTTAGGCTGCGAGAACCAGATTAGATCCACTGCAATATAATACTTGGAGGCATTTCAGTTGTACTTTAACAAAATTAATGGAGAGCTTGGAAAGAAGATTTAATGAGTTTCTCATGCTGACACCTGGAGCAAATATAGTCATATTGGTATCAATTTCCAGCCTAGTTTCAAAATTAGCTGATTGCCAGAATGCATCTCAATAAAAGAGAGACAAAAAAATCAAAATCTTGCAATAGATACCTTGGAAAAAATTACAAAAAACGTGAAACCATGGCTGGATGCAGAAGAAGAAGTAGTAGTTGAGGTAAAGATGATGACGATTTTATTGTTGTTTTTAACAATACAGTGATCAACCTTGTAAATCAAATTTGGAACTTGAGTTGATCAGTTTTCTAAATGATAAAAGCAAGGAGCTTGTCATTCTGGAAAACTATCCAAATATCAAAAATGCATTTACATATATAATTTGACAGCAGCTTGTGCTCCTCAGAACCTGTAGAAAGATTACTGTTTGTCGGATGACTCATTGAAGTATCTAGGAAATACTTGTTTTGCCGAATGAATCTCTTATTTACTATCTATCAAATGCTAAATATTAGGTTTGTTAATTTAATTTCCTAGCAAGTTTAGAATAATCATGTGAATATACATACGTATACCGTACGTGTATATATGTAAAATGTATGTGTATATATTAAATGTATATAATAAAAAAAATAGAAAATTTTTATATAATATTAGACAACTTTATTTCTAATATTTGAATACACAGATAAATATGCAGTTGTAAGTACCCTGTCGGATAATGAGTAGCTGACTACAAAAATAGCCAACTTTTAATTAATTTTTATGAACCAATTTTAAGCTATCTAGTAAACAATGCAAAATTTGCTGTAACAAAAATATATTTCCAATGTCGCCACCTAGTAGGCGCCGTAGTGATATTGAAGTTTTTTGTATATACATATAAATTTTTCAATTTTGTGAAAGTTCTCTGAAATAAAATTTTTTATGTAAGTACATATGTCAAATAATAAACGTTATTAATATTATTGTATGTGATTGTTTTAATTTTAATTAAATTGTTTTAATTTGAAATAAAATTGTAAGCAAGAATGAGATAAAAAAAATGGTATTATTGTTAGTGTGCAAACCCCTGAATACTTTTTTTCAGCTGCTTGAATACTTTTTTTCAGCTGCTTTGACAGAAGTAATGGCAACAAATTTATGCATGGATATCAACTTGGATGGAATCCACGGTAAAAAAAGATTAAAAGACTTTGAACCTTTTTTTCATGTCTTAACAGGTAAATTCAAATTTGAACATTTATATATAGGTATATACATATATGTAATCACCTTAATATACAATACAATATTAAGATACATATAATTTATAAAAATGGGGAAAAGAACTTAACTTTGAAAAAAACGTAGTTAAGGCCTTCCTGTATTAAGGTAACATTATATATATATATATATATATATATATATATATATATATATATATATATATATATATATATATATATATATATATATATATATATATATATATATATATATATATATATATATATATATATATATATATATATATATATATATATATATATATATATATATATATATATATATATATGTATTCTCAAAAATCAAATACTTATCTACGAATGTATGTATATTCTAAACAGATGCCTGTCGATCACTTGGTTCTCAAGACGTTGAGAAGGATATCCGAAACGCATTAAAAATTATAAAGAAGAGACACATTCATGCACAGTGTATTAAAAATAAGAAAATGAAATTAAACAATTAACTATAGCAAAGAACATTTAATCCAATATTACTTATTTAAATTATTTTTGAAATTTTTAAGTTTTTGCAACATGCAATGTAATATTTTTTGTTTGTGTGTAATAAAAATGAAGTTTTTCATAAATTATTTCTGAAAAATTACAAATAAATACGTTAAAAATTTTGACTGATTTATTTTATTTCGAAAAATTTATTACAATTGAATAATAGTTAGGTGTCAGCTAGCTACAAAAAGTTACTTTTCAGCTACAGTGTCAACAATTAACTTTTCGTTGATTTAAAACTAACTAACTTATGGTTGATTTAAAAAAAACCTTACTTGTAACCAACGGTAGAGTAGTTAAAATATTGCTAGCTTCAAAAAAGTAACTGAAAGTTGATATTTAGCAAGTTAACTGTAAGTTAGTTGAAAAGTAGTGTAAAGTCAGGCAATTGACTACCTCCTAGGACATCACAGTGTTAAAATAGTTAGTTGCTTCCATTGAAAAGTAATCCAAGTGTCAGTCAGCACTAGTTGAGGAATAGTTAACTTAAAGTTAGTTTAAAATTAACTCAGTTTCCGACAGGGTATGAACATATAATATATACTGTCGCCTAAAATACAAAAGAGCGTAGCAGTCAAAAATTTTCTAGTCCAAAATTATTATTAAATGAGGTGTTATTATCAATAATAAAACTATCCATAAATTTTAATGGGCTTGCAATATCTTGCCAGTTACGTCCTTTTGGGTTTTAGGTGACAATACACAACTTAGTTTAAGTGCATATGTAAAATAAAATATGTATCGAAAGCCAGTTTTTCTGAGATCGAATTACACAAATGTATTTGTATTTTGTAGTTGTATTTTGTATTTGAAATACACAACTTGAAAGTATTTTGTATCTTGTATTTGAAATACACTACTGGAAAGTATTTTGTATCTTGTATTTGAAATACACTTCGGGAAAGTATTTTGTATCTTGTATTTGAAATACATAAGGCGTGTATTTTGCCCAGCCCTGATAACAGTATTAGTCATGATTCAAAAATTATAACTTTTACCAAATATATGGTTATATGGTATAGTTTGGTTTTTGGCTGTGCTAGGTTTTGTAAATAAATTTCGTATTAAAAACATATTATATGGCTGTGTTCAACCATATAATTTAACAATAGTATTTTGCCCTTAAAATATTGTCATATCAACCATATATATATTTTTTTTTCTACGTGCAGGCTGCTATATCTAACCTGACTTTCTCCCTTTAAAGTGTCTCTCTGTAATTTGGGTTTCTTTATAAACATTATTTTTTTCATTTTAGTTTTATTTTTTAGAGAATAATTATTTCTTTTTTTTCCAAATATTTTTCAATCAATCATTATCTGTTTTATTTACTTACGAGTATTTATTTAAATGAAAATTAATATGTATTTGCTTTAAAGAAGCGTGCGCTGAATATGTTTAACAGCCTTAAATTTAATTTCACTTTAATGGGTTCCGTCATTGAAATCCATCTCTTTTTTTTATAAAACGATTTAAATTTGATTAGTTTTTAGTGCCTCGTAATTTGAGAATCATTTTATTCTGTACAATACAAATAAGTTCGCCAAGGTGTGTCTGTTCTTTCTTCGTTTTTTTTTTTTCTTAAAACAGAATGAATGAATTTTATTTTCTTTTAAATACTTTTGTGAAGGGTGCGAAATGAAATTATCATGATCTTAAAGAATGAATGAACACAATTCGTGTTCGTTCAAATGGGTTGGTTGTTGGTATTTCTATAAATTTAAAATATAAAAAAAAAGACGTTGAACTAAACTAAAAAATATCATTTCTCAAGGAAGAGAAAGTGATTACTCGAAATTATTGTTTTTTATTAAACCATTTCCATGAAAAATGGCGAAAAATTTGCAGGTCATGGATCAGTCCAGAAAGGTTTTTTTTTTGCACATCAAAACTTTATTAATACTCGTATAATCCAAACTGCAGCGGAACGAACGCATCAGTCTTTGTTTATTGAACGAAACACTGACCAGTCACTAAAATTAACTACTCGACACGGCTGCAGTGAACGTATTGCTTTGTTGAAAAGTCTCAATGGATGATTTGTTAGAGTACTCAAGCAAAAGTTTCGTGGTTGCAGGTTCGATTCTGGAAGTTAGTGCAGCCCAGCAAATTTACATCTGTGGAATTTGCAGGCATTTTTTCGCCATACCACTTTGGATTAATTTGTTTTCTAAAACTGGGTACTCTACGCATTACGCATGGCCAGCCCAATGGCTGCCGTAAGCATTCTATAAAGAGAACTATTCGCAGTATCGTGGTTAAATATGACTCTGCTGGTTCAATAAACATTGGACCAATATCCATATCATGACCAGTTGTGCAATAAAATAAAATGGAAAAAAATGCTTAACGCTTAGGTGAGGTTAACATTCAAGATCGGAACTTAAAATCTAACCGCCCGATATAAAATTGTAATAGCAAAAGAGAATGAAGAAACTATACATTGTAATCCCGTGTACTGTGATGCGCAGTTGTGAAGAAAGATTTACATCAGCACCTGCCTTTACGGCCTTAACTGATGAGGGACCAATTTCACCAGGTGATCTATTCACGATTTACCAGTGCCCCCGTGTGCCTTGCTAGGCTCGCACACGACGCAACTTTTCGCTAAAAGCTTTTAGCCTTGTAGACAAACCCCTAGCTGAAGAGTTCGGGCCTTCTAATTTCTCCTGTATGCAATCTCCCAACAGCCAGTGGATGACAAAGCCTAACGAAACCCATTAGGAGTATCAACCCTTTACCAACTCACCCATCTAACCAACTCTCATTTTTCTTTACAGTACAGGTCTCTGTTGCAAGGCAAAAGCACCTCGGGGGGTTGTTAGCCCCCGAAAACCGGCATGCACCAAAGTTATGAGGCAAACTAGCTGCGATTTTAGATGTAAAGCACAGCCAGAAAGTTTTAGCTAATGCAGACACCTTAACCCTGATCATTCCCGAGAGATCTGTAAAGCAGAATCTCCCGGGGGCTATATTGATTCCCGTTCTGCCAATTTTATCTTTTGGTACGGGACTCGGAAGTGCAATACAACATAAGTCATGCAGCTTTCTAGAGTTTAGTTTTCTATGACCCAGGAAACAGGGTGCCCTGGTTTGATCTACGCCAAGGCAAAACCTGTTACCCGGGGGGCCAAAAATCTGTGTAGTGTACATGGTGAACTATAATGTGAAACTGGTTGGTGTTAATTTGTGTTCAAGGTTTCTCGGGAGAAGAAAAGGCGTTGACTTTGCTCTCTGGTTGTAAGTATACACAAATATTTTAAAGAGTCCTTAATGCCGATGCTGAACCTTACTAAGTTCTCGAAAATTCTAATTTAAAATAAACCTTTCGGTATGATTAACTTTCAATGCCAGTTATGTTGCAGATGTTGCGGGAAGCTGATGAAAATATCATATGTAAAATATAAAAAAACACTACTGTTTGTAGGAATGTGAGAAAAATCTGAAAAAGCCCATATCAAATATTTACTTTTTCGGAATACATTGCACACCCTTCGATAATTCGAATTGATAATATTGTTTGTTGACGCATCCATTCACTCAGAAAATGTATTTGTGATAGATTATTATTGGTATTAAAGCATGCTTCCAACCTCCAGCACTCAAGCTTTAAGCACATAGACCACAGCAGACTTCACGACTTCACAACAGCTAGTGCCGCAACCAGCAATTGTAGTTGTGTAGATGACTACTGAAATACTTTGAACACGTCAGCAACATAAATTCATGTGAATGAAAGTATACTTCAGCGTGGTCACGTTAGAATTTTTACGAAATTCCATTGTTTATTATATCAATCTTTCATGAAAAAAGTTTTCTCTTTAAAAAGGCCTTAACATCTAAAAAGAGCAACTTAATTAAAAAAATTTGTGTTTGCTACACTTACTTCAGGTTAGGCGGGTCTTACAAGTTTAAAATATAATCGGACATATCTTCTGATCTATAATGAGAAAAATATTAAAGAATTGAAAATTTATATCGAATTTTTCAAACTGTGAATAATTTGAGCCGAGAAAGAAAACTTTATATAAATTATACAATTTTTCGTCAAAGATATGCAATTAAAACTACTCAAATGAAGTAACTGGTATATATCTAAAGGGACAAATAAATTATGCAAGACTTTCGGCAAACACGTGCTTTCCGTTTGCCCATAAACGATACAAATACAAACACAAATTAATAATTTTTGTTTTGTTTTTAATGACAGTACACGGCGATTATATTGCGGGAATTTGGTCGCCATATGAAGTTTACAATACATAAGTCATTTTATAATTCGTTTAAGCCACTATTTCTTAAGATTCTGTTTCTATAATCTACGTTTCTTTTTTTTAATTTCTACAAAGAAGGTAAACTTTTATACAATACCAAAAATTCTAACAAGAAAACTTTTTCATGATTCATTTTGTTTGCTTCTTCCACCACTTCATTCTGCAAAAAATTCTTTGAAACGAAAAAATCTTACACAATACAAGTATTCAAGATGTTGGCACAAAAACCATGCAAACATGCTGCAAATATTTGTGCAAACAAGCAAACACTCCCTTTAACAGAGCTAAATGTTAGTATAAACGTTTTGGCATATGTGGAATTCTTATTTTCAGGATAATTATGTATGCACATATAAATTTATTAATTTATTTAAACCCGATTTAAATTTTGTTCTTTTATTTGCAATAAATTTCTTCAGCTCAATGTCTTTTTTTTTTCAATGTATTGTTCAATATTTCGTCTTCGGAAGACTTCTTTAAGAAAATTTGTTTGTGTGTTATAAATTCAATAAAAAATTTGAATAAATATTTTGTTGAATTTATAACAATATTGAAATATTGAAAAATACATTAAAAAAAAATAAAAAAAAAAAACAAAAAGGACCTTGAGCAAATATTGAATTAAATAAAGGTCACAGCAGATGGGACCAAGAATATTGTTCTTTTAGTATGTTGTATTAGAAAATAAAATATTTACAAGGGGAAAATTTTTTTATTACATATTTTTTTATACACTGGTCACACTGTTTTTATTTTGTAGTCAACAAAAATAGAAATTTGTTTAATTCGAGTGCGGCAAAAAAATCAGCATGGACAACAACCTGCAGTCGTGTCGTCTTGCTGTTGTCTAAATAAACGTTCGCATTTAAATGCATGTATTTTATATTTGACATATTGAAGTCGGTTGTCTGCTGGCTTCAATGTGTTTAATGCTTCAGTCACGCGCAACATTGCCTATGACCGCTTACAATCAGTTTCTGGTTTAGTAGAGTTATTTAGGGCGTATGTCCAAGTCACAGCATAAAATTTACCAAATTTTGGTCTGCATTAGACTGAGTTATTCTGAATGATATCGAGATGATTTTTTCAATCTTTTCTTCACATGAATTCTCCAATTGGTTTTTATCTCTTAAAATATATCGATGATACACATCTAGACACTCCCTGTTTTCCTCAAATTTCCGGATGGGAAATACTAGACAAACAGCTCCAATTTGAGCAGTTTTAATACTTTTATAATTTAGGGAAAAATTAAATATTAAACTGCATCAAGTCCATAAAACTATGATAGATGCCAGGATAAGATATAGATATGTCGTTTTAAAGGGCTTGCACTTAAAAGTACCCAATTAATATAAAATATTGGTAATCCAGCCTTTTTCCCTGTATTTTTTTTTTTTATTTAAGGATGCATCACGGGGAGTAAGTCAATTGCAAAGTGAATGGAATATTCAATCCATTCTTTCCCTTTCCATACACACAGTTAAAACAGCTTGGAACATTCAAGCGCTTGATCATTCTTCAATCACAAATTCTCTCATTCCCACGTTAGCGGCGTTCACCCATTTCAAATTTTGTTTACGCAACCTGAACTGCTTTTCAAAAAAAAAAAAAAAAAAAAAAAAAAAATAAAATTACTGTCATATTTTCCTTTTAATATTAATGGGCAAACAAATGCATATCAAACGTTCTGAAAGCGGATCATAGCTAAATACGCCCAACCATTATGAATCACATTTTAAGACTCACACAAAGAAGCGAAACAAGAATGCGACGCATGCGCGTGAGTAATAAAATGGGATTGACTGACTTTAAATGAAAAATTTGTTTTATGATGTCTCATGAAATAAAATCTCTTTTAACATTTCTTCTGTGTGTTTTTTCCTTTTTTTTTTTTTCTTAATGTCTACTGATGTTTTTTTTTTTTTTGTACATATGAAATGTTGATAAGGATCGTTTAGGATCGGTTGTTACAATGTTACAGTTGTCAAGTCTGATGTGGTATGTTTACATGTTGTACCAACAAATTATCAACATGGTGGCATGATTTGAACACAAAAAGGAAAAAAAAAATCATTTACAATTATTCTTTCTTGTGGGTCTGGGAGACCATTGACGTTAGAGATGGGGGGAAAAAGACATGACGATTAAAATATTTGAACGTGTACGTGTTTGTTTTGCTGTTAAAGGTCTCGAAAAGAAATTAAATAAAGAGATGACAGCAATACGCGTTTCAAATGCAAACAAATTGAGATAAATGTTCTAGGAAAAGACTTTAAATGATGACAAAAAAGTTTAAGTTAAAAGCACCAAGTTACCTGAAAGGCTTGCTATTTGCTTTCTGATGGTTACATTTAGTGCCAGGTCAGACACGGCAATTTTAGTTAGGCAATTCTGGACTTTACGGAAGCTATCGGTGAAAGTAATAACAAAGGAAAAATAGTTGCCGGTAGTAAGAAATTTTCTCTTATGTATATTTGTGCAAGAAGCCAATAAATAAAATGACGCCGAGAAGTTGAATAATTTTCTACTGCGCATCACGGCAGCCCCTCCGGGGAGTAGGTTTTGCCTAGGCGTATTCCAAACCAGGGCATTCTGTTTTTCGGGTAAAGAGGGGAAGGAATCCCTGGTTTATTGTAGCAAATAAAACTCTAGGAAAAGGTATGACTTATGTTGTGTTGGCTACCGAAACCCTTATCAAGTGTATAAATTGGCAGAATGGGGATCAGTATGCTCCTGATCATGGTTGAGCTGCCTACATTGGCTGGAACGTTTTGGCTGTGCTTTAAACCTAAAGACGTATCTAGGAGGAGTTTGTGTCTCTGATAATTGTGTGGTGCATGGCTTTTTTTGTAGGCTAACAATCCCCCGAGGTGCAGTTGCCTTGCAACATGTACTGTAAGGAGCCGGTGGTGGCCCGAACTCCTCAACAATAAGTTGCTCATATAGCTACAAACATTTGCTACCCGTGTGAGCCTAGACAGCAACACGGGTGCGCTAGTGAATCGTGAATAATTCACTCCGTGGAATGGGTCCATCATCAGATAAGGCCGTTTGTGTTTGTGTTTTCACCGTTATCCGTGTTTTCTCCATATATGTACATATGTTCATTATTAATTTCTTTTCAACGCATTTCATTACCTTGTAGTGAAGGTGTTGGACTAAAATTTGCTGATCTGAGCAGTGTCGAAGGTATATACACTGGGCACTGATTAGTTTTAGCTAATTTAACTCCAACATTTTAAATGCTGTAATAGTTTTTTTTTTAGTCTTTCATGTTGTTATTGTTAAAGTTTAACCTCCACAAACACTACTCCCTCTTTCCACCTTATCAATCTATTTTCCTAGTTCCAATACAATGCAGTGCATATGTATAATAAATAAAAAGATAAAAAATATTCTCTCATAACTGCGCACCGCGGCACACGGGATTACAATTTGTGGTTTCTTCATTCTCTTTTGCTATTGCAATGTTGTGTTGGGTGGTTAGATTTTTTTCGGTCAATTTCATCGTACGTATAATCGGAAAAATCGTGCAAAAATTTGAGCAAACCGGGTCTATATATGTAAACACACTAGTGCATGCTCAGACAGCTCGTGCTGCAAATAATATTGCCGCTGTTCGCTATAGTGTGGCTGAAGAGCCGCCTAACTCAGCTCGTCGTCGTGCCCAACAATTACAAATCTTACACTCATCGCTGCGGAACATTATGCATAAAGAGTAGCATGTACACGCTTACAAGGGGCAATTGAGCCAAGAACTAATGACTCTTGACCATTCTAAGCGTTGCCAATGGTCAGAATAATGGCAAGCAATAGCAACAGTGGATGATCAATTTTCGAAGAAAATCCTCTCAGTAATGAGACACATTTTCACCTCAGTGGATTCGTCAATAAGCAGAATTGCCACATTTGGGCGACTCGACAGTGATTGTAGAAAACCCATGTACCCACGAAGAGTAGCTGTTCGGAGCGATTTATGGGCTGGCGGCATCATCGGACCGATTTTTTTTTAAATGGGGCCTGAGGCAGTTACTGTGAATGGTATCGGCTATCGTGAGATGATAACGAACTTTTTATGGCCCGAATTGGAAGATATGTATGTGGACGATATGTGGTTTCAACAGGATGGTGCCACTTGCCATACAGCTGACAAAACAATGGCTCTTTTGCGTGACAAATTCAATGGCCTTGCTATCTTACGTGGTGGCGATGTCAACTGGCCGCCAAGATCATGTGATTTGACACCGTTGGACTTCTTCCTTTGGGGTTATTTGCAAGGAAAGGTGTACATCGATAAGCCAGCAACAATTCAAGAGATAATTCGATACATTAACGGCTTAGATCATCAATTAAGCTTCAGCGTAATCGAAAATTTGAACCATCAAATGTAGGTGTGCCGCCAAGGTTGCTGCGGCCATTTGGCCGATATTTTGTTCCATATATAACTGAACCATAACAATATTAGCATAATAAAAAGAAATGGCAATAATTGCTAAATAATCTGTGTTTTATTCAAAATGCACATTGGCCCTTAAAATTTAACTGCTCTTTATATAAATCACTATCTACGTCACATGCTAAAGCTCACTGTGGATCCTAAATAAGCGAGTTAAGCATAATTTTTTTTTTTTTTTGCGTGTGAACATAAAAGCAAGTTCAAAAGAAAAAGTTGGACAATTAAAAACGCGCTGTCTGATCTGACACTTGGGAAAACTGGGGGAATTATTGTAAGCTGGCAACTCTTTATGAAGACCTCACATTAGTCTAACATTCTGTGGTGGGCTTTTTAAATTTATATTCAACTTAATTCTCAGTCTATTCTTTGCCTCATCACCTTCGTTTTTTTTTTCTGCTGCTTTCTTTGTTGTTTAGTTTCCTTTCTCATGAAAATATACCATCTGCATAAGATCTTTGAAATTTTTCTGAAAAATGTTAAAGAAAACACGAGCATAATTTCATCATCTCATTTACATGCAAACAATTTGCTGGCACAATATTTTCTTGTGCGTTGGTTTCAGGTCACAGAAATATATAAAACAGAATAACAAAAACAGTGTAGTCACAGTGAGGAAAGTGTTTTTTGCGCTTCTTTCCATCTGATCTGTCAGATAAAGCAGACAACAAACTTTTGTTCCGCAAACTTTGCATTCGTAAACATTGTCGATTGTACGAGTATTGTTTTCTCACACATGCTAATATCTTACGAGTACGTTTCTTAATGAGCAGACAGGTAACAAGTAAAGGGCATGCCGCTAAAGGCCTTTTTGGTAAACAAAGTGAATTTATTGCTGGTAAGCTCGCCAGCTACAACAACAAAACTTGGCGAAATTGAAAAGTATGAACGTATTTTGAATTGATAGATATAGAAAATTTGTGTGAAATATACTTAAAATATTGAAAGTGGAATCGCCCTCATAACCTGGCAAATAACATCATGCGACTTTTTTTCATAACCGAACAAATTTCCTTCTATTTACGAATGTTATTTCTTTAACGAACTTAAATTTAAAGATCAATCTATAAAACGCAATAAAACTGGAAAAGGTTTGTTACACAGAAAATAAGTTATTAAGTTTTTTTTTATATATTTTTTTAAACAATTGAGTTTTTTATTCGCTATTCTAGCTTCTAATATTTATACCAATAAAATATTATAAACATAGAAAACAAGCTGTTTATAATTTTTTATTGGTATAAATGTTAGAAGCTAGAATACCGAATAAAAAACTCAATTCTTTGAATTTTTGTTCTCTGCTTTTCGATACTTTCAAAAAGCAATTCGTAGCATCCAATGGTTGTTCATTTGTTTGAAAGGTGTAAAGAAATGATAAAGATGTGTATAAATGAAAAAGCTTGTTTTTTGTGTTTTGACAGATATTATTAGAGCATGTTTCTTTTTATTAAATTCTCAGCAATTTATTTAGATTGTTGGCATAAAAAGTTGAATGTTTGAGAATATCTTTAAAAAATTTCCAAAGTCTACTGATGATTAGGGCAGTTCCTATGAAATGTCCACTTATAGATAGCTGGGAAACATAGAAAAGAAGCTGTTTATAATTTTTTTCTAGAAACTTTCATCAGCCACCATGTACATGAAGTGGCAGAGGCTGTAAGCATCCCACCTGAGCGGGATCATTATATTTTACATGATCACAGCCATGTGACCACTTCAAAGCACTATTTGTCGATATTCAACTTCAGTACATACGAGTTATTACTTTTTAGTCGGATCATAACATATACAGCCCAATTATGAATTGGAATTTATTCCTCACGGAAATTTATTTCTCATATAAAGTACTCTTTTCACTTCAAATTAAAGAGAAAAGCACAATTTTCGTTAACTTAATCGTAAGAATTGAGCTGTTGATATTCCTGCAGTGTTTTCAACGAATGGAGAGAAGAAAAGAATAAAAAAAACCTAATACTAAATTTTTGTTCATAATTGGAGAAAAGGGAAAAGTGATAAAATTACCACGGAATTTTTATTCATAATTGGGCTGATAATATATCGGTGTTCACGGCTCTTTAAGGGCTACGTATATGTTTCATGGCTCTTTAAGGGCTACATTTATGTTTTTAATCGTTTTTATCATGGTAAATTCTATCAATGACTGTTCCCCAGATAGGATAGATTTTTTCTGATTTTTCTCATGATGGTTACAATCAATCCTGGAGGCTAATTCTGTCATTCGCTTACGAGCGAGTTTTTACTCTAATGTGCGAGTTTTTACACTTTTGAGATTATCTCATTCGATATCGAGTAAAAGGTTTCGAAATTTCTAATGATGCCATTCGATAGCGAGTAACCCTTCGAATGCAACCGTGCAACTTTTTACTCGTAAGCAAAAGTACTATCGAAAACCAGCCAAACAGAAAAACACAAAAGAAATGTAAATTAAAAATTGTTTTGAATAGCAATAATAGTTAAATTAAATTTAGCATTTTTGGTTCTTAAGACTTTTTTTTATTTCATGACTTATATATACAGGTATATGTGTATAAAGATGAGTATTTGCTAAGAACACAAATAAATACTTATATTTGAAGTCACATGTTATTATATTCAAAAATATATTTTTGTTTGTTTTAATTGGTTGTTTTTACATACATACTTATTGTTATTTCTATTTACTTACTTTTTAATGTCCAAACACACATACATGACAGATTTAAATGAATTGTTATTGTGAACGTATGTTTGTTTATTTATTTTTTAATGTAAAACATGTCTACAAAGTATGCAAATACATATAATTTTCGGCAGTGTTATAAAACACATTTTGTCAGTATTTTGCAACACTGAAGTGATAACTCGACTCGTTATGTAACGAGTCACATCATTAGAAATTTACACGATATCGAAATTATTTTCTACTCGATAGTAATTTCGATCACGAATGACAGAATTAGCCCCCAGCATTATAGTGTATATTTTTTGTGCCCAGAGACTGCATACACCACATTATAGTGCAATTTTTGTTGCAGCGTAGTATTTTTAAGTACTTTTTGCAAGAAATCACAGTTGCATCGCTTAGTACTAAGTAGATTTCAGGAGATTTCGTCGAAATCTACTCATAAAGTAGATTTCATTTTGTATGGGAAATCTTCTCAAAATCTACTAGATTTGGCTTGAAATCTCGAATGAGCAGATTTCGCTTTGGTGTAAATAGGCTATAAAGTCATCTGACAAAATTTCAAATAGAATGTGTTCTATTTTGTTATGTTTAAACATCTGACATTAGAACTATATGCCTTACGAACAATTCAGTCGTGCGTGTGGGCGCATACCACACGCACGACTTCGATTTGCTGGCTTATGTTGCGAATATGTAGCCTTTTGAATGGAGGCCTTCATACAGCTGGCCTCTCCCTCTTCACTCTTCATATGTTAATATTACACACTCGCAATAACAAAATTTGAACAAACATAAATATTGTTTGTATGTTAAACAGTGAAACAGTAGAGAAGAGATAAAACAAATTAAGGTAAATAAACAAATATTTAGTTGTAGTTATTGTAAATGTGGCATGTAAATGAATGCTTTCCGGAGAGTTTGAATGTGTGTGTGAGTGTGTGTGTATAATGTGTATTTGGCGAAGTGCGTGTATGTTTTCGCTGAGTTGACTTCTGGCGTCTGTCTTTAGACGTTGGCCAGTGGTAAATAATCATGATGCAAATAAATGCAGTAAATATTTAAAGAATTCTACTTTGAAAAACCAAACACACGTATTCATTCAGGCGAATATTGTATCTAGCAATATATGTATGTATGTTTGTATGATTGTATGTATGTATGTGCAAGTGTGTATTTAGCAAGTCGTGCTATCAAATAAAAGGAACTAGCAGTTATTTAGTAACTCAATTCTAAAAACACACATACATATATTTGCACGCACAAATGTACAAACATACATACATAAATTGCCAGTTTTAAAGGGTGCTTCAGTTAAAGGAGTTTATAAATTTAAATATCTTTATAGAAGTTGTAAACATATTTATTGCATTCTACTACTTAATACTAAGTTATTGACTAGATTAATATTCAACTAGTGATTTAAAATGAAGTCATATAAAATGCAACTAAAAGCACACACTTTCTTCACTTTACTTTTATGACAAATAGCACAATTGTTCAACATGATTTGAATATATGTAGAAGTAAACTAGAATACTTAAACTAGAGCTTAGCTTTCTTCTATTTAAAAAAAAAAAAAAACCCACAACAACTTTCAGCATATTTCTTAAAGTTGTAAATTTTCAGCAATTGCCCTAAATTATCAATTGCAACAACGACTTTATTAAAATATGCCTTCAAACGTTTTCCCCTTTTGTTGGTTGGATAGTAAAAGTTAATCAACTTTTCATTATAAAAGCGACCGCAAATACCCTTTTAGTGTTTACAAGTCAAGCGTTACGGTCTGAATTGTTTGTGTTTAAATATGCACTTAGCCAGCATTTTAGGAAAGAAAAGAAAAGAATAAAAAACATTTAAGGTTTAAAGTCAACTTAATAACGTCAAATAAGATAAAGCAGCCAAGAATGGAAATTAACAATAAGTTCTAACTTTTAAGTACACACATATTTCTTTTTTACATTAAGATGACTGGTGACGTTTGTTTTCTCTTCTAAGATATAACAAGTGAGGGATGTAGAGTTAAGTAGTTCGCAAACGAACTAGTACAATTGAGCTAGCTATTCACCTGAGGGAGCTAAGTGATCCGATAAATTCTGCGAGTTCTTTTAGTTCCATCGGTTATGTTTCACTCTCTTGTTTTGTTTTCTTTTTCGCTCATGTTTCTTTTTTTCCAAATATTCAAAAAGTAGTGGCACAATTTGGCGCAGAAAAAATTTTTCATTTTTATTTCGTTTTTTTTTTCTACAATTTGGCGCAGAAAAGTTTTGTTGTTTTTTTGTAACATCTAATATAAATTACACTGGTTTACAGCCAAAAAATACCAAGAACGCCACATGCCTAGATAAGTTAATTCAGACCTCCTGAACACGAAAAACGCTGTATTTTTTTTATTTACCGTTTTTATATAACGGTACTTTTGTGTTTTCCGGTGTGTGGTCCCACTCAAAACCTTGTTGAGCCCGACCAAAAAGTCCGATCGAGATAAGTGGCATATCGTTGGAAAGGTAACTGAACGCCTTATAATGCGAATTTTTATCGTTATAATGCGAATTTCAATCGGAAAAGAAATGGCTGAGTTATGGCACCCCAAAATTCAAAATTTGCCTACTTTTTAAGCTTGTTTCAAAATTTTTCATTTTAATTTCGTTTTTTTTTTCTACATTGTAGTAAAGATCTGGAATGTTTTATTTTTTACCAAATAGTTTGGTTACCAACATTTTAAGCGTAGTTTGAAAAAAAAAACGGATGAAAAATAAAGTTTTTATTAAAGATTTTGTGAGACGACAATATTTTCATTTTCATTGCTCACACACTATATTCGGTGTAAATTAAAAAAATTTGAATTAAAAAAACGACGAGGATGGATGGATCTTCGCGAATCAGGAACCAAAAATAGCCCGCCATCATTTGTTCATCCCACCAGTCTTTGTAACGTCTCCCGATTTCTTCCATTTCCTGGTGAAATCTTTCATCTTGTTCATAACGGAAAAGGCGTTCAATTACCTTTCTAACGATATGCCATTTATCTCGATCGGACTTTTTGTTTGGGCTCCTCAAGGGTTTGAGTGGTATCTTACAACGAAAAACACAAAAGTACCGTTATCTAAAAAACGGTACTTAGAAAAAAAAAATGACAGCGCTTTTCGTGTTTAGTAGGTCCGAATTAACATATCTGGGCATGTGGCGTTCTTGGCATTTTTCCAAATTTAAAATATATAAAGCAGTGAAATATATTTCCCTAGTTCCAGTACAATGCACTGTATATGTATTGTCCTGAGTACTGGTCGAAGATAAATAAAATCAGATATTACGGAAATTGCCTTGTGTTCAATATAGCAACGATTCCTGGTTTGTAGGAATAATTCATCATAGGAGAGGTTGGGTGTATCTCCTCATCCTGACAAGACTCGTTTTCGGTTAGCAGGATCAGTATGGCAGATGGGTTTGTATATTGCAATCTTTTTAACCTGCAGAGGGGAAGGTGTCTGTGGTTGCTATGAAAACTAAGCCAAGGAAGCATTGCACAAACAAGTTCAAAACTGTTCGAAAAATTTCTATGTTCTGTGTTCAATGTTTTCAGTACACATGTAGAAAAAAATATATGGTTGATATGACTATATTCTAGGGGAAACATAGTATTATTGAATTATATGGTTGTACCTCATAATATTGTTAATATATTATAATATATTATATATAACTATTCTATATTTTTGTTCAGTATAATAGTAAGCAACTGTAGTATTAATTTAAGTTACAATATTAGTGTCATGCTCAACCATATTACAATTCTAAGAAACTATATTTTTGTTATATATAACCACATTACTTTCATTAAAGACCTATACTAATAAGCAAATAATTTTATTTTGTTATAATTTAATATACGTATGATAAAAAATTAAAGCTAAATAATAAACTTATATTTTTATGTATGTATTAATGTTAAATAGTCGAACTTTATTTTAATATTTCTAATATTATATGATGATGGGTTGGTATCATTCGTCTAGCTCAAGTTTAATCCTGGCTAAAGCCAAGAAATATTTTTAATTATAACAATAACTGCCGCGATCAATAACTCTTGATCAAAGAAGACAGGAAAAAATAATTGAATACACTAAAGCTGGGGGCCAACTAGCTGTTTCACAGTCGCTACACTGTTCATCAGCACCCACTAGGATTCGAACTCAGTACCATGTAAACATGATGTATTTTTAATACGGCCGCTTAACCAACTCAGCCACTGAACTATTATTTATTTTTTCGTCTATATTTGTCTCATATGGATCACATATGCAATTTGTTATAATCCATAGTTGTCCCCCAGCTTTAGTATTCAATTATTTTTTCTTGTCTTCTTTGATCAAGAGTTATTGATCGCGGCAATTATTGTTATAATTATAAATAAAAATGTTTCTTGGCTTTAGCCAGGATTGAACTCGAGTTAGACGAATGATACCAACCCATCTTTATATTTTCTTGATATAAAATAATTAGAAATAATTCGGAACAATTATCGGGGTTGTTTCTTGATGAGATGAAAGCTGTAATAAGTCAAAAATTGTTATTAAGCCTTTCGTTGAAATTGCGATATTAAGAGTAATACATAACCATATTAATATGGTTGGATGTAACATAGTAAGGTTGATCACAACAATAGTATAGTTGAACATAGAAACTGTGATGACTGTGACTATAGTATGTTTGGGTACAACCATAATATGGTTGGCCGGAAGTATGGTTGACTACGTCATAGTATTGTTGGTTACCGGATGCATACATACACGCAAAGAAAAGACAGTTTGATATATGATTGCAACAACATTAGTATATATTCCATAACATTGTGCATTATTGTTAAATACTGTGTCTTATCAAATTAATTATAGTTTGTTCCTCTATAAATATGTCAATATTTGCATTTCTATAATTGTATTGTTAACATCTATAAATTTCAAGATATGGTTACATACAATAATAGCAATTTCAAACTTTTTTTAAAAACAACAATAACTTTTATCACACCCAATATCAAAATATTTGTTCTATTATATGTATAATCCGCAAATACATATGCAACAAAAGTAAGTTTAGAGAATATTACAATATTTTCATTCTAGTCGTTGACATATAATTTTGTTTTAGTTTGATATTTTCTTTGGAAACAATTAGATGTTTTGTGCGTGTTTAATTTTCAAAATACATATACATATTTGTTCAGCTATATAAAAAAATCGTGGAATTGTTGAAAAAATACATATTGAGTATTCGCGAAAGTAAAATGATACGTATTTTTTAATATTAAGATGTAAACATGCATACATATGTATATATTGTGTATCCAACAAGACGTGTAACTTTATTTATTATGGTTATATATAACTTTTGGAATTTCAATTGAAAATCCTTAACAAATATTTTTGTTTTATTGCAGCTAATGATGGAATGAATGGCTATTTCAGTATCAAAGAGGAAACTCTGCATTGATTCCGTTGAAATGTAATCTGAATATTATAATTTTTTTATTTTACTCGTATTATCAAAATATATTATATGGTGTCTTTTTGTTCTTATTAATTGTCATATGTATGTATTTGTCTTAATTATAACAAAAATATGTTTCTGTTGCAATAAAGTTATTTATGATATTAGTATGGTTACTTAATGAAAGTAATATGGTTATATATGAGAATAGTATGAAAGGTTAGAATAATTGAGTATGCACTGAGAAAAGAAAATATGTTTAACCAAAATATTGTTACTTCGAATATTTTTTTTACAATACTATGGTGCGTCCAGTCAATGGCGTTCTAATGTAACAATATAGCATTATCAAGTGCAACCATATAATTCAACAATAGTATGTTGCCCTTAAAATATTATCCTATCAACCATATATTTTTTCTACGTGTATGTTTACATCTTAATAAACTAACCTTTTGATTTACACTATTACTTAAAACTTTTGCATCTTTTTTGTTTACGTCAACATATTTACAGACCAATTTTTCTTTAAATTAAACGACACACAATAAATTTTTGCAATTTGAAAGAAAAAATAAAACTAAAATTATATTATATGTTAGCGACGAGAACGAAAATATCACGAATGATGCCAATAGTAAGTTTATTGTGCAAGCTTAGTTAAGTTGTATGCGAGTTAGCGTATCATACATATAAGAAAGACACATTTTTGCAAATGGGTGTGATAAAAGCTATTGTTGTTTTAAACAAAATTTTCATAACTGCTATTATTATATTCAACCATATCTCCAAATTTATAGACGGTAACAATAGCATTACAGAAATGCACACAATAACATAGTTTTAGGCAATAAACTGTAATCAAATTGATAATACACTGTTTTTATCAATAACACACAATGTTATATCATATATACTAATGTTGTTCTAACCATATTTTAAACTGCCTTTTCTTTGCGTGCAATAATTTATTTTATATAAATTTAAAGATATCAAACAATAAAAAAAGTTATATAACACAACGGATAATAAATTTATTTTAAAAACTTCCGAGAAAAAAAACTATTCTGAATGCTTACACAGAAACAAGGTTTTTGATGCTCAATAACGAAATTCGTTGAATCAATTAATAATTTGAATGCGTACCTATAAAGGAGTTCGTGGATTCAAACAAAAGTTCAGTAAAAATAATTATTGATCGAAAGTACTTAATTTTTTAAACAACAAAAAAGTAATTTGGACAATTACAATTAACATGAATTTCCATACACTTGAACTCGAGTTTTCAATTTAGATTAAGACTATTTGTTAAATTATATTAATATAAATGAATTATTTTGCATGAATTTTATATTAATACTTCCCGTTTATATTATTTTGCTTAATAGTTACTTAAATAATACTTACCACTTATTCATTTGATTTACTTAAGTATATTTATAGTCACCATTCTGTAACGTTGAAAAACTTGTAAGTCTGCATTTAGACACGAAAACATTTGGAAGGGAAACATTTAGTTTGGTAGCAAATTGCCGGTAGGGAATTTGCTACCAAAGGGCTTTGTTGACATTTACTCTATTGACATATACTTTTTGACATTTGTATTTAATTTACATTTTCTGGAAATTTTAATAAATATGGAATATAAATATTTGTATAGGAAATAGATTATCGGTGCAGTGTGCGATCCAAAGAATATATCGACCGAATAAAAAAAGCACAGGCATTTAATGAAATAAAAAATATTTTGGAGAAGGAAATGTTTGGTGTGACTGTAGCAGACATTAAAAATAAATTTATTTATGAAAAACTTCAATTTTATTATTTTTTATAATTTAAATTAATCAAAAAATTAACAGACAACATAACGAAAAATGTAAAAAACAAATAATAATGGAACATGTTCGACTGTGTGAATACGAAAGAAAAATCAAAAGGGAATTCCTAATGTATTTCTTCGAAATCTTCGCTCGTCTAAATTCAGACTAAAGCATTGGCAAATCGCACCAATTGGAAATTTTCCAATTGTCAATTTTCTTTTCCGCTACATGCATTTTTTATTATAAGCATTGTTACAATGACCGCTGAAGGAAGACTGCTGGACTGCTAATTACATTTTATTTCGTTCATAATTATATTTGAAATTATAAAGGTAAAACCTGAACCAACCCCTTTAATCCAGGTGAAAAATTTAATAAATACTGGCTAATTTATTGAAAAGAAATAATAACCCGCTTTTTTATTTCTTTTCCCCCAACTCGTTATAATTAACCAATCCCGAGTTAATTTCGATAAGCCAGAAATGGTTAGCACAAATTTGCTTATTTTTTAATCCAGCAAATTTGCATTTTTGTTCACATCGAAATTATTTTTTCAGCCAAAGGTTTTAATGATTTTATTTTTTCATACTTTTATTATCAAATGATTTTATTATTGTGCTCAAAATCGAATAAAATTTGTTTCGTATGTTCTTTTATAAAGCCTCGATAGCGCGAAAAACACGCAGATTAGAGAAATGTAAAGTGGTATGCTCTGATTTGGTATGCAATCAGAGCATACCAAAAGATAAAGCGTGCACTACACTGAAAATAATTCCTTCATTAATATAATGAATTTTGACATTAATCTAATGAAAATTTTCATTATTTTTCGGCCAATGATGGCCTTCATTGGACTAATGAATCTTCTTTCATTAAAAATTATTTAATGAATACATTCGTTGGATTAATGAAAACTTCATTAAGTTAATGAAGCATAAATCATAATATTTATGAATACTTTTCATTAAAACAATGAAAAAAATCATTAGGTTAACGTTATTTGTTCATTAGGCTAATGAATGTGTTACATTATTTTTATGAAATATTTTCACTATTTTAATGAATAAATTCGTTGAACCAATAAAAATCTTCACCAATTTGGTGAAAAATTTTCTTCATTCTAATGAAATAAAATCATTAGTTTAAGGAGGAGTTTCATTATTCTAATGACCTTTTTTCATTAGAATTGTGCTACTGAAAAGAAACTAAACAATTTTTTTGATATTAAGCATAAAATAATTTTTTATTGTTTTAATTATAATGCAAAATAAAATTAATAATATTAATACATTAAAAAGGGAATCAAAACATTTTAATTCAAAATCAAAACATTTTAATTCAACACAAAATAACTGAAAAAATAATATGTAATGTTACATATGTAGACATTTTGGATAATTAAGTATATTTTATTTTTCATACACTTCATAAACTTTGTCTATTGACTTCAAAATCATTTTAAACAATGAACTGGAGCAAACTCATTTATTTTTGTAAAGGTTTGCTTCTGCTTTTGGAAACTTGTGATGTTTTGCTTTTTGAAGAACAAAAAAAAAAAAGTCCCGTTGCGTGCAAAAACAAAACGTTTGCTTTGGCTATAGAATCTATAGTATAAATACATAATTGTTCACAGCGAAGGCTAAGGAAAAAATTAAGTGTGACTTTGTTGTTGCATTTGTGACTGTAACAGAATAAATATTCCTTTAAGCAAAAAACCAGAGAAGAGCCCATCTCTTTGCTTTTGATTTCAACTATGTAGGTACTTAAAATGAGGGTAGTTTATGAATTCTAATGAAAAGTTTAGTTAACATAATGAACATTTTCATAACAACTAAAAAACTATTGATAAAATAATTTTTTGCACAGTAAATAATGTATAAAATAATTTCCTTTGTCATTTAGTTAATAGTTATAATATATTTATTATCTCACTTTTAATAAATCTCTAAAATTTTGTACCCAGCCTTCAAAAATTGTTTATAACAAATCCAATGAAATTTTCTAATGAAATTATGAAAACTAATGAATCAATTTTAATGAATATTTTCATTAATATAATTTTCAATAATATAAAATATAATCATTAATTCATGGAACGTAATTTTTCATTCGGTTAATGAAAATTATCTAATGAATGGGGTTCATTGGAAATATGAAGCAAATATTTTTCAGTGTAGCGAGCCTCCAATTGAAATAACAGGCTCAGTTTCAGCCACTTAATTGTGATATCAAAAACCTATTTGTTGAATTATTATATCTAAAAAACAAAAAACAGCTAAATTGGTTAATCAACAGTTTGCATATCGCAAAAAAACAAAGAAACTCAACTTTTTTCTGATCACGAATAAATAAATATTCCAGACAGTAAAAGTTATTGTTTGTTATAAATGACAAAAACGAAATCGTATTCAATACGTTTTTTTTTCAAATATAATTTAGTTTAAATGTTTCTCACAAAAATAATTCGGCATTTCGCCAAAAATCTGTTTATGTATTTTTATCTTGTTCGAGTACTTACTTGGTCGCACTTACTGCTGGCGGTGATCTAGATACATTCTAACAAATTATGCTGTTGTTGAGTTTAACATACTTCCATTAGACATGTTGTCTGTTGGTTTTAAACAAATTTCAGCGTAAAATCTATTTGGGAACTCTTCACAGTGCATTTAGACTGTACGACTAACTGGCTGTCTGACTTAATATTGCTCTAGTAATTGTTGTTGCTATTGTTATTGTTGTCGTTGTTTGTGGTTTGTACTCTATTTTGGTTGTGTATGCAAATGTGTTTTGTTACTTTTTTAAATTAATGGTGGAATATTAGTATTATGGTAACAAATTGCTTTCGATTTTTTTTTCTTATTTTTTTATTCTACAGTCTAGTAAATTTAAAGAAAGGAAGTGGTAAGTATAAATATATTCGTAGCTGTGCCTCGTTTCTGTATTCTCACAAGAAACGAAGGAATTGACAGAGAAACTATGCGAATTGAAACAAAAAATGGAGTTTCTCACACAAATGTTTCTGTATCTTTGAGAAGCGAGAAATATCTGTCAAAATAGCTTTTTTGACGTAATTCATTGGAAGCTTGTGAGTAAACCTGTTTCTGAATTAAAATTTTGTGAGAATTTTCTCGCTAGAGCTGTCAAAGCTTTTCACAAATAAAAGAGTTGCGGAAGCTATAAATTTAAAAGTATATAATTGACATAATGAATGCAAAAAGTGTAGAAAAGGTAAACTTTTTTAATATTGATACACATATTGTCGTATTCATAAAAAATAATTTGCAATTAGTACAAGTTTACTTGACATACATATTTTTACACAAAATTTGTCAATTAAACCTTTGTTATGTGTAAATTATTTATTATGAATATGGCAGATATTGAATCTTAATTTTAGCCTGTCTCGAATGCGAGACGCTGCCCTCATCGGTTCAGGAACTAAAAAAGGGTCGGTTGCAGCCCTTAATCTCTGGCTGTAAATGCGCAACATGTTTCGCCGGTCATATTGGTCAGCACCCATCACCACAAAACTATACCTTATTGAAAGTTTTTATGAAATTTATTTATGATTTGAATTTGAAGTTTTTATTTATGTACACGTGTTATTGATTGTCACAATTTTATTTTATTTATAACATTAAATTCCATTGTTTTATTCACTGCTAAACATTTGTTTCTTAAATTTTCTTTTTGTTTGATAAATTTTTCCTATATTCTTCTTCTTATTTGTTTACTTTTTGTATTTTGACAGCTGCTTAATGGAAATATTCCAATAAAGACGTAACTAGTATTGCCTCTTTTCGATTTAATATACAGAAACTCTGTTTTTCTCGATAGTCGAGAAACGATGGAATTTTATGTTTCATAGTTTTCGAAGCGATAAACTTTTCACTAATCTTACAGAAACGAGGCACTGGATGTGTATGCATATGTGTATGTACATATTGGTGTATATCAGAGATCTGCAACCGGTGCCTTCTTTAATGATCTAAGCACACCCGTGTTAAATCGAGTTGCGGTGTAATTGGACACCGCATATTGTTTGGACAAGTGGGTTTTTTAATCGCTAGAGCTTGCGTCTGCCAACTGGAGTATATAACATACCCAATCAAGTGGTATACATCATAGATCTGCTCATCACACTGCAACTCGATTTAAGACGGCTGTATTTAGATCATTAAAAAGGCGCCGGTTGCAGATCTCTGGTGTATATGTTAGATGCCAAATGGCTTTAAGTAAATTTTTCTTAACCTGAATATCATCATCAGCCAACACAAGACTACGGTACAAAATTAAACCTAAATGTGCTGGCTTTTTCAATAGCTGGCATCCAACTGAAACTAAACTAGTCCAAGGCCATCCTGCACAACCGAACAGTTCGTTCTGGTATTCTGATTGAAATGACACGAAATTACTTTAAAATGTAGTGATAGGTACACACTATTTTATAAAAATGTTAAATCGTTTCATATCTTTTTACCTTATTTCATATTTCTTTTTTACCTTATTTTTTTAAGACATAGTGATATGAAGAAAATCCTTAAATTTAAAATTTGTTTTAGTCTTTTCATGTTGGAGTATATTTCTAGTTCACACCACATAATTTGAGCATGCAAGCCATATATAACAGTCGTTTTTTTATCCTGGACCAGTACTCAGGCGATGACTACTACATATGTAGAGTATTGTACTAGAACTAGGAAAATAGAATAAGAGGAGTGAGAGAGAAGGCGTAGTGTTTGTGGACACTTGACGTTCCCTAGACGAAGTGTACGGCTGAAAAACGAATTTCTCTATTGTAGTGGGCAATCGATGACAAATGGATGAACGATGGTCTATTACTGCGTATTACGTAAAAATATGTGGATTTTGGGAACAAGATCCTTCGTCAGAGCAAAATCAATCGTAGTATCGATAAAACAGAGAAATGTACCTTACGATGGTCCAGTGAGTCAATAGAGTCACCAATAAGCTTCTTCGCTTAGTCCTGCACACGGTCGGGGGATCCCAAAATAGACTTTGAGGCACCGGCCCAAACATAAGAGTTGTATTCCATTCTCGGTGAGATATAATTGGTATAAATAGTAAGCAGATGGGATGGAGTGATGTATTTCTTACACCGTTTCAGAAAACCGAGACACCTGAGTGCTTCTTTAGAGGCATGAAAAATGTCGTCAGTCCAGTACACATCCCACTGAATTCATTCATTCCAAAAACATTTTCTCTATATCTACACCAACCATACGTACAAATGACGCCGCATTCACGATCATAAGTTTGTGTGTTAATCGACAGCACACGGTCTTACGAGCGTTGAAGTCAACCCTGATCTTACGACCCCATTCGGGGATTACAATAACACCATTATTCAGTGAATCATTCCTGTTCTGTTTCTTGGCACTGATCTCTAATAGATATAGCAGGCCATTAAAAAAAAACAAGAAATAGAGTAGGAGAAAAAACGGAGCTTTCCGCTATCCCTGAATTAATCTTGAAGTCGTTCGATGAGACCCCATCTATAACAACTCATATAGCGCGGTCTCTGAGAAAGCTCGATATAAACTGAGAAAAATCATCACCGACACCAAAAGCAGTGAGTTATGACAGTAATGTGCACTCTATCAAATGCCTTGGAAATACCCTTATATATACTTTACTCGTACTTGCATGATGATGAATCGAGTGGCACTACTCGTATTTCCCAAAGGAAATTGTGCGGCTCTAAATACCTCCCAAGAGGTGGTTAACCATACTTTCTATTATTTTCGACAGGGCAAATTGCAATTGGGAAGTAATTTTAAGGGTTACTGTCTTTAACTATTTTAGGGATTGGTGTTACATTAGCAATTTCCAGCACAGAGGACACTCTTTAACATGGTGTAATGTGCAAAAAAGAAGTGCTGATGGTCTCGGGAATCATAGAAGACCAGTGCAGGAGCGCCATCCGGTCCAGGAGACTTGTTTATGTCGAAGTCGTCCAAAACACTTGTAACTGTTCGGGACTCGGAAAAATATCTTTGGAACAGACACAGATAATCTATCAAGCAAGGAAAGTGATTGACTGGTTTCCAGTAAATAAGAATTATTAGGAAAAATTTCAGACAGCAGGTTAGCTTTGTCAACCGGTTCGGTGAATGCTTCATCATTCTTTAACAGAGTTGCAATTGTCGGGTTAGCGGTATTCTCTCCTGTCTCCTAACGGATGACGAAAAGCTCTTACTGCCACGAGGTGCAGTAAGAATTTTAGCAGAAAGACGCTGCTCATGTAAAAACTTTCCACGCCTAAGTACCTTGCCACACCAAGATCTTACCTTTTTGCGTAGGAAATCCGTATCTGGGTTTTAGTTTACATGTCAATTGCTGAATGCTTCCTCTCTGGATCTGATGGCTGATTATCAGGCCTGTAAATAAACATTTAAAACAGAAATTTCGTTCTTGATTTAATCGAAGTTAGCTCGGAGGGGATGAACGTTTCCATTGCTAGCAAGATCATATTTTGAACCAATTTTTAAACATTTATCATTGTCAAAGAAGCAGGGTTTTTAGTTCAAATGTTCGTAAGATCATAAATATATTTGGACTGTTTCAGATCTGCTTTTGAAACTTTATAAAGTTCAGATAACGAAAAGCAGGCAGAAATGGTGCAATGATCCGAATCTCAGTGAGGTTCACTGACTACGGACTTTTTTTTTAAAGTTTCTTTTCGAAAGTAGGTTTTAAAAATTATTCTATTTAAATGTACTTTTTTGAAAAGTACTTTTTTAAAATGTACTTGTCTTCAAAGGTACTTTTCTCCAAAGGTACTTTTCTTCAAATGTACTTTTTATATTGTGTTGTCCTTAAAAAGGAATTTTGTCCTAAATATAGTTTTTTAACAAATATTTTTTTAGGTAGTTATGTAATTCCTGTAAACCTTAGAAACAAATATTAAAAACCTTTTTTTGTCGATATAATTTTTGGTTCTCTTCCTCCCTTAACTTAATTTCGTAGAGTGCAAAACATGTATTCATTAAGGCTTTTGGCATTTTGCATGTCGCAAATGTCGCTTTTATTAGACTAAAATTTGTTTTGTTGCACTTGCATTTTTACTTGATCTCACATGATCTTCGAGTATTTGATAAATATTCAGTTTTGGTTTGTTGGTGGTAGAGGTGTCAGAGACTGGTAACTGTCTGCCAGCCTGCCGGCCGGCCAGCCGTCTGGTATGGAAATGTGTTGTGCAGTAATTATTGTTACTTGCACAGTGTACTGCACAACAACATGTACTACTGACTCGTTAGGCCAGCTGTATGTTCTGCGTATATATGTATGTATGTATGTGCTGGCCACAAACTTTAGACAGACACTTCGAACTAGAGATAAATTAAAAAATTTTGTTAATACACGTTGTTTTGTCATCAAGAATTTTTGCAATTTGTTAAAAAAAAATGAAAAGTGCATAAGAAAAAATTAAACTAGAATAAGTAATAAAATTAAAGTGTTTGACAGTTTTGAGTTGTTAAATTTTCGGATTACCAGTTTCGTTTCTTTTTTCTTGTAAAGTGTAACTGGGGTGAACAACAAAATAAGAAAAATGCAGCATTTAAAACTGTAAATTTTCTACACTCACACTTTGGCCGAATAAAAAACACACAACTTTGACTTTTTTACGCAAAAGATGGTTGGAATAAATTTCTGTAGATCTCTATCAAATTCTTGCTTTATCTTTCAATCTTCAATTAAAGCAGTAGTTAAATGTTTATGATTTTTATAGTTATAAAATCTAAAAGCTGGTGAGAGTAGACTTACAGATCACCCGTCATAGCTGTGATGAATTGTAACATCAATACAATGACAACTGCCTTCATTTTTGCGACAAATATTCTTCATTTCGCTTAATGCCACAGTCTTTGTCCTAGTAGGCCAATGCTCATGTGATCACCTCTAGTTCCAGTAAAATGCAGTGTATTTTTCTCGAAGAGGAGGAAAGAGAGAGTAGTGTTTGTAGACGTTTGGCTTGAACCTATCAATTACAACACGAAGATACCAAAACAAACGTTATCACAGTATTTAAACTCTTGGAATTAAATAAGTTAAATCTATGTAAATATTTATACCAATAAAAAATTATAAATAGCTTGTTTTCTATGTTTCCCAGCTATCTATATGTCGACATTTCATAGGAACTACCCTAATCATCAGTAGACTTTGGAAATTTTTGAATGATATTCTCAAACATTCAACTTTATATCCCAACAATCTAAATAAATTGCTGAGAATTTAAAAAGAAAAATGCTGTAATAATACCTGGCAAAACACAAAAAACAAGCTTTTTTAGACGTTCTATGTAAATATTTTAATAATTGAACTTTTAGTTATATACATATGTACGATATTAACTATTTAGTTGTGAGTCAAGAAGAAGGATTATTTTTAATTATAACGATAATTGCTGTGAAACAATAAGACCAAAGAAGAACAGAAAAAATAATTGAATACCATTAGCTGGGGGACAACTAGCTGTTTCGTAGGCGCTACACTACTCATCAGCACTCACTGGGACTCGAACTCGGAATCATGTGAAGATGATGTATTTTTAATACGGCCGCTTGACCAACTCAGCCACCGAGCTCTTTAATTATTTTTACGTGTATAAGTTAAACCAGTGTATATATCTTAAACACTGTTCGGGCTGTATAAAACTGATCTAACATCTCCGAAAAGTTATGGTATGATTAATTGCCTAAAGTCAATAATATATGTGACAGAAAGTGTCACTGATCTAAGGCCTTGACGGCCTGATCCAACTCCACGAGGTGAGCAATTCACGATTTACTAGCAGCTATGTGTGGCTTGCAAGACTCATTTTATAAATATAAAACTCCTGCTGAAGATCTCGGGCCTTCCAATCCCTTCGGTATGCAACTTCCTATACAGTCAATGGCAGACCTGGCCTCACGAGCTGGTCGTCCGAAATCTATTAAGAGCATCAGCCTTTAAACTAACTCATCTGTCAAAGGTTCACTACTGATTCCGTACATTACATTACTCGAAGTCCATACTGGTTTCTTACATTACAGGTATCTGTTGCTAGCCAAAAGCACCTCGGGGGCTATAAGCCCTCGAAACCCGGTATTGCACCAAAGTTTAAGCCACAGCCAGAACTCTACAAAAGATATAAGCAGCTCAACCATGAGCAGCGCCAAGAGGGTCTATAAGTAGAAACTTCGGTTTACCGATCCCCGTTCCGCAATTTTATCTTGGTAAGCGCTTCGGAAGTCCAGCACAACAAAAGGCATACTACTAGGGTTTTATTTGCTACAAAAAACAAGTAACTCGTACTGCTATAAGCACCAGAAGCAGAGTGTCCTGCTTAGGTATAACCAAGGCAAAACTTGCTCGCCGGCTTGAGATATATGTGAAAGATTGTGAAATTGATTTACATCAGCACCTGGCTTGATGGACTAATCAGATGATATACCAACTCCACAGGGTGAATTATTTACGATTTACCAGCGCCCCCAAGTGGCTTGCAAGGGTGACGATTGTTTGGTGTGTGGCTTTTTTGGGGGACTAACAATCTCCCGAGGATCTGTTGCCTATACAACAGATACCTGTACTGTAAAGCACCAGTAGTGGTGGTTGACGGGTGAGTTGGTTTAAGGGCTGATGCTCTTAGTGGGCTTCGGCCTACCAACTCATTAAGCCTTTTCCTCCATAGATTGCTGTAAAACTGCATACAGGAAGGATTAGAAGGCCCGAACTCCTTAACAAGAAGTTGTTCATATGGCCGCAAACATATGGTAAGAATTGCGACCTGTGTGAGCTTGGTAAGTCACACGGGGGCGTGGTGAATCGTGAATAATTCACTCCGTGGAACTGGTCCATCATCAGATAAGACCGCAAGGCAGCTGCTGGTGTAAATTTTTTTTCACAACTATATACAATTTCCCAGCCGTCAATGGTTGTTGGTAGGCCGAAGTCGAATAAGAGCTTCAGTCCTTAACCAATTCAACCATCTAACCATCACCTCTGCTTCCTAATGTTACAGATATTTGTTGCAAGACAATAGCATTCGGGGTGTTGTTCGCCCCCGAAAACCGTCATGCACCAAAGCTATCAGGGAAATTAATTCCTCTTTTCTGGTGGTTTTAGACCCAACCAGAACGTTCCGCTAAGGTAGGCATCTCAGCCAGGATCAATGTCGAGATGATCTGCTATTCAAAACCTGCCGGAGGCTTTGCTGATTCTTGTTCTGCACAGTAACTGTTGGTAACGTCTTGGAAATCCAACACAACAAGTCATGCGGCTTCCTAGAGTTTTATGCGCTACAACAAACGAAGGACTTCTTGCGATCTATGCCTCAGAAGGCGAAGTGTCCTGGTTTGGTACACTCCAGGACTGAAGCTACTCCCCGGAGGGAAAATATATGTGACAGGAAAAGCGTCTGCTGGCAAATTGTTTCACAGAAGAATCGCAAGGCATACAAACGCACTCTCTCTGTAATGTGTTATGCATTTCACTGAACAAATGACCACAAATAAATTAGCTCTAGCCGATGAACGTGTGTTGCATAAAAATATGTAGGTTTCCGGAACAAGATCCCCAATGTTGTTTGAGCGAAATCCCTTATAGTAGCGATAACACAGAGCAGACTGGAAATACATCTGCGGGCAGTTTATTCAGATGGGTTATGCGACTGAAGAACCATGAGTGAATGGGCTTTGGATGACGAATGTGATTTACATAAAATGACTTGGATTTCAGGAACGAGATCTCGGATTTGGTCAGAGTGAAATTCATTTTAGTAGCGATAAAACAGAGAAGAAACGAAACACGTCTGCAAGCAGTTTATTTAGACGGAATACACGACTGAAGAACGACATCTCTCTGTAATGCATTTCCTGACCAATTTACCATGAATGGATGAGCTTTTGACGATAAGCTTACGTTACGTAAAAAGATTCGATTAAAACAATATCCATTGTAGTAGCATGAGAACAGAGAAGCCACGAACCACGCCTGCGAATAGTTTATTCAGACGGGCTTACACGACTGAAGAACGAGTTCTCTTTGTAATGAGTTTCACCACGAATGGATGAGCTTTGGACGATGAACGTGTAATCGTATTACGTATAAAGATTCGATTAAAACAAAATCCATTGTAGTAGCGATAAAACAAAGAAGAAACGAAACACAACTGCGAGCTGCTTTTTGTTTGTTTTTTTTTTGAGACGTTTTAAATTTAGCTAAGTGTAGCAACTCTTTTACTTTCCTTCAAAGCTCGTCTGCTTGATTGTTGGCTTAAGTAAATAAATAAATATGTATACGCGAGTAACATATTACCAGTCAATCTTCTTACTTTTCCTTCCAGATGATGCAACAGGAATGCCCACAAATTGTTTTCTCATCGTCAGAACTCTTCCAGCAGCCTTAACCGGCTTCACTGCATGTCCTATTTTCTTTTGCTCCAACTGGCCTGAACTTGCTTTTACTTTCTTTCAAGCTCTTGCAAAATTTTACAACTTTGCAATAAATAACCTGGTTAATTTTTGAATAATTTTGACTTCTTTGCATTTTTGTTGGCCATTAAAATTTAATTATTATTTGTATACATATGTACATATGTTTATATGTTTGGATTTGATATTCGGCATAAAAAGAAAATTTAAGACCTTTAAAGTTGAATTAAATTTTATTGGTGACATGAGATGACTTTTTCTTTGGCTGATTAACATAAATTTGTTAATGACTCGACTGACTGTTTGACTGTGTGTATGTGTGTGTGTGTGTGTTTCGGAACACAATAAAAATCATCGATACACTCCTTGCGGTGTTAAAACGTAAGAAAACGAAATACGAAAAACATCAAATGAGTTTTATTTAAAAACTTTTCTAACAGACATTTGAAAACTGTTATAAACCAGCTCTTTTGTGTTCGCATTCAGTTGAATGAAGACTTGATTGGAAATTTATGTGTGGATTGAAAAGAAATACCGCCTTAAATATGATTGTTGTACATGAACTATAAACCAAACTGGAGGTGCTAATAGAGTATGACTCCTTGCGTTACGACGAGGGTAGGCGTCTGGGTTGAGGAAATTTGCCTAACAAAATCTCGGGGAACATTGTAAAATGTGTTTTGACAAAGTTTTTTTTTTTGCCATAATAACGAGTGATTTTTTTGCTATTATCTTTTTGGCAACACTAGTTTTGACAGCTCACGCACGTTTTGTATCTTGTGTCACTGTCAAACATCTTCAGTTTGGTCTATAATTTAATCATGAATCGTCTTACAAACGAACAACGCTTGCAAATTATTGAATTTTATTACCAAAATGCGTGCTCTGTTAAGAAAGTTCATCGCGCGCTTCTTCCATTTTATGGTCAGTTTAATCGACCTACTGAGGCTTCTATTCGGGCTATTGTAAAAAAATTTCGCACCAAATTTACATTGTTGGACATTAAACCATCAACACGCTTACGTAGAGTGCGAACTGAAGAAAATATAGCAGCCGTATCGGCCAGTGTTGGTGATGACCGTGAATTATCGATTCGGCGCCGTTCGCAGCAATTGGGCCTCTGTTACTCCACTACGTGGAAAATTTTGCGGAAGGATTTGGGTGTGAAGCCTTATAAGATACAGCTGGTGCAAGAATTGAAGCCAAACGACCTACCACAACGCCAAATTTTTGGTGAATGGGCTCTTGAAAAGTTAGATGAAGATCCACTTTTTTATCGAAGAATTGTGTTCAGCGACGAGGCTCATTTCTGGTTGAATGGATACGTGAACAAGCAAAACTGCCGTATTTGGAGTGAAGAGCAGCCAGAAGCATTGCAAGAGCTACCAATGCATCCACAAAAAACAACCGTTTGGTGCCGATTATGGGCTGGCGGCATCGTATGGGCCGTATTTCTTCAAAGATGATGCGAATCACAACGTTACTGTGAATGGTGAGCGCTACCGTGCGATGATAACAAACTTTTTTTTGCCCAAAATGGAAGAGCTTGACTTGCATGACATGTGGTTTCAACAAGACGGTGCCACATGCCACATGCCACACAGCACGCGAAACAATGGACCAATTGAGAGGCGAGTTCGGTGAACAGTTTATTTCACGCTTGGGACCAGTCAATTGGCCGCCCAGATCGTGCGATTTAACGCCTCTAGACTATTTTTTGTGGGGTTATGTTAGGCTAATGTCTATAGCGACAAGCCCGCTTCGATTGACGCACTGGAAGCCAACATTGCCAACGTTATTCGTGAGATACCGGCCGAAATGTTGGAAAGAGTGTGCCAAAATTGGACTAAGCGGATGGACCATTTGAGGCGCAGACGCGGCCAACATTTGCATGAAATAATCTTGAAACATGAAATTATATCGACCCAACTATCGATTAAAATAAATATTTCATGCATTTTTCTGAATTTTATGTGTTTTTTTTTTTAAATTTCCGATAGTTCTTATAAAATCACCCATTACTTACTTTTTTCGTTAATGATCTTGCAAAAAGTGGTCCAACTAAAACTCATGATGTAATTTGTGGAAGGTGGTGCAAAATTAATCATTCATTTTCGTTTTTGAATAAGTTTTTTACTGGAAATATCTGCAAATTTTTTTTTTTTTTTGTTAATTGGAAAATATGATATCAGCCTGGTAGCTATCGGCAGGGGAGATACACATTTGTGTCCGTTTTAGCTTTCAGCAATATGGCTGGTAATATTTGCTGGCATTCCTTTGAGACTTTATCTTTAAAAGCTGTAAATATCTGGGGCTTATTGCCATAAGCTCAGAACTTCAAGTAGTCCCAAAGAAAGAAGTCTGGGAGGGTTAAATCGGGCCATCTTGCTGGCCATGCCAAATCGCGGAAGACTACACGACTAGAAAATGCTTTCTTTACATTGTGACTCCTGCTGTGTATGGGGTTGCACCTTCTGGTTGAAACCACATGCTTACCAAGCCCCCCGTTCATTCAATTCCGCCGGTAAGAAGTCACTTATCATGTAAAAATACTGTTGAATCACTCTTCCTGCGTGCACACCACACTACACAGGGAGGATCTGCTTGCTGGCCATCTTGATCCCGATGACATACGTACAACTTGGCTGGAATGTACTGGCTGTGGTTTAAACCTAAAATTACAGGAAGGGGAATTAGTTTCCCTGACAAATATGATGTATTGCTGGTTTTCGGGGAGCTCTGAGGTGCTGCTGCTTTGCAATGTAAAGAACCAGGCTTGATGATTAGAGCGGTGTGTTGGCTAAGAGCTAACTCTTTTAGTCGGCTTTGGCCTACGAGGTCATTAAGCCTTGTCTTCCATTGACTTCTGGGAAATTTTATGCAGGAGGAGATCTTCTTCTTGTCTATATGGCTACAAATTTATGGCAAAAAGTTGCAACCTGTGTAAGTCTTACAAGCCACACGGGGGCGCCGGTGAATCGTGAGTGATTACCCACGTAGAATTGGTCCATCATCAGGTAAGGCTCTTTAAGCAGGTCCTGATGTAAATCAATTTCACATTCAGCGTATTAAAGACACTTGAAATGATCATTAAGCCACTTGCTTCCACTAAAACTTTTGAGCGCGTGAGTTAAAATCTTTATTCAAAATTTCTATCAGTGGCGCGGCATCGATTTGTGGTAGACGGCTGTTCTACCGCAGCATCGCAATCTTTTCCAGAGAACGAACTGGGCGACCATAAACAGGGGTTTCCTGCATACCAGGTTTGAAGAAATTTGAGCACAATTCTCCCGATTGTGAACACAATTGATCGATTGTGCTGACCAAATAAATCCATTAAATGTACTTTGATTTGAATGACTATTTGCGTAAAGGACTTTGACAATCTTAACTCGCTACTCAATTGTAAACCTTTTGAATTTGTAAACCCTGGTTGAATTTTCTAAAAACTGAAAGAAAGAAATGTTAAATTAAGTTGGGCAAAAACCTTGACTTTAAGAGAAGACTCGCTATTAACCTTGAACATTTTGGTTTGGCCACCAATTACACTATGCTTTTACTGCTTTCCGATACTTCCAATATCACCATAGGTTAGGTTAGGTTTGACAGACTGCCAGCTATTGTAAAGCCTTGGGTCCAGTCAGGTCCCGTTGTGTTGCTTGAATATGATATGTATCTCAGTAGATCTACATATCACTGGTTTAGAACCAACCCGAGGATCGGATAAAGGAGTCCAATCCACTGACATCGCATTTCCAAACCTCCGTCAAGTCATGGAGCATTGGTCTACCTAGGTACAATGCCCTTATATAATAAAGAGCTGGACACTGACAGAGGAAGTGCTCAATGCTCTCTTGCACCTCCTCCTTGACTCTGCAACTTCAACAGAAATCATTAAATGGAAAATTTAACCTCCTCGCCTGCGTCCTTATGTCGCAATGTCCCATCAGGACCACCACAGCAGAACGCAACCTCCGTCGGGGCAAGCCCCTAAGGATGATAGTCGTCCTGTTATTATATCTGTGCCATGTCAGCCTTGATATTCGACAGGTATCCTCACTAGACCATTTGTCTTGAGCGGTCTGAAAAAGTTGACGCTGTACTTGTTTCTTACAGTTCGCAAGCGGGATTCCAATGATCCCATCTATATCTCTTTGTTGTAGCTGGACACCGTCCTTTGCCACTTTATCCGCTACTAGATTTCCGGACATTTCACTGTACCCTCATACCCTGATAAGCTCCAGGTTCGAATGTCCCGCTATCTCGTTTAGAGATATCCGGCATTCACGAACCAGCCCGGATGTCGTATAGACTCCAGCTAGTGCATACAACCCAGCTTTACTATCAGTACAAATTCGGATATCATTCCTGTATATCCTGTAGTACCTTAACTAGTTAGCTGCTCTCATAATTGCCGAAATTTGAAAATGAGAAAATGAGAAATAATACGGTAAGAGATTTGACATCCCATAACACTTCACCATTTTTACAAATTTGTTTAAACAATAAGATTTTTCATTGGACCAGGGTTGCATTTTTTACAAAAGCAAATACTAAAAGTATTAATACCAGACGTTAAGCAAATTGGCTGTGTATTTTCAAATCATATTTCTTCTTTTACTTTAAGTGTGATAAAGTGAAAACAAAATATAATGGCACGTTAGATTTTTTGACAGTCTCTACATACATATGTATATCATTTGATTTTTGTGTCACAAAATCCAATCAAAATCTTAAGACTTGTATGATAGTCTGAAGCGCCCTTAAGTGAAAAGAAAACTATAATCAAATTTGGTATATTTGCTGGCGCCAAGTAAAATAAATTTGACTTAACTTTTCTCATAACTGTCTGCACAACCCTCGTTTTTATTTCAATAAACCGTGTTTGTGTGAAACTACTCCTTCTTTTTGTTATATATTTTTTTTGTCTCTCTCTTTTAGCGTCAAACGCTGTGAATTTCCATTAATTCACACACCGATCCATTCATTCAGCTGTTGTTTTGATCTTGCAGTCAGTTTCAGTGGGATTTTGTTTTATAGAAAAATGTTAAAAGATTTGATTGTTTTGTTTTAAATTTCTCAACTTGGCTTAACAAAACACAAAAAAAAAAAAAGTTTAACATTTTTTTCTTCTTCGCTCTCTCCTTTAACCAGACAGATAATTCGGGATGGTTGTATTATTTTCTGTGAACATTAAGTTTGACGACAAGGGTTTCCACTTTATGAATATGGGCTCAAATGATTTCTATTTAAAGTTTCTTGCTGCCATTCATTTTTTATTTATTTTTGTTGTTGTTTTTTGTTGTGCTTTAATGCAAAGACTGAGATGTCAAAAGGCGCCTTAAGGGTATTTGTACACTTTTTAAATAGAAATAGAAAAAACAAAAGGTAAAATTTTTAAAGCGTGGGAGTAGAACAAATTATAAGTGAAAAAATAAATAGAAAAGTTACAAATACGAGTACGAGTACGTGAAAGAAACAATCAACTCCCATTCCCATTTCCATTCCCAAACCAATGCATGTCAATAAAAAAAAAGGCACCAGGAGAAAATTGTTTCGTTGTCGTTTGCCGATTTTTTCTCGCTTTTCGAGAAAAGCAATTATTATGACTAAAGGGGATTTGCGTTTCGTTTCGTTTCATTTTTTTTCTTTTGTTTTTGTCTGTCTTGCTATAAATTCCATTTAACATGGCTCGTAATTGTAACAAGTAATAAAGTTTAAATTAATTTACTGGCTTATGTCTGCTAACAGACAATGTATTTCATGTTGTTTTATAGTGAATGGGAAATTATTTTAAAGCGTGTCGCAGCAACAAACGTTCCAATGTGTTAAATTAAAGACTGTTTTATAATTTATTTGAATCGCTATCGGTTGTTGTAGCCAATTCAAATTACGTGTTTGGCACATGTTTCTGTTTCTTCTGTGCTCTTTTCGAAAAAGTCGCCGAGCCAAATACTAAATAGAAGCATAGAAGTATGATATTACTATTATATGTTACCCCCCGGAGAACAGGTTTTGCCTTGGCGTATTCCTAACTTAGGCGCTCTGTTTTTCGGGGAAAAGAGGGGAAGGGGTCCCTCGTTTGGTGCGGCAAACAAAACTCTAGGAAGCCACATGACTTATGTTGTGTTGGCTTCCGCAACCCTTACCAAGGGTATAAATTGGCAGAACGGGAATCAGCATGGCCCCTGGGAAGTTCTGCTTGCGGTTCGACCCGGGCTGATCATGGTTGAGGTGCCTACCTTGGCTGTAACGTTCTGGCTGTGGTTTAAACCTAAATCACAGGAAGGGAGTGTTAGTATCCTTGATAATTGTTTGGTGATGGCTTTTTTCGAGGATTAACAATCTCCCGAGGAGCTGTTGCCTATACAACAGATACGTGTACTGTAAGGAACCAGTGGTGACGGCTTGACGGGCGGGTTGGTTTAAGGGCCGATGCTCTTAGTGGGCTTCGGCCTACCAACTCATTAAGCCTTGTCCTCCATTGATTGCTGGGAAATTGCATACAGGAGGGATTAGAAAGCCCGAACTTCTCAACAAGAAGTTGTTCATATGACCGCAATCATATGACAAGAATTGCTACCTGTGTGAGCCTAGTCAGCCACACGGGGGCGGTCCACATTTCTAACATTTGTTTGAAAGGTGTAAAGAAATGTTAGAGACGTTTATAAATAGAAAAGCTTGTTTTTTGTGTTTTGACGGATATTATTGGAGCATTTTTCTTTTTAAATTCTCAGCAATTTATTTGGATTGTTGAGATATAAAGTTGAATGTTTGAGAATATCTTTCAAAAATTTCCAAAGTCTACTGATGATTAAGGTTGTTCCTATGAAATGCCGACATATAGATAGCTAGAAAACAAGGTATTTATAATTTTTTAGTAGTTTACAACTGTAATTGCATCTTCATTTGAGGTAAAACGCTTGCCAGCAAGGAATTTTTTTTAGATTTGGGAACAAGTAAAAGTCACTGGGTGCTAAATCAGGAGAATAAGGTGGGTGGTCAAGCAACTCGTACTTTAATTCCTTGATTTTAGCCATTGTTAAAACAATCTTGTGCGCTGGTGCGTTGTCTTGATGAAAAATTATTTTTTTGTGTTGTCAGCCAGGACGTTTTTCTCGAATTTGTACATTTAATTGATCCAAAAGGTTGCAATAGTGCTCTGAATTTATTGTTTTCCCCTTTTCGAGATAGTCAATCAATAAAATAACTTTGAAGTCCCAAAAAACTGTGGCCATAACCTTACCAGCCGATTGAATTATTTTTGCCTTCTTTGCAACTTCAGCCCATTGTTTGGATTGTTCTTTTATCTCTGGAGTATAGTGGTGGATCCATGTCTCATTAACAGTTATGAAACGACACCTAAAATTCATTTTATTTCGCTTAAAACGATCCAAACAAGCTTGAGAAATGCTCATTCTTATGCGTTTTTGGTCGACTGTTAACAAATGCGGCACCCATCTGGAAGAAAGCTTTTTCATCTGTAGTTCTTCATGCAAAATTAAATGGACACGATCATTTGAGATGCCCATCATATTAGCTATTTCACGCACTTTTATTCGTCGATCATTTAATTCACCATATCATTATGAATTTCTTGTTCGGATAAGCCTTTTTTATGTAAATATTTAATGACACCACTCATCTCTAATCTTTCCGTTGTAAAAAAATCGCGGATGCGTCTTTTGTGAACACCTGTTTCTATATGAAGGAGTTAACAGATCGAAACAAAATTTAACATGTGTTCATAGCAGAGACGGAAGTTTCCAAAACACTTAACTTTTTTCTATTTATACCGCGCTTTTTGTGCTAGGCTAAGAACCACCCTCGTAATTTCTACAGTTTTTGTTTGCGACCCTATAAAGTATATATATTCTGATTCAGAATTAATGGAAAAGTCGATTAAGCGATGTCCGTCTGTCCGCTGTTGAAATAACGTTTCTGAGAAAAGTATTAGACTTAGAAACTTTTTTCTTTCACTATTCTTTTAACCCATCGATTCGTGGGTTCGCTATTGAAATTCAGTAGTATCGGTTCACGTATAGCTGAGATATATTCAAAATTAAAAAAAAAAAAACTTTTTTTTGCAATTTTGTATGAAAATTTTTGAAAATAAATATTGTTTGTTTAACTTCAAACTTTACACACTCATTAAGCACGGTGACAAAAAAGTATCTAAAAGGTAAGATATCGGTCCATATATATCCGAGATATAGCCCAAATGGGGTTTTTCATGAAAATGTCGCGTAAGCCAACTTAAAAAATTCTTTTGCTTGAGAGCAGTTCTGGTAATAAAATAAGGTTATATAAATATGGAAAATGAAAATTTACGATATCGTTCCATATATACCCGAGATATAGGCTAAACCGGGGTTTTCATGAAAATGTAGCGCAAGCGAACTTAAACAACTTTTTTGCTCAAAAGCAGTTTTGGTAATGAAATAGGGTTATATAAATATGGAAAATGAAAATTTTCGATATCGATCCATATATACCCGAGATATAGCCTAGACCGAGGTTTTCATGAAAATGTCGCGTAAGCGAACTTAAATAACTTTTTTGCTCAAAAGCAGTTTTGGTAATGAAATAGGGTTATATAAATATGGAAAATGAAAATTTTCGATATCGGTTTATATATACCCGAGAAATAGCCTGAACCGATTTTTCCATTAACATTTTTTTTTCTTGCTGAAAACAAATTCTCCTTATAAAAGAAGATTACTAAAATACAGAAAATAGAAAATTGCGATATCGGTTCATAAACCGAGATATAGGTTAAACAAACTTTTACATGAAAATGTCCATGAAAGATTTCTTTTTTGGAATAGTGATTACAAAGCAAAAATACTTTTTCCCCGATATCGCTCCATATATACTCGAGCATATTTAGTTCAAATTTGTAATATATACTATACATTTACGTGACTATCGTGAAGGGTATTTTAGATTCGGCCCAGCCGAATATACCACACTCCTACTTGTTTATATTAAAAACACGGTAAAGAAACAGCCTTTCAACCGACTCTTATACACTCAAACTGGATCTGATAGGCTGCCTGATGACATGCCTTCAAATTCGATCAATAGCTAGAACTCGTGTTTGTCAAACTTGGCCTCTAGTACTACTCTGTTTCTTTTATTATGATAAATATTTTATCATATTTATTATTCAGCGACATTATTTAATTATATTCGCTGTAAATTAATTTTTTTTTAACTTTATTATTTTATTTATTGAATCTACATAAGAAATGTAATGACAATAAGTATTCAATTCTTAATACTAAGAAAAATTGTGATTAAAGTCCTGTCAGTGCTGGATAAAAATTTATTTTAATGCGAATATTATTTCAGAATTCAGTCATCTCTTTAGACCTCTAATGGTAGCCAAAGTATTCCTCCTTCTCAGACGGGTATGACCACCAAAGATAAGAATATTAACTGCAAGAGGATTTGGATGGAATTCAAGTTTGTTAATATATCTTGTCGCGTACTTCACAAATTCAGATTTCACAAAAGGTACGTTCAGATCTGCGTGGATTCGTGAGTTTTTAACGTACCATGGAGCATCTGTAGCTCTACGGAGAATTCTATTTTGACTTCTTTGAATTTTTTCAATTATTGAACCATAATTGAGTCCCATAGCATCATATTGGCTTTAGAATCGAGTTGTAAAGCAAAAGTTTACAATTAAGCTTCAAGGTCGAATTTCTGCCTAGTAGCCAGTTGATTTGCACTGCTTTCAATTTCATTTGCGTTACTTTTGCCTCGATGTGTGTCTTCCATGTTAGTCTACGGTCAAGATGAATACCGAGGTATTTGACTTCACTGTGTTGAAGTATTACTTTATTGTTAATAGTAATGGGTGAGCATGTTCCTAGACGCAGTGCGAATGTAACATGGGCACACTTTTGATTTTCCAAAGCTTGAGCCATTTCTCTAGTTTGTCGATTTGTTCCTGTAAATTTATTGATGCTTGCTGGTGGTTACTACGTATGCTAAGGAATGCTGTATCATCTGCAAATGTTGAAGTGTGAATGTTGGTGCTTGTCGGCATGTCAGATGCGTAGATCAAATATAAGATAGGCCCTAATATGCTGCCTTGCGAAACTCCAGCTTCAATAGGCTGGGCGGGGCTTATTTTTTTTTTTTTTTTTTTTTTTAGCTTTTATTTATTTATTGAATCTTCACAATGTGAACTAACAATAAGTATTCAAATCTTAATACTAAATACAATAAATTAACTAAGTCCAGCCAATGCTAGACAAAAAGTTTTATTTTGCGCCAATTATATCGGTAGAATCACCTACTTAACGCTCTGATGGTGGCAACGGTATCCCTTCTTCTCAACCGAGTGTGACCGCTAAAATTAAGTATGTTTCGTGCGAGAGGGTTTGGGTGAAGTTCCAATTTGCTGACATACCTTGTCGCATGCTCTGAAAACTCATCTTTTACCAGTGGAACACACAGATCCTTGTGAATTCGGGAGTTTTTTACGTACCATGGAGCTGCAGTAATTGTTCGAAGAATTTTGTTTTGTCGCCTTTGAATTTTTTCAATATTTGACGCTGAGGCGGTGCCCCATAATTGAATTCCGTAGCGCCATATAGGCTTTAGTATTGCGTTGTATAACAAAAGTTTGCAATCTAATTTCAATGTAGAATTTCTGCCCATAAGCCAATTTAATTGCGCTGCTTTTAATTTTAGCTGAGTGACTTTCGCGTCAATGTGCGGCTTCCACGTTAACCTACGGTCGAGATGAATACCAAGGTACTTGACTTCACTTTGCTGCGGAATAGGTAAATTGTTAATTTGGATAGCTGAACATGTTTGTCTACGCAGTGTGAATGTAACGTGAGTACACTTTTGTTCATTAACTTTAATTTTCCAAAGTTTTAACCACATCTCTAATATTGAAATATACTCCTGCAAATTTCGCGAAGCTACTTGATGGTTTTCATGTACGCTGCAGAGTGCTGTGTCATCTGCAAAAGTTGAGGTGTGAATACTAGATCTGGTTGGCATGTCAAAAGTGTAAATTAAATATAAAGTGGGTCCCAGAATGCTACCTTGGGGAACTCCTGCCTCGATTGGCTGAGTTGGGCTTATAAAGTCGCCTTCTCTGATAGCAAACTTCCGGCCGCATAAATAGCTTTCCAGAAGCTTATGAGTGTTTGCAGGCAAGTTCAACTTTATTTTGTGCATTAATCCCTCGTGCCACACTTTATCAAAAGCTTGGGAAACATCAATAAATAGAGCTGAGCAATACTTTTTATCCTCAAAAGTCTTTCTTATAACATTAACTAGTCTATGCGTTTGTTCAATGGTGCTGTGTTTAGCCCGAAAACCAAATTGATGATCAGGGATGCATCCTACATCATTCAATATTGGAGTCATCTTCGCCATTAACAATTTTTCGAAAACTTTTGAAATTGTTGGCAGTAGACTTATTGGTCTATATGACTCTACTTTAGTGGGATCCTTCCCTGGCTTGGGTATCATAGTAACCATAGACACCTTCCACTCTGCAGGATAGTATTCTAGGCGCAAAATAGCGTTAAAAATGAAAATAAGAATTCTTCTAGCAACACGAGGTAACTGTACAAGCATTTTGCCAGTAATTTTGTCAAAACCTGGAGCTTTTTTTGAGTTTACTTTATTTATAACGTTTTCGACATCTTGAAAACTAAGTCTCAAAGGCACAGGCGGTCTAACAGCATATGGCGGAAATTCAGCAACATCATCCACTGTATCATTTGCAGTAAAAACGTTTTTCAAATGATTAACATACACCATCCCTTTTTCAGAATCACTTCTTGCCCAGTCGCCAGATGAAGTTCGCAAAGGTGGCTTACCTATTACGGGTCTTTTCAGACCTTTTGTCGCTTTCCATAAAGAATAGTCGGTTTGCGGGCTACCATCAAGACCTTCTAGATAATTTTTGAGGGAAGCCGTTCTTTGGATTTCAAGCCGATTTCTTAATTGATTTATGCACTCCCGTAGCCTGCTTTTAAGCTGGGGAGACCTTCGAAGTTGCCACTCTCTTCTAACTCTTCTTTTTTCTGACAGAAGTTGCTCTATTTCAGACGAATACGTTCTATTGCTCACATTTCTGGATCTTGTATGGCTAGTGGTAGCATGTTGTACGGCCAGTTTAAGGTCTTCAGAAAAATCTTTAATTGATATATCAACATCCTCAGGGGTTCTCAAGGCAATATTTTCTGTACAATGAGTACTCAAATATTTCTTATATTTTAGCCAATTAACTCTAGTTATGGCGAACGTCAAGTCACTAAACGGGGAGCCAACCTCCTGGGGGAGCGAAACGGATATTATAGTGGGTGAGTGGTCCGATCACAAATCTAATGAAGACTCTACTTGCATCCCTTCTAAAGGAAAATTTTTTGCAACTCCAAAATCTATAACATCTGGGATCTTTCGTCGGTCTGAGGGCCAATAAGTGGGATGTCCGCTTGAAATCACATCTAAGCCCAGTTTGGAAACTGTTTCGAAAAGCACACGGCCTTTCGGAGAAATTAAACGTGATCCCCAAAAAGTGTGCTTGGCGTTATAGTCACCAGCCGCTAAAAATCGAGGCCCAAGTGTGTTGAAAAAATGTGAGTACTGATTTTCTGTTATTGAAAATCGGGGCGGTGAGTAAATTGATGATATAACTATTTTTCCATTAAGATGTTCAATGCATATATTAGTTGCTTGGAGATACTCCTCACGTGTCTCATGTAGAAAATAGTGCTTAACTCTATTTTTTATTAGCATTGCTGAGCCTCCACAAGACCTTCCACGTGGATCTTTAGTGTCGTACAGTGTGTAGCCATTAATTTTGAAATAACTGTTGCTTGTCAAGTGAGTTTCAGCAATCAGCATTATGTCGATTTGTTTTTCCATAAGGAAGTGCTCAAGTTCATTTTTGTGGGCGGGGCTTATGAAATCGCCTTCCTTTATTACAAATTGGCGACAATATAAATAGCTTTCCAAAAGTTTATGTATGTTTGCAGGTAAGTTAAACTAAATTGTAAACTTTTAAAAAGCGCTGTTTGTCCTAAAAAAAGTAAAACGAGGACATAAATACTTTTTTGTCCGAATAAGCTGAGCGTGGTAGTAAGACTAAAGAAGGAAAAAAAAAAGCGCAAAACAAAAACAAAACAGCAGCATACAATACAACACAGCTTTCGTACACAGTAAGTTTACTTTGCAAAGTCTTTATTTTGTTGGTGCCAAGGGTTCTCACAAGACAGGGCTCTCTTACTCTTTGAAAAGTAAACTTTCCGTGTGTGAACGCCGTGTAATGTCTTTACTTGTACAAAAAGTACTTTCGTACACAGAAAGTTGACTTTGCAAAGTCTTTAGTTTGTTGGTGGCAAGAGAAAAGAGAGGGCTCTCTTACTCTTTGAAAAGTCAACTTTCTGTGTGTGAACTTTTTTACTTGTACAAAAAGCAATGCTTATCACCAAGGTTTAACTGTTTTCGCAATACTTTTTATTACAGACTTGCACATGTTTAGTTCATCTTAAAGTCTTTATTAAATACTTTCTTTTATAAATTATTATTATTTTTATTCTCTAGTTAACTATTAGATTCTTTTCAGACTTGTTTAAATTCTTGCTTGTTTTACTTTTTATTCCAATTTCGTTTTAGTTTTTTGTGCTTAAAAGTCTTTCACAGATTCTGTTTGTGCATGTCTTTGCTACTTGATGCGCTTTTTTTTATGTTGCAAAACAAAAACAAGAAAACTTTAGTAAAAACATACTCCATCTAATGTGCCACACATGTTGCAATAATTTAAATTTCAACTGCAGTCGTGTGTATAAAAATATTATTTCGTTATAAAAATTTTCCTTCATACGAATACAAATTGGCTGAAAGACTTTTTGTCGCACTTTCTTCAGTCATTTTGCAATTTGTAAAAATGTGAAAATGTTCGCTTGAAGAGACACCACTGTGGCCATGGGGTGTATGGGCTGGCTAGAAGCAGCCAGATATCTAATTGCTGGCAGGCGCCATTTACCTTTTGGGCAGCAAATACTTTTAAACTTGTTTAAGGAATTGTAATTTTTACACCAAACGATAGCAATGTTAAAATAAACATAAAAATTCCCATAAAATTATAAAACATACATTTTTTTTTTCAAACATTTGCTGTAGGTATCCACTCGTATTATGTACTCGTATCACTTTCAAACGCATTCTTCTTTATTCGAACCGGTGGTAGTTTCAATTTCATTTTAAATTCTATAAATTTAAAAGCAACCAGTGCTTGAGGGGGATTTTTTTTTTATCATTCAAATGTATTACAATATTAGTGGGGTAACCAATGTTAGTAATATAGTGATTTGTAATCGGTTAGCTAGGAATTTTAGCGAATTTCAAATCACTTGTATTTCACTTGTAGTCAATAAAAAAACTGATTGATTATTGAATTTGATTTTTTTTTTTTGTACAATTTTGAATTTTAAATTTACAAATTTGAATTTAGATTATTTTGGTATGAAAAATATTAAATTTCCCATCTCGATTCATTTTGGTCTTTGGGGACAAACACCTCGGGAAGTATCGCATAAGTGTCGCTTAGGCAATAGAGGGGGGCTTTGACACTGAGAATAGGGTGAGCTCACACTAGGCAGGGGAGGGAATAAGCTAAGCCGGTCCAGAAAGTCCAGAAAGCAGGTGTGTGTCCTCGAATTGTCTAAAAGGGAGAAATTTAATGTTTTTTTTTTATTATTGGGTGGTTACATTTCAAGAGCCGATGTTGAATGTGAACCACACTTAAACGCCAAGTTTTTTTCCGAATTTTATTTGACGTTTCTCTACTTCAGACTTATTCAATTTGAACCATGGAGAGATACACAATCCAACAACGTGTTAAAGTTATCCAGACTTATTATGAAAATGATGATAAATTTTCGAAGAAAATCATCTTCAGTGATGAGGCACATTTTCACCTCAGTGGGTTCGTCAATAAACAGAATTGCCGCATTTGGGCGAATGAGAATCCAAGAGTGACTGTCAAAAAACCAATGCAACCACAAAGAGTGACTGTTTGCTGCGGTTTATGTGCTGGCGGCATCATCGGGCCGTATTTTTTCCAAAATGAGGCCGATCAGGCAGTTACTGTGAATGGTGTTCGCTATCGTAAGATGATAACGAACTTTTTATGGCCCGAGTTGGAAGATATATATGTAGACAATATGTGGTTTCAGCAGGACGTTGCCACTTGCCACACAGCTAACGAAACAATTGCTCTTTTGCGCAACAAATTCAATAGCCGTGTTATCTCACGTAATGACGATGTCAATTGGCCGCCAAGATCATGTGATTTGACACCGTTGGACTTTTTTCTTTGGGGTTATTTGAAAGAAAAGGTGTACGTCGATAAGCCAGCAACAATTCAACAGCTAAAGGATGAGATAATTCGGCACATTAACGGCATAGAACCTCCATTATACCTCAGGGTCACCGGAAATTTGGACCATCGGATGGAGGTGTGCCGCCGTGGTGGCGGCGCCCATTTGGCCGATAGTTTGTTCCATACATAATTGAGTAATACCAATATATCATAATAAAATAAAATTACAATAATTTCCTAAATAGTTTGTGTTTTATTCAAAATCAACATCGGCCCTTGAAATTTAACACCCTTTAGTTTGGAAGACCTAAATATTTATAAATATATTAATTTCAATAAATAACTTATAACGTAAAGAGAAAGGAATAATTGGTCGAAATATGGGACGGTGAGTAGGGGCAGGGTGTGACTGAATCAAATTAGGGAGGGTTGAAATCCGGTAGGACTTTAGAGGGCGGGCTGGCGTGGCCAACAATAACACCGGTTGACCGTATGTTTGGTGACAGGGCGGCGAGTTGAAAAAATGAGGTTAGTATTCGGTAGAGTAGTGTTTTTTTTCGTTTTCAGCATTCACTTTCGGGCCTGACACTTTATTTTGATTTGGCTCTAATACAAAAAAGGCTGGTATGTTGTTTTTTTGTAGTTCCATTGAGCTGGATTGGCCGGCAAGAACAACCCCCCATCGGCGAGCCAAAGCCGGAGCATCCACAATCATGCCAGCACAGCCAGTAACACAACACAAAATGTTCAACATTTTGGTTTTTGTTTAATTTTTGCACCAGGCACACTACAAAAATAATATGATTTTTACTTATTTATGCAATAAATTATATTTTTTTTCTGCAAAAAAAAAAAAAAAAAAAAATTTAATTAACATTAAATTTTTGGTTTGTACATTTGTACAACGAGTTATAGTTCAAATTTTTCCTTTATTAAGGAGGATTTTTTTACAATACAAATTTGCTGTGATCAATAATCCTTGATTAAAGAAGACGAGAAAAATAAAAGTCAAATCTTTAGCTGGGGGATAACTAGCCGTTTCGTAGTCGCTACACTACTCATAAGCACCCAAAAAAATGCTCTTCTTTGGCAATATTCGTGGTCTAAATTTTGCTTTCTAGTAGTCAGCTGTTTTGTTTTGTATAAAAACACATTTGGGGTTGCCAGATTTTTATTCAAATTGCTTTTAAACTGTATCCTTTACGAAATATTTTCTAAAATTTTTTTTTTAAGACTTTATATGGAAACTAAAAATTTTAAATGTGTTTTTCTCGGAACAAGCTTTTTTTTTAGTTATGACTATGTTGCAATAAAGGAGCGATATGACAAAAAGTTGAGTCTTTCAAGCCTTATCACCACATTGTTACCTGTAAACTAATTCACCTGGTGAAACTGCGTCACCGTCTAATTAGTCTGAAACTGATGCAAAGCCATTACATATCTATACTGAACCGCCCTAATGATACTTACATTTTGAAATATCTGTCTTTATTTGTGCATTCAGTTTGATTATGTAAAATATTCAGCTTACAAAAGGAAATTTTATTTATCCAACGTACATTTATACAAAACTTTTATGGACCGAGTGTGCGAATTTAAGTTGTTACTTAAAGCTGGAGAATTTAAAGGAAGAAAAATACCAGAAAATGTCTGCAGCATGAAAGAAAATTTCTTCATTTTTTATTATTTTTTTATTTATTTAGATTTTCTTAACATGTTTAAATTTTTTATGCTATACTTACATGCATGTAAAGCTTAATTAAATTATTTGTTAAAATACTCGTATATGTATGTACTAAGTTATTCAAATTTTGTTGCTATAATAGGGGGGCTCAAACGGTGGCATATCACGCATAATGTTCTAATATTTTATGACAGCATAAAAATCTTGTTTTTTGTATCTTGAATCATCACTCAGGGGATGACCTTTACATATCTACCAGAACTAGGAAAATAGGTTATGAGGAAGGGGAAAGAGAGAGTAGTGTTTGTGAACACTGGACTTTTTTTCCCATATTTATAAGTGACAGCAAACACGTCTGCAAGCAACTTATTTCACAGGCTGAAAACGATTCCCCAGGCAATCGACCACAAATGAGCTCTGGCCGATGAAAGCGTGTTATGTAAAAATGTGCGAGTTTCGGGAACAAGATCCTTAAAACATGAGAGTTGTATTCCATTTTCGGTCGGATATAAGTGGCGAAAATAGTAAGGAGATCGGATGGAGTGAAGTACATCTTACATCGTTTTCAAAATCCGAGGGACTTGAATGCTTTTTTAGAGACATGAAAAATGTGTTCAGTCCAGCGAACATCACACTGTATTTGCGTTCCAAGAACAACAAGAGCATCCGATTCCTCAATATTTATACCAGCCATGGGTACAGATGTAGCAGCACTTGCGGTCGTTTGTTTGTGTGCTAATAAGCAACAGTGGATCTTACGAGCGTTAAAGGCGACTTTGTTTTTACGACCTCATTCGAAGATTAACAGAAGACCACTGTTCAATGAATCATTCATATTAAGCCTCTTGGCAGCGATCTCTGACAGACTAGGCCTATAACTAAAAGAGTTCGAGTGGCAAATGCTGCTGTCATCCGCGAAAGATTGTACAGGGTTTGAAGTTTGATATAGAAAGTCGTTAAGGAAAATGAGAAATAGGGTAGGAGAAAGAACGGAGCCTTGCGGTGTTTCTAATTGATCTTTAATCAAATACATTTGTTCCTGAGCGTTTTTATGTTGGTTGTTACTTTATGCCCACTGTGCAAATTGTTTCCTACGTGACGCTCTCTTCGAACATAACTTTTATTACTCAGTTTTTCTATTGTTGAACAATTTGTTTTTCTAATGGATCTTTAATCAAACACATTTCCTGAGCGTTTTTATGTTGTTTGTTACTTTGTGCCCACTGTGCAAATAGTTTTCTACGTGACGCTCTCTTCGACCACCACTTTTATTATTCAGTTTTTCTATTGTTGAAAAATTTGTTTTTCTAATGGATCTTTAATCAAACACATTTGTTCTTGGGGGGTTTTTTGTTAGTTGTTACTTTGTGCTTACTGTGCAAATAGTTTCCTACGTGCCGCTCTCTTTGACCACCACTTTTATTATTCAGTTTTTCTATTGTTGAACAACTTCTTTTTCTAATCGATCTTCAATCAAACACATTTGTTCCTGAGCGTTTTTGTGTTAGTTGTTACTTTGTGCCCACTGTGCAAATAGTTTTCTACGTGACGCTCTCTTTGACCACCACTGAATAATAAAACTCAGTTTTTCTATTGTTGAACAATTGGTTTTTCTAATCGATCTTCAATCAAACACATTTGTTTCTGAGCGTTTTTATGTTAGTTGTTACTTTATGCCCACTGTGCAAATAGTTTCCTATGTGACGCTCTCTTCGACCACCACTGAATAATAAAATTCAGTTTTTCTATTGTTGAACAATTTGTTTTTCTAATCGATCTTCAATCAAATACATTTTTTCCTGAGCGTTTTTATGTTGTTTGTTACTTAGTGCCCACTGTGCAAATAGTTTCCTAAGTGACGCTCTCTTCGACCACTTTTTTCTATTGTTGAACAATTTGTTCTTCAAGTTGATCTTTAATCAAACACATATGTTCCTGAGAGTTTTTATGTTAGTTGTTACTTTGTGCCCACTGTGCAAATAGTTTCCTACGTGGCGCTCTCTTTGACCACCACTGAATAATAAAATCCAGTTTTTCCACTGTTGAACAATTTGTTTTTCTAATCGATCTTTAATCAAATACATTTGTTCCTGAGCGTTTTTTGTGTTAGTTGTTACTTTGTGCCCACTGTGCAAATAGCTTTCTACGTGACGCTCTCTTTAACCACTACTGAGTAATAAAATTCAGTTTTTCTATTGTTGAACAATTTGCTTTTTCTTTGTTATTTTCTCTAATTGATCTTTAATCAAACACATTTTTATTTCTATAATTTAATAATATTTATTTAAAATTTATTTTGTATTTTTGTTTTAATATAATTATAATAATTTTATCTCTATTGTAATTACAATAATATTTTTATAATCAAAATGCAATTAGCAAAAATAAAAAAAATAAACAAGGATTTATTGCTTTTCATTTGTGTTAAAGAGTCGGTTGAATAAAAAAAAAAGAAATCTATTCCAGCAAAAAAACAACAAAAAAAAACTTAAAAATTATATATACAAATTATAAAAAAAAATATAAAATTGTTATCAAAATATCAAGAGATTAGTCAATGCTTGCAAATAATACAAAAAACATGGAAATTTAATTTATTTAAATAATAATAATAAAATAAAAAAAAAAATAAAAAAACGATAATGAAAGTGTTGTGGTTGAAGAAGATAATAAAGAAAAAATTAATTATGTTGTATAAAATTACCATAAAATCTAAATGAACTATTTTTTTTACAAAAAAAAAGCTTAAAATAATAGAGTATGAAAATATATTTAAAACAAATTATGTTTTAATTAAATTTGCATCTTTTCTATCTTCTATAAATAAATTTAGCTATAAATTAAAAAAAAAAGAGAATCCGGTTTAAATGAATTTGTCGATTTGAAATAAAATTTACACCTTCAATTAGAAATTTGCTTTGAGAGAATTTAAGAGAGAGGAAAGAGAACATATAGGCTAGAGTAACCAAGGCTACAATAGCCATCTATATATGTAAAAAAGCAATAGGCTCAACATGGGGCATACAACCAAAAGGAGTCGTGTGGCTTTGTGACCTGGTTATAAAACCGATAATATTTCATGGAGTACCAGTATGGTGGGCATCACTGGACTCCGCAACCAACATACTTCAAATTGAAAAATTCAGTCGAATCATGGCAATATTGACCACAGGGGCCATGGGGACAACTCCAACCAAAGCACTTTTTGCACTTATGAGCTGGATGCCATGTGACTTCGAAGCCAGGCAGATAGCACTAAAGACCGCGATCAGGTTGAACGCATATCACGCATGGACCCATAGACCGTGGGAACATGCCAATATACTGGAAATTGGAAGGAACCTAGTCCCCGACCTAATTGACTACTGCATCCCAAAACCATTCCTCTCAAGGAGTTTTGGCTACAAAATTGAGGAATCCCCCCTAGAATCTGGATACTTCTATGTCTACACGGATGGGTCCAGAAAGGGGGAAAGGGTGGGGGTGGCGTTTACATAGAAGAATTTAACACTAAAATATCCTTCAGATTATCAGGTGCATGCAGTGTTCTTCAGGCTGAAATATCGGCCATAAATAAAGCGGCGTTTTACAAGATATTCGTTAGGGATATCATGATAGTAACGGACAGCAAAGCCGCCAACAACTCCCTGATTGGAATAAACACTAATTCTAGTCTAGTCCAGGAATGCCGGACATCTTTAAATAAGATGGCGAGACATTCTAACATAACCCTAAAATGGTTACGTGGACATGGGTCCAACAATGGCAACAACATCGCCGACGACTTAGCCAAAAAAGGGACAGCCCTAGAGGATTGGAATATAGACCCCTTTTGCGGACAACCATTAACAGCGTGCTGGAAAAGAATAAAACTCCACACAATGGAACGTGCACAAGAAAAGTGGCTCACAGAGCCCACATGCCTTATATCAGGGAACCTGTGGCCGCATATTAACTCTAAGAGAACGTGGGAGCTATTAAAACAGCCCAGGGGCCAAATCACCGCATACGATATCGAGCAAAATTATCGAAATTTTTCATTTTGGTATCACGGCATACGATATCGAATAAACTGTATTGCAATAATATAAAAAAGTTAAAGGATTTATTTTTTGTATTCCTACTTTTAGGGAACGTATGGTCTTCAATCTATTGCATTTTGTTTAAATTACGATCCAATATGCATCGGTTGCCATAATTTAGATGTATCGTAATGTTATTCGATACGATAGTTAATTCGATATCGTATGCGGTGATTAGACCCCAGATATCAACTAAGAGTGACTGTAGCCGTCATCACTGGCCATTGCCCGTTTGGGAACCATGCCAGGAGACTGAGACTACCCCATAACGACTTCTGTAGAACCTGCCAAGACGAGGAGGAGGAGACGATCTTTCACCTCTTCGGCACATGCCCGGCATTGGAGCATCATCGTCCAAGACACTTAGGCGAGCGGAGCTTCAATAGCCTATCTTATCTGGCCTCAATCAAACCGACCGCGCTGGCCTCTTTCATAAGAAGCAGCGGAGGGCTAGTATAGCCCATCCTTTCCACTCACTATCATTTTCCTATAACTTCTTCTCTTCACTCCACTATTTTATTTTTTCAGGCAATCACAAAGGGAACGACTACAGGACCCAAGTGAGCTGGACAAGCTAGATTATTCCGGGGTATCCAGCGGCCTGCCTACCTAACCTAACCTAGGGCTTTTGGAAGTTGTAAGTTTTTTTCTTGGCAGATAATTAAACACCAAAAAAACCAAAAACTTCCAAAAGACCTTAAGCTCGCATAATTACACATATTAAGAAGAAAAAAAAAACGGGTCGGAATAAAGATATGATCAGCCATGTCATAGAGCTTAATTCTGTTCCGAAACGGAATTGAGTTCGTTTTTTACTTCTTCAAAAAAATTAAAAACTAAAAGATTTTTCAGAATGAAATTATTTCTAATTGCAAGGATGAAACTAGTATTATCTTACAGCATTGATTTCATTGCGAAAAAGTTTTAAATTTTAGTTTTTTGCAGAATTAAAAAACCGATTCAATTCCATTTCCGAACGGAAGTGAATTCTGTCAAATGGCCGATAGTTAAACGTACTTTTGAAAAAAGTTAGGAAAATGTTTTTGTAAAAGGTTCTTGAAATAAATAGGATTTTTAAAAAAAGATGCAGTTTTGAAAAGTTTTGTTATACAAAGTGGTTACAATCAATCCTATCACCCCGTTTTGGGAAACCCTACATATATACTTTTAAAGGGAACGGCTTTTGTGCGAAAATATTTAAAAAATATTTATTTTGTTTAAAGAAACTTTCTATTGAAGGTATTTTTATTATCAAAAATTTGTTTTACAAATAAACCGGGTTTTAAATGTTTTTTTCTTAAAAAAATTCTGCTTCTTATAAAACTAAATTGTGAGCCTTAGTGTTGCCAGGCTTGGTTTAAATGCTCTAAATTGCTTGTATATTCTTCTCACTAATTATTTGTGTTTTTTCGGCCAAATATTTGTTCTAAACTCTAGTTTTAATTTTAAATTTAATAAAATTAATTTTATACTTTAATTTATACGTATGTAAGTATAAGGGCAGCAGACAAATCATGACGGCAGTTCTGGTTGCTACAAACGTTTTAACATAAAATATAAATTCCAGGGGAAATTTTAAATTAAAATATAATTCTGGTAAATGCTTGATTTATTTAATTGCGACTAGATTTTTATAATTTCTACTACTAATAAAAAACTTATTTTTATACAAAAGAAAATATTGTAATAATTTTTTAAATAAATTTATGGTTTTGAAAGTTGATTTAAGATATAAATTTTAATTCAACAAAATATTTAAAAAAAAAAGTAGTCATCGCTTATAACCAAATTTAAATAAAAAGTCTATAAAAATAATTTATTTACAATATTAAGTATTTAAATCTAGTTTTATTTTAATTTTTTGTAACTAAAGGTTTAACATTAATAATAAACTAAAAATAAAAAATGCAAGTGGAATTTTTGTAAACCACAATTAGAAAACGGGCTTGAGTGATTCAGATATTTTTGAATGAATTATTAGGTGTACAAATTTGCTTCCGCCGTTTTGCAATAGCTGGCAATAGCGGTAAATTTGCTACTTAACGCTATTGCGGAACAGTTGTAAAAAAGATTTACATCAGCACCTGCCTTGCGGCCTTATCTGATGATGGACCAATTCCACGGAGTGAATTATTCACGGTTCACCACCGCCCCCGTGTGGCTTACCAGGCTCACACAGGTAGCAATTCTTGCCATATGTTTGCGGCCATATGAGCAACTTCTTGTTGAGGAGTTCGGGCCTTCTAATCCCTCCTGTATGCAATTTCCCAGCAGTCAATGGAGGACAAGGCTTAATGAGTTGGTAGGCCGAAGCCCACTAAGAGCATCAGCCCTTAAACCAACTCCCCCGTCAAACCGTCACCACTGGTTCCTTACAGTACACGTATCTGTTGTATAGGCAACAGCTCCTCGGGAGATTGTTAATCCTCGAAAAAAGCCATCACCAAACAATTATCAAGGACACTAACACTCCCTTCCTGCGATTTGGGCCGAAGCCCACTAAGAGCATCAGCCCTTAAACTAACTCACCCGTCAACCGTCACCACTGGTTCCTTACAATATAGGTATCTGTTGTATAGGCAACAGATCCTCGGGAGACTGTTAGCCCCGAAAAAACCAACACACCAAACAATCATCAAGGATACTAACACTCCCTTCCTGGGTTTTAGGTTAGGTAGGTAGGCACCTGAACCATGATCAGCCCGGGTCGAACCGCAAGCACAACTATCCGGGGGCCATGCTGAACCCCCTTCTGCCAGTTTATACCCTTGGTAAGGGTTTCGGAAGCCAACACAACATAAGTCATGCGGCTTCCTAGATATTTGATTGCCGCACCAAACGAGGGACCCCTTCCCCTTTTTCCCCGAAAAACAGAGCGCTCAAGTTAGGAATACGCCAAGGCAAAACCTGTTCCCCCGGGGGAAAATTGCGGAACAATTGGATCGTAAATGTCATACAACGAACTTACGAGTAGTTATTTGTAAATATAACACTATTGAAAAATTAGACGATTTCTGTGCGCCTCATCAAGTTATTCTTGATTTACGAAACAAATTCTCGTCATTTGCGGGAGGTTTTAATATGAAAATGTCTGCGGCTGAGGCTCATCGGATGGTGTCAAATACCTATAGTGAGGCCGCTATTAGCAAAAGAAAGTGGCGGGAGCGGTTCCATCGCTTCAAGAACAGTGATGTTGACGTCGAAAACCAGCATAGCGGTGGAGGAGAGAAATGCAGAATTGGAGGCCTTATTTAGTCAAGACTCGTATCAAACACAATAATAATAGGCAGGATCATTTTAAATAACGCAACCAGCCATTCTACAATGCCTGAAAGTCATGGAAATGTTCCTCCTATATATTTTATTACCCTACGGTGTGCACGGTTTGAACAAATTTTTGTTAGTCTGAGCAGTGTCGAAGGTAAGTATATACACTGGGCACTGATCTGTTTTAACTAATTTAATTTCAACATTTTAAATGTTTTGATAAAGTTTGTTTTGGTCATTCCCTGTGTTAAGTTCGCAAACATTACTCCCCCTTTAGTCCTTCTCATAATCTATTTTCCTAGTTCCGGTACAATGCACTGCATATGTAGGGGTCATCCCCTGAGTACTGGTCCAAGATAAAAAAAAAAATAGGGTACCGTACGAGTTGAAGCCGAGTGATGTTGCACAGAATTTGTAAGGTAAAGATCAATGAAGATACGACTTCTGCATCGCATTAAAACTGGGGTCGTTCTACTGGCGATCACATAGAAATAGTGCCACTCAATGCAACATTTTGGTTAGAGTAGGGTGGTGACTCTGGATATTTCCAAAGCGTTTGACAGAGAGTGGCATGCCACACTACTGGCAAAACTTATATGCTGTTTATACATACTCTGTTTAATTAAATCAATCATCAGTTAATTAAAAAAATTTTTAAGCAATTAACGTTTGACAAGAAGCTGACAGAAAAGTTGTCAAAATGATTGTCAATATTTTTTTTTTTGTTATAATTTTGCAAAAATTGAAAAAAATTCGGCATTTGAAAAGATTTTGCTTATATATAATACAAAGAAGTAATTGATATTATTTGTTTATTTATATGCTTATTTCTTTATTTCGACCGTTTTTCCCCCTTTCTTAATATGTGTAATTGTTCGAGCTTAAGGTCTTTTTTAGATTTTTATTTTTTTTTTGGTTTTTAATTATCTGACAATATTTCGCTTTCCTTTGGATAGCTTGTTCATGCCAAAGAAGCTATCCAAAGGAAAGTGAAATATTGCCAGATAATTAAAAAGCAAAAAAACTAAAAATTCCAAAAAAATACCTTAAGCTCGAAAAATTGTTTATTTATAATTATTTTACATTCAAAATTTACAACTTAACTTGACTCGCCTTTATTGCTTTCATTTGTTGCCAAATTTGAACAAAGTGTGTTCATTGGGTATTATTGTGCTAACTAAACACGATTGCCACAGGGTTGTATATTTGATTTTACTAAATATTAGAACAATTACCTGTTAATTGGCCATTAAGTTGATTAAAATTTTGTATGGCTAATTAAAATCAATTAAGGCGTTAATTGCAAAATTTTAATTAAAAGTGTATGTATGAACCGCATATTACTGCTTTTGGTGTCGGTGATGACTTTTCTCGTTTTACATCGAGCTATCTCAGAGCCCGCACTATACGAGTTGTTAAAGATGGGGTCTCATCAAACGAGTTCAAGATTAGTTCAGGGGTGCCGCAACGATCACTTCCTTCTCCTACCCTATTTCTTATTTTTCTCAACGAGCTTCTCTATCAATTTTTCAACTCTATCCACTCTTTCGCGGATGCCAGCAGCATTTAACACTCGTACTCTTTTCGTTATAGGCCCAGCCAATCAGAGATCGCTGCCAAGAGCCTAAATATGAATGACTCTAGTAATCTCCGAATAGGGTCGTAAAAACAGGGTCGCCTTTAATGCTCGTAAGACCCAGTGTTGCTTATTAACACACAAACAAAAGACCGCAAATGCTGTCTCATCTGTACTAATGGATTGTATAAATATTGAGGAATTGGATGCTCTTGCTATTCTTGGAATGAAGATACACTGTGATGTTCACTGGACTGAACACATTTTTCATGTCTCAAAAGAAGCATTCAAGTGCCTCTCGTTTTCAAACGATATAAGATGTACTTCATTCGAGCCGATCTCCTTACTATTTTTGCCACCCATATCCGACCGAAAATGGAATACAAATCTCATGTTTGGACCGGTGTCTCAGGGTCTATTTTGGGGTTACTCGAGCGTGTGCAGGAGAGCGCGAAGAAGCTCATTGGTGACAGTAGGGTATCCAACTCTGCTGACTCACTGAAGCATCGACGCAGTGTGGGTTGCATTACTCTGTTCTATCGTTACTATAACGGATTTTGCTCTGACGGGATTAGGAATCTTGTTCCCGAAACTCGCACACTTTTACGTAGCACGCGTTCTTCGTCCAGAGCTCATCCATTAGTTATCGATTGCCCGGGAAATCATACTACGCATTACTGAGAGATTTCGTTTTCCAGCCGTACGCTTCGTCTGTGGAATAAGTGGCCTGCATAAGTGTTTCCTATATGTTATAACGTTGGAAAATTTAAGGCAAACACTACTCTCTCTTTTGCCATCCTCACAGCCTATTTTTCTAGTTCCGGTACAATGCACTGCATATGTAGGGGTCATCCCCTGACCCGAGATAAAAATAAAAAAATGTGTTCATAACAATAATCCCAAGTGCAGAAAATCATGGGGATATACTGGCCATTTTTCCGAGTCGACGGTCAAACCGAATATTCACGGTTCGAAAGTCGTGCGCAGTATTTGATGGGACCAGCTCGTTGTAGTATATTATGAGCTGTTAAAACCGACTGAAACAATTACAGACAATTGCTATCGAACGGAATTAATGTATTTGAGACGAGCATTGAAAGACAGACAGCTGCAATGCAACGAGAGACATGATAAAGTGATTTTACAGCATGACAATATTCGACTTCACGTTGCGAAAGTGACCAAGACACACTTGGAAATGTTGAAATAGGAAGTATTGCCCCAATTGCCATATTCTCCAGACTTTAATCTTTCGGCACACGGCCTGGCTGACCAGCAATTGCGTTCTTATTAAGAAATAAAATATTTTATAGATCAGTGGATCGCTTCAAAAGACAACCAAATTTTTCAACGCCGGATTCGTTTTCTGCTTAAAAAATTGTGAAAAATCGTGGCCAGGGATGGACAATGCTTTGAATCATAACTGTAAAACCATAACCACAAAGCCTCGAATTTTGAAAAAGAAAAAACGGCGGCAGCAAAATAGTACACCTACGTATTTTCCCTAAATCCATTAAAGTTTGATGGAAATCTTTTTTAATCTAGCAGCCCATCTTTTTTGCCTTTCTAAATAGTTTTGAAAACGCGGCACCAAAAATTTCACTCACATAATTTATTTATTTTATAATAATATTTGCATTAATTAAAATTACATAAATGGTATTAAACTTAATCTCCACGAATTGTGTAGTAGTTAAATTGTTAACAACAATAATGAAACATATGTATGTGTGTGTATGTAGTTGTTTATGTTTAATATAAAATAACTAATAAAATTAGAAACCAGTCGAGTTGCCATTGGAATTGGAGAATTGTACTTAAGTTCTAACTTAAATTTAGTATCTGAATAACAAATTACAAAAAAACAAACTATATAGTAAAACGTATATAAGTATAGTTATTAAAAAAAAAGGTGGTGCTGACACTAATCGGGAAATGTCGATTTATGACTTAATGTAATTTTAATAAGAAAACATGAAATAAATCAAATTAAAGACTTGAAAGCGGTCGGTAGGAAAGTTTTAAGCAACTCTAAATAAATATCAAACCAGAAAATTTTTGAGAACTTATGAAAACTTGTACGGAAAGCATTCAGTTTTTTGAGTGCTTTCTGAATGTCACTAATTTGCATCTCCCCCAACCCACTGTATGAAGCCGTTGTTCTGATGCCAAATTCCGCATCGATGAGTTTTGAAATGTTCACCAATTTTATTGTTCACTTCTGATTTTTGAGCCCGCAATGGTGAGAATGACACTTAAAGTGTACACTGAATAATAATTTTTTCACTAAAAAATCTTAGGTTTTTATTAAATATTTTGAAGTTGAAAAAAATAAACGAAAGGATTATGTATGAATATTAAAATCTCCTAAAGAACTTGTGTGACACAGTTAATTTAATAAATCAGCATATCATTCAGTCTGAAGAATTACATTCAGCGCAATAAAATTCATTGTTTGGTGAGTTTTATGTTGAATGTTCACTGGTGAAAAATTAATAGTTGCGGAATCTGGCCCCTGCTTGTTATTAAAGCGCACACACATTCACATATATAATATAAACCTAAAAACATAATACACAAACAAACAACGTACATGATCTAAATCAGGGGTATCGAAGCCCTATGCGCTTGATGCTGAACTGTTTTTGTAAAAGCGCTTAGCTATAGGGCTGTGCTCTTTACTACACACATACTGCACTCAGCACTAGCAATGGAAAATAAACAAAACATACAAACAACTTTGTCTTATACATTTTATTGTCGTTCTTCAGTGTACACACACAAGAGCAAAGCAACAACACTTTCGCATTGACGACAGCGATTATTATTGTAAATTTAAATATTTTTAAATATATATAAATATTTTTGTATATATGTTTGGTTTTTTACAACAAAATACTCGTATATTAAATAAAAGTAGTTTTTATTTAAATGTATTGGTGTTTGCTCTTCCATATAGAACTTTTGGGCGCCCTTGATCTAAAGCATTTATCACCACTCCATGCACTGGAGGCTAATCGCTCTTATACATTCACATACTGAAGGTTCCCTTTATGAGGACCACTCCTCCACCAAAGACCGCACAATTTCAAGAAAATCAACTACAAAGGATCTTATTGTTGTTGCGTTCTTTGTGTTTCGCAACCATGTGTGAGTGTGTGTATATGTGCAGCAATATATTTGCACCAGCGTCACCATTCAGTGTACAAAAAATTGTTAAAGTTATTTTTGAGACATTGGAATACCTTTTACTCCTAAGCACAAGATATACATATGTATGTATATATAATCCTTATATTACGAATTTTGGAAAGAAATTTGATTGAAGTTTGGCTTTTTATATACACACATCCCCACATGCAATATAAAGCTAAAAATATAATACACAAACAAACAACGTATATGAACTACGCAATGCCCTCTAGGGTAATCGCTCTTATACCTTTACATACTGAGTGCTCTCTTTGTTGGGACCAGTGATCTAAAAAACGCAAAATTTCCAGAAAAGCAACTACCAATTGTTTTATTGTTGTCGTTGCGTTCTTTTTGTTTTAAAAGCATGTATGAGTATATGTGTATATGGGCAGCAATTATATTTGCACCAGCATTGTCACAGTGAAGGTTTTACTTTCATTTTGAAGATTTTACAAGGAAAATAAGATTTGAAGATGTTTTTTTTTTTCAAAATTAAAATTTTTGAGATTTAGTATTTTACAAAAATATTGTAAATGTTATTTCCAAACCATAGCTACAGCATATACATATGTATGTATGTAGAAAACTATATTTTATCTTTAATTTTGGAAAGAAATTTGATTGAAGTTTGCCTAAACATATATTTATATACTTCTTTGATCTTGTTTTGTCAGAAATGTCAGATGTAAAGTAAAAGTTTTTTTTCCAATAATTAAGATTTCTTTGTTTGCAAATGTAGATTTTTTTAGCAAAACTTTCTGGCATCACTGATTTGCACATTTGGTTCTGGAATGCTCATTAGCGAATCACTAGAAGTGGAGCTTCAGCAGCCTATTACGTGTGGCCTCGGTCAATCCGACCACACTAGCATCTTTCATAAGAAGCAGTGGATGGCTAGTACAGCAGCATGTAACGCTACACTAAGCGGTTCCCATCTTTCCTTTCCATCTCCTCCCATCCATTTGCACCACTCACACTATATCCCTCTAACTTCTATTCTTCACTTCACTATCTCACTTTTCAGGCAATCACAAAGGGAACGACTTAAGGAGCCAAGTGAGCTGCAGATCCAAGGCTATTTCGGGGTATCCAGCGGCCTGCCTACCCAACCTAACCTATGCTGCAACGCACCAGTTTTAACACATTTTGATACCATATTCATGCGATTGCACAATTAATTGGCTCATGTGACAATCACAGCTAATATTGTTATTATTTGTACCAATAAATTGCATCGTGGCAAGCATGTTTTGTCTCGATGTGGACAAGGGATCTCTACTTTCTGTGCACAGATGATTCGAAATTTCTCATTTATTACAGCAAATGGAAGTCCCATCATGATTTAAGCAGTTATTTGGCAGAACGGGCTTTAGCAAAAATTACAAGATCATACTAGCGCTGATCGCGGTGAAGGTGCCTGCAGCGTGGCTGACACGTTCTAGCTATAGTTTTAGCCTCCCCCAGGGAGCATGTTTTGCCTTGGTGTATGCCCAACCAGGGCATTCTGCTTTCTGGGGCGTAGACGAATAGGAGTTTCTGATTGCAGGCCGATTTTCGGCGTCAAATAACCTACGCGGTGCTGTTTTTTTGCAACAGATGGATGTATTGTAAGAAACCAGAAGTGATGGATAGACGAGTGAATTGGTTAAGACCTAATTTTTTTTATGGGCATCGGTCCATCAACCCATGAGGCCTTGTCTTCCATTGATTGTCTGTGGAATTGCATAAAGGAGGTACAAGCTGCTGCAAGCTCTGCAACAAGCGGTTTTTTCATATGGCTACAAAAATATGAGAAATAGTTGCCACCTGTGTAAGCTTGAAAAGACACATGAGGGCAGTCGTTCACCCCTTGGAATCGCTCCATCATCAGATAAGACCATCGAAGCAGGTGCTGATGCAAATCAGTAACACATCCCTGCTTTGAAGATAAATGACAAAGCAATAACATATTCCTGCCTTGAAGATAAATGATAATTCAATACCACATCCCTGCTTTGAAGATAGAAGGCATAGAGGTTGTCCCCACGGTAGAGGTGAAATATTTGGGAACTAGGACACTCGCCTGGGAATTAATATCTTGATTGGATAATAAGAAAGGCTACAATTAGCCTTAGGGTTTAATCCTGGGCTGGGTAGTTACTGGCCTGAGCCGTAAAATGGCATAGTGGGTACTAATTCAAGCGGTAAGTCCCAAGGAGTGTTTTAAATGACCATTACCTGTTTAATCTTTCCGCTACCGTACGTGGAAGTTCTTCTATTCCCAAAGTCGCTTAACGCAAGTGTTTAATTTCAACTCAGGGGAAAAACTCAAATCGGGTAACGTTATTGGTCATCTTGTAGTTCTTAAGAGGATCAGAGACATAGTAGATAAGTCTGGAGTGAGTAACCCTATAGGCCATAGTGAAGTAATTTCAACTTGAGAGAAAAACTCAAGTGAGTAAGGTTATTGGTTATCTTATAGTTCTTAAGAGGATCAGAGACATAGTAAATAAGTCTGGAGTGAGTAACCCTATTGGTCATAGTGAACGCACCCGTTTTGTCACAGGTCACAGTGCAAGGATCCTTTTTGGGTCAAACGCAATTTCCTTAGATATTATTAACCCTGGTACAAATTCATGTGGCTACTTGATATACAACAATACGAACAATCAAAAATTTAACCGCAGAATATTTGATTGAAACAGTTTTGTTATTCGGCGCCAATTTTCTATAAAAACAATTGGAAGAGATTGCTCTGTTATGCGCAGTCTTATGATCCCACCTTGAAACTTTGTTGCTTTGCACTTGGAATTTTCTGCTGGGTCAATTGTTGACTTAATTTTTAATCAGACTCTAAAAGTTGAATGATCAGTTTTTGTTTTCAAATTTGTTGACAGTTTTTCTTAACATGTTTGCAAACGAAAATTTAAATGATTGAATAATCAAAAAAATAATAAAAAAAAAAGAAACAAGTGAATGAAACCAGTTTGTTCTCGTATTTGCAGTTAATTAATAAATTCTTTCTTTAGTAATTCATTAAAATTCAATTTATCAGGCGCCATTTAGCAACTATTAAAATTAATGATAACTTTTAATGAAACTAGATTTACAATCAACGGATATTGTAAAGCGAGTTTTGTAATAAGAATGCTTTTCGATTTTGTTGTTTGAAAAATATTATTTACAGCACTAATTTTTTTTCGAAGGGCAATTGAAAATGCCCCTAAGAGGTGAAAACTCATGTTTTTTGTTTTATAAGACCTGTGGCTGTTTTCAGAAAATTTGGCTTGCGTGTCAATTTTTCAAAAAGAAAACACCTGTCCCAATTATTTGATAAATTTCGGAACTGAAATATTGTTCACAAAACAACCAAATGTTAACAAATATGCAAAAAAATCAATCGTTTTGAAAATAAATCGTTTCTGATATTTATCTTCTCACCCGGCTTAATCTCTGCACAACTTGCTGTCTCTGTTCGAAACTAAAATTGAATTTGAACGCTTTTTTCTTTTTTGCAAAATGCCAAAAACTCTTGGAGGCGTTAATGAACAGGCCAGGGATGGTTAACCCGACACCTTGTTCAGTTAAGTGAACATCCTCCCCGCCCCAAAGCTTGCGAGGTTTAGCCAGAAAAAGAACCCATAATGAGCCAACACAAACTTAAGTCCTATGCTAGCCAAGAGCCGCCATCAGTTCGGATCATGTTTGAAATTAGTATTTTACTGTATAGGTCGCCACCAAGTTCTATTGCAGTGGTGCCCACAAGTTCTATATGGAAGAGTAAACACCAATACATTTAAGGAAAAACTATTTTTATTTAATATTTTTTGTTGTAAAAAGCAAAACATGTACAAGAACAAAATTCACACTTATAATCGCTGTCGTCAATGTTTACCAACAAAGCATGCGAAAGTGTTATTGCTTTGCTTTTGTGTGTGTGCGATGAAGAACGAAAAAAAATATGAGAGACGAAGTTGTTTGTGTATTTTTCATTGCTAGTGCTGAGCGCAGTATTTGTGTATTAAAGAGCACAGCCCCCCAGCGGCGAACACTGCCTACCACATTACTTCTCTTCGATGATGTGTGCAACACTTTGTAATCAATGAATGATAACTTACAAAGTATATGGCAGAAGTATATGGAGTTCCCAAAAATGAATTACGTTCATCTTTTGTATCACATTTATATTTATGTATTTTATTTTTTAGTTGTAAATAAAACGTTCGCCGTCTTTGTCAGACTACGTTGCAAAAATTTTAATTAACAAAATTAGGTAAAAGTGCCTAAAAAACAATTTAAAAAAGGTAGAAAAAAGATAAAACATTTAGTGAAAAAATGAAAGAATGCAGTAGACAAAAAACTGAACAAATTTATTGAATGGAATATTCCCAAAAAACTGAAGTGCGCAGTACGTACGAGCTGCCTACTTCCGACTGACAAAGTATGCGAGATTGTATTCGAGCTGCCTACTGATAGCTTACAATGTATGTTAGGAAGTAATGAGATTTTGTTGGATGAACACCACACTAGCTCGCTTACTTTGTGTGCAGGAGGTAGGCGTTCACTCTACAAATGCGGCAATGTGTATGAAAATGTATACTAGGTTTGTATATGAGATGGTGTGCATTACTAACTTACAAGTGTGCATCGGATCATCGCTTCTGTAAGCGAAACTTTGGCCGCTGGGCCTATAGCTAAGCCCATTTACAAAAACAATTGAGTATTAAGCGCTTATGGCTGGGCACACTTGTTCTATTGGGACTGGAGTGTAGATGTAATAATTGGGATCAGCCAATGTGATATTCTCAAACTGTTCTTAACGGACGCCTTCAACGATTCTGAGTAGGGGTTTTTTCGGCAGCTCCCGCTCTACAAGTAAGTATACATCGAACCTTGTTTTTGACGACATGTTGGTGATGGTGAACTTTGTATATTTCTTGGCATCGACGTAGAAATTGGTTAAAGAGTTCCTACCGCTCAATAAGAGAATGAACCAGGCAAGACATGGTAGAACTAAGGTTCAATATCCAACTTACGAACACGGGGTCACGAATGGACATTTTGGGAAGATGATGAACTTTGTATATTTCTTGCCATCGATGTAGAAAGTGGTTAAAGCACTATGGTTCAATACCCCTCTAATGGACATCTAATCGTGAGAACAATGGCATCATTGTCAGAAAAAAGTTTGATGGGCAACACTGCCAAACAGATGGTTGTTGATATACATAAATGGCAATGCCTTACAACATGTCTGAAAAATTTTTTTTTTCACCTAACAATCTGACAACCATGTGAACTGACAATTTTTGTAGTCAGATGAATTATTTGTCAGATCATAGTCTGACAATGTAATTGTAAGATTTTCTTACGATCGTTTGAATACACAATTTACTTCTGCGGGACAATTTTTCATTGTCTCTATATTGTCAGCATGTTGCCAGATCTTACAATATTGTAACATTTGACAACCGTGTGTACATAGCTTTAGTTATTTGCATTTAGTTGTTATTCGCAAATAACTTTTGCGTATAAACGAGACATATACTAGTCTGTAGCACCCTTTAAGCTACGTACACACGGTTGTCAGATCTTTTACTATTGCCAGTAAAATTATCTGAAAATGCATTATAATAATGTGAACTGCCAATTTTTAACTTATGACGTTGTCAGAAAAACCATTGTCATTCAATTGTAAGACGACAATGTTGTCAGGCATCTGACAATCGTGAGAACACTCTTCGTCGGCATTGCCAGATAATTGACTGGTATTGTAAGTTCAGTTTTAATTGTCAAATATATAAACTTAATGCACATGACAATGGCATCATTGTCAGAAAAAGGTTTGATGGGCAACACTGCTAAACAAATCGTTGTTGATATACATAAGTGGCTATGCCTTACAATATGTCTGGCAATTTTTTTCATCTAACAATCTGACAACCGTGTGAACTGACAATTTTTGTTGTCAGATGAATTATTTGTCAGATCATAGTCTGACAATGAAATTGTAAGATTTTCTTACGATCGTCTGAATACACAATTTACTTCTGCGGGACAATTTTTCATTGTCAGCATGTTGCCAGATCTTACAAGATTGTAACATCTGACAGCCGTGTGTACATAGCTTTAGCAAGTTATTCATTTCCATCACTGGTGGTCACTCAATACGGTGGTTTGCTTTAAAGTTGCTTTAAGTTATGCTTCAATTTTCTTAAAGCCTCCTACAAAACCACTTTAAAGTTTTTCTTCGCAGCTTTTGAGCAAATAGAAAAATTTATTTCTCAGACTCAGAAAAATTCGAGTGGAAAAAAGTCTTTTAATTTTCTTCTAATAATTAATGATTTTGTTTTTTTTTTTTGCTTATTTTCAAAAATTTAGTTTTCAATAAATTTAAAAAGTAATCAAAATTGTTTTAAGGAGGGAGTAAAAGGGATATGCTGGTATTGTTAATATATTATTCGTTTAATTTTGTTAATCTAAAAACATTTTAGAAGAACTTTTTTTTCAGAAGTGTTTATTAAATGTTAGTCCATAAATTTAAATATGTATTGAGTTTATTCGTTTTTATTGTTTTCTTAAATATGTTCTTAATTAAGATTTTAATGAATATATTTTTAAAATTATATTAGCTAAGTTTTATATGTATTTTTTGTTCAATTTTTGAAATTATTAATTATTATTATTAATAATATTATTATTGTAAAGTGTTTTTTTTTTGTCGTTTGTAATCTATTCATTTTAAACAGTTCTTATAATCAAAAAATCTACATTAGTTAATAAATTATTTATTGGTAATACTTTTAAGTTTAATAACATATTTTGTTGTTGCTGTCGTGTTTAAAGTATGTCTATGTTCGTGTATGTGTGTGTGTGTGTTTTTTAACTTCTTTTGTTTGCCCTTGAAATGGTGGCAATGGAAAAAACACAACAAAAAAGAAACGATAATAAAAGTTTTACTTTAATTGCTTTAAAACAATTTAAAGCGTTTACGAAAACAGCTCACCAATCGATATCCGCTGAGAGGTGACGTTCTTCTCGCCTGGGACAGCGACCATGCTTCTTAATGTATTGGCCATATTCGCAGGTGGGCAATTTGCAACGACCCTCTATGATACACCTGGAATACCAAAGAATATATAAAACAGCATTAAATCAAACTTTATCTATTTATCGTTTTTTTATAACAGTTTTACAACTTACTTTCGATCATTCATAGAGAAGTGTTCCATGCCCCTCTTCAGCCAGTCACAGCCCATATTGCCCGACGAACAATCGCACCGACAGTAGCCATCTTCCTGTAAGATTTTCTCAAATAGGTTGGGGCACAAGCAGTTGAGTATTGTGGCACGTCTTAAATATGGTATTTGATTGTTAAATGCCAACAGATCTTTAGCGGCCGAACTGGCGTATTCGGGAGCTCGTTGTTTCGAGCGGTTGATGCAGTGGCATTCGGTGTGATTCACAAAAGTCAATTTCTCAATTGAGCCTTGAGTTTCATTCAAACTGATAACCTAAAAGAAAAAACCAAAATTATATATAAATATTTTTTTATTCAATTACTTAATTTTTGCAGCTTCAGATCTGAATTTTATATATTCGGCTGGGCCGAATCTAAAAAACCCTACACGATAGCCATGTATATGTATAGTATCGGGTGGTTAAATTTCAAGGGCCGATGTTGAATGTGAACCACACCTAAACGCCAAGTTTTTTTCCGAATTTTATTTGACATTTCTCTATTTCAGACTTACTCAATTTGAACCATGGAGAGATACACAATCCAACAACGTGTTAAAGTTATCCAGACTTATTATGAAAATGGGCGACAGTGGATGATCAATTTTCGAAGAAAATCATCTTCAGTGATGAGGCACATTTTCACCTCAGTGGATTCGTCAATAAACAGAATTGCCGCATTTGGGCGAATGAGAATCCAAGAGTGACTGTCGAAAAACCAATGCACCCACAAAGAGTGACTGTTTGGTGCGGTTTATGTGCTGGCAGCATCATCGGGCAGTATTTTTTCCAAAATGAGGCCGGTCAGGCAGTTACTGTGAATGGTGTTCGCTATCGTGAGATGATAACGAACTTTTTATGGCCCGAGTTGGAAGATATGGATGTAGATGATATGTGGTTTCAGCAGGACGGTGCCACTTGACACACAGCTAACGAAACAATTGCTCTTTTGCGCAACAAATTCAATGGCCGTGTTATCTCACGTAATGGCGATGTCAATTGGCCGCCAAAATCATGTGATTTGACACCGTTGGACTTCTTTCTTTGGGGTTATTTGAAAGAAAAGGTGTACGTCGATAAGCCAGCAACAATTCAACAGCTAAAGGCTGAGATAATTCGGCACATTAACGGCATAGAGCCTCCATTATGCCTCAGGGTCATCGAAAATTTGGACCATCGGATGGAGGTGTGCTGCCGTGGTCGCGGCGCCCATTTGGCCGATATTTTGTTTCATACATAATTGAATAATACCAATATATCATAATAAAATAAAATTACAATAATTTCCTACATAGTTTGTGTTCTATTCACAATCAACATCGGCCCTTGAAATTTAACCACCCTTTATATTTAAAAATGTGAACAAAATATGCTCGGTTATATATGAACCGATATCGGAGATTTTCTATTTTCTGTATTTTAGTAGCCTTCTTTTGTAACGAGAACTGTTTATAAGAAAAAAAAAAGGTTCATGGAAAAATTGGTTTATCCTATATCTCGTGTATATATGGACCGATATTGGAAATTTTCATTATCTGTATTTTAATTACCTAGTTTTATAATCAAAACTGGTTTTAAGCAAAAAAAAAAATTTTTCAGACCAAACATGCCCAGGCCTATGCGCTTGATACTCAATTGTTTTTGTAAATTCGCTTATCTATATGGCTGTGCTCTTTAATACACAAATACTGCGCTCAGCACTAGCAATGAGAAATACACAAACAACTTCGTCTCTCATATTTTTTTTTCGTTCTTCATCGCACACACACAAAAGCAAAGCAATAACACTTTCGCATGCTTTGTTGGTAAACATTGACGACAGCGATTATCGGTGTGAATTTTGTTCTTATACATGTTTCGCTTTTTACAAAAAAAAAAAAAAAAAAAAAAAAATTAAATAAAAGTAGGTTTTCCTTAAATGTATTGGTATTTACTCTTCCATATAGAACTTTTGGGCATCACTGGTTTAGACTATACAAAGGGTATACATATGTATCATAAGGACCGATATCGGAAAGTCTAATTTTCACTATTTGGTAACCACCTTATGTTATCTGAACTTCCTTTAAGCAAAAGGATGTTTAAGTTCGTTTGCCCAAAATGTTCATGAAAAAATCGGTTTAAGCTATATCTCGGCTATATATGAACCGATATCGGAAATTTTCATTTTCTGTATTTCAGTAACCTTCTTTTATAATCAGAACTGAATTTAAGCAAAAAAAGTTGTTTAAGTTCGCTTACGCGACATTTTGATGAAAAAACCGTTATAGGCTATATCTCAGGTATATATGGACCGATATCGAACATTTTCATTTTCCATATTTGTATAACGTTATATTATTACCAGAACTACTTTTAAGCAAAAAAAAAAGTTGTTTGAGTTCGCTTACGCGACATTTCCATGAAAAACCCGATTTGAGCTATATCTCGGGTAATATGGACGGATAATATGGACGGATATCTGGTCTTTTAGTCACCATGCTTAATAAGTGTGAGATGTTTGAAGCAAAACAAACTGTTTTTTTCAAAAATTTTCATACAAAATTGCAAAAAAATGGCTTCTTTCGGAATTTTGGATATATCTCAGCTATATGTGAACCGTTATTACTGAATTTCAATAGCAAACCCATAAATCGATGGGGTAAAAGAATGGTAAAAGAAAAAAGTTACTAAGTCTACTGATTTTCTCAAAAATGGTATTTCAACGGCGGACAGACGGTCAGACGGGCAGACGGACATCGCTTAATCGATTTTTCCATTAATGCTGAATCGGAATATATTTTCTTTATAGGGCTGAAAATAAAAATTGTAGAAATTACAAACGGAATCACAAACTTCTATATACTCTTAACATTTTTGTGAAGGGTATAATTATTGTATTTTTTTAAAATTAGATTTTTGCACAATTTTACACCGGGTTTTTAGTTCAAGTTTTTCCTTTCTTAACTTTTTTCTTAAGAAGGATTGTTTACAATACAAATTTGCTGAGACCAGTAATTTTTGAAAAATAGTGTTTGAAGAAGACAAGATAAATTAATAATCAAATCTTTAGCTGGGGAACAACTAGCTGTTTTGTAGTCGCTACCCTATTATATTTATTACATCTTTATAAAAAAAGTTGAAAAGTTACCTTCCTTGCAAAAGTTTTAATAAATTAGCAAGTAATTTAGTAGTTGTAGGCTTTAGACTTTAATGTCTGCTGGCAACAAAGTAATAATGAACATTTAAGTTTTATTTCAAATATTTATTGGCCTCAATTTTTAAATTACAATATACTCGTATCTGCATCCAACAAGTTGTTAAAAGGTTATAAAACTTTTATTTGAAAACATACTTGCTTTTCCATAAAAAAAAACTGTTCCAAGAAATCATATTTTAGTTAAATCATAATTGCCTCTTATTAAACGCTTGTTAACATTTGCAACAGACCAGTAAAGGAGAGAATTGATTTGGCAATTTTACAAATGTTCACAACTTAAATAAACCAAAAGTGAAAGTTTTTAAGAGTGTTTAGGCGACTTAAAAGTATACTATTTTCTAATGCTGTGGTCCCAATCCTGTATTGATAAGAAGACAACGCACAGTGGGGCCAAACTAAAAAAGGGTAATAAATCTGTATATTTGAAACGTTGCTAATGTAACGCCAATCCCCAAAAAGGGTGAGGTAAATAACCCCGAAAATTACCGCCCAATTGCAATTTGCTCTGCGCTTTCCAAAGTGATGGAAAGTATGGTCAACTATCACCTTATGAAATATCTAGAGTCACATAAATTACTTCTGACTTCTTTCGGTTTATATAGAGCTTTCTCAGAGACCGCACTATACGAGTTGTTATAGATGGGGTCTCATCAAACGAGTTCAAGATTAATTCAGGGGTACCACAAGGCTCCGTTCTTTCTCCTACACTATTTCTCATTTTCCTCAATGACCTTCTCTATCAAACTTCCAACCCTATACACTTTTTCGCGGATGACAGCAGCATTTGTCACTCGTACACTTTTAGTTATAGGAGCAGCCTATCAGAGATCGCTGTCAAGAGGCTAAATATGAACGATTCACTGAATAGTGGCCTTCTATTAATCTGCGAATGGGGTCATGAAAATAGAGTCGCCTTCAACGCTCGTAAGACCCAATGTTGCTTATTAACACACAAACAAACGACCGTAAGTGCTGCTTCATCTGTACTCATGGATGGTATAAATTTTGGGAAGTCGGATGCTCTTGATGTTCTTGGAATGAAGATACAGTGTGATGTTCGCTGGACTGAACACATTTTTCATATCTCTAAAAAAGCATTCAAGTGCCTCGGTTTTTAAACGGTGTAAGATGTACTTCACTCCATCCGACCTCCTTACTATTTATACCACCTACAACCGACCGAAAATAGAATACAACTCTCATGTTTAGGCCGGTGCCTCAAAGTCTATTTTAGGGTTACTCGACCGTGTGCAAGAGACGGCGACAAAGCTTATCGGTGACAGTAGGGTATTCAACTCTATTGGCTCACTGAAGTGTTGATGCTCCAATTTTGAAAAATGAGTGAAAAATGTCTAAATTTTGACAAAAATGGTACTTAATTGTCTGACGTTAAAAACAAAAAATTTTTTTAATATTGTCAAAGAATATACCATGAAATTTAATAAGTTTTAAATCTTAAGTTGAACAAAACAAGCACGCTACATCCAGCACTGGGCGAATGTGGTAAATTTTTCAACAAAATTTGGAATTAATCGACCAAAAGCAAAAACCGAGTTTCTTAAATTTTTTTTTATAAATTATACTAGATATGAGGGCGGATTGATATTGAAGCTACTTATGTAGGAAATAAACTATTTTTCTCAAAAACCATTTATTTCTTAACATAGTCTCCTTTTAGCTCAATATATTTAGTAAGACGATATTCCAAATTTATTTATACCATCTGAATAACACGATTTTGCGAACCCCTCAAAATACTTTTCGGTAATCACTTCTTCGTCTGAGTTGAATCTTTTTCCTGCGAGCCGTTTTTTCCAGTTTGCGAACAGGAAAAAGTCACTAGTACCAAAATCTAGACTATAAGGTGGATAACCAACCAGTTCGAGGAGTATTTTACGTAATTTTAGCATCTTATCTAATGCTATGTGAACCGGTGCGCTGTCTTGAAGATAGAGCTTTTTTCCGCTAATTTTTTCTTGATTGCATCAGTCAATGGATTCAGTAATGCACGATAATACTTTCCTGTGATTGTTTTTAATCTTGTACCAGTACTAAGGAGATGACCCCTACATATGCAGTGCATTATACTGGAACTAGGAAAATATGTTGAGGGGAGGGGGAAAGAGGGAGTAGTGTTTGCCTTGAACTTTCCAACGTTATAACAGATAGGAAACACTTCTGCAGGCAACTTATTCCACAAACGAAACGTACGGCTGAAAAGCGAATTCTCTTTGTAATGAGTAGTACGATTCCCCGGGCAATCGATCAAGATAATCAATTCGCAATATTCCGTGTGCAACCCAAAAGTAGCCATAACCTTGCCAGCCGATTTCACTGTCTTCCCTTTCTTCGGAGCACTTCTACAAGCTTCTCATTGTTTCGATTGATTTTTGTTTACGATTTTCAACAGTTATTAATCGACGCCAAAAATCAACAGGATTACGCTTTATCATATCCAAACACCGCTGTGAAGTGGTCTGTCGAACCCGTTTTTTTTCGACACTGAGCAAACGCGGCAGCCATCTTGCCGATAGCTTTTTCATATGTAAAATGTTGAACACACGTTCATATGATATGTTTACCATTTCAACAAACTCACGTAACTTGACTCGGCGATCATAACGATATCGAGTATATTCTTGATATTTTCTTCAGTAATCACCTCTTTTTGCCTTACTGTTGATGGCATTGTTGTAGAGCTTGCTCGGCTGCATTTAAATTCAGCAATGGAATATTTTACCACATAATCTGAGGGAGCAGATTCTCCGTAACGTTTATCGAGCATTTCTTGTGTCTCTTTCGCAGTTTTCCCTTTCAATAGTATTGTTTAATCACTGCACGAAGTTCCCTTTTTTCCATTTTTCAAGAAACACAAAAGCTGTTTACTTCAAACGACTACAACAAAAAAACTAATCAATGAATTTGGGTGAAATTTTAACAGATGATGTTAAAATTTTGCAAAAAGAGAAAAAGATTTTTTCTAACGTTAGGTAGCTAGCTTCAATATCAATCCGTCCTCGTATATATAATAAATTTAATCTAACTTTTTATTGTTACTCGCCTGGTGCGTTGGAATAATAATAGAAACAAAACATTTTCAAAGTTACAGATTTATTACCCTCTTTGTCTGGCCCCACTGTGCCAGGGGGGCCACAATTCCACATTCTGTCATATATGACGTTGGAAGGCTCAAGTCAAACGTCCACCGACACTAAATTAAAAATTTTTGGTATGTACATATGTACATCGGGTTTTACTTCAAGTTTTTCCTTTCTTAAGTTTTTTCTTAAGCAGGATTTTTTACAATACAAATTTGCTGTGATCAATAATTATTGATCATTGAAGAAGACAAGAAAAATAATAATCAAATCTTTAGCTGGGGGACAACTAGCTGCTTCGTAGTCGCTACGCTGATGAGTAGCATCAGCACCCACTGGGATTTGAACTTGAGTCATGACATAACATGATCTGCTGTTTTAACCACTCAGCCACCGAGCATTTAGTTATTTTCTACCTATATTCATCTCATATTGAATCAAATATGCATTTTTGGTAATTACCCGCATTGTTTGTACAGCGTATGCGGTCTCAGAACTAGCACACAGACACTACACTCTCTTTCATAAGGCCTGCAGTAGGGTTCATAACGCGACTACAGGTCCAAGATAAAATAAAAGATAAACACATAACAATATAATTCCTTTAAATATCTGCCTTAACTGCAAATTCAGCCTGTAAATCATCCGAGTAGAGATGAATAAAAAAAAATTGCTTTAATTTCCAGCTGGTAATTTTTTAAAATGCCACAGAGAATGAACGAATGATTGGCTGAGTGCAAATAATATTGAAACAATGAATAAAATAATTAATTTGCTCGAAAAGAAAGAACGTATAAGCCTTTTTAATTACTTGATGGAGAGCTTTCAAGGCATCAGGTTCATAAAATAAAATGAATTAATTAACTCTGATGACAAAAGGATATTAAAAACGAAAGCACTTATGAGTCTCGCAAATGGGGCAAACAAAACAACAATGTTTTAAACAAACCCGCAAAAAAAAAAGAATATTGCAGTTTTCATTAATATTTTACACAAAAATCTTAATTTTATGTTTTCATGCAAATACTTGTACACTTGAAAAAAAAAGAACTGTAATTAAAAAAATCTTTGCCGCGAGTTAGTTTATCTTTACAAATGTTTACATACACGAGCCGGCATTAAAATAAATTAAAAACAAAAAAAAAAAGAAATTAGCATTAAAATGCAACAGTTTTTTAATGCATATTTAATATTGTCTAGTTTTTATGACTGAAATGTGACCCAAATGACAACAAACTCTTTATAGCGCTGCAAATTTGCCACAACAGACATGACACTGCCACTCCATCACAGCCATTACATATACACAACGATCACACACACACACACTCACGCAAATAACTAAGCTACTCTCATTCTCCAAAGTGGCAAGCAGCAGCCATCATCAAGAACTGTTTTCATGTGTGGCATCATTTTTTGTTCATTTTTTTTAGCCACAAATGAATAATTTGAGCAGTCACTACTTCATGGTTTCATTTGGCATCATTACGGATTTTAATAAATATAAAAGCAGTGCGAGCGCCAAAAGTGCGTTTTATTTCATATTTGATTAAAAAATGCTTAATTTTATTAAAAATCTGCAAATAAAAATGAGTTAAATAATAAATTGTAGTTCAGGTACGTTTAAAATTCCATAGTGGGATTAATGGATTAAGGTTCTGCATGCGTTATACAAGAACATTACAAATGAGATCGTTGCTAACAATTCTACAGTGTTGTTGAAAAGTTAAGCACTGTGTAAAAAGTTACAAGTTGGGAGATGCTCCCAAAGTTTTATAGGGTGGCCTAAAAATGTACAAAACTCTTGGTTTTCAAAATTTTATAGGGCCAACCTGCTCTAGTGAAGCAGTAGTGAGTGCAAGGCTTCAAGAGCTGTTCAAATTAGCATATAGAGATAATTATATATTTATATATATAAACTTTTATTTTTGCACTTTTCTTGTGTTATTTTGCTTATTATATTGGATTTTCGCTATATTTATTATCAGTATTATTGAAATATTTGTAGAATTACCTTAAAGCTTTAAACACATAGACGACAGCAGACAGCAAGCAGCAATCTGTCAAAAACAAAATACATGTGTTTAAATGCACACGATTATTTTAACGACATCACAGCAGCACGACTTCACAACAGCATTTGCTGCTGCTGCCAACTTAGACTAATTTCTATTTTCGTAGGCAGCAAAAAGTAAATGCAGTGCTGCCACTATATATATAAATTGCCAGCAATAAGAACTAAAATTAGTTTGAAATATTTAATAGAAATAAACATCACATAAATAAAATAAACAAATAAATTGAATAGTTTTTACAGTTTTACGTGATATTTTCACGTTTTCAGTCATAATAATTTTAATTTTATTCCTGTAAAATATATATGTGGCACCTCTGAAATTTGCATTGTTTTAATACACATAGTGCTGCAGCTGTCTTTAAAATAATTATGTTGCTGATGAGACGGCAGCATTTGAAGCTAACTTCATTTGTGCTTGTGAAGTTGTGAAGTCTGCTGTCGTCTAAGTGTTTAGACCTTAATACTTACTTGAATTTAAACAGTATTACCGACATTATTATTAACCCTTTTTTTCTAAGCCCTAGTGATGTTAAGCTATTAAATAACATTTCTATTTGTCAAATTTTTACCGCCAAAAGAAAAAAAAAATGGCAACTAAAATAAAGGATGGTTAAATTTCAAGGGCCGATGTTGATTTTGAATAAAACACAAACTATTTAGGAAATTATTGTAATTTTATTTTATTATCATATATTGGTATTACTCAATTATGTATGGAACAAAATATCGGCCAAATGGGCGCCGCGACCACGGCGGCACACCTCCATCCGATGGTCCAAATTTTCGATGACCCTGAGGCATAATGGAGGTTCTATGCCGTTAATGTGCCGAATTATGTCATCCTTTAGCTGTTAAATTGTTGCTGGCTTAACAACGTACACCTATTTTTTTTTAAATAACCCCAAAGAAAAAAGTCCAACCGTGTCAAATCACATGATCTTGGCGGCCAATTGACATCGCCAATACGTGAGATAACACAGCCATTGAATTTGTTGCGCAAAAGAGCAATTGTTTCGTTAGCTGTGTGGCAAGTGGCACCGTCCTGCTGAAACCACATATCGTCTACATCCATACCTTCCAATTCGGGCTATAAAAAGTTCGTTATGATCTCACGATAGCGAACACCATTCACAGTAACTGCCTGACCGGCCTCATTTTGGAAAAAATACGGCCCGATGATGACGTCAGCACATAAACCGCACCAAACAGTCACTCTTTGTGGGTGCATTGGTTTTTCGACAGTCACTCTTGGATTCTCATTCGCCCAAATGCGGCAATTCTGTTTATTGACGAATCCACTGAGGTGAAAATGTGCCTCATCACTGAAGATGATTTTCTTCGAAAATTGATCATCATTTTCATAATAAGTCTGGATAACTTTAACACGTTGCTGGATTGTGTATCTCTTCATGGTTCAAATTGAATAAGTCTTAAATAGAGAAATGTCAAATAAAATTCGGAAAAAAAACTTGGCGTTTAGGTGTGGTTCACATTCAACATTGGCCCTTGAAATTTAACCACCCGATACAAGGGCGGTTCGAAAACTTCTTAGCCTAGCGCAAAAAGCGCCGTATAAACAGAAAAAACTTAAGTGTTTTGGAAACCTCCATCTTTGCTATGAACATATAGAAACAGATGTTCACAAAAGACGCATCCGCGATGTTTTTACAATGGAAAAATTAGAAATGGTGTCATTATATATTTGCATAAAAAAGGTTTATCGGGGCAAGAAATTCATAATAATATGGTGAATGTGTTAGGTGAAGGTGCTCCTTCATATGCAGCAGTAAAAAAATGGGGTTGCTGAATTTAAACGTGGTCGTTCAAGCATTGAAGATGAACCACGTAGTGGACGTCCAAAAACAGCAGCAACAAGAACAGAAATTGTAGTCAAAATGCATGATATAGTATTAAATGATCGACGAATAAAAGTGCATGAAATAGCTAATACTCGTATCATGGGCATCTCAAATGATCGAATACATTTAATTTTGCATGAAGAACTACAGATGAAAAAGCTTTCTGCCAGATGGGTGCCGCATTTGTTAACAGTCGACCAAAAACGCATAAGAATGAACATTTCTCAAGCTTGTTTGGATCGTTCTAAGCGAAGTAAAATGGATTTTAAGCGTCGTTTCATAACTGTTGATGAGACATGGATCCACTACTATACTCGAGAGACAAAAGAACAATCCAAACAATGGACTGAAGGTGGAGGAAGTGCCCCAAAGAAGGCAAAAACAATTCAATCGGCTGGTAAGGTTATGGCAACGGTTTTTTTTTGGGACTTCAAAGGTATTTCATTGATTGAATATCTGCAGAACTATTGCAAACTTTTGGATCAATTTAATGTACAATTTCGAGAAAAACGTCCTGGCTTACAACACAAAAAAACAATTTTTCATCAAGACAACGCACCAGCGCACAATAGTGTTTTATCAATGGCTAAAATCAACGAATTAAAGCTCGAGTTGCTTGACCACCCTCCTTATTCTCCTGATTTAGCTCCCAGTGACTTTTACCTATTCCGAAATCTAAAAAAATCCTTGCTGGCAAGCGTTTTACCTCAAATGAAGATGCAATTACAGTTGTAAACCACTATTTTGAAGACCTTGAGGAAAAATATTTTAATCAAGAGTCATAATTGCTAGAAAAGCGTTGGACTAAGCGTGTTGAAGTTTCAGGAGATTATATTGAAAAATAAAAATATTTTTGAAAAACTAACTATTCTCTTTCATTGATAGGCTAAGAAGTTTCCGAACCGCCCTCGTAAGCCTTAATGGCCGCTAGCTGAAATGCTGATTACTTCACTTGGTTTATGGTAGTGACTAAGTGAGCATCTTGAGCTAAAAGTTTTGGTTTAAATAAACTCTAGAATATTTGATATTTAATTATTTGATCTCGTTTAAGTAATTATTTCTTATTTTTGCAGCTAAAGATCGTTTTTTATTTTATAAAAAAAATTCAACAGTATTTATTTTCAATATTTCGATAACAATTTATTATCATCGTTAAGAAAATTACGAGTAATATGTTATTATTATATTAATTTTCCTGGTGGACGGGCATGCATCTCTTACAGAGCCGGTTTGCTCAAATGTTTGCATGACTTTTCCGATTGTACTCCTATTTGGACGATTAAATCACGAAGTGCACAATATTCATTTTGACTTGAACGCCCATTTTCATAATAAGCCTGAATAACTTTAACGCATTGTTCGATTATGTATCTTTCCATGGTTCAAATTTAATTAAACTGAAATTGAGAAATGTCAAATGAAATGCCGAAAAACACTTGACGTTTAGGTGTGGTTTACATTTAACATCGGCTCTTAAAAACTAACCACACGATGGAAGTACAAAACAGCTGTTGCGTCATACGAGCCAGAAACAATCGGTGGAAAGAAGATGCTTCCGTAAACATACGTATGTGTTCTTATGACTGCTGTGAATACATATGCACGAGGGCTGATCAAAAAATAGCCGTTATTTTCAATTTTTTTCAAAAAGTATTTATTTATTCATCAATAATTATATTGTCCTCTTTAAAGTAATCCTCCTCAGATATAACACCAGCGTTTTTTTCAATCCTCGAAACACTTCTGAAACGCGCTTTTTGAGATCACCAACAGCTCCTGTTTCCACTTTTCCTTTTATCTCCTCAATCATAGCAAAACGCTTTCCTTTCATCGTTGTCTTCAGTTTTGGGTAGAGAAAAAAGTCAGCGGGGGCCAAGTCCGGTGAATACGGTGTTTGTGGCATGATAACGATTTTGTTTTTGGTCAAAAACTCACGCACAATCATCGATGTGTAAGCTGGTGCATTATTATGGTGGTGCATGATTGTTTTTTCCACAATTCTGTGCATTTCTGACGAATTGTTTCGCGCAAACGGCGCATAATTTCAAGGTAGTATTCCTTATTAACCGTACGATCTTCATGATGCATCACGCAAAAAATTATAGTAAAAATAAAATCAGCAAAATTATTGTCTGAAAAATAATGTGTATGCATATAGAAAAATATTGAAAAAAATAACCTTGGATATCGTATTTTGTTGTTGTTTAAAAAAATAGTTGTTTTCGATCAATAATTATTTTTACTATACTTTTGTTTGAATCCACGAATTCCTCTACAGGTCCGCATTCAAACAATTTTTTAATTGATTCAACAAATTTCGTTATTGAACACGAAAAAAAATTTTTTCTGTGAAGAGAACAGTGAGCTAATCCTGCACATTTGACCGAACTTGACGGACTTTATTTGGTCTTGGTTCTTCTGGACGCTTCGATTGGTATGATTGGGCTTTAGTTTCAATATCATAGTCATCAGTTACTATAACCTATTTGAGGAAATCTAGATTGTCACTGACGACGTTCAACAGCTTCTGAGCGATGTCCATGCGACGTTGTTTTTGTTCAAAATTTAGTAAAATATCGAAGGTCACTCAAGGCACCCACAGACGATATGTTTTTACGTCTGCAATTCCTTATGTGCTTTTTCATGTCTAGCAAAATTTTTCATTTCTACAGACGTTTTGTAAAATTTGCTCACAAACGTACATATACACTTATTTACATGTACGTTTAAAATATATTAAAATATTAATGCGTTAAAACTTCCTCACGTCGACTACTTATACCCCCCAAAGTCAACGGCCGCTGAATTATTCGCAAGACATAGATTTTTAATGTCAGATGTTTAAACATAACAAAATAGAACACACTCTATTTGAAATTTTGTCAGATTACTTTGCTCATCTTTTTTTACAAACGCAATGATTTTGAGGTAACAGACGACATGTAGATATTTTACAATGTGAAAAATTACATCTACATTGCTAAAAACATATCGTGTAATATCTACTTAAGCTTTATATCTGTCAAAAACAAACTGACAAATCCAAAATGGGTGATATTGTCAACATGTATAACACACATCGTATAAGAGAAAATCGAATATATGTCCGTAACTCATGAAATTGGAAAATAACAGTTATTTTTTGATCAGATCAAATTCATCAGGGAAATTCTAAAGATGAAACTCAAGAATGTTCTTATTTCTTGGGCATTGAAGCACGCTAAAGCCCAGTTCAGACTATTATACTTTGTATTAATACTTGTCAAAAATTCAAATAATACGTGCAAGTCTGCTAGTCTGAATGTAATCCGTCATACATACGAAAAATAATACGGTAAAAATTTGACATCACATACGACTTTGTTGTTTTTTGAAACTTTTCAAAACGATAATACCTTACATTGGATCAGGGTTGTGTTTTTAGCAAAGCAGCTAATTAAAAATTGAGTAGTCGGCTATTTCGTAGCCGATGGGGTGCCGTCACTGATAGTATTTTTTGTCGTTATAAAAAAGCTCGAAATTTGGAGTTTAGCTGTCATTTATAAATGTATTTCGCTCATGCTATATTTAGAACATAAATATTGAATTTGGATGTGTTATACATAATTATTAATTTAACTGTTGAAGAATTTCATGCGCCGGCACGCCTATCGCCTACGACGAATAGCGTACCTGCCGCCGTGAAAAGTTTTATGATGGCACATCTATGTTGGTTTATATCAAGTGTGATGGTGTGAATGCAAAATCTAATTTACGTTAGACTTTTTGCCATTCGCAAGAAATATGTTTAGACTTTTATCTCACAAAATCTAATGAAAGTATTTATACTTGTATAGTAGTCTGATTGGGCCTTAAGCAATATACATACATTCTTATATATGTATGTGTGTACGTAGATATGCATGTAACTTATATATTATTCCGAAAATTAACTTTATTAATTAAGTTAAAAAACAAAGCTACAGAAGGAGTTAATAAAAACATATTTTTAACGATGACGTTGGCTCAAAAACTTTGTTTACTTTTGTAATTGTAACTCATGAATAAAGTTATATGATGAAGCTGTCAAAATATTTGTTATAACATCAGGAAAATATTTATTCGTCTGAAATTCGAAGACAAAAACAAAATTATTACTCCAGCATTTTGACACTCCAGTCATATAAAATATTCATGAGAAAGACGTCATTATTTCATTTAATCAAATGCAAGTCATACACATGTGGTCTCGTTGTAGTCTGGTGTCGCAACTTCTTTTTGGCCGATGGAGCAGTTGGTGTTAATGATGTTGTTTTATTTGCATCTGTCGCAATTCTGTTTAGATGTGTCTGTCTTATTCACTTGTGCCATTATATGGACAATAATTTTCATATTTGTATGCATGTATGTATATATACATATATGTATATGTATATACATATTTTGTAGTAGGTACATTAGAACGACTCATGGAAAACATTACGAAAGCAATAAATGTAGTTATATTAATAATAAATAGTTGAACTGATGGAATATTTCTAATATCATATGATGGTATTTTTCTAGCTCAGATTCAAGTTCGTCTTTCACCAGGAATTATTTTTATTTCTAATTATATATATGTAAAATAATGTACATAGCCAGTGATTAAGTTTACATGCCGATCATACCTTAAGGGGATCTACTATTATCGAATTTACCGTAACAGAAGTATAAAGCCTATAGTCCGTTTGAAGAAGAGTTAAGAGTCAGTTGTTAAAGAGAAGTCGTAAGCTGCAATTCGTTTCAGTTGTAAAAGTTCAAATTTAAAAGATTATTTTCTTACCACTAATTTATTATTTTCTTACTACTAAACTATAATTTAAATCAATATTAACTAACTAGTTATGAGTTCGAGTCCAACTTCAGTCAAGAAGAAGGATTATATTTTAATTATAACAATAATTGCTGTGAAACAATAAGACCAAAGAAGAACAGAAAAAATAATTGAATACCATTAGCTGGGGGACAACTAGCTGTTTCGTAGTCGCTACACTACTCATCAGCACCCACTGAGATTCGAACTCGGGATCATGTGAACATGATGTATTTTTAATACGGCCGCTTAACCAACTCAACCACCGAGCCCTTTAATTATGCTTACGTTAATGTTTGCTACATATTGATCACATATATGTAATTGTTATAACCCCAGTTGTTTGTACAGGATTTTCTGTCACTGAACAACCAGTTTTTAATTTATTATTTACTAATAATTCTCCTAACTGTGAGACGTATTTGTATGTAAATCATTAATCAGTGAACTTTTTTAGTTATATACATATGTGCGATACTAACTAACTAGTTGTGAGTTCGAGTCCAACTTCAGTCAAGAAGAATGATTATTTTTTAATTATAACAGTAATTGCTGTGAAACAATAAGATCAAAGAAGAACAGAAAAAATAACCAGCTAATGGTATTCAATTATTTTTTCTGTTCTTCTTTGGTCTTATTGTTTCACAGCAATTATTGTTATAATTAAAAAATAATCCTTCTTCTTGACTGAAGTTGGACTCGAACTCACAACTAGTTAGTTAATATCGCACATATGTATATAACTAAAAAAGTTCACTGATTAATGATTTACATATAATTTAAATCATTAAACTATCACTAAATCTTTGGACTTTGTGAAATCTAACATTACATTTAAATTAAATTTAAACAACAAAATTGAAGTGCTAAAAACTGAAATTAAATTGTCTTAAATCTACTGAATATTTTCAATAAAATCATTTTAAATAAATAATTTTAAACATATTGAGCATATATTTTATTTTTAATTCAGTGGTGGACAAATTTGTTTTGTACTTGTGTTAGTGAGATAATTTGAGAGTAATTTAAAGTACTGTGATAAGCAAAACTTACACAAACATATTCGTATGAACAATTAAATCACGTAAGTTAATGCTATTATGACAGTTTCGTAAGAGCTACAAATGTTTCAGAAATGTAGAACCAATTTTATTACTTTGTTTACTACAAATGAATTTTAAGCCCGAAAAACTTATTTCGCATAAGTATGTTGTTATATTTATTCATATTAGACTGGAAGATATTATAATACCTACTAATAAAATTTTATCTATATATTTTAAATGTTTGATGACATAAAAAACACATAAAAAGGCATTTTTTATCATAAAATAATTTTGCATTGTCATTTATGTTATCTGCTGTAATAGGGAAAAAACCTCCCAGCATCTAGCTAACATGTGCATTCGCCAACGTCTGTTGAACGACTAAATTAAAGAGCATAAGAAATAAAAGGCGTTACTTATAAACAATTGTTTGACTAAATGTCCATGACTGTTGTAATTAGATTTCTAGTTTTGGTACATTTGTACCAAGTTTTTCCTATTTTAAGTTTTTCTTAAGAAAAGATTTTTTTTACAATACAAATTTGCTGTAATCAACAATTTTGGATTGAAGAAGACATGCAAAATAATAATCAAATCTTTAGCTGGGGAACTATAAAATTAAATAAATTATTATTTTAAATTCTGACATAAATTGCCGCGATCAATAACTCTTGATCAAAGGAGACAGGGAACAATAATTAAATACACTAACCTGGGAGATAACTAGCTGTTTATAAATTTGTTTTTTGTTTTAATTTACGTGTTTGCCAATCACCAATCAATCACTTATACTGTTGATAAAAAATCACGAAGACAAAACAAAAAAAAAATTGTCACACAACATGTTTAGAGAATCATTTTCACAAAATGTTAAGAGGATTCCTGAATATTCTTCATTAATTACAATAAGAAAAACCTACTTCCAAAAGATGTCATTATTTGTTTAAATATCAAAATAAGCATGTATAGCGAAAATTTGCATATACGAGTAGTTTTCCGTCATTTCCGTGCCATCAAACTTGTTGTGGACGTGACTTGTAACTTCTCTCACAAATGGCGCGATATAATTATTCAGTGCATTTAAGAGAAAAAATCATAGCTGATTTTAATAACGGCCAATCAGTGACCACAATTGCTAAAAGTTGACATTCACCAAGAATTATAAGAAATCCTTCTTAAGAAAAAAAAATTAAGAAAGGAAAAACTTGAACTAAAAACCTGTTGTACATATGTACAAACCAAACAATTTTTAATTTAGAAAAAATCATAGCTGATTTTAATAACGGCCAATCAGTGACCACAATTGCTAAAAGTTGACATTCACCAAGAATTATAAGCCCTTTTCGTTGTCCGGGTACTTTGATTACAGAACATAAAGGTGGACGTTCCCGAAAAACCAGTAAACGAGATGGCCATGCAATAATATGTTCGATAAAAAAAAAATACCAATTCGTGTCGTCAAGAACCATCGCCACACAATTGTCATTAAATGTTACCCCCAGAAGGATTAAAAGGCAGCCTGCAGAATGTGGAATAGGGCATACCATGCAAAAGTGTAAAAAAGATTTTTATATCACGGCAAAATAGACTGACCAGGTTGGAATTTGCAAGGGAACACATTAATTTGACCACCACACAAAGGAATTCCATACTATTGCCCGATGAGTCCAAATTTAATCAAAAGGGTTCCAATAGATTAAGACTGGTTAGATGACCGAAAAGCCAGCGTCTTAATCCACGTTATACTAAAGGCACATTGAAACATGGTGTGGGTAGCATTTTAGTCTGGGGATGTTTTTCAGGCCATTTTTATATATTTATTTTAGATGTATGTATGTATTTTATTTTAAAATTTTTTATTTATTTTATTTTGTTAGAAGTCACAATTCTATTATTATTTTTAGACACAACTTCAAACAAAACTGAAAACAAGGGAATGTGTAAACTAATACGGCAGCACAATTTTATGGAAAATGTCACAATCCTTATACTTGTCAGATGGTGATTATTAAGGAAAATTGAAAGAATAAAACTACCTTGTATTTTTTATATCATGGAACTTGTCTCATGAACTTACGAGTAAATCAATGGAGTATTCAATTTTTGACTTTGTTTTCGTTTCCGCACAAACTGAGTCCGTCTAATGTTCGCACATACATTTTTGTGTTGGAATTTTGTCATGATGTTTGGCTCAACAAACTAATAAAAATAAACTGTCAACACTTTGTTTCTGTCAGTTTGAGTTGCACTGTAGCATTTGGCTTTAATGGAGCTGGTGACGATGATGACAATGTTGAAAAATTAATACGAAAGACATTTATGTGTACAATCATATTATTGTTGCAAATAATATTTGCTTGGATGACAATGAGTAGCAAGCAGCCAAATGTACAGCAATGCTAAATTTTAGTATTTATTTTAAAATGTAAAAGACCACACTATGGCGCTTTATAAACTCTTTTCAATTGTATTAATTCTGTGCCGATAAACTAGGCTTCTTTCTGCTCTTAGAGTTGTATGTAAATATGAATTTAAGATGCTTTTTTATTTAATTTTGTTGCTTTGATAGTATGAGAAATTCTTTAAGTGTTATTTAATATTTTGTTAACATGTTTTCGTTCCCCTTTTTGCTTCTTGTTGATGGGTAATTCAAATAGGCGTGCAAAATTTTTATGACGAACTTGACTCCTGGATCGATTTCTTAATGACTTTGGTTTTTCATATCAGAAAAATGTTTGCATAAAAAGAAGACTATCAAATATCACTTACCGCACCGGCAAAAGCAGGGTTTTGTTTTAAAGAAATATTAAGGAAAAGTTTTTGTTAACATTCTGTGCTGTACACTGAAAGAATTATGCGTCATATATTTAATGAAACTGTTTCATTAAATATTTTTCATTAATCCAATGAAAACTTTTCACAATATGCATGAAACTTCATATATGTTATGAAATAGTTCCATCAGAATGGTTTCATTAAGTTTTTTAGTTTCATTAAAAAAATCATTGGATTTATGACTACAACAAAATTTATTTTTTTTTTTATTCCTTTGAATTTTGGTAAGATATATTAATGGACATTTATTAATCTTAAGCTACATTTTAAAAAATGTCAAGTTTTTTTTTTAATAAAATGTAAGTTTTATGAGTTTCATAATTCCAATGAAATAGAATTTATTAGATTAATCACAAATAAATTTCTGGCTACCGAACTTGGGTATGTATGTGCATGTACTCAAATCAGCATAATAATAGTTTATAAAATTTAAATACCAGTGCATTGAAGTCATTTGAATTAATAAAATCTGTTTTATTTGGTGAATACTTGTTCAACATTTCCTTTTATCACAATTAGGTACAATTTCACAAAAGCAAGGAATAGTATTGTTTGTGTAATAAAATAAAGTATCAATGAATAAATGAAATAATTCCATTGATCTTATTACGTGCATTTGTGAACATATTTAATTAATGTGTGTTATGATATTATTTCATTAAACAAATGTAACTATTTCATTGATTTAATGTAAATTTTTCAGGTAAATGAAATAACTTCATTGACTTTTTGAATGAATATATTACATTAGTACAAAGAAGTTATTTCATTAAATAAATGTTACTTTTTCATTCATTTAATGTACAGTTGACATGTGCTTTATGAAATTGATTTTTTGATCTAGAGAAATTATTTCAGTAATCATATGATTTGTCCTTCATACTTTTAATGAACATAAGTCACGTTTCTTATTAAAATGTTTCATTACTTTTACGAAGGTTTTCATTAAAATAATCTAATGAAATTCGTTTCAGTATTTCTATGAAAAGTTACAATGGTTGAAAAATAATGAAAAAATTCATCAAAAATTCAATAAATTTATATTTACATCGCTGGGTACGGAGAATATTAAAATACAAAAATATGTATGTTAATAAATAAAATAAATACCGCTAGTTCTGAGACAGCAAACGCTGTACAAACACTGTGGGCAATTAACAAAATGCATATGTGATCCAATATGAGATGAATATAGATAGAAAATAATTAAATGCTCGGTGGCTTAGAGGTTAAAGCAGTAGATCATGATACGTCATGACCCGAGTTCAAATCCCAGTGGGTGCTGATGAGTAGTGTAGCAACTACGAAACAGCTAGTTGTCCTCCAGCTAAAGATTTGATTATTATTTTTCTTGTCTTCTTCAAACAAAATTATTGATCACAGCAGATTTGTATTGTAAAAAAATCTTTCTTAAGAAAAAAACTTAAGAAAGAAAAAACCTGTATTGTAATTTTATTTTATTGTGATATATTGGTATTACTCAATTATGTATGGAACAAAATATCGACCAAATGGGCGCCGCGATCACGGCGGCACACCTCCATCCGATGGTCCAAATTTTCGATGACCCTGAGGCATAATGGAGGTTCTATGCCGTTAATGTGCCGAATTATCTCCTCCTTTAGCTGTTGAATTGTTGCTGGCTTATCGACGTACACCTTTTCTTTCAAATAACCCCAAAGAAGAAAGTCCAACGGTGTCAAATCACATGATCTTGGCGGCCAATTGACATCGCCATTACGTGAGACAATACGGCCATTGAATTTGTTGCGCAAAAGAGCAATTGTTTCGTTAGCTATGTGGCAAGTGGCACCGTCCTGCTGAAACCACATATCGTCTACATCCATATCTTCCAATTCGGGCCATAAAAAGTTCGTTATCATCTCACGATAGCGAACACCATTCACAGTAACTGCCTGACCGGCCTCATTTTGGAAAAAATACGGTCCGATGATGCCGCCAGCACATAAACCGCACCAAACAGTCACTCTTTGTGGGTGCATTGGTTTTTCGACAGTCACTCTTGGATTCTCATTCGCCCAAATGCGGCAATTCTGTTTATTGACGAATCCACTGAGGTGAAAATGTGCCTCATCACTGAAGATGATTTTCTTCGAAAATTGATCATCATTTTCATAATAAGTCTGGATAACTTTAACACGTTGTTGGATTATGTATCTCTCCATGGGTAAAATTGAATAAGTCCGAAATAGAGAAATGTCAAATAAAATTCGGAAAAAAAACTTGGCGTTTAGGTGTGGTTCGCATTCAACATTGGCCCTTGAAATTTAACCACCCGATATATTTTTTTTAATTCCTTTTTGTTGTGTTTATATTTTTCCTTTAACATTTGAAAAAGATTTAATTTTTGTAGTGTTGTATTTATTGCTCTTGCATTTATCTGGTATGAATTCGCCTTGACTCGTATGTTAAAATTGTTTTCAATATGTTTTCAATAATTTTTGATTTTTTAAACAAAACTAAAAAAATTTTTCCTCAAGAAGTCTGCCAAAGGAAGACGAAATATCGATTTGAGTTAAAACATTTTTTTATATGAAAAACAAAACTGACCTCAAGCTTAAACAACATTTCAATTTAATAACACATAAAGTAAAAAGAAAAATTCATCCTTCAGAAGGCAAATAAACAAAATGTTTAAATCGAAAATTCCTTTAGTATTGTCTTTGATATTTTTTATATTGCAATATTTTCTATTGCATACTCACGGGCGAATTAACAAATATAAAATGGTCTTTGAGACAACGAAGAACATGAGAAAAACCCAGAACGCTTAAAGGTTATTAAATATGATTAAGAAATTATTAAGACGATGCAGTGAAGGCATGAAATGGGATTTATGCCTCAAAGGACTTATCAAAATTGCTTGAGTGGAAAGACTGTTAAACATTTTTTGATTACATTGCTTTGAAAAACAATTCTTTGACAAGTAATTTAATATTTAAATTACACCTGCACATACATATTTAATTTAGTGTGATTTTATTAAGCTTGTAGCTTAAGCTTGCTTAAGCAGCAAGCACCGGTCTGAAGTTAAACAGTGAGTTTATTCTTAAAATTATTCGATATCGAAACTGGATTTTTTAGCTTTTTAAACTACATTTGTTCATTTGATTGTTCACACTCAGCCGCAGAATAGGGTTAGCAGTTGCTATAAGATATAAAATCTATAAGCAATTTGATATATTACCAGCACTGACTTTTTAATTTAAACAGTTTTCTTATAGAACACACGAATGCTTTCAATATAAACTTAAGAATTATCACCTGCTTTTAATCATTTGCATTTGAAAGAGCTCTCTGTAAAATTACTTTCTGTTAATTAAAGATACACAAAAGAGAAAAAGGAAATACTGAAAGAAACTTGGCTAAAAAGTAATTTAACTTATAAGTATGTGTGCCAGTATAAAAAGAAGTTATTTAACTAACACATAAAGCAAAACTACTTACAAATATACACAAACACACAAACCTATAAAGTGTTATAAGATATTATACTCATACTGATGTATTTTCTTGCTGTCAACATGAAATCTTAATGCAGCAAGTGCTATGAAACCTTTCTATAAATCTTTCCGCCCACTCTTAAAGGTTTCTAGAATTGAGGAGCTAGCAACCTGGTTCTAATATCGGCTGTATGTTTGCATGTGTGCGTGTGCTTTATCGTTCATATGTAATAATACAAGGTGAAATATAGTTGCTAACATACATTTAAGGAGATACTAGAATGTAAAGAAAGTAAATTACCAGCCACTACTGTTGCACATTGTCAGTCACCGTTGCGGTACCGTTTCACTACTGTTCTCGGTGTGGTAATGCAACGTTGCTGGGAATCTGCAACTTTGGTTGTTGTTATTGCTGCCACAAAACATTACAATACATTCCACTACAATAACAAAAACGCAAACAACAACAGTAATAAAGCGCACACAGCATAATAACACCAACAACGAATATGGCAACAACAATAACAACAACAACCAGAAAACACATCATGTGTAAACACTTCAGACAGGTTGCACTTAAGAAGTTAAAAGATACGTTTGTTATTTTTTAACTCTATTTGTACAAACTCGTACATACTCGTACATATGTACATACAATACATTGTGTGTTTGTTTGCTAGTGTGTTTTAAAGTAGGCGGTACAGAAGGAAGGACGACCAAGATGATGCTGATGCTGATGATGATGTGGATGACGATGAGTACTACTTAAACAAACTTTTACAACAAAATGTAGTCGTAAAGGAAATAAACCAGCTATTAAAGAAAAGCAAAACCCATCATCATAACATCACTTACAAGATATTTATATGTATGTGGGGCCGTGTGTGTGTGTGAGTGTGACCCAGCAGTTAAAATTCAAAAGCTGTTTGTAATCGTTTTGCTGTATTTCAGTGGTGGCTGACCGGGAAGGTGTTACCAGCAGTTCAAAAAGTGAGTAACTTTTTTTCCATAAATTTAGCAAAATTTGCGGCAACTTAAACTAAAATTCCAACAACTTGCGAGATTGCTATGTACTATTATTATTTGGTGTTTGTTGGTATAATAGACTACAAGCAATTTTTGGCTGGGATACAAATAACCATTCAAACTCATAAACAATATATTGAAGTTTCCTTAAAGGTTCAATATGTGGTTATTATATATATAAATCTAGTGATGCATTTAAGAGAATAAATTGATGCGATTACTTTTAGTCGTCTCATACTTAAGCGAGTTTGCGTGCAGGATAATTGCTTAAAAATGGAGACTTAGTAATGGTTTTGTGAAGTGTATGGATGTAAACATATATGTATCTATATATATATTTACTAATTCCAGAGATGGAACATACATATCAAAGTTAGGCGTTGTATAATCTTACAATTAAATTCCAGTAATTAAAAATTTTTTCTATTTGCTATAAATTTTTGTAGTTCCAGTAATTTTTTTCTTTTTTGTTTTTATTAAATTTTGTAATTTTTTTAACTCATATACGTGTACATATATAGTATCTGCCTGTAAGGAGTTATTCTCCATAGGCATACATAAATAAATAAAAAGTAAAGGGTGGTTAAATTTCAAGGGCCGATGTTGATTTCGAATAAAACACAAACTATTCAGGAAATTATTGTAATTTTTTATTATGATATATTGGTATTACTCAATTATGTATGGAACAAAATATCGGCCAAATGAGCGCCGCGACCACGGCGGCACACCTCCATCCGATGGTCCAAATTTTCGATGACCCTGAGGCATAATGGAGGTTCTATGCCGTTCATGTGCCGAATTATCTCATTCTTTAGCTGTTGAATTATTGCTGGCTTATCTACGTACACCTTTTCTTTCAAATAACCCCAAAGAAAAAAGTCCAACGGTGTCAAATCACATGATCTTGGCGGCCAATTGACATCGCCATTACGTGAGATAACACGGCCATTGAATTTGTTGCGCAAAAGAGCAATTGCTTCGTTAGCTGTGTGGCAAGTGGCACCGTCCTGCTGAAACCACATATCGTCTACATCCATATCTTCCAATTTGGGCCATAAAAAATTCGTTATCATCTCACGATAGCGAACACCATTCACAGTAACTGCCTGACCGGCCTCATTTTGGAAAAATACGGCCCGATGATGCCGCCAGCACATAAACCGCACCAAACAGTCACTCTCTGTGGGTACATTGGTTTTTCGACAGTCACTCTTGGATTTTCATTCGCCCAAATGCGGCAATTCTGTTTATTGACGAATCCACTGAGGTGAAAATGTGCCTCATCACTGAAGATGATTTTCACGATATGCATTTTGATTTGAACGCCCATTTTCATAATAAGTCTGGATGACTTTAACACATGGAGAACCATGGATCTCCATGGTTCAAATTGAGTAAGTCTGAAATAGAGAAATGTCAAATAAAATTCGAAAAAAAAAACTTGGCGTTTAGGTGTGGTTCACATACAACATCGGCCCTTGAAATTTAACCACCCGATATTACACATAATTTTCTTACATGTGCATCTCTGGCGTGGTTGATGTCGACAAAGAAAAACTCTATTCTTGGTCAACTATATAGAGTCCACATATCAGTTTGTATTACGATAACAGGAGCAGATATGAAAACGAATATCGTGTGTAACTGTCATGAAGTCCTAACCCCAGGGTGGTCTTAACAACAGCTGATTTTGGCAACTGAAAGGTATTCAGAAAAAAGCTTAAACACGTGATTTTGTGAACAATGAGTGAAAATAATTTACATCATCACCTGCCTTTATAGGACCTATCTAATGATGGACCAATTCCAGTGTGAGTGAATTATTCACGATTCATCAGCGCCCCCATGTGGCTGTTAAGGGACAGCTAGCCATTCTTTCCGTATGTTTGTAGTCATATGGGCAACCCTTGTTCAGGAGTTTGGCCCTTCTAATCCGTCCTGTATGCAATTTCCTAGCCATCAATGGAAGACAAGGGTTGATAAGTCGGTAGGTCGAAGCCCAATAAGAGCATCAGCCCTTAAATCAACTCACCCGGTAAACTATCATCACTGGTTTCTTACAGCTCCCCCAGGAGCTGTTGTCTTATTGTTAGTCCTCAAAAAAAGCCTCGCATGAGCAACTTCTTGTTGAGGAGTTCGGGCCACCACCGGCTCCTTCCAGTGCAGTTGTTTGTTGCAAGGCAACAGCACCTCGGGGTGTTGTTAGCCTTCGAAAAAAGCTATGCACAATTTTGAGAGATACTGCGTCTTCGGGTTTAAATCACAGGCAGAATGTTCCAGCCAAGGTAGGTACCCCAACCATGAGCAGTGCGGGTTGAACTGCAAGCAGAACCATCCAAGCGCATGTTGATCTCCGTTCTACCAATTTCTACCCAACACAACATAAGTCATGTGACGTCTTAGAATTTTATTTGCTAGAACAAACGAGGGACTCCTTCCTCTCTTTACCTGAAAAACAGAGTGTTCTGGTCTGGTTTACGCCAAAGTAAAGCCTGTTTCTCAGGGGAGTGCGGAAGGCCATAAGTCGATGGCGTAATTTAGACACATACAGAGTGACCAATCTAATGAGGCCAATTTTTATGACGTCGGAAATTCTCAAGACACTACAGTCTTAGATTAAGTTTTACAGGCTACCTTGGATCCAATTTGGTCCTATTTTGTTGGCTGAGTGTGATATGTATTTCAGCAGATCTACATGGTTCGGTTCTGAGCCAACCCAAAGGTCGGATGAAAGATTCCAGTCCACCTGCATGTCATTTCGATAGCTCTACCACATTATGTAGCAATGTTATGACTAGATAACGAGCCTTTATCTAAAAAAGAGCTGAGCACCAACAGAAGAAGTGCTTAACAGTCTTTACTTCCTCCTCGTGTTTATAGTGTCTACAGACATCAAATGGAATATTTAATTCTCGTACGTGCGTTCTTCTGTGACAATATCCTCTCTGAATCGCCACAGTAGAACCCAACCTCCTTTGGGGTAGGCTCCTCATCATAATAGTCTTCCTATTATCATACTTGGGATATTTTTTTTTTTATCTTGGACCAGTACCCAGGGGATAGCCCCTACATATGCAGTGTATTGTACTGGAACTAAGAAAATAGATTATGAGAATAAAGGAGGGAGTAAATTTGTTAACACACGGAACGACCAAAACAAACGTTATCACAGCATTTAAAGTGTTGAAATTAAATTAGTTAAAACTGATCAGTGCCTAGTGTATATACCTTCGACACTGCTCAGAATAATAAAAATTAGTTCAACACCGCGCACACCGTAAGACAATAAAATACATAAGGGGAAAATAAAAAGAAATTAATAATAATAAATAGAGAAAAAACAAAAAAAAAAATAAAGTAATAAAAAAAAAAACACGTGCACACATGATGAAAAAAAGAACTCTACCTGATCTATCATACTTGGGATATGTTAGCTGATATACAACAGGTAACCTCTCTAGACCATCTGTTCTATACGATCCTTAAAAGTTGACGCTGTACTTTTTTCTTGAGCGGGATTCCAACTATGCCATCTATATCTCCTTATTATGCCAGTCTGTCCACTAAAACATTTCCATCTTGTTACATATAACCAAAGTATTTTTGCTTTAAAGTGAAAGAAAGAATATTGTAGTGAAGTACTTTTTTCCTTCGTGTAGGAACCTAAGGATAATAGTCCCCCCATTATCATACCTGGACCAAGTCAGCCTAGATATGCGACAGTTAACTTCACTAGACCATCTATACAAGACAGTCCTTAGAAGTAAAAGTTTACCTTGTACTTGCAGTTCTGCTGTTCCTTTAGCTTTTGAGCGGGATCCCAAACATCCCACCTATATCCCCTTGTTATAGCCAGACCCCGGCTTTTGCCAATTGGCCCGCTACAAAATTTCCATCTTCCTACATATAACCAAAGTATTTTTGCTTTATAGTGAAAGAAAGAATATTATCGTGAAAGAATATTTTCCTTCGGGGTAGGCCCCTAAGGATAATAGTCCTCCTATTATCATACCTGGGCCGTTGTTGACGTTGTACTTACAATTCTACTGTTCTTTTAGCTCTCAAGTGGGATCAAAACCATCCCCTCTATATTCCCTTGTAAAGGCTAGACTCCGGCTTTTGCCAGTTTATCCGCTATAACATTTCCCTCTTGCTACAAGTAACCAAAGTGTTTTTACTTTATAGTTATAACGTTGGAAAGTTCAAGTCAAATGTTCACAAACACTACTCCCTCTTTCCACCTCCTCACAACCTATTTTCCTAGTTCTGGTACAATGTACTGCATATGTAGGGGTCATCCCCTGAGTACTGGTCCAAGTCACAAAAAAAAAAAAAAAAAAAAATAGTGAAAAAAAGGATATTGTAGTGGAAGACTATTTTCCTTCGGGTAGGCCCCTAAGGTTAAGGCCATGTTAGCCTAGATATACTACAGGTAAATTCACTAGACTATCTGTCTTGTACATTCCTTAAAAGTTGCTGTTCTACTAACAGTTTATCCCAACTATCCCCTCTATATCCCCTTGTCACGGCTAGACTCCGGCCTTTGCAAGTTTGTGCGCTAAAACATTTCCCTTTTCCTACAAGCAACCAAAGTGTTTTTGCTTTATAGTGACAAAAAGAATATTATAGTGAAAGACTATTTTCCTTCGCGGCAGGGCTGTAATGTTAATAGATCTCCCATTATCATACCTGGGCCATGTCAACCTAAATATACGGCAGGTAACCTCACTAAACCATCTGTCCTGTACATTCCTTAAAAGTTGCTTGCCTATTGCCAATTGGCCCGCTACATTTTCATCTTCCTACATGTGACCAAAGTACTTTTGTTTTAAGAATATTTTTTTATATGAAAATATTCCACATGAGACATTTTCACCAAACCGAATACTTGCAATATTCCAACATGTCTAGCTGCACGTGCGTTAAATATGTATTTCAATACACAAAGCCATGCAACGTGAAGCGACATAAAATGTGGCATGCTAGTCTTTATTGTGAGTTTTTATGTTTATTATTTGCTTGGTTGCTACAAATACTTAAGCAAAGAAGCTTGTTTGAAGCAGCAGCATGAGCTAATTTGTAATTTTCTTGTTTTCTTTGAGGAAAGTTGACAAAAAAATAATGTAAAAAAAAAATAAATGGGGAAGAACATTAGTAATATTTAGCAAAATAGTTCAGTGAACTTTAATAACACTTGATAAATGACTGCTGTGACGCAACACAGCACAAGAGCGAAGAGACAAAAAGGAAACAATAACTTTAACAAGTTTCTTTAACATCAAGGAAGTTTTCAATAAAAAACACTTATTTTATGCCACAAAGAGCAAAAAATAACATTTTATGAATATAAATAGTTTTAAAGAAAATAGAAAATGTAATAAATTCTCTGGCTTGTCATTTGTATTGAAGAAATCTTTAATTAATATGATTTAGGATTTTTATTGTAATACATTTGAAAACATCAAAGTTGCATAAAGCAAAAAAAACGACTTTCACTTGATTTGAATGAGAGTCAGCAAGTGTCAGCGTCTGTGGCTGGGTTTGTGGCTGTCGCTGTAGTTGTGTTTGTAGCTGTGTATGTGAACATGCTTAAACGTGTTGACTGCTAAATGATCAATAATTAAATCCTTCAAAATTCGAACCACTAATCAATGTTACAAATTGCGAAATACAAAAAGAAAAAGTGTTTTTTTTTCGCTCTTCTCTCTTCTCGTTTATGTTTCTGTTTCTTTCAATAAAATGCCAAAGTAACGACAAAACGAAATGTAAATTGCTGAAAAATTAAGCTTATTACGTTAAAGTTGCTTTTTTATGAATTACAATTACAATTTTGATGGCTGCATACTATTACGTTAAATGTAACACATTTCCAGCGCAAACAAACAAATATTCATATGTACAATATAAGAAAAATAACTAAATAAAAAATAACGAGCACGCTAATAAATTAACATGTAAATAGTTGAGCATTTAAACATTGAACGCTGACTGGCTGGCCGGTTGGCTGGCTGGCTGGCTGGCTGGCTGGATGACAGAGTGGCTGAGTTGACTGGTTGCTTGGTTCGTTGTTCCAGCCAGACCAGGCAGTCAGCATCCAGGCAATAAACATTACAAAGCAGGCAGACTGTTTTGTTGCATATTTGTCTATCTGTCTGTCTGTCCATATATTTATTCACTGGTTGCTGGAGCTTGAATGCCTCTAGAAGGTCTTAGAAACTGTTCAACAGCATTAGTCACCTGAACAAGCCACAAACATTAAAAAAAAAAGAGTCAACAGGAACATAAAAGAGGCAACAACACCAACAACTTAAAGGTGTTTTGCTTTTGGTCATAATCCATGATTTAGTCGTCGTAACCGCAAGTTCAATAACACCCACTCATTTTATCTACGAGTACTCGTATATGCCATTCACCTGAACCATCATCAATGCCAGCAAAATTAAAACATTTGGCGTCTAACAAATACACATCTACATATATTAACTTCTATAACAATTATTGACTGGCTGGTGGTCTAAGTTTCCCCATATAGTACCAGCAATTTTCCTTCTTCACCTCCTACTTCCACTTCCTTGTCTCTCCCAGCCAAACGGTGGCTCACTAGTTTGGTAATATCTGTATAATTTATGCTTTAATGTGAAATGTCGTGTCAAAGTCATTGTAAGGCAATATGTAATCGTATCTTCCGTTACGAGTGCCAATCAAGCCACTGCTTACGTGTGTACTTACATATGTATATACTGTATCTTACATATTTGCAGGAATTAAGGAAAATAACATAAGCGCATACACTCGCAGAAAATTTAGCTGCCTGCTCACTTTTCTCACAAAGATTCCAACCCCATCGGCAGCTATGCGTTCTCTGCAGACTTATGCCCTTGAGCCAATGTTGCTGAATACTTTCTGTACATCAATGTCACAATACTGATGACACACCGTAAGCATGATGAAAATTAGAATTTTTTGATGACTTTTATCATTGAGATTCACGTCATGTTGGATATTACTGGTGACTATTTATATTTCATTGATGTCGCATCACACGCTCATCGAGACGAAGATGTATTTTTCTCTGACAAAAAATTTTTGTAAGGAAATCAAGTTACAAATTGCGTAACTCGTAAATAAAATTACCTGTCTGCGCACTTTTCTCAAAAAGGTCACAAGCCCATCGGTAGCTATTTGTTCTCTGATGACCGGTGTCATTGATATCGATGCCAATTTTCTCATTACTAAATAATTTTTATACGTCAATAACACAATTCTAATGACACACTGTAAGCATGATGAAAATGAGAGTTTTTTCGATGACTTTTGTCGTTGAAATTCATGTCAGTCTGAATAATACTACTGACTACCTACATAATATTGCTGTCACAATTCCGATGACACTCCTTCATCAATACGACAATGTACTTTTCTATATGACAAAATTCTCTGCTGACTTTTGTCTTTGAGATTCATATCAGTTTAAATATTGCTGCTGACTATTTATAATATACTGATGTCACAATTCCGATGACACTCCCTCATCAAACGAAGATGTACTTTTCTATTAGTAAAATTAATGACAAAATTTCTCCGATGACTTTTGTCATTGAAATTCATGTCAGTCTAAATAATACTACTGACTACCTACATAATATTGATGTCACAATTCCGATGACACGCCCTCATCAATACGACAATGTACTTTTCTATATGACAAAATTCTCTGCTGACTTTTGTCTCTGAGATTTATATCAGTTTAAACATTACAGCTGATTATTTACATAATATTTATGTTACAATTTCGATGACAAGCCGTCATCAATACGAAAATGTTCTTTTCTATGAGTGAAATTTATGCCAAATTTCTCTGAAGTCTTCTGTCATTGAAATTCATGTCAGTTTAAACATTACTGCTGACTACCTACATAACCTTGTTGTCACAATTCCGATGACCTGCCCTCATCAATAAGAAAATGTTCTTTTCTCTGAATGAAATATAGGACAAAATTCTCTGGTGACTTAAGTCTTTGAGATTCATGTCAGTTTAAACAATGCTGCTGATTATATACATAATATTTGTGCCACAATTTCGATGACAAACCGTCATCAATACGAAAATGTTCTTTTCTATGAGTGAAATTTAAGACAAAATTTCTCTGATGTCTTTTGTCATTGAAATTCATGTCAGTTTAAACATTATTGTCGACCATTTTACACAGTGTTGATGTCATAAATCCGGTGACTTGCCGTTGTCAATACTGAAATGTACTTTCCTACGAGTGAAATGCATGGGCAAATTTCTCCGAGTACTTTTGTCATTGGGATTTAAGTCAATTTAAACAGTATTGCTGACTACTTACATAATGTCGATGTCAACATTCTGTAGATACGCTATCATCAATATGAAGATGTATTTTTCTATGAGTGAAATGTATGATAAAATTCTCTTATGAATTTTTTCATTACGATTCACGTCATTTTTTAACATTTTGGACTACTTACATAAAATTGATGTCACAATTCCGATGATACGCTCTCATCAACACGTAAATTCTCTGATGCCTTTTGTCACTGCCATATTACAGCATTTTGCTTAAATTATTTATTATTATTATTATTTTTGTAAAAATTAGAATTGTTAACAGTAGTCTCATCGTATCTTTTGTTTACTTTATTATACCTTTGTTTTTTTTTTACTTAACTTTTTCTTACACATTTTTTTTCTTTACTTCATTTACTGTAATTAAAAAATATCTGCCAAATCACTACCCAAACTGTACGAAATAAATAAAAAATATTCATATCGGCTTTAACATCACTGCTGACCACTTACATAATATTGATGTCACAATTCTGATGACACGCTTTCACATATTTCACGCCAAGTGAAATATATGAATTAATTCTCTGATGTGTTTTGTAAACAAGATTCATGTTAGTTTAAATAATATTGCTGACTATTTACATAATATTGATGTCACAACTCCGATGACACGCCGTCACATACTTCACGCCGAGTAAAATATATGAATTAATTCTAAGATGGCTTTTGTAAATAAGATTCGTGTCAGTTTAGATAATATTACTGAGTATTTACATAGTATTGATGTCACAATTCTGATGACCTGCTGTCATCAATAAGAAGATGAATTTTTCTGTGTATTCGTATGTTATACGTCACAAAATCCTCTAATGAATTTGTCATTGAGCTTGATGACAGTTTAAACATTACTGCTGTGTGTTTACTTAATACTGATGGCACGATGACATCAATATGAACATGTACTGTTCTATACGATAAATATATGACAAAATTTCTCTGATTACTTTTTTCATCATTGAGATCGATGACAGTTTTTTTGTTATTTATATTTATTTGTCTATTTACATATTATTGCTATCCCAATTCTGATAACACGCCGTCATCAGTATGAATATGCATATTTCTATGAGTGTACTCGTATTTTCATATTGTTTAAAAAGAAAAATTTTATAAAAAAACCAACATAACAGACCGCCACCTACTCTCTCACTCACTGCTTAAGCAAATTCACTATGATTTTTATTTGTTTTTTTTAGCAAATATATTCGTCTGGATTGGAGTCTGGCTGTCTGCCTGTCCAGTCTGGTTTCATGTCTTTTATTTGAATAGAGCGTATAAAAATGAAATTAAATGATTTCACTCGTTTCAATTGTCTGCGACTTTTAAATGTGGAATGGTTTTATTTTTTTAAACAGCAATCAAATCTAAAGATACGATATCGATATATACATACATATGTAAAAACATAAAATGATTTATTTGGAATTATATCCTTGCAGTCACATGCGGTTACCAAAAAAAAAAAAACCGCACATGTTTTAAGTCATATGCGGTTATTTTGTAAACGGGCAATAAAAGAATCAATTAATTTAAAATATGAGAAAAATAAACTTTTATTAAAAATACAATTAATCAAACATATTTTAGTAACCAAATAAACGCTTATTTGCTGGCAATACGAATAAATTTTAAGACTATTTGCAGAATTTCAAGTATTAAAGAAACAATACTGTATTCATTCAAAGAGAAATGTGAAGTAGAATAATTTTATTTTTGAAGTCATCAGACAACCCACCATTATTGTTCGAGTGTTTGCAATGATTTTCCCTACAGTGGTGGAATGAAAACAAAGCGTATCGTACACTATTCCGATAAGCACAAACGAGTTGAAATCTTTAGAAAGCAATTTTTTATTTTAGCTTCTACGTTTTAGTCGGCTACAAACGGTTTTTGTTTTACATTTGATCATTTCTTTTCAAAATAAGATGTTTTATCTAATACAAGCGTGTTATTTTGTTTAAAAATATAAATATTTATATATAAATACAACAAGGAAAAGCACTCTGTGTAAGTTTACGAGGGCTGATCAAAAAATAGCCAATATTTTCAAAAAGTAATTATTTATTCATCAATAACTACACAGAAAAAAATTGTTTCGTGTTCAATGACGAAATTCGTTGAATCAATTAATAAATTGTTTGAATGCGGACCTGTAAAGGAATTCGTAGATTTAAACAAAAGTTTAGTAAAAATAATTATTGATCGAAAACAATAATTTGGAACTATTGTTTTGATATTTATGTGTAAGCATACAAATTATTTTTTCAGACAAAAATTTTGTTGATTTTATTTTTGCTATAACTTTTTGTGTGTAGTAAATATGAAATATTTTTGTGAATACAGCTTTAAGAAACACCTACTTAAAGAGTACTTTTAATAGAATTATATACAGACATAGATAAAATTGTTGCTAAGATATTTATCCAATGTATTTTTTAATGAAAATACTGCTGAAAGGGTACTTTTTAAAATAGTAGCTCAATTTAGAAAAACTACAAAAAAAATAGGAACTTTTTTTTTGCCTCTAAAAGCTTTTTACCCTTTTGAAAAGTATCTACTAAAAACACTTTAACAAAAACTACATTTAAAAATGGACTTTTTTAAAACAACTGTTATTTAAATACCTGTTTTGGAAAAGCAAACTTTTAAGAAGCACCTTTTAAAAGATAGCTTTTAAAAAAAAGTACCTTTCAAAAGAGAATTTTATAAAATAATTGTACCATTTAAAACAGTCTACAGTGAAAGAATTTTGTTCTGAAATTCTCTGAATTTTGACATTACTTTTATGAATTGTTTCATTATTTTTCAACCATTGTAACTTTTCATAGAAATAATGAAACAAATTTCATTAGAATAATGAAACTCATAAAACTTACTTTTTAATAAAAAACTTGACATTTTTTAAACTGTAGCTTAAGATTAATAAATGTCCATTAATATATCTTACCAAAATTCAAAGAATTTTCAAAAAAATTAAATTTTATTGTAGTCATACATCCAATGACTTTTTTTTAATGAAACTATGAAACTTAATGAAACAATTTTAATGGAACTGTTTCATAATATATATCAAATTTCATGCATATTATGAAAAGTTTTCATTGGATTAATGAACAAAATTTAATGAAACAGTTTCATTAAATATATGACCCATAATTCTTTCAGCGTAATATGGAGTTACTCGTATACAGAGCTTAAAAATGTTTGTAAAGTAGAGTTATAATATTTTTCAAAGGTTTTTAAGTCTAAGTCTATAGATGATAAAGTTTGCCCCATTAAATGTCGGTACACATTCAATTAGATTTTTTTTTCTCTTTAAAAAACATAAAGTTAAAAAATTTTCGGGATCAAATAATTTTTGACAAAAAATGTTCATTTCATTCTTGAAATTCAAAAAAAACAAGTAAGAGTGTAGTATATTCGGCTGGGCCGAATCTAAAATACCCTTCACGATAGTCACGAATATGTATAGTATATTAAAAATGTGGCCTGAATATGCTCGGTTATATATGAACCGATATCGGAATTTTCTATTTTCTGTATTTTAGTAACCTTCTTTTATAACAAAAATTGCTTTTCAGCAAAAAAAAAAAAAAAAAAAAAAAATTTTAATGAAAAAATCGGTTCAGGCTATATCTCGAGTATATATGGACCGATATCGAAAATTTTAATTTTCCATATTTATATAACGTTATTTCATTACCAGAACTGCTTTTGAGCACAACAAATTGTTTAAGTTCGCTTACGCGACATTTTCATGAAAAACCCGATTTGGGCTATATCTCGGGTACATATGAACCGATATCGGAAATTTTCATTTTCCATATTTAGGTAACCTAATTTCATTACCAGAACTGCTTTTGAGCACAAAAAAGCTGTTTAAGTTCGCTTACGCGGCATTTTCATGAAAACCCTGGTCTAGGCTATATCTCGGGTATATATGGACCGATATTGGAAATTTTCATTTTTCATATTTATATAACTTCATTTCATTACTAGAACTGCTTTTGAGCACAAAAAAGTTGTTTTAGTTTGCTTACGCGACACTTTTATGTAAAACCCGGTCTAGGCTATATCTCGGGTATATATGGACCGATATCGGAAACTTTCATTTTTCATATTTATGTAATCTTATTTCATTATCAGAACTGCTTTTGAGCAAAAAAAAGTTGTTTAAGATCGCTTACGCGACATTTTCATGAAAAACCCGATTTGGGCTATATCTCGAGTACATATGGACCGATATCGGAAATTTTCATTTTCCATATTTAGGTAACCTAATTTCATTACCAGAACTGGTTTTGAGCACAAAAAAGTTGTTTAAGTTCGCTTACGCGACATTTTCATGAAAAACCCGATTTGGGCTATATCTCGGGTATATATGGACCGATATCGAAAATTTTCGTTTTTCATATTTATGTAACCTAATTTCATTACCAGAACTGCTTTTGAGCACAAAAAAGTTGTTTAAGTTCATTTACGCGACATTTTCATGAAAAACCCGATTTGGGCCATATCTCGGGTATATATGGACCGATATCGGAAATTTTCATTTTTCATATTTATGTAATCTTATTTCATTATCAGATCTGCGTTTGAGCAAAAAAAAATTGTTTAAGTTCGCTTACGCGACATTTTCATGAAAAACCCGATTTGGGCTATATCTCGGGTATATATCGACCGACATCGAAAATTTTCATTTTTCATATTTATGTAACCTAATTTCATTACCAGAACTGCTTTTGAGCACAAAAAAGTTGTTTAAGTTCGCTTACGCGACATTTTCATGAAAAACCCGGATTGGGCTATATCTCGGGTATATATGGACCGATATCGAAAATTTTCATTTTTCATATTTATGTAACCTAATTTTATTACCAGAACTGCTTTTGAGCAAAAAAAAGTTATTTAGCTTCGCCTATGCGACATTTTCATTAAAATCCGATTTGGGCTATATCTTGGGTATATATGGACCGATATCGGAAATTTTCATTTTTCATATTTATGTAACCTAATTTCATTACCAGAACTGCTTTTGAGCACAAAAACGTTGTTTAAGTTCGCTTACGCGACATTTTCATGAAAAACACGATTTGGGCTATATCTCGGGTATATATGGACCGACATCGAAAATTTTCATTTTTCATATTTATGTAACCTAATTTCATTACCAGAACTGCTTTTGAGCACAAAAAAGTTTCATGAAAAACCCGGTTTGTGCTATATCTCGGGTATATATGGACCGATATCGGAAATTTTCATTTTCCATATTTATATAACCTAATTTTATTATCAGAACTGCTTTTGAGCAAAAAAAAAAGTTATTTAGCTTCGCCTATGCGACATTTTCAATAAAATCCGATTTGGGCTATATCTCGGGTATATATGGACCGATATCTGAAAAAAAAATTTTTTGTCTTTTAGTCACCATGCTTAATAAGTGTGTGAAGTTTGAAGCAAAACGAACAACTTTTGTTTTCAAAAATTTTCATACAAAACTGCAAAAAAAATGGCTTTTTTCGGAATTTTGAATATATCTCAGGTATACGTGGACCGATATTACTGAATTTCAATAGCAAACCCATGAATCGATGGGGTAAAAGAATGGTGAAAGAAAAAAGTTTCTAAGTCTAATGGTTTTCTCAGAAACGGTATTTCAACAGCGGACAGACGGACAGACGGACAGACGGACATCGCTTAATCGATTTTTCCATTAATTCTGATTCAGAATATATATACTTTATAGGGTCGCAAAAAAAAACTGTAGAAATTACAAACGGAATCACAAACTTATATATACCCTTTACATTTTTGTGAAGGGTATAAAAAAGAGTTATTTTTTTCCGAAAAACTTTTTCCCTTAAGAAACAAAAAATGGATTAAATTCCGTTTCCGAATGAAATTGAACTCTGTGACATGGCTGATAGACAGCTAGAAAATACTAAACACAGTTGTAATTGTTGTTTATATGAGTTTGAGGTTACTTGTTATAAAAGTATTAGTTTATTAATCAGCCATGTTACAGAGCTTAATTCCGTTCGGAAACGGAATTGAATTCTTCTTTTACTTCTTCAAAAACGAAAAACTAAAAAAATTTTTGGGAATGAAATCATTTCTAATTGCAAGAATGAAACTAGTATTATCTTATAGAATTGATTTCATCCCGAAAAAGTTTTAAATTTTCGTTTTTTGAAGAATTAAACGAACGGAAATGAATTCTGTGACATGGCCTAATATTTCGATATTTCAGCACCCCTTTGCGTGCCTTCTTTAGCAAATTTTTTTTTAATATTAAAATTTTGTTGATTTTGTTTTTACTATAATTTTTTCTGCGTCCACTTTAAAATAATCCTCAACAAATATACTACACTTATGTTTTTCCCCATCCTCGAAATACTTCTGCAACGCGGTTTTTGGTATCGCCATTATCTCTTCAATCGTACCAAAACGCTTTCCTTTTATCGGCGTCTTCAATTTTGGGAAGAGGAAAAAGTCAGCCAGGGCTAAGTCTGGTGAGTACGGTTATTGAGGCATGATAACGGTTTTGTTTTTGGCCAAAAAGTCACGCACCAGCATCGATGTATGAACTGATGCGTTATCACAATGCAAAATCCATGATTGTTTTTTCTACAAATCTGTGCGTTTCTAGCGAATTGCTTCGCGCAAATGGCGCATAACTTCAAGGTAGTCTTCCTTATTGACCGTACGACTTTGTGGCAAGAATTCACGATGCAATGCGCCCTTGCAGTCGAAGAAAACAAAGAGTAAAACCTTCACATTTGACCGAACTTCACGTGCTTTGGTTGGTCTTGGCTCTTCTTGATGCTTCCATTGCAATGATTGGCCTTTGGTTTCAATGTCATAGCCATACACCCATGATTCGTCACCAGTTATGACCTTCTTAAAGAAATCTGGATCGTCGTTGACGGTGCTCAACAGCTTCTGAGCGATATCCGTGCGACGTTGTTTTTGCTCAAAATTTAACAATTTTGGAAGAATCTTCGCTGCCGCACGTTTCATGCCTAAAACATCCGTAAAAATTGCTTGGCAGAATCCGAGCGATATGCCAACATCATCAGAAACCTCTCTGATAGTGATTCGACAATTATCCAAAATCATTATCATCACTACTTCAATGGTTTCAACGGTTGTTAACGTGCTCGTGCGACCAGGATGAGCATCGTCATTGACATTTTCTCGGCTTTCCCTAACCGGTTATACCACAATTTAATACCATGTTCAGACGGTAATATGAAACACTTGGTTCGCTCTCCGAACCACTACTGCGAAACTAGGTGTTCAGACGGTTGTTTTTTGCATCACACTAATGTTCACATATTTTGTGCAAACGTTTCACTAATTCTTTTTTAATTTTTATTTAAATCTTTATGTAAGTATCAAATTTTCACATTTTCAATGTGTTTATTTTGATTTTACACACATTAATTATCTTTTTTTTGTTTGTTTAGATTTTTTTGCAGCTAGTTCAGATAAACTAGCGATAATTTGTTATCAAATTTGGAGATGATAGTAGTTTTTGCAAGATTCAAAATGAACCAAGTAGGTTCGCTCTCAAAATTTTGTATGGCGAACCATGTAGGTTCAATCAAGATTGGGCCGCGAACCACGAATGAGAGAGCGAACCTCGAAAATAAGCCTTCGTGTGAACATGCTATAACTTGTGTTCTGCTCATAGTACACCCGCCAAACGCCACAGTCAACAATGTCCTTTCGCATTTAATTTCATTTTTTACACAAAACTTAATACAGTTTCTTGGATCCATTTTTTCGAATAGTAAAAAATCGAAGAGCACACCAAAACACGACTGATCTTTTGATCTGTCAAAAACGAACTGTTAATCCGAAATTGCTGATACTGCCAACATATATAAAGGGTGTTTTTTTAAGCTAGATAGAACTTTAAATTGTAAAAAGTAACACAAAAAATTAAATTTTGATGAAACATTTTTTTTATTTGTTTCAGTATACTCTGACAAATCATCATGAATAGACTCACGCTTGAACAACGCTACGAAATTATCCAAATTTACTTTGAAAATCAGTCGTCGATTCGCGCAACTTATAGACGAAAAATTGTGTTCAGCGATGAGGCGCATTTTTGGCTTAACGGGTTTGTTAATAAGCAAAATTGCCGCATATGGAGTGAGACCAATCCACAAGAGACCCTACAGACTCCATTACATCCAGAAAAATGCACTGTTTGGTGCGGTTTTCATGCTGGTGGCATCATCGGACCTTATTTCTTCAAAAATAAGGCCGGAGCTCGCGTTACGGTCAATGGAGATCGTTACCGCACCATGATCAATGATTTTTTGTTTGAAAATATGGATGACATTGATCCGGAGGAGATGTGGTTTCAACAGGATGGCGCTACGTGCCATACGGCGAACGCAACCATCGACTTACTGAAATCAAAATTTGGCGATAAGTTGATTTCGAGAAATGGACCTGTCAATTGGCCTCCAAGGTCGTGCGATTTGACACCTCTCGATTATTTCCTGTGGGGCTACGTGAAGTCACTGGTTTATGCTGATAAACCAGCAACAATTGACGCCTTGGAGGCCAGCATTGTTCGTGTTGTTCGTGACATACGGCCAGCAGTGCTCGAAAAAGTGGCCCAAAATTGGACGTCCAGAATGCGCTTCGTCAAGAACAGCCGCGGTGCCCATATGCCCGAAATCATTTTCAAATGTTAATGTCACGTATTGATCTTTCGAATAAAAAAAAATTTTGATTACAATTTAATTTTTTGTGTTATTTTTTACAATTTCAAGTTTTTTTTTTTTTTTTTTTTTATATTGGACCAGTACTCAGGGGATGACCCCTACATATGCAGTGCATTGTACCAGAACTAGGAAAATAGGTTGTGAGGAGGGGGAAAGCGGGAGTAGTGTTTGTGAACATTTGACTTGAATCTTCCAACGTTATAACAGACAGGAAACACTTCTGCAGGCAACTTGTTCCACAGACGAAGCGTGCGGCTGAAAAACGAATTCTCTCTGTAATGCGTAGTACGATTCCCCGGGCAATCGACCACAAATGGGTGAGCTCTAGACGATGAACGCGTGCTACGTAAAAATGTGCGCGTTTCGGGAACAATATCCCTAATTTCGTCAGAGCAAAATCCATTGTAGTATCGATAGAACAGAGTAACGCATCCCACACTGCGTCGATGCTCCAGTGAGTCAATAGAGTTGGATACCCTACTGTCACCGATGAGCTTCTTCGCCCTCTCCTGCACACGGTCGAGTAACCCCAAAACAGACTTTGAGGCACCGGCCCAAACATGAGAGTTGTATTCCATTTTCGGTCGGATGTAGGTGGTATAAATAGTAAGGAGGTCGGATGGAGTGAAGTACATCTTACACCGTTTCAAAAAACCGAGGCACTTGAATGCTTCTTTAGAGATATGAAAAATGTGTTCATTCCAGCGAACGTCACACTGTATCTTCATTCCAAGAACATCAAGAGCATCCGATTCTTCAATATTTATACCATCCATGTTCTATCGGGCTTAAAAAAACACCCTTTATAACAGACATGTGTACCAACATAACAGACAAAAAAGAGAAAATCGAACATACGTACAATATTGGTTAGTTTTTGATCAGACCATGTATGTGAGTTATTATAAGCAAATTTGTAAATACCAAGAATTAAAAGAAATAAACTAAATTGAATTATTTTGTTTATATCTCTAATACATTTCTCTACCATCTTATATAGGCCTTTTAACATCTGTGTTATACTCTGTGCAGGTTTGTTGGATTTTAACCGAAAATTGCAGAATTATTTATTTTTTTTTTTTTTTTTTTTTTTTTTGCTTTACTACACATTTTTGCATTTTTGCTTTGGTAATATAAAGATTGTGTTGAAATTCAGCTGTCTTATGTATGTTTTTCCGGTTATTTGAAATTAAGTTTGCTTTAGTGTACAGCAACTTACTTACTCTCTTATCCAATACACTCCATCTGCCCAGCGCTGATCTATAGTAATCTGCATAGTGATTTCAGAGGTTTGCGTTATTTAAGTTTGCTTTTTGAAAATGTGAAATTTTTATTTTTCTGAGAAAGTTGCTTAAAATGCTTTTATCAAATTAAGTAGTAGAGACTACGACTTCTCTATATATTATTAATTTTGTTACTCATATTTCCATTTCCATCTTCATAAGAACAAAATTGTTTTTTAATATCTTCCATCAATTCAACAGGAATCCTGCTTAGTCGAATGTTTCATTCGTTACCACTTTTACCTGGATGTTGGAAATACTTTCCGGTTATAGTTTTATTATTCCGTTTGCACACAATCGCAAACACACAAAACCAATAGTATGGAGCAACATTTTCATTACATACGTACTCCTACATGCATATATAAGTATGTAGTGTATTGATTGTAGCTGGGAATGCTGAACGAATAAAAACTATGACTTAAATAATAATGCTGCAACGGCAACAAAAATTACACTTAAAACGATGCTGCACTTTTTAAATTATTTCGAAAAGATGAGCATGAAGATTTTGTTAAACTACTTTCTGGACTCGAAATATTGAACAGAAATCGAAAATATAAAACTGGAAAAGGCAAATCAGTTGTATGAGTTCTACGGAAATTGAATTGCTTCAGTTTGCACATTTAAATGCATTTTGGCTTAAAAACTTTAAGTGCCAGAACATTTTGTATGTAGAGAAGTGCAAATAAGTTTAACATTATCATGAAAGTGATCAAGAATTTCAGGAAATTTATATCATAAACGAATTTAGAATTTAGAAAAGAAAAATATAAATAAATAAAAGGAAAATAAAATCAATTGATAAGATTTGTTTCTCTTTATTAAGAGGAGAACATAAACAAATTATCATGATTCTTTTTTTTTTCATAAAAGATTCATAAAAAAACTCAGTATTTAGCATCTTGCTTTAAAACCGTCAGAACTAAAAATATTGTGAGATGTGATATGCAGAAACACCAAACGCAAATCAAAAACCAAGAGTTTGTTTGATAGACAGCACATTGTACATGAATTTGAGCAAAAATTACGAAATTGGCAATTTTTTAAATAAATATTTTCAATAAAAAATTATAAATAGCTTGATTTCCATGTTTCCCAGAGCCATTTCATAGGAGCTACGACATTTCATAGGAGCTACCCTAAGCATCTGTAGATTTTGGAAATTTTTGAAAGATATTCTCAGACATTCAATCCCAACAATCTAAACAAATTGCTCAGAATTTAAAAATAAAAATGCTTTACTCGTAGTAATACCTGTCAAAGCACAAAAAAACAAGCTTTTTCATATATATCGGGTGGTTAAATTTCAAGGGCCGATGTTGAATGTGAACCACACCTAAACGCCAAGTTTTTTCCGAATTTTATTTGACATTTCTCTATTTCAGACTTACTCAATTTGAACCATGGAGAGATACACAATCCAGCAACGTGTTAAAGTTATCCAGACTTATTATGAAAATGATGATCAATTTTCGAAGAAAATCATCTTCAGTGATGAGACACATTTTCACCTCAGTGGATTCGTCAATAAACAGAATTGCCGCATTTGGGCGAATGAGAATCCAAGAGTGACTGTCGAAAAACCAATGCACCCACAAAGAGTGACTATTTGGTGCGGTTTATGTGCTGGCGGCATCATCGGGCCGTATTTTTTCCAAATGAGGCCGGTCAGGCAGTTACTGTGAATGGTGTTCGCTATCGTGAGATGATAACGAACTTTTTATAGCCCGAATTGGAAGATATGGATGTAGACGATATATGGTTTCAGCAGGACGGTGCCACTTGCCACACAGCTAACGAAACAATTGCTCTTTTGCGCAACAAATTCAATGGCCGTGTTATCTCACGTAATGGCGATGTCAATTGGCCGCCAAGATCATGTGATTTGACACCGTTGGACTTTTTTCTTTGGGGTTATTTGAAAGAAAAGATGTACGTCGATAAGCCAGCAACAATTCAACAGCTAAAGGAGGAGATAATTCGGCACATTAACGGCATAGAACCTCCATTATGCCTCAGGGTCATCGAAAATTTGGACCATCGGATGGAGGTATGCCGCCGTGGTCGTGGCACTCATTTGGCCAATATTTTGTTCCATACATAATTGAATAATACCAATATATCATAATAAAATAAAATTACAATAATTTCCTAAATAGTTTGTGTTTTATTCAAAATCAACATCGGCCCTTGAAATTTAACCACCCTTTACATGTCTCTAACTTTCTTTAAATGAAAAAGCTTGTTTTTTTATTATTAAATAATTTTTCTTTTTAAATTCTCAACAGTTTATATAGATTGTTGGGATATAAAGTTGAATGTTCGAGAATATCTTTCAAAAATTTCAAAAGTCTACTGATGATTAGGGTAGTTCCTATGAAATGTCGACATATAGATAGCTGGGAAACATAGAAAGCCAGCTATTTATAATTTTTATTGGTATCAATGTTAGAAACTAAAATAGTGCAAAAAACACTCAATTGTTTACATATTTTAAAGTTTTTTTTTTTTCTTTTTCCTATATTTATGTAGGGGTTTTTTCTTATTCTCAACAGTGAGCCATTCGCTACTTTCCTTTTCGCGTGGCTTCTTTCTCGCGTTCTGCGTTTCAGCAGGGCTGGTAGCTGTCTTCTTTGTGTTACCCATTCCTGTAGTCTGTGTCCTATTGTTGCTATAGATCTTGGGTGTACCTGCTTCCTCTAGTTTACAGGGTTTCTGGCCTGTATTGGCCTACTTTTATTATCCACCCGCACCCAATTCACTCTGCAAGCTTCTGCAATACACACAATTTGTTTTATACCTTCTCGTACGTGCCTCTGTAGTGCCGTTTTAATCTTCACTAAAGTCTTCTTTATACTTGAAACTGCTGCTGCTTCTTCCGTCCTCATTATTTGTATAAACTCCTGATTTGCAGACAATAAAAATTTTTGAAAACAGAAAAAACTCATATACCAAATTTTTCTTTCTGTTTTGAATAAAAAATACTTATAAAAAAATTCACATAAAATTCTCTTCGCAGTAAGTTCTAAATATAATTGACTATTACAGATTGTGAAATTAATTTGTATCAGCAGCTAACTTGTCAGCCTAATATGAGGATGCACCAACCCCACAGAGTGAATTATTCGCGATTCATCAGCACCCTCATTTCACTTTCTAGGCTCTTACACGTCGCAACTTTTTGCCATAAGTTTGTAGCCATATAGACATAGCCCTTGCTGAAGAGTTCGGGCCCTCCAAGCCCTCCTGTATGTAATTTCCCAGACAGTCCATGGAAGACATTGCTTAGTGAGTTGGTAGGCTGAAGTCCATGAAGAACATTAGCCTTGAAACTATTCACCAGTCTAACCATAACCCCTACGGTACAAATATACCTCGGCCACCGAAGACCGGCATACACCAAAATTATCAGGGAAACTAATCCCCTTCCTGCGGTTATGGGTTTAAATCCCAGCTAGAATATTTAAGCCAAGACAGGCACCTTAACCTAGATCAGCACCACCATATCTGCCGGGTAGAATCTTCCGGGAGCTGTGCTCATCGCCGTTCTAAAAATCTCTCATGGAATAGCAATGGAGCTTTACAAAGTATCTGTGATAAGAGTACTTCTTCGGCTTATCCAATCCTTTCTATCTATCTTTTCATTAAATACTTCTCCAAATATTGTTTCTATAAACATGACAATAATTTGACCTTAGAGGTTATATTCTTGTCTCTGAAATGAAACAAATGTTCTCTCAACATGGTTGAGTGATTGAACCCTTGGTACAGAAAACAGATTGCTCCGGTTTGTTGCACGTCAAGGCAAACCCTACTCCTCGGGAGGAGTTGTCTTCTACAGTTGTGAAAGTGACTTTTATCACCACCTGCCTTTACCGCCTTATCTGATGAGGGACCAATTCCACGGATTGAATTATTCATGATTCACCAGCGACCCCGTGTGGCTTAACAGACACACACAAATCTCCATTTTTACCATATGTTTGCAGCCATATAGATGAACCCCATATTCAGTAGTTTGGGCCTTCTAATCCCTCCTGTATGCAATTTCCCAGCCATTAATGTAAAAAAGGCTTAATGAGACGGTAGCCCAAAGGCCACTAAGATTATCAGCCCTTAAACCAACTCACCCGTCTAAATATAACCACTTGTTCCTTACCGTACAGGTATCTATCTGTTGCAAGGCAACATCAACTCGGGGGATTGTTAGCCTTCGAAAAAAGCCATGCACCAACAACTATCAGGAATACTAACTCTCCTTTTCCGCATCTTTAGGTTTAAAACAGAGCCAGAACTTTCCAGCCCGGGCTAAACTGCAAACGAAACTACGCGGAGGCATGCTGATACCCGTTCTACCTAGTGGCTTCCTGGAGTTTTATTTGCTGCAACAAACGAGGACCTCTTTCACAGTCTTACCCTGCTGCGGCAAGGGAAACCCTGTTCCCCAGGGGAGTTGACTACACAGAAAAATTTTGTTTTCGTGTTCAATAACGAAATTCGTTGAATCAATTAAAAAATTGTTTGAATGCGGACCTGTGAAGGAATTCGTAGATTCAAACAAAAGTTTAGTAAAAATAATTATTGATCGAAAACACCTATTTTTTTTTAACAACAACCAAATACGATTGTCCAAATTCATTGGACACTAATTATTATAAATTTTGTATTTAATTTGTATACAAAAAATCATTAAAATGTGAATTATTTGCTAACGTAAAAATATGTTATCAACATTGAAATACTTGCACTACAAGTAAAGTTTGTTGTAGCTTTCAGTTGATTATATTTTTGAACCTACTTTTTGTATTACCATTTTTTACTTACTTGCTTTTTAACTTCGTTGCTGTTAAGTTAACATTAATAAATCCCATTGAATTCAACCAAACCAAAGGTATTATCCCTTTTAAGTGTTTTACAAAGGGTAAGCATATCCAACCAGTTAAACCAGAAGAAACTAATAATTTCTTTCTTTTGGTTTCCCATAACCCCTACTAAATATAATCACTACCGAGTGATTATAATTAGCCATCCACATTAGTTTGGCATTAACCCATCTCTCATTCCTCACTGCCAACCTACGTGGATATATAGAAATAAAACCTCAATTTATTTCAACGATATCCAAGGTTATATTTTTGATATTTCTGTATATGTGTACAAATTATTTCTCAGACAATAATTTTGTTGAGTTTATGTTTACTATAATTTTTTCTGAGTACTACACAAAAAAATTCAATCTTGTAGACGAAAACAAGAGCTTATTACAACTGTTTTCCTGAAGCATGTAAAACTCAAGTAGTTGTTTAACCATTTTTTTGGCGCCATCTAGCGCCGCAAAGAATATTTAGATCAAAAAAGTACTTTAAAAAAGATTATCTATCTATCGATCTACATCTAAGATTCCTTTTTTTCTATTTTTTGTCTATGAGATGCAGCACTGTGCGGCATTTAAATCCCCTTCGATTACGCCAAAGTTATTCTCAACTTTATTTATTCTTCGAAAAGAATTGAACTCATGAACATGATAAGCATTCAAGCGTGCTATACATTATTATTAAGCTGGTTCAAATTTTTTGAAATTAAAACCAAACAAAAACTCTACTCTACTCTTACGAATGAATTTTATGCAATATTTAATCGTTTTGCCTGTAACTTGTAACCTGTAATGAAAGTGACTGACCTTTCAAGTTTGTCAATTTGCACGTGTAAATTAATGCCACTAATATGTCAAGCATTTCAAAAACTACAGCATAGTACATATCGCTCTTTTATGGCAACATAGTCATAACTAAAAAAAAATTTATTTCGAGAAGAACACATTTAAAATTTTTTGTTTCCATACAAGTCTTCAGCTATATGTACACGACTGAAATTTGCTTCAAAATTGCTCTTCAAAATACTTCAAACTCGTGTAAATAGGAAAATTTCTTCAAAATTTATTGAACAAATATTTGCATAACTGTCCCCAGTCGCTAAAAATCTCAAAGTAATTGCCAGGCGTTCTCCGAGGCACACAGATTCTGGCATATTAGTATTGGCCTTTTCTATTAATGGGGTGACGAGATTAAGGAAATGATTAAAATCGTCTAGTGACATTTGCGCAAAATTTTTGTATAGGTCAGGATCATTCCTTTTCAATCGCTGCCTAAAAGACACATACACACCATTACCTTCCAAAGGAAAGGTCGAACAAAATGTTCCTTTTATTTTCTTCTTTTTTTTGCATTATTATCAGCCACTTCTTCCTCCAATTTTAAAAATATTGATGCTATGATGATTGTGTCTTCATCCATACTTTTGAATAATTAAATTATTTCACAAAAGAAACAATACAGCTGATCAAAGTCAATATTTTTAATATAAAAAATTTACCAGAAGTGTAAATTGCTTCCACAAATTTTGATCAAATTTCTAACGAGTGATTTTTTTGCTATTATCTTTTTGGCAACACTAGTTTTGACAGCTCACGCACTTTTTGTATCTTGTGTCACTGTCAAACATCTTCAGTTTGGTCTATAATTTAATCATGAATCGTCTTACAAACGAACAACGCTTGCATATTATTGAATTTTATTACCAAAATGCGTGCTCTGTTAAGAAAGTTCATCGCACGCTTCTTCCATTTTATGGTCAGTTTAATCGACCTACTGAGGCTTCTATTCGGGCTATTGTAAAAAAATTTCGCACCAAATTTACATTGTTGGACATTAAACCACCAACACGCTTACGTAGAGTGCGAACTGAAGAAAATATCGCAGCCGTATCGGCCAGTGTTGGTGATGACCGTGAATTATCGATTCGGCGCCGTTCGCAGCAATTGGGCCTCTGTTACTCCACTACGTGGAAAATTTTGCGGAAGGATTTGGGTGTGAAGCCTTATAAGATACAGCTGGTGCAAGAATTGAAGCCAAACGACCTACCGCAACGCCAAATTTTTGGTGAAAAGTTAGATGAAGATCCACTTTTTTATCGAAGAATTGTGTTCAGCGACGAGGCTCATTTCTGGTTGAATGGATACGTGAACAAGCAAAACTGCCGTATTTGGAGTGAAGAGCAGCCAGAAGCATTGCAAGAGCTACCAATGCATCCACAAAAAACTACCGTTTGGTGCGGATTATGGGCTGGCGGCATCATTGGGCCGTATTTCTTCAAACATGATGCGAATCACAACGTTACTGTGAATGGTGAGCGCTACCGTGCGATGATAACAAACTTTTTTTTGCCCAAAATGGAAGAGCTTGACCTGCATGACATGTGGTTTCAACAAGACGGTGCCACATGCCACACAGCACGCGACACAATGGACCAATTGAGAGGCGAGTTCGGTGAACAGTTTATTTCACGCTTGGGACCAGTCAATTGGCCGCCCAGATCGTGCGTTTTAACGCCTCTAGACTATTTTTTGTGGGGCTATGCTAAGGCTAATGTCTATAGCGACAAGTCCGCTTCGATTGACACACTGGAAGCCAACATTGACAACATTATTCGTGAGATACCGGCCGAAATGTTGGAAAGAGTATGCCAAAATTGGACTAAGCGGATGGACCATTTGAGGCGCAGCCGCGGCCAACATTTGCATGAAATAATCTTCAAACATTAAATTATATCGACCCAACTATCGATCCAAATAAATATTTCATGCATTTTTCTGAATTTTATGTGTTTTTTTTTTAAATTTCCGATAGTTCTTATAAAATCACGCATTATTAAACGATTTTTAAACATATTCAAAGAATATTTTGATCAAATTTTTGAAACGTGTAAATAGAACATCAAAATAAATAATCAAAATTTTAATAAATTTGTTTTTAGAAAATATCTCCTAAAAGAAACAGTTTAAAAGCAATTTAAATAAATCTTTGGCACAATATAAAAGGTAGTACTGTGAACAATTCTGCATTGTTAATCCAAAAAGCTCATTTTTAGAGATATGACTATGTTGCAATAAAGGAGCGATAAATACTACTTTAGTTGCCTACATACGAGTACATATATGTATGTAATTTAATATGTCAACTGTGCATAATTTTGCACTTGTTTCTTTTATGAACTTTTGTGAACAATCGCAGCCGTGCACGTGATGATGCTTAAAGCACATTTTCCTTAAATATTGTACAATCAGCCAAACAAAAATGTGCTTGAAAATTTCTTGCTGCCAATATGAGAATGCATTACAACGTGATGCATTCCAACCAAAAACAGATAAAAAAAAAGAAAACGATCAAAATTAAAAAAAAAATAAATAATGTGGAATCTTTTGCCATTGTATCGTCAATTTGTTTCACATGTTTTTTTTTTCTTTTTTGTTTTTTTGCTGTCGTTTTCCTTTTGCCAGTCAATGTTGAACGTCTACAGAGAAATGCATCTATTCAATGAAATCGAATTAAAATGATATTGACATTAAGTGCGATTGTGTTTTTGAATTTTACGATACTCAATTTCAATATACATGGATGTGTATATACTTACATACATATACATATGTATATACACAAGTATATATTTGAAAGCACAGATTTCTGTATTTTCTTTCAGTTACGAGTACAAAGAGATACAATTTACGAGTGACAATTTGCTGCAGCGTTACAAGGAACAAGGTGTTAATGTCATTGGCAAAATTAAGTTTTTCTTTCTCCTTCTCAATTTAACGGTTCTTAAAATAAATTTGAGTTATTTATACAAATTGGAAGTTTTTAGTGCAACAATAAAATGTAAAACGGTTTTTTAGTTATTCAGTAAAAGGAGCAGGAGGGGGAGTGCAAGACCTCCAACTCTTGCACGAAGTCACAAAAAATGAAGATTATCATTTCGTTAGTAGTTTTAATATTTTATTTGAGCAGAAGTTTGTTAGCTTTCGGGCAAATTTAAATTTACCACAAATTCTGGAACTCTTAGCCTTTTATGTCGTCAATATCTTTTACAATTTTTAAGGCACTGCTTTCGCTGTTAAATTTTTGAAATTATATTCTTTTTAAACAATTGATTTTATTCTTGTGTTCTTTATTTCCTGCTAAAGGAGATATTACACGATATGTTTTTAGCAATGTAGATGACATTTTTCTCACTGCAAAGTGCCAACATGTCGTCTGTTACCTCAACAGCAGTGCTGCTGTAAAAAACATGAGTAATGTAACAAAATTTCAGATAGAGCGTGTTCTATTTTGTTATGTAGTATTATTTCATGTATTGTTTCGAAATCTGTGCCTTGAGAAAAACTCAGCGGCAGTTGAACTTAGGCGGTCACATTAAACGGCTGTAATATTTTATATAATAATAAAAATATTTAATAACAATTCTTAAATATTTTTATATCCTTCACAAAAATGTAAAGGGTATATACATATACATATGTTTGTGATTCCTTTGTAATTTCTACAATTTTCATTTACGACCATATAAAGTATACATATTCAGAATCAGCATTGATAGAAAATTCGATTAAGCGATGTTCGTCTGCCCGCCGTTGAAATACCGTTTCTGAGAAAACCTTTAGACTTTGTAACTTTTTTTTACCATTCTTTTACCCCATCGATTCATGGGTTTGCTATTGAAATTCAGTAATATCGGTTCATATATAGCTGAGATTTTTCCAAAATTCCGAAAAAAAACTTTTTTTGGCAATTTTGTATGAAAACTTTTGAAAATAAGTTGTTTGTTTTCCTTCAAACTTAACACAATTATTATACATGGCGACTAAAAGGCAACACAAAATTTTTCCAAATATCGGTTCATATATAGCCGAGATATTGTCTAAAGTCTATAAATTTTTCATTAAACAACTTTTTTTGCTTAAAAGCAGCTCCGGTAATACAAAGAGGCCACCAAATAGAGAAAATTTAAATTTCCGATATCCATAAAAGCAATTCTGATTATTAAAGGAAGTTAGTAAAATACAGAAAATGAAAATTTCCGATATCGGTCCATATACTCGTATACCCGAGATGTAGCTTGAACTAATTTTTCCAGGAAAAAGTTTTTTCCATGAAATATTTGAAATGGTGACTACAAGGCACAAAAAATTTTTTCCCCGATATGGGCCATATATATCCTAGCATATTTAACTCAAATTTATAATACATACTATATATATATACGTTACTATCGTGTAGGGTATTTTAGATTCGGCCCAGCCGAATATACTACACTCTTACTTGTTTTAAAATAAGCTTAGTATTATCGCACTGAGAGAAGAAATAAATTTAAAAAGCTGCTGAAACTTTAATTTCTCTGTGTCACTATCAAGCCCAAACTGGAGGGCAGGTTTAGCCTTGGTGTACACCAAACCAGGGCACACTGCTTTCTGGGGCATAGAGGGGTAGGAGTTCCTAGTTCGTTGTAGCAAATAAAACTCTAGCAGACCGCATGATTTATGTTGTGTTGGACTTTCGAAACTTTCACTGAAGGTTAATTGCCATAACGGGTATCAACGAGGCCCCCGGGAGGTTGAGCTTGCAGACTATACCGGCGCTGATCATGGGTGAAGTACCCACCTTGGCTGAAACGTTTTGGCTTTGTTTTAAACCTAAAATCGCAGGAAGGGGAATTAGTTTACGTTATAACTTTGATGCAATGCCGGTGCTATTGTCTTGCAAGAGATATCTACAATGTAAGGCACCAGTGGTGATGGCAAGACGGGTGAATCGGTTTAAGGAAAAAGGTTGGAATTCGGCCTGCCAACTCATTAAGCCTTCCAACGACTTCTGGCACCTGCCTTGCGGCCTTATCTGATGATGGACCAGTTCTACGGAGTGAACTATTTACGATTCACCAGTACCCCCGTGTAGCTGATTAGGCTCACACAGATAGCAATTTATGCCATATGTTTGTAGCCATATGAGCAACTTCTTGTTGAAGAGTTCGGGCCTTCTAATCCCTCCTGTATGCAATTTCTCATCAATCAATGGAAGACAAGGCTTAATGAGTTGGTAGGCCGAAGCCCACTAGCAGCATCAGCCCTTAAACAAACTCACCCGTCAACCATCGCCACTGGCTCCTCACAGTACAGGTATCTGTTGTAAAGGCAACAGACTCTTGAGAGTTTGCCAAGCAATTATCAAGCATACTGACAACCCCTTTCCTGCGCTTTAGGTTTCAACCACAGCCAGAACGTTTCAGCCAAGGTAGATTGCCTACAGTAGGAATTATAAGGCCTGAGCTTTTCAGTACGAGGTTTGTCTATAAAGCTGTCATGCCCGGTGCTGATGTAAATCAATTTTCATGCTCTGTAGCTGGCAAGCATTTTTCGACGTCAGCAAGCAATCTTTGATCAGCATGACCTTAATATTCAAGTGAAGAAGCAAAATAAACAAGCAGAGACAATGTCAACAAAAATGTACATACATGAACGATACATTTTCTGAGCAAATATGGACATGGAGGGGAAATACATGTCAAAAAAAAAAAACAGAAGCAAAAACATGTCACATGGCTGCCTTAATACCTTTTCCAAAATATAAACAGCCTGTTTTTTAAGTTTTCTAGCTGCGTATTTGTCGCCATTTCATAGTAGCTGCCTTAAGCATCAGTAGACTTGGAGACCTGTGAACAATATTTTCAAACATTCATGTACCTATATATTGCATTATTTTAAACAAACCAATGAGAATTTAAAAAGTAAAATGTTCTAATAATATCTTTTCTATCTTTCACAAAAAACAATCTTTTGCCTTTCCATACGTTAGATAGTATCCATAACTGCGATAATATCTAAAATGTGACCACAAAATACAATCGAAGACAGAATTATGGCACATGATTTAATAAAAAGAAATCGATATTCTCTTTCTGCCCACATTTTCTCTGATATTATATCAGAGTTTTCGAAATTGTGGGCGGGCGTAGTGTTAAAAAAGCGTATGGAAAGGAAAATGCTTGTTTTTAACACGCTTATATTGGCTTCACTTGTATGTTGGTTTTTATATTTATTTGTATGTTTGTAAATTTTGCAAGTCCTGTAATATTGAGAGTGTAGAAAACAGTGTTGCCGTGTTATTGCGAAAATTAAAGTTGCCGTATTGCTTCCCGGGATTGTGCCGAGGAAGTGTGGAGGTTTTGGTGATTCCTGAAGCCAATTTAGAAAATTCCCAAGAAAAACTCGTAACTGGTTTTTCACATTCGGTGCACGTTGTTGCCTTGGAACATGTATCTAAAATATACATGTTCAGTTTAAACCCGTTTATACGGGTAATTATCCGTTTTTGACGGTTTATATTGGGTTTTGTAAACTTGTATCTATTTTTGGTGCTTTTGGCCGAGTTTGAACGCTTTTTGGGCCACGCGGTAGCACTATTCAGCATTTCCTGCCAAGTTTTAGAGACATTGTGACTCATAAACATACTCCTACACGCCATACACATACAGTTTTTATACTTGCATATACAAAGCGGTCAACAAATGTTTTTTTTTTTTTGTTCAGTGTAATTAGTCATGCGATAAGGTCCCTTTTGATTATTTATTTGCATATATTACTTATATCTTGACTTCATTTCTTTCTGCTGATTAAATGACAAAAAAGAAAACATTGTACAAATTGTGAAAAGTGTTTATTTAAATAACAAACCAAGAACTCTCGACAAGTAATTGCAACAAAACTTAAAAACAAACTTTTCCAATACAAAAGAAAAAAAAAAAAGGGAAAAAATACTTTTTGCTATCTACTATCGACAATATTACAAAATAGTTGATTTTTTATCTCAAGAGTCCATTTATTTAACAACCAACTAACTAACAAGCAAACAAGCAAGCAAGCAAACAAGCAGGCGAGCGAAGCAAGCAAAACTGACAATTCAGCCAACTAGAGAAAAAGCAAAAAGGAAAATTAGAAAAATACCTTTAATTTGTTACAAACAGTGTAGAGAAGGAAACCCCCAAAATAAATTCAAATATAATCAAATGTACTTAAAATTCAACAACTCAATTGGAGAACAACATCAGCAACAACCGAGGACTCCTGCTATTGTCCAATACCCATGAATAACTGTGTATGTGTGTTTGAATGCCTGTATACATATATATGAGTGTGTGTGTGTGTGTGTGTGTGTGAATGTGTTTTTGTGTTCAAGTACATCAGTACAATTGACCTCATTACAAGTTATTTAAAAGGTAAGAAAAATAAAAACGAGAACAAAAACTGCAGCAGATAAAACTTAAAAACTATTTCCAATCTCTGGCCAGTTTGAATACACAACATTCAACAAAAGCAACAAAAAAAAAATATAGAGAGAAAAAATTGTATCCAAACAAAATCCATTGCAGAACCAAACAGTCAACAACACCAACAACAACACTGTTGCTGTGCCGTGCCGTGACGTGCGCTGCTCAAAGTATCAAGGAGCAAAATAATGCAAACAACAGCAGAAAAAGTAAATTTGCTTAATAAAGTAAAATAAAACAACCACATACATATGTATATGTGCATACGTATGTAGAATATGTTTGTATGTAAGCAAAAAACAAACTTACGAAAAAATACAAGTCCACATTTTTGGTGCGTTTCGGAGCACAAGTTTGACGTTCACTGGGACAACAGCCGGCATCGTCAGCACAACGGTGCAAAATTGTACAGTGGGGGGTATAAATCTTCCAAGAGTCTCTGCGTATGCGTTCCACTCGTGGTTGTGGCAGGCGGCAAAATCCCTCCGTAACAATGCGGCGATGATGGGCACTGGCCAGAGCTGAAATAACAATAAAAGAAATGATCAAAAAGTGGAAGACGACGTTATAAAAAATGGCAACAATTTACTTAGTACAATAAAAAGCTTAAAAAAGTATTAAAAATTACACTGCATTCAAGAGGATTTTGGTTGCTAAAAAAAAGAGAGAAAGAAAATGCAAAAAAATGATATTAAAAAAAAAAAGTTAAAGGACGTAATCCAAAAAAGGTGTTACACAATATCCCTTCTGTTCAAAGGAAAAAAAAAGTTTAAACGGAAAATATTGCATCAATGTGTGTTAATGTTTTTGCCCGGAGCAATACGAGTACACAATAAAAAAATATATATAAAGACCTACAGCGTTCATTTAGAACAACAACATTTGTAAAATGTCCACCTACAGAATCTTACACTGGCAGTTGTAAAGTGTTGTTGTATTTGATTGCAAACCAGTTCGGACTCACAATGCTGCAGTACATTACCCAGTGATTCGGAGAATTCTTAATGCCATTATAAAACCAAGTCTCTATTATAACGCCAAGTTACCGCTCTCTGTTGATATAGCTCAAGGGGCGTCTAGGATGGGTGCAATAAAAAAACCAGGGAAAAGAAAAACACAATTAAGCATTTCACTCTCTATTTTTTCAATAGCGCCTAAAAGACTATTAAGGATTATAATCTGCTCTAACCATTGAGCGAAGCCGTACTTCTGCTCGTTGTGCACCCACATCGACACATGCAACATAATGTCAAAAACATAAAACACAAACAAACACCCTACATAATTAACACAAAATTCCAAGTAAATTAACCACCCATGAGTTTATTGTTGTTTTTGCGTTATTGTTATTTCGCAAATAGGTGTGTGTGTGTAAGTTTACATTTATATATTTCTTTTATCTGGACGATGCACGCTGGTTCGCAGAAATGTGCGAGTTTCGGGAACTGATCCCTAATTTTGTCAGAGCAAAATCCAGTGTCCAGAGAGACTCACCCTACACTGCATCGATGCTCCTCCAGTGAGGCAGTAGTGTTGAATACCCTACTGTCACTGATAAGCTTCTTCGCTCTCTCCTGTACACGGTCAAGAAACCCCAAAATAGACTTTAAAGTACCAGCCCTAACATAAGCGTGGTCGGATATAGTTAGTATAAATAGTATGTAGATCGCTTGAAACGAAGTACATCTTACACCGTTTCAAAAAACCGAGGCACTTGAATGCTTCTTTAGAGACCTGAAAATATGCTCATTCCAGCGAACATCACACTGTTTTTTCCATTCCAAGAGCATCAGGAGCATTCAGTTCCTTAATATTTATACCATTCATAAGTACAAATGATGCAGTATCTGCGGTGGTCTGTATGTGTGTTAATAAACAACGCTAGTTCTTACGAGCGTTGAAGACGTCCCCATTCGGAGATTAATAGAAACTCACTATTCGATGAGTCATTCATATTTTGCCTCTTGGCAACGACCACGGATAGGCTGGGACTATAATTGAATGAGTACGAATGGCAAATGCTGCTGTCATCCGGGACAAAGTGTATAGGGTTGGAAGTTGGATTTCGATGGTCGTTGAGGAAATTAAGAACTAGGGTAGGGAAAATAACGGAGTCTTGCAGTACCCCTGAATTAAATCTTGAACTCGTTTGCTAAAACCCCATCTATAACAATTTATATGGTGATGGCTGGGAAGCTCGATATAAACCGAGAAAAGCCATCACCGACACCAAAAATAGTAAGTTTTGCCAATAGTGCACTATGCCACTCTCTGTAAAACACTTTGGAAATTTCCCGAGTCACCACTTTGCTTTCACTGAAATGATGGATTGAATTTCATCACTTCTCGGGGAGATATGCAAAAAGATCACCAGTAGAGCGACCCTTCGAAGTCCATATTGGCGAGTAATATATGTGGCTCTAGATAGCTCACAAAGTAGTAGTTAACCATGCTTTCCATTACTTTTGCAATCGCAGAGCAAATTGCAATTGGGTGGTAATATTCAGGGGTATTTGCCTTACCATTTTTAGGAATTGACGTTATACTAGCAAACTTCCAGCATGATTGCAGTATGCTGAATAGGCGTACTAATGTACACGCAAGCGTAGAAGAACACTGCTTCAAGATCAGAGCTGGAGTGCCGTCCAGTCCAGGAGTCTTCCGCCAAACCCCTTTTAACTGCTCGAACCCGGAAAAATATGTTTGTCCTAGTTACAGATATTGCCCTCAGGCAACACGACGAGACCAAAAGGACCCAAGTAGGTTGGTTTCATGAAACTGGCGGCCTGTACAACGTAACCTAATCTGCAGATACTCCTGCGCATTTGAGTCTGATCATTAGCGAATCATCAGAAGTTGCATGATTAGTTTAGTAATTAATAAAGAAGTGTAACTTGCCGCCAGATCTTTGGCAGGTTCAGAGTTTCATCTTAAAAGTGCTAAAAATTCATAATTCTCAAGGCTAAATCCCTGCTCACTTTGCATACTGGAGCGTCCTGAGAACTAAAAATTCCATGTCACTCTTCTTATGGAAATTATAAACTTCCCTAATACCAGGAAGTTAACCTTAAGTCAAGTGGAGAGGAGTTCTTTTCTTTTACTGGAATTGTAGCCTAATGACCAGTATTCAACTAATTGTGTGAGACTCAAGTCAAGAAGTGAAAACCCCTTACTGCCCATTCTGTGACTGCTTCTCCACTTTTCACTGCCTTTCCCACTGATTTCCAGAGCTTCTTCAAGCACCGTCCCCAATTTTAAAAATTTTATGCCCAAACACATATGGAAAGTATAGTAGTAAGTTGAGTTTAATGATCCCAAACGGAAGTTTACTTTGTAAGGTATACTTTCGGTGTATGAAAACAGCGTCTTTGGAAGTACACTAGCAAATACAACTCTAGGAAGCCCTAGCTTCATTTCGGTTATGTCGTAACTTCCGAAACCCCTCAACAAGGGTTAGTTTACAAAACGGGAATCAGCACGACCTCAAAAGGTTCTATTTTTCATACTATCATTAACGTTTTGGTTGTGGTTTCGACGTTTTATTTGTATTACTTGATAATTATGATACATGAACGGGCAGCTAATTATAGTCCCCGACATAAGCTGTTGTCTTACAACACATACCTGTAATGTAAGGAACCAGATTTGATGGAGGAACGAGTGAGTTCGGTTCTGTTACTGGAATTCAGGCCACTAATCCGCTAAGGTTGGTCTTGTTCTCATTGAGGAAATTGCCTATAAAAGGTTCTAGAAAGCCCGAACTCTTTAGCAATTGGTTTGTGTATTTGCCTATAAACATATGACAAAAGGTTGCCACCTGTAGGCACTTTGCTAGCCACATAGGGTCGCATGTGAGTCGTGAGATAGTTCAGCCCATGGAAATGGTACATCGTCAAGTAAGGCCGTAATGGCAGGTACTAACGCAAACCAAATTCACATTTGTCTCACAGGTTGCCACCAGTATGAACCTTGGCGGTAAGTTTCAGCGATTCGTAATATATTGTTAATGATTTTCTTTTATTCGCGTCTTACTCCCAAGAACTGTGGGGCAAATTGACAATTGCAGCTCTTGCTGTTAATGTTGCTTTTTCTTTCACTACATATGTATTTATATATACATTTTTTTTGTTGTCTTTACTTATGCAATATTTACGTGTAACGTACTCGTACTTTACCTTTACAATCAGTTTTAAAAAATAATTCTTAAAATCAATGAACGGACGTACATATGTCGGAAACATGCCAGCATGTCGTCGTCAATTGTTGAACATGGTGTTAACTTTATTTGCAAAAATGTCATAACAGGGATTGAATACTCGTAGTTCTTGGAAGACTAAGAAAAGAAAACATTCAACTTAAAGAAATAAAATCATTTAAGGAACTATACCTACAATATAAACAAAAGTATATGTAATCGTATATACACACACACATTTGCACGAATTTTAAGTGCCAAAATTCAGGGAAAAAAATATTGCATTTTTTCGGAATGCAAACATATATAGGCTCAATTTTCAGCCCGTTCTGTTAAGCCTAATTTCATAGTTATTTTTATTTATCTATTTTTTTTTTTTTTTTTGTATTCTTTAAACATTTTCAATCCATGTTTGTTTGTTTACGGGCAAAATTTGTTTTTATCTTCTAAAGCCAAACAAATAGACTGAAAACAATTTAACACTTCGACAAATGCCATCAGAACGAACGAACGAACAAACGAACGAACGAATGGACGAAGAGACGACAAAGAACGGCCTGGAAAACAAACAGCCAACAAATATAACAAGAACAAAAACAAAAACTAATACCAGTAAAATGACAACCTTTTTTTGGTAGAGGATCAAATAACAGTCAACAACAAATGGTACATTTTAACGTCGGAACTTAAACGGTATTCAGATTGTGGAGATTTATTTTATATTTGCATTTATTCTAAATAAAGAACAAAACCAAAAAAAAGAAAAATAAAACGTTTAACGATAAAAAATAAAAATGGAGCAATTAAAACCTTAAAACAAACAAAGCAGAAAGCACTTAACTTTTAAGTAAAAATATTTGTAAAAAAAAACAAGAAAAAATTAATTGCAAAATTGAAGTTTTAGCTTACAAGGGCCCCCCTTGTAAGGGGGGGAGTGGATATTATGGAGTATGAAAAGTTTTCTTTTATATGATTTAAAATACGTTTTTAAACATTAAAAAAGATTTGTTGGAGGAATAGAAAAATATTGCTGTGAACACGCCCGGCATTAGTAGAGTAACGTCAACTTTGCAAAAATAAAGATCCAGTGTTGAGATTCTGTAACCTTTAACGGTCCAATACTCGTAACAACTTTCCACGCATTGCATCGCTGGCAGTAACAATTGTGTGATTCTGTAATCTAATTTTAACAACAGCAAGCAACAGTATTCTTTTTTTTTTCAACCCGTACCAGTACTTAGGGGATAATCCCCACATATGCAGTGTATTTTACCAGAACTAGGACAATAGGTTGTGAGGAGGGGGAGCGAGGGAGTAGTGTTTATAAACATTTGATTTGAACTTTCCAACGTTATAACAGGCAGGAAACACGTCTGTAGGTAACTTATTGCACAGGCAAAGCGTGCAGCCGAACAACGAATTACGGTTCCCCGGACAATCTACCACAAATGGACGACAACCTCATATTACGTACAAAAGTATGGGTTTCGGGAATAAGATCTCTAATCCTGTCAGAGTAAAATCCCTTGCAGTAACGATAGAACAGAGTAAGGCACCCTACACTGCGTCGATGCCCCAGTGAGTTATTAAAGTTGGATACCTTACTGTCACCGAAAAGCTTCTTTGCTCTTTCTAGGACACCCGAGTAACTCCAAAATTGACTTATGTATACGATAATAGCAAGGCAGCTTTATACAGGTAGTGGCAGAATTACAATAAATACAACACCAACAAACATCAACATGTTAGAATTTTCGAATATTGCCAAAATTTTGTTAGAAAAAGCAAGGAAGTCTATTGGCGTTTTCTTTTCTAGAAAAAGTGTAACATTTTCATATTGTTTTGGCAAAAAAATACAGAAGTATACAGTTTTCTCAACTTTTTTTTTTAGATATTTATAGTTATTGCGACATCTTCTTTTCATCTCAATGAAACTTAAATTTAAAAACTTGTATTTTAAGAAAAAAAGTGCAGCATAAAGGCAAAACTTTTTCAGAAAAGAAAACGGCATATGTGTTTTTGACAAATTTATGCAAAGGAAAGGAAAAAAACTGCGCTTATACCACTACCATATTAAAGCTGTCTTGGATAATAGCTAATAAAAGTAACAGCTGATTTTGCTTGGTATATCGTTAAAAATCTCATTGAGTAGCAAAGTCAATAAAAAATCGTTAAAACTATTTTAACGATGCGATTATCGCAATGACAAATACGGAATTGCAGTACAGGTAAAACAGAACACATAGAGCACAGTGATTTGGCTCACATGAAAGCCCGATGTTAACAATGTGTCACACACTCACAAGTTTTTTGCTCAACAAAATTAAACATTTTTTTCGGCGACTGTTTGAAAATTTCAACCAGGCAAAGATGCACAATTAAGCAGCGTATTAGAATTGTTGAAGGCTATTACGAAAACGGGCGCTCAAATCAAAATGCATTAAGTGCAGAATAATCGACTAAATCTCTGCGAGAGAGCTATGCACAAATTTCAACAAAACAGCCCCACGAGTGTGATTACTGAATAGCCAATGTATCCACCAAGAGCGGATGACTGATTAGTGCATTTTATATAGTGGCAGCATTATCGAGTCGTTGTCGTATGTCAAGCTCGCGTTTTCGATGAGCTCTGATTTCCACAAGAAGGCGCTTTGGTTTCAACGCATACAGCCAATGACTTGTTGGAAAATTATTTTGATGAGAGCTTAATTTCATATTTTGCTTATGGTAAATTGGCCACCTTGGTAATGCGATATCAGACTTTAAAGCACCCCATACACGTTTCAACTCAGTTGGCAACTGAGTCGGTTGTTGTCCAAATCAAAGCGTGTATGGCTTTGTCAGTTGATTAGTTTGGCAGTTGTCGAGTTGGTTGAAGAAAAATTAAAATGTTTTGATTTTTTCAACTTAATTAGCAAGTCTTTCAATTCGACTGTGTTGTGTGTGTTCGAGTCTCTTCATCAGGTCTCAAAATTTATATTTGTAATGTTTTTGCAAAGAGAACGTTATATATTTTTAAAATTATCTATAATTTCATTGAATTTAATAGTTGAAGGAATCTTTCAATTCAGTTTATGAAGTGTGTGATCAATAACCAATTCTGTTGAAAGCCTCAATTCACAATTGAATTGAAACGTGTATAGGCCGCTTAAGACTATTTTCTCCGGAGATATGTGAAGTTTGAAGGCCGGGACACATAGAATCCATCGTACGTTATCCGTCTCCTTTTTGAACTGACATTAACGTCTACGAAGTATGAAGTTGGTACAACCGGTACTTTGTTAACGGATATAAATTCAACTGTTTTTATACATTTTAATTTGATTAAAATCTTTGGGTTCATTTTTCAGACATAGCACAGAAAATCGAACATAATTTTTGAACGAAAAAATAAATTAAAATATGCAAAAAATATAAACTGATAGTAGTCAACGTGCTTAACGTACGTTAAAAGCTAAAAATGGCTCAACTTTAATACTTTGCGTTCACGGAGAAGTACGTAACGTGACAAAGCCCATAAGACAGCATATATTTCAACTTCTTTGTCAGTTGAAAAAGGACACGTATAACGTACGACGGATTCTATGTGCTCCAATCTTGAGGTCTACAAAAATAAGTCGTCTACATTTGACGCATGGAATCCAACATTATTCCTGTTATGCGTCAGATACCAGATGTTATGCTCAAAAGAGTTGCACAAAATCGGGTGTTCCGGCTGGAGCACCTCAGATATTAGTTTATCATCTTTTAACCGATAGCAAAAACTTTAAGATCACTACAAATTTATGTGACAATGAATCACCCTATATTTGTTACTTATTTATGTGTATATAACTGTTTTTTTTTAATTATCAAATTAGCCATGAAGTATTCCAATGAAGCAAAATAGTAGCCATAGACTAGAAACTTGTCAACTTCATTTGCATTTCACTTTAATTTAACATGATTTCATGTTAAAGGGCTACAATTTTCATATTCATATTCCTTAGGACTATTTTTTCATTATTCGACTTATGCTCCCAGGAAGATTTGTTGACATATTTTGATAATGATCCTTAAAAAACAATAAATAACTTTAGGTGCCTTTACATACATATATCTTATATAGTAACATAAATATTAACAATATTTGCAAACTGCTGCTCAAGCTCCTCCCAGCTCTTGATATACTACGAGTACTCTTAATGCTATTACCTTTATTTTGTCGCTGCTGCAAAGCAAATTGCCGCCTTGACTCCAAAATAGCTGTTGGTGATCCCAGCTCTTCTTCCTTTTTGCGTGTCACTGCTCCCGGTACATAATAGCGTGAATAAATATTGTCATTTTCGTCCTTAAAAGAAAAAAAAAAAAAAAACATGGAAAAAAATTAAAGTTTATATAAAGTTTTGACAGAAATCAATTTAACAAAATTTCATAATCTGTTACATTTTACAATATTTTGAAAGTTGCTTTCATGTTAACGCATTAGCATGCATGTCATATAACTTCCTTGACACTTTTACTTTCTTTTACGCTGGCACGTTTCGATTTTGTTGTTTTTTTTTTTTCTTCATTGTTGTTGTTGTTGCCTTTGTCTCTTCTTAGCTCGTTTCAAAATTATTGGTGGCATGAAACATGCATGCAACCAACAAAACACCCTCCGAAATTCAGTTTGAAACATTTCAGCATTCAGTCTGCAGTACTCGTATGTGGCTGGTATGTTTTTGAGTTTCGAGTTGTTTTCATTTGATAACCTCGAGCTATTTTAGCGCTTAAATAGTTTTCTTACATTTTTAATGCATTTTTGTTTTAAGACTGCTTGCTTGCTTGCTTGCTTTTAGCGTAAAAAATGGTTTATAACTCTGTTATGAAACAGGTGTTTTAAATGCTTGACAAAATTCTTGGCAAGTTGAGTGTTTTGTATGACTGTTTAACACGAAAGACTTTTTCTCTTTGTGTGAGTTGACTTGTTGGCTGGCATGAATGACAGAAGGAAATAAAGATAAAAAAAAAAAGAAGAAAAATCCCTTTTGGCAGTTGCTGCTTGTTTTGAAGTTTTTGTAAAGAAAATTTTATATTTATGAAACGAGACTAGTTTAAATAAAGTTGGTTTGTTTGTTTGTTTGACAGTTGTACTCGTTGACGAATTGGTGTGCAGATTTCAAACATAAATTGTTCAAGGTAAGTTATAAGTTATGCAATAATTCATTATGTGCGAAATTTAGCATTTCATTCAAATTTTTATATTACTTTTTAGGCATTTAAATCTCTTGTAATAGTTATAAGCATATTTTTGAAAAGAAACTATCGTGAAAATAAATTTCACATTATTTCCCAAATTGGTTTCACACAAATTCAAAATTTTAAATTTAATGTAAAACAATATTAACATTTTAAAAATTGCTTTTAGTTTTGAAACCAATTCGATTGCTTACCATCAATATTATACCAGGTTCAGATGGTAATATGAGACACTTGTTTCACCAACTGAACTGTGATTGTGAATCATTCTATTCACAAGGCATATTCGTGTTTCATTTTGACAGTTTTATTTTTCTTGTACATATAAAAGCATTGGGTGCTCGACATACAAAAAATATGGCACAAGCTGCTCTTGTCGTGTAGATGCAAGCTATTGGGTCACTAAGAACTGGCAAGAAGCGTTGAAAACTGCTACTGCGTTGCACAAACACTCATAAAATGTCCAAAAACCCGTAAAAAATTCCAAAAACATATAAAAATCTACAAAAAACCGGTAATACCCGGCCAAAAGCCCATAAGACCGGGTCCTAAATAACCGTCAAGAGTTCAGATGCACGTTTCGCGGCAAAAACGAGCAGCGAAGTTGAAAAACTGGTTTCGAACCTGTTCCGAGATTTTTTAGAAATTCCCGGCCAAAAACCGGATATTTACCCGTAAGACCGGATCCTAAATAACCGTCAAGAGCTCAGATTCACGTTTCGCGCCAAAACCGAGCAGCGAACATGAAAAACTGGTTCCGAACCTGTTACGAGATTTTTTTTGGAAATTCCGAAAATAAGCAACCAACACCCCTTACTTCCCTAGTGCACTCCCGGAAGCAATACGGTAACTTAAAATTTCACACGAACGTGGCAACACTCATTTCTATAAGGGATATCAAACTCATCGAAATACATATTTGGGGGATTCAAACGGTGTCATATCACTCATAATGTCATAATATTTTATGTTTCGAACAAAAAAGTCAGAAAGTACTCGTAATAAGACTTTTTAAACGGAGTTTGCCGTAACTAAACCGTAAATATCTCAGCTGACTTAAATTTAAAATAATTTATGTCAGTATGATCATAGTATTCATATATTTTCATACTAATATTTTAAGACTTATGACTTTATGACAACCCTTTGAATATCGTAACTGTATATAATAGGGGTTGCGAGAGTTACAAACATAGAAATAAACATAGCATGCAAGCGAAGCTAGTCCCCCCTATTGCAATAGGAGTCATTTTCGTCACATTAAGACAAGCTCTTGATTGTAGTCTAGATTGATTCGCCTTCTATACAAACAAAAACTATGTCAGCCACACCCTTGGGATTAAAAATAATTTAAAACAAAAAACGAAAATAATTTGATAATTTTTATGCCACGCCTAAAAGTAACACCCTATTAGTATTTTTTCACTGCGTCGCCATTTTATAGGGGTTCACGACTCCGTAAGGGCTCTATTGCTGTCTTTAGTAGATTTTCACTACCATGGCAAATTGTTTTCATAACTTGGTTGAAAAACATGTAGCACTGGGGTTGGTACGAACCATGAGTAGAATTTGACGTGGTAGTGAAAAACTGTTAAACATTGTTGGCTACGAGTAAATAAAATTTTTACGTCGCCTTCATGTGACTATTGGAATAAGGAGGAATATAATCGTATTAAAATCTGGTACAAAATGTCCAAAAAACCGGCAAAAAGTGTACAAAAACCCGGCCAAAAATCTACAAAAAACTGAATATTTACTGGTAAAACTGGGTCCGTCAAAAGTTCAGATATAAGTTCCACTGCAAAAACCAGCCGCAAATATGGAAAACCGATTCCCAAGCGATTAGCAGACCCAGTTCCGATTTTTTTGGAAATACCCAAGATCAGCTTCACGAATCGCCAAAATCCCCATGTGTTCTCGGAATAACCCCAGAAGCAGTACGCCAACTTCAAGTTTCGCATTAAAGCGGCAACACTCTTCCCCATACACTAATAGAAAATCCGTCAGAGCTGGGATCTTTTTATTTTATTTTTTTTTTTTATTTTAACATCAGTGCAGTGCCCAATGTCATCGTTTTCTAACACACGACACTTTTCATCGCTGTTGTTGACATCACATTACATCCGTTGCTCTAATTATCATTAGTGACAGTTATGACAATTGTTTGTATGTTTGCAACACTCGAAAGCCCAGCCATATGAAAGATTATTGCATATGTAGGTAATATACACTGTATATATAGTGTTACTGCAAAATTGGAGTTTCCATGTTGCTTCCGGGGAAGTGGGGGGATTTTGAGGATTAACAAAGCCGATTTTTGTATTCCCAAAAAAATCGGAACCATTTCGCTAACTGGTTTGGAGCCAGCTTTGCGTAGTCGATACCTGTCAGTCACTCACTTTATTGTGAAAATTTAAGTTGCCGTGTTGCTTTTGAGGAAGTGGAGCAATTTTGAATATCCAAAAAAAACTCGGAACCGCTACGCTAACCGAAGCTGAACTGGTTTTTCATATTTGGTGTGCGTTTAGGTCTTGGAATTCCATTTAGTGCCATTCGATTTAGTGCGAACATTGAAGTTGCCATATTCTTTCCGGGCAAGTTGGGGATTTTGGTGATTTCTGAAGCCGATTTTGGGAATTTAAAAAAAAAATTTGGAATGCATTATACAAATTATCATCTGGATATATGGATAATTTGCTTGATGTCGAAGCGCGTTTTTTAAAGTTTTTTAAACTATATTTATTCAAAGAAAACTATTATTATTAAATTAATAAAATATATCACCGAATTGGTGTTATCACAGTTGTAGCATTGATGATACTCAATATATGAAAAAATTCTCTGATGACTTTTGCCTTCGAAAGTGATGTCAGTTTTCACATAACTGATGACTATTTACATAATATTGATGTCGTAGTTCTGATGACTCGTCCTCGTCAATATGAAGATGCTTTTTTCTATGAAAGTAGCGGAATATAAATTCCACAATATACAAATTGTATATAAAAGGGATTGCGAGAGTTATAAACATATACTCGTAAGTCAAGCTATAATATTTTTATTTTTATAATATTAGTTACATAAAAACATTACATTTAGTATATCGCACCCTAAATACAAAAGGGTCACAACTCAAAAAATTTTCCCAAACTGAATTCATTCCATAAAAGTTAATTTTTATGGTTTCGCAAACATAATATAAAATTGAAAAAAACAAATAGATTTTTTCATAATAGAACAATATTTTCTTAAAATATTACAATCAATTTTCTTCATCTTCATCTGTACACATGGATGGTATAAATATTGAGGAATTGGATACTCTTGATGATTTTGGAATGAAGATACAGTGTGATGTTCGCTGGACTGAACACATTTTTCATATCTCTAAAAAAGCATTCAAGTGCCTCGGTTTTTTGAAACGGTGTAAGATGTACTTCACTCCATCCGACCTCTTTACTATTTGTACCAACTACATCCGACCGAAAATGCAATACAACTCTCATGTTTGGGCCGGTTCCTCAAAGTCTATTTTGGGGTTACTCGACCGTGTGCAAGAGAGGGCGAAGAAGCTCATCGGTGACAGTAGGGTATCCAACCCTATTGATTCACTGGAGCATCGACGCAGTGTGGGGTGCGTTACTCTGTTCTATCGTTACTACAATGGTTTTTGCTCTGACGAGATTAGGGATCTTGTTCCCGAAACGCGCACATTTTTACGTAGCACACGTTCATCGTCCAGAGCTCATCCATTTGTGGATGATTGCCCGGGGAATCGTACTACGCATTACAGAGAAAATTAATTTTTCAGCCGTACGCTTCGCCTGTGGAATAACTTGCCTGCAGACGTGTTTCCTGTCTGTTATAACGTTGGAAAGTTCAAGTCAAATGTTCACAAACACTACTCCTCCTTTCCCCCTCCACACAACCTATTTTCTTAGTTCTGGTACAATGCACTGCATACGTAGGGGTTATCCCCTGAATACTGGTCAAAGTTAAAAAAAAAAAACAATGTTTTGTCTCTCCTGAAAATTTTAGTATTTTGAGTTGTGACCCTTCCTTTTCTATTAATAGTTGGGATATGCTAACAGTAAATTTGATACCACCATAGTTTTGACAGACTTACTGAATAATATTCCTAAATAATATACAGTTCCCTTTTTTACGTATCACAGTATATTGCGGCAACAATCGACAAATAAAAATATCGCAACTTGACTTCAGTAAATAGTAACACAATGATTAAACTAATCTAATGATTCTTTGTTGCAACATATATTACTCCATTAATCTGTCACGTTGGACAGCAAGTGCAGCAAAACTGGCACAAATCTCCTGCATCATAATCACTTGAAGCCGAGTTTACTCCCTTGGCTATAAAATGCATTTAAATGTCATATTTCATACGACAGTCAGATAAATTGATAATAATTTTTTACTCACAACTGTTTTGATTGGTACGACAGCTCAGCTCCTGCCTTTGCCAGCCGATAACAGTTTGTATAGAAAAGTTTAGCCTTTTATGTGTCAAGTCATAATGTTGTTATGAAAAATATATTTTGCTGTTTGGCTCCTACATAGAAATGTTGCACGAATGAATATACTGGCAATAATGTTGAATGCTGAAAAGCACATGCAACATTAGATAGATATTGATTCACATACAATATTTGTCATTTTAACAGGATTTTAAAATACAATACCAATAGAAAACAGACGACAGACAGCTGGCTGGACAGACAGAGGGACAGACGGACAGGCAGATTGTTTGTTTGAAGACATTTAATGAAAATATGGTCTTGCTGTTAAGTATGCACATATATACCTACATATGTGCATACAGTACGAGTACACATATTGGCATGTTTTGGGGAAAATAAAATCGAAAAATGAAAGCATTAATAACTTGATTCGTCCAAGAGGCGACAGCTCGTTTATCTATTTGACAGCTTAAAGCTATTTTTAATTTAGCTTCTTTGAGAGTTGGTATGTCTGTTTGTTTGTTTGAGTCTGAACTTATAAGTCATTTTTAGGTTAAAACTTTTAAGCAGCCAACACCTCTAATTTGCAATCAAACACTCATTCACTGGACAAACAAACCTGCGACCACCTGTTTTCAATACTGATATTTCTTTTTTTTTTTTTTTTTTGTAACAAAGTTATAAATATATTTAAGCAAAAGTGTTATTTAGTCACTTGTGAATGTTTCGAGTCTCATGTGAGATTTAATTTTCATTTACTCTTCCTGGTAACATAATTTATTAAATATTTAATAAGTTTGTCATTTTAAAGAAATTATTTGTTTACAAATGAATGTGTTTTTCTCTCTTGACTTCTCTGTGACCGCAGCAACACTTTAATCCTCTTAAAGAAATATTTCTGTTTAAACAATGGCAGGAAAAGAAGGAAGAAAAGTCTGTGGAAAAACATTACACATAATTTCTGTTTTGTGAAATCAAAATGTCATTTATCAAATTAATTTTATACAAAAACACTTGCTTATGAGTGTCTCATAAGCTTATTAACATATTTCAAAGGAATTAATTTATCCTATCCTATCGTATCGTAACGTATCGTATCCATTTCCTGCATCATATCAATAACCTTGGAAAGAAGTAACGACTGACTATTGAATAACAACTTCGAAATACGCCTTCTATTTAAATTTAATTTCCGCTTTCATAAAGAAATTTCTTGACCCGAAGCTATTAAATGTGTACTCGTTCGTACTCAAGGTGGGAAGAAGACAAACTTTATTATAATACTTACAAAGGAGTACTTAGTTTTCTCTGCTCTGTTACAAAATATCAACTTGCATTTTCAGTCATTCAAGCCGTATTGCAATCAATACTGCAATAGTTAATAGTATTTTGTAATAATACAAATTTATTTTTAAAGTGTTAAATAATGTTATTGAAAAACCTGCATTGGCCCTCCTCACTCAAAATGAGGAAATCTGTCAGATATGAATAACGCAAAAAAAAAAACAAAATTATTTGCAGCGTTGCTCTTTTAAAGAATCACAAATAATAATTACTTGCATATAAAAGTTGGTTATCAATAAGAAAAGCAGACGGACTGTTCTATTATGCAGGGTGGGATGGACAAAAAATACCGCGGAGGTTTGAATTCCTTACTGTGAAATATGACCCAAAGGGGCTTGAGTTCCTTATTGTAAAACAAGGGCCTATAGTCCTTGTTTGATAACATACTTTTTTATTTGTTTTATTTTTATTTTGGACCAGTACTCATCAGGGGATGACCCCTACATATGCAGCGCATTGTACCAGAACTAGGAAAATAGGTTATGAGGAGGGGGAAAGAGGGAGTAGTGTTTGTGAAGATTTGACTTGAACTTTCCGACGTCATAACAGACAGGAAACACGTCTGTGGGCAACGAAGCGTACGGCAGAAACGAACCCTCTCTGTAATGCGTTGTTCGATTCCCCGGGCAATCGACCACAAATGGATGAGCTCTGGACGATGAACGCGTGTTACGTAGAAATGTGCGAGTTTCAGGAATAAGATCCCCAATCTCGTCAGAGCAAAATCCATTGTAGTAACGATAGAATAGAGTAACGCAACCTACACTGCGTCGATGCTTCAGTACTTCACTTGTATGTTTGTTTTTTAATACTAAAATTTCCTTCAGATTATCAGACGGATGCAGTGTTCTTCAGGCTGAAATATCGGCTATAAATAAAGCGGTCAGATGGCTGACGTTACACAAGATCTTCGGTAGGGATGTAATGATAGTAATGGACAGCAAGGCCACCATCAATTCCCTGATTGGAATATATACTAATTCTAGTCTAGTTCATCACATCGCTGAGGACTTAGCCAAGAAAGGGACATCTCTAGAGGATAGAGATATAGATCCCTTATGCGGACAACCCTTATCAGCGTGTTGGAAAAGAATAAAACTCCACACGCTGGAACGTGTCCAAGAAAAGTGGCCTTATATCAAGGAACTTGTGGCCGCATATTAAATCTAAGAGAACATGGGAGCTATTAAAACTACCCAGATCTTATTTAAGAGTGACTGTAGCAGTTATCACTGGACATTGCCCGTTTGGGAACCATGCCAGAAGACTAGGCCTACTCTATAATGACTTCTGTAGAAGTTGCCAAGACGAGGAAGAGGAGGAGACGATCTTTCATCTCCTCCGTACATGCCCGGCATGGGAGCATCATCGTCTAAGATACTTAGGAGAGCGAAGCTTCAACAGCCTATCATATCTAGCCTCGGTCAAACCGACTGCATTAGCTTCTTTCATAAGGAGTAACGGATGACTAGTACATCAGCAAGTAATGCTACATTAAGCAGTTTCACACCTTTTCTTTCCTTCTTCAATTCTTCTACCCCACTTTTCAGGCAATCACAAAAAGAACGATCTTCAGGACCCAAGTGAGCTGGAGAATCCAGGTACTTTGGGAAGAATCCAGCGGCCTGCCTACCTAACTTAACCTATGTTTGTTTTTTTTGTATGTTTGTTATTCCATAAACCCTGTTATATATAGTGTGTGTAAAAGAGTGTTGCCACTTTCGTGCGAAAATTTGAAATTGCTGTAATGCTTCGGGATTGTTCCGGAGAAGTAGGGGGACTTTGGCAATTCCTGAAGCCGATATTGGAAACTGCCAAAGAACTAAACCCTGTGCTGTGACCAGTTTGAAACAGGTTTTTATGCATGGTATATGCGTGTTTTCATCGTAGAACGTATATTTGAGTTTTGACGGTCATTTTTGACCCGGTTATACGGGTAATTATCCAGGGTTTTACCCGGTTTTTATTGGTTTTTGGCAATTATTGGCCATTTTTTTTTTTGAAGTTTTCCGAGTTTGTGCTCTTATTGTGCAACGCAGCAGCACTTTTCACAGTTTTCTGCCAGTGGTTAGTGACGTGAAATTCACTTCAAATTGGTTGATTCAAGCTTTATTGCATCCAGGTGTAGTGATTATCCATGCTCTATTCCATCCAGATTTAGCACCTAGTAACTTTTTCCTGTTGCCAAACTTGAAAAAATAGCTCGCAGGAAAAAGATTCATTTCAAAAGAAGAAATGATTACCGAAACTAACGCGTATTTTGAGGAATTTTTTAACTCTATTATTTTATTTATTGAATCTACATAAGAAATGTAATAACAATAAGTATTCAATTCTTAATACTAAGAAAAGTGTGATTAAAGTCCTGCCAGTGCTGGATAAAAATTTATTTTTATGCGAATATTATTTCAGAATTCAGTCATCTGTTTAGAGCTCTAATGGTAGCCAAAGTATCCCTCCTTCTCAGACGGGTATGACCACCAAAGTTAAGAATATTAACTGCAAGAGGATTTGGATGGAATTCAGGTTTGTTTATATATCTTGTGGCGTACTTCACAAATTCAGATTTCACAAAAGGTACGTTCAGATCGTGAGTTTTTAACGTACCATGGAGCGTCTATAATTCTACGGAGTATTCTATTTTGACTTCTTTGTATTTTTTCAATGTTGGATGCCGAGGCTGTGCCCCATAATTGAATCCCATAGCACTTTATTGGCTTTAGAATCTAGTTGTACAGCAAAAGTTTACAATCAAGTTACAAGGCCGAATTTCTTTCTATTAGCCAGTTAATTTGCACTGCTTTCAATTTCATTTGCGTTACTTTTGCCTCGATGTGCGTCTTCCATGTTAGTCTACGCTCAAGATGAATACCGAGGTATTTGACTTCACTGTGTTGAGATATTACTTTATTGTTATTAGTGATGGGTGAGCATGTTCCTAGACGCAGTGCGAATGTAACATGGGCACACTTTTGTTCATTAACCTTGATTTTCCAAAGCTTGAGCCATTTCTCTAGTTTGTCGATATGTTCCTGTAAATTTATTGATGCTTGCTGGTGATTACTATGTATGCTAAGGAATGCTGTATCATCTCCAAATGTTGAAGTGTGAACGTTGGTGCTTGTTGGCATGTCAGATGCGTAGATCAAATATAAGATAGGCCCTAATATGCTGCCTTGGGGAACTCCAGCTTCAATAGACAGGGCGGGGCTTATTAAATGGTTAACAAAAATACTACAAAAATTTCCAATATCATTCAGTATTTAGAATCTATTTCTCTCGGAATTTATTCCGGAATTTATATATCACATAAGTACTTTTTTTTCCTGTACAAACAACTGGGGTTATAACAATTGCATATATGTGATCAATATGTGGCAAACATTAATATAAAAATGATTAAAGAGCTCGGTGGCTGAGTTGGTTAAGCGGCCGTATTAAAAATACATCATGTTCACATGATCCCGAGTTCGAATCCCAGTGGGTGCTGGCGACTACAAAACAGCTAGTTGTCCCCCAGCTAATGGTATTCAATTATTTTTTATGTTTTTCTTGGTCTTATTGTTTCACAGCAATTATCGTTATAATTAAAAATAATCCTTCTTCTTGACTGAAGTTGGACCCCCCGGGGAACAGGTTTTGCCTTGGCGTATTCCTAACTTAGGCGCTCTGTTTTTCGGGGAAAAGAGAAGAAGGGGTCCCTCGTTTGGTGCGGCAAACAAAACTCTAGGAAGCCACATGACTTATGTTGTGTTGGCTTCCGAAACCCTTACCAAGGGTATAAATTGGCAGAACGGGGATCAGCATGGCCCCAGGGAAGTTCTGTTTGCGGTTCGACCCGGGCTGATCATGGTTGAGGTGCCTACCTTGGCTGAAACGTTCTGGCTGTGGTTGAAAACTAAAACGCAGGAAGGGAGTGTTAGTATCCTTGATAATTGTTTGGTGAAGGCTTTTTTCGAGGGCTAACAATCTCCCGAGGATTTGTTGCCTATACAACAGATACGTGTACTGTAAGCAACCAGTACTGATAATTGACGGGTGAGTTGATCTGTTTTTAACGAATGGAGAGAAGAAAAAATAAAAAAATCTCATAGTTAAATTTTGTTCATAATTGGAGGAAAGGGAAAAGTGATAAAATTCCCATGGAGTTGTTATTTATAATTGGGCTGAAATTTTTTTCTTTCCTTCCAGCGTCAAGTGTGTTTTGAAAACAGTAACTACTCGTAACATCTTTGTAGAATAATTTTTACTTTTGTGGCAACTTTGATTAAAATAAATATTCTGCAAATACCCGAACCTTTACAGCTTAGGCGAACCAGCGTCCGTTGCTGACTTAAACTGCCTGGCCCACGATGTCGTTTCGTTAACGTTCGCTAATGTTGTATATCAAAAATAAGTGACTTAGAGTTCACTAGTATTCAACAAATGGATATATCGGAGGTAGACAAGACAAATGATACAAGCTCAGGAAAAAATAAAGCTTATAAATGGCATCGGAATAGTTTTTTTGGTCTTAAAAATTATGACGAACGTTTACGAAACGAAATCGTGAGCCAGCCAGAAAGTCTTAAAATATATTTATTATTTTTACTCGCTGTCCTAATTAGCTTAACTTTGACAAAAGCAAATAAAGCACTAATCTTTTAATGCTTTTTTTCATATTGCGGTATTTTTTCATTTACACAGCCCTATTATTTTGCCCATAACTGTGCATGTGTTTGATTGCAAAATCTCTTGTCTATGCACCTGCAGTAGCAGAGACTGCTTCAGCTTATTTCTAATCTACCTTGTGATGTATTAAAATCGTATTCATGTTGAATTATTTGTGGTAAAAGAGAATTTCTTGCAATTTAATTAACTTGCAACACACATGAATTATAAAACACATTTTATTCTTAATTCAGTATAAATATTAAAACATACTCTCCTTTGTGTGTCTAAATTAAATGTGCACAAAGAAAAGTACTTTATGGTTGCCAAATTAGTTGCCTGCCTGCTGCCCCCTGCCTGACTGTTTAGAAATAATTAGGCAACAGAGAAATTGTGATGAGACATGTGTCCTTATAATCGGGGCTAGTAAAATTTTCTCCTGCAGGAAATCTCTCAAAGGAAATGTTAAACAAAGGAATATGAGACTACACAGAAAAAATTTTTTTCGTGATCAATAACAAAATTCGTTGAATCAATTAATAAATTGGTTGAATGCGTCGTGTAAAGGAATTCGTGAATTGAAAAAAAAAAATTATTGATCGAAAACAACTATTTCTTTAAACGACAACAAAATACGATATCCAAGGTAATTTTTTTTATATTTATGTATATACATATATGCGTACAAATTATTTTTCCAGACAAAAATTTTGTTGATTTTATTTTTACTATAATTTTTTGGGTGTAGTGATCATTTTAGGTGTTAAATTATAATAAATATGATTTCTATTCCTATGCAACTATACAGTTGCAAAGTAAAGGATGCACAACATGGACGGGGTGACGGAGACCATATCGCTCCTCTATTGCAACATAGTCATATCTCAAAAAATGAATTATTAGCAGTACTGTCATTTATATTGTGCCAAAAATTTATTCAAATGGCTTTTAAACTGTTTCCTTTAAGAGATATTTTCTTAAAAATTTTGCTAAGACTTGTATGGAAACTAAAAACTTTAAATGCGTTTTTCAAATTCAAATTCAAATATTTTATTTATAATCGGTAAGCCAGTAGTATGGCCAAATTGATTACATAGCAATTAAACATGGCACAGTATTATGTTCTTAAACTATCACATAATATACAAATTTGTTGTAATCTTTGTGAAACATGTATCATATACGTATTTTTTAACATACATCATTCTTAATACATTCTTAAGCACTTAAATATTTAAATATGTCTTGGATCTGGATAATTGGATAAAAAGCAAGGAATGAAACATTGAAGTTTAACCACCATCACTAAATGATAATATGCAGTAATAGTTTATAGATTTAACAATAAAATATTTTTAAATTCAATAGGCGAATGAGCAAAGTGTCTTTCACTACAGGGCACAAATGTATTCCAAATTCGACAAATTCTTACCACAAACGAACGCTGCATTGTTTGAGAATTGAAGAAAGGACAAAGAAATGTTTGCGACATCGCAGAATGTTCAAATTCAAATCTGGATAGAAAGTATTTAGGAGAACCATTTTTAAAGACTTTATAAAACAATAACATTATTTTGACTCTCAAGAAGACATCAAAGGAGCTACCCAAGAAGTCTCTTACATAAATACACACATGTTCCCGAACCTTTAGTTTGTAAACATACATTACAATTCTATTAAAAAATACTTTTAGACGGGCAATGTTAGACTCTGTGGTTCCAAAATACACTTCCAAGCCATACAGTATAATCGGCATTAGAGTTGCATTAGCTACGATTTTTCTAATTTTAAGCGGTAAAGAACAATTCGTAATCCTCGAAACGAGCTTTTTCGAGATATGACTATGTTACAATAAAGGAGCGATATGCCCGAGATGGTATTAAAAGTTCCTTTTGTAACACCGCAGCGTCGCTAACTATAACAACCTATGCCTTCACATAGGAAGTTGCAGCGTGGCTAACAAAGAAATACCTCTAAAAGATCGTAAACCAATACAGTTAGTTGAGGCAAACCGTTAACCAATGCGAGTGAGACGCAAAACTGTCGAAGTCCAAACAGCAAACACAAGCCTAACCGCACTTAAGAAATAATTCCGATGACGTGAGAGCTGTTCTCCAGCTCACAGCTGCATTACGACTGATAATGAATATCATAAAAGAAAATTAAAATAACAATAAAATTAAAAAAACTATAGCCCAGCTAACCATAGTTGCCATATTTGACGATTTATCGTCATTTTGACGATTTTGAGTGCTCAAAATAGTACTTTGACAATTTGACGATTTAAGGCCTGTTTTTGACGATTTTCGTAAATCACATTTACAACTACATACATACTTAATTTTTAAGTTTATTTATGTAAAAAATAAAAATAATTTGTGGGGTAGAAAAAAAAATATAGTAAAGTAAGCCCGTACGTAAACATGAAATATAAAAAAATGGATGATACGCGATATTTATTTTGTATGCATTTTAAAGACCATATGTGAATAGTACTTGAGAAAATTATAAACTAAAACGTGCACAACTTTCCGTGTTTTGCAGCGTGTGCTGAAGACTTAAGTGTGAAGATAAATTCAAAGCTTTAACTTTCATAAATCCTTACAGTACTATAAAAGAAAGAAGTGTCTTTTTTCTGGTATAATCAAAGAGGGTTCATATTTCATAGCAGTTTCGAAAGACCAGAACTTGCATGCGCATTAAAGCAATGAAGCCTATTAATCTTGGAAAATTTGTTTTGCGATACAGATAAGACAATGTTATATTTTTGGAATGAGTTATCAAAAATCATTCTTCGGCACTTTTTCTTTCTATGGGTAAGTTTATAGGAAAAATATTAATTAGCAAACCTGCGACTTTGCATCCAGGTATATGAAGCGTAAAAAACCCAAAGTGGGTAATTAGTTGAAGAAACCGTTTTCCGTAGAAATGTTGTATTCCTACTAAAGACCACTTAAGTCTTAGCAACTATAGTTGTTTTGACTTAGCTATGTTCTAGTTAATAGAAGTGTTTGTTAAATATACAGGCATGTTCTGAGAAATGCAAATCGCTTAAATTTAGCGTTTTCGATTTGAAAATGCCATATAGGTGTTCTAAGAAACGTAAAACGCAAAAAGTATGGTTTTGCGATTTGAAATCGCCAAATAGGCGTTCTGGAAAACGCATATCGCTTAAATTTGGCGACTTCAACTCGCATGTGTATATTGAAGTAAACTGTGAATTTGCTAAAACTGAACTTGCAAAACACAATAATATTATTCACAATCAAAATTTAATATATTTTCTTTTTATTTCAATAAAAAGTTGAACGAATTTTACACATGTTCATTTAAAAAAGTAAACTAAAAAATTGTTCTATTTGTTATCAATTTTTTTTTTCATTTTATATAAATACCACATACATATATACGTATGTAAAGCACATGTTGTATTTTTTCGGAAAAAACTCCGAAACGCCAGTAAAACGCGCGTTCCTTAGAACACCTAAAAATCAATTAAGCGGTTTTCAGAACGCTTTGCGGTTTCAGAACGCGCGTTTCTCGGAACATGGCTGATAATATATTAGAGGAAATTTCAAAATTCTTTTTATTAAAATTTAGTGAATGTGTTCTTATGATATTAACATGTTTGTATAAGTATATATATTTTGTTAAAGCTTAAAAGCTGTAGTTTTTTATTAAAGGTAACCATGAATTGTTTTCTTATATTTTAAGCTATTTAATTATATATTTTATGCAAAAACCAATAATTTTACTAACTGGTGATTTATTTACGATTTGCGATAATCATATTGACGATTTTGACGATTTTTTCTGCCAAATTTGACGATTTTAAACCAAATTTATCTGGCATCTATGCAACTAACCTATTTTATCGTGACTCGAAGAGTCTACTGGGAGCACTTTAGATTAGAGCTGCAAAACTATCGATAGTAGTCCCATTCGATAGCTTCGATAGTATAGTTTCACACTATCGATGGTTTCGATAGTATCGAATTCTAACATAGAAAATATCTATGCTAAAACTAATATAGCATTACTTTCAATTTTATTTTGGAGTGTGGTCCCTGAAAACCTAGCGAGCATTAAGACATTTCACAAACTCACGAAAATATCTATACTGCACTATGCTGAATGGTTGTACATCGCTATTACGAGGGCGGTTCGGAAACTTCTTAGCCTATCAATGAAAGAGAATAGTTAGTTTTTCAAAAACAATTTTATTTTTCAATATAATCTCCTGAAACTTCAATACACTTAGTCCAACGCTTTTCTAGCAATTCTATCCATTGATTAAAATAGTTTTCCTCAAGGTCTTCAAAATAGTGGTTTGCAACTATAATTGCATCTTCATTTGAGGTAAAACGCTTGCCAGCAAGGCAGTTTTTAGATTTGGGAACAGGTAAATTTCATTGGGAGCTAAATCTGGAGAATAAGGAGGGTGGTCAAGAAACTCGTACTTTAATTCCTTGTTAAAACACTCTTGTGCGCTGGTGCGTTGTCTTGATGAAAAATAATTTTTTGTGTTGTAAGCCAGGACGTTTTTCTTGAATTTGTACATTTAATTGATTCAAAAGGCTGCAATAGTACTCTGAATTTATTGTTTTACCCTTTTGCTGATAGTCAGTCAATAAAATACCTTTGAAGTCCCAAAAACCGTTGCCATAACCTTACCAGCCGATTGAATTGTTTTTGCCTTCTTTGGGGCACTTCTTCCAGCTTCAGTCCATTGTTTGGATTGTTCTTTTGTCTCTGGAGTATACTGGTGGATCCATGCTTCATCAACAGTTATCAAACGTCGCCTAAAATTCATTTGATTTCGCTTAAAACGATCCAAACAAGTTTGAGAAATGTCCATTCTTATGCGTTTTTGGTCGACTGTCAACAAATGCGGCACCCATCTTGCACAAAGCTTTTTCATCTGTAGTTCTTCATGCAAAATTAAATGAACTCGATCACTTGAGATGCCCATGATAATAGCTATTTCACGCACTTTTATTCGTCGATTATTTAATACCATATCATGCAGTTTGGCTACAATTTCTGTTGTTGTTGCTGTTTTTGGACGTCCACTACGTGGTTCATCTTCAATGCTTGTACGACCACGTTTAAATTCTGCAGCCCAATTTTTTACTGTTGCATACGAAGGAGTACTTTCACCGAACACATTCACCATATCATTATGAATTTCTTGTCCCGATAAACCTTTTTTATGTAAATATTTAATTTCAAATTTTTCCATTTTAAAAAAAATCGCGGATGCGTCTTTTGTGAACACGTGTTTCTATATGAAGGAGTTACCAGATCCAAACAAAATTTAACATGTGTTCATAGCAGAGATGGAAGTTTCCAAAACACTTATTTTTTTCTGTTTATACCGCGCTTTTGTGCTAGGCTAAGAAGTTTCCGAACCGCCCTAGTAAAACGTTGTTAGCATTTTTTTGTGATCTGTGTCTGAGTCGTAGGTTTTGGGTGTTTTAAACAATGAGTCTATTTATGATGCATGCGTTCTTAAATAACTAGGATGAACCCGTTTTAGATGGTGGAATATATATGACATGTTACTGCTTGTTTTACAAACTTTACCACATGAATCGCCTTTAGTATAGTTTTTTTCTTTTGACCGTTCAAAAAAAACATGCCAGACTTCCGAGAACCCCTTACGCGGTTTTTTTCTCCAATACCATCCTCAGCGCTGATTTCAATATGTAAGAGCAAGTTTTTCAGAATCATGCAACTTTAATAATTGATTTACCATTGAGTCTTGCACAAACTTCTCCATAACAATAAAACAAGCTTATCAGAACCGTCAAGTTTTAATAATAATCAGCAGCTTAAAAAAACTATTGAGAAAGTTTTACAATTTTTAATAAAAACTTATGAAAACCAAATATACGGCCATGTGACAGAATTCACTTCCGTTTGGAAATGGAATTGAATCGGTTTTTCAATTCTTCAAAAAACGAAAATTTAAAACTTTTTCGGAATGCAATCAATTTTAGAAGATAATACTAGGTTTCATCCTTGCAATTAGAAATAATTTCATTTCGAAAAGTTTTTTCGTTTTGAAGAAGTAAAAAAAAGACTTCAATTCCGCTTCCGAACGGAATTAAGCTCTGTGATATGGCTGAATGTGTCACCAGCAATTTTTTTACAGAAATCAAAGAAAATAATATATTTTAAAGTTTTAGCCGGCGATAAAGCCTTTGGATTTTAAGGCGATTATTTTGTTATACATATTTTAAGTAATGAAAAAATCATGTTTAATAATATAAAATTTAATGATTATAAATCTTAACTTATATTTCAATTTAATTTACAAAAATATACAAGCCGTTGACTATTTTTAATCAACTTTGCTTATTTCTCGCCGATAGTATCACTATCGGATAAAAAATATCGACCAAAGGGACCAAAAATGAAGCTATCGATACTATGGATAGTATTTCAGCTCTAGTTTAGATAATAGACAAGATCCATCACGTGAGAGAAATTCTTACATGAGCTGATTCTTTTGTAAAGTTCTACCACAATACACTGAAGACGGTTATATTAATCTTTGGAGCTCATCGTTTGAGACTCATGTAAGGATTCTCTTTCAACTCATGTAATCCTTAGAGGACTCATATCATACATAAAAAGCTCATTTTATGAATATCCTGCAGGAAGTCAATTTTATATACATACTCGTACATGTAATATTTTTAAACTATTTATTAGGCAACACTTTAGTAAAAACAATTATTCAATTTGCAGACTGCAACCATCTCCAGCATTTATTTATAAATTTATTTTACTTTTTAATGTATTTATTTAAGAACCATAAAAATATTGTTTACTTTCTTTCCTTTTTCAATAAATTTTTAATCCATTTACCTTTTGCTGCAACCGGCAAAAACTTTTGTTTTGAACTTTTTTTTTAAGGACCTACTTTACTTCTCAAATACTTTTCTGTAAACAAAGTAATAAATAACGATAAATTGTTTGGGAAACTTGACGATAGCTAGAGATGGTATCTATAGTGACAAAAAGTGTTTATGTCAGGAGAGGAAAAATCAAGAAAAATAAACAAAAAAGAAGGATTTTAACAATTTATTTTAAAATAAGTTTTTTTTTGTGTCAACTAAAAAGTTTAATATTTAATAGTTTAAGTTTTGACAAGAAACACCGGCTGGTTTTAATTTTTACATTTAGCGCTGTGTGCCTGCAGCAAGGAGACTAAAACAAGTCTGACCATGTGATTGATTCTTCAGAGTTACCAATACAACAGTAGCAGAGTTCGCTAATACAAAAAACTATTAAAGATTATTCCGGAGATAAAAATTATTACCGCTTATTCAACTATTTTATTTGTGACCGATTAAGTATAAAAATATTTTGTTACATCCAAGCCAGTGAGCAGCTGTTTATGTGCTTATTATAAATGTACTACACATTCATACAAACAACATAAAACTATAAACATAATACACAACCAAACAAACATACCCAGTGAAATTTTTGTCACATACATCTTCGATCTAAGAGCATTGACAATGTAAGCGCGACTCTTCCAAAGTCTGTATACAATTCCTACTTACATTTATACAGAGATGGACTAGGCCGTAAGATGCATCCAACACTGTATACATTGTAAGCGAAGATTGGATAAGCTCGAAACTATATTATTAGCATTTGTTTTCTTCTTTGCTACTTATGTACATTTAATTTAACAAAATGAGTCGTTTTTTTTTTGTTTTTGTTGTTTGTGTGAATGTGTGTGCACATTTATAACAAGCAGACCAACGGCTGCACAATAGTGCAGAAATGATAAAAATCCGTAACAATACATTCTAGTGGTGCAAGAAATTTTTGCTGAAAAATCTTTGCTTGTCAGAAAAAAATCTTCAGGAAAATTTTTGTGTGTGTTATAAATTCAATAAAATTAAAAAAAAACCAAAAGGGACCCACGGAAAAATTTTTTTTTTCGTGTTCAATAACGAAATACGTTGAATCAATTGATAAATTGTTTGAATGCGGACTGTAAAGGAATTCGTGGATTCAAACAAAAGTTTAGTAAAAATAACAATTGATCGAAAACAATTATTTTTTTAAACAACAACAAAATACGTTATTCAAGGTTATTTTTTTTTGATATTTATGTAATTATATGTATACAAATTAATTTTTCAGACAAAAATTTTGTTGATTCTATTTTTACTATAATTTTTTCTGTGACCTTCAGCTGAAGGAATTTATTGCAAATATTCAAGAACATGTTTTTTATTTAACTTATTCGACACCAAAAAGTTAATTATTACAAATGGACAATACAAGAAGGTAGAGACAACAAATTAAAGCAATAATTCAATTTAATTAAACTTCCCTCCGAAATTAGTATTGCGCTTAAGAGGTGCACATTTTTCACAAGAGAAAGCGTGAAAGAGAGCGAGATAGTACAGATGACGAATTATTGCTTTTCTTATGAGGTTATAAAATTGTTTGTTTACGAAGAAAAGCACAATGCACGGCCAAATAATGAAAAAGTTTCACGTTTTTTGTTTGATCGCTGTTGTCCTTGTGGTATTGTAATAGATGCAGATTTCGTATATGTTATTATAACGACGTAAAAACTCATCCAGATTGCGATTGAACATCGCCAAGCATTACTTTGGAGTGGTTAAACGATTATTCCTATTGTCGAGTGTGAGCAATTGCGGAACCCTTCTCGCGCATAGCTTTTTCATGGCCAAATGTTCATATAAAATGTGATATATTGCCTCAGTTGAGATACCTACGGTCTAAGTCACCTCACCTCTTTGTAATTTGTTTAATTTTGCGCTACATGGTGCTAGAAAACTCTGCGTATATTTTTCTTATTTAGCTTCCGAAAATATGTCAGAGTGAGAGCGAAACTTAATGCGAGTTTGTGCCACAAAGCAGACTATGTAATAATTTTTATCATATTGTAGTTTCCTCTCTTAGGTTAGGTTAGGTTTAACAGGCTGCCAGCTATTATAAAGCCAGCCCACTTGGGTCCAGTCAGGTCCCGTTGTGTTGCCTGGATCTGATATGTATCTCAGTAGATCTACATATCACTCGCTTAGAACCAACCCGAGGATCGGATAAAGGAGTCCAATCCACTTACATCGCATTCCGATACCTCCGTCAAATCATGCAGCATCGGTCTGCCTAGGTACAATGCCCTTATATAAGAAAGAGCTGGACACTGACAGAGGAAGTGCTCAACGCTCTCTTCTTCCTCCTCGTCTCTGCAACTTCTACAGAAGTCATTAAATGGAAGATTTAACCGGCTTGCCTGCGTCCCTATGAGGCAATGTCCCGTCAGAACCGCCACAGCAGAATGCAACCTCCGTCGGGGTAAGCCCCTTAGGATAATAGTCCTCCTGTTATCATATCTGGGCCATGTCAGCCTTGATACTCGACAGGTACCCTCATTAGACCATCTGTCTTGAGCGGTCTGAAAAAGTTGACGCTGTACTAGTTTCTTACAGCTCGCAAGCGGGATTCCAACGATCCCATCAATATCTCTTTGTTGTAGCTGGACACCGGCCTTTGCCAGTTCATCCGCTACTAGATTTCCGGACACTTCACTGTGCCCTCGTACCCAGATAAGCCCCAGGTTCGAATGTCTCTATATCTCGTTTAGTGATATCCGGCTTTCACGAACCAACCTGGATGTCGTATACACTGGAGCTAGTGCATACAACGCAGCCTTACTATCAGTACAAATTCGGATATCATTCTCATATATCCTGTAGTACCTTAACCAGTTAGCTGCCCTCATAATGGCCGCAATTTCGGCCTGCGCTACGCTACACTCATTTTGCAGCCTTAAACTCATCCTCCTCTCATACAAGGGGATAAAGATACCCCACCGACTCCCGAGTCCGACTTGGATCCATCTGTAAAAATTTCAAGCACGTCCTCTTGACGATCTGTACCAGTCGTCTCCGAGAACGAGCCTGATAAGATTACATCAAATCTCTTGTCGGGCAGTAGAGCCGGCGAGCAGTAATCAATATTTTCCGGAAGGTTCACTATTCTTCCTATTATTGAGGCGTGACCATATGTCGCCTCCTTCCATGTCCCGCTTGACCACAGCCTGATAGCCGAATTCATGGCTACGTTTTTCTCTTTCTGTAATGCCTTTTTTCGCTTTTTGTCTGTCGTTTTCTTTGTAAATTTGTAATTAATTCGTAGCATTTTGTGTATTAAATAAAACACTGATAAATTAATATAAACAAAAGAAATCGCTTTGTTTAACGTAGTGTTCAGTCTGAGGCCTTGTAGTACTGATAGTGCACAAACTACTGCCGCTTCTATTCGTATCTTCGCTTGGCTTCTAGCGGCCATTCTGACATCAGCCTTGTAGTACTGATAGAGCGCAAACTACTGCCGCCTCTACTCGTATCTTCGCTTGGCTTCTAGCGGCCATTCTGACATCAGCCTGATATTTAAAGTATTTATTACAAATCTAAACTGAAGTTTTGCTCTAAGCAATATTTAGCTCTTTTAAAGTAGCTGCATTTTTCTGAAAATATCTAGTTGCACACACTGAACTGAAACATCTTTGTAATGTTTTTTTTTTCATTCCTATTTGAGTTGAATAAATTTTGATAATTCTTGTTTTCTCTTGTTCCATAAATAAAGTCAGCCTTATTAACATTAAAGTGCTGGTAGGTAAATTACGAACATGTATTATGTCTTCAAAGCCCTGTTCTTAACACGTGTACATATGTATTTATGCATGTATTGTTATTTCACTGAATGTGCAAGTGTTTATTTGAACAATAGCTGCGATTTTGTTGTGCATAAGTTCAGGGTTGTTTCCACTTCAATACCAGTACGATGCAACATTTAACTTTCTTCAGGTTAAACAACAAAACCAAGTTTCCGTAACGAATCTAAAAATAATTTAAAGCAGTGATGGGCAGCTAGAGTGTGTTAGATAAAAGAGAAGAGTAAATCAGTGACTATGCACTTACTTAGGGTTTACACATGCCACTGCCAGTTCGAAAAACTCAATACATTCACAAATTTTCCCTAATACACCTATGGCAGCTCCAGTGGCAGCAAAATTTGCTTGCGAGTGAAAATTTGGCATTTGCATGCCACTGAATGTCAAGATGATAAACAATGTTACCCTGCCAAGAACTAATTGCAAATTAACTGGATCATAGCAAAATAAAATTACAAATTTTAGCTCTCATATGTTTTATTAAGATTTATTTCTTGAAATATGCAAAAATAGAACAGTTTCGTTAATTATAAAGCATTATATTATTAGAATAATATTTATAAAAATAAATTTTCATCTTTTCCCCAAATATATGTTCTTGTGATGAACTCGGTAACTCTATTTTCGGGAAGTAAACAAATTGTTTGAAGTATACGCTTCGACGACATTTTAAAAATCAAATTGCAATGGCAAATGTAAACAGAAATGCGAGTGGCAAGAGATTCAAGTATTTCGAATTGTTTTTCATTTATAATACGTATACAAAATTTGCATGCCACTAGTTGCGTGTGTAAATGCAGCGTTAGACGAATTTAAAGCAACCTAGAAATATATATATATATATATATACACATACATAAAAATATATACATAAGCTTGAGCAAATTAAAAGAGTTCCGCAATACTATTGCGGCGTTGAAGTTTCCCTCATGCATCAGGTTGTGCCTAGCCGTATGCCTAACTAAGGCACTATGGGCTGTAGATAAGTAAAATTTCCTAATTTACTGTAGCAAATAAAACTACAGGAAATCCCGGCATGACTTAGGTTGCAGTGGGATATCAGAAGCCTTCACCTAAAGTTAACTGGTAGATGACTGCATCTTGCTTGAACCGTTCTGGTAGTGGTCTTGGTCTTAAATAGCAGATTATTAGTGTTTGCTAATAGTTATAGATATAGAGCTAATTATAGAACCCGAGGTGATGTGGTCTTCCAACAGATACCTATAATATTAGGAACTAAATATTATGGCTAGACGGCTGAGTTGGTTAAAGGGTGATGCTCTTTATGGGCTTCGAGCCACCAACTCGTGAAGCATTACCTTCCATTGACTGTTTAAGAAATTGAATGCACGGAGTGAATAATTTACGACGTACCAGTGCCGCCATGTGGCTTACCATGCTCTTACAGGTAGCAATTTTTGCAATATGTTGGTAGCCATATTAGCAACTTCTTGTTGAGGAGTTCGGGTCCTCTAATCATTCCTGCATGCAATTTCCCAGCAAGAAATTGAACACACGGAGTGAATTATTTACGATGTACCAGCGCCTCCATGTGGATTGCCAGGCTCACACGGGTAGCAATTTCTGCAATATGTTTGTGGGCATATGAGCAACTTTTTGTTGAGGAGTTAGGGCCTTTTAATCCCTCCTGTATGCAATTGCCCAGCAATCAATGGAGGACAAGGCTTAATGAGTTGGTAGGCCGAAGACCACTAAGAGCATCAACCCTTAAATCAACTCACCCGTCAACCATCACCACCGGTTCTTTACAGTACAGGTATCTCTTGTAAAGGCAACAGACCCTCGGGAGGTTGTTAGACCCCGAAAAAAGGCACGCCAAGCAACTATCAAGGATACTAACATCCCCTTCCTACGTTTTAGGTTTCAACCACAGCCAAAACGTTTCAGCCAAGGTAGGCACCTCAACCATGATCAGCCCGGGTTGAACTGCAAGCAGAATCACCCGTGCACACCAAAAAATTAGCAAGGATTCTAACTCCCTCTTCCAGCGTTTTAGGTTTAAACTACAGCCAGAACGTTACAACCTCAACCAGGATCAGCCTGGCTTGAACTGCAAGCAGAACCACCCGGGGCCAATAACCTTGATAAGGTTTCGGAAGTCAACACAACATAAGTCATGCAGCTTCCTAGAGTTTTATTTGCTACAACAAACGCCTCTTCGTACAAAAAAACATAACTCCCTTGTTAGGAATACGCCAAGGCAAAACCTGTTCCCCGGGGGCAAACTTGAATACAGGAGGGATTAAAGTTCTTCAACAACGTCTACAAACATATGATTAATAGTTGTGACCTATGTCAGCCTGGCATGCTTTACTTCTTCAAGCCGTGAAATTGGTCCACTGTGAGTTAAAGCCATAATGGAAGGTTCTGACGCAAATAATTATTTTGGAAATATTATCATTTCTTTTTATTATAATGATATTAGTATGGTTCAATTGCGTATAGAGCAAAATACCGGCCAAATGGCCGCTCCGACTTCGCGGCTCGTGGTAAAGAAGTTCACGCCTCACCAGCGCTTCATGCAAGTGTCATATGTTTGTAGCTCTTGTTCAAGAGCTTGAGCTTAGACAGTCAATAAAAGGCAAGGCTTCACAGAGCGTAATTACGCATCTGCTCCGTTGAAATCCAGGAAGCTACTGAAGCAAGTTTTATGTTTTTATCCCGTTTGCGGTTGCTTTAAGAATTGCCATTTTTACTTTGCGTAGGACAAAAACTCCAATTTTTCATTTTTGAAAGAACGAAAAGAGGAGTTCAATTCCATTTTAAAACAGAACTCAGATGTATGACATGAGTGATTGGAATTTAAACAGCGTCATAATAAAACACGTTTAAGGTAAGTTTTCCGGCATTTCCCCCAAATTCGGAAATTCTTTACAAAAAAATTGTTGGATTTGTAGCGCTTCTGTTTGAGTAATTATAAAACCCAAACAACTTCGTAACTCAGGCAACTGAAGCCCTTCACTGACTTAGAGCCAGGCGTCTTGTATCAGGCGAGAGTATGTGTATATGAGAACTTGTGTGCTTGTGTGGTGTATTTGAGTGTTTTCAATAATATATGAGTGCATGCTTTTTTGCCTTAAACATCAGTTATGGGATTTAAAACGAAATTGTACCATTTTTGGGCCAAACACAATTTCAAATAAAAACAGGATCTAATCTTTTAAAGTGATATAAGTAACACTAAAAGAGGTTACATTATGGTACTCGTTTGTTTTTAAATTTTCTGTTTTATGAGAAAAAAAAATTTCAATTATGTGCACAATCTGCTGTATTTTATTCATGAATAAACAACCAAGAACATGAAATAAGAAATATGCGAGACACTTGATAGTATATATGGAGATAAAACATTTTGGAGCATTTTTTTTTTTTGATGTCAAATCTTTTATTAATCTCGTGCAAATTGTTTAATGTTTTAGTTCAATTTCGATTGTAAAATGAGCAGATTTGTTTTTCTGTGTTATTATATTTTTTTAAATTTTTATGAGCCTTTACATACGGCACCAGAAACCGATTTGAGTCAGCAGCTGCCATGCATGTCTAATATGACGGTAGATAATTTTTATGCGGGGGACTTTTACGCGGCTCACTACAGCTTCTATGTGGCTTGCAAGTCTCGCACAGGTGGCAACTTGTTGTCATATATTTGTATCCGTGTGAATAGTTCCTCTTCTAAAGAGCTTGGACCTTCTAATCACTGCTGATAAACATTTTCCTGACAGTTGATTAAGATCATTAGCTTTTAACCAAATTACCCGTTTTTTCTTCGCTTCCAGTTCCTTGTAATACAGATATCTGTAAGAAATCGGAGTATTTGCAAAACACCGTACAAAATTGTTTTTTCCAGCACTGTGAACTGATTTTTGACTTATATATGTCATTAATTTTTATAAAAAAAAAAAAAAAAAGATTACTTAAAGTACTGTCTACACCTGACAGCAGAACACTAACACGGACAGCAAAATACTGTTACTGTCAGGTGTGGACTGCAAATGTTACTGTTTTCTTGCCGTCTTGACACAGCTGTTAAGATGTCTGTTTTAAAAGCTCTGTCTTAACAGAAAATGATATTTCAATACGGGGAAAGTAAAAATATTTTTAAATTAAAAGAAATTATCGACAAAATGTTTCAAATTTTTATTTTAGATTGCAAATTTTGCAATAAAAATATATTTTTTTCACAAACTATAGAAAAGGGCATAAAAAGTGATGATGAGGTGCTTTTGTTGACGGAGTTGAAATAATGAAAAATCAAGACATACGTATACACCATGTAACAATCGGGCCGTCAAAGGTTTGTTTTAACAGTATGTCTTAATAGCTTTTCATGTCTAATGTAGATGGGCAGTAAAGAAATGAAAATATTTTTATTAAAACTTCATCAAATCCAAGGCGAATTCATAACAAGTGAAGTTGACAGCGCAGCTGATAATTTTTTTTTTAATTTTTATCTGTTTCAGATGTCAATGGCATAATTAAAACAAAATTGGGGGAAAAATTTAAAACAATTTTTTAAATTATGTATTCTATCTTGAGCGCCAGATAGTACCCAGAATCCTCCACAATCTGGCTGGCCATTTTCTCCTTTTCAAACTCTATGGTCTGAAACTTTAAGTTTCACGAGAAAATTAAAAGTTTCACATTGTAATTTTTTCTTTTATTATAAATTTTTTTTTTATGGAAATTAAAAAAAAAAAATTCAAAACAATTTTTTAATTTATGTATTGCATCTTGAGCGCCAGCTATCACTCAGAATCCTTCCCAATCTTCCTGGTCATTTTCACCTTTTCCAGCTTTATGATCTGTGACTTTAATTTTCACGACTCACGATATCACCCAGAATCCTCGGCAATCTGGCTGGCCATTTTCACCTTTTCAAGCTCTATGATCTAAGACTTTAAGTTTCGCGAAATAACAAAAAGTTACGAAATAATTAAATGTTTGTCTTTTATTGTAAATTTTTTTTATTATATTTTTTTTAATTCCTTTGTGTGTTTATATTTTTCTCTTGACATTTGAAAAAGACTTATTTTTTGTAGCGTTGTATTTGCTGCTCTGGCATTTACCTGTTATGAGTTCGCCTTGATCAGATCTATAAAAAAAGGAATCTTCAGGAAACTGGATTAAACAAGATAGATAGATTTTCATTCCCGAAAGTTCCCAGATACGGAATTTTTTAAAACCGTTTTTAAGAACAAATAATATACAACATACAGGGCTGTTCTGCAAATCACTTTTTGTGAAAGTGATTTGAAATCACAAAAAAGGTGTTCTGCACACAAAATATTTTTGATTTTTGTGATTTTAAATCGGTTAGCTAACTTGCAATCAATTTGAAATCACATCCCAATTTTTGCAGGCACTTTATGATGAATTTTATAATTTATTACATTAATAAATAACTTAATGTGTTTTCTATTGATTATTTATGTAAAATCATTTATTTTATACGAAATAATTCATTAAATTAAGAAAAAACTAGATACGCTCATTTTGTTGCAAAATTTGTTGTATTATTTTGTGATTTGCTTTATTGGTTTATTTTATTTTACCTTTTATATTTATTAGAAGGAATTAACCTTATTTTGCAAATAATTCCGCGAATAAAAAAATTCAACCTGAAAATAAAAATATCAGTAAATTGGACCAAAAAACAGCATTTTTCGTGCTTTAGAAGAGAGTAAATCACATCGAAAATCACAAAAAGTTGTGATTTGCAGAACAGGCACAAATCACATTTGTGCTTTTGAAACGGCATGTGCTTTGAAATCACGTGATTTTTAGAACAGGCCTGATAATATCGATAATAGGCAAAACCGGTCAAAAAAAAAAAATGGATTTTTCCGGGACTAAGCAAGATTGTATGATCGTATTTGTGCAAAGTACACTTACATACTGAATCTTATCAAAATCAATAAATCAGTTTGCAGAAAGCAGCAGTATGTACAAAACGGCAAAACAGATATTTCAGGGACCAGGATCAAACCAAATCTGGATACACACTTTCATGGTAATTGTTGAAGACGTTTTTAGAACCAATAAAAATATTACCTAGTGGAAAGCAATTGCAGAGCGAAAATTTTTCCGCGATTGGAGACAATCTAGATCCATTTTGGTTCTTATAACCTTTCTAGATACTGATTTTCATTAAAACGGTTCAAAACGTTTTCGAGAACCACTAAAACTATCACAAATGGGTAAAACCGACACAATCGATATCGATGTCTCGTGTTCAACAAATCCTTAATAACGATTTATATACAATAATTGCAGGTTTAAAGATATAGTATAATTAAATTTTCTTAATTGAAAACTAAAATTTCATATAATTCATTAAGAGTTTTCTCAATTTATAATTTAATTCTAAATTTTCTCAGTTGAAATTGAAAGTTTTCTAATTTTATTTGAGGTTTTTTCAATTTTTACTTGAACTTGCCAACTTCATTTGTAGTTTTCTCCGTTTAAAATTGAAATTCTCGATTTTCTTAATTAAAAATCGAATTTATCGATTTCATTTGGATCCAGCCAATGCTAGACAAAAATGTTTTATTTTGCACGGTCAATATCGGTAAAATCACCTACTTAACGTTCTGATGGTGGCAAGGGTGTCCCTCCTTCTCAACCGAAAGTGGCCTTCGAAATTAAGTATATTGCGTGCAAGACGATTTGGATGAAGCTCCAATTTACTGATATACCTTATTGCGTACTTTTGTCGCCTTTGAAAAAAAAAAAAAATAATAATAATATTCGATTTCAATTGAAGTTTTTTCAAGTAAAAACTTAAACTCAAATCGCAAAATTCATCATGCATGTTCTGAGAAACGCAAATCGCTTAACTTTAGCGTTTTCGATTTCAAAACTCCAAATAGGTGTTCTGAGAAACGTATAACGCAAGAAATATGGTTTCGCGATTTGAAATCGCCAAATAGGTGTTCTGGAAAACTTGTATCGCTTAAAATTGGCGACTTCAACTTGCATGTATATATTGAAGTGAACTGATTGAATTTGCTAAAACTGAACTTGCAAAAGGCAATAAAATTATTCACAATTAAAACTTAATATATTTTCTGTTTATTTTAATAAAAAGTTCAAAGAATTTTACACATTTTCATTAATAAAACTAAATTGAAAAATACCTATTTGTTGTCAAATTTTTTTTCGTTTTATATTACTACCACATACATACATATATACGTATGTAAAACAATGTTGTATTTTTTCGGAAAAAACTCCTAAACGCCTGTTAAACGCGCATTGCTCAGAACACCTAAAAATCAATTGAGCGTTTTTCAAAACGCATTGCGGATTCAGAACGCGCGTTCTCGAAACATGGCTGCAGATGGCGAAATTATTACCACTTTCAGTTGGAGGTTTCTCAATTTAGTATTGATATTTTCCAGTTTATTTGCAATTTTCTCAATTTAATATTAAAGTTCTGGATTTTGTTTAGAGTTTTTTCCATTAAAAATCTAAATTGTCGATTTTTTTCATTTAACTTGAAGTCTAGACGAATTTATACAGGTGAATGCAAGCGGGAAGGCAAATTTAATACTATGCAATTTGTTATTGTAAAACTTACTGAGAATGTCAAAATTTAAATTCGCCTAAGATTGTTCAGCTAAGAAAAAATGTTACATAAACGTTAAGTACAAATTTTAATAATTGTTTGTAATTAAAATCACAGATCATAATGGTTTTTGACTTTTAAATTCAGAAATTTTTCTTGAAACTTCACTAAGTCATAAAAAAAGAAACTTCAGATTAAAATGAAGCATTAAACACATTCGAGACAGCAGGCTACAAGCTACAAAAGCTCAAAATTAAAATACACGTGTTCTTATGAGAATGATTATTTTGAAAACAGCAAGGCAACACGACTGCAGGTTGTTGTCCATGCTGGTTTTGTCGTTGCAGTCCAATTAAACTAATTTCTATTGTTGTTGGCTACAAAAGCTTTATTAGTGATGTCAATGTATCAAGCGAATACAAATAAATTAGTGCTTTGAACAGAAATTTACAAATTGTATTCATAAAAAAGGTAAACAGCTTTAGAAATAATTTTTAGGACAAATACAACAAAACTCTATTAATACAAGAACTTTATTTATTTTTATAAATGTTCTGTGAAGCACTTTTTAAGTTAACCGTTTTAAAAGCTGATCCCACCCATTTATAAGACAAGTTTATAAGACATTGTTTCTTTATACGAGTATATTATATAGCAAAAAGTCTTACTTATTTATATCTAAAAATTTGTTAATTCATCTTATACTCGTATGCGCTGTTTTTGGTAAAAAGAATTGGCAAAAATTGTTATTTAAAATGTCGGATAATTTTAGTTCTGTGTGCTTATAAAAAGGAAATGTGGCTCAAGAGTAAAACCAGTCAATTTTATATTTTCTGGTATGTATTACATATTGTAGTGGATCGCGGCAATTATTGTTATCATTGGAAAATAAAAGTCCTGCTTGGCGAAAGCCAGATTTGAACCTTATTAGCCAGAAAACAATGAACCATGTAGATATTTAATAATTAAAATAAACATAAATAAATTTTCATACCTGCAAAAATCAACATGATAGTTTTCCGTGTATAAAAACTGATTTTTATTACCTGAAATTTCGTGTAGAGTAGCACACTGCGCTTTATTTGCATTTTCCGTAAACCGAAACCAAAACTCATGTTCTTACATTTATTGCAAATTATTACAGATGTTTGTTAGTGTTTTATATATTTCTTTCTGTTATTGTAATATTATTGAAACAATAATAACTTTTGGATACACACACACGTCTTCTTTTATGTATAAAAATGTATATTTCTAAATTGAAAATGTTTAATAATAATTCTTCTTGTTTTATAAATTATGGAGTTATATTTAAATTGCTTTAGTATTTAAATAGTTCATTGCATTTTCTTCCTTTTCTCTTACTCTTCACAACCTAGATGATAGCTTTAAAAACAGCTAAAAAAATTATAAGTGGCACCATTGAAATGCAAAAAAGCAGCTGATTATATTTCAGAAGTTTTAGTTGTAATTGTGGATTTTGATTGTGATTTGCAAATACATAATTTTTTAATATTTATATATATTATTACTACGAATACTAGGTAGCTCGCACTATTTTACCAATAGCTACTATAGAATTTTCTAAATATCCCTCAACCATTTTGTGTGCACAAAAAGCTTTTTAATAATTGTAAGGAGATAAAGAAAACAATATCAGCTGTTTACTATGTAGCTGCCGCTTTCAATATAATTAAGTAGTTAGCTGCAAGCTACATTTGTAGCCAGCGGCGTTTGTAGTCGTGTATTCATGTAGCCTGCTGTCTCGAATGTGTTTAATGCTTGACGCGAAAATGTTTGTAAACAAAAGATCTGACAGTCTCATTGGAAAAAAGGCGGCAAGCAAAAAATAATCACCTGAGCTGTCAAGTTCACCTAGTAATGAACTCGCCTTGATTGAAGCTTATAATTTTATTTGAAGTTTTCTTAATTAAAAATTGAAATTCTCGATTTATTTTGATGTTTTCTCAATTTCATTTCTCATTTTTCTTATTACTACTCTCGATTTCAATTCCAGTTTTCTCATTTTTATATTGAAATTCTCTATTTCATTTGAAGTCTTTTTAATCAAAAATCAAAATTCTCGATTTCATTTGGATTTATCTCATTCATATAATTATCTCATTCATATATTTAAAGTTTTTTTTAATTCAATATGGATATTACACCGAAAAAATTATAGTAAAAATAATATCAATAAAATTTTTGTCTGAAAAACGAATTTGTCGTGAAAATAAGCTTGTGTATGATATTGTGTTGTTGAAAAAAGTAGTTGTTTTGGATCAGCAATCATGTTTGCTAAACGTTTATTTGATTCCAAGACTTCCTTTACAGATTGCCGTTCAAAGAATTTATTAATTGGTTCAGCGAATTTCATTATTGGACATGAGAAAAAATTCATTCTGTGTATGGAATTAATTTGGAGTTTTTTAATTTTGATATTGAAATTCTCAATTTTAATCAAAACTTTCACCATGAGAGTTCTTAATTTCATTTTGAATTTTTTCAATTTTAATAAACAATGCTGTAGTAACGAGTGATTTTTTTGCTATTATCTTTTTGGCAACACTAGTTTTGACAGCTCATGCACGTTTTGTATCTTGTGTCACTGTCAAACATCTTCAGTTTGGTCTATAATTTAATCATGAATCGTCTTACAAACGAACAACGCTTGCAAATTATTGAATTTTATTACCAAAATGCGTGCTCTGTTAAGAAAGTTCATCGCGCGCTTCTTCCATTTTATGGCCAGTTTAATCGACCTACAGAGGCTTCTATTCGGGCTATTGTAAAAAAATTTCGCACCAAATTTACATTGTTGGACATTAAACCACCAACACGCTTACGTAGAGTGCGAACTGAAGAAAATATCGCAGCCGTATCGGCCAGTGTTGGTGATGACCGTGAATTATCGATTCGGCGCCGTTCGCAGCAATTGGGCCTCTGTTACTCCACTACGTGGAAAATTTTGCGGAAGGATTTGGGTGTGAAGCCTTATAAGATACAGCTGGTGCAAGAATTGAAGCCAAACGACCTACCACAACGCCAAATTTTTGGTGAATGTGCTCTTGAAAAGTTAGATGAAGATCCACTTTTTTATCGAAGAATTGTGTTCAGCGACGAGGCTCATTTCTGGTTGAATGGATACGTGAACAAGCAAAACTGCCGTATTAGATACCAACTTCAATATATATACAAATGTTGTGAAGAATATGAGAATTTGTTTCAGTGTATGTATGCGTTCATTATTCATATTTATTCATATATATTGATATGCTTAAGATTTTCTGTGTAACATTTTATTACTTTGACATATTTACTTGTGACCCCCCTTCAAAATGCAATCAGAGCCTGAAATTGCACTTTTATTTCAGTTCAGTTAATCCTTCTGGAAAATTAAATCTCTTTGTTTTACAAAACACAATCACAAGTAGTTTAATGTTAATGTAAAAGGTTGCTAAACAAATTAAAATGCATTTAATAATTACTTTAATTGTTAGAGTGTATAAATCTTTCGTTACTGCAACTGCAACATCTGCTTCAAAATATATAGATTTTATTTAATGTTATTTGGAACTGTTTCCTCAATTTTGTTTTTGTGCTTCCTTTTCATTTTGTTTTATTTTTACTCCTAAATAACAGAAAAACAAACTAATGCCTTTTTATGTTCAAGCTCGTAAATTTCATATCCCAAATGAATTGATGATTGCAAAAAGTAAAAGAGAAAAGTATAAAAGTACGTTTGTACTCGTATTGACGAAATACAGGGCAAACATGAAATTCTCCTTTTCCAAATAACATACACACACACATACACACACAAGCCCACTCTCACTCTCGCTCTAACACACATAAAAATGTTTTTGTATCTTGACAAATGGCTCCATGTTGCACATTTATTCGAAGTAGTTGTTGCAGCACAAATAAATACTCGTAAAATAAAACTGACCCGGGCTTAGATGCCATTTGTTGTGTTTAGCAGGACATTTTTATTTTCAGAAAGTATTCATTCAAACACTAATACACTTTAAAAAAAAGTCTTCCAACAAAAGATTTTAATTGAGCTCAGATAATTGTTACCAAAATGAAAAGTATTTTAAATTCGACAGCCATATGAAAAAAGTTGCTCTATTATTTAAATAGAAATTTTAGACAAGCGTGTGTTCGCCTGTTAAACTCCAATTTAAAATTTATTTTCTTTAGCACAAAAGTGTTAACAGGATAATAATTAGACAAAGAAACCCGTTATAGCTGGAATATCGTTCATCCTTGTTGAAAAAAAGATTCAATGCTGATCATTAATAAAGGGTGGTTAAATTTCAAGGGCCGATGTTGATTTTGAATAAAACACAAACTATTTAGGAAATTATTATTAGGAGGTGTGCGCCACGGCGGCACACTTCCATCCGATTTTCGATGACCCTGAGGCATAATGGAGGTTCTATGCCGTTAATGTGCCGAATTATCTCATCCTTTAGTTGTTGAATTGTTGCTGGCTTATCGACGTACACATTTTCTTTCAAATAACCCCAAAGAAAAAAGTCCAACGGTGTCAAATCACATGATCTTGGCGGCCAATTGACATCGCCATTACGTGAGATAACACGGCCATTGAATTTGTTGCGGAAAAGAGCAATTGTTTCGTTAGCTGTGTGGCAAGTGGCACCGTCCTGCTGAAACCACATACCGTCTACATCCATATCTTCCAATTCGGGCCATAAAAAGTTCGTTATCATCTCACGATAGCGAACACCATTCACAGTAACTGCCTGACCGGCCTCATTTTGGAAAACATACGGCCCGATGATGCCGCCAGCACATAAACGACACCAAACAGTCACTCTTTGTGGGTACATTGGTTTTTCGACAGTCACTCTTGGATTTTCATTTGCCCAAATGCGGCAATTCTGTTTATTGACGAATCCACTGATGTGAAAATGTGCCTCATCACTGAAGATGATTTTCTTCAAAAATTTATCATCATTTTCATAATAAGTCTGGATAACTTTAACACGTTGTTGGATTGTGTATCTCTCCATGGTTCAAATTGAACAAGTCTGAAATAGAGAAATGTCAAATAAAATTCGGAAAAAAACTTGGCGTTTAGGTGTGGTTCACATTCAACATCGGCCCTTGAAATTTAACCACCCGATAGAATACTTTTCGCCTGCATTAAGGTGCGTGCTTCTTTTGTTCGCTGTTCTAAAGTTCTTGCTATATGTTAAATTAGGTTTTACAAGCCGCCTGTTTCATGAAACCGGACCACATGGATTCTTTCTTGGTTGTGATGGCTGAGGGAAATGTCCATCTTGAGAGACTTACATATACGCCCATAATTCCGAGCTAAAACAACACGAAAATAAAAAGTCCCATCTGCTCACCTCACGTTCCAATATATATCCCGTGCAGTATTGGTATAAGCTTCTTGCATGCTTTGAGGTGTGTGGACGTGCTAATTTTGTTTGGTATTCTCATGCTGTTGATATAAGTCAGGTTAGGTTGTATAAGCTATAGGTTTCAAAAAAAAAAAAAAAAAAAAAAAAAAAAAAAAAAAAAAAAAAAAAAAAAAAAAAAACTGATCACTTAGGGGCTTTCTTGGTTTCGTTGCTATGCCTGAGGGAGAAATGCATCTTGAGAGGCATAATGCCAAGCCAAACAAACTCGAAAATATATGCATCTTAAGATACTTATAAATACCCCGACTATTCGGAACCAAACCAACCCGAAAACAACATGTCTAGTCCGCTAGACTCGCATTCCAACATATCTGTGAATCCTTGCAACATCGTTCAACATATCTGTGAATCCTTGCAACATCGTTCTGCTCATATATAATGCTCTTATAGCAAAGAGAGAAGGACACCAGCAGAAGAAGTGCTCAACATTGTCTTCCTTCTTTTCATGCTAACAACTCCAACAGAAATTATTCAACGGAAGATTTAATTTACACACCTGTTTCCCTATGTAACAAAGGCATATCAAAACCTTCACCCCAGTATGCAACCTACGCTGGGGGAAGTTACCTTTAGACCATATTCCTTATACAATCATGCACGGGCGATTATAGCTTTGCTACCCGACAGCTAACCTTATCGGAGTTATGCATTGGACTGAACACATTTTCATGTCGCCAAAGAAGCATTCAAGTGCCTTGGTTTTTTGAAACGGTGTAAGATGTACTTCACTCCATCCGACCTCCTTACTATTTATACCTACATCCGACCAAAAATGGAATATAACTCTCATGTTTGGGCCGGTGCCTCAAAGTTCATTTTGGGGTTACTCAACCGTATGCAGGAGAGGGCGAACAAGCTCATCGGTGATAGTCTTACATCTGAACTATGCAGCTCCTATAATTTAACGTTGTAGTTAGTTCTTATAGCTTTTAAGCGGGTCCGTAGTACTCCTATAATCATAAACTGGCTTCGCTACTCGATAGCTAACCTCATCAGAGTTATGTGTAGGTCACACATTTGCAGTTCCTATAAGCTGACAATGGTTCGTACAGTCTCGAAGCGGGTTACCCACCAACCAGTATAAGGGTCCCTGCTGTAAATGGTCTTCAGTTTTTGTCAGTACATCGGCTGCAATATAACCGGGCAGTACACTATGCCGCAGTACCCAAAAAAGAAGCTGCAGGTTCGAAAGTCTCGGTATGTCTTTAACAACCCCTTGGGGAGAAGAATTTGCCTTGGGGTACGCTTAATCAGGGTACTTTGCTTTCTGGGGCATAGAGGGGTAGGAGTTTTTAGGAATCCATATAACTTATTGTGCTTTGGACTTCCGAAAGCTTTGCCAAGGCCTAAGTGGTAGAATAGAGATCAGCACAGCCCCCGGAAGGTTCTGCTGGCAGACCATTCGGACGCAGACCATTATTGAAATGCCGTTGAAACTTTCTAGCAGTAGATTAAACCTTTGCCCCGTGGAACAGGTTTTGCCATGGCCAAATCAAGGCAATTTGTTTTGTGGGGCATAGAGGGGAAGGAATCTCTCGTTTGTTGTGGCAAACAAAACTCTAGGAAGCCGCTTGACTTATGTTGTGTTAGACTTCCGAAACCCATACCAAAATTTAATATTGTGGATTGGACAGTTCACTGTAGTTATTATGCATTGATTGACTGGGCATCCTACTTTAATTATTAAATTATCTTTACTGGTATTTCGTAAACGTAATTAGTTTCTAAGTTAGTATCGGATATAATGTGTAAGAGTAGGGCAACTAGTCTATAAGACAACCTTTGTATGTATTTAGATATTTTTCTTAAGCTTGTACACAAATATTTGAACAAATAAAGAGTCAGTCGTTGTTTAACCAAAAGCCACTTTAGACACTATAATATTGATAGAACGGGGATTAGCAAAGTCCCGAGGAGATTCTGTCTTGCAGATCTCTTTGTACTTTGTACTACACTCGGTAGGCTAGTGCATTTAATGCCACTGTACTATCAGTAATGGTTTGAATATTCACCCAGTATGCGCTGTAGTACTACAAATAGTTATGTACTCTCATTATAGGTGTTATTCCAGCTTGCGTTAAACTTCACTCATTACACTCTTTCCCTTGTAATACTGGGGGGTTAAAGCTGCCATTACCAACTGTCAGGATTGGCTTGGATTCACCTGTAAACTCCTTTAGCACATTCTCTTGGTGGTCTGTTTGGAATGCTTTCAGAACCGTGTTCGACAAGATTTAGTCAAATCTCTTGTCGAGCATTAGAGCTGCTAAACACTATTCTTCCCATAATTGAAGTGTTACCTTCTGTCGCTTCTTTCTACACCCCACTGGTCTCTAGTCTGAACGCCAAGCACATGACGACTTCCTTCAATACGATATCAGTCGACAGGTAAAATATCATCATAAATAGCACTTTCCTTGTTAGGATGCAAGAAGCACTAGTAACTATCAAAGCAAACGTACACAGAAACTTTCTATAACTCTGCTATAGGTGATTTTCTCAAAAGCCTTCCAGCACACAAGCGCCCCATCTGTTAATATGGGCTCCATTACCCTGCCAAACTCTTGATATAAAATGAAGGAATAATCACATCATATGCCTGACATTTAAAGCCCTTACTGTTAACCCCGTATACACGTATTTGTTGAATTGAAAATTTCTTGCTTGATGCCTCATCAAGCATTTATTTTTAGTTGTGATTTTGCGGTGCTCATTTAGCTCATAAAACATCCAATAAACTTCAATAAATTCCGAACATTTTAATTTAATATTTTCTTCAAAATTATTAATAAAAACAATTTCTTCCCACCTGGAGTTCAATAGAGTCCTTTTTTTTATCACGTTTTCATATATTTTATTGTTCTTTTCAAATATTTTGCGTGACAACTACTTACAATGAAAACGAAAGAATAATAAAAATTTGTTCATGCTTGATGGGTCGCCACCATACACAACTCAGCATGTGAAAGCCAGCATGCCAGATATGAAATTTTTTTTGGTATTCCATAAAGCTTCGCCGACGTCACATATACTAACGAACTTTCATACACACAATTACCATGATTGTTCACCATTTTTACTGTTTATTTGCTGTGAATGCAATTAAAAATTTATCTTGACTCTCGTAATGTCCTTGAGATCACATTTTTGGGCTCACCATTTTGTCCTATAACATTCTTGGAAATTATTTTTAATCAAGCTTTTTTATAACCATTTTATTATTGTTTTTCATTGAAAGTTTTGCCAGAAGATATTATACGCACATATGTATGTATGAGTCCAAAACAACATTTATTAAATATTTGATGCACCCAACAACGTTCAGTTTTGTTGCCATTTAACTTCAAGGATGTTGTTTAATTCCGAAATCTTCCAACAAAGATTATATGTTTTTTTTTCTCTAAAAACAAAACATCAGCACAAATCTGTTATTTCTTTTTCAGTGAAACATAGTTTTTCCTTAAATGTTTCTGTTTCAGAAAGCATAATCTGTGTCATGTGAATAATTTTTTTTCTTTTCATTGTTTCCTCAGGATGCATGCTTTCTTTTAATCTTCTTGCATTCAAATATTTTAAATTAGCATAGTGGTTGGCGATGAGACTTACCAGCAGTTCTGGTGGCATTTACTGACTAAAAACCATCAGTCTTTAGAGTCAAAAAGAGGGCATCTTCTGCACCCAGGGGAAGTATAAATATTGCGGAATCGGTTGCTTTTGATGTTCACATTGTTTATGTCTCCCAAGAAGCATGCAAGTGACTCGTTTTTTTAAAGGGGTGTAAGATATACTTCGCGCCAACCTTGAATTGGTTTAGGGCTGATGCAATATTATCTGCTCTCCAGCCCCCCACCCCCCCCCCTCCCCCTCCTCCACCAGAGTAATCTCTTATGTACGGGTAGCTAAACCGTTAAAATTACAAACAAAATTTTATAAAGTCTGACCAGAGGCTATTATATCCTGGTACTTCTGAGAGAGAAAGGAGTTTCAAGAAGGCTACACCACACACCATGGGGGACAGCATGACCATCGGTCATTAAAAATTTAAAATATTTGCCCTGCCTTATGAAAAATATTAATATATACAGCCATGTCACAGAGCTTAATTCCGTTCGGAAACGGAAATAAATTCCTTTTTTACTTCTTAAAAACGCGAAAAACTAAAAGACTTTTCGGAATGAAATCATTTCTAATTGCAAGAATGAAACTAGTATTATCTTATATATAGTATTGGTTTCATTCCGAAAAAGTTTTAAATTTTCGTTTTTTAAAGAATTAAAAAACCGTTTCAATTCCATTTCCGAAGGGAAGTGAATTCTGTGACATGGCCGATAGTTATACTAAGGTATTTAGAACAACCCTCGGTTTATATAATTTCTTATATGAACTCTAATTAGCATTTGAAAGTTCAGATTCATTTTAAAAGTGAATATAACTGGGGTAACGTTACGAATGCCTTCGATATGAGAATTTACGTACATACATATGTATATGCTTCCACATATTTATTACTCGTATATATTAAAGACAACTAACAGATATCTCTTTTGCCGTGCACGAAAGAATTGTGTGGTATGCAATTTCGCCGCCGCTATTTAATAAACAATTTTTGCTTTTGACATTTTGATTGTCATGTTAACAAGCAGAGGTACATTGTCATTACCAACCATCGCTACGCTGTCGTACACGCAAGCTCTTAAGAAAACAATGTTATAACAATGAAACAAAAAACGAAAAACGAAAAAAAAAACAGCAAAACATTTACACATGTTATATGTTTCCTCCTTTTGCATTTTATTGTTATTGTTCATACTACTGATGTTTGGCAGCAACATTAGCAGGATACCGATTTTTAAAGATATCGAAATAGAATAATCTATTCAGCTTTGCGGAAGATGTTTCACTTATATATACAGTGACAGGTAACCTTGAAACTGATTATTATAATATACATGAGCTGAGAACGAGTTTTTCTCTTTCTGATTATCAACTGTTGTTCCTTTTTTTCTTTTCTTCGTGGCTTTATAATAATCATTAGCAATGAAGTTGTGTTCCAATGCCAGTAACCATTAAGCTTATGCTGCTGAATTGCCTGTCGGATATAAATGGACCGAAATGGAAAATTTTAATTTTCTGTTGTTTAAGTCCGTTTACCCACTCCAACTTTTGGCTTCAATAAGGGTCTCCTGAATGAGGAGATAAAGAAATAGACGAAGTCCATCGTTGAACAACATTGGGACAAGACAGCTGGTCTTGAACACTCCAAGAAATTTCTAAACTTTGATAAAAAGAGAGCCAAACGTGCTCTAAAACTGGACAGGAGGAGTCTCAGAACATTGACAGGTGCACTTACAGGTCATTATAACTGCTACTAGCACCTGCACAGGATGGGAATTTCCAACACAGATATTTGCAGATTCTGCGGTGATGAAGAGGAATCAATGGAGCACTTAATCACCCACTGTGGAGCACTGGGACACAGAAGATACTGGGACACACAAGCTTATATGTTAAGTGAATGTGACTTAATATCACTCCTAATGAAGGAGCTTGTCCGGTTTCTTGACATACTCAACCCATAATGGGGCAAGGGAACGCACAATAGATCAACATTGGTGGCAGTGCAAATGGCCGATGAGGGCCATATCCCTTCCAATAATAATAAGTCCGCTTACGCGCCATTTTCATTGCAAAATCTTTTTAGGCTATATCTCGAATATACATGGTCTGATAAAAAAATAACCGTTATCTTCAAATTTCGTGAGTTCGTATATTTGATTTTCGTATTTTTTCTGTTATGTTGGCACACATGCCTGGTATATATGTATGTTGGCAATATCAGCCATTTCGAATTGTCAGTTTGTTTTTGACAGATAAAAAGTTTAGTCGTGTTTTGGTGTGCTCTTCGATTTTTAACTTAATTTGCTAAATTTTGAGCAAAGACAACGTCGCCTGGACATCGCTCAGGAACTATTGAACATCGTCAACGACGATCCAGATTTTCTCAAAAAGGTCATAACTGGTGACGAATAATGGGTGTATGGCTATGAAGAGCCAAGACCGAAAAAAGCACGTCAGGTTCGGTCAAATGTAAACATTTTCCTCTCGGTTTTTTGTGACTACAATGGCGTGGTGCATCATGAATTCTTTCCAGACGGTCGTAAGGTCAGTCGTCAGAAACGCACGGAATAGGGGAAAAAACAATCATGGATTTTGCACCATGATAATGCACCTGCTTACACATCGATGATTGTGCGTGAGTTTTTGCCCAAAAACAAAATCGTTATCATGCGTCAACCACCGTATTCAACGGACTTGGTACCCACTGACTTTTTCCTCTGCCCAAAACTAAAGACAGCGATGAAAGGCAAGCCTTTTGTTACGATTGTGGAGATAAAAGCAAAGTCGAAACAGGAGCTGTTGGCGATACCAAAAAGCGCGTTTTAAAAGTGTTTCGAGAATTGAAGAAAACGCTGTCATAAGTATATTATATCTGAGGGGGATTACTTTGAAGGGGGCAAGATACTCGTAGTTAGTGATGAATAAATAAATACTTTTTCAAAAAAATTTTAAATAAATGTAATATTTTCATCAGCCCATTATTCATTCTCAATGACTCACTATTAATAATACAAAGCTTTTATAAACTTTTACAGCAATATTCTTTTATAATTCACACTGCAGTGTATAATAGCAGTCATAAAATAGTACCACCCTACTGCTAAATTAAAACAATGTTTTAAAATCGTTTATGGCATGATACGAGTACAAACTGTAAAAAATATTTAAATAACTTTTTTCTCAACTCAAGAGTCGATAAGTGCCGGCACAATGGTACTAAATTTAAAATAAGTTTTTTAAAGATATTTTAAATAAATATTTTAAACTATTTAAATGCAGCAATAGCAATATAAAATATATTTTAAATGCATGAAGACATCTTTGTGCCACGTAGTCTTGCGATGAATATTTACACATCTCTACATTTATTCGCTCTTCTTTATTTGCCTGGAAATAGTAAAAACTAGTACGTTTACATTTCAAAAGAAAATCCATTCAATTCCATTTAATTCCTCTTAAATACCTTTTATTTAGTAAAATTTTGTTTGAAATTTAATGCAGCTTTTGTTGCAACATCATATTTTAATCCTGATTGTATAAAACGGGTTTGTGTTTTTAATCCTTTAAAAAGATATCCAAAAAATTCTGTCTGAATTATATGAAATAGATGCGGCAGTTAATTCATGTTTAGCTGGAAACTTGTTTCACACATTTCATTTAATTTAATACCCTGAAGCGTCATTCATTTTATATTTAAAAGCAGTGACGAATTAAATTAATTTTATTTTTTAATCTTGACGTTCGCTTATGAAAATATAACTTCCATTCATAAAACACTGTTTGTGGGTGTAGGGAAAATGTTACACCTGCTTAAACACAGACGAATATTAAATCCTGCAGCAGACAGCGAGTGAGGATTCTACCTTCTAACTGACCCATCAGTCATAGTGGACAACTGACAATTTTACTATAAAAACAAAACTGAAGAAGCAATCAGGCGCACAGTTGCCAGGTATGATAATTTAACATTATTTTGAGGGATGAAAGTATCTTTAACAGTTTGCTGATTTTAGTTTTGGTGATTTTGTGTAAAAGTGAATATTGAAATGAATCTCTTAAAAAGAGATTTTTCAAAACAAAATTAAAAGTTTCATAAGATAGTTTGTTAAGGTAAAAAATGTGATTAGAAAAATGCTGCTTTAAAGCCTCTAATATCACGGCGTCAAGTGGCAAGTGGGAAGTTTTCCATAGAAATTTGTCAAATAACAGTTTAATAAGCCTATAATATTTTTTATGAATAAGGCCATAAATATTCATCAGCCGGTTATAAATATCATATGAAGTTCACTGACAGAAAGGGTTTTATCATATAAAATGGGGTGGGCTACCCCCAATATAAAGTGACAAACAAGGGCACTCCGAAGAGGAGAGTTGTGTCTATTCTTCTATGGAATCTTCCCTAAATTCACTGCTACTGAAGTTAAACTGCATTTTAGTTAAAACTGTGATATATGAACCGTATATGCATGGTTGTGGCAGTGTTGGCTACGTATCGGGATACTTCTGAATAGTATTTTAAATCTACAGTGAGGGGCAAAAGTGGGTCAAGTGGTCAGAGTAATCTTGGTGAGAGTCCACAAAAAATGGAGCTTGTACTTTTCACCCATAGATACAAGATTCCTCCTTTCAATCTACAAATCTTGAGGGGGGTAGAGCTTAAACTGTTGGTCAGTTGAAATATCTGGGAATCTATGGTGATTCAAAACTGTCATGACAGAAAAATATCCAATCAATGTAGCATTAGGAACGCCTGCGGTATAAATCCCTGGAACTTCTGCTCTTGGCTTAGTCATAAAGCCCGTGAAATTTTTGTATGATAGAAAGCTTTGGAGAAAACCACATATTGCAGAAGAAAAGAAAGGACATTGCGTACATCTCTTTTGATGGTGACTGGTGTTTCTGCACCATACCTACAAAAGGGCTGTTTACGATTATGCATTGGCTGCCGGCTCTTCTTACAGTGAAGAGAGTAGCCATATCGCCCAGCAGATCAGGCTAAAAGCCAGTGGGGTGTGGAATTAGCTTAAGGAGAAAGATAGTGGACCTCCCGGTGAATATTGATGACTGTACACGAACTTTACTGCTTGAAAAGAGTTCTTAACTAATCTTGTCGAGAACCTGCAAAGCACCAAATAGAATATAAAAAGGTTCTGCTCAACTTCTTTACAGTTAGATCTAAAACAGGCTTGGGAGTTGACGATGGCATCTTTGTCCTACAGTATCAAGGGACGATTAGTTTTAGACTATGCAATAAATGTAAAGTGAAGCAGGCTGAAACCTGGCCTTTACCAGAACAACTAACTGCTTGAAGGTACTATAGCGTATACAGGGTGAATATCCGAATCTTTACTGAGAGTGAGATGGTGTTAAATACGCCAGCGGTTGTCTAAACAACAACCAGATTGTCTCATGAAAGCCGGATATTTCTTAACGAAATATTGTGGGAATTGATTTACATAACCACCTGCCTTGACGACCTTATCTGATCATGAGACAACTCCACGGGGTGAATTATTTACGATTTACCAATGCTTATAGAGGTCGCAGCTTTTACCATAAGTTTGTAGCCATATGGCCAAAGCCCTTGCTGAAGAGTTGGGTCTTGTAATCCCTCCCGTCTGTAATTTCCCAGACAGTCAATGAACAAGGCTTAACGAGTTGGTAGGCCAAAGTCTATTAAGAACATCAGCCCTTAACCAACTCAGCTGTGTAACTATCATTTCTGGTTCCTTTCATTACAGGTAAGTATCTGTTGCAAGACAACAGCACCTCGGTGGATTATTAGCCCCCGAAAACTGTCATGCACTATGGTTATGAGTTTCTGCAATTTTAGGTTTAAACAGCCAGAATCCACAACCATCAGTATCCAGATGCTCTGCAAGCAGAACCTCCCGGAGGCTTTGGTGATCTCCGTTCTACCAATTAACCCGAAAACATATTAGCGGATGAGCTGTTGAAAGCAAGAGAACTTAGACAGAATGATAGGGGATCCGCTTAAAAGCTGTAAGAAATATGTATACCGTTAACAGATAAGAACTACACGGGATAGATGGTCTGATGAGGTTAGCTGTTGGATAACCAAATCTTATCTGGCCCATGGAAACTTTGGCAGGACTACGGTACTGAGGGGTCTTCCCTAGACAGGGTTGCATATTATGGTTATGGTTCTGATGGTATATTGTTGCTCCATAGGGATGCATGTGAGGAGATCCTCCCTTTAACTATTTCTGTAGAAGTCGTAGGGATGAGGAGGATGAAGAGAGTATTGAGCTTTACCTCTGTCGTTAGCCGGAACTCTTTTAGGCGAAACGAGTATTGCACAAGTGTATAGGACCTGCAAGCAGCATGTCTCTCTCAGGCAACCCAACAGATATATAGGATGCGAAGTAAACGAATTTCTTTTATCCGGCTTTCATCCACATAATTATTTTCGTAGAATTTGAGTAGTATAAGACCATTGTATCTCTGGGGATGCCGATACTGCACGAGAGTTTAGGTCTTATGGGCAGATATCTTCTTCAGGCGTTAAGAGATAATCCTAGTGAACTGGTTTTCATTAAACGGGCAACCTATACAAACTACTTTCATACATTGCTTGGAAGTATATTACATCTTTTTAGATTTTTACTTTTGATATCTGCTAGTAGTAGTAGAAAATTCACATGCCAAAGAGAAAGTTCAGAACACATTTTCTTAGACTTAAGGTACGGCCAAAATGAGCGTATACTAATATATAAGACGAAATACATGTAATCCCTACGGAATTTCACCCAAAATAAAGTAAAGACGAAAATGGCACTCCTATTATTTGGCAATGCATTATACCTGTTTAGAGGACACATAACTAGTGGTTGCGTTTACTGAGTCAAATATTTGTTCCATGTGGCAGTACTAAGGTCGTGCAATCCCAGCAAACAGTAAGGTTTGATTTCAAATTGAGAATGACTTGAAATTAAAGGTTTGCTCAAACGACATACCTTTGATACTGATTTGAATTCAAATTGAAAAACATAGTATTCTCAACAAAAAGGGGAAATTATTTTCAAATTGAGAAATTCAATTATTCTCAACTTGGTTTCAAATGCAATTCTCAAATGTTTTCCAAATGTGAATTGTGATGTGGAATACAAATAAAAACTAACTTTTGCTTTAAAAACTCATATTTAATTTGAATTTTCAATTATTATTTTTCTTAGTCTTGATATTCTTCTTCAATGGACGAAGTAGTTGGTTCCTCTGGGCTCAAAATCGCGCTCAAATCAGACAATTTCATTATTTCTTAATATTTCACTTTCTTATGTTTTTTTTCATGCGTTTTTTATATTATTACTAATTTTTGCTCACATTTAATTGCACTTTGCTCACAAACAAATCGCATTTATTTATCTGCTCCCGAATTCTTAAAATTTTTTTGTTAAAGAATTTAAAATATTGATATTTTTTTAATAATTGCTGACACATTTATTTTATGATTAACAGTTGCACCCAAAATCTAATTGACAAAAAACTGAGTATCAAATATTTATATTCAAATGATTCTTAACTTAAATTCAAATGTTAAAATCAAACCATTGAAAAAGGTTTGAAAATTATGTTCGATATACAAATAATAAAGTAATTTCATATCAAATGTTTGATTTCGTGTTTGTTGGGATGGTATAACACAAAGCTCTGAATGTAGTTTCTAAAAATATTTCAAGCATATTCTTATAGCGCATTTACACCAACTCAAAATCTAGTAGATTTGAGTTGAAATCTACAACGAAATCTATATCGTTTACACCACCGTTTTTTGACATCTAGCAAGATTTCATTTGCTCAAAAATAATTTATGCATGCGGGTTTGACAATACAATATTATCAGAGACTGAATACACCCGCATTGCTTTCAAAAGTGTATATTTTTTGTGCCCAGAGACTGCATACACCACATTATAGTGCAATTTTTGTTGCAGCGTAGTATTTTTAAGTACTTTTTGTAAGAAATCACAGTTGCATCGCTTAGTACTGAGTAGATTTCAGAAGATTTCGTCGAAATCTACTCATAAAGTAGATTTCATTTTGTATGGGAAATCTTCACAAAATCTACTAGATTACACGCAAAAAAAGACAGTTAGATATATGATTGCAACAACATTAGTATATATTAGATACCATTGTGCATTATTGTTAAATACTGTATATTATCAAATTAATTATAGTTTGTTTCTCTATAAATATGTCATTATTTGCATTTCTGTAATTCTATTTTTAACATCTATAAATTTCAAGATATGGTTACATACAACAATAGTAATTTTAAAAATGTTTTAAAAACAACAATAGCTTTTATCACACCCAACATCAAAATATATGTTTTTATCATATATATAATCCGCAAATTCATATGCAACAATAGTAAGTTTACAGAATATATTTACTATTGTCGTGATTAACAATATTTTCCTTCTAATCGTGGACATATAATTTTGTTTCAGTTTGATATTTTCTTTGGAAGCAATAAGATGTTGTGTGCGTTTGTTTAAAAATTAAAAATATATATATTTGTTCAGCTATATAAAAAAACGTGAAATTGTAAAAAAATACATATTGAGAAGATAAAAAGGTAAGTATTTTTTAATATTAAGATGAAAACATTCCTACATATACATATATGGTGTATCCAACAACACATGCAACCATATTACTATGGTTATATGTGACTTTTGAAATTTTGATTGAAATACTTAACAAATATTTTTGGTTTTGTTGCAGCTAATGGATATATCAACATCAACGAGGAAATTCTACATTAATTCCGTTGAGATGCGTTCCGATTATTATTATTTTTTATTAATTGTATTTATTTTACACGTATTACCAAAATGTATACAAAAATATGCTTCTATTACAATAAAGTTATTTATGATATAAGTATGGTTAGTTAATGAGAGTAATATGGTTATATATGAGAATAGTGTGAAAGGTTAGTATAATTGACTATGTTACTTATTATTTCAATACAACAATGTTAAACCAAACTATAGTATTGTTGCTTCGAATATTTTTGTTAAAATACTATAGTGCATCCACTCAATGGCGTTTTAATGTAACAATATAGTATTATCAAGTGCAACCATATAATTCAACAATAGTATGCTGCCCTTAAAATATTGTTGTATCAACCATATATTTTTTTCTACGTGTAAGCTTGAAATCTCGAATGAGTAGATTTCGCTTTGGTGTAAATAGGCTATTAGTACTAAAATCTGCTGCAAATTAAGCAAAAATATGTTTTTTACACTTGATAACAAAATTAATGTAACTTTCAAATATATTATCCGCGTCTTTGTGGGTTTACATATATATACTCATATTTATGACATCCTTGGCAAAAAAACTCTAGTTATTAGTAATTTATTTTGCTTCCAAAATAATAAAAAAGTAAAATTGATTTAAATAAGTATTTTCAAAAATTTGCTTCTAAACAAAGTTTTCTCGAATTAGCAATAAAAATATTTGTCTTGCCATGATTTTTGCAAAGTCTTCTGCAGCAAACTGACTTAATTTAATATCTTCAAAAAGTTGCAGCTTGATAAAAGAAAAATTAAGACTGAAACAAAAATTGAGACAAATATTAAACCAATCAATTATTAAGTTTTTATCACATAAATCATAAATCTGTCAACACAAACCAACTGACAATTTCTCAATCTTCATGCGATTTGTGGATGTGTGTGTGTGTATTTTTTAAGGAGTAAATATTCAGCAAAGGTCTTTCATTGACTCAAAACGAGCAGACAAAAGAAAAAAAATGTTTGCAGAGTTTTGTGGCATTAAAAGTATTTATTTAAATTGTTTTGTTTATTTGACTCTGTGCGCTTGAGCCAGGAATTATTTATGTATGTTTGTATGTTTTTTTTCATAAGCTGGCTTCTGGCAAATTTTAGCACACATAAATTTCTTAAAAGCTTATATGTACATGCTTACAAAACCACATGTACATACTGAGGTATGTACGAGTATATGAAATATTTTGACATTTATCATATTAATATTTGGCAGGACATTTTTTTATATTTAAGATATTGTTTTGTTGGATTCTTCAAACTTGGAAATACTTTATTAAGAATATCTTTGTAAGAGGATGCATTTATACTAAAGTTCATTAAAAAGTTTTTAAATATTACCCAGTGGTAAAAAGTCTCGCTATGTAAATGTCGTATGTTCGTTAAGCAACGCACTTAAACCGTTGCCTTCGATGAGTGGATACCGTGTTAAACGAATACACATGATCTTTAAAGGCCCTACAAGATCCTATGATTTATTCACAGGACTCATTATTTTGAATATGCTGATAAATTAAGCCAACTTTGCACTTCCAACCCATTCATTGTGCCTAAGCAACTCAGTTGTTGGTTTAACTCAAGACATCAAGCGTAAAATTGTATTCCTATTGAATTATTTTTATATTAAAAAATACTGTACTTTGCCAATCAGGATCTCAACTATTATACATACTCGTACAGTGGACACTGATCAGTTTTATCTAAGTTAATTACAACATTTCAAAATGTTACGTATTGGTATTAAAGGGTGGTTAAATTTCAAGGGCCGATGTTGATTTTGAATAAAACACAAACTATTTAGGAAATTATTGTAATTTTATTTTATTATGATATATTGGTATTATTCAATTATGTATGGAACAAAATATCGGCCAAATGGGCGCCGCGACCACGGCGGCACACCTCCATCGGATGGTCCAAATTTCCGATGACCCTAAGGCATAATGGAGGTTCTATGCCGTTAATGTGCCGAATTATCTCATCCTTTAGCTGTTGAATTGTTGCTGGCTTATCGACGTACACCGTTTCTTTCAGATAAGCCCAAAGAAAAAGTCCAACCGTGTCAAATCACATGATCTTGGCGGCCAATTGACATCGCCATTACGTGAGATAATACGGCCATTGAATTTGTTGCGCAAAAGAGCAATTGTTTCGTTAGCTGTGTGGCAAGTGGCACCGTCCTGCTGGAACCACATATCGTCTACATCCATATCTTCCAATTCGGGCCATAAAAAGTTCGTTATCATCTCACCATTCACAGTAACTGCCTGACCGGCCTCATTTTGGAAAAAAATACGGCCCGATGATGCCGCCAGCACATAAACCGCACCAAACAGTCACTCTTTGTGGGTGCATTGGTTTTTCGATAGTCACTCTTGGATTCTCATTCGCCCAAATGCGGCAATTCTGTTTATTGACGAATCCACTGAGGTGAAAATGTGCCTCATCACTGAAGATGATTTTCTTCGAAAATTGATCATCATTTTCATAATAAGTCAGGATAACTTTAACACGTTGTTGGATTGTGTATCTCTCCATGGTTCAAATTGAATAAGTCTGAAATAGAGAAATGTCAAATAAAATTCGGAAAAAAACTTGGCGTTTAGGTGTGGTTCATATTCAACATCGGCCCTTGAAATTTAACCACCCGATATTAGATTCAAGTCAAACCTTGACAAATACTAATTTTTCTTTCCTCCTCCTCATAATCAATGTTCCTAATTCCAGTACAATAAAAAAATAAGCTACGCAAACCGTTTGGCAAACACAAGCGTTCTGTTTGCACTCAAATGACGCAAACACAATTCACATTCAATAAATTTTAACAATACAACTTTTTCTTTATCTATTTTCTATACTTCTTCTTCTACTACTCGTACTTCACTCTCCAAATTTTACACTGAGGTGACAAAATTTAACAACACAAACGATTTGACACACGTCAACATGTCAAATATTTTTGATTTTCGTGCAAACTGGCAAACACTTCCATAAACAACGAAGGATTTTTGCACAAACCTAAAATTGTCGCATGTTTGCCAAACAGTTTGTATAGTTTATTTCGCCCTTTGTTACATGTACTACCAATTTTGAAATAAGAAATTTGTTAAAACTGAATTTTTAGTTAAAATTTTTGGACTGTATTCATAACCAATCATTAAGCTCGCTTCTAGCTAAAGTAAACAAGACACTGGTAACGCATGACCACATGCTCTTGAAAAATGTTACTTCGTAAATTCTAGCTCCTGCACATTTGTGACAACCACATGCCCTCGTAATATGGCAAAACTCGAATGTGTGAATGTAGCACGCAGCATATCAAAAAAATTGTTGTTATGTTTTTTGTATTCATAGTTGAAAAAAGGTATACTTTAAGTTGAACTGGCTTTAAATGGGTGTTAATTTTTATTTGCTGAATGTTTACTCACAATTTCTAATCAAACACTCAAATCAAAAGTGGCAACCTTGAACAGCTGATTTACTTCTTTTTTTTTACAATTCTTTAAGAATATAGTAATAATTTATGTTTATTTTATAATAGTTTATAAGTTGATTTGCGAAAAAATTATTAAAAATATAGAAAGTAGAAATACTAAGTTTGAAGTATCTACATAAATCTCAATCAATGGTTTATATTCAGCAAGTGACATAACCAAGAGACAGGAGAGGCAAATCGGAGAGCTGCTGTGTTGTTAAATGAGTTTACTTGATTTTAAATTTAGAGTTGGCTTTAACGTCAAAACTATACTTTAAGTTGTCTATGAATGCGTTACAGTCAACTCTTATTAAAGTTGACTTTAGATGTCTGTGTAATGAGTGCCATCCCTAGTTAAGTACTTTTACGTACAACTATGTATGTTAATAAATAAGAATATAAAATAAGCAAAGAAGACAAATAAAGAAAAGCAAGTTGTGAGCAAGACATGAAAGAAGACGGTTATTGTTATTATACGTTAAATATTATACACTCATTTTTAGTACATGGCGATCCTGCCCCATCTCATTTTTAGTACATCTTAAAGTATGCTTTATTTTCAACTATGAATACAACCCTTTACTTCTATCTTTTGTTATAGCAAGCATCCTTCTTGTGATAATTAACAAACATTATTTTTGCGTTTGCACATAAAAATGCATTTTAAGTTTTTTTCCTTATATTAAGATTTTATATTTGACAAAAGATTTTTCGACCCAAATTTCTGGCAACACTGGCTATAAAGGAACAGGATTGCCGGAACTCACAATTATTTCTCACAAAAGAATTTTACCAAATAATAAATACTTCTATAGAAGAGCAATACTTCTGTGGGGCACTGCCACCATGAATGTTACATGTTTTGCTGTTCAGCTTTTCCACTATAATATGACCAACGTGTTGTTGGTGGAAATAAAAAAAGAAAAAGGAAGTGGAATTTGGAGAGACACATACAGAGCCATTTAAAAATGTTGGGTCTTTATAATTGCTGTAATAATTACTTTTTTCTAAGTAATTTGTAAAGACCCTCTTCAAAATATTGTGATAGCTCCTTTCAACATGGCATGATTAGGGTTGAGTTATGAACTATTGTCTTGTCATATATATTTGTATTTTTGTCTTCTAAAATAAATAAAATTCACTTTCATTAAACACTCTTCATGCTTTGAACTTTTTAACAATAAATATCATTCATCTTTTGCCTAAAAATGATATAAACAGTGCTGCCATATGTAAAAATAGTTTACAGCTAAATGGGCTTCAAAATAATGCTAAAAGAAATCCTAAACTGACAAAAAATAATGCGAAAATTTTAACTGATTTATATTTTTGTATTTTAGTTAAAATGTCTTTATAAATATTTATTTTTCATAATTCATTTTTTCATAATTTTCATGAACACTTATTGGACATTATTTCAATAAAAAAAAATTTTATTTATTTTTTTATCTTGCACCAGTACTTAGGGGATGATCCCTACATATGCAGTGCATTGTGCCAGAACTAGGAAAACAGGTTGTGAGGAGAGGGAAAGAGTGTGAAAACTGGACTTTTTTTTCCACGTTATAAAAGACAGCACAGAAAAAATTATAGTAAAAATAATATCAACAAAATTTTTGTCTGAAAAAGTAATTTGTATGCACATACAAAAATATCAAAAAATAACCTTGTTGTTGTTTAAAAAAATAGTTGTTTTCGATCAATAATTATTTTTAATAAACTTTTGTTTGAATCCACGAATTCCTTTACAGGTCCTTTCAATTCAAATATAACCTTGGATATTGTATTTTGTTGTTGTTTAAAAAAATTGTTGTTTTCGATCAATAATTATTTTTACTAAACTTTTGTTTGAATCCACGAATTCCTTTACAGGTCCTTTCAATTCAAACAATTTATTAATTGATTCAACGAATTTCGTTATTGCACACGAAAAATTTTTTTTTCTGTGAGGAAACACGTCAGCAGGGAACTTATTCCACAGGCGAAGCGCACATCTAAAAAACGAATTCTCTTTGTAATACGTAGTATGATTCCCCGGGCAATCTACCACGTAAAAATGTGCGAGTTTCAGGAACGAGATCCCTAATCTCGTTAAACCAAAATCCATCGTAGTAACGATAGAACAGAGTGAAGACTCCATACTGCGTCGATGCTCTAGTGACTCAATAGAGTTGGATACCCTACTGTCATCGATAAGCTTCTGCGCCCTCTCCTGCACATGGTCAGTAACCCCAAAACAGACTTTGAGGCACCGGCCCAAACATAATAGTTGTATTCCATTTTCGGTCGGATATAGGTAGTATAAAAAGTAAGGAGATCAAATGGAGTGAAGTATATCTTACACCGTTTCAAAAACCCGAGGCACTTGAATGCTTCTTTAGAGACATGAAAAATGTGTTCAGTGCAGCGAAGGTCACAAATATCTTCATTTCCAGAACATCAGGAGCATCCGAGTCCTCAATATTTATACCATCCATGAGTACAGATGAAGCAGCATTTGCGGTCGTTTGTTTGTGCGTTAATAAGCAACATTGGGTCTTACGAGCGTTGAAGGTGATCCTGTTTTTACGACCCAATTCGGAGATTAATAGAAGGACACTGTTTAGTGAATCGTTCATATTTAGCCTCTTGACAGCGATCTCTGATAGGCTGAGTCTATAACTAAAAGAGTACGGGTGGCAAATGCTGTTGTCATCCGCGAAAGAGTAGATAGGGTTGGAAGTTTGATAGAGAAGGTCGGTGGAGAAAATAAGAAAAAGGGAAAAGAACGGAGCCTCGCGGTACCCCTGAATTAATCTTGAACTCGTTTGATGAGACCCCATCTATAACAACTCGTATAGTGCGGTCTCTGAGAAAGCTCAATATAAACCGCAAAAAGTCCTCACTGACACCAAAAGCAATAAGTTTTGTGTGTAGTGCACCATGCCACTTTCTGCCAAACGCTTGAAAATGAAAAACAACCTGATTAGAAAATAACAATAAAATATCTTCTACACAGTAAGTCAAATTGGTAATTAATAATAAGTTTTCAAATAAAAGGTAGCATTAAATTCAATACATCATACTACAGGGTGGCCCAGAAAGACCGAAGTGGTGTGAATTGCTTATAACTTTTTATTTAAGAGATATTTTTTTAATTTTTTTTTTTTAAATACATTAAATTTATGGGGAATATTTTTGAATTAGTTATTAAAAATGATATCCCGCAAGTGGTGGCCATATTCTGCTTCGCACAAATGTGCTCTTTCCAACACATTTTCCATGACCTTTCGCAAAACTTCCGGTGGTATGTTGTTAATTTCTTCTCGAATATTGGTTTTTAACTCCTCAATAGTCCTAGGCTTATTAACATAAACTTTTCCTTTTAAATAGCCCCAAAGAAAACAGTCTGGAGCGGTTAAATCCGGGGAACGCGGAGGCCAATTAAAATTGCTGTTACGAGAAATTATTCTTTCACCAAAGATGTCGCGTAAAAGAGTCATTGTGGCCCTCGCAGTGTGCGCTGTGGCTCCATCCTGTTGGAACCATATTTGCGGATGGTTTTCCACGGCTGGCCTTACAAAATTTTGCAACATGGCCCGATATCGATCACCATTGACGGAAATGGCGACACCTTGTTCATTTTCAAAAAAAAAAATGGGCCAATGATCCTTTCTGAAGAAACACCGCACCAAACGGGACCAGGAAGGTGCCTTACTGCTCCTTGTTCTCGAAAATTTGCAACCAGACGGTTTATTGTTGACTGAGAGGGTGCAACCCGCACATTAAATTGACGACGGTATGCACGCTGAGTCAACACAATGGACCGTTGATTTGAAAAGTAAATTTCAACAATTTGGGCACGTTCTTTACAAAATACTGAAAAGAAAAGAAAAAAAAAATTATAATAAAAAAGTTATAAGGAATTCACACCACTTCGGTCTTTCTGGGCCACCCTGTACTTATGTTCATAAGCAAACTTAAATTATCATAAAATTAACAAAAACACACACTTTTTAAAACTCATTATTTCAATATAATTTCTATAATTAAATTTGAGGTCAGTTTTGTTTTTTTTATAAATTTTTTTACTAATTTATTCTTCGACATTTCGTCTTCCTTCGGAAGACTTCTTCAGGAAAAATAAAAAAAAACAATTCCTGAAAAAGTCCGAAGGAAGACGAAATATCGAACAATAAATTAATAAAAACATTTTATATAAAACACAAATCCGGCCTCAAGCTTAAATCAATTTAAGTTATAAAAAAAAGGTCAAATAATTAGGGTCAAGTCTATGTAATATATACTCGTATAATAACAAATTCAAATTATCAGTTAAATACGTCTTCGAACGAGTATTCTTTTTCAGCTTCTGAATATTCCCTCTTATTCCAAGAGCCATCATCGTAATCACTTGAAGGTGACGTAAAAATTTAGCACTTTTTACTCGTTGTCTGTATCTAAAGTATATACGATATCGAAGACTCATCAGAGAAGAAGTAATAGCTATTGTAGAAGAGTGTATAATCAATAGTTTTTTTATGTTCTCTTGATAAGGCGCCTCTTGAAATATGGGGGACTCTTATACTAAATGTTTGTTCCACCTGAATTTTTTAATGAGATCGTTTGTTGTTTTAGAGTTTTCGCAACACGTTTTCAACCTTTTCAAACCAGACTCAATATAAAGTAGCAAATTCATAGTCTTTAACGTTATTATATTTTGAATTTTCGTTTTCGCCACTAAAAATGCCTTCAACTTTCTCATAGCTAAGTGAAATGGATTCGCTTTTAATTCATTTTATAATCATGTACATTTATCTAGAAATAAATTTTTAAATTCTTATTGAATCATATGAACTTAGTTTCTGCCAATGACGTTCAAAAGTTGTAATTTCTTCTACAGCGAAATCGATCGTTTCTTCTTTAAAAGGTTCATTGGATTTGCATTTATTAGTTAAGCCACTGTTTTCTACATACAAAATAGTAGTATTACTTATATTAAGAAAATACTTATATTGGCGATCGTTGTTTCTGCTGAGATGTTAATTAACTATTGAATATTTTTAAATAAAATAACGCTGAAAAATACTATCAGCCATGTTCCGAGAACGCGCGTTCTGAAACCGCAATGCGTCTTGAAAAACGCTTAATTGATTTTTAGGTGTTCTGAGGAACACGCTTTTTACTGGCGCTTAGGAGCTTTTTCCGAAAAAATACAACATGTGTTTTACATACATAAATATGTATGTTGTAGTAATATAAAAAGAAAAAAAATTTTACAACAAATAGAAAAATTTTTCAATTTAGTTTTCTTAATGAAAATGTGTAAAATTCTTTGAACTTTTTATTGAAATAAAAAGAAAACATGTTAAATTTTAATAGTGAATAATTTTATTGCCTTTTGCAAATTCAATCAGCTTACTTCAATATATACATGCGAGTTGAAGTCGCCAATTTTAAGCGATATGCGTGTTCCAGAACACCTATTTGGCGATTTCAAATCGCAAAACCATATTTCTTGCGTTATACGTTTCTCAGAACACCTATTTGGCGTTTTCAAATCGAAAACGCTAAATTTAAGCGATTTGCTTTTCTCGGAACATGCATGTATATATGTATATAGTTAAAAAATGCTAAAAAAAATGCCAATTGCTAAATTAAAAATTTGCAGCTAAATCAAAATAAAAGAAATGCTAACTTTAGCCGCAAAAATGTGAAAATGGCCACGCTGGATATAAACTTTTGAATTAATCAAAATCCAAAAATATTTGTTCATTTGTATTCTTGTGCATTCAAGAAATTTGTTCTTTTTGTTCTTGGAAATTTCGTTAATAGAAGCCTTAAAGTATGCTTTCTTTTATAAACGCTTTAAAATAGTACAAAGAAATTTATTTCTTTTCTATTCTTTTCTCCTTTCGACTGCAATTGACTTTTTCCTCTCTCAATGATTTTGATTTATAAAGCAATTACTGCCAAAAATGACTCGACTTTATTTTAAAGAAACTTATCGTTAAAAAAAAAAACTACACACAAAACGAAATAAACTATAAAATAAAATGAAATGAATAAGAAAAAAAAAGTACTTGAATAAGAAAGAGCTTTACAACATTGGAAATGAACGCACTTCAAAATGTAGTTTTATTTTTCTTTATTTTCCTTTTATTCTTTAAATTGGCATAAAGCTGTACAACATAACTAGTATTTGTTAACGTTTTGTTTTTGTTTTTTTTTTTTTTTTTTTTGCTGTGGCATAATATTAATGAAATAATACTTAAGTTCGCCCTAAAGTTCACAAAACAGAAAATAAATGAAATGAAAATGAGAATTTGTGGCGCACGGAAGAGCAGAGCAATAACCTTTTTACATTAAAATGGCCCCAGCATTCGTCATACAACGAACGGGGTTGCAGCATGTTGCAATTATACAGTAGGCGCTCGCATGTATGAACCACTTTTTTGAGCGGATGATTCTAATTCACAACAAGTTCTACTTCCCACAGGATTTAAATTTTTTTATTGTAATATACAAGTGCATATTAAATAAGATAAAAAAACACGTTGTTTATATAAAACGAACAAAAAACATATTACTTCATTAGGATTAAAATTGAAGAAAACAAATATTTTAAAAAAATCATATATGTGCTTACAAATGTATCTAAGGCACATACAGTTGTGAAGAGATTTACATCAGCACCTGCCTTGCGGCCTAATCTGATGATGGACCAATTCCACGGAGTGAATTATTCACGATTCACCAGCACCCCCGTGTGGCTTACCAGGCTCACGCAGGTAGCAATTCTTGCCATATGATTGCGGTCATATGAGCAACTTCTTGTTGAGGAGTTCGGGCCTTCTAATCCCTCCTGTATGCAATTTCCCAGCAATCAATGGAGGACAAGGTTTAATGAGTTAGTAGGCCGAAGCCCACTAATAGCGAAGCCCCTGGTTCCTTGCAATACAGGTATCTGTTGTATAGGCAACAGATCCTCGGGAGATTGGTAGCCCCCGAAAAAAGCCACACACCAAACAATTATCAAGGATACTAACACTCCCTTCCTGCGTTTTAGGTTTCAACCACAACCAGAACGTTTCAGCCAGGGTAGGCACCTCAACCATGATCAGCCCGGGTCGAACCGCAAGCAGAACTACGCGGGGGCCATGCTGATCTCCGTTCTGCCAATTTATACCCTTGGTAAGGGCTTCGGAAGCCAACACAACATAAGTCATGTGGCTTCCTAGAGTTTTGTTTGCCACACCAAACGAGGAACCCCTTCCCCTCTTTTCCCCGAAAAACTGAGCGCCCAAGTTAGGAATACGCCAAGGCTAAACCTGTTCCCCGGGGGGCTAAGGCACATACACTCATAACAAAACTTTCATAGCTGTAACATTAACTTACCAACGTTGGTAAGTGACCGCTTCGTTTGGCCATCAATGAAATCTGCTGATGTTTCCTTGTGGTCAAAAACTGTGTGGCGTGTCGTTACGAGACATACGAAGACAGAAGTCAAGAACTTTCCTCTCCCTGCAGAACGATTTCAATTTATAAGCAATGATATTATCGGACCTCTACCGGTAGCAAAAGAATTTCGCTATCGTTTAACGTGCATTTATCGTTTCCCAAGATGGGCGGAGGCGATGCCAGTGGAGGATATAAAAGCTTCGACTGTAGCCGATGCGTTTCTCTTTGGATGGGTTTCAAGGTTCGGCGTATCCAGCCAGATAACGAGCGACCAAGGGAGACAATTCGAATCATCTTTATTTCAAGAATTTGCAAAGGTACTTGGCTCAAAAATTATTCACACAACTTCATACCACCCGCAGACTAAACACTGAAAAGAACTCCTTCATTAATATAATGAATATTGACATTAATCTAATGAAAGTTTTCATTATTTTTCGGCCAATGATGGCCTTCATTGGTCTAATGAATCTTGTTTCACTAAAAATTATGTAATGAATATATTCGTTAGATTAATGATAACTTCATTAAGTTAATGAAGCATGAATCATAATATTTATGAATAGTTTACATTAAAACAATGAACATATTCATTAAGTTAACAACTCAATTTCATTAGTTTTATGAATTTGGTACATTAAACTTTCATTCCTTTAATGAATCTTCTTCATCATTCAAACGTAATTTTTTCATTAGGCCAATGAATGTGTTACATTATTTTTATGAAATATTTTCACTAGTGTAATGAATACATTTGTTGAACCAATGAAATTTTTCATTAATTTGGTGAAAATTTTTCTTCATTTTAACGAAATAAAATCATTAGTTTAAGGAAGAGTTGCACTATCCTAATGATCTTTTTTTATTAGGATTGTGCTACTGAAAAGAAACTAAACAATTTTTTTATATTAGGAATAAAATAATTTTTTATTGTTTTAATACACTATTGAAATTTTTATTAAACAATTTTCTACACAGTAATTAATGTATAAAATAATTTACTTTATCATTTAGTTAGTAGTTGTAATATATTTATCGTCTCACTTTTACTAAATCTCTAAAATTGTGCACTAAGCCTTCAAAAATTTTTTATTACAAATCCAATGAAATTTTCTAATGAAATTATGAAACCTAATGAATCAATTTCAATGAATGTTTTCATTAACGCTATGAATCTTCATTGATGGAAGGTAATTTTTCATTCCGTTAATGAAAATTATCTAATGAATTGGTTTCATTAGAAATATTTTTCAGTGAAGGTCAGATCGAACGATGGCATCATTTCTTGAAAAATGCTGTTAAGTGTTATACGGACACTAAGTGGGTAGAGGCACTTTCATAGGTTATGCTAGGACCAGCATATTAACACTAAGCAGAATTAACACTAGGCTCAACATTGAAAATTCCAGGACAGTTCCTTCCTGAAAAGTTCTATAATGCAAGTGATGAGTGGGTTTCAAAATTTTGTGAGCATATACAGAATATGATTGTACCTCATATAAAAAGGCATGAAACCAGACCAGTATATGTGCCACAGGAGCTGACAACTTGTACGAATTTGGAAAAATATGGACAATAGAAAATAAAAAGTAGTTTTATAACTTTCTCTCGATAAAGCTATGTACAGCAAATAAAGTTTTCTATAAAAATATAGAAAACCCAGTTCTTGTTTTCCTCATATGCAAATCTTAAAACTGAAAATTAATTAATATTAAAAAATTTTATTTACTTAGGTCCAGCCAATGCTAGACGAAAAGTTGCTTCTTGCGTGTATTTTATTGGTAAATCACCTTTCCAACGCTCTGATGGTTGCAAGAGTGTTCATCCTTCTCAGTCGAGTGTGGCCGCCAAAGTTAAAGATGCTACGTGCGAGAGGACTTCGGGTGAGACCGAAGTCGGTTAATATAACTTATCGCGTATTTTGAAAATTCATCTTTCACCAAGGGTACACCTAGACCTTTGTGAATTTGAGACTTTTTAACATACCATGGAGCTGCAGTAGTTGTACGGAGAATTTTATTCTAGCATTTTTGAATTTTCTCAATGTTGGATGCAGAGTTGGTATCCCACAATTTAATTCCATAGCTTAATATTGGCTTTGGGATTGCGTTATACAACAAAAGTTTACAAACTAACTTCAAGGTAGAATTTCTGCCGATGAGTCAATTTAGTTGCACCGCTTTTAATTTCATCTGGGTGACTTTAGCATCAATTTGAGATTTCCACGTTAGCCTACGGCCGAGATGAATACCAAGGTATTTGACTTCACTGTGCTGCGGAACAATATAGTTATTGATTTTAAAAGCCGAACAAGTTTTTTTACGTAGTGTGAATGTAACATGGGTACATTTTTGTTCATTTACTTTGATTCCAAAGTTTCTCCAATATAAGAATTTCTCCGTATAAGAATATGTTCTTGCAAATTTCCTGATGCTAATTTATAGTCTTCATGGAGACTCATGAATGCTGTATCATCTGCAAAAGTTGCAGTGTGAATTTTGCAGCTTGTTGGCATGTGTGAAGTGTAAATCAAATATAAAGTTGGACCCAATATATAGCATAATGGGTCCAACTTTAGGGACCCTGGGAAACTCCAGATTCGATTGGCTGAGCCGAGCTTTTGATATCACCTTGCTTAACGATGAATTTGCGGTCAGATAAGTAGCTCTCTAATAGCTTCTAAGTGTTTGCAGGCAAGTTTAATTTGATTTTATGCGTTAAGCCTTCGCGCCACACTTTGTCAAAAGCTTTGGAAACGTCAATGAATAGAGCTAAGCAATATATTTTTTATCTTCGAATGCATTTCTGATAACATTCACCAGCCTGTGTGTTTATTCTATGGTACTATAATGAGCCCTAAAACCGAATTGATGGTTAAGCCCAGTTCAGACTATTATACTTTGTGTTAATACTTGTCAAAAATTCAAATAATACGTGCAAGTCTGATAGTCTGAATGTAATCCGTCATACATACGAAAAATAATACGATAAAAATTTGACATCCCATACGACTTTGTTGTTTTTTGAAACTTTTCAAAACGATAATACCTTACATTGGATCAGGGTTGTGTTTTTTAGGAAACCAGCTGTAAAAAGGTTTACTAGGCGACTATTTATTAGTCGATGGCGTGCCGTCAACGATAGTATTTTTTGTCGTTATAAAAAAGCTCGAAATTTGGAATTTAGCTGTCATTTATAAATGTGCTATTGAATTTGGATGTGTTATACATAATTATTATTTTAACTGTTGAAGAATTTCACGCGCCGGCACGTCTATCGCCTACGACGAATAGCGCACCTGCCGGCGTGAAAAGTTTTATGATGGCACATCTTTGTTTGTTTATATCAAGTGTGATGGTGTGAATGCAAAATCTAAATTACGTTAGACTTTTTGACAGTCGCAAGAAATGTGTTTAGACTTTTATCTCACAAAATCTAATGAAAGTATTTATAGTTGTATAATAGTCTGATTGGGTCTTTAGGAATACATCCTACTTCATTCAAGATTGGAGTAAACTTCGTCATTAGCAATTCCTCGGAGTTTTGAAATTGTTGGCAATAGACTTATTGGCCTATATGACTCAATTTTTGTAGGATTCTTTCCTGGTTTGAGTAGCATAGTACTGCCAGACAGCTTCCACTCGGAAGTAGGAAAATACTCAAGACGTAATATAGCATTAAAAACAAAAAGTACGATTATTTTAGCTACTCGAGGTAACTGCACAAGCATTTTGTGGGTAATTTTATCAATACCTGGAGCTTTTCTGCGGTTTAAGTTACTAATAACACTCTTGACATCTTGAAAACGAAGCCTAAAAGATGCGGTAGGTCTAATGGCATATGGCGGCATATCAGCTTCATCATTCAGTCCGTTAATGGCAAACGCGTTTCTCAAGTGGTTGGCGTTCAGCAGCACTTCTGTTCGTTTATTAAAAAACACTAGTCTGTGGCACGAATTAAACCTGCCACCTCGACACTGTTCTACCAAATCAGCCATCGTATATATAATGAAAATCTCTTATTTAAAATATAAAAGGTGGTTAAATTTTAAGGGCCGATGTTGATTTTGAATAAAACACAAATTATATATTTAGAAATTAAGGAGTCATAGAACAAAACGTGCTTTTTTGAATTTTATCTTTTAGAAATAGATTTTTTGATATATTTGCATTAATATGGTCATGTTCTACTGGAAAAAATCTTATTTGCATAATAATTCTTCCCTTCTCATAGAAATATTTTGTCTTTAAAAAATTGATGCAGAACAAAATGTGCTCTTTTCTTCTATTTCAACAAACCGAAATTTTTTATAATAATATATATTTTTGTTTGTTCTATTAACTGTAAAGATGGGAAACAATTCAAACAATTAAGTTTTTTATTCGCTATTTTTAGCTTCTACCATTTATACCAATAAAAATTATAAATAGCTTGTTTTCTATGTTTCCCAGCTATCTATATGTCGACATTTCATAGGAACTACCCTAATCATCAGTAGACTTTGGAAATTTTTGAAATTTTTTTTTTTTTCAAAAATTTCCAAAGTCTACTGATGATTAGGGTAGTTCCTATGAAATGTCGACATATAGATAGCTGGGAAACATAGAAAACAAGCTATTTATAATTTTTATTGGTATAGATGGGAAACAATTTTTGATTTTCTCGAATCACGCATGATTGTAGCTTATGCAAGCGTGTGTGATCACGATGCAAAAAAAAAAACACATACACGCGTACCTCTCTAATTGCAACAGTAATACAGTAGAGAGGGATAGAGATATTGAACGAAACGGTATCATTTCCAGGACGAATTGGGACTCACGTTTTTTTGCCATGTTTCAGAGCATTAAATGTGTCAGGTGGCGCCAAATTAATCATCTAATTTCGTTTTTGAATAACTTCTTTTACTGAACGAAAAGAAATATAATTTGAGTATTGGAAATCTTTATTTAGACCTGCACAATTTTTTCTGTTAACTGAAAGTGATATAACAGACAAGTGGCTGCCTCCAATTTTGATGCACATTTGTGCTCATTTCACTGCATTTTCCATAACTTTTCTCAGTAATTCTGGTGATAACTATTCGCATTCCCATCGAATATTCTCCTTAAGGGCTGAGGTTGGCTGGTGCTTGTTGTCATAAACAGGCGACTTCAAGTAACCGCCAAAAAAAAAAGTCTGTTAACCCGGACGATCTTGCTGGCTAATGTCAAATCAAAGTCAAGTTTTTCTGCATTGAAAGATTAAAATGCTTGGACAAAAATGAATGAAGAACAGCTGAGTTTCCATATTACGACAACGATATTTGTTCTGGCAGCAGTTCTGTTAACAATAATGATTATTCGCGTTCAAATATTCTTAAAGTTTGTTCACTGAGAAATTCGCGTGACTAAACATGAAGTAAGCAAGAGGATTTATTCTCAGCAAATTCTTAGCAAAGAACTAAAAGCATTCGCTTAACCACATTTGGGTTTTTTTTAGCATTTTTGTTAGAAAATACTTTAACAAGAATAACCAACCATTGATACTTACTTGTCTGTATGCAAGTGTGTATGGCAATGTATCTCAGTTGGCGAAGTTGCCGTCGACGGCAATATTGTTAATGAATTATACAAGACATGTCTTCCACCACTGGGAGACTATTTTACGGAAAATGTCATGGACGAAAAAATGATTGACGTTATCTAGTGCAGTGTTATTTAGAAGTTTATAAATGAAAACATGGCCGATATTGTCTTAAAATGTGTTCTTGATCAAAGTCTATATACGACAATATGGCCGAAATTTTCTTATAAAGTGGTATATATCAATACATACGAGTATGTAGGACATTTCAAGCGACAATGACATATAAGTTGTCCTTCATTACCACATATATATGACAATATCAGCAATATAAGCTGATGCTTATCAATGCATATATACGGCAATATAAGCGTCGTTGTAATTTTAGTGGCATTCTAATAAACCATATGTGTGATAATATAAGCGACATTGTAGTGTAAAATGTCCTCTATCAACACATGACAACGTCACCAACAATATCTTGTAGTATGTCCTCTATCAATACAAATGCGTAACAATATGAGGCTCATGAGGATGTGTCATTGATTTACTTCAGCGTTATCTGATGGTGGATTAGTTCTACCGAGTTGCACTGATTGATTCATAGTTCATTAGCGCCCCGTGGTGTTTTTATAAGGGTCACAACTTTTTGTCATATGTTTGTATCCATATGAACAAAACACTTGGTAAAGAGCTCGGGTCCTCTAATTACTCTTGCATGCAATTCTCCAAGGTGTCTTCGGAAGACAAGGCTTCATACGTTCTCGAATTCCACAAAGCGCATCAGCCTTTAACCAAATCATCCGTTTTTCCAACACCACTGATTGCATACATCAAGACAACATATACCTGTATATATGCTTCCCGCACGTGATAGCATAGACAGTAAAAATCTTGGCTCCCCGAGTTGGTCGAACGAAATCCATAAAGAATTTAACTTCTTCAACCATCTGTCCATCACTTGTGTGAGGGGAAGGAGTCCCTCGTTTGGTGCGGCAAACAAAACTCTAGGAAGACACATGACTTATGTTGTGTTGGCTTCCGAAACCCTTACCAAGGGTATAAATTGACAGAACGGGGATCAGCCAATTTATACCCAGGTAGTTCTGCTTGCGGTTCGACCCGGGCTGATCATGGTTGAGGTGTCTACCTTGGCTGAAACGTTCTGGATGTGGTTGAAACCTAAAACGCAGGAAGCGAGTGTTAGTATGCTTGATAATTGTTTGGTGTGTGGCTTTTTTCGGGGACTAACAAGCTCCCGAGGATCTGTTGTCTATACAACAGATGCCTGTACTGTAAGGAACCGGTGGTGATGGTTGACGGGTAAGTTGGTTTAAGGGCTGATGCTCTTAGTGGACTTCGGCCTACCAACTCATTAAACCTTGTCCTCCATTGATTGCTGGGAAATTGCATACAGGAGGGATTAGAAGGCTCGAACTCCTCAACAAAAAGTTGCTCATATGACCGCAATCATATGGCAAGAATTGCTACCTGTGTGAGCCTGGTAAGCCACACGGAATCATGAATAATTCACTCCGTGAAACTGGTCCATCATCAGATAAGGCCGCAAGCAGGTGCTGATGTAAATCTTTTTCACAACTGTCCAGCACTTGTACGACAACAGCACCTTGGTGACTGCAATTAGTTCCCTAAGTATATTGGAGAAAAGTAAAATACCAGTGCTGAGACAGCCGAATAGAACTAATCACTTGGGAATGGATGTTCTTAAGCGCGAGACCCTACAAATGTGGCAGGAAATATGGAATACTGATAAAAGTGGAAGATGGACGGCAAGGCTTATCCAACATGTTGAAAAATAGATAAGCAGGAGATGGGAAAATATAAATTACTAACTCACCCAAATATTATCCGGTCAAGTTCTTTCATAGAATAGGGAAGTGTAGCACTCCGTTTTGTTTATATAGGGTTTTCCAACAAGTACTTGGTCGTCTAACTGTTACTCTCCTTTTTTTCAGTAAACTCAACATTTTCATCATGGTAACGTACACCAACGAACAACGTATTGCAAATTATAAAAATGTACTACCGAAATTCGGAGTTGGTGACCGCAGCTTTAAGAGCAAAGTAATCTTCAGTGACCAAGCTCATTTTTGGCTCAATAGGTTCATTAGTAAGCAAAATATACGATATTTCTCTGGTAAAAATCCACAAGTGCTTCATGAATCACCCCCTCATTAACAAAAAATAACTGCTTGCATCTCGGCGGCGTTATTGGATCATAGCTTTTAATCGGCAATAACGTTGCTGAGAATGGCGATCGTTATCGCACTATGATTATTTTATTATTATTTTTGGCCTGAATTGAAAAACATGGATCATGGAATAATTGGCCATCTCGTTCGTGCAATTTAACGCCGTTAGACTTTTTTTAGGGCTACGTCAAATCATTAGTCTATGCCAACCAACCGACGACGTTTGAAGAACTCACGAGCCAATATTGAACTCGGTCGTTGCGGTCTAAATGTTTGACCGAGTCATCGAAAATTGGGTCCAGTGAATCGACCGCTGTCATGTGCCCGCGGTGGCCATATGAACGAAGTCGATTTTCATCGTAAATGTTTTGATTGAATTTCAAATCGATCATAAAGTTTTTGAAATATTTCAAATGGTTTGTGTTTTGTTTAAAGAAATACTTTATAGGAAAACCCGATATGAGCGAAAGTCGTAGATGCCGTTAACTCGGATCGAACCAAATTAAACGTAGTAGCAAAACACTGCAAAAAAATTACGATTTGAGAAGCCTGATGTGGGCTCAACTGAATAATAATAATAAGTTAGTATATCGGGTCTGGATGCAGGCAACATATATATAGCTCAATGTTACTTGGAGTGGCACCAATAGGGGCGTCTGTGGTCCCTAGTGCACAGGTGAAGTAGTGCACAAGCCGTTCCAGGGTGGAGTTTTCTCTTAGAGTACGAAAGAGGAAGTTTTTAGTCGGTATACGCTATATGTGGAAACCGACACTTGCCAGAGGTGTCAGCCTCTGGAATGCGTACGTAATGCATTTTTGCCTCCTTACCGCAAAAAAAAAAAGTTAGTTCCATAAAAGTCGGACATGCTTGTCAATTACCAAGGGACACTAACAATCCATCCAGGCATTTCAACCACGACTATCGCAAGAATTTGCTGTAAAACGGAACCTCCTGGCAGCATACTGGTCCCCATTCTGCTAATGAATCCTTGGTGAGGCTTTCAGAAGTCGAACACAGTCTAAGTCCGCTGGAACTTTCTAGAGTTTTAGTTGCTACAATGAATGAGGGACTCCTACCCCTTATAACTCAGAAAGCAGAGTGCTCTAGTTAGGCTCACGCTAATACCAAGCCTGCTTCCCGTGGAGATGAGAGAGTAGACGAGATTTTCCTCCAGGTATGCTTTGTCTCATGCATGATTTTCACGTTACGACTTTGAAAACGACGTCTTTGATTTCCATTATTTTTATGAATCCTCAGTTTTTCCTGCACAACATAGCCAACTGGGTTGTTATTGCACTTGTATTGGTGCGTATATGCGGTAGCCGAGATATGTATGTACAAGTACTCGTACATACACTTTATGGTTTTATAATCTTTATTCATTCTTTCAGTTTGGGTCTACGGAAATATGTCTGTGGTTGCACATGATGTTGTTTTGTTTTTACATAAAAGGACTAAAAACAATGTAAAATTCCAAATGAAATAAGAAACGTAAATACAGTGGCAAAACTCTTTTTTTAAGGCAAAAGGTTTGTGTTTTGTATGATAGTGCTCGTGTGTGTGTGTGTGTATGTGTGTTTTTTTTTCGGTAAAGTATTTGATTTAAAGTTTGTCTTCCTAAGACATGGTTCATTTTGGTTTATAGCCGTCCTTAAAAATATTTGCTGTGGCAGAAAAATCCGTTTTTTTTTTAAGTTAAAATTTATTTTAGCTGAATGCTGCTTCGCTCTGCTGGATTCAGTTATTTATTTTCTTGTACTTTTTTTTGCGATATTATCATTTCAACTTTTTTTTTTTTGATGCTTGGATAATATGTTAGATGACCTAAACTCTCTTGTTTGCTGCACAGCCCTGCAGACTGACTGGCAACCAGGCCTGTCTGGTGCTCCGTTCGCTCGCTCGTTCGTTCGTTTGTTTGTTTATTTGGTTGGCTGTTCGGTCTGTCTGTGTGTCTTTCTGAATTGTTCGGTTTCGTTTGGTTCAACTGCTACTGCTGGCGGTGGTTGTTTGGTTAAATGCTTCTTGTATGATTGGCTTAAGATGACATACGGCCTGCTGGCTTCAAATGAATGTGTTTGCCGAGATTTTCTATGTACGTTATGACCACATAGAAATTACAAATTTCCTTGAGAGGAAGCCTGGCAGCCGAAACGAATCATGCCAGTAACCCTTTTTGCCTTTTTAAATAATGGTTGGTTTGCTTATGGTGAGTTATAAAAGATAAGAAATGTCAACATTTATCAAAAATTTATGTAGGACATTTAATGAGTGTGGAGAAAAAGAAACAATTTCAAATGACATAATTTCCGTTTAGTAGCTGTGTTTTAAAGGTATTTAGTGAATTTCGAGGAAAACAATTTTAGTGGCAACAAATCATATGTAAAATTACAATAATAATTCCTAAGAAAATTGCTTACGCCACTTCGTGCATACGAGTATAATGTTTAACAAGAGTTGTGAGATCATCTGGTGGTGGTGCAGTTTTACGTTTTTGGATGGTGCTGCTTTCAGAACAGAGAAGTCAGAAACATCTAGGCACTTAAAGGTTTAAAGCTGATCTCGCTATAGAAGGAGCCAAAAGTGATGGACTTACCTGGAATGAAAAGAAAAAAGGAAATTTTTTAATAAATTAAAATTACAAATATAAAATTTATATATAAAAAGTATATGGGTCGATGTCGCGAATTGACTACAATCGAGGGTTGAAAACGGCCAAGTGCGAAAATGGATTTAAACAATTATTTGCTGGTTGATACTGTTTTATATGACCATTTTAATGGGTGATTTTTTAAGAACTATCGGAAATTAAAAAAAAAAACATAAAATTCAGAAAAATGCATGAAATATTTATTTGGATCGATAGTTGGGTCGATATAATTTAATGTTTGAAGATTATTTCATGCAAATGTTGGCCGCGGCTGCGCCTCAAATGGTCCATCCGCTTAGTCCAATTTTGGCATACTCTTTCCAACATTTCGGCCGGTATCTCACGAATAATGTTGGCAATGTTGGCTTCCAGTGCGTCAATCGAAGCGGGCTTGTCGCTATAGACATTAGTCTTAACATAGCCCCACAAAAAATAGTCTAGAGGCGTTAAATCGCACGATCTGGGCGGCCAATTGACTGGTCCCAAGCGTGAAATAAACTGTTCACCGAACTCGCCTCTCAATTGGTCCATTGTTTCGCGTGCTGTGTGGCATGTGGCACCGTCTGGTTGAAACCACATGTCATGCAAGTCAAGCTCTTCCACTTTGGGCAAAAAAAAGTTTGCTATCATCGCACGGTAGCGCTCACCATTCACAGTAACGTTGTGATTCGCATCATCTTTGAAGAAATACGGCCCAATGATGCCGCCAGCCCATAATCCGCACCGAACGGTTGTTTTTTATGGATGCATTGGTAGCTCTTGCAATGCTTCTGGCTGCTCTTCACTCCAAATACGGCAGTTTTGCTTGTTCACGTATCCATTCAACCAGAAATGAGCCTCGTCGCTGAACACAATTCTTCGATAAAAATGTGGATCTTCATCTAACTTTTCAAGAGCCCATTCACCAAAAATTTGGCGTTGTGGTAGGTCGTTTGGCTTCAATTCTTGCACCAGCTGTATCTTATAAGGCTTCACACCCAAATCCTTCCGCAAAATTTTCCACGTAGTGGAGTAATAGAGGCCCAACTGCTGTGAATGGCGCCGAATCGATAATTCACGGTCATTACCAACACTGGCCGATACGGCTGCGATATTTTCTTCAGTTCGCACTCTACGTAAGCGTGTTGGTGGTTTAATGTCCAACAATGTAAATTTGGTGCGAAATTTTTTTACAATAGCCCGAATAGAAGCCTCAGTAGGTCGATTAAACTGACCATAAAATGGAAGAAGCGCGCGATGAACTTTCTTAACAGAGCACGCATTTTGGTAATAAAATTCAATAATTTGCAAGCATTGTTCGTTTGTAAGACGATTCATGTTTAAATTATAGACCAAACTGAAGATGTTTGACAGTGACACAAGATACAAAACGTGCGTGAGCTGTCAAAACTAGTGTTGCCAAAAAGATAATAGCAAAAAAATCACTCGTTAAAATATAATCTAATGAAGACTTAGAAAATTAACAAACCAATACCACAAATTTGGAAATTATAATATAAATAACGGAAGAATATGCGAACCACGAGAATGACAAAATTTTAGGAACATGCGCAAAAAACACTAAACTCTTCAACAGCTCTAAGCTAGCTAACTGCATTTTTCACTTCTGTCAGTTAACTTTAAATTTAACGGGAATTGTCGTTACATTGGCTGTGTACACCTAAGCGAAAAACCGGTTTAAATCATTTTTTCTTAATAAACCAATTGGCCCACGGGAAATGACGAAAAAAATTGGCCACGGACTAAAGTTTCTTAAAATCATAAATTTAAAAATAAATTTATATTTATAAAATTAAAATTGACCTGGTTCATTCTACTTGAACAAATTGGTATACTTCATTTATAATATATATTTTGAGATATTAAAGAAAATCTGTGTTTTTTTGAACACAAAACGATCGGACACACGCCATGGTAATGACGATATCTAGAATATTTTATTTAGATTTCCGCGCCTCGTTAAAGGACATTTTCTTTTATTTATTCCTGTTCTCAGAATTCCAATTTTCCAATATTTTTAATACCAAATGCGTCCGGCCCCATAATGTAGTAATTTTGCGATATCGACCCATATAGTGTTTCCCAAATTGAAGTATCATCGGTAAATGGAATTCGCCACATAGAGATTATCCGAATTTTTTGTGGCGGAAAATGTTTGTTTTAGACCTAGAGAAAATGTGGTTTCAATAAGATACTGCCCGTTGCAAAAAAAAGTTTTTAATAAATTAAAATAAAAAATAAAAATAAAAACAAAAATTTATATATAACAAAAATTATGTAGGGTTTCCAAAATTGAAGTACCATTGGCCAATGGAAATCGCTACAGGGAAATTATTCAAAATTTTTGTTGGCGGAAAGTTTATGTTTTAGACTTAGACAAGATGCTGCTTGTTGCAAAACAAAGTTAATTAAAACAAACACAAAAATTTATATATAACAAAAACTATGTGGGGTTTCCAAAATTGAAGTACCACCGCTTAATGGAAATCGCAACAGTAAATTATCCGATTTTTTTTTGTGACGGAAAGTTTATGATTTAGACTTAGATAACATGCGCTTTCAATGGATTATTTTTTTGAAGTTCAGAAAACTTATTATATCTCGTAGAGAAGACGTTTACCAAAATCGTCTGATTTGACTTCTTTAGATATTCAGGCATGTTTTGTAAATCACTTTTAATGAAAGTGATTTGAAATCACTATAATATTCTACGCACTAAAGTTTTAGTAATCTCGTAATTTGTAACCGAACAGTCAAGTGGCTGGAAATTTTGATACAGCGCAGAACAAAGAACCGGGCACCGACAGAGGAAATGCTCAAGACTTTCCTCCTCGTCCTCATCCCCGTAACTTCTACAGAAATCATTAAACGGAAGATTTAACCTTCTATCATGCGTGCCTATGTGACACTGTCCTGCCACCAATCCTTCTATAATCCTACGCAGGCCATGTTAGCCTTACGGCAGGTAACCTCATCAGACAATCTGTCCTGTGCAGTCCCTACAAGTTGACGCTACACTTGATTCTTACAGCTATTAAGCGGGCCTCCTACCATCGTATCAATGTCCACTCGCTGTAGGCGAGCCCCGGCTTTCGCCAGCTAATCCACCACAATATTTCCGGATACTCCACTGTGCCCCGGTACCCAGAAAAGCTCCAGGCTTGAATGTCTCGCTATCGAATTAAGAGATATCCGGCATTCTTGAACCAACCTGGACGTTGTATAGACAAGCGCATTTAACGCAGCTTTGCTATCACTACAGATTCGTATATTCACCCCGTATAGTACCTTAACCAGTTAGCTGCTCTCAAAAAAGCTGTAATTTCAGCCTACATTATGCTACACTCATCATATAGCTTAAAACTGATCCTCCTCTGATACTGGGGCATACGAGTAAAGATGACGCCTGGTGCACAGTAATCAATCAAATCAATCAAATTGTTTGTATATGTCGTAGTGGAACTTTTTTTTCTCATGCCAAAAGCACAACGTCGATTCATTTTGATCCTTTCAAATCCACCCACTCTAATGTACACTAAAACAAATATACTCGCACACAAAATGTACTTCGCATGGTGCCAACATTTTTATTTTTTATTTTTTTCCTAATTTATCATGATTCATCTTGAATTTTTGATTAAAATTTGGCCACCCCGTTTAACTTTACACATTTTTTCGCATTAAAAATTAGTTCCAAAAAAATATTTTTAATATTCTTTTCAAACTTAATTTTTATTTTTTATGTAAATTTAAAAACAAATTTCTTGTTTGCTTTGACAGTGTCATGTGAATTAATTTATTTTGTGTGACACAAACCAGGGGGTCTCTGTCTCTTGGCTGCAAATTTTTGGTTTTTTTTACGTGCGAGCCAGACAATAATGACGAAAACGTTAATTGCAATAAATTGCTTAGAAAATTTTAAACAATTTGTGTTTGAAAGCACTTAGAAGAAAATAATGTTAGAAGGTAATAACTAACAAACATCGTGATTAAATTTTATACGAGTATTTTGCAATAAAAAGTTTTTACGCAAAATTTATGAATGCACACATTAGTGCGTACAGACACATGCACATACACACATATGTACGAGTACATGTAAATGTATTATACATATTTAGCAAACGTATAATATAGCGAAATTAAGTCAAGCAAGATTAAGGAACGTTATGTCACCATTAAGCAACATAAAGAATAGACAACTTTTTTATTCGCAGAGATTTATTTGCATGTAATTTAACATGCCCAATTGGAAATTTGCAAGCTTCTTTTTTGTTATTGAAATAAACTAAAGACTTATGTTATGATACATTATAATAACAGTCATAACATAATTATGTTATGACTTATGTTTCGACATCATAAACAGGAGGCTTCTGAAGACATTTTATATGAAAAGCAGTAAATTTTTTGAGTGATTTTTAACAAATATATCAAGCAAGTCGCTTGTTTCTGTTGAGAGTACATCACATTGATTTATATTTTAAAACGCTCAGTTTGTTGCTCCAGGAGAAATCAGTGACTACAAAAACTCCGAAAATGGAAATTAGGTCATAATCCATTAAAAGCTTTGAATGATTGTAATTCGTTTCGACTCAGCAAGCATCGTGAACGAATCTACTGCGAATCATTTTTAATCGTGGAAGGTCTCTTGTACGAGAGAAACTATTACAAGAACTTCTCTGCTTCTGCAGAGAAGATTCTTCCACAACACAGAGAAATAAACTAGTTTTAATCACAGAAGGAATCGTTTCAGAGTTACAAAGTGCTTATTGCACTAAAAGAAATGCTAGGCTGTGTAATTTTTATATGATTCATACCGAGAGCTGCAAAAGCTCATTCGTATGTATATTTGACACTAGGTATTTAAAATTCGCGATCACTCGCGTTTGCTTCTCGTATTTATTACCTGCGATAACATAATTTGCGAACTAATTGCAATCTTTCTAGTCTTCCTCCGGTGACCAGGCTTTTCCTTGGTATATACCTAACTAAAGCACTCTGCTTTCTGGAGGTATAGAGGGGTATGAGTCTTATTAATAAAAAAAAAACTCTGGGAAATCCAACATAACCCAAGGCCTGTTGGATACCACAAAGTCTCAACAAGCATTAATTGGTAGAACAGGGAACGACAAAGGAAGCTCTGCTTGCACACCATGCCAGTGCTGACCGTGGTTGAAATGCCCACATCTTGGCTAAAGAGTTCTGTCTGTGGTTTAAGTCTCCCCCCGGGGAACAGGTGTTGCCTTGGCGTATTCTTAACCAGGGCACTCAGTTTTTGGGGTAAAGAAGGCAAGGGGTCCTTCGTTTGTTGTAGCGAATAAAATTCTAGCCGCATGACTTATGTTGTGTTGGCTTCCGAAACCTTTACCAAGGGTTTAAATTGGCAGAACAGGGATCAGCATTGCCCTCGGGTAGTTCAGCTTGCAGTTCAACCCGGGCTGATCATGGTTGAGATGCCTACCTGGGCTGAAACGTTCTGGCTGTAGTTCAAACCTAAAACACAAGAAGAGGGAGTTAGTATCCCTGATAATTGTTTGGTGTGTGGCATCTTTCCGAGAGTTTGTTGTCTTTACAATAGGTACTTGTACTGTAAGGAACCAGTGGTGATGGTTGACGGGGGAGTTGGTTTAAGGGCTGATGCTGCTAGTGGGCTTCGGCCTACCAACTCATTAAGCCATGTCTTCTATTGACCTCTGCAAAATTACATACAGGAGGGATTGGAAGAACCGAGCTCTTCAGCAAGGAGTTTGTTCATATAGCTACAAACTTGTGGCATAAATTTGCAAACAATAGGATGCTCAGCATGGGCGGAGTAACTTAGACGTTATGCGCACGATGGTATTAATAGTACTTATTTTACGGCGCTGTGACCTATGCCTTCGCATAGGAAGTTGCCGTGTGGTTAGCAACGGTACACCTCACAAAAACTGTAAATTAATATAGTTGAGATAGGCAGTTAGCCAATGAGAGTGAGATGCAAATCTCTCGAAGGCCAAACAACAACGACAAGCCTGACCGCACTTAAGAAATAATTACGATGACGCGGGAGCTATTCCCCAGCCTATAGCTGCTTTACAACTGTGGTAAAAGTTGCGACCTGTGTGAACCATAGAATTGATTCGTCATCAGATTAGACCGTCAAGCTGATGTAAATCTTCGAAGTCTTTGCCCTGGTGTACGCCTAACTAGAGCACTCTGTTTTCCCCATTATTTGTAGCAAAGAAGAAGCTGCATGTCTAAGGTTGCATTGGACTTCTGTAGCCTTCACCAAGGGGTAATTAGCAGAACGGAGATCAGCAAAGCCACCGGCAGGTTCCGTTTTGTAAACAGTTCGACACTGTTTACTGTTGAGGTAGCTGCATCTTGGGTACTTGCATTCTGGCTGTGGTTAAGCCTTAAATAGCAGCGGCAACTATGGTATCCATGATAACTATGGTATATGCCAGTTTTCGGGGAGCTATTATAGTCACTGAAGTGCTGTTGTCTTTCAATGGATACCTCTAATATAAGGGACCAGAAGTGGTAGATAAACGGGAAAATTGACTAAGGGCTGATGCTCCTTATGAGTTTTGAACCACCAAGTCATGAAGCCTTCTCTTCTATTAACTATCTGAGCAATTGCATACAGAAGACATTAGAAGGCTGATGAACTGTGAATTAGCTCACCCGTCAGATAAGGTCGTCAAGGCAGGTGCTGACGCAGATCAATTATACTCCCTTTTTACTCGAAATATTGATATCTTTTTATTTTATAATTCTTCAACCAAAAATAATTCGCCCTTTAGCATGTTTCAGTTTCAAAAACATGAACTTTAGATTTTTTTTATGTCCACAGAGATTATTATTATTTGAGTAGAATGTGGCCCAAAATGGCCGTTAGCATTGCGATCATTGTTGATCTATTGAGTTTCCCCTTACGGGTAAATTACGTCACGAAACCGGACTAACCACTTCAATGGGAGTGATAGCAAGTCCTGTTCACTCAATGTATGAGCTTATAGTAGCCTGTATCTCTTGTGTCCCAACGTGCCACAGTAGCTGATCAAGACTCCTCCTCACTGCAAAGTCTTTAAATGGCTGTATTGGAAATGCCTATTCTGTGTAGATGCTTGAGACAGATATAATGACCTTTAAGGCTAGCTTTCAGTGCTTCTATGCTTTTCTTGTCCAGTCTTAGAACACGCTCGCCCCTTCTTTTATCATAGCTTAGGAATTTTTGGGATATTCCACATCATTTTTCCCGTTCTAATGGTTTTCCACGATAAACTCAGTCCATTTTTACCTTCCTCTAAGGAGGCTATTGTTGAAGTCAAATATTGTAATAGGTCCATCCTATCCAGCTCCGCATACATTAGGCTCTGCACAGCTAGAGAAACGGGATAATGTCTGCTTTTTACGGGAGTTACAGCGCCGGTATCAATGGTGTAAACCTCCAACTGCGTTCTACCAAGTCCTCGTTTGCTGTAGCAAGGGAACTTTGCTACCATGCTCTGCAGTTGATTCCGCTGTAAAACATGCATTTGAACCTTCACCGCGCCACTTTCGCCCTCCGCAAACAAAATTACACCGTTCATTGTCAAGCTGTTGACATTAGCAAAAAAAAAACAAATTCGTGCATAAAACTACTCCATTTTTGGCACAGATATCTGCCATCTCATTACAACAAGGCAGAGTAATCTGGTTCTGCCTCGCCTGTTCATTTAGCCTGTTGTGACATTTCAGTACTACTTGCACGTAAGAACACAACTCTGTGTTATATTTGCTGAAGGATTGTCAGCGCTGTTTACAGAGCACAGACGAGCGACACCTGAAGACAATATTTATAAATGTGCTAAATTTATTGGGTAGTATCCATTCTAACGAGTGATTTTTTTGCTATTATCTTTTTGGCAACACTAGTTTTGACAGCTCACGCACGTTTTGTATCTTGTGTCACTGTCAAACATCTTCAGTTTGGTCTATAATTTAATCATGAATCGTCTTACAAACGAACAACGCTTGCAAATTATTGAATTTTATTACCACGCATGCTCTGTTAAGAAAGTTCATCGCGCGCTTCTTCCATTTTATGGTCAGTTTAATCGACCTACTGAGGCTTCTATTCGGGCTATTGTAAAAAAGTTTTACACCAAATTTACATTGTTGGACATTAAACCACCAACACGCTTACGTAGAGTGCGAACTGAAGAAAATATCGCAGCCGTATCGGCCAGTGTTGGTGATGACCGTGAATTATCGATTCGGCGCCGTTCGCAGCAATTGGGCCTCTGTTACTCCACTACGTGGAAAATTTTGCGGAAGGATTTGGGTGTGAAGCCTTATAAGATACAGCTGGTGCAAGAATTGAAGCCAAACGACCTACCACAACGCCAAATTTTTGGTGAATGGGCTCTTGAAAAGTTAGATGAAGATCCACTTTTTTACCGAAGAATTGTGTTCAGCGACGAGGCTCATTTCTGGTTGAATGGATACGTGAACAAGCAAAACTGCCGTATTTGGAGTGAAGAGCAGCCAGAAGCATTGCAAGAGCTACCAATGCATCCACAAAAAACAACCGTTTGGTGCGGATTATGGGCTGGCGGCATCATTGGGCCGTATTTCTTCAAAGATGATGCGAATCACAACGTTACTGTGAATGGTGAGCGCTACCGTGCGATGATAACAAACTTTTTTTTGCCCAAAATGGAAGAGCTTGACTTGCATGACATGTGGTTTCAACAAGAAACAATGTACCAATTGAGAGGCGAGTTCGGTGAACAGTTTATTTCATGCTTGGGACCAGTCAATTGACCGCCCAGATCGTGCGATTTAACGCCTCTAGACTATTTTTTGTGGGACTATGTTAAGGCTAATGTCTATAGCGACAAGACCGCTTCGATTGACGCACTGGAAGCCAACATTGCCAACATTATTCGTGAGATACTGGCCGAAATGTTGGAAAGAGTATGCCAAAATTGGACTAAGCGGATGGACCATTTGAGGCGCAGCCGCGGCCAACATTTGCATGAAATAATCTTCAAACATTAAATTATATCGACCCAACTATCGATCCAAATAAATATTTCATGCATTTTTCTGAATTTTATGTGTTTTTTTTTTTTAATTTCCGATAGTTCTTATAAAATCACCTATTAGTTTTCTTGACTAGTCGCTGGTGTGTGTCCATATTTAGCTTAGAATCTGATTCCTGTTAGATGAAATAATATTTCCAATGGGGATGCTGCAAGAAACACCCAAAAGTCTGTTGCTTGTTTTTGGACCAGACAAAATATTTCTTGCGAATTATGTAATAATTTATTTCAAAAGTAAATTTGTCAGATAAACAAATTTGTTTGAACATTAATTGCAATTATACAATTGCACCACGAACTTTATTTTTTGTTGAATATCAAATGTCAACATCTTATTTAAATAGAGTTGATATTTAAGACACATTTGAGTTGGAGAATTACTAAATTTAATTTTATGAAAAAAAAATGGAATAATATATTACAAATTTTTTAAGTCACTATTAACACTTTAATGAGAGGTGTTGCTTTAATAAATAAAAATTCATAAGACTAAAATATGTTTTTAGGAAAAGTGAAGAAAAAACAGAAAGGAAAAAAGTGTAAAAAATTCAAAAAGAAATATTTGTTGTTGCGGCAAGCTTAAGACTAAAATAAAATATTATTTTATAGCAACTAATTATGTTTTTACCATTAGCTTGTGAATTAAATTTTAAAAGTTGTGCTTAATTTTCTACAAGAACTACATATATGCTGTTTATGGAACACAGACGAACGACTGTGTTCCAAAAAATTTGTATGGAATCTATTTAAAATATTGTTTTTTACACAAAATTTCTAAACTAGTCGCTCGTTTGTGTTCTGTAAACAGCACATAAACTAAAATATTCTATAATACGAGTAACTTCTCAGTCTATTGAGCCGCCCTTAAATGAATTCAATACTCCCCTCAATTTCTTAAACTAAACAATTAAAGAGTTGTTAATTGTCTGTTATAGAAAAGCATTCATGGAAAGAAATTTGAGCCGCAGATATGAAATATATTATAATTGATTTTTTTGTTTTTTTTTTTTTTGTTTTTTGTTTTTTTGTTTTGAAATTCAATTCATCATTATTTGATCTCCCATATAAAAATAAAACAATTAAATATGTAAAAGTTTGGCGGCATTTCTTTAGAAAAACAATATATTACTTCCATTTACTCTATGTCTAGACGTTACATTTGAATTGGTATAAAATTTTTGAAATTATTGGTTTATGTCTGAGATAGAGTATAATCAAAAATTCAGAGAAAACATACAAATAAGAAAACTACTATTTCTGTAAGTGCCAGTTTACACACATCAATTTTGGCTCGTCAAGTCTTGAGTTTGTGCGAGAACGGGGAAAAGAGAATGGAAAAGGGAGCAGACTTGACGGCACCAACAAGTTTAAAATGAAATACCAAAAAATATGAAAACTTGAAGGCAAAAAAACTTAAACTTGATGACACAAAGCTTATATGTGTGAACATAAATGCAAGTTCAAAAGAAAACCTGATGCGTGTAAACTGAAACTAAGCAGTGTAAGCAGAGAAAATTTGTAAGACAGTAAAGCATGTCAACTCATCTCGACAGGGATTTTTCTCGGTTGAGAACATGCTTTCTCAGCAATCCTACTATACAAAATGTTATAATGGGTGATTTTATAAGAACTATCGGAAATTAAAAAAAAAAACACATAAAATTCAGAAAAATGCATGAAATATTTATTTGGATCGATAGTTGGGTCGATATAATTTAATGTTTGAAGATTATTTCATGCAAATGTTGGCCGCGGCTGCGCCTCAAATGGTCCATCCGCTTAGTCCAATTTTGGCATACTCTTTCCAACATTTCGGCCAGTATCTCACGAATAATGTTGGCAATGTTGGCTTCCAGTGCGTCAATCGAAGCGGTCTTGTCGCTATAGACATTAGCCTTAACATAGTCCCACAAAAAATAGTCTAGAGGCGTTAAATCGCACGATCTGGGCGGTCAATTGACTGGTCCCAAGCGTGAAATAAACTGTTCACCGAACTCGCCTCTCAATTGGTCCATTGTTTCTTGTTGAAACCACATGTCATGCAAGTCAAGCTCTTCCATTTTGGGCAAAAAAAAGTTTGTTATCATCGCACGGTAGCGCTCACCATTCACAGTAACGTTGTGATTCGCATCATCTTTGAAGAAATACGGCCCAATGATGCTGCCAGCCCATAATCCGCACCAAACGGTTGTTTTTTGTGGATGCATTGGTAGCTCTTGCAATGCTTCTGGCTGCTCTTCACTCCAAATACGGCAGTTTTGCTTGTTCACGTATCCATTCAACCAGAAATGAGCCTCGTCGCTGAACACAATTCTTCGATAAAAAAGTGGATCTTCATCTAACTTTTCAAGAGCCCATTCACCAAAAATTTGGCGTTGTGGTAGGTCGTTTGGCTTCAATTCTTGCACCAGCTGTATCTTATAAGGCTTCACACCCAAATCCTTCCGCAAAATTTTCCACGTAGTGAAGTAACAGAAGCCCAATTGCTGCGAACGGCGCCGAATCGATAATTCACGGTCATCACCAACACTGGCCGATACGGCTGCGATAAATTTGGTGCGAAATTTTTTTACAATAGCCCGAATAGAAGCCTCAGTAGATCGATTAAACTGACCATAAAATGGAAGAAGCGCGCGATGAACTTTCTTAGCAGAGCACGCATTTTGGTCATAAAATTCAATAATTTGCAAGCGTTGTTCGTTTGTAAGACGATTCATGATTAAATTATAGACCAAACTGAAGATGTTTGACAGTGACACAAGATACAAAACGTGCGTGAGCTGTCAAAACTAGTGTTGCCAAAAAGATAATAACAAAAAAATCACTCGTTACATAAATTCAGTCTCATCAAACGAAATCAAGATTAACTTAGTGCATTGTCTTTCATCCTGTGTTCACGTTAGAATTGGGTAGTTCGTGAACGAACTAGTATCACTGAACTATTCACTTGAAGGAGCTAAGCAATCCTACTATACAAAATGTTATAAATAAATTCAGTCTCATCCAACGAAATCAAGATTAACTTAGTGTATTGTCTTTTATCTTGTGTGCTCGTTAGAGTTGGGTAGCTCGTGAACGAACTAGTAATTATCACTGAACTATTCACTTGAAGGAGCCAAGTGAGCCGATCAATTCTGCCAGCTCTTTTAGCTCCGTAGTTCATGTTTCTTTCTTTTGTCTTTAAGTTTTCTTTTTCGTTCATGTTTCTTTCTGGTACATATGTATGCGGAAGTAGTCAGTGACAGTGCTGCCAGAATTTGACATAGAAAGTTCATATGTTATATACACCTACTCAGAACATTAGACAACACAATTTTGTTTTACAAAAATGCTGTTGTGTTTTGTAATATCAAAATGAATTGCATGATATGCGACCAAAAATTAGTATAAAAACATTACGACTGATCACAAAAAACTCGTTTTTTTTTTCTTTTCAATACAATTATATTTCATCACATCTGAATATTTCTAATATCTATATCACCCTTAATTAATCCTTACCTTTGGTTTTATAATTACACTTTTCATTTGTTTACACCAATTTTGTTTTGCTTTTCTTTTTCTTTATCATGAAAGCTGAAACAGAACCGTAAATTGAAAATATTATCTACGGAGCCCTGAACTATTGAACTAAAAGAAAGACATATTTCAGTAAAAAGAGCTGAACTAAAAAGAGCACTCTCTCAAAAGAGCTCATGAACTGAATCCTAGTACACGTGTTCTTTTACTTTCTTACGTGTTTTCTTTCTATGTTCATTACTAATTTCTTTTGAATGTTCTGGTTACATAATTCTTAAGTTTGCTGTGTGGGAAGTTTTGGAGTGATTTTTATAAGCAGGTTGAAGGTAAATGCCTGGGCACTGATCAGTTTCAACTAGTTTAATTTAGTCTTTCTGTGTTCTTATTGATAGGGTGAACTCAAACGTCCACAAGCACTGCTTCCTCTTTCTTCCTCCTCATAACCTATTTTTCTAGTTCCAGTGCAAAGCATTGCATATATAGGGCTCATCAAATGAGTAATGGAACGAGATAAAAAAATAAATCAGGGGTATCGCAAGGCTCAGTTATTTCTTCTGCTACATTTTTCTAAATAGCCTCCTACTTCAAACTTCCAACGCTATTCACTCTTTTGTAAGTGATAGCAGTATTTGCCATTCGTACTTGTTTTGTTATAGGCCCAGACTATCCGAAAGCTCTGCAGAGAGTCGTAAAAAACTCGTAAAACCCAGAGTTGTCTGCTAATGCTTAAATGCAGCACCATGGATACTGCTACATTTGTACTCATAAATGGTAAAAACACTGACGTCTCGGATGCTCTTCATGTTCTTGCAATGAAAATTCAGTGTGATATTCGCTGGACTGAACACATCTTTCGAGTCTCCAAAGAAGCCTTCCAATGCCTGGTTTTTCTAAAACGAAACAAGACCTACTTCACTCCATCCAATCTTCATAATACATACATACTTGTATTATAGCGAAGCAAAAATAGAATATAACGCTCATCTAAATAGCTCATTACCTCACCACTCATCTACGTGAGTATTGTAGAGCCACCGACTGGAATATGGACCTCTAAGTTTATGTGATGTTTGGTGAAGAACACTAGTTCAGTGTTATGGTTGGCAACGATAGTCTGTGCGCCCTTAACCATGTCCTCGCCCTTATAATAATCTGTCTGAATTGGCACTCGACATTCTGAGTATCCGCGAATTATTGCAGCAATGTCATCTGCATATTGCATTAAAAACGTGTCCTGTGACATTTCAGTTCTTAATATTCTATCGCAAGTGATATTCCACTGGCCAGGTCCAAGAATGGATCTTTGTGCTGCCCCTATCGTTACTAGTATTTTTTTCTGGTCTTCTGTCATATCATAAATAAGCTCCCTGTTATTTAGGTAGCTCCTAATGATTCGAAGCAGGTACTCAGCTAAGCAAAAAAATTTTCTCTAATTCCATCAGAAAGTCTGACAATATGAGGCTTTTGAAGATGTCCAGTTTAGCCAACAGAATGATTTGTCTTGTGAACTGATTCTACTTTGTCAACGTCTGTAAGGGTTTTTAAGGGTGTTGTTGACCCGCCAGTTCCAAAACCATGTTGTCTTTCTAAAAGGCCTACACATACTGCATCATGTAGGCGCAAACTGCATCATGTGGGCAGGGTTTTATTAACCTTTCTAGTAACTTGCCAGCTGTATCCAACATGCATAGAGGTCTGTAAGCAGTTGGGAATCTGAGATCCCCTTTCCCTTTGCTTTTAAGGGTTAATCGTTGTTTTTTCTACGTTCCGGAAACGTCTTTTCTCTTAGGCAGGTATTGTACATCCTAAGAAGAATTTCTGGGCTTTCAAGGGCTATGAGTTTCATAAGTTCCGCCGGTATACCATCTGGACCTGGGACTTTATTGGCCTTAAGTGCACTAGCTGCAGCTGTAAGTTTCTGCAGTGTGATTAGTGGAATGTCAGATATTTGTCTGAGATCAACCTGCCCGACGAAACTTCTCGGGTAGGGAAAAGAAATGGCTCTATCCTATCCATATTCTCCGCAACAATTAGTGGCGTCAGAGTCTTAAAATCAAGTTTTCCCATTACTATTTTATACACGGTGCCCCATGGATTACTGTTAACTTTTGCTACTGGATATATTTGTTCCCAGGTTCATACTTATCTCCTTGTACGTCACAAATTGTTACGCATTAAAGAGATGTAATGTAATAAGCAAAATTTAAAATGTAATGCCGCTATCGCTCTTCCCTGTAACGTTCCGCTTTTGTTTTCGAGCATTAACAAAGGCGTTGACAGAATTTCGAGCAAAATTGCTTGTGTGTTTGATAATTGTTTGTGTTGGAAAGAATGTCTATATCAGTGGTGCCCACAAGTACTATATGGATGAGTAAACACCAACACATTTATTATTTTTATTTAATATTTTTTGTTGTAAAAAGCAAAAGATCTACAAAAACAAAATTCACACTGATAATCGCTGTCGTCTATGTTTACCAGCAAAACATGCGAAAGTGTTGTTGCTTTGCTTTTGTGTGTATGCAGTGAAGAAGGGGTGTATTTTTAATTGCTAGTGCTGTGCGCAGTATTTGTGTATTAAGCCTAGTGTTAAGATTGAATGTGCGAAAAATTTTCAGCAACATTACATATTTCGTACGGAAAAATTGAGGTGTACTCAGTGTTGTCTATTTCTTCTCTCATTCATGGTTCTTTTTTAATTTTAAGTGTACATGTGTGTACTTCGTGCGAAAAAAGCTTTGCTTATGTTATTTCGCAGCTGAAAAAACAAATATTTCTAGCAACAATTTTAAATGAAAACAGGCAGCAGATACATATTTTGTGTTTTTCGCTTTAAAAATTCAGTACTACATTTCTAAACTTATTTCGCAGATATTTCATACTAAACACTTTTGTATGCAATTTGAAAGAATTTCACACGAAATAATGAACTCAATATTAGCCTTTAAAGAGCACAACGCTATAGCTAAGCGCTTTTACAAAAACAATTGAGCATCAAGCGCATAGGTCTGGGCATACTTGGTCTATATTATCATATAAAATTTCTCGTGGAGACTGCAACTCAACTCGTCGATTGTCTGGTAACTATCCTCCTAACGAAATTTATAATAAACCAAAGAAAACACTATTAATGGAAAATTATATTAAAATTCATACAACAAATTATATTACAACAATAAAAATGCATTCGAAAATGAAAAGAAAAACACTGAAAAGTTCTAGCGGATGATGCATAATGAAAATCTCGTTTACTGATATGTTTATCTCCTTGTTCCGCTCTCTGTCATTGTGTTTGTTTATGAATTTATGAATGTGAGAATGCGTGATGTTCCATACACACATACTTACATATCTACATATGTATGAATGTTAAGAATTTACTCGAGCTTCACACAACAAATAACCATAAAAATGTTTACATGAAAAATAATCACATATCGGCTGAATTATCATTGCACATGGAAGCGCAAACAAAACAAACCCAACCAAGCTGACAGACGGACGGACAGACAACACACCGTCCACTTGTCCGTCTGCCCGTCATAACCAACATCACTATCATCGTCGTTGCAATCACTCCAGCAAACAGATCAACTATAAAATTCATGTTTATTAAAGGGAGGCGGGTAAAACAGCCATCATAATAAAAAACAAAAAGTGTTTTTTTTTTTCTTTCGCTAGTTCTTCCGAACTACGTGCGCGCGTACGGCAAACATCACAAGAGCTGCAGCAAATTTCGTAAACGAAAAAAATAATAAAAAAAAAAGTAAGCAGAGTAAAAACATTCAGACGAGCAAACAAACAAACCTTTAATAAACAGAAGTGAATTATATGTCCGTAAAAAATAAGAGCACTTTACAACCGAGTTAGCTGTGCAACTTGCAACAAACGGTCGAAACATGCATACATACATATTGCACATACATACATACACACTACAAAAATTAAGAGTAAAAATAATTGGGTGCGGCTTACGATTTTACCAAAGGTTCTTAAATAAACTTTGCTCTTTGTCTATTATACGACGCAGCCGGCAACAAATGGAAAAAAGTAAAATGAAAATAATAAAACTTTGATAAAACACTCAAATTGAAGTACACGCAATGTCAAAAGTTTTCACAAAGTGTTGGCTACCCGTCAGGTCTGAACGGTTAGACAAGTGCAAGGCGAATTCATTATTAGGTGAACTTGACAGCTCAGGTGATTATTTTTTGCTTGCCGCGTTTTTCCAACGAGACTATCATTTTTTATCTTTTGTTTACAAATATTTTTGCGCCATTTTAATCTGAATTTTATTTGTATGATTTAGTGAAGTTTCAAGAAATCTTTGTGAATTTAAAGGTGAAAAGCCATGTGATTTTAATTGCAAACAATTATAAAAATTTGTATTCAGCGTTTATGCAACATTTTTTCTTAGATGAACTGAGAATGTCAAAATTTAGATTTTGTAAATTTTACAATAACAAAATACATAGTACTGAATTCGCCTTCCCGCTTGCATTCACCTGTATAAATTCGCCTTGGAAGGTTCAAGTCAAATGTTCACAAACACTACTCCCTCTTTCCCCCTCCTCACTACCTATTTTCCTAGTTCTGGTACAATACACTGCATATGTAGGGGTCATCCCCTGAGTACTGGTCCAATAAAAAAATAAAAATAAAAAAACAAAAGTGTTAAATATGTATCGAGGCGAATTCATACCTGGTATATGCACGAGAAATAAATACAACACTACAAAAAATAAGTCTTTTTCAAATGTCAAGGGAAAAATATTAACACAAAAAGAATTAAAAAAAAAAAAAGAAAATCAAGAAAAGACAAACTTTTAATTATTTCGTGAATATTAAAGTCTCAGATCATAGAGCTTGGAAAGGTGAAAATGGCCAGTTTGAAATGGATTCTAGATGATAGCTAGCGCTAAAGATACAATACATAATTTAAAAAATTGTTAAAAAATTTTTTTTTTGTTTTTAGAAAAAATTTACAAAAAGAGAAAATCTTAATTATATCGTGAAACTTTAATTATTTTGTAAAAATTAAAGTCTCAGTTCATAAAGCTTGGAAACGTGAAACTGGCCAGCCAGATTGGGGAGGATTCTGGATGATACCTGGCGCTCAAGATACAGTTGTGAAAAAGATTTACATCAGCACCAGCCTTGCGGCCTTATCTGATGATGAACCAATTCCACGGAGTGAATTATTCACGATTCAGCAGCGCCCCCGTGTGGCTTACCAGGCTCACACAGGTAGCAATTCTTGCCATATGATTGCGGTCATATGAGCAACTTCTTGTTGAGGAGTTCGGGCCTTCTAATGCCTCCTGTTTGCAATTTCCCAGCAATCATTGGAGGACAAGGCTTAATGAGTTGGTAGGCCGAAGCCCACTAAGAGCATCAGCCCTTAAACAAACTCAGCCGTTAACCATCATCACTTGTTTCTTACAATACAGGTATCTGTTGTATAGGCAACAGATCCTCCGAGGATTGTTAGTCCCCGAAAAAAGCCACACACCAAACAATTATCAAGGGTACTAACACCCCCTTCCTGCGTTTTAGGTTTCAACCACAGCCAGATCGTTTCAGCTAAGGTAGGCACCACAACCATGATCAGCCCGGGTCGAACCGCAAGCAGAACTACCCGGGGGTCATGCTGATCCCCGTTATGCCAATTTATACCCTTGGTAAGGGTTTCGGAAGTCAACACAACATAAGTCATGTGGCTTCCTAGAGTTTTATTTGCCGCACCAAACGAGGGACCCTTTCCCCTCTTTTCCCGAAAAACAGAGCGCCCAAGTTAGGAATACGACGAGGCAAAACATGTTCCCCGGGGGGTGCTCAAGATATAACACATAATTTAAAAAATTGTTTTTAAATTTCTTTTAATTATTCCATTGACGTCTGAAACAGATTAAAATAAAAAAAAGTCATAAGCTGCGCTGTCGATTTCACCTGTTATGAATGCGCCTTGACATACAAGTGGTACAAATCAAAAAATAGCCGTTATTTTCAATTTTCTCAAAAAGTGTTTATTTATTCATCAATAATTATCTTGCCCCCTTCAAAGCAATCCCCCTCAGATATAATACACTTATGCCAGCGTTTTTTCCAATCCTCGAAACACTTCGGAAACGCGTTTTTTGGTATCGCCAACAGCTCCTGTTGCGAAAACGCTTGCCTTTCATCACTGTCCTTAGTCTTGGGAAAAGGAAAAAGTCAGCGGGGGTCAAGTCTCGTGAATACGGTGGTTGAGGCATGATAATGTTTTAGTTCTTGGCCCAAAACTCACGCACAAGCATCGATGTATGAGCTGATGCGTTATCATGGTGCAAAATCCATGATTGTTTTTTCCACAATTCTGTGCGTTTCTGACGAATTGCTTCGCGTAAACGGCGCTTAACTTCAAGGTAGTATTACTTATTGACTTTTCGACCTATGTGTCAAGAATTCTGGATGCGTTACGTCACTGCAATAGGAGAAAACAGTAAGCAAAACCATCACATTTGACCGAACTTGACGTGCTTTTTTCGGTCTTGGCTCTTCTGGACGCTTCCATTGGGATGATTGGTATTTGGTTTCAACGTCATAGCCATACACCCATGATTCGTCACCAGTTATGAACCTTTTGAAGAAATCCGGATCGTCGTTGACGATGTTCAACAGCTCCTGAGTGATGTTCAGGCGACGTTGTTTTTGCTCAAATTTTTTAAATTTAGTAAAGAATCGAAGAGCACACCAAAACACGACTAACCTTTATATCTGTCAAAAACAAACTGACAATCTGAAATTGCTGATATTACCAACATACATAACTGTCATGTGTACCAGCATAGCATAAAAAAGTGCGAAAATCGAACATATGTAACTCACAAAATTTGAAAGTAACGGTTATTTTTTTATCAGACCATGAAGTCCAGCCTACAATTTCGCATAAAATGTATGCAATCTGTCCTAGCTTTTACCTTTCTAAACGCCAAGTCACATAGAATCCAACGTACGTCATCCGTGGCCGTTCTCAAGTGGCATTACTGTGGCGAAGGAGGAGGTTGGCCCAATGTATACTTTGCTGCTGAGGGTTATTTTATTAATCAAGCAACTGAAAACATATTATTTCGAATTTGTATCACTTCTAACCCACTGTGCGAGTTGAAGATCTGCTTGTTATAAATGTGCATACATTTTCACACACACAAAGCTAAATTAACATACATGCCCTAAAGAATGCAAAATTGCAAACAAATCAAGTATCAATGATTTCGTTGTTGTTGTTGCGTTCTTATTGTATCACAAGAGATTGTGTGTGTAATTGCGTAGTACTTTTAAGTATATTGATTTAAAATAAAAATAACTACATTTGAACTAAAAAGTGATTCAAAATTGATTTAATATTTACCTTTTTTTTGGAAAATTTTTTCAGAAATTAAATTTTTGATTTGTACATTTGCACAACGGGTTATAGTTCAAGTTTTTTCCTTTCTGAAGTTTTTTCTTAAGACGGATTTTTTACAATACAAATTTGCTGTGATCAATAATTTTTTATTGAAGAAGACAAGAAAAATAATAATCAAATCTTTAGCTGGGGGACAACTAGCTGTTTCGTAGTCGCTACACTACCCATCAGCACCCACTGGGAGTGCTGATGGGTAATTCAGACTCTTCAGGAATAGTTTTGATAGCTGATTAATTTATAAATTAACCATGATCATCTATCTCATTTCATGCAATTATACTTTCATTCGAATATTTGGAGCACTAGCTAAAAAAAATAACGAATTTCAGAACGTCTGGGCAGCTGAAACTTATGTTCGCATTAGAATTGTACATTCGCAAGTAGCTTAAAAAAGTATCTTGTATTTTCAGTTTCTTTTTTCTTTTCCTCCATTTCTTGGCAATGATTCTTTTCAAAGTCACTACTACAAACAAATGTAGAAAGGAAATAAGCTAAAGGTGAAAACATATTCCACAGCAACAAGGGCCAATGTGTTGTAAATTAGTAAACGTACTTCCTTATTGGTTGTTGCTTCATTAAGACTCAATATCACTTATTGCTAGTTGACATATAAAACATACAAACAAAAAATTCCAATTAAATTATTGACAATAGGAAAAATTGTATATAACAGCAAAGTAAGTGGAAATCTGTAAAATTCAAAAGAAAATGGTTTTTAGTTTACAAAAAACCCAATTTTAATACATTAGCAAAGATTTGCTAATAAAATGGTTCGTGTCTTCGGTTAAACATTGCAAAATTTATCTTTTTACACCTCAATATTATATTGAATTTAATTTATAGACAGCTGTGGAAAAAATTTATTACAATATAAGAAAAATCTATTTCCTCTGGCGCCAAGAGCTTTAATGAAAGGTACATTTTTGTGTCATCTCCTATTTCTGTGTGTTATTGTTTTAGGTGGAATAAAAGTATGCTTTAAGTTATAGCAGACTTTATGAAGTTTCTTCATACAAATAGCAATGGGAGATCTTGAGTAAAATATAAAAAGTATATAATATCCTTCCGTTTTTAAGTATTTCTTCTGTTTTACAGCCAGTTCGCCGATGTCGAAAGGATAAGTACATTCGCATTCTAGGCGAAAGAAAATTGATTTGGGTTTTCCTAACTTTATTCTATGCGAACGATGTGTCAAAATTCAATTAAAACACGTAAGTGTTTGCGAAGGAATAATAGTGACATAGGCGAACCCAAATTGATTCGAATGTGAGTGACTGACTAGCTTTCTTTCGCATACATTTTCATTCTATATCGGCGAACAGTCTGTTAGTTTTTCTTATTACTTAGTACTTAGGCATGAAAAGTTTCTTCATGAACAACCTCTTCGTGCCAAGGCCCTTACAGCTCCCCCGGGGCAGTAAGTACTTGTGGTCTTTTGTTAAGGGAGTAAAGAACAATGCTAGTTCATCAATTTCAACTCTTTTAAAGAATGACCAAGCAGTCACCGACAGTTGACAAGGCTAACCTGCTGGCTGAAATTTTTGCAAGCAATTCATACTTGCGGGAAAACACTCAACAATTTCCAGAGCTCGCAAGAGTATATGTGTCTATAACAGAGAGTGCAAAAGATCCACACCAGTATAGTACTATCTACCTTTACGGCCCTATCTGATGATGGACCATTTCCAAGGAGTGAAATATTTACGATTCACCAGCGCCCCGGTGTGCTAACCAGGCACGCATAGGTCGCAACTTCTGCCATAAGTTTGTAGCCATAAAGGCAATCCCTTGTTGAGGAGTTCGGGCCTTCTAATCCATCCTGTATGCAATTTCCCAGCAATCAATGGAAGATAAGGCTTAATGAGTTGGTAGGCCGAAGCCCACTAAGAGCATCGGACCTTAAACCAACTCACCCATCAACCATCACTTTACAGTACAGGTATCTGTTGTAGGGCAACAGACCCTCGGGAGGTTGTTAGTCCCCAAAAAGTCATGCATTAACAATTATTAGGGATGCTTTGCGCGTTTTAGGTTTAAACCACAGCCAGACCGTTCTAGCCAAGATAGGCACTTCAACCATGATTAGCCCGGTTTGAACTGCAAACAGAACCAGCCGCTGATCCCCGTTCTGCCAATTTATACCCTTGGTAAGGTAAGTTTTATGTGCTACAACAAACGAGGGACTCCTGCCCGAAAAACAGAATGTCCTGTCTTAGAATACGACAAAGATATTTTTCCGGTTAAAATAATTTTGGCCGACCTCAACATAAATAAGGCTCCTGGAACGAATGACATTCAAGCACTGGTCTTTAAGCAGTGTACTTCTACACTTACACCGCCATTAGCACGCCTCTTCAGCATAATTTACCATGTTGGTGGGTTCCCTTCGTGATGGAAGGCATCTAATCTAATGCCAATCCACAAAAAGGGTTGGGCAAATAACCCTGAAAATTACCGCCCAATTGCAATTTGCTCTTCCAAAGTATGAAAAGTATGATTAACTACCACCTTGTGAGGTATCTGGATTCCAAATCGTGTGGCATGCTGCACTTCTGGCAAAACTTACTGCTTTTGGTGTCGGTGATGACTTTTCTCGGCTTACATCGAGCTTTCTCAGGTGCCGCACTATATGAATTGTTATAGATGGGATCCCATTAAACGAGTTCAAGATTAATTCAGGGAATCGCAAGGCTCCGTTCTTTCTCCTACTCTATTTCTTATTTTCCTCAATGACCTTCTCTATCAAACTTCCAACCATATCCACTCTTTCGCGGATGACAGCAGCATTTACCATTCATACTCATTCAGTTATACACCCAATCTATCCGAGACCGTTGCGAAGAGTGAAAATATGAACGAATTACTGAATAGTGATCTTCTATTAATCTATAAATAGGGTCGTAAAACCAGAGTCACCTTCAATGCTCGTAAGATTCAGTGCTGTTTATTAACACAAAAACACACGACCGTAAATGCCGCATCATCTATACTCATGGATGGTATAAATATTGAGGAATCGGATGCTCTTGGAATGAAAATACAGTGTGATATTCGCTGGATTGAACACATTCTTCAAGTCTCTGAAGGAGCATTCAGGTGTCTAGATTTTCTGAAATAGTGGAAGATGTACTTCACTGAATCCGATCTCTATACTACTTATACCACCTACATCTGACCACAAATGGAATACAACTCTCATATTGAGGCTGGCACTCTAAAGTCTATTTTTGGGTTTCTCAACGGTGTACAAAAGAGAGAGATAGAGAGAGAGGAAGCTCATCGGTGACAGCAAGGTATCCAACTTCATTGACTCACTGGAGCATTACCGCAGTGTGGGGTGCTTTTTTCTGTTTTATCGATACTACAATGGATTTTGCTCTGCCAAGATTAGAGATCTTGTTTCCAAAACTCACACATTTTAACATTACCTGCAGAGCTCATCCGTTTGTGGTCGATTGCCTGGGGAATCAAACAATGCATTGCAGAAAGAATTTGGTTTTCAGCAGTATGCCTCGCCTGTAGAATAAGTGGCCGGCAGACGTGTTTCCTGGCACTTAAAACGTTGGAAAATTCAAGTCCAATGATCACAAACACTACTCCTTCTTTTGCCCTCCTCACAGCCTATTTCCCTAGTTCTGCACTGCATATGTAGACGTCATCCCTTGAGTACTGGTCCAAAATTAAAAATCAATAAGTAATTTAAAAATTACGAGAGTAATTTAAAAATGGAAAATTTTTAATTTAAATAAATTGAGGGGGAAAAACGCTCTGATATAAATCTCTTTTGCCAACATTATTATCCTTTATAAATTAAATTTACTGGTAATTTATACCACAAGACGTTTACAAAACTTCATTAGGAGAAAAATAATTTGTTTGTTTTACTTATTTTGCATTTTGGGGTTTTTTTTTTTTTTGCTCCACTTGGCGCTTATAAGTAATGTGTTGCTTTAGCGAGCATTCGTTCATTTGCTGCAAATTAAAAACCATTAAGAAACACCCACGAATTACGCCTTTAATGACTTTTCTTCTACAACTTCATCCTGCCGTCAGTCTCTGCTATGATACTTGTAATAATGATGACGTTTAATAATAATGACGTCGTCTCCACGAAATCATCTCAAATGCAAATGGAAGCTGGTGGATTTTAAAACGACTAATTCGACTAGACTAGACTCGGCTGAAAGAGTTGATGTTGGGTAAAATTTTAATTAAATTATTACACGTTCTTCATTTCATGTGCGCTTCATTGGGCGGCAAAATCCGATACTTTTTAATTAAGTTGTATGCTTTCGACTTCTCTTCTATATCAAATATTTAGACGTTTTTTTTTTTAGAAAATATGTTTGTTTGTAACAAACGACTTGAACAGAATACTACAAACCGCAAAATGTTGGCATATTTTCTTTAGAAGGGAAAACTTTATCCTTGTTTTTGCCAAAATCTTAAAAGCAACGACAACGACTTGATTTGAAGCAGAAGAGAAAAAGAAAGAAAAACAAACTCATTAAAAAATTAAAATGCCAAGTCGTTACTTTGGCAAAATTCTAACACTGAGCCTTAAGTTTGCTCTATTTTTTTTTTTTTTTTTCAATTATTCCAAAATAGAAATAGGAATTTCTATTAGCAACAAACTTTATGCCTCTCCTTCTTCCCGCCTGCCAAGCGGCAGAAGAGAAACTTAAAACTCAACTCTTGTTTTCTTCCTACGACGACTTCAAGACTTCAGAAACTTCATCTATTGCTTATCGGGTAATTTTATAAACTTCCCTAGATTAACAAAAAAAAAGAAGAAGAAAAAAAATCATAAAATTGTTTGACAAAACTTTTGGTAAGTGCGTGGTGGTGGAGGGGGGAGGGAGGGAGGGAGGATGAGATATCTAAAAACAAACAAGTTAAACTTTACGAAAGCTAATTGCTTTGAAAATGGAAGCAGACGTGTGGAAAATTTAAACAGAATATGTTGATGAGCCAACATTAGAAATTAGAAAAGAAAATATAAATATTCAAAAAGCGTTTTAGAAAAAAGGAAGTCAAACAAAAATAGTACTTTAAGCAAGATTAAACAAAAAAAAAAAACAAAATGGTCGCTTATAATATAAAACAGGTTTAAAGTGAAATCGGTTGGAATGAAACAACTTCGTGCTTGTATTTCAAATGTGATTTCCTTTCAAAACAAAAAACTTTAAATTATTAAATTTTTGTTGAACTTTTTTATAATTTCTAATGTTATATGATGGTATCATATAACAATTTTTAAGTTAGATTCTTGGTTTGTACATAAGTATGTACATACACCGGTTTTTAGTTCTAGCTTTCCTTTCTTGATTTTTTCTCTTGAGTGCTCTGTGCCTCGTTTCTATCCCAGTGAACTTTTTGTCACATACATCTTCGATCTAAGACCATTGACAATGTAAGCGCGACCCATCCGAAGTCTGTATACAATTCCTACTTACATTTACACAGCGATGGCCTAGGCCGTAAGATGCATCCAACACTGTATACATTGTAAGCGAATATTAGATGAGTTCAAAACTATATTATTAGCATTTCTTTTCTTCTTTGCTTCTTATGTACATTTAATTTAGCAAAATGAGCAGAAAAAGACTAATGTGAATCGGATGCTAGTTGTTTATTGTGCTTAACACGTTTATTTTGATTTTTTCTGTTGACACAATCGCTTACAATCGGATGCTTTGCAAATTGTAATAACTTGTGGACTGCTGGGATGTTTATTTTGATTTTTTCTGTTGACACAATCGCTTACAATCGGATGCTTTGCAAATTGTAATAACCTGTGGACTGCTGGGATATTACTAGTATCGAGAAATTTCTCACAAGAAACAAAGGAATTGACAGAGAAACTATGCGAATTGAAACAAAAAATGGAGTTTCTCACACAAATGTTTCTGTATCTTTGAGAAGCGAGAAATATCTGTCAAAATAGCTTTTTTGACGTAATTCATTGGAAACCTGTTTCTGTATTAAAATTTTGTGAGCAGTTTCTCGCTAGAACTGTCAAAACTTTTCACAAATAAAAGAGTTGCGGAAGTTATAAATTTAAAAAATATATAATTGACATAATGAATGCAAAAAGTGTAGAAAAGGTAAAGTTTTTAAATATTTATACACACATTGTCGTATTCATAAAAAAATAATTTGCAATTAGTAAAAGTTTACTTGACATACACAAAATTTTACAATTAAACCTTTGTTATGTGTAAATTATTTATTATGAATACGGCAGATATTGAATGTGGTTCATTATTCATTATTTTATTTTAGAAAATTGAAAGAATTTCCACGGAGATATAATATAATAAATATATAAAAACTATGAATTAAATTTTTTTGGTTTTTTCTTTATTTCTTAATATTTATGTACACACATACAGTATGATAAATTAAAAATTTAATGGCAAAATCTTAATTTTAGCCTGTCTCGAATGCGAGAAGCTTCTCTCATCGGTTCAGGAACTAAAAAAGGGTCGGTTGCAGCCTTTAATCTCTGGCTGTAAATGCGCAACATGTTTCGCCGGTCATATTCACTGAATAGTGATCTTCTATTAATCTCCGAATGGGGTCGTAAAAACAGGGTCACCTTTAACGCTCGTAAGACCCAATGTTGCCTATTAACACACAAACAAACGACCGCAAGTGCTGCTTCATCTGTACTCATGGATGGTATAAATATTGAGGAATCGGATGCTCTTGATGTTCCTGGAATGAAGATACAGTGTGATGTTCGCTAGACTGAACACATTTTTCATGTCTCCAAAGAAGCATTCAAGTGCCTTGGTTTTTTGAAACGGTGTAAGATGTACTTCACTTCATCCGACCTCCTTACTATTTATACCACTGACATCCGACCGAAAATGGAATACATCTGTAATGTTAGGGCCGACCATGTGCAGGAGAGGACGAAGAAGCTCATCGGTGACAGTAGGGTATCCAACTCTATTGACTCACTGCAGCAACGACGCAGTGTAGGGTGCGTTACTCTGTTCTATCGTTACTATAATGGATTTTGCTCTGACGAGTTTAGGGATCTTGTTCCCGAAACTCGCACATTTTTACGTAGCACGCGCTCATCGTCTAGAGCTCATCCATTTGTGGTCGATTGCCCGGGGAATCGCACTACGCATTACAGAGAGGATTCGTTTTTCAGCCGTACGCTTCGTCTATGGAATAAGTTGCCTGCAGAGGTGTTTCCTGTCTGTTATAACGTTGGAAAGTTCAAGTCAAATGTTCACTATAAATGTTCCAATATAAAAAAAAAAAAAAAAATATTGGTCAGCAACCATTATCACAAAACTATACCTTATTGAAAGTTTTTATGAAATTTATTTCTGATTTGAATGTGTTTTTATTTATGTACACGTGTTATTGATTGACACAATTTTATTTTATTTATAACACTAAATTCAATTGTTTTATTCACTGCTAAACATTTGTTTCTTAAATTTTCTTTTTGTTTGATAAATTTTTCCTATATTCTTCTTCTTATTTGTTTACTTTTTGCATTTTGACAGCTGCTTAATGGAAATATTCCAATAAAGACGTAACTAGTATTGCCTCTTTTCGATTTAATATACAGAAACGCTGTTTTTCTCGATAGTCGAGAAACAATGGAATTTCATGTTTCATAGTTTTCGATGCGAGAAACTTTTCACTAATCTTACAGAAACGAGGCACTGGAGACGATCAAAAAAAACATGTCAACGTTCTAAGAGTGTGCGTGCAGTCGTGCTTTTTCGTAGACACCTATAGGTTGTCGGCTCTGATTGATGAAAATCAAAAACGTTTGATATTTTATTTTGACGAGTAATTATTTTGATAGTCTACAACTGTGATTGACGAGAGAAAATGTCAATTTTGTTACCGAAAGCGACAACAATAAGTAAAATAAAAAACTACATCCATATTTATTATGATTATTGAATTTTATTTTGTTATTTGCATACATATCGCTCCTTTATTGCAACATAGTCATAACTACAAAAAGCTTGTTTCGAAAACAACACAATTCAAATTTTTAGTTTCCATACCAGTCTTATACCATGTTTCCACTATAAAGGAAAACACTTGTTTTGAGGAAAACATTTCGAAGTGTTTCCATTAAAATATGAAGTGTTTTTAATTTCGAATTTTCGAAGTTAGCTTGACATCAGCTTATTTTCAATTTATTTGTAGTTTTTGTAATTTTTCAAAATTATTATCTATGTCTGTATCATTTAAAACAAAATAAAAAAGCATGAAAAGTAAAGCAATGATTCAAAAAATCATAAGAAGAAAATGTATGATGCCAGAGTTTTATTTAATCCCCCTTATTCCAAGAGTCGTCATCGTACTGTCTTTTACCTCCACAGGAAAGACGGTCTTAATCATTGCAGTCGTTGCCCCCCAACAATGGAGTGCTATTATAGCTCTCTACATACTGTTTTAGGTATAGAAAATGTCAAGTGTCTATTTAGATCAGATAACTGTTAGTAACGGCGAGTGTACTGACGCTAATTTTTACATGTCGACTTGAGGAGGAAATATATTCTATGGTTTTTGATATTTAATAGCCTTTAACATCCAGCAAGGAGTTTGTGCAGGTGGTTCTATCAAATATATAAGGACTTGGTAATATCGCATAATAATATTGGGTTTATGCTTTAAGTGGAAAATTGGAATTTTTCTCAGAGTAAATTATCTGGACATTGCAAGAATTTATCTATGAAACCTGATTTTCCTTGATTGAAGTACATATCTTTAAGTTGCGAATAATAATGATTATGGAATAATTATTTTATGAGACATGGTGAACTAACATAGGAAAGGTCATGTGGTTCTTGGGTTGTAAAGAAACATCATTGGAACATGAATAGTAAAGAGGCACATCTGGTTTTTTTAAAAATGGTACGAATGGGAAATATGAAGCCGTTTAAAACACTTGTAGTCTCTTGTTCTGCTGAATTTATTGGTTGTGTTTTGCGCTGGAAGCGCTTATGCGTTTAGCCGAAGTCCACAATGTTCTTGCATTAGACCGTTTTATATTTAATGTAGGCAAATATAGTAATTATTTTTTGCCCCAACTGCCATGGTATTAAAAAACTTCATTCCATATAAGCCTTTCGCTAGTTATATTATTGGTTTTCTGCAAATAATTATTTTTATTATGTACTTGTGTGTAGAAAATAAATGTTCTAATTGTTTTATTTATTTATTTAATGACAAATAAAAATGTATTTATTTTCGAGTTTTTCAATCACTTTGGATGGATAGAAAAGTGTTAAATTTTTTATTATTCAGTACAAGCAGTGTTGTACGGAACATTTTCGAAGTGTTTTGCTCCAAAACACGTAGATTAAGGTGTTTTGCTTGTTTCAAAAATGTATGGAAAAACACATTTATTTCTACATGTTTTGCGCAAAATACGTGTTTTCGAGCAAAACACCTATATGGAAACGCACTATTAGAAAAAAATTTTAGAAAATATTTCCTAGAGAAAACGGTATAAAAGTAGTTTGAATAAATTTTTGGCTGAGTATAAAATGTAGTACTGTTAACAATTCTGCATTCTCAACTAGAAAAGCTAATTTTTTGAGATATGACTATATTGCAATAAAGGCGCCATATATACTGTGAGCGTCAAAACAAAGTGTACACAAATATTTCTTAAAATACTCGTATTGTTGTTATTTCAGCCTTTTTATTTATGATAAAACATTACATTTAAGTACTTTTAAATTGGCATTCAGTTTTTCAAAGTTTTACAACGAAAATAAAAAATATTTCATTATTTAAAGTCTAAGCACAATGTTTGCGGTGCGGTACGATTTGCCGTTGCGGGAGAGAACAGTAAACATAATACAACGAAAGACGGTGACGGCAATACTTGTCATTGTTAGTTTACATTTTTATTTATGTATTTGTACATACATTTTTACAAAATTTTCTAAAAAATTTACGGTTTGTATTAAGTATTTTGAAATGGCAGTAATTAAACAATTATAGCTTTTAAAAAAGCTTAATATTCGTATTATAAGATCTTTTTATACCCTTCACAAAAATGTAAAGGGTATATATAAGTTTGTGATTCCGTTTGTAATTTCTACAGTTTTTTTTTGCGACCCTATAAAGTATATATATTCTGAATCAGAATTAATGGAAAAGTCGATTAAGCGATGTCCGTCTGTCCGTCTGTCCGCTGTTGAAATACCGTTTCTGAGAAAACCATTAGACTTAGAAAATTTTTTCTTTCACCATTCTTTTACCCCATCGATTCATGGGTTTGCTATTGAAATTCAGTAATATCGGTCCACGTATAGCTGAGATATATTCAAAATTCCGAAAAAAGCCATTTTTTTTTTTGCAGTTTTGTATGAAAATTTTTGAAAACAAAAGTCGTTCGTTTTGCTTCAAACTTCACACACTTATTAAGCATTGTGACTAAAAGACAAAAAATTTTTTTTTCAGATATCGGTCCATATATACCCGAGATATAGCCCAAATCGGATTTTAATGAAAATGTCGCATAGGCGAAGCTAAATAACTTTTTTTTTGCTCAAAAGCAGTTCTGGTAATAAAATGAGGTTACATAAATATGGAAAATGAAAATTTCCGATATCGGTCCATATATACCCGAGATATAGCCCAAACCGGGGTTTTTCATGAAAATGTCGCGTAAGCGAACTTAAACAACTTTTTTGTGCTCAAAAGCAGTTCTGGTAATGAAATAGGGTCATATAAATATGAAAAATGAAAATTTTCGATATCGGTCCATATATACCCGAGATATAGCCTAGACCGGGGTTTTCATGAAAATGTCGCGTAAGCGAACTTAAACAACTTTTTTGTGCTCAAAAGCAGTTCTGGTATTGAAATTAGGTTACATAAATATGAAAAATGAAAATTTCCGATATCGGTCCATATGTACCCGAGATATAGCCCAAATCGGGTTTTTCATGAAAATGTCGCGTAAGCGAACTTAAACAATTTGTTGTGCTTAAAAGCAGTTCTGGTAATGAAATAAGGTTATATAAATTTGGAAAATTAAAATTTTCGATATCGGTCCATATATACCCGAGATATAGCCTGAACCGATTTTTTCATTAAAAAAATTTTTTTTTTTTGCTGAAAAGCAATTCTTGTTATAAAAGAAGGTTACTAAAATACAGAAAATAGAAAATTTCGATATCGGTTCATATATAACCGAGCATATTCAGGTCACATTTTTAATATACTATACATATTCGTGACTATCCTGAAGGGTATTTTAGATTCGGCCCAGCCGAATATACTACACTCTTACTTGTTTTATATAATTTTTTTTTCTAAATTCTTCCAGCTTAAAGATGATAACAAACAATGTTATCGAAATATTGAAAATAGCAATTGTTAAACCTTTTTTATAAAAAAAACACAAAAACAAGAGATCTTTAGCTGGAAGAATTTAGAAGAAGTTGTTAATTTGGTAGAAGCCTCGTTTGTTGTATGTGTGAAATTAGAAACCACGACACATACTAACAGCAGATGATGGGTAAGCAACTTTATGTTTAGAAAACCACTTAGCCCCGGATGTCGATTGTCACTTACCTTACTGTAAGTAGAAGTGATAATGTATAATCATAAGTCCGCAATATGTTTAGAAATCTGATTAAATACTTTTTGCTTCACCATCTCCTAACCTAATTTGTCATAACTTTTCCTTGAGCTACCCAGCTCACGGATACAGTATGTAAGTTTTTGCTAACATAACCGATAGGTCCCAAATATCATCGCCTTTTTTGAAAAAAGTGGTCTTCCTCATTGTTTGGCGGCCATTACGAGTAGATGGCAAACACATCAATATTACAAATCGTCTTTATACTGGAAGTTTTTGTAACTTCACGACTGCAAATTATAAAAACAGACATACTTCCTAACTTCTTCGATAATTCTTTCGTTATTATCCATTTTTGCTTCTTCCAATTGCAAAGCATTCACTCCCCGGGGGAACAGGTTTTGCCTTGGCGTATTTCTAACTTGGGCACTCTGTTTTCCGGATATAGAGGCGAAGGGGTCCCTGGTTTGTTGTAGCAATTAAAATTCTAGGAAACCACATGACTTATATTGTGTTGGCTGCCGAAACCCTTACCAAGGGCTTAAATTGGCAGAACGGCGCCCGGCTGGTTCTGCTTGCAGTTCCACCCGAGCTGATCATGGTTGAGGTGCCTACCTTGGCTGAAACCTACAACGCAGGAAGTGGGTGTTAGTATCCTTGACAATTGCTTGGCGTGGCTTTTTTCGGATACTACCAAACTCCCGAGGGTTTTTTGCCTTTACAACAGATACCTGTACTGCGAGGAACCAGTGGTGATGGTTGACGGGTGAGTTGGTTTAAGGGCTGATGCTGCTAGTGGGCTTCGGCCTACCAACTCATTAAGCCTTGTCTGCCATTGGTTGCTGGGAAATTGCATACAGGAGGGATTAGAAGGCCCGAACTCCTCAACAAGAAGTTGCTCATATGCCTACAAACATATGGCATAAATTGCCACATGTGTGCGACTAGCAAGCCACACGAGGGCGCTGGTGAATCGTGAATAATTCACTCCGTGAAACTGGTCCCTCATCAGATAAGGCCGCAAGGCAGGTGCTGATGCAAATCTTTTTCACAACTGCAAAGCGTTGAAGGTGCATTATTTGGATTAGTATCATATACTTTGTAAGTTCATGAGAATTTTTGCTAGATACACAACGCTTTACGCTCTAATTCAGTTTGCGCTGTAACTTTCGCAAAGGAAATATTAAAAGAATGCGATTTTCTTATAGACATGTTTTAAGGTGTTGCTTATTTTAGTTTCTCTGTTTTAGTTTTAATTTGTCTAACTAAGTTTTCTGAATATATATATTTTTTCACATTTTTTTCAAAAGCACAGAAAATTGCCTATTTAAAAAATTCTTCATTCTTTTCTACTTCAATACTGATTAAAGTTCTGTAAAACTGAATGAAAATTTAATAGCGCAAAAACATGTTTAATTAATATTTATTTCACGAAAAGCGCTGACTTCTTGTTTTCATTTCAATACTTGTCATTTAAGCCAACAGACGTTATTGACATAATTTCAAAAGTTGTAAAAAAAAATCACAATCCATCAGAAATGCTGATTTAAATTGTAAATTGTCCGCAAACATCAAAAATATACGCCCAGGCATTTAAAGAAAAACTAACACACACTCAATCGCATATACGAGTACACACACACACACACAAACTCGTTACATGAAAATCTTTAATCCGCAAATAAATATTGAATGCGACTCCAGTCTGAGTGACAGGATGAGGATACGTGTAACAATTTACTTAAAGAAAATAAACATTTTAAATGCTGAAATGACATTTTGTTGCTGTTGTTGGGGCTTCATTTAAATTGTAACAAATTTAATTAATTGGAAATGGATACAAACATATGTAAGTGTAAACTTATGTACATATGTATTACGTTGGCAAAAAGTTTTTCCAGCAAAGAAAAAAAAAACAAACGAAAAGTAGGTGTTGATGACATTAATTGCTTCAAAGCAAATGGAAACAGACTTTTTTATTCAATTCCTTTTTAAACGATTTGTTGTTGTTGCTTTTATAAATTTAAAATAAAAGAAACCTAAATAACAATTGTATATGTATAACATTTAATACTTATTTTGTATGGGATTTATTAAAAATTCAAATCACTTTTGTCTATGAGCAGTTTCAATGAAAAATCACGTTTTATTAATAAATTGTATTCATATTGTAATTGCAATTGAAAATGTAAATTGCAAATTTGCACATATTCCGTGTTGAAAAGAGTTTTTTTCATTTTTGTTTTCCACTTTTTTTTGGTTTTTTTTTTTTTTTGCTCCGACGGGTGTTTAAATTTATGTTGTTGAATAGCATAATTCCATTTAATTTCTAGTGAAATGTAAATCATTGTTCACTATGGGCTGAAAAATATCTACGGGGACAGCAAATGAGAGATTTTTTTCATAACGCTTTTACATCGACCCAAAATTTAGAAGAATTAAACTAAAATTACCAACGTAATCTTAAACGTTTACACTTCTGTAGTGCAATTCACTAACTTTACACCCCAATTAGAAGTGTTAACTGTAACCACACATTTTGTTGTTTGCACTAACCCCTACGTTATTCACTAACTATATTTAGCCACCGTAGAGGGTTTTATTTTTCTTCACGTTCAGATTGTTATAACGTGGCAACTCTCCATTTCATTTTTATTACCTATTGTACTGAATCTCTGTTTGTTTATATGTTTTCTTCATCTTTTGTAACTTTGATCTTTTTATATACATACATGTATAAAAATCTTAAAAATAATATGTGAGCTCGAGATCCTTTCTATATAAAACAATAATTAAAAGTTTTTTATTGAATATTTCGTTTTGCTTTAGAAAACTTCTTAAGGAATGTATTTGTTGATTAATTATAAAATCAAAAACATGTTTGTGATAAGAAATAAAATAACATGAAGAGCTTTAGCACATACATACATCCATACATAATTACATTTAACATAAAAATAATGTTATTTTATTGCCTATCAAGACTTTTTTGATTTTATAATCGATCAACAAATACTTTCCTTAAGAAGTTTTCTAAAGGAAAACGAAGTACATAATGAATAAAAAATTTTTTAATTATTGTTTTATACAAAAATATTATTTCCAAGATTTATTTTTGTTGTTTGCTAACTTTTATTGTTTTTTTTATTAGACAAATAGTTTATTACATAAATTAAATGAAATGAATATGTAAACAATATCAACACTTTTTTTAAACCCACAAAAAATTGGGGTGTTAACTAACACCTATTTATGTGGTTAAATATAACAGCTGCCTCAAACAGCTGACTTTAAACCCCAGTATATGGTGTTTAAAGTACTTGTGAATAGGAAAAAGGTTAATTTTGTGGTTAATAATTTTAACCGAAATAATTGGGGCTTAAATAGCATAGTGAATCGCACTACTGGACAAAATTTTTTCTAGATTTAATTTTTAGAAAAATATTTTTTGCGATAGGTTTGCCAACACAAATTACATCGCAATCAATTTATTTTGATAGTTTTTTTTTCCACAGCGTTGTATTTTCAAGTTGTCGTACAAAATCATGGTTGTATAGCAGAGTATGGCAAACGTCTTTAATAGCGTGTTCAAACATGTAATTTGAATTGAGTCAATTTTTATTAATTGGCAATATTGTTTTGCCTGTTCATACATACCAAGGCGAATTCATTTTACCAGGTGAAACTTAAAAAACAGATGTACTACTTTTTTTCTATTTGTGAAACATCAAGTGTCAGTGTTTCGTGTAATATGTAACATAAAAATGAAGTTTTTAATAAATTATTTTTAGAACATTACACATTTGACTAGTTTATTTTATTACGAAAAAATATTACAATTGAATGATTGTTAGACGTCAGCTAGTTACAAAAAGTTGTTTTTCACCTATAGTGTCAAACATAAACTTTTCGTTGATTTAAAACTAACTAACTTATGGTTGGCTTAAATATATTGCTTGCTTCAAAAAGTTAACTGAAAGTTAACATTTAGCAAGCTAACTGTAAGTTAGTTGAAAAGTAATGTAAAGTAACTTAAAGTTAGTTTAAAATTAACTCAGTTTCCGACAGGGTGGTTTGCTCACATACAAATATATCAGCAAGCAAGGCGAATTCATAACAGGTATATGCAAGAGTAATAAATACAACACTACAAAAAATAAATCTTTTTCAAACGTCAAGGGAAAAATATAAACACAAAAAGGAATTTAAAAAAAAAAAATATAATAAAAAAATTTACAAGAAAAGATAAACTTTTAATTATTTCGTGAAACTTTTAACTATTTCGTGAAAATTAATGTCTCGGATCATAGAGCTCAGAAAAGTGAAAAAGGCCAGCCAGATTGCGGAAGATTCTGAATGATAGTTGCAATACAAAACTAAAAAATTGTTAAAAAAATTTATTTTTTCAAATTTATTTCAAAAAATTTACAACAAAAGAAAAACTTAATTATTTCGTGAAAGTTTTAATTATTTCGTGAAACTTAATGTCTCAGATGATAGAGCTTGAAAAGGTGAAAATGGCCAGCCAGATTGAGGTGAATTCTGGATGATACCTGGCGCTCAAGATACAATAATAATTAAAAAAATTGTTTTAAATTTTTTTTTTTCAAATTTGTTTTAATTATTCCATTGACATCTGAAAAAGATTAAAATTAAAAAAAAGTTATCAGCTACGCTGTCAATTTCAGCTGTTATGAATTCGCCTTGTCAGCAAGTGAAGTGTGTAAGTGTGTGTATGTATGTATTAGAGGGCTGCTCAAGCACAATAAAAATGTCCTACAAAACATCGTAGTATTTTCAAGTACTATCCATCATCTTCTTTCACATTTCAAAACAAACACTTCAGTCCCGAAATGTTCTAAACACATAAACGAATACTGTCTTATAAACATTTAGAACAAACAGAATCAAACACAAGTAGAACCAAATGAAATAGAACAAATTTGAAGAAGAACTTCAAGCATTAAAGTAATTTTCTACTTCAACTTTGTTTGTAAAATTTGTTATTGTTGTTCATAGTTTTTGTCTTCGTATTAGTGCACAAGTGCTGTAGCACAGTATGCTCATGTGTGTGTTGTTGTTGTTCATGGTTTTTGGCTCTGTAAGCACAAATATTTAAGACGCAATGTGCTCAAATGCCAATGTGCGTTATTGTTATGGTTTTGGATTTTGCTGTGAAACAGAGCAAGTCAAGCACTATCGTGAAGGCGTTTCAAAACTATGAAGTGTTTGTTCTGTTTCTAAATGTTCTATAGTTTCTATATATGTTTGTTTTGTTTTAAGAATTGCTTTGAAATACAGTGCTTGGAACTACTACACTCTAGTGAGCAGTGTTCTTTAGAACCTTCAGTGCAGCCCTTTAGTATGTACATAATTTCTATACAAATTATTCGACACACATTGTGCATTGTTGTATTTATTGTAATCCCAGTTTCACCTGGTAAAATGAATTCGCCTTGATACATACAGAGTTTAAGTTACTCAATTAGCATTTGACAGCTGGAAAAAACAGACACATTGATTTTGGTAGTGAAAATTTTTATTTGCCAATTCATAAAAATGGAAAAAACGTATCTTTAAACAAGTAAGAGTGCGGTATATTCGGCTGGGCCGAATATAATATACACGATAGTCACGTACATGTATAGTATATATTACAAATTTGAACTGAATATGCTCGGATATATGTATATGGAACGATATCGGGAAAAAAATATTTTTCCTTGTAATCACCATTCCAAAAAAGAAATCGTTCATGGACATTTTCTTGAAAAATCGGTTTGCCTACTTTTTATTTAAAAATAAATTAATTATATTTGCTGTTTATTATAAATTTAATATTACATAAAATATTAAACTTACCATATATACTTAAATATAAGTTTAAACTTACTTGACTCGCCTTTTATTTTTTCTTGTTTATTTTTATTTTTTTGTGACATTTGAGTTGTTATTGTGAATGATTTTTCTCACTGAACAGTTTTGTATTTAAAATTGTGCTAAATTGTATAACAATTTTGTACTAATTCCTAAATAACTTAATTGAATTTTTGAATGGAATACTGAGCTTAATTAAAGCCTTAATTGCGGTAATCTCTATAATTGAGTATGTCTGAACACACTGTAAGGTTTCGCCAAAATCTTGCCGCAATGTAAATACAATTTTGTATGGAAAATCTCATCAAAATCATATAGATTTGAACCGAAATCTTCCAAAATAATTTTGGTGCAAATAAACTATAACCAGAAACGGTGTTTTAAAACCGATTTTTAAAGTGCCGTCTTTTTAAAAAGTACTTTTTAAAGAGTGGTTTTTACAAGGTACATACGAGTGCTTTGATCACACAGATTTTTTTGAAATGGTGTTACTTTAAAAGGTTTTTCATTAAAAATGTACACTTTAAAAGTTAATTTATTAATTAAAAACTAATTAAATTTGCTTTTCCATAAAGACGTTTTACCAAAAAGATATTTCTTGAAAAAAAAAACGATGTATGCAAAGGACGTTATTTAAAAGGTACTTAATTAAAAAGGTATTTTATTAAAAATATATTTTACCGCAAAAAATACTTTACTTCATTATAAGTATGTGTAGTTTATTTAAAAGGTACTTCATTAAGAATTCACTTTGTTTTAAATATACTCTATTCAAAAGGTAATTAATTAAATAAAAGGGATTCTTTAGAATGTACTTTATTAGAAACTCACTTTGTTCAAGAAATACTTCATTAAAAAGGTAATTAATTAAAAGGATGCTTTAAAATTTACTTCATTAAAACTTCACTTTGTTCAAAAAATACTTTATTAAATAGATAACTAATTGGAAGGACTCATTTTATAAAATCTAATTTATTGCCAAGGATCTTGTTTAAAAATATACTTTTAAAAACATGCTTTCTCTAAAAATCACTTTGTTACAAAGGGAACGACTACAGGGTCCAAGTGAGCTGGACAACCTAGATTATTCCGGGGTATCCAGTGATCTGCCTACCTAGATAATTATGGAGTGGTTAAACATTAAGGGCCGATGTTGAAGAAGAATCATAACAAAACGTCAAGTTTTTTACTGAATTTCAGTTGGCATTAGCGTTGTCAACTTTGAAATTTCATAACGCCCCGAAATGGGGAAAAAACGCGGTTTCAACAAAAACCCACCGGATTTTGAATTTTTTTTTTTTCATTTTTAAAAACCTATTTTGTATTATAAAAAAATATACTATTTTTACACTAAAAAACATGAAACAAAAGCTTGATGGCATGCCATCCAATTTGTTCAATAGCTAGGATTTATGTTTGTCAACTTGACGTCTAGTAAGATTCTGGTATCTTTATAATAATTATAACGATATTTTATAAAATTTATTATTCAGCAATATTACTTAATTACATATATTCGCTGTCGACCGAAATCAGCTGTTGCTTTTACTGCCTATTATCAGCTACACAAAACTACAGCTGCAGGGGATAAAATATATCGGATGATTGTTACAGAATCACATTACAAACTCCATTGATAGTTATTCTATCAAGCACAAAGTAAATTTAATTGTGAAAATCAGTTGGCTAGGGTGGGGGCGTTTAAATTAATTTATTGAAATATTCGAAAATTTTATGGAATTGTAACAAACAAAAGATGAAATTTACCATAATCAATATTTAATGCCAACGTTTTGGAAAAATTTTATAATTTAATTCATAATTTAGTCATTTATCCATTACCAAAACCGTAACGAACTCACGCGCCATCATATATACAAACTTCACTAGCTGTATCTGCATTTATTGTAGTATTTGACAAACTTGGCTTGAGCGTTTAATAGCAAAACTAAAGAGTGTTTTGTAGCAAATTTTATAAAAACGAAATATTTTTTTCTTTTGGAGAATATGTATAATACAGCAATATTGTCTTATTTTCTGCATATAATAATATACGTTGTGCTCTGCAAATGAAACGTAAAAATTTTGGGCACTTGAATAAACTTTTTTCTTACATTTAAACAAAATATTGAGATTTTGATTCGGTGCCACCAAAATTTAAAAAGCGCACCGAAAATGTAAAAAAAGCATCAATATTGGTGCGAAACGCACTGAATTGACAACACTGGTTGTCATGTCTTAATTTCAGACCAATTCAATTTTGTTTGCTAAAGCTACATACACACGGTTGTCAGATCTTACAATATTGTCAGTAAAATTGCCTGAAAATGTATTATAATCGTGTGAACTGCCAATTTTTAACTTACAACGTTGTCACAAAAACCATTGTCAATCAATTGTAAGACGACAATGTTGTCAGGCATCTGACAATCGTGAGAACACTCTTCGTCGGCATTGCCAGATAATTGGCTGGTACTGTAAGCTCAGTTTTAATTGTCAGACGTATAAAATTAATGCACCTGACAATGGCATCATTCATCATTTTGGTGCGTTTTGAAATTCAAAGTTGACAACGCTGTCAATTACCGTTCGAATCGATTGCTTTAAATCATCAAAATTTATTAGGCTTCTTTTGTAAACTTCTTGTTTAGCCCCACAAATTAAAATCAGGTGCAGTGAAGTCGGGAGATCTGGGAGGCCAACGGAATGTGAAGTTTCTTGAAATCAGTTTATTGCGACATTTTTCTGTCATAACAGGCGTGGCTATGTGACAAGTTGCCACATCTTGTTGAAACTTGAAAGGGATTCTCTTTCGGCGCAATTCTGGAAAGAAAAACTCTTTCAACATCTCTAAGTAACGATCTCCAATGACCGTAATTGTAAAGCCGTTTTCTTCCAAAAAGTAAGGCCTGACAATAAACTTTGAAAAACGTGCACAGTTCTGAAGCGAAGGAGGTGTAATAGCATCTGATGGAGTATCCGTGGATTAGAATTATTCCATATTCGACAATTTTGCCATTTTAATCAAAATGTGCCTCGTCAGACATAAAAATGCAGTTCAAGACGTTTTCATCCTCTGACACCATTTGAATGATCTTCTCACAAAATTCCAAGCGGATCGAGTAGTCTTTAAGGTTCAGATTGTTTGTAAATTGAATTTTATAGGGAAATAAGTTTAAATATTGGTGCGAAATTGTGTGCTGACACCCATTTGAGCAGATAAGCTCCTTGTTGAAAATCTAGGATTAGATTGTATGGTAGCAGCTACAGCAGCGATAGTTTCCTGCGCCCGAACTGAGGGATCTCGATGATAAGGTCTTCTTGCGATTGTGCCATGCTCGGCAAAATCCTTTACGAGCCTTATTATATTCCATCTGCTAGGAGGAGTGCTGCCAAACGTGCGCCTATATTCTCTTTGTACGGAAACAACGGACTCTAAAGCGTAAAAGCGTTGCACTATCCAAATTCTTGTTTTTTCTTGCCCAATTCTGCATTTTAGTTAAATTTAAAAATCACTCGCAATCCGATAGCCTCTGTTGCTAGTGCTTTATTGTCACAGATTTATTATAATTTAAATTGTAATAATATCTAAAGAAATAAATAAAATAAATAAATAAAAATCACTCTATAAAATATAATAAAAATGGAACAGGTTAGTTACACTGAAAATAAATTATTACACTTTTGTTGGTAGCAGCTTTCATCAGCCACCCTGTATAATAAATATTAGTTGTACAAAAATCATTTCCACAAAATATTACAGCAAAAAAAAAGACATCACTTTCAATTTATAATATTTATAAATGTCATTTCGTTGGCAATGAACAAGTTGTGGTGTCAGCCGCCATAATCGGAAGCCACATCAATAACGTCCATTTGTATAAAATCAAATCAAATGTCCAAACAGAAACATAAATATTTCTGGCTTTAATTAAAAAATCGTTTATGATATGAACAAAAACACACACACAAAAAACGAATATGTCACTTCAACTTTGCACTAGTGCTGGTGGTATTTTGACAATTTGTTTTAAAAATAACATTTTAGTTTGTTCATGTGTGAGTTATTGGGTCGACAGTATTTAAATGAAAACATTAGAGAACGGTTGCTAATATCTACTCGTAGTAACAATGGTCGAAGTCGAGTATTTTTATATGCATGACAAAATAAAAAACCTGGCTCATATAAACATTTTTCTTTGTTTTCTTTTTGGGTCACCCTTTTCTGCACAATGAAATATTTATACAAAATGTTATAGCTACCAATGCGACTGTTTGTGGTTGCAATTTTAATTGAGTTGTTGCTTAAAATATCAAATTGCACTGCGGTTTCTCACTCTCTCTCTCTCTATCTCTCTCTCCATCACGACTCCATCTCAGCACTGAACTAAATGTGACATTTAGTGGTTGCCGTACAAATTTTGAGGGTAAATATTGATATCGGGATGCCAATTACTTATTATTTTTTTATTTATATATTATTGAAGAAAAAAATTCAAAGAATCGTTTAAGCGCAGGAAAAAGTATTTTTTATTTAATGATGTCAACAAAGATTTGTCATCTTGCTAAAATAGAAAGTAAAAGTGGTTTTTGTGGTGATTGATGCTAGGAACACAACTGCGACGAACGACGAATTTTTGGACGAGAATATTCATCGCCAAAAAGAAATCACACTGGTGTATATGAAAATGCACGCAATCGTGGTGTTGGTCGAAATTCGTCATACGTAGCGAAAGTTGAAATAGATTTATTTCTAATTGTTTCGCCAGCGAACGACTAGCAAAACAGTATCAGGTAACCAGGTTTCTTATATGAGTATAAAAAAATATTTTTCACGAAATAAGACTTTTTCTATTTATATTAATCCATGTAGTAACAAATTCATGAAGGTGTTCCCAATATATAAAGTACCTTAGCAAATCAAATGTTCAAAAATCCCTCTTTCGGATGGGATTTATATAGGTTGACTTTTAATATGGCCCTCTCAATATTTATGTGTTAACAATGTTATCTACACAAAAGTTCGTTCATATTGTGCTTCACACCACGAATTTTTACAACGAATATTTGCCAGCGATTTCGTCGCGATGGGCGAAATTCGTTGTTCGTCGCAGTTAACTTTTATAGTTTTCTATAAACAAAATATATTAGTGAATTTTACATTTTAAACAATTTTTATGCACATATGTACGTTTTTTAATGGAATTCTTAAAACTTCGTTATAATTTATAGGCCATTCCCAAAAAAAGACAACGTACAATTTTAATGATAAATGGCTATTAATAAAAGAGTACAATTCATTATTTATGAAATAAAAATATTGTGTTAAAAAATGTTAAACGTTAAAAGTGGATTTAAATTGTTTTTTCAAAATGTATCCTTTTGGAAAAATGTGTATCTTTTTGGAAAGTAAAATGTATCTTTTTCAAAATTTTACTGGCAACACTGATATACTATGTTTTAGCATAATGTTACATACTCTACTTTCGCACTATATCTATATACACTGAGGGGTACTAAATTTCGCTTAGATCAGCGATTACGTCATGGGCTTTTTTTCACTGGGATGTTGTTCCTGTTTTTTACTCTTTTATTTTCTTAATTATTCCATTTGTTTTTTGAAAAATTGGCGAGCACATGAATGTGTGTTAAAGAATTTACTTTTCTGACAAGTTTATTCAAATTTTGATTTCCATATGTTAGCTGTACACTACGGTTCACTTATTTAAAGGCACTAAAAATTCCGTATTCAAAAGCCTGTATCTTTTACAATTTTCAACCGATTGCAGAATTTTAAAATAAAAGTGGAAGCTAGACACCTTGAGATATAAACAAATCATGCTAATAGTGGTCTCTTACGCTGCCATTACACAGAAAAGTACTTTCATGAAATATTACAAATAAAAATTTCAATGAAATAGACGACTTTCATGAAAGTTTTTTGTTCGTCTACACAGGAAAGTGAAAGTTCATTTCAAAAAAGTCGCTGAGGCAACGAGTTGCAAAATTTGCATCTACATCTTATTTTGTTTGCTTACTAATCAGAGTTGCCGAACTTATTACATATAAAAACTTATGGGGCAATAGTTGAAAAAACTTATCATTATACATTTTTCTATGATATTATTCTTATAAAAAGACTTTAATTGTTTTCTTTGTGTGTTAAGTATACAATACAATGACAAATGATCATAATTATTTTCATAGACTTGCAAAAGAAGTTAATTTTATAATTATTATTTTACTACAATACTGCAACTTTGTATAATGCTTTGTATGTGGCAACAGTGCTTAGAATTTGTTATTTTACTTTCCGCAAACGGCAAAAAAATTTGTGTCATGAAATTTTTAATGAAAGCTGAGTGGAAAGTAAGCAAAATGCGAGTGTACTGCATCTTTCATGAAATTACCTGTCTAAACGCTAGGTTAACTAAACAACTCAGCAATTTATAAAAAATTCCAAATATCTGCTAGTTTTTATTATTTTTTTTTAATTTAGTTCACTGGAATAAAGGCACCTTAATTAGTTGTTATGAAAAAAAGTTTTTCTTGTGTTTTTAATTCAGTTCTCTCACATTGGTTTGTTTACTGTACTTAAGATTGGTTAGTAATGGGTAAAATCCCTCTTTGTTTTTATAGTTTCAAATACGAGTATACTGGTTTTCGTGAACATTTAAAGCGAATTTATGTAATCCAACGAAATTTGACTCCAAGCATCCTTAATAGCCTGAATTAGTGACTGGTTGTCATCAAATTGTCTACCTCCTGGATAGACCTTACGACATAGCCAATCCAGACATTTTCGATAATGTTTAGATCTGGCGAATAGGTTGGCCAGTCAAGAATATCACCATTTTGGCTTGCAATGAATTCCTATACTACTCTGGCGTTGTGTATAGGGGCGCTAGCCTGTTGCAATATCCAAGATATGCGACCAAATAGTTCATAAAATTTCGAAAAAGCTGATTCCAATAACATTTTATAGCTTGCACAAGTGATTTTTGCTTTATTTTTTACTTTGAAATACAAGATCGATGGTGCCATAGCACGTAAGAGCACACCATCAAGCATAACGCTTCCCTCTCGGCTGTAATGTCGGTTCAAATATCATCTATATATATATCAAATATCATCTATATATATATATCAAATATCTATTTGAATTAAACTTCTTCTCATCCTTAAATACAACGCATCCCATGCCATGTAGTCTTTTGCGAATTGAAGCCGCTTTTCCTTACGAGCAGCATAAGTGGCGGATTTTTTTTTTGTAATTTCCGGTATTTAAGATACAGCTTTTAATTACTCTGTGTACTGAGGACTTGCTTGCTGGAACTCCAGCTTGAGGTCTTATTCCCCCCGGGGAACAGGTTTTGCCTTGGCGTATTCCTAACTTAGGTGCTCTGTTTTTCGGAGAAAAGAGGGGAAAGGGTCCCTCGTTTGGTGCGGCAAACAAAACTCTAGGAAGCCACATGACTTATGTTGTGTTGGCTTCCGAAACCCTTACCAAGGGTATAAATTGGCAGAACGGGGATCAGCATGGCCCCCGGGAAGTGCTGCTTGCGGTTCGACCCGAGCTGTTCATGGTTGAGGTGCCTACCTTGGCTGAAACGTTCTGGCTGTGGTTGAAACCTAAAACGCAGGAAGGGAGTGCTAGTATCCTTGATAATTGTATGGTGTGTGGCTTTTTTCGGGGACTAACAATCTCCCGAGGATCTGTTGCCTATATAACAGATACGTGTACTGTAAGGAACCAGTGGTGATGATTGACGGGTGAGTTGGTTTAAGGGCTGATGCTCTTAATGGGCTTCGGCCTACCAACTCATTAAGCCTTGTCCTCCATTGATTGCTGGGAAATTGCATACATGAGGGATTAGAAAGCTCGAACTCCTCAACAAGAAGTTGATCATATGACCGCAATCATGTGACAAGAATTGCTACCTGTGTGAGCCTGGTAAGCCACACGGGGGCGGTGGTGAATCGTGAAAAATTCACTTCGTGGAATTGGTCCACCATCAGGTTAGGCCGTCAAGGCAGGTACTGATGTAAATCATTTTCACAGTTGAGGTCTTATTTTTGACAATGATAAGGTAGAAATAGAAGCAATTCTGATGATTTTTCTTTTCTCATACGTAGATAAAGATGATGAAACCCTACCTTTAACATTTTTCCCATACCCCTCGGAATCGTTGATGTAATTTTCGGTTAAAATATCCTTCAGAACGATAAACATCGATTTAAGTTTGTTCCGATAGATTTAAAATTTTTTGTCATTTTGTCTCCTAAATTGATTAAGATGTAATAAATTGTAATAAACAATCGATCCGTAGAAAAAAATCATGGCTTTATTTAGTTAAAAAACCACTTTCATCATGATTTTTTTTTTATATCTCAAGATGTCTAGTTCCCATTTCTATTTTAAAATTCTGCATTCAGTTAAAAATTGCAAAAGATACAGGCTTCTGAATATGGAATTTTTAGTGCCTTTAAATAAGTGAACCGGAGTGTATGTTCATAGGACAACTTAAAATATTTTCTCATAATATCTTTTATTATGTTTACCTGAACTTCAAGCTAACAAACACAAAAAAGAAAAGATCATTACACATGATTTCGTAATTTAAGTGGAATTTTAACAATTGCAAAAAGCAAGACACACATTTCTTCAATTAAAAGGATTAAAATCAGCAATTAAAAATCTTTAATCCCGTCTGAATACAAATTCGCAAAATAAAAACATGTGATGGATGAATAAAAAGCATAAAAGTAAAGAGATAGAGAGAAAGAAAAAAGGAAACGTTTAATGGAATAATGAAAATGATGTATCGTGCCAAGCAATTAAAACAACAACAATAACAACAAATGCATTAAAGTTTATTTATAAAAACAAACTGTCATTAATCATGCAAAATGCAACATTATTTCAGCGAAATTAAAGTAAAATATAATAAAATAAATGGTCACATTAACTGATAATCTCACTTACTCTTTCTCTCACGTTTCAACACCGTGCCAGCAATTAAAGACAACCTGTGGTGTTAAATTAGCACACACACACACATACAAATACACACGCGCGCAAATCCCAGTTAGTTAAATTGTCTCAGACGGTGTATAGTCTTCAATGATATATACGCGATTTGGCAGCTTTCTTTAGATCCCCCAAAGATACTTTACGAGAAAGCAGGCAACAATATCTTTAAATTTTCCCTCAACTTTATGTGAGAGATGAGCTGTAAATTATTAATTACTTTTTTAACACAATATGTTCAGTGTTGCCATACTTTTTCGCATAAAATCATTGCTTTAATCCTTATTCTGTATTAATGGGTCAAAATTACCGAAACAGTTTCTGTTACTCATTTATTTAATAAATATTCAACGGAGTTTTTTGAAACTTTGCTACAATTATTTTTTTAGCGTAATCTGTTCTATAATTGTATATACAATATTATTCTTGTGGACCTTTTCACAAACAGTGTATGGAAAAAATTGCCCAATGAAATAAAATCATCACAAGCAGCAACAAAACCAAAACAAAATGTTGCTATTGGAAACCAACAACAAGTGTTTCTATTTCTGTTTTACACTGGTAATACAAAATAAGACAAAAGTATTTAAAAAAAAAGCAAAATTGTCGGTAAAGCTGTTATACATTTATATATTTCACTCGCTGCAATAGTACGAAAAAAAGCTGATAAATGTTATGAATACCAAAAATTTATTAACAAAACTAATTATGAAAGCTATATTGTGTACCATTAGTGTAAAAAAAAATAACAAGGATGAAAAAATATTTAAAACTGGCATTGGGCAAAATAGATCCTCTAATGCAGGGGTACCCTGTAAAAGCAAACATCAATATATTTAAAGAAAAACTACTTTTATTTAATACTTTTTGTTGAAAAAAGCTTTGCTCTTGTGTGTGTGCAATGAAGAACGACAAAAAAAATGTATAAGACGAAATTGTTTGTGTATTTTTCACTGCTAATGCAGTGTGTGTGTGTATTAAAGAGTACTGCCCTATAGCTAAGCGCTTTTACAAAACCAATTGAGTATCAAGCGCATAGGGCTTGGGCATTCCTGCTCTAATGTATATGAGTATTATTTTCCAAGTAAAGGATGAGGGTTCAATGAAAAGAGAGAAGGTGTTATGTTAGAATAGTCATTCTTGCATAATAATGCAAAAATATTATATTTTAGTTTGACTTAAAAAAAATGAATAAAAAAAATATTTTGGTTTCTTAAAATTAAGATTTTTTTTTTGTTAACGAAAATTTTTCGCCACAATTTTTTACCAATACAGTTAATTATTAACAAGTATATTTTACGATTAAAACAGAACTAAAAACATACATGTTTTTTGAATGATTTCCAAAGAAAAGTTTTTCTTTGACGAATATAAGTTTTCTGGCATTCTTCGATCAAAAATTATTGGCCACAGCAAATTTGTATTGTAAAAAATTCTTCTTAAGAAACATAAGAAAGGAAAAACTTGAACAAAATAAATTGTGAAGTTCAACAAAAAATCAATGAATTAATATTGAAAATAAGTTTTTGTTTCTCAAGAAATAAAAGATTTAAAAAAATATATGTGGCAACACCAACCGTCAATGAAATGGTAGAGAAAAACTGCGTTTGCATTATTCTTTAAGACACAGTAAGGTAAATTGTCGCGTGAATGGTCTTCCATGATTTCGTGGCCATTTGTTGAAAATTTTCGTTAGATTTTTTTCTTGAGCTGCCTTTTATTACGTTTATACGTGCAGCTTATTTGCGAATAAAAATATTTTAAATATCAAGAATTGCCGCATAAAAATAAATTAAATTTTTTTTTGAGAATAGCCAGCTCACGTAGACAATTACTGATTAAAAACTTATTTGCAAATAAAACATAGAAAGTTGCCACTTTACTTCACAATAAGGTATATCGATAAGGTATATCAGCAAATTGGAACTTCACCCAAACCCTCTTGCACGAAACATACTTAATTTTAGTGGTCACACTCGGTTGAGAAGAAGGGATACCGTTGCCACCATCAGAGCGTTAAGTAGGTGATTTTACCGATATAATATGCGCATAATAAAACTTTTTGTCTAGCATTGGCTAGACTTAGTTAATATATTGTATTGAGTAATAAGATTTGAATACTTATTGTTAGTTCACATTGTGAAGATTCAATAAATAAAAAAAGCTTAAAAAAAAAAAAAAATAAATAAATAAAACATAGAAAGTTGCCACTTTACTTCACAATTTCAAAGATTTCGTCAATGTGGCACATATGAAATAACATATGACAAAAATTAGGTGCGGAAACTAATATTCAATATTTTTTACTATTATTTGCTTTAACTGAATTACCAAAAAAAAAAAAAAAACGTTTATGTGGTCTTTATAGAACACAGACGAGAGACTGTCCAAAAATGGAAATCCCTCGAATAATTCAGTAACTTTCATAGAAATTTCCTAGATGTTCGTCCGTGTTCTGTGAACAGAATATTAGTTTTTTTTAATTTTAATACTGTTTACAATAACAGTGCTACCAATTACTTACATTTTGAACATATGCCATATCAAAGGCATCAAACCTTTTCTTGGACAAATTTGCTCATAAACAGTAAGTTAGTTATTTGCAAACAGTGTTTATTTGCAAATAGGCTATGTATAAACGTAATATTTAAGCCCCTAATACACTGTCCTACACAATCATACGTTTCATTCACAGGAAAATGCTTCAGAAGACTGGCCGACTTTACAAAAAAGCTTCAAAATGGCGTTGTATTGCAATTGCAATAATTTATATATTTAGTAAAATAATTAAAACCTATTAATACCATAATAATTTTATCATTTCAATTTATTTCTCGAAGCGCCAACAATATTCTCATATTTTTCTCAATACGAGTATATCACACAGAAAATTTTCACACAATTTTTCAAATCTCACGATGTGTCAAAAACTCTCTCACACAGTTGCATTTTTAGTACTGTTTCAGCACATATGTTATATTTGGTAGATCGCTCGATCGTGTAGGATAGTGTGTTAGCGCTTTTAAATTGTCCTCCACGATTTCTATTGTCTTGTAGCCGTCACTTAAGATGTCTCAAATTCATGGCCAACTGGGTATATTTATCCCCATACAAACAAAACACTATTCTGATATTAAGAAAAATGATTTTGTAAATTATATTTAATATGAATTGTATGCAACATTGAAACTGATGCAATTATACACTGTTTTCAACGGCAAGGCAAGTTGTTGCAACAAGTGCAAAACGAAAATGACTTAAATTGCCAGCAATAAATAATTAATTATTTAATTGTTTAACAAATAACAAAAAAGTAACAAAAAGCGAAATTTAAAACGATCACTTTTCACTTTTCTCAGTTATTTATTTATTTATTAACTTGAGCGGCAGAGATCAACTTTGCAATAGATAATTTAAACCGCAATTACTGCAACTCAAACGGCATTTTCTTTCTAGTGATTTTGACGACTACGCATTTTTGCAGCAAGATGCTATCGATCAAGGCTGGTTTTGGCAGGCGGGCGGGCAGACAGCCGGGCAAGTAGACAGTCCAGGCATTTGGCCATCAGGCAGACATGTTCATCATAAAGTCTGTAATTCACATGATAATTTTATTTTACCATCAGCAAGTGTCTTGAAACCATCACATTTATTATTTTATTTGTTTAACTATTTTATTTTCCTCTTTTTTTTTCTTCTTTTTTTATTCCTCCAACTAAATGATTAATTGAAAAGCAATTGAAATGAATTGTATGAAAATTTAAAAAATGAAAACTGTTTTAAATGAAAACGAAAAACATTGTACGAGTAACATGGCAATCGGCCATCTTTCCATCAACTGTCCATCACTTGTTATAAATGAAATCAAAATATTTGATCAACTACTTGCGGCATTTGATAAACTGCAATTTTCAAAGATTTTTTTTTTACATTTTTGTTTTTTTGTTTTGTTGCCATCATCATTAAACTCTCAGTGAGTCGCTGTAATCATCGATGATGGCCGGCCGAAATGACTGCCATCAGAAGATTATTGGCCCGGCTGATCATTTACGGACTTGTGTGTATTTGAAGTGATCCTTCTGCGATGACTCTTAAAGCACTTGAGATTTTTTTTAAATAATACTATTTATTTATTGTTGAACAATAAGATAACATGCCATTTACATACTCATTCATACCCACGCTTTTACTGACATATAAAATTATTAGTTATTTATACTTTATTGAACTGTTAAAGACTGTTTTAAGCGTTTTAATATTAACTCTGGTATTTACATTGAACAAATTCTTGGAAACAATAAACAGTTTTATTATGTTTTTAGCAAATGTCTGTCCCTTTAATGCGTATTAGGTAGATCCCAAATAGATTAATCGAATAAATTTTTGTTAATATGTTAAACATATGTATGTATTAATGTTAAATAGTCGAACTTTATTTTAATATTTGTAATATTATATGATGATGGGTTGCTATCATTCGTCTAGCTCGAGTTCAATCCTGGCTAAAGCCAAGAAATATTTTTATTTATAATTATAACAATAATTGCCGCGATCAATAACTCTTGATCAAAGAAGACAGGAAAAATTAATTGAATACACTAAAGCTGGGGGACAACAAGCTGTTTCACTTAACAGTCGCTACACTGCTCATCAGCACCCACTAGGATTTGAACTCAGTACCATGTAAACATGATGTATTTTTAATACGGCCGCTTAATCAACTCAGCCACTGAATTTTGTCGAGCGTGGCACTATCGCCATAAGGCCTTATCATTGCGATCCCTCAGTTCGGATGCAGGAAACTAAATCAACCAGCAAAGCATTGGTGGTTGATTTAGTAACCCTAATCATCAACAATTTATTTAGATTGTTGGGATATAAATTTAAATGTTGGGAAATATCTTCCAAAAATTTCCAAAGGTCTACCGATGATTAGGGTAGTTCCTATGAAATGTCGACATATAGACAACTGGGAAACATAGAAAACAAGCTATGTATAATTTTTTATTGGTATAAATGTTAGAAGCTAAAATAGCGAATAAAAAACTCAATTGATTGTTAAGAATATTTCTTTGTGTATGATCTAAAATTTTTCTTAGTGTATGAATTTTTTGTGTATAGAATTTTTTTTTTGACAATAATTTTTCAATTTAAATTTATAACATTTAATTTTCCTGACGGTCAAGCCGAATTAAGTACCAGGTGGCCTCGTTAGCGTAGCTGATCGACAGCTGTTTTTTTACTCAACTATCAAAATTTGTTTATGTTTTCATATATTTTCACACATTTTCATGCGCGCCATTTCATATTTCCTGTATACAAATCTTAACCCATTTGGTGCGGCTATACTTAATTTAGTACAGTTAAACATTAGGCAACAATTTTAAAATTGTTTTTACAATACGCACACAACTTAGTGAGGTTAGTAGATGAAATAGACCAGTCCAATTTATTGTTCAAAATTGACATTTGTAGTATGAAATCTTCGTGGGTGTTCTGTATCGATTTTTTTAATAGATATAGTAAAATATTGGCGGCATAGATAATATAGGAAAATTAAAAAAATATGAAAATTGTATATTATTTTCACCAGCTAGCTGTTTAATCCAATATGGCCCTATGGGCTCGATTAAAAAGATTGAGATAAATGAAGTGAAAAATGAAATAAAATAATTCGCTGCCAATGCAAACAATTTTTAAAACCATTGAAAACATTTGCTTTCGAAATTTTCACTTAACTAATAATATATTTCTAATTTGCAGTTTTTAATCTTTTGAGTTTGCTAAAAAAAATTCCACTTAATATATTCAAAAGTGGAAAAGTTTAAAGACAATTGATTATTATTAGAATTTAAAAAATTTTCTTCCTTAATTTTTATATTCTCAAAAAACGAAAAGAATTTTTCGGATTCTGGTTAATATCGAACTCTTGGCTGTGGAAAATTAATTTACGTTCCCGGCAATACTGGTTTGTTCAATAGAATTTAAGGCGAATTCAGTATGTTTTTGATACACTGATAATTTTATATAGGGCGATCCAAGGCGAATTCATTACTAAGTGAACTTAACAGCACAGGTGATTATTTTTTGCTTCTCGAGTTTTTTCCAATAAGACTGTTAAATTTTTTTTCTTTTGCTTACAACTATTTTCGCGCCATTTTAATCTGAAGATTTTTTTTATGATTTAGTGCAATTTCAAGAAATTTTTGTGAATTTAAAAGTGAAAAACTAATATAATCCGTAATTTTAATTACAAACAATTATAAAAGTTCATATTTAACGTTTATATAAAATTTTTTTCCACCTGAACAATCTTAGGCGAATTTAGATTTTGACATTTACGATATGTTTTACAATAACAAAATACATAGTACTGAATTCGCCCTTCCGCTTGCATTCACCTGCATAAATTCGCCTTGGGGCGAACACCATGTTGTTTTTTGTATTGTTGTACTAAGAAGGCCACCTGTTATGAATTCGCCTTGCTGACGATGATAACAAATTGTTATCGAAATATCGCGAAGTAAAAGATTTTGAATTATTAATATTTTATGAAAAAAAAAAAACAAAAAACAAAGATCTGAAACGGCAAAAATTAAATTTATTTGAAAAAAAAAATTTTTTTTAATTTTTTTATATTATGTATTGCATTTTAAGCGCCAGATATCATCCAGAATCTTCCCCTATCTGGCTGGCTATTTTCGCCTTTCCAAGCTCTATAATCTGAGACTGTTCTTTTCACTAAGTAATTCCAACCCTATCCACTCTTTCGCGGATGACAGCAGCATTTGTCACTCGTACTCTTTTAGTTATAGGCCCAGCCTATCAGAGATCGCTGCCAAGAGACTAAATATGAATGATTCACTGAATAGTGATCTTCTATTAATCTCTGAATGGGGTCGTAAAAACAGGGTCGCCTTTAATGCTCGTAAGGCCCAGTGTTGCTTATTGACGCACAAACAAACGACCGCAAATGCTGCTTCATCTGTACTCATGGATGGTATAAATATTGAAGAATCGGATGCTCTTGATGTTCTTGGAATGAAGATACAGTGTGATGTTCGCTGGACTGATCATATTTTTCATGTCTCTAAAGATGCATTCAAGTGCCTCGGTTTTTTGAAACGGTGGAAGATGTATTTCACTCCATCCGATCTCCTTACTATTTATACCACCTACATCCGACCGAAAATGGAATACAACTCTCATGTTTGGGCCGGTGCCTCAAAGTCTATTTTGGGGTTACTCGACCGTGTGCAGGAGAGGGCGAAGAAGCTCATCGGTAACAGTAGGGTATCCAACTCTATTGACTCACTGGAGCATCGACGCAGTGTGGGATGCGTTACTCTGTTCTATCGATACTACAATGGATTTTGCTCTGACGAGATTAGGGATCTTGTTCCCGAAACATGCACATTTTTACGTAGCACACGTTCATCGTCTAGAGCTCACGTACTACGCATTACAGAGAGAATTCGTTTTTCAGCCGTACTCTTCGTCTGTGGAATAAGTTGCCTGCAGACGTGTTTCCTGTCTGTTATAACGTTGGAAAGTTCAAGTCAAATGTTCACAAGCACTACTCCCGCTTTCCCCCTCCTCACAACCTATTTTCCTAGTTCTGGTACAATGCACTGCATATGTAGGGGTCATCCCCTGAGTACTGGTCCAATATAAAAAAAAAAAAAATGTTTCACGATATAACTAAAACTTTTTATTTTCTTGTAAATTTTTTTATTATATTTTTTTTTAAATTTATTTTTGTGTTTATATTTTTCCCTTGACATTTGAAAAAAATTATTTTTTGCAGTGTTGTATTTATTGCTCTTGCATATACCTGGCATGAATTCGCCTTGCCTCGCACCTTTATCATGTCGTGGGCTACTGATTTCCATTTTTGAAATTCTTTTTTGTTTGCTGGCAAAAATGAGATCATAAGATGTTGCAGCAATTTGTGGACAAAATTATTTTGACACAAATGATTGGTTGCCCCTTAATAATAATCGTGACCCCTGTTATATGGATGGCTCCGCTTTGAATGAAGGCATACTCGTATGTATGTAATTTGCTTGCAACTGCGTGTGTTTCTTTATTTTTGTCTAGTTTTGTTGTTGTTGTTGTTTTTTCTATGTTTTTTTATTGACTTTATGGATGGCTTTGCTTACATTAACAATTTACCAAAGTCGAAAAAATCTGACATTTAATGTCATGCAATCGTGCTTGATTTAAAATGCATCTCGATGTGTCCAGAATATGACTGTTGGGTTTTTATTGTAACAACATGTTCGCTTAAACATTTGTTCGTTCAAACGTCGCGACGTTCGCTCGTTGGCTGCTACTGTGTTGGCATTGAATAATGTGAACCATTGATCTTTACGAAAAATGTTACAGGACAAAAAAGAATGGGGTTTCAGCGAATAGATGAATGAATGAATGAATATGATTTCAAACAGATACACGTAGAAAAAATATCATCTTTTTGTTTATACAAATTTAACATGACATATTTGGCCAGAGATTCTTAAAACTGATTTTGCATGTCACAAAAATTTTTTTTCATGAATTTTGAAGAATTCTAGGAATGTTTTATGTTTGAGTTTTAAGTCAACTTGGTTTTGTTATTAAAAGTTGAGAAATTTTATGGCTTCTTGCAATTTTATAAGCAAACTATAAATTTACCTTTTATTGCTGATTCGATAGAGAACTTTATTGCCCATATAACAATGCAAGAGGCATAATAATTTCTTTATTAAACTTGACATTTTCCAATAAAAGAAGAAAAAGAAAAACGTTGCAAATAAATTATTATAAAAAAAGGCTGGATTTAAACTGAAATTGTTTTTAGTGATACTGAAAGGAAATGCGAGTAATAAAAACACATTTAAAGTGATGAATTGTAAATGTGGAAATACTCCTCGTTAAAACTTCAACACAGACAGGCCCCAAGAAACTTTTGAAAAATTTGAATGAAAGACAGCTTGTCTTTGAGTGTAACTTAAATAACAACTTTTGTGTCTGTGTCTGGACTCCGATCCGCAAGCGGTTGGTTGGCTGGTTGTTGTCCGTGAATGTGTTAAGGCCTTTTTGTACAAACGATCATGCATAAATAAACTCATAAAGATTTCAATCATTTGTTTTGTGTGATTACAAACATATTTCTTTTTTATTTGATGAATTGAAATTAATTTTATTTTTCTACTCGTAAAAAAAGAAAAAACCAATTAATGAATCATGCATGACTAGGCAGACACACAAACCGCAGACAGACGGACGGACAGACAGGTTTAATTCATGAACTCTAAAAATGAAACTGTGGTAGTTGAAATGTCTGTATGAAGAGAAAAAAAGATCAATGAAATTTTAATTTATCCCGGAAAAACACAACAAAAAATGTTTAATAGAATTTCCCTGGAAGATGTTGGATAAAAAATTTTCTATCTAATTTTGGTGCTATACAGGGTGGTCCAACTATAATTCATGATGTTAATAGTGAATCACATCTTAATAATGAGAGCGAAAAAAATTTACACCAGCACCTGCCTTTACGGCCTTAGCTGATGATTGACCAATTCCACAAAATGAAATATTCACAACTCACCAGCGCCCCGTGTGGCTTGCCAGACACACACAGGTAGCAATTCTCGCCATACAATTGTAGCCATATGGGCAACCCCTTGTTCAGGAGTTCAGTAGTGCAATTCACTAACCAGTTTTAACGCTAATAAAATTCGTTTAGAGAAATTAACACTAGCGTTGGTGTTTTCCCGATTCTATAACAGTTTTTAACACTATTTGGCTTCGTTTTAAATCAGCTGTTTTTATAGCCTGACTGATTAGCGTTAACTAAACACCAATTATTTTTGTGGTGTTTGTCTTAACAACAATGTTGTTAAAATTTCTACTAGAATAACTTCACTGCATTTGGGATACGACTTGTCGGAAGACTCCAACAGTCGGTCGACGTTTTCTCTGTGAGAACTTATCTTATTTATCAAAAAATATTTTAAATAATAAACATATAAATAGTTTTACTTACCCTAAACATGGAATTATTTGCAAATTTGTTTGTTTTTTTCCTGTTCCTCTTTGTGGTTTTCTTTATTTTTAACAAAGCTGCCACATTATTTCAAATTTTTTTAACATACAACCAGAGGTGTTACGAATAAGTTAGTGAATCACATAAGCGTTAGTGCAAACCACAGTAGCACGCGTTAAGTTATGCTCTTTTAAAATCGTTAAAAGTTAGTGAATTGCACTACAGGTCTTCTAATCCCTGATGAATTGGTAAGCCGAAGCCTACTCACCCGTGCGAACATCACCACTCGTTCCTTACAGTACAGGTATCTAATGCAAGGCAACAGCACCTCGGCGGTTTGTTAGCCCCCGAAAAAAGCCATGCACCACACAATTATCAGGGGTACTAAGTCCCTCTTCCTGGTCTCTTTAAGGTTTAAGCCACAGCCAAAACGTTCCAGCCAAGGTAGACAACTCAATTATGATCAGCCCAGGTTGAACTGCAAGCAGAGCCACCCGGAGCCACGCTGATGTCCCTTCTGCCAATTTATATCCTTGGTAAGGGTTTCGGTAGCCAACACAACACAAGACATGTGGCAAACTGCCACTGTGAGAAATGTGGAACACCTGTGCATGCCCGTTCAATTTGTTCTACGGCAAAGATTCCTGTTGTTTGCGATAGCGTCGCAGAGGAGCCGTCAACTCCGACTCGCCATCGTTCCCATAAACTGAACATTTCCAAGGCGAATATTAAATAAAATTTTTATTTACACTCCTGCAGGGTACAATTGGCTCAAGATCTGAAGTCATAAGATCATTTCAAGCTTTTCAATACGCCGAATGCTCAGAAGTAAATGATGGATTTACATAAAAAGATCAGCTTCAGCGACTTGGCACAGTTTCACGTTAGGGGACTTTTTTTAACAAATACAACAAAAACTGCCAAGCCTTTTGTTTGACTGCAGTAACACCCAGAGTCTTTGGCAGTAATCGAACCTGCCACCTCAAGACTGTTAGTCGGGTACTCGAGCAAATCAGCCATTGAGGCGTAAGAAGAATTGCTGCATTTGGACTAATGGGAGCACACGAGAGGTTGTTGAACAGCTGATGCATCCACAAAGAGTGACTGGCTGTTTGGTGCGTTTTATGGGCTTCATCGCGCTGTATTTCTTTGGGTGCCTCGATGGCTGATTTGGTATAGTACTCGACCAACAGTCTAGAGAGGGCAGGTTCGATTCCTGCCACAGACCCTGGGTATTACTGCAAACAAGTTTGTTGTGCTTTAAATCATTTCTTAAAAAAATAGAGCTCGGCTAAATAGTTATCGTAGATGATGTCCGCTATCGCGTGATGATAGCGAACATCATCTCTGGTACAGGATATGGATCTGAAAGATATGTGGTTGCAACAGCATAGTGCCACTAGCCACATAACCAAGGAAACAATAACTCAATGGCTGTATTATCTACCGCCGTAGCGAAATCAACTGGCCGCCACGATCATGTTATTTCACGCCGTTGGACTTCTTTCTTTGAAGATATTTAAAAGAAAAAGTTTACAGCAATAAGCCAGGAATTATTCAAGAGCCAAAGGATGTACCATTGATTTACATCTATTCTAACTTTGACGGTCTTATCTGATGGTAGATCAACTCCACGGTGTCATTTATTCACTCCTCATGGGCTTCCCGTAGAGCTGGCAAGGCTCACACAGGCCGCAACTTTTGTCATATATTAGTATCCTTAAAAACAAAACCCTTGCTGAAAAGCTCGGGCCTCCGAAGTCCTCCTGTATGCAATTTCCAGCCAATGGAAGACAAAGCTTAATAAGTTGTCGAAGCCAATTAAGAGCATGTGCTCTTACGCCAAGAGCTAAAGCATGAGATAATTCAATACATTAACGACATGGGATTATGTCATTCAAAATATATACCATCTGATAGGAGCATATCACAGAAGCTATGACGAATATTTGGCCGATATTTTGTTTCAAACACACAGTGCGACCAAAATTAGGGCGTCAAGCGTAATTTATCTGTCAAAAATGCTAATGCAGATACAATATGTATGAGACCAACCCGAAAAGAGCGGTCTCTACGCTTTGCAATTGCAAAATACGATTTTGACAGAGCGTAAGAGAGAAAGCTTTACTGTCTCTCAGTAAAGTTCGCTTAAAAACAATTGTTTCTCATTTTTTGCGGCCATTAGTAATCACACTTTAGGTGATTAATTTAACCACGTTATTATTTCTATTTATTGATTTTTATTAAGCAAGTTTAGTGAGCAATGCTGTTTATAGCACAGCGTTAACGCTCTTATTTAAGCTACTTACTACATCGTAAAATCAAAGCATTAAATTAAGCTGCTCTTTACGCCCAGATAATTGCCATAGATTCTTCTATCACAATAACAAATATTAAGACACTACTCCCGTTCTTGCGTTTTGGTTGGACCCCCCTTTTGAAAAGTAAATTCATGTTAAATTTTTAAGGTGGTCTCTAGTGCGCTGTGCTGTTAAAATATTTTTACAATTTTGCTTTGCATTTCTTTTTCTACTTTTTTTTTTTTTTTGTTGCTTTGTAAACACATTTCAAGTACACGATATTACAATTACCTTGCATAAGCAATCCATTTCAGCAGCCTGATGGTGTTATGATTTTGCTGCATTCCAAGACACTGTGCAAAAAAAAAAAAAATGCAAAACAAAACGAAACATGTTTCCAGCCACAAGGCATTTTTTATTAGTGTTGTGTTAGTGGCCTTTTTGTTCTTATTGTAATTGGTTTTAAGAGGTGTAAGGCACGTTTTTTGTTGCAGCCCTGAACCTGAACCACATTCATCGATGAAACAAGCCCACACATTTCAAAGTAATATGTTTTATTATTTTTTTTCTAGCTAGTAAAAATATTTACAACAACCACCACACACATGATTACAAATTACGGTGATATGGTGATACATATGTATCAAGACAAAAGCACTCTATAGGCGGGCTGAGGCCTTAATGAGGATATTCATGCCAAAGGCACTTCGTAAGTGGTTAACATATGTACATATGTATATCATATATTTTACATTTTATCAATCATATCACAGAACTCTATTCAGTTCGGAAGGGGAATTCAAAACATCTATTAATTTTTCGAAAACAAAAAACTCTAAAAAGTTTTTCCCAAGTTTTTAAGAAAAGGAAATAATGTTTTCTGTTACAAAAGGTGTTGCCGGAAACTTTTTTTTTTTGCCAAAATAGCTTAATTTTAGGAGAAAAATCTTTAAATATTTTGCGTCTGACTTTTTTGAGACTAAAAAGTTAAGTGTTACAAAGAGACGGTTATTTCAACAATACAAGATCAGAAAAAGTTTTTTTAAACCAAAATTTTGTAAAAATTTCTTTCCATATTAGTACTATGTCTACATGTAGCTTTGTATACATTGTTCTTAGGTTATTCTAATTATTTGAAAATAACTTTTAAAATATTTTTTAAAATACTGAATACAAAAAAAATCTTAATTAAAAAAAAAAAAAAAAATCTTCAAATTTTTTTGCTTGCAAAATCTTCATTATGGCAACGCTGGTTACAAATGATCCAGGCGAGGCGCTACTTTTTCTAGAAAGAGCTTTAAAAAAAAGTAAGGTATATTAAGAAGAATTAATTTTTTATTAAATTTTTTCAAACTGACTTTGACAGTATATCAACACAACGGGACCTGACTGGACCCATTATTATTTTTTAAAATACTGAATACAAAAAAATCTTAATTAAAAAAAAAAAATCTTCAAATTGTTTTTTTTTTTTTTTTTTGCTTGCAAAATCTTTATTCTGGCAACGCTGGTTACAAATGATCCAGGCGAGGCACTACTTTTTCTAGAAAGAGCTTTAAAAAAAAGTAAGGTATATTAAGAAGAATTTATTTTTTATTTAATTTTTTTTTTCAAACTGACTTTGACAGTATATCAACACCACGGGACCTGACTGGACCCAAGTGGGCTGGCTTTATAATAGCTGGCAGCCTGTTAAACCTTGACAGTATATTAAAAGGTGCCAGTTTAAAAAGTACTGTTTTTTATATGTACCTTTTCTAAATGGTACTTAAAAAAAGTACTTTATTGAAAAAGTACTTTTTAATTGGTACTTTTTTAAAACTACTTTTTTAATGTATTTTTTAAAGGTACTTTTTTTACATGGTACTTGTTTTAGAAGGTAATATTTAACAAAAAATAATCGTCTAATTAAATAGTCTCTTTCAAAATGTATTTGTTTTAAATGACTTTTTTAAATAACTTTTTTAAAAGGTACTTTTTTAAAAAGGTATTTTTTTAACAAAATATTTAAAAAATATTCAAAAGGTATTTTTTTTAAAGTACTATTTTTAAAGGTACTTTTTTTAAAACGTAATTTTTTTAAATGTACTATTTAAAAAGGTACTTTTGTTAAAAAGTATTTTTTTAAAAGGTAGTTTTTTAAAAGGTTCTTATTTTAAAAGAACCTTGTGAAAAGGCCCTTGTTTTAAAAGCTACTTTTTTTAAATTTTTTCTTTTAATACTTTTTTAAAACAGTAAATTTTTAAAAGGTAATCTTTTTTTTATAAGGTACTATTATTTGGAAAAGTACTGTTTTCAAAAGGAACTTATTTTCAAAGGTACTTTCTTTTAAAAAAGTTCTTAAAAACAATTATTTTTTAATTGTGTTTTTGGAAAGATACTTTTCTAAAGGGGATTTTAAAAGATATTTACGAGGTACATTATTGAAAGATACTTTTTTTTTACGAAGAGGCCTGTTCTGGAATCACGGCTATTTTAAATCACAAACGGATTTAAAATCACGAATCTAATTTTTTAGTGTTCTGAAAATCGCGAAATTTCATGGGCAAACTCCGTGAATCTGGTAACCACAGTTACATATATTTTCATATAGAACAAAACATCCAAATGCTAAAAAGCAAAGAGTTAACCAAGAAGATTGCCAAACAAAACAATTTTTGCTTTAGAAAAAAGCGAAGTCTTCAATAATTAGCGTTTTTTCATATTTTTTTTTTTTTGAAAATATATAATATTATTGTTTAAATAAGTAAAACACACTTTTTATATTAAGTAATCAATCAGTTTTTTTTATGGGGTTCATACTAAACACCTGCAACATCTGAGCAAGTGATTTAAAATCTACAGCATCCAGATGACCGATTTCAAATCACGAGATTACTAATATTTTTGTGTGCCGAACACCATGTCAGTGATTTAATATCACTTACGTAAAAAGTGATTTACAGAACATGCCTGAAAAATTGTTTTTTCTAAAAGCATCTTATAATATTATTATTTTTTCCAAAATTATAAAACAGGTGCTATAAACACATTCTAGTATTAATACAACACAAGCTAGCACCGATTCTTTTTTTTTTTTGCTCCGCTTCTAGCGTTCATTCTGGCATCACCCTAGAAGGATTTTTTAATCCAGTTTTTCAGCAGACTTCGAAAGTCTATAAAAAATTAAAAATTGCAAACAAACACACTCACATACTTATGTAAGCATGTATGTGCATGCATAAATATGTATTTTTAATTAATTGCAATTTAGAATTAATTTGTTATGAAAAATTTTCCAACATATTTAAAATTTAATTAACTGACTAGATAAAAGAAAAATGATAACATTTTCGTGAAAAGTTTAACAATTTTCATATAATTTTTTTTTAATAAATAACGAAAATATTCGCAATTAAAGTGAGAAAAAAAAACAAAATCTTGCAACATGTTTCGTGAGAGACAGCATGCAACTGTAGGGTGATGAACACAGGAGCAAAAACCTCAAATGCCACATGAATGTACGTACATTAATTCATAATACAGCACAAAAAAAAAAAGAAAAATTGGAAAAAAGTACTTGCAATTTTAACAACTTACCGGTAGAAACATTTGGTCGTAACACCCCACGTGCATTTTGGCAAAACGAGGGAGAAAAAAAGTAACATTTTACATAAACTGTAACCACAAACAGAAATTAACTAAAACAGATCATTCAAACGAATTCATGCTGGTTCTGGTGCCGTTGCCGCCGCTGCTGGTGCTGCTGTCATTGCGGCATGTGGCAAATTTTCTGTTCTATTTGTACATCAGTCACGCCAGCAACAAACTGGCAACAAACAATGAATAACTAACTGATCGTGACCAATTGGTTGTCTTTTAGTGCTGGATAATGTTTTTAATAATTTAACATAATGACAATGAAGCCGATGATGATGATGGTGATAATGATGATGATGGCTGCAATAAAGAAGTTGGCTTAAAGAAATCAAAATAAGCTCCATGACGCCGTTTAGGCAACCTAAAACTTGTGACAAACTTTTGGATTGCATGTTGCCAATACTTTTGTTGTTGACGTGTTACTGGCAGCAACGGCATTCCTGTTAAGATAATTTTTGTATACATATTCCGTAGTTCTTGAGTTAGAGATTAATACAAAATTGCATCAGGAACTGTAGATACAAAAAAAGTTTACAAAACACAATAGCTTTTGAATTTTCTTCATTAACTATTTTCGATATGTCAGGTTGAGTAATAAATTTTAAAATGCAATGTGAGTTTTTTAAAGACAGTGACAAAATGCATAAAAGCGGTGTAGCTGTGCTGATTTTTGGGGATAAGCAAAAATTATTCTGATTTGGTTTGCTATGCGTTAGTAGAAAATGTTATATAATGGGTGATTTTATAAGAACTATCGGAAATTAAAAAAAAAAAACACATAAAATTCAGAAAAATGCATGAAATCTTTATTTGGATCGATAGTTGGGTCGATATAATTTAATGTTTGAAGATTATTTCATGCAAATGTTGGCCGCGGCTGCGCCTCAAATGGTCCATCCGCTTAGTCCAATTTTGGCATACTCTTTCCAACATTTCGGCCGGTATCTCACGAATAATGTTGGCAATGTTGGCTTCCAGTGCGTCAATCGAAGCGGGCTTGTCGCTATAGACATTAGCCTTAACATAGCCCCACAAAAAATAGTCTAGAGGCGTTAAATCGCACGATCTGGGCGGCCAATTGACTGGTCCCAAGCGTGAAATAAACTGTTCACCGAACTCGCCTCTCAATTGGTCCATTGTTTCGCGTGCTGTGTGGCATGTGGCACCGTCTTGTTGAAACCACATGTCATGCAAGTCAAGCTCTTCCATTTTGGGCAAAAAAAAAGTTTGTTATCATCGCACGGTAGCGCTCACCATTCACAGTAACGTTGTGATTCGCATCATCTTTGAAGAAATACGGCCCAATGATGCCGCCAGCCCATAATCCGCACCAAACGGTTGTTTTTTGTAGTTTTGCTTGTTCACGTATCCATTCAACCAGAAATGAGCCTCGTCGCTGGACACAATTCTTCGATAAAAAAGTGGATCTTCATCTAACTTTTCAAGAGGCCATTCACCAAAAATTTGGCGTTGTGGTAGGTCGTTTGGCTTCAATTCTTGCACCAGCTGTATCTTATAAGGCTTCACACCCAAATCCTTCCGCAAAATTTTCCACGTAGTGGAGTAACAGAGGCCCAATTGCTGCGAACGGCGCCGAATCGATAATTCACGGTCATCACCAACACTGGCCGATACGGCTGCGATATTTTCTTCAGTTCGCACTCTACGTAAGCGTGTTGGTGGTTTAATGTCCAACAATGTAAATTTGGTGTAAAACTTTTTTACAATAGCCCGAATAGAAGCCTCAGTAGGTCGATTAAACTGACCATAAAATGGAAGAAGCGCGCGATGAACTTTCTTAACAGAGCATGCGTGGTAATAAAATTCAATAATTTGCAAGCGTTGTTCGTTTGTAAGACGATTCATGATTATATTATAGACACAAGATACAAAACGTGCGTGAGCTGTCAAAACTAGTGTTGCCAAAAAGATAATAGCAAAAAAATCACTCGTTAGGACCATGAAGTTGTTTTAAATGTAACGTTTTGTATCCACTATATAGTTCTTGTATTATTTTCCTCTATATTCTTACGCAACTACACCCGTCATCGACGGCTTAAGTTTTTCACTCTATTTTATTTTGTCACTAATTTTCCCACAAGACAAAATTTTTTTGTTTGAACATTTTGTTCCAAGACTTAAGTTATCCGCTGGGTTTTTCAACGGATATTTTATCAACTAAACAGCAAAAAAAAGCGCTAAACCAAAATTACAACATACCAATAAATCAGCTGATAGATACTCAGCGTACATTAAAACGTTTATACTTTGCGTTTACGAAGACGTATAAAGTGAAACTTTCATGTTCGACTTTTTCTGGCTTATATTTATCCAAAATCTTCGGCTGGCTCTTGCCCCAGCTTTCTTTGGGACAACTATATAGCGGCCTTCGGGCAGATGAATTACTCAGCAGCATTTGCCGTACCCTCAGCGGCCTTTAGACTGATTGATCCTCCGGCTGTGTTACCTCAGTGGTATTCGTACTGAATACTATATATTTATGCATCTAACTGAGCACATTTGTTACAATCTGAAGGTTGTTTTTGTATGATCTAATCCAATTTGGACAAATTGTAATTTAGCTTTCACTGCAAAATCATTAAAATTTTGTATAATGGCTGTTTCTTTTATTTACACTATCGCCATTTTTTCCCCCAGCTGAACAATCTTAGGCGAATTTAGATTTTGACATTCTCGATATGTTTTACAATAACAAAATACATAGTACTGAATTCGCCTAACCGCTTGCATTCCCCTGTGTTCATATACACCAAGGCGAATTCATTACTAGGTGAACTTGACAGCTCAAGTGATTATTTTTTGCTTCTCGCGTTTTTTCCAATGAGACTGTCAAATTTTTTTTCTTTTGTTTACAAATTATTTCGCGCCATTTTAATCTGAAAATTTTTTTGTATGATTTAGTGCAATTTAAAGAAATTTGTGTGAATTTAAAAGTGAAAAACTAATATAATCTGTGATTTTAATTACAAACAATTATAAAAGTTTATATAAATGTTTTCCCTGCCCAGCATCTGTCCCTGACAGTTCTCCTATCGGTATTGGATCGCCTGTCTCCCAAGCGGCCTTTGAACTGACTGTTCCCTCTGATTTCCTTGGACAGACTATTCACTTAGTTGAAGTTTCACCTTTCATTTATTTACTTGGAAATCTTTATTTATCTGGAAATCCAAAAACAAATTATTAAGCAACTAAATTTTAAGGCAACACAACGGGACCTGACTGGACCCAAGTGAGCCAGCCCACTTGGGTACAATAGCTGGCAGCCTGTCAAATCTAATCTAACTAAGCTGTAAGAACCCTGTTAATTGTGTTTATAAATGGGATAATTGTTGAAAATAAAATTAACTGATATCTTAGCCTTAAAAAAGGATCATATAATTATAGGATCATATAAAAAAGGATCATATAAAAAAAGGATCATATAAAAAAAGGATCATATAAAAAAAGGATCAATTAATTATAACTTATAAATTAAATTTTTTCTATCCTGTGTCATATGGCGCTCCTGGCAACCAGTATATATCGGTAGAGCAAGCCAAGACCGCAGTGCATATAGAGTCTGGACTAAAATGGTTAAGGATAGCAGAATATCGCAACAGGGAGCAAAAGAAGACAGAAGAAAAACTAACCGCTATCCCGCCGATCCCTAAACCTTGGCTATGAAATCCGACTGGAGACCCCAATCTGGTACAATAGGAACTGCGAACCTTAATAACTTGATCCTGCCCGATAATGATGCGGCCCTTGGGGCAGTAATGTGGTGATTGTGATTTAGGGCCACATTGTGGAGAGTACTCATTAAACTAAATGTGCCTTGCAACCGGGAGCGGTGACTCTCCGAGATCGAAATCAAGGGGAGTATCATGTTCGAAACAACATGTGATTTAATTGTTACTCATGCATCATGTGCATCATGTTATGCGGCGTTGTTGAACGCATTGTTTTTCAGCCACTGTTAAAACCACCGTGGGGGTAGGACCATCATGGCAGGTACCCATGATAATCGTTTTCTTATCTGTTTAACTCAGCAATCTTCCCACTGACTACTTTACTTGCTCAGCAGCTTCTGCTGACTGTTCAGCAGGAGCTTCGGCTTAATATTTCCCAGCGGGCTTTGGACTGACAGCGGCCTACGCACTAGATATTTGCTAAGCAGCTACGACTGACTGTTCCCTAAGCAGTCTTCAGACTGATTATATACCCAATAGTTTTGGCTGGATAATCTCCGATTTATCTGTGCATTGAACACGCGCGCAGAAGCCATGGAGAACAAATCGTAGTACCTTCCGATAACCATTGGCACAAGACTTTGATAGTGGACACAAGCTGGCGACTCTTTCTATACAGAGTTTTAGGGAATTCCTGCAATTCCGAACTCATCTTTCTTACCCAATACTAATCCCATTAACCCAAATCAAAGCATATCAGCACGTGCGGATTGAACGTTCCCCCAGCAGAGTTCGAGCTGACTATTACCGATATATATTTCGATTGTGGATTGAGTACTAATCGCGATACAAACAAGCTATAGAACATTTAGAAACAGAACAACCACTTCATAGTTTTGAAACGCCTTCAGGACAGTGATTGTCTGTACTTGAATTCTTTTTCACAGCAAAAACAAAAACGAAACATCACAACAAAGCAAATAAACGATGAGTCACAGCAAGCACATTGACCTTGAGCATACTGCGTCTTAAATATTTGTGCTTAGTGCAAAGATAAAAAGCAAGCATGCAACAGCACTTGTGCACTAATACAAAGACAAAAACCATAAACAACAACAACAAATTTATAAACAAAACTGAAGTAGAACATTACTACAATGCTTGAAGTTCTACTTCAACTTTTTTCTATTTCATTTGGTTTTACTTGTGTTTGGTTCTGTTTGTTCTAAATGCTTATAAGACAGTATTCGTTTATTTGTTTAGAACATTTCGGCACTGAAGTGTTTGTTTTGATATGTGAAAGAAGACGATGGATAGTACTTGAAAATACTACGATGTTTTGTAAGACATTTTTATTGTGCTTGAGCAGCCCTCTAGAATTTACTGAATGTTCTCCCAGCAGCTGTCTGTTACCGATATATATTCCGATTGTGGATTGAGTACGAAAAGCGATAACTCCCGATAGTTATTGGCACAAGACTCTGACAACGGTTAGCGAAGCGGTTTCGAGTTTTTTTTTGGGAATTCCCAACATCATCTTAATTAAACCCCAAAATCCCCCCACTGCACCGGAAGCAATACGGCAACTTCAACTTTTGCACTACAGCGACAACGCTGTATAGACAGTTTCATAAACCTACATATGTAATAATTACTCATGGACTTCGAGTGTTGCAAACATACAAGTGAAACTAATATAAGTGTGTTAAGAAACAGAAGAAATGTTATAGATCGAAAAAACTTTTTTTTTTCATATAACAAAGCCTATTAAGAAAAAATAGGACAACACTGGTTCGCACACAAGACCTCGGCTTTTCGCCGATCACAGTTTTACGCTACGTACTGTAAAGCTGATGACTCATTGAACACTCTGCACTAGACAGGATTTTATTCCTGTTTTCTGGATTAGTATTAGAATTCAGCTTAATTTATGCACCAGAACAGAGGAAAATTAATGACTTTGTTTCGTATGTACCTCGCTCAGGATTTCTTAGACATATTTTTCTGTGTTAAGACTAAAAAAATATAGAAAGAGTTTAATCAAAACTGCAAATTTGCTTTTATAAAAGTTCTCCCAATTTAGTTGCACATCTGATGGCTTCTCGAAAAACTTTATCATGACTGCAAAATGTACTTTTTTTTTAACAAGTACATAATAAAAATTAGAGTCTTGACCGAAAAACTTAAAATAAAAATCCATAAAATGACAAATAGACTATTAAAAACACCAAAAAAAAAAAAAAAACTTCCACAAAGTTATGTTTGTCAAATTGTTAAAATGGGTCAACCAAAACAGATTTAGTTTATGACTTTTGGCACACAACTACACGCGCTTCTGTCAGCTCATAAAAACATAATAATGAAACTAAATAAACAAATAAAGTCCTGGCCAAAATGTACAAAGGCAAAAAAAAAACGAGCAAAACAGCCAACAAATTTTGTCTCCAAAAGAACTGAGTAAACTGAATAGCAAAAACTGGGAAACAAAATGCTGCAAAAACTTCAAGACTAAACGATTGACCCATTTCTACTCGTATCTCGTAAGACAGCAAATTAAATTTTTCTCAAGTAAAAATCGCAAAAATGAAAATGCCAAACGAAAATCAGAGAAAGTACAAAAAACATAAACAAGCTAAAAATTTAATGTATTTTTCCAATTTTGTTGGGTAAAAAAACTAAAAAATATGAATGCAGTAAAAAAAATTTATTTTTAAAAAAATATATGAGTACACAAAAGTACACAACAAGATGAAAAATAAATACTTGCTAGAAAAAACTAAAAATGTCGGAAAATGTTTGCACAACTGAATGCAACAAAACAAAGAACATCTTGATAATAGAAATATTAAGAAAAACATGAAATTATGTTGAGAAAAATATATTAAAACCAAAAAAACAAAAAGGAACAAAATCAGTAGAATATCATAAAAAGCTGTTGAAAACTTTGTTTTAACATTTTTTAATAATGAATAAGAATGTTTGTTACTTTTTTAGACAAATTTGTTGTTTTTGCAAATAAATTTAATTAAAGTGTTTAATAAATTATTAAATTTGTTTGTCAATTGTCTGATTTGTAAACGAGTTTCAATGAATGATTGAACACACTTGCTTTGTTTAAAGCAGCGAAGGGCACTTGTGTGGCAGAACTACGAAGTGTTTATTTTCACCAGAATTGCTAAATTGGATTAGTTTGTATAGGTTGGCAGATGCATGAAAACAAGCCCACTTAGTTCGTGCCTTGGTCCTATTGTGTTGACTGAGGGAGATGTGCAGTGGTTCGCCTCCCATATAAAAGAAACGATTGTGCCAGACACCTCCTAGGATTAAAGTTACAGAGCCATGAACAACACTGTATGCAAAATGTTATAATCGTACTAAAAATGGCTACACAGTGAATAAAATACTAAAACGGCAGTATTTTTATTTTTGCAGCTAAAGATAGTTTTGTTTTTAAAAAAGTTCATTAGGAGTACCAGTGGAAGAGTAAAGGTTGTCGAAGATACAGAATTGGAGGTATTAGTTCATCAAGACTCGTGTCAAACGCAGCAAGAGTACTTTGAATCATAAATGTGGTTATACATATACAGTTTTTTATAATAAAGCCTCGAATTTTGGAGCAGAAAACGGCGGAAGCAAAGTTGTGCACCTATTATACAGGGTGACTAAACAATTTTGCTACGTTATGAAACTCAAATAAATTTTTGTCAAGTTTATGTCATTTATTCTTTAGAAATTCATTTGAAAAATAATATGCTTTTATTAAAGAATTCATTTGAAAATAATTGAACTCAAATGACCTCCACCCTCGGTGACACATGTACGGCATCTTATCAAAAAGTTATTCATCACTGCCTGGAGTGTTGCAGCGGGAACTGTCTCAATTACCTTTCAAATGGATTGCTTTTAATCATTTTGTTGTAAACTTTCTGTTTGTAATAATCCCACTAAAAACCAGGTGAAGTGAGGCCAGGAATGCGGAGTTACTTGAAATCAGTATACTGCAAAATTTTTACCTCAATTCTGTCATAACAGGCGTGGCTATGTGACAAGTTGCCCCATCTTGTTGAAACCAAACAGTGTCGAAAAGGATTCTCTTTCAGCACAATTCTGAAAAGAAAAACTCTTTCAACATCTTTAAGTAACGGTCTCCATTGAACCTGACAGTAAGACCGTTTTCTTTAAAAAGTAAGGTCCGACAATGAACCTTGAAGAAACTGCACTTAACACAGTGATGCGATGTGGATGTAATTCTATATTATTGAGTATCTGTGGGTTAGAATTACTCCATATTCGACAACTTTGTTTGTTAACATTGCCGTTTAAATCGAAATGTGCGTCGTCAGATATAAAAATGCAGTTTAAGATATTTTCATCCTCTGACACCATTTGAATGATCGTTTCACAAAATTCCAAGCGAATCTGGACGTCTCTAGGGTTCAGTTTGTCTGTTAATTAAATCTTATATGGAAATAAGTTTAAGTCTTGGTGCAAAATTGTCTGCAGTGACTGTCTGCTGACACCTATTTGAGCTGATAAGCTCTTTGTCGAAACTTTAGGATTGGATTGTGAGGCAGCAGCTACAGCAGCGATAGTTTCCTGCATCCGACATGAGGGATCTCGATGATAAGGCCCGCTTGCGATTGTGCCACGCTCAGCCAAATTATTTATGAGCCGTATTATACTCCATCTGCTAGAAGGAGTGCCGCCAATCGGGCGCCTATATTCTCTGTGGACGGAAACAGCGGACTCTAACAGCCATTCCTAAACAAGAGCGGCAAGCGTTTTTTTGCTGTCAAAAGTTCTCATGCCCGTACATTTTGTATGGAGCATACCGAAACAACGCGGCGGCAACACAACGGCAACGTTTTGCAATTGGAAAATCCAATTTTGACAATGCGTTTCACAGTGAAGTAAGTTGCAAAAGAAAACAATTGTAAACAAAAGAGTGAAGAAAAAATATAAGAAAGGAAAATAAATAAGCAAATAAAAAATTTATGTATTTCTTATTAGAAAATAGAGTTACAAACTATTTTCAATGTGAAATAGTAACCTTCCAACTTATCTAAATAACTCATTTTTAAAACTTTAATTATTTTATTTTAATATAATAAAAAAGTCATAAACAATGATGCCGTCCATCCAGCTATCAAGACTATCAGGGTTGTTTTATTTGTTTGTTTGATAACCCTGCTTTTATCGTTTTGACATAACGTTGCAGCTTTTGTTTAGGGATGGTGTTTCAACGTTAAAGCTCAGCGGAAAAATACGTTCCGCTTGCCGCTCTTATTTAGGGATGGCAGAAAAGCTAAAAAGAGTTGCACTATCCAAATTCTTGTTTCATTGTCCCAATTCTCCATTTTAGTTGAACTTAAGGATCACTCTATAAAATACAATAAAACTGTAACAGATTAGTTATACAGAAAATAAGTTATTACGTCTTTTTTTTGGTAGCAGCTCTTATCAGTCACCCTGTATTACGACTATTTTAATTTAAATATGTGAACATTTGATTTTTTATTTTATTTGCATAGTATTTACCAATCAATTTAAATAAAATTTATATTTCATTGTAATGATATTTTTCTTGGTTCTCGTGCCAAATATTTTGACAGCGCTTAAAAGAAATATCAAATAACAAAAGGATGCCCCACCCATTGTTTTAGTTTCAGTTTTATTTTTTCTATTTCATTGTTTATTTTTTCATCTTTTATCAAGTTTATTTATTTTAAAAATAATAAAATAAACGATAAAAAAAGAATTCTTGTGCATTTATTAATAGTTTATTTTCCTTTTGTCCAAACTTTTGTTTTTATATTTCCATTCTTTTTGCTAAATATAAAAAAAGAGAAAAAAATCTTTTTAAACAAGACACCACTATAAAAATATTGTTTGTTAAGTTCAAAGGCCACTGATAGAAGAAAAATATAACAACAACAAAAGCAAGATTTGGATAAAAACTATAAAAACAAAATCTAAGCTGATTCTGCAAGATAATTATGAAAAAGCGAACAAGATATTCATTCCATTCATCCACTACATCCACTCTCGTACGAGTATTTTATAGTCTTACAGCAAAATATTTACTTTGTGGGTGTCACTTAATGGAATCATAAACCAATATTATTTATTTAATGTTACGAAAAACAATTTACAAAAAAGAAAAATCATATTTTGCAATTTGCTTATATGCAGGCGCCAATATTTTAGTTAAATATTAAATAATTTATGAGGTTATAAAGTGTTTGTAAGAGATTTGGGTTTTTGCATGGAAAACAAAAGAAGAAAAAAAGAGAAATCAAGAATATTACCTCAATAGCCGAAGTTCTCGTTTTCATTTGTAAAACTCATTTATTTATGTACATACCTATTTACATTAGGGCGTCTCGAAAAAAAAAAGTTCGCCGTACACCACAGAATATAAAGTATTGTTGCAAGGCAGTTTTGAAAAAAAAAATTTTAATTTTTTTTGCCGAAAGTAGGGGTTGCCAAACCACATTTTTCGTTATATCTTCGACATTTATAGTCCTATCTTAAAGTGTGATATATCGATGTTTTCGTCTTGAGGAGGCCAATATTTTGATTTAATAGTCATTAACCTCAAATATCTCATTCTAGTATTTACCTACCAGATCTCAGTTTCTACCACCCTAATGTACCACCCTATTGTCAGAAAATTAAAGCCCGCAAAAAATCATTAAACTTTTGTTAAAGAAGTTTTTCGATATTTCCAACAGAACTGTTAAAAAATACAATTTATGTTTTTTGCCGAATGTAGGGGTTACCTTTTTGAGTATTTTTGTCAGATTTTCTGTATTTACTGTCGGATCTCACAGTGCGATATATCGATGTTTTTGTCTCGAGGAGGCCAATGGTCATCTTTAATATTCATTGACCTCAATATAACCGTTCTAATAGTTAAGGCTGTTCTTATGAAATATTTCCATAATTCCGGTAGATCTATAAGAAAAAAATTCATGTTTTTTGTCGAGTCTAGGAAATGTGATTTTAAATTGATTTGAAATTTTTCATACAAAATTTTATACCCGGTAATCCATCTTTCGGTTAGACGTTAACGGAAGATTAAGTAAATTCGAGTTAGTTTAAATCCTCTAATAATGGAAGTAGTACCGTTATTACTCTCATAGTTTATTTATTTTTGTATTATCCATGAAATATCTGTTGGAATTATCAATATTAATATAGCCAACTTGGGTCATTTCAAAATATGATTAAATAAAATTGTTTTAATATACACAGATCTTTGAATTTTTATTGTATTGGTACAGATATTATGGGAAGTTCGAAAAGAGTGTATCACTATTTAAAAAAGAAGATACTAGGCAAAAACATCGATATATAATACTATAAAATCCGACTGTGAATACCGAATATATGATAACTGTTTAAAAAGTCAACCCCTACATTCGGCAAAAAACATAAATTATATTTTTTAACACTTCTGTTGGAACTATCGAAAAACTTCTTCAACAAAAGTTTAATGATTTTTTGCGGGCTTTAATTTTCTGCTATTAGGGTGGTACATTAGGGTTGTAGAAAATGAGATCTGGTGGGTAAATACTAGAACGGGATACAAAATACCATTGACTATTGAAGCAAAACATTGGTCTCTTTGAGACAAAAACATCGATATATCACACTTTGAGATCCGACTGTAAATGCCGAAGATATAACGAAAAATGTATTTTGGCGACCCCTACTTTCGGCAAAAAAAATTAAAAAAATTTTTTTGAAAATGTCTTACAACATTACTTCGTATTCGGTGGTGTACGGCGAACTTTTTTTTTCTTGCCTATATGGCGAGACGCTCTAATGTACATGTATGTATATGTCAGAGATCTGCAATCGGTACCTTTTTCAATGACCTAAGTACATCCGTCTTAATTCTAGTTGCGGTGTGATTGGCCACCGCATATTGTTTGCACAAGTATATTTTCTACTCGGTAGAGCTTTCGTCTGTTAACTAGAGCATATAACATACCCAATTAAGTTTGTATGCGGTGGTTACTTGCTTGGGTTTCTCAATTATTTTTCCCACATTCGGCAATTCAACTCGTACTTCTTTTTAACAACGATAATAATATTTGTATGTAATGCCTATGATAGACGATACTACAAATCGTACAAGTATGAAATTAGTAACGTGTATCATACTGTCGTATTTGTGAAGTATACTTTGTAGTACGAAAATCAAAAAGTTTTGATTTTTGTGGGCGGAGCTTTCATAAGTATGAAAATAAGTATCGTATATCATGCTGTAGTACAGCGAAATTTGTTTTATGAAGAGCAGATTTCATGTGTTGGATGTTTTGTTTGAAATATTAAAACTATTTAAGTTCTTGTAAATTCTTCCAGCTAAAGATCATTGTTTTGTTGCTTTGTATAAAAAACATGTAACAATTTTATATATATTCGATAATAGTTTGTTAAATAATATTTAATGTAATAATATTTTAATTTTGCCTAAAGATGCTAACAAACTATCATTTCATGGTCAGTTTAATCGACCTACTGAGGCTTCTATTCGGGCTATTGTAAAAAAATGTCGCACCAAATTTACATTGTTGGACATTAAACCACCAACACGTTTACGTAGAATGCGAACTGAAGAAAATATCGCAGCCGTATCGGCCAGTGTTGGTGATGACCGTGAATTATCGATTCGGCGTCGTTCGCAGCAATTGGGCCTCTGTTACTCCACTACGTGGAAAATTTTGCGGAAGAATTTGGGTGTGAAGCCTTATAAGATACAGCTGGTGCAAGAATTGAAGCCAAACGACCTACCACAACCCCAAATTTTTGGTGAATGGGCTCTTGAAAAGTTAGATGAAGATCCACTTTTTTATCGAAGAATTGTGTTCAGCGACGAGGCTCATTTCTGGTTGAATGGATACGTGAACAAGCAAAACTGCCGTATTTGGAGTGAAGAGCAGCCAGAAGCATTGCAAGAGCTACCAATGCATCCACAAAAAACAACCGTTTGGTGCGGATTATGGGCTGGCGGCATCATTGGGCCGTATTTCTTCAAAGATGATGCGAATCACAACGTTACTGTGAATGGTGAGCGCTACCGTGCAATGATAACAAACTTTTTTTTGCCCAAAATGGAAGAGCTTGACTTGCATGACATGTGGTTTCAACAAGACGGTGCCACATGCTACACAGCACGCGAAACAATGGACCAATTGAAAAGCGAGTTCGGTGAACAGTTTATTTCACGCTTGGGACCAGTCAATTGACCGCCCAGATCGTGCGATTTAACGCCTCTAGACTATTTTTTGTGGGGCTATGTTAAGGCTAATGTCTATAGCGACAAACCCGCTTCGATTGACGCACTGGAAGCCAACATTGCCAACATTATTCGTGAGATACCGGCCGAAATGTTGGAAAGAGTATGCCAAAATTGGACTAAGCGGATGGACCATTTGAGGCGCAGCCGCGGCCAACATTTGCATGAAATAATCTTCAAACATTAAATTATATCGACCCAACTATCGATCCAAATAAATATTTCATGCATTTTTCTGAATTTTATGTGTTTTTTTTTTTTAATTTCCGATAGTTCTTATCAAATCACCCATTATTAACAAAATATCGAATATATAAAATTGCTAAACTATTTTAATAAAAAACAACAAACCAACGTTCTTTAGCTGGAAAAATTTAGAAGAAATTAATATAAACAAGTTCATATAATACGAATATTGATTTGCCGGCGTGTATATTGACTTTAAAATATTTCCTTCAAATAAAATAGTATGAGTTGTAGTAACGTATGTCTGTACCTTACCCATGAGAGTGTGTGTGTTCAGTTTTATATATTTACTCACTGACACTCCGTAAACCTATTCGTACCAAGCGTGGCGTTGCCAGAAGGTATATTTTATTTGAACAAATTTTATTTGAACAAATTTAGTACAAAACCGGTAAAAATAAGAACTTTTACTTTAAAAACATATATTTTTTTTATGAAGCACATTTTCATCAAATTTCTTATATATTATGTTCCTTCATTTATAATAATTTTTATTTCTTGGTTGTAATTCATAACCACAATATATGCACAGTTACACATACAGCAAAAACAATTTAAAATTATCATTCATGGGCTGATTTATACGGTGATTTATAGCCATGCCTTTTTCATAATATTCTTTTAAAGCTCCTATAATCATGTGACATCTTTACGATGATTTGTAAATCATATCTTTTTTCTAATTGTTGTCGTTAAACATATTCGTTTGTCTCTTTTTACCCTTTTGGTAGTATCGATGTGGTTACCTTGCCAGTCGAATGAAAATAAAGCAATTTAAAAAATAACAAACGAGTCAAAAAGAAATTAAAGAAAAAAAAAATTGAAAAACAGAAAACATATTTTTTTTAATTTAAAAAATTTTTCAGTACAAAAGAAAAGACATGCCTTTTAGATATGGCTTTAAATTATCGTGAAAATTTGCTGTATGTTACTTTTAAAGTCGTCAACATGGTTGTAAATTATTAAATCTGGAAGCCGCGATTTTAGTTCATGTTAAACAAAAGGTGACGCATATACACAAAAAAGAATTTGTCGAGAGTGTTGTTTTTACAAGTTGATTTTGTGACGGCGTTATGTATGTATTATTAAGAAAACGATTAGAAATGAAAATACTCAAAATGTTTCTCTTAATAAGTGCTAGTAACAACAACACTTTTTTGTGCTCTTTTCTTTTACTTTTAAAAAATACACAAGATACAAAAATGATTGGATACAGTTTTTATGTATCAAGATTTCGCAAACGAGCGGCAGGTATAAAAACCACCGTATCAATTTTTAAGTGCCATTAGTACAACTGACGAATAGTTAACATTAGGGTTTTATCTTGCAGATAACTTTTTTATGGTTATTACAAGTTAACATTAAGCTAAAAAGTTACTGATAGGTTAGCAGAAGGTTTATCCTTATGCTAAATTTCAAAGTTTACTTTAAGCCATTGAAGCTGACATACTATTGGCTGAAAATATTGTAACTTCAGTTGTAGAAATTGGAAAAATTTTATGGTGACTTTATCGTTCACGTTAACCAATGTTAAGGTTAACTATCAAGAACTTTATCGCTAGGTTGTAATAATGGCTCTAAGAGTGTTTATTATACTTGGATGAGAACATGATTGGGTAAACAATCGGTGTACTTATGGTTGCGGTGCACCGGTGCAGATCTCTGGTATAGGTATTAAATGGCAAAATCTGTCAAGCAATTGCTCTTATATTTTTCATTTTTTGTTTTTTAATTAAAGCAACATCAGTATTTGTTTAACAAAACCACAAATTTAAATGTTTAAAAAAATGTTAAATGTTTTAAATAAACATTTTGTATACAATACACAAGCACTTGTGTACTTGTCCCAAATTTATGTCTTTTCATGTACCTGTATAAAAATACATACTTATGTATGTACATACATACATATGTATGTAAGAAACTGTTTGTATGAAAACGGTTGTTTTCTGAAAGAACACAACAGCAACAACAACAACGGTTCTGTTCTTATATTGTGAAATAAATTTTGTTGCTTCCCGGCCTTTTGGGTGGCTTCCAAAATGACTCTTTGAGCATAAAAACTACGAGCAAGAAAAAAAAAAATTCACAAGGACCGAAATGTAGTTGTCACTGATAACAGGACGAAAAGCCACAATAATGGCCCACATAAACGAGCGTTAATAATAAATAGTGTAATGAGGTGGCCATATTGTACCATTTGTTATTAAAGTATAAATAATAAAACCTATAAAAAATTTTTTTATTAAAAAAATAAATGAGTCCAAAAACTTTTTCCAGATATTCGCTTCGATGGAAAATTAACGTTTGTTTGTGATGCTCTTTTTTAATAAAGTTCTTATCTGTATTTTGTTTGTGTATAAAATATTTCTCATTAATTTCTAAGAGTTTTTGGATAAGCATGAGAGACTTAAATTTTTTTTTTAATCTGCTGGTGAGATGAAATAACTGCCAATGGAAGGAATTTCAACATGCTCATACCATAACAAATGATGGCTAAAATTATTATAGTGCTAATTTTTAATTTGATTTCAATACGCGATTCAACTACATATTTTTTTCAAGTTTTGATAACACGTATTACATTAACGAAATAAATTAAAGCTTCTTCCAGTAGCAGTCAACTTCTGCAGACATAAGGCCAAATTCTTCTTCATATTACTGTAGTTTTTTTAAACCTTATACGGGGAGGCCGAAGACGATTGAGAATGTACCTTTTTCCACTGTGAACGCTGAGATGAGGTCCACAGCGACCTTGTTAGATGGATAGACATTATCACATTCGAGAACATCGTTGGGAAGATGTCGACTAATACGAGTAAAATCAACTGGAAACTTTGGCCAAGTAATTTGGAAAGTAATTTCACCTGGAAACTGTGCTAGGTCTACAAGCACCACTATAGGCGGAGAAGAAGCAGACCCTGAGTGCAGGCATCTCACGCCTTGATGGTTGAATAACCAAATACGCTGAGCACATTAAAATAATGCGAAACCCGTTTCTAGATGGACAACAATCTTCCGAAAAAGTTGAAGAAAGAAACGTTTTAGTTAGTAACACATATACTAGTATAAATGCAAGCAAAACATAACCTGACGATGACGACTCTACATTTTTCCTCCCTCAACCCAAAATAAATACATACACAAGTTAGCCTAAAGGTGACCATGAGGCTTAACAAATTAAATAACTTTTACTTTTAATACCTTTTGCGTTTATATATACTTTTATCTTTTTTTTTCTTTTTAATTTATAAAATATACAAATTGAAATTTTTTTTTGCACTAAGAATGCCAATTAATTGTCACGTTTTTAGTCCAGACCGTGTAAATTCCCGAAATTAATTAGTCGACAGCCTCGATAAACTTGTCAGCACTTTACTACTCGTATTTTCTCTGGGGCTATTATGAAAAATGCTGATTGCGAAGGGGTGTTTCCAATGTGACATTATTTTACATACTTTCTGTAATAAAAATGTCCATTTTATATAGTATTATAAACAAATCAGGACCTCGTAAGCTTCAGAGACTAGCATGCCTATATATCATAGGGGCGATGAGATTCATCCCAAGCTCTTTTAAACCTAACACCGCTTAACGGTGCTGTTCAAAAAGAAGCAACCGTTCGGGCGATCTCAATCCACAAAAGGGAAAAACTAAAGACAGATAAACTTATTGGTCATCTTACAATTTTAAAGGGTATCAAAGACGTAATGTATATGTCTCAAACAGGTGACCTAATAGATCCAACTAACTCCTTTAGTAGGCAGCTTGGAATCATTTTCCCAATAAGGAAATAATGGGCCACGAACCCAAGGTGGCAGGGATGGTTCACAAAAGTATTACACAGATGAATCCAAAATGCTCCAAGGAGTTTGTGGGGGAATAGTGGGGCCTAGAGAACGCAGATAGATAACTCTTAGTAAAGACACCACAATCCAAGCGGAACTATATGAAACAAGAAAAGCGGTGGATATACTTACCGATAAGGAAACCATAAAATTAAAATACTCTCTTATAGTAAATCAGCTCTAAAGGCCCTGAGTATCTTTGTCTCTAAATTCAGGTTAGTACTGGAATGTCACAACAAGCTAAATGAACTGGCAATCCAGAAATAGGTGCTAGCACATGAGGAGTACTATGACAATGAGATGGCAGTTTTCTATGCCAAAAAGGAAGCAGAGGGGACTCTTATTGGCACCACTCCAACATTTGGCTTCAACAAGAGTCTCCTTAATGAGGAGATGAAGAAATGGATGGAATCCATCGTTTAAAAACATTGGAACGAGATAACTGGTCCTGAACATTCCAAGAAATTTCTAAGCTTTGATGAAAAGAGGGCCAAATGTGCTTTAAAACTGAATAGGAAAAACCTCAGAACACTGAGAGGTGTACTTGCCTTAAGCACCTGTACAGGATGGACAGTTCCAGTACAAAAATTTGCGGATTCTGCGGTGAGGAAGAGGAGACAATGAAGCACTTGATCATTCACTGTAGGCTATTGGGATACAGGAGATAGAGGCTGCTACAAGCGCCTCTATCTTCTGTGTTAATAGAGCAGCTATTGTTGTGTGAACGGGACTTGCCATCACTCCCAATGAAAACACTAGTCCGGCTTCTTGACATACTCAACCCGTAATGGGGCAAGGAGAAGCACAATAGATCAATAATGGTCACCGTGCAAGTGGCCGTAAAGAGCCACATCCCATCCAAATAATTATAGCACAATGTAAAAATGTAAGCACCAACTATTGATCAGTTGAGTTGCTCAAAGAGAGTTTAGAAAAGATTCAAATTTGTAACTTCTTCGACTTTTTCAAAAGTTAAAGTTAGCTAAAGTTTAATTTTGGCACAATATCTAATGAATAATGGATTTCAAGCGAGCAGCACTTGTGCTGCAGATAAAAAAATAGTAAGTTGAAGCCGCCATTTTGCTGCTTAACTGCCGTTTTGGCAACCAGAAATTTGTGATTGCTAACTTGACAATCGAAGAGAACTTCCGTTCTCATCCATAATCGAGCCAGCAGTTCCACTGATAGTTTGTTGCGATTTACTCTTAAAGTCATTGATTTATTTCTGGTGGTACCTGGTTAGAAATACATATTCAATCGAAAAAATAACCATTTTAAATATTTTAAAAAAAGAGATAACATCTGTGTACCAAGGTGAACATATGTACATACATGTATCCTATATATGTACATACATGCATCTCTTTTTAATTGCCAAAACTTGGTATTGTTTAAGGACCACTTTATTCTTCCAGAAAACACGGTGTGAAAAACACAAACACTTCTTTTATAGTTGTTTCAACATTCTACAAACACACGTTTATACATAAATGTGATATACTATACTGTCAAAACTGACTGAAATACGGTTTCACTGACTTTTATCACGTTTTCAAGTGGGGGAAGGAGAGCATGCATATAAATACTTTCATACTAGTACTGTGGTATTTAACACAAAACAAAACTTAAAAACGACACCATTAACAAAAGTCAGTGGATGATGATGGGGTCATTGTGAACAGTCGTAGAAAAAAAATTGTATTATTTGCTGTTTTATTCTCTAAAATTTGCAATTTTATGTACAAATCCAAACGACAGAATATCAACTCGTTATTAATGTTCTCGGTTATATAGTGGCCTTTTGCCACAGCACAAGGATTTGAAATGGTACCCAAGAGAATACTTGCTGGCTGCCAATAGCATCTTGTACATCTTTGCTGGTGGCAAAACAAAAAACAGTTTAACAAAATGAAAAATGTTTTAAGGAAATATGAGAAATGTCAAGTTTTGTATGAAACTTTGTAGTACGAAATTAAAAATTGTATTATATAGGTTCAAGTATTTTCACTTTTCTTATTAAAAGCTGTACTGTAAGTTGAGAGGACTGAGTATTTTTAATTAATTCGTTGCGATAAAAACGATTCATTAATCTCACTTTCCTTAGATATGAGACCTCTCACCGCCCTCTCACAGGTTTAAAAGTTCTGAAAATATTTTCCATTAATTAAAGCTCACAAGAGGTTCGTTACTGCTGCCCATATCACTGTACTACTCTCATAAGTTAAACTCTTTGCCCAGAGCTTATAAAAAACTGCAAAAAAAAAAGAGATTAAACCAACTTAAACCGTTGTCATGAAAAATGCTCAAGTTATGAGATTTCCATGTTTTACTTCAATTTGTTTTGTTTAAACTTATGAGAAACAATCTTATTAGGATAATGACCTCAAGGGGTGAAATGAATATGAAACCAGGCACATACTCGTACATACTTGTAAACGTTCGTACACAAGAAACAAGCAGCAGACATATTTATTGTGGTATAAAGTTTAAGAAAATCAGCAAAATTTATGCCAAACTGTTTTAAATAAATAAAAATAAAGCCATTAAAAATGATTTATAAAATGTTCTTTTAATAGTAATTTCTTTTGATAAATAGTAAGAGTTTGAAGGAAAAAGGTTTAATAAAGTCCTTGAGGAGAACTTGTTAAGGCATAAGAAGCTGTGAAAATAGTGAAGAAGGATTAAAAGCGGCTGGTAAGCCATGATAAACTTTCAAGATTACAGGCTTCCAAAACAAACTTGCCAACAGTTCCACGCAAAAAAAAATATTTTAAAAGTGCCTGCCTTCCATAAAAGTGTATCTAAAGGTAGGATCACACGATAGCCGCAAAAAGACCAATCTGACCTAATTAAGGATGAAACGATCCGAGTAAATACAAGTATATACTAGATACTTTTCTTTCGACACCAAGTACTTTTGGTATCGATGCTTTACTATCAAGTACCAAGAAGGTATCGGTCAAAAAATATCGATATCGGTTAGAAATACTCTTTTCTTATTATGCTAGAACACACGAAAACAATTTGTAGTCCGAAAAATGTTTGTTCTTTTCACCTCACACGAGGCTAACTTATCTATAACCAGCATGTATGTATTAGTATTTTTATTCATTTGATTGCTTGGCCTGTGTTTCTACTGGTTTTATACTGCTTGTACGGGTATAAAGCTGGTTGAAATATCACTCCCTTCGCCAATAATCTGTCGGAACAATTGATTGATAGAACATTGACAAGAAAAAAAAAAAAAAAAAGTTGGACACTATTTTTACCATAGTTTTATTTGTTTTCAAAGTTTTTATAAAATAAATCCATGCGGTCACGATCTTGAGATACTATAACAAATAGTGCAGTTACTAAAGCTATTCGAATTTCTCACTAAAGAATCTTCAGGCCAAAACTATGTAACTTTATCGAAGATTATACCAATGATAAATTGTTTTACATCAACGTTTTTCTTCATTATTTCCTCCATTACTATTTGGTGAATGGACCATATTAATTGTTATGATAGATTTCCGATTTTTAAAATTCGTCACTTCCGTGACCCTAATTAAGATACTTCAATTTCGTCTAATGCATCAGGAGACGTAGTCCATAACGAAGATTTTGGTTTTTGGATCGGGTTTTGCCACTATCGTATGAAGAAATCGAACGATACAAGTATGTATCGATGCTTTTTTCGATACCGAGTGGGTATCGATACTTTCCGATCCATAAAGCATTGAGTATAAGTATCGATGCCCTTTTGGTATCGATTCATCCCTAGACCTAATTTTTATTGTGGCAGATGGGTGCCCAATAATAAAATTGTTCCAATAAAATACTGTGTCAATTTTATTGCAGCAAGATTATGAGAATTGATTTTTTGGCAATAATCGCCAATATTAGTAACATGATGGTTTTAAATTGCGGCAATACCATGGAATTGTTTTCTTAAATATGGTTTAAATAACTTGAAAATACGTTTCAATGTCAAACTAATAACCAGATAATTATCCGTAGAACGAGTTCCGAGTTTTTTTTTTTTTTTTTTTTTTTTGAATTACCAAAATCGGTTTCAGAAATCGACAAAATCCTCCATTTCCCCGCACACAATATAGCAACCTCAATTTTCGCACTAAATCGAATGACCGTTCATATACATGTTTCGCGGCCAAAATGCGTGCCGAATATGAAAACCCTGTTAGCGAAGCGGTTTCAATTTTTTGGTAATTCCAAAAGTCGGCTTCAGGAAGCATCAAAATCCCCCCAATTCCTCAAAAGCAATACGACAACTTCAATTTTCGCACTAAGGCGAATGACCGTTTATAGTTTAGATGAATGTTTCATGGCAAAAACGCAGACCGAATCTGAAAAACGTGTTCCAAACTAGTTAGCGTGGTTAGTGGCTCTGAACTTTCTTGGGAATTCCCAAAATCAGCTTCTTGAATACCCAAAATCCCCCACATCCCTGGAAACAATACAGCAACTTCAATTTTCGCACTGAAGCACCAACATTGTATATACAGTTTTGTAATTACTTATATAGCACAGGTTTCTATTGTTGCAAACATACAAGTGAAACTAATATAAACGTGTTAATATATTATTGTGTTATTTTTAATATAAGCGTGTTATTTATTTCTTGTTAATATATCAAAAAGAGTCTATAGAAAATTTATAATATTCGCTAGTGTTATTTAGGCAAAGTTTTAGATTTTCTATTTCTAACAATAATAATTATTAAAAAAAGGTTCCATTAAATTGTCCAGCACGGGACTTTGTATACTCGTATAAAATTATTAATACAAACCTTTTCTTCATATGTGTAATTGTTAATGCAAAATTTTTATAATATTTTCACCGACCGTCATATATATTGTTACGAATTTGTATCACATCAAGCCCAGTGTGCGGCCGTTGATCTGTTTTTTATAAACCTGCAGCACATTAGAGCTGTGCCGTTCATGAACGAACGGGTAAAATTGAATGGATCATCTCAGTAAACAAAGTGAGCCCGTCATTAAACTGACCACTTTTCGTTCAATAGTGACCCTTCAATTTGAATAGATTTCGTTCAAATTTCTTTCGTTCTATGTCATGTTCTTTTGCTTCAGTTGATATTCTGTGATTTAGGGCACTATTTGAGCAGCGCTGTATGTATGTATATACCTTTTTTCAAATTTTACAATTTTCATAACAAAACTAAACTTAATATAAAAAACTAAATCAGTGTGTGTGCCTTTTTTTAAACCTGAAATCTTTTAATAAAAGTTTATGTAAAAAAGCTTCTTCAAACACACAAATTATGTTTATATTTTTTAAATAATAATTTTTCATCACATTCTGGTTTACTTTCTACTTTGTTTTATTTGTGTTGTTGTCAGCTGTGTTGATTAATGACCGGAATATTTTAGTTTTGGTGCAGTGCCATTCGTTCAAACTGATCGAGTGAACGAAATTAACTAACGGATTACTCTTGTGTAATTGAACGAAAGTGACCGGTCACTAAAATGAACGACCCGGCACAGCTCTACAGCACATTCACACAAACAATATAAAACTGAAAACATAATGCACAACAAAACAAACATACACGATTTAAAATACGCAAAATCCCAAGTCAAGCAACTACAACTGATGTTGTTTACGTTCTTGCATTCTTGGTATTTAATTTCTGATTGTTTATTGTTGTTACTTGCTTATTATTCGCAAGCATGTGTGAGAATTATATTTGCACATTTGAGTCTAGAATTATGAATGGTTGTGAACTTCATGATTGTAGAAGGTGATAAAGAACCGTTCATTGTATGGTAACGACGATTGAAACTGTCTGCAGTTTACCCTGATTATAGAGTTCTTATCGAGAAAAGGATTTAGTGTTTTGAGAGAACTCTTACTTGAAATTGGCTTTGAGGATAATAGCATATGATATTCTTCGGAGAAATAGCTCTTCTGAGCAAATGGAAATGAATTTTGTAAAAATATCTGCCTGGCCCACTATGCCACTCGACATCGCTCGTTCGCATAAATAAATTTGAAACAAAAACAAATTGTAAAATGTTGTTTTTGGTATGCATGTATTTATGCAAGCGGTCGATATCGAGTGACATAGTGGGCCAGGCAGATATTTTTACAAAATTCACTTCCGAAACCGTCAAGTCATTTTGAAACGTGTAGCTTTAATTCTTTATTTTCCGTAACCATTTGTTTGAGAATCGGAAAACATATCATATTACTCGTAAAGCTTTGCCATACAAAGAAAACCTATCCAGTGGCTGTGTTCTGTAACTCTCGCCACGAGAAACTTTTCGACTGAAACGTGTGAAATGAAACAAAATTGAAACAACAGCTGCTTTTCTCACTAAACTGTAGCTATAACTTTTTTTTCTGGGAGTAATAGCTGTCACGTAAGGAAATTACTCGCCATTTTACAGAAAAACTGTGTCTGTAAAACTTTTGCGAAACAATTTCCCGCTTTCAGCTGTCATTATTTCTCGCAAATAAAAAGGCTGTGAGATGGTGTTTCAAATAACAATAATCATCTTTATATGATTAATAATACTGAAAAAATAAGTATTTTGCTGTTAAATTAAGTTTAATATATTTATTTACAGAGTTTAGAATGATTTTTTTTTATTTTAACTTTTTATTTAATTTTTATACTCTTCACACAACAATTTTTAGGGGAATACTTATACAAGTTTGTAATATCTACAATTTTAATTTCCGACCCAACAAAGTATATTCTAACACTTTTATAATGTTTTTTTTAGAATTCACAAATTGCAATTGTTTTTTAATCTTACAAAATTTTGTGCATAAGTATGTATGTATGTATTTGTAAATAAAATGTAAACGTTAGAGCCATACTATACACTTTCTAGAACAGCCGGCGGTTATAATATGACGCCGTCGAACAAAATTTCTTAGCTTTAGTAATTTTTGGTCGGCGGCGGTACTTATTGTGGCTACCGCTTTTATTTTTAAAATTGCATGTCGGCTTCGTTTTATATTTTCAGACATTTCTAACGTAACGACGTAATCACTTTGGATAGTTTTCGACATGAGTTACAGACGCAGTTTTTTCTCACTTTTCGAGAAACGATGGAATAATTTGTTTCACAAGTTTTCGACGCGAGAACTTCTCGCCAAAGTTACAGAACACAGCCACAGAATATCATTCATTCTATTTTCTTGAACATCTGAGTAAAATGCTTGCACTTTTCTTCGTTCTTCCACAAATTTCAGTGGATTAAGTTTGGGCTATTCAGGTTTGATCAACCATGAAGGTCCATGCCACCAGAGTGAGTTGTGGGCAAGTTCTCGTGATCCGCAGTAGCGAGGTCAGCAGGGTTAATGTGTGTTGGGACATGTCGCCACGCCGTGTTGGGAACTAATCTGTGCATCTGAGCAATACGATTCGCCACATAGATTTCCCATGAACCCTGTTGCGCGCAATATACTTAATTTTAGCGGCTACAGAAGGGATACCGTTGCCACCATCAGTTTGTTTAATAGGTGATTTTACCGAAATAACTCCCGCATAATAAAACTTTTTGTCTAGCATTGGCCGGACTTAAGTAAAAAGCACATTTTTTTTAATTTTAAATTTAGTAATAAGATTTGAATGCTTATTGTTAGTTCATTTTGAAGACTCAATAAATAAAAAAGCTTAAAAAAAGAAAAGATTTCCCATATGGAAGGAGGTTTCGAGAGCCAACCTAACACATTATAGAAGAATCTGTTCACAGACTGGTTTCACTAACATTGAGTGACTTCAGGCAATTGAGTCATTATTTTTTACCGTGCTTCTAGAAATATTATTTAAGGTTATGGTTCGAAAGTTTTTATGAACAAAAATAGTAAAAATTATCCACAATAACCGAAAAATGGTTACAGTTTCGTAAATGTCCATAATCTATGCCATAGATTTTATTTTTTATTTTTTAGTTTTCTTATGAAGGTTACGATCAATCTTATCACCCCTTTTCGACTTGACATTGAGTTCTGGAATACTGGAAGCAAAGAGTATTAGAACAATATTTTTGGTGAATTACCAAAGCCATTTGTTGAAAAAAATATATATAACGAGTGATTTTTTTGCTATTATCTTTTTGGCAACAGTAGTTATGACAGCTCACGCACGTTTTGTTCCTTGTGTCACTGTCAAACATCTTCAGTTTGGTCTATAATTTAATCATGAATCGTCTTACAAACAAACAACGCTTGCAAATTATTGAATTTTATTATCAAAATGCGTGCTCTGTTAAGAAAGTTCATCGCGCGCTTCTTCCATTTTATGGTCAGTTTAATCGACCTACTGAGGCTTCTATTCGGGCTATTGTAAAAAAATTTCGCACCAAATTTACATTGTTGGACATTAAACCAGCAACACGCTTACGTGGAGTGCGAACTGAAGAAAATATCGCAGCCGTATCGGCCAGTGTTGGTGATGACCGTGAATTATCGATTCGGCGCCGTTCGCAGCAATTGGGCCTCTGTTACTCCACTACGTGGAAAATTTTGCGGAAGGATTTGGATGTGAAGCCTTATAAGATAACGCTGGTGCAAGAATTGAAGCCAAACGACCTACCACAACGCCAAATTTTTGGTGAATGGGCTCTTGAAAAGTTAGATGAAAATCCACTTTTTTATCGAAGAATTGTGTTCAGCGACGAGGCTCCTTTCTGGTTGAATGGATACGTGAACAAGCAAAACTGCCGTATTTGGAGTGAATGCATCCACAAAAAACAACCGTTTGGTGCGGATTATGGGCTGGCGGCATCATTGGGCCGTATTTCTTCAAAGATGATGCGAATCACAACGTTACTGTGAATGGTGAGCGCTACCGTGCGATGATAACAAACTTTTTTTTGCCCAAAATGGAAGAGCTTGACTTGCATGACATGTGGTTTCAACAAGACGGTTCCACATGCCACACAGCACGCGAAACAATGGACCAATTGAGAGGCGAGTTCGGTGAACAGTTTATTTCACGCTTGGGACCAGTCAATTGGCCGCGCAGATCGTGCGATTTAACGCCTATTTCTGTGGGGCTATGTTAAGGCTAATGTCTATAGCGACAAGCCCGCTTCGATTGACGCACTGGAAGCCAACATTGCCAACATTATTCGTGAGATACCGGCCGAAATGTTGGAAAGAGTATGCCAAAATTGGACTAAGCGGATGGACCATTTGAGGCGCAGCCGCGGCCAACATTTGCATGAAATAATCTTCAAACATTAAATTATATCGACCCAACTATCGATCCAAATAAATATTTCATGCATTTTTCTGAATTTTATATGTTTTTTTTTTAAATTTCCGATAGTTCTTATAAAATCACCCATTATATATATATTTTTTTTTTCACATAAAAATTTTGTTGAAGTCTTTTTTCTATAATTTTTTCTGTGTACCAGCTTTTTTGTGAACCTGAGTTATTAATATATTTGTTTGATCCAGTCTTAACAATAATAAATTTAATTTTATCAAAAGTTTATTACGTTTTAAGGTGTGTCAATGGCATTTCAAAATTATAAACATTTTGAACAAGTTAAAGTTAATAAATAATAAAAATAATCAAAATTATAGTTGTAGCAGCGCCATTCATTTATTTTTCAGGAATTGATTTCAAACATTTCATTATAAAAACAAATGAACAAAAATTTATGAAAAATCGTCTTGTGTTATCTATCGTTGAACAAAAAATTCAATTGATTGATTGTTTGTTTTGCTCATTTGATTTTATCGAAATCTCAAATATATTTTAATGTTGTACCTTAAAAGACATAAAACCAAAAAAGAAAACAAAAAACAATTCCAAAATCTATCTATTGTCATCTTAATAATGAATTATTAATGAATTTAGCAACAACGACATTTTGCTAAAGAAATTTTAATGAAATTTTCCTTTTTCATCAACGTTTAAACATTTCGCCTGCCGTTTTAGTTTTTTATTTGTACGCATATGTGAAAGTAGCACTTTTTCTCACTGACTGTCGTGGTTCAATTACACTTTTGTTCGCTTATTCAATTCATTCCATTCATTCATTCATTGAATTAAACAATTCACTTTGAGCAAAACAAAATTGTATTTGTTGCTTGCTCTCGTATGAGTGAAGTGAGCTTAACTGTAGTAGTTTATTTGTTGTTGGTTTTTTTGTTTTTTGCATCCTTATGGGAATTACATTCATGCGGAGGCATTTTCAAATGCCTAAACGGCATGTAAGTAATTTATCTATAACAAACAGTGAAGTGCAAATATTTTAATGCATTTTTTTCCGCAAATTGTTTCTGCGCCGCAAATTGTTTCAGTTGTGGCGAATAATTTCATGATTTTATTTAACAGCTTTATGCTGTTTTTTCGAAATGTGAAAAATAGTTTTGGCCTGGGAACTTTTTCATTTTGATTACAAATACAGTAAAAAAAATTAATAAATAATTAAAAATAAACAATACCGTAATGTCTGTCAACATCAATAATGAAGCGAACGATTTAAAGAAGTTGACTCACCTGCAACGAAAAAAAAAATTTATATAAATATAAATAATTGAATTTTATTCACTATAACAGCTTCTTACATTGATATCAATCAAAACGCTATAAACAACTTGTTTTTTGTGTTTTGCCAGCTATTATTTAAATATTTTTTTCTTAAATTCTCAATAATTTATTTAGATTTTTGGGGTATAAAGTTTAATGTTTGAGAAAAGCTTTCAAACACTCCCAAAGTCTACGGATGATCAGAGTAGCTCCTATGAAATCTCAACATCAAACGAGTTCAAGATTAATTCAGGGGTACCGCAAGGCTCCTTTCTTTCTCCTACTCTATTTCTTATTTTCCTCAACGACCTTCTATATCAAACTTCCAACCCTATCCATTCTTTCGCGGATGACAGCAGCATTTGTCACTCGTACTCTTTTAGTTATAGGCCCAGCCTATCAGAGATCGCTGCCAAGAGGCTAAATATGAATGATTCACTGAATAGTGAACTTCTATTAATCTCCGAATGGGGTCGTAAAAACAGGGTCACCTTTAACGCTCGTAAGACCCAATGTTGCCTTTTAACACACAAACAAACGACCGCAAATGCTGCTTCATCTGTACTCATGGATGGTATAAATATTGAGGAATCGGATGCTCTTGACGTTCTTGGAATGAAGATACAGTGTAAGGTTCGCTGGACTGAACACATTTTTCATGTCTCCAAAGAAGCATTCAAGTGTCTTGGTTTTTTGAAACGGTGTAAGATGTACTTCACTTCATCCGACCTCCTTACTATTTATACCACCTACATCCGACCGAAAATGGAATACAACTCTCATGTTTGGGCCGGTGCCTCAAAGTCTATTTTGGGGTTACTCGACCGTGTGCAGGAGAGGGCGAAGAAGCTTATCGGTGACAGTAGGGTATCCAACTCTATTGACTCACTGGAGCATCGTCGCAGTGTGGGGTGCGTTACTCTGTTCTATCGTTACTACAATGGATTTTGCTCTGACGAGATTAGGGATCTTGTTCCCGAAACTCATACATTTTTACGTAGCACGCGCTCATCGTCTAGAGCTCATCCATTTGTGGTCGATTGCCCGGGGAATCGCACTACGCATTACAGAGAGAATTCGTTTTTCAGCCGTACGCTTCGTCTGTGGAATAAGTTGCCTGCATACATGTTTCCTGTCTGTTATAACGTTGGAAAGTTCAAGTCAAATGTTCACAAACACTACTCCCTCTTTCCCCCTCCTCACAACCTATTTTCCTAGTTCTGGTACAATGCACTGCATATGTAGGGGTTATCTCCTGAATACTGGTCCAATATAAAAAAAAAACATAGACAGCAGGGAAACATATAAAACAAGCTGTTTATAATTTTTTGATTGGTAAAATACAAAAAAATTAAAAAAAAATTATATTATCAGCTTGTTTCAAGTTTGTAAAAGCTTCTTTGGCATATACGAGTAAAGGATGGTTAAATTTTAAGGGCCGATGTTAAATGAGAACCACATCTAAACCTTAAATATTTTTCTGCAATTCAATTTGAACGATTATGCACAATTGAGCAACGCGTTAGAGCAATTTAGGCTTATTATGAAAATGAGCATTCAAATCAAAATGCATATCGTGCACTTCGTCAAGTTTTCAGTCAATTTAATCGTCTAAATATATATACAATCGAAAAAATCGTGTAAAAATTTGAGTAAGCTGCGTCTGTAGGAGATGTGAAAACACCAGTGCATGCTCGTACAGCTCGTTCTAAAGAAAACATTGCTGCTATTCGCGATAGTGTGGCTGAAGAGTCGTCCACCTCAACTCGTCGTGGTGCCCAACAATTGCACCTCTCACGTTTGTCGTTAATGAACGTTATGCATTAAGACTTGCTTACGAGAACAAGGTGCAATTGACTCAAGAACTAATTTCAAACGTTGTCAATGGTCAAAATGGTGGCAAGAAATGACAATAGTGGATGATCAAGTTTCGAATAAAATCATTTTCAGTGATGAGGCACATTTTCACCTCAATGGATTGGGCAATAAGCAGAATTGCTGCATTTGAGCGAATGATTGTCGAAGAACCAAACAAAGAGTGATTGTTTGGTGCGGTTTATGGGCTGGCGGCATCATCGGGCCGCACTTTTTTTCAAAATGTAGTTAATGCTGTTAACTATCGTGAGATGATAACGAACTTTTTATGGCCCAAATTGTAAAAAATTGATGTGAACGATTTTTGTTTCAAAACAGGACGGTGCCACTTGTCACACAGCTAACGAAACGAGGCCTATTTTGCGCAATAAATTCAATGGCCGTGTTATCTCACGTGGTAGTGATGTGAATTGGCTGCCGAAATTATGTGATTTGACACCGTTGTACTTCTTTCCTTGGGGTTATTTGAAAGAAATATTACACGTCGATAAGCCATCAACAATTCAAGAACTATAGGATGAGATAATCCGACACATTAACGGTATAGAGTCTCAATTATGCCTCAGCGTCACCGAAAATTTGAACCATTCGATGGAGGTATACCGCCGAGGTTGCGCTGGCCATTTGGCTCAAATTGTTTACCATCAGCCTCAATACACGGTCTACATCTTCCACATTTCAGGTCTTTGTACAATACGATGTGCTGTGCTTTCAGGTATTCCCGTTCTTTATTTAATTCCACGAACGGAAATGCTTGGGTCATCTGCGACCTCTTGTAACACTTTCTTCTCATAAGGAAAGTGGGCTCTACCTCCAGCTCGTATTTGATTTGGGAAATGACCGCCCTCTATGAGTGAACGGTGCACATTATAAACACGCGGTGATCCGGAAAGCGCTCTAAATTTGGATATCGTTTACGATGAAGACTAGCGGCAGCACTTGCATTCCATCTGCCTTCCCCATAAATGAAGTACACGTTCGCATATTATTGTGGAATGTAGCGCGTAGGCAAGGTATATAACAAGGATGTCCATACAAAAGTCCAATTCCAAAAAAGAGAAGCCAAAGTGGACGGTATGTAATAAACAAGTCCAATTAACAAAAATCCAAGTCCAATATGAGAAGCCAAAGTTATCAGTATTAAATAAACACCAGCGAATAAGAATAGGTTCGCATTAAACGAATGAACGAAAAGTTCTAATTAGTGGCAGACTGGTAGCGAAGCCATTTTTTTTTTTTTTTGGTATGGCGACTCTATCTGTTTCATTCGCACGCATTTAAATGACACATATCCGTCTCATTGCGTGGTAACACAGTCTTGTTATAGTATTTCCTGGAGGGTTCCACTAGGAGTCGCAGGAAATACTTATTATTATTTTATTATATAGGTAGTTATCGTTTTATTCTGGAGGTTCCCTTGGGACTCGCATTATAATTTAAATAAAACCTATTTTTACTTTCTGTTTAACGTTCTTTATTATTTGTATTATAATTAGGTGCTACTTAAACTGCTTCTAACCACTCTGCTTAATTCACTCTCCTCTTTTATATATGCTGCTGCTGTCGGCGCTGCTGCCGCAAACCTGGAGCTATAGCTGAGCGTGCCCTAATCCGTTACGCACATCAATATTCAATCGTGTCAGCAATTTCTATAGTTTAAGCCATTTCCGGGTTTTCTTTCCTTGGTTTAAAATATATTTGCTGCCTTGTAATATTGGGCCTGAACCCAATATTCTTTTTATTTGTTATTCCGGCAGCAGTTGATGATTGATTTCAATATTATTAGCTGGGGGAAGAAGTGAATTCTGACTCTCAACAGTCTGTCTTGTTGGCTTATGGCAAACATGTCCACTATCTACCTCTCTCTTTAATTTGATGTAAAATTAAAAACCTATCAAGAGCTTGTGCGAATAAAACACATTTGAACTGAGTAAAATGGGCCAGCAAAAATCGGGTTACCTAAGGTTTCTATTTTTTAATTGGTTTTTTTATTGGTTTTAAACTAACAACTATTGTACCATTTTACAATCCCGTTTAAATGCGCGAACTTTTAATGGCACTTGTCAAGGCATTTTAGTACATTTTTTTACGGAAGGGCCTTTCAAAGTAGAAAAATTTGAAAATTTTAAATTCATAGTTTAACAAATAGTCTTAGTTCTAGAAAACTTGGGACAGTTGTATCATTATTTTTGACTGTGGTCCTAGAACTTTTATTTAGAGTTTTGGTTCCAAAGTTTAAATGAACAATAAATAAAGTTTAGAAAACTAATAAAAACACCGTGATATCAAACTAATTATCCACATAACTAGATGATTATATATATAACGTATTCCGAGTATTTTGTGGATTTCCCAAAATTGGCCTTAGGATTCGCAAAATACCCCACTTCCCCGAAAACAATATGGCAACTTCAATTATCGCAGTAAATCAAATTACCATTAATAGTTCAATTCACGTTCCACAGCCAAAACTCGAACCGAATATGAAAAACCGGTTGCAATTGGGTTGGCGAAGCGGTTTGGAGTTTTTTTGGGAATTCCCAAAGTTGCCTTAAGGAAAGGTCAAAATCCCCCGACCTCCTCAGAAGCAACACAGCAACTTCAATTTTCGCACTAAAGCGAGTGACAGTTTATAGTTCAGATGCATGTTCCACGGCAAAAACGCGCACCGAAAATGAAAATCCCGTTCCAAACAGTTAAGTGAACTGGTTCCGAATTTTTGTGGAAATTCCTAAAATCGGCTTCGTGAATGTCAAAAATATCCCCACTTCTCCGGAAGCAATACGGCAACTCCAATTTTCGCACTAAAGCGGCTACACTGTATATACAGTTTTATATACCTAGATATGTAAAAATCACTCATATGGCATCGCTTTCGAGAGTTACAAACATGCAAGCATATAAACAAATATACAAGTGAGTCTCACTTGTATGCTAGCATGGTAAAAATTAACCGCAATAACCGAAAAATGGTTACAGTTTGACCAAATTTCGTGGTATTTTTTAAATGCCCAAAATTTTTAAACTGCATGGGATAGATTTTTTTGTTCTCATGATGGTTACAAACAATCCTGTCACCCCGTCTCGGTCTGAGTTCTATGTATGCTATATTGTATATACACTGCGCGTCATAAGTTTAGCGCCCCCAAATTACTCATTTACTTTTGAAATTTTCTATTTCAATATTGCACGCAATTTCTTAATTTTTGTTTTATTTTTGCAATCATCGTTTATTCTCACATGAAAATTAAGCTCAATAAAAGAACCATTATATATTATTATATATTTTTTTTTATTTTTCACAAAGTACTCTGTACTTATTCTGCTTCATCAGATTATCGCAATCCCAAATGGAATTTACATATATAATTTGCCTTTGCAATTACTAACATAAACTTTTTTTGTGCGGTTTGAAATATTCAATATCTTCAATATATGGGAAGAGGAACTGTTTTATTTTTGAAGGATAAATCGAAAATTGAAGCCTATTGTAACGCAGAAAAACTGAAAGGCACAAGAAACCCATAACCAATTTTCTTAAAAATTAGGAAACCAGTTTACTTAAATAAAACTTAACTTAAAACGTGGAAGGCGGTAACAATCGAGTGATTTCTGAAGCAGATAGCAGAGCTATACTGAGGAAAGCATATAATCTGCACGGCTCGTTTGCCAAAATCAAGGAGAAACTTGTGTTAAAGCCAGCCTATTAGCAGTGCAAAGGATAATGAGAAAAGCAGCATATATACGGAGACCGAAATTGAAGAAGAAACCACCACTTAATACGCTATGCAAGAAAATGCGCTTAAATTTGCCTGAACACACATAACATGGTCCACTCAGTGGAAATACGTGGTATTTTCTGATGAAAAGAAATTCAATTTAGAAGGGCCCGATGTGTACAATTATTACTTCCATGACCTACGTAAAGAGGAACACCACTTGGAGCCGTGAGTGAGGTGTGATGGTATGCGAATTGCAGTCTTTAACGTCACGTATTAATACGGAAAACTACATATATGTTTTAGAAATAGCTTTTCCTCAATTCCAAAACTAGGGAGTCTAGAGTGTTAGTTTTAAACATGGCAATGCCCCAATTCACACAACCTGTTCTGTAAAATCCTGGAGTCAAAGTCAAAAAGTTGATGACTTTGAGAGACCCCCGTTGTCGCTCGACCTATATAACTATAATCGAAAACATATGGCAAGTGACAATATCTTGATGACCAGTTTTTCTAAACCTAAACATTAAAAATAAAATATTAACTTTAACGTTATACTAGCCATTATTGTTTTATTTTAAGAAGAATTTATAGAAGTCAAATAGATAAAAATTGTAAGTCCATAACAGAAATAGATTAGGCAGTATTTAATATTAAAAGAAAGTGTAAAGGGGGGCGCTAACTTGATTACGCGCAGTGTATGTGTAGAAAAGTATATAAGCATATATAATATCTAGAAATTTCTCATGTCTTTTGCTTTTATTAGTTGAAAGCACTTCAATAATCTTTTGGCAATTTAAATTTTCTTGGTTCAATAGTTCAACAGCAGCCAACAGTAGTCAAAGCCGTATTTAGTTGTTGTTTTTTTTCATATTTAACGCTCCTAGTTGGCTGCCTATTTCAAGCCTCATATTATTTTCTGCTTGAACAGGTCGGTCTGTCTGCTGGTTGTGTCAGAAACATTTGGTGCAAATATTATTTTTACACATTTTGTCTATAAATCAAATTAAATTAAATTGTTTGACAACTGGCGACTCGATAGAAATAAGAGATAAAATTCTTTGAGCACCCACAAAAAAAAACTCAGGCAGAATGAAAACCTTGAATTGTCTTTAAAAAAAATCACTACCATGTTCATACACATTAAAACTGGCAAGTAATTCTTTTTTCTTATTAAAATATATTTTTTTTTCATTTCACAAACATTCCTATTGAATGTTTGATTCGTGTACTTGGCTTAGCTTTTCAAATTTTAGTCTTTTACTTAAAATTCATTCGCACAAGTGGGGAAAAAATGAGTTTATGGCATTAAAGTGGAAGAGAACGAATTTAATGCAGACTACTAGCAAGAGAAAACGATTTCATAAAATTATGCTTTTATATATATCGTGTATTAGTGCCTCATTTCTATACTTCTCGCAGCGAGAAATTTTTCACATGAAACAAGGGAATTGTAAGAAACTCGATGCCAATTGAAACAAGCACTTATTTCTACAATTGCCTTTGAAAAGCATCCGTAAATTGAAGTTTTTGGCATTATTGATAGTTAAGCTACGTACACACGGTTGTCAGATCTTACAGTATTGCCAGTAAAATTGTCTGAAAATGTATTACAACCATGTGAACTGCCAATTTCTAACTTACAACATTGTCAGAAAACCCATTGTCAATCAATTGTAAGACGACAATGTTGTCAGGCATCTGACAATCGTGAGAACACTCTTCGTCGGCATTGCCAGATAATTGACGGGTATTGTAAGCTCAGTTTTAATTGTCAGATGTATAAACTTAATGCACCTGACAATGACACAATTGTCAGGAAAAGTTTGATGGGCAGCACTGCCAAACAGATGGTTGTTGATATACATAAAACGCAATGCCTTACAACATATCTGGCAATTATTTTCATCTAACCATCTGACAACCGTGTGAACTGACAATTTTTGTTGTCAGATGAATTATTTGTCAGACCATAGTCTGACAATGAAATGTAAGATTTTCTTACTATCGTCTGAACACACGATTTACTTCTGCGCGACAATTTTTCATTGTCACTACATTGTCAGCATGTTACCAGATCTTACAATATTGTGACATCTGACAACCGTGTGTACATAGCTTTAGGAGTAAATGTTTTTCTGCAGCAACATTTTGTGTGGAGTAGTATTCTAAAATAAAACTCGAGCAAAATTGTACATTTCAGCAGAAAATAATCAACCATATGCTGAACCTCCCATTTCACAAAAAAGAAAATGTGATTACGCCTTGAAGTCCCAAAATTGTTGTGCTGAAAAACGCAATCCCCAAAAGTTTAGATATTTCAACTCGCATGCAAAAAATAGAGTTAATATTAGGTGAATTTGCATACACTCGTTCATATGTATGTATTATAAAAACTGAGTGTCGAACAGTAAAAGTTGTAGCATCTAACTAAAATTTAATGTGTTTAATTTATTCTCTTCACAAATATTTTTCCCAATTTTAACAACACATTTTTAATTAAAAATTTTTCTGTTTTTATTTGATGGCAGTGTTTCATTAGTTTACTATTAAAGTGGCGGCTTCTACGAACACAGCTGGTTTTATTTTCATACAAAAAGTAAGTGCTACCAAATTTTACACATATTTTCCTTCAAATAAATCGCGCGATTTTCAGCACATTTAGGGTGCCTCAATGACTGATTTGGTAGAGTACTCGTCATACAGTCTCGAGGTTGCAGGTTCGATTCCTGCCTCAGACTCTGGGTGTTACTGCAGACAAGCAAAACAGCTTTGCAGTTCTTGTGTTTGTTAAAAAAAAAAAGGAGATTTACGATTTTGACGCCACAAGGATTTAAGAATATTGCGTTTCTAAGCACATGCTTGAATATGAAGTTTATTATAAGAAAGTGCAGCTAAAAACAAAAGTTTAAATATTTTATTGTTATAAAGTTTCTTATTACAAATTTAAAAAAAGATACTTACGGCCTTATCTATATAAAAAATATGGTTTAAAAACTAAAAAACACTTTGATATTAAACTATTTATCCAAATAACCAGATAATTATTCGTATAACACGAACATTAAATCGACTTTAAGAGTCGCCAAAATTCCCCACTTCCCCGAAAACAATATGGCAACTTCAAGTTTTGGACTAAATTGAACGTTAATAATTCAGGTATACGATCCATGTCCAAAACGCGCACCGAATGTAGAGAACCGGTCCCGATTCGGTTAGCAGAGCATTTCTGAACTTTTTGGGAATTCCAAAAGTCGGCTTTAAGAAACGTCAAAATTCCTCCCCTACTCCTCAGAAGGCCACTTCAATTTTCGCACTAAAGCTTAGAACCTATTTATAGTTGAAATGCATGTTCTACGGCAAAAAAGTGCACCGAATATGAAAAACCGGTTAGCGAAGTGATTCCGAATATTTTTTGGGAATTCCCAAAATTGGCTTCGTGAGTGCCCAAAATTCCCTCCCTTCCCTGGAAAAAATACGGCAACTCTAACTTTCGCACTAGAGCGGCAACACTGTATATACAGTTTTATATACCTCGAGTATTGCAAGCATACAAAGATACTACAAGTGAAACTAATATAAGCGTGTTAAAATAGACAAACACGGTTTTTAATATCCCTTTTTTGGCTAATTTTGGAGAGATGGTTAAAACGCTTTTTTTTTTTGACAGATGAGCAAATTTTCGTGTGTGAAAGCAGTGCTACTTAATGAGAATATTAAAATAAAAAAAGTATTTAATGTTGCCCATTTTCACTTTGAAATGCAGTAACCAAGGTGCATTAACATCTTAAAGGTGGCAGCGCTACGTCATGCGACAGTTTTTAGCTACTGGCAATATAGTAAGCCATTTACGTCAAGTGCATTGTTTACATTTTTGAAAGAGAATTTACTGTTTTATTCTTAATTAAACATTTAAATATTATTTTATGAACATAAAAATAATTCCAATAAAAATAATTTATAATTGTGAAAAGATACTTTCAAAGCTTAGTTGTAAAAAAAGTTAGAAATATTTTTGACAAACTTAGCTTGTTTTTGTTGTATTGTTGTAATTCTGCTCCAGTGCTGCCACAGTGTAGACGTTAACACAACTTGGCAGTAAAGTTTTTTTTTCACTATTTAACAGACCCGAAATTATTGGATGTTCCCGAAAAATTTGCTTAATACGAAGAAGAATCGCAAGAAACCACCGCGAAAGACAACGAACGGTTAAGACAAGGCAAGGTTAGAAAAAGTAAGGTAGATCCTTTCAAGTCCTCAAGAAAAATTGCTGACTGAAAAAATGAGGAATTTGGGTTAAATGTATTACTGGATTATACGAAGGATTACTGGACTTATACGAAGACGTCTCAATGAAAATAATCTCTATGGCCGAGTCAGCAGAAAAAACTCCCTCCTAACAAAAAAGAATATAAAAGACCATTTATCTTTGGCAAAAATGCACAGGAATAAGGACATCAAATTCTGGAAACTAGTCCTTTTTACAGATGAAACCAAAATATGTCCGAGAAATAATGATTTTAGTATAAAAGTTGATGGAAATTGGATTTCTGAAGTTAATACCGTGAAGTATTTAGGCTTACTACTACAAAGCAATCTGTCATGGTCACTGCATATTCAAAGTATCAAAACTAAAACCGCTCATGCCAACGGCCTGTTATACAAATTTAAAAACAAATTTAATCGAAATACAAAATTAATGATATATAATACTATTATTCAAAGCCATTTTAATTATTTGGCAATTCTGTATGGTTGGAAAAAGTCACCAGAATTAAAAAGTTTGCAACGTTTACAAAATAAAGCTCTGAAAACTGTATCAAATCTGCCCATTACATACTCAACATATCTTTTATACAGTAGAGAGTTAAATAACATTATGCCGATCTATGGTCTATATAAAACGCAAATATTGCTGTATGTTTTCTAATGCCTGAATAATATAGGACATCATACAATTCAGTTCTACCAAAACCAACAAACCTTTAATACACGTAGTAGAAACAATTTGGCTGTTGCTAGATGCAGGCTTGAATTAACTAAACAGCGCGTTGAATTTATGGGTACCCGTGAGTTTAATAGTCTACCTGAATCTTTAAAAGCATAAAATAGAATTTCGTTATTCAAACGTTGCTTAAAAAGTTACCTTTTATCTAATATACATGAACTTATCACATGATTTAATTATTAATTAATAATATATTGATCTACTAAATTTGTGTATTTTTTATCTTTGTACAATAACATTTTTTATTTCTACTTATGTAGCCCTTTATTTTAATGTACTGAGTAGTTCCTTGCCAACTCGCCTCAATAATGCCTGTAAAGGCACTGAGGCTTATAACCAATAATAATTGTATACAAATTATAAATAAAGTGAATATGTTGCAAAAAATAACTGCGATTTGCTCGAACGGAAAAACATTTGTACATCGTTTGTTTTTGTATTGAATACATATCGCTCCTTTATTGCAACACAGTCATATCTTAAAAAAATTAGGTTTTCGAATTTACAGTGCAGAATGGTTAACAGTACTACCTTTTATATTGTGCCAAAAATTTATTAAATTACTTTTAAACTGTTTTCTTTAGGGGATATCTTCTAAAAAGCATTTTTCTAAGACTTGTATGGAAACTTAAAATTTTAAATGTGTTTTTCTCGCAACAAGCTTTTTTTAGTTATGCCTTTATTGCAATAAAGGAGCGATATTAAACCATACTTTTTTATGCCTGCACAGGTTACTCAAAGGTATACATACATATCTATATCTAACAAGAATTTTGTTTAATTGAAATGCCAATGTTGTATTATTTCCTGCAAACAGATAACAAAATTTCAAATTGTTTAATGAAAACAGAAGATTTATTTGCTCGCACTAAAACATGTAATCAATAATGTGCATCTACTTTTAATTAAATACTTGTAGATGTCTAATAAAGCTGAGTGCATTTAACTGCTAGCGTTGCCACAGTGTAGGGTAAAATTTTGGGTGTGTTATTACGTGTGTAAATTTCTACACAAATTCTTAACAAAAATTTTGTAGTTGTCAAATAAAAAATGTTTAATTCTTCTTGTGTTAAAAATAAGCAACAAATGAATATTAATAGTATTAAAATGATGCATGTGTTTGGCCTTCAACAAGTAGTCAGTCAGTCATTAGTGGCAATAAACTTTATGCAGCACTCACTGTAAGCCGTAAATTAGCAGAACAAGTTAAAAAAAAGATACTTCGTCATACTAACAAAAATAAAATAAAAAAATAATAAAAAATTACTAGTGAATTGCTGTGATTTTGTTTAAACAAATGCAACAAAAAACAAACAAACACACATGCACACACACACACACACTGTTACAAGAGTCTGTGGCATACATGAGTAATTTGCAAGTAATTCATACATTTAATTTTTACGTTTTTATTTTATTTTTTGTACATTGATTTAAGTACTTTGTGCTTTTTTTATACCCTTCACAAAAATGTAAAGGGTTTATATAAGTTTGTGATTCCGTTTGTAATTTCTACAGTTTTTTTTTTGCGACCCTATAAAGTATATATATTCTGAATCAGAATTAATGGAAAAGTCGATTAAGCGATGTCCGTCTGTCCGTCTGTCCGCTGTTGAAATACCGTTTCTGAGAAAACCATTAGACTTAGAAACTTTTTTCTTTCACCATTCTTTTACCCCATCGATTCATGGGTTTGCTATTGAAATTCAGTAATATCGGTCCACGTATAGCTGAGATATATTCAAAATTCCGAAAAAAGCCATTTTTTTTGCAGTTTTGTATGAAAATTTTTGAAAACAAAAGTTGTTCGTTTTGCTTCAAACTTCACACACTTATTAAGCATGGTGCCTAAAAGGCAAAAAAAATTTTTTTCAGATATCGGTCCATATATACCCGAGATATAGCCCAAATCGGATTTTTAATGAAAATGTCGCATAGGCGAAGCTAAATAACTTTTTTTTGCTCAAAAGCAGTTCTGGTAATAAAATTAGGTTACATATATATGGAAAATGAAAATTTCCGATATCGGTCCATATATACCTGAGATATAGCCCAAATCCGGGTTTTTCATGAAAATGTCGCGTAAGCGAACTTAAACAACTTTTTTGTGCTCAAAAGCAGTTCTGGTAATAAAATAGGGTCATATAAATATGAAAAATGAACATTTTCGATATCGGTCCATATATACCCGAGATATAGCCTAGACCGGGGTTTTCATGAAAATGCCGCGTAAGCGAACTTAAACAATTTTTTTGTGCTCAAAAGCAGTTCTGGTAATGAAATTAGGTTACATAAATATGGAAAATGAAAATTTCCGATATCGGTCCATATATACCCGAGATATAGCCCAAATCGGGGTTTTCATGAAAATGTCGCGTAAGCGAACTTAAACAACTTTTTTGTGCTCAAAAGCAGTTCTGGTAATGAAATAGGGACATATAAATATGAAAAATGAAAATTTTCGATATCGGTCCATATATACCCGAGATATAGCCCAAATCGGGGTTTTCATGAAAATGTCGCGTAAGCGAACTTAAACAAATTTTTTGTGCTCAAAAGCAGTTCTGGTAATAAAATAGGGTCATATAAATATGAAAAATTAAAATTTTCGATATCGGTCCATATATACCCGAGATATAGCCCAAACCAGGTATTTCATGAAAATGCCGCGTAAGCGAACTTAAACAACTTTTTTGTGCTCAAAAGCAGTTCTGGTAATGAAATTAGGTTACATATATATGAAAAATGAAAATTTTCGATATCGGACCATATATACCCGAGATATAGCCTAGAACGGGTTTTTCATGAAAATGCCGCGTCAGCGAAATTAAACAACTTTTTTTGCTTAAAAGCGGTTCTGGTAACAAAATAAGGTTATATAAATATGAAAAATGAAAATTTCCGATATCAGTTCATATATACCGCAGATATAGCCTGGAACGGGGTTTTCATGAAATTGCCGCGTAAGCGAACTTAAACAACTTTTTTTGCTTAAAAGTAGTTCTGGTAATAAAATAAGGTTATATAAGTATGGAAAATGAAAATTTTCGATATCGGTCTATATATACCCGAGATATAGCCCAAACCGGGTTTTTCATGAAAATGTCGCCTAAGCGAACTTTAACAACTTTTTTTTGATTAAAAACAGTTCTGGTAATTAGATCAGTTTATATAAATATGGAAGATAAAAATTTCCGATATCGGTCCATATATACCCGAGATATAGCCTAAACCGGGGTTTTCATGAAAATGCCGCGTAAGCGAACTTAAACAATTTTTTCGCCTTAAAGCAGTTCTGGTAATTAAATAAGGTTATATAAATATGGGAAATGAAAATTTCCGATATCGGTCCATATATACCCGAGATATAGCCCAAACCGGGTTTTTCATGAAAATGTCGCGTAAGCGAACTTATACAACTTTTTTCACCTTAAAGCAGTTCTGGTAATAAAATAAGGTTATATAAATATGGAAAATTAAAATTTCCGATATCGGTTCATATATACCCGATATATAGCTTAACAGGTTTTTTGATGAAAATGCCGAGTAAACAACTTTTTTGTGCTCAAAAGCAGTTCTGGTAATGAAATAAGGTTATATAAATATGGAAAAAGAAAAAATCCGATATCGGTCCATGTATACTCGAGATATAGCCTGAACCGATTTTTCCAATAAAATTTTTTTTTACTGAAAAGCAGTTCTTGTTATAAAAGAAGGTTACGAAAATAGAGAAAATTAAAATTTCTGATATCGGTCCATATATACCCGAGATATAGCCTAAATCGGGTTTTTCATGAAAATATCGCGTAAGCGAACTTAAACAATTTGTTGTGCTCAAAAGCAGTTCTGGTAATGATATAAGGTTATATAAATATGGAAAATTAAAATTTTCGATATCGGTCCATATATACCCGAGATATAGCCTGAACTGATTTTTCCATTAAAAATTTTTTTTTTTTTTTTTTTGCTGAAAAGCAATTCTCGTTATAAAAGAAGGTTACTAAAATACAGAAAATAGAAAATTCCGATATCGGTTCATATATAACCGAGCATATTTAGGTCACATTTTTAATATACTATACATATTCGTGACTATCGTGAAGGGTATTTTAGATTCGGCCCAGCCGAATATACTACACTCTTACTTGTTTCGTATTTCTATTTATTTTTCTTTTGATTGAGACAACCCCGCTGCCAGACATGTTGGCAACATTTGCTCGTAATGATTTTGCAAATAATTATTGTCACTTTTTTTTACTTTTTTGTTGGTTTTGTTTTGCTAAAACCAAAAAAAAATTGTTTTGTTCGAATATTTGCAAAATGTAGGAATTGCGTCAATCAATTATCGAGTTTTTAACACAAGTGTGCCATGTTTACAAAGAAACCTGTAGTATTAAGTTACTAGCTGGGATAGTCATTGGCTATATTGTATGAGTTGTTTAATAAAAGAAAGGGAACAAAAGATATTGGCTCACAAATGTTAAACGTAATCACGATTTCATATAAAATATTAGCCGATCTCACTCTTTGTATTAAATTTAAAGTGCTTTTAGTTATAATACTATTTTAAACTTCTAAGAGCCATTATTACAACCTAACGACTACGTTCTTGATAGTTAACCTTAACATTAGTTAACGTAAACGATAAAGTCAACATTAAATTTTTCCCATTTTTACAACTGAAGTTGCAATATTTTCAGCAGAAAAAATGGCAACTTCAAATGCTTAAAGCTTACTTTGAAATTTACCATAAGGATAAACCTGCTGTTAAGTTATCAGTATTTTTTCAGGTTAATGTTAACTTGTAATAACCAAAAAATAATAATTATCTATAGGATAAAACTCTACTATTAGTCAGTTGTAATAATGGCCCAAGTGTGAGCGACCTTTTCTTTGGTATTGTAAATACGCCGAATCAGCTGACTTTTGTTTAGATATTTTTACCGGCTCAAATTCACAACAGAATCGCAAATCCACAACAGTATCGCAAACCTAGTGTCTAAAACTGCGATTAACTCTGAGATAATATCTAACAAAACGTCGGCAGAATGAGAGAATGAATTTACTTTTTTCCATTTTAATGTCTAACAAGGAGTACACGTGTTTTTGTTAATCTTATAAGAATTCATAATCAATGAGAGCCGAGAAGAAAATACATCTTTGCGATGAATAAAATCTTATATGAATTTTGTATATGCACACATTTTGTACGAAAGTAATCATTTATAGTGTTTATTTAATGCATAAAAACAACATATTTCCTATTTAAAACGGTTTTTTAAAAGCTATTTTGCAAAACTATTAATCGGTAATATTGCTATGGTGCCTTTTTGTAAACAACCACATACACATCCGTTTTTTTGACAGCTCTTATTATAAGATCTTTGCCATGAGATTTCTCATAAGAACGCTCTCATAAAAATTATGAGAGCGTTCTTATGAGAGAAAACGAAATGATATCTTAACAAACAGTGAAGATACCCAGCGAAAACTTCTGTTGCAAAGTAATATTTTAAAGTGTTTATAAACATATTCTTCACTACTTCCACTTTGGCATTTTAAGTCATTATTTTAACATGGCGATGTCATTGGAGGGAAGTACTTAACATTCTCGCTTACAAAAAGTAAAAAAAAGCTAATTGCGCATAAAAACCCCCCGAGGAACAGGTTTTGCCTTTGAGGTGCGCTCGTTTGGTGCGGCAAACAAAACTCTAGGAAGCTGCATGACTTATGTTGTGTTGGCTTCCGAAACCCTCACCAAGGTTGGCAGAACGGGGATCAGCATGGCCCCCGGGTTGAGGTGCCTACCTTGGTGTAACGTTCTGGCTATGGTTGAAACCTAAAACGCAGGAAGGGAGTGTTCGTATTCTTGATGATTGTTTGGTGTGTGGCTTTATTTGGGGACTAACAATCTCCCGAGGATCTGTTGCCTATACAACAGATACCTGTAATGTAAGAAACCAGTGGTGATAGTTGACGGGTGAGTTGGTTTAACGGCTGATGCTCTTACTGGGCTTCGGCCTACCAACTCATTAAGCCTTGTCTTCCATTGATTGCTCGGAAATTGCAATGGATTAGAAGGCCCGAACTCCTTAACAAGAAGTTGTTCATATGGCCGCAAACATATGACAAGAATTGCTACCTGTGTGAGCCTGGTAAGCCACATGGAGGCGCTGGTGAACCGTGAATAATTACCTCCGTGGAACTGGTCCATCATCAAATAAGGCCGCAAGGCAGGTACTGATGTAAAAATTTTTCACAACTGCGTATAAAAAATACATAAGAGAAAATTAAAATTAAAAATCACAAATGAATCCCAAAACATATGAATTTGTAAAGCAAAAAAATAGTTTTCATTTGTATTCCACATCACAATCCATATTTGAAAAACATTTGAGAATTACATTTGAAACCAAGTTGAGAATAAATGAATATCTCAATTTGAAAATAATTTCCCATTTTAGGGCGGTACGCAACTCTTACGAAAATTCAGGTTCCGATAAGAACTGCGTGTAAAAAAAGTTACGGAATTTCAGGTTCCGGTTTCAGGTAAATTTTAGCATACCGGTACGGAGTTCTTAAAGAAAAGTAAACGGAACGGGTTTTGCTTTTGGGGAGCATTCGTTTGGTGAAGAAAAGTAAACGGAATATTTCCAAACGTGAGTTTCTGTAAAAACTCCGTACCGGTCTTTTGGTTGATAATACTATCTGCCTGGCTTACGATGTCGTTTCGTAAACGTTCGTCATAATTTTTAAGGTCAAAAAACCTATTCCGGTGCCGTTTATAAACTTTATTTTTCCTTGATCTTGTATTATTTGCCTTGTCTATCTCCGATGTATCCATTAGTTGTATAAAAGTTGACTATAAGTCACTTATCTTTAATATAAAACATTATCGAACTTTACCGAAACGACATTGTGAGCCAGGCAATATGTGTTTCAATTTTAGTTCAAATCAGTATCAAACGTTTGTCGTTTGAGAAAATATTTGATTTCAAATCATTCTCAATGTGAAATCAAACCTTAGTGTTTGCTGGGTAGGATGTATATATGCGAATGTACGTGAATATATTTTTATATACATAAAAAACAAAATTTGTTTTAATACACTTTTTCATACAATATTTGAATGAAAATTTATTTAAAATTCATTTTTATTTTTGTGAACATGCTTATAAACCTTTTATTAGTAGTGGGATGTTAATATGACTTTTAAACCTGCAACCTGTAATGACAGCAAAACAAACGACACAAACGATAAAATTGCCAGCAAAATTTATAACATTAAATATCGATTTACAACATTAATTTTGTAAACATTTCTAAATTCGTTTCTATCACCTTATCCGCTTTTATTACCTTATCTTAAGTTTAAGCAAATCTAAGTATTACTCAAATTATTTTATTCAATGCTCATTGTAATTACGAGGGTGGTTCGGAAACTTCTTAGCCTCGGAAAAAAGCAGAAAAAATTTAAGTGTTTTGAAAACTTCCATCTCTGTTATGAACACATGTTAGATTTTGTTTCGATCTGGTAACTCCATCATATAGAAACAGGTGTTCACAAAAGACGCCTCCGGGATGTTTTTACAATGGAAAAATTAGAAATGCGTGGTGTCATTAAATATTTACGTAAAAAAGGTTTATCCGCACAATAAATTCATAATGATATGGTAAATGTGTTAGGTGAAAGTGCTCCTTCATATGCAACAGTAAAATATTGGGTTGCTGAATTTAAACGTGGTCGTACAAGCGTTAAAGATGCACCATGTAGTGGACGTCCAGAAACAGCAACAACAACAGAAATTGTAGTCAAAATGCATGATATAGTATTAAATGATCGACGAATAAAAGTGCGTGAAATAGCTAATATCATGGGCATCTCAAATGATCGAGGACATTTAATTTTGCATGAAGAACTACAGATGAAAAAGCTTTCTGCAAGATGGGTGCCGCAGTCGACCAAAAACGCATAAGAATGAACCTTTCTCAAACTTGTTTGGATCGTTTTAAGCGAAATAAAATGAATTTTAAGCGTCGTTACATAACTGTTGATGAGACATGGATCCACCACTATACTCTAGAGACAAAAGAACAATCCAAACATACCACCATTTTGAAGACCTTGCGGAAAGCTATTGTAATCAAGGAATAGAATTGCTAGAAAAGCGTTGGACTAAGTGTATTGAAGTTTCAGGAGATTATATTGAAAAATAAATATATTTTTGAAAAACTAACTATTCTCTTTCATTGCTAGGCTAAGAAGTTTCCGAACCGCCCACGTATTGTACATGTACTTATATTTGCTAGAACAACTACTTACATACAAACATATACAACAGAATTATGCAAGTCATTACGTAACGAATTATAAGTAATACACGCGGTAAATACTATGATAATGAAAAGAATGTTTTTAGGTAAGTGCAAGACATTATCAAGTTTTCGCTGGGGAGTGATGAAGATAGTTTAAGCACTAGGACATGCCAATCTGTGAATGCCCCTAATATTTGCAAGCAACAAGAGAACTGCTGCTAAACAAATAATACTTGCAATACTTTAGTTTAATGTTTAAGTTGGTATACCATCGATTATTCAAATTGATAAACATTATTTTATTCTTCAATTTAAACAAATTATTTAGGTAAATGAAATTGAAAAAAAAGAATGATCATCTGCATTTGGCCAAATGCAAATACAAAAAACTCATTATGGTAAAATTAGAAAAAATGTTTCTCCGAACTGAAGGTTATTTTTGTCGTTAAACAGAATTTTAATTGAAATTTCAAATTGCAAGTGATTGACATATTGGTTTGCTCAATAATTTAATTACACATATATATGTACATACATATGTATGTCTAACTTTACAACTTGTTTTTAGACTTGGAATATTAAAAACATTTATTTCTGATTTTATTCAACAAATGGAACATAAATAAATGTTATTGATGTGACAACGCGGTATAAAAATGAAGCTGGATTTAGATATTTGCTTTGTACTATTAATCGCAAAAATGCTTTCAAATAAAAATTAATTAAAACTCGCATTTGACAAAAGATACATCTGCAGGCAACTTGTTCCACAAGGCACTAGCTAAGTTCTCTGTAGATGCTTTTCAGAATAGAATAATATGCCATTTGGTTCCATACAATAACGGTCAAAATAGCCTGTGATATTATTAAAAGCCAGCTGGAAGCAAGGTTTCGAAGTACTGTTTTGTCTTCCATCATGTGTACACGTTTTCTTTTTTTTTTATTGTCGTCCATTTTCTTTAAATGTTTATTACTAAATCCTTTTCAATGTGGCTCATTACCTTGTTGTGCGAGAGATATTGGACTAATTTTTGTTAGTCTGAGCATTATTTTTTTTTATATTGGACCAGTACTCAGGGGATGACCCCTACATGCAGTGCATTGTACCAGAACTAGGAAAATAGGTTGTGAGGAGGGGGAAAGAGGGAGTAGTGTTTGTGAACATTTGACTTGAACTTTCCAACGTTACAACAGACAGGAAACACGTCTGCAGGCAACTTGTTCCACAGACGAAGCGTACGGCTGAAAAACGATTTCTCTCTGTAATGCGTAGTACGATTCCCCGCGCAATCAACCACAAATGGATGAGCTCTGGACGATGAACGCGTGCTACGCAAAAATGTGCGAGTTTCGGGAACAAGATCCCTAATCTCGTCAGAGCAAAATCCATTGTATTAACGATAGAACAGAGAAACGCACCCCACACTGCGTCGATGCTCCAGTGAGTTGGATTCCCTACTGACACCGATGAGCTTCTTCGCCGTCTCCTGCACACGGTCGAGTAACCCCAAAATAGACTTTGATTGCCGAAGGTATGCTGGCCACTGATCAGTTTTAACTAATGTAATGCCAACACCTTAAATTCTGCTATTACTTTTGTTTTGGTCTATCATAGGTGCAAGTCAAATGTCCACAAACACTTTCCGAGTATTTTTTTGGTGTTCCCAAAATTGGCTTTAGGAATCGCCAAAATCCCCCATTTCTCCGGAAACAATATGACAACTTAAATTCTGGGATCAAATCTAATAACCGTTAATAGTTCAGATACACGTTCCAAGGTAAAAACACGCACCGAATATGAAAAACCATCTCCAAACCGGTTAGCGCAGTGGTTCCGAGTTTTTTTTTTTTGGGAATTTTCAAAATAGGCTTCGTAAATCCCCAAAATCCTTCATTTTCTGGGAAGTAATACTTCAACTCCAATTTTCGCACTAAAACGGCAACACTGTGTATACAGTTTTATATACTTATAGCGCATTTACACCAACGCAAAATCTAGTAGATTTGAATTGAAGTCTATATCGTTTACACCACCGTTTTTTGCTCAAAAATAATTTATGCATGCGGGTTTGACAACACAATATTATCAGAGACTGAATACACCAGCATTTAAGTGTATATTTTTTGACCCCAGAGACTGCATACACCACATTATAGTGCAATTTTTGATGCAGCGTAGTATTTTTAAGTACTTTTTGCAAGAAATCACAGTTGCATCGCTTAGTACTGAGTAGATTTCAGGAGATTTCGTCGAAATCTACTCATAAAGTAGATTTCATTTTGTATGGGAAATCTTCTCGAATTCTACTAGATTTGGCTTGAAATCTCGAATGAGCAGATTTCGCTTTGGTCTAAATAGGCTATTAGATATGTAAAGTGCTATCCACACCTGACATGAGAACACTAACAGGAACAGCAAAATACTATTACTGTCAGGTGTAGACTGCAAATGTTACTGTTTTCTTGCCGTCTTGACACGGCTGTTAAGACGTCTGTTTTGAAAGCTCTGTCTTAACAGAAAATGACATTTTAATATGAAAAATAAGTAAAAATAGTGTTAAATTAAAAGAAATTGGCAGAAAAAAAATTTAAATTCTTATTTAAGATTACAAATTTTGCAATAATAATATTTTTTTTCCACATAAAAGTGATGATGTGCTTTTGTCGACGGTGTTAAAATAATGAAAAATCAAGACATGCGTGTACACCACCATGTAACAATCGGGCCGTCAAATGTATGTTGTAACAGTATGTCTTAGCGGCTTTTCATGTCTAATGTAGACGGGCAATAATAATCACTCATATGTCATGGGTTTCGAGTGTTGCCAACATACAAACAAATAAATATGCAACTGAAATTAATATAACAGTTTTAACGAAATACGGTTCAATCTCCACTCGCACATGAACACCATGTCATATAGTAGCCTTGAGCAGAAGTAACGGCTTTTATTGCACCACACGCAGATTTTCAGTGCCCCAGAAACGAAGATTTTGCTTAATGTTTTTGACTTACAATCGTTCTCTTCGTTGATGAGATTGAGAATGGCTCTATAGTAATTCAAACACCACCAATGTTCAGTAGGCATATTAACTGATGCACTATTTGCATTTTGTATGAGAATATGTATAATGGCAGGAACACAACTGCGACGAACGACGAATTCAGCTCATCGCCGGCAAATATTCATTGTATAAATACGTCGTGTGAAGCATAACATCAGCGAACTTTTGTGTAGAGAATAGGCCAATTACACCTAAGCCAAATCTACTACTTTCGGGATTTCGAATCAAATCCAAATGATTTTGACAAGATTTTCCATACAAAATGAAATCTAGATTGCGTCTAGATTTTGACGAAATCTGGTAGATTTTTGTAAGTACTCTATTACACAAATGTGATTTTATTCAAAATATCACTTTAAAATACTACGCTGCAATAAAAAAAGCTGTATTTTTTCATGATGAATTAATTGTGATATAGTTATTGCTGGCAAACCTTTTGCAAAAAAAGATTTTGTGAAAATGAAATCTGGGTAGATGTCAAGAAACGGAAGTGTAAACGGTTAAGAGTTTGTTGAAGATTTTCATTCAAATCTACTAGATTTTGGGTAGATGTAAATACCCTATAACATTGTTTACATTTCGTGCAAAGAAAAAAAAATACTAAAAATGAACCTACATAAATCTATGTATATATAGGGTGTTTTTTTAAGCCCGATAGAACTTGAAATTGTAAAAAATAACACAAAAAATTAAATTGTAATCAAAATTTTTTTTTATTCGAAAGATCAATACGTGACATTAACATTTGAAAATGATTTTGGGCATATGGGCACCGCGGCTGTTCTTGACGAAGCGCATTCTGGACGTCCAATTTTGGGCCACTTTTTCGAGCACTGCTGGCCGTATGTCACGAGCAACACGAACAATGCTGGCCTCCAAGGCGTCAATTGTTGCTGGTTTATCAGCATAAACCAGTGACTTCACGTAGCCCCACAGGAAATAATCGAGAGGTGTCAGGAGGCGTAGCGCCATCCTGTTGAAACCACATCTCCTCCGGATCAATGTCATCCATATTTTCAAACAAAAAATCATTGATCATGGTGCGGTAACGATCTCCATTGACCGTAACGCGAGCTCCGGCCTCATTTTTGAAGAAATAAGGTCCGATGATGCCACCAGCATGAAAACCGCACCAAACAGTGCATTTTTCTGGATGTAATGGAGTCTGTAGGGTCTCTTGTGGATTGGTCTCACTCCATATGCGGCAATTTTGCTTATTAACAAACCCGTTAAGCCAAAAATGCGCCTCATCGAAGTCGTCTATAAGTTGCGCGAATCGACCACTGATTTTCAAAGTAAATTTGGATAATTTCGTAGCGTTGTTCAAGCGTGAGTCTATTCGTAATGATTTGTCAGAGTATACTGAAACAAATAAAAAAAATGTTTCATCAAAATTTAATTTTTTGTGTTACTTTTTACAACTTAAAGTTCTATCTAGCTTAAAAAAACACCCTGTATAAATATAAGAGGGATTTTTTGCGAACATTTTCATAAATTTTTTACTAGATGAATTAATAAAAATATAAAAAGTATTATCTTATGCAAAATATTTCTTTTTTATTAGATTGAGGTAGTTTTGTTTTGTATCATGTGTGCACGTGTTTTTTATTATTTAATGTTTTTACTGCCGTTTGTTTTTTCTCTATTTGTTTTATTATTAATTTCTTTTTTATGTTCCTCCTATTTATTTATTACCGTACGGTGTGCACTGTGTTGAACTAATTATTGTTATTCTGAGCAGTGTCGAAGGTATATACACTGGGCACTGATCAGTTTTAACTAATTTAATTTCAGCACTTTGCTGTGATAACGTTTGTTTTGGTCGTTCCGTGTGTTAAGTTCCCAAACATTACTCCCCCTTTCCTTCTTCTCATAATCTATTTTCCTAGTTCCAGTACAATGCACTGCATATGTAGGGGCTATCCCCTGAGTGCTGGTCCAAGATAAAAAAAAAAGAAAAACTGGTCACCTGATACTGTTTTGTTCGTCGTTCGCTGACGAAACAATTAGAAATAAATCTATTTCAACTTTCGCTGAGTATGACGAATTTCGAACAGCACCGCGATTGTGTGCACATTTATATACTCCAATGTGTTTTATTTTTGCTGGCGAATATTCTTGGCGACCAACTATTCGTCGTTCGCTGCAGTTGTGTTCACAACATAAGTCTTTAAAAATATTCGCAGTAGGGACTGCTTGGTGATGTCCAATAGCATAGCACATCATCTGGTGGATGTTTCTTTGTGCTCAGCAACATCACCAGCCACAACCGTGATATTCTCGGCAGAATGACCCCAAAAAATCTGTTGTGGTTTCAGTCTGTTCGAGTCGAGCAGCCCAGCGGCGTAATGGTCGTCCAGTTGGCGCGATACTATTAAGAAATCTACATGGAAATTCACGTTACGCTAACACCATCTGCTGACGATTTAAGTCGACACAATTATTCTACACTTTTGCGAAGCGTAACACTGCTTTGTTTGTATTCTACAGCTATCTGGTTCGCAAATGTTAAATACGATCTGGCAACTCCTTCATATAGAAACAAAAATAGAAATACATGGTGTCATTAAATATTTATATAAAAAAGGTTTATCGGGACAAGAAATTCATAATGATATGATGAATGTATTAGGTGAAAGTGGTCCTTCATATGGAACAGTAAAATATTGGATTGCAGAATTTAAACGTGATCGTACAAGCTTTAAAGATGAACGTCCAAAAACAGCAACAACAACAACAGAAATTGTAGCCAAAATGCATGATATGGTCTTAAATGATCGACAAATAAAAATGCGTGAAATAGCTAATACTCGTATCATGGGCATCTCAAATGATCGAGTCCATTTAATTTGCATGAAGAACTACAGATGAAAAAGCTTTCTGCAAGATGGGTGCCGCATTTGTTAACAGTCGACCAAAATGATGAACATTTCTCAAGCTCGTTTGGATCGTTTTAAGCGAAATAAAATGGATTTTAAGCGACGTTTGATAACTGTTGATGAAGCATGGATCCACTACTATACTCGAGAGACAAAAGAACAATCCAAACAATGGACTGAAGGTGGAGGAAGTGCCCCAAAGAAGGCAAAAACAATTCAATCGGCTGGTAAGGTTATGGCAACGGCTTTTTGGGACTTCAAAGGTATTTTATTGATTGATTATCTGCAAAAGGGTAAAACAATAAATTCAGAGTACTATTTCAATGAGAAAAACGTTCTGGCTTAAAACACAAAAATATAATTTTTCATCAAGACAAGGCACCAGCGCACAAGAGTGTTGTAACAATGGCTAAAATCAACGAATTAAAGTACGAGTTGCTTGACCACCCACCTTATTCCTGGACTTAGCTCCCAGTGACTTTTACCTGTTCCCAAATCTAAAAAAATTCCTTGCTGGCAAGCGTTTTACCACAAATTACCTCGTAAAAACAGAGTCGCCTTCAACGCTCGTAAAACACAATGTTGTTTATTAACACACAAATAAACGACCGTAAGTGCTGCCTCATCTGTACTCATGGATGGTATAAATATTGAGGACTCGGATGCTGTTGGTGTTCTTGGAATGAAGATACAGTCTGACGTTGGACTGAACACATTTTAAATATCTCCAAAGAAGCATTCAAGTGCCTCGGGTTTTTGAAACGGTGTAAGATATACTTGACTTCATCCGACCTCCTTACTATTTATACCACCTACATCCGACCCAAAATTGACTCTCATGTTTGGGCCGGTGTCTCAAAGTCTATTTTTTGGTTACTCGACCGTATGCAGGAGAGGGCGAAGAAGCTTATCGGTGACAGTAGGGTATCCAACTCCATTGACTCACTGGAGCATCGACGCAGTGTGGGGTGCGTTACTCTGTTCTATCGTTACTACAATGGATTTTGCTCCGACGAGATTAGGGATATTGTTCCTGAAACTCGCACATTTTTACGTAGCACACGTGCATCGTCTAGAGCTCATCCATTTGTGGTCAATTGCCCAGAGAATGGTACTACGCATTATAGAGAAAATTCGCTTTTCAGCCGTACACTTAGCCTGTCGAATAAGTTGCCTGCAAACATGTCTGCTGTCTGTTATAATGTTGGAAAGTTCAAGTCAAATGTTCACAAACACTACTCCCTCTTTCCCCCTCCCCACAACCTATTTTCCTAGTTCCGGTGCAATGCACTGCATATGTAGGGGTCATCCCCTGAGTACTATTCAAAAAAAAAAGTTAAGTGTTGTAACCCACTATTTTGAAGACCCTGAGGAAAACTATTTTAATCAAAGGATAGAATTGCTAGAACAGCGTTGGACTAAGTGTATTGAAGTTTCAGGAGATTATATTGAAAAATGAATATAGTTTCGAAAAACTAACTATTCTCTTTCATTTATAGGCTAAGAAGTTTCCCAACCGCCCTCGTATGATTGACGTAAAACGTCGTTAGCAAAAGCTATTACATCTTAAGCTATTGTGACTAATTTTGTGCCACCCTGTATTTTAGTTTATGAACTTTTCAATGACATCAACTACGTTAGGGCTCCACAAAAGACTCAAAAATTGTAATTATATGTAATACTTATTCATTATATGATAAAAGGAAACAAGTAGTTGTTTCAACTGTCCGCTCATAGAACAAACAAGAAAAATTTAATTCAAAACCATTTTTCTCCCACAAGTTCAAAGGTTACTAAAGAAAAACGTAAAACTAAAATGCCATCATTGTCATTAAATATCACCAATTGTTGTAATTGCTGCACTCGTAGCAAACAATTTAAATTGGAGTTTTTTTCCTTTTTTCCTTACAACCATTAAAGAGAAATATTTTTAATGAAATTTAATACTTTAGTTGGAAAGCCAATAAAGATAAACTAAACAAAAATCTCGGTAGTTAAAAAGCTACCAGCAGATAACAAACAATCAACCGCACAAGTATTCGAGCTACACGTCGTATGCTTTTATTTACTTTGTACGATAAAACTTGTGCCGGCTCGATTGTTTATCTTCAATGACGTTTTTTTTTTGTCTTCTTCTGTTGTTTGTTTTGTTTGAAAAAAAAAAAAACGTGTTTATTTTTAATTTTTTCTTTTTCTGTTAAAGATATTTGATTTTAATGTGATCTCCATGTGCTGTCCAAACAAATTTTCCGCTCAACTTGTTATGAATTGAAAAAATAATTTGTTTTATGTTATTCTGGCAATACTTAATGTTTCGAAGTTTGAAATTGTAACAAAAAAAAAATAATAATTATTCAATATGATTTCAGTTCAGACTGGTTTCGTTATAACAAATCTTTTGTTAAGATAGATCACAAATCTTATCAATCACTGTTGGGTGAATGAGTTTAACCTTGATCTTAACCGAAAATTCGAACGAAAAGAGCTTATGTTAATCAAAAAGTCGTTAACATATATTACGTATAGACGTAAACAGGCGAATACGTCATTTAAGCAGTTATACACTTGCATTATTTTAAATTATTATAAAGAATAATTTAACCTTGATGCGCAGCTCATTTCTTTAATGTTCATTTGTTTGAAGCAAAAAGCGAAATCAAAATATCTTCATATTAATTCAAAAAAAGACATGAGTGAATTAAATCATCCCATTTATTAACATATTACACCACCTTCGACTGCATTAAGACCCTGATACTCTGTGCTACACGATCGTACGATTCATTAACAGGAAAATGTTTTAAAAGTCTGGCGAAATCGCTTCAAAATGCCGTTGTAGTTCACATTATTATACAAATTTAATTTATAAACATAATAAAATAATTAAAAACTATTATAAAAATTATAAATTGCCAGCTGTCTATATTTCGACATTTCATAGGAGCTACATATTGCTATACATTTATATATATATATATATATATATATATATATATATATATATATATATATATATATATATATATATATATATATATATATATATATATATATATATATATATATATATATATATATATATATATATATATATATATATATATATATATATATATATATATATATATATATATATATATAAACCAGATCAACATGCACAATTCATCTAATTTGCAAAAATCTAAATGATGCACTTAGCAAAAGAAAAAATGTCATATCCATATTGCCCTATATAAAATGAAGGGTTCCACCGCAGTGCATTTTTGTCAAAACGCGAACTAGCACGAATTTCAAAAAAAGCTAAGAGCCGTATTTAATTAAATCGACTAAAACTTAAAATAATTTAATTTGGCATTTTTATTACAAACCAGCCCGAACAAAAATTCAAAAAACACTCTTTTTACAGAATATCTTTAAGAAAAATATCGTCCTTAGAAAAATTGTATATACAGTTGGACGCGCCTTACCTTTCTTAAGATATCCATATCGTACTCGTACGTTGGTAGTAAAACAGATACTCAAATTAACAAAACATGCAAAAATTTACCCTTTTTTAAAATGATCCAGCTCACGAGATGTCAAAGTTAAAGCCGAAATATTTCAGATGTCATCATAAAAAATACTAATGTTAATTTTGAGGGGGGTACACCTTGCATGATTTTCGCTTTCAAATCGCAAGTCAAATCGGACAGTTCGGAGAAAAAATTTTTTTGATTTGATTTATTTTTTATAAATATATCCTACAAAGTTCTAGAAAATTTTTGCACAGTGGCTTAATGGAAAAAATTATTTTTAGAAAAATTTTAAAATATTAGGAAAAATAGTAGTTATTCGAAACCCACTACCAAACGGGTCTTAAAAGATGTGGAAAAGTTAAATACAAAAAAAAAATTAAGAAAAGCGAAGAGTACAAACCAAGGTGCATTAACGTATACACGGTGGCAGCACTAGAGAAAAATTACAACAATACAACAAAACAGGCATGAAGTAAGCTATGTTTATCAAAAATATTTGTAATTATTTTTTATTCATAATTATAAATTATATTTATTTGAATTATATTTATGTTCATAAAATAATTTGTATATGTTTAATTCAGAATAAAATACTAAATTCACTTTCAAAAATGTAAACAATACATTTGACGTAAATAGCTTACCATATTGCTAGTAGCAAAAAATTGTCACACGCCGTAGCGCTGCCACCGTGTATACGTTAATGCACCTTCGTACAAACAGTGGGAAAAATTTATTTAATATATTAAATCCCGAAAATCACATCCAAGCCCACTGTGCAAAATTTTTTTTCTATATTTTATTAGATAGTAGACAGAAAAAGAAAAACAATGCAAAAAAGATTTTTTTCTGTTTGGACTGATATTGATGGTTTTCTCATAATTCGGCTTTTTCAAAACGCGATATCTCTGAAATCACAAGCCAAAAAAAATTTGAAAATTTGCTGAAATGTGCTGTTCAATAGGGACATTAATACAATAAAAAATAAAGCAAATCAATAACGTATGTATTAATGTTAAATAGTCGAACTTTATTTTTTAATATTTCTAATATTATATGATAATGGGTTGGTATCATTCGTCTAGCTCGAGTTCAATCCTGGCTAAAGCCAAGAAATATTTTTATTTATAATTATAACAATAATTGCCGCGATCAATAACTCTTGATCAAAGAAGACAGGAAAAAATAATTGAATACACTAAAGCTGGGGGACAACTAGCTGTTTCACAGTCGCTACACTGTTCATCAGCACCCACTAGGATTCGAACTCAGTACCATGTAAACATGATGTATTTTTAATACGGCTGCTTTAACCAACTCAGCCACTGAGCCCCTATTTATTTTTTCGTCTATATTTGTCTCATATTGATCAGACGAATTGCATATCTGACAACTGGGATTATAACGAATTGCATATCTGACAAATATAGACGAAAAAATAAATAAGAGCTCAGTGGCTGAGTTGGTTAAAGCAGCCGTATTAAAAATACATCATGTTTACATGGTACTGAGTTCGAATCCTAGTGGGTGCTGATGAACTGTATAGCGACTGTGAAACAGCTAGTTGTCCCCCAGCTTTAGTGTATTCAATTATTTTTTCCTGTCTTCTTTGATCAAGAGTTATTGATCGCGGCAATTATTGTTATAATTATAAATAAAAATATTTCTTGGCTTTAGCCAGGATTGAACTCGAGCTAGACGAATGATACCAACCCATTATCATATAATATTAGAAATAGCAAATCAATAACAAAATTTCTCCTTACTGTCCGATTTGACTTCGATAGCCCCATATATGTATATGTGTGTGTGCGTATGTGCGGTTTTGATCTTCCTTAAAAAAATCTCTTTTTAAACAATAAAATGATTGTTTTTAATTAATTGCTTATTGTTATCTATTTCAATTGATGATTTAGTACTTATGTATATACGAGTAAAAATTTGGTCTTAATTTCTTTTGTTTTCAGAAGAAGATTTTTTTTATTTTTTTTTATTATTATTGAAACTTTTCCATCTCTTTTGCTGCTCTACTACTATTTCCAGAGGCGATCAATTTCCAATTCAAACTATTTAATTAAAACCATTTGTAAATATTTGAAAAATCTAAACCGCCGTCCATTAGAAATGCAGTGTATCAATACACTCCATTTTAATCGCATATTTAACATCTAATCGAACATTCATTGAAATTGCTTCATTTGTTTGTACTTTATTTTAAATGTTATAAAACTTGAATGCTTAAAATTACTTTTATTGTATTTTTCTTTGCAGCTTTTTGTTTTCACATTTTTTGCTTTCCTCTTTATGGCAAATAAAGTCCACTAATGATTTCATTCAGCAGCCATTAGTTGGAGTCCATTGATATGAATTCGTACAAAATATCGTACTCTCGTTTAGAGCAGTTGTACGCTTTGGCAGCAAAACAATCTGGTCGGTCATCTTATCGAATGTTCGTTTTATTATGCGGAAAACATCAGCAGTTTGGCATTTCATAGTCAAATTGAATTGAATATTTGTTTCCTTTTTTGTGTCGTTTTTTTTTTCTCTTTTTTTTTTTTTTTTTTTTTTGCTACAAAAAGTTTTGTTTTTCTACTTCGTCTTCTGATTCTGCTGTTTAAAAGTTTTATTTGCACTCCAATTACTTCAATTGATTTCAGATTTTTCTCTTTTTTTTCTTCTTCTTTGTAACAAATACATTTTCAGTTATTACTTGTCTTGAGAGTGTGTAGTGGAGAGCTCTCATACTCGCATTGGATTGATTTCTTTTTTCAAGATTTTTTTCTTTCCTGCGAACGTATTTAGAAATCAATCGCACATTGCAAATGCATCAGCCCTCTACTCGGAATATGGTGGGAGTTGTAAAGTGCACTGGGCCACAATTTGTTTTACAAATTGTAAAAGAAACAAAATCAAACTCTAATAGAACATACTTCACTAATTATTTGCATCATTACCAGCACTACAGACCTTAAATGTCTGCTGAAACAAATTTCCAATTTGCAAAAGTAAGGCAAGCATCTTAACATCATTTGTTTGAAAAACATCACAACTCATTAGTGGCTGATTGGAAAACTATATATCGTTGGTCTCACGTAGAAAGGCCCAAACTCGCATATTTCCCGAATGGAACTCTTTTAGGGATTCTATTACGTTTCACACAAGTACACAGTGTCACAAAGATTTAAGTACATAATTTCATACGAGTATATATCGCTCTTACAAGCAATTGAGCAAAAAAACTTACTTTAAGATGTACCTATTTAAACAGTTTCCAGTTCACAAATTTTCCTTCTCCTGTAAATGTTTGTTACGGCCTTTCCACATGAGGCCAACGATATGTATGTGTTAAACGGGTGTTTCATCCTGAGGTTTGATTTTCAAAACGGAAAACGTACCTGAGAATTGGTGATCTTTGGGATATACAGGGTGCCCCAGCACTCAATGTCAAGCCGAAACAGCTTGACAAGGAAATCAATCATCATAAGGCAAATCGGAAAAAAACATTTTACCCAGTTCAGATTTAGATTTTTTTCTTGATATTTCTCATTGTGTTGTTGATGTTGAGTTTTGGAACACCCTGTATGTATGTTTAGTGTAAATGTAGTAATCTCCTGCAAGTGTTTCGGGTTTTTGAAACGGTTTAAGGATGTACTTCACTTCATCCGACCTCCTTACTATTTATACCACCTACATTCGACCGAAAATGGAATACAACTCTCATGTTTGGGCCGGTGCCTCAAAGTCTATTTTGGGATTACTCGACCGTGTGCAGGAGAGGGCGATGAAGCTCATTGGTGACAGTAAGGTATCCAACTCTATTGACTCACTGGAGCATCGACGCAGTGCGGAGTGCGTTGCTCTGTTCTATCGTTACTACAATGGTTTTTGCTGTGATGAGATTAGAGATCTTATTCCGACGCCCGCACACTTCTACGTAACACACGTTCATCGTCCAGAGCGCATCCATTTGTGGTTGCTTACCTAGGGAATCGTACTACGTATTACAAAGAGATTTCGTTTTTCAGCCGTACGATTCGTCTGTTGAATAAGTTGCCTGCAAATGTGTTTCGTGTCTGTTTTAATGTTGGAAAGTTCAAGTTAAATGTTCACAAACACTACTCCCCCTTTCCCCCTCTCCACAACCTATTTCCCTAGTTCCGATACAATGCACTGCATATTTAGGGGTAAACCCCTGAGTACTGGTCCAAGATAAAAAAAAGAACAGGGCTGACGTACTGACGTTATGCTCCAGCTAGAAGTATATGTGTTTTTATGCCCGAAACTGCAGAAGAAATGAATCAGGGGGGCTACTCTCTATTGCAATGCGACAGGAAAATCGAAGAATTGGTACCCCGTATTGCGTTTTTGCATTTAATTTTCTCTTTCGCACATTTTATTTTATCATTCTTCGCTATTGTTTATTTTGTGATACCAGTGCTGTTACATTTTTAAACTATTTCGCGAAAAAGTTTGGGCAAACACAACTGAATACCAAATTGTACTCTTATCGCATCTACCTTTCGCATCGAACTTACTTTCGCATCGCAATAGACAGTAACCCCCCAGGGCGCTAACAAGAAAATGACTTCTGTTGACTTCTTTTGTATCTCTCATAATGATTTTTTTCTGCTTGATACTATGCTAGGATGGGCAAACTTATTCTCTGGGGTTCGATGAACTTCATTGTGATGGTTTATCGGCCGAATAAATTACAAATCATTCTTAAAGTAGAAACGTCACCTTTACCTTTTCCTTCTACGATAAAACTGAAACGATTCGTCGTCGTTGTCTGCAGCTTGGCTTATTGTATTCAATCAAGGTGAGTTCATTATTACGAGTAGTTGGATGCATTGGCGAATTTAGGTGAATTCGTTCAATCCGACGGCACTTCCTCTGTCAAGTTTTTTTATCTCTTTCGCCGACATTTAATTTTTTCGCACGTGTTCTTTATGAACTACTTTTGACAGCTGAAGTGTGAATTCGCCATTTACACAAATAAAATACCTGTTGTTTTTTTATTGTTGTATTGTTGTAGCGCAGCGGCTACCTTGTTTTTTGTATCACGGTATTCAATAACTCGGTCTGGATGTTAGTTCTGGAGATGTGTAAAGTTAGAGATCATGGGGAGTTAGCCAGCTACGATAGATGCTTTGGAAGCCAACATTACTCGTCACTTAATATCACTCCCTATGATGGAGCTTGTCCGTTTTCTTGACATACTCAACCCATAATGGGGCAAGGGACGCACAATAGATCACCATTGGTCGCAGTGCAAATGGCCGATGAGGGCCATATCCCATCCAATAATAATAATAATAATAATAATAATAATAATAATAATAATAATAATAATAATAATAATAATAATAATAATAATAATAATAATAATAATAATAATAATAATAATAATAATAATAATAATAATAATAATAATAATAATAATAATAATAATAATAATAATAATAATAATAATAATAATAATAATAATAATAATAATAATAATAATAATAATAATACTCGTGTGGCTATGCTTGAAAAGGTCGCCCAAAATTGGAGAAGTAAGCAAGGTCAACATTTACATGATTGTTTTTATCTTGGACCAGTACTCAGAGAATGACCCCTACATATGTAGAGCATTGCACTGGAACTAGGAAAATATTTATTTAATAGGAGAAGAAAAGAGAACAGTAAATGCTGCAAACTAATCTTTTAACCGATAGCAACATTTTTAAGTTTACTTTCAATTTTATGTGTTTTATTTTCCATTATACAATAAATCAAAGCTCAGAATGAATCACTCCATACGTACAATACATCCTAGAAGTTTTCATTTAATTTTCACTTTAATTTGCCAGTTTGTTGCATTAGAAAAACATGACAGCTAGAAAACACCTAAAAATCAAATTTTAAAAAATTTCTCTTCTATTTTTCTTTTTCTTAACCTAAATTTTGTACTTTATTCAGATACCACCCACTAACGAAATTAAATATTCTATTGACTATTAGTGAATTATACCACAATTTATATGCAACATAAAACACTACTTTAAGCTGTTGTGTTAACACAATTTTGTCAAGTACAAAACAGGCAAATATTAACAAAAAAAGAAAGAGAAAAAAAGAATAGAAGGCAGCACGTCGTACATGCATGCGATACTACGAGTACATGCGTCACACATATCAAATTGAACAATTTAATATGTTGCTCGAAAATGTTGCAAGAAGACAAGACTACAAAGTCATTAACAAATTAACACAAAACCCAAAATTGCTGACTGAGTGACTGACTGGCAGGCAAACCCATTGTTTAAAATTGTGTAGAGACAGTCGGCATTAACATTAAGTGGAACATGTGAGGAGATGTACAAGCGAGTAAACAGGAAGGATAAATGGGAAATCACAATTGAGGCGAAAATTTAACAAATAAACGTCATAAGACGTGATTAGTGTTACTACTTTTTTGACTAAATTTTGTTCTAGAAACCATCATAAAAAAATCGCCATTGAGCTCGCAACTTCAAATTATCTAAAGGAATGGAAAACAGCTTTCTGCTTGGAACATCTTAAGTCTGCCAGTAGCATCGAACTTTTCCCCCTTCGATTCTCCCACTCCAATTCTTATTCCCTTTAATATACTTATACATATTTTCTTATAGAGAACAGGTTTTGCCTTGCTTTACGCCTAACTAGGGCACTCTGATTTATAGGGCTTAGAGGTGTTAGAGTTGCTCCTTTTTTGTAGCAAGTAAAACTCTAGGCCTGATGGCCTCGGATGAACTTAATGGTTGATCATGGCTCCTATATGTGTTACCAGGTTCATACAAATAGCACAGTCTTGTGCATGACGGTTTTGCATCAGTTACGAATTCCCCTGTTGAGCTCTGACCAGAAAACATTGCCTAGACATGTAAGATATTAAGGCTTGTGATTTGGCTGTCTGAATTCCTTGACGGTGTTGCACCATATACGAAACCACCTAATGAGCTCTCGCAAAAAAAATTGCCTAGACATTTAAGATAATTAGGCTTGTGATCGGACTGGCTGAATTCCTTAAAAAGTAGCTATCCTTAATTAAATTACTCCAAAATTTCGGAATTTACTTCCAGTAACCAAGACAGGCATCAGTTCCAAGACAATATCAAAACTGAAAACAAACGAAGTTCTGAAAACTGGATCATTTGCACTTTGATAACCTGCATGACTTTTGAACGATGGTGCTCAGAAGTCCTTAACCCTTTTACCCTTAAATTTCGGAGTCTACTTCTAATAACCAAGGCAGGCATCAGTAACAAGACAATAACATTCCTAAAAATATACGAAGTTCTTAAAACTTGATTACTTCTTCATTATCTGCAAGACTTCTGAACGATGAGCACGTATATCTTTAAAGAGTCTGTTTTCGAGGATTAGATATATGAGATCTTGTCAGAGCAAATCTATTAAACTAGTGATAAAGCAGTATAACGCTTCCCACACTGTGATGTCAATTGGGTTGTATACCCTGTTGACACCGGTGAGTCTTATCGCCCTCTCCTGCACAGGGTTGAATAACCCCAACATAAGCTTTGAATGTTTAGGTGAGGGAAGTTATGTCATTAATTTACATCAGCCCGTAACATAACACCTATGAAACACCTACAAGGGGTGAATTATTCATGATTCAGTACCAGTGCTACATAGAGCGTGCAAAGCTAGCTCAGGTTGCAATTTTTGCCATCAGACTATAACCACATGAGCACACTTCTTGCTGAAGAGCGCAGGCCTTCTAATCCCTCCTGTATGCAATTTCCCAGACAGTCAATGCAAGACAAGGCTTAATGAGTAGATAGGCTTAAGTATATTAAGATCTTCAGCCATTTCACCCACCTAACGATCACTAACGTTTCCTTATATTATAGGCATCTAGAGGCTATTACCCCCGAAAACCGGTATGCACCATATGTATCAGGAAAACTAATTCCCCTCACTAGGATTTTAGGTTTAAAGCTAGAACTTTTCCCTCAAAATATAGGCACCGCAACCATGAACATCGCCGGTATTGGTCTGCCAGTAGAAGCTACTGGGGCTTTGCCAGTCCCCGTTCTGTCAATTAATCCTTGGTAAGGTCCAACATATTATAAGTCAAGCGGTTTTCTAGAGTTTAATTTGCTTTGAGGAGCTTCTACCGCTCTATAGCCCACAAGGGAGACTGCCCTGGTTTGGTGTACATCAAAGCAAAACTTGCTACCTGTGGAGGACTGTACAGAACAGATGGTCTAGTGATTTGACCTCTCAAATATCTTGGGTGACATGGCCCAAGTATCATAAAAGAAGGACTATTGTGCTGAGAAGCCTGCCCCGATAAAGATTGCCTGCTATGATGGCTTCTCTGAAGGGACACAGTCACATATGGACGCATGCGGGGAGATTAAACCTTCCATTTAATGATTTCTGTAGAAATTGTAGAGATGCGGAAGAGAAAGACAAAGTTAAACATTTCCCCTATCATTGTATCTAGGTAGACCAGTATTGTATAATTTGGCAGAAATATTGCTATGTGGTATAGACGGATTAGATAATAAGAGGACTATTTTTCTGAGAAGTCTACCCAGAAAAAGGTTGCCTGCTATGGTGGTGGTTCTGATGGCACACTGTCACAAATGAATGCATGCACGGAGATTACATCTTCCATTCAATGACTTCAGTAGAAATTGTAGAGATCCGGAAGAGAAAGAGACAGTTGTACCAGCACTGTATAATTTGGCCGAAATATTGGAATGCGGCATAGATGGATTAGGCGCTTTCATGCAGTACTCAGGTTGGTTCTAAGCTGCAACGTGGCTATTGGATAGGTAATTTGACAGAAAAATGGGAGTATGGTGTAGACGGATTGGCCTTTTTCATGCAGTCTTCAGACTGATTCTGAACTGATTTGGTAAGAGGAGGAAGACTACTGACTGCGACTACTAGTGGGCTGACCTTTTCAATAACCCGCTGTCTATTCAACCAAACCTAACTAAATGATGCCGAGTAGTGTGGTTAGGAAAATTTTCAATTAGCTTATTGCTTTAAGCCAGGGGTGCCTAAGAGTTCTATATGGAAGAGCAAATATATTTAAATAAAAAATATATTTAAATAAAAGCTACTTTTATTTCATATTTTTTCTTGTCTAAAACAAAATATATTTACAAAAACAAAATCTACACTGATAGTCGCTGTCGTCAACGTTTACCAGCAAAGCATACGAAAGCGTTGTTGCTTTGCTCTTGTGTGTGTACAGTGAACAATAGCAAAAAATATATGTGAGACAAAGTTGTTTGTGTACTTTTCATTGGTAGTGCTAAGTGCAGATGTGTGTACTGAAGCGCACAGCCCTATAGCTAAGCGCTTCTACAAAAACAATTGAGCATCAAGCGCATAGGGCTTGGGCAATTCTGCTTTAAACAATAAAAGATTGTTGCTATGCCTACTTAAATCTGTAAGCTTTTCTTTTTTTATATTAAAATTATATCTTAGCCTTATTATTGCACATTGTGCTTTCACGTTTTGTGTATGTTTGTTTATTTGTTTTTCAAATTTATTTATTGCATCTGATTTTAGACATTCGTAAACGCCAGACGTTTAAGTTGTGTTTATGGAGTCAATTGTCTCTCTAATAACCATAAACCAACTGACAAAATGTTTAAAGTGCGTGTTTGCCAAACCCTTTTTTTGGTAAATTTAATATCATGTTTAACCAAATGTGCAATAAATCGAATGACTTTAAATGCAAAATGGAAATACAGAAAATGAAACGCGTTAAAGTCAGTGAGTGGTTATTAGAGGTTTGTAATTACTAAAGAATTTCCGAAAGCTTGACAAAAAAAAAAAAAAGAAAAAAATATCAATGAATTCGCAAATTATGTAGCAAAATTTAAATTTAATTTTAAATATCAAAAACAATAAATCTGATCATTTCGATAAACCCAGCGGAGTGCAGAAAGTCAAATGCTTAAAGAAATGACAAAAAGTAGAAATATTTCTTATGATAAATAAATTTGGAAATAAATTTATTTAAATCTAAAAATTGATTTTGATTTCATTAAGATAAAAAAGCCAAACAGTAATAACCATTAATTTTTATTTCTTAATTTCATTTGCTGCTAAAAAAAATAAAAGAAAAACACAAACCGTTCGTTGTCAAGTTTGGAACTTGTTGACATCATCAGCTTGCAGCAAGACAGACAAACAAACAAACAAAGTTGCACATGCTGCACATAAAACTGCGCCCCTTTTTTTGTTGTTGTTGTCTTTTTGCTGCTTTGTTCTGACTGCAAAAAGGCAGTTATTGAAATTTATGTCTTTTGTCCAAAGCGAATTTAAAACACAAACTTTTAAAAACTTCCACACAACACTTTCGCATAAATTAAAACATTCAATTAGAGTGTTCACGTTGAAAGATGCTTCTGTAGAGGGGGCAAGGGGAAGGGAGTGTTGCTTCTCATTATTGCCACAACTGCACAATTTTTGCCACAAAAATACAAATCTTCATAAAAAGTCAAGAAGTGAAAAAGTGTATCGTAAATCATGTCAAATATTTAATACTTCATAAATTACAATAGAATAATAACTAAATTGTTGCAGCATTGTCTGTGCAACAGCAACAATAACAACAACAGCAATAGCAACTGAAACAATCACAAAAAACAATGAGAGCTTTTGTAACATTAATTTTGTTTTTATGTAAATTAAGACAGAAAAAAAACTCTTCCAGACCAGAAGTCTGCTTAATGAAACAAATGTAACACAGACGTCGATAACTACAACTACCTTAAGCAACGTTAGAAACTCAGAAGAAATGTAAGAAATTTTAAGCCCTATACTAACAACTACCGGTCATATTCCTAAAAAATAGATTTTGTTTATAACAGGTTTATTTGACAAGCTCCTATACAAAGTTTGTCAAATAAACCTTTAATAAATATAAAATATTTTTTAACCCTTCACAAAAATGTAAAGGGCTTATATAAGTTTGTGATTCCGTTTGCAGTTTCTACGGTTTTCATTTGCGACCCTATAAAGTATATATATTCTGAATCAGAATTAATGGAAAGGTCGATTCAGCGATGTCCATCTGTCCGCCGTTGAAATACCGTTTCTGAGAAAACCATTAAAATTAGAAACTTTTTTCTTTCATCATTCTTTTACCCTATCGATTCATGGGTTTGCTATTGAAATTCAGTAATATCGGTTCACGTATAGCTGAGATATATTCAAAATTCCGAAAAAAGCCATTATTTTTTGCAATTTTGTATGAAAATGTTTGAAAAAAAATTGTTTGTTTTGCATCAAACTTCACACATTCAGATATCGGTTCATATATATACGAGATATAGCCTAAACCGGGTTTTTCATGAGAATGTCACGTAAGCGAACATAAACAACTTTATTTTTACTTAAAAGTAGCTCTGGTAATAAAAGAAGGTTATATAAATATGGAAAATGAAAATTTGCGATATCGGCCCATGTATACCCGAGATATAGCCTAAACCGGGTGATTCATGAAAATGTCGCGTAATCGAACAACTTTTTTTGTTTTGCTTAAAAGCAGTTTTGCTAATAAAAGAAGGTTATATAAATATGGAAAATGAAAATCACCTATATCGGTCCATATATACCCAAGATATAGCCTAAACCGGAGTTTTCATGAAAATGTAGCATAAGCGAGATATAGCCTGAACGGATTTTCGATTAACATTTTTTTTTTTTTGCTGAAAAGCAGTTCTCGTTATAAAAGAAGCTTACTCAAATACAGAAAATAGAAAATTCCGATATAACCGATATATTGCTGAGAATTTAAAAAGCAAAATGCTCTAATAACATCCGTCACAACACAAAAAACAAGTTTTTCTATTTATAAACGTCTCTAACATTTCTTTACACCTTTCAATCCAAATGAATTGCTGAGAATTTAAAAGAAAAATGCTCTAATTGTTTGAATTTTTGTTCTCTGCTTTTCGATACTTTCAAAAATCAAATCGTAGCAACCAACGGTTGTTCATTTGTTTGAGAGGTGTAAAGAAATGTTAGAGACGTTTATAAATAGAAAAGCTTGTTTTTTGTGTTTCAAAAAATTTGCTGGGAAAAATACTAAAAAAAAGTTGCAGTCTCAAAAATTATAAATATCTTCAAATCTTATCGGCTATTGATTATAAAATCTCCAAAGTATTTTTTCTGGCAACACTGGAGTTGTATTTTATTTAATGAAACGGAGAGTGTACGATTATGAGAGGTTTGTTTTATTGCATACATCTTTCGGAAAAAGCAACCCACTGAGATCAATGGATATAAAACATACTTTTTAAACACTTATATCTCTTATTTAGATATTTTGTATATAGTGTTTAATATTCGTATATGTACATCCCTTTAAAACTCGTTTTCTCTGGTTGAAGTTTTTTTATAAAATCGTTTTACTGCTGGATTAAATGCATACATGTGTTATAAAATGTTGCACCAATCAATTTCAGACAACATACGAATCATATAAAACTGTCTTAGAGAACACGCAAGCAACAACACAAAATGAAAAAAAGTGAGAGAAAAACAAAACAGAACCAACAGAGCAACATCATTCTAAATGAACGAACGGAGTTTTGAATGGAATTTGACACCAATTGGCGTCATAAAATGCGTTAAAAACAAAACTTTTTCAAAATTACAAAAAAAAAGAACTTTTCGAAATTGTCTTGAAAGATAAATTACTAAAGTATGAATGTACATATGTAAGTAAACGATCTTTTTGAACTTTTTTTTTATAATAACAAATGTTTGTGGAGGACATAAACAGACAACTGGTAATTTTTCAATTGGCTTGATATTGTTAAATGAAATATGGGCTTAGTATAATGATATTAATAAAAGAAACAATTAAACAATAGAAACAAAAATATGTAAAGCCTTTTAAATACAAATTTCCTTGTAATTTGTATGTTTTGTGCTACAAAACAACGAATTTGAAATATTAATTTAAACAACATCACAAGCTTAAAAATGATTATTAAAAAAAACAAAAGGGTCTTAAGAATTTTAACTCTGTTTAATCAAATTTGCTGCTGCTCTTCTCGTTGCTTCTCTTTCTCACTGCTGGTTTCAAAATTTGGTTTCTCATTTCATTGGTTTGTTTTTGTTTTAATCTAAATGAATTTGTTTTTGTTCTCTGTTTGACAACATGTTGATACTGGTCTCATCAATCATTTTTCATTTATTTTTTTTTATCATTTAAGTTCTTAATTTTTTTTTAGCAGTTTTGTTATTGTCATTAGAAAAATAAATGTTTCTTTTCATCACTGTTTCTGAAGGCATTAAAATTTCTGAATGATTATTCGGTCATTAGAACACAAGTACTCGTATACAAATAAAAACTGGCATACTTTTTCATTGAAGTCATTAGAAAACAATGGTTAGGAAAATCGATTAATAATATGATTTTCCTCATCTTTATTTTAGTTTAAAGAGAAATATGTATTCAAATATTTCATTTAGGCGTAAAATAGTTTCAGAAAATTTAAAAATTTTCGTAAAATCAAGACAAACATGTGTTAGGGCCTGTTTCACAATTTCGAACCTTAAAGGCCTTATTATTTTTTACTTTCTGTTGCTGTTCTGTGACGTTCCTTTCAATTATTTTACAATTACTTTTTCTGTGAAAAAGTTCAGCTGTTTTTTACAGTAAAGCAAAAAAGAAAAATATTGGAATTAAGATTTTTCGTAAAAATTGTTTTATTTGAAAAAACAAAAAAAGAAACAATTTAATTACTTAGAAATGGTGGCAAAACAGCCAACTTTTCTCACACGATCTGCAGAATTTACGACATTTCTTATACAAAATATAACGTTTATTCGCTAAAATTATATTATTTTGATCATTCATAGTGGCTTAATTAATTAATATATATTATATTTGAAAAATTTTTAATTAAAACAAATTAATTTAGCTTTCGATAAAAAAAATTTGTATTCATATGACTAAAAAAATTAGTTTTTCTATACCAGAAAAAAGTAAATCATACACATATCTGGCTGTCACTTAACATTGAATTCTATTTTCAACAGAGTGGTCCGCAACCAAGGCGAATTCATGAATTCGCCTGGTCCGCAACAGAACAGAACGTAATAGTAAAAACAAACCATGCACATATAGTTTACATTGAACAGAAACAAGACAGCTGATTCAGAACGGAAAAGAACGTACAAACTAATTCTGCCTTAATGTTCGCAAGTATTTTGAGTGGCGAAAACTCCTATTTTCGATCCATTTTTGATCTAAATAAGAACTTGCATAATGTTTCTCATTACGAGTAAATCCATTTGCATTTAATATTCTGAAATGCCTAATTTCTTTCAATATGTTGTTTATATTTTTAAAATTATTTATAAAAAAAGGCATATTAATAAAAGTTTCAAGTTTTTTTGAAGCTTTGGAAAATAAAGTGCAGATTTTGCAGATTTTTTCATGAGAAATTCTCGAGTTTTGTAGATTTTACCTCTTTAAATTCTGACAACCCTGCTTTTTGTACATGTTTTTATAATTTCGAAATCACGATTTCAAGCGTTAAACTTCGCAAACGCACGAAAATAAAATTTGTTCTTATGAGTTGATACATTCTTTGCTATTTTCTCTTAAGCCTAGCATTGAGATTGAATGTGCGCAAGTTTTGCAGCAACATTACTTATTTCGTACGGAAAATTTGAGATATACTCAGTGTTGTCTATTTTTTCTCTTATTAATGTTTCTTTTTTAGTTTTAAGTATACATGTTTGTACATGCTGAACAAACAAATATTCCCAGAAACAATTTTAAATGAAAACATGTTGCAGATACATATTGTGTGTTTTTCGCTTTAAAAACTCAGTACTACATTCCTAAAATTATTTCGCAGATATTTCATACGAAACACCTTTGTATGCAATTTACGAGAATTTCGCACGAAATAATGAACTTAATATTAGCCTTTACATAAGAAAATTATTTAAAGCATTAAAGAATTATCTAAAGCATTAAGGACCTGTTTCACGATTTCGAACGTTAACGTTCGCACAACTTTGAAACGGCCAAGAAAAATAGTTGTAGTTCAAAACCAAAATTTTTTATTATGAGCACTATGTTGCCCTTCAGTTCAAATTAATTTAATTGAAAATGAAAAAGCCACTGAGCAGCTGCTTATATTTTTCAATCGTGACTTTTGATTTTTAGCGATTATTTTTTTCAGGTGGTAGTTAATTGACTTTTTGACTTCTTGACGTCTAGTAGGTAATTTGACAAAAAAATTTCATTGAGTATGCTCTTAGAAATGTTTTTTTTTTTAAGATTTCTTTTATTGATGTTGATGTCAAATTAATCAGCCCTGGGTCCATTAATAATTTGTGCTTCATGCAATTTTTCGAAAATCAAAAAAATTAACGTTGAAGGTCCATACCACGCGTTATATCTGTTAACGCTTTCTAAGCGTCTGTCAAGAAATTTGAATCAACGAAACAGTATGTTTACTTTCTACTCGGTTGAGAAGAAGGGATACCCTTGCCCCCATCAGATACCGATATAGTTCCCGAATAATAAAACTTTTTGTCTAGCATTGGCCGGACTTAAGTAAAAAGCACATTTTTTTATGTTTATATTTAGTATTAAGATTTGAATACTAATTGTTAGTTCATTTTAAAGATTTAATAAATAAAAAAACGCTTAAAAAAAATATGTAGGTGTAGTTGACATTGCCAGAATAAAGATTTTACGTTAATTTTGGAAATTTTTTAATTAAAAAAAGATCTGACGATTTTTGTTATCAAAATTAAGATTTTGAGACTTGGAATTCTAATAATTATTCAAACAAATTTGTGTTTTTAATATAATGACTCTTGAAGTAACTTTTAACTTATTGGCTCCAAATCTTTTGTACACTAAAGACATACATATGTACATACTTAATGACCAAATAAACTACGCGAACCATTTGGAAAACACACGCATTCCATTTGCACTCAAACGGCACAAACATAATTCACGCAAACACATATTAATCATTTTTTGTTTTCAACGAGGGCAGACAGCGACAATTTTGCTCGCCATATGAAGTCTGCAAAACATAAGAATCAGTGACTTTCCTTTTAATTACTCCACAAAGAAAGAGACTTTTATACAATTCTATTAGTTCTAATAAGACAACTTTTTTTGGTTTTATTTTTTGTGCTTCTTCTTCCACCGCTTCACTCTGCAAAATGTTCAATGAAATTACACAATTTAGCGCTTAACAACCCAAATGGTTTGATAGACATCAATACGTGCAAACTTGCTTCAAATATTTGTGCAAACAGCCAAACACTTCCATATATAATACAAATTATTTGCACAAACGTAAAATTTTGACATGTTTGCCAATCACATATTACTAAAGAAATTTGGTTGAACTGAATGTTTGCTTTAAATTCTTGTTTTTGTTTTTTGTTAAAACAGTCAAAGTTTTGCAATAATTACCAAATGTTATTTTTGTGTTTAGACATTAAAAAATATATTAAATATAAATATAAAATGAAGATTTTATATTTGTTAAACGAAGATATTCCCACAAATATTTCTCACACCACTGACTGTAGTATATCAGACTGTAGTACATATACCACACAACATATTAAGGTCTCGGCAAAAATGTTATAGCCTCTATTTCTTGCGAATCAGTTGACTCAATGACTTTCCTTTCAATTATTCCACAAAGCTAGAGACTATTATATAATTCAATAAGTTCTAACAAGACAACTTTTTTTGAATTTATTATTATTATTTTTTTTTTTTATTCTGCTTCCACCGCTTCACTCTGCAAAATATTCAATGAAATTACAAAATTTAGCGTTTAACTATACAAATGGTTTGACAGACATCAATACGTGCAAACTTGCTTCAAATATGTGTGTAAACAGCCAAACACTTTCATATATAATGCAAAATGTTTGTACAAACGTAAAATTTTGACATGTTTGCCAATCATATATTTCTAAAGAAATTTGATTGAACTGAATGTTTGCTTCAAATTCTGATTTTTATATTTTGTTAAAACAGACAATTACCAAACATTATTTTTACGCTTAGACATTAGCAAAATGTTTGCATATAAAATTAAGATTTTATATTTGTTAAACGAAGATATTCCCACAAATATTTCTCATACCAATGACTGTAGTATATCAGACTGTAATACATATACCACACAACATATTAAGGTCTCGGCAAAAATGTTACAGCCTCTATTTCTTGAGAATCAGTTGACTCAATGACTTTCCTTACAATTATTCCACAAAGCTAGAGATTTTTATCGAATTCAATAAGTTCTAACAAGACAACTTTTTCTAGATTTTATTTATATCTCTAAAATTTTCACTGAAATTACAAAATTTAGCGCTTAACAACCCAAATGGTTGGATAGACATCAATACGTGCAAAATTGCTTCAAATATTTGTGCAAACAGCCAAACACTTCCATATATAATACAAAATGTTTGTACAAACGTACAATTTTGACATGTTTGCCAAGCATATATTACTAAAGATGTTTGATTGAATTGAATATTTGCTTTAAATTCTAGTTTTTGTCTTTTGTTAAAACAGTCACAGTTTTGTAATAATTACCAAACATAATTTTTGCTTTTAGATATTAAAAAGTATATTATATATAAAATTATGATTTTATGTTTGGGAAATGAAGATATTCCGATAAATATTTCTGACATCACTGGCTGTAATTTATAAAAAATAATAATGAAATATTTATAATTGGAATTTTAGTTTTATTAGCTGCCATAACAAAAAGTGCTCAAATTCCTCTTTTTTTTCTTGATTACCTGCATATGCTTTAAATGGAAGATTTTTGTTCACTTCGTTTGGTGTTGCTAAACGAGGCACGTTCCTCTTAATTTTAGAAATTTCAATTTACTTTATTTCTATAAATAATAATACCTTTCGATTTCCTTTCCATTAATTTGGCTTCTAAATGGTATCTAAAATATTTTCTTCTAATCAAAATATTTATGTATTGTATGTAATTTATAGACTCAGCCAGTAATGGCATTTCATTACACATTATTCATCCAGCAGGGAAACGTAAACATTTTTGGAATCGTTTACCTGTTGATTGATTGTATCGTTTAGGCTTTTATGGTCGTAGTCATGAACAAATTAATATCTGTTTTTCAATCGCGGCGGCTGACAGAACATGTTTAAATGTTAATTTCCCTTTTATAAACTTGTTAGAATATTTAAATGCGAACCAAAAATATTCAAATGATGAAACGAATAATATAAATGAAAACATGCACTCAAACATGTTATTAATATGTTGTGTATATGTGAGTGTGTGTGTGTGTGTGTGGTTGTTTCAGTTAATTTGCGGTTATTGGCAACACTATTCGTATGAAATGGCAAAAAAAAAAAAAATCAAATAGAAAACTTAAATAAAAATCATTAATTTCATGGTTCGTTAACTTTATTGTTTGCAACACGAAAAGTACAACAACGACAAATGAAAGAACAGACAGACGACAACTGAACGACCACCAGCATGATTATAAAGAAGACACATAAAAAAGCAATTACTGGGATGCATTTGTCATTTAATGAACTTGTTTAGTACGGTGGAAATAGTGCAGGCACAACGACGGCCACACCATCGTGCAGTGACCGACCGACCGTGTTCTGTTCTGTCGGTCACTGCAGACCGTTGATGCAATGCCACAACAGAATGTCAAAAAGGCATTAAATAACTTATTTCAAACATCCGCAAGATGAGTTGATTCAAACGTGTTGCAATGTGTTGCTTACACCTCGCGTTCCCATCTTGTGGTGGTGTTTGTGTTAAAGATAAATGGCAGAATACTTTAGCAGATAAATGTGGTCAGAAGTGTTAATTTTAACTGCATGTTTTGTTGCTGGCAAACGGATGTTCTTCGCTGGCATGAGAAATATTAATTTACACACATTGTCGCCAGCAAAGAAAGCACTTGGCTTTGAACGAAACTTCTAAGCTCTTGCTGTGCCGCCACCACTTTCTCAGCTTTTGAACGCTCTTTACACACTTTCATTGACACATCTGCTGAATTTGATGATTTATTTCTTAGTTGGTATTTTTTAATGATTCACTTGGTGGAAGAAAAGATGCTGCTGCATCGAACACTTTTGTTTATTGTTTTGAGAAGCGTTGTTTGAAAATTGAAATAGGAGAATGTAAAAGCAATTTGCTTTATTTTCCCTTTTTAGAAAAGTATTTACACAGGGGCTTTCCATAATGATTGCGATATGATGACATAAATCAACTGGGAGTAAAAACATTGTCAAGGTAAAAATGCTGAATTATAATTTTGATATCGAAGGTTACAAGACTTTCCATAATGATTGCGATATGATGACAAATCAACTGATACTAAGAACATTGTCAAGGTAAAAATGCTAAATTATAATTTGGATATCGAAGATGACAACTGGGCGAACTTTGCTTCGTGAGTCGTACCCACACTCATAAAAAATTCTGGTGAACCAGATGCTGAACGCTTAATAACTATAGATAAGACATGTTGCTGCATAGTCAGGGCTGCCAGAAAAACTATGGAAGAAATCGTCAATTTCCCGATAATTTTTGAAAACATCGTCATTTTGGTTTTATAAAATCGTAAAAAAATCGGAATTACAAAACTTCCAAATTTTTAATATATTTGAAATTGGTTTTCCGAAGTCCATTAAAAACGTCTGCCCTTAGCCAAAACACCCATCTCCCTTTCACTTCTGGTTCTGTAATCTCGGGCCTTCTAATTACGTCTGTATGTAAGTGCCCTGACAGTCAAAAGAAGCACAATATTTGCGAGTTGATGACTTAAAGCCCATAATGAGCATCAGCCTTTAACCAACTCACCCGATTTTCCTGCGCTTCTAGTTCCTCCCATTATAGGTGTCTGTTGCAAGAAAACAACAGCTCGGAAACTCTAATTAGGTCCGCCCTAACAATAATTATCAGGGAATGCTAACAACCCCTTCCTGCGATTTTAGTTCTAACTCCTCAACCAAACTGCCAGCGTTATAATAGTCGGTAAAATAGAATCTCTTGGGCGTACGCTGATACACGTAATGTCTGTTAACCTTAGGCTGGGATTATCACAAGTGACAACATAACCTAAGTCATGATTGGACTCCCTAAAAGTTTATTTGCTACAAAGATTAGATAGAACCTAAAAAAAGAAGAGAGCGGATCTCCTACACTCGTTATATTCCCTTGCGAAACTCAAGATTTTGTACCCCAAAAATCAGACTACCCTAATTAGGAATACGCCAGGGAAGTTGAAAGAAGAAGAGAGTGGCTCTCTTACACTCGTTATATTCCCTTGCCAAACTCAAGACTTTGCAAAGTACACTTTCCGTGTATGAAAGCTGTATAAGTAAGGTTGTCGGTGTGGTAGTGGGAAGAGACTTTGTGAATATTTGACTTGAACTTTCCAATGTTACAACAGACAGGAAATACGTCTGCAGGCAACTTATTCCAAAAGCAAAGCGTACGGCTGAAAAACGAACTCTCTCTGTAATGCGTAGTACGATAACCCGGGCAATCGATCATAAATGGATGAGCTCTGGACAAAGAACGCGCGCTACAAGATCTCTAATCTTGTCAGAGCAAAATCCATTGTAGTAACGATAGAACAGAGTAACGCATCCCACATTGCGCCGATGCTCCAGTGAGTCAATAGAGTTGGTTACCCCACTGTCACTGATAAGCTTCTTCGCCCTCTCCTGCACACGGTCAAGTAACCTCTAAATAGACTTTAAGGCACTGGCCCAAACATGACAGTTGTATTTCATTTTCGGTCGGATGTAGGTGCTGGGAAATTGCATAGAGGAGGGATTAAAAGGTCTAAGCAAGCAGTTTGCCTATATGGCTACAAACATTTTTTTTTTTTTTAACTTCATTATTTTATTTATTGAATCTACATAAGAAATGTAATGACAATAAGTATTCAATTATTATTACTAAAAAAAAATTGTGATTAAAGTCCTGCCAGTGCTGGACAAAAATTTATTTGTATGCGAATATTATTTCAGAATTCAGTCATCTGTTTAGAGCTCTAAGTATCCCTCCTTCTCAGACGGGTATGACCACCAAAATTAAGAATATTAGCTGCAAGAGGATTTGGATGGAATTCAAGTTTGTTAATATATCTTGTCGCGTACTTCACAAATTCAGATTTCACAAAAGGTACGTTGAGATCTGCGTGGATTCGTGAGTTTTTAACGAGTTGTACAGCAAAAGATTACAATCAAGCTTCAAGGTCGCATTTCTGCCTAGTAGCCAGTTAATTTGCACTGCTTTCAATTTCATCTGCGTTACTTTTGCCTCGATATGCGACTTCCATGTTAATCTACGGTCAAGATGAATACCGAGGTATTTGACTTCATTGTGTTGAGGTATTACTTTATTATTAATAGTAATGGGTGAGTATGTTCCTAGACGCAGTGCGAATGTAACATGGGCACACTTTTGTTCATTAACCTTGATTTTCCAAAGCTTGAGCCATTTCTCTAGTTTGTCGATATGTTCCTGTAAGTTTATTGATGCTTGCTGGTGGTTACTATGTATGCTAAGGAATGCTGTATCATCTCCAAATGTTGAAGTGTGAATGTTGGTGCTTGTCGGCATGTCAGATACGTAGACCAAATATAAGATAGGCCCCAATATGCTGCCTTGGGGAACTCCAGCTTCAATAGGCTGGGCGGGGCTTATGAAATCGCCTTCTTTTATTATAAATTGGCGACTATATAAATAGCTTTCCAAAAGGTTATGAATGTTTGCAGGTAAGTTAAACTTTATTTTATGTATTAAGCCATAGTGCCACACTTTATCAAAAGCTTGTGAAACGTCGATGAATAAGGCAGAGCAATATTTTTTATCTTCAAATGCCTTTCTTATGACGTTAACTAACCTGTGTGTTTGCTCAATGGTGCCATGTTTCGCTCTAAAACCAAATTGGTGATCAGGAATACATTCAACCTTATTAAGCATTGGATCCAACTTCGCCTTTAGCAATTTTTCGAAAAGTTTTGATATTGTTGTCAGTAGACTTATTGGACGGTATGATTCTACTTTCGTGTGATCCTTCCCTGGCTTAGGAACCATTGTTATCATGGACACCTTCCACTCTACAGGGTAATACTCAAGTCGTAAAATAGCATTAAAAATAAAAAGAACAATTCTTTTAGCTATTTGTGGTAAAAACAATTGAAAAACGTTTTTACCACAAATAGGTCTGATAATGCAAATGAGTTGCCGCCTATTGTCAGTAGACCTCCTGTGCCTTTAAGATTCAATTTTGAAGAAGTTGAAAATGCTATTGGTAATCTAAACCTTAAAAAAGCTCCAGGTATTGATAAAATCAGCAACAAAATGCTCGTAGAGCTGCCTCGTGTGGCTACAAACATATCGTAAAAATTGCAGCCTGTGTGTGCCTGGTAATACACACAAGGACGCTGGTGAATCGTGAATAATTCACTCTGTGGATTTGGTCCATCATCAGCTAAGGCCGTAAAGGCAGGTGCTGATGTTAATAATGTTCACTACTGTCTATTCATTTCTCCAACTTGAAAAGTTTCGGGAAGATCAATAGATAAACAATAAACTGTCTGTCCAAATGTAAAACGGGACATGAGAAAATTTTAGGCTTTGTTACAACTCTTGTTTAAGTATACACGAATAACTTCGCAGTTCAGTCAAACTCGAGCCCTTTGCTGCCTTAAAACATATTGTATTAGACATCGGAATAAAGATAAAAAATGGCTGAGTCAAATTTATATGCATAACGTCAAGGTCATGCCCGATCTTTTTTGATCATATTTCTTATCATTTCATGCGATTAACTCGTTTTTGGAAACAGCCAATGCCAAATGATTTCGAGGAAATCGTTGAAGTCAAAATATTATAATTGAACAAACTAGAACTCTTTACTATATTATAAATATCTTCAACACTTCTTTAGAGCTCTCAAAATATTCAAATTTGAAAGCATCCACTTAAAGGTCTGGCACAACGATCAAATATTTGTTTGCATATTATTTCTATATAAGCCTCACAAACAATGTTCATGCCATTCTCTGCATTTGCCCAAACATTCATTCATCAATTTGTTTCATGGGTTTTTGTTTTGTTTGAAAAAATTTATTTTATTTCAAATTATCACTTAAATTCCATAAAATGCTTTGAATGGGGGGAGAGCATTTGACAGTTTTTTTTTTAAGTTTTATTATTTGTTGGCTGTTTCGTTTGCTTAACTGCCTGCCATTTGTGTGTTTATTGTTTTAAGCCCATTTTTCGAAAGTAACAGTTAAAGCAGCTTTACAACCTGATTGTTAACGAGCAACGTACTATAAAAACAAAACACACATACGTGCGCCAAAATTATTTAACACTTTTAGAAATGCATCTGTAGCCGTCTGCATCCGCATGCAAATGTAAGTGTCACTAAATACATATTTATTCATATTTAGTTAGACCCAGTTTAATTTCTACTTTTTCTGTTTTTACTGCACGTATAATTATCTATAACGACTCAATTAAACAATTTTTAACCAAAAATTACAAAATATTTATCACAAATATTTTTATTTTTATTTTTTTCTTGTTGCGAGGTGTGAAAGTGATAAGCCAAGTGGTGTTGGGGTTGTTAAACACTTCATTTTGCTGTGCGATCACACATTCACAATTTGCGATACGGGATTAAAATTACTAGAGGGGCTTTATGTGGCGCTTTAAACGCATTAATAAAAATCATTTATTGTTCCAAACGCGCTGACTTTGTGTATTTTTCTTTTCTTTATTTAATAGTATAGGGTGTTTTTTTAAGCCCGATAGAACTTGAAATTGTAAAAAATAACACAAAAAATTAAATTGTAATCAAAATTTTTTTTTATTCGAAAGATCAATACGTGACATTAACATTTGAAAATGATTTCGGGCATATGGGCACCGCGGCTGTTCTTGACGAAGCGCATTCTGGACGTCCAATTTTGGGCCACTTTTTCGAGCACTGCTGGCCGTATGTCACGAACAACACGAACAATGCTGGCCTCCAAGGCGTCAATTGTTGCTGGTTTATCAGCATAAACCAGTGACTTCACGTAGCCCCACAGGAAATAATCGAGAGGTGTCAAATCGCACGACCTTGGAGGCCAATTGACAGGTCCATTTCTCGAAATCAACTTATCGCCAAATTTTGATTTCAGTAAGTCGATGGTTGCGTTCGCTGTATGGCACGTAGCGCCATCCTGTTGAAACCACATCTCCTCCGGATCAATGTCATCCATATTTTCAAACAAAAAATCATTGATCATGGTGCGGTAACGATCTCCATTGACCGTAACGCGAGCTCCGGCCTCATTTTTGAAGAAATAAGGTCCGATGATGCCACCAGCATGAAAACCGCACCAAACAGTGCATTTTTCTGGATGTAATGGAGTCTGTAGGGTCTCTTGTGGATTGGTCTCACTCCATATGCGGCAATTTTGCTTATTAACAAACCCGTTAAGCCAAAAATGCGCCTCATCGCTGAACACAATTTTGCGATAAAACAACGGGTCTGATTTTCAAAGTAAATTTGGATAATTTCGTAGCGTTGTTCAAGCGTGAGTCTATTCATGATGATTTGTCAGAGTATACTGAAACAAATAAAAAAAATGTTTCATCAAAATTTAATTTTTTGTGTTACTTTTTACAATTTAAAGTTCTATCTAGCTTAAAAAAACACCCTATATTATTGGCTAAAAATTTGTGTTTGCCCGCAGCAGGTAGCGAAAGGCCGTAAAATTTAACAATCGAAAAAAATAGCATTTCATCGCGTCTAAATTAAGTCTGCTATTTAAGTTGAGATTTAGCTTTTAAATTTTATTGTTGTTACATTTTTAGTGCACTGAAAGAATTATGCGTCATATATATAATGAAACTGTTTCATTAAATATTTTTCATTAAACCAATGACAACTTTTCACAATATGCATGAAACTTCATATATATTATGAAATAGTTCCATCAGAATGGTTTCATTAAGTTTCATAGTTTCATTAAAAAAATCATTGGATTTAAGGCTACAACAAAATTAAATTTTTTATAAATACTTTGAATTTTTGTAAGATATATTAATGGACATTTATTAATCTTAAGCTACAGTTTAAAAAATGTCAAGTTTTTTTCATTAAAATGTAAGTTTTATGAGTTTCATAATTCCAATGAAATAGAATTCATTAGATCAATGACAAATAAATTTCTGGCTACCGAACTTGGGTATGTATGTGCATGTACTCAAATCAGCATAATAATAGTTTATAAAATTTAAATACCAGTGCATTGAAGTCATTTGAATTAATAAAATCTGTTTTATTTGGTGAATACTTGTTCAACATTTCCTTTTATCACAATTAGGTACAATTTCACAAAAGCAAGGAATAGTATTGTTTGTGTAATGAAATAAAGTATCAATGAATAAATGAAATAATTCCATTGATCTTATTACGTACATTTGTGAACATATTTTATTAATGTGTGTTATGATATTATTTCATTAAACAAATGTAACTATTTCATTGACTTAATGTAAATTTTTCAGGTGCTCAATGAATAATAAAATTAGATAAATGAAATAACTTCATTTACCTTATGAAGGAGTTTCATATTTTTAATGAATATATTACATTAGTACAATGAAGTTATTTCATTAAATAAATGTTACTTTTTCATTAATTTAATGTACAGTTTCCATGTGCTTTATGAAATAGATTTTTTGATCTAGAGAAATTTTTTCACTAATCATATGATTTGTCTTTCATACTTTTAATGAAAATAAGTCATGTTTCTTATTAAAATGCTTCATTACTTTTATGAAGGTTTTCATTAAAATACTCTAATGAAGTTTGTTGAAAAATAATGAAAAAATTCATAAAAGTAATGTCAAAATTCTGAGAATTTCTGAACAAAATTTTTTCAGTGTGACACTATTATGTAAACAGGGTGGTCCAACCATGATGCATGATGTTAATTGTATGTCACACTTTAACATCAAGTTTGTGATCAATATAATTTAACTTATCTTTCTTTCAGAGTTTGACAAATTCACGCAGGAAGAGGTACAAAACTGAGCAGCGCCTTAAAAACCGAAAAGCAAGTTGTTGGGGAGAAAATGATCGTTCAAATCAAAATATATTTCGTGCACTGCATGAATTTTTTTTTTGGTCAGCACTTTCACTTCAGTGCATTCATTAACAATTGGAATTGCCGCATTTGGGAAATAAAAATCCTCAAGTGATTATTGAAAAGGCTACGCATCCACCAAGAGTAATTCTTTGATGCGGTTTATGGGCTGGCGGCTTAATCGGGCCGTACCTCTTCGAAAATGAGGTCGGTCAAGCAATTACCGTGATGATGTTCGCTATCGCAAGATGAGAACAGACCCGAAATTGAGAATATGGAGCTGGACAAAATTAACGAAATAATGGTCCTTTTGCGTGAGAAATTCAATGGCGAAGTTATTTCACGTCGCGGCGATGTAGATTGGCTGCCATGATCAGGTAATTTGGCAGGTTTGTATTTCTTTCCTTGCGGATATTGAAAAGAAAAGGTGTGCATCAATAAGCCAACAAAAAAATCAGAGCTAAAGAATCACATAATTCAAATCATTAAAAATATGGACCATCGAACAAAAGTATCACCGCTTTCACACACAGAAAGTTTACTTTGCAAAGTAAGTCTTGAGTTTGGTGGTGGCAAGGGAAAATAAAGAGTGTAAGAGAGCCACTCGGTTTTCCCTTGCCACCTCCAAACTCAAGACTTTGCCAAGTAAACTTTTCGTGTGTGAAAGCGGTGTATGCCACCGAAACTTCGGCCTACACATGGCCGGTATATTTGTTTTACACATAATTAACTTAGATTCTTGTATCATAAAAATATATCAAGATACTATGTAATTCTATAAAAAATTGTTGTTTTAATTAGAATGAACATTGTGTGTTTTAAATTAGATTTTTGTACATTTGTACGAGTACATCGGGTTTTTGTTCAAGTTTTTCCTTTCTTAAGTTTCCTTAAGAAGAATTTTTTACAATACTGTGTGTTTTGGTTGGAGCTTTTTGGAAGTTACTTTTTTAAAAGGCGCTCTTTTGAAAGGTACTTTTAAAAAAAAATTATTTCTTTTAAGCTACTACTCTTGTAAAATCTACTTTTTAATATTTTTTTCTCAGCTTATATTTTATAGAAACTGATTTTTGAAGGACTATTTCTTAGCGATAATTTTTATAGGTACTTTTTTAATTTCTTAAAAGGTACCGCTTTTAAGAGGCAGTTTTTAAAGAGATATTTTTTAAAAGTACTTGTTTAAAAAGTACCTTTTAAAAAGAAACTTCTTTAAAGGAACGTTTTTCAAAGGTACTTTTTAATAGGTATTTTTTTAAAAGATACTTTCTTAAAAGGTAAAAGGTACTTTTTTAAAAGATACTTTTTTTTGAAGAGATATTTTCTAAAAGTACTTTTTTAAAAGATAGTTTTCTAAAACGTACTTTTTTAAAAGCTACTTTTTTAAAATATACTTTTTTAAAAGGTACTTTTCTAAAATGTACTTTTTAAAAGCTACTTTTCTAAAAGGTGCTTTTGTAAAAGGTATTTTTAAAAGGTACTTTTTTAAAAGGTATTTGCTTAAAATGGAATTTTTTAAAAAGGTACCTTTTCTTAAAAGGTAGTATCTTAGAAGATACTTGTTATTTATTTTGCCGTGTATGGTAAAGGCACTTTTCTTCTTAAATACTCAATAATTTATTTAAATTACAAAAGTTGCCAAGTCCACTGATGATTAGCGTAGCTGCTATGAAATGTCGACATATAGACAGCTAGGAAACAAGAAACACGCTATCTATAATTTTTGACTTAAAATGTACTCTTACATATACATATATCATTTTTTAAGTATATTTTTCAGTAGGTACTTTGTTAAAAGTTAAGTAGTTTTAATCATATCTCAAAAAATGAGCTTTTCGAGATAATAATACAGAATTCTTAACAGTACTACATTTGATATTGTGCCAAAAATTTATTCAAATTACTTTTAAACTGTTTTCTTTAAGAGATAATTTCTTAAAATTTTTTCTAAGACTTGTATGGAAACTAAAAATTTGAAATGTGTTTTTCTTGAACAAGTTTTTTTGCGTTATGACTATGTTGCAATAAAGGAGCGATATGTGTTCAGTGATAGTATGAATATGTTTGACTTTAAGTTCGAATGCGCAACATTACTTTTCTAGAATATCTAAATAAGTTGTTTTTCAACATTTAGAGGTGGAAATAAAAGGTTCTCTGACAAAAATGCTACAATATTATCTGAAAATTTTTCTGTTTAAATTCTCATCAATTTGTTTAAAGTATTGAAAATTTGTTTCAAAGTTTTTTTCTTATGTTTAGGGTAGCTTTTATGAATATTGTATAGGCAGCTAGGAAACACAACAAACAATTGGTATAAATATTAGTAGCTAATAGATTAAAAAATAATAGACACAATTTTTCTTTTAGAATATGAAATATGAGTGTTTTACAATCTCTGGTTCAGCTTATTTAAACTACGGACGGATTCGGGATTAAATGAACTTCAAGATTCTTGACTCCAGTGCATTTGAAGATTGCTTTGAGCTCAGTTTACAAATCAATCTCATTTTTGGCTTACTTCCAATACGAATTGAGGATTAAATATTGTTACGTTTTTGCCTCTAAAAACGTTATATAGTATTTAAATAATTCACAATTTTATTTACACTTGATACCACTGTATACTAAAACACTGGACTTGCTTACTTTGACTTATGACTGTCTTGCACAAAACTATAATCGACATGAATTTTATAGTTTTTCATAATTTTAGAATCAAATATACAAATGTATTTCTTACGCACATACAGATTCACACACATACCTGCGAAAAATAAGCAAGTGACAACAACAAACCATAATAAAACAAATACCAAGAATGCAAAAATAGCAACAACATCATTTGTAGATTTACTTGAAATTTGACGTACTTTAAATCATGTATGTTTGTTTCTTTGTGTATTATGTTTTTAGTTTTATTTTGTTTGTGTGAATGTGTTGTACATTTATACTAAGCATATCAACAGCTGCACACTGGGCTAGATGTGATAAAAATTCAGAACAATATGTATAAAATTACGTACGAATGGATAGAATTTTCAATTCAGTGTACTCTTTTTAAAATATTGTTTCCTTATTTGAAGTCTGGGGAAATATTTTTGAACTTCACGAATATATATTTATATTATAATGTAGAATATTCTCTTCTGAAAGTAAAAATGTTTGTTTGAAATAATCGAACTGACTTTAAAGTCTGTCTCGTCTACTGACTATCAAAGTACTTGTGTATAAAAAAAAGCAATCATTCCTATTCAGAATTTACGAATACCATTTCAGCACACATTTGTATTTTGATTCCATTTTCCTAGCCGATGCTGTTCTCACTGTTTTTTTGCGTCGATTAAAAATTACTATTTTATATACATATGTATTTGTATGTTTTGCAAGACTGTTTTTAGGGTTCTTGTCATTTTTTTTAATATATTTTGTTTTATTATTTATTTGATTTTATTTTTTTTCTCGCTTCTGTTCTGTCTGCTGACCTGTGAGGTGATTTACTATTTTTTGTTTTAAAGCCTGTTTTTTGCCTTAACATTTTATTTAAATTCTGGTGAACAAAAAAACAATTGATTGAGTTTTTGTTTCGTTTTTATTTTTTAACAAAAGGCAATTTTTTCTATTATATTTTATTGGTTTAAGCTTTAATATGGATTTGTTGTACAATATTTAAACAAACAAACAATTCAGAGAACACACACTTTACAAAATTATTAAAAATAATTCAAATTAAAGTTAAGAAATATGTAATTAATTTATAAATTTAAAAAGTTTAATATAATTATTGTAGTTTAAAAGGGAAATTGTTGGAAATATCAATTATAAATACTTAATAAGAGTTTAATATCATTTATGGTCCGACAAGGGTTAGCACGTAATGCCCTTCAGACTCTTTAAGGTATTGTGGCCTCATGGAAACACATTCATTATTATTTTACAATTATTGTTTTACACTTATAGTTTTACAATTATGGTTTTGCAATTATGGTTTTACAATTATTGTTAAACATGATAAAAGAAGTTTCACTGGTTAATATTTTGCTTCCGTTTAATTAATTTATCATTTATTCATTAGATTATTTTCCTTGAACTAACTCAAGGCAGTTTTAACAGGTAGTGGTGCTAGCACAACCGTCTTTTGTCTTGGTGCCGGATAAGAGTCAAAATACACATTTCTACAAAAACGCAAATACTTTTTGCTGCTGTTGCAAACAAAAGAAAGTGCAGACTTTGCCATTATTCTATTTCTTGGTATCTGCCATCGAAAAGTGTGTGATGTTTCAGCGTTGTATATATTGTAGTATTGGACTTAGAAATAACTTTTCACCATTTTTATTCAGCTAGCTGAATTAGTCTTTTTTCGTAAAATAATAACACTTGTGACAGATTCCCTTCATACGATAAATCACACGTGCCTTTCAGCTAGGTGAATTCTTAACCTTATTTTTCTTCTTATAAACTGTTTAGTTTTCTGAAACAGCAAATAGTTCCAGTATTCTGCCGGGATATGCATTATACATATATATATTATTCAGAAAATGAGAATTAGTACTAACATACTAAAAATATTCTCTATATGAACAACTATATTTGTTATTCAGCAAGCTGAATTTGCCTTTCTAGCGATTTTATACTGCTATAAGTTTTTGTTTCCTTTTCCAATTTGTTATGCATGTAATTCAGCTAGCTGAATTAAAGTTTCACTTGATTAATTTGCTTATATATCGAAGATATTTTAGTTTACATGAAAATTGCTATTCAGCTGAAAATAGTTCATTTTTGTTCAATTTAATTTATTTAATTCAATTTCAGTTTAAAACTTTAAAATTTTTTCCTTAAAGTAATTTTTTTTAGCTGACTGAATTCAAGGTTTTCATTATATACATAGTCGTAAGACACAAGAAATGTCAGTTTCCAGGATAAAACCTTTTATTCGGCTAGCTGAATCAGGTTTTTTGATGATAACATAACCTTAAGCACATTGCTGGTTTGGCATTTGTTATTCACTGTAATTCAGCTTAGCTAAAATTTTTCATAATATATATTTTTTACAGAGTTTTGCAATGAAATGTCAGTTTCCACGATAAAATTTTTTATTCAGCTAGCTGAATCAGGTGTTTTGATGATAACATAACCTTAAGCTCATTGGTGGTTTGGCTGTTGTCATTCACTGTAATTCAGCTTAGCTAAAACTTTTTACAATAGAGATTTGCCATGAAATGTCAGTTTCCAGGATAAAATTTTTTATTCAGCTAGCTGAATCAGGTTTTTTGATGATAACATAAGCTTAAGCTCATTGGTGGTTTGGCATTTGTCATTCACTGTAATTCAGCTTAGCTAAAACTTTTTATTATATATATTTTTTACAGAGATTAGCATACCATCATTCTACTTCCACATACATACATTTAGAATAATGCATATAACTACTCGGCAAATTTAACTAGCATAACAATTCTTTATTTGGCTGATTGAAACCAAAATTTTCATTAATCAGTTGTAAAACACAAGAAATATCAGTTTCCAGAATAAAAGTATCAATTCAGCTAGCTGAATGAGGTTTTCTGATAAAAACATAATCTTAAACTTGTTGATATTTTGACACTTATCATTCACTATAATTCAGCTGAGTTAAAAATTCTTATTATATATTTTTTTTACAGAAATTTGTATACTATTATACCACTTAATATGTATTGTTACGAATATGTATCACTTCGTGCCCACTGTGCGAGCTGTTGATTTGCTTGTTATTGGTACGATTTTGCCTCTAAAAACGCTTTTGCGGATTCTTCAATCGTAAATGATATAATGACACTCACACTTGTTCGTTATACAATACTTAAATAGTTCACAACTTTATTTTCACTTGATACTACTGTGTACCAAAATAATAGATTTTCTTACTTTGACTTATGACTTTCTGGCCACAAAGCTTAAAAATAAAACAGACTCGTTGTTGCTGACCTGCCTGTTGCAGTTTCAAATTCCACAATGAATTTTCTAGTCGTTCATAATGTACAAATGTATTTCTTTCGCATATACACATTCACATGCTTGCGAACAATAAGCAAGTCACAACAACGAACAATAATAAAATGAATACCAAGACTACAAAAAAAAACAACAACATCATTTGTATTTGATTTACTTGGAATTTTAGGTACTTTAAGTCGTGTATGTTTGTTTGTTTGTGCATTATGTTTTTAGTTTTATGTTGTTTGTATGAATGTGTTGTACATTTATACTAAGCAGCTCAATAGCTGTACACTAGGTTAAATGTACAAAAAAATTGTTAACGCTATTAACGTGCACACACATCTGCACATACAACGTATATGATTGCAATGAAAAATTCTAAGTATATCGAACTCCAATGATTTTATTGTTGTTATTGCGTTCTTTTTGTTTCGCAAGCATGTGCGCATGTGTGTGTGTAGCAATTATATTTGTACATTTGAATTATCATTAACTAGAATCTTTAATTAGCATTATGAAAAATGTAGAAGGTAATGAAAAAAAGTATAAAATATTCGGCAGAGGCAAATTTTAAATTGAAACGTGGTGAAAGACAATCATAAGTCAGAAAATTAACCAAGTTTACTGTGTTAATATACAGTGACATTAAGTGGAAATAAAGTTGTGAAGTATTAAAGTACAGTGCAATGAACAACAAGTGTTTGTGTCATTATTTCATTTGCAATTGAAGAGTACGCAAAAATGTTTTTAAAGGTAAAAAAATAAAAGCAATTGAAATCCTTTTTAAATTGAAAAGGGTTTATTTATTTGTAAAATTTAATAATGACGAGCAACCCGATTGTTGCTCAAGTCAGTGCAAATTATAATTGTTCTTAAAACTAAAATTATGTCTACTTATATAAATACTACATATGAGAAGTTCTAGACGACTCATAATATTATAATTAATGTGTGAGAAAACTGCTTGAAGTCCATAGAATGGCTTCCCTTAAAACATATTTGGAAAGCCTTGATGGTACCCCTCAATCTGATTATTCCTTGTGGAAAGCGACAAAAGGTTTAAAAAGACCCGTAATAGGTAAGCCACCTTTGCGAAATTCAACTGGCGACTGGGCAAGAAGCGATTCTGAAAAGGGAATTACCACCATATGTTGTTAGACCTCCTGTGTCTTTGAGATTTAATTTTCAAGATGTCGAAAACGTTATCGGTAATACAAACCCCAGGAAAGCTCCAGGCATTGATCAAATTACTGGTAAAATGCTTGAACAGTTACCTCGTGTAGCTAGAAGGGTTCTACTTTTTATTTTTAACGCCATTTTACGCCTTGAGTATTACCCTGCAGAGTGGAAGGTCTCAATGATTACTATGATACCCAAGCCAGGGAAGGATCTAACTAAGGTAGAGTCATATAGACCAATAAGTCTTTTACCAACAATTTCAAAACTATTCGAAAAATTGTTAATGGCGAAGTTGAGTCCAATATTGAACAATGTGGGATGCATCCCTGATCATCAATTTGGCTTTCGGGCTAAACATAGCACCATAGAACAAACGCACAGACTAGTCAATGTCATAAGACAAACCTTTGAGGCGAAGAAGTACTGCTCAGCTCTTTTCATTGATATTTCTCAAGCGTTTGATAAAGTGTGGCACGACGGCTTGATGCACAAAATAAAGCTAAATTTGCCTGCAAATACACACAAGCTTCTGGAAAGCTACTTATTCGGGCGGAAGTTTGTTATCAGAGAAGGCGACTTTATTAGCCCAACTCAGCCAATCAAGGCAGGAGTTCCCCAAGGCAGCATACTGGGGCCTACTTTATATTTGATTTACGCGTCTGACATGCCAACGACATCTGGAATCCACACTTCTACCTTTGCAGATGACACAGCGTTTTTGAGTGTTCATGAAAACCACCATTTAGCATCACGAAATTTACAGGAATATACTTCAATATTAGAGAAATGGCTAAAACTTTGGAAAATCAAAGTTAATGAACAGAAATGTACTCATGTTACATTCACACTGTGTAGGCAAACATGTCCGCCTATCCAAATTAACAACTCACCTATTCCGCAGCACAACGAAGTCAAGTACCTTGGTATTCACCTGGACCGTAGGCTAACATGGAAGTCTCACATTGAAGCAAAGGTCACTCAGTTAAAACTAAAAGCAGCGCAGCTAAATTGGCTTATGGGCAGAAATTCGACACTGAAATTAGATTGCAAACTTTTGTTATACAACTCAATACCAAAGCCTACATGGTGCTACGGAATTCAGTTATGGGGCACCGCCTCAGCGTCAAACATTGAAAAAATCCAAAGGCGACAAAACAAAATTCTACGAACGATTACTGCAGCTCCATGGTACGTCAAAAATTCACGAATTCATAACGATCTGAGTGTTCCGCTGGTAAAAGAGGAATTTTCTAAGTACGCGACAAGGTATATCAGTAAACTGGAACTTCATCCAAACCCTCTTGCTCGCAATATACTTAATTTTGGCGGCCACACTCGGCTTAAAAGAAGGGATACCGCTGCCACCATCAGATTGCTCAATAGGTGATTTTACCGAAATAGCTCCCGCATAATAAAACTTTTTGTCTAGCATTGGCCGGACTTTAGAATCACATTTTTTAATTTTAAATTTAGTATTAAGATTTGAATACTTATTGTTAGTTCATTTTGAAGATTCAATAAATAAAAAAATGTTAAAAAAAAAAGAAAAAAAAAAAAAAAAATGCATTCATGTTATGGCTAAAAGAATGAATTTATGTCGTGATCATGCTATACTAACAATATAATACAAAGCTTGATATAAAATATTTAATGTCATCAAACAAAGTATTTGTTTGCCACGATGACTTTCTGAAAGTTTCAAACCAAAACGTCTGTTGAACGTTAACATTCGCCAGCTTTTTAAATATCTAAAAACCGGGTCATCGACTAGTTATTAATACTCTTTGGCCAAGTTCATCTCCCACTCGCATGAATTAAGCTATGTTACAATATTGTTAGATCTGGCAACATGCTAACAATATAGTGACAATGAAAAATTGTCCCGCAGAAGTATATTTTGCGTTCAGACGATCGTAAGAAAATCTTACAATTTCATTGTCAGACGATTATTATTATTAGTGGATGGGATATGGCCTCATCGGCCATTTGCACTGCGGCCAATATTGATCTATTGTGCATCCCCTTGCCCCATTATGGGTTGAGTATGTCAAGAAAACGGACAAGCTCCTTCATAGGGAGTGATATTAAGTCACATTCACTTAACATATAAGCTTGTAGTAGCCTATATCTTCTGTGTCCCAGTGCTCCACAGTGAGTGATTAAGTGCTCCATTGACTCCTGTTCATCACCGCAGAATCTGTAAATATCTGTGTTGGAAATTCCCGAATTTCGAAACTAGGGTGGACGCCAATATGGCTCTATTTGCTTCAGGTGTCGTTATACATATGTCCTTTCTAAGCTCTCCATTAGTTTTGTTAAAATACAACTGAAATACCTCAAATTATTATATGTATTTGCAATCGATATAATCTGGTTCTCACAGACATTAAGGTAGGCAAAAGTTTTCATAATAAATATTATTTCGCTGTATATAATACAAAGCGTTGGGAAAAAGCTGGTGGCGAATATGTGAAAATTCCTATTGATATCACCTGATTAGTGTAAAATGTATTTAAAACTGCATTGCGGTATTGCAAAATAATAAACATTTTAGTGGTCGCAGTTTCTAGCAATTTTAGCTTTTGTGTGAAAAAACTTATTTTGAACTTATAATAAATAAATGTATTTTGTAAAAATGTATTTTTAAGCCATATGTATTTGAAATACAAGATACAAAATACTTGTAAGTTATGTATTTGAAATACAAAATACTAAATACTTTCAGGTTGGGTATTTGAAATACAGATACCAAATACGTATTTGTATTTCAAATACGTATTTCAAATACATGTATTTCAAATACTGCCCAGCCCTGCCTGTAAGTGCACCTGTCAATGTTCTGAGACTTCTCCTGTCCAGTTTTAGAGCACGTTCGGCCCTCTTTTTTATCAAAGTTTAGAAATTTCTTGGAGTGTTCAAGTTGTCAGACATATAATTCATTTGACAACAAAAATTGTCAGTTCACACAAACAAATAATTCATTTGACAACAAAAATTGTCAGTTCACACGGTTGTCAGATTGTTAGGTGAAAAGAATAGCCAGGCAATTTAAGGCATTGCCACTTATGTAAGGCATTGCCACTTATGTAAGGCATTGCCACTTATGTAAGGCATTGCCACTTATGTAAATCAATAACCATTTGTTTGGCAGTGTTGCCTATCAAACTTTTTTCTGACAATGATGCCATTGTCAGCTGCATTAATTTTACACATTTGACAATTAAAAGTGAGCTTACAATACCCGTCAATTATCTGGCAATGCCGACGAAGAGTGTTCTCACGATTGTCAGATGCCTGACAACATTGTTGTCTTACAATTACTTGACAATGGTTTTTCTGACAACGTTGTAAGTTAAAAATTGGCAGTTCACACGATTGTAATACATTTTCAGACAAATTTACTGGCAACATTGTTTTACTGTACCCATATCGCAATTAAAGTAGTTACTTTTCGCAAAATCCTTTTTGTTATTTATGTTTCGACATGGTGGGTTAAGGCGCAAATGCTATCTAAATATGTACGAGTATAGACATATCTACATTAAATTATATTATTTTTTTTTAGCAAACAACCACACACAAAAAATAAGAAGAGAAAAACTCGAAAGGAAATTAAATTTCCAAAAGCAATTAATCTATTTTCGTGTGATTTTATTAATTTAACATATTAATCTAAAAGTTGAAAATATTGCGAATTTGTGCGTGCAAAAAATTTCTAGCGCATTTTGAGAGAAAAAAAATCTCTAAAAGAATCATTAGAGCGGAAATTAATTTAAAATTAAATAAATGACAGCATACATAAATATATAAATAAACACAGAAATGAAACAAAAAAATTGCTAAATTAAACCAAAACTATGTTGGTTCAGACACACACACACTCACACACACACACCCACAAACATGCAAACACACACAAACATTCAAATTGGATTAGTTTAGGCACTCGCAGCACGATGTGCGTGCCATCGAACAACAAACACGGAGGCATTTTGACCATCCATGATTCAAAAGTTGAAAAGAATTCAATTAAATTGAATGGCAAAAAATTAAACAAAAAAAAAACGTACATAATAAATATAATAAAATTTTAAATTCAATAATGACACTAAAAGAATTTTCCAATATTCATGCAACACATTCATTCACGAACGAATGCAAAAAAAAAAAGAAAAACAAATATGTACATAAATATGTGTTAAAATTAAATAATCATGCGTTTGAAACATAAATTCATCATAATGTTCTTTAGGCCAAAACAACTGCCAGAAGGGGACTTGACGACAACACTAATCCGTAAAAAGGTTTGCAAATGGCCGGGCAGGCAGGCGGGCGGGTGGTCGGTCGGTCATAAAGTCAAAGTGCGTTTTAAACACGTTCATACAAACACGTACGCACCGCACCGACACCACTCAACAATTTAATTATATTTCGGATTTATTTTTTATCAGACAAAATCTATTTTATGGTTCTATGCTACGAGTATGTTCTTGTAGATTTTAGCTTGCGATTATTGAATTAGTTGGTCACAATTACGACAAATATGTGTTGAAGCACAAACACTCATATGCGTAAATTTTACCCAGTTGACCATCACCTGAAGGTTTCTGGCAAGATGATTGCATATAATCGTCGAAGACGTTAAGGCAGCGAAGAGCAATGGTTTGTTAAAATTACGAACTTGTTCAACTATTCTCAATAGCTGATCGGGATTTTTCTTAACTAGACTTGCTGCAAAGGCAAAATTTTACATACCAAGATCTTACTTATAATTCCCCAAAAACATACACTTATTTTATTACACTGTTTTTAACTTAAAAAAATGAATGAAATTGTTATCAACAAGTAAGTTCTAAATAGATAAATTCTATTTCGTAGCATTAACAATAATAAAAATAAACATTTTTACATTTATACCAAAATGTTACAAAATGCGCCTATAAAATATACACGGGTTAGAGTGTTTGCCTTTTTACTCATTTTACTGTCCTCAAACAGAAGAACTCAAGGCAAAAAATACAGGTGAATGCAAGCGGGAAGGCGAACTCAGCACTATTTATTATGTTATTGTAAAACATACTGAGAATGACATAACCTAAATTCTCCTTAGATTGTTCAGCAAGGAAAAAATGTTATATAAACGTTAAATATAAACTTTTATAATTGTTTGTAATTAGTTTTTCACTTCTAAACTCACACAAATTTCTTGAAATTGCACTAAATAAAACAAAAAACTCTTTAGATTAAAATGGCACGAAAATGCTTGTAAACAAAAGAAAAAAACAATTGACGGTCTCATTGGAAAAAACGCGAAATGCCATTATCTCGCCGAATGGAAGATAAAGGGCTTTTTATTCAACACGAAACAAATGAATTTGTCTAAGTGTAGAGCAACTTTTTTATTCTCTTTAGCTCAATCCTCTCTATCTGCCCTTCGCTGCTTTAAATTCTTTATGGAAGAGCAAACACCAATTCATTTAAGGATAAACTATTTTTATTTCATTTTTTGGTGTAAAAAGCAAAACATATTTACAAGAACAAAATTTACACTGATAATTATTGTCGTCAATATTTGCCAGCAAAGCATGGGAATGTGTTGTTGCTTTGCTCTTGTATGTGTGCAGTGAAGAACGATAAAAAATATATATAAGACAAAGTTGTTTGTGTATTTTGAATTGCTAGTTCGGAGTGCAGTTTGTGTGTATTAAAGAGCACAGCCCTATAGCTAAGCGCTTTTACAAAAACAAGTTAGCATAAGGCTTGGGCACATCTGCTTTAATAAGAGGTTTTTATGTATCTCATTGATATACAGCGGACTGTCCATGAGTTAGCGCCAACTTAAAAGCTTGATTCCCGGAAGAAGATCTATGTACAGGGTTTCCGGAGACAAATTTATATTTTTAAATACGATTGTTTCAAAAAGTAATAACCATTGCGGGCCAAGGGTGGCGCAATTGGAATTATCGACTGTGCGGATTTGTTAGTCACAATGTCGCAGTGGTTCAGTGAGCATCTTGCTTTCGTTGTGCAGACATTTTATAAGAGTAATGATTCTTACGTAATTGCTCGTCGACAATTTCGTTTAAAGTTCGGTATTCGGCAAATACGTGATGGAATGTAAATTTAATTATTTCGTGAAGGCATAGACCCCACGTAACTGCTGCGGCTTTGAATATCCCATGGCCAGGACCCAGTCAATACGGCAGAGAGCCGCCTCAATAGAACTTCGAAGAGCGATTGTTTTTGAAACTTTCAAAATGGAACTGAAGTTCCATCCTTTTTAAATTCATATCATTAAAGAATTCAAAGAAAGTGAATTTGATTTACGCAAAAATTTTTGTGAAACAATGTTGGAGCATATCCCATTTTTTGTAACGACGAGGGTACTTTTTACTTAAGCGGGCAGGTCAACAAGCAAAACTGGTTATTTTTTGTAACGACAAGAGGATTTTTTGCTTAAGCGGAGAGGTTAACAATCAAAACTGCCGTTTCTGGTGTCCAACAACCCGCAACTGTGAATTGAAACATGAATAAGCATTATTTATTGTTTGGTGTGCCTTATCCATGCCTGAGATAATTTTGCCATTTTTTTCGAAAATTCATTCTCGAGGCTAGGCTACGAATGTCAACGGCGAACATTATCCACGCATGATCACGGAATTATTTTTGACAAACCTACTTGCTCATCCATTGCACTCTTCACACACGTGGTTTCAAATGGATGGAGCGACTGTACACACAGCCAGAGCTTAATTGAATTTGGTACGGAAAAATTTATCCCAAAAACTGATCAGTCGCTTTGGGTACATCCCATGGCCACCGAGATCGCCCGATCTTACTTCTATGGATTTTTTATGGGGTTACCTCAAAGAGAAGCTTTATAATGACAACCCCCAATCTCTTGTGGCTTTAAAGGAAAATATTCGTGCAGAATTCAGCTCAATAGAACCAAGTTTAGTGCAGCGTGTGACGCAAAAAAACAAGACCAGTGAGCGAAAGATAAATGCGACAAGAGTATAATTTGGTACTTTGTACAGTTTGCGCCAACTTTTTTGCAGAATTGTTTGAAAATGAAGCAACACTGGTACCACAAAAAAAAAACGATATCAAAGAATGATAGAATAAGATGTGCAAAAGGGAAAAATTAATTTCGAAAGGAAAATACGAAAACGCAATACTGGGTACCAATTCCTCAATTACGAATAATTTTTCTTTCGCATCGCAATAGAGAGTAACCCCCTGGATGACATACTCTTAAAAAAAAATATAATCCACATTTCCTTTCTTTCGTTCGATGCTCTTATATCAATTTATCAATTATCACGTTTTTTATTTAAGTTTGAAAATATAAATTTTAAAACATTAATGTGCAAGTACAATTTCGGTCTGGAGGCTTGCGCGCTAATCTAAATTGGCGTGTTAGCCCTCAAAACTGTTTGGCCAACTGGGTTCGCAGTACATTCGCAGAAACACATGAATATATATACTCGCACATACCTACATGTCACACTGAAAGCAGTGAATTCTTTCATTCAGTCACGTGCTAAAGTTAGAAGCGGCAACGCTGTTTTATGTTTTAAAAACATTAAATTTCTCACATTCAACAAACACGTTACAAAACGTGTCTAACCTTTTTTGATGAACAATCTGAAGTTGTTTATGGACATAAAAAGAACCCCAAAAATAAGTAACTATTAAAACTAGTTCAATATTTGGAAGCCTCGTAAAAAGAACTCTCTTTACACTCGTCATAAAAAAATTACTTTCTATAAAAATACGTTTTCAGAAAAGCAACTGAAAAAAGTCATTTTTATTACCTATTTAGTACATTTTTCTTAAAAAGTGCGTTTAAAAAAAGAATCCTTAAAGCCACTCGAAAAACATTTTAAAGCAAAATTTACTCTAAAAAAAGTTACCTAGTAAATTTGGTACATTTTTAAAAAGGTTCTCGCGATATTTTAATATGGTCTTAATTTTTTTAAGTAGTTTTGTAAAAGTGATTTCGAAAGGGTTTCATTTTAATACGCTACAAAAAAGATTTTAAAGAACAAAAAAAAAAAAAAATAAATAAATAATTTAAGCAAAAACTTACTCTTTAAAGCAACATTTAAAACTTTATAGTAAACTTTATAGTAAAACGTTCTATAGTAAAAAAATACTTTAAAAAAAAATAATAATCGTTTTACAAATATAAACTAGAACAAACTGTTTTATATAGAAAGTACTTTTCAAAAAAAAGTACCATTTCAAAACACAACCGTCCGGAAGCAAATTCTTTTGTGCAAGTGCCTTTGAAAAAAGATTTTTTTACAAAAGCAAAAAATATGAAAATATAAAAATATAGAAAAAATTTTTTTTCGAAAAACGTTTTTTGAAAAAATTATCTTTCTAAAACCCTTTAAAACGTTTAAAAAGATATTCAGTAGACATATCATGATTATAACGGATAGCAAGATTTCTATAAATACCCCGATTAGAATATAGACCGATGCCAGTCTAGTCCAGGAATGCCGAACATCGTTGAATAAGATGGGGAGACATTCGGACTTAACCCTAAAATGTGCACATAGACACAGGTGCACCAGCGGCAATATGACGAATTAGCCAAAAAAGGGGCAACCCTAGAGGGCAGGGACGTTGACCTTTTTTGCGGACAAATCACATCAGCATGCTGGAATGGGAAAAAGTTTCACACGTTGAAACGAGCCTTCACCTTCTCGGAATATGCCCGGCATTGGAACACCACCAGCATTGGAATCTGTGGCCGCACATAAACTTAAACCTGCCTGCCTCACCTGAGAGCCACTGTAGCAGTAATTACTGAACACAGCTTGTTTGGGAACTCTACTAGAGACTGGGTTTACCTTACAACGACTTCTGCAGAAGTTGCCAAGATGAAGACGAGGAGGAAACGGTCTTTCACCTCCAAGGAATATGCCCGGCATTGGAACACCACCGGCTAAGATATCTAGGCGGATATACTTTCAGTAGCTTATCATGTATAGCCTCAGTCAAACTGTTAGCGCTGGCTTCCCTCATAAGGAACAGGAGATGGCTGGTATAATGGTACGTAATGCCACATCAAAAGGCTTCTCACCTTTTTCCATTCCACAACCACTATATCAAATTGTTTACTTCTCTTCTAACTCTTTTCAGGAAAATACAAAGGCTACTGATTGTCCACGTGAGGTGGACAATCAAAGAAACACTTACCAATGCCATAGACTATGCGACCGTCGCTACAACACATTGGTTTGTCGAGTTGTGTGTTTTGCGCACAAACTGTGCGAAAGTAATTCACAATTTCATTTCTTAAAAAATTTTGTTCAATAAAGATGACCCACAGATGCAACAGTTATATACATAAAATAATAGCAAATCAAAATAAAGTTGTACAACATGCTCCTAAATTTTACTACCAGTCGATACAACTACGCAAAAAATCAAAACTTTTTAATCTTTCGTACAACCGAGACACAACTTTATACGATGACCCCACACACTTTACAATCTAATAACCAACATCGTAATGTTGTACAACTGGTCGCATGATATGTGGCTTGATTTAGATATCCAACGGACTGGCTAGCCCTTCAAAAATACATTTAGAAAAAATTACCTTTTGGCAAAGTACCCTTTGAGATAGTGTCTTTCGAAAAAGGATCTTTTTAAAAAGGTTTCTTTAAAACAAGTCGTTTGAACTAGTTTAATGAGACCCAATCAATAACAACTCGTTATAAGTCGAGGGGCATCATCACCAATGCCAAAAGCACGAAGTTTTGATAGTAATGCGCCACTCTATAAAATATAGTGGTCCCCACAAGGAGAATACAATATATGTAAATGTATTAGCGCGATTACCCTAGAGGGCACTGCATGATGATCAATGATCTAGAATCAGCACTTTTTTATTACCGAAATTGTGGTTCGAGTGGCAAAATTTCTCCGAGAGTTATGACAACAGAGTGCCAGTTAAGCGCACCTTAAGAAATCCACACTGATTCATAATAACTGTGTCCCACGTGATTAGCAAAACGGACCGAACTAGCTCAAAGTTGTCCTCGTAACAATTTTTTTGCAATTTTAAAAGAAAATGAGAGTGATTTTTTTTTTTTTTTTTTTTTTTTTTTTTTTTTTTTTAGCTTGGACCAGTACTCAGCGGATGACCCCTACATACGTAGTAGATTGTACCAGAGCTATGAAAATAGGTTATGAGGAGGGGAAAAAAGTTTGGGCTAGAATTGAATAATCACCTGTTTTTTAATTATGTATTTTTTTCGTCTATATTTAATTAAATTAAAATTTATACACGTCATATTATATTAAAAAAATGACACTAAAAAGAAAGCAGAAAATTTTAAAATAGGAAAATTGTTTTTTATTTAAAAATAAGCTAAAACTAATAAATATTGTTTAGGAAACTAAACAATACGCTTCGATATCAAACCAAAATAATTATTCCTAATATTATATGATGTTATTTGTTTCTAACTCAAGTTCAAACAATTAGCCATATAACTAGATGATTATCCATATGACGCATACCGATTTTTTTTAATTTTAATTCCGAACATCGGTTTTTGGAATCGCCAAAATCCCCCACTTCCCCGGAAACAAAATGACAACTTCAATTATCGAATAAAAACGAATGACCAATAATAGTTCAGGCACATGTTCCATGGCCAAAATGCACACGATTATGAAAACCCGGTTCCGATTCGGTTAGTAAAGCGCTTCCGAGTTTTTTTGTTGGCTTCAGGAAACGTCAAAATCCGCCCCTCCTCCTTCGAAGAAGAAATACATCAACTCAATTTTCGCACTAAAGCAAATGGTACAGATTCATGTTCAACGGCAAAAATGCGCGCCGAATATGAAAAAGTGGTTTCAGACTGATTAGCGAAATAGACGCATTTTTTTTTTTTGCGTGGAACCCCAAAATCCGCCACTTCCCCGGAAGCAATATGGCAGCTCCAATTTTCGCACTAAAGCAGTAACACTGTATACTCGTATACCTGCAAATGTAATAATCACTCATATGGCGCGGATTTCGAGTGTTGCAAACAAACAAACATACAAGCGTGTTAAAAATGGAAAGTTCCTAAGCTAAAATTTAACTTCTGAAGTTATAAGGAGAACATGCGATGGTTATCTGGTTTTGCATTATGTAAGAGTCTGAACACAATGTCTACGGTGCGGTGCGATTTTCCGTTGCGGGTGAGAAAAATAAACAAATACAACGAAAGACGGTGACGGCAATACTTGTCATTGCTAGTTTACATTTTAATTCATTTATTTGTTCATACATTTTTATAAAATTTTCTAAAATATTTAGTATTTTATGAAGTGTTTTGTAATGGCTGTAAATAAAAAAAAATATAGCTGTTAAAAAAATTCAAAATTCGTATTATTTGATCTTTTTTATATTATTATTTTTTTCTTAAATTCTTCCAGCTAAAGGATGATAACTTACAAACGGTTATCAAAATATTGAAAATAACAAATGTTAAACCCTTTTTATAATAAACAAGAAAAATAAAGTAAAATTGTTAATTTGGTAGAAGTCACGTTTGCTTTATGTGTAGAATTAGAAACCACAACACATACTAACAGGGGATGGTGGGTAAGACCCTTAATGCTTAGAAAGCCGCTTAGCCCTGGGTGTCGATTATCACTTACCTCATTGTAAGTAGAAGTGATAATGCATAATATTAAGTTTGCAATATGTTTAGAAAAATGTTTAAATACTTCTGCTTCACCATCTCCAAACCTAATTTTTTTATATCTTTTTATTAAGCTACCTTGGGCACGGGTGCAGTATGCAAGTATTTGCTTGGGCATATAAAATTGGAGTATCCACGGTAAGCAACGTTATTTATGAAACATGCGAAGTAATATGGAATGAATTTCATGTAGTCTATATGGCTAAACCTAACATAAACAATTGGTCCCAAATATCATTTCCTTTTTTGAAAAAAATGGTCTTCTTCATTGTTTGGGGGCCATAGATTGCAAACACATCAATATTACAAATCTTCTTTATACTGGAAGTTTTTGTAACTCCACGACTTCAAATTATAAAAACAGTCATACTACCCAACTTCTTCGATAATTCTTTTGTTATTGTCAATTTTTGCTTCTTCCGTTAATATAGTTTTAGAACTTTTATATTTCAGGACAAAAATTTATAAATTTCAAATATATGGTAACATCGGAAAGAGAAAGAGAGTCAAAAATTTATAGAATAAAAAAGCCCCCAATGAAAATAAAATAAATTTTAATTTTATGCCACTGAGATTTTTTACTTCAAAATCGTATGAAAAACCGCACCGCAATAAATTATCGTTACATTGTGTTCAAGACTTAAATATTATAAATATCTTTTATTTCTATTTCTAGGTAACTATACAGTTGCAAAGTATAGGATGCGCAGCATGGGTGGGGTGACGGAGACCATATGCCCAAGATGGTATTAACAGTACGTTTGTAGAGTCGCTGTGACTAACTATAACGACCTATGTCTTCACATAGGAAGTTTCCACGTGGTTAACAATGAATAACCTCTAAAAAAAACTGTAAACCAATAAAGTTAGTTGAGGCAAACCGTTAACCAGTGCGAGTGAGACGCAAAACTCTCGAAGACCGAACAACAAACACAAGCCTGACCGTACTTAAAGGTAAGTACTCTGTTCATATCTGCGAAAAATGTTGAGCAACATTAATAATTTCACTCGGAAAATCTGACATTTAAAATATGGTGCCTATTTCGCGTTTTAGGCAAATTTCACGGTTTTCTTGGTTTTAGGTATACCACATTGTTCTGCTGTTGTTTGAAATTTCGCGGGAAATAAGTACCTTTCATATTATTTCACAATTACAACACAATGTTGCCAGAAACATTTCATAAGTTTTTCACAAATTGAACAGAGTACCACTTCAGCAACATTATTTCATAGATATTTCACACAAGTTTTTTTTTATATAGAGTTTTGACAGGATTTCGCACGAAATGACGATCACAGTACTTAGCTTAAGAAATAATTACGAAGACGCTAGAGCTGTTCTTCAACCCAGAGCTGCTTTACGACTGAAATATCTTTTAAAAGTTTACGTTTGCTTTTAATTCCACAGCTGCTGCCAATAATGATAACGTTTTTTGCTTTTATGATCTTATGAAAATTTATTTTAGTTGAGCAAGTAAGCAACACTAGTATTTGCGTTCCAGCATTTTTGAGTAAAATTGGCAAACTTAGACTCTAATTATTTCGAACTTGTTCGAGGTCTTTTGGAACACACCTATTGGTTATTAAAAAGTTTATTAAAAGTTAAAGATATGCAGTTCTTTTTTATTGCTGTTTTATTGCAAAATCTTTATTAACTAATTATTTTACTCTGCAAACAAATCTTAAAAATGTTTATTCCTTCGTTTCAGTTCATTTGCTTTAGTGCCTAAAAAGACGACTCCTTTGCACTTTTCTAATTTTCATTTTCGCTACTTCAAAACACCATCAATCACGCAAATTGAAAAGTGACCAGCTTAGTTTTATTTATAAAATACTTGTACATAGAAAAGTTAAAAGCAATTTCATTTATTGGTGCAGTTGATGTCCTGTCGTTTAATACTTCTATGTCTTGATTTTGCCATTTTCAGCGCATACAATTCATCTGTAACATACTCCCAGCTATGGCATTAGCAGCCAAAAAGTAATTGTTTTCTTTATAATGCGATGCGTGTGTTCGCAATCGCCAAACAGCAGAACAGCTGTTGCTGATGAAATGATTGATTTTGTTTTCACAAAACAACATCCTTTGCACTCTATAGGAGACTTTATTCAATTTTGTTTTCATTCTACTCAATTCTAGCAGTGAAACAATTTTCTTTCTTCAAGCGCAGATTTGCAATTGAAATGTTACACAGACACGAGCAGTGACGAAAAGTGATGGAGTGACTAAATTTGTTACACCTGTGTAATCAGACGACCTTCTGACTTTTCCCGGAGTTGTGGGATTTTTTTAGCAATTTCAACAATTATTTAAGAATCTTTTCAATTCCTTAAATGTAATTGATTGCTTTAGTGATTATTACCAAATAGCAGACATTTTTGCTTAGACAGAGAAAGCCAAAGTAAGTATTTCTTCAGGAAGGTTGTTTCACATGTTAAATTTTTTACAATAGTGGTTTAAAATTCCAAATGAAGTTAAGAAATATTGTAAAACTAAAATAAATTTCGCAACTAAAATGTAGAATTAATGAATTTCATAAGTCAATAGAACTAACGTAAGCCAAAAGGCAAAAAGTAACGAACAAAAGTCATCAAGGTCACGTTTGCCTCATTTGAAAGGCAAGAAGATGTTGCAAGTGCAGCAAAATGTTTCAGACCCAGGTGGTGCGTTGTTGTTGAGTGTTAATGAAAAATGAATTATGCCGCATTTTTGTCTATTTTAATGCAAAGTTTTTCAGATAAAATTAAAAGCCTCACATTAACAAACACAGAAACACACAAACAAGCAAACATTAAAATATATTGCAAACTTTGTTTGTTGCCCATTTTTTTTTAAATGCAAATATTTAGAAGAAAAAATCGCTGTGGAAATGATTTTATGCCCATGAAGTTGTTATTAACAGCAAATTGATTTTTGTCATTTCAGTTTTACGATAATGAAATGAGTTCTTAAAATTTTGAAAAATTTCTGCTCATGACAGAACTACTTTAAAAGTTGCCAAAAGACTTTCTTTGCAATTAAAGTGTTTTAACATTATTTTTATCAGTGTATTTTATAATTACACCTTTTAAAAGTTTCCTTATTAAAAGAATTTTTACGTAATTTTATCTTAAGAGTACTGGGGGTCAATTACGAATTTTGAAATGTTTACAAATGGTGAGAATGAATAATTTGACAGTTGCAGTGAACACTTAAATCATAAAACAGAAATAGGGCTGGACAATGTTTTCAACACAATGTGACAAACAATTATGCCAGAGAACGCGCTCCTAAAATAGTCACAATCTCTTTCATTTTGACAGCGATTTATCTTATGCTCTCACTTTGAAACACAAATGCACTCAACAATATTGCCACACTTTTAGTAAATTTCGTACATTTTGTAAACAAACCCAAGTTTCAAAAGCTTTAGCGCGAAGAAAATTAAGACTATAAAAAAATCAAAAGAAAATTTGAAAAAAATCGGATATTAAAGAATAATTGGTCAAAGAAGTACAAAAGCATGAGTTTACTTTTTAATACTGTAGTCGTTAGAGGAATAGAAGTTTCAATTTTAGCCGCTTTTCTTGCCCATCAAGTATAAAAACATTAAATGACAGTTTGTGAAGTTGCAGCCGTCGTTTCAATTATGGGCCTGTTTTCTTTGAGAGTCGTTTTTACTTGAAGTTGCAGTCCCGTTTTGTTTCAATATTAAGGCCTAATTTTCTCACTTAAAAATCTGTGAAGAGTTTTGGTTTTTTTGTAACATATTTTAAAGTTAAAAAAAAATCGTAAGTATTATAAAAATTTAAATTTCTATTTGACAACTTTTGTGACAAAATAGATTTGACAATTCAGCCCATCATTCAGCTTGAACTAACACATTGAGCGCAGTAAAATTCATTGACGAAATCGCGGATTGAGAGCAAATCCAGCGAAAAGGGAAACTTTACTTTTCAGTAAAAAGTATTAAATTCCATAATTCAAACCACCAAAAATGAGTGGCACAGTGCATATCCTATCGAAATTATGCGTCATTTTGGACAGCAAACTATCATGGAAAGAGAATATACAGCCAAGGCTACAACAGCCATCTATCTATGTAAAAAAGCAATAGGCTCAACATGGCGGACGTAACCAAACAGAGTTGTGTGGCTTTGTGAAATGGTTATAAAACCGATAATTTTCTATAGAGTATTAGTATGGTGGGCATCACTGGACTCCGCAACCAACGTACTTCAAATTGAAAAATTCAGTCGAATCATGGCAATATTGACCACAGGGGCCATGAGGACAACTCCAACCAAAGCACTTCTTGCAATTATGAGCTGGATGCCATGTGACTTAGAAGCCAGGCAGATAGCACTAAAAGCCGCGATCAGGTTGAACGCGACAGGAGCATGCACCCACAGACCGTGGGGACATGCCAATATACTGGAAATTGAAAGGGACCTAGTCCCCGATCTAATTGACTACTGCATCCCAAAACCATTCCTCTCAAGGAGCTATGGCTACCAAATTAAGGAATCTCCCTTAGAATCTGGATACTTCCATGTTTACACGGATGGGTCCAGATGGGGGGAAAGGGTTGAGGGTGGCGTTTACATAGAAGAATTTAACACTAAAATATCATCCAGATTATCAGACGGATGCAGTGTTCTGCATAAAGCGGCGAGATGGCTGGTGTTTTACACGATATTCGGTAGGGATATCATGATAGTAACGAACAGCATGGCCGCCATCAACTCCCTGATTGGAATATACACTTGTTCTAGTCTAGTCCAGGAATGCCGGACATCTTTAAATAAGATGGCGAGACATTCTAACATAACCCTAAAATGGACACGTGGTCATGCGTCCAACAATGGCAACAACATCGCTGACGATTTAGCCAAAAAACGGACAGCCCTAGAGGATAGGGATATAGACCCCTTTTGCGGACAACCATTATCAGCGTGTTGGAAACGAATAAAAGTCTACACGCTGAAACGTGCCCAAGAAAAGTGACTCACAGAGGCCACATGCCTTGTATCAAGGAATCTGTGGCCGCATATTAACTCTAAGAGAACGTGGGAGCTACTAAAACTGCCCAGATCTTAACTAAGAGTGGCTGTAGCAGTCATCACTGGCATGTTTCTCAAATGGGGAACCATAGCCGGAACCCGGTGATAGTTAGGCCTACCCCATAACGACTTCTGTAGAAGTTGCCAAGACCAGAAGGAGGAGGAGACGATACTACATCCCCTTGGCACTTGCCCGGCGTTGGAGCACCATTGCCTAAGATACTTAGGTGTGCGGAGCTTCAATAGCCTATCTTGTCTGGCCTCGGTCAAACCGGCGCTATCCTCTTTCATAAAAAGCAGTGGATAGATAGTATAGCAGCATGTAACGCTACACTAGGAGGTTCCCGCCTTTCCTTTACTTCCCCGTTCAACCATTCCACTCACACTATATTCCTATAACTTTGTTTTTTCACTCGACTATCGCACTTTTCAGTCTATCACAAAGGGAGCAACTCCAGGACCCAAGTGAGCTGCTGCCTATCTAACCTAACGAATAATTTTTTAAACAAAGATCTGAAGCTGCAAAAATTCAATTTATTTAACAAACGAAGATCAAAATAATATTGAGATACAATTTTTTAAATATTATAAATAAATTTATCACACAAGACCCAACTTTTTTAATTTCGTTTTAAAATATTTGCCAGTAAATTTTTCTAGAACTTACTATTCCAATATTTTTAAAAAATTTTTCACAAGTTAATAATTTTATATCAATGTTATTCGATTTTAAACCACTTGCAAATAGTTAATCATGTGAATATCTGAAACAAAAGTTTCTTATATATTTTTAGCCTAACATGTTTATTTTTACACACATATTTGTGTTTATGCTTTAATGTTTCTGCTTTACCTTCAAGGTTTATTTTTTTGTCAATATAATTTTTATAGATCACTGGCCAATTGTTCTTTTTTGTTATTGTTTTTTTTTTTTTCTTTGTCCACCTTGTTAAAAACCTGCCATGTTTCATAAAAAAATGTTAGAAAATTCGTGACTTAAATTTATTCAACGAACAACACACAAGTCAACAAAAAATATCCTGAAAGCATAAATATTGCAAATATTTTTCAATGTCCTATAAAATGAAGGCAGAGTTAAAGAGTGACATAGAATAGTGAACACAAAAAATGGAATTTAAATTTTATGGGCTTAAAACTGTTAGGGTCACTGCTTTTAGAAAAACTAATGAAAGAAAAGTTAATATTTCAGATTACGCTTTGTACATGCCAGCCGTTGTTGCCAGATGGCCGTAATCAAACATTAATGTCATAACATTTTTTATACCATATAGCCTTTTTTATTGATATTAGATATATATTTCTTTGTTGTATTATGCTATAAACTTGTATAACTCTAAGAACCACACTGTAGCTGTTCAAATGCCAACATATGATAGATGCTAACCTAAGCATCACGAGATTAGAAACCTTTCGAAATATATGTTTAAAAATCATTTCTTACATTTGATATATGCGACTGCGTCTTACAAACGCCATGCTGTTGGTGCGAGTTTCGGGAATAAGATCCGTAATCCGTCAGAGTAAAATCCATTGTAGTAACGATAGAACAGAGTACCGAACCCCACACTGCGTCAATGCTCCAGTGAGTCAATAGAGTTAGATACCCTACTGTCATCGATGAGCTTTTTCGCCCTCTCCGGCACACGGTCGAGTAACCCCAAAATATACTTTGAGGCATCGGCCCAAACATGAGAATTGTATTTCATTTTCTGTCGGATGTAGGTGGTATAAATAGTAAGGAGGTGGGATGGAGTGTACATCTTACACCGGTTCAAAAAATCGAGGCACTGGAATGCTTCTTTAGAGACATGAAAAATGTGATCAGTCCAGCGAAATCACATTGTATCTTCATTCCAAGAACATCAAGAGCATTCGATTCTTCAATATTTATACCATCCATGAGTACAGATGAAGCAGCATTTGCGGTCGTTTGTTTGTGTGTTAATAAGCAAAATTGGGTCTTACGAGTGTTAAAGGCGACCCTGTTTTTACGACCCGGAGATTAGTGGAAGATCACTATTTAGTGAATCATTCATATGTAGCCTCTTGGCAGCGATAGGCTGATAGGCTGGGTCTATAACTAAAAGAGTACAAGTGACAAAAGCTGCTGCCATCCGCAAAAGATTGAATAGGGTTGGACGTTTGATGGAGAAGGTCGTTGAGGAAAATCAGAAATAGGGTAGGAGAAAGAACGGAGCCTTGTGGTACCCCTGAATTAATCTTGAAATTGTTAATTGGGCGTCAAATGTTGGCTTTTTGGCTTATCAGCAGATAATAAATATGTGTATGAAAGCAGTTCAAAGCTATTAAATCACACGTGATGGGTAACCAACTCTAAGGTCATTTTCTTCAGGTAATTTGGTTACCAAAATTTTGGCTCAACAACGTAATAGTGTTGCGTGCCGCATGACACTTTTTGATGTCTCATAACATCCATTTATCCTCCAAATCCCCACGGTTATTCTCTCCCAAGGTGAAAAAACGTTTACCCGGACGTTCCCATGCATGACCATGCACGACAAATCGTCTTGCATGGATACCATTTTCGATCACTACTGAATGGGGTATACTCTCTCCCATGGTGTAGGGCGGAGCCTTTCTAAAACGCCTTCCGATCACGGCACTCGGTTGCAGTGCAACTCCACACCGAGTCTGAAAACACTCCCCGCATTTGAGTATTAAACCACAACCACCACGTTGCCCCCGAAGGACCTCACCATAGCCGGGCGAGAACAATGTACCCGGGGCTTCCGGCTTCTGTGGTACCAGAAAATAATAGCCTCTGGGCTGCTACAGTTTTAAACCCCAAACGGTTCGAGGAACTGCTAATAGAGTTGCATACGCCACTGTCACCGACCAGATTCTTTGCTCTCTTTTGTACACGGTCGATTAACTCCAAAATAGACTTTGAGGAGCTCGCTCAAAGATGAGAGTTGTATTCTATTCTCAGTTGGATATAGGCGAGTAACGCTAAATAGACTTAGAAGAGCCAGTCCAAACATGAGAGTTATAATCTATTCTCGGCCGGTGGTATAAATAGTAGAATAGATCGGCTGGATGAAAGGAGTTACACCGTTTCAGAAAACCGAGACACTTGGATGCTTCTTCAGAGACATGAAAAATGTGTTCAGTCCAGTGAACATCATACTTTTCATTCCAAGGACATCAAGAATCCCCTTCCTCAATGTTTATACCATCCATGAGTACAGATGCAACAGCATTTATGATCGTATGTTTTTGTGTTAGTAAACAACACTGGATTTTACGAGCATTGAAGTCAACCCTGTATTTACGACCCGATTCGGAGATTAATAGAATATCATTACTCAATGAGCCATTTATATTTTGCCTCTTGGCAACGATTTCGGTTAGTTAATGTTAATGTCATCAGCAGAAGAGTGAATAGGGTTAGAACTTTGATATAGAAGGCCGTTAAGAAAAATAAGAGATAGAGTAGGAGAAAGAACAGAGCCTTGTGGCACTCCTGAATTAATCTTGAACTCATTTGATGAGACAACACCTATAACAACTCGTATAGTGCGGTTTTTGAGAAAGCTCTTAGCTTTTGCCAGTAGTGCACCAAGTCACACTCTAAAGTCACACTCTATCAAACGTCTTGGAAATATCTAGAACTACCATTTTACTTTCACCAGATTGATGTATAGAGTGGCGCAATTTTTCCGAGGGTGATGCCAAAATATCGCCGGTAGGGAGTCCCTTGTGAAATCCATACTGGCAGTCAGAAAGTAATTATGCAATTCCAGATACCTCATAAGATGATTGCTAACCATACTTCCCATTACCTTGGAAAGCGCAGAGCAAGTTGCAATTGAACGGTAATTTTCAGGGTTATTAGCCTCACAACTAAACTAATTGCTGATGAGTAGTGTAGCGACTACGAAATAGCTAGTTGTCCCACAGCTAAAGATTTGATTATTATTTTTCTTGTCTTCTTCAATGACCACAGCAAATTTGTATTGTAAAAAAATCCTTCTTAAGAAAGGAAAAACTTGAACTAAACCCGATGTACAAACCAAAAAATTTTTATTTTAAACTAATTGCTATTTTTGTGTGACAATGGTATAGAAAATTAATATTTTTATTCTTGTTGATATAAAAACAATTCGGTAGGGAAATTCACTGCTATAATTGGGGGTTACAATATTTGATGTTGTGAAGTCGTCTGTGGTAGTATGTGTTTATCGCTTAAAATGTGTTCTGTTGCGCGCAAACAACAAATGGCAACAAAAAGAGTAAATGCGATCACGCATAAGGTATTGCAAAAGCATTTTTTTATTACTCAAATACCCGTTTTTTAAATTCTCAATAATTTATTTAGATTGTTGGGATATAAAGTTGGATGTTTGAGAATATCTTTAATAAACATTTTCGATATATGGACAGCTCGGAAGCATAAAAAACAAGCGTTTTATAATTTTTTGATTGGTACCAATATTAAAAGCTAATATAAGGTGTGTTCCACGAGATCTCGGACTAGTTCGGACTAATGAGAGTAAAAAGTAAATTACTCTCTAAATTTGCAAATTTTATCGAAAACTGCTGGAACGCAAAAACCACAATTGTACATCTTGCAATACTAGTGCTGCTTATTTTTTATATTAAAGGTTATTTTAGTGATTTTGGACGCTTAAAACGCATAAGACCATATAAACAGAAGAATTGCATTATTGGCAACAGCTGTAAAATTAAAAGCAATGTAATATGTTCAATTGATTTTTAAACCATATATTTATAAAGTAAAAAGCCAAATAGCAATAGCATGTTCTGTTTAAAACTCCAAAATATTATTTTTAGTTTTGAGCTTTAACTAATTTTTAAAGAAAAACTTCCAATTTGCAAATTTTATAATAACATTTGCAGCTTCATACATATGTAAACATAAAACAGCTGATTATTCAATTCTAGTCCGAACTTAGCCAAAGAAAAAGTTCGGGCTAATTTGTACAGGAAATGAAAAAAACTACTCCCCCATTTTCTCCCAAATTGCTCAATAATTGTTACGTGGAACGCTTTTGGACTAATTTGGACTATTTCGGACTGTTTTGTTATTCACGAGGAACACACCCAAGGCAGCTTTATACAGGTAGTGGCAGAATTACAATAAATACAACACCAACAAACAGCAACATGTATTTTGTTGGTAGAATTTACGAATAGTTGTCAAAATTTTGACAACTATTCGTAAATTAAATAAAACTACCTGTATAAAGCTGCCTTGAACACACATATACACAGAAAAAATTGTAGTAAAAATAAAATCAACAAAATGTTTGTCTGAAAAAATAATTTATATGCATATACATAAATATCCAAAAAATAACCTTGGATATCGTATTTTGTTGTTGTTTAATAAAATTTTTGTTTTCGATCCATAATTATTTTTACTAAACTTTTGTTTGAATCCACGAATTCCTTTACAGGTCCGCATTCAAACAATTTATTAATTGATTCAACGAATTTCGTTATTGAACACGAAAAAATTTTTTCTGTGTAGTGAGTAAAACTCAATTGTTTGAAAATATTTTTCAAATATTTTCTTTAACCAAATTATGAACAGAATATTAAAAACAAAAAAAATATTGCTGAGGGATCCATCAGGGCCAATACAATTTTCTTAAGAGAAAACATACATACATACTCGTACATATGAATGTATTATTTAAATTTATATCTTCTTAAATCTTGACATTAATTTTGATTTAATTCCTCATAAGACTAATAGCAGAAAATGTTAACAAGAATTTTTTTCCGTTTTTTTTTTTATTAATTTTATTTGAAAAGCATTAAAATTTGTTGCTGCCAGCTTAAATCCATCCACCTTGAACAAACAGTCTTTATTGAATTTTCATATAAAAAATTTATGCATTTTGTTATTGTCAATATTTTTTTATGACAATCGACAGCCAATAAGTAACAAAGACAGTTATTAAAAACACACACTGGCTCAGACACACACACACACACACTCACACTGAAACACACATACAAGTACATATGACTACATATAAGATCAAAGGCAAACTAAAAATTTAAGCCACCTTCAAGTCTGACGACATTTCTGTGTCATAAAAAAACGAAAAAATAAACATAAATATGTTGCACATAATAATACAATATTAGAAAAAAAGCAACAAAATAATATAAAAATATCGGTGGCAATATTTCATAATAAAAGTTACTTTTATATATTTACGCTTCGTCCGGGGGGGTTAAGGAATTCATAAAGTTAAATCGATTTCATAAATTGTTTGGAAAATGTTGGAAAAGATTTTGGTTGCTGGAGTCGTTCGGGTCGACTTTTTCAGACAAAATTCCTAAACGTGTTAAAGCGTTTACAAACTAATTTCATTTGAAAAATTTCCAACACTTTCGATTTTTATTAATGATTTTTTATCGTCTTATTTTATGTTTTTATTTGGGAAAACATCGAAAGCTGACACTTTTAACAAACAAACAAACAAACACACAAACTAAAATGAAATATAAACTCAGTAGCATCTAAACTATAATAAATAATCATTATTTAAAAATTTGTGGTCGTTTAGAGAGAGATATTTTTATATCTTTTGTTTATTTTGTGTAGTGAGAAAGAAGTCAGCGTAAACTATTTGTTTATAGTCAAAACATAACATATTAGGAAGTAACTGAAATATATTTAATACTCATCAGATATTCACGGATTTTGTTTCTAATTGAACATTTTTCTAGTATAATTTTTACGTCCATGTTAACACTACTCGTAATACTATTCCATGGTGACTTTTTTTTATACAAAAATACATTTTTAGTTTTTTTTTTACAAAAAAACATATTTTCGAAGGACGCATGCTTTTCCTAAAATAATGTAGTTCCCTCGGCATGCTGATTCCCGTTCTGCCAATTTTTACCCTTGGTAAGGGTAAGTCATGCAGCTTTCTAGAGTTTTATTTACTACAACAAAGGAAGGAGTCCCTCGGACTCCTTCCCTTTACCCGAAAACCAGAGTGCCCTGGTTTGGAATACGCGAATGCAAAACCTGTTCCTCGCGGGAATATTTCTGGGACACGTGGCAGAGATGATTGGATCGTTTTTTGAGAACGCCATAGGAAATACTGTTTGTTACTGGCGAAGAGACTTTTTTATGGATAAAATTCGCAAACGAAAAAGAATAATTCTTTAAAATATGAAAAATTAAATTCGTTCGTATTAAGTTCGTTCGCGCAGAAATTTAATTTGAGCATTATTCCTACTCTGGTGAAAATTAATCGTATCAAGAACTTTTCAAGAATCATAACTGTTACTTATAAATAATAAAAGCAAATTTCAAGCCACAGTGAAACCACACCGACCAGTACGAGTAGTTTGATTTGCTCTGCCCCATAATTTAGCCAATTACAATGAATTACAGAATCCCTCCTATATCCAGCAAAGGTAGCTCTTATTGGTACGAAAACCTGAGCCAAGCTTGGGCTGGCCGCAAATAAGAAGCATTTCTTTTAGAAAGATTTTAGCGTTTTTTTTCAAATAGAGATTCACACGTGTTTTAAAATAATGGGTGATTTTATAAGAACTATCGGAAATTAAAAAAAAAACACATAAAATTCAGAAAAATTCATGAAATATTTATTTGGATCGATAGTTGGGTCGATATAATTTAATGTTTGAAGATTATTTCATGCAAATGTTGGCCGCGGCTGCGCCTCAAATGGTCCATCCGCTTAGTCCAATTTTGGCATACTCTTTCCAACATTTCGGCCGGTATCTCACGAATAATGTTGGTAATGTTGGCTTCTAGTGCGTCAATCGAAACGGGCTTGTCGCCATAGACATTAGCTTTAACATAGCCCCACAAAAAATAGTCTAGAGGTGTTAAATCGCACGATCTGGGCGGCCAATTGACTGGTCCCAAGCGTGAAATAAACTATTCACCGAACTCGCCTCTCAATTGGTCCATTATTTCGCGTGCTGTGTGGCATGTGGCACCGTCTTGTTGAAACCACATGTCATGCAAGTCAAGATCTTCCATTCTGGGCAAAAAAAAGTTTGTTATCATCGCACGGTAGCGCTCACCATTCACAGTAACGTTGTGATTCGCATCATCTTTGAAGAAATACGGCCCAATGATGCCGCCAGCCCATAATCCGCACCAAACGGTTGTTTTTTGTGGATGCATTGGTAGCTCTTGCAATGCTTCTGGCTGCTCTTCACTCCAAATACGGCAGTTTTGCTTGTTCACGTATCCATTCAACCAGAAATGAGCCTCGTCGCTGAACACAATTCTTCGATAAAAAAGTGGATCTTCATCTAACTTGGCGTTGTGGTAGGTCGTTTGGCTTCAATTCTTACACCAGCTGTATCTTATAAGGCTTCACACCCAAATCCTTCCGCAAAATTTTCCACGTAGTGGAGTAACAGAGGCCCAATTGCTGCGAACGGCGCCGAATCGTTAATTCACGGTCATCACCAACACTGGCCGATACGGCTGCGATATTTTCTTCAGTTCGCACTCTACGTAAGCGTGTTGGTGGTTTAATGTCCAACAATGTAAATTTGGTGCGAAATTTTTTTACAATAGCCCGAATAGAAGCCTCAGTAGGTCGATTAAACTGACCATAAAATGGAAGAAGCGTGCGATGAACTTTCTTAACAGAGCACGCATTTTGGTAATAAAATTCAATAATTTGCAAGCGTAGTTCGTTTGTAAGACGATTCATGATTAAATTATAGACCAAACTGAAGATGTTTGACAGTGACACAAGATACAAAACGTGCGTGAGCTGTCAAAACTAGTGTTGCCAAAAAGATAATAGCAAAAAAATCACTTGCTATAACTATTTTAAATGGTGCTTTTCCAAATCTTGACTTTCACACAAGATTCTGGTTTTTTTTTTACTTAAAATGTTTTTTTCCAGAGATAGTTATAACCAACTCAACAAAGTATTTCTGCTCTTGTTACCTTCCCAATCTTACAAATAATCACCTTCTTTAAGCATTTGCTGGCAAACAAATTCAACGATACGATAGTGACTCTTGTTTGTAAAAGTTTGTTTTATTTAAAAATTCGTTTAATTAATTTATACAAAATTAAATATGCACAATAAAACATTTTTAAATGTTTTTTTTTCTGAACTTTGAAAACGTAAAACTGAATGAACAGAAAAGCAAAATACAGCAAAAAACTATTAAAAATTAACAATTACACCATAAATCGTAACACATGCGATAAATGCAACAACCAGTCAACGACAACAACAACTACAAAACCAAAAACCTACAACAAACAATTCGAGTTGCCATAACACAGTGAGCAAAATGTGGAAACAAACTAATTTATAGTGAAAGGTAAACAAAAAATTATCTCCTTTGCGAAATTTTACAGGCCAACGGAGGTAAAGCCCGGTGCAACCATTGACCGGACCATTGTTGCACAACAACAGCTCTAATGCCAATACGAGGCACATTTACTCATACTACCAATATCATCCATGAGCGAACATTTTCGAATTGTTTGTTAGATAAATGCAAAAATTTACATTTACAATTTCATGGCAACACATTCACACACACACACGCACTCCTATTTACCCGCACACACACACACACACACATGTGCAAAACTATTTAAGCTGGAACAAATCCTAAATCAAAAAATCGTTTTTAATGAATGTTACAAATGCAGATTTTGCATGTTTTGCCCGAACAGTGATTTCTGGCAAAAGCGAAGCTTTGAAAGGAATGAAAACAATTTGTCCTTCACTAAATGATTTTACTGTTTGTTTTTCTGTTTTCTTTCTCTTTCCACCTGCGAAAAAAAAGAAAAAAGTTTGTTGGCAGATTCCAGGGAAAAATAAAATTTCACAGCATTTGTTGCAAACAAAATATTTTCATTATTGAGTAGAGAACAATAGAAAAAATCGAATTCGCCTGCAGATTATTTTTATCACATTTTAGAACAGCAAACTTCAGCACGCTCACACACACACAAACACTCTCTCCTCACACACTCCCACACATACTTTTAGAAAGTCTGTGAAAAAAATAACAGTTTACAACAGTGTTGCCGGAAAGCGATATTAAAAACAGAAAAAAATTTACGACCCAAAAATAATTTACGAGTATAGTGTTTTAATTTAAGACCTTTTTGCCATCTTTAAAGAAATAAAATAATCTTGTGTATAATGAAAGCCAATTTGGAAAACGTATCGGTTTGAAAACGAAAAGGGGTACTACTAAGGTGCTAAGGTTGGCAATGCGTTGCAAAAGAAAAAATCGAATTCGCTTATAAATTTTTTTTTATCACATTTTAGAACAGAAAACTTCAGCACACTCACTCACAAACACTCTCTCCTCATGTGCGGGAGATACTTTTAGAAAGTTTGGGAAAAAATAACAGTATACAACAGTGTTGCCCGAAAGCATTTAATATTGCAGAAGAATTTTAAGAACCGAAAAAAATTGTATTAGTTTAATTTAGGACGTTTTTGCTTTCTTTAAAGGCATAAAATAATTTTGTGTGTAATGGATGCCAATTGGCAAAACGAATCGTTTTGTAAACAAGAACGGGTACTAATAATGTGAACAAAACCCTTACAGGGTTGGCAATGCGTTGCAAGTTAATCTCTTATTTACATAGTATCTCTACCTGCGATTATGTTTAAAACAAGGCGAATTTATACAGGTGAATGCAAGCGGAAAGGCGAATTCAGTACTATGTATTTTGTTATTGTAAAACATATCGTAAATGTCAAAATCTAAATTCGCCTAAGATTGTTCAGCTGGGGAAAAAATTTATATAAACGTTAAATATAAACTTTCATAAGTGTTTGTAATTAAAATCACAGATTATATTAGTTTTTCACTTTTAAATTTACATAAATTTCTTAAAATTCCACTAAATCATACAAAAAATTCTGCAGATTAAAATGGCGCAAAAAAATTTGTAAACAAATGAAAAAAAATTCGACAGTCTCATTGGAAAAATCGCGGGAAGCAAAAAATAATCCCCTGTGCTGTTAAGTTCACCTATTAATGAAAACGCCTTAAAATAAGAACTTTGCCACATAAACATACGAATTTTGGTTCTGTTCAGGCTAAGTGTGAACAATACAAAATAAAATCATAATACATCATAAAATCAATCTGGTAACTTAAAACATATGTTCACTATTGCGGGAGGTGAATTTTTCCGGCAGATCTTTCGTGGTGGTTTTCGAAATGCATCAGCTACTTTTTAAAACGTGAATTGGCGGCGATTATTATTGCGATTTTACCAGCCTTTAGGCAGCATCGCCACACGAAAGCTCAATATAATTTGCTTAAAAGTAAGTTATAGAAATTATATTCTTAAATCTATTTTAAATACACTTAAGCTTATTTAAGTATCCTGAAATTTATAATTTTGCATAGCCGATAAGACAACCTCAAGATAGAAGATTAATAAACGTTGTGAATTAAGAAAAATATGGCATCTACTTATTTTAGCTACTTTAACCTCCTTTTCTCTATCCCGAAGTAGAGGACATTTGGCTAAACCGGCAGTAAGTGTATTCAAATTCTTTTCGTGCTCAATTCTGAAATTCACTAAATCAATTTATAAATTGTTGTGTAAAGCCCACGATTGAGCTCAAACAAAAATATAGTAAAATTTATTATTGAACGAAAACAAATTTTTTCAACAACAACAAAATGGTGACTACTCTAGTTGGTCTCAGGTTTCCGTATCAGAAAGCTACCTTAGCTGGATATAGATCGAATTCTGTAACTCACTGTAACCGAATAATTTATTGGGCTGAAGAAATCAAACTACTGGTCGGTAGGGTTTCACTGTTGCTTAAAGTTTCCTTTTAATATCAAGTCCAATTATTATTTACGACAAGTTCCAAATACGAGTATAAAACATTTTCACTAATAATTATGATTAGCTTCCGTTCGCTTGTAAAAAAGTGAGTGTAAAGACTGTCTGACTAAAAAAAAATTATCATGAACGGCAAGCAGACAAACCTAGGGTGCACTGCAGGTGCTACGGTGATACCAGGGGCCAAATTCCGCAACGATGAATTTTGAAATGTTCACCAATTTCAGTGTTCACTTTTCGTTTTTGAGCCCGCAATGGTGAGAATGAATAATTGTGACACTAAAAGTGTACACTTAATAATAATTTTTTCACTCAAAAATCTTCGGTGAATTTTAGTTTTTTGTAAAATATTTTGAACTTGAAAAAAATAAACAAAATAATTATGTATGTATATTAAAATTATATATTAAACAATTTATGTGACACAGTTAATTTGACAAATCAGCATATCATTCAGCGTGAAGAACCACATTCAGCGCAATAAAATTCATTGTTTCTTACGAAATCGCTTTTTAATGAAAAGCGAACACTGTGTATGTCAGTGAATTTTATTTTGAGTGTTCACTGGTAAAAAAAAATCATAGTTGCGGAATCTGGCCCCAGATGGCCCATTTAGACGTGGCAATTTGATTAGCAACAGCCATGAGAGCAAAAGCCCATCGTACGGCACAAGCACAAGGCTATTTTTTGGTTTAAATACAAATTATGTGTTCAGACAAAAATTTAATTGATTGAGTGCAAAAATTTAAAAGCCCATTGTACGGTACAAACACAAGGTAAAATTTGGTATAAATACATATTATATTATATGTTCGGAAAAAAATTTTGTTGATTTCTTTTTTTCTATAATTTTTTTTGTGTAATTTACTACACACAGGCAATCACCCTACAAGAGAGGGCGAAGAATCTCATCGGTGACAGTAGGGTGTCCAACTCTATTGACTCACTGGAGCATCGACGCAGTGTGGGGTGCGTTAATCTGTTCTATCGTTACTACAATGGATTTTGCTCTGACGAGATTAGAGATCTTGTAACACGCGTTCTTCGTCCAGAGCTCATCCATTTATGGTCGATTGCCCGGGAAATCGTACTACGCATTACAGAGAGAATTCGTTTGTCAGCCGTACGCTTCGTCTGTGGAACAAGTTGCCAGCAGACGTGGTTCCTGTCTGTTATAACCTTGGAAAGTTCAAGTCAAATGTTCACAAACACTACTCCCTCTTTGCCCCTCCTCACAACCTATTTTCCTAGTTCTGGTACAATGCACTGCATATGTAAGGGTCGCCCCTGAATACTGGTCCAAGTTAAAAAAAAAAACAGTGACGGTCAAATGACTGGCCATTTGAACATTGTTGACCGAAACATAGGTCACAACTTTCTACCAAGTTATTAAGGGCAATATGACCGAAAGTTTCGAGTACCTGTGATGTATTTTCTACCACATTTTCAAAAATATTATGTACGTACATATAATATATATATTTTTTTTAATGTGTTGGAAAATAACATTTGAGTGTATTAGTTTCGGTCATCTATTTTTTGTAGGGCAATTCGAGTCGAAACTTCCCAATTTTGACAAAATCTTGCCTTTCGTTGGATGTATTGTGTTACCACCCACACATAGTGCAATCATCAAGATATTGAAGATGTCGCAGTATGGCATTTAAGTTTTCTATTTATGTATGTGGAAAAAGTGAAAACTAGCAAAAATGTATACAAAGTTAATATAATTGTTATTCTACTTTTCCGCCTATTCGAATATTTTACTTATTCCGGCTTTACCTTAGTACTTTGTGATGAAATGCAAACATGTACCTTCACGTTCGATGCTAGACACTTATTAATTAATGCTAGAAAAGGAAAATAAATAGTTATATTTTTTCGTTAAATAGTTAAATTCTAATAAAACGTATAAATTAAAAGGCAAAAGATATCTACAAAAATTCCCTAAACAATGTTACATTACTCCGTTCTTAACCAATTATACAGAATCGGCAACATTGGCTTTACTAGCACGTTTGTACAAAAGAAATTTTATTTCTACAAATCATTTGTTATATAGAAAGAAGTAAGTTACCAGGGAGGGAGGGGGAAAGAGGAAAGTTTCTGAAAACATTTTTATGTGAGGCACACAAACATTGTTGCAACTTGATGCATCAACACGAAAAAGTTCATTAGAAATAAAGGATTAAATTCGATTTTAATTAAATCTAATTACTTTGTTTGCTCAGTGCAACAAATCGTTTGCAATCACCTTGGCTAACAATTTAAAGAGCAAATTTGAAATTGAATTTCTTAGGTAATTTTTAAAAGTACAGTACACTTTAATGCAGGTGGTCTTCTAGGTTTTAATACAAAAAAAATTTTTTTTTATAGGACCAGTACTGGTACTTTGTACCAGAACTAGGAAAATAGGTTGTGAGGAGCGAGAAAGAGGAAGTAGTGTTTGTGAACACTTGACTTGAACTTTCCAACGTTATAACAGACAGGAAACACGTCTGCAGGCAACTTGTTCCACAGACGAAGTGTACGGCTGAAAAACGAATTCTCTGTGTAATGCATAGTACGATTCCCCGGGCAATCCACCACAAATGGATGAGCTCTGGACGATAAACGCGTGCTACGTAAAAATGTGCGCGCTTCGGGAACAAAATCCGTAATCTCGTCAGAGCAAAACCCGTTGTAGTAATGATAGAACAGAGTAACGCACCCTACACTGCGTCAATGCTCCAGTGAGTCAATAGAGTTAGATACCCTACTGTCACTGATGAGCTTCTTCGCCCTCTCCTGCACACGGTCGAGTAACCCCAAAATAGACTTTGAGGCACCGGCCCAAACATGAGAATTGTATTCCATTTTCGGTCGGATGTAGGTGGTATAAATAGTAAGAAGGTCGGATGGAGTGAAGTACATCTTACACCGTTTCAAAAAATCGAGGCACTTGAATGCTTCTTTAGAGACATGAAAAATGTGATAAGTCAAGCGATTATCACACTGTATCTTCATTCCAAGAACATCAAGAGCATCCGAATCCTCAATATTTATACCATCCACGAGTACAGATGAAGCAGCATTTGCGGTCGTTTGTTTGTGCGTTAATAAGCTGCATTGGGTCTTACGAGCGTTAAAGGCGACCCTGTTTTTACGACCCCATTCGGAGATTAATAGAAGATCGCTATTCAGTGAATCATTCATATTTAACCTCTTGGCAGCGATCTCTGATAGGCTGGGCCTATAACTAAAAGAGTACGAGTGACAAATGCTGCTGTCATCCGCGAAAGAGTGGATAGGGGGTGGAAGTTTGATAGAGAAGCTCGTTGAGAAAAATAAAAAATATGATAGGAGAACGAAGGGAGTCTTGTGGCACCCCTGAACTAATCTTGAACTCGTTTGATGAGACCCCATCGATAACAACTCGTATAGTGCGGTCTCTGAGAAAGCTCGATATAAACTGAGAGAAGTCATCACCGACACCAAAAGCAGTATGTTTTGCCAGTAGTGCACCATGCCACACTCTGTCAAACGCTTTTGAAATATCAAGATGTCACCAAAATGGTAAAGTATGCTGAAGAGGCGTACTAATGGACGCGCAAGCGTAGAAGAACACTGCTTCAATACCAGGGGGCCTAATTCTGTCCTTCGTGATCGAAATTACAATCGAGTAGAAAATAGTTTCGATATCGTGTAAATTTCTAATGATGTGACTCGTTACGTAACGAGTCGAGTTATCACTTCAGTGTTGCAAAATACTGACAAAATGTGTTGTATAACACTGCCGAAAATTTTATGTAAAGGGTGTTTTTTTAAGCTAGATAGAACTTTAAATTGTAAAAAGTAACACAAAAAATTAAATTTTGATGAAACATTTTTTTTATTTGTTTCAGTATACTCTGACAAATCATCATGAATAGACTCACGCTTGAACAACGCTACGAAATTATCCAAATTTACTTTGAAAATCAGTCGTCGATTCGCGCAACTTATAGACGAAAAATTGTGTTCAGCGATGAGGCGCATTTTTGGCTTAACGGGTTTGTTAATAAGCAAAATTGCCGCATATGGAGTGAGACCAATCCACAAGAGACCCTACAGACTCCATTACATCCAGAAAAATGCACTGTTTGGTGCGGTTTTCATGCTGGTGGCATCATCGGACCTTATTTCTTCAAAAATGAGGCCGGAGCTCGCGTTACGGTCAATGGAGATCGTTACCGCACCATGATCAATGATTTTTTGTTTGAAAATATGGATGACATTGATCCGGAAGAGATGTGGTTTCAACAGGATGGCGCTACGTGCCATACGGCGAACGCAACCATCGACTTACTGAAATCAAAATTTGGCGATAAGTTGATTTCGAGAAATGGACCTGTCAATTGGCCTCCAAGGTCGTGCGATTTAACACCTCTCGATTATTTCCTGTGGGGCTACGTGAAGTCACTGGTTTATGCTGATAAACCAGCAACAATTGACGCCTTGGAGGCCAGCATTGTTCGTGTTGTTCGTGACATACGGCCAGCAGTGCTCGAAAAAGTGGCCCAAAATTGGACGTCCAGAATGCGCTTCGTCAAGAACAGCCGCGGTGCCCATATGCCCGAAATCATTTTCAAATGTTAATGTCACGTATTGATCTTTCGAATAAAAAAAAATTTTGATTACAATTTAATTTTTTGTGTTATTTTTTACAATTTCAAGTTCTATCGGGCTTAAAAAAACACCCTATATTTACATACTTTGTATACATGTTGTACATTAAAAAAACATAAATAAACACACATACGTTCACAATAACAATTCATTTAAATCTATCATGTATGCGTGTTTGTACATTAAAATGTAAGTAAATAGAAATAACACTTCAATAAATATGTATGTAAAAAGCAACCATTTAAATATGTATAAGCATATGTATATATGCATTTCTAAAAATAAACAAAAATAAATTCAATACTCATCTTTATATACATATACCTGTATGTATACGTCATATACATCATCATATGAATTGAAAAAAACCTTTAGAACCAAAAATTCTCAATTTAATTTAACTACTATTGCTATTCAAAACAAATTTTTAATTTACATTTCTGTTTGGCTGGTTTTCGATAGTACTTTTGCTTACGAGTAAAAAGTTGCACGGTTGCATTCGAATGGTTACTCGCTATCGAATGCCATCATTAGAAATTTCGAAACATTTTTCTCGATATCGAATGAGATAATCCCATAAGTGTAAAAACTCGCACATTCGAGTAAAAACTCGCTCGTAAGCGAATGATAGAATTAGCCCCCAGTGCTGGAATGCCATCCAGGAGTTTTGTTTGTTTTACACGAAGTATTAGCACATGTTTCTTTATAAGTAAACTATGTACCTAACATAGTTATTATAACAGAGGATGCAGCATCTTCTAGTGTAATTAGTACCGTAAGTCGAAAACTGCAATCATAAATCTGTTAAAAAATCCACAGATGATAGAATCGCCCTGGCAATACTATAATAACAGATTTGTTAGCCTTATAATAAATTTGTTATCCTTCAGACAGATAAGCCAACAACGTTCATCGTTTAAACGTCCAACAATTTATTTGAAATAGCCTGCTTCCAGTGATTTGGTAAGAAAAATTATTTCATCAATATCCCATGCATTGTTGCTCAAGTCTAGGTTTTTTTGTGTGAAGGAATGGTATGGTACATTGAAGTACATCTCCTTTTTTCCCCACAGATAAACCCAAAGATGAGCAACAAAAGTTGATGTGTGTAGACCGGCTACACTTGGGTAATGTCACCTAAGTATTAGTGAAAAAATTTAGGTAAACCATGATTTCCATTCCATTTCTACTAGGAATTTCCTCAGAGTGGTCAATCAACCAGCCATAATTACCCATCGCTTAAATGCCTTTTTCGTTTATTCACCCCTTCCTGCTTTTTTTCTCACTTATTTTCCTACAAAAATACACGTTTAATTAACTTTCTTTTAAGAACCCATTTTGGGTATATACCCAAAATATTGTATCCCAAATCCAAAAATTACCTAAAAATCCCTTCATTTATTTACCCAACACTGCCTACCTATTCACTCAACTCTGTGGCCAAATTTGTCACTTGTTAAACACAAAGCGTAAATTTTTGTGAATTCAGCCTATATGCGTTTTAACGTTGTGATACATGCATGTACTCGTGCTATTTTTTCTATATACGTATGTATAATTTTTGTGATAATGAAATTGTTTTTGTTTGTTTTTATTGAATAAAAAATTTTATTTTGAAAATTTCTTTTGCGTTAATTTTTATTTTGTCTTTGATTTAATTTAAGTCCGTTCGGATAAATGCCTTCGTAGAGCGTCTTCGCATAATTACCTGCAGTTTGTAATTAAACGTCTCCGCTTTATTACCTTATTCGCTCAATTGCCCAAAAATTACAGCAACTTGAATGAGGTAATTAAGCGGGGTTTACTGTATTGTGTTGGACTTTCGAAACCCTTACCAAGGGTCAAAATTGGCAGAATGGGGATACAAGAGCTTTATTCGTATCTTCAAACAACCGATATTTACACTGATCATATCCATAACAAATTTGTTAAACTTTAGATGCATTCAACACCCGAAATATGTGCGTGCGTTTATGGGCTTTTATATTTTCATGGAGTGGATAATTTTTATTACTTAAATACTTTGTGGTAATAGTTTTAATACTATTTTAATTTAGTTTTTCTGTTGATATCATAACTTTTCTTTATGACTTTCCTATCACTCTTTTTATAATAGAATAATATTTCTTAAGCAGTAAGTTTCCTACTTAAAAAGTTTTCTTGCCAGAAACTTTAATTTACAATTACTAACTTGCCAATAACTGACCACCTTGTTTGCATTGAGCTTTAATTGGATTAATATTTCTTTTTCAGTTGTTTATACCTGCATCTCATTATTTATTGTTTGAATTTGTAGCTAACTTTTTTGTTGTTTTATTTTCTATTTTATTGCCTAATGGTTTTGTAAAAAAAAAATAGAAAAAATTTTATTGTTTGCCGGCATGAAAGCTTTTTAATAGACTGGCAAATATGCAAATGATGCCTTCTTTGGAGTTGGCAAATGTAGGAAAAAACTAAACCTTTAAGCGAAACTCAGCCAGCCAACAATGCTGCTCATGAACCACCCAAGGACTTTTTGTAAATGTATGAGTGTGTGTGTATGTGTGTGTGGCATTATGTGTGGGTTTTGCTAAGCGACTGTATTTACTCGCACATGTATTAGTTTCCAGCTCAAGTCGATTACACTAACGGTAACATGAAACTACTGGAAAATCAGTGCTTTTCATTAATCGATTTTGATTTTAATATGATTATTTTTGCAGTTTTCTTTTTTTTTACATTATTTTTCCATGTTTGCAATACAACATATACTAAAAAAGATAGCAAGTTTTTATATAGAACATTAGAGATATAAATAAGAAAGTGCACTTGAGGCTTTTTAAGGACAAATATTTAACATATGTATGTATGCTTACCATCATGTGTAGGCCAAGGCCAGGGAGAGAAAAGTAAACACTTACCTGAAAGAAAAAAAATATATATTAGCAAAAATTACTAAGTAAATCAATAAATTCTAAATGTTAGTTTAACCTGATTACATTTTTAAAATAAGATTTCTTTATGAATCAAGAACATAAAATAAGTAAAACTCAATACAAATGGCAATAAAATTTATTATATGTAAGTGCGTGTTGTGACATTATTAAAACTCGTTTCCTGGCCCTTCAGTGACTTTTCCCCATATAATGACTCAATAGTTTTATCATTGAGTTTCTTATAGATATTATCTAGTAATAAATATATATTTTTTAAGATTGCAGCTCAAAAAAAAAGGAAGACAAAACCAGATTTGACATCATAAAACGTTTATGTTCTGTTCATGTTGTTCTTCATGTTATAACTCCATCTCCGTTACTGAAGAAGACAAGGCAAAAAATGTTCATCTTAATGCAGCATACGCTCGTTGTTCATAAAAAAAAATCATCCTACTCAATACACGTAACTGATGCTGTTAATAATACTCGTAATGCCAATTTCAATCTTCTAAGAGATAGCTGCAATAACTCTCACTTATATATACATATACATACATTTTTGTAATATTTATACATCTCAAATGGCCATAATATTAAGACATTCTACAAAAGTAATAGCATAGATGAGACACTGACGCAAGTGGAAGATGGACGGCAAACTTTTTCCAACATATTTAGAAATGGTTAAGCAAGGGATTGAAGGAGGAGGTGAACTCACCCAAATATCCAACAAAATCGCATTACTTCCTAACATACATTGTAAACTAGACAGCCCGAATACAATCTCGCTTACTATGGTCGTAGACGTTTTGCGCACCTCACATAAATTTTTTTGGAAATATTCCATTATATTAACTTGTTCTGTTTTCTGTATTCTTTTCATTTTTCCTATGTTCTTTTTTATAATGTTTTCGAGGCACACTGATCTTTAGCACTGATCATGTTAATTAAAAATTTTCAACGTAATCTGACAAAGTCGGGTTTGATTTACAAACCAACGGCCAAAGTTTCGTCCGCATTTGCAGAGTGAACGCCTACCACCTGCACACAAAGTAAGTGAGATAGTAAGGAGCTCACAATAAAATCGCATTACTTCCTAACTTACATTGTAAGCTCTCAGTAGGTAGCTCGTACACAATCTCACTTAATTTGTAAGTAGGTCGTAGACCTTTTGCGTACCTCACATACAGTTTTTTTTTTTGGAATATTTCATTAAATTAATTTGTTAGGTTTTCTCTTTCCAGCATTCTTTTTTTTTTGTACTAAGTCCTTCTTTTTTTTAAAGTATTCTAGACCCTCTTACCTTTAGCGCTGATTTTCTTAATTAAAATTTATGCAATGAATCAGACAAAGCTGGTGGACTTTTGATTTACAACTAAGAAATAAAATATATACGAGGGCTGATGAAATAATAACCATTATTTGCAATTTTTTCATAAAGTATTTATTTATTCATCAATAACTATCTTGTTCCCTTTAAAGTTGTCCCCATCAGATATAATACACTTATGCCAGCGTTTTTTCCAATCCTCGAAACACTTCTTAAACGCGCTTATTGGTATCGCCAACAGCTCCTGTTGCGATTTTTTTTTTCCTCTGCTCAATCGTAGCAAAACGCGTTCTTTTCATCGGTGTCTTCAGTTTTGGGAAGAGGAAAAGGTCAGCGGGGGACCAGTCCGCTGCATGCGGTGGTTGAGGCTTTGTTTTTGCCCACATACTCAAGCACAAGCATCGATGTATGAGCTGATGCGTTATCATGGTGCAAAATCCATGATTGTTTTTTCCAAAATTCCTTACGTTTCTGACGAATTGCTTCGCGCAAACGGCGCATAACTTCAACGTAATATTCCTTAATGACCGAACGACCTTGTGGCAAGAATTCATAATGCACCACGCCATTGCAATCAAAGAAAACAGTGAGCAAAACCTTCACATTTGGCCGAACTTGTCTTGATTTTTTTGGTATTGGCCCTTCTGGACGCTTCCATTGGGATGATTGGGCTTTAGCAATGTCACAGCCATACACTCATGATTCGTCACCAGTTATGACCTTTGGTTACAAAGTGTTACACATACCATTGAAGATGACTAAAATACAATGAGAGTGACACGAGTATTTAACATAGATTATTGAAGCGAGAGTTAAGAATGTAAATTGTTCTTTTACATTCTCTGTATACAGTATAGATTACAGAGACCAATATTCAAATCATATTATTCATTACCTAGTGTCTACAACTGCGATTAACTCTGACATAATATCTGAGAAAACGTCGGCAGAATGAGAGAGCGAATTTCTCTATGTCCATCTTCATATCCAACAAGGAGTATTCGTATTGTTGTTAATATTATAAGAATTCTTAAATCATTGAAAGCCGAGAAGAAAACACATCTATATTTTATACATAAAAAACAAATTTATTTGCGTTTAAAAGATATTTTGCAAAACTAATAATCGGTCAAATTGCAATGGTGTCTTTTTGTAAACAACCACATACACATCCGCTTTTTTGACAGCTCTTATTATAAGATCTTTACCATGAGATTTCTCATAAGAACGCTCTCATAAAAATTATTATAAGACTGCGATAACACTGATTTTAAGTCTACACGTAACAGAATTCTCTCTACGATTGAATTTGACGTTCTCATTTCAGATATTATCGCAGGGGTGGACACTAAGTTATAATAAAATACAACGAAAGTAATATTTAACAGAGATGTTTATATTCAAATTCATTGATATGTCAAGACAATCGTATATACGTTCCTATGTATGTACCCATGTATGAAAGTATATTATCAAACTGTTTGCGAAATATCAAAAATAAAAATTGTTAAACCTTTTTTATATAGAACAAAAATAATAGTATTCATCCTATAGCTCTTTCAGCTATTTCACCCTTTCTACCTCTTGACCTTTTTTGATTAAAGAACACTTCTACCTTTAAATATCGCCAAAGAAAGAATTCGAAGTCTCAACTCACATGACAGTGGCGGCTAATTAACGTCGCCTTGACGTCGTATTGAATTTCGGGCGCAAAAAATCCATATTTTCTTGTTAACAAGTTCACTGAAGTAAATATGCCAACCAATAAAATCATGAAATGCATGACAAGCATTTTGATTTGAATAATTAAGATTTAAATTAATTATCTCTTCTCTAATAGGAGTATCTCATATATTAAAAGACGTTTAATTCCAACTTTGATCAAAATATTCTACTTATATTAATTCTTAGGTTTACATATGCTTTCTTTCAAACGGTCCTTAAAATTTTTCCAGAAATATTTTTGAATATTAAAATTGATTTCTCTTAAAACCGTGATTTTCGACTTAGGCTGTTTTTGCTTGCTGCCACAGAAATATTAATTTAGTTGATTTTATTACTTGATTCAACCACGATTTTTTTTGCGGGCAGAAGAGCCATTAATGACTTAACTGCGCTGCCCGTTTGGTCAGCTGGGTTATATTATTCAGTAATATATAAGTATTGATGTAAATGTTATTGCCATTTATACTTCAGTTCTCGGTTTTTGGTCGCAGTCTATGACTTGTAATGCGAGTTGAGTATTTGTTTGTTGTTAGACTTTTTTTGTTTTTTGCTTTGCAAACTTTTTTTTTCTTTTGCCTGCATTCCAAATAGAACATCCCACAGCTTTCTTGTAAGTTTTCTTCTTTTTCTGTGTATTTTTATGTGGCAATAATTTCTGAATATTTTTCTTCCCTTTTTTTTCTTTTAGTTTTATTTTTTTGTAAGAATAATTGAAAAAGAGTTCTTATTTTACTTTTTGTTTTTTAACCGTTTGCCAAGAACTTGGCTGGCAGTTTTTTTATGTTCAGTTCATTTATTTGTTTTTTGATATTTTTTATCATTTTTCGATGATACGTGTTCGCTCATAACCAGTGCCTTTTTTTTACATTTTCCTTGACTTGTATTTATTTATGTTTTTTATAGCAATTTTTTTTCTTCTTTCTGCCCTAAACTGAATATCGTAGAATTTTAAGAGTTGCGTTAGCACTTTTGAAATGGTCCACAGTTTTAGTGACACCTTAAATATGTGAGTTAGTTACTACTGTTCTAATGCTAATAAACAGTTAAAACAATGACGGGAAAACTTTTATAGTTGATGAAAAGGAATCAAAAACTTTTTTAAAAGCCCTTAGTAAAGGGTCGAAAAGACCTATCAATCAGAGAATTTCTGTGACAGTTTGCGATACTTCTATAAAAAATCACTTCTAGCCCACTGTGCGAACCTATTACTCTTCTGGTTATAAATGGGCACACACATCCACACATGTAACATAAAGCTAAAAATATAATACATAAATACACAACGGGCATATCTAAAGAACGCAAAATTCCAAGTAGCAATTATATTACACATTTATATCTAGAACAGATGTACCCAAGCCATATGCGCTTGGTGCTCATTTATTGTTGTAAAACCATTTTGCTATAGGCTGTATGCTCTAATATACACATGTGTGTGTATACACAGAAATGCAAAGTAACAACACTTTCGTATGCTTTGCTTATTAAATAAAATTTGCTTACCTTAAATGTATTGGTGTTTGCTGTTCCATAAAGAACTTTTGGGCACCCCCGATCTAGAATGATGATTGGGAAATATCTAAAAGCCTAGCAAACAATGTAGAAGGCGGTGTCGCAGGCAGATCTGCGGCATCCAGTCAGTTTCTACACGTTGCAAGACAGTCATAAGTCAGAAATGTAACCAAGTCTAGTGTGGTAATATATGGTGGTATTAAGTGTCAATAAAATTGTAAAGTATTTAAGTGCTGTGTAACCAACAAGTGTTAGTGTAATATTTCATGTACCGCTGAAGAATCCACAAAGCGTTTTTAAACGTAAAAATATAATAATATTTTGCCCGTTGGCCCAGACTATTCCGGATAGTCTATGATAGAGTAGGACATGAAATAGAGTAGGACAATGAATCAAGGCTTGCGGTACCCCTGAATTAATCTTAATCTCATTTGATAAAACCCCATTCAGATTCACGCATTCAAGATCCCGAAACTCGCACATTTTTACTCATGGATGGTATAAATATTGAGGATTCGGATGCTCTTGGTGTTCTTGGAATGAAGATACAGTCTAACGTTCGCTGCACCGATCACATTTTTAATGTCTCTTAAGAAGCATTCAAGTGCCTCAGGTTTTTGAAAAGGTGTAAGATGTTCTTCACTCCATCAGGCCTCCTTACTATTTATACCACTTACACACATACGACCGAAAATGGATTACAACTCTCATGTTTGGGCCGGTGCCTCAAAGTCTATTTTGGGGTTACTCGACCGTGTGCAGGAGAGGGCGAAGAAGCTCATCGGTGACAGTAGGTTATCCAACTCTATTGACACACTGGAGCATCGACGCAGTGTGGGGTGCGTTACTCTGTTCTATCGTTACTACAATGGATTTTGCTCTGACGAGATTAGGGATCTTGTTCCCGAAACTCGCACATTTTTACGTAGCACACGTTCATCGTCCAGAGTTCATCCATTTGTGGTCGCTTGCTCGGGGAATCGCACAACGCATTACAGAGAGAATTCGTTTTTCAGTCGTACGCTTTGTCTGTGGAATAAGTTGCCTACAGACGTGTTTCCTGTCTGTTATAACGTTGAAAAGTTCAAGTCAAATGTACACAAACACTACTCCCTCTTTCCCCCTCCTCACAACCTATTTTGCTAGCTCTGGTACAATGCACTGCATATGTAGGTGTCATCTCCTGAGTACTGGTCCAAGATAAAAAAAGAAAATTTGATATACGAGGGCTGATAAAAAATAGCCGTTATTTTCAATTTTCTCAAAAAGTATTTATTTATTCATCAATAACTATCTTGTCCCCTTTAAAGTGATCCCCCTCAGATATAATACACTTATGCCAGCGTTTTTGCGAATCCTCGGAACACTTCTGAAATGCGCTTTTTGGTATCGCCAATAGCTCCTGTTTCGATTTTTCTTTTATCTCCTCAATCGCAGCAAAACACTTTCCTTTCATCAGTCTTCAGTTTTGGGAAGAGGAGAAAGTCAGCGGGGGCCAAGGCCGGTGAATACGGTGGTTGAGCGATACCAAAAAGCGCATCGATGTGTGAGCTGGTGCGTTATCATATATTCTGCGCGTTTCTGACGAATTGCTACGCGCAAACGGCGCATAACTTCAAGGTAGTGTACCTTATTGACCGTACGACCTTGTAGCAAGAACTCATGATGCACTACGCCATTGAAGTCGAAGAAAACAGTAAGCAAAATCTTCACATTTGACCGAACTTGACGTGCTTTTTCGGTCTTGGCTCTTCTGGACGCTTTCATTGGGATGATTGGGCTTTATTTTCAATGCCACAGCCATACATTCATGATTCGGCACCAGTTATGATCTTTTTGAGGAAATCTGAAATGTCGTTGATGATGTTCAACAGCTCCTGAGCGATATCCTTGCGACGCTATTTTTGCTCATAATTTAGTAAAAATTCGAAGAGCACACCAAAACACGATCTGTAAAAAAACAATCTGACAATCCGAAATGGCTGATATTGCCAACATATATAACAGACATGTATGAAGAAAAATGCGAAAATCGAAATTTGAAAATAACGAACATTTTTTGATCAGACCATGTAAACGGAGAAAATTCATCGTCGACAGTAAAGCACTATGCCACACTCAAACGTCTTGGAAATATCTAAAGCTATTACTTTACTATCACCGAAATGATGGATCAAGTGGCACCATTTCTGTGAGAGATATGCCTAAAGATTGCCCATACGAAAGCTATATTAAAAGGCACATAGCAAACTATATTACCCAGATGGTAGTTAACCATGCTTTCCATTACTTTGGAGAGCGCAGAGAAAATTGCAATTGAGCGGCAGTTTTTAGGGTTATTTGCTCAATATTTTTAGGAGTTGGCGTTATATTAGTAACCGTCGAATACAATGAGATTTCACCAACATGTTACAATGTGCTAAAAAAAAAGCATGCTAATCGATGCACAAGCATAGAAAAATACTGCTTCAAGATCAGTACTAGAATGTCATCCGATCCAGTAGCCTTATATATGTCGAGGTCGGCAAAAACTCTTTTTATATTAATTATGTTTTAAAATTAATGTTTATGGTTAATTATCTGAAACTCTCATATTAAATAGCCCTCTATAAACATGCATACGAAAATATTTGTTTTATATTTACATAACCTCCCTGTGCAACAACGATATCTTTATCTTACACCCCTTCAATTTTTATGCAGTTCTGGAAATATGCTCATGGTAAATATAAAGTCATGGTCATAATATTTTTTTTTCAAACTTTTTATCTTCCTGCATTCCAACTCAAACAAAGTATGAAATATGTTTGTTTATTTTTCCTCGAATTGCATTGAAAGTTTTGTTTGTTTTTTGATTTAAAAAAATTTTTTTTCTAAAAAAAAACTTATACATACTCGTACATACATACACAAGTGTAAACAAACAATTTCCATGTGCTATTTTAAAAATTGTATGCTGTTTTCCTCTGCCGCTTCCACACACTGGTGGGTTCAACACCTGAAGCAATTAAAAACTCATTCAAATGTTATGTGTGACAGACATCTGCTTAATTCACGTCAAGTTGAATATTTCATTAAGTAGAGTTTTGAATTATATACTCATACATACATACATATATATTTATGTAAGTATGCATGTGAACACAAACGAATGTTTCAGGCAAAATAAAGGATTTATTTAAATAAAAATATCTTTGATTTGTTTCTAGGAAGTATTTTATCAGGTTAATTATTTTATTCAATATATGATATAGTAATACACTGAACAAATTTTGTTCAGAAATTCTCTGAATTTTGACATTACTTTTATGAATTGTTTCATTATTTTTCAACCATTGTAACTTTTCATAGAAATAATGAAACAAATTTCATTAGATTATTTTAATGAAAACCTTCATAAAAGTAATGAAACATTTTAATAAGAAACATGACTTATTTTCATTAAAAGTATGAAAGACAAATCATATGATTAGTGAAATAATTTCTCTAGATCAAAGAATCAATTTCATAAAGCACATAAAACTGTACATTAAATTAATGAAAAAGTAACATTTATTTAATGATATAACTTCTTTGTACTAATGCAATATATTCATTAAAAATATGAAACTCCATCATAAGGTCAACGAATTTATTTCATTTATCTAATTTAATTACTCATTGAGCACCTGAAAAATTTACATTAAATCAATGAAATAGTTACATTTGTTTAATGAAATAATATCATAACACACATTAATAAAATATGTTCACAAATGTACGTAATAAGATCAATGGAATTATTCCATTTATTCATTGATACTTTATTTCATTACACAAACAATACTATTCCTTGCTTTTGTGAAATTGTGCCTAATTATGATAAAAGAAAATGTTGAACAAGTATTCACTAAATAAAACAGATTTTATTAATTCAAATGATTTCAATACACTGGTATTTAAATTTTTTAAACTATTATTATGCTGATTTGAGTACATACACATATGTACATACATACCCAAGTTCGGTTGCCAGAAATTTATTTGTCATTGATCTAATGAATTCTATTTCATTGGAATTATGAAACTCATAAAACTAACATTTTAATAAAAAAAAACTTGACATTTTTTAAACTGTAGCTTAAGATTAATAAATGCCCATTAATATATCTTACAAAAATTCAAAGTATTTAAAAAAAATTTAATTTTGTTGTAGCCTTAAATCCAATGATTTTTTTAATGAAACTATGAAACTTAATGAAACCATTCTGATGGAACTATTTCATAATATATATGAAGTTTCATGCATATTGTGAAAAGTTTTCATTGGATTAATGAAGAATATTTAATGAAACAGTTTCATTAAATATATGACGCATAATTCTTTCAGTGTATACACATGTACAAAAAAAATCTTGTAAATTTTTTTTAACAGATTAGTACACTGAAAAACTTATAGTGACATAAATTTAAGCAGCTTGCTCGCAAGGTAAAATATGGGTAAATCATTGGGGTTGAACGTGAAATTCGTATGTATTGAAAGTGAAAAAACGAAAAAACTAAAAGTAGTTTCAGCCATAACTGCCAGATTTGACGATAAATCGCCATTTTGACAATTTTCATGCCCAAACGATTTGACGATTTTTGTCCTAAAATTGACGATCCCTGGTACTGAACGTGACATTCGCATGTAGTGAAAATGAAAAAGCGAAAAAAATAAAAGTAGTTTCAGGCAAAACTGCCAGATTTGACGATGAATCGATATTTTGACAATTTTCATGCCCAAACGATTTGACGATTTTTGTCCTAAAATTGACGATCCCTGGTGTTGAACGTGACATTCGTATGTATTGAAAGTGAAAAAACGAAAAAACTAAAAGTAGTTTCAGGCATAACTGCCAGATTTGACGATAAATCGCCATTTTGACAATTTTCATGCCCAAACGATTTGACGATTTTTGTCCTAAAACTGACGATTTTACATAAAATTTTTTTTATAGATGAAATACAAAGTGCATCTAAAGGCTCAACGATCCTACACGATCGTACGATTCATTCATAGGAATATGTTTAAGAAGTGGTTGAGTTAACAAAATCGTTTCTACATCTCCGTTTTGCCACACTTTTATACCTAATGTATATAGTACAATAATAAAAACTATTATTGCCATAATAATTTTGTATTATTTCAATTTTTTTTCTCGAGGAGCAAACAATATTCTCATATTTCAATTTTCATAAAATTTTTTATATCGCACGATTTGTCAAAAATATAAAAAATCTTATATAAAAAATGTTAGTTAAACATGGCTACTTATGTCTGGCGGCTGCAGCTAAATGTCGACTGTAACTTAAAAAACTTTGTTCTCTTTGCATACAGTGCCTCGTTTCTGTAAGATTAGTGAAAAGTTTCTCGCATCGAAAACTACGAAACATAAAATTCCATCGTTTCTCGAATATCGAGAAAAACAGCGTTTCTGTATATTAAATCGAAAAGAGGCAATACTAATTACGTCTTTATTGGAATATTTCCATTAAGCAGCTGTCAAAATGCAAAGAGTAAACAAATAAGAAGACGAATATAGGAAAAATTTATCAAACAAAAAGAAAATTTAAGTTTAGCAGTGAATAAAACAATTGAATTTAGTGTTATAAATAAAATAAAATTGTGTCAATCAATAACACGTGTACATAAATAAAAAAAAAATTTTATTTATCATACTGTATGTATGTATGTACATAAATATTAAGAAATAAAGAAAAAACCTAAAAAATTTAATTCATAATTTTTATATATTTATTATATTATATCTCCGTGGAAATTCTTTCAATTTTCTAAAATAAAAAGAAGAAATGAATAATGAACTACACTCAATATCTGCCGTATTCATAATAAATAATTTACACATAACAAAGGTTTAATTGACAAATTTTGTGTAAAAATATGTATGTCAAGTAAACTTTTACTAATTGCAAATTATTTTTTTATGAATACGACAATGTGTGTATAAATATTTAAAAACTTTACCTTTTCTACACTTTTTGCATTCATTATGTCAATTATATATTTTTTAAATTTATAACTTCCGCAACTCTTTTATTTGTGAAAAGTTTTGACAGCTCTAGCGAGAAACTTCTTACAAAATTTTAATTCAGAAACAGGTTTACTCACAAGCTTCCAATGAATTACGTCAAAAAAGCTATTTTGATATATATTTTTCGCTTCTCAAAGATACAGAAACATTTGTGGGAGAAACTCCATTTTTTGTTTCTATTCGCATAGTTTCTCTGTCAATTCCGTTGTTTCTTGTGAGAAATTTCTCGATGCGAGTAATACAGAAACAAGGCACAAGTGACGCTGCAGCTCAAAGTGCTTAGCAACAAGTAAAGGGTGTGGTATATTCGGCTGGCCGAATCTCAAATACCCTTCACGATGTATAGTATATTTAAAAATGTGACCTAAATATGCTCGGTTATATATGATCCGATATCGGAATTTTGTATTTTCTGTATTTTAGTAACCTTTTTATAACTAGAATTGCTTTTCAGCAAAAACAGAAAAAATTTAATGGAAGCAAAACAAACAACTTTTGTTTCCAAAAATTTTCATACAAAATTGCACAAAAAAAATGGATTTTTTCGGAATTTTGAATATATCTCAGCTATACGTGGACCGATATTACTTAATTTCAATAGCAAACCCATGAATCGATGGGGTAAAAGAATGGTGAAAGAAAAAAGTTTCTAAGTCTAATGGTTTTGTCAGCAACGTTCTTTCAACAGCGGAAAGACGGACAGACGGACAGACGGACATCGCTTAATCGACTTTTCCATTAATTCTGATTTAGAATATATATACTTTACAGGGTCGCAAATTAAAACTGTAGAAATTACAAACGGAATCACAAACTTATATACACCCTTTACATTTTTGTGAAGGATATAAAAATAAGAGTATTTAAAAGTTATATTTTTTTGTCATAGAATAAAAACATGCAAATATTTTATATATACCTACATACATATATAAATAAGTATGTATCTATGTTTACTAACTTCCACAGATTGATAGCCAAAAGCAGCGCTAAACGATAGTATCGATAGTGTTTCTTGAAACTTCGAACATATCGATGGGGACGACTGTCGATAGTTTTGCAGCTCTATTCAATACCCCAAATGTTGAAGCGTAATCTGAGAGTGGTATTGAAAAATATGCTATACTCGTATTTCAAATTAATTTCACATAAAATTCTTTTCCAGGTAAAGTAAAGAGATATTTAAACAATCATTGAATTTTAAAAATTCTTTTATTTAATTTAGATATTTAAATAAGTTTATACGTATGTTTGTATATCGACTATGTTTTTCTTGATTATTTTTTATTCAACAGAAAATGGAAAAGAAAATTCTACTTTAAAATCAAATAAATGAAAGCACTTGATTTCCTTCTCATTATTTTTCTTTAAGTTTCTTGTTTTTTTTTTTTCTTCTTTTTTCCAAGCAAATTGCAAGCAGCCATATTTGTTGCTTTATTCTGCTTCATTCTTATATTCTAGTTAAACGAGTCAATTTCATTCGAATTTAACAGTTTGAAAAAGTCGATTGTGTCATTTCCATACCATGTGGTTTTATTCCCCCAGACTGTTTAAAACATGAGAAGATAATATACAGAAATGTTGATACAAGTAACCCTGAAGGTTTTTTTCAAATAATTTGTTTTAATTGTATCTACAAATGATGGTGAAAATAAGTTTTGAAGAGTTGTTTTTAGAGGTTGGACTTTTATGAAAACTGACTGTTTATCAACAATCGAAATTAAATTCGTCAAATTTTGTTTAACAAATTAGACACTTACGTTATTGTTCTACATTCCTTATGAAATTTTCAGCTGGATATTGCCCAAGTATTGTTGTGCTAATAAAGTTTTGATAGCTGTACACGGAATATAGAACATGGCCGTTCATAAGTAATTTTGCTAAATAATAACAATTGAGTTTTATTCACTATATTAGCTTCTAACATTGATACCATGCAAAAAATTATAAACAGCTTGCTTTTTATGCTTCACAGCTGTCTATATTTGTTTGTAAGGTGTAAAGATATGTAGAGACGTGTATAAATGGAAATTTTGTTTTTTTTTTTTTTGTATTTTGACGGGTATTATTACAGCATTTTTCTTTTTAAATTCTCAATAATTTATTTAAATGGTTGGGATATAAAGTTGAATGTTTCAGAATATCTTTCAAAAATTTCCAAAGTCTACTGATGATTAGGGTAGCTCCCATGAAATGTCGACATATAGACAGCTGGGAAACATAAAAATCATGCTGTATATAATTTTATTTTATTTTTTTGCTAAGTAATAAATAAATTACTAATCTTATATGATAGTATTTGTCTGGTTCAACTTTAAACCTGGCTTTCGGTAAGAATTATTTTTAACTATAATAATAGTAGCCGCGATCAATAGCTCTTGATCAAAGAAGACAGGAAAAAATGATTGAATAGACTAAGCTAATGGCTGGATGCCTTGTGACTTAGAAGCCAGGCAAATAGCACGAAGAGCCGCAATCAGGTTGCACGCGACAGAAGCATGGACCTACAGACCGTGGGGACATGCCAATATACTGGAAGGGACCTAGTCCCCGATCTAATTGACTACTGCAACCCAAAATCATTCCTCTCAAGGAGTTTCGGCTGCCAAATTGAGGAATCTCCGCTAGAATCCGGATCCTTCTATGTCTACATTGATGGGTCCAGAAGGGAAGAAAGGGTTAGGGGTGGCGTTTACATGGAAGAATTTAACACTCAAATATCTTTCAGACTACCAGATGTAGTGTTCTCCAAGCTGAAATATCGTTTATAAATAAAGCGGCCAGATGGATGACATTTCACAAGATGTTCGATAGGGATATTATGATAGTAATAGACAGCAAGGCCACCATCAACTCCCTGATACACTAATTCTAGCCTAATCTAGGAATGCCGAACATTTTTAAATAACATGGCGAGACATTCTAACCTAACCCGAAAATAGTTACGTAGACATGGGTACAACTCTAGGGACAGCCCTATAGGATAGGGATATAGATCCTTTTTGCGGACGACCATTAACAGCGTGTTGGAAAAGAATAAAACTGCACACACTGGAACGAGCTTAAGAAAAATGGCTCACAGAGCCCACATGCCTTAAATCAAAGAACCTGTAGCCTATATTAACTCTAAGAGAACTTGGGAGCTATTAAAACTGCTCAGATCTCATCTAAGAGTGAATGTAGCGGTCATCACTGTACACTGCTCGTTTGGGAACCATGTCAGGAGACTATGCCTACCCTATAACGACTTCTGCAGAAGTTGCCAAAGCGAGGAAGAGGAGGAGGAGACGATCCTTCATCTCCTCGGTTCATGTCCGACATTGGAGTATTATCATATAAGATACCTAGGCGAGCGGAGCTTCAACAGCTTATCTTGCCTGGCCTCGGCTAAACCAACCGCGCTAGCCTCTTTCATAAGAAGCAGCGGATGGCTAGTACAGCTACATGTAATGCTACACTAAAAGGTTCCCGCCTTTGCTTTCCATCCCTTCCCATCCATCTCCTTCACTCACACTATATTCCCCTAATTTCCTTCTTCACTTCACTAGTCCTTTTTTCAGGGAACGACTTCAGGACCCAAGTGAGCTGGAACACCTAGGCTATTTCGGGGTATCCAGCAGCCTGCCTACCTAACCTAAGCTGGGGGACAACTAGCTGCAGTCGCTACACTGCTCAACAGCACCGACTAGGAGCTCGGTGGCTGAGTTGGTTGAGCAGCCGTATTGAAAATACATCATGTTTACATGATACCGAGTTCGAATTCTAGTGGGTGCTGATAAGCACTATAGCGATAGCGAAACAGCTGGTTAATATATTTATTCCTTCTTTATTCAAAAGTTATTGATAGCGGCAATTGTTGTTATAATTAAAAATAATTCTTGGCGAAAGCCTGTAGTGCAATTCACTAACTTTTAACGATCTTTAAAAAGCAAAACTTAACGCGAGCTATTGTGGCTTGCACTAACGCTTTTGTCATTCACTAACCTATTTTAGCACCTCTGGTTGTATGTTAAAAAAATTTGAAATAATGCGGCAGCTTTGGCTGATTCACTATCCTACACGATCGTACGATTCATTCACAATAAACTGTTTCTAGATACAAATATGCTTGCAATGATTTATTTACATAATAAGGTAATTAAACATTTTTATTAACATAACAATTTTACGTTACTTACATTTTTTTTCGAGGCACCAACAATATTCTCATATTTTTTACAATATATACCACACTGATAGCACATAATGTTTTGAAAAGTTTCATGAAATTTTCCAAATCGCACGATTTGTCAAAAACTCTGTTGCTCGGTTGCATTTTTAGTACGTTTTCAGCACACATGCTTTATTTAGTAGATCGCACGATCGTGTATGATAGTGTAACAAAGCCTTTAGGGTAAGTAAAACTACTTATAAATTCATTATTTAAAATATTTTTTGATAAATAAGATAAGTTCTCCTCACGGAGAACACGCCGACCAACTCTTGGAGCACTAAGACTAGAGTGATCTTCCGACAACTCGCAGGCCAAATACTCTGAAGTTATTCTAATAGAAATTTTAACGGCACTGCTGTTAAAATAAACACCACAAAAATAATTGATGTTTAGTTAACGCTAATCAGTCAGCTTATAAAAACAGCTGATTTAAAAAAATACAAAATACAAAAATAAAAAAACTAGCTGCCTTTACATCTGTGGCACGAAATAAGTGCTTTAATAACATTCGCAGGTTTTTTAAATTAAATTTATTTATTTATAATATCTTCATATTATTCAATCTTCGTTTGTTAAAAAAATTACATTTTTGCAGTTTCATATCTTTGCTTCTTGTTTTTTAATAAAAAATTAACTATTCAAAATCTGTTATTTCCCGATATTTCGACAACAATTTGTTATCATCGTCTCATTGCAATTTTCCTGACGATGATAGCAAATTGTTATCGAAATACCGAGAAAGAAAAGATTTTGAATTGTTAATTTTTCTGCAAAAATTAAACATATTTATTTATTTATATAATTGTAACCTGGCACAACAAGATATCGTACATATATATCTTCTAAATGAAAGTATTAGTAATTGAAAACTTTTTGAAAAAGTTTCGAGCACTACAAATATTATTATTTTCGAAGCCATTGAATAAAAACCGAAAAGTCTGATTAAGGTCTTAATGGCTTTTAGAAACTGTTTGTTCGAAAAAGTTTTGCTTCAATTTCAAAAAGTTCACTCAATTACAAAAATGGGGTCATATTCATAAATAATATTTTGTGCTTATTAAAGATTTATTTGACAAATTTATTATAGGAATTTATCAATTAAGCCTTTAATAAACATAAAATGTCTTTAATGAATAAGGCAGCTAAAATTCAATAAAAAATCAAATAATTAAATATGAAACCCCCCATAAAAAAATTACCAATTAAAGCAATTTCACTAAATTAATTAAAGAGTAATTTAACTAAAACCCAATTTTAGATAAATGAGGTTAAAGTTGCTGAAAGTGCTTGATTAGTGAAATCAGAACTGCAGGGGGTAGCACTTTAATTTATAGGGAATTTTGTTAGATATTTACTAACATTTATACACACACATACATACATACATACATACATACATACATACATACATATATAAGTATTTTTAAGTTAATATATGCAGCATAAACAAAAATACTTATTTAAATGCAATTGCATATTTAAGCATATATGTAAGTATATGATTTTAATTACTTTTTACAATGAAATAAACAAAATATAAAATTCTTTGGCAGACAGCGCATAAAACTATAAATTCTTTCTTTTATCTTAATAATTAAATGTTTACAACTCCAATGACTTAAAGAGCTTTAGAAATATTTTTGTATAAAATATGGAGAAGTTTTATATAAAACAAAAACTTTTCGATAGCAGGCGGAAAAAATCATGGAAAAGATTATGGTAATAGCATGTTCACACGAATGCTTTTTTTTAATATTGGACCAGTACTCAGGGGATGACCCCTACATATGCAGTGCATTGTACCAGAACTAGGAAAATAGGTTGTGAGGAGGGGGAAAGAGGGAGTAGTGTTTGTGAACATTTGACTTGAACTTTCCAACGTTATAACAGACAGGAAACACATCTGCAGGCAACTTGTTCCAGAGACGAAGCGTACGGCTGAAAAACAAATTCTCTCTGTAATGCGTAGTACGATTCCCGGCGCAATCAACCACAAATGGATGAGCTCTGGACGATGAACGCGTGCTACGTAGAAATGTGCGAGTTTCAGGAACAAGATCCAAAATCTCGTCAGAGCAAAATCCATTGTAGTAACGATAGAACAGAGTAACGCACCCCACTTATATTAGAGGTTCGCTCTCTCATTCGTGATTCGCGGCACAATCTTGATTGAACCAACCATTCACCATACAAAATTGTAAGAGCGAACCAACTGAATCTTGATGCCAACCATGCAAAAATCACTATCATCCCAAAAAGTAATCACGAATACTTTGCTTGTCGGCGGCAATACCCCCCGGGAAACAGGTTTTGCCTTGGCGTATTCCTAACTTGGCACTCTGTTTTTCGGGTAAAGAAGAGAAGGGGTACCTCGTTTGATGCGGCAGACAAAACTCTAGGAAGCCGCATGACTTATGTTGTGTTGGCTTCCGAAACCCTTACCAAGGGTATAAATTGGCAGAACGGGGATCAGCATGGCCCCCGGGTGGTTCTGCTTGTAGGTCAACCCGGGCTGATCATGGTTGAGGTGCCTACCTTGGCTGAAACGTTTTGGCTGTAGTTGAAACTTAAAACGCAGGAAGGGGGTGTTGGTATCCTTGATGATTGTTTGGTGTGATTCTTTTTTCGGGGACTAGCAGCCTCCCGAGGATATGTTGCCTGTACAACAGATAACTGTACTGTAAGGAACCAGTGGTTGGTTTAAGGGCTATTGCTATTAGGGGGTTTCGGTCTACCAACTTATTAAGTCTTGTCGCCCATTGATTGCTGGGAAACTGCATACAGGAGGGATTAGAAGGCCCGAACTCCTTAACAAGAAGTTGTTCATATGGCCGCAAACATATGGCAAGAATTCCTACCTGTGTGAGCCTGGTAAGCCACACGGGGGCGCTGGTGAACCGTGAATAATTCACTCCGCAGAATTGGTCCATCATCAGATAAGGCCGCAAGGCAGGTGCTGATGTAAATCTTTTTCACAGTTGTCAGCGGCAATACAAGACGACGCCGATTTTTAAATTTTAAGGCGAATCGGCATTCCTGTTGTCAATATTGGCATGTATCGATAACTGCCGACACATATTTGATATTCTACAAGAGAAAGTGGCAGCAATATTGCCTTTAATTGCCGGTTATTTTGTCGTCACAGTTTTTAGCGTCGAGTTGAAACAAAAACATCAAAAAATTTAATAATGAAAATTAAAATTAAAAAAATTAGAATAAAATGTAAAAAACTAAAATTATGAATCCTGCCCAATTTCAAAAATTAATAGAAAAGCTGGAAAAGAGCCCATCAATGGTCAGATTTAAAAAATACAGGACTTCTGTCTAAGCAATCTTCCTTCCACTTTTAAGTTTGTTTTGTTTTCTTCTGGAGTCTAAATATGGCTGGAAACCCATTCTGTATTTAAAAACTTCCTCATTTTACTTTTTGCACAAACTTTCTTATTTTGCACAAAATTTTGTACTAAATCAAAATGTAAACAAAACGAGGCAACTGACACATACATTAGAAATGTCGACAAGCCGGCAACCTCAATACAAAACTGTTAGCGAATGCCAGATTAAAATTGATGTCGTCTTAAATTGATGTTGCCATAATATTGCCAACGGTATAGCCGCCGACAAGCAGCATATGGGTGAATAACAAATTATCGTTTGTTTTTCTGAACTAGCCCTAAAAGAAATGTAAACAAAGAAAAAACAGATAATTAATGTGTGTAAAATCAAACGATATTGCATACTTACATAAAGATTTAAATTAAAACTAAAGAAAAAGAAGAAGTAGTGAAAAGTTTGGAAGCATTTATTTAAGCCAAAAATGATTTGACTCTTTAAAAAGGCCTCGACCACAGCTGCTGGTAGCCGCCAGCCCTGCACTTTTGTTTTGTTCTATTTACAATGAATAATTTGTTTAGAATTTTAAATTTGATTTAAAATTTTTTAAATGAGAAACAACAACAACAAATAAGTGGAATACTAAAGTAAACAAAAAATCGACACATTAACACATGCATAAATAAATAAAAACTCGTACGAATGACAAGTGTATTTGTGTGTAAGTTTGGAAGTACTTAGATACATATCGCTCCTTTATAGCAACATAGTCATATCTCAAAAAATTAGCTTTTCGAGTTAACAATGCAGAATTGTTAACAGAACTATCTTTTATATTGTGCCAAAAATGTATACAAATTACTTTTAAACTGGTTCCTTTAGAAAATATTTTCTAAGACTTGTATGGAAACTAAAAGTTTGAAATGCGTTTTTCTCGAAACGAGCTTTTTTTAGTTATGACTATGTTGCAATAAAGAAGCGATATGTACGTGAGTGTGTCAGAATGTAATTAAGTATGAATATGTATGTCATCTAAAGGTGTAAAATTTAAAATTTTCAAATTGTGGGTGATAGAATAGAAAAAACTGCTGCTGCAAGTGGCAGCCAAGAAAGCAAAAAAAAAAAAATCTTAAATATCTGCACCTTAATACGAATATGTGTGTAAGTAAATCAAAAGTGTATGTACGAGTACTTCAAAGTGAAACGGAAGAATTCGTAATAATATAATAAGTATGTGTATAGAAGTCATAATATTTTCAATTGCTATCAATGTACATATGTAGTTTATATACACTATTTTTATGATATATGATTAAAAAAAACAATATTCACAATCTTTTATATTTTTACCATTAATGATCGATTTGTCGACCATTACAATTGTGAAATAAAAATGCCAGGCATTTTTTCGAGCTTGAGGTGTAATTTTTAATTTGAATAATATTACGGTATACCACTGGGTAGCATCATCAGGGATTTAGATATGGTTTTTTTTTTCGAAAGACTTCTATAAACACAAAATAGGGATCATTTTAACTTGCTTGTTATTACAGTACTTGCATATTACACGGTACTGTTGAGGTTATGTAACATAACAACTGTTATTGGCAATTCTATTAGAATTGTGCCGTTCATGAACGAGCATGTTAAATTGAATGGATTATCACCACTTTTCATCCAATAGCGTTTACCGTTCAATTTTATTCACATTTTTTTTACCGAAAGTAATACTCAGAAATGTTATTTTCCAACACATTCACAAAAATGTTATACGTATATATTGTTGAGAATCCCAGTTGGCAAAATCATCCTAGACAACATTGTCTTCGACAATGTCTTCGATCCGGCCGCTCATCTGTGGGGGACAGATGAGCGATAATGTCTACAAATTGTTCATTTAGGCATTTCGAAAAAGAGCAACTGTGCTCTAAAACAAACTGAACAAGAATTTATGTTTGTGTTTATATGAATGATATGATGGGTGACAATGTCTGCAATCTAGTCTTTAAATTGGTCAAGTAAAATATTTCTGCAAAAAAAATTAACGGGACTCTAAAAAAGCAACAAAAAATGTATAAATGTTTAGCAATGGGTGATTTTATAAGAACTATCGGAAATTAAAAAAAAAAAAAACACATAAAATTCAGAAAAATGCATGAAATATTTATTTGGATCGATAGTTGGGTCGATATAATTTAATGTTTGAAGATTATTTCATGCAAATGTTGGCCGCGGCTGCGCCTCAAATGGACCATCCGCTTAGTCCAATTTTGGCATACTCTTTCCAACATTTCGGCCGGTATCTCACGAATAATGTTGGCAATGTTGGCTTCCAGTGCGTCAATCGAAGCGGGCTCGTCGCTATAGACATTAGCCTTAACATAGCCCCACAAAAAATAGTTTAGAGGCGTTAAATCGCACGATCTGGGCGGCCAATTGACTGGTCCCAAGCGTGAAATAAACTGTTCACCGAACTCGCCTCTCAATTGGTCCATTGTTTCGCGTGCTGTGTGGCATGTGGCACCGTCTTGTTGAAACCACATGTCATGCAAGTCAAGCTCTTCCATTTTGGGCAAAAAAAAGTTTGTTATCATCGTACGGTAGCGCTCACCATTCACAGTAACGTTGTGATTTGCATCATCTTTGAAGAAATATGGCCCAATGATGCCGCCAGCCCATAATCCGCACCAAACGGTTGTTTTTTGTGGATGCATTGGTAGCTCTTGCAATGCTTCTGGCTGCTCTTCACTCCAAATACGACAGTTTTGCTTGTTCACGTATCCATTCAACCAGAAATGAGCCTCGTCGCTGAACACAATTCTTCGATAAAAAAAGTGGATCTTCATCTAACTTTTCAAGAGCCCATTCACCAAAAATTTGGCGTTGTGGTAGGTCGTTTGGCTTCAATTCTTGCACCAGCTGTATTTTATAAGGCCACACCCAAATCCTTCCGCAAAATTTTCCACGTAGTGGAGTAACAGAGGCCCAATTGCTGCGAACGGCGCCGAATCGATAATTCACGGTCATCACCAACACTGGCCGATACGGCTGCGATATTTCCTTCAGTTCGCACTCTACGTAAGCGTGTTGGTGGTTTAATGTCCAACAATGTAAATTTGGTGCGAAATTTTTTTACAATAGCCCGAATAGAAGCCTCAGTAGGTGGATTAGACTGGCCATAAAATGGAAGAAGCGCGCGATGAACTTTCTTAACAGAGCACGCATTTTGGTAATAAAATTCAATAATTTGCAAGCGTTGTTCGTTTGTAAGACGATTCATGATTAAATTATAGACCAAACTGAAGATGTTTGACAGTGACAGTGCGTGAGCTGTCAAAACTAGTGTTGCCAAAAAGATAATAGCAAAAAAAAATCACTCGTTATACAGTTTTACTCTGTTGAATATTAACAGCAGTATGCAACATATCGTCAGTTTTTCTTACATTATTTGTATGAAATAAAATATATATGTTATAGTTATGCACTTAATGCATTAAAAAACATTTTGAAACCAAAATGAATTTAAAAAGAAATAATCGATATCAAATATATTGGTTATTCTTTTCTAATAAATTTTTGCACTTTTTTATATTATTTAAAAAATGCAAAAGATTTTTATATTAATATAAATATTTTGTTGATAATTTGTTAGCATTCTCGACAAATTGTATTATGACACTATTAATTATTTTAAAAAAAATGTTCTGATGATTTAAAATTAAATCAGTGTTTTTCATTAAATCAATATTATTCACCACAGTTTAGTGAAGATATCGATGGAACAATCGTCAACGATTATGTCGCCTATGCAATCGTTGACAATACTGTGGTGGAAATGGTCGCCTATGTATTCCTTACTTATGTATTCCTTGACGAGATGAAAGGGGAAAATGTGGTGTATATAATCGTCGACGATGCGGTGAGGGAAACAGTCACTTGTGTGGTCTTGCGTGATTTCGTGGTCATTTGTTTGAAAATTTCGTCAACGATTTGTTTGAGGTGTCGTCAACCTGTCTTCCACGATTTTCTATTGTCTTGTACCCATCGTTTAAGATGTCTTTAAGTCATGGTCAACTGGGATATGTTAGAAGAATCATCACACGCACAAGACACTTTCTGTCATTTTTTTCATATTGCAGTTAAGAAAATGATAGCAACTTCTGGTGTCTATTGCTAGCAGTGCTACCGGTCATAATGACCGTCATTGTTCTTGTAGGGTATCAATCAAAGTTCAAAGTGATCGATTGAAGGAAATGAACGACGGATCAGTCCTTTGTAAATGCACGAAAGTTACCGGTCTCTAAAACGAACGATTTAGTTATGTTTATGTAGGTATGTGAAAATATTTTTTTATTGAAAAAAGTACAGGCCGGACCACAAGTCTCTTAACATTTGAAATGATAAAAAAGTCAAATGTTAATAAAACTATTTATTTATTACGAAAGTAAGTGAAAAGCGGTTTTATTTTTTGAAAATTACGTTCCTTAAATGCGATCCTCGTTCACTCTGGCACTGATGTAAGCTAGACCGGCCATTTTCCATGACCAGTCTACAAGTATCGGTTGATATATTTTTCATTTCCTCGCGTATATTTTCCTTTGCTTTGCCTTTTAGATATCCCAAAAAAGAGAAACCCCATTGGAGACAAATCGGATCTAAGGGGCGGCCAGGTAATGTAGCAACTTTTCGATATAATTTTCTAGCCGAAAATTTTACAAAGTGCAGCCCACGAGTCAACTGACGTATGTCGTCCCATCTTGTTGTAAAATTCAATTGAGAGATGATCCAGGCATATTTAAAACAACAAACCGCTTACGAGTAGAGAGCTCTATATTTTCGGATTTCCTCGATACTTTTAGGATGGCCGGATCGTTGTTTTGATAACCTTTTTTCAGTCATCCCCAAATTGTGGACTCATTACTTAACGATTGCGAAAACAAAACAATATTTGCGTTTAGTTTTAGTTTCCGTAGGCCCTATTACCGTAGTATTCACGTACGCAAAATGGCACTAAACCCGCAAAGACTGGCGTGCAGTTCTGTAGCCACTCCAGTCTCCCCGCCCAAGCTTCAAATGTTAAGAAACTTATGGTCTCCTTTGTACTTGTTGCAAAAGGAAAATATTTTCAATCACCTTCATAAACATACCCAACAAACACCAAATCAAACATTTGATATAAAATGACGTTATCATTTGATACCAAACATAGTTTTGAAACCTTTTTCAATGGTTTGATTTTAACATTTGAATTTAAATTAAAAATCATTTGAATATAAATATTTGATACTCAATGTTTTATCAATTTGGTTTTGAATCATAAATTAATTATAAAACAAATGTGCCAGCAATTACTAAAAAAAATATCAACATTTTAAATTTATCTACAAAAAATTTAAGAATTCCAGAAAAATTAATAAATGAGATTTGTTTGTGATCAATATTTTATTAAATTTCAGCAAAAATTAGTTTTAATAAGTTAAAACGCATGAAAAAGTGAAATAATAAGAAATAATGAGATTGTCTGATTTGACCCTGATTTAGAGCCAAAAGAAACCAACTATTTCGTCCTTTCAAGAATTTCAAGACTAAGGAAAATAATAATAATAATAATAAAATAAATAATAATAATAATGGAAAATTAAAAACCGCAAGTAAATCAAAAGAAAAATAGATTTGCAAAGCAAAAATTTGTTTTTATTTGTATTCCGCTTCACAATCCACATTTGAAAATTACATTTAAAACCAAGTTCAGAATAGATGAATTTCTCAATTTGAAAATAATTTCCTCTTTTTGTTAAGAATACTACGTTTTTCAATTTGAATTCAAATCAATATCAAGCGTTTGGCTTCAAATCATTCTCAATTTGAAATCAAACCTTAGTGTTTGTTGGGTACTTATAAGTATGTATATATGTGTATAAGTATATAACGAGTGATTTTTTTTTGCTATTATCTTTTTGGCAACACTAGTTTTGACAGCTCACGCACGTTTTGTATCTTGTGTCACTGTCAAACATCATCAGTTTGGTCTATAATTTAATCATGAATCGTCTTACAAACGAAGAACGCTTGCAAATTATTGAATTTTATTACCAAAATGCGTGCTCTGTTAAGAAAGTTCATCGCGCGCTTCTTCCATTTTATGGTCAGTTTAATCGACCTACTGAGGCTTCTATTCGGGCTATTGTAAAAAAATTTCGCACCAAATTTACATTGTTGGACATTAAACCACCAACACGCTTACGTAGAGTGCGAACTGAAGAAAATATCGCAGCCGTATCGGCCAGTGTTGGTGATGACCATGAATTATCGATTCGGCGCCGTTCGCAGCAATTGGGCCTCTGTTACTCCACTACGTGGAAAATTTTGCGGAAGGATTTGGGTGTGAAGCCTTATAAGATACAGCTGGTGCAAGAATTGAAGCCAAACGACCTACCACAACGCCAAATTTTTGGTGAATGGGCTCTTTAAAAGTTAGATGAAGATCCACTTTTTTATCGAAGAATTGTGTTCAGCGACGAGGCTCATTTCTGGTTGAATGGATACGTGAACAAGCAAAACTGCCGTATTTGGAGTGAAGAGCAGCCAGAAGCATTGCAAGAGCTACCAATGCATCCACAAAAAACAACCGTTTGGTGCGGATTATGGGCTGGCGGCATCATTGGGCCGTATTTCTTCAAAGATGTTGCGAATCACAACGTTACTGTGAATGGTGAGCGTTACCGTGCGATGATAACAAACTTTTTTTTGCCCAAAATGGAAGAGCTTGACTTGCATGACATGTGGTTTCAACAAGGCGGTGCCACATGCCACACAGCACGCGAAACAATGGACCAATTGAGAGGCGAGCTCGGTGAACAGTTTATTTCACGCTTGGGACCAGTCAATTGGCCGCCCAGATCGTGCGATTTAACGCCTCTAGACTATTTTTTGTGGGGCTATGTTAAGGCTAATGTCTATAGCGACAAGCCCGCTTCGATTGACGCACTGGAAGCCAACATTGCCAACATTATTCGTGAGATACCGGCCGAAATATTGGAAAGAGTATGCCAAAATTGGACTAAGCGGATGGACCATTTCAGGCGCAGCCGCGGCCAACATTTGCATGAAATAATCTTCAAACATTAAATTATATCGACCCAACTATCGATCCAAATAAATATTTCATGCATTTTTCTGAATTTTATGTTTTTTTTTTTTTAATTTCCGATAGTTCTTATAAAATCACCCATTATATATAATTAATTATAAGTATGTATATGTATGTATGTATTATAAATAAAGTGCTAAACTCATTATCTCCCCTTAAAATTGTTGTGTTATTTTTGTTTTGAATAAAACAAAACTTCAGTGTATTTGCGCCCATTTATTAAAATGAAATGAAAAGAATTATTTGTAAAAAAAAACATGTTAAAATCATTTGTTGAAATGCATACTTTATTCGAATTTGTGTTTTATCGGTTTTAATTCTTTTTTTCCTTTCCTTTTTATCTACTGCAAGTGTCTAGAAAATAACGGCTGGAGACTGGCTATTAGCGTTTGTCTAAATAATCGTGCGTAATTCTTTTGTTTATAGCTTTCTTTGGGAGCAGAACTTTATGTACCTCTCTACACACATATGAATGTATGTATGTATATGTGTAAGTATTTATAAAAGTTGCAGCTCATGGTAATGGCGTGTAAAATAAAATTATGAGCATCATTGGCTCTAGAGGAGTAAAATTGATTTTAATGACAGCAACGATTGAAACATTCCAACATTTGTTTTCAGTTTTGTACCCGTTAATTTCTTTCTTAGACTTTTTATTTTATGTTCAAGTTGTTTTCTTTTTCTTGTCTGCAGTTTATTGCATAGAAAATGAAGTTAAGATACGTAAGTAAACAAGTTGCCTTGAACTTGCCTTGATGTCGCTGCCTAATCAAGCAGAAAATTAAATACGTATGTAGCAAATTTAGTCCATTATAATGTTACTTAGAAATTGGCTGAGTAAGTCTAAAACATATCTTATTAACACTATTCTTTTGGTGGTCTTCTTAGGAAAGAAAGACAACCTATAATGTTAAGGTGCGTACACATTAAGCAAATATTTGATCAACAAAAGTGCGACCACAAAACTTTTTATCTCAAATAAAATAAAGAAAAATGTACTCCTTTTTATTTGGAAATGTTGTACGCCTCGCAATAAATGCTTTTTTGATATGTCGTCGTAGAACTTCTTTTCCTCCTGCCAAAATCTCTCGCAAAAATCGATGGCACAATATCGACTATTTTTGGTCCTTCAAAATGTAACCACGTGTGTATAACCGCAATGTATATTCATTGTTTCTATTTTTTATTATTAATTTTCACCATTGAAATTCAATTGTTATTGAATGCTATATTTTTCATTGTTTTTGTATTTACAATTATTTATTTATAACTAAAAATATTGATATTCCTGTTATTTAATGGAAGTTACTTTTGTTTATTTTATGTGTCTAGGCCAAAAATTTTATAAATAGTAACACTTGTGTAACCAGTGCTTATTTCCATGAATCATATATGACTGAATATAAAAGGAGCTTAAAATTAATTACGGCCTTAAATATTTTATCAGTGATAGTAAAAATAACTAGCAAAAAAAAATCTTGAAAAAAAATTGCATTAAAACTGAAATTGTCAACCGATTAAGAATAATTTAATTAATCGATCATTTTCGAATAATTTTAAGATGGAGGAGTTTTGAAAACAATTAAATCGATTAGTGTAAATTAATCCAATTTCTTTTATTAATTAAAACATCAATTAAACCAAAATTTATAAAATTATTTTATTGAAATTTTGTTGAACTTAATAATTTTTTAAATTGGATTTTTGGTTTATACATTTGTACAACGGGTTATAGTTCAAGTTTTTTCCTTTCTAAAGTTTTTTCTTAAGAAAGATTTTTTACAATACAAATTTGCTGTGATCAATAATTTTTGATTGAAGAAGACAAGAAAAATAAAAATCAAATCTTTAAGCTGGGCTACTGTACAGGCTGCCAGTTTTAGCACTTGAGCGATCAAAGATTCTTGTTAAGATGTAAATAGCTGCCTAAGAGAAGGAACATTTCCAGAAACCCTGAAAAAACAGTGATTGGTCATTATACTCGTAAGCAAAGGTAAAGAGAATCTAAGATCTGCTAATTGACACAGCTGGAAAGTTACTAAAAAGTTTAATAAATCCCCCCTATATGATGCGCTTGGAGAGAACTTTCAAAAGAACAACGTGACCTTAGACCTGGAAGATCAATAATAAGTGTCCAAACTTGGTTTGGACTCAAAATTATTTTGTTAAATTCAATATTTAAAATCTTAAATATTAAATTTAAAAGAAAAAAGAAAGTTTGAATTTCATATTTATTTCTATATGACAAAACGGTCACCCTGAAGTGCAACAACTTGCTATAATTACAACTTCCAGTCGGCAAGTAGTAAAGCCGACTGTAGCTTTAATATAAAACCGTAAATTTTTCATTTTTTTTAATTACCTACGTGCAGTCTTTTGCTAAAAATACCTTTGAATGGTATTTAAATTATTAATCTCTTTTTTGACATACGTTAGAATTGTATTTGAATTATAAATCTTTTTTTCTCCAACCTTTTTAAACGTACGGTGTAAATCATAGCTTTTACTTACCTAAATAAACCTTTACGCAAAGAAATAACTACGCTTATTATTCTATCGCTTGGAAAACCGATCCCAAAGGTGAGTAAATGTACCCGGCCTTAGATAAAGATAATTCCTAACCTCTATCTATTCCACTCCAACTGAACAACTTGAACTCCATTGGAGAGTCAAAGTTGTCTTCCTCTTTTTTATTGTGCAGCCCAAAGACGAGAAGTAGGAATTAATTGTAATCTCTGCAATTATTTTCATGGTCCTTCGAGCCGGATACATTTACTCGGCTTTGGGTACTTCAATATGTTGTATAAGTAGCCGAATCTATACAGAATCAGTTCTCAAGGCAAATCGTTCTCTTTGATACACTAGACGTTAAGAACGCCTTCAATAGCCTCAGATGGCCAGACATTCTGATGGCATTAGGGGAATTTTTTGGTCAAAAGGAACGACCTGAAGAACAAAAAGTTTTTTTCTGATACGACAGAAGGCCAGAGAAAAATACAAGTAACGACAGAGACGGCGCCATGATCCATTATTGAACCTGACCTGTGGAACATTGAGAATTAAAATGCCAAAGGAGACGTTTTTAGTGGGCTATGCAGATGACATCGCTGCAGTAATTCGAGGCAGGGATACACAGAATAGTGAGTGCAAACTCAGAAAATTTTAGGTGGCGCACGGAATGCAGATTGCCACTAAAAAAACCGAACTAGCCGTCTTATCCAAACGTCACATAACCATAGAGGCGCACGGACTGCAACTTGCCACCCACAAAACCGAACTAGTTTTCTTTATCAACTGTACCATGCTCTTAGAGGTTCATATTTCTGTGGACGGCACTACTCTATTCACTAAGAAAGTGATGAGATACTTAAGGGTAGGACTGGACTCAAGGCTAACATACTCAGCCCAGCTGAGATAACGTCGAGCCTGATTTGTTTGATAGCGAATATTGGTGGCCCGCTACCGAGCAAACGGTGACTTCTTATGGAAGCAACTACTTCCATTCTCCTTTAGGGATATGTAGATGTGGAGAGACAGAGTGAGGATAAGAAAGAGAGAGAGATAGAGAGAGAGAGCAAACGCCCAGTATGCAGGAATTATTCCAATTGACCTGAGTATATTAGAGAGAAGAAAAGTATGGGTGTTGAGACGGTCAAATGGTACTAATCGTGTGGGAATGGAAGTTCTTAAGCGCGAGACAGGAAAGATGATACACTGTCACAAGTGTAAAATGGTCGGCAAGGCTTATACAAGATATTTAGAAATAGATAAGTGGGATATGAGGAGGGAGAATTTCGTCCTCACCCAAGAATTATCCGTTCACGGATATTTCAAATTCCTTCATAGAATAGGGAAGTGTAGCACTCCTTTTTGTTTATATGCTTAATAGATGACGTTGAGAATAACTTCTTTGAGTGGTCCCTCTGGGATGTATATCGGCAGGAGCTGGTGCGAGTAACGGGTATATTGATCGTAGCGGATAGTGTAGTTAGCATATTTCGGACAAACGAGTAACAAATTACAGGTACAGGAGTAACAAAATACTGCGAAAAAAATTCTACGGATTTGGACTCAGCTGAATTTATAAACAAATATATAAGCAGGTCTGGACGTAAGCATATATACACACATACAGGTTAGGAAACGTAGAGTACCATAGAAAGGGACCACCTTTAGAGTAGAAGAGAGAAAGTTTTTAGTGGGTCTAGGCTATACGCGGAGTCCGACACACCTCAGAAATTATGGCCTCTGGGATGCGAGCGTTTATGTATTTTGCCTCGTGAACGCAAAAATAAAATAGGCTGCCAGTTTCATGAAACCATCCCACTTGGGTCCTTTCTTGATCTCGCTGTGTTCACCGGCAAAGATATGCAATCACCCAACAACGACTTATTAATTTTTTACCTTTTTATCTATTTTATAAACACATGCAACCATCGCTGTTATTAAATGGATACTAGTGGCGTCAGGAAACAACGAATGAACTTGAGCCTGATTAAGTAATTAGGTTAATTTACTGTGAAAGCATTAGAAGCTTTTACAACAAGTATTTCTTAACTTGGTCCTGATTTGCACAAAAAGTTTCCGTAATTTTAAACATAAACAAAACATTAAAAATGATTTTTAACTGTCTGCATATTCAAACATACATACATACACGCATATGTACATATATACATACATTTCATTTATCATAAAATGTTTATGCCTTATGCAGCTTATATTTATGTATGTGTGTATGTACATGTATATATGTATGTATGCATCTATCTTCGTAGGCATGTTGTTAAAGTATTACAATGCAATTTTATACGGTTACAAATATTTATACAAGTTCTAGACAACAAAGAGGAGGATTAATAAAAACAGGTTGCATTATGGACGCAAACAAAGATTATTTTCAATCCATTTGTTCTTCTTCTTTTTTTAACATATATGTACATATGTATATGTACTTGCATATGTTTATATGTCTATATGTGTATCTTTAAAATCCCCCAAAAAAAAAAAAAAAAAAAAGAATTTGTTTGAGAAAGGTTATTTAAAATTTTAAGAACTTTTATTTTGATTAATTATCGAATTGTGTGAAGTTTATATATACGAGTAAAAAAAAATAAGAACAAACATTAAAAACAACGGCAAAACAGCCAATAATTTAAATGGAAATTTATCATGGCATTTTATGCCACAAGAATCAAATCTTTTTTTTTTTTTCAAAAAGTCATTAATCATTTGCGAACATTGAAAATGGAAAAGGAAATAAAACAGCTACAATAAAGAAAAATATATATATTTGAAACAATTACAGATGTGGTTGTTAATACGAATACATGGACAGGACGAATTCGTTATACCCTGACTGGGGTTTCTTAATTTCTGTGGCATTGTGTCATAACAGCTTAAGTTGAAATAAGACGTTAACAAATTTTTAAGGCAAATTTTAATGAAGAGCTATATTTGTTTATTTATAAAAATTATAAATAGCTTGTTTTCTATGTTTCCCAGCTATCTATATGTCGACATTTCGTAGGAACTACCCTAATCATCAGTAGACTTTGGAAATTTTTGAAAGATATTCTCAAACATTCAACTTTATATCCCAACAATATAAATAAATTGTTGAGAATTTAAAAGAAAAATGCTCTAATTATACCTGTCAAAACACAAAAAACAAGCCTTTTCATTTATACACGTCTCTATCATTTCTTTACACCTTTCAAACAAATGAACAACCGTTGGTTGCTACGATTTGCTTTTTGAAAGTATATATATATATATATATATATATATATATATATATATATATATATATATATATATATATATATATATATATATATATATATATATATATATATATATATATATATATATATATATATATATATATATATATATATATATATATATATATATATATATATATATATATATATATATATATATATATATATATATATGTGTGTGTGAAGATAAATTTTAAAATTTTTAACCTCAGCCACAAACCTGCTATTTTAGCATACCTCTGTTAATATACTAACATGGCTCTGTTAAGCAGGAAAATCGCAACTTAAGCAATAAAAATGTGTTTTAAACCAATAATTTTAACAAATTTTTACGAAACAATTTGAAATAATTTTCTTGAATCAAAATCTGTAAAGACGGGTTATAAAAGTTTTAAAAGAACCCTCCAATCAAAAAAAATTGTACGAACTTAAAATTGGAAATATTATAAAATTTTTCAGAAATAAAAAAAGATGGGCGAAAAAAAATTATTGGAGATCACTCCTTAGGCCGTCCGTAACGATGTCCAATGGTCAAAAGTCGCAACAGTGCGTTTTTCTAGAAATAACAGCCATTTTTAACAAAATGGCCCTTTGAAATTTGAAAATGGACTTTGGTGATCTCCAATAATTTTTTTTCGCCCATCTCCTACCATTTTCGTAAAAGGGACCAAAGTCCATTTTCAAATTTCAAAGGGCCATTTTGTTAAAAATGGCTGTTATTTCTAGAAAAACGCACTGTTGCGACTTTTGACCATTGGACATCGTTACGGACGGCCTAAGGAGTGATCTCCAATAACTTTTTTTCGCCCATCTCCTACCATTTTCGTAAAAGGGACCAAAGTCCATTTTCAAATTTCAAAGGGCCATTTTGTTAAAAATGGCTGTTATTTCTAGAAAAAACGCACTGTTGCGACTTTTGACCATTGGACATCGTTACGGACGGCCTAAGGAGTGATCTCCAATAATTTTTTTTCGCCCATCTCCTACCATTTTCGTAAAAGGGACCAAAGTCCATTTTCAAATTTCAAAGGGCCATTTTTTTAAAAATGGCTGTTATTTCTAGAAAAACGCACTGTTACGACTTTTGACCATTGGACATCGTTACGGACGGCCTAAGGAGTGATCTCCAATAATTTTTTTTCGCCCATCTTTTTTTATTTCTGAAAAATTTTATAATATTTTCAATTTTAAGTTCGTACAATTTTTTTTGATTGGAGGGTTCTTTTAAAACTTTTATAACCCGTCTTTACAGATTTTGATTCAAGAAAATTATTTCAAATTGTTTCGTAAAAATTTGTTAAAATTATTGGTTTAAAACACATTTTTATTGCTTAAGTTGCGATTTTCCTGCTTAACAGAGCCATGTTAGTATATTAACAGAGGTATGCTAAAATAGCAGGTTTGTGGCTGAGGTTAAAAATTTTAAAATTTATCTTCACACACATTATATATATATATATATATATATATATATATATATATATATATATATATATATATATATATATATATATATATATATATATATATATATATATATATATATATATATATATATATATATATATATATATATATATATATATATATATATATATATATATATATATATATATATATATATATATATATATATATATATATATATATATATATATATATAAAGATTAGGGATAAATTATAAACAATTGAGTTTTGTTCACTATATTAGCTTCTACCATTGATAACAATCAAACAATTATAGCTTGTTTTTATGTTTCCCAGCTGTCTATATGTCACATTGTGACATTTCATAGGAGCTACCCTAATCATCAGTAGACATTGGAAATTTTTGCAAGATATTCTCAAACAGTTTTTAAAAGCTTTCTCGTTGACCTCATAAAGTAACAAATCCAACAAAACACTCTTTGTAGACTTCATGGAATGCATTCAACCACACAATTAAATACAATATTTGATAAGTTTACAACTTTATATCCCAACAATCTAAATAAATTATTGAGAATTTAAAAAGAAAAATGCTCTAATAATACCCGCATTGGCGGAGTACCGAAAACCTTATGCCCACGATGGTATTAACAGTAATTTGCAGTCTTATGTCTTCTTATAAGAAGTTGCCGCTTGGTTAGCAATGGAATATCTCAAGAAAAAACTGAAAACTAATACAGTTAGTTGGGGTAAACAGTTAACAGTGAGATCGAGATGCAAAACTTTCCAAGGCCAAACAACAACAACAAACCTGATTGCACTTAAGTAATAATTATAATGACTCCGGAACTGTTCTCCAGCCCAGAGCTGCGTTACGACTGCGAAACAATTTTATTTTTTTTTTGTCACTAGAGATGTTACGAGTATCAAAGATTTAAGTGTTAAACCAATTTAGTCGCATTTCCCTACAATTAAGAATAGAATACGAGTATGAGAACAACTTGAGTGCCGAAGGAAGTCTATTCCAAACACGATACACCCTAATTTTAAATGGTCTTTCAAAAATGGAAAGATATATTCTAGGTATTTCAATGTGAAAATTTCGGGAACAGTTAATAAAAGAGAAACTACTTGCTAAGATAGCAGGTTCGTACTGCTTAGCAGTTTTACAATAAATATAGTTTAAAAAACTTAAAAACTCGCTTCGATATCAAATTAAAAACACCTTCAATTTTCGCACTAAAACAAATGACCGTTTATAGTTAAGCTGCATACTCCAAGGCAAAAACGTGCACCGACTATGAAAAACCGGATCAAAAATATTAGTGAAGTAGTTCTGATTTTTTCTAGGAATTCCCAAAATCAGATTCGTGAATCCCCATAATCTCCCCACTTCCCCGGAAGCGATACGGCAACTTCAATTTTTGCCCTAGAGCACCAACACTGTATATACAGTTTTATTTACCTACATATCGCTTCTTTGTTGCAACATAGTCATATCTCAAAAAGTGAAATTCTCGAGTTAACAATGCAGAATTGTTAACAGTACTACCTATTATATTCAAATTACTTTTAAAGAAACAGTTTCTTTTAGGAGATATTTTCTAAAAAAAAAATTCTAGGCTTTGTGTGGAAACTAAACATTTGAAATATGTTTTTCTTGAAGCAAGCTTTTTTTTTTAGTTATGACTATGTTGCAATAAAAAAGCAATATGTAATAATCGCTCATATGGAATGAATTTCGAGTGTTGCAAACATACAAGTGAAACTAATACTGGGTGCTCGCCGAGAAGCTACACTACTCTCAATAATTCCAATGTAATTCTGGCTGCATGCGATGTGGCACCATCTTATTGATACCACATGTTAATCAAACCCAAAGAATGCGGATTTGAAAAGATTTCAATCATATCACGATATCCCTCCCCTTTTATAGTTACCGCTACGCCGTTTTGGTTTTCAAAGAAGTAAGGTCCTATGATTCCTGCTGACTAAATTGCACACCAAACTGTCTCTTTTACTGGATACAAAGGTTACTGATGAATAATTTGACACATATCCATTCAAATGAAAATCTGCTTCTTTTTTTTTTTTTTTTTTTATATTATACCAGTACTCAGGGGATGACCCCTCCTACCAGAACTAGGAAAATAGGTTGTGAGGAGGGGGAAAGCGGGAGTAGTGTTTGTGAACATTTGACTTGAATTTTGCAACGTTATAACAGACAGAAAACTCTTCTGCAGGCAACTTGTTCCACAGACGAAGCGTGCGGCTGAAAAACGAATTCTCTCTGTAATGCGCAGTAAGATTCCCCGGGCAATCAACCACAAATGGATGAGCTCTAGACGATGAACGCCTGCTACGTAAAAATGTGCGAGTTTCGGGAACAAGGTCCCTAATCTCGTCAGAGCAAAATCCATTGTAGTAACGATAGAACAGAGTAACGCACCCCACACTGCGTCGATGCTTCAGTGAATCAATATAGTTGGATACCCTCAGATTCTCAGGAATTATATGTATGTCGATGACGTTTTGGCCGGAGGTCATACGCTTTCCTCTGCAATTAAAGCTAGAGACGAATTCATCGAAACGCTTCAATTTGCCGGGTTTTCACTGCGTAAATAGGCGGCACACAATGACTACCTGTTGAAAGGTATATCTCCCGATCATCTTTTGGGTGCAGAATTCCTGAAGTTGTCATATTCATGTACTACCAAAACCTTAGGCTTACTATGGAATGCCGGAGGTGATCATTGTCACTGATGAGCTCCTTTGCCCTCTCCTGCACACGGTCGAGTAACCCCAAAATAGACTTTGAGGCACCGGCCCAAACATGAGAGTTGTATTCCATTTTCGGTCGGATGTAGGTGGTATAAATAGTAAGGAGATCATTATGATTTGTTCATGATAATCGATAATTTATTTCGATAACACGTTTTTAACGTTTAAAACACGTTGTTTTATCGAATATTTTTCTGTAATAAATTGTCCACGTGTCTACTTCACGACTGCCATATATAAACTGTCAAGATAAAATTGCGGCAAAACAACATAGTATACCTTGCCGGCAACCACTCGTTATAAGCGTGTTAAAAACGCATAAGAATGCGCAATTGTAGGTTATCATAAATACTACTCGTATAGCCTAACAACTGCGAAACAAGATCAGTAACACGATCATGATCGAAAACTCGAACACTGAATATAAATAGTGTCCCAGAACTCAACGTCAAGCCGCAACGGGGTAACAGAATTGATTGTAACCGTCATGAGAAAAACAAGCTGTTGGTAGGTTCTTAATTTTACGGCAAAATGTACGATTGCACAATAACATACTAGGTAGTGTCGAAGCGCCAGGTGACTTTTTTTTTTGATGATGATAACTTTCAAAACTGTTTATATATTTCGTTGTTGGGGGTACTCGCAGTAATTCCATTGTAATCCTCAAATGACAATGAGAGATGCTTAGTGGACATGTTTGCCATGAATGAGCGAAACAGATAGTTACGCCACGCACTGAGACGGCGATGCGTCGTTTAAACGCAACTCCTGAGTGAGTTTATAAATTAACAAACTGATAACCAATATTAATTATGGGATATACAAACTGACGGTCAAGTAAATGGAAACATAATATCTTTAGTTTTTGATACGTTTATCTCAAGGTCATTGAGGTTCATCCAGTTTGATTTACGTTCGAGATTATTGTTTTTTTTTTTAGCTTGTATTTATTTATTGAGTCTTCCCAATGTGACTAACAATAAGTATTCAAATCTTAATACTAAATACAAAAAATTAACTAAGTCCAGCCAATACTAGACAAAAAGTTTTATTTTGCGCCGATTATATCGGTAAAATCATCTATTTAAGGCTCTTATGGTGTCAATTGTATCCCTTCTTCTTAACCGAGTGTGACTGCTGAAATTAAGTATGTTTTGTTCCAGAGGGTTTACTTGAAGCTCCAGCTTACTGATATATCTTGTCGCATACTTTGAAAATTCGTCTTTTACTAACGGAGCATACAAATCCTTGTGAATTCGTGAGTTTTTTACGTACCATGGAGCTGCAGTAATCGTTCGAAGAATTTTATTTTGTCGCCTCTGAATTTTTTCAATGTTTGACGCTGAGGCGGTGCCCCATAGTGGCATTCCTTAGCACCACATAGGCTTAAGAACTGCATTGTATAACAAAAGTTTGCAATCGAACTTTAAGGTAGAATTTCTGCCCATAAGCCAATTTAGTTGCGCTGCTTTTAGTTTCAACTGAGTGACTTTTGCTTCAATGTGGGACTTCTACGCGAGTCTACGGTCGAGGTGTATACCAGGTACTTGACTTTATTGTGCTGCGGAATAGGTGAGTTGTTAATTTGAATAGGTGAGTTGTTAATTTGAATATAACATCAGTACATTTTTGTTCATTGACTTTCATTTTCCAAAGTTTTAGTAATTTTTCTAATATTAAAATAGATTCCTGTAAATTTCGTGCAGCTAATTGGCGGTTTTCATGAACGCTCAAAAAAGCTGTGTCATCTGCAAAAGTAGAAGTGTGAATTCGGGATCTGGTTGGCATGTCAGAGGCGTAAATCAAATATGCTACCTTGGGGAATTCCTGCCTCGATAGGCTGAGTTGGGCTTAAAAAATCGCCTGCTCTGATAACAAATTTTCGGCCACTTGAATAGCTTTCGAGAAGCTTGTAAATATTTGCAGTCAAGTTCAAATTTATTTTGTGCATTAATCCTTCATGCCACACTTTATCAAAAACTTGGGAAACTTCAATGAATAGAGCTGAGCAAAACTTCTTGTGCTCGAAAGTATTTCTTATGACATTTACTAGTCTGTGCGTTTGTTCTATGGTGCTGTGCTTAGCCAGAAAGCCGAATTGATGATTAGGAATACATATTATGCAGTTCAATATTGGAGTCAACTTCGCCATTAACAATTTTTCGAACAGTTTTGAAATTGTTGGCAGTAGATTGAATGGTCTATATCACTCCACATATGTGGGATCCTTCCCTGGCTTGGGTATCATAGTAATCATAGAGATCTTCCACTCTGCAGGATAATACTCGAGACGTAAAATAGCGTTAAAAATAAAAAGCAGAATCCTTCTTGCTACACGAGGTAGCTGTTCAAGTATTTTATCAGTAATTTAAAGTAATTTCCTGGAATTTATTTTATTAGATATTAAAATAAAAATTATTGATTATGAGCAAATAAAATTCAAAATTACAACTAAATTTCGTCATAATCCGATAAATATTTTGGCCAACAAAAATGTACAACACATTTATGCAACCAATCAAATTAGATATATTTTGTTAAATTTTTTAAACTCAATTTAAGCCGCTTTTCTAAAACGCTTCAGATTTCATTTCATATGAAAACAAAATGTTGGATGTAATTAAATATTTGGAAAAAGTTTTATTTTATTTATTTACAGAATTATAATTGTGATAACCGAATGCAAACCGTTTCTTTATTCAGCATTAAATTTCTTTACTTTTTGTTTAGAACTGGTTTTTTCCCGGAGATCTTAAGAAGCTTTTGAAATTGAATGGTAAATATAAACTGATTAAAATATTCAATTATATATTAGCTCTATTCACAATCTTGTGCATTTGTGATTGCAATTGTGAACCACCTCTGTTGGTTTAGTTTGCACTACTTTTTGCAGAGCACGAAATTCACAGCTGATTGATAATTAGAGTAGAAAACAATTTACTGAAATTTTAGTCAATGATAAATGTGCCGAAAAAAAGTTTTAAGGAGCAGTTAATGGACTTTTTAATAGAAAAAGCGATTTTAAATTAGATAAAAACATCGATTGGCGCTATTTGAATGAGGGATGGGCGACGGCAACTAAGCGGCGATTACAAACTAATTGGCTTGCATCGCTGATTGTGCATAAGCAGAGCAAATAAAAACTATAGGTTTTACGTATTGCATATACACATAAGACTAGCAAGTGCATTGCTGTATATTTTGTTAGTGTAGAGTAAAAATATGCTAAACCTTTTTGCAAACGCAATGATGCAATACCATTTGCTTAAGACTGTGAATAGAGCTATTGTATTTCTCTAATAATTATTTAACAAATACTCTAATGTTTTTTTTTTTTATTATTTACATTGTCATGAACAATTAAATTATTTATCGGCTTAAATTTATTTTGTTATAAACAACTAACTGAAGACTCGTGCAGCAGCAGCAGCAGACGACAGCGGCAACAAAATGAAGTAGCAAAATATGAAAACTTGAATATTACTTCATTTGGTAAACAACAAGTCAATTAGAAAATGTTGTTTTTTTATGAAAATTTATGACCCCATTGGCTGCTGTTAATGCTTCCAAAGTTTTGTGCTTCATTAAACAAATATTTAATAAACACGAAATAAAGAACACGAAATAAAAACTACTCCTACAAAGTAAAAAGTAAAAGAAAAGAAAGACAATAATCGCTGAAAACACCAAACTGGCAAACAAAACGTGTTTAACACCAAAACCCTTTTGGGATTTACAAATTTAAAGAAAACGCAATAAAAGACAAACACACACATTCAATATTATTCCCCAAATGCCAAACAAAAAAAAATTAAGAAAACACAAAACAAAACAAACAAAATAAAAGCAGTAATTCAAACATGACAGCTGCAACAAATTAAGGCGTGAAAAAGAAATTACATAATTTGAAAAAGAAAAAACTCTTATTAAAGTTCAGTTAGCGACAGTGTTAATGTGATTAATTAAATTTAATGGCAGAAAAAAACGCTCTTTTTGGGTCCCCAGAGGTCAACCATTTGTTATGGTCTGCATGACAAGACGGACAAGCTCTTGGCGATGGCTGATGGTCGAAGCTTTTAAAGCTCCCTGTGAAAAATTAATTTAATTTAAATCGGCAACATTGCCTTTAAAAAGTATTTATTTATAAAATTAATGAAAGATTTTTAAAACTTTACAATGTAAAATAAAAATGCTTGGACCTCAAGGTCGAAAAAAATTCCTGGCATTTTTATTTTAGTAATTATGTATGTTGTTTGAAATAATATTATATATATATGTAAAACTGAATTATGTTTCAGTTCCCTTAACTAGAAATTGTTGTAAACAGTTATCTTATGTGCTGTTTACATAACACGAATGAGCGTTGCCTGTGTAATATTTGTACGAACAGAACTATAGGAAATTTCGAGATATTAATACAAATATATGTATATAGCGTGTCGCTCATGTGGTCCGAATTGAAAGATATGCATATGGACGATATGTGGTTTCAACAAGACGGTGCCATTTCCCAAACAATGGCTCCTTTACGCGCCAACTTCAATAGCATTGTTATCACACGTGGTGGCAATTTCAATTGGTTGCCAAGATCATATGATTTGACACCGTTGGACTTCTTCCTTTGGAGTTATTTGAGAGAAAAGTTGAATTTGTCGCACAAAAGTGCCATGGTTTCGTTAGCAGTGTGGCAATTGCCACCGTCCTATTGAAACCACACACTGTCCACATCCGTTATCTTCCAATTCGGGTCATAAAAACTTTGTTATCATGTGACGATAGTGAACACCATTCACAGTAACTGCCTGACCGTGCTCATTTTGAAAAAAAAAACACAAGGACCAATGATGCCACCAGTCCATAAAACGCACCAAACTGCCACTTTTTCTGTGTGCATTGGTTTTTCGACAATCATTTTTGGATTATCATTCGCCCAAGTGCGGCAATTTAGCCTATTGACGAATCCACTGAGGTAAAAATGTGGCTCATCACTGAAGATGATTTTCTTCCAATTCATGAATTCGTTGCGCTTTTGGTAATTGAGAAACTTACCAAATTATTAAATTTTTCCAAAATCATCTTTTATTTGTTATAATTCTAGCAAATTTTCGTACATTTCAATAAATTCTTTTAAAAACACGGCATACGAAATGTGTTTGATAGAATTGCTATTAATCGAATTTGAAGGCTTGTAGTGCGATTCTGTAAATTTTAATGATCCGATAATCATAAATTCTTTCGACAGTAATGGTTGTATGCACCTGCAATAAATTTTAGTGACGTTAAGCACTGGATTGTTGGGATATAAAGTTGAATGTTTGAGAATATCTTTCAAAAATTTCCAAAGTCTACTGATGATTAGGGGAGTTCCTATGAAATGTCAACATATAGATAGCTGGGAAACATAGAAAACAAGCTATTTATAATTTTTTACTGGTATAAATGTTAGAAGCTTAAATAGCGAATAAAAAACTTAATTGTTTATTATTTTATTTATTGAATCTATATAAGAAATGTAATGACAATAAGTATTCAATTCTTAATACTAAAAAAAATTGTGATTAAAGTCCTGCCAGCGCTGGACAAAAATTTATTTTTATGCGAATATTATTGCAGAATTCAGTCATTTGTTTAGAGCTCGAATGGTAGCCAAAGTATCCCTCCTTCTCAGACGGGTATGACCACCAAAGTTAAGAATATTAACTCCAAGAGGATTTGGGTGGAATTCAATTTTGTTAATATATCTTGTCGCGTACTTCACAAATTCAGATTTCACAAAATATGTGAAATATGCATTTTGAACGCCCTTTTCCATAATAAGCCTGAATAACTTTAACGCATTGCTCGACTATGTATATTTGCATAGTTCAAATGAAATTAGTCTGTAATTCAAAAATATTAAATGATATGAAAAAAAAACTTGACGTTTAGCTGCGGTTCACATTCAACATCGGCCCTTAAAATTTAACCACTGGATAGTTTCGGTTTATGTAAAGGCACACTATTTTCTTTGAGTGTATCTTTTAATTAAAATTCTGTTTATGTGAATCTGAACTAACAAGTCACTGATATTTGCCAAGAGACAAACAAATCAACGCCTGATGGCACTTCACTCTATTTGGTAACTCTATCTGGATGATTTAATACAGAATTTGCTTCCTCTTTTTATTTTGGAAACGATCGTTCAACAAACACATGATTGTTAATTAAAAACAATTTAAAGAACATAAAATTGCGTAAAAATTAAATTAAGACATCAAGAGGAGAACAGCCAGTCGGCCGAAATAGGTCAGCGAGTGAATGAAAGAGCGCTGAGTTTAACAAAAACACTGACTGCTGCTTAAATATAATAAAAAAAAAGAAAATAAACAAAACAAAAATTGGAGGAAAATTTTAATAAAATTAAATAAAATGGTGAAATGAGAAATTTTTTTTTCTGATATCAAAAGCAATTTATTTTTATGGCACACAATTTAGTTATTGAGTGTTTAAATGCGCTTCCGTTAATTTATTTAAAGAAAAAAGAAACAAAATTTGATCAACTGCAATTGCAATGAACATATTTATTGAGTTCACAAAAATAAAATAAAAATTTCTTTCATTAATCCAATTTTTTTTTTTTATTGACTTTTTGCAAATAAATGAGAGAGAAAACAAAATTAATACAATTTTTAACGCGATAAAAACGAAAATAACAAATTATTTTAACACCCTCTCACAGCACGAGACAAGTTTGTTGACTGTGAAAAAAAAGGAAAAGTAACACCCGCCTCTCCTCAGTGAGTTAAACCATAAATGTTTGAAGAATTAAAGAGAAACTACTAAATGAATGTTAAACATTGGCAACAATTTGTAATCCATTTATGAAACCATTTAATTATGGATTGAACGATCTCCTGGCCAATAAGTTGCTGCAAATTGTTGGTTCATTCATCCTGCTGATCCATGACTTAATTGTTGTAATTGCAATTTGATATTGATCGTTTATGGAGTAGGAAGGAAGGCGATCGATCTTTTACTGTGGCGCCACTTAATGTCTTTTTGCTACTAGAAACATCATTCTCAATTTTAGCTGCCACAAAAGCATCGCAGTCGTATATGTAGTTGTATGTGTTTTTGTAAAGATCATTGTCTCCTTTTTAATATAAAAGACAAAAAAAAATGAAAATGAACAAGCATAACAATGAAGAGGCACAAGTTAAAAAAATTATTTTTTGTTTTGCCCTTTTTTTTGTGCTGATGATGATGATGATGACAGGAACTTTTGTCACAACGAAATGTTTGTTGTACTTTGGCAATGCCAAACAAGATGCGGGCTATATTCACATTCCTTGCACAGTGGGTTAGCTGCTATGTTGTTTATAATACTCGTATGCAGGTTTGGCACATTTGTTATTTGCTTTATTCTACATTTTCCATTTTGTATAGCAATTGCAATAGATTTTACTGCCGGAAACTAGCCGCCTCCGGGATCGGCAAAGCCGCCAAAAGGTTCTGCTTGCAAACCGTCCCAGCACTATTCATACAGGGTGGCGCAAAAATAACCTTCTGATGTTTTTTGACCGTAATTAAAAAAAAAATTAAAAACTTTGATTCTTCTTGTGGATTATTTTTTTTAGTCTTCTAATTTTTTTACATCAAGTCGAGAATATGATATCATATAAATGGCCGCCGCCACAGTTGATTGTCATTTGAGCCCTTTTTATAGCATTTTCCATCACATTGGCCAAAACTTCCGGCGATAGGTCCTCACATCCTTGACGGATATTGTCTTTAAGAGCTGCCAGTGTCTGAGGCTTGTTGACATAAGCCCGCGACTTCAAAAAGCCTCACAAAAAGGAGTCTGCAGCGGCCAAATCAGGCAACCTTGCTGGCCTGTGCAAATCGCCAAAACGGGAGATTTGGCGCCCGGGAAATGCATCATTCAGCATATCGACTGTGGCACGTGCAGTGTGTGCCATAGCACCGTCCTGGAACCCCATGTTTTCCAATTCCAATTCATCAAGTTGGGGCAAAAACAACTCGTTGATCATTGCTCTGTAGCGCTCACCATTCATAGTAACCGTTTGACCCGGGACGTCTTCGAAGACAAAAGGTCGGATGACTTCTCCAGCGAAAACAGCACACCATACACGTACAGTGACTTTGAGCGGGTGTAATGGCTCTTCGTGGCTTACACGTGGATTTTCAGTGCCCCAGAAGCGTAAATTTAGCTTATTTAGGAAGATGATTTTTGATGAAAAATCATCTTCATCAATATTCCTCGTTCTAGAGCAGTGTAGCGTAGTATTGTTTATTAACGTGTATTTCGCATGTGCTTACTACACAAATGTCAAAACTGAACTGACAATAGGGGCCAATCGCAAAATTTATAGCATTTTCTGATAGGAGGATTACTTTTGCGCCACCTTGTACTTGAGTTGCCTATCTTAGCTGAAATGTTCTGGTTGCGGTTTAAACCTAAATTCGCAGGAAAGAGAGAGTCCTCCCTGATAGCTGTACTTCATCCTGGTGTTCAGTGTGATGTTGTCTTAAAGCAGATATCTGTAATGCAGCAGATATCAATAGTGATGGTTGGGCGGGTGAGTTGGTTAAGGGGTTATGTTTTTAATGGAGTTCGGCCTACCAACTCATTAAGTCTTGTCTTCCATTGACTGCCTGGGAAATTGCTTCTAAAAGGGACTAGAAGGACCGAACTCTTTAGCAAGGAGCTTGTTCATATGGCTACAATCTTACGATAAAAGTGGTGACCTGTTTGATCCACATAGGCGCGCTGATGAATCATAAATAATTTAACACGTGGAGTTCGTCCATCACCAGATAAGGCCAACAAGGCAGATGCTGAACTAAATCACTGGCACATACTGCCGGAAACTAGTTGCCCGCTGGTGAATCGCTAATAAATCAGGCCGTAAAGTTGGTCCCTGATTAGATAAGGTCATCACGGTAGGTGCTGATTAAAATCAGTGACACATTTTTCCCTCATCACGACGATGCCTGACACTTTTCAGGGATTTCATTACTCTCCGAGGAATGATAGCTAGGCGGATGAGTTGGCCTAAGGGATGATGCTCTTTGGACTTTATTTTCCATTGACTGTCTGGGAAATTGTATACAGAAAGAATAAATATCATTTACTTCCCGGCTCACTTTTTAACTTTCTCATTAGTTTTTAATGGCAAAATAATTCACTCCTGGGTCGTTTATAAACATTATAAACATTATTGGCTTATCTTTTCTGTCTCTAACACGAGTACGTGCATAACAGTTTACTCTATGGCAATTATTTTTTATTTAAAACAGCGAACGTAAACGTTCGATATCGTGAGTCGAAGAGTTAATCTTGAGATTAGCCATAAAGTGATTTTCGATTATGCTTTGACTGAAGACGCTGTAACGCAAAAACAGTGAAGTAGATTCTGTGGATATATTTAGAATGAAAAGTACAGAAATACCTAAGACAGTGAAGAAGGATATGAAGTGCCAGAAGTTGTGGTAAATGAGTGCAATACTTAGACCATCAAGGCCGTTCATCGTTTATTTTGCAATAGCAAGGTTTAAAACGAATATGGATTCAAGACAAATAAAGAAAGAACTGGTAAATTATGAGCCAGTACGTAACACTCAATACAACCAAATTCGTCCTGTGTTTTGGACTAATAATGGACTTCGTGATTGCCGAACCAGAAATCTTTGAAGAATTCGACAATTAACAGAAAGCGGTAGGAATATCGCATTAATTACACACTGTTAATAACGCTGCTCAATGAGGGGTAAAATTGAAAGAAGTGTGCGCCGTAAGAAGGAAAAGAAAATATTTTTCTGGTATAATGAAAACGTATTAATTTAACTACATATATTTAATACTACACAAATTAAAAATATATATTGTTTTTTGAAAATTAAGGTTTTATATAGGTACCACCCTAATGAAGTAATGGAAGTCGGTCATACATTCGCACTTCTAGGAGCCCTCTGGTACTAGTTAAGCCGGTTAACCCTAAAATGCTAAAAAATAATATTTTGTATGGGAGCCACGTTAAGGAGGGCAGTTAGGGGGTAGATATGTTCACAAGAAATGTAGAGTGAGAAATATTAGTGGTGGGCTGGTTTACAGCGATTCCAAATCCAAAGATCGTGCACTAATTTACCAGTAATGTATAAATTGTTGTTGTTTCGATCACTAAAGATATTTTTCCGACTCCAAGCAGTTGAAAGGATTTTGGTCGACCTTGACATAAACAAGTCTCCAGGACCTGATGGCGTTCCCACACTGGTCTTGAAGCAGTGCTCTTCCACGCTTTCACGACCCTTAGCACGCCTTTTTATCACATTATACCATGTCGGCGAGTTCTTTTTGAGCAGGAAAGTTGCTAATACAACACCAATCCCCAAAAAATGAGGCAAAGAACCCTGAAAATTACCGCCCAATTGCAATTTGCTATGCGCTTTAGAAAGTAATGAAAAGTACGCTTAACAACCATCTTCTGAGGTATTTAAGTTATAGGCGCACACTTTACTTAGTGACCTTCAATTTAGCATACCTTTCGGAGGCATGGCGCCCCATGATCCCCCATTTCGGTGAAATTAAAGTGGTGGCTCTGGGTATTTCTAAGGTATTTGCTAGAGTGTGGCATGGGGCATTACTCTCAAAACTTATTGCTTTGGATGTCGGTAATGATTTTTCTCAGCTTATATCGAGCTTTCTCTAAGACTGCACTATACGATTCGTTATATATGGGGTCTCATCAAATAAGTTCAAGATTAATTCAGGAATACCTCAAGGCTCCGTTCCTTCTCCTATTCTATTTATTATTTTGCGAAATGACCCCTTATACTAAACTTCAAACCACCTTCACTCTTTTGCAGATGACAGCTGTGTTTGCCATTCGTATTCATCATAGGCCCACTTTATTAGAGATTGGTGCCAAGAGTTAGAATATGAATGACTCACTGAATAATGATCTTATTTTAATCTTTGATTGGGGTAGTAATAACAGGCTTGATTTTAACGCTCGTAAGACCCAGTGCTGTCTATTAACACACAAACTGATGTCCATAAATTATGCTTCATCTGCACACATGGATGATAGAAATATTGAGGGAACGGATGCTCTTGATGTTCTTGGAATGAAAATTCAGTGTGATGTTCGTTGAACTGATGACATGTTTCCTGTCCCTAAGTACGATGTAAGACGTACTTCACTCTATCGATATCTTAACTATTTCTTTTCGTGAACTTCCCAGATTTCTCCTAAGAATGACGGTAGCAGCTATCACTGGGCATTGCCCGTTTGGGAACTAAGCTAGATGACTAGGCCTACCCTATAACGACTTCTGTAGAAGCTACCAAGACAAGGAGGACGAGGAGACGACCCTTCACCTCCTCGGTACATGCCCGGCATTGGATGTTTAGGCGAACGAAGCTTCAATAGCCTATCATGTGTGGCCACGGTCAAGCCCACTGCGTTAGCTTCTTTCATAAGAAGTAGCGGATGGCTAGTATAGCAGCATGTAACGCTACACTAAGAGGTTCCCACCCCGCCCATCCATTCCACTCACACTATATTCCTATAACTTCTTTTCTTCACTCAACTATCCCACTTTTCAGGCAATCACAAGGGAACGACTCCAGGACTCAAGTGAGCTGGTCACCCTAGACTATTCCGGGGTATTCAGCGGCCTGCCTACCTAACCCAACCTATCCTAAGTATTATTTGTACTCCTACCTAACTAGGAAAAAACGTTGTTTTTTTTTTGCTGGAGTATCCAGGTACTTTCTGGAGAATCCAGCGGCCTACTACTAGTATTTCTACCATCTGTATCACACCGAGAATGGAATACAAAGTCGGTTTTGTGGCTACTCGACCGTGTGCAGAAGAGGGTGAAGAAGCTTATCGGTGACAGTAGAGTATCCAACTTCCTTTGGCTTACTTGAGCATAGCCGCAGTGTGGGATGCGTTTCTCTGTTTTATCGATACTATAATGGAATTTGGTTTGACGAGATTAGGGATCTTATTCCCGAAATCTACATATTTTTATGTAACACGCGGTTATCATCCAGGACTCATCCATTTGTGAACGATTGTCCAATGAATAGCACAAAATATTATACAGAGAACTCGTTTTTCAGCCGTAGGCTTCGGCTGTGGAACAAGTTGTCGTTTTTCAGTTGTATGGTTCGGCTGTGAAACAAGTTGCCTACAGAAGGGTTTTCTGTTAATTGTAACGCTGGAACATTCAAGTCGAATATCCATAAACACTACTCCCTTTTTCCCTCTCCTCAAAAACCTATTTTCCTAGTTCTGGTGCAATACACTGCTATAATGTGTCATCCCCTGAGTACTGAAACAAGATAAGAGACTAATTATTTTTACTAAACTGTTGCTTGAATCCGCGAACTCCTTTACAGGTCCACAGTCAAACAATTTATTAATGGATTCAGCGAATTTCATTATTGAATATGAAAAAATGATTCTCTGTGTAGCAAGAAGTTGCTCATATGGCTACAAACATATGGCAAAAATTGCTACCTGTGTGAGTGCTAGCAAGCCACACGGGGGCGCTGGTGAATCGTGAATAATTCACTCCGTGGAACTGGTCCATCATCAGATAAGGCTGTAAAGGCAGGTGCTGATGTAGGAAGTGATGTTTTTCTCAACTGTACTTTTTCACCATTTAGTCCCAGGGTTTATTGTTTGGTGCGTCTGCTAAAAATTTATGTGATGTCATTGTTTGTATTTTTATACATATCTACATATATGTATGTACATATACATAAATTGCAGATCCCTTTTTATTATACGGGCTTGTACAAGTACTGGCATGTAGTGGCAATAATGTGTGGCGCCACAAAAGGAAACTAGTTGCAATTGATTTTGTTTACTTTTCTTTTTAAAGCAAACTTGTTATTATAGCACTGAAAGTCAAGCTGAACTTAAAACTTTGATCAATCAGAAGTCAATCATATAGTCTAGTTTTTTTTTTGTTGTTGCAAAAAAAGAAGAAGATGATGTTTAGAGATACAAATGATAAATTATCTACAAAACAAATTACTCCAGCTTTAATAATAATGTTTATGAAAGAAAGAAGCAAAATTTAATCAGCATTTTCCAAGTCATGAAATATAAAGAAGATTTTGTTTTAAAAAAATATATTAATAACTTCCTCTGTTTACACATCTTGTAAGTAAAATTTATTTAAAAGAAAAAGCTTTTATAAAACTCGTATAAATAAGAACATTTTCTATTCTGAACATGCCGAAGCGCAAGAGCAAAGACTATTTATTCGTATAATTTTGCTGCGAAAACGAACGTACTCGTGCTTATTAATAGAAGACCCACCCATCCGCTTTATAACAACCATGTGTTTGTTTTTTTCTCATACGAGTTCGTAATGATGTTATTTTTCATCACTTTTTTAACAGCATTAAATTGTGAAATTAAACCTTTTCCTCTAATAAAGTTTGCCTTCGAAATAAAATTAATATCTTGATAACAAACAGCCTCTTTAGTGCAAAATTTACCTTAAAACATTTTGCGTCCATTGAAACTGAACGTAAACGAAATTAAAGATTGATTTCGTTATAAGTTTGCTGGCAGCTAGACAAATAAAAGCAAAGAAAGATAAAAGCTGAGACTGAATACAACTGACTGACTGCACAAATAGAAGACAGACTGAGCAAAAATTTACTAATTCGGTTATAACATGTTGTTAACATATGCCTCTCTACACATCTGTATACCAGTATATTGTATTCATTTCTTTTGATATGCCAGTCAGTCAGTCAGTCATTCCGTCATGCAGTCAGTTAGTCAGTCAGTCAACCAATTCATTATTTCGAGTTAATATGAAAATATGTGTTTGGGCTTGAGTTACAAATGAAAGATGCAGATGCCGGCTTTTGTAAGTAAAATCTGACAGCAACTCATCAAGTTGTCTTGATTCCAGGAAAAAAAATTTTTCAAATTAATTAAATAGATGTTAAATGATTCAAAAAATAGTGTTACATGTGAATGTAGTTAATATAGAAAAAAGAAACAGTGTTTTACACCCAAATAAGGCAAATAAACTTATAAATGCATATATGTGATATTTGCAGTAAGGAAGTAAAAGTACATTACGCGAGCACATGCCAAAGGCCCCGACTACTGGATAGTGTCGAACTTGGCGTATAGCGTATACCGGCTAAAAATCTAATTTTTTTTATATACACTCACACATACACACTTGCTTGCGAAACAATAATAATGCAACAACAACAAATTATACGAACGCAACAACAACAATAAATCGGTAGTTGGTTTACTTGTATATTTGTATTCTTTAAGTATTGTTTTCTTCTAAATTTTCCACCTAAAAATGATTTTTGTTTTTTATAAAAAAGGTTTAATGGTATTTTATTTGCAATATTTCGATAACAATTTATTATCATCATCAGGAAAATTTTTATAACATTTTAATTTTCCTGATGATGATATCAAATTGTTATCGAAATATTGAAAATAAAATAACGTTAAACCTTTTTTATAAAATACAAAAATCATTCAAGATCCTTAGCTGGAAAATTTAGAAGAAAACAATATAAACAAGATCAAATAATACGAATATTTAATGTATTCTTTAAGTATTATTTTTGAGTTATTGTAGTAGTCATCACTGCACATTGTCCGTTTGGGAACCATGCCAAGAGATTAGGCCTATCCCATAACGACTTCTGTAGAAGCTGCCAAGACAAGGAGGAGGAGGAGGAGAAGACGATCCTTCATCACTTCGGTATATGCCCGGCATTGGAGCATCATCGTCTAAGATACTTAGGCGAGCGGAGCTTCAACAGCCTATCTTGTCTGGCCTTGCTCAAACCGACCGCTCTAGAAGCAGCGGATGGCTAGTATAGCAGCATGTAACGCTACACTAAGAGGTTCCCGCCCCGACCATCCATTCCACTCACACTATCTTCCGATAACTTCTTTTCTTCCCTCCACTTTCCTGAGATCCAGTGTTCCTGTTCTTTGTTCCTGATTTTATTATTTTTATAATGCTGGGATTTTGCTGTATGTGTATTCCTGTGTTCCAGTTATCCTGATTTTATTACTTTTTTGTAATGCTGAGTTTTTCCTGTACATGTTTTCCTGAGTTCCTGTTTTGCTGATATTTGTTCCTGTTTTTTTTTTATTTTTTTTTATTTTATTTTCTTTTTTTTTTAATAGTGTTGGTGGGTGTGATGGGTGCTGTTGTATGAGGGCTAGCAGTTCTTCGAACCGTTTGGGGCTTAAAACTGTAGCAGCCCTTTTTAGGGCTGCTAACGGGTGAAGGTTTTTGTTTCGCCTTGTGAGAGAATCACCGTGGAGTTAAGCCGTCTAGGTAGGAACCCACGTACAACATCTTCTGATTCTTCCCTCCACTATCCCACTTTTCAGGTAATCACAAGGGAACGACTTCAGCACCCAAGTGCGCTGGACAACCTAGACTATTCCGGGGTATACAGCGGCCTGCCTACCTAACCCAAGTATTATTTGTATTCCTACCTAACTAGGAAAAAACGTTTTATTTTACAAAAACCATTTATTTCTCAACATAGTCTCCTTTTAGCTCAGTAAAATGATATCCCAACTTTTTTATACCATCTGAATAATACGATTTTGGCAACCTCTCAAAATACGCCTTTCGGTAATCACTTCTTCGTTTGAGATGAATCGTTTTCCTGCGAAACACTTTTTTCAAATTTGAAAACAGGTAAAAGTCACTAGCAGCTAAATCTCTACTATAACATGGATGGTCAACCACTTCGAAGTATGTGTGTGAAGATAAGTTTTAAAATTTCTAACCCTATACATAAACCAACTGACTTAACATAGATCTGTTAAGGAGTTAACTAGCTCTATTAAACATAAATAATCGTGGGCAATGTATTCCATAATAATTCGTTCAGCTCAAGGTCCTTTTTGTTTTTTTTTTTAATGTTTAATGTATTTTTCAATATGTTGTCTTCCTTTGGAAGACTTCTTCAGGAAAATTTGTTTTTTTGTGTGTAAATTCCATATTGAAAAAGACATTAAACATTTAAAAAAAACAAAAAGGACCTTGAGCTGAACGAATTATTTGCAAATATTGAATTAAATAAAGGTCAAAGCCAATAGGATCAAGAATTGTATAAGAACTTAATTGAGTTTCTGTATTGAATATTGAGCTCAATTAAGGCGTTAATTGCGGTAATATCAATGATTGTGTATGTCTGAACAGCGTCTTAATCAGTTTTTTGTCGCACATAATGTTTGTAAACATTAACGTTAGTCATAGTGGGACAGGTGCTAAATGTTTACTTTTCTATATTGATTTCACTTTGGTCTTGATGTTGTGGCTAAAATTGTGAGCAATAAATTCTGGATTTTTTTGCACCCAAATTCTGTTATACTTAAGCAAATATGATCGCAGGAAAAAAACAAAAAAATTAATTAAAAATATCGTCTGCTATTTAGGCGCCCCTAATTGTATAAACATTTATTTTCATTTAGTTAAAAATGATAATTTATGAATAAAATATTAAATATGATGTAGTTTGTGTTAAATATGAGCCACTTGTAGCGCGATGCCAGCGTTTGTTTTTTTGCCATTTTAACATTTTAAAGAAACTCAAAATAAATTTGCGTGTAACATTTAGTTTTATAAACGATGATGACGACGTTGGCGATGTCGGTGGCGGCGGAGGCGAGAATGATGATTGTGGTGTTAATAGTTTGTTTGCTGAAGTATTTTTCGACCTAACTTCCCCCGCACCCAAGCACTACTGCTGCCATCATCTTTAGCTGGGTTTTTGCAAAATCGTTTGTTTATGGGTACTTGAATTGAGAGTAAACTTTGTCGAAATGGTTTGCTAACTTTAATGTTTTTCATTTTTTATTTTTATTTTGTTTATTTCATTTCGTTTGCATGTCGTTGTTGTGGAAACCAACAAACCGAAAATGAAACTTTTTATACATTTGGCTATAACTTTTATTTGTAAGCCGAAATGAAAAAAGGCTAAAAATAAACAACAACAGATTTTAGCCAATTCGTACCATAATTTACAAGTTTACAAGTGGTGTTTCTCTTTGGCTTTATGGCGGGCTCTCTTGTTTACAATTACAAATACAGGGGGGAAAAACAGCTGCAAACAGAATGTGTGTGAGCGAGAATGTAAGTATGTGTGTGTGTGTTTGTGTTTGCGTTGGCCACTTGCTGTTTTCCCATCATCATCATCACCATAACCATCATCATCATCAGCATCAACATCGTCGTTAGTAAAATTAGTTAGCTGGTCGGCATCACTGGCAGTAGCACTTTAGCGCCAAGAAGCACTCCATCGTTGACCCCGAATCAAATTGGATTGTTGCTGGTCGAACTGCTGCTGTTGCTGTTGGTGCCGCTGCTGATGTTGGTTGGTTGATGTTGGCTGGTCGGTTGCTTGCTTGCTTGTTACTGCTTAATATTGTTGAGGTTAATTTAGATTAAAATTTGATTTAATTAATTTCTTAAAATGTTTACGAGCATGAAAAAAGTAGTGAATGGATATAACAAAATAAAAGAACTTTGGTCGGTCAATATATTGCATCTGACCATGTACTCGTATGTACTTGCACAAGCAACTATGAGTAGGTACTTTGGACTAGAACTGAACATGATGGTCGAGCAAATTGTTTGCATTTCATTTTAAACTGCGGGTAGCAAACCATTTACATGTATTCGCATATATACACACATACAAGTATCTGTGGTTTCGTTAGTTTTTCGTTTTACATTTCGCTAAAACAAAAAAAAAATTTTTTTTTTTTTGTACACCTGTAACTCAACTTGTACACCCCAAAAGAACAAACATTTCAACAATGTTTGTTGTATTTGCAGTATAATATTGAAGAATTGCGTAAACAGAGCTGTTACTTTTATAGAAAAACTCTTGTGGTGTTTATGGAACACGAATGAGTGATAAGTCTTAATAATTTGTATGAAATATACTCAATATTTGTAGAGTATTTCAAAAAAATTGTATGACTCATTCGTGTCCCTTGAACACCACATAAGACGTTATACAAACCAAAGCCTATTTTATTGAAACATATACTCTCCATATAAAGACATATATGCACATAAATAACATAAACATATACTCTCCATATAAAAGCAAAAAAAAAAATTTTTTTTTATATAAGATACTCTACTTAAGTATGTGGAAATTTGTTTAAATAAAACTGTTATACGCCCGTTATACACAAAAAAAAATGTTTTTTCGCAAGACACTTTTGAAATGAGCTGATCTACTTACTAATTTTGTGTAATTTTTATAAACTGAAACTGTTATACTGTTTTTAATAAATGAAACTGTTATACCATCTTACAGTAATGGCACCTCTCATGCACTGCATTTAGGTACATCATAATTTTGTGTAATTTTGATAAAATGAAACTGTTATACTGTTTTTAATAAACGAAACTGTTATACCATCATACTGTAATGGCACCTCTCATGCACTGCCTTTAGGTACAACTACTACTACTTTAATGTACAACTATTAGCATAGAAACATAGAATGTAAGAGATAATAAATAAAGAGTCAGTCACGAATAGACCGTACGACCAACCAGTTGCGTTTTAATAAATAAAACTGTACATGGCGACCGTGACTGCATTAGTGTTGGTTGTAGGGTGTAAAATTTTCAAAAGAAGGAAAAAGAAACAATCATATTGAGAGTAAATATGTTATAATTTTCTTTTTTACTCTAAAATACCAAAAACTTTTAATTAAACTTTAAGACTTCATGGAACGCATTGAAACAAATAAATAATAAGAAAAATTGTGCGTAATTTTTATAAAATGAAACTGTTATAATAATACATACAGTAAAAAGTTTGAGATATTGTTTCTGTACTCGTATTCATTAAAAAGGTCTTAACTTTGAGATATTGTTTCAGTACTCGTATTCATTAAAAAGGGTCTTAAAATAAGAAACGCACCAAATTTAACAGTTTTACAAAATGTTATACTGAGAACTGTATTAAAATAAAACTGTTTATTTTTCTCTTAAAAATATTTCTATCCTTGCCGTACAAAATTAATAGTCATTTTTCTGCAGCGAAAACGCAGATAAAAGAAAGAGGGTTAAACTAAACCGTTATTTTTACTAATTAAAAATGCCCTTAAAATAGGAAACGCACTTAAGTGAACGCGTTATACAATCCGTTATACTGAAACTGTTATAAATAAAACTATTATATAACAAAACTGTTGTACGCACAGGTTTTCACTCAAAAATATTTCTGCCACTATTCTACAAAATAAACTGTCACTGTTATGCACAGAAACCGCAGATAAAAGAGTGAAATTTTAACTTAAATGGTTATAATACCAATACAATTTGTTGTAAAAAATACGAACTGTTGCAAATTTAGCAGGTATACAAAATGTTGTGCTAAAAACTGTCACGAAATAAAACTATTATACATATAGGGTGTTTTTTTAAGCTAGATAGAACTTTAAATTGTAAAAAGTAACACAAAAAATTAAATTTTGATGAAACATTTTTTTTATTTGTTTCAGTATACTCTGACAAATCATCATGAATAGACTCACGCTTGAACAACGCTACGAAATTATCCAAATTTAATTTGAAAATCAGTCCCGTTGTTTTATCGCAAAATTGTGTTCAGCGATTAGGCGCATTTTTGGCTTAACGGGTTTGTTAATAAGCAAAATTGCCGCATATGGAGTGAGACCAATCCACAAGAGACCCTACAGACTCCATTACATCCAGAAAAATGCACTGTTTGGTGCGGTTTTCATGCTGGTGGCATCATCGGACCTTATTTCTTCAAAAATGAGGCCGGAGCTCGCGTTACGGTCAATGGAGATCGTTACCGCACCATGATCAATGATTTTTTGTTTGAAAATATGGATGACATTGATCCGGAGGAGATGTGGTTTCAACAGGATGGCGCTACGTGCCATACGGCGAACGCAACCATCGACTTACTGAAATCAAAATTTGGCGATAAGTTGATTTCGAGAAATGGACCTGTCAATTGGCCTCCAAGGTCGTGCGATTTGACACCTCTCGATTATTTCCTGTGGGGCTACGTGAAGTCACTGGTTTATGCTGATAAACCAGCAACAATTGACGCCTTGGAGGCCAGCATTGTTCGTGTTGTTCGTGACATACGGCCAGCAGTGCTCGAAAAAGTGGCCCAAAATTGGACGTCCAGAATGCGCTTCGTCAAGAACAGCCGCGGTGCCCATATGCCCGAAATCATTTTCAAATGTTAATGTCACGTATTGATCTTTCGAATAAAAAAAAATTTTGATTACAATTTAATTTTTTGTGTTATTTTTTACAATTTCAAGTTCTATCGGGCTTAAAAAAACACCCTTTACGTGTTTTAATATGCCTTTCTTGGCCGCACTACATCATTGCTCTTGGAAAGATATACTCGAAGATGGTTAAAAAGCTTTTTTTCAGATAAGCAATTAGTTTGGTTCAGTGCTTTTGGAGCAATACGGCCTTCAAATTGTTACTAAAGCTACGTACACACGGTTGTAAGATCTTACAATATTGCCAGTAAAATTGTCTGAAAATGTATTACAATCGTGTGAACTGCCAACTTTTAACTCACACCGTTGTCAGAAAAACCATTTTCAATCAATTGTAAGACGACATTGTTGTCAGACAATCGTGAGAACACTCTTCGTCGGCATTGTCAGATAATTGGCTGGTATTGTAAGCTCAGTTTTAATTGCCAGATGTATAAAATTAATGCACCGGACAATGGCATCATTGTCAGAATAAAGTTTGATGGGCAACACTGCCAAGCACATGGTTGTTGATATACATAAGTGGCAATGCCTTACAACATGTCTGTCAATTTTTTTCATCTAACAATCTGACAACCGTGTGAACTGGCAATTTTTGTTGTTAATTAATTCACAATAATAGTAGTATTAATTCACAATATAGTAGAATTTTTCATTCACTATTGTTTAAGTCTTAAATTAATTTCTTATTTTTTAGTTATATATCGAAGCGTGGTTTTTGGCTTTTTAAACTATATTTATTTACTATAACTTTTTTTGTGCTTTTTACGAAACCATTTTATATATTTCAGAATTTGTTCTTAATAGTAAAATAAATGTCAAAGCACACATATTTTTAGAAATTAATGGCCTTATTCATAAAAAGTGTTGTATGTTTATTAAACTTGTGTTTGACAAATTTCTCTAGGAAATTTGTCAAATAAATGTTTAATAAACTTGCAATATTTTTAATGAATACGGTCGCAACAATTTAAATTATTTAATTTTTAAGGCAAAGCAAAGCAATTAAGCAATTTCGAAGCTGGGGGCTAATTCTCTCATTCGCTTATGAGCGAGTTCTTACTCGAGTGTGCGAGTTTTTACACTTTTGGGATTATCTCATTCGATATCGAGTAAAAGGTATCGAAATTTCTAATTATGGCATTCGATAGCGAGTAACCACCATTCGAATGCAACCGTGCAACTTTTTACTCCTAAGCAAAAGTACTATCGAAAACCCGATAAACAGAAAAACACATAAGAAATTATAAGTTCAAAATTTGTTTTGAATATAAAATTAAATGCATAAATAAATTTTTATTTCACGTCAGCAGTAACAAAAATTAATTTTAGACAAAAAGAAATTTGGCCAATTTTATGGCAGTACATACTTATTTATAAATTGGTCACACAGCTTATTTTCCATTTCATCAATGACTCGGTTTGTAATTTTGTACACAGTACTTTGGCTAATCCCCATTAAAAATCATATCCAACGGAGTGCTGGAATCCTCCTGAAGCCAAAAGCGTAAGTGTGGCTGCCAATTGAATTTTTGGTAGAATTGCGGTAGAAAGTTGTGCCTCAAGATTTAATTGGCCCAACAAATAGTTAAACGCTTCCTTTGTGAGTCTAAATGGTCTCTTGAAACTGTGAAATAAACATTATTTATGGAATGGATGTATTTGAACAAAATACTGATTGCGCTTACTCTTTGTTTGGCAAACTTAAAGAATCTGCACTTCCTCTAATTTTTTTCCTTATTGTATTAAGGGTAACCGTTTCGTCGCAGTCAAACGATGATGCATAATATAATAATATTGGGTTCATTTCTTTTGCGTTTTTATTTTTATTGAATTTGTTGCTCTTAAATTTTAACTTGTTTTGTCAAAACATATGATTTTTGTTGACAATTTTCGGCAGTGTTATAAAACAAATTTTGTCAGTATTTTGCAACACTGAAGTGATAACGTAACGCGCAGCGTTGTCAACTCGGTGCGTTTGGCAGCTTTTTTGGTGCTTTTTAAAATTATTTGTGCGAAAAATTCTTTAGTCGGTGCGGGGTGCGCTATTTTTGAACTTTCGGTGCTTTTTTAAAATTTCGGTGGCACAAAATTCGTGAACTCATTACGGTTTTCGTAATTGAGAAATTACCAAATTCTTACATAAATTAAAAGGTAAACTTCATCTTTTATTAGTAAGAATTCTGGTAAATTATCGTATATTTCAATAAATTCTTTTAACGACACCGCTTACACTGTGTTTTATAGAATTGCTATTAATCGAATTTAAAGGCTTGTAGTACGATGCTGTTATTTTTAATTGATCCGATAATTGTAAGTTCTTTTGACAGTAATGGTTGTATGCTCCTGAAATATCATTTTGACGACGGTAAGCAGGTATTTTGGGTGTCTGATACAAGGCTGTAAAAGTCACAGCTGATTTCAGTTGACAGCAAATATAATTAAATGATATTGCTTAATAATAAATTTTATAAAATATCTTTATAATTATTGTAAATGTAGCATTATCTTAATAAAACTAAAGGTGTTGTACTAGACACCATGTTTGATAAACACGAATTCTAGCTATTGAACGAATTTGATGGCATTCCGTCAGGCGGTGCTATCAGACCTAGTTTGATTGCATAATAACGAGTGATTTTTTTGCTATTATCTTTTTGGCAACTCTAGTTTTGACAGCTCACGCACGTTTTGTATCTTGTGTCACTGTCAAACATCTTCAGTTTGGTCTATAATTTAATCATGAATCGTCTTATAAACGAACAACGCTTGCAAATTATTGAATTTTATTACCAAAATGCGTGTTGTGTTAAGAAAGTTCATCGCGCGCTTCTTCCATTTTATGGTCAGTTTAATCGACCTACTGAGGCTTCTATTCGGGCTATTGTAAAAAAATTTCGCACCAAATTTACATTGTTGGACATTAAACCACCAACACGCTTACGTAGAGTGCGAACTGAAGAAAATATCGCAGCCGTATCGGCCAGTGTTGGTGATGACCGTGAATTATCGATTCGGCGCCGTTCGCAGCAATTGGGCCTCTGTTACTCCACTACGTGGAAAATTTTGCGGAAGGATTTGGGTGTGAAGCCTTATAAGATACAGCTGGTGCAAGAATTGAAGCCAAACGACCTACCACAACGCCAAATTTTTGGTGAATGGGTTCTTGAAAAGTTAGATGAAGATCCACTTTTTTATCGAAGAATTGTGTTCAGCGACGAGGCTCATTTCTGGTTGAATGGATACGTGAACAAGCAAAACTGCCGTATTTGGAGTGAAGAGCAGCCAGAAGCATTGCAAGAGCTACCAATGCATCCACAAAAAACAACCGTTTGGTGCGGATTATGGGCTGGCGGCATCATTGGGCCGTATTTCTTCAAAGAGGATGCGAATCACAACGACTCTGTGAATGGTGAGCGCTACCGTGCGATGATAACAAACTTTTTTTTGCCCAAAATGGAAGAGCTTAACTTGCATGACATGTGGTTTCAACAAGACGGTGCCACATGCCACACAGCACGCGAAACAATGGACCAGTTGAGAGGCGAGTTCGGTGAACAGTTTATTTCACGGTTGGGACCAGTCAATTGGCCGCCCAGATCGTGCGATTTAACGCCTCTAGACTATTTTTTGTGGGGCTATGTTAAGGCTAATGTCTATAGCGACAAGCCCGCTTCGATTGACGCACTGGAAGCCAACATTGCCAACATTATTCGTGAGATACCGGCCGAAATGTTGGAAAGAGTATGCCAAAATTGGACTAAGCGGATGGACCATTTGAGGCGCAGCCGTGGCCAACATTTGTATGAAATAATCTTCAAACATTAAATTATATCGACCCAACTATCGATCCAAATAAATATTTCATGCATTTTTCTGAATTTTATGTTTTTTTTTTTAAATTTCCGATAGTTCTTATAAAATCACCCATTAGTTGCCTAAAAGGCTGTTGTTTCATTATCGTGCTTTGAATATAAAAATATTGTACTTCTCAAAATATAAACTAGCTTTTTAAAAATAAAAGGAAAAAATTCAAAATTCGGTGCGTTTTTGTTGAAACAACGCGCTTTTTTTCGCCATTTTGGTGCGTTTTGAAATTTCAAAGTTGACAACGCTGGTAACGAGTTACATTATTAGAAATTTACACTATATCGAAATTATTTCCTACTCGATAGTAATTTCGATTACGAATTACAGAATTAGCCGCCTGATGAGCAGCAATTTTTCTTTAAATTCGTATTTTTAAATAATCCCAGACAGTCTGGGCTTTTCCAGGAATTTTCATGTTCCCAATTAATTCTAATATATGTATATTGTTTTTTCTTTTTTGTGACAATTTTATATCATTAAGCATCAAGGGAAATTCCTCGAAGGTGAAATTGACAGCACAGCTGTAATGAATTTTTTATGTGCTAATCACGATTGAATGACAACATTTCAATAGAAAAACTTGACATTTCGCAATGATTTAACAAAAACTTAATACATACTAGGAGACTACGCCGAATTTTGCTGCTGATGCAGTGATGATTTTATATGTTAAGAATTCGTCTGGATTAAAAATGAAAAATAAAACAAATTCTACAGAAAACAACTGAAAATTATTTTAATGTTGTTCCTCAGAAATTGTAGAAAGAAAATTAACATTTTTCGTGTAAAATGATTGACAGCAACAAACATTGTATGTTAATTTTTTGACAAAAGATCATTTACAGAATTTAAATTTGAGCTCCGCTTGCAAAAACATCGATATTAAATACTCGTTTGACAAGTGTAATTACAGTTTAATTGGAATTTTCTTCTTTTTCAATGAAATACTCGTATTTAATTGCTAAAACAAAATCTCTAACGCTTTGTTTGCTGAGATGCCGTTTTGCATTCGTTTGCAAATCTTTCATTCTAATCGAACGCTTAGTCATCTTAGCTGTATTTGTTTTTTGTTTGTCCGTCCGTCTGTCTGCTGGTTGCTGCTTTGTCGTGTACATTTGATTAATTGCCTGCCCCTCAGTCTAGTACTCGTAGTGCTGAAAAAGCATTAATGAATGTTATTAGTGCTCCCGTTTGAAATATTAAATATGTAAGTGGTTTGTTTCTTTCTCTCTATTATTTTTTTTCTTTCTATTAATTAATTTGTCTTTTTAAAATGCTGGGAAGGAGTACACTTACACGCACATACTTACAATATTAAATAAGATGGCTGTGAGCATAATTAATAAATCTAAAGAGTCCTTGAAAAAATCGTTTAACTCTTTTGCTCATGAGTCAAACAGAAAACTATAAAAATGTCTGCGAAATGAATTTGTGTAATATTTTTCTCTAGTCTCTACTTAAGCTGTCTTCTCGGACGCCCAGTTTGTGGTTGGTTAGTTTGTCTTTTTGATTTTTTATTATTTTTTATTTTGTAAAACAACAAAGAGAAGAAAAAAAATAGTCATCAAAAATGCACATGTCAAGAATTGCAATTTCTGAAACTTTAAGAACAAAACATCTTTTTATGTTATAAGACATATAAAAACTGAACACATTTTAATGCTTTTATGCAAATATGCTTCGATTTTACTTGTACGTTTTCAAGTCTTTAGTGTGATATTTTATTAAATATTGTTCGATTTCTATTTGCATACAAGTGTTACGCTCTAGTCACAGTGGCAGGTAAAACAAGAGCAACGCTATACCATAAGCTATAAAAATAAATAGTGAACGAAGGAATTGTTCAAAAATATTTAGTGAAACTGTTATACAACAATACTTTTTTTTCATTCATTTATTTCTTGAATCTTCACAAACTGAACTAACAATAAGTATTCAAATCTTAATACTAAATACATTAAATTAATTAAGTCCAGCCAATGCTAGACAAAAATATTTTATTTTGCACGGTCAATATCGGTAAAACGTCCTATTTAACGTTCTGATGGTTGCAAACAATACTTTATATGTACAATTAAGTAGACCACACTACAACCGTTTTTTAATTAAAAATAATTTTAAACGGGATCTAAAATCATTTTATTAACTTAAAAAAACTGTTTTTCCTGCAACGATATCGTTTGAATAAAGTGATGATAAAATCACAAGCATAATATAATAGCCCTATTCACAATCTTGTGCAAATGGCCTTGCATCATTGCATTTGCAAAATATTGGAGTATATTTTAACTTTACACTAACAAAATATACCTAAAAATGTAAATTTTGCAATTGTAGAACTTTGCAATCTCAAATACACAAGATTGTGATTCGAGCTAATATATTTGACTTTCGAAAACTGGTATACTCCAAACTGTGACAAAAACTATTATACATATTTTTATCAGAAACTATACTAATTACAAGTAGCATATTAAACTGATTTTTCAACACTGAAAATTCTCTAACAAATATATATAGCTCATTTATTGCACTGAAAATTCTCTAACAAATATATATAGCTCATTTATTGCAATAACATCATAACTCAAAAAAGCGTCTTTCGACAAGAACACATTTAGAATTTCTAAATGTGTTCTTCCATACATGTCTTGGAAAAAGATTTTTAAAATTTCCATGTTTTTTAAAAATATGCAGCTAAAATATAATACACTTTACATTCAAAAACTGGCATACTTCAAAATGTTATAAAACATTTTTTAAAATCGGAAACTTTACTAATTACAAGTCGAACAGTAAGCCAGATTTTCAACAATGAAAAATCATTAGCTCACATATATCGCTCCTTTATTGCAGCAGTGCTATAACTCACAAAAAAGCTTCTTTCGAGAAGAACACATTTCGAATTTTTAGTTTCAATACACATCATAGAAAAAAATTTTGAAATTGCCTATATGTTGCAAAAACTTGCAGCATAATATATAAAACATTTGGCTTTAAAAACTGGCATACTACAAACTGTTATAAAAAGTGTTATACATTTCCTTTTAACCAAAAACTGTACTTATTAAATGTAGGACACTAAACTAATTTTGCAAAAATAAGAAATCAGAACAAGCATATATCGCTCCTTTATTGCATCAACGTTATAACTCAAAAAAAAATTTTTCGAGAAAAACACATTTTGAACTTTTATTTCCATACACATGTTAGAAAAAAATATTTTAAAAAAGTGCAGCAATAATATAAAATATTTCACTATCAAAAACTGGGATACTATTATAAAACTGTTATATATATATGTATGTATTTTTTTTTCTAACAGAAACTGTACTTATTAAAAGTATGACATTAAAATGATTTTTCAAAAACAAAAAATCAGTAACTAGCTTATAGTATTCCTTTATTTCAACAATATCGTAACGCACAAAAAATTTGTTTCGAGAAAGCATATTGAATGTTCCAGACACGTCGTGGAAAAAAATTTAGAAAATTTTATATTTTTTAAAAACTTGTACCAAAAATATAATATATTTTACCTGCAGAAAAAAGTCACTATCTAACATATTGCGTTCCTTTATTTCAACAATGTGATAGCTCAAAAAATTTTGTTTGGAGAAGAGTACATTTTGAATTTTTAATATTTTGGAAGGAGTTAGAAAGCTTCCATATGTTTAAAACTTTGCAGCAAAAAATTTAAAATATTTGACGTTTAAAAACTGGCATTCTCTTGTTATACATATTTTAAATCAGAAACAGTACTTATTAAAAGTAGGACATTAAACTGATTTTTCAGCTAGATAAAATCGCCAACAAACATATGTATATCGCAGCTTTATTGCAAACGGCTAACAATTAAAAAAAGCTTTTTTCTAGAACACTTATTAAATTTTTAAATTCCATACACGTCTTAAAAAAATTTGAAATTTTTCATCTTTTGAAAAAATTTTCAGCAAAAACATAATATATTTGACCCTCAAAAACTGACATACTTCAAAGTGTTAAAAACAAATTTTTATCAGAAAACATAAATCGCTCCTTTATTGTAACAACATCATAACTCAAAAAATCTTTTTTGGAGAAGAATACATTTTGATTTTTCATTTTCCATACACGTCTTTGAAATTTTTTTTAATAATTTGCATATTTTTGAAGAAATTGCAGCAAAAATATAAAATATTTTACCTTTAAAAACTGGCATACTTTAAACTTTTATAAAAATATATAAATTTTCTTTAGTAATAAACTCGAATTGTTAAATGTAGGACTCTGCTTTTTTCATAAAAAAAAATCACTAGTAAACATTTATTGCTCTTTTATTGCAAAAAGTTCATAACTCAAAAAAAAAACTTTTAAAAGAGGAACACGTTTTTGAATTTTTAATTCCCATAAACGTCTTAGAAAAAAATTTAGAAAATCTTAAAGGAGTGAGTTCAAAAGTAATTGGAATGAGTTTACGTGGCAGTATTAACAGTTCTACATTGTCCATTCGAAAACCTAATTTTTTTGAGATATAACTTTGTTGCAATATATTTATTGATGGCCATAATCATACAAATTTAAATGAGTTTTAGTTCAAAAATTCCATACAAAATTTTACTAAAACTAGTTTCAAAAAAGCAAGAAATTGTGTTGACGTTCTATAACGAAATTCGCTGAATCAATTAATAATATGTTTGAATGCGGACCTACATATCGTTGGTCTCATGTAGAAAGGCCCTAACAATAATAATTGCAATTTTACAGGAGAAGGAAAAATCGTAATGGAAACTGTATAAATAGGTACATCTAAAAGTAACTTTTTTTGCTCAATTGCTTGTAAGAGCGATATATATGAAATTACATAATTAAATTTTTGTGTGAAACGTAGTAGAATCCCTAAAAGAGCTGAATTCAGGGAAAACGCGAGTTAGGGCCTTTCTACGTGAGACTAACGATATAAAGAAATTCGTAGATTCAAAACAAAAATTTTGATTATTGATCGAAACCAACTATTTTAGTTGAACAACAATAACATACAATATTCAAGGTTATTTTTTTATTATTTTTTAGAAAATATTTTTGTTGACTATCATTTTTTCTTTTAGCCCTTTAGGGGGTCATTATTACAACCTAACGACAAAGTTCTTGATAGTTAACCTTAACATTAGTTAACGTGAACGATGAAGTCACCCTTAAATTTTACATATTTTTACAACTGAAGTTACAGTATTTTGAGCAGGACATATGACAGTTTTAAATGCTTAAAATTAACTTTGAAATTTACCATGACAATAAACCTGCTGTTAAGTTTTCAGTAACTTTTCAGGTTAATGTTAACATGTAATAACCAAAAAAAATTATCTGTAAGATAAAATCCTATTGTTAACTATTCATCAGTTGTAATAATGTCCCTTAATGAAATAAATACTGAAAAAATTCAATGAATTTTTCAAACTTATAACAAAGCTATTGAACGAACTATTTCAGCTAGTTCAGGTAAATTTAAATGAACGATTACTTTGCTGAGCTGAGGAATATGATGCTGTGTTAGATAACCTAACTAGAACAGCTGTCTGTCAGCTGTTTTCGTACCAACATATAGTCAAAATTTTGTTCACAAACTATATAAAGTGGACTTTTGCAAACAAATGAGAGCCGATTTTGATGGTTTATTAGGAATAAACTTCAAATATTTTTCAAAATTATTTGTGCATGTTAGTTTTCTACGCCACTGTTAAAAGTATTTTGATATGTTCCCAATATTTTCTTTCAGCATATTTTTTCCTTCTTCATTTTTATGTATAAAATTCATATAAAATGGGGGTGTTTCAGCAACTTTAGTTAAGTATTCATCTTCGTACGTGTTCGATTAATAAACCATGCTGTCTGGATGCCATTTGCAAATTTTTTTTAGAACCAATAATGTAAATTAAATTATTTTGAAACTCTATAAGTTAAATGACTGAAAGAAAAGTCGCACAGCAATGTTTGGAATATTTATAGCTTGATTATTTTGTTAAGGTTTCTTTTCTTTTTTATAATTAAATTTTTCATAAGAAATTTAAGCAAATAATAGTGTTAATGAATAAGTGTGATTTTCAATGTGGACAACATTTGGCATTAAATACTGGATTGTGTTGTTTGTTGTCATTTTCTCATCCCTGCATATGGGCGTAACATTTTAAAGTATCTAATTGTGATAAAAACCATATTTTTATTTAATAATCTTCAAGTTTGGTTTTTGTTACAATATCACTCAGGGGATTTACATGATTGCAGAATGTTTTGCATTTGAAAACGCATTATTGTTTGATAAAAACCACACAGACACAGACTCATTGTCAGACGGGCAATTTTGCTAAGTGGATTTGGTCATCATTTTTTTCATTTTATTATTTTATTATTATTGGTCGGGTCTACATGCAGGAATTGTAAAAATAATTGAATTAATTTCACAAAAATTAGATAAACTATTGGAAATAATATTGATTGAATTTAATATTTTGAAACATCATTCAATTATATATAAGAATATATATGTACAGGGTGTTTTTATAGGGTGTAATAAAAAAAATATGAACTTTTTAAATTGCTACAAAATTTACTTTCTGCGAAAGATAATCAATCTTCTGGCATTATAAAGCTACATGCACACGGTTGTCAGATCTTACAATATTGCCAGTAAAATTGTCTGAAAATGTATTACAATCGAAAAACCATTGTCCATCAATTGTAAGACGACAATGTTGTCAGGCATCTGACAATCGTGAGAACACTCCGCGTCGAAATTGCCAGATAATTGGCTGGTATTGTAAACTCTGTTTTAATTGTCAGATGTATAAAATTAATGCATCTGACAATGGCATCATTGTCAGAAAAAATGATGTGCAACACTGCCAAACAGATCGTTGTTGATATACATAAGTGGCAATGCATTTCAACATATCTGGCAATTTTTTTCATCTAACAATCTAACAACCATGTGAACTGGCAATTTTTGTTGTCAGATGAACTATTTGTCAGACCATAGTCTGACAATGAAATTGTAAGATTTTCTTACGATCGTCTGAACGCACAATTTACTTCTGCGAGACAATTTTTCATTGTCACTACATTGTCAGCATGTTGCCAGATCTTACAATATTGTAACATCTGACAACCGTGTGTACATAGCTTAATTCAAATCCCTACAAGAAATAGATGGCCAAAGCTAATACACTCACATGTTATTTTCCAACACATTTACAGAAACGTTATACGCATATAATATTTTTGATAATGTGTTAGAAGAATCCTCACACGTACCTAAAAGTTCCGGTTCTTTTTTTCACATTGCTCTTAAAAACTTGATTGAAACGTGTGACCTATGTTTCGGTCAATAATGAGCGGTCACAGTTTTTGTAGGGGTATGACTTTTGGCTTATGACTGCCACGGCTGGATCGGAAGTCTAATTCTTGATAACTTTTTGCAACACTTATGGCCGTATATCGAAAATAAAAAAATGTTGTCCTTCAAGTGGTCAGTCGTTGCAAACGTAGTCTACCTACAAGAAATAGGTGACCGAAACTAATACACTCAAATACTACACATTCACAAAAATTTTATACGTATATTAACTACTTGAGAATGTGTTAGAAGAATTGTCAAACGTACACGCAAATTTCGATAATTTTTTTTTTTTTTGCCCTTAAGAATATGATGGAAACTTTTAATGTGTATTTCCATCAGCAGTACCTGCATATGACCAGTCAAATGCCCGTCATTGTTCTGGTAAAGGAATCTATTTGAGAATATGTTAGAAGAATTGTCACACGTACACGTAAGTTTCGGTAATTTTTTTAATATTGCCTTTAAGAAAATTATAGATACTATTAATGTATATTTTCATCAGCACTACCGGTCATATGGCCGGTCAAATGACCGTCATTGTTCTTGTAGGTTAGCCACCTCACATATCCTCTCAGAAAACAGCCTAACGGCATTAAATAGCATAATCTTAGATGCCAATTTACGGGTCCGAAACGTGTAAATTTGCGGTTACCAAACGTTTCTTGCAATATATCTATTGTGGCACATTGACCCTTCTTGTTGAAACTACAGCTCCTCCTTATCAGGAGTGTTGAATTGACGAACAAAAAAGTCAGTTATATCGTTTTTAAAGAAGCATTGTTTTTAAGCAAGTATGGACTAATGATTCCACTAGCACATAAAGCACACCAAACAGTCAGCTTTTCTAGATGTAACTGTGTCTCAACATACCCTTGAGAACTATCATCACTCCAAATGCGCCTTTTTGGTTTTTGACATATCCATTGAAATAAAAGAGAGGTCTGTCACTAAATAAAATGCCTTTATGAAAATCGGGGCCAACTAGGCCTTGCTAGGTGATCGTGTGTTGCAAGAGTTGAACTTTGTAAGCCCACGAGGCAAGATCTATCCGCAAAATCTTTCATAAAGTGGATGAACATATAATCAATTCCTTTGCGCGGTGGAGGTTAAACTGATACATAGCTTTCTCTGCGGTACGCTCTACATTAGTAATGACTTCTTCTATATACGCACTGCTCTGTTCCTTTGATGGATCCTTCGTACTGCCGGAATTGTGTCCTCCGAGTAGCAGATTTTGCCTTGTTGTATGTGTAAACAGGACACTCTGCTTTCTGGGCATATTGGGGGGGCAGTTTTTCTTGTGTTGTGGCAAATAAAGCTGATGAAATTACAGATGATGCCATCCCGAAAATAAAAATTTCATAGTCTGCGCTTGTTGATCAAGTGACGTCTCGAAGCACTGCAAACACAAAATATGAATGATTTATTGAGTAATGGTTCTCTTTTACTCTCTGAATGGGGTCATAAAAACAGAGTTGACTTCAACGCTCGTAGCACCCAGTGTTTATTAACACACATACGCCTGATCATGGATGCTGCTTCCTCTATACCCATGGCTGGTATAAATATTGAGGAATCGGATGCTCTTGATGTTTTTGGAATGAAAATTCAGTGTGATGTTCGGTGAACTGAACACATTTTTAATTTCTCTAAAGAAGCACTCAAGTGCCTTGGTTTTCTAAAGCAGTGTAAGTAGTACTTCACTCCATCCGATCTGCTTACCATTTATACCAACTATATCCCGCTGAGAATGGAATACAACTCTCATGTGTGAGCTGGTGCTTCAAAGTCTATTTTGTAGAGTGCAAAAGAGAGCTAGGAAGCTTATAGGTATACGGTAGTGTATCCACCACTATTGGCTGATTGGAGCATCGCACTGTGAAGTGCGTTACTCTGTTTTAACCATACAACAATGGGGTTTGCTCTTATGAGATTAGAGATCCACATATTTTTACCTAATACACTTAGGGATCTTGTTCCCGAAACTCGCATATGTTTACGTAGCACGCGTTCATCGTTTAGGTCTCATCTATTTGTGGTCGACTTCCCAGTGAATCGCACAACGCATTACGCAGATAATTCGTTTTTCCACCGGCCAGTTCGTCTTTGGAACAAGTTACCTGCGGACGTGTTTTCTGGATCAAGTCAAAAATCCACAAACACTAGACCCTCTTACGTCATCCACATAACCTATTTTCCTAGTTCCGGTAAAACGCACTGCATATGAAGTGGTCCTTGCTAAATATAACTTTGGAAGATTCAAGCCAAACGTCCACAAACACCTCCTCCACATTACCTACTTTTTTAGTTCCTAGTTCCGCTCTAATGCACTGCATATGTAGGGGTCTCCCCTGAGTACTAGTCCAAGGCAAAAAAAAAAAAAACACGTGTTTAGATGATTTCGGAATATTTAGAATAGGCAGCACTTGCTTGGGATAAACCATGCCATCTAACGGGTTGTCGGACGCATGATATAATTTTTGCACAACTATAGTTTTACGTCACTTCATGCCACCAAAAAAAGACATCTGCATTACTACAATGCACATTGAGATCCCATTTGCTGTACGGTACATCCATTATATTAACACACCTTTGTAAAGCATTTGTTCTATGAAATGAAAACCTCCCTGGTCCACTTTGTATTCCCATCGTCATCATCGTTCAACGTTTAATGGCATCAAAACGCAACCAACAATAAAATGAATTAACAATTAACTATTCTACGATTGCGAGTATGCACTACATGCTTTATAAATAAATAATTGCAACAACGAGAGTGTAAAAAATTGTAACCGCAAAAAAAGATAACAAAGCTGGAATACTGGATGGCAATATACACGTAGAGGTCGCGGAAAGGGGGCGGGAATTTGTTTGAAAACAAAGGCAATAATGTAGATATGCGTCAACCTGCGGCTTGTACACACGATGATAGACGGATGGTTGGCTGGATAGATAAGTGAATGAGCAAATGAATGGATTAATAGATGGATGGATGGATGGATGGATGGATGGCTGGATGGGTGAATAAGTAACCTATGACAACAAAAATAACAACAACTACAACAACAGCAACAAGAGCAATAATATGAAAACAAAAGCGGTCAATGCTACAAAAGCTGCTTTTGTAATATTTTTAATTTTAAAATTCTTTATTTATAACACTGAATAAATACAAGTGTTTTTTTTTTTTTTGTTTTTCTTGTTTGCTTTTCTACAAAAAGAGAAACATATGTATGTACATGAAAAAGGCATGAGATAGAACTGCTACCAATACTACTTACTCTCTCGTCGTACATTTAAGAATGTGTACGGCAGTAATTATTAAAATTAATATTAAAACTAACTTACCTCATTTATAGTTTGACGCTTCTTCCAGGCGGCGTTGTTCGCTGAAGCTGCTGATAAGGATGAAGGTGAATACGCGGAATATTTGTTATTGCTATTATTGTTTATTGTTGTTGTGGTTATGGGTGCTGCAGCTGCGGCAGCAGTATGTTGCTGTGTATTATCGTTTTGTGGTCGACGAGTACGTAAAGCCTGCATGGCACGCTGATGTTGCAATTGTTTGCGATAATGTTCATGTTCTATTTTGTTCCACTTTTCATCAGACATCTTATCGTCATCATCTTCATCGTCACCAGCCGACGTAGACTCCTCTGAAGTGCCAGAGGAGTTTACAATATCATCTTCATTCTTTTCAATGTCATCATCGTAGTCATCGTTGTGGTCATTATCGTTATTAGAATGGATTTTAAAAGCATTTATGTTATGTACTGGCGTATGTCTTAAGTGGTGACCAGCATTTTGTTGGTGCCAGGCAAAGGCAGAGGTGGAGGCAGCCGAGGCAGAAGAAATTGCAGGCTTGTGTAGTTGTTTGTGAGGATTTGTGTAACGTTTGACATTGGTTTTCGTATAACTTGTTAAGGAGGGATAGTTATTGGGCTTATTGATTTCCTTACGGTCATTGTCATCATCATTCTCGTCATCGTCGTCATCAGTGTCGTCCTCATCATAGGAATAATCATTGTCAGTGTCATCATTTGAAGCACTATTGCCATCACCCTCATTGTTAGCAGTACTGTGTTGCAATGTTTGTTTGGCTTTGTTAGCATTTTCAATTTCATGACCATGAAGTGGCAATGAAAACCGTTTGATGTCCTCTTCCTTTTGATTGTTATGGCCTTCATCAGCATACAAACGATTATGGGGATTGTTTGAATTGGCTACTGGCTTCCAGTGTGGCACAAAGTCCGAGTGTCTTAAATGTGGTCCTTCGGTTGTCATTGGCAAGATATAAGAACTTTCACGATCAAAATAGCGTTGATGCAAAAGAGGTTTGATTTTTGTGCTTGTAATATTTTGCTTCCTCATTTCATGCTTCAGATGACGCAGTTGTGGTGGTTGATGTTGAAATTCTTGAGTTGTTTGATGCTGGTGGTGTTGATGTCTTAAGTGGTGGTGTTGTTGTTTTTGTTGTTCTGGCCAAGTTAATTCCGCTTGCTTTGCCCAATGTTGTCTCATGGCCAAGTGATGTTCATGACGACGATGATGTGCGGCAGTAGATGCAATAGGCTCCCTCAACGCCTGTTGAATTTGTTGGTATCTTAAATTTCTATTGTATTGCGATAATTCTCGTTCTTGTACTTCAATATCACCATCACCTTGTTCAGCTGCAGCATCATCATCATCATCCTCGTTGTCGTCATCGTCATCATCGTTATCAATTTTTTTATTTCCATCTAAATGTTGGTTTTGCTGTTTATGTTTTCCAGCTAGAAGAATGCGTTGCTTGTAATGTTCTTGATGTCTTAAGGTATGTGTTGGTTGTATCATTTCTATGACTTCAGTAGAATGTTCATCTTCATCTCCCTCCTCCTCCCCCTCCTCCGAGTGCTCGTTTTCCATCTTAATGCCTGTTGCTGTTTGTAGTCTTTTGAAAGTGCCATTATCATTAGTTTTATCTGCATTTATGTTTGTTTCACCTTCCTTGTGCTGATGGCTTTGAAGATCATTGCTCAGCATGTTCTCACCTTTTGACGTTGTGTTATTTAATTCATTGGCTTGAACGTGCAGAGGACTTAAAATCAGTGTTAAACAGCAGCTGACAAATATCAGCAGCATTAAACTCATTTTGCTATAATGCCTCTTTCTTCTCCTGGGCATATGATCGCTGGTTTGCAAGTCAGCATTAGAGGTTAGTTTAATGGTGTTTTTTAATTGCCAAGCCATCATTATAGTTTCAAATGGAAAAAAGCAAGAATTTCGTTGTTTGCGCAAATTTATTACTCTTTTTTTTTAATTCACTTAACGTTTAATTGACTTTTGTTAAACTGTTATAAAACATGTTTAATTAAATTTATCTTGTGTTATAAAACAATAATAAAATTTTTCAAAAAACCTCGTTTTCTTCTTTTTAATTAATTTTTTTTTATAACTTTTTCACTTTAAAGTGAGCGACAATTTGTCATTTATCCAAGCAAAACACACTTTATTTGACACTGTTAGACTGACAGCTAAGCAGCACCGTCAGTAATTTCAGCTAAAGCTGCACAACACTTAACAATTGCCAAAAGGCAGGCTTACACACCTCCGTTTAAAATTTAACACTTAAGACTCTTTAAGCCTACAAATAACAAGTTGTTTATTTAAAACAGCCAACACGATTTTCAAATTCTCAAAACGGCTTTTAGACAAAAAGGCCGATTCTTGCAAAAGATTTCCTCTGTTGCTTAATTTTCTGCAAAACTCTTAAACTGTATAGGTAGTTAAAATTCAAATTTATGCCACATTAAAAAATAAAAATTATAATGCGCGCGGTTCTGAAATTCAAGTTCATTCACCAAGAAAACTTCTATGCAAAACCAGAAAAGGTTTGAAATTTTCATTTAACCTTTAAATATAATTTTTTTTTTTCAAAACACAATTTTTGTTTTATACAAAAAATTAACCGCAACACATTTAGCTTAATTATTTGCATGCATTTGCGTGTTCGAGCATGTTAAAGAATGCTTGCCTGCTTTAGTGTGCGTTATAAACAATCACTTCAAAACAAATCACACAAGAGAGCAACATAACAAAGATTCATTGATTTTATTAAATTTATGTATATGCTCTCTTATTGCATGTATGTATGTATGTTTCTTTATTTTGCTTTTATCACCGCAAATACGTTTTGAACAGTTGAACGTCACGTTATAAACTGAATCATACCGATACACAAAACCACAACAGCAGCAACAACTACAACAAATATATGCAGGAAAAAAATACAACAAACGGAAACAATATCGTTGTATTGTATTCCCCCCCATTACAATAAACATAAAGACAAAACAGCAAACAACGAAATGCAGTTACATGCGCAACATTTCACCCAGCAACATGTTGCTACGCAGTAGCCTCAACAATACAATCCACAAGCAAAACCTAAAACACACAAACACACACTGCTTGCTGGCCAGAAACGGAAAAGAAAATAAACAACAACAAAAACACTCACAAAAAATCATAACAAAAAACAGCTGTTTAAAGAAAAACATTTAAATACAGGTGCCAAACAAATATACAACTAAACACATACACATACGTATGTATGTGACTTTATACATATAAACATATAAACCAACAACCGACAACAAATTGCAATAGTACTCGTATATAACAGCATCTTTATAAGAAAATAAATTTTTTTTGACAAAAATGTTTAGCAACATGTCTTGTGTGTGAAAAATACATTCGCCGCTTGGCTGCTGAGACTTTGATTGTTTATTTAGATGCTGCTAAATCACTTAACCACGATTACGATAGCAGCAGGCACGCACTCCTTGCAACCCTGCCTGCCTTCTTTGAATTATTAGCTAAATAACCACAGATTGCAGCAATTGGTGGTGGCAAAACGGGCTGAAGATCTGTTAAAAGATAAGATAACAAATATGTTATTCATCTGTTGATTTCATTTGGTATAGTTAAATAGAATAAATATTTTTACACTATAAAAATAAATAGTATTCATTTTTTAAAAGTAGGAAATATTTTTATTGTTTTTTCTAACCATCATGCAGCCAAGTTGGCTGTTTATAATATTGCACAATGGACAAGAGACTTATGTGGTGTTTATGAAACACGATTGAGTGATACGTCAAGAAAGTTTGTATGAAAAATACTAAAAATTTTGTTCCAGACGTATCACTCATTCATGTCCCATAAACACCACATTACTTCCATCGTTCAGCTACAAGTTACTTTGATCTATTAATCAATCATTTTAATAGTAATTATTATAATAACACTGTGCTCGAATTTGAAACTTTTGCTGGGCATCCTATTGGTAAAGCTATCCTACCGGATAATGGCATTAGCCGTTTTTCGAAGTTTGCGCTCGTATTCGCGATTTGAAATTTATACCCTAAAGTATAAAAAAATTGTATTTTTATACTTTTTTGACCATTTCTTAATTTGGATTTTATTATATATTAGAGTTGTGTCGTTCATTAATGTACAAGTTAAATCGAACGGATCATCTCATTGAACGAAGTGACTCGGTCATTAAACTGGCCAATTTTCGTTCAATAGTGAGCCGTTCAATTTGTATAGCTTTCGTTCAATTATCTCTCATTCTTATTACATGCAGTCTACACCTAACTTCAAACGCAGTTAAAACATGAAGTTAAAACTTGCTGTTTAAATATCTATCTGTTTAAGTCGGCGTACACGTAGTGATGTAAGAATTATAACTTCTCATAGTAAAAAAATAAAAATGGTGAAAAACAACTACAAATAGCAGGCTGTTGTCAATTTAAGTTATAACAGAGTTTCCAATGAAATGTTTTAACAACCAAATTATAACTTTAACCAAACTTCAACATGAACGGTCCACATTTAACTTTAACTTGAAGTTAGAGTTAAAGTTAGTGTTTTCATGTCAGGTGGAGACCGCACTTTATATCATGTTCCAAGGTGCATTAACATCTATAAGGTGGCAGCGCTACTGCATGTGACAATTTTTTGCTACTGGCAACATAGTAAGCTATTTACCTCAAATGCATTGTTTACATTTCTGAAAGTGAATTTAGTGTCTTATTCTGAATTAAACATATAAAAATGATTTTGTGAACATAAAAATAATTCAAATAAGAATAATTTATAGTTATGAAAAGGTACATTCATAGTTTATAATTGTGAAAAAAGTTACAAATATTTTTGATAAACATAGCTATGCCAGTTTTTGTTGTATTGTTGTAATATTGCTCTAGTGCTGCCACCGTGTAGACGTTAATGCAACTTGTCATGTTCTTTTGTTTCTGTTCTTTTGTTTAACAATAGTGGGGTTGTTTTTTTTTCGTATTACATATATTAGTTTATCAATTGAGTTTTTTATTCGCTATTCTAGCTTCTGACATTTATACCAATAAAAAATTATAAACAGCTTGTCTTCTATATTTCCCAGCTATCTATATGGGATATAAAGTTGAATGTTTGAGAATATCTTTCAAAAATTTCCAAAGTCTACTGATGATTAGGGTAGTTCCTATTAAATGTCGACATATAGATAGCTGGGAAACATAGAAGACAAGCTGTTTATAATTTTTTATTGGTATATATATTATTTTATATTATGTGAAATAAAACAGAAATATAATATTAAACTAATCAAAATTTATCCCACCTAAATAGTTTTTATTTAAAATTATTTCCTCTTTTTAAAACAATAAATTTTTATCATTTTTTATTTCGCTATTTTGTTTTGTTTATTTTACAGAAAAATAACCGGAAAATTGTAGTGTTGGCACCGTGACGTTCGTTCAAAATGACCGATTGAACGATATGAACGACCGAATCAGTCTTTTGTAATTGAGCGAAAGAGACTGGTCACTGAAATCTACGACCCAGCACAGCTCTATTAAATATGCACATAATATATAGAAAATTTTAACGACATTTTTTTCGCGATTTTTTTACGCGATTTTTTCAGGATTATTATTTTTGCAAAAAAAAAAAAAATTTTTTGCTTTAAGTTTGAAATTAATTTTCGCGTTTTCCGACGTTATCACTTGTGTTAGCAATATTCGCTAACTTTGATTTTAATCAATCTACTTTGATAAAATTTACATATGGAACATGACAAGAGTAGCATAATGTTTCTACTCGTATTTGTATCAGAAATAAAATTTAAACACGTTTAACAATCATCTGAACTATGAACTTGGGGATCCGATCCAATCATTGGAACACCAAAGGGCATACAATCAACCTAACCTTTCTTCCATTTAAAGACAGGCATCCAGTACAAACAATAGATGGCGCCCACTCCACATTACGAAAAACTGCTTGATTAAAGTATCGGTGATATAATTCTGCAAAAATATACAATAAATTTGACACTTCAGACACATCAAGCGCGACTAATTTCGGTATCTTCGAATTAATTTCAAACTCAAAGCAAAAAAAAAAAAATTGGAAGAAAAATTCGAGTAAAAAAAATCGCGAAAAAATTTGCGTAATAAAAATCACAAAATAAAATTTTTGTTAAAATTTTAAATTTATTGATTTATTTAATAAAATTTTCTAAATTTAAAATTAAAAAACGGCCAAAAAACTAAAAAAATACAATTTTCTGTACTTTAGCGTACAATTTTTAAATCACGAATACGAGCGCTAACTTCGGCTAATGACATTATATTCTGCGTACCCGAATTAGAGTATCGGTGATATAATTCTGCAAAAACATCGCCGATTTTCCGACGAGAGTGCGTAATTGTACGTTTTCCGCTAACATAACAAAAATTCTTAAAATCCACGTGCTGCCCCATTTTTATACAATTACAATAACATTTTTGTAAAAATATGCAATAAATTTGATAGTTCAGACACATCAAGCGCGACTAATTTCGGCGTATTCGAGTTAAATTAAAACTTTAAAAAAAATTTTTTGCGAAAAATAATACCCAAAAAAATCGCGAAAAAATACGCGTAAAAAAATCGCGAAAAAATACGCTTAAACAAAATCGCGAAAAAAAATTTTTGCTAAAATATTCAATTTATTGATGTGTATATTTAATCAAAAGTTTTTTTTTTATTTTTTTTATTTATTTTGTTTTATTAGAAGATTTACATGAATTCATAATTTTTGATGTGCCTCTGCGCCGAAATTGGCTTTATAGAGGCAAAACTGGCAAATGTTACAATACTAACATATATATGTATGTTTTATATATATGAATTAAAAAAATATTAAAAAGAGAGAGAAAAAAATAAAATATTTGTATTATGTTCTATACACAAGATATTATTTGAAATAATTTAATTAAATTTAAATTTCTAAATTTAAAATTAAAAAATGGTAAAAAAAAACTACAAAAATACAACTTTTTTGTACTTTAGCGTACAAATTTTAAATCGCGAATACGAGCGCTAACTTCGAAAAACGCCTAGTGTCATTGAATTCTGCTTACACCAATTAGCTTTACCAGCAAGGGGCCCAGCTTATTAGAATTTGCGACTAGCATAGTATAGTTATTACAATAAAAATTAAAAATAAAAACATATATTAATGTTTAAATTGTATAAAAGTTTATTTAAACTTTTACTTTTAATATTGTTTACATAAAGCTCGACTTACTTAAAGGCGGTCTAAAATCTTTCAGATGCCAAACAAGCGCCGCTTAAAGTATTTCATTTCAATTCTCTATTCTGATATTGTGGATTTTGTGTATTCAAATTAGTTTTTCTTTGATAAGAGACTACTGAAGAAAAAAATACTTATTTTTAAGTAGATGATTTAATTGTTTGATAAGAATTTTTATATTCGAAATATACTTCTAAGCGTTTATTAACGAACTAATGATACGCACAAGGGGATGGTGGAGGGAAATAATTGTTAATTACAATAAGTATGTGACACTGAACTATTAAAATAAACTTTAATGAATTGAGAGTGATTATTTTAATTATATATATGTATGAATGTATAAGCGATTATAAATAAAATACATCGTTGTATCATGTAGAAAGGCCCTAACTAACATTATTGCTACTTCATAGAAGAAGGAAAGCACATTATAGAATGTGTGTTTATAAACATGTAATGTTTTCTGTCCAATTGTTTGTAAGACCCTTATCAAGTGTTGCCATGTGGTGAGATTTTTCCCTATTTGTACAGGTTTATTTGTTTATATCCACATGTAGGGAAAAGGGGACAGATTTTGTATGATTTGACTTTTTGTTGGGATTTTTTAAATTATTACGCATGCATAACATAATAATATGCGGAAAAATCGTTGTCTAAATTAGATATTAATGAATTGTGATCGAATTTTTATACATCGTTAAATATTTTTAATATCGTTAAATATTATTAATATTTCCCAATTACGCAAAAAGAGAGAGGGGTTTCTCTAATTACCAACGTAAACTGTGAAATAAATTAAAGAATTGATAACAATGAATCATAAAATGTATATGAGTAAAAATATATAAAAACTGAACAAATATTCTAAAAATATTACCCAGCATTTACACATGCAAGTACAAGTTCGAAAAAATCAATACATTCAAGCTCTTTTACCAATACACACAAATTTTTCTTATTAACAACTCAACTTACAATAAAATTAAGTGAATTTTCAATACTTACTGCAAGCAAAAGGACAAAAATATTAAAACAGTGTTGCCGAAAAGGAGTATTAAATCAAATTAATATTAGTAATTAACATAAAAATAACATGATTTTTAACATATTTATATAAAAAGAAAAATGAAGAAAAAACACAGCTAACACATATTTCAATGCCGTAGTTAACATAAATTACACAATTTTTGAAAAAAATTATTTCATGTAAATATATTTTTTTAATCTTTTTTAATAATGACAAAACGGCAATACTTGATCCATATTATTTTCCATCAATTATTATTTTGAATCAAATATTTTTCATCATATACAAAAAAAAATTATATGAATAAGGAATTATTATTGTGCTGTCATAGAACACAGACGAGTGACTTGTCTAAAAAACTTGTATAAAATCCCTCAAAAAATTTAGTGACATCCATACAAATTATCTTGAAGAGTTACTCTATGAACAGCACATAAATAAATTTCGCTTTCATTTTTCTATATTTAACATTTTTAAATATAGACGTTAAACAATTTTTAATACATTTTTACGCAGTGTCGACCTTTATAAAATGATTTTACACTTGACTGTGTAAATATATAAGTAAGTTGCGAAACATTCGAGAATTTTTCCGACATTTTCGATAATATAATATATACTGAACTTACTGTAAGTTACTTGTATGTGTAAATGCAGTGTATCTGAGTGTATCTGAATGAAAATATGACCGTTATGGTTACAGTTAGAAAAATAATGCAAATATATTTAAAAAATTATAAATAGCTTGTTTTCTATGTTTCCCAGCTATCTATATGTCGACATTTCATAGGAACTAACCTAATCATCAGTAGACTTTGGAAATTTTTGTAAGATATTCTCAAACATTCAACCTTATATCCCAACAATATAAATAAATTGTTGAGAATTTTAAAGAAAAATGCTCTAATAATGCCTGTCAAAACACAAAAAACAAGCCTTTTCATTTAAAAACTTTTTTAGACATACTATGAGGATCAAAAGTGAGTCAGCACCAGTGTGTCTTGTTTTTTAATATAATGAATTTATATTATACATATCGAGTTTACTTACAAAAACAAAATTGTTTATTCATTATTTATAACGTTATAATAGGAAAAATTAATTAAATATAATTTCTCTTTTTATACTTTAGAACAAAGAGTCAATAATATATATGATCAAGAGTGAGTGTACGTCGATGTATAAACTAAATGTATGTGCAGTCTTATTTCTCGGACGCCTGTCATAAAATTCATATCTGTACAAAGTGCGTCGTATTGTGCTGTCGCTAACTGCTTTATCAGACTCTGTAGTGATGTTCTTGGCAATTTGTAGCGCAGTAGAACGGGGGTACTTTTAACTATGGCAGCAATCGTTCTTTCTTCTGGGGTCAGATTCCGCAACTATGATTTTTTTTTACCAGTGAACACTCAAAATAAAATTTGCTGACAGATGCAGTGTTCGCACAGTGTTCATTAAAAAGCGATTCCGTAAAAACAATGAATTTTATTGCGCTGAATGTGTTTCTCCAGGCTGAATGATATGCTGATTTGTCAAATTAACTGTGTCACACAAGTTATTGAATAGATAATTTTAATATACATAAATAATCCTTTCGTTTATTTTTTTCATGTTCAAAATATTTTACAAAAAACTAAAATTCACCGAAGATTTTTGGGTGAAACAATTATTATTAAGTGTACATTTTAAATGTCAAAATTATTCATTCTCAAAATTATTCATTGCGGGCTCAAAAATCAAAAGTGAACACTGAAATTGGTGAACATTTCAAAATTCCTCGTTGCGGTATTTGGCGTCTGTTTCGGTTAACAGCTTTGGATGATATCTTCGCTTAAAATTTTCTATATTCTTAAAGCTTTATAATTTTTCCACAATTTTTTAAAGAGGTGGTGTCGTCGTAAAATTTTACTAATTTTTTCGAAATGTTTTATATACCTTTTCTCTTAGGTCTATTATAATTTTTCTTGTTTCTATTGAAATTTCGGTTCTCATCTTTATTCACGGCTTTTATAAAACTTTACTGGCACTTCCACAACAGATATTGATAATCTATTAACTAAAACAATTATTATTTGTTTTTTTCAATAAAATTTATCATAAAAATAACTGTAAATCTACCGATCTTAAAGAAAAAGTTAAATGGGAAAGAAACTGCTTACTCACTTATGAAGCGTAGTTTTTGACAGTTTTAGTTAAAAGTTATTATAAAAAGTTGTTGACCCTTTTTTTTCTTTTTTTTTTTTGTATATTTTATTAAACTGGTTAAATTATCATCAGGCAGTCTTATAATTGTAGTTACTAAGATTTTTCTAGTGGTAATACTAGCAATGTTATAAAACAAAATATAAAACTATCACTGATGTTGATTAACTTTTGATGATCATAGTAGTTTAACTAGGTTAGATTTATTGATATAATAAATTACATTTACATATATTGGACATTTTGGTATAAAATATTCAATTATTTCGTTTTACGTAGCATATGTATAAACATACTCGTACATATATATCACTTTTCAGAAATGAAGATTAACAGCCAGTTTACCAATCTCGACAGCGTGCTTGCGTTCGCAATCTAAGCGAAAGAAAATTGATTTGGGTTCGTCTAACTGTTTTTATGCGAACGATATGTCAAATCTCAATGAAAATACATAAGAATATGCGAACGAATAATAGTGAGATAGACAAACCCAAATTGATTCGAATGTGAGTGACTGGCTTTCTTTCGCATTCATTTTCTTTCGAAATTGGTAAACTGGCTGCAAGGCGAATTCATTACCAGGTGAACTTAACAGCACAGGTGTTTATTTTTTGCTTCTCGCGTTTTTTCCAATCAGACTGTCAAATTTTGTTTCTTTTGTTTACAAACTTTTTCGCGCCATTTTAATCTGAAGGTTTTTTTTTGCATGCTTTAGTGCAATTTCAAGAAATTTGTGTGAATTTAAAAGTGAAAAACTAATATAATCTGTGATTTTAATTACAAACAATTATAAAAGCTTATATTTAACGTTTATATAAAATTTTTTCTCTGCTGAGCAATCTTAGGCGAATTTAGATTATGACATTCACGATATGTTTTACAATAACAAAATACATAGTACTGAATTCGCCTTTCCGCTTGCACTCACCTATATAAAGTCGCCTTGACTGGCTGTTAATTACAAAATAAATGTTAATATACATAAGAGCAGTTTGTTATAAAACCTTTCTTAAATATGCATGAGAACTTCGAATTTATGAATACATACGTATACAAGAGCTGTTTGTGATGAGAACTTTTTACATCAGCGTTCTCAAGAAAAATTTTCATGTTTGAAAAAGTATCACGAACTTATCATGCAGTCTACACCTAACTTGAAACGCAGTTAAAACATGAAGTTTAAATTTACTGTTTAAATATCTATCTGTTTAAGTCGGCGTACACGTAGTGATGTTAGAGTTATAACTTCTCATAGTAAAAAAATAAAAATGGTGAAAAACAACTACAAATAGCAGGCTGTTGTCAATTTAAGTTATAACAGAGTTTCCAAATGAAATGTTTTAACAACCAAGTTATAACTTTAACCAAACTTCAACATGAGCGGTCCACATTTAACTTTAACTTGAAGTTAGCGTTAAAGTTAGTGTTTTCATGTCAGGTGGAGACCGCACTTATCAAAAATGCTACTAAAGCCCAGTTCAGACTATTATACTTTGTATTAATACTTGTCAAAAATTCAAATAATACGTGCAAGTCTGATAGTCTGAATGTAATCCGCTATACATACGAAAAATAATACGATAAAAATTTGACATCCCATACGACTTTGTTGTTTTTTGAAACTTTAATGTTGCATTAATGTCTACATGGTGGCAGCACTAGCGCAAAATTGCAACAATACAACAAAAACAGGCATCTGGTAAGCCATGCTTGTCAAAAATAATTGTAATTTTTTTCACAATTATAAACTATGAATGTACCTTTTCATAATTATAAGTTATTTTTATTTGAATTATTTTTATGTTCACAAAATAGTTTTTATATGTTTAATTCAGATTATAATACAAAATTCACTTTCAAAAATGTAAACAATACATTTAACGTAAATAGCTTACCATATTGCCAGTAGCAAAAAATTGTCACATGCCGTAGCGCTGCCACCATGTAGATGTTAATGAACCTTGGATAATAATTTACATTGGACCAGGGTTGTGTTTTTTTTAGCAAACCAGCTAATTAAAAATTGAGTAGTCGGCTATTTCGTAGCCGATGGGGTGCCGTCACTGATAGTATTTTTTGTCGTTATAAAAAAGCTAAAAATTTGGAATTTAGCTGTCATTTATAAATGTATTTTGCTCATGCTATATTTAGAACATAAAATATGTTTGTGCTATTGAATTTGGATGTGTTACACATAATTATTATTTTAACTGCTGAAGAATTTCACGCGCCGGCACGTCTATCGCCTACGACGAATAGCGCACCTGCCGCCGTGAAAAGTTTTATGATGGCACATCTATGTTGGCTTATATCAAGTGTGATGGTGCGAATGCAAAATCTAATTTACGTTAGACTTTTTGCCATTCGCAAGAAATGTGTTTAGACTTTTATCTCACAAAATCTAATGAAAGTATTCATACTTGTATAATAGTCTGATTGGGCCTTAAAGAAAACATAAAAGGTATCATGCACATCAAAAAGGGTCAAATTGATTCCTTAGTAGCAAAAGGGCAACACTGACTTTTAAATCTTTAAATAAATCTTTAGAGTGTGGAGTATTTGTGAAAAAATATATTAAAGTCTATAAAAAGACTTACATTCTAGAAAAAAAAGTTAGCCCCTTTCTACATGAGGCCAACGATATAATAATAACATATAATAGCACGCTATGAACTAGTTTGTTGATGTTTCTTAATTTTGAGAACTAAAAGGAAGAAACTCTCTTGGGGAAAACATGCAGCAAATATTGCCAAATGATGTATGTTAAACAATGAACAAATATATATATATATATATATATATATATATATATATATATATATATATATATATATATATATATATATATATATATATATATATATATATATATATATATATACAAAAAAAAATTTTTTTTTTCCAAAATGAAATTTCCTTAATCACTTAGTGTATTTTTATGATTTTTGTTCAAAGGGTTTTTTTTCTTACTTTTTAAATAATATTATATATAATAATTTTGTAATAACTTCTAAGACAGTTAATTGATTAATTGCTCGATAGCGAAAATGTTACAAAAGGCGCGTTCAAATGTTAGAAAACAAAAATTATTTGGAAATACAATTAAATGCAGCAACACGCCCAAAATGCAAGTATGACATAATCGCTGCAATTAGACAGACAGACAGACACAAACTGATAAAGTAACGAATGAAAAATGCTCAGACAACAGGATCAATGGGCAAAAACCATTTAAATCGCGGTCTTGTCTTGAAAAAGTCATTTTGGTATTACTAAACTTCTTAAGTTGAAGACGCAAAGCCACACACACACACGCATACATACACCAGCATACACTTGTGGCATATCCAGTGTGGCCAGTTATTACTTTTTCTTCACAAATTCAATTCTAAAGTTTTTACCAATTAATTATTGATTGTTGCTTGAGTAAAAAACAAGTGCTGCAGATTGCATGCAACAAAGTGGAGAGATTATATAGAAAAAAAGTGGAATTTGAATCATAGAGAACCCCAAGTACATTTTGTGGGCTACACAGACCTTTTTTCTGGATTAGCTGTAATTAAACCCCCATTAAATATAAATGTTTATTTTTAAAATTTTAAATGAGGATATATTATATGTATACATTTATTTGCTGTCGTTACACAACAAGTATTATTACAGAAAGTAAATCATTTCATATAGTTTGAAAATTTTTGTATGTTCGTCTCTTTCTCTACTGTATTAACTCTATATTCTAGGAATATCAGCATATTCCAAAAACCCCACTAAAAAAAACCTGCAAGCAACCGACTGTAAAGGAATATATGCTGCACTCTGTTTCTCGAGGTGTCTTTGACGAACAAGTTGCATATAACGAAGACATATGTATGTAGATTAGGGTGGCCCTTAGCTATATGGAAAAAAATATTTTTTCCACCCTCACCCTCGAGTTTGGTGACTTTTAGTAAAAAAATTATACTGAAAAAATTTCAGGTGAATGGATTGGGATGTGCCGCAGATCCGCTCAAATTGCGAAAAACCCATAATTTTACAGAAAATCTCATTTGTAATACACTGTAACTCGAAGGCTATTAATATTACAACAAAACAGTGTAAGAAAAAATGATAAGCCATGAAGTTCCCAACATATGTTATTTGAACAAGTTTTCTCCTGGTCTCATTTTTAAAAACTACCAAACTGGTGGGTGAGATCGGACAAAATAGAAAAAAATATTTTTAAAGTGCCCCCTAATGCAGATATCTCAGCGACGTAAGAGCAAGATAGTAAACTTGTCACATTAGCGCAAACTTAAGTGGACGCTAGACTAGTCAAAACTAGAGAGAATGAGCATGTTTCGCATTAAAGCGGCAACACTGTATATACAGTTGTATATGTTAAGGGTTTTCCACACTATCGTACAGGCTTAAGATTTTGATTGGATTTTGTGAGAAAAAATCTAATGATATTTGTTGTGTTGGATTTTGTGAGAAAAAATCTAATGATATTTGTTGTCACACCTAAAGTAAAACAAGAAACAGGATTTGAAAATAAACAGCCAATTTGCTCAACGCCTGGTTTTAATATTCTTGTTGTTTGCTTTGGTAAAAAATCCAACTTTGGTCTAATGAAAAATCTTATTAAAATCTTCTTAAGAAAAATAACTTAAGAAAGGAAAAACCTTGAACCATAACCCGTTGTACAAATGTACAAACCAATACGATGATAACAAATTGTTATCGAAATATTGAAAATAAATACTGTTAAATTTTTTACATAAAATAAAACGATCTTTTGCTGCAAAAATAAGAAATATTTACCAAAACAAGATCAAATAATTAAATATTAAAAACCAAAATATTTATTTTAAAAATTAAAAAGTTCAACAAAAATTCAGTAAATGAAAAATCTTATTGTTTAAACGAATATTTATATATTGAAAAAGTGAAATGTTATGGGATTTGACATCCCATCATCATCTTCTCATCATCTTACCATATTATTTCTCATTTTCATAACATTTTACATTCACACTATCCCACTTGCACGTATTATTTGAATTTTTGACAACTCTTAATATGTGATAGTCTGAAGCGCCTTTTAAGGCACTGATTCACTATTCTACACGATCATACGATTCATTCATAGGAAACTGTTTCAAAAGTCTGGCCGACTTGAAAGAACCGCTTCAAAATGGCGTTGTAGGCTACACTATTATACAAGTATGATTGCAATAATTTATATATGCATGATTGCTATAAAATAATTCAAAGCTTTTATTAACATAATAATTTTACATTACTCAAATTTCGCACAGAAACCATAATGCTTTGAAAAGTTTCATAAAATTTTACAAATCGCACGATTTGTCAATAACTCTGTCCCACGGTTGCATTTTTAGTACTTTTTCAGCACACATGCTTTATTTAGTAGATCACACGATCGTGTATGATAGTGTAACAAGTCCTTTATATGACATGGATTTCCAGAGTTGCAAGCATACGAACATACAAGCTAAACTAAGCGTGTTAAAAAATAAGCTTTCCATATGAACATACAAGTTAAACTAAGCGTGTTAAAAAGTAAGCTTTCCATTTGATTATTTTCAGAAAAAGCTTAAATCAATAGAGCCTTATAGTACGTTTCCATATACGTGATTTCTAAATTAAGTAATTTGTGACATGATTTGCATGATTTCTCATATATTTTTCATGTTATCAAATTATCTCAAATGACTTAATTTGCTTCAAATTAAGTCGAATTTTGTCTGTGCAGCACTGCGCTTCTCGTATTCTTACAAATACAACTTCGGGGAATCCATTATGAGTGAGTTACAATTCGAAACATTTACATTTAAATAAGAATAACAATAGCTGATTTTATTTGTTGATGAAGTGGAAAAAAACATTTGTTGTCAATGTTATTTTTCATTTTTATGGTTTTTTTTATTCTATTCTATTCTGCTATTCTATTTTTTTTAATTGTATGAAAACCTTTTTACTTCCTCGTATACGAAAACAAAATTGTGATATAAAGTATTTACATATATTTTATTTACCATTAAACGCTTAACCCTGTACCTATAACGAATATAAAGAAGATGAAACTACTTTATTTGTTTGCGAATTAGATTCTCCAAAGCAATGACATCTATAGCAATTTTAATTTCTCCAATATTTCTAAAGTACGCACCCATAACTACAGTCTGATATTCAAATTTTTTATAATATTCGTAAATAGCCTTGGACCTTCATTATGTTCATATTGCTTTTTAGCTTTATTTGCAACATACCAACCAAGAATGCGGCCGACAAATGGAGAAATCAGTGTCACATTTGCTTCAGCACAAGCGCGACGTCTTTACATTTTGCTTGGTTTCTGGAATTTTCGCGGCTTGGAAGTCAATTCCCATGTTGAAGTCACTTTAAAAAGAATGCGTTCCTTTCTTAACTCCATGTCTTCGTAGTAGAAAACCAACTTCAAGGCTTCCTTTACGCTTTTCTCGGTATACGCGTCCTGGCACAATGTTCAATATCTTACAGCCAATAAGAACACATGAATTTCTTATTTCATTGATGTTTAATCTCGTTTTATTTCCGAATGCAACAGCGTTTTGCACAAAGTTTATTAAATTTTTGTTTTTCTATGATAAAATATAATTAAACAATACAAACGTCCAACTGATTTCGAAATTTCGAAGAGAAAATTACTAACAACATAATGGAAACAATTCGAAATGATTTCCTCGAATCAACTTAGTTTGTTTATAATGGAAACGTACTATTACGTGAAGTTTTTTGTGTCTCTTAAATTCTTTACTTGCCACTACATAATTTTCAACTCTGGCCACTCTGTACTCTACGGCAAATAACTACCAACAATACAAATCCAAGTTGAGTTCATACATCACACATAAATCAGTGTTTGAGTCTTTTTGCGAAATGCCAAAATCCAATTTACAGCGACACCATCATCTTTTTTTTTCTTCATTTTTTTATTGTTGTTGTTCTCTTTTGTAAAATGAACAAATATGAACTGTTTGCAAAACTGATTCAGTCCTTTTTTGTCGAGAACACCTGTGGAGGCACAATTGAATAATTCTTAAGGCTTAAAAAAGAAATACTACATATGTACATACATACGAGTACCATGAATGCCTGCCTTGGCAAACAGTAAATTGACGTCTATGGTTATGAATTTTCTGGTATGCTAAACTGGAATTGTTTTTCTTTCTCTCTTTTTTTTATTTTGTGTGTTTTTTAAGTATATTGTTTTTCTCTTTTATCAAAAAGATGAGTTCAAAGCAAACTGCCGCCCTTTACAAACAAACATTGAAAATTACAACAGCCGTGTAAACAAATTATGGGCTGCTGTTTTGTAAAGAAACCCTAAATTATAATCAAGTTGCGTGAGATTTAACGCAAAGTTTGATTTTGTAAAATATAAAAAAAGTAAAATATTTTGCTGGAGGAGTCTTATGAAGAGAGCTGATGAAATTACCCGCTGCATAACAATTTATACCACAAAACATTTATTATACTTGTGCCACGGCTTCACAAATGTTTGTGATGTCTTGTCTTGAATATCACCTACACAAGACATATTATTCACACATGTCGTGTATTACTCCCTTTTGTAAAACTCACGAAAAACCCCATCTGATAGTTTCAATTAGAGCACATTCTACATGGCTATGTAAAGAGTGTTTTTATAAGGGTATCAAATTTTAAGTTGGCAACACTTTTTTGGCTGGTGGCGAATTTTTCAGCTGGTAAGTGATTGATGTTGTAATGTGCTTTAAATTTAACTTTTTTGACAGATCTAAGCACTTGTATTACCGAGAAAACGTGATTGATTTTTAGCTGGACTGTTTTTTTCATATAAAAGTTTATTGCTTTGAAGGGATCGTTGGAATCCCGCTTAAGAGCTTTAAGAAACCAGTACAGCGTCAACTATTTGGAACCGCTCAAGACAAATAAACAGAAGTAGTGAGGTTACCTGTCAAATATCAAGGCTGGCATGGCCTAGATATGATAACAGGACGACTATCATCCTTAGCTGACTATCGCGACGGGGGGTCCGTTCTGCTGTGACTGTCCTAACGGGACATTACCACATAGGGACATAGGTGAAGAAGTTAAATCTTGCATTTAATGGCTTCAGTAGAAGTTGCGGAGACGAGGAGGAGGTAGCGAATATTGGGCACTTCCTCTATCGATATCCAGCTCTTTCTTACATAAGGGCTTTGTATCTAGGCAGACCGATGCTACATGACTTGGCGTATCGGAATGTGATGTAAGTGGTTTCCACTCCTTTGTTCGATCCTCGTGTTGGCTCTGAAGCAGTGATATGTAGATCTGCTGAGATACATGTCACACCCAGGCAACACAACGGAATCGAATTTGACCCAAGTGGGCTGGGTTTTCAACTGTAACTTGGATTCAAGTAGATGAAAAAATCTCATTGATATAATGGACCCACTAACATCAGAAAAGTGACTAAGGCCCAGTTTTTGACTGCGCAGTTAAATAAAAATTAATTAATTTTCATTTAAATTTAAGTTGTATTTTTCTATGAGAATACTCCTGATTTGGGTTAGGTTACTTCAGGTGTGATGGTGTGAAAACATAATGTAATAGTACGTTAGATTTTTTGACAGTCAAAGCAAATATCATTAAATTTCTGTCTCACAAAATCCAATCAAAATCTTAAGACTTAAGTAATAGTCTGAAACGTCCTTAAATAACATTTAAATACGAAGTCAAAAACAGGGCCTGAAAGGAGTTAATTTAATAACAACGAGTTTCTTTATGACTGATACAACGGAATACTATAATTAGATTTACTGACCGCTCGTCAAATTTGACATTTGGACTCTCTCCCTCTGCAAACATTTTGTTTTACAAGATAATACTTGCTTTAACATTAACATTGATTTATTTATTCAGTAACTATACAGTTGCAAAGTAAATTTGCGCAGCATGGGCGGAGTGACAAAGACTATATTGCCCAAGATGGTATTAACACTGCTTTTGTAGCGTCGCTGTGACTAACTTTAACGACCTTTGACTTCACATAGGAAGTTTCCACGTGGTTAACAATGAATAACCTCTAAAAAAAATCTGGAAACCAATGCAGCTAACGTTAACCAGTGCGAGTGAGACGCAAAACTTTCGAAGACCGAATAACAAACACAAGCCTGGCCGACCGCACTTAAGAAATAGTTACGATGACGCGAGAGCTGTTCTTCAGCCCAGAGCTGCTTTACGACTGTTAACATTAACATATTTTTGACACTTGTATTCAGGGTTGCGAATTTAGCGCCTTTCGCGCTAAACCGCTTTTCAGTGGCTTAAAAGTCGCATTATTTTGCCTCAGCGGGTTTTTTAAAAAATCCGCTAAAATTGCGCTTTTTATAAACTTACTTTTTGCATATCTTCAAAAGTCTGCAATGAATTTTAATAATTTAGAAAGTGATATTGACTTTGTATTGAAAGAATATTGGTATTTGTTATATTTATGTAAAACTCTGCCGAGCAATCAATACTTAAATTCTGAAAAATGAATATTAGTTCGAACAAATTTTTTTTGTTTTGTTGCCGTACAGAGTCGCTTATCTAACAAGATCAAGAAAGGCATCTTTATATTTTTTAAAGATTTTATTGATTTTGAAAAAGAAATTGTTTTTATGTTTACCGGCAAATAAAATAAATATAAAATAAGGGCGTAGAACGGAATAAATATTATAATAATATAATATTCCATCCGATGTGCGAGTACTCGCCCAAAGACCAAAAAGCAAAATTACTTATTAACATGGGAAATATATATACAGTTTTTTTGATTAGAAGATAAAGATGATTTGAAAACTATCAACTTTAGATTGATTATGTTTTAATACTTCATATTATAAAATACTCCTTAAAGGGCGTTTCAGACTATCATACAAGTCTTAAGATTTTGATTGGATTTTGTGGGACAAAAATCTAAAGATATTTGTTGCGACTGTCAAAAAATCTAACGTACCATTACATTTTGTTTTCACACTATCACACCTAAAGTAAAAGAAGGAATATGACTTGAAAATAAACAGCCAATTTACTTAACGTCTGGTTTTAATATTTTTATTATTTGCTTTTGCAAAAAATGCAACCCTGATCCAATGAAAAATCTTATTGTTTAAACAAATTTCTAAATATGGTGAAGTGTTATGGGATGTCAAATCTTTCATCCTATTATTTCTCATTTTCATAACGCTTTACATTCACACTATCACACTTGCACGTATTATTTGATTTTTTGACAAGTCTTAATACAAAGTGTGATAGTCTGAAGTGCCCTTAAGTAGCCCTATTTTGTATAGCTTTAAACACATAGACGACAGCAGACAGCAAGCAGCAATCTGTCAAAAATAAAATACATGTGTTTAAATGCACACGATTATTTTAACGACATCACAGCAGCACGACTTTACAACAGCATTTGCTGCTGCTGTCAACTTAGATTAATTTCTATTTTCGTAAGCAGCAAAAAGTAAATGCAGTGCTGCCACTATAAATATAAATTGGCAGCAATAAAAACTAAAATTTGTTTGAAATATTTAATAGAAATAAACATCATATAAATAAAATAAAGAAATAAATTGCTGAGTTTTTAAAACTTTACGTGATATTATTACGTTTTCAGTCAGTAATTTTAATTTTATTCATGTAAAATATATATGTGGCACCCCTAAAATTTGCATTGCTTAAATACACATAGTGCTGCTGCTGTCTTCAAAATAATTACGTTGCTGACGAGACGGCAGCATTTGAAGCTAACTTCATTTGTAGCCGTGAAGTTGTGAAGTCTGCTGTTGTCTAAGTGTTTAGAGCTTATATCACTCTTTTATATGGGTCTACTACAGAAATGAAAGATTGTTTATAAATTTTTATTTCTGTTATTTTATTTAAATTTTAAAACTGTTTGTTTGTTACTTTTTTATGAATATAGCGGTTTTTAGCGCTTTTTGGGTAAGTTCAAGGCGCGTTTTCATTATAAATAGTTGACAACCCTGCTTGTATTACCGTGTAAACGTGTCTATCAGGCATGTTCTAAAACTCGGGTGATTTCAAAGCACGTGCCGTTTCAAAAGTACAAATGTGGTTTGTGCCTGTTCTGAAAATCACAATATTTTGTGATTTTCTATGTGATTTATACTTTTTTAAAGCAGCTGTTTTTTGTTGCAATTTACTGATATTTTTATTTTCAGGTTGAGTTTTTTTTATTTGCAAAATCGGGTTAATTTCTTCTAATAAATATAAAAGGTAAAGTAAAGTAAACCAAATAACAAAATAACACAGCAAATCTTGCAACAATCAAGCGTATCTAGTTTTTGCTTAATTTAGTGAATTCTTTCGTATAAAATAAATAATTTTACTTAAATAATCCATAGAAAATACATTAAGTTATTTATTAAAGTAATAAAGAATGAAATTCATAATAAAGTTAAGATTAGGATGTGATTTCAAATTGATTTCAAGTCAGCTTAATGGTTTAAAATCACAAAAATCAAAAATATTTTGTGCGCAGAACACCTTTTTTGTGATTTCAAATCAAATTCACAAAAAGTGATTTACAGAACAGTCCTGTGTAAGACGAGTTTTTCTCTGACTAATTGGCAGCGGGGCTGCTTTTCATGTAAACCTTTATTGCCTTGAAACATAAAACGTATTGCGCTATACCACCAGAAATTAAATATATAATTCCGTATTGGAACCCCCACCCCCACTTTACTGCAATACCTGAAATCTTATGCAGACTTTAACTATGGCAGCCAGCTTTCAGTTCTCCACTTTGAACGCTTGAAAAAAATTTTTTTCATATAAAATTACCAAAGATTTAAAAGCATGTAGTTGTATTAAATTCAGAAAAAAATATATGAACAACAGGTTGACGTTGCCGTCTCCCACAAGGGTTTAATGAAAATAAATCTTTTGAAGGTCATGGCGATGTTGAAAAATATTTTTATTAAAATTCTTTTGCTGGTTTTTTCTTCACCCAGGTCAGCCAACAAGCGTTGCGTCTGACAAAAACACAAAAAAAAAAGAAAAAAAAAATATTTAAAAATTATATCATACACTGGAGTTTGGTGATGATGTTGATGATGATGAGCAGCACGAAACTGCCAGTCACCCACTTTTAAATAAATTCAAGCACACACACACACATACATTCATACATACATACTTCCATGTAAAAATACCCTCAAAAGTGTGATGAAATTAATTCCGGCAAAGTAAAGAAATGATAAGACACACAAAAAGGCAAACAAATAAAACAAAAATAGGAGCGATTACTTAAATGAAAATAAAGGGTGATTTTTCACCTCTTAGGTTTTGTACAGGAAACCAAATTTTAAGGAATTAAAAATGCGCTATTTGTTAATGCAGTGAAACTACGGTATAACGAACTTTGTTTGAGCAAATAACTAAATGAATGGTTTGCAGAGTCACTTACAAACATACATACATTTTAAAGGGTGGTTAAATTTCAAGGGCCGATGTTGATTTTGAATAAAACACGAACTATTTAGGAAATTATTGTAGTTTTATTTTATTATGATATATTGGTATTATTCAATTATGTATGGAACAAAATATCGGCCAAATGGGCGCCGCGACCACAGCGGCACACCTCCGTCCGATGGTCCAAGTTTTCGATGACCCTGAGACATAATGGAGGTTCTATGCCGTTAATGTGCCGAATTATCTCATCCTTTAGCTGTTGAATTGTTGCTGGCTTATCGACGTACACCTTTTCTTTCAAATAACCCCAAAGAAAAAAGTCCAACGGTGTCAAATCACATGATCTTGGCGGCCAATTGACATCGCCATTACGTGAGATAACACGGCCATTGAATTTGTTGCGCAAAAGAGCAATTGTTTCGTTAGCTGTGTGGCAAGTGGCACCGTCCTGCTGAAACCACATATCGTCTACATCCATATCTTCCAACTCGGGCTATAAAAAGTTCGTTATCATCTCACGATAGCGAACACCATTCACAGTAACTGCCTGACCGCCCTCATTTTGGAAAAAATACGGCCCGGTGATGCCGCCAGCACATAAACCGCACCAAACAGTCACTCTTTGTGGGTGCATTGGTTTTTCGACAGTCACTCTTGGATTCTCATTCGCCCAAATGCGACAATTCTGTTTATTGACGAATCCACTGAGGTGAAAATGTGCCTCATCACTGAAGATGATTTTCTTCGAAAATTTATCATCATTCTCATAATAAGTTTGGATAACTTTAACGCATTGTTGGATTATGTATCTCTCCATGGTTCAAATTGAATAAGTCTGAAATAGAGAAATGTCTAATAAAATTCGGAAAAAAAACTTGGCGTTTAGGTGTGGTTCACATTCAACATCGGCCCTTGAAATTTAACCACCCGATAGTTATAATGAAAAAATTCTAAGCAATAAAGCATTAAATAGCGATTATTTAGGAGTAAGATATTAAAATATCGCGAAACTGTCTTCGTAATTAAAAAAGGGAGCAAAAATGTGCGGTAAATATTTTTCGTGCAATATTTCTGAACTGTAAGTTGTGGGGTTTGTATATGTTGCACTTTCTTCAGTAGATACCTACTCCAAGTGCTGCCAATGTAAACTTAAAGATACAAATCTGGGGGCTAATCACCGCATATGATATCGAATTAACTATCGCATTGTAAATACATCTACATTATGGCAAATGATGCATATCGGATCGCAATTTATACAAAATGTAATAGATTGAAGACTATGCATTTCCTAAAATTACGAATATAAAAGATAACTCCTTTAACTTTTTTAAATTATTGCAATACAACTTATTCGATATCGTATGCCATGATACCAAAATGAAAAATTTCGATAATTTTGCTCGATATCGTATGCGGTGATTTGGGCCTTATATTTGGGACGTGTATGCTAGCTGTTCTTACGTTACATTTGTACTGAGCCAAGGCGAATTCATTTTACCAGGTGAAACTGAAAAAACAGATGTACTACTTTTTTTCTATTTGTAAAACATCAAGAGTCAAAATTTTTTTCTGCCCTGTCGGATAATCAGTAGCTGACTACAAAAATAGCCAACTTTTAATTAATTTTCATGAACCAATTTTAAGCTATCATGTTTACAATGCAAAAATATATTTCCAATGTCGCTACCTAATAGGCGCCGTAGATTTCAGTTTTTACTATCAATACTACTGTGTAATATTGAAGTCTTTTTATATAGGCACATATAAATTTTTCAATTCTGTGGAAGTTTTCTAAAATAAAATTTTTTATGTAAGTACATATGTCAAATAATAAAAATATTAATATTGTTTTAATTTTAATTAAAAGTGCTAGAATGAGAGTCGTTAGCAAAATGCGTTTAAGAAGCCTTTCTAAAAAAGAATGTAATGTATACGCCAATAAACAAACATTTCATGCAATATTATTTATTTAAATTATTTCTTATTTTTGCAGCTAAAGATCGTTTTATATATTTTTTTTTTTTTTTATAAAAATTCAACAGTATTTATTTTCAATATTTCGATAACAATTTTATTTATTATAAATTTCCTACGGTGAGTAAATCATAGGAATCCCTCCTCTTATTGAGTCTTCATCACCCACCTTTTTAATATATTTATGCAAAATTAAACACCTGGTATCCACATGACACCAGGTATTCACGATCACGATCATACCAGCATAATTTGTATTCTATGAGTGATTATTTATAGGGAGCTTAAAACAATAGTGAACGAAAAATACTAGTATTATGGAAAAACGCGGGGGACGCTTTATGCCATATTTTTCGTCTATCGAGCGCTATTCGTATATGTAGCGCTCGACGCTTTTTTTAATAAAAATTCCAGTATTTTGCGTACACTAATGTTTAAAGCAGAGGTGTCCAAGACCTATGCGCTTGGAGCTAATTTAGATACAAATGCTGCGTATATTAAAGCGCACTAGCCATGAAAAATATACAAACAAATTTGTCTTGTATCTTTTTTTTTGTCGTTCTTCACTGTACACACACAGCAGCAACACTTTCACAAGCTTTGCTGGTACACATTGACGACAGCGATTATCAGTGTAGATTTTGTTTTTGTTTAACGTATGATACCATTTTGCTTTTAAAAACAAAAAATTATAAGTAAAATTAGTTTTTCCTTATATGTGATTGGTGTTTGCTCTTCCATATAGAACTTTTGGGTACCCCTGGTTTAAATTTTATTTTTTATATATTTTTGATTGTGTTTACAGCCAATTGTATTAAAATCCAGCTGCAATACAACTACCCTTTAAAAGCACAAAAATAGTTCTATTGTCTTAGGTTTCAAAAGATGTTTGCAATAAAATTCTTTACAAATATTAAGTGGATTCCATTAAATTAAAGACATCTTTTGTTTTTATTTTTGTTTTCTTATTTTTACTTCTGCTTAAGACTACAACCACTAAATAAACATTTATTTTATTCAATAAATCATTTCTAAGTATTTAGTATGTGAGAGCGAGCGAGCGAGCGGACGTGAGTGTAGGAAAACACTAGTGGACCAACAAGTGTGTTTTGTATTTTGGTTTATTTTTAACAAAATTATTTTGTAATTAATTTTGCAATAAATTGTGGCATATTTCTCGGCCAACAAAAAGCTGACATGTGTTTGGCCAGAAACAGAAACTACATTCTTCAACTGATGAAGATCACAAATTACTCAATACAAATGAGTGTAGTTCGTTCGCAACAACAGAAGAAAATGGTGCATTTGAAAGATAAAGTGTGACATTATGGCGTTTCAAGTATGTGTTGCTTTGACTTTCCCTTGAAAAGTCTTCTGTATAATTTATGGCAAAATAAATAAACACTGAAATGAAAATTATCAATAGAACGAGTCTATAATTAGAAAACTTTCGCTAAAGAAGAGAAAAAGAATGACATTTCGCTTTTGTTGAAGTATTAAAGAAAACAAACAAAAAATACCAAATAGCTCATCAAAGGATAATTAATATAAAATAAATTAACGTATTATAAAAGAAGGAAGGTTTTAAGGTCTTTTTTTATTTCAAATCAAATATAATTAAAAAAAACACACACTTCGAGAGCGAACTAAAAAATAAGGATTAATTTTTAGAATAAGGTTAAACAATAGTAAATGAAAAATACCAGTGTTATTGTGAATTAAGCGTGGGTAACTTTGTACCTCACTCAAGTTGCTGTAATTTTTGGGTAATTAAGCAAGTAAGCGGAGTAATTAAAGCGGAGACACTTAATTATGCGATTACGCTTAAATACCTCTACAAAACATTTATCCAAACGGACTTAAATTAAATCAAAGTCTTTACATACATACGTCAAAATAAATTGTAAACGCGAAAGAAGTTTTCAAAGTAAAATAAAAACAAGCAAAAACTAAACTTTCATATCACAAAAGTTATACGTACATATCTATATATAAGTATGTACATATATAACAGGAGTACATGCAAGTATGTATATAATAAAAGCGCATCAGAACTTTAAAAAACAAATTAGCTGGATTCACAAAAATTTACTCTTTATGTTTAACAAATATCAAATTTGTCAACAGAGTTGAGTGAATTGGTAAACAGTGATGGGTAAATAAATGAAGGATTTTTAGGGAGTTTTTGGACTTGGGATACAATATTTTGTGTAATTACCCAATATGGGCAATTAAAAGAAAGTTAATTAACCGTACATTTTTGCATGAAAATAAGTGAAAAATAAACAAGGATAGATAGAATATAAGGGGTGAATAAACGAAAAAAGGCATTTAAGCGATGGGTAAATATACGGGGTATACTGTATGTCGTATATCGAGCGCCCGCCGTTTAATTTACAAAAATTAAAAATTCCTAGCTACTTAAATACTAATGATATGCTGTTTCAGCGACAATATGGTTTTGAAAAAGGTTCTGGAACACAGCAGGCTGTGGTAAATCTATTAAATTGCATATGTAATGGTCTAGATGAAGGACATAAAGGAGTTGCAGGAGTAGTTTTTGACTTATCTAAAGCCTTTGATTTAGTTGATCATAGCATTTTAATTAAAAAGTTGGAATATTTTGGGTTTTCGCAGAGTACAATAAATCTTTTACAAAACTATTTGGAAAATAGAACGAAATTTGTAAAAATTAACGAATCAAAAAGTGGACTACTGAATGTATTGTGTGGAGTACCTCAAAGAAGTGTACTTGGACCATTATGGTTCAAAATTTTCATTAATGATTTGAAAAATATAAAATTTTTCGGTAAATTATTTATGTTTGCAGATGACCGAAGCCTGTTTTATTATTATGGGATGAGAAAGTCTTGCAAACACAAGTTGAGTATGATGTCGCTATACTACTTGAGTTCATCAGATTCAATAAACTTATTTTAAACGCCAATAAAATGAAATTCATTAAATTTAAGCCATACATTTCAAAATCAGAGACATGTATGCACATTAATATTGTTGGAAGGATTATCAGCGAATCTGAAAGTATTAAATATCTCGGAGTTCACTTGGCTCACAATCCGTCATGGGTTCTTTACACGGATTATTTAAAAATGAAGAATGAAAGTGAAATAAGAATTTTAAACAAATATAAGAATAAGCTAAATGTCAAAACTAAGCTTCTGCGTTACCAATCATTGATTCATTCACACCTCACGAATGATTTATGGATGCACTAAGAACTCATCGCTGCAAGCACTTCAGTCTGTACAAAATAAATCCTTAAAAAATGTTTTCAACCTACCCATACGCTACAGCACTTTAGATTTATATAATAATTGGGCAATAGGAGTACTTCCTATTAGAGACCTATATAAGCAACAGTTGCTGATATATCACTCCTTTATTGCAACATAGTCATATCTCAAAAATGAGCCTTTCGAGTTAACAATGCAGAATTTTTAACAGTAACACCTTTTATATTGTGACAAAAATTTATTTAAATTACTTTTAAACTGTTGCTTTTAGGTGATATTTTCTAAAAAAAATTTCTAAGACTTATATGGAAGCTAAAAATTTGAATTGTGTTTTTCTCGAAACAAGATTTTTTGAGTTATGACTATGTTGCAATAAAGGAGCGATATGTGTTTAAGTCAATAAAGAATATTGGCTTGCATTCCATTTCAACATTTAAACAAAACATCTCCACAACACATAGAACAACAAGGCAATCGAGTCATTTAACCATCGCAAGGCGTCGTCTTGTGACGCCATTCTGGGCCTACCGACTGCTCTCAAAAATACACTAATTTTATCAACTTAGGGCCTTGCTACACTATCATAAACGATCGTGCGATCTACTAAATAAAGCATGTGTGCTGAAAAAGTACTAAAAATTCAAACGATTTTATAAATTTTATGAAACTTTTTAAAACATTATGGTTTCTGTGCGATCAGTGTTGTATATATTGTGAAAAATATGAAAATATAGTTGGTGCCTCCAGGAAAAAATTTAAGTAATGTAAAATTATTATGTTAATAAAAGTTTTTAATGGTTTTATTCTGCATATAAATTATTTCAATAATACTTGTATAATAGTGTGGCCTACAACGCCATTTTGTAACGATTTTTTCAAGTCGGCCAGACTTTTGAAACAGTTTCCTGTGAATGAATCGTACGATCGTGTCGGATAGTGAATCAGGGCCTTTATAAAACCAAACTAAAATACCATTTGATAGAAAATGTCGAAAGGCTTCTTATATTATGAAACTTATAAATTGTACACTTATTTTATCTTATATGATCTCATTCTATATTATTTTAATCCTTTTGTTTATATTGATTTATAGCATTTTAGCCTTTAAAAGCCATATATGGCGCTGAGGCATAATTATTACTTTGTAATTGGATTTTTTTTATTTACTTGAAAAATACTAATAATAATAAATAAAAAAAATACTACTATTTTTCATTCACTAAATTTTAAACTTATTCTTAAAATTATTTCTTACTTTTTAGTTCGATATCGAATTGTGTTTTATAGTTTTTTCAACACACAACCCCAAAATCCCCCCCCCCCCCCCCCCCCCCTGCTCTTCTCGGTAGCAATATGGCAACTTTAATTTTCGCACTAAAGCGAATGACCGTTAATACAGGTTGGTCAGAATAAAAGTGTGTTTTATATTTATAGCATAAGTGTGTTTTACATTTATAGCATCGCAAAAAGCCATCGAAAAAAGACAAATCTTACAATCTAACAACACTGATTGTGATAGAGCATAACACTCTACTCGGTAAAATTGGCTTGAAAAAAAAAAACTTACTTTTTCTGATTTCAGCTCCATTTCGAGCCAAATCAGACAAAGTAACTTTAGTTGGGCAACTGTTGAATGTGTAATAAAATGTTTTAAGAAATGCTAAAAAAAAAGCGCACACACTCCCAAATTAAGCAATGCAATCCAGATCCCTGTTAAGAACAAAAATTCTCATTATATAAAAATAAAATCGAAATGCATTTAATTAAATTTCACCCTTAAACACACAATTTCAAGAGAAAGGATTAAGACAAAGACATTAATTTGAATAAAAGAAATTATCAATAAATAAACATGTCAGCAGGGAAATGCTGCGATATTCATTTGAATTTATGACTTTTCAAAGAACAAAAGAAAATTATAAACAAAAAAAAAAAATTAAGTATTTAAAAGATTTATTTTTCACATTGCCTCTCCTTCACTCTTCTGCTCTCTTGCTTAACCGTGTGCACACCTTCAATTTGTACAGAGAAGGGACTAATGAACATCAACCACGAAACATGTTAACCCCATTTTAAGGGTGGTACATACAAAGCAAAGACCAACAAGAACAAAAACCAAAAAAAAAAAAAAAAAAAAAAAGAGCAGAATAATTTATAATGTATTCATTATTTAAAAAGGATTTTCAAAATGCAGAGAGACGGTTTCATTTACAAAACGCTAGCACTCACACAAACAGAAAGTGAATAGATACTTTAACAGATACATTTCTATTAAATTTCGAACACAAGAAAAAAACACATTGCAAATTCCTTTAAATAGTGCAGCAAGCAAATCTCTACAATGGACTGAGGATTGCAGATTGTAGAGGAACAGCACGGCTTTGTTGATTTTCAGGCAAAACTTAGTTGGATAAAAATTTTCCTTCTTAAAGTTAAATTTTTTTTTAACAATTTAATTATTTATTGTATCTTCTAAAAGGACTAACAATAAGTATGCAAATCTTAAAACTAAAATGTAATTAATTAATATAGAAAAAAATTAATTAATATTGAGAAATTTTATTTACTTAGGTCCAGCCAATGCTAGACGAAAAGTTTGCTTCTTGTTGGTAAATCACCTTTCCAACGCTCTTAAAGCTAAATAACTAATTGAATTATAATAAATATATTCAAACAATTGAATTCATTTACTTTACGAGCACTAGCTTCTAATATTGATACCAATGAAAAAATAAATAGCTTGTTTTTTATGTTTCCTAGCTGCCTATATGTTGACATTTCTACTGATGATTAGAGTAGCTCCTATGAAATGTCGATATGTAGACAGCTAGGAAACATAGAAAACAAGCTGTTTAGGATTTTTTGGCTAATAACAAATATGTTTAAATATTTTTTACATCAAAACGTTGACGACTATGAATACAACAACGTACAATGGGAAAGTAAGAAGTAGGTACAATGGTACGAAGACCGTGGCGCTAACTGTAGGAGCTGATTTAGTACAATCTAAGATCACCAAATGAGTGAAGGCTTCCTGGAATAGCATTATTGACAGTGGAGTGTTTATGAAACTTTGAGCCAACACTCTAAGGTTTGACAGCTAATCGTGCTAGAGATAGCACAACAGCTACTCAAGTGCCCACAGTGTGTAACGTGACCGTGAGTATGTTCTCAGGTCACCGAGCTCCACCATCCTCTGCCAGCAAAAGCGTTGCAAACAAGTTGATGGTCAACAGGGAAATGTTAGTAAAGAAGCCGCGAACTAGTTTACGATCTACCAAGCTACATTCTGAATCCCTTGCAGAAAGAGCAGTAAGGGAACTGTACCTAAAAATTAAACAGAATGATGAAAGGCAAAACAAAAGCATTTTTCATTATATAGAAATATTTTCTAAAGGTGGTCCAACCATTTTACACAATGTTAACTGTGAATCACAGCTTGAGAGATTGGACGGTTATTATTCGAATTTTTACCGCTTTTTTGTTTGTTTTTTTTTTAACCGGGCTTTTTAAAATATCTGTTTTTCGAATATCGAATAAACCGGGTTTTTAAAGCGGTTAACCGTGCATTTAAAATATAAATATTATATTTTTGTATCTATTTTAATTCCAAATGTGCTTGTAATTGAAGTATTTTTACGAGAGTGTAGGGTGAGAATTTAGTGCACAGTTATACAGGGTGTTCGCCAGAAAGGTATACTACTCGCAGTAATTCAAATCGGTGATTGAGTTTGATAAAATGTTTTAACGATTAAAGCACGATGGTTTGTCGAATATTTTGCTATAATAAATTTTCGACTTCACGACTGCCAAATAACTGTCAAGAGTAATGTTTACCAAATTAGTAGAGCTCCCCGTCAGACAATCTTGTTGTACAGCTGTGAAAAAGATTTACATCAGCACCTGCATTTACGGCCTTATGTGATGATGGACCACGGAGTGAATTATTCACGATTCCCCAGCGCCCCCCTGTGGCTGACTAGAATCACACAGGTAGCACTTTTAGCCATATGAGGATTTCTTTTTTTTTGAGGATTCTTCCTGTATGCAATTTCCCAACAATCAATGGAAGACAAGGCTTAATGATTTGGTAGGCCGAAGCCCACTAGCAGCATCAGTCCTTAAATCAATTCACCCGTCAACCATCACCGCTGGTTCCTTACAGTAGAAGTATCTGTTGTAAGGGCAACAGACCCTCGGCAGATTGTTAGTCCCCGAAAAAAGCCACACACCAAACAATTATCAAGGATACTAACACCCCCTTCCTACGTTTTAGGTTTCAACCACAGCCAACCATGATCAGCCCGGGTTGAGCTGCAAGCAGAACCACCCGGGGCTATCCATGCTGATCCCCGTTCTGCCAATTTAAACCCTTTGTGAGGGTTTCGGAAGCCAACACAACATAAGTCATGCGACTTCCTAAAGTTTTATTTTACAACAAACGGGGGATCCCTTCCCCTCTTTACCCGAAAAACAAAAAAGTGAAAACAGAGTGCCCCGGTTGGGAATATGCCAAGCCAAAACCTGTTCCCCGGGCGGAATCTTGTTGTACAGGAAGTAAATAAATTATACTAAATATAATTTATTTACTGCCTTAAAAAGTAGGTTAGATAGGCAGACCGTTGGTTTCCCCGAAGTAGCGTAGGCTCTCTAGCTCACTTGGGTCCTGAAATCTTTCCCTTTGTGATTGCCTGAAAAGTGGGAGAGTAAAAGTGAAAAATAGAAGTTAGGAGGCTATAGTGGGAGGGGGATGGAAAGGTGGCAACCGCTTAGTGTGGCGTTACATGCTGTTGTACTAGCTCCTTATCAAAGAGACTATCGCGGTCGCATTGACCGAGGCCAGGCATGAGAGGCTATTGAAGTTCCGCTCGCTTAGATATCTTAGGCGGTGATGCTCCAATGTCGGGCATGTTCCGAGGAGATGAGTAATCGTATCCTTCTATTTCATCTTGGCAACTTCTGCAGAAGTCGTTATAGGGTAAGCGTAGTCTCCTGGCATGGTCCCCAAACGGGCATGTCCAGTGATGACTGCTACAGTGACCCTCAAGTGAGTTCTGGCCAGTTTTAGTAGCTCCAACGTTCTCTTAAAGCTAATACACGGCCTTCGGCTCTGTGAGCCATTTTTCTTGGGCACGTTTCAGCGTGTGGAGCTTTATTCTTTTCCAACAAGCTGATAAGGGTTTTCTGCAAAAGGGATCTATATCCATATCCTCTAGGTTAGTCTCTTTTTTGGCTAAGCCGTCAGCGATGTTTTTGCCGTTGTTGGATCCATGTCCACGTTAGAATGTCTCGCCATCTTGTTTAAAGATGTCCGCCATTCCTGGACTAGACTAGAATTAGTGTATATTCCAATCAGGGAGTTGATGGCGGCATTACTGTCCATTACTATCATGATATCCCTATCGAATATCTTGTGAAACGACAGGCACCTGGCCGCTTTATTTATAGCAGATATTTCAGTTTGAAGAAGACTACATCCGTCTGGATGTTTTTCTATGTAAGCGCCTCTTCCAACTCTTTCTTCCCTTTTGGACCCACTCGCTTAAACACACAGGATCCATATTCTATGGGAGATTCCTCGTTTTGGTAGCCGAAGCTCATTGAGAGAAATAGTTTTGGGATGTAGTAGTCAATTAGATCGGGGACTAGTACCTTTCCAATCTCAAGTTTATTGGTGTATCCCCATGGTCTGTGGGTCCATCCTCCTGTCGCGTTCAACCTGATCGCGGCTTTTAGTGCTATCTATCTGGCTTCCAAGTCATATGGCATCCGGCTCATAAGTGCAAAAAGTGCTTTAGTTGATATTGTCCTCATGGCCCCTGTGGTCAGCATTGCCATGGTTCGACTGACTTTTTCAATAGGCCAGTAATTTCCACCATACTGATACTGCACAGAGAACTATCGGTTTTATAACCCTAAAAAGTAACACTTTTTTGTGAGTACCCTTTAGTTTACTTCTAAATCAACTACTACACAACTCACAGAATCTAAATCAAAGAATTTGTTTGAAAAATTATCATTTCTTTCATCAAAAGTTTAATTGAGACATTAAAACGTTTCCTCAACTACAAGCCGTGAAATAATTTCTTTACTTTTTATTTTAATTTTCTAAAATTTACAAGCCTTTAAAGAGTCTAAGATATATCTAGACATTTCTTTTCTTTTTTTTTTTTTTTTTTTTTTTTGTTCAATACTTATCAAGCCCAAATAAATATTTTGACTTTTTCCTTTTAAGATTTTCCTTTTTGCTTTTTCGATTGCACTAATTTAATTTTAATTACTTTTGTACTCACGTGCAGTGGAAATTAGAAAACAGATTATTTGATTCTTTGCAACCAATATGAGTCACGTATTCTTTCACTTTTTTGTACACACAAATTCACCTAAAAGTGACAACAAAATAAATATGTTCTTTTATGATTGTTGTTGTTGTTGTTGCTGCTAGTGGTGGTGGTGGTAACATTTGTAAAATAAAATGAATTAACAAAAAAATAAAAACTCGTTAACAATAGTACAATATTTAAAACAAAGTAAATGGCTTAAAATGTTAGTGAATTGAAACGAATTGAATGCCACAACACAACAACAAACAATAAGAACAACAGCAATAACAATAAAAGAGAAGGACGGACCTTCAGAACGACCAGAAACCAAACGAAAGAGTAACAAAACAGGAAATGGACAGAATGCATTTTTCAATAGTTGCAGCACGATTTTTATAGTGCCAGCTTTCAAAATGACTAAACGGCTGAATGATGATGATTGTTTTATTTGAATGGTTTGTTTATCAGTTCAATTCAGGATTTAAATGGTGGGTATGTTGGCATGACAAACTCTTATGGCCGGGCTGGCTGGCAATAGGCGAGTAATACAGATGTCAGTCTATACGATAAAGAATTGTTGTTTATGACAGGCATCGGCAAACGACAGTCTGGAAGAATTATTTTAATTGTTGTGTGAATAGAGAAGTTACGAGTATTAGAGAAATGACTTTGCAAGAACTAGAATCTAACCTCAATTAAAGGTTCTGTAAAAAATTGGCTTTGCATTTAGGAGAAAAAAAAGGATAAACCTTCTCTTAGATAATGATCTTAATTTTCTTAGCAAACTGTGTTAATCCTGAATGTCAAATTTCAACTTGTTGCTGTTGTAGTTGTTGTCGTCTAGCAAGCCCAATATATTCATTGCGGCTTGTAACCAAAAAGAAAAATGAATTGTATTTTCTAGACATCAATTCAAGGAAATAAATTTCAATAATTGGATACAGTGTTACCAATTGTGCATGTATTTGTGACTTAAGTATTAAACACATACATACACCTCAGCGGACTCCACTACTTCTCGACAGCAAATGCTTTAACCGGTAATTGTAGTCGTACTGCCTGGCTGACGATGTCGTTTCGTACACGTTCGTCATAATTTTAAAGGTGAAGAAAAGCTTTATTTTTCCCTGGGGCAAATTTTGTCACTCGTGATCGAATTTGTCTTCGAATGAAAAATAATTTCGATTGCACTATAAGTTCTAATTCTGTTATCCGCAAGTCAGCGAATCGATTTGTTTCTTTAGTGTTGAGCAATAAGTGCGTATAAATGCGTTTTACAACACTAAAAAAACGTAAACAAACAAAATCATTTGGATTGTTGGAAAAATATAGTTTTTGAATTAAAAAATTTATAAAAAATAAAATTTTAAAGTGAAAATTTAAGAAAAATTATGAATCCAGGAGGCTAATTCTGTCATTCGCTTACGAGCGAGTTTTTACTCGAATGTGCGAGTTTTTACACTTTTGGGATTATCTCATTCGATATCGAGTAAAAGGTTTCGAAATTTCTAATGATGCCATTCGATAGCGAGTAACCATTCGAATGCAACCGTGCAACTTTTTACTCGTAAGCAAAAGTACTATCGAAAACCAGCCAAACAGAAAAACACAAAAGAAATGTAAATTAAAAATTGTTTTGAATAGCAATAATAGTTAAATTAAATTGAGCATTTTTGGTTCTTAAGACTTTTTTTTAATTCATGACTAAGAACACAAATACTTATATTTGAACTCACATGTTATTATATTCAAAAATATTTTTTTGTTTTTTAAATGGTTGTTTTTACATACATATTTATTGTTATTTCTGTTTACTTACTTTTTAATGTCCAAACACGCATACATGACAGATTTAAATGAATTGTTATTGTGAAGGTATGTGTGTTTATTTTTTAATGTAAAACATGTATGCACAGTATGCAAATACATACAATTTTTGGCAGTGTTATAAAACACATTTTGTCAGTATTTTGCAACACTGAAGTGATAACTCGATTCGTTACGTAACGAGTCACATCATTAGAAATTTACACGATATCGAAATTATTTTCTACTCGATAGTAATTTCGATCACGAATGACAGAATTAGCCCCCAGAATTCTTCTTTTATTCGTCATCCTCCGAATCTGATGAGAATGAGAACATCAATGTCATTCGGGGAAAAGTAAGAGACAACATCGGCTCTTTTTTTATGATTAGTTGAAGGATTTTTTTTACATTTTGTTTCAGGTCAGCGTATACCTAAGTATGTATGTATGCACATATGAAGATACAGTTGCCCTATTCACAATCTTGTGCAAATGGCCTTGCATCATTGCATTTGCAAATTATTGGAGTATATTCTTGCTTTACACTAACAAAATGCACCAAAAAATGTCACTTTTGCAATTGCAGAAATATGCAATCTCAAATGCACAAGATTGTGAATCGGGCTAGTATGTATGTATTTATACAACTCATTACTGAATAAGTAATGTCATACCTTACGCCAAATTTTGTCATCCTTTGTCGGTGGCCCTGAAGCATTAAGCTTGAGTGTAAGCTCTTCACACAAATGGTTAGCACTTGCCTTCCCTTGCGAAGTATTTGGCAACATGCCCTTTGCCAAGTCAGTATGAATGCTTATAAAACTTGCCATTATTTCCTTTTGACTATAATTTATTTTTGTTATTGCTGGCCTAAAATATAATATATGTGAATGAATATATTTGCTTTTTATTTACACAAATTTGTAGCTTACATTTTCTTTTTACTGAATTTTTGCTGAAAAGCTTTATTTCGAACGCTATTTTATCATCGAGTAAGTTGCATTCGAAAGACCTCTCGTTAATGAGTGACATCATTAGAAATTTTGATATTTATTCGACAATGAGTGAAAGAATCCCTAAAGTTACAAAATTTGTACATTCGATTAAAAACTCGCCCGTAATCGTATGCCAGATATTGCCCCCTGATCTTGTATTATTTGCCTTGTCTCTCTCCGATATATACGTTAGTTAAATAATAGTTGACTATAAGTCACTTATTATTAACATAAAACATTTGCGAATGTTAACGAAATGATATCGTGAGCCAAGCAGGTACATTTTGAACACTGCAGCAACATAAATTCATTTACATAAAAGTGTGGCCACCTTAGAGTGTTTAGCTTTACATTCTATTGCTTTACAGGACCAGTTCTGTTTATATCAATCCTTCATCAAGTAAATATAATTTAAAAAATAAAAACACGCTTAAATATCAAAATTCAACATTTTCATGGACTATTGCTTAAGCTTCTTCATAAATTATCCAAATAACCAGATAGTTCTCCGCATAACGCGTTCCGACTTTTTTTTTGGAATCCCCAAAATCGGCTTCAGGAGTCGCCAAAATTCGAAAACCGCTTCCAAACCGGTTACCGCGGTGATTCCGAAATTTTTTGAGAATTCCCAAAATCAGTTTCGTGAATCCCCAAAATCTTATCATTTCCCCGGAAGCAATACGGCAACTCAAATTTTCGCACTGAAGTAGAAATATTGTATATACAGTTTTTTATACCTACAAGTATTGCTAATGCAAATTTTAAAATACAACTCTGATATGATCAGAATACTGAATATTATATGAATATTACTGAAAAAGTTTAGAAAATGCAGGTTTACGACCGCTTGTAATTTTTGCATATTTGCATTTCCTCCTACTGAATATATTTTGCTTTTACACGGTAAGATTTCCGATATTCTACAGGCACTTTTGACAGATCTAACTAATTATTTGTATTATTGTAAAGATAACTGAAGCAATACTATCAGGACAGAACAGGTGTATGCTATAAGATTTTGTACTAATTAGGAAAATCAGAGTAAAAAGTAAATTTCCTTACTTCATGCGCCGTTTTCTTCGGCCTCTAATTCAGCGCCAAATTAAGCTTTAAACACATAGACGACAGCAGACAGCAAGCAGCAATCTGTCAAAAATAAAATACATGTGTTTAGATGCACACCATTATTTTAACAATATCACAGCAGCACGACTTCACAACAGCATTTGCTGCTGCTGCCAACTTAGACTAATTTCTATCTTCGCAAACAGCAAAAAGTAAATGCAGTGCTGCCACTATAAATATAAATTGGCAGCAATAAAAACTAAAATTTGTTTGAAATATTTAATAGAAATATACTTCACATAAATAAAATAAACAAATAAATTGATTAGTTTTTACAGTTTTTCGTGATATATTTACGTTTTCAGTCATAATTTTAATTTTATTCCTGTAAAATATATATGTGGCACCTCTGAAATTTGCATTGTTTAAATATACATAGTGCTACTGCTGTCTTTAAAATAATTATGTTGCTGATGAGACGGCAGCTTTTAAAGCTAACTTCATTTGTAGTCTTGAAGTTGTGAAGTTTGCTGTCGTCTAAGTGTTTAGAGCTTTATGCTTAAAGTTGAGTATTTACCATCTTGTGTACACACATTTATAGCTCATTTATATATTTAAAAATAAAAACTACGGTATTAAAAGTCATTTAATTCGCTAGCTGCAAATATTTTATTAAAAGATATGATATTTTTCCCGTAAATAGTCTAAGTATTCTCAATTAACCATGATTATAAGAATGAAATAATGACTCATAAACTGTACTTGTACTCATATGTATGTATGTATTAACAGATTAATGGGCACATGAGTGAATATATTTATTCACACATGTTGTGATAAAACAACAAGTGTATCAATTCATAACTTAAGAAACTTTGCAAACAATTTATACATACTTGCATGTGCATATGTATGTATGTTTGTATATTGAACTTAAACAAAACAAGACATTAACATCGTTACCAGCAGAAGTGGCAGACAACTTAATATCAAGGCATTTGTAATTTATTAACTGTTTACTTAACTTCAGAAGTAAATTGTTCAATTAAAGTCAGAAAACAAGCTGAATTTTTCATACTTTACAATAGAAGTAAAACCCACTTACATATTTACAAAAATTGAGTTTAAACTTGAACGAATTAATAAATATTCTATAGAACTTACAGAATATTGTGTACCCTGCTTTCGTAACAAAAATAATGTAAAGAAAATAATAGTAAACTCAATTGTTTAAAATTAAGTATTTGTGAATGTAAATTTATTAACACATATGTATTTCCATTTCGAATTCAAAATTAAAGCGCTATGTATTTTTGATGGGTGTAGCAAAAATTTAACATACATAGGCTCGCATCAGAGTTGCATCACTGCGTGTCTACATGAAAGATGAAAGGCTGTTAAGACATCCTGCTAAAACACACCCTTGAAAGTCCTATTTTTAAATGTTGGAGTACACGTACGACTTAATTTTTCGTTATTTTTATTCCACCAATAAAAACACGTCATCACTTTAAGCCATGTTACACTATCATACACGATCGTGCGATCTACAAAATAAAGCATGTGTGCTAAAAATGCAACCGTGCAATAGGCTTTTTGACAAATCGTGCGATTTGAAAAATTTTTCAATACATTATGGTTTCTGTGCGATCAGTGAAAAATATAAGAATATTGTTGGTGCCTCAAGAAAAAAATTTAAGTAATGTAAAATTATTGTGTTGATAAGAGCTTTTAATTGTTTTATTGTGTATATTAATTATTTCAATCATACTTTTATAATAGTGTGGCCTACAACGCCATTTTGAAGCGATTTTTTCAAGTCGGCCAGACTTTTGAAACAGTTTCCTGTGAATGAATCGTACATTCTTGAAGGATAGTGAATTCAAGAGCAAAATTTTCTAAATTTAATCTTATTATTGTAAAACAAGCCACAGACTAGTTGTACAACATGACGATGTTGATTACTAGATTGTAAAGTTTGTGCGGTCGTCGTATGAAGTTGTGTCTCGGTTGTACGAAAGATTAAAAAGTTTTAACTTTTTCGGTAGTTGTATCGACTGGTTGTAAAATTTTGGAACATGTTGTACAACTTTATTTTGACTTTCTATATTTTATATACACAACTGTTGCATCTGCGGTCATATTTACTCAACAAAAATTTTTAAGAAATGAAATTAATGTCGCACAGTTTGTGTGCAAAACACACAACTCGGCAAGCCAATGTGTTATAGGGACGGTCGCATGGGTAAGAACCACGTCCCTTGAGAACATATTCTTGGCGCTATAAGCTAAGTACTGTGTTCGTCATTTCGTGCGAAATGCTGTCAAAACTCTATATAAAAAAACTTGTGTGAAATATCTATGAAATAATGTTGCTGAAGTGGTAATCTGTTCAATTTGCGAAAAACTTATGAAATGTTTCTGGCAACATTATATTGTAATTGTGAAATAATATGAGTGGTACTTATTTCACACGAAATTTTAAGCAAAAGCTGATCAATTTTTTGTTCGCTAAAAATTCTTCTTTTTCAATTGTAAATTTCTAAAGTGGAAAAGAACTTAAATTTAATAACAACTGAAAAAGAAAAATATTAAACTGGGAACGATTTCCTTTTTTCGCAGAAAAAAAATTTAATTGCAAACAATTAAATACATTATCATATGTTTTTATTAACATTTGCAAAACAATGTGGTATACCTAAAACCAAGAAAACCGTGAAATTTGCTTAAAACGCGAAATAGGCACCACATTTTAAATGTCATATATCCCGAGTGAAATAATTAATGTTGCTCAACATTTTTCGCAGACTTGAACAGAGTACATACCTATACAAAGTAAATTTTATTAAACTTTAATTTAATTTATTCAAGCCTGGCCAAAGGAAGTCCACAGTGTTTTGATTTTCAGCAATATTTTAATCCTTCAAATATGGGGCACGACTTGGGCGATATAGTACATATTAAAATATCTCGTCACTTAAAAGATGATGAACATACAATATGCACTGTAGCTCAACAAATGCAAAAAAGAGTTTCAGTTTATTTTAGCTTTTGCACAAGTGTACTTTATTATTGATTTCTTGCAAGTTCTCATAGCTTTGTAATTTCACAATTGTTTTCTATTTTTCATGTCATCATCAAAAATTTATGTGTTTTAATAAATTTCTTGCAGGAAAATAGGTTTTTCTGTGGCAGGTTTTCGTTTTCTCCACTTAACTCTGTTTGTATCGTATTATCCATTGATGGCCAAAGAGGTGCAAGTGAAGTAGAAGAAAGTTGTATAGAAAAACTTTTACTTAATGACTACTTGTTAACTCCTCCTTTTATAGAAATAAATAAATAATTTATTAATTATGATGTGGATGCATGTGAAATATCTAGCTAGCAACGTTTATGTATTTTATAAAATTAATAGCTTGAAATATTTATTAATAAGTAATACATCAATGACTTTTAATAACAAATAATTAAACAGCTATAGTTTATATTAGACGGATACAGTTATAAGAGAATCCAAAAAAGAAACTATTGTATGTCCTACACAAACGTGCGATCGTCCAAATACAACATGTGTGTCTAAAAAATGTTAAAACTGCAAATGTGTGACAAAATTTTATGAAAATGAATGGAAATGGTTTCTAGGGGTCAGAGCGGTATGTATTGTGAAAAATATTTATTTTTCGGGGTTCCCACCCATAATAATAATTTTCCATTTAAAAAATTGTAAAATTATTATGGATATAACAATTTTCAATTATTTTAGTATGTATGCAAATGATTACAATTATTCTTGTAAAATAGCGAGGCGCCATTTTGCAGCGATTTCTTAAACTCGGCCAGACTTTTAAAATAATTTCCTGCGAATGAATCGTACGATCGTGTAGGATGGTGAATCAGGGCCTTTGGTTTCGCTCGTTTTTATTAATTCAAATCTGGCATTATATGCTCAAAAAACCAGATCATAGCATAGTATATTGTAGTTTGTACTCATAAAGCAACAGTGTGACAGGTTTTGTGACAAGTCAGGCGTCTTGAAAAATGTTATGAATATGTTCACAAAATTATTGTTTCTATGCGATTATATGAGAGTATCGTGTAATAGTGTGGTACTACAATGTGGTTTTTTAAATTCGGTTAGACTTTTGGAACATTTTCCTGTGAATGAATCAATCATACGATCAGGTCCTTAACCTAGTGTCTACAACTGCGATTAACTCTGAGATGATATCTGACAAAAGGTCGGCAGAATGAGAGAACGAATTTCTTTATGTACATTTTAATGTCTAACAAGGAGTACACGTATTTTTGTTAATCTTATAAGAATTCATAAGTCAATGAAAGCCGAGAAGAAAACACATCTTTGCGATGAATAAAATCTTATATGAATTTTGTATATGCACACATTTTGTACAAAATTAATCACTTATGGTATATATTTAATGCATAAAAACAAATTATTTTCCATTTAAAAGGGGTTTTTTTAAAGAAAATTTGCAAAACTAATAATCGGTTAAATTGTAATGGCATCTTATTGTACACAAACACGCAATCGTTTTTTTGGCAGCTCTTCTTATAAGATCGTTGCCATGAGATTTCTCATAAGAACGCTCTCATAAAAATTATTATAAGACTGCGATAACACTGATTTTAAGTCTACACGTAAAAGAATTCTCTCTGCGATTGAATTTGACGTTCTCATCTCAGATATTATCGCAGGTGTGGACAGTAAGTAAGCCACTAGACAAGGGATATGCATTTGAAGATAATAAGCGAATACTGGGATCAGGTATTAGTAAGCCTTTGATTAAAGTTTTCAGAAGGTTAAATATAAGAACAAATTTCTATATACATTTTTAATATTCTTACATGTAAAACAAACTGATGTCCAAAATATTTTCCTGTATTTTATATAAATCTTTTTAACAGTTGATTCTAGCTAAGGCAACAAGTCCCAAACAAAATGCAATAGCATACCACCCACAGTTACAAAAAACTTTCAATCACTAAACTTAAATTAAAATCTACACTAAATGATAGACTTGCCGTTAAACTAATGGATTCCTAAACAGTACTACCAACATCAAGCCCTGCTTTATCATTTTCTTTGATTCATGTCTTTACTAAAGATTCTTAACGCTACCATATAATTGAAAGCAATGTATGTATCCAGTACCCCGTTTCTGTATTTCTCGCAATGAGAAATTTCTCACATGAATGAGGGAATTAAAAGCAATTCGATGTGAATTCAGAAAAACAATCAATTCTCAATTCTTTTTGTGAAAATTATCCGTCCATTGAGCTCTGCAATGTAAATTGCGGGAGACATGGGAGTAAATACAATTCTGTTGCAATATTTTGTGAGAAGTAGCTGTCAAAATATATCCCATTTAAGTAGAGAATGTATTAAAAATTAATCCAAAAAATTATAAAAAAAACGGTTTGCGTATTATATTAATTGCAATATACGTACGTCAAAAAATTTATTTCGGAAATCGAAAGGATAAATAAATATCCGAATTTGCTCTTTCAATTTTTCTACGAGAAACGCAGGAATTTTTTATTTTATAAGTTTCTATCTAAAAACTGCTCGCTAAAATAATAAAGTTACAGAAAAACCAATAGCGATGTATATGCAAAACTTATACCTTTAAGGATTTATATCAGTTATCAGCAGTTTTTGACTTCGTGTTTAAATAGCTATAGATTTTATATTGAATACTAGTTCAGTTTTTCGGTTTTAAGTAAGTGTTCTTATATAAATGTAATGAAAGTGAGGCAGCATCACTTAATTTCAAAATGTTGTGAATAGAGTTCCGTGGAACAGCTGTTTGTTGTCGGAAGAATTAAAGATTCTTAGAGAAAGTTTTTCGTTTATTTCCAGAGAAAATTATTATTTTTATTAATCCTGCAGTAAGTTGTTACTTAAGAAACCTCTATTGATTGTATTTGTGCCATTTATTTTCATTTAAATATAATTTTTTTTTACTATATTTTAGTATAAAATTAGAAACCTAATGTAAAATATCTTCTAGAAGCAATAATTTATACACTGTTTTGTTTACCCTTTTTGCTCTACTAAAGAAATAGGCACACAAAACTAAAATGAAGAAGATTGGGCATTTAAGCTTGATTCAATTTTGAACTGAAAAATTGATTTTTATGAAACAAATTTAGTGTGCTTAAAACCAATAAAAACGAAAAACAAGACCAAGGCGTGAGTTAGGCATAACATTTTGTCATTTTTACCACCAGAAAAAGTGAATGTTGCTTAACATTTTTTTTTCGCAGTTTTGAACAGAATACCTTTATTAATAATTAATTATTACTAAACTTTTCAATAAATAAATTAAATATTTTATTAAAAAATTAAACTTTAATACAATTTCATGTTCCCAAAATAAGTTTTTTTAAGGCGGAAAAGTAGTAAATGTTTTACGCTCACTTTAAAGCGACTTTTAAAAACATGTTGCATATTATATTGGAAAAGATGAGTCATTACATAATGTCTGCAACTGATACTAACTCTGATATAATATGAGAGAGAACGTGAGCAAAATAAGTTATATTTGCGTTCATATCTAGTAGCCACGTATTTTTGCAAATGTCATTTTTCATAACTATTAAACAACCAGGCATCGTTGTGTAATGTGTTTTTCTTTAAAAAATTTGTACACTTCAACAATAAAAAAATATATATATGATTTTTCTTAATTATTTTAATGATTCTATGACTTTTTTATTCAAATTTGTCATAAAAAATTTGTATGTTTATTAAATTGTTTTTTTTTTTTTTCTATAGAAAATTTGTCAAATGAGTGTTTAATAAACATATTATTTTTTATAAATAAGGCCATAAATATTTATTATCAAAACAACATTATGATAACTGATATAATATTGCAATATTGCTCATATTTAAGGCCACACGTGATATAACTCGCTCTGCAGTCAAATATTTGATATGTAACTCGTATGTTTGTCAAAAGGAGATTTATTTAACGGGTTACTTAAAGATGCAGTATGGCAACTTTCATTTTAATAAGAATAACTGGCAGCACAATATAACAGCTGTTTATTGCCAAGTGCAGATTCCTTCACATACGAAGAAATAAAACATATTTTCATACAAAATAATGCAAAATTAAAGCCATAAATAGTTTTCCAAAAACTGCTGAAACTACCTGAAGTTTTAAATAGAAATTGTTCTCAAAAACTCAAGTAAGTAAAACAATGAACGATTGTTTTCCTCTTATGATTTTCGATCGATTGTTCTGGTTCTAATATTTTTGTGCATATGTACGCACATATCTATAAAATTTGATGTATGCAGTTGTTTAAAGCATTGGTTATTACAGATATACGGACCATAAAAATGTCTATTTTGAGACAATGCGGGTCTTTAGCAGTACGCCAATTTATAGCGCCCCGTAGATTGGCACTGAATAATTCTATTGGATTTTTACCTGTCATTGGCAAGCGAGTGAATGTAATTGCATTTGAGGACACTCCATTTGGCTCCAGAGGTCATAAAAAATTCGGCCACCAGAAGGAAATAACACCAAAGCTCACTAAATATTATCATTTGTTCGTAGGAACACTGTTCCTAATATGTATACTAGATTTTAGAAAGTAAATTTATATATCAAATTAGTTTATAAGATCACAGTATTGATTTTTATTTCTTTGCTTTTTAGAGTTAAAAGGATGCTGACACCAAAAGTGGATGCAGATGCTGGTGTTGCAAATGGTGTGGATGAGAAAATAGGCACAAAAAAGTTTAAATCTGAGAGGAAAACAAAAGATGGCAAGCATATTTCGAATGGTGACAGTGACTCCGAAGCTGACAGTGATGAAGAAAACTCGGTTAACCAAGCTGGTAAACCTGCCAAGACAGAAAAGGAAAAAGTTGGTTTTCGTGAAAGAAAGGTAATTACATATATTCCTAAAGATGAATACACTCTGACAAAAGAAATTTATGTTCTTAACTTATTTTTTAGTTAACTAAATTTTGATTTTGTTGATTTGTTTAATATTATTTTTCGTTTTTAAGATTATTGAGTATGAGAATCGTATTCGACAATACTCCACACCAGACAAAATTTTTCGTTATTTTGCCACTGTCCGTTTGACAACTTCTCAAGGCACAACTGTCTGCATGACGCCACAAGATTTTTTACGCTCTATTTATCCAGGCATTAAACAACCAGAGGGTAATTTTTTTTAATTATTTATTTTTTTTAAGAGTTTTTACGAAAATACTCTGAAAGTGTAACTATTGAATGCTAAACCATTAATACAATCGTATTGCTGAAAAATTTAACACTTTCGTATTGCAACGCGCTTTATGGTCTTAGTGACAAAAAAAAAATCATTGAACCAGAGAACTATTTTCTGAAGCGCACTCCGAAATAGATTTTTTTTTTTCGATTATTTAATATTTTACTTTTGTTGTTATTTTAAACAATTTTAAATTCATTGGCGTACTTGTATGTTTTCAGTTTTTAATTTTGTTGTATGCAAAAAAATTTATATATATTTTTTCAATATACTCGTACATACTTTATTGTAGACCTAATATTTGCTGAAATTTTCCTTATATTAAAATTTAGATAATTGAATATGAAAACCGTATTCGCCAATTTTCAACACCCGATAAGGTGTTTCGTTATTTTGCCACAATACAAGTACCGACATCAGATGATCGTCATGAAATTTTTATGACACCATCTGACTTTTTAACAAGTATGACACCTGGTATGAAACAGCCAGAGGGTATGTTAACATAATTAACAAACAATTTGTTTTGCCGAAATGTTGAAAACTTTAACAATCTTTGTACTTCGTTTACAGGTTTGGGCCTTGACCAGTACAGACGTTACGATCCAAAGGTAAGTTTGTTAGTAAAAGTTTAGTTGCTTAATTAATAACATAATCTTGTTTTCTTTAACATTGCTTAACGTAAATCCTTAAAGCAAGTATCAGGAAAGGTATAATTATAACAGATTTTAAGTTTTTAAGAACTTGATCTTATATACATAAAAATGCTCACCACACGTTTGCGTTTTATTTTATGCTATTTATATTACGAAAATTATCTATAACCATCAATATTTATGGTTAAATTATATGTACTTCCATTTGTTGGCTGCTTTTGGTTCGAAAACTACTTATAGGTGTTTTTGAATACGGCGTTTTTAATGGCTTTTGAATTGAACTCTTACTGAAAGGTTAGAAAATTTTAATAAAAGTTTCTAGTTAGGTTAGGTTAGGTAAGCAGGTCGCTGGATTTTCCAAAGTAGCTTAAATGCTCCAGCTCACCTGGTCCTAAAGATAGATTCCTTTGCGATAGCCTGAACTGTCGAAGAGTAGAGGTGAACAAATAGAAGTTAGTGGGATAGATGCGGGGGAGGAGAGTAGGACAGGTGGGAAGCCGCCATCCGCTGCTTCTTATGAAAGAGGCTAGTGCGGTCGGATTGACATAAGCCAGACATGATAGGCTATTGACGCTCCGCTCACCTAGATATCTTAGACGGTGATGCTCCAATGCAGGGCATGTTCCGGCAACTTCTGATGAAGTCATTATAGGGCAAGAATGGACTCCTGGCATGGTTCCCAAACTTACAATGCCCAGTGTGGGCTCTGTGAGCCATTTTTCTTGGGCACGTTTCAGCGTGTGAAGTTTTATTCTTTTCCAACACGCTGATAAGGGTTGTACGCAAAAGGGATCTATGTCCCTATCCTCTAGCTCATTAGCGATGTTGTTACCGTTGTTGGACCCGTGTCCATGTACACATTTTAGGTTAATATTAGAATATCTCGCAATCACGTTTAAAGATATCCGCCATCTTATCATATCTTAGTGCAAGATTTGATTAGTTTTTGTTTAAAAATCTTCATTTATATAAATGTTAAGTTAGTTTGCTTTTTCTTTATATCAACGGAATTCATTCCGTTTTTTTATTATTCAAAAACGAAAAAGTGTTTAGAAATTATATAATTTTTATATTCAAGAATTAGTTTGATGTTTTCTGCTAAAAATGATATCATTCCAAAAACATCAGTTTTTCGGATCAAGAACACAAATTGAATTCCGTTTCCGAATTTTGTGATATGGCAGATACTTGTATGTTATGAATACTATATTTCCTTAAAAGTTTGGGTAGTTTTTGTATTTGTTTATTTATTTATGTGCTGTTCATAGAACACAGACGAGCACGCGTCTAAAAAATTTTATATGGAAATCACTTAAAAAATTGAGTAACTCATACATATTTTCTAGACGACTTGCTTGTGTGCGTTCTATGAACAGCGCATTAATAAATTTTCTATCTCTTTTGAAAAGAAAGTAAAGTGAAATTGAATTCACAATAGTAGAAATTAAAAGCACAACTAATGAACCTTTTATATTTCAGTCAGAATTCGACATAAAACTTTCAAGAGTGAAACTTTTGTTTCTGACTTCACTTCACAATGAGTTAAGAAAAGCAAAATACATAAGTAGGCTTCTCGCCGAGTTGTGTTGTCGTACAAGCTAGCTTAACCTTTTTAATTCCCTTTGAGAAAGTCGAAGATAAAATAATCATCTAAATTCGTTTATATTGACACTGAGACTTAAATAAAAATCTATAAAATTATAAGACATTGAAAATTTTTAATTTGCAAAACACCTTGCCAAAATCAGCTTCAAGATAGATTGGAGGGTATACATAGTTCGGCATAGCCGAATTACCAATTTTACTGTTTGAAATAATTATATGTTGTGGCAACTGCATTAACCATTTCCTTTTATTTATTTTGTATAGTCTGTTGGCGAATGTTTGAATTTACATTTGGAAAAGAACAGCATTTTTTACAAATTGGGCTCATATGGGTTAATAACCTTTTCCGATTACATATTTCTGCTGACTGTTTTATCAAGTAAGTAAATATTTTTTTCCTTTTCACTTTATTTATTTCCTTATATACACAAAAATACTTTATGTTCATTAATAATTAATACTCGTAGACAAAATTTGTTCAATGAAATATTTTTTATAAATAAGATCGTTAGTATTTATTGTAAAGTAAAACATTGATCGACGCAGTTTTTAATTATCTATATACATAAATAAAAAATAATCAAAAAATATTTTGCTAGGCCTAAAAATCGAGAACGGTGTGACCAATCCGCATAAAAAATTTTATATGGAAATCACTCAAAAAAATGAATAAGTTTCACACAAATTTTCTAGACGAGTTGCTCGTCTGTGTTCTATGAACAGCACAATAAAGAAGATTTTTATGGCGAGAAATAAGTAAATGAAAGAGCTCATTGGCTGAGTGGTTTAAGCGCCCGTAGTAACACATCATGTTTATCACGATCCTGAGTTTGATGCTGATGAGTAGTGTAGCGGCTACGAAACAGATAAAATATATAAGGTGTCCCAGAACTAAATTTCAAGCCGAAAGAGGGTTATAAGATTGACTGTTACCATCATGATAAAAATAGAAAAAAAAATCTAAAAACATTTTCAGTTCAAATGTTTTTTATTCACACAAGTCCTCGTATTTATTTTAGATTTTTTCTGATTTTTCTCATATTGGTTGCAATGAATTTTGTCACTCTGTTTCGATTTGACGTTGAGTTCTGGGACAGCCTGTGTAATTATATCGCTCCTTTATTGTAACATCGTGATATCTAAAAAAAATGAGCTTTTCGAGTTAACAATGCAGAATTGTTAACAAAACTACCTTTTATATTGAGTCAAAAATTTATTCAAATTGCTTTTTAAACTGTTTCCTTTACGAGATATTTTATAAAAATAAATATTCAAAGACTTGTATGGAAACTAAGAATTTGAAATGCGTTTTTCTCGAAACGAGGTCTTTTTTAGTTATGACTATGTTGCAATAAAGGAGCGATATGTACTTCTTTGATCTAAACTTATTGGTCACGAAAGTTCAACTTATTATAATTAATATTTGCTGGTGCAAAGAATTTCAAAATTTGCAATGAAAATAATTTTCTTTTGCGATACAAAGAAAAATATTAAAAACAGAATACGAGCTATTTCGTGTTATAAAAAATAAGAGTACTGCTCTCTCAAAATCAATTTTCTTTGCCAACTTTAAAAGTGCAGGAACCCTTTTTGGTATCCCAAAGTAGAGTTAAGAAAAACACTTATCAATACAAATCAAAAAATTATAAATAGCTTGTTTCTTGTTTCCTAGCTGTCTATATGTCGACATTTCATAGGAGCTACCCTAATCATCAGTAGACTTAGAAACTTTTGAAAGATATTGTCAAACATTCAACTTTATATCCCAATAATCTAAATAAATTATTGAGAATTTAAAATGAAAAATGCTCTAACCATACAAGTCGAAATACAAAAAACAAGCTCTTCTTTTAAAATAAAAGCTTCCCTATAACGCGTTACAGAATCACACAGGGAACGACGACAGGACCCAAGCGAGCTGGACAACCTAGACTATTCCGGGGTATCCAGCGGCCTGCCTACCTAACGCGTTACAGGCAAAGAGATGTTTTCACATTTGCGACATAGGCACACAAACTAAAGCGAATTTTAATAGACGGCCCAACATTGACAGCTCATATTTACACTATCGGATAAGTTTAGTGAATGAAGCGCTGCATTATGTCCACGATTAGGTTGCTTACAGGCTGCCAACACCGCAAATATGTGTGTAAAAAATATCTTCATATTCATTGGGTAGGCGATGAGACTCCTATATCCCAAACTCAGCACAGTATACTTCAGAATCTACACTGCTGTTTGTTTTCGGTTCAATCGTGTACATCTATCCATCTTATTACTCTTAAACCTTACCTTCCTTCCACCTGACTGGACTCAAGTGGGCTGGCTTTATAATAGCTGGCAGCCTGTCAAAAAAAAAACCTTTCTTCCAGGAAGGTGTTATGACTGAACTGTAGTTTACTTAATATTTGGCTATTATCTGTATTATTTGTAAACTACACTTTCACTGCACCATTACCATACTTTCACTTATATCCTTATTTATTATTATTTAGCTTGTATTTATATTTCTTAATTTCACTCAATTGGAAATTTTGGAATTTATTAATGTAAATTAAAACAACAAATTTTTAAGGACCCTTTAATTTTGTATATAAACAGAACATTTTTAGAAATAAAGAATCACTTTTTCTTGAGCCAAAATTCAAAATCGGCTTATTCTTTTTCTAAAATAAACACAGGCATTAAATCTGCCTTAAAAGGATATTTCAGCCAGTGGCCTCAAGCGCCGGCTAATTTAGAATAGGAAGGTCAATAAAGTAAAATTCTAAAATAAACACACCATAGAACATTATTTCAACAGCTAGGAATAATGTAGTATGAGAGCCCGTTTAAAATCGGTGGCAGCAAGTGCAAAATCCTTGCATGTCTGTATGTTCTTGACCTACAAAAACCAGCTGAACTAAACTTTAATGAGAACAAGGTGCTTTCACCGTCTCTGAAACATTATTAGTTCAGCTCTGAGTCATGTTTCTTCTTTCACTTTAAAATCCGAAAAGAGTAAAGTATCTGAATTCTCCTGTTTTTATAGCAAAATTTAAATACAGTATACTTTCTTTTTACATTGAACAATTTTTAAACGCGATCAGCGAGATGTCACATTGAAGACTTTAAATTATTTCAATAACAAATAACTAAACTTTATCTTGGTGTTTTTAAATTTATTTCTTTATTTTATTAAATATCATAAAGTACAGTAAATTCATCGAAATAGATGGAATAAATTTATTAATAATTTTTGTTTTACATTAATATAAGAACATTTTTTTTTTTGGTTTTATATTTCTTGTTTAATAACATCACATTAATTGTACGAGTATATTTATAAACTTTAAAAAATAAAATAAAATAATTTCTTTTCTAAAAAAAATCTATAAATTAGAAATGCTTTGGAGGTTGTAAAACTAAATTCGTTAATAACTTACACTTAAAAATATATATTAAATAAAATAAATTGTTTACGGGAATAACAAACATTTTGGTTTTTAGAAAATTGTTTCTGTTTGTTTTTAAGTGTTTTTTTTTTTAATTATACATATAATAAGAAAAAAAGTTAAAACTAAGTTTAGTCTTTGGCCTTGTGTTTTTTTGGATTTTTTTCTAAATCTGTTAATTTTTGGAAAACTTTTTGAGTTTGGCTTTCGTTTTTAAAAAAAAAAAATATATATATTTTTATTCTGATTGCTCTTTGGTTCCAGAACTTGTAAGATTTTATCATTTGTGTTTTTAAAGTCAATATTTATAAATATTTTTTTTTTTCATTTTTTTTTTTTATTTTGAAGAGAGGTACTTGGGTGGGCGTAGTTGGTTTAAAAAGAAAAACTATGAAAATATTATTTTCTTGGTTTTTTTTCTTCGCTTACATTTTTCTTAAAGTAGAATTTTCTTGAGCTTTTAAGGTTGTGGCTAAAACTGGCTCTAAATCCATTTGTACGTATTTATAATATTTGTTGTAATCGTAATCGAATAATTCAAAATCTAATTTGTAAATTTTTATTAATTGGTCTAAAGTTGAGCGAGTAATTTCGGCAAAATATCTAAATAAATAAAAAAAAATATATTTTTTCAAAATTGAATAACAACAGAATCTTATTACTGTGATTTAGTAGAAAATTAAATTTAATGTCACATCACGTCATCTTTTTAAAATGTTTATAATGTAATATAATTTTCTTCTAATACATACATACTGTTGCCAGAAAAAGTATTCGTACACTTTGGAATAAAAAGTTTATAAAAAAAATATAATTATAAAATAAAACTTTTGTTAATTAAGTATTAATTTATTGATTTATAAAAAATAATAAGACAAAAAAAATTATGTGCGACTTGTGCGGAAATCACTCAAAAATTGAGTAACTTTTATACAAATTTTCTTGGCGCGTTATTCGTCTGTGTTCATAACATTACATTAAACAAATCTACGGTGTTGACCTAATTTTTGTTATTCTGAGCGGTGTCGAAGGTATATACACTGGGCACTGATCAGTTTTAACTATTTTAATTTCAACGCTTTAAATGCTGTGATAACGTTTGTTTTGGTCGTTCCGTGTGTTAAGTTTCCAAACATCATTCTCATAATCTATTTTCCTAGTTCAATTACAATGCATTGCATATGTAGGGGCTATCCGCTGAGTACTAGTCCAAGATAAAAAAAAAATCTAACAGGCATGTTCTGAGAATCGCAAAACTCTTAAATTTAATGTTTTCGATTTGAAAACGCCAAGTAGGTATTTTGACAAACGTAAAACGCAAGAAGTATAGTTTTGCGATTTGAATACGCCAAATAGGTTTTCCTGAAAACGCAAATCGCTTAAAATTTGCGACTTCAACTCGCATGTGTATATTGAAGTGAACTGATAGAAATTGCAAAAACTGAACTTGTAAAAGGCAATAAAACTAGTTATAAACAATTAAAATTTAATATTTTTTCTTTTTATTTCGACAAAAAGTTGAAAGAATTTTACACATTTTCAATTAAAAAAACCAAATTAAACAATTTGTCTATTGTCAAAAATTTTTTCGCTTTATATAACTACCACATACATATTTATGTATGTAAAACACATGCTGTATTTTTGCGGAAAAAACTCCGAAACGCCAGTAAAACGCGCGTTACTTAGAACTGCTAAAAGTGAATTAAGCGTTTTTCAGAACGCTTTGTGGGTTCAGATGACTGTAAAAATTCACAAGAAAAATTATTCGTATATACTTGAGTATAAAAAAAATTAATTAAATGAAATATTGCTAAAGTTAGCAACTCGTCGGATACTCCTTACAGTTGAGGGCTTTTGCAAGCCATTTTGTCATTGACTTAACCAACTTTAAAGTATCATCTATATTTATTTTGCCCCCTCACCCATTACAACACTTATTAACATTTTCTTTGAGGTTATTTTATGTTGGCGGATTCTGCGCTCAAGTAAATCCTTATAAATGTTTAATTGAATCGTGGCCAGGAGATTGAGGGGGTGATTTTAATTGATTTTTTGTGTTGTAGAGCAGCCAGAGCTTGACACTATGCGCCGTATGTTTAGCATCATTATTCTGTTGGAACCAAAAACTGTTTCCAAAGTCCAATTTTCCAGCGCTTTGCTTTAAATTTTCTTTTAAAATTTTTTAATATCCAATTTAATCCATTATAGAATACGAGATTACCAAAGCATTTGCTCGCCTTACATTCCCAAACCATTGTCCTTTCTCCACCATGTTTAACAGTTCTTCTTTCTTTGTTTAACGCAGTACCAGATTTTCGCCAAATTAACTTCTTTCCTTTGATGCCAAAAATACAAAACTTGCTTTTTTCTCCAGAGGCTTGTTTACATACAAATTTGCGATCCTATTGGTATCAGAAATAAATGGCTTTCTATGGGCCTTGATACTAATATTTCTTAAATATTTTTCTGACGGTATCTTCATAAATTTCTTTTCCGAAAGATTCTTTATTATTGGAAGTGATTTTGGTATCGACAATTCTAGAATTTTGTTTGACTGACCCTAAAACTGCTCGGTTTGCACGCTCAGTGAGTTTAGAGGGTCGTCCAGAACGCGCCCTTGGCAAAATAGTTTGGTGGATTTGAAGTTCTGGACAACGATGAGTGGCGTCGGGCTATAGTCCAAGCTGTTTCAAAATAATATTTACCTTCGTCTCTTAGCTTTAGTATAATTTTTCATTCGTCAGGCTGGATTTCTTTGATCTTTGGACTCATCTTAAAGCTTTCAAAAAGTCAATTAGGTTAGGTTAGGTTTGACAGGCTGCCAGCTATTGTAAAGCCAGCCCCGTTGGGTCCAGTCTGGTCCTATTGTGTTGCCTGGATGTGATACGTCAATTAGTCAGCCAAATAGACAGTATGTAATAAAATTTGCTATGTGCTAATACTAAACAGAATGTAACATATACAAATGGTATTTGATAATACATGGAATTCCCCTATTTGTAAATGTAAGAATACTTTTTTTGGTACATTATGTTGCCATACGGCTATTTTTACACTGTAAAAAATAAAGTGTAAGCAACAGACTTTCGAAATTATTTGAAAAACTAGTAAAACGGATGACACAACATTGGTAAAAAAAAACCCTATAGCTGAAATTTTTTATTAAAACGTTTGTAGACGTTTAAAGTGGTGGTGGCCACATAATTAAAACATTTTTTATAGTAAATTAATTTATTGTTTTGATGGTATATCTGAAATTTTGTTGTTGGATAACTAAACGCCATTCACAGCGTTTTCCAACTGATACCCACTGGAAAAACTTGGATTCGTCACTCCATAAACTATTTTTCCAAAAACTTTTTAGTTTCTTATGTGCATATTCATAAAAAATTAAAATGTATTTGAAATGAGTTTTAGTAAAATTTTGTATGGAATTTTTGAGTTAAAACACATTTCAAATTTATTTAAATTTTTATGAATATGGCCATTAATGTTTTTTCTGACAAAATCCAATCTGGATTTACAAATCTTTTTTGGAGACGAAAGTTTTTTCTGTGCGATGCATTCACGTAAAGCACTTTCATTAAGCCTCGAATAGTTCTAGATGATATATGGATGCCACATGACGACTCTAATTCAACTTTTAGCAGTTTAGAGCTTTTAATTAGGCCAGCTTTCGAGGCACTTACGATTATTCTATTGCCTCTGGATGTGCTTTTACGTGATTTTGAGGCTCTGGATACATTATTTGGGTTCCCAAATTTATCAAAATGGTTCATTGCATTATAAATTTTTCCTCAAGAGCAAATAAGTAGTTGAGAAAATACATTCACCGTCTTCTCGAACCCTCATTAATCTTATGATTACCTTCCTTTCTTCTTCGGAGCAACCTGGTCTTTCTCCCACACCTAGAAGCTAATTAATATTGGTGTACAATTTTACGGATATCATTTAAAATATTCCTATCAATCAATTTTCGTAACAAACTAAAATTAGATATTAGAATAACTTTATTGAAATAGCAGAATTGAAAATGTTTTAATTATGTGTCCACTTAAAAAACATCCTTTTCACTAAATAATGGCTTATTTTTTGAAGAAAACCGAACAAAAAAAAAAAAATGAATGTAAAGAAAGAACCAAGTGCAAAAGATATTAAAATTATATTTGCAGTGGAAAAATTCCCTTGAAATAACAATAGATCATATAAAACTCCGAAACCACAAACTTCGAAATCACATTTATGTGTTAATTACATGTCCACCACTGTATATTGAAGTGTACGGAAAGTTTTTCTAGCAAGTGTATATTAAAAAAAATTTAAATTTCATACAAAAATCAAATCAGAAAAATTAAAGGCAAAATAAATTTAAACTCTCAAATATAATAACGTGTTGTGACAAGAAATCTATTTGTCCTTTTTTAAATAACTCACCTTTCTAAAGAAATATTTGTTTTTGCTCCCTTGGACAAATTGCCAATTTTGCGGGACAACATTTTAGGCAGTTTACCCAATAAAAGCGATTCCAGGCCCGCTTGACGTATTATAAACTCCGAATCCCTATTAAATGTCTCCACTTTTCCTATGATGGTAAAATTGATACTGCACGGTGTACAGAAACTGTAAATTGGCGACCAGTGTTCATCAAATTGTTTGCCTTGCGCAAATTGTTCGATTAAATATTGTACGAATTCATTAAATGTGGGTCCCGATTTGCCGCGTCCGCCACCTGCTATCGGATGTTTACGAAATCTGTTCACTATACGTCTGGCCAAAGTTTTGTAGTATGTATTCTTGCCTCCCTCCAACTTATTGCGATAGCCGGATACAATGCGCTCGAAGGGATCACGCACAAACAGAAACGACAATGACGAAGACAAAGCATCTTCCAAGTCTTGCATATAAGGCCGTGGGAATCTTTTGCGTGCCAATTCTAATGGCTGGAATTCGGTACGTTGTAAATATTTTATATCGTAACCGCCTGAAAAAGGATATGAATTTTAAGTGAAATTTAATCAAATTTGATTTCACAATTACAGGTTTATTTAAAAAATTTCTGCATAAAGTTTGTCAAATAAACCTTTAGTAAACAAAACATATTTTTTATGAATGAGACCAGGGGGGGCGGTTACTTTCCATTGCGATGCGATAGAAAAATCCAAGAATGGGTACCCTGTATTGCGCTTTCGTATTTTCATTTCGCATTTAATTTTTCCTTGCGTACATTTTATTTTATCATTGTTATTGTTTATTTTGTGATACCAGTGTTACTTCATTTTTAAACTATTTCGCGAAAATTTGCGCAAACAGCACAGAATACCAAATTATACTCTTATCGCATCTATCTTTCGCATCGAAATTGCTTTCGCATCGTAATAGTGAGTAACCCCCCAAAAATATTTTTAACGCTAGAAAAGACTAACATTAAGAATATTTGCTGATCAAAACGGTAATAAATTAGGTTAGGCTTCCAGGCTGCCAATTTCATGAAAACCAGCCCACTTGGAACCGTTATCTGAGGTAAATATACAGCCTGTAAGAACTGCACAATTCCTACAGATTGAAATCCAAAATAACCCAACAACCAGATAAAAGAATCCAATCTGTTCACCTCGCATTCCGATACGACGTCGAATGCATACAAAACCGGTCTGCCGCTCTTATAGAACGCCCTATTCCTCCTCTCTAAACCTTCTACAAAAATCAATAAATGGAAGATTTAATCTCCTCGCATGCGTTCCTTTATGACAATGCCGTGTCGGAACGACATTCATAATACTTGTCGCAAGAGACCTCTAAGGACCATAGTCCTCATAAAATCATACCCGGCTCATGGTAACCTCACTATCCGACAGATAACCACACCAGCCTCACAGTTCTGTGCTTTTCCTACATGCTGATATTATACTAGGTTTTAACAGCGCTTAAGCGGGACTTCTACCATCCTGTCTACATGACATCTTTGCTATAAACGGACCCCTGCCTATACCAGTTCATTTGCTACAACATTTCCTGGCAGACTCTACCAATACAGCATATTTGGTTTTTACAGCGCTTACGCGGGACTCTTACCATGCTGTCTATATGAAATTTTTGCGGTAAATATACCCTAACCTTTGCTAGTTCATCCGCTACAATATTTCCAGGCCCTTGCTTATATTCTGGTATCCAGAAAAGCTCTAGGTTCGAATGTCTCGCTATTTCGTTAAGAGCTCTGCGGGCAGCACGTTTTGCCTTGGTGTATGCCTAACCAGTGCACTCTGCTTTCTGAGACATAGAGGGGTAGAAGTCCCTCGTTTGCTGTATCAAACAAAACTCTAAGAAGCCGCATAGCTTACGTTGTGTTAGGCTTTCGATACTTTCAACAAATGTTAATAGGCAGAAGGGGGATCAGCAAAGCCACAGGAGGCTATGCTTACAGACCGTCTCGGCTCATGGTTGGGGTTGCGACTGTGGTTTTAGCCTAATATCGCAGGAAGGGGAATTAGTTTCCCCGATAACTTTGGTGCAATGCCGGTTTTCCAGTGCTAACAACGCCCCGAAGAAGGTGCTGTCTTGCAACAGATACCTGTAATATAAGGAACCGGAAGAGATGGTTAGACGGGAGAGTTGGTGAAGCGCTGATGCTCTTTATGGACTTTGGCTCGCGAACCCATTAAGCCTTGTTAATGGAGATTCACTGTCTGGTAAATTGCATACAGGAGGGATTAGATGACCCAAACTCTTCAGCAAGGGACTTTTCCATATATTTAAAAACTTATGGCAGAAGTTGCGACCTGTGTGAGTCTTGTAAGTTAAGTGCTGATGGAAATCAATTTTCACATTCTGTCTCATTACGAGACTAAGGTCTTTCATAAACCAGTCGTTACTCTCGGAACAGATTCGGATATGTACCCTGTATACTCTTCTCTATAGTATCTCAACCAGTTCAATGCTTGTATTATAGCCGTGATTTCAGCCTACATCACGCTAAAACTAAATCTCATTTGATGCTGGGGGGTAAAAATGCCCCCCCCCCCCCCCCCCCCCCCCCAATTCCCAAATGCGACTTTGATAGCTCTGTAAAAATCCTGAGCATGTTCTCTTGGTGGCCTATTTGTACTGCTTCCAATATAGTGCTTAATAAAATTAAGTCAAATCTGTTGTCGGACAAGAAGAGATGATGATCAGTAACCAGTATTCACTAAGAGCACCTTTATCCCTCTCACTACCGAAGCATGACCTTCCGACCCCACTTGTCTTTTAGTCACTCGACCACCACGAGATCAGCCGATAGTCAAAGCATCATCGTAAACAGCGCTTTCCCAACACCATCAAAGCAGATGTATGCAGTATCCTTTATACAACTCCCTAATAAATGCTCTCTAAAGCCTTCCACCATACAAACACGTCATACGTTAATATCGGGCTTATGACCATGACAAATAATATCATTAAACATGTTAGAAATCTTATTGGAGCCATTTTTTAATTTTGTACTCCAATAACATTAAATTTTTCGAATCACGTTGATCTTCCAAAAACGGTAAATTAAAAGATATATATTTTTTTTGTCTTTTTCTGTTCGCAGAATAGTTTAACGATCGCGATCACTTACCTAAAATATTAAAATAATACATCCATGTGCTGCTGGCCGCTTTGAAAACATTACACCAAACTAAATTGTGGCCCGGTGAGATGAAAAACTCTCGAGGATTCGGTGGGTAAATTGCTTGTAAATTATTTTTTCTACAAACTTGTTGAGCGTGCAAACGACGCTTTTTCAAATCCTTTTCGGTGGCACTGTGTATTTCTTCGGAATATTCATAAACTGGATTTAAAGTACTCGTGATGATTGGTGGTGGAGATGTTTTTATGGCAATATGCTCATCCTGTCTGCTAGCAAGCTCCTTTTGATAATGTTTCACACTCAAGAAGGAATTTTTTGGCTTAGGGAAAGAAAATCGATTTTAGTAAACAAATATTAGATACGAGTATAATAAAAAATTACCTCTATTTTGTTAATTTGTATTAAACCCACGGCTGCAGCTGCTGCTTCTGCTTTGTCCTTGTTCTGTTCGAAGGCATTTAACGATTCTCGAAATAGGAAGGCGAAATAAAATACAGCAATCAATATGCAGCCAATGAGTTTTAAAGAAGCTTGTACACGTCTGCCATAACACAGGCGTATTATCATTGTCACTTGTGCTTGTTCGAAAAATATTAAATACTAGAATTAAAAACTAAGCAAAAAAAAAACCCGGCTTAAGAACTTGGTAAGCAAATATGCCAGAAGCACCAATTAGCTAAAGCTAATTAAAAATGAAAAATTTTAATTCACTAAAAAGTTAGCATTAAAAAAAAAAAAGAAAATCCGTAAGGAATATCTTGTATGTACTCGAATTCCACCTTAAGGTGTGGAGGCCGCTTGAAGCGAAGATAGAAGCGATAATAGTTTGTACTGTCTCAACACTAGAATGTCTCAGAATGAACACCATTTTGCAAAAGTTAATAGTAGTTTTTTTCTAATTATTTATATGTATTTAATTCATCACTCTTCTAAAGCTCTGATGGCGGCAAGCAGAGTGACCATATTCAAAAATATATTACAGCTAAATCAGCTTTAAAATAATGCTAAAAAATTTAAATTTTTTAGCTCGTTCGCATGTGTGAGACGTGTATCAAATAGAGAATAGAACCTAATATGTTGCCTTAGCCAAGTCTTGCTTCGACTGTCTCAATTTCATCTCTGATGATGAATTTGGGGCCATATAAGAGTACATAAGTAGGTCTCGAAAAGCTTCTGTGTCATGGGTGACTCGATGGCTGATTTGGTAGAGTACTCGACCAACAGTCTTTAGGTCGCAGGTTCGATTTCTGCCACAGACCCTGGATGTTACAAGCAAAAATGCTTCGTGGTTTTGTGTTTGTTGATTAAAAAAAATGTATTAAATCCTAATGCCATGTTTACAATTTCAATTCTATTCGCCGCTATTGTAAACATTGGACGACTCTACAAACTATATTTGAAGACCTCCTTGAGAATGACCAACAATGTTGATCACTCTCAAGCTTGTTTGGATCGTTTTAAGCGAAATAAAATGGATTTTACGCGTCGTTTCATAACTGTTGATGAGACATGGATCCACCACATCCAGAGACAAAAGAACAATCCAAACAATGGACTGAAGCTGGAGGAAGTGCCCCAAAGAAGGCAAAAACAATTCAATCGGCTGGTAAGGTCATGGCAACAGTTTTTCGGGACTTCAAAGGTATTTTATAGATTGACTATCTGCAAAAGGGTAAAACAATAATTTCAGAGTACTATTGCCACCTTTTGGAACAATTAAATGTACAAATTCGAGAAAAACGTCTGGCCTACAACACAAAAAAATAATTTTTCATCAAGACTAGGCACCAGCGCACAAGGGTGTTGTAACAATGGCTAAAATCAACGAATTAAAGTACGAGTTGCTTGACCACCCACCTTATTCTACTGATTTAGCTCCCAGTGAATATTACCTGTTTCCAAATCTAAAAAATTCCTTGCTGGCAAGCGTTTTACCTCAAATGAAGATGCAATTACAGTTGTAAACCACTATTTTGAAGACCTTGAGGAAAACTATTTTAATTAAGGGATAGAATTGCTAGAAAAGCGTTGGCCTAAGTGCATTGAAGTTTCAGGAGATTATATTGAAAAATAAAAATATTTTTGAAAAACTAACTATTTTCTTTCATTGATAGGCTAAGAAGTTTCCGAACCGCCCTCGTAATCCCCATTCTAAAAAAGATATCTTTCATTTCACATTTTTCATGGAAAAGTTTGTTTAAGCTATATCTCGGTTATATATAAATATCGGTTATATATCGATATCGGAATTTTCTATTTTCTGTATTTAGTAATTAGTAACCTTCTTTTATAACGAGAGTTGGTTTTCAGTAAAAAAAAAATGTTAATGGAAAATCGGTTTAGGCTATATGTTGGGTATATAGTATGGATCATTTACTTTTTCACATTTTTGAGAGTAATTTTGAAAATTTTCGGTGTTAATTTTTACTAGTAAAGTAAATGAACATACCTACTATAGCGCATCAGGACTAATAAAAACAAGGTTGTTAAATAATTGCAACTTTAATAACGATCGAAATTTCTTTGCGTTGAAATATCCTTTCCGCACGGAACCAATAATACAACCCATTATGTCAAAAAAATATATAATATATATACCAATCAAAAAATTATAAATTGCTTGTTTTCTATGTTTCCCAGCTATCTATATGTCGACATTTCATAGGAGCTACCCTAATCATCAGTAGACTTTGGAATTTTTTGAAAGATATTCCCAACAATCTAAATAAATTGCTGAGAATTTAAAAAAAATGATCTAATAATACCTGTCAAAATACAAAAAAAAGCTTTTATACACGTCTCTAACATTTCTTTTCACCTTTCAAACAAAAAAACAACCGTTGGTTGCTACGATTTGCTTTTTGAAAGTATCGAAAAGCAGAGAACAAAAATTCAAACAATTGAGTTTTATTCACTTTATTAGCTCCTAACATTGATACCAATGAAAAAATTATAAATAGCTTGTGTTCTATGTTTCATAGGAGCTACCCTAATCATCGGTACACTTTGGAAATCTTGATATTCTCAAACATAGAAAATAAGCTATATATAATTTTTTGATTGGTATCAATGCTGGGAGCTATTAGAGTGAATAAATCTCAATCGTTTATAATATATATATTTAAAACAAAAAAGAAATACAACAAAAACAAACTTTTACTTAATGTTACACCAGATATGCCCAGGCCCTATGCGCTTGATGCTCAATTGTTTTTGTAAAAGCGCTTAGTTATAGGGCTGTGCTCTTTAATATACACATACTGCACTCAGCACTAGCAATGAAAAATTCACAAACAATTTCGCCTTAGATATTTTTTGTCGTTCTTCACTGCACACCCACAAGAACAAAGCAACAACACGTTCGCATGGAAGGCAGCGCTTATGAGTGTAAATTATGTTTTTGTAAATTGTTTTTTGTTTACAACAAAAAGTATTAGCGGTTCTCACGCTGCGTAGTAAAGTACTACATATTGTAGATTTATTAAATCTTGTTAAATTTAAAACTTGACAACAACAAATTTCATAGATTTTTAATTTACTATATTAACAAACTTTACAATACCAAAAACCGTAGTAGATTTAGTAAACGTAGTAAGTTCATTTATTTGCAAGTATGAAACAGCCGGCAGCTTGACAACATATTTATTTTTTGCTGTTAATAAAATAAATGTACATAAACATTGTTTAAAATGGAAAACATTAAAAAAGTAAACGAAATGGTGAAAAAAAGTTCAAATAAAAGATGGGATTAAGTTTTTTTTTAACATCAAGAAATAAAAGAAAATGTGAAAAAGTTCAAATAAAAGATGGGATTAGGTGTTTTTTTAAGTTTTATTTCTTTTCGCGAAACTTCCAACTGAATTTTTTTTTTTGTCGCAAAAATATCAGAACTAATGTCAGCTTTTTCGCTTTTTTATAATACCAAAGAATATGTCGGTCACACTATTATATTTATACAGTATTAAGCGGCCCATACACGTTTCAATTCAATTGTGAATTGAGTCTTTCAACTGAATTGATTAATGCCCACACACTTCATAAACTCAATTGAAAGATTTTCCTTCAACTATTAAATTCAATGAAATTTTAGACAATATTAAAAATATATAATGTTCTCTTTGCAAAAACAGTACAAATATAAATTTTGAGACCTGATCAAAAGACTCGAGCACACACAACACAATCAAATTGAAGACTTGAAAAAATCAAAACATTTTATTTTTTCTTCAACCAACTCGACAACTGCCAAACTAATCAATTGACAAAGCCATACACGCTTTGATTTGGACAATAACCGACTCAGTTGCCAACTGAGTTGAAACGTGTATGGGGTGCTTTATATTTAAAAGCATTTTAATTTTAACACTATTAAATAAAATCAGTTTTGCCTTAAATGTATTGGTGTTTGCATTTCCATATAGAACTTTTGGGCACCCCTGTGTTACAATGTCAATAAAATGTCTTAAGTCGCTTGCTTATGATGTGCAAACTTCAAATAAATAAAACCTTTAATATTAAAGGTTAAACAAAATTAAAAAAAAAAGTTATACATAAACGAAGTTGAATGAATGTATATCGGTATGTTTAAGCTTTTTTTTTTTTCTTTTTGTCCATAAAATATTCTATTGCACTTAAAGTTGCATCTATCTAGAAACCCCGGAGGCGTTTAACACCTGCCATTACTTGGTTATTATACAGAAAGAAGGCAAAGACCTTCTTGGATCTTTTTCAGAATTCGCTTTTATACAAAAGCGCACTTAATTTCGTTCTTTATTTACGCAAAAAATAAAAAAAGGAAAAACTCAAGTTGAACGTTTTTTATAATCCTTGTAAAGTCAGTTAAAAAGGTGGCCACTTGTAGCTTGCCGCTTAAAACTTGAAGCCTTTTTTTTTCGCCTATAATGTGGCCAGAAGTGTTTCGATAGAAAAGCAAATATATATGTAAACGCTATTTCATATTAAAGAGGACAAAGTTCATCCTAGAAAATAGCGAAAAAAAACTTTAACTACAGCCGCTGCTGCTGCTGCTGCTGTTGCTGCTTCTGCCTCTGCTGTTAAACGATACCACTTCACTTGGCAACACATGCCCCCATGTGATGACGTAAAAACAAAAAGTACAAGTAAAAAGTAAAATAAACTAGGGCGTTAATGTTGTAAGAAAAAAAAAATGTGAAGAAATAAATAAACACCTTGTTGAATGTCCACAAAAAATGTATATACTCGTACATTTACACAAACCCGCAAATAAAAATTTTTTACTTTTCGGTTTTCCTCAGAAGGATAATTAAAAAGAAAAAGTCCTTTAATTTTAATTAAAACAATTTCCTTTTTGCAACAGCCACTCAAGCACTCGAAACACGTAATCCCCCAACAACATAAAAGCACAAATTATTCTTAAGCTTAAAACATTTAACTATTATTAGTTTTTTAGTAATTTAATTAATTTAATTTAGAAAAACAACGAAATTTTAACTTTTCTTAACGAAATTTATTAAAATAAATATAAATTTTTAGTCTGTATTCTCAAAATTTTTGCTTTTTTTTTTTTAATTATTCCTTCTTCCTTACTCACTGGCTTTTCTGTTTTTTTTTTATATTTTATCCTTTTGTTCAGGCATTCGAGTGTGATTGCTTTCAATTAGACAGTTGTTGTTCTTTACTCGTGAAATGTTAAATGTTTACTGTTAACTGCCTGCCTGCTTTTTAGGTCTGTGAAATTTTTGTTGATTGAGTCCTGGCGCGTTTTCTTTCCTTTCCTTTTGCCCGTGATTTAGGGAGAGTTGGTGCTAGATACGCAGGCGTTAAATTTTCAAATTTTTTCACAGTATTTTTTCTTTTTTTTTTTTGCAATCCAGAGAATTCTCATTATCAAGTGGTTTATAATCGTTTGTTTTCATTGGCAAATTGTTTTGATTATTTTCATTTATCAATTACGTGCTTTTGCCTTAAGTTTATTAAATTCTGTTTTCCTTCAAGTTTCCTTGAAGGCATCGCAAATCTCTTTTTTAATTAATATATTAGGACGTTAAAAATTTCAAAGTTTTGGTAACGGACATGAGCGATAAATATTTTAACGAAACAAATCATTGTGAATGTGAAGTTTTTGAAATAGTTTGAGCGCGTTGCTTTTGAAATTTTTGTTTTATAAACTATAACTAGCTGCTAAGTGTTTTGTGTGTAAATTCCCGTAACGGAAAGATAGCAGCAAGTTAGTTAGCACAAGATTTTTTATTATAAGGGGTGATTTTATAAGAACTATCGGAAATTTAAAAAAAAACACATAAAATTCAGAAAAATGCATGAAATATTTATTTGGATCGATAGTTGGGTCGATATAATTTAATGTTTGAAGATTATTTCATGCAAATGTTGGCCGCGGCTGCGCCTCAAATGGTCCATCCGCTTAGTCCAATTTTGGCATACTCTTTCCAATATTTCGGCCGGTATCTCACGAATAATGTTGGCAATGTTGGCTTCCAGTGCGTCAATCGAAGCGGGCTTGTCGCTATAGACATTAGCCTTAACATAGCCCCACAAAAAATAGTCTAGAGGCGTTAAATCGCACGATCTGGGCGGCCAATTGACTGGTCCCAAGCGTGAAATAAACTGTTCACCGAACTCGCCTCTCAATTGGTCCATTGTTTCGCGTGCTGTGTGGCATGTGGCACCGTCTTGTTGAAACCACATGTCATGCAAGTCAAGCTCTTCTAATTTGGGCAAAAAAAAGTTTGTTATCATCGCACGGTAGCGCTCACCATTCACAGTAACATTGTGATTCGCATCATCTTTGAAGAAATACGGCCCAATGATGCCGCCAGCCCATAATCTGCACCAAACAGTTGTTTTTTGTGGATGCATTGGTAGCTCTTGCAATGCTTCTGGCTGCTCTTCACTCCAAATACGACAGTTTTGCTTGTTCACGTATCCATTCAACCAGAAATGAGCCTCGTCGCTGAACACAATTCTTCGATAAAAAAGTGGATATTCATCTAACTTTTCAAGAGCCCATTCACCAAAAATTTGGCGTTGTGGTAGGTCGTTTGGCTTCAATTCTTGCACCAGCTGTATCTTATAAGGCTTCACACCCAAATCCTTCCGCAAAATTTTCCACCGTAGTGGAGTAACAGAGGCCCAATTGCTGCGAACGGCGCCGAATCGATAATTCACGGTAATCACCAACACTGGCCGATACGGCTGCGATATTTTCTTCAGTTCGCACTCTACGTAAGCGTGTTAGTGGTTTAATGTCCAACAATGTAAATTTGGTGCGAAATTTTTTTACAATAGCCCGAATAGAAGCCTCAGTAGGTCGATTAAACTGACCATAAAATGGAAGAGGCGCGCGATGAACTTTCTTAACAGAGCACGCATTTTGGTAATAAAATTCAATAATTTGCAAGCGTTGTTCGTTTGTAAGACGATTCATGATTAAATTATAGACCAAACTGAAGATGTTTGACAGTGACACAAGATACAAAACGTGCGTGAGCTGTCGAAACTAGTGTTGCCAAAAAGATAATAGCAAAAAAATCACTCGTTATTTCATATTATTGAGTAAGAGCAATGTTGTTCAGAACAGTTTCGACGTGGTTTGCTCCAAAACACGTTGATTGAGGTGTTTTGCTGTTTTCAAAACTGTATTGGAAAACATGTTTATTTTTACATGTTTTGCGCAAAACACGTGTTTTCGAGTAAAACACTTATATGGAAACGCACTATAAGGCCGTAAGTTTTAATTTTTTTACCTGTACTAATAAAGAGGGTGGTCTAATCAAAATCTAAAATACGAGAGCGGTTCGGGAACTTCTTAGCTTATCAATGAAAGAGAATAGTTAGTTTTTTTAAAATAATTTTATTTTTCAATATAATCTCCTGAAACTTCAACGTTTTTCTAGCAATTATATCCCTTGATTAAAATAGTTTTCCTCAAGGTCTTCAAAATAGTGGTTTACAACTGTAATTGCATCTTCATTTTAGGTAAAACGCTTGCCAGCAAGGATTTGTTTTTTTAGATTTGGGAACAGGTAAAAGTCACTGGGAGCTGAATCCGGGGAATAAGGTGGGTGGGTACTCGTAAGCAACTCGTACTTTAATTCGTTGATTTTAGCCATTGCTAAAACACTCCTGTGCGCTGGTGCGTTGTCGTGATAAAAAATTATTTTTTTGTGTTGTAAGCCAGGACGTTTTTCTCGAATTTGTACATTTAATTGACCCAAAAGGTTGCAATAGTACTCCGAATTTATTGTGTTACCCTTTTACAGATAGTCAATCCATAAAATACCTTTGAAGTCCCAAAAAATCTTTGCCATAACCTTACCAGCCGATTGAATTGTTTTTGCCTTTTTTAGGGCACTTCCTCCAGCTTCAGTGCATTGTTTGGATTGTTCTTTTGTCTCTGGAGTATAGTGGTATATCCATGTCTCATCAACAGTTATGAAACGACGCTTAAAATACATTTTATTTCGCTTAAAACGATCCAAACAAGCTTGAGAAATGTCCATTCTTATGCGTTTTTGGTCGACTGCGGCACCCATCTTGCAGAAAGCTTTTTCATCTGTAGTTCTTCATGCAAATTAAATGGGCTCGATCATTTGAGATGCCCATGATATTACCTATTTCAAGCACTTCTATTCGTCGATCATTTAAGAGCATGCCATGCAATTTGGCTACAATTACTGTTGTTGTTGTTGCTGTTTTTGGACGTCCACTACGTGGTTCATCTTCAATGCTTGTACGACCGCGTTTAAATTCATCAACCCAATTTTTTACTGTTGCATATGAAGGACCACTTTCACCTAACACATTCACCATATCATTATGATTTTCTTGTGCGGATAAACCTTTTTAATGTAAATATTTAATGACACCACGCATCGTGTTTATGTATGCATTTGATAAATTTATACTTATGTATTTAAAGAGAACACTTTAATAAACTTTCAAAAATTTCCAAGTCTGCTGATGATTAGGGTAGCTCCTATGAAATGTCGTCATATAGACAGCTGGGAAATATAGAAAACAAGCGGTTTATAACTTTTTTATTGGCATCAATATTAGAAGCTAATAATAGCAAATAAAATTCAATTGTTAAAAAAAAATGTTTATTTGTCGTTAAAGCTTTTAACCACTTCGTTTTGTTTTCTTCATTTTAGCATCACGGCGTCATTTTGAAATAGCTTTTCAAATGTTCGATTTAAATGGTGACGGCGATGTTGATTGCGAAGAATTTGAAATGGTGGCAACTCTGGTTAGACAACAGACTAGTATTGGCAGTCGCCATCGTGATCATGCAAACACCGGCAACACTTTTAAGGTAATTTATTATGAAATGTTTAATCAATTAAACAAATTATTAATTAAAGAAATAAATGGAAATTGTTTCACTAACAACCAGTTTAAAAATAAGCAAAATTTTGTATATTTATTAAACAATAACAACAACAACAACTACTACTACTACTACTTTCTAATTTTTTCTTATCCTTATACTAATCTTAACCTTTTGTAATATATTGCTATAAAAGTCTAAGGTACTTGATTAAAAGGACTTTAGTTTTATATTTTTTTATTTGATTGAAATGAAAGCTTTCTTTTGCACCGCCACTAATCAAACAGGCACGCCATGCCACGCCCACCATTTTATGTTGCCTTGTTTTTTAATTTGATTAACTTGCTTTGACTTCGCCGCATTTTTTTCTTTAAGCATCAAACTTTGCACCGTGTTTTTTTGGTTTCGTTGTGTTTTATATTTAACATAAAAGGAGCTTGAATTTCATTAGATTAAAAAAAAGAAGAAGAAGAAATAAGTTCTAATAATAAAATTCTTGTGTACTTCAAATAGGGTGTAAACTCGGCTTTGACCACCTATTTCTTTGGTCCCAACTTGGATCAAAAATTGACGATACAAAAATTTTTGGACTTTCAACAACAACTGCAACGCGAAATTTTATCTTTGGAATTTGAACGTAAATATCCCAACGAAGAGGGCATGATAACCGAAGCCGACTTTGCAGAACTATTGCTAGCTTATGCCGGCTATCCCATAAAAAAGAAGCAACGTAAATTGAAACGTGTCAAGAGACGTTTCCGTGATCATTCGATTGGTATATCGAAGAAGGACTACCTGGATTTTTTCCACTTCCTAAACAATGTTAATGATGTGGATACAGCCTTGACATTTTATCACATTGCTGGCGCTTCCATTGATCAAGTGACTTTGAAACATGTGGCCAAAACTGTGGCCATGGTTGAACTATCGGATCATGTAATTGATGTTGTGTTCACCATATTTGATGACAACAGTAAGTAGAAAAAACTCGCTTAGAGCGCTTTCCATTTCTGAGTTTTATTTATTTCCTTTTAAACTTTGTTTATGTTCCCACACTGCAATTTTAATTGCGCAACTTTCATTCTCTTTTGCCGGGGTGTCCGCCTGAAAGGTATACTACTTTGGTTGTTTATCAATTTTTATTAAATGTTTCGGCAATTATGTGTGGAATACAATATCAGATAAATGTCCGGCGCTGTTAGCCTCATAAACAACACAACATGGCCAAATTGGACCCAAGTGGGCTGGCAGCCTGATAAACCTAACCTAGTCTCACAAATACTAGCCTTTTTGAGCACATTTTTCATTACATTCTCACACATATCACACGGTATTTCATCAATTTCATCACGCATATTTTGTTTGAGTTGCTCAAATGTTTCTGGTTTGTTTGCATAAACCTTGCTGTACAGATATCCCCATAAAAATAAGTCCAGAGCAGTCAAATCAGACGATCGTGCAGGCCAATCAACATCACCATTTCTTGAAATATTTCTATTGTTGATACCACATGTTAATCAAACCCACAAACATGCAGTTGTGGTCTTAAAAAGTTTTCAATCATATCACGATCTCGCTCCTAATTCACAATTACCATTACACCGTTTTCGTTTTCAAAGAGGTAAAGTCCAAAGATTCCTCCTGACCAAATTGCACACCAGACTGTAACTTTAAATGGATGCAAAGGTGACTGATAAATAATTTGTGGATTTTCCATTGCGCTGAACAAACTATTTTGTTTATTCACATGTCCATTCAAAAGAAAATGTGCGTCGTTACTTATTATGATTTTTTTTTTAATGAAAATTGTGGTCGTCATGGACGAGCTGTAACATCCTATTAACATATGTACAGCGGCGTAAATGGTCTAGTGAAAGAAGCTCTTATGTCAACTGAATCTTAAATGAAAACAAATGCAATTCTTTGTGCAAAATTGTGGCCAAAGTTGTTCTTTAGAAGACCGAGCTACTGATCAAGGTGTCGAATTGAGGTTGATGGATTGTTTTGAACGCTTTCTTGATCAGCAGTGATCTTGCAATATGTTGTGGTCCATGCTTACTATCACTCACTGCTATCATTTACTATACCGTAAATAGTGTTTTTTGTTGGCACGTTGTTTCTCCCAAAAATTTCGCGTAACTTTTTCATCGTCACAGTAATCGATGATTGATTTTGATCAAATGTTTTAACGATTAAAACACGTTGGTTTATAGAATATATTGCCATAATAAATTTGCCGCGTGTCTACTTTACGACTGCCAAATATGAACTGACAAGACTAATGTTTACCAAAATGGAGGCAAAACAAAGTAGTATAGCTTCCCCGGCGAACACCCTGTATTTAAATTTTTTTTTTAATATTTTGAATATCAGAAACATAAGAAACCAGAATATGCGATCAAAACGAGTTGCTGAGTACAAGCAAGTCTGTACACAAATATCAGCAAATCTTCCCCCTTCAAGCTGCTCTAACCTCTCATATAACATGCAGTCTACACCTAACTTCAAACGCAGTTAAAACATGAAGTTAAAACTTACTGTTTAAATATCTATCTGTTTAAGTCGGCGTACACGTAGTGATGTTAGAGTTATAGTAAAAAAATAAAAATGGTAAAAAACAACTACAAATAGCAGGCTGTTGTCAATTTAAGAGTTTCCAAATTAAATGTTTTAAAAACCAAGTTATAACTTTAATCAAACTTCAACATGAGCGGTCCACATTTAACTTGAAGTTAGCGTTAAAGTTGGTGTTTTCATGTCAGGGGGAGACTGCACTTAAGCAAGCCCAAAACTTGAGCTAGAGACTTGCACAACTAAGTTGCCGAATGTGAAAGCTCGTTTACTCATTTAAAAAAGACGTCTGCTACAATTTTGTAATAGACTAATGGTGAAATATAATTGTTCCCTCTAATCTACTACAAATCTGTCGTAGGTGTTTTTAAAATACCTCAACCATGATAACGTTTCAATTATTTTTATAACACGTTTTTATTTTTCTTGCAGATGACAACCAGTTGAGTAATCGTGAATTTATTGCGGTTATGAAAAATCGTGTTCAACGTGGCTTGGAGAAACCCAAAGATACGGGCTTTATCAAACTTATGCGTTCAATGTTAAAATGTGCCCGTGATACGAAACCAGTTTTGTTGGATCTTTAAATAATTTATCGTTAACCCATTTAGCTGCAATTTATTATTTAATTAAATTAATATATACGATACAGTTGAAAATTACTTGCGTATTTATAATGTTTTGTATCCTTAAAACAAACAAGCGGAGGTTAAAAAAATTTTTTATAGAAATTACTAAACAATTCTCCTCTTTGTATTGCGGAAACATCAGATAAATTTATAATCAGGTTTATTCGAGAATTCACCCTTCACTTTGTCGCCGTCGAACGTTCACTTTCGACGGCTCGTTATCGGCAGATTCTGAAATACGCGCGAACAAATATCGTTTTCAGTAATCAAATTTTGTGTTATCTCTAGTAAAAATATAAACAGCATTCCTCACAACTAGCACAAACTAAATTCAAAATAAAAGTAGTGAAAATAGAAAATCATATACTTTTAATTTCTTTGTCGGGCTCACGTTCGTTTTTAAATTATTGCTTGTAATTATTATTTGATAAAGAAAACAAGAAAAGGATGTGCCATCATAAATTCTACCATTGCTCTAAATTGTTTGTTTCATGCATATGTATTTTATAGTTTGTTTCATACATATGTATCTATTTTATTACCAGATATAGTAAATATGAATACCTATTTCCTTACATTTTTCATAAATAATTTATTTTTTGTTGTTAATTTGTGCTTTACGCGGTAAAATATGCGTCGAACAATATTGGGGGCTAAAATGCAGTGACAAGGTATTTTAGAATGCAGACGATGTGAAAGAAAACATATGTATGTTTTCTGCTTGTATATCACTCTCATCTGTAATGAATATAGATATATATGTATTTCAGAATAGTAAAAAATGAAACGAGCACGTATTTGTGGTGAAAGTGACTTCTCGAATAGAGACGAATATTTCTGATGTTGCTGCAGAGCCTTTATATGTAATTTAACTTATTTATTGCCAATTTACACAGATATTGATGTTACTTCTGAAGGCTGTCACATAGATTCCGCCATACGTCATCAGTCGCCGTTGCCAACTACCGAAGAAATAGTGTTTGTAGGCGATAGGCCCAAGCATGATCGGCTGAAAACATTACTACTGCTCAAGAAAGTGTTCAAAACAATCCATCAACCTATTAATATTCTATTAAATATTAATTTCTTTTCAATGCATTTCATTACCTTGCAGTGTGGAAGGTGTTGCACTAAATTTTGCTAATCTGAGCAGTGTCGAAGGTATATACACTGAGCACTGATCAGTTTTAACTAATTTAATTCCAACATTTGAAATGCTGCAATAGAGTCTATTTTAGTCTTTCGTATTGTCATTGTTAAAGTTAAACCTCCACGAACACTACTGCCTCTTTTCCCCTCATCATAACCTATTTTCCTAGTTCCAGTACAATGCGCTGCATATGTAGGTGTGAGTACTGGTCCAAGATAAAAAAACTCAATTATATAACGACGGAGAAAGTTGACACTATACCACTTTATTGTCGCATATTTAATCAACCAAACACCACAAAGCTAGATAAAAATATACCAACAAATCAGCTGATAGCTGTCAACATACCATTACAGTTAAGTTGCTCCACTTTTGTATTTTGCTTTGACAGAGACCATACGGATAACATATGTATATTTCAACTTAGCTATCAGTTGATGTGTTGAATTATCAAATATACAGTGGTTTACGCCAAATATTTGTTTTTGAATAATAACGGGTGGCTGATCAATTTTGCTACATTAAGAAACTCAAATAACTTTTTGTTAAGTTTATGTAATTTATTTTTTTAGAAATTTATTTGAAAAATAATACGTTTTTATTAAAGTAATTCATTAAGTTTTGAAAATAATTGCAATCAAATGACCTCCGACATCTTATCCAAAAGTTATTCCTTACTGCCTGGAGTGTTGCAGCGGGAACTGTCTCAATTAGCGTTCGAATGGATGGCCTTAAATCATCCAAATATGTTGGGTTACTTTTGTAAGGTTCTTGTTTGTAATAACCCACAAAAAATCAGGTATGGTGAGGTTAGGAGACCTGGGAGGCCAACGGAATGTGGAGTTTCTTGAAATCAGTTTATTGGAAAAATTTTGCCTTAATTCTGTCATACCACGCGTGGCTACGTGACAAGTTGCCCCATCTTGTTGAAACCAAACAGTGTTGAAAGGGATCTCTTTCGGCGCAATTCTGGAAAGAAAATCTCTTTCAACATCTTTAAGTAACGGTCCCCATTAACCGTAACAGTAAGACCGTTTTCTTCGAAAAAGTAAGGCCCGACAATGAACCTTGAAGAAACTGCACACCACATTGTGATGCGAAGTGGATGTAATTGCATCTGATTGAGTATCCGTGGGTTAGAATTACTCATTATTCGACAATTTTATTTGTTAACATTGCCGTTTAAATCAAAATGTGCCTCATCAGACATAAAAATGCAGTTCAAGACATTTTCATCCTCTGACACCATTTGAATGATCTTCTCTAGGGTTCAAATTGTTTATTAATTGAATCTTATATGGAAACAAGTTTAAATATTGGGGCAAAATTGTCTGCAGTTACTGTCTCCTGACACCCATTTGAGCAGATAAGCTCCTTGTCGGAACTATAGGATTGGATTGTATCACAGCAGCGATAGTTTCCTGCGTCCTAACAGAGTGATCTCGATGATAAGGCCTTCTTGCGATTGTGCCACGCTCGGCAAAATTCTTTACGAGCCTTATTATACTCCATCTGCTAGGAGGAGTGCCGCCAAAAGGACGAAAACAATGGACTCTAAAGCGTCAAAGCGTTGCACTATCCAAATTCTTGAGACTAATTCTGAATTGCGATGCGAATGGTAATCCTACTCGAATATGCATATATGCGAAGAGTTGCTATTCTCTATTGCGATGTTCGCACAGTACTTTTTTATTCGCATTTAAAATGCGAAAAGGTCGGGATTCTTAATGGCGAAAACAAATGGCATACTCGCAAAATTCATTCGATAGCAACACAGCATTAGCAAAGCATGAAAATGGAAGTATTATGTTATTTTTTGTTTATTCACCTATTTGATTTGTTAAAATAACTCAAAAAATTATTAAACCAAATAATAACTTATTGTGGTAGCTGATAGATTAATTGCTTTTAATAATGAAATTTTACTCAGGGAAACTAACTACAAGTCTACTAAGATGCGACAGTTCGAAGTAATAATGGAATTCATGAAAAAGCATAGTGATTTGGCGAAAGGCCATTTAAAAACACCAAATACTCGTCAGACAAAATAAAATAACTTTTTTCACTCAAATTTAGAATGTCGGATTTGCTTCTAGGCAATCTTCTATCTCTCATTTTTTTTTATTTCCATCTTCGTCATCACACTATAGTGCAACCCAGTTAATTTTTGAAAATGACACGATTTTTTTACCATGTTTTTACGTTTCCCAGCTGTCTTATGTCCACATTCAATAGGTGCTACCCTAATCAAACATGCAACTTTATATCCTTTATATTATATACATATATAACAATCTAAATAAATTATTGAGAATTTTGAGCTTTTCTTCTACACACGTCTCTAATTTTATTTTTTGATTGTTATCAATATTAAAGGCTGATATGGCGAATAAAACTCAGTTGTTCACAATTTTTTTAAATTAAACTATTTATTTTTTATACTCAAAGCCACTAAACAATTTTTGAACTTGTAAAACTTGTCGAATAAGAAATAAATTTGAGGTTTATGTATTTACTTTGGAAGAGTATTGCCACATTTCGAAATTAGTTGCGAATGCGAAAGACTTACAGAATACCAAATATCTTTCGCATCGCAATTCATTTGCGCATCGCTATGACTTTCGCATCGCAATTCAGAATAAGCCTCCTTGTTTCATTGTCACAATTCTCTATTTTAGTTAAATTTAAAGATCAATCTATAAAACACAACAAAAATGGAATAGGTTAGTTACACAGAAAACTAGTTATTACGTTTTTTTTTCGGTAGCAGCTTTCATCAGCCACTCTGTACTTTAGGGAATTTTGCTTAATAACTATAAATAAACGTTTAGTTAGTTTTTTTTTTTAAATAAAGCTGTTAAAATTTCAAAATTCGATGCCAAAGAATAAACCAAAATATCCTTAAAAAAATATCGAGGTGAAAACCTGTAGAAAACACAATTATCAGGATAAGAAGAGACAACAAACTTACTAGCCCTCTATTAAATCCTTCCAGAGCTGCTCAGAATTTTATTCGGAAGATTCATCCGCCAAGAAATTGAAGACTACTCATCAGTAATGTGGCTCGACAATTTCAATATACTGAAGATAAGTAGTTAAAGTGCGTTTATCTCACAAAACCAATCAAATAAACATAAGCAGTAATAATGAATATTATATAATGATAAACACAAAATTCTATAATATTTTTAATAATATGAAATTAAAAAAATACTCAAAATCATTTTGATTATTTAAAGAAAACGAAGTTTATAAATTTTTGAAGTTTTAGCCAAAATCCAACCTTATTTTCTGCATTTTATTCATGATAACCTAAGAACTAATTATTAATATTTAACATTTAAGCAAACTACCGACTTTGTTAAGAGAATAGAAAATAAAATCATCATTAAAATTATATACTAGAATAGATCAATGATATTTTCTCGCTGTACAATTAAAGTAAATAATATGTAACGTAACTTACCTTTGTACTAACATTTTTCTTTGAGTGTGAACTCCTGCCTTTTGCATATTTTTAATTCTACTCAATTAATTATTTCCTTTGTATCTAAACTTAAATAAAACTATTTACTCATAATCATTGTAAAGTAATATGATTTCCAATACAACGGGATCAAAAGCACCCAAGTGGGCTGGTTTCATGAAACTGCCGGCCTGTGCAACCTAATATGATTTCCAAAATAGGAGAGATCAAGAAAAAGCAACAACAACACATAATCCATGTGAATGCTGGGACCATCATTGTACATTCTTTACATTTGCATGTAATTTGTATCACTGCGATTCCAGTTGTTCTATTTAAGCTGTAATGAATTATTAATAAGACCTCAATATTGCAAGAAATTGAATGTTTGCACGCAATGCTAGTGGTGGTACCACAATAAATTAATTATTTTATGGATTTTGTAATAAAACCAAAAAGGACTCTCTGAGTATTTTCGAATGAAGAAGTAATAGCTAACGCAAGTATATCAAAATAACTTAAGCTGCTATAGGGACAGAAACAAAACTCGTCGATACTTATTCAGTCAAATGTGTAATTATGCGGTTGAGGAAAATGTATCGATCCAGGCAAAACACCTGGGGTCTAATCACCGCATACGATATCGAATTAACTATCGTATCGAATAACATTACGATACATCTAAATTATGGCAAACGATGCATATTGGATCGTAAATTAAACAAAATGTAATAAATTGAAGACCATACGTTTCCTAAAAGTAGGAATACGAATAATAAATCCTTTAACTTTTTTATATTATTGCAATACAATTTATTCGATATCGTATGCCATGATACCAAAATGAAAAATTTCGATAATTTTGCTCGATATCGTATGCGGTGATTTGGCCCCTGGTCTTGGAGAAGCTTTCAGTATGCTTAGTTAACTTTTTAGTTAACATGCATTTGTTCTGTTTTAATCATACTTTAAAGTAGAAGTGCCCAAGCCCTATGTGCTTGGTGCTGATTTGTTTTGTAAAAGCATTTAAGCTTTAAACACATAGACGACAGCAAGCAGCAATCTGTCCAAAATAAAATACATGTGTTTAGATGCACACCATTATTTCAACGACATCACAGCAGCACGACTTCACAACAGCATTTGCTGCTGCTGCCAACTTACAGGCAGTTTACCAATTTCGAATGAAAATGAAGGCGAAAGAAAGCTAGTCACTCACATTCGAATCAATTTGGGTTTGTCTATCTCACTATTATTCGTTCGCATATTCTTATGTATTTTCATTGAGATTTGACATATCGTTCGCATAAAAACAGTTAGACGAACCCAAATCAATTTTCTTTCGCTTAGATTGCGAACGCAAGCACGCTGTCGAGATTGGTAAACTGGCTGTTACAGCCCGTCCACATTAGACATGAAGCACTGTTAAGACATACTGTTAAAACATACCTTTGACGGCTCGATTTTTGTATGGTGGAGTACCCGTATGTCTTGATTTTTCATTATTTTAACTCCGTCAACAAAAGCACATCATCACTTTTTATGGCCTTTTTTATAGTTTGTGGGGAAAAAAAATATGTTTTTATTGCAAAATTTCTAATCTAAAATAAGAATTTGAACTTTTTTTTGACAATTTCTCTTAATTTGAAACTATTTTTACTTTTTCCATATTAAAATGTCATTTTCTGTTAAGACAGAGCTTTTAAAACAGACGTCTTAACAGCCGTGTCAAGACGGCAAGAAAACATTAACATTTGCAGTCTACAACTGACAGTAACAGTATTTTGCTGTTCCTGTTAGTGTCCTCGTGTCAGGTGTGGACAGCACTTTAGACTAATTTCTATTTTTGCAAGCAGCAAAAAGTAAATGCAGTACTGCCACTATTAATATAAATTAGCAGAAATATGAACTAAAATTGTGTTGAAATATTTAATAGTAATAAACATCATATAAATAAAATAAACAAATAAATTGTTGAGTTTTTACAGTTTTACGTGATATTATTACGTTTTCAGTCAGTAATTTTAATTTTATTCATGTAAAATATATATGTGGCACCTTGTCGCAGGCCGCTATTATTTATTATTCATAATTACTTATTTTATTATATTTCATTATTATTTCCTATGATAGTTATTATTATTTGATCACTCGATTTTATGAGAAGGCATGTTAGGTAGAACTGTGTCGTTCATGAACAAACGGGTTAAATTGAACGGATCATCTCGTTGAACGTAGTGAGCCGGTCATTAATAGTGAGCCGTTCAATTTGGGTAGCTTTCGTCCAAATATCTTTCGTTCTTTTTGTGTCATGTTCATGTTTGTTTTTGTTGTGTCGTTTAACTAAAGTGGGGGTTGTTTTTTCTTTGTATTATTTTTTTTAAATTATCTGAAATAAAACAAAAATTGATTATGAAACTAATCAAAATTTATCACACCAAAATAGTTTTTATTTAAAATTATTTCTTCTTTTTAAAACAATAATTTTTTTTATCACTTTATCATTTTTTATCTTGCTATCTTGTTTTGTTCATTTTCCAGTGCTGTGTTGATAATTGACCGCAAAATTTTAATGTTTCAAATTGGTTCGAAGTGACCGATTGAACGAAATGAATGAACGGATCGTGTCTTTTGTAACTAAACGAAAGTGAACGGTCACTAAAATGAACGACCCGGCACAGCTCTAATGTTAGGGCAAAAGCTTATTATTTTAGTCATTAATATTAATGAGCATAATGCTTAGGGTAAAAGCTTATTTTGCTTATGTATAAAGCTGGATTCACCCATTGTTTCCGAACAAAATTTTTGTCCGGGCAAAATTTTTTTTATGTGTAGTTTGACGTCTCTCTTCTTGAGAGAGAGAAAATGTTTTTTACGAACAACTCTCAACTTGAATTGGTTTAATTTTATATTATGTCCGGATAAAATTGAAATAAGATGCCAATAGGATACATTTTTACATACAAAATTGTATTGAGTTGCCCCATCGAATAAAAAATTTAAATAGTAATTAAATATTCGTACTATTTGATCTTGTATATATTATTATTTTTTCTAAACTTCCCAGCTAAAGATCTTTATAGTAATTTTATTCTGATGAAATTTCAATAGTGGCTGCCATTTGATAATAGTTATTAAAAAATAAGTAATAATTTTAATATGGAAATAAATGAATTGATTGCCCAAAAACTTATTAAAGAAATGAAAACGCCAGGAGAGAATACTCTCAGTAAAAAAATGTTTGTCCGGACAAAAATTTTGTTCGGAAACAATGGGTGAATCCAGCTTAACTTATGAGAATCGATCTTAGGTTAAAAGCTTATTCTGTTAGAGCTTTTGAGAAGAATGCTTTGGGTTAAAGCTTATTTTCAAGTGTATAAAAGCAGCATATTTGGCGAACATAATTCATTCTGTTTTTGCAGGTTGGTGTGATCAGTCGACCAGCGAAATCCTCTTAAGTGAACAGGCTTCGTGGTAACGATAGTCGCCGTTGCTTGTTGCTTAGTGTGTTTAGCTAAAGAATAATAATTATTTGTTGGTAGCGGCATATAATTCAAATTCTTGACTGTTCATATTCAATTCTGTTTTTGCAGTGCGCGTTTAATTTGCCTTTTATTTGAGAATAATCTATATGTTGAGGGTTGAGAACAGCCAACTATAAGGCTGTGAACTTTATATGAACTATTAATTTATAATCATATACTATTAAACAATTATTTTACGTAAATAAACGATTATATTTTACAATAAAATAATCGCATTACAATTGGCGCCCAACTTAGAGTCAGTGAGAAACGCCTATATAGCTGTGGAATATTAAAACTGGTCTGGAACTTTGTTATTTCCCAACTTAGAGGCAGTGGAAAACGCCCACATAGCCGTAGTATTTTGAAATCAGTTTTGAAATTTCACGGTTTTAAGTTTTCCAACTTAAAGCCGTGAAATATTAAAATTGTTGTGGAACTTTGCTGTCTTTCAACTTAAAGGCCGAGTAGAACGCCGTAATTTTTGTGTCAAAAGCCGGAGAAACGCTAACAGAATTGCAGAATTGTAAATTTGGTCTAGAAGTCCTGTGAACGGCTCTGAATTTTGTTTGCCAACTTTAATCCTGGACGGTATATTTACAAATGGAAGACAATAGTGATATTTTAAGGAAAAAAAACGTAAGTATTGAGAAAAATTATACAAAAATCTGTATATGACATAAATTCCTATTCTATTCTAGCAACAAGAGAACTACCTACCCTCAGTTCGAGAAGTTGGTTGAGCAAATGGAGGCACTTCCTCATTTGATTACTGGAAATCCGCTATTTAAATGTACAAAAATTAAAGTAGATGCTGTAACAGACAAAATTGCTCAAAGTTTGAACTCCTTAGGACCTCCAGAAAAATCAGTAGTGGAATGGAAAAAAGGATTTGAAAAAATTTTCGTAAATAACGTGACTGACTAAAAAACAACATCATTCGCAGACTTGAGCAAACTAAGCACAATATTGCTGAAAATAATTAAAGCTTTTTTTGGAAACGGAGTAGGTCCTAGCCGCATAAAAACATTAACGATGCTCACAGTATGTGGCTTATGAAAAGAAATTGCACTCACACGTTTGCCTATGCGTTCGCCAGTGTATCATTTTCATTTGGGAGTATTTTTATTGGCCAAATGTTGCTGCGCAAGTTTGCGACTTCGTTACAAATTGTCGCGTGTGTTAAGAATCGAAACCGGCTAACACGACACTCCGTCCACCGATGGCCAGAGAATGTATCAGCGAACGTCCGTTTCAACGAATAGTTGTAGACTTTTTAGGTCCATACCCGCACTCGGATAACGAAAATTGTTTTATATTTATTGTGCTAGATCATCTCACGAAATACGTTTTGCTTAAAGCTTTGCCTAAAGCCAATACGAAAGCTATTGTAAAACTTTTGATCACCGAAGTCTTGCACAAATTTGGAATTCCTGAAACACTAGTGTCAGATAATGGTAAACAATTCGTTAGCAAGGAGTTTCAAGATTTGCTGGAGGCTTTTGGTGTCAAGCACGTCCGAACTGCGATATACTCGCCGCAAGCCAATGCTTCGGAGCGTGTAAACAAGTTTTGTCCGAGGTAGAATTTTCTCTGCGTTCATCCGTTCAGATCTGTTCGGTATGAATATGATCGGTAATGGTAGCGCATGCCAGCTAGCAAGGAAACTGAAAAGCTTAGGTGATCCCGACTTAGAAATAATTTCGAAATCGGAGAGAATGACATTGGTGCGGGACAAAATACGAAACGTTTTACATTAAACGTATTTGCAAAATGGAAAAAGTTATAATAATGGAAAAATAAAACCCATATAATATTTTTTATAATATTTTTTTTATATTTTTTAATGAAAACTTTGCTGATTATATAAATATTAACATTTAAAACATCTTCTTTAATCCATCAATTACAACTTTATTTTTTAACAAAAAATTTTAAAATTAATTTGCTGCTGCCATTAAGTTTTTTTTTTATTATTAATAATCAAATATTAATGGCAACATTTATATTATAAAACTTAAAAACTTGGCTTCGTTCTTTCGGTTTTAAATTGATAAAAAAAAAGAAAAATAATTAAAAAATATTTATTACATTAACAACATTCTAGTCACAAAGTAAATTTTTATTTTATTTTTTCCTTAAAAAAAACTTTTTTTAATAAAATAATAACGAAAACTTAAAGTAGAATTACAAATATTTGTTGTATAAATTGTGTATAAATATAGATAAAGTATAAGAATATATAAATTATTTTTATTATAAGATATTTTTGAATTAGAAACAAACAAAAAATATATACTTTTCCAGATCCTTGTATGTCAAGTTTTTACATTTATGTTTAAAAGTATGTTTGTTGCTTAGCTTAAAAATATATGTATATTATTCTTATGTACAATTTATAAATATGTGTGTAAATGTTGATGATATTTCTTTAAAAGTAACTTTTATAAGGAAACTTTTTAGTTTTGTTTATACGTAAAAGTTTAACAAGTTTTTAAGCGGTTTATTTAAGTTTGAAAAGGACATCATGAGTAAAAATAACTTAAGTTCTGTTTTGCAATACAATATTTATAGAAAAACATTAACACATTCTTTTATATTTTTTTTTTATAAAAAACATTTACTTATATTTTGATTTTGTAATTGAATGTTTGAAATAAAAACAAAAATTATTTGCTGCTGTTTTCGTAAAAGTATTAAACATATATAAATATTTTTTAGAAAACCTTAATAAAATATTTAGTAATTTTAAGGGAATGTGCCATTTGCTTGAATGAAATTCCCATTTTTAATTTTGTTTTACTAAATAAAATTAATGTTAAAATAATACCTTTTCTGAAATGATCAACATTGCATAAAAATCATAATATATTTTTTTCCAATAAAAACATTGAGATCTGCATTTTTTTTAATAAGAAAAACTGCAAAATTGTTTTAGAAAAATTATAGTGTTTTGTTTTTTTTCTTCTTCTACTTTCTCTTACTTAAGCATAACTTGTTAAGTTTTATTGTCTATCCTCTCTCTCCTTGAAAAAGAAAAATTAAAAATTTAAAATATGAAAAAAGAAACGAAAATTATAGCAAACAGGGCATTTAAAACAAGGCTAAGATTAAACACATGCACGGTTGCGCTCAAATCGCAAAAGTGTCAGCTACTTGTGGTTATTTCACAGGTTATCGAATGTTTTACTATTGCTAGTTTCTTATAAATATTGAATGTAGCGTTGCTAGAATGAAGATTTTATAAGCAAAATAAGTTTTGAAGATCTTTTTAATTTCCCAGCAATCAAGGAATTTTTACTTTTCCCACGATATGTATCTTAGAATAAGTTTTATTCCTAAGCACAATACATACAAATTTTATTGAATTTAATTTTTGCTTTAAGATTTCTTATCTTCTTGTATTGTAAAAAAGTCACCTCTTAGCAACAATTAATTATTTGATGTCAAACACGTCAAAAGAAAACCATTCCAAAATATGTTTTTCCTAATATTAAGATTTGTTTGCTAATATATGAAGATTTTTCAACAAAAATTTTCTGGCTTCACTAACTAAATATTATAAATAAAGAGGTAAAAGGACTAACATATATGTTACATTTTTACTCAGGCGCTCAATTCACCTGCTTGCGCCCTTATTCGAAAAAATTTCAACGTGTCTCATTCGTTTTGTTATTGCTATTTTCTTGTGAGCATTTACTGTTAATAAATAAAGAGATAATGAGAGCAATATATTTGTTTTAATTCTTCTCAGAAAAAAGAGTACTCTTATTACTCGTGACAATAAGCTGTACTTTGCAAAAACATTTATGCTGGCATACTTTTAGGCGTAAACAAAAATTAAGAATGCTCTCAGGAATGTGGGAATGCCTTATTTTTTTTTAATAAAATTTTTATCAAATATAACCTAAAACTATCTATTTCAAGCAAATTATCAATAGACGTTTTTATTGCCAGCAACAAGTATTAAGGATCCTTTTTTTTGTAGCAAAAAAAATTGGTTATTCAAAATAAAGTTCTACACAAAGAGAACAATGTGAGTCTATAAGCGCGTTTACCCTTATGGCATTGCGCGATGACCATTGAGCAATTTTTTTACAGCTCAAAAACAATAAATAAATTTTTCAAACATTCGTGATCTCTGCTGTTTAGCGAAGCCTGTTTAAACTGCCCTGCTTTGTATCTTGTAGGCATTTCTCTTAAAATTGCCCTTTGAGTGTTGAATTTTTAAATTACCAAAAACTAGGAAACTGAATTGCATTTCAATTTATAATCCAAATAACAAATTTTAGCTTTATAACACTCTCCTGTAGAAACTATTTAGTTTACTTTTTATATTTTCAAGTCTTGTTGCACCAAATTTTGATCTGCTGTATAAATCATCATATTTTTAATGGTGGCAACTTCCGACTCTAATCTGGCCAATTGAGACTTTAAGAGGTGCTCCCTTTCGGTGGGAGATACTGTTACCACAGCTGAGGCATTGCAGGCATCTTTGCCCGCAACTAGTACTTTACGTTGAAATTGAGCAGTCCATTCGGGACTGGGTATGGATATGCCGGAATCTCTTTCATCGCTGCTATTATCACCTGAGTTATCAGCCCAGACAGGTGGCGACGCTCGACTGCTAATGGGCTCTTGTTTGATGTGCTGTAGGGCCAGCAAGGCATTGGCTGCTGCATCCTTGTCGCCCAAATGGGATTTGTGTCTTAACTTAAGCGGCAAGCAATTGTTAGTGTCGTTACCTAAGGGACTGGTAGTTGTACTGGCGAGATTATGTTCGTGCGATTCTTCGGGCAATTCGTTGTCGGCTTCATGGTCATCATCGCCAGAAACAGCGCCTGATGAAGAGGCTGAGGACATAGAAGAAAGCCTTGAAGAGGAGGTAGTAGAAGAAAGCATATTTTCATAGGCGGTGGGAGTGCTGGGCCGCCTTGAGAGATTTAAAACACTGGCTGTAGCCCGGGCGGAGGTTGATGTCACAGAATCGCCGGCATTCGAGCTTACGGCCGCTGGTTCAGTGCTATTTAAGAAGCCATGATCCTCTTTATTAAATTGAGCATACAAGGGATTGACATGCTGAGCGGCGCCCGCATACAGAGCAGCCGACTGAGCATTAGTGTATAGGCCGCTTACGGAGGCAGGCAGATCGCCACCACTTGTATTAATGGCATCTACTACGGCCACAACTTTTCTTAAGTTATCCAAATCACAGCGGCGATTGAGCGCTTGCAGCACATGAAGATTTTGTAGATTTGCAGTTGGTTGACTGCTGTTGACGGTAGTAGTAGCAGGCGCTGTCACTACCTGATGATGTTGTGGTTGCAAAGTGGGCGTTATATTTTCGTGTAAGCTTGCAGGATTATAAATTGCTGTTGCTGCAGGATTTGTGGCATTATATAATGCCTGTGAAGTTTGGACGGCTGGTGTGTTGCTGTTTGTAGTGTTTAAGTGCAGATTAGTTGCACTTGTGGACGAGGATGGCGTAGTGGGTGATGTTATTGTATTGGTTAAGCCATTCGGCTTAATTACTGTTTGAGATTGTAACTTATCATTAGTTGAACTTAAAACCTCTGCCGAGGGTTTTGCTTGCAGTAAAACTGCTGGTGTTTGGGAGGAACTATAGAGTAATGTGTTGTTATTGTTTGTGGAATTGAAATTGTTTTGTGTTGCTGTAGTATTTGCTGTCATTTTTGCTCTCTTAGTGATGCTCAAAACCTGTTCGCTAGTGGGCAGAGAGGCCAAGATCTGTTCGACGCTGACCAAATTCTCTCCCGATATATTAAATTTGTCCTTTATAGCATCCAGCTGAGCCTTAAGCACGTGATTCTCTTTTGTCAACTCTACGACACGTTGTTCCAATACCATATCGTTATAACGTCTTTTCTCGCGACTTCTCTTAGCAGCTTCGTTATTACGACGGCGACGATCCCAGTAACTGTCATCCTTTTTGCAATCCGGGGTGAATTCCCGCTGTTTGCGTTGCGAGAATAATTCTTTTGCGGCATTGGCCTGTTGTTTGGTCATGTGTTCGCCATTAAATGTTACATATTTGCCATCTCTGGATATATGCATGTCCGACATGCTATGACCAGAATCGCTCGACTGGGGACTCACCGGACCATTATACATAGAAAGACTGTGCACTAAAGAATCAAAGAAACAGTTGTTACTCAAACTTTCTCTAGCAAAAAAATATTTTTTGAAAAAACTTACTATTTGTGGCCTCGTTTGAACTGCCATTCATTGACAGAGTCGGCGATATGGTCGACATGCGCACTGTGTTCAGGGCCATGGCGGCGGCGGCTGCTGCTGTCACAGGTGCCAGTGTTTGGTGATTGTTGTTGTGATGATATTTTGCTGGATTCAGACTGTTTACAGCTGCTGCATGTAATACTTCAGGCATATTTGCTGGTGTAGCCGTTATTAACCGCTGTTGTTGTTGTTGTTGATGATGATGTTGCTGGTGATGATGCTGCTGTAAGTCTAATAGATCGCTATTGGTGTTAATGGTTAAGGGCGATCCCGCGCTTGTGTTACGTCTTACAAAATCCGTGACGGAAAATCGAGTTTTCAAATCTGGTCCCTTGGTGTTTTGCAGGGTTGGCACTGTTATAGCTAAAATATAAATAAACAAAAAATAATGTTAGAAAAGTTTGTTTTATAGAAGTAAGCAAGGCGAATTCATATGAATTTCATATTATATAAATCATGTTCTCTGATTTCTTACTACCAGTATGAAGAAATGTGTCAAATAAGCCTTTACTATTGTACTAAAGATACTTTTTATACAAAAAGTAACTTTTGTAATTAACGTCATATCTATTTTACCACAATTACATTTTCAATTAAAGTACATCTTATACTTATATATTAAAAAGCAGGTTTTATGATTAAAGGACATATTGTACTGAAAGTACAGTTTTAATAAAAGTTCTCTTTTATGCTAAAAGTACCTTTTATACTAAAAGTACCTCTTATATTAAAAGTACCTTTTATACTAAAAGTACTTTTTATACTAACATCACCTTTTATAGTAAAAGCACCTTTTATACTAAAAGTATCTTCAACACTGAAAGTACCTTTTATACTAAAAGTACCTTTTATACTAAAAGTACCTTTTATATTAAAAGTACCTTTTATACTAAAAGTACTTTTTATATTAAAATCACCTTTTATAGTAGAATCACCTTTTATACTAAAAGTATCTTTTATACTAAAAAAAACCTTTTATACTAAAAGTGCCTTTTATACTAAAAGTTCCTTCTAAACTAAATACTAAAAGCACCTTTTATACTAAAAATACCTTTTATACTAAAAGTACCTTTTATACTAAAAGTACCTTTTATACTAAAAGTACCTTTTATACTAAAAGTACCGTTTATACTAAAAGTACCTTTTATAGTAAATGCTCCTTTTATATTAAAAGCACCTTTTATACTAAAAGTGCCTCTTATACTAAAAGTACTTTTTATACTTAAAGTACTTTTTATACTAAAAGTACCTTTTACAATAAAAGTATATTTTATATTTAAAGAACCTTTTATACTAAAAGTACCTTTTAGTACCTAAAAGTACTAAAAATAGCTTTAATATTAAAAGTACCTTTTGTACTAATAGTACCTCTTAGACTAAAAGTACCTTTCATACTGAAAGTACTTATAGTTACCTTTCATACAAAAAGTATATTGATTTCTTCTAAATTTTCCAGCTAAAGATCTTGATTGATTTTTGTTTTTATAAAAAAGGTTTAACGGTATTTTATTTTCAATATTTCGATAACAATTTGTTATCATCATCAGGAAAATTAAAATGTTAATAGTACCTCTTAACATTTTAATTTTCCTGATGATGATAACAAATTGTTATCGAAATATTGAAAATAAAATACCGTTAAACCTTTTTTATAAAAACAAAAATCAATCAAGATCTTTAGCTGGAAAATTTAGAAGAAATCAATATAAACAAGATCAAATAATACGAATATTTAATTCAAAAAGTATATTTTGTACCAAAAGTCAATTTTGTACTAAAAGTACCAATTATATTAAAATAACTTTTTATAATAAAAGCAACTTTTGTACTAAAACTGCCTTTTAATTAAAAATACATTTTATAATACAAATAGCTCTTATACAGCCCAATTATGAATATTCACACGGAATTTATTTCTCACGGAACTTATTTCTCTCGGAATTTATTTCTCACATAGAGTAGTTATTTCAATTCAAATTAAAGAGAAAATCACATTTTTTGTTAACTTGCAAATAAGAATTGGAGATTTGATCTCCTTTTATTATTTTCAGTGAATGGGGAGAAGGAAAAAATAAGAAACATTATATTTCATTTTTATTTATAATTGCAGGAGAGAGAAAAGTGAAAAAACTCCTACGAAGTTTTGATTTGTAATTGGGCTGCCAATAAAAATACTTTTGATACTAAAAGTATCTTTTATACTAAAAGTACCTCTTTCACTGAAAGTGCCTGTTATCAAAAAAGCTTTACACTAAATATTCTTGTACAAGGCATTATGTACTGCATTAATATTACATATATGTATACTAAAAGTACTTTAAATACCAAGAGTACTTTTTATGTTAAAATCATCTATTGTACTTAAAGTGTCTTTTATATCAAAGGTGCCTTTTGGACTAAAAGTACACTTTAGATTAAAAGCACATTTTAGACTAAAAGTAATGTTTATACTCAAAGTATTTTTTAAAGTAAAAGTACTTTTTATATCATGAGTAGCTTTAATGCTGATAGTTTTGTGCCTTTCATGCTAAAAGTATCTTTTGTACTAGTAGTACATTTCGTACTAATAGAACTTTAATACTAAAAGTACTAAAACACCTTTTTAAACTAAAATTAGTTCTTATGTTAAATTTTGTATAGATATCTGTGCAATAAGAGCTTAACAAACATGAAAAAAGTTTTGCAATTAAAAAAGCAGTATGGAGTTCTTACGTCAATTCCAAGTTCCATAAAAACGGTGAGTAAAAAAGTTACGGAATTTCAGGTTGGTGAATTCCTTATATAAATTTCCTTATACCGATACGGAGTTCTTAAAGGAAAGTAAAGGGAATTTTTGATATTTGTTTATTATTACAGGTATGTTAAAAGTAAAAGTGGAGACTTGTTTCCGTTAACTGAAGCAAAAATTAATGTTCATAAATTTATTTGCCTACGGAATTGTTGACCGTTGGCTGTTGTTATTATTATTATTAATAAAATAGATTTATGTGCTGTTTATAGAACACAGACGAGCAACTCGTTTAGAAAGTTTGTATGAAAGTTACTCAAATTTTTGAGTGACTTCTATATAAAATTTATTAGACACGTGCTCGTTTGTGTTCTTTGAGCAGGACATTAAAAACAATATTATAAATGAACACAATAGTAATTTTTGGTTTACAAACCACCTTCTCCACACAATATTTTTCTGTGTAGAAATAATGTGATGTTTCCACAACACAATCCAGCTACTTGTCTAAAATAAACATATAAAGGGTGGTTGAATTTCAAGGGCCGATGTTGATTTTGAATAAAACACAAACTGTTCAGGAAATTATTGTAATTTTATTTTATTATGATATATTGGTATTACTCAATTATGTATGGGACAAAATATCGGCCAAATGGGCGCCGCGACCACGGCGGCAAACCTCCATCCGATGGTCCAAATTTTCGATGACCCTGAGGCATAATGGAGGTTCTATGCCGTTAATGTGCCGACTTATCTCATCCTTTAGCTGTTGAATTGTTGCTGGCTTATCGACGTATATCTTTTCTTTCAAATAACCCCAAAGAAAAAAGTCCAACGGTGTCAAATCACATGATCATGGCGGCCAATTGACATCGCCATTACGTGAGATAACACGGCCATTGAATTTGTTGCGCAAAAGAGCAATTGTTTCGTTAGCTGTGTGGCAAGTGGCACCGTCCTGCTGAAACCACATATCGTCTACATCCATACCTTCCAATTCGGGCCATAAAAGGTTCGTTATCATCTCACGATAGCGAACACCATTCACCAGCACATAAACCGCACCAAACAGTCACTCTTTGTGGGTGCATTGGTTTTTCGACAGTCACTCTTGGATTCTCATTCGCCCAAATGCGGTAATTTTGTTTATTGACGAATCCACTGAGGTGAAAATGTGCTTCATCACTGAAGATGATTTTCACGATATGCATTTTGATTTGAACGCCGATTTTCATAATAAGTCTGGGGCCAAATCACCGCATACGATATCGAGCAAAATTATCGAAATTTTTCATTTTGGTATCACGGCATACGATATCGAATAAACTGTATTGCAATTATATAAAAAAGTTAAAGGATTTATTTTTTGTATTCCTACTTTTAGGAAACGTATGGTCTTCAATCTATTACATTTTGTTTAAATTACGATCCAATATGCATCGTTTGCCATAATTTAGATGTATCGTAATGTTATTCGATACGATAGTTAATTCGATATCGTATGCAGTGATTAGACCCCTGGATAACTTTAACACGTTGTTGGACTGTGTATCTCTCCATGGTTCAAATTGAGTAAGTCTGAAATAGAGAAATGTCAAATAAAATTCGGAAAGAAACTTGGCGTTTAGGTGTGGTTCACATTCAACATCGGCCCTTGATATTTAACCACCCGATAGAAATCACTCACACTTCTCATATAAAATTTCTTGACAAGTCGCTTGCTTGAGATTTGGAAACATCACTTGAATGTATATTTCCAAGCGTGAATTTTCTTAAGAACTCCGTACCGGCAAATATTTTGTATGAATATTTCAATAATTAGTTGCATTAAAACAATATTGTATTATATAAAAAATTCTATATATGTATATCATTATTCAGAACAAAAACCAGTTAACTATTTGCCATTTAGTGTAATTTTCTGCCACCAGTTTAAGTGTTAAATGCATGTTTGTTAACTACAGTTTTTCATTGTAATCATTTTGATAATTGTTAAGTCATTTTTATTTTATTTTTATTGCCGCTGCGTTGTTATGCCATGTAATAATCTAAGTTTTTTTATTTACTTATTTGTAGAACCAAATGTTATCAGCAAAACTTAAAAACATATTTATTATACGCTTTAGATGACCTTACTCAACAGCCTGTACTTTTTCCACCTAATACTACACAAAAAAGTGCGGCAAGTGTGTTAAAGGCTAAACAAGTAACATTTTTAAGGAGGCAACTACGTGTTCTTAAACACTGGCTATGCTCTTGACTCGTTATACTAGAGATCTGCAGAGAGCAGTACACTTTTATGGCGCAGAACTGCCTCTATGGTTTGAATGCTCAATAACTTTTTTTTTCAGTCGTAAAGCAGCACAGAGCTGTTCTTCAGAGCTCTCGCGTCATCGTAATTATTTCTTAAGTGTAGTCTGGCTTGTTGTTTTTAGTGTTCGGTTTTCGAGAGTTTTGCGTCTCACTCGCACTGGTTAACGGTTTGGCTCAACTAACTGTATTCGTTTACAGTTTTTTTTAGAGGTTATTCATTGTTAACCACGTGGAAGCTTCCTGTGTGAAGGCATAGGTCGTTATAGTTAGGCACAGCGAGAGAGGGTGAGGTTAGTATTGTAGTAGTGTTTTTTTTTTTTCTTTTTCAACATTCACTTTCGGCCCTCACACATTGTTTTGATTTGGCTCTGATACAAAAAGGCTGGTATGTTTTTTTGTAGTTACATTGAGCTGGATTTGCCGGCAAGAACCACCCCCGATCGGCGAGCCAAAGCCGGAGCATCCGCAATCATGCCAGCACAGCCGGTAATCCAGCAACAGAACGCAAAATGTTTAACATTTCGTTTTTTTATTTTTGCACCAGTCACACTACAAACGTACTGTTAATACTATACCATCTTGGGCATATGGTCTCCGTCACCCCGACTATGCTGTGCATCCTATACTTTGCAAATTTACTTTGCAGCTGTATGGTCAAATAGAAATAGAAATAACTTTTTTGTTTATATATATGGGGCAATCCAAATCAAATGGGACAGTTCGGAGAAACATTTTTTTTCTGATTTGTTTTATTTTTTTATTGCATTGATGTCCCTATTGAATAGCACATTTCAGCAAATTTTCAGATTTTTTCGGCTTATGATTTCATTAAACATTCAAACCATAAAAGTAGTTCTGCGCCACCCTGTATAAGCGTTTATAAAAGAAATCATAGAAACAGCTGGTCAAATTTAACTTAAAAATGTTTAAAATTGCTTAACAATATGGAAAAAATTACAATGAAAATAAAGTTAATAAAATTATTGTCTAAAAAAATAATTTGTATGTATGTGCATATACATACATACATACATATATGTACTCGTATACCAAAACCTTGAATATAATATTTTGTTGTTGTTGGAAAAATAGGTGTTTGCGTTCAATAATTATTTTTACTGAACTTTTGTTTAAATCCTTGAATCCCCTTACAGATCCGCATTCAAACAATTTATTAATTGATTCAGCGAATTCCGTTATTGAATATGAAACAATATTTTTCTAGGAAATAAGACTTTCAAGCAACAGAAATAATCCGGAAAATGTTTGATTATCCAGAAAATGTTTTGATCACGTGGCTTGCAGAGCAGGCAGCATAGCGTGAAATTTAAGTTTATAGACAAATAATTTTTACTTTTTTTATTTTGGTTATGATTTTATATAAAAATTTACACCGCTTTCACACACGGCAAGTTTACTTTGATCAGCTTTGAGCAGGGGTGCCCAAAAGTTCTATATGGGTGAGCAAACACCAAAACATTTAAGGAAAAACTAATTGTATTTAGTGAGCAAAGCATGCAAAAGTGTTGTTGATTTGTAGAATGAAGATTTTGCCTTAATTTTAAAGATTTCTCAAGTGAAATAAGATTTGAAAATCTTTTTCTCAAAATTCAGATTTTTAAAGTTTAGTATTCTAATAAATATGTGAACTATTTTCAAATAACTAACGAAGTTTAACTTCTTTCACAAAATGATACTTGAAATAAATTTTTACCTCTTGGTTCCAAATCTATTGTACATTATAAACATACAAATGCCAAATAAACTAAACAAACCACTTGACAAACATTTGCACTTAAACGACACAAACACATATAAATCACTTTTTCAATGAGAGCAGACGGCGGTTGGTTGCAACAATTTTTTTTTGTTTGTTTGTATTGTCTTTCTTTTTTTTGGCGGGCCTTAAGATGTTCAACTTCTGTGCAAAATTTTGTATTCTCAATTTTTCGAGACCTTTTCCTTTTAATTTTTTCGCAAAGAAAAATATAAATTCTAACAAGACCACTTTTTCTCCTATCACTTAACTCTAAAGAATTTTCACTGAAACGACGAAATTTAGCGCTAAACAACAGAAGCGGCTTGACAAACATAAACATGTTTGTAGGAAAATCAAAAACGTTTGATTTTTATCCAAACACGCTTCAAATATTTGTGCAAACAAGCGTACGTTGCCATAAATAACGCAAAATGTTTGTACAAACGTAAAATTTTAGCATGTTTGTCAAGCAGTTTGCGTAGTTTATTTTGCCCTTATATGTTTTACTAATTTTAAGGAATGAAATTTGATTGAATTGAATTTTACATAAAAATTTTTGTTTTTGTCTTTTCTTAGAAAAGTCATCGTTTTGTAAAAGTTAACAAAATTTTTTCTTTGTGATTAGGCATAAAAAATATTTCAAGATTTTTTCCTAAAATTAAGATTTTATATTTGGGAAATTAAGATTTGTCGACAAAAATGTCTGGCACCACAGTTTGCAACTGTAAGCGTTCGCTGCAGTGGTGCCAGAAATTTTTTTCGAAAAATTTTCACAAGAACCAAACTAAACAAAATATAAAGAAAATCCTCGATGTCGTTGTACGCGAGATTGTTGAAATGGTAAACATATAATATAAATGTGTGTTCAACATTTTGCAATAAAATTTCCATATGAGGAACTATCGGCAAGTATCAGTATCAAACAAAAAAGAGTTCGACAGACCACTTCACAGCGGTGTTTGGACATGATAAAGCGTAATCCTGCTGATTTTTGGCGTCCATTAATAACTGTTGATGAAACGTGGCTCCACCACTACACACCTGAAACCAAAAATCAATCGAAATAATGGGTGGACAAGCGGGTTAAAGTGGTCCGAAGAAGGCGAAGACAGCAAAATCAGCTGGCACGGTTATGGGCACTGTATTTTGGGATGCGCCGGAAATATTGCTCATCGATTATCTTGGAAAAGGATCCGCAATCACAGAAAAGTTTTATCGTGCATTATTGGATCACTTCATTGATGTAGTCTAGAAAAAAAGGACCACATTCAAACTGCACTTTCTACAAGACAACGCACCGGATCACGCAACATTAGATGCGGTTCTAAAATTCAGTGAACTACACTTCGAATTGTTTGATCAACCAGCTTATAGCCCAGATTTAGTTCCCAGTACGTTTTTCCTGTTTCCAAACTTGCAAAAATTACTCGCAGGAAAAATATACATCTCAAACAAAGAAGTGATTACCGAAACGCATACTTTGAGGGATTCCCAAAATCGTATTACTCAGATGGTATAAAAAAGAAGTTAGAATATCGCGTAATTTAGTGTATTGAGCTAAAAGGAGACTATGGTGAGACATAAACGGTGTTTGAGAAAAAAAATGTTTTTTCCTACTTAGTACCAATCCGCCTTCGTATAATAGAAACACAAAGTAAAATACACGTTTGTTTTGTTATTTTCTTTTCTATCTTAATTGACAGCAATAAAAATCCCTGTTGTTGTTTTTATTGTTGGCTTGTTGAAGTTTTGCTAATATATTATTAGGTAGCTTCAATATTTAGCCGCCCTCGTATTGGAATTTTTTTTATTATAATACCAAAATTCAAAAATCTTAATGTTGAAAAAAAGCTCGTGAAAAATTTTCAAATTTAAGGTAAAATCTTCATTTTGGCAACACTGGTACGCTGGCTTATGTGCTGTTTACAGAGCACAAGTGAGCGCCTCGTCTAGAAATTTTGTTAAGCACTCATTTTGTTGTGGTTTCTATACGAATTTTCTAGACCAGACGACGCTTGTCTGTGCTCTGTCAACAGCGAATTTTAGCACGCAATTTAATGAAACCTTGACTGCCAAGAGAAAAAAAAAGTTCCGTGCCAAAATTTCCATTTTCTGTTAAATCCCATTTGTGAAAAATATTAATTAAACTGCTTTTTGTCTCTCGAGTAATGGAATTCAATTATGAAATTAGCAAAAACTTATATAAATTTTTAATTATTGTAATTATTCAAATATGCTTAGTACACATTAATTTTGTTTGTTTGTTTTTTTGGCCAACTGTGTAAAGAAAAATTATTTTAAGAATTTTTTTCTTTTCTTGTTTAATATATTAATATTAATTCTGAAAGTCCAATTATTTTACATACATTTTTCTTTGAGACCAAAATGTGTGCAGGAATTTGATAACGCTGCAGCAGTATTTGTATCCGTTAAGACTTTGTTGCCGGCAGGTGTTAGTATTTTATTATTAGCCACTGTATTATTGTTATTGTGGTTGCTGTTGTTGTTATTGTTGTTGTTGCTGCTGACAATGTTGTTTTTTAGTATAAGTAAATTCTTTGTAGCCACAGGTCCTTTAAACAGATTCACTTTGGGTTCTAGAGTACAAACAATCGACATTTTAATTCAAATTGTTTGTTGTTTGATTTCAATTTGTTTGTTTTTCTAATTTTTGTTTTTTTTTGTGTTTCTTTGTTTTGTTTTTTTACACTTTTTTACAAAAAGAAAATTGTTTACAAGTTGTTTTGTTGTGTTTTTATAATATAATAATTGTTGCGCATTTTGTTTTAATTGTTGTTGTTTTTCAAAATCAACTAATTTTTTTTCAAAATTGTAAGAAATTTTTGCAAATTGTTTCCATTTGTTGTGCCATCCATTCAGTGTTTCAAATATCTCAACATTTTTAAGCGAATAGCCGAGAAACCACAGTCAGTCACATTTTCTAAAGTTCTTTGCTCTTTTAATATTTCTTTTTTTTATTTTTATTATATTATTTACTTGTTTATAAGTATGTGCAGATGTTTGTATTTATTTAATAATTTTTTATTTTTAAAGCAATAAATGATTCACAGGAATTCTCAGCAAAAATTGCAACACATTTATTTTCAGTTGAAATTTCAAATTTATGCAAATTTTGTAATTTGCGTTTTAAAATAAATTATTATTTGATTTTTATTTTCTTGTTTGTTCTTCAATAAATAAACTTTAATTAAAAAAAAATTCGGCTTTTCCGTAGTTTTCCAAGTCCATATACTACTACTCGTGCGGTATAATAGACAGATAATTGTTCTCTGTTTGCTTTTTAGTATGAAAACATTATTTCACTTCAATTGACAATTATGTTATTTAACGTTTTTTTTTCTTACGTTTTTTACGCGTATTAAGAATGTTTTTATTTGTTTTTCTTTTCTAGGTTAAAAACTTTTTTGTTTTGAAATCGAATAATTAATGAAATAAACGCAAATTTAAATTCTTTATTATCCGCTTTTAGCTGTTAAGCACAACCGTTAGCTGTGACTGCCAAAACGCAATTGAATAGAAAAGCTTTCTCAATACAACCTCTTTCACTTTGGCCAATATATTAATGGTTCTTAGTGTTATTTGTGGTCACGTTGCAGAAACACGAATGGTTGTGTGCAATGACGTTAGCACCGCGTGAAAGTTTGAAACGTTTTGAGCGCAACATGTTGGTTTGATAAAAACAACAGTTTGAATTTTATAAATACAACTTTTGTTTTGCACACATACACTTGTGTGCTTATGTGTGTAAGCGCTTAACTTTCTTTCTCTCTGCCGCTCTCATTTGGATCATTGTAATTGAGTTTTGGAGAGGGAGGTAGGAGGTAATTAATTATTGGTGTAATTGCTCAGGCCTGGAAAATTTAGCACCATTAAAGACATTAAACTATTTTGAACATAAACTTATACTATCAATCAAAGATATTATTATTAAAATTTTCAAACAATTTAACAAAAGCGGTCAAAATTTTTGCCAGAAATATTACTTTGAAAAGCAAAACAGGATTATAAAATATATGTTTATAAATAAAATGTAGGGCACATAAAAAAAAATTGGAAAAACACAGAAAAACCTATTACAGAAAAAAATTAAAAAAACACACACATGCAAACAATTGACACATATTAAATAAATTATGAATTTTTTTATTTCTTTCAAAACAAATGACGTTTTTTCAGTGATGCCACAAGAATAATCGACATTATTGTCACTTTTCTAGTGATGACACAGAAATAATCGAAAGATGTTGAATGGAATAATATGACATAGGAACATTTTATAAAGATGTTGAAAAATGTTGACTTTTAGTACAATGTATTTCTTATGGGAAGATGTTATCATCTTCAAAAACTGATGGTAGATGTTAGATGTTGTTCAGTGGAAAAAGCCTATTGTTGAATTTTTGTTGAACTTTTTTATAATTTTTAAATTCGATTTTTGGTTTGTACATCGGGTTTTAGTACAAGTTTTTCCTTTCTTAATTTTTTTCTTAAGGGCAGTACGGAGTTCTTACGGAAATTCAGGTTCCCATAAAAACTGTGTGTAAAAAAATTACCGAATTTCAGGTTGGTAAACTCTTTATGTAAATTTCCGCATAACGGTACGGAGTTCTTAAAGAAAAGTAAACAGAATTTTTGTTACTTTTTTATTATTACAGGTATGTTAAAAGTAAAAGTGAAGACTTTTTTCCGTTAACTGAAACAAAAATTAATGTTCATACATTTATTTGCCTACGGAATTGTTGACAGTTGACTGTTATTATTGTTAATAAAATAGATTAAGAAAAATTTTTGTGTGAATAAAATAGTGAAAGAATTGTTTGCCGTATATTTGGGCGATGAATATAGCACCAGGTAAGTAATTACATGTATAAATATACCTTTTCTAAACCAATCTACACAATTATTTTTCCGTGTAGAAATAAATGTATATTTCAAAACGTGAATTTCCGCAAGAACTCCGTATCGGCCTTTAAGAACAATTTTTTTTTTCAATAAAAATTTGCTGTGATCAATAATTTTTGTTTGAAGAAGACAAGCAATATAATAATCAAATCTTTAGCTGGGGGACAACTAGCTGTTTCGTAGTCGCTACACTACTCATCAGCACCCATTCAAATTTGAGCTCGGGTCTTGATGTATCAAGAACTGCTGCTTTAACCACTCAGCCGCCGAACCATTTAATTACTTTCTATCTATATTCATCTCATATTGAATCACATATCCGCTTTGTTAATTGCCCACATTGTTTGCACAGTGTTTGCTGCCTCTGAACAAGCGGCATTTCTTTTTTAGTTATTAACACACATATTTTTGTATTTTGATAATTCTCCGTACCCGTAAATATTAATTTATTGATTTTTTTTTTAACTTTTTATAAACTCCAGCACTTCCACCCATTGTTGCGATTGATTTTTGTTTTCAGGTGTGTAGGGGTGGAATCGCGTTTCATCAACAGTTATTAATCGACGTCAAAAGGCAATAGGATTACACTTTATCATGTCCAAACACCGTTGTGAAGTGATGTGCTGAACTCGTTTGAACTCGCGGCACGCACTTTGCCGATAGCTTTTTCATATGCAAATGGTTAAACACACGATTATATGATATGTTTACCATTTCCATAGTCTCACGTAACTTGACTCGGGATTATTCAAAACGATATCGATGATTTTCTTGACATTATCTTCAGTAACCAGCACTTTTTGCCTTCCTGTTAATGGTATTGTTGCAGTGCGTGCTCGGCCGTGTTTAAATTCAGCAATCCAATATTTTACCATGTAATCTCATTAAGCAGACTCACCGTAATGTTTGTCGAGCTTTTCTTTTGTGTCTTTTGTCGTTTTTACTTTCAAATAACAGTGTTTAATCCCTGCATGAAATTCACTTTTTCCATTTTTCAAGAAACACAAAATATGCTTAATTGAAACGACTACAGCAAATAAACCAACTGATATATTTGGGTGAAATTTTAACAGCTGACGTTTGATAGATCGCAATTTAAATAAAAACAAATAAAACTTTTGTGTTTGTGCTTCCATCTACCGCTAGGTAGCTTCAAAATCAAACCGCCCTCATATAACCAAATTTGAGAGTCGAAGAACAAAACGCGTCTTTTTTAACACGCTTATTTAGCTTTACCTGTGAATCAAAAATATTATTAGGTGTAGAACTTTGCTTCCGCCGTTTTGCAATAGATGGATGTAGGCGGTAAATGCTAGTCGAAATAAATATATCGTAGATGTCATACAATAAGCTTAAGTATTTATGAACATAACGCCATCATAAGGTTGACCGATTTGTGTCTGCATCATAGAGTTATTCTCGATTAAACATGTCAGCTTAGGAGCCAAATTCATGTCTTTGCGGGAGGTTTTAATTTTCTCCTTTAATATTAAGACATCTGTGGCAGAGACTCATTGCATGCTGTCAAATACGTATGGTGAGCTCACTTTTAGTGAAAGAACGTGCCGAGAGTTGTGTCAACGCTTCAAGAATGGTTATTTTTGTCGAAGATCTGCATGGCGGTGGAAGCGAGAAGTTTTCTGAAGAAAACTTCATAAATATGTAATCTATATGTATACATAAAAAACAGGATGTGTGTATGTAGGCAACGTATAGACTCTAAAATGGTTGGGCTGATTTTGATGTAATCTTCAGTCTGATTTTTGATTTTCGGCCTGCGGGTGGAGTTGCGTGGCAAATTATAATTGTGGTAATACAACACTAATATTTGCTTAGGGCCAGTAACGCAGACCGGTTCAGCTAGTGAATCATAAATGTTTTTTACAATGAAACCTCGAATTTTGGAAAGAAAGGCGGAAGCCTTGTGTAACTATGCAAATTACGAACAATTGAGTTTTATTCACTATATTAGCTTCTAACATTGATTCTAATCGAAAAATTATAAACAACCTGCTTTCTATGTTTCCCAGCGATCTATATTGCTATCAGTGGACTTTGGAAATATCTGAAAGATATTTTCAAATATTCAACCTTATATCCCAAAAATCTAAATAGATTGTTGAGAATTTAAAAAGAAAAATGCTTTTATAATACCTGTTAAAACACAAAAACAAGCCTTTTTCACAAGGCGAATTCATAACAGGTGAAATTTTTAAATTTTCATCTGTTTCAGATATCAGTGGAATAATAAAAAGAAATTTGAAAAAAAAAGTAAAACAATTATTTTAATTATGTATTGTATCTTGAGCGCCAGGTATGATCTAGAATCCTTTCCAATCCGGCTGGCCATTTTCACCTTTTCAAGCTCTATGATCTCAGACTTTAATTTTCACGAAATAATTAAAAGTTTTTCTCTTCTTGTAAATATTTTTTATTATATATATATATATATATATATATATATATATATATATATATATATATATATATATATATATATATATATATATATATATATATATATATATATATATATATATATATATATATATATATATATATATATATATATATATATATATATATATATATATATATATATATATTTAATTCCTTTTTGTGTTTATATTTTTCCCTTGACATTTGTAGTGTTGTATTTATTGCTTCTGCATTTACCTGGTGCGAATTCGCCTTGCTTTTTCGTTTTCGATACTTTCAAAAAACAAATCGTTCATTTGCTTGAAAGGAGTAAAGACAGGTAGAGACGCGTTTGCCGATCTCCGTTCTGCCAATTAACTCTTGGCGGGGGCTAGGAAAGTAAAACACAGCATAAGTAGTAGAAAGCAGAGTGTCCTGGTTGGGCGTACACCAAGGCAAAACCTGCTCTGCGGGGGTTATTACTCGGACACAAATGTTACGTTTCCTTCTTTCGCTGGGTACATTTAGTCAGTTAGCATACTCTCTTACTTTTTAATCATTCGCCCACAGCTTCGTCTGTCTACCGTTCAATTTCGGTACTGTAATGATGGTCATAAACATAAAAGCATTGTACAGCTTTCACAAATCTCTGTTTTCCAGCCCTGCTTAGCAGTTATTATGCATCGATATCGTGCATAACTATTTGTTTGCATTGTTTGTATCTTCTAGACTTAAAACATGGAAAACCTTTGTGTGGCCATGCGAACGTATGATAAATTTGTTCTTGGCATTTCTGTTCGAAATGTTGCATATCAAACTTTTGGTTGCAACCTATATATTTTTTCTTATATCTTTTTTATTTGTTTTGGGTAAAAGTGAAATTTTTTCTGTGAGTATGAGCTGTTGGCTAAGCGGTGTCAAACCCATTTCTTCTTTTCCAACAAAAAAGACAGAAAGAAAACCCCGGTTTGAAGTTCGAAGATAGTGTGGCGATGCGCTGGTGTTGGTGTTGGTGGTGTGTCTATTGTTTGTAATTCTTGAAGGAAAAAAACTTGTTTATTTCTATGCAAACTGATCACATTGCAGAAACAGATGTTGAGTAATCAATTGTAATATTTATGGGTATGAATGTGTGTGTGTGTATGTATTTAAACTTTATTTAGTGGTTCTTAAACTCGGCTAACTACGCTTTCGCGTAACGAACGTCACATCGAGAATGCAGCCAGCCAGAAAAACCCACAAACGTTATCTAAGCACGATTTCGAAATATGTAGTTGTGGAAAAGGGGTCAGGAGAGAAGCATGTTTGTTAAGTATGTATGTTTTTACATACATACATATGTATGTAGTATCTTTCTTTGTATGCTTGATTTTTTTTTTCTAATGACACAAAGTTTAAAATGACTTATAACCGCATTTTGTGCCAGGCAGTTTTTTTTAAGTTTTTTATTAACAACTCTCATTTTATTATGTTCATGATCGTTTTATAAATGAGAACTATTATAACTTTCTATTTGAAGCCTAGAATTTGTGTTTCTTTCTTCGCCTATTAACTCACGAATTTTGTTCTTTTTTTAGGTTAAGCTGTTGTTTATTCAAACAAAACTAAAAAAAAAGTTACTGCTGGCCCACTTTTTTTTTTATTTATCAAATCAATAAGTCAAATTTCTTTTATTGAAGATTTATTGAGTTTATTTTTCTTTTGTTAAAAACATAAAAATGCATTCTGGATTTCATTTTGATGTTAATGTAAGACTTAATGGTGAAATTTATGAAAAATTACATAGATTCTGAAATGCCACATGTATAGATGTATATGAGGGTGGGGTTCATTTAGCAATCGATATCATGCCATCGATTTTTCGTAAACTTTTGACATGAGGAAGAAAAGAAAAGTTGCTGTACGGCATTTTGAACAAAAAAGAAAAAAAAAACATTTCCGAGCCACCCAAATTTTCGAGTTAACACTGTACAGCTGTTAAAAGAACTATCTTTTATACTGAGCCAAAAGTTTATTGAAATGATTTTTAATGCCCCTTTTAGAAGCTATTTTTCAAACTTTCTTTCTCAGACGTGTGTTGACACTAAAAATTTTAAATGTGTTTTTTTCAAAACAACATTTTTTTACGATATTTTTAAGCCAATTGGCCCTAAATTTTCCAATGTAAATTAAAACAAATTTATTTCTAATATTATATGATGATGGGTTGGTATCATTCGTCTAGCTCGAGTTCAATCCTGGCTAAAGCCAAGAAATATTTTTATTTATAATTATAACAATAATTGCCGCGATCAATAACTCTTGATCAAAGAAGACAGGAAAAAATAATTGAATACACTAAAGCTGGGGGACAACTAGCTGTTTCACAGTCGCTACACTGTTCATCAGCACCCACTAGGATTTACATTTTATGTAAATAAATTTGTTTCACTTTACATTGGAAAAGAACTAAGGTTCATAAAAATATTGTACCACTACCCAACTGTTACCGTCTACCAATTCCAGAATATGGGTGCATGCAATGTTAGTATTGTGTGTAATGTTCTTCTAAAGTAAAATAGCTTTTATTGCACCCAATACTAAAATATATGTTTTTATCATATATATGATACACTTACTCACATATTACATATATAAGTTCACAGAATAAACTTACTTTTGTTTACATTAACGAATTAGTTGTTAGCATATATTTTTCCTTTAGTATTGTGACTCTTTTATAAAAATCATATGTTTATTGTTTTAAATTAAAAAAAAAAAAAAATTTTTTGTATCTAAAAACCAAAGCAAAAAAAAAAAAAAAAAAGAAAAGAAAAGCTGAAAATTAGAACTATGCAAAAATACATATAAAGCGTATGGAGAAATCAAAAGGTATGTTAACATGTTAACATTTCTATGTATGTATGTTGTAATCAACAATGCTAATGTCAACAATATTATGTTTGTGCCCAAAAATACTATTGTTACAACTGAAAGAATTTTAATGGCTAACCATACTATATTATATCCAACCATATTAATATGGTTATAAATGATTTTTAAATTGTTATCAAAATACTTAACAAATTTATTTTTATTCTAGATGCTAAAACCAGTGGAAATCGAAATCATTTGCAATTGTGAAACCTGATTATATTTTTCAATTTTTTTTAAATAATTTAAATACTAAAAAATATATTATAATCATTTATAGTTTTATTTTATATTATTATACATATGAACAGTCAAATCCCGATAATTCGTGCCTCTATAAATCGTAATTCCCGATAATTCGTAATAAACCGTCGGTCCCTTGAAAAAATCTCGATAATTAAAATTTCCATTCATTTTGGTTTCCTCGATAATTCGTAATTTTTTTCTAAATATAATCTTTTTTACTCTTCTCTTATAAATCGTAATTGTTTGCTAACTACTACTCATAATTCGTAATAAAACAACAGAAACATAGAAAGAATGATTTTTGTTTACCGCTATTTTTTTCCGTGGGTTTTATCTTGGGTGTGTGTGTGTGTATTTGTTTTCTTAAGATTTTTTGCAGCCATTGACAATGGAGAGAACAAAATAGATCTTGCTAAGCGATTTGAAATTGCTCCATCAACTCTTACTTCAATCCTTCAAAAAAGAGAATTTATTAAGCAAAAATCTTCAAGCAGTAAGCTAAAGCGTTTACGCAGTCCCGGCAGTCTAATATTCCGATTAGTGGCCTATTACCATTTTTTGTTTGATATTAAAATTACATGAATTTTACGCTGTTTGCGTAAAATTCATGTAATTTACAATTTTATTTTAATTATTTTGTATTTTATTTAATACATGTGATATTTTATATATTTTTTATAGTTTTAGTAAAGAAATTAAAAACCCCCGTTAGTTCGGATTTATTTTATTTTAACCCCGTTAAATCGAAACCTCGCTAAATCGAAAACCCCTATAATTCGTAAAAAATGGACGGTCCCTTGCGATTACGAATTATCGGGATTTGACTGTATATTCTGTGACATAGTTGTAAACAAACATAGTATGGTTCATCCAGGAATATCGTTTATTTAATTAATATAGTGAAGGCTGACAAAAATATGATTTTATGTTAATAAAGCTATTTAGTATGGTTGTTTAATGAAATTAATATGGCTATATGATGTAATGGTTGCGATAATAACCTGGTTGGGTACATTATTATGGCAACTTTTACTAGCACTGTGGTTGGTTCACAATTATAACAATGTTAGACCAGAATATATTGTGGTTATTTATAATTTTTTTTTATAAAACTATAACAATATAAAATTATCGGTTCCAATCCTATAATTCAATGTTGACCTTAGAATATTGCCGAGCCAACCATATATTTTTTCTACCTGAGTTTGTAGCCTAATTGAGCTATAGTTATATTTCTTTCCAGACGTCTCACGCATTCGTGTCCCATAAACACCACATCAGATTTAACTTACATAACTTAGCTTTAACTTAAGTTAAAAAAATATTCCAGAGTAAAATATTTACAAACTCTGCGGTATTGCCATGCAGTTTATTCTACTACCAATTTGCAAATTGTATAGCAGAGTTTATCGCCCAATTGAGCTAAAGTTAGCTTTAACTTATTTCTAACTTATAAACAAATTTTGGTAAAGTACTTAATTCTTATTGATTTTAATCAAGTGTGTAAATATATTTTCTAATTGTTGGCCATCTACGATTTAAAACAAAGAAGAAATCTTCCAAGGAAAAACGTGCCCAAAATATGTTAAGCACTTAAATCATCAGCAAATACACACATACTATGTATACTCGCATGTGAGTATGTAAATGCCAACAATGCTCTAATTTTTACTTTTTTCCATAAATTTTTTATGGGTTATTCTCCATTTGAGTCTTTCGTAATCGCCTGCTCTTATAAACTTGTAAACACTTCACAACTCACAAGTGTGTATGTATGTGCATACATATGAATGTCTTTCCATGCATTTATGTTTATGGCAACAACAACGAAACAAACAGCTTGCTGTTACACTCGCTGTTATAATTATTCTCTTCTCACGTTTAGCAACCAATTGTTGCTACAATCTATTTCCCTTTAAAACGAAATGTACTCGTATGCAATTATTTTCTATTGCAGTTGTTCTAAGCTTTTACATTGAATTAAGCAAGCACAATCTAACCAAATACAATCTTTACATTCATTTGTTTACATATGTACATGTGTAAATATATACATACATATGCATATACCTACCTACCTACTACTCGTACCTACATCCAACCATACACTTAGTAATGAAAATATATTCTGTTTATTATTTATTTTTACCGGTATCATGGTGAAAAATGTTACGAAACCTTTAATCGAATCGAACTGAATACAAAAATAAAAAAGTAGAAAAAACAGCAAAACAATAACAACAACAGCAAAATACCATACTGAATAATACGTAATAGATTGACAAACTTAACGACGAAATGACTTACTGGCTAAGCAATATATTAATATTTTGCAACAACTGAACTTCTCCTTTCCCGGCGCACCGCTTGACAATCTAAAAACCCCTTTAACTGCAAAAAGTTATTTTAACTATTCTATAATAAACGACAACGAGAACAGCGTCTCAGTTTTGTTCGGCACATGTCTCACGTGTTGGAAAAATGTGCACAACTTTTTAAGTCCAGTACAACGATCCCACAGCTCACATGTTTAGAACGGACGCGACACTGATTACACTCGCACTGACAAACAAATAAACTCAAAAGTATTTTGAGGTAAGAATACTCGTATTGAATGTTGTCGTCGTTGCAAAGGGTTTTCTTTCATACATACATATTTTACGAATGCTTTAGAACATTAGATAAGTTCTTAGAAAATTGAAACAAACTAACGAATAGACGCATGTAAGTGGTATTACGTAGTTTTGCTGGAGGTAAAACGAAATGGGTATAACAAACACGTTGAAGCTGAGTGTTATCGAAAGAATAGTGAAAGGTATGATAAAGGATAAAAGGTCACAGATACATATCGCTCTTTTATGACAAGAATGTCACAACTCAGAAAAGAAAATGTGAGCGTAAAAACACGCACGTTAAATTTTTAACTTGAAGCGCTTTCACAGTTGGCAACAAGGTGCATTAACGTAAAATTACTACAATACAACAAAAACAGGCATGTGGTAAGCTATGTTTGTCAAAAATATTTGTAACTTTTTCCACTAATATAAACTATGAATGTACCTTTTCATAATTATAAATTATTTTTATGGGAATTATTTTTATGTTCACAAAATAATTTTTATATGTTTGATTCAGAATAAAACACTAAATTCACTTTCAAAAATGTAAACAATACATTTGACGTAAATAGCTTACCATATTGCCAGTAGCAAAAAATTGTCACATGCCGTAGCGCTGCCACCTTGTAGATGTTAATGCACTTTGGATGGCAGCTTAGCTGCGCAAGTTTTTGTTTTCTTTTAAACTTGCTTTTATTTTCACATATAGCAATTTAGTTACGCAACTTTCATTTTGTTTTATGTAAATTTTCTTAATATTTTTAACGGTCCGAAAAATAAACAAAGAATATAGCAAAAACATAAAAACAAGAAAGTGCGCACAAAACGAATTGCTGAGTGCTAGTAAATAGCTTTGTTCGTGGAAATTCCGGGTAAAGTCCGGTAAAATGAGAGTAAACAAAAAATACTCTCAGAAAACACACAATTTACCAAAAATTGCTGGAACACAAAAAACCACATTTCAAGCCCGAAATTAAATATGAAAACAAAAACAGCTGTTGTTTATTTAACAATTTTAAAATTCAGTGTTCTCAACTTCTAAGTTTTATAATGCATTGAAATCCAATAAAAACCGCGTTTTACATTTATGAGAAAAATAACTGTGTATCACTTAGTTATTTTTCGAATTTTGTTCCATTTAAAAAGTAAATTAGCTTTTATTAACTGACTGTTTATGCGTCAATTTGCAATTTGCTCGCCATATGAAGTTCGCACGATACAAATTGTTATACTCTCTATTCCTTGATATTCTGTTTCCGTAATCTTTACCTTTTTAATTTCTAAAACGAAGGTAAACTTTTATACAATGCAAAACATTGTTACAAGAAAACATTTTCTTGATTCACTTGTGTGCTTCTTCTTACACCAGTTCACTCTGCAAAAATTTGATTGAAATGACAAAATTTGAAGTTACATTCACAACGTTTGCACAAAAACCAAAAATTTTTTATTTTTGTGGAAACATGGTTCAAATATTTGTAAAAACCAGCAAAGAGTCCCATAAACAAAAATATTTGTACAAACCCAAAATATTAACATGTTTGGCAACAGTTTGTGTAGTTTATACAAAAAAAATCGTACAGTTCGTAAAATACACCTCAAATATTTTGATGGTACTCGTATATTGATATCAAATAAAATTTGTAAAATTTAGGTGCAAGAAATCGAGATCAGTGCCAGCAACAATTTATTGAATATGCCAAAACGAAATGCAGAAAATATATATAAGCAAAGTTTTTTAAATATGTAGTTATCAGTACAGATTGATTGAATACTATTAAAAGAAAATGCACTAAAAATTAAATAAAAGCATCGTACATTGATTTACAAATTCTTTGTGCGATTTTTAAAAACCACTAAAATCGCTTGTGAAAAGCGCTGAGTTGACAGCGCTGTTGCAATTCACACGAAATATTTTTGCCAATTTCTTTAAACATTTTGAGATAGATAAAAACGGAAGATAATCTTATTTTAATATAACTTATTTAAATTTAACGTATTGTTACATTTTCAAATATTTTTTTTTTACAATTTGCACTTTGCTATTTCATTTTCATAAATAACAAACAGCTGTTTAAATGCTTTAACAATTTTACCATTTTGCACGAAAAAAAAAAGTACGGGTAAAGTCTGGTAAAATGAGAAACACAAATTACTCTCTCAGTAGCTTTCTCATTTACCCAATTTGCCCAATTTTCAACACAAGAAACACTTTTCGTGCAAATTGGGAGCCCGCGGGTTCCCGCGGTAACAACGTCGAACACAACTAATCTCTACTTAAATATGAGCAATTCTTACCAGCGTTGTCAACTTGGTGCGGTCCGCACCGTTTTTGGTGCTTTTTAAAATTTTTTGTGCGAAAAATTCTTTAGCCAGTGTGGAGTGCGTTTTTGTTTTACATTTTCGGTGCGTTTTTTAAATTTCGGTGGCACAAAATCAAATTTAACTCAACTTATTGTTTTAATGCAAGAAAAAAAGTCGAAAATATTTACGTTTCATTTTGCGTGGACAACGTACCATGTTATAGGCACAAGGTAAGATAATCCGGTTGTTGTATATTATAGACACTGTCTAGAAAAAAACAAATTTTGTTTTATAAAATTTGCTGCTTTTACGGAATGTTTCGCTATTAAACCATCAAGCCAAGTTTGTCAAATATTGTAATAAATGCAGTCTCTGAACAGTGAAGTTCGTATTTATGACGGCTCGTAAATTCCTTACGGTTTTAGTAATTGAGAAATTACCAAATTAATTCATAAATTATAAAGACTCTGCACAACGTTTGCATTAAATATTGATTATGGTAAACTTCATCCCTTATATGTTATAATTCTGGCAAATTTGCATATATTTCCATAAATTCTTTTAAATACACCGCTTACGAAAACACAATTGAAATGCACATTATGTTTGAGAGAATTGCTATTAACTGAATTTGAAGGCTTGTAGTGTGATTCTGTAACTTTTAATAATCCGATAATCATAAACTCTTTCGACAGTAATGGCTGTATGCTCCTGCAATATAGTTTTGACGATGGTAATCAGCTGTGTTTTTGTGTCCCTGATAATAAGCAGTAAAAATAGCAGCTGATTTCGGTCGACAGCAAATATATTTAAATGATGTAAAAGGAAAAATGCTCTAATATCCGTTGACGGATACTATTAGTAACTAAATGACTACTACAAATGAACATACAGTTGACGCAGTGTTGCCAAGCGTAGGGAATTCACCTTTTTATATAGATTTATTTTCTTATTTCCACATTTAAGGAAAAAAGGGCAGATTTTATATGATTAGGCATATTATAAGAACTTTAAAAATAATCAAGAATGGTTAACATAAGAGTCTAGATTGGCTATAGACCAAATGTTATCACATATATATACATATATAGCAAAAAAAAAAATTAAAATCATATATACAAACCTATACACAACAAACTAAAAAACTAAAAACACGCTTCGTTATCAAACTAAAAATTAAAAAGTATCTGCATAACACTTTCCGAGTTTTTTTTAAACTCCCAAAATTGAATTCAGGAATCACTAAAATCCCCCACTTCCCCGGAAGCAATACGGCAACTCCAATTTTTTTGCACTAAAACAATTTTTGCACTGTACTGTACAGTTTTATATACCTTCATTTGTAATCATCACTAATATGGCATGGGTTTCGAGTGTTGCAAAGATGCAAACAAACATACAAATGAAGCTAATATAAAATATGTGTTAACGAGAAATAAAAAAAATTAAGCCATTAAAATTCACGTGTATTAGAAAACCTCATTTGCATCTAATTCAATTAATTGTAGAAATTTTATATGTACATATGTGCACCTAGCCACTTGCAAAACTTTAATTATGGCGATCTCGTAACTAAGAACCTTAAATTATTGCATAATACATATATAAGTCCTAACTCGCTTTTTCTCGAATTTTAGGTTTATAGTGTTTCCAATATGCTTCTGAAAAAACACCTCGTCACATAGGCTCATAAATAATCATAAAATTAAAAAAATATTGAAATAATTTATTTGTGCAATATTTAACCCTTAAGTGAACACCAGGGTCTGGCCAGATATTTTTCGGATTTTTCTTAATATTTTTCATATATAGCATAGCCATAGGTTACTGATTTTTTATGAATACCTCAATAAAGATGTTTTGTGTAGAAAAATTAAAAAAATAATAATAATTTTTAATCAGTAGGCGCGATAATCGTTCTTAAAAAATGTTTATTCACGTTTGATCCTCCAGGGTCCAGCCAGACCCTATAATAATATGAATAAAACACCCTGTATAGAAACAAACAAAATGTGTAAAAATCACACTATACATAAAAATTTTTTCTTTGTGTTTATTTAACACAAGGAAAGGATGGAACGAAGTGGTTCAAGTCATCACCAGCTCCCAGAAAACTTATGTCGCATAATGTTTTGAAATATATTGGAGGGCCAACAACTAAAGGCGTTTCGGGATTAGAGATATTCAAACGACCTTTTTCAAATGACAAAATAAATTATACTGCATGAAACAAATAAAAATGGTAGAAAAGTTTATGAATTATCAGACAAAAACAAAGGTGATAAAAAGCCAGTTTGGATACCAATGTCTATGGAAGAATTAGATTCGTAGGAATATTGATTTGTGCTGGAGCAACACAAAACAACACACAGGCTATCGCGGAGCTTTGGAAAAGGAAACTTCACATGTACCCTTGTTTCGCGAATTTGGGCTTCATGAAAATATCTCCATATGCTCTTATGTTCCGAAAAAAATAAGGCTGTCATACTGCTATCAACAGTTCACTACTGTACTACTGTAGTAGGCATTAAGAAAAAACCGGAGGCAATCATGCATTACAACAATGCCAAAACAGGTGCATATGTTATGGACCAAATGCTTCGCAAATAAATCGATGGATCTTAGAACACATACTAGTGTTTTACCTCTTCAGAAATCTAAAAACATTCTAAGAACAAAGTGTGCTATTTGTAAGGACATAGACAATGGCAAGCGTAGCACTATTTTCTTCTGCCAATTCTGCAAAAATCCTGTTTGCCTTTAGCATTCTAAATGTGATTATACGAGTACATGTTTTAAATGTAATTAAGATTGTATATCCTATTGTGTATATGATTATTATTTTAATGAAATGACTGAATTTTTTAGTTATTTTTACTTGTTTACGTTTTTTGTATTTTATTATATTTATTTATTTTGTATTTACAAATTTAATATAATTTAAATTACAATAGACAACATTTAAGGATGAATAAGAAATAGGATTAATTTTATAGTACGTTTCCATTATAAGCAAATTAAGTTGATTTGAGGAAATCATTTCGAAGTGTTTCCATTATGTTGTTAGTAATTTTCTCTTCGAATTTTCGAAATCTGTTTGACGTTTGTATTGTTTAATTAAATTTTATAATAGAAAAAACCAAAATTTAATAAATTTTGTACAAAACGCTGTGGCATCCGGAAATAAAACGGGATTAAATACCAATGAAATAACAATTAATGTGTTCTTTTTGGCTGCAAGATATTGAACATTGTGCCAAGACGCGTATACCGAGAAAGCATAAAGGAAGCCTTGAATTGGATTTCCTTAGACGAAGACATGGGGATAAGAAACAACCACATTCTTATTAAATTGGCTTCAACATGGGAGGGTAGTCAAGCTGCAAAAATTCCAGAAACCAAACAAAATGTAAAGACTTCGCTTATGCTGAAACAAATGTAACACTGATTTCCTCATTTGTCGGCCGCATTCCTGATGGCCATGGGCCAATAAAGATAAAAACAATATGAACATAAGGAATGTCCTAGACTATTTACAAATATTCTAAGAAATTTAGATAAAAGACTGTGGTTATGGATGCGTACTTTGGATATATTGGAGAAATTAGTGCACTAGCTGGCTGTAAGATGCTTATATTTTCCTACTTAAAGAACTCCAAAATGATGCCGATGGGGTTACGCCCCAATTAAACAAAGATCAAACAGCAATTCTTAAACTGGAAAGAATTACCCTTGATGAACCCACTTTTAGATAGGTGCTTAATGAAGACGCTGTGATTACACACAATTTCTCGAATGGCATTCGTATATTTGCTGTATACTTATATCATTGCTTTGGAGAATCTAAGTCGCAAACAACTAAAATAATTTCGTTTTCTTTTATATTCTTTATTGGTACAGTGTTAAGCGTTTAATAGTAAATGAAATTTAAATACTTTATATCATAATCTTGGTTTTTGTGTACGAGGAAGTAAAAGGGGTTTCATACAATTAGAAAAATATATTTAGTATTCCCGAATAAAAAAAAACTATAAAAATGGAATATAACATTGACAACAAATGTTTTTTCCACTTCATCAACAAATAAAATCAGCCTATTTAAATCTCAATTTTAATGTCAATTTTTCGAATTGTAACTCACTAATAATGGATGCTCTAAGGTTGTATTTGTAAGAATACCAGTAGCGCAGTGCTGCACAGACAAATTTCGACTTAATTTGAAACAAATTAAGTCATTTGATTTTATTTGATCATATGAAAAATGTATGGGAAATCATATCACAAATTACTTAATTTGGGCAAATGAAATAATTTGGCTCAAATCACGTATATGGAAACGTACTATTAAAAACCAATAAACATATTTCATCAATTTACATGCAATAGGAATTAAATTCCATACAAAATACAAGGGGCTCCAGCCAGAACCTGATGTTCATTTACGTAAACTCATTTTGTTGTTCACTTAAGGGTTAAAAGATAAATTGAATAGGGAAATAGGAAATACTTTTTTTTTATTTAAGGAAGAAAAGCGATTTTTATGTACTATGCCAGAGATTTCATAAAAAATCTTCTGGCAACACTGAGATGACGCTACAGCTTAGTATGTTTAGCACAATATAAACAGAAACGTTTTTATAAAATATTTGTTCTCATCATAGAATAAAAATATATACATTTTTTATATATGAGCAAAAAGTTGACTGTTCTGTAAAAATGAAGAGGTTGCAAGCAACAAATATTATATAATCGTGTTGTATTACATGCTTAGCTTATCATATATGTTTCAATAATCAGCAACCGTTTTTTCTTTAAATAAAAACTATACACATATAATTATTGTGAAAATAAATGGCAAAGATGAACAACTTAATAGCATGTTCGCACGAAGGCGTATTTTCCTTCGAGGTTCGCGGTCCAATCTGGATTGGACCAACATGATTCGTCATATAAAATTTTATGAGCGAACCAACTTGGTTCATTTTGAATCTTGTTGCGAACTATGCAAAAACTACTATCATCTCCAAATTTGATAATAATTTATCGTTAGTTTATCTGAACTAGCTCTCAAAAAAATCTAAACAAAGAAAAAACAGATAATTAATGTGTGTAAAATAAAAAAAAAACACATTGAAAGTGTAAAAATTTGACACTTACATAAAGATTTAAATAAAAATGTAAAAAAATAATTAGTGAAACGTTTGCACAAAATATGTAAATATCAGTGTGAAGCAAAAAACAACCGTCTGAACACCTAGTTTCGCAATCGTGGTTCAGAGAGTGAACCAAGTGGTTCATATTACCATCTGAACATGGTATAACTAAAGCTATGTACACACGGTTGTCAGATGTTACAATATTGTAAGATCTGGCAACATGCTGACAATGCAGTGACAATGAAAAATTGTCCCACAGAAGTAAATTGTGTGTTCAGACGATCGTAAGAAAATCTTACAATTTCATTGTCAGACTATGGTCTAACAAATCATTCATCTGACAACAAAAATTGTCAGTTCACACGGTCGTCAGATTGTTAGATGAAAAAAGTTGCCAGACTTGTTGTAAGGCATTGCCACTTATGTATATGGACAACGATCTATTTGGCAGTGTTGCCCATCAACATTTTTTCTGACAATGATGCCATTGTCAGGTGTATTAATTTTATACATCTGACAATTAAAACTGAGCTTACAATACCAACCAATTATCTGGCAAGGCCGACGAAGAGTGTTCTCACGATTGTCAGATGCCTGACAACATTGTCGTCTTACAATTGATTGACAATGGTTTTTCTGACAACATTGTAAGTTGAAGATTGGCAGTTCACACGATTGTAATACATTTTCTGACAATTTTACTGGCAATATTGTAAGATCTGACAACCATGTGTACGTAGCTTAACACCTATATAAGCATGTAAGATCTAACTACCACTTAAATTGTGGTATTATTGCCAGAAGTAGGGCTTAACGATACTATCGATAGTTTTTCTTAAAACTATAGAAAATGTCGATGGGGACGACTATCGATAGTTTTGCAGCTCTACTATCCAAAGTGAGTTCATAGCAGTTTAACTTGCCAATAAGGCAATACAGTTTTGTCCATAATATGCAATCTTGCCGAGGTTTCTACTAGACCAAAAATTGTGATGTCTGGTAATGGCGTAAATTTGAGTAATGGGGTAAATTTGAGTGATACTCGTAGTCTGATGAGTTTAGTGTATGGTCACAGACAGCAACTTTAGTTGGGCAATTCTTGACTTTATAGAAGCTTTCGGTGAGGGGAATAAGAAGGGAAAAAAAATTGCCGGTACTCGGCAATTCTCAGCAATTCCTTACTTTTCTCTCATGTGTGTATGTGTATGTGTATGTGCATATACATACAATGTAAATTGCATAAAGCAAAAGGTAGAGAATTGCTCAAGAATTGCCGAAAAAAGTTTTTGTGTGTGGACAAGAAAGCAATTCCAAAAGAAAATTGCTAAAAAGTTCGGCAATTAAAATCGTTCTGTCTGACCACAGACTTATCGTACCATACAGGATAAATAAATTTTCATTTTAATCTACTCAATTTGTAGCCGTTGTAGTCTCTGTAAGGTTCTCAGACTGAAGATAATAAAGAAATTGGTCAAATAATTACTTTGAATTAAAACGACGCAAAATATGCAATAATGCTCTCTAAAATTCAGATAGCTGTATTTTTGTACGCGTCATTGTTTGTCAACAATCTGGATAAAACTCTTTGTTGGCATATGTTTTTATATATGTATGTATATATGTACATGTATGTATGTTTCATAAATGTACTCTATATGTAAATATGTACATAATTCACGAAATTAATTTAATTGAAAAAGCCAATGAGAAAATATACAAGAAAACAAAAAAAGAGTAACAAAATAAAATCGAGTGCAAATGTGAATGAACTTGAATAAAATTATGGTAAAATAACGATGAACACAATCATCATACAGTGAATTACTTTAGTTGGCCAATAAAATTAACAAAAAGAAGAAAAAAAGCTTAGGCCAGCACAACTGGCAAGCCAGCAACACAAACAACAATTTTAACCGAAATTCTGGTTCAATAATAACTTTCACGCTTTTAATTACGTGACTGCAGTTTTAAAAGAAGAAAACCTCAAACAAGATAAATAAATTATTTATTTTTTATAAAGACATACTCGCACACACATACATACATATGTACATATATGCATATAGCATATGTATGTATGTACGCATGTATGTACATGTAGAAACTTCAATTTTATGCTTTAGAAAATAACTTGAGATTATTTTTCGTTAAAAATTTGTGTTAAAAGCTAAATATTTATTTATGTAAAAAACATCTGTTTAAATTTTGTGTTAATTTTTTATTTAATTGTTGATTTGCTATTGATTTCTTGATTGCTTGGCAACTTGAAAATTCTCTTTTTTACCAAAAAAAAAAAAAAAAAAAAAAAAAAAATAAACAAACTTCTTTCTAAATATTATATGTAAGTAAAAGAAAGTTTAGAAAATTAAGCAAAGGCAGCAACAAAAAAAAATCCGGTGAAGTAATTTTGTTAATGGCTGTCGTGTACTAATTACCTCATCAACAAAGGGTGACTTTTTTAGTGATATGAATTTTAACTATATACCGATTAAATGCTAACACATGTTGTTAACAGGGATTTGGGTTTGTTTAGTTTACAAGCATAATGCTTTAAAAGAGAGATTTGTTTCATACTTAGAATAAACCAGTGTTGCCCTTGGAGTTTCCAAAAAGTAGCACAAAAAGTCTAAAACGGATACATTTTTTAAATGCCAGGTTAGACAGAGCAACTCGTTGGTCTCATGTAGAAAGGCCCTAATAAACATATTTACAATTTTACAGGAGAAGGAAAAATCGTAATGGAAACAGTATATATAGGTACATCTAAAAGTAAACTTTTTGCTGGATTAATTGTAAGAGCAATATGTATGAAATTATATACTTAAATCTTTGTGACTCTGTGTACTTTTTTTTTTTATATTGGACCAGTACTCAGGGGATGACCCCTACATATGCAGTGCATTATACCAGAACTAGGAAAATAGGTTGTGAGGAGGGGGAAAGAGGGAGTAGTGTTTGTGAACATTTGACTTGAACCTTCCAACGTTATAACAGACAGGAAACACGTCTGCAGGCAAATTATTCCACAGACGAAGCGTTCGGCTGAAAAACGAATTCTCTCTGTAACGCGTAGTGCGATTCCCCGGGCGATCGACCACAAATGGATGAGCTCTGGACAATGAGCGCGTGCTACGTAAAAATGTGCAAGTTTCAGGAACAAGATCCCTAATCTCGTCCGAGCAAAATCCATTGTAGTAACGATAGAACAGAGTAACGCAACAGAGTTGGATACCCTACTGTCACCGATGAGCTTCTTCGCCCTCTCCTGCACACGGTCGAGTAACCCCAAAATAGACTTTGAGGTACCGGCCCAAATATGAGAGTTGTATTCCATTTTCGATCGGATGTAAGTGGTATAAATAGTAAGGAGATCGGATGGAGTGAAGTACATCTTACACCATTTCAAAAAACCAAGACACTTGAATGCTTCTTTGGAGACATGAAAAATGTGTTCAGTCCAGCGTACATCACACTGTATCTTCATTCCAAGAACATCAAGAGAATCCGATTCCTCAATATTTATACCATCCATGAGTACAGATGAAGCAGCATTTGCGGTCGTTTGCTTGTGTGTTAACTTGTGTGAAACGTAGTAGAATCCCTAAAAGAGCCCAATTCAGAGAAAATGTGAGTTAGGGCCTTTCTACGTGAGACCAACGATACGCATTATTTTATTAAACACTTTTATTAAAACGGGCAAATTGCAAAGTTTTAAGTATTTTTTTTGTATATAACATTTCTTTTAAAAATAGTTTCATAAACTGAATTCTCACTTTGGTTTTATTAAGGTTTATATAGCTGGATGCGAACGTTGCCACATTTGTATAAAATAACGTTAAAATTAATATTATTGCTATAAACTTAGCCAATGAAGGAATATTAGTGAAGGATCATTTTTGATACTTTACTGCAGTGGTGCCCACAAGTTCTATATGGAAGAGTAAACACCAATACATTTAAGAAAAAACTACTCTTATTTAATATTTTTTGTTTTAAAAAGCAAAATAATTTACAAAATCAAAATTCACACTGATAATCGCTGTTGTCAATGTTTACCAGCAAAACATGCGAATGTGTTGTTGTTAGAAAAAAATATATATAAGACGAGGTTGTTTGTGTATTTTTTATTGCTACCCTGCATAAATTATTGGAGTACATAATCCTTGTTAAATAAAAAGGAGTAGCTACAACATAGTCCGATGTAATGCAAACATGGACCATTATGACTGAAAAAAAGATATTTGACAATACTCCCAACACATTATTACAAAAAATAAAACTATGGTAACACTGTTACGCCATGTTCTGTTTAGTGTGTTTTCTGACAAGCCGAACGATTTTTTTTATTATTATTAATAAATAAATATCTATCACAGGATTTGTTAATTTCATCTTCAACTATGGGTATATTAAGGTAACGTTGAATATTCTTAACATTTTTAACAGGAATCTTTGAAGAATTTCAAGGTTTGTGTTACTAGCAGTTCCCCAAAGTTAAATTCCGTATTTATTTATTTATAATAAAACATGCATATGCGTTTAATTTGTTTTTGTTTATAATAGTTTTTTAATAAATAAAGAAACAATTTTATACGAAAATTTTGTGACTATCGGCTATGTCACAGAACTCGATTTTTTAATTCATCAAAAAACGAAAATTTAAAACTTTTTCGGAATAAAATCAATTCTAATATAAGACAATACTAGTTTCATTCTTGCAATTAGAAATGATTTCTTTGCGAAAAGTTTTTTAGTTTTTCGTTTATTGAAGAAGTAAAAAAATAATTCAATTCCGTTTCCTCAACGGTAACCTTACGATGCAAAAGATATTTGAGGTTATAAATGGAATGCACTTCATTCTTTTTTAAGGCAACATCTGTTTCCGAGTGGACATGGCTGTATATTTCATTTGACATTTTTTTTTCAAAAACACCCCAAAGATACTCCAAAAAATTTTACAAAATTATAGTTTTCAAAGTAGTCTCTTGTGGTGTTCCATGGAGTATTCACATCAGAGTAATTTAAAAATGGTTTCTAAACTAGTTTTCTGTGGAGTAGTGACATGACGTAATATCAAGACTAACCTTGTGTTAATAGTTTGCGGAGTAGTGGCTTGGACTAGTTTTTTGATTACTCTGATGTAATATTTTTTTTGGATTACATGGACCACTCCTAAGACATTGTTATGTAAAATGGAGTATGATTTCTCATATATTTGGACTAGTCCTGGTCCCTTGTGGAGTACTCCTTACACGCATGTAAGGAATAGTCTCGATTTCTGCAGGGTAGTGCTGAGCGCAGTATGTGTGTATTAAAGACCACAGCCCTATAACTAAACGCTTTTACAAAAACAATTGAGCATCAAGCGCATAAGCCTGGGCACGTCTGCTTTATTGCAAAATTTAGCATATTTGTACCTTAAACCAAAATTTCCAAGTTTAGATTTCGTTGATTTAAATCTGGTTAAAAGTTTTGAATTTACGTTTTCAAATTGAAATTTTTATCTTCATATTTTTAAATTCTATGTACATATACACATAAAACCTTTTAAATACATCTCTGACATATTTATATACATATGTATATCCCAAATACCCAAATAAATATATAATATTTCAGTGTTGCATACATATTTACGAACACATTGATTTTACTTCCTTTTTTCTCAATACCGTAAATATTACTTTTATTCCCTACATAAATTAATTGGGTATCGATACTTATACTCAATACGATATCGATCGCAAAGTATCGAAACCTACTCGGAATTGAATAAAAACATCGATACATGCTTGTATCGGTCGATTTCTTCCCACGATTAGTGGCAGGGAAGGGACATTGAGAGAAAAATTAAAATCTTCATTGACTCGCAAGGAAAAGGCAGTTTGGAATATGATTACGGCAACATTAGTATATATGCCATAATATTGTGTATTATTGTTAAAAACAGCTTATTCTCGGTGTAGTAATAGTGTTCGTTTGCATTTCAATAAATCTATTATTACCACCTACCTATTTTCAAATATGATTGTATACAATATTAGTGATTTTTTTTAACCGTAAAAGATTGCAAATTCAAAATGTTGAAAAATATAAAGGTTTACAGAAATCAACAGGTACGTTTGAATATTAAGATGTTGATATTTGTATGTATGTTGTAATCAACAATACTATGACATCATCAAGAGTATTGTGTGCCAACCATATTATTTATTTATACGATTATTGACAAAATACTCAATAATTTTTTTATTTCAGCTAATAGACGCTAAAACTTATTGCGATCGAAGTCATTTGCAATTCTTGGACCCAACTATTTTTGGCAGATTAATTTTAATTATTTTATTTCATCAAAAAGTATCAAATGTTTTAATTTTAATTTTTTTTATGTATATATATAATATTCATGTTGTAATAATATAATATTCAAGTTGTAATAATAGTATGTTGCCCTTAAAATATTGTCATATCAACCATATATTTTTTTTACGTGTACTACCTGAAATTGAGATGTCTTAATTAGGATCCCGGAAGCGAAGATTTTTAAAACGCAGGAATTCTATCATAACAATTCCTCCACTACATTCACCCAATAGTTCGTCTTTTAACTGTCTGAGACATTCAATGGAGGAAGAAAAACTTTGTAGCTCTGATGTAAGACAATTTATCATTAGTATAATCTTCAACAATGTCACATAATTCTGGTCTGAAGAGTTTTTAGTAACAAATTCGAACGGCTTTACTAACTGGACTATTTATTTTAGTACCTCAAGATCGTCACTGCAATTTTACCGTCATTTTTATGAAATGCAGCCATACACCCGATTTTGGTAGTCCCATTTGCATGCACGGGTTGCATGGATTTATTTTATTAAAACTTTGAAAACAAATAAAATTATGGTAAAAATGGTGATCAACTCAGTTTTTCCCCTGTAAATAAAAAAAGAGTATTTATGACCGATACTAGTAGTTTTGGCTGATACCTACTTGGTACTCGATAGTAAAGCATCGATACCAAAAGTACTCGTTATCGAAAGAAAAGTATGGAGTATATACTTGTATTTACTCGTATCGTTTCATCCCTATGAATAATATGAAAGTTAAAATGTGATCAATATTTGCAAAAAATTCGTTCAGCTCAAGGTCCTTTTTTCTTAATGTTTAATGTATTTTTCAATATTTCGTCTTCTTTTGGAAGACTTCTTCAGGAAAATTTGGTTTTTTGTGTGTAAATTCAATTTGCATAAAAAAAAACAAATTTTCCTGAAGAAGTCTTCCAAAGAAAGACGAAATATTGAAAAATACATTAAACATTATTAAAAAAAATAAAAAGGACCTTGAGCTGAACGAATTTTTTGCAAATATTGAATTAAATAAAGGTCAAAGCAAATAGGATCAAGAATTCAAATTTTTGAAAATGTGATCTTCAAAAATCTTTTAAAGTTTACGACGATTTTTAAGTCGTTTGCCTCTTTTCATCCTTTTGCTAATATCGATGTCAGTCAAATGAAAATAACTGTAAACTAATACAATTAATTAGTTGAGGCTAACAACCAGTGAGAGCAAGACGAAACCTCTAGAAGGCCAAACAACATCGACAAGCCTGACGGCACTTAGGAAATTATTACGATAACGCGAGGACAGTTCTCCAGCACAGGGCTGTATCTAAAATAAAACCAGCTAATTCTGACAATTTTCAGATTCTAACCGAGTTTATTAAATATATAATGATTTTACCACATTCATCAGCAAATGTGGATCTACAGCTAGGTAAATTTTAACGACACAGAAGTCCGAATATTCTCGTACATCGGTATACGTGGTTAGGCATTAAATAATTTTTATAACTTGCATATATGTTTGTTTTCTCATTAAATCTATTTGCATTTTAATATTCTGAAATGCATAATTTCTTTCAATATGTTGTTAATATTTTTAAAATTATTTATTAATAAAAAGGGCATATTAATAAGCGTTTGAAGATTTTTTGAAGATTTGGAAAACAAAGTGCAGATTTTGCAGATTTTTTCATGAGAAATTCTCGAGTTTTGCAGATTTTACCTCATTAAATTCTGGCAACCCTGGTTATGTGGTTTAGATCAGTGAGCTGCAGAATGCGATGTAGCTAGTGATTTTTGTATATTGTTGTAAAAGCAAAACAGAGTAAAAAACCAACAAATTATAATCCCGTGTGACGTGATGCGCAGTAGAAAATCATTGTGTCAATTTTACGGCGTCATCTTAGTTATTTGCTTCATGGTAACATATACATATGTACATTAAAACGGATATCTCTAATCTGTTTTCATATAGTTTTTACTATGTTGCCAAATTATAATTTCGCAAACTGAACTGTATATAATATACATATTTAATATATTATATATATTATCAAAATTTGAAGTAAAATTTAAATTGTTTATCTTTGCCTTTTTATCTTTATTTTATGCGTAAAAATAAATGCTTGAGATGATAGCGAATTAAACAAAAGTTTGAAAAAATAATCTTTAAAAAAAATTGCCTTAATATAATCCCGAAGAAACACAATGTTAAAGATATACATATCGTTAGTCTCATGTAGAAAGGCCCTAAATTGCGTTTTCCCTGCATCGAACTTTTTTATGGATTCTACTACGTTTCGCATAAATAGACAGAGTGACAAAAATTTAATTGAATAATTTCATAAATATCGCTTTTACAAGCAATTGAACAAATAAATTACTTCTTAATGAACCTAGGTATACAGTTTCCATTATGGTTTTTCCTTCTCCTAAAAAAGGGCCTTTCTGCTTGAAACCGACGATATAGTAGCACATGGGCTAAAAAAACCCGGCCCTAGCAAAGCAAACACAGTGTTTTTGGTTCAAAATTAGCTTTATTCATCAACGTAATCCCCGGCAAGAGAAATGCAATCATTCCAGCGCCGCTCTAAGGTCTCAATACCACTTTTGTAGAAAAATGTATCTTTTGCCTCAAAATAGAACTCAGTTTCAGCGATAACCTCTTCATTCGTGCGAAATTTTTTACCGGCGAGCATTTTTTTTCAGATCTATGAAAAACCAGTAGTCACCAAACCTGGCGAATACGGTGGATGTGGCAGCAATTCAAAGTTCAATTCATGTAGTTTTGCCATTGCTTTGATTGACTTTCGGGCACTTTGGCCGTGGTTCACCAGTTGCTGTCCACTCAGATGACGATCGTTTTGATTCCGAAGTGAAGTGATGGATCCATGTTTCATCCATTGTCACATATCGACACAAAAATCCCGGTTTGTTACGTTTAAATTAAAAGGTTAGTATTATCTGAAAAAAAGGTGACTGCAATAAAATTAGCGCCATCTATGTGTTAGACCCGGGACTTTTTAGCACATGTAGTATATGTTAATGTGTTATCATTTTCAATATTTTTATATGAATCATTCTTTTTTTATCTTGGACCAGTATTCAGGTGCATTGTACTGAAACTTGGAAAACAGATTATGAGGAGAAGGAAAAAGAGGAAGTAGTGTTTGTGGACGTACGACTAACAACACGCAAGAGGCTAAACAGTTGTTATGACAGCATTTTGAATGTTGGAATTATATTAGCTAAGACTGATCAGTGCTCAGTGTATAAAAGATATATGTACTGGGCTCTACTCAGTTTAACAAAAATTAGTCCAACGACTACACTGTGAAGTAATGAATTACAGTACCTGGGGCAAGGAGCATTACTCGGAGCTCCCAAATTGTATACATACTGAAATATATATACTTTAATCAAAGTCAATTCACAAGTTTTTTCCATTTTTACGATGTTTAAGGTCACGATAAAATTGTGCTTTGACTACCTTTTTCTTTTTTCTTATATATTTTGTGGAGTGAGGGCGAAATAGTAATTCGCTTATTTATTATTCCGTTTCTCACCCAAAAAAAATTCAACCTCTATGTTCTCATTAAAAATTCAGATATCAATCTATATCAAAATTTTCCCAGATATGTATGTGAAAAACGAGCAAAAAAAATTTAGAAACGGGACTAACGAATATAGATTTTTGTTTCAAAAGCTTCCAGATACTGACACTTTGAAACCGTTTTCGAAAACATTTAATATCGAATGTTAGGAAAACCCATAAAAAAATGGTGACGAAATCTTGATTGGTTTTTCAATCGCTAAAATATTTAATCTCACTTTAGTGTTTTTCAAAGCTTACTCGTTGTTTCGATCTTAGAAACTCCTATATGCCGACGTTTTTTTAACTTAAAAACCCCAAGATACTGATTTTCATTAAAATCCTTAGAGCAGTTTTCGAGAACCAATAAAAGTCTTACAAAAGGGTAAAAACCGGGACAAAATTGGTCTTTCCTGAACTAGGGACATTCTAAATCACTCTTATAACCTTAAAAATCCTTAGATACTGATTTTCATTAAAATCGTTAGAGCCGTTTACGATAACAATCAAAAGTACCTTAACAATCCCTAGATACTGATTTTCATTAAAAACGTTAAAGCCGTTTTCGAGAACTAAAAAAAGTTTTACAAATGGGTACAAATTGGAACAAAATGTGGTTTCCTGTGACCGGGGATAAACTAGATCGCTTTTTTACCTTAAAAATCCCCAGATACTAATTTTCATTAAAAACGTTAGAGCCGTTTTCCAGAACAAATAAAAGTATTACAAATAGGCAAAAACCGGGACAATATGGGCCTTCCCTTGACCGGGAATACTCTAGATTGTGTTTTTGACCTTAAAACCCCCTAGATACTGATTTTCATTCAAATCATTAGAGCCTTTTTCGAGAAGAAATAAAAGTATTACAAATTGGTAAACACCGGGACAGAATGGGTCTTCCCGGAACCGGGAACATTCTAGATCGTTTTTTAACCTTAAAAACCTCTAGATACTGATTTTCATCAAAACTTTAGAGTAGTTTTCGAGAACCAATTAAAGTATAGCAAATGGGCAAAAACCGGGACAAAACGGACCTTTCCTGAACCGGCAATACTCTAGATCGCTTTTTCGACCTTAAAACCCCCTAGACACCGATTTTCATCAAAATCGTTAGAGCCGTTTTCGAGAACCCAACAAGAATTGCTTGTTTAATAAGATAAGATTGAAAAGAAATTAATAATTAACATACAGGGTGTCCCAGAACTCAACCCAAAAACCATGTTACTCACATTTTTATTAGATTTTTTTCTGATTTTTCTCATGATGATTACAATCAATGACAAGCAGCTTGTTTCGGCTTGCCGTTGAGGTCTGGGACATTCTGTATAAAGAAAACATGGAGGACAGTGAAAAAAGCAAATACACAGAGCATGGCAGACAAAACACTACTCTTGACCAACATGAAAGGTGTGTTAAATGGAAAAGTTTTGCTCACAAATTTTTCACATGGAAAATTTCGTTGGCTCACAAAGTTTCTACATAGAAAAGTTTTCTCTATATAAAACACAATTTATAATAGATAAAAGCGCTTCTTCGTAAATTTTCGTTACGCTCATAGTTCTGACAGAAGCGAAAATAGCTAGAAAATTTTATAATGGAAGCAAAATAAAATTTCAGTGTATGAGTAAATAGCCTGATATTTTTCTTCAATATCTATGTAAGAATACTTCAAAAATAGGGAAAGAAATCCGCACTATATTATCTTTATATCACAAATAACATTTTGCGTACGTATAGAAAATACTCGTACTTCGGTAAAAAGTCTATTCAATCACAAACTCTTTTATAAAAGCTACAGCAGCGAAAAATTGTCCAATAAGTTATGCATATGCATATACATATATATGTACGAGTATGTGCATTTGTATATATAGCCCATTTCGTATGCATTGCTACAACAAAAATAAATTTATAAAAGAAAAAATTTTAAAATTTGGGTCTTGCTCCAGTTTTCACATTTAAAGTTCAATGATCTACACCAGAGTAAAGTGTTTCTTTTTGTTTGTGCCTCTCTCCCTCTCACTCTCTATCTTTCGTAACGTCCCAGCGGCGAACATTGCCTACCACATTATTTCTCTTCGATGATGTGTGCAACACTTTGTAATCAATGAATGGTAACTTACAAAGTGTATGAAAGTAGTATATGGAGTTCCGAAAAATGAATTACGTTCATCTTTTGTATCACATTTATATACAAATGTATTTTATTTTTTAGTTGTAAATCAAATGTTCGCCGTCTTTTTCGGACTACTCGTACGTTGCAAAAATTTTAATTAACAAAATCAGATAAAAGTGCTAGAAAACAATTTGAAAAAGGTACAAGACAAAAGGAAAGACAAAACATTTAGGGAAAAAATAAAAGAAGGCAGTAGACAAAAAACAAAACAAATTTATTTAATGGAATATTCCCAAAAAACTGAAGTGCGCAGTACGTACGAGCTGCCTACTGCCGGCTTACAATGTGTGCGAGATTGTATTCGAGCTACCTACTGCCGACTTACAAAGTATGCGAGATTGTATTCGAGCTGCCTACCGCCGACTTACAAAGTATGCGAGAATGTATTCAGGCTGCCTACCGCCGACTTACAAAGTATGCGAGAATGTATTCGAGCTGCCTACTGCCGACTTACAAAGTATGCGAGATTGTATTCGAACTGCCTACTGATAGCTTACAATGTATGTTAGGAAGTAATGAGCTTTTGTTGGATGAACACCACACTAGCTCGCTTACTTTGTGTGCAGGTAGTAGGCGTTCACTCTACAAATGCGGCAATGTATATGAAAAAGTATACTAGGATCGTATATGAGATGGTGTGCATTACTGACTTACAAGTGTGCATCGGATCATCGCTTACGTAAGCGAAACTTTGGCCGCTGGGGTTTAGCGAATGAATGGTTTCCACCTTTTTTTATTTCAAAAGACAAAATATTTGGTAGTACAAAATTGCAGCTAAATATTATAAAAACTTGAAGGTAACAACGATCTGCAACTTGTTTTTAAGTATTGTAGAAATTGCAATAACAAATGAAGATGAGAAGGCTGACTAAAATTTGTATTTTTGAATATTATTTAAAAATTATTAAAGACACGTGACAACCCAGCTAGCATTTTCAATTGTAGAAGACTCCACTGGGAGTCTCACCAAGAGCATTTTTGATCGTTGGCGGGCTCATTTTTTAATCGCAGGCCAAGCGATTAAAAAATTAGTTACGGAAGTAACAGTTACAAAAACTTATTCTTCTCTAAAACTCTTTTACAAATTCAGCAAAAAACGCTTATGTTAATCGTAAAGAGCCAAATCGTTAAAGCTTTAAACACATAGACGACAGCAAGCAGCAATCTGTCGAAAATAAAATACATGTGTTTAAATGCACACAATTATTTTAACGACATCACAGCAGCACGACTGCACAGCAGCATTTGCTGCTGCTGCCAACTTAGACTAATTTCTATTTTCGTAAGCAGCAAAAAGTAAATACAGAGCTGCCACTATAAATATAAATTGACAGCAATAAGAATTAAAATTTGTTTGAAATATTTAATAGAAATAAACATCATATAAATAAAATAAACAAATAAATTTATGAGTTTTTACAACTTTACGTGATATTATTACGTTTGCAGTCAGTAATTTTAATTTTATTCATGTAAAATATATATGTGGCACCTCTAAAATTTGCATTGTTTAAATACACATAGTGCTGCTGTCTTGAAAATAATTATGTTGCTGAAAAGACGGCAGCATTTGAAGCTAACTTCATTTGTAGCCGTGAAGTCTGCTGTCATCTAAGTGTTTAGAGCTTAAGGCATCAGCCGTGTAATCATTGTACGATTTATGCAGAGAGCAGCAATAGGTTCATTTGTTTTCTTAATCATTTTCATACTATATAATTCGCGAAGAAGGATAGTGAACTTGCACGTGTTATATTCCAAGTATGAACAGCTGTTGAATAATAAAGAACAGACAATGATAAGTTTCTGTTTATGTATAAGATAAAAATCAATAAAATGAGAATTTGTGGTCGATTTCCCAGGGAATCCTACAACACATTACAGAAAGAATTCAGCCACACACTTCGTCTCTGGAATAAGTTTCTCATCTGTTATAACGTTGGAAAGCTCAAGACAAACGTTTACAAACACTACTCCCCCTTTCCCCCCCGACAAAACCTAAAGGGTGGTTAAATTTCAAGGGCCGATGTTGATTTTGAATAAAACACAAACTATTTAGGAAATTATTGTAATTTTATTTTATTATGATATATTGGTGTTACTCAATTATGTATGGGACAAAATATCGGCCAAATGGGCGCCGCGATCACGGTGGCACACCTCCATCCGATGGTCTAAATTTTCGATGACCCTGAGGCATAATGGAGGTTCTATGCCATTAATGTGCCGAATTATCTCATCCTTTATCTGTTGAATTGTTGCTGGCTTATCGACGTACACCTTTTCCTTCAAATAACCCCAAAGAAAAAAGTCCAACGGTGTCAAATCACATGATCTTGGCGGCCAATTGACATCGCCATTACGTGAGATAACACGGCCATTGAATTTGTTGTGCAAAAGAGCAATTGTTTCGTTAGCTGTGTGGCAAGTGGCACCGTCCTGCTGAAACCACATATCGTCTACATCCATATCTTCCAATTCGGGCCATAAAAAGTTCGTTATCATCTCACGATAGCGAACACCATTCACAGTAACTGCCTGACCGGCCTCAGTTTGGAAAAAATACGGCCCGATGATGGCGCCAGCACATAAACCGCACCAAACAGTCACTCTTTGTGGGTGCATTGGTTTTTCGACAGTCACTCTTGGATTCTCATTCGCCCAAATGCGGCAATTATGTTTATTGACGATTCCACTGAGGTGAAAATGTGCCTCATCACTGAAGATGATTTTCTTCGAAAATTGATCATCATTTTCATAATAAGTCTGGATAACTTTAACACGTTGTTGGATTGTGCATCTCTCCATGGTTCAAATTGAATAAGTCTGAAATAGAGAAATGTCAAATAAAATTCGAAAAAAACTTGGCGTTTAGGTGTAATTCACATTCAACATCGGCCCTTGAAATTTAACCACCCGATATATAATACTGCATTTTATTATTATATAATACTGCATACACAGTGTTGCCGCTTTAGTGTGAAAATTGTAGTGCCCGTATTGCTGCAAGGAAGCGACATGATTTTGGGTGCTCCTGAAGCCGGTTTTGGGAATTCACAAAAAACTCGGAATACGTTTGCTTACCGGCTGGGATCTGGTGTTTAATACTCCGTGCGCGTTTTTGCCGTGATACGTGTATCTGAACTATTAATGGTCTCGGAATGCGCTAAACTCCTGGAAAGTAGGGGATTTCGGCGATTTCCGAAGCTTTTTGGAATTACAATAAACTCGGAAGATGTTTGCTGACCGGCAAAAAACTGGTTGGTCGTATTCGGTGCACGTTTTTGCCATCCAATATTTACATTTTGAACCCGGTTATATGGATAATTATTCGGGTTTCTGCAATTTTTACTGGTTGATTTTCGCAATAATACTAGTATTTGTCATTCACTTTTGTTTAAAGCTTATTTTTTAAATTATTCTTGTTAAAACAAAATGTAAATAACTTCGCAATTAATCGTAAGCTTTATTTACTCAATAATCAAATGAATGAATGCAGACTTTTACTAAAAACGTAAAAGATAAGAGTATTATTGTGAATTGTGGGGTGCTTTGTTTCATATTTTTCGTATATCGAGCGCTCTGCGCTTAATTCACAATAATACTGGTATTTTTAATTCACTATTGTTTAGGTTTATCATTAAAATTATTTCCTACTTTTTAGTTCGACATCGAAGCGTGTTTTTTAGTTTTTTATTTATTCGCATCACAACGAAAATGTATTTATTGCTTCGATATAACAATAATTTTTAAAATTTTCATTCACTTTTTTATTTTCTTGACGCAAACTTCGAAATTGTTATAGCGATTGAAAAAAATGTGTATTTACACGAATTATGATTACAGATGTTTGCCCTCTAAAAGAACATATTTGTTATTATTGATACAATTAAATTGTGATAGTTCTGCCAGTTGTTGTCCAAATAAAAAAATCGTCAAAAATAACAAACCTATAAAATCAGCAAAATCGCTTGAAAATATTAAATTGAGCAGCATCAGCAATATTCAGCAAATGCTGTAACCTAGTGTCTACAACTGTGATTATCTCTGACATAACATCTGAGAAAACGCCGGCAGAATGAGAGAATGAATATCTTTATATCCATCTTAATATTTAACAAGGAGTATTCATACTTTTGTTAATCTTATAAGAAATCATAAATAATTGAACACTGAGAAGAAAACACTTCTTTGCGATGAATAAAATCGTATATAAATTTAGTATTTGTGCACATTTTGTACAAAATAAATCACATATTTAATGCATACAAACAAATTATTTTTCATTTAAAAAGGTTTTTTAAAAGATATTTCGCAAAACTAACAATCAGTAAAATTTCAATGGTGTCTTTTTGTAAACAAACACACACACAATCGCTTTTTTGACAGCTCTTATTATAAGATCGTTGCCATGAAATTTCTCATAAGAACGCTCTCATAAAAATTATTATAAGACTGCGATAATACTGATTTTAAGTCTACACGTAACAGAATTCTCTGTGCGATTGAATTTGACGTTCTAATCTCAGATATTATCGCAGTTGTGGGCACTAAGTGAGATAGCCTTAGCTATCTCGCTCTCGTACATTGACTTTATACCCGAAAATGTTGCCTAATGATCACAAGAGTTGTAATTTTGTATTCTGTTTTCCGTTGCTGTAGCGTAAATCGAAAGTTTGCAAACAACTAAAAACGTGACCAAAACAAGTGTTTTTACTCATATGTATTTATAATCAAAATTTATAAAAGATTCAATTGATTTTATTCATTTGCCAGCCCCTGTCGTATCTTCCGTCTTTCTGCTTGTCTCCACACTAACCGGAAATTTCTACTAATTTTGTTATTAGAAATTTCAATGATACTCAACTATTAATTTGTATTGTTAATAGTTGTGAATAATACTGGCTGGCATTCGCTGATATTGAAATAAATATTTTATTTTTAAATATTCTCCTTAAAGTCATTAATTATTAAATGCTTAATGGTATATGTGTGAAAATAAAAAAAAGTTTATTGTTGTAATAGTTTTTATTACACAACCTTGTTAATATGATAAGTTAAAAAGAAAAAAAAAAACCTATTATAATTTCTGCAGAATTTTTTTTGTCACAAACACACTAATAAATACTCGTAAACTGGAGCATTTAACTTGAATTACAGTTATTACTAAATGCTAAATAAATTGATAGCAGGTAATAATTCAATTTCAATTAAAAGCCTTCAGACTATATCTAATGTCTTTTTAGGTTAATGAGATTTTAAGCAAACTTGAAAATCAGTGGCTGTGTTCTGTAACTCTCGCCACGAGAAACTTTTCGACTGAAACGTGTACAATGAAACAAAATTCTCATAAGGTGAAACAAACAGCTGCTTTTCTTTTTGTTGTCACAAAGACTCTACTAAATATTCGTAAACTGGTGCATTTAACTTGAATTACAGTTATTACTAAATGCTAAATAAATTGATAGCCGGTGATAATTCAATTTGAAATAAAAGCCTTCAGACCATATCTAATGACTTTTTAGGTTAATGGGAGTTTAAGTTAATTTGTAAATCAGTGGCTGTGTTCTGTAACTCTCGCCACTAGAAAATTTTCGAAACAAACAGCTGTTTTTCTCACTAAACTGTAGCTATAACTTTTTTGGTGAGTAATAGCTGTCACGTAAGAAAATTACTTGCTATTTTACAAAAAAATGGTGTCTGTAAAACTTTTGCGAACAAATTTCCCGCTTTCAATTGTCATTATTTCTCGCAAATAAAAAGGCTGTGAGATAGAATATCAAAAAATAATAATCATCATAAAATGGATAATAATACTGGAAAAATTAATAATACTGGAAAAATTATTGATTTTTTACCTTTAATGGAAAAAATACAAAATAAACCAACTACAATAACTTAAGCTATGTACACACGGTTGTCAGATGTTACAATATTGTAAGATCTGGCAACATTTGACAAAATTTCCCAGTTCACACTGTCAAATTGTTAGACGGAAAAATTGCCAGACATGTTGTAAGGCATTGCCACTTATGTATATCCACAGCCATCTGTTTGGCAGTGTTGCCCATCAAACTTTTTTCTGACAATGATGCCATTGTCAGGTGCATTAATTTTATACATCTGGCAATTAAAACTGAGCTTACAATACCACCCAATTATCTGGCAATGCCGACGAAGAGTGTTCTCATGATTGTCAGATTCCTGACAAGATTGTCGTCTTACAATTGATTGACGATGGTTTTTCTGGCAACGTTGTAAGTTAAAATTTGGCAGTTCGCACGATTGTAATACATTTTCAGACAATTTTACTGGCAATATTGTAAGATCTGACAACCGTGTGTACGTAGCTTTACTTGTTTTGAGTTTGCACCCATTATTTGCCAACAGCTAATGTTTATCGACAGTATTGCCATATCAAAATACCTAAATGCAGTTTAAATACTGCATTAACGACAAAGGTAATGCAGATTACGAAGGTAATGCACAAGTTAATTTGCCTTAAGACTACTACGGTATTAGACAAATGCTTAATAAAGACGCTATGACTATCCTTAAGTTCTCGGAAGGAATTCGTAAATTTGCTGCAGATGAAAATACTTTGGAAAATCTAATTCGCAAACAAATCACGATCAGTTTCATTTCAAACTTGTTTACTTCTTAGTTTTTCTGTTACTGTCATTACATACATACATATTGCTTTTGAGCATTGTTTGAATAAATTTTATACACCGTATATCGCCATCGGTTTTAATTCCGAACTGCAAGCCGGCCACTCTGGCAAAGCGATACCATGTTGGTGTAACCAAGATTTTGACTATTTTGAAAGGTGTATTGGCGCACTGTCTTGCTGAAATATACAATCTTTATCCATTTCTTTATCCAATGACATAAGAGCTTCATCTTAAAGTTCGGTGTAGCTTAGGCAGTTAATTTTGTAAGATAAAACAAATACAAGCTTTTTCAACTGAGTTAAACACTGACCACACCATAACACTCACTTCGCGGAAATTACGTTTCGCTATTTTTTTATTTTTATTGGAGTAGTACTATGCAGTGCATTGTAATAGAACTAGGAAAATAGGTTGTGAGGAGGGGGAAAGAGGGGGTAGTGTTTGTGAACATTTGACTTGAACTTTCCAACGTTATAACAGACAGGAAACACGTCTGCAGGCAACTTATTCCACAGACGAAGCGTACGGCTGCAAAACGAATTCTCTCTGCAATGCGTAGTACGATTCCTCGGGTAATCGACCACAAATGCATGAGCTCTGGATGATGAACGTTTGCTACGCAAAAATGTGTGGGTTTCGGGAACAATGCAAAATCCATTGTAGTAACGATAGAATAGTGTAACGCACCCCACACTCCAGTGTTCAATAGTGAGTCAATAGAGTTGGATACCTAACTCTCACCGATGAGCTTCTTCGCCCTCTCCTGCACACGGTCGAGTAACCCCAAAATAGACTTTGAGGCAGCGGCCCAAACATGAGAGTCGGTCGGATTTGTGGTATAAATAGCAAGGAGGTCGGATGGAGTGTAGTACATCTTACACCGTTTCAAAAATCCGAGTGACTTGAATGCTTTTTAGGGACATGGAAAATGTTTTCCGTCCAGCGAACATCTCACTATATCTTCATTCCAAGAACATCAAGAGCATCCGACTTCCCAAAATTTATACCATCCATGAGTACAGATTTATTTTAAGCGTTTTTTATTTATTGAATCTTCAAAATTAATTAAAAATAAGTACTAAATATAAAATTAAAGAAATAAAAAAAAAAATAAAAATGTGCAATGCTAAACAAAAAGTTTTATGCGGGAGCAATATCGGTCAAATCACCTATTGAACGTTCTGATCCCTTCTTAAGGCCCTGATTCACTATCCTACACGATCGTACGATTCATTCACAGGAAAAGGTTTCAAAAGTCTGGCCGACTGGAAAATATCGCTTCAAAATGGCGTTGTAGGCCATACTATTATACGAGTATAATTGCAATAATTCATATATACAATAAAATAATTAAAAACTTTTATCAACATATTAATTTTACATTACTTAAATTTTCTTCTCGAGGCACCAACAATATTCTTATATTTTTCACAATATATACCACACTAATCGCACAGAAACCATAGTGTTTTGAAAAGTTTCATAAAATTTTTCAAATCGCATGATTTGTCAAAAATTCTGTTGCACGGTTGCATTTTTAGTACTTTTTCAGCACACATGCTTTATTTAGTAGATCACACGATCGTGTATGATAGTGTAACATGGCCTTTATGAGTACAGATGAAGCAGCATTTGCGGTCGTTTGTTTGTGTGTTGGAAATATTCGATCTCAAACGTTGGAAGGTATAAGTCAAATGTTCACAAACACTACTCCCTCTTTCCCCCTCCTCACAACCTATTTTCCTAGTTCCGGTACAATGCACTGCATATGTAGGGGTCATCAACTGAGTACTGGTCCAATAAAAAAAAAAAAGAAAATCATGCCAATGGCACGAATATGAATCGGATTCTTTCAAATTAAACTGATTCCATCTGAAAAATGTACTTTCTTCCACTCGTCAGTCCACTTCCGGTATTAGCGTGCAAATTTTAAACGATTTTCTTTATGGCCTTGCCGCAACCCTCAGAACTATCCTTGGCAACAGATGAATATTTTTGAAAAAAAAAAAACAATTGAACACATGGATTTCAATTATATCAGTTGATTTTATGGCCCCAAATGTTATTGAACTTGAACCAAAAATATTAATTTTGCAATTAATATTGTTTACTTTTTTGTGGAATATTTTGCAGATTAACAGCCTAAAATATTAAAAAAAACCGATATACGCACATATGAGTACACGGGTATGTATGTGTATATAAATAAATATTGGCAACGAAAATCTGATAAGGATTTGGTAATCAGGCATAACAAAGAACTGTGAATGACACTTGAACAACTCTAAGTTAGATTTTGGTGTGTCGATGTAGATGTGTGCAAGTGCTTGTATAGATATTTTGTATCTAAAACGTGTCTGCCAATGGCTTTATTTAATTTAGTGTTTCTGCTAGTTGCTAATGTTAGGAGACATTAACTTGAATAAATATCAAATGTTGTGTCACGTTAAGTTGTTTGTTATTTAAAACTCACGTGTGTTATTCACATGTAATCGAATGAAAATAGAAAACAAAACTGCTAACGTAAACTATAATTTTTTTTTTATTAATATTTTATTTGTTGGTTATTATTGATTATTGATCAGCATAAATTGCTTGAAATTATTTAACAAACTTTTATATATTTTCATTTTGTTATTGCGCAATTATTTGGAAAGTTCTTGTAGTTGCACAAGTCCACAATATTGAGACTAATTAATTCCAAAAATATACGTATTAATAGAAAATAAGTGTTACGGATATGGTATATAAGAGTATGGATGTACTGAATACATACCAGAGATCTGCAACCGGTACCTTTTTTAATGAGCTAAGTACACCCGTCTTAAATCGAGTTGCGGTGTGACTCGCCATCGCTTATTTTTTGCATATGTATGTTTTCCACTCGTTAGAGCTTGAGTATGTCAGCTAGATTATATAACATAACTAACCAAATTTGGATACGGTGGCTGCTTGATTTGGTTTCTCAATCATTCTTTCCACATTCGGCAATCGAACTCGTACTTCTTCTTAACAACGAAAATAATATTTGTATGTAAGAATTTGCAGTCACACATTTAAGGGCTCGTTATGCTATGATGAAATGATGTTAGAAAAACTTAACGTACGGCCGTTTGTATAGTTATAGATCTTTAAAAAACGTACCACATGTCAACAAAAAAAAAAAAAACATTGCACAGCATAGTTGTGTTCGTGTTGAACTTTTCAACATAGTGATGGGAATTAGAAGTTAGTTTTCGTACTTGCAACAGACAAATAAGTATCAATTGGCTTCAATAAATATAAAGTTTGTGTTTAAAGAAATAGTTGTACACATATATTTACGTTTCTATTGTCATTATTCAAACTTAATGATAAAAATTGCAAAAACTGAAAATTATAACATTATTTTTGCATCACTAGAAAAGTTCCAAAAAACGGTAAATGTGCCAGAATACTATCGCCTATATAAGAGTTCCAGCACTGGTCTACGAATGTTACGTAACAACGGCGTCAAATTCTATTTTAAACAGGTTGAGACGTTCCGGCAACGTGACAGTTAATTTCAGTAAGCACTTACATTATTAATGTATACTTAAATACTAACGACCGTTCCATAAAGAACGTGGACGTTCGCATAATTGTACCTTTACCTTACCTATGAGAGTGTGTGTGTTCAGTTTTATGTATTTACTCACTTACACCCGGTAAACGCATTCGTACTAAGCGCGGCGTTGCCAGAAGGTTTTTAAAACACTATGTTTTGGCGATCGTGTTTTGAAGAAAATATATACTTATATTTTATTTGAACATATTTAGTACAAAACCGATAAAAATAAAAACTTTTACTTAAAAAAAAAATGGACTTTTTACGAAGCACATTTTCAACAAATTTATTTTATTTTATGTTTCTTCATTTATAATAATTTTTATTTCTTGATTTTAGTCCATAACCATAATAAGTGCACAGTTATACATACATATAACCAATTAAGAAACAAATTTTGTTTGAATTTTCGTTTAAAAATTTTCAGCAAAAACAATCTTAAAATCATCATTCAGTAAAAGAAACGAATCTTACAAAAATACACAAGAAACGAAAGTGATTGGATACATTTTTGATGTATCAAGATTTCGCAAACAACCGACAGGCCTCAATTTTTAAGAGTGTTTAAAATACTTGGATGTGAAAATGATTGGGTAGACAATCGGTGTACTTATGGTTGCGGTGTACCGGTGCAGATCTCTGACACATACATGCTTGGTTATAGTGAAAACACTAAAATTTCTGAAATCATTTGTGAATTTTTCAATATTTCTTATACGCAGAAATTTTTGTCGAAAAATCGTCAATTGCCAACAAAAATCTTAAAAATTACTTAAAAACTTTTCTTTCGATTTTTTTACAAATCGATGACTATTCTAACATAAAAATAAAGATAAAACCAAACATTGAATATAAACTTAAAACTCACTGTCTTTGGTGCCGGTGTTCGCACATGAAAAGTTTACTTTGCAAAGTCTTGAGTTTGGTGGCGGCAAGAGAGCATAAGAATGTCTCCACCAATCTCAAGATTTTGCAAAGCAAACTTTCCGTGTGTGAAAGCGGTGATAGTTTCGCTTGGTTTATACCAAGCTTCGTCAGAGGCCGCAATATAAAGACGTGTGATCACATTGAGCAAGTTTAAAATTAAATCAGCTGTACCGTAAGGCTCGATTCTTTTCACTTTTCTATTATTTATTTTTCTTAATGGCCTTCTATGAAAAACTTCCAACCGTATCCATTCGTGTGCAGATGACAGCAGCGTTCGTAATCATTCATCTGTCGTCTGTACTCATGGACAGCGTTGTCAACTTTGATATTTCAAATCGCACCAAAATAGGAAAAAAACGCATTATTTCAAAAAAAAAAAACGCAGCAAGTTTTTTTCAAAAAATTTATAGGTACTTTACAAAATTGTTAAAAAAAATATCAAAAATTTTTATAGGGACGTAAAACGAATAAAAGTTTGGAATTCGCTGGTCTGCCCGCTGAGTACAGTGCATAAATATTTTTATAAAACTGATTTTTTAAGAACTATAATATTTTTATTTATGCTTAATTTAGTGGGGTTTTTTTATTTATTTATTTTTATATAAAAAACGAAATAAAACCTTTTTTATAGTAAACGCAATTAAGTGTGTACAGTGTTACTGTTTCGTCTACAATAGCAAACCTGTTTTACTTTGTGCATATAATTTGGTGCGTTTTACATATGTGCCACCACTACTCCGTGTTCTTACAGATCACAGTAAATAGATATGTAAAAAATTTTTACTCTTGAATGAAATGGTATTGAATGTATTACTGATGCATATATAGTACAAAAAGTTGTTTCTTATAGCGGAAAAACAAGTTGTTTTGAATTTGGTTTGGTACCACCAAAATTTAAAAACCGCACCGAAAATTTAAAAAAGAGCACCGTGCACCCACTAAGGAATTTTTGCACAAAAAATTTTTAAAATGCACCAAAAACAATAACAAACAGCAACGCTGCTGATGGATAGTATGCATATTGAGGAATCAGATGCTCTGGATGTTTTTAGAATGAAAATAAAGTTTGATATCCGCTGGAATGAACACATTTTTCATGTCTCTAAAGAAGCGTTCAAATGCCTTGGATTTTTGAAACGGTATAAGATGTACTTCACTGTATCCGATTTCCTTACTATTTATACCATCGTACTATAGATGGTATATCCGACCGCAAATGGAATACAACCATATTTTGGGGTTACTCGACCGTGTGCAAGGAGAGGGCAAAAAAGCTTATGGGTGACAGTAGGATATCCAACTCTATTGACTCACCGGAGCATCGACGCACTGTAGGGTGCGTTACTCTGTTTTATCGCTACTACAATAGATTTTGCTCTGGCCAAATTAGCGATCTTGTTCCCGAAACACGCACATTTTTACGAAGCATGCGTTCTTCGCCCAGAGCTCCATATGTGGTCGATTGCTCGGGAAATCGTACAACGCATTAAGCTAAGTGCTGTGTTCGTCATTTCGTGCGAAATGCTGTCAAAACTCTATATAAAAAAAAACTCTGTTCAACTTGCGAAAAACTTATGAAATGTTTCTGGCAACATTGTGTTGTAATTGTGAAATAATATAGGGTGTTTTTTTAAGCTAGATAGAACTTTAAATTGTAAAAAGTAACACAAAAAATTAAATTTTGATGAAACATTTTTTTTATTTGTTTCAGTATACTCTGACAAATCATCATGAATAGACTCACGCTTGAACAACGCTACGAAATTATCCAAATTTACTTTGAAAATCAGTCGTCGATTCGCGCAACTTATAGACGACAAAATTGTGTTCAGCGATGAGGCGCATTTTTGGCTTAACGGGTTTGTTAATAAGCAAAATTGCCGCATATGGAGTGAGACCAATCCACAAGAGACCCTACAGACTCCATTACATCCAGAAAAATGCACTGTTTGGTGCGGTTTTCATGCTGGTGGCATCATCGGATCTTATTTCTTCAAAAATGAGGCCGGAGCTCGCGTTACGGTCAATGGAGATCGTTACCGCACCATGATCAATGATTTTTTGTGTGAAAATATGGATGACATTGATCCGGAGGAGATGTGGTTTCAACAGGATGGCGCTACGTGCCATACGGCGAACGCAACCATCGACTTACTGAAATCAAAATTTGGCGATAAGTTGATTTCGAGAAATGGACCTGTCAATTGGCCTCCAAGGTCGTGCGATTTGACACCTCTCGATTATTTCCTGTGGGGCTACGTGAAGTCACTGGTTTATGCTGATAAACCAGCAACAATTGACGCCTTGGAGGCCAGCATTGTTCGTGTTGTTCGTGACATACGGCCAGCAGTGCTCGAAAAAGTGGCCCAAAATTGGACGTCCAGAATGCGCTTCGTCAAGAACAGCCGCGGTGCCCATATGCCCGAAATCATTTTCAAATGTTAATGTCACGTATTGATCTTTCGAATAAAAAAAAATTTTGATTACAATTTAATTTTTTGTGTTATTTTTTACAATTTCAAGTTCTATCGGGCTTAAAAAAACACCCTATATGAGTGGTATTTATTCCGCGCGAAATTTCAAACAACAGCAGAACAATGTGGTATACCTAAAACCAAGAAAACCGTGATATTTGCCTAAAACGCGAAATAGGCACCATATTTTATATGTCGTATTTTCCGAGTGAAATTATTAATATTGCCCAACATTTTTCGCAGATTTGAACAGAGTACTTACCTTTACATAGAGAATTCGTTTTCAGCTGTATGATTTGCCTGTGGAATATACACAGGCAAATCCTCAAAACCTATTTTCCTAGTTCAGGTACAATGCACTGCATATGTAAGGGCTATCCCCTGACCTAAATAAAAAAGTATAATAACTATACTATATATATATACTAGTTTTTCGGCAACACTGTTTTATTTGTCATCAAGGCGAGTTCATAACAGGTATATGCAAGAGCAATAAATACAACACTACAAAAAATAAATCTTTTTCAAACGTCAAGGGAAAATAAACAGAAATATAAACAGAAAAAGGAATTTAAAAAAAAATATAAAAAAAAAAATACAAGAAAAGATAAACTTTTAATTATTTCGTGAAGCTTTTAACTATTTCGTGAAAATTAAAGTCTCGGATCATAGAGCTCGGAAAGGTGAAAAAGGCCAGCCAAATTGCGGAGGATTCTGAATGATAGTTGCAATACAAAACTAAAAAATTGTTTCAAAAAAATTTTTTTTTAAATTTCTTTCAAAAAAAATTTACAACAAAAGAAAAACTTAATTATTTCGTGAATCTTAAAGTGTCAGATGATAGAGCTTGAAAAGGTGAAAATGGCCAGCCAGATTGGGGAGAATTATGGATGATACCTGGCGCTCAAGATACAATAATAATTCAAAAATTTGTTAAACAAATTTTTTTTTTTCAAATTTGTTTTTATTATTCCATTGACATCTGAAAAAGATTAAAATTAAAAAAAGTTATCAGCTGCGCTGTCAATTTCACCTGTTATGAATTCGCCTTGTTTGTCATTTTGCTAGCGGTAAGTATTGAAAATTCACTTGCAAGCAAATTTGATTGTATGCTGAGTTGTAAGTACGACAAATGCGAGTGTGTTGGTAAAAAAATGTTTGAGTTTTTTACTTTTTTTAGTAAATGCTGGGCTGAGACTCATAGTGGCTATTGGGCCACCCGGTGCACTTCAAAAACGTGCTACATAACATTTTCAAACAAATTTTCTTTTAGATAAAATTTAACTAAATAGCTTAATAGCGTTATAAACAATACTTTTTATTCTGATATTGAGGTTATAAATCAATCAGGGACCCTAAACAGAAATTTAGTCACTTTTTTCCACGAAACTTTCAAAGAATCTCTTCCATGCGTCATGTGTGTCTTTGGCCACTTACACACATACATATGTACGAGTACATATATATACTCGTACATGATAAAAAAAATTTCTTATTTACGTTTTAGTGAAGGAGAAATTTAAAAAAGAAATTATAGTAACACAAACAGTTCGTTAACCTTTTCGAAATAAAGTGAATGAATGAATGGTTGCGTTTCTGTCCGCCTGTCCGTCTGTCTCTCTGTCCGTCCATCTGTCTGCGCAAACAACATTTTTGTTTATTTGATTTACGTTTCCAAGAAATCGTTTCTTCTTTTTTAATTTATAAACAACTTTAAATACATACATATGTATGTAAGTACCTACATAATGTAATAATAATTAATAGTGAAATTGAAATTTTTTGACAAAGAACTATAATAGAGAATGTCATACAATGACGGAATTTTATTATTCGCTGTAATAGCAAAATGGAATAATTCTGCAAATGCATAATTAAATTGGCATAATAAATAAATAAAAAAAATACCCGCAAATGTTGTACAGCCAAAGACCATCAACAACGTCATCCGCATAATGGTTATCAAGCTATTCAATAAACATGTGTATATACAAAGCATGTATATATACATGTATACCTATATTGTTTAAAATTGTCAGCGGCTTAAGTACGAGTATGCTTAGAGCATTTTAAAAATGTTTAAGTACGAGTACTTTTACAACTTTATTTAGATTAAATGGTTTAAGAAATAAAAAAAAAACTACAAAAGAAAAAAACGCGTGTGTAACACTTTCTCCTTTCTTAACAGAAAACAAGCAAAAAGATATTTAAGTGCGAGTGTGCTTTTATTTTTTAACCCGTGTTTTTTTTCAACTTAATGCTTGATAACTATTCTACTAAGCAACCTATTCAAAATTGCTACTGAAGAAACAAATATTTAAGCGACAACGACAAATTAACAAAACGTCTGCCGGTCAGATGGTGCAATAATCAAAGTTCTGGAAAACTTTTTTTCTTTGTTTAGAGAGTAAAAGAGAAATGTGGTAAAAGTGTTTACCATACCGTTTGCTTTCGTTGTGACTATCAGGGATGAAAATAGATGTTTTTGACAATCACATATATAACGGCAATAAAATTTTTACTGAGTTCTAAAACTGCTGGCACAAGGCAATACAATTATTTCGTAACATAAAATTTTTTTAGGCAAATTATTTAATTTGCGGCATTTTTTTACTCTCTGTATCGCAATATTATACTTTTTTAGTTTTAGTTGAAGATTAGCCCAAAGATAACAATTGCTTTGCCAATTATAGCATTTACATAAAATTTAAATTGCTGTTTTGTTTTTGGTTTTTGCGCGAAAGATATTAAATTCACATATGTATGTATGTGTTTATTAAAAATTTATGATTTTGAAATTAAATTTATGTACAAAAGTTATCTAAGCTAAAATTTTAGTGTAGACAACATAAGTAGATAATATATATGTATATATATATATATATATATATATATATATATATATATATATATATATATATATATATATATATATATATATATATATATATATATATATATATATATATGTATATATATATATATATATATATATATATATATATATATATATATATATAAGTAGATAATATATATGTATATATATATATATATATATATATATATATATATATATATATATATGTATATATATATATATATATATATATATATATATATATATATATATATATATATATATATATATATATATATATATATATATATATATATATATATATATATATATATATATATATATATATATATAATTATTTAATCGCTAACGTCGTAAATACTCTTAAGGTGGATTATAAACTTTCGCATATCAGATCTTATCTCTAATGGGTTCTTGAACTTATTAACTATGAAACTTAATATCGTTAGCTGCCATTTACGACTTAGCAAATATTTAATTTGCTTTTAGAAGCCTTGAAAGCTGATATATATAAACATTTCATTTCACAAACGAAACTACTTATGAGAAACAGTCGCGTTAATGGGTGATTAAGTTTCTTATTAGAGAGAGATATTAAAAAAGCAATAAAAAGTTAACATATAAAAAACCGATTAAAGTTCATAATTATAGTGTGTTATTGTGAAAATGGTAAATGTCATACGAGTACTTATTATGTGGAACGATTTTGAGTTCTCTCTATAATTTTCATTGCAAAAAAATTGCAGATTTTCTCTTAGTCTTCTGATTTAAAAGTGTAACGCCGTACACATGCAGTTTTCTTGACGACTTTTTAAGACATTTTAGTTTCTAATTTTCTTTACAAGTTGCTACTAAAATCATGTTAAATTTTCACCATGGTTTTTAAGGCATGCAATTTTTTATTGTTGTTGCAAAAAACATAGCAATTGCGTCTTTTTATGCTTTCATGTAAATAAAAAATAATAAAATTATAAATAATAGTAAAAAGATATTACTGACATTGAGCCATGAACTTTGTATAAGCATCATGTCAACCAATGCTAATGCGGACCATGTTTCGTTGATACTCAGACATCAATGTTCGCCATGAAGTGGGCCATCTAGAATCGTTTTCTGATTTTGCAGTTTTATCTACGAACAAAACACAAAACGTAGCCGAGCCAAACAGTTTGACAAGCTGAAAATTATGGTTAATAAGTACATATTCTCCACATACAAGAACATAAACTTACTATTACCTTCGCTCTGCCCACGTTATGTTCATGTCATGCTCATGTTAATAGTACATGAAGGCTCATTTTTAGCGAAAAACAGAGTTGGTGTCTTGTTGTATATTCCTCACTTTTGTATTTTTGATATATTTTTTCGTTCAAAAATAAAATAAATTAAAAAAAATTGTGCTCGATTTTCTGTGCTTTGTCTGAAAAATGAAACAACAGATTTTAATCAAATTAAAATAAAAACCGTGTATTTTATATCCGTTAACAAAGTGCTGATTGTGCCAACTTTATACTTCATATACGTTGATGTCAGTTGAAAATGGGAACGGATAACGTATGACGGATTGTATGTGCCTTGACCATAAGTATGTATATAATTATGTGTTTTGATTCTGAGGGGCTTTGTCATAACGGTTTAAGACGAATTCAAAGATTTTTTTAAATATATCTAGTTTAATTAGTTGAACAAATATAGCAATTTTGTCTGCCAAAATATTTTTTATATAATTGATGAAATGTTGTTACTGTTTTGGATTACTTACATATAAATGGTATTTTTATAGAGGTATAAATCTTTATGGTGGGAAATTTTTTTTACTGGCTGCCATTTTGTCAGCTGTTGAGTGATTTACGTTTAGTTTGGTTTGGAATTTCAAAATGGAAAGCCTGACGCCTGAACAACGGTTCCAAATTGGGCAAATTTATTTTGAAAATCATAATACTGTTCGAAATATGCATCGTACACTACATCCACTTTACGCCCAACATAATAGTCCATCAGAGCAATTAAGAGCATTGGTCACCATTATGCATATACATACTGAGTGCTCTCTTTGTGGTTACCACTGTTTTAGAGTGATGATAATCCTAAAGTGTATGTTGAGACACCATTACATCCAGAAAAATTCACTGTTTGGTAAGATTTTTGGTCTGATGATCCCGTACTTTTTTAAACAAACGATGCTGGTTAAAACGTTAGAGTCAATAGTGCCATGCTTACTAACTTTTTCGTTCATCGGTTGAACAGACATGATGAGCAGGAGCTGTAGTTTCTACGAGACGGTGCAACATTTCACACAGCTCATAGCATAATTGATTTATTTAAGGAAATGGTAATTACATAGTTTCACGTTTTAAACCTGGAAATTGGCCTCAAATATTCTGCGATTTAAAGCCGCTATACTATTATATGTGAAGTTGCTAGTCTATACCGATAAGCCCGAAACGATTAAGCACTCGGAGAACTATTTTCGCCGTATTATTGGCTATATACGGCCAAAAATAGTGAAGTCACTGATAATTGGACCTAGACTACGGCGAGCAGCTACGGTGGTCATATATCAAAAATCATATTTAAATTATGATGTCAGAATATTATGTTATTTTATTTCATTCCATGCTTTTTACATCTCTACAAAAAACTTCCTTTACATACTTCATTGAAATTTCGTCTCAAAATTATTTTTAATCTTATCTCGACTTAAGCTGTTATCATAGAATGTCATATTTCTATGTAAAAATGACTAAGCAGTGGGTTTATGTATATAATAACAGCATACTCAACACTAATGAAATAATTGCTATTTTTCCACGTCTTTCAACTTTGCACACACCGTTTTTTCTATGTAAATCTACAGGAAATAAAGCAATTTGCATGCCAGCGCCATCTATATACATGTATGCATATATGTACATACATACAATTAATTTTTTCAGACAATAATTTCGTTGGTTTTATTTTTTCTTTTACTATAATTTTTTCTGTGCCCCAAAAACAATGAGAAACTACAACTTTCCAGTATAATAAAAATTTGATTAAATTTTCAATGATATTTCTTTGCTAGGCAGCGTTCAAGAATCCCCAATTTCAAATGGGTATGAAGTAACCTCTTACTGAACTAAAAAACCCCTTGAAGGTAGTAGTGCCAGAAATATTTTTAGAAAAATCTTCAATCTGCAAAATTATATTTTAATAAAACAAAAATATTAAATTAAAGAAAAACTATTTTAAAATGTTTTTCTCTGTAGATATACGCAAAAATAGTGCTAGTTAATTTTACCAAAAGGATAAAAGCTTAAAGACTTAGAGCCAAGAGGTAAAAATTATTTTACACCCGTCTAATTTTATGTAAGAAGTCAAACTTTGCTCGATATTTGACAATGGTTGACAATCTTAATTTTGATAAAAAAAATTCTTCAGATCTTAGCTTGCTTGCAAAACCTTTAACTCTTTATTCTGGCAACTCTGCTTGAAGGTTTTGTAACGGATAATGTCAATTATTAGGTGTGTTCCACGTGAATAACAAAATAGTCCGAACTAGTCCAAAAGCGTCCAATTTTTGTGCAATTTTGACAGAAAATGAGAAAGTAATTGTTTTCATTTCCTGTACAAATTAGCCCGAACTTTTTCTTTGTGTAAACTCGGACTAGAATTGAGTAATCAGCTGTTTTATGTTTCCATATGTACATATGAAACTGCTAATTGGAAAAAAGTTTTAGTTTAAAAATTAGTAAAAAACAAATTGGAAATTGTAAACACAACATGCAGTTGTTATTTGGCTTTTCATTTTATAAATGTATGCTACAAAAATCTATTGAAAGTTTTACATTGCTTTTAATTTTACATCTGTTGCCAATAATGCAAATTTTTTGTTTATATCGCTCCTTTATTGCAACATAGTCATATCGCAAAAAAGCTTGTTTCGAGAAAAACGCATTTGAAATTTTTAGTATCCATACACGTCTTAGCAAACTTTTTGAGAAAATATCTCCTAAAGGAAACAGTTTAAAAACAATTTGAAAAAATTTTTGCCACAATATAAATGGTAGTACTGTTAACAATTCTGCATTGTTAACTCGAAAAGCTAATTTTTTGAGATATGACCTTGCAATTAAGGAGCGATATGATGTTGTGCGTTTTAAGCGTCTAAAATCACTAAAATATACTATAATCTAAAAAGTAAGCAGAACTACTATTTCAAGATGTACAGTTGGGGTTTTTTTCGTTCCAGCAGTTTTGGGTAAGCTTTCCAAATTTAGAGAGTAATTTGCTTTTTACTCTCATTAGTCCGAGATCTCGTGGAACACACCTATTATTTGCAATTGGTTTCATGCCATTCCCATTTTTGTTGGCTGCACTATATCTACAATTATTCTTTATTAAAGTTTCATTATGGTGCACAATTTTTCAGCCCTGGAAATTGTAACAGACTTAATAACTTTTGCATAAGACATGTTATTAAGTAAGTTAACCGGTTCTTTGGCAATTAGTTCTCCCTTTTTTTGGATAATAAGAACACTCACACATGCACGCTTAAATATTTAAGTATATAAAATTTCGGCAGTTTAACGAAATTACGGCACTCTTTCCCTCTCTCTCTCTCTCACACTGATTCATTTTAAACTTTTGGTGGAGAGTGAATGTAAAATCATAGGTATGAATGTGAGATGGTGTGTATGTAGGTAAGTAACACTTTTTGCTTGTCGCTTTGATAAACATAAAAGCCGTTATTTGGCCCAATTCTATATTGAAAGCGCCAATCCAACTAAAAACAAACATGAACAGCTATAACAACTACAGCTACAACAACTACAAACCTGTAAAATATTCATGTTACGTTACATTTTAGTTTTAGGAAATTGAAAAATACAAATAAATTATTTAACGAAAAAACAGAATGAAAAGTAATAAAACTAAATAGAGTAGGGAATAAGAGAAGGGTAGACCCAAAAAGAAAGATAACTCGGAAAGAAAGTTTCATAATTGTAACTTAAATGTTATGATGTAGAAATTTGTTGATTTAATTTCAAATTTTATTCATCAGCTTAACTGTAATCAGTGAAACGTTCTAAAATAATTCACATTTCTCAAGTGAAGTGAAATGACGTGTTTGGCGAAAGTACGAGTACCAACACTCGTTCATGAATATTAATAAGCATAAGCAACAAAGAAAGATATGTATGTATGTACACTTGGTTGTGTCTTGAAATACTTAAAAATTTGTGGTTTTGTTGAGAACGTTGATTGTGTGTTTTGTTATTGTAATATTAAAAATTACATAAGCTTTTTGCGTTATTTAAGTTGGTGAGATTCCATGATAATGTTGAATTATATGTACATATGTATGTATGTGTTTGCCGTTGTAGTTTTGTTTTTTTTTGTACTTTATGAATTAAATGTGTGTTAACTAGAAACGAAATTTTGAGCAACTAAAAGAAGTTTAAGTTAACAGTTCTTTGACACACAAACATACTTAAAAGTAAGTAGGTACCTACGTACTTACATAGTTACTATTTTGTTCTTTATTACTCTCGAATTAGGTAAGTTAAATTATTTTGTTTATTTAGACGTGGTGATAACAGGTAATTAGTACATTCGTACATCCACAGGTATATGTTACATTCATGCATACATATGTGTGTATGTAACATCTAGATTTTTGAGAATATAGTAAGAACAATGACGCAATAAGACTATTGAGTTTCCTAATTTCAGAAACTGATAAAAACTTATATATTTTTTAAGAAAATTTTACAACAATTTTACATACCTACTAATTTTTTAATATAAAAAAACACATTTTCAAAATCTATAGGGTGTTCCCAAAATCGCAAATGGTGATTGCATACTTAGACAACTTGCATGACCGTATTCATTTTTGTTCTTCGAGAGTGATAGTTCTTTCATCATAAGTATTGCTATTATTAGACTTGCCGAGCCATTTCTTTCTACTTGAAGTTTACAATACGAGGATTTTAGTCCGCAGAATTGGACTTACAACAGGCTTACACTTGAAAGATCCGTAAAATTAGCTCAATAAAGTACTCTTTTTCTAAAGGATATCTCTTTTAGATATACAACCCTGCCAGATTTGACGATAAATCGTCATTTTGACGATTTTCAGGCCCAAATTTAGCAAAATGACGATTTGACGATTTTTCTCCTAAAAATTACGGTTTTTGCTATACGAAAAGCATGGCAACATAAAATTTTTTATAGATGAGACACAAATTTTTCTAAAAGCCCTGATTCAATACACTACACGATCGTACGGTTCGTTCATATAAAAATATTCTAGAAGTCTTCACGACTCTAAAAATCGCTTCAAAATGGATTTGTATTGCCACACTACGAGCATTATATAAGAATGATTGTAGTATTTATATACATATGCATAGTGAAATAATTAAAAACTATTATTACCACAATAATATTATATTATTTTAATTTATTTCTCGAGACGCCAACAATATTATTATATTTTTCACAATAAACACCATTTTGATCTCATGGAAACCACCATTTTATGAAAATTTTCATAAAACTTTTCAAATCACTCGATTTTCGGTACTTTTTCAGACCACAAGTTATATTTGGTAGATCACACAATTGTCAATGATAGTGAATCACGTCCTTAGGAAACAAATTTATAAAGTTTTTGTCAAAAAAAAAAAATTATATATATATATATATATATATATATATATATATATATATATATATATATATATATATATATATATATATATATATATATATATATATATATATATATATATATATATATATATATATATATATATATATATATATATATATATATATATATATATATATATATATATATATATATATATATATATATATATATATATATATATATATATATATATATATATATATATATATATATATATATATATATACATGAATTGAAATGCGAGCATTTCCAATATATTCAAAATTATTCGAAAATATAGTGACTAGTATTCAGCCAAGTTAGTTAATATATGACAGAAATTTGAAAATCTTTAGAATATTAAACAATTGATTGTATTCTTTATTATAAAGATTAATTAAAATTAAATTTTTCGAACTTCCTTGATATTGCAATTAAATCCAATTTATTAGAATTATTCAATTCTAATATATCTTTCTAAAATTTTCAGATAATTTAATGCATCAAAGCGCACTTGTTTTTTAATACCATAATAAATCCGTATATATTTTTAAATAGAAATTTGTTTATATTTTTTAAATAGAAATTTAAAAAATATAAACAGCAGCCCTGTATACAGCTAAGATATGCCTTTTAAATTCAAATTAAAGAAAAGCTCATAATTTTTGCTAACTTTACAGTAGGAGTTGAAGATTTGATCTGACTTAGTATTTTCTGTTAATAGAAATCGGGGAAAAATAAATAACGGCATAGGTACTTTATTTTTATTCACAATTGGAGGACAGAGAAAAGTGAAAAACCTCCCACGGAATTTTTTATTTGTAATAATAATATTATAATAAGAATGGGGTGTGAAGTAAAACGACCTCTTGCACTGCGAGCTTTGATGACCTATTGTGCTTCCTTCTATCCCCCACTTGTTTAAAACGTCAAAAAAAAAAAAAAAAAAAATAAAAAAAACTGAACGATTTCTTTCAACGAGACTGTTAGTCCTGTTCAGCCAAAATATAGGTTTGTTGCAGTTTATATCTACTGTGTCTTAGCGATCCGCAGAAGCGTTCTATTTACTCCTCTTACGAATTCTGCAAATGTTTGTAAAAATGCTAAAAACAATTATAATAACCTGTGAGCGCACCCATCAGTGTTCTTGGCATTTCGTAACCAATCAAGTTTCGACCTCTTGTCATCAAAACTTAGAAACTTTGTGAAATGCTCAAGACCATTTGCTTCGTTCACATTTCCCCACGATGGAACCAATCTTCAACTCCCTCTTGAGTAGACTGTTGCTGAAGCCCAAGGTTGAAGTGAGTCTAATGAAAGTCCCTTTAACTACCTTTTTTGCATAGATCAGACATCTGTCATATCATTACCACTACACCCCTCTGATCCTGGCATCCAGACTATATAATATGTATTAATCCTCAACTTATTTAGCATGTTGTGACTGGAATTTCACACCAGCTTGGACCTAAAAGCATAAATGCTCAAGGCCTTGAGGACCGATTAAATATTTTAATCATTACTCAGTTATATCTTCTATCAAATAAAACTTCCTTTGTTTCTCTTATTGTGCGAAGTACCGCTTGGAAGGCTATAGCGTCCTTAGACAATGTTAAGTCCTTGCGTGCCCTAGATCACACCAATACCACTCACAATCTTTGGATCGTTTTAGATTTATGTATTTGTTCACCTATTTTGCGAACCATCCCCAGTAAGAAAGACGATCCTGTACTTCATAACATAGGAATGTATTGTATTTGTATCGGATGTAGTCACTCGCCTGAGACATCTCAATTATGTCTCTGATCCCTTTAAGGATTGCAATTGTGGCCGATGCCATAAAGTCTATTTTGAGGTTATTCGACTGTGAGTGGAGACGCTCATCGTTACACTGTTTTATGGCTACTACAATTTTTTTTTTCTCTGGCAATAGCAGGAATCTTTTTATGTAATAATCGTTCATTGCCGACATTTTATCTGTGTGAGGTGGATTGGCCAGTAATTCGCACAACGCATTACAGAGAGGATGCGTTCTTCAGCCGTACAGACAGTATGTGGAATGAAATGCCCTCAGATGTATTTCCTGTCACTGGCAATGTAGGAAAATTGAAAACAAGCATTCATATACACTCTCCCCATAACCTATTATCTTAGCTGCAGTACTGTGGTTGTTTAGTACTGGAACTACTATAATAGGATTCTTATACGGGTACTACTACTGTCTGGATGCCAGGATATTAGGGGTACAGAAGTAATGACATGGCAGACATCCATGCCCAAATATTAGCTAAGAGAACTTTCATTAGACTCACTTCAGCTTGAGTCTTTAACAAAAGTGTCCTTAAGAAGGAGGTAGAGATATGGACTGCGTCTGAAGGCATCGTTTTCTGAGTATTAGCCCTAACTAAAAAAAAAATAACCGATAAAGTCACCAGCTTAAGTTTTCCCCTCTTGCAATTAAGATCTCCTGAGCGCCTGCGGTCTCTTGAACAGCTACATTAAGTGGTGTTAGGTTTAGAACACTTTACATAGCCCATCTATCATAATCGTAAATCATAGCACATCTCTATGATTTACGAAGCTTTAATTAAGAGTTACCTGTTTTGTCTTTTTGCACTATACTATAGCAGCGAATAGTATCATAGATGTCCATTTGAGTATATCATTATCTATCCTAGGACTTACCCAGCAATTATTGTTTGTAGTCCAAAGGCTCCGTAATCAGAAAGGCTACCAGAAGAGTTTTGCTCTCTTGTATATAAATCCCAAGAAATTGCTGATATATTTCGCCTATTCTATTCTTCCATTCCATCGAAATTTAATTGCTAAAGCACGTTTTAGTTATCAATCAATGATCATCTCGAAATTATTTCATACATTGTATTTGTGATGCTGTTTTTATTTGTAATTTTTCTCATTTTAAAGGAAATAGCAAGTATGTCATTAACGAAAAGGAAATTGGGTGTGTATCCAGAATACAAATGGGGCACGCCTTAAAATACCCCTCAATAAATTATGCATATCAAGCTCCAATGTTTGTTGGGTAGTGTGCATCCATGTAAATTAAATTAAGAATTTTGTTGTAGCGAATGATTCTATTCTACATACATACTTACATACATATGTACATGCATATGTATGAATGTATTTATATAGATGTATATACATATATGTATACATATAGATGTATATACATATGTACATACATAGTAGGTGTGCAAATAAAGTCATATATGGATATGGTTAAAAATAAATTTCACATGCCTGTGTAAATAAGTACTCGTATGTTTTTTTTTTTTTTTTTTTTTTTTTTTTTTTTTTTTTTTTTTTTTTGAAAATATTGTTCTTTAAAAGTGCACAGACCTTTTGCCGCAAAACAGCAACAACAAATGCAATAAAAACAATGCCACATTGTTATCATAATCAACTGCAGCAACAATAAAAACAACACATATCGAAAGTGACCTTGTACTGTGCCATTGCCATGCCATCCCATACCATGTCATGCCGTCTTTAACTGTATTCCCTCATTTACACAAGTAAACAACAGCAGACTTTCAACAATTTTAGGCTTGATACATACATGTGCATGTATTGATGCACACCCATATGTATGTATGCACACCCATATATAAGTGTGTTTGAATGTCTGTTTGTATCACCATGTGTTTGCAAAAATAAAACATCGCCAATGCATACAATCAATATTTTTGCTTACAATAACAGACAGCAGCAAAGTTATTTCAAACGGACCCCTACTTTGTAATTGGTTCTACAGTAGAGCAGCTTGATCACTAGAGTTAGCTTAATGCTCTTCATATTATAAAATCTTTGAAAATTTCTGACTCTATTGTTTGGTAACTGACATAAGTGTTACGGAATATCGCTTAGAATTATGGGTACATATCTATAAATAGAAATGAACATGAGGGTATGTCGGCACACTGTCTAATAAAACAGATGTGATTTTTATTGGCGTCAACATTATATCTTAGAAACTGAGATGAACTAATGTTTAATAAGCCCCAGTGTGTCTCAGGTTAAGTTGGGTATGCAGGCCGCTGGATTCTCCAAACAGTGCTTAGATTCTCCAGCTCATTTGGGTCCTAAAGATTGTTCCCTTTGTGATTGTCTGAAAAGTGGAATAGTAGAGTTGAAATATAAAAGTTAGAGAGATATAGTGGGAGGGAGGAAGAGGGTATGAAAGGTATGATTTCACACCTTGCGTGTGTCTTACGCTGAACAAAAGCTAGGGCATGTGTGTTCAAATATAAAAGTTAGAGCGATATAGTGGGAGGGAGGAAGAGGGTAGGAAAGGTGTGATTTCACACCTTGTGTGTGTCTTACGCTGAACAAAAGCTAGGGCATGTGAGTTGCGGATCGAATTCATGCCACTAAAATTACGCAACTACAAAATGATTATGTGATTCAATATGAGATGAATATAGATAGAGATTAATTAAATGCTCGGTGGCTGACTGGTTAAAGCAGCAGATCATGATACGTCATGACCCGAGTTCAAATCCCAGTGGGTGCTGATGAGTAGTGTAGCGACTACGAAACAGCTAGTTGTCCCCCAGCTAAAGATTTGATTATTATTTTTATTGTCTTCTTCAATAAATAATTATTGATCACAGCAACTTTGTATTGTAAAAAATCCTTTTTAAGAAAAAACTTAAGAAAGGAAAAACTTGAACTAAAACGCGATGTACATACATATGTAGGTACAAACCAAAAAATTTTCTATTTAAAAATGTATATTGCTTATAAAACTAAACAACTTAGGGCCATTTTCACAATCTAACAGTTGCCTTTAAAAAAGTATTAAATAATTGCCGGTTTGCTTAACAGGCATTATTTAACCAACAGTTAGTAATTTGGATTGCACCATCTTTCGGTTACTTAACAGAAAAAAAAATTTAAAAAGTATGACAATGTTACTTGTATTTGTTCACGAAAAATTGTGTAGTGACGAGCACAATTTTTAGAAAAAAGCTTTTTTTATTTCTGCGGCCTTTCAAAAATTTCATTCATTTATTTCAAAAATATTTTTCATAAAATTTTATTAAAAAAATGATGAACGAATAAGTTTGCTCGGAAAATCAGCAAGTCATCTTGCGAACTTGGCATTTTTATAAAGTTTCTTGACAGCTTTGCAATTGGTTTTGAAACCTTTTTTACAACGCGACTAGCTGCTGCAATTGAAACTCCACAACAATCACCTACAACCATCAGGAAGCTGCCTGTGGTGTAAAACCTCAAGGTCAATAATACCATTTGCCTAGAAGATAAAGAGTGATTTCTAAAAATCAATAATTATAAACATGATACGTACATATGTGAAAGTTTATATGATGTATCTCACCTAGTTGTTGCAGTCTTTATATTAGCATGTACGAGCTTGGTAATGTATAGTGTTGCAGGCTTTTTCACCACATAAAGAAAAATCATTTCGGTGCTTGTGAATATTTCTTTTTCTACCAAGCATGTTTATAATTAAAAATATTGCAATATTGATTTCTATTTATGTACGTCCATTTTATTATTATTTGTGTTTTTTCTTTATTTGAGTTCTGATTAACTTCTTAACCGGCGAATTTGAATCGATTAAATTTAACAGCAACTTTTCTGTTAAATAATGCCGGTTAAGACTTAATTATACATTGTGAAATACATTTTTCTCTAACCAGCGGTTAAAGTCTCAATTAAAATATAATCAGACTTGGTGTAAATGGCCGTTAAAGACAACTGTTGCTTATTTAACAAGAACAGCTGACTCAAACAATAACAAGTATTGTCAAGAGCAGTGTAGAATAGGAAAATCATTAAATTGCTTGTTTAATCGTTTAACAATAACAAATTTTGTTATAAAACGATAGAAATTCGCACTGCTGTTCATGGCATAAATTTAACGCTTTTATTTAAGTTACTACAGCATAAATTCAAAGCGTTAAAGTACGTTGCGCTTTACGCCCTAATTTAGGTTGCGCTGTTATGTTTCAAACGTTTGAAAATTTAACATAAAACTGTCATGTTTTCACGGGCAGTTCATGAAAATTTCTTGCCAGTTTGTACCACCCGATTTAACAGACACTGTACTGAAAGCTTATACAATATAAATAAAATTATATAAAACGCCATTTTTTTGCGCTGCAATGCAATTGCTTTTGTTTAAACTGAACAATTGCTTGTTGTCTTTTTATATTATATAATAATAAACAATACACACACAAACACACAGACACACATGCACACAAGTACGAGTATGTGCATGTGGTAACGTTCGTTTCTTTTTTAAATTTCACAATCTTGCAAACAAAATAGGCTCGATTATTTTGATATTGCATGAGTATCCAATCCACTGAGTACAAAAGTTGTTCTTACTTATTTGCTAAGAACAAAAATAAAAAAAATGAAAAAGAAAAAAACTTAATAAATAACAAAGATCATTGTTGTTTTTGACTGATTGTATCTTTTATTCCTTTTATAGTTCTATTTTGCCCCATTCAGCGAGATGTGTTAATGATGTGCATGCAAACATTCATACATACATACATACATATATACATACATAATCGTATGTATGCATGTTTATACATTTGCAATATATTTTTTCCCTTTTTCATATACTCGTAAAAATTTTCCATTTTTCTTTGAATTCTAAAATTAACTTATTACAAAATTTATAAATAAAGCAGTATTTAAAAGAAATAAGAAAAAAACGAATTTAAACCAAGACAGTGGTGCCTGAGCAATAATGATAGTGAGCAACATATGTATGTATGTATATGTAAGGCTCTCATAGAATTAATAAAAGGCAGAAAAAAGAAAACAGATATGTAAATGTATTTTTTAAAAATATAATAGCACCGATTTATTTAATTGTTATATAGCTATTTAATATTTATTTATTTATTTGGTATTTCAGAGGCCCCAACACAATTAGGTTATATAATATTTTATATGGGATACTGCGGTCATTAAAGGGTTAAAGTTGTACAATGGTCCCTGAAAAAAATGCGACTAGCCCGTACATGCCTGTAAAGAATGGTCCGCAACAGACTAGAAGTAGACCGAAACTAACCCAACTGTATGGCAAAAACATGAGGATATAACTATACAACCCAATTATAAATAAAAATTCCGTAATAATTTTATCACTTTTCCCTTTACTCCAATTATGAACAAAAATTAAGTATGAGGTTTTTTTATTTTTTCTTTTTCTCCATTCGTTGAAAACACTAAAAGGAGATCAATCAACTCTTCAACTCTCATGGACAAAAATTGTGCTTTTTTCTTTAATTTGAATTGAAAAAGGTACTTTATATAAAAAATAAATTCCGTGAGGAATAAATTCCGAGAGAAATAAATTCCGTGAGAATGTTCATAATTGGGCTGATAGTCAAACACTAAAGTCGGTAATTTTTAAACAACTTAAATTTTAGCATCTGCTGCTAACTTTTTTCAACTATGGCCAAAATTAAAGTTGGTTCTAAGCTTAGAGCCAAATGGGTGACAAGTCAAATTCATTAAACATTTGCATACAATCTAGTGTAAAATATAAACGAGTGGCATCTCTGATCAGCTGACAGGCAAAGGAAAACAAACGGTAAAAAATTTGAATAAAAATGAAAAAAGAAAGAAGTTTGTAAAACTATTATATACTAGGTACAATGGAAAAATGATTCTGTGTGTTATAAACTATTCTGAATCCATAAATTTGCGCTTTTATTGGCAAGGTCAACGTAAAACGGAACGGAATGCTAACTCGAGCACCTTTTCCAGGCTGTATCGCGAAAAAAAAAACGAAAAAGATCAAACCTTTGCTAATATATTTGGGGTCTTTTTATGGCTAAGTCGACGTCAATGTCTTCAATATAGACATTTTACGAGTATAAACATATTATTTAATTTTTATTTTTATGCCAATTTTTACTTAATTTTCACAAAACTAATTTCACTTTTTTTACAATTTATCATTTGATGGCGAAAAGCGTATTTATTTACCAGTAGAGTTATGTTAATATACTTAAATTTAGAACCGGCTTTTGAAAGTAAAGTAACCTTTTTTTTTGTTTATAGTAGACGAAAAGTATACTTTTTGTTAAACATTACTTTATATTTTTTAAAGTATACTTTTTTAATTACTATAGCTATAGCCCATGGTCTTTTTAATATTACAATGTCCTAGGACTGGACCACATATAACCCTGCTTTGCATTACATAATAGTAGTCTTAAAACTACTCCTTGGTATACCACAAAGGAGTACTTTGTAAAATACTGCCTAAAATATAAAGCTAGAATAAAATTCCATTTAAAAAAGAAAAAAAAACTCTTGTTTAACAATGAAATGGTCCAAGTCTGCATTACATAGGATTATGTTAAAATGACGTGGTCCATATCATAGGACCGCATTGTAACTATGTAGTTTGTTTTAGCAAAATTGGATCACGTAGTCCAATATTATTTGTGGGTGTGTAACAGCAAGTATTGTCAAAACTGTTTTAACTTGTTACTAGGTATTATTTTTTATGTATGTAAATGAGAAAATTTTGTTATATGCTCTCGATTTACTTTACTCTGACTAACACACTCAACTAACTAAAGCAAATAATCAGCGTTGCCAACTCGGTGCGTTTCGCACCGTTTTTGATGATTTTTTTAAATTTTTTGTGTAACATACATATTCTATAAAAAAAATTAACTTTTCGTTTTATAAAATTTGTTGGTTTTACGGAATGTTTTGTTATAAAACGATCAAGTCAAGTTTGCCAAATATTGCAACGAAAGCTGACACTGGATAATGAAGTTCGTATTTAAGATGGTGCGTGAATTGCTTACTGCTTTGGTAATTAATAAATTTAAAAAAATTTTTTATGTAAAAAAATTTATGTAAAGCTTTCCACAACTTTTGCATTAAATTTGAATTAAAGTAAACTTTATCTTTTAAATGTTACAATTCTGTTAAACTTTCATATGATACCAAAAAAAAAAACGTAACTTATTTTCTGCGTAACTAAGCTGTTACATTTTTATTGTGTTTTATAGATTGATCTTGAAGTTTAACTCAAATGGAGAATTGGATTAATGGAACAATAACTTGGATAGTGCAACCCTTTCACTCTTTAGATTCCGTTGTTTCCGTCCATATCAATCCACATATACCCGAGATATAGCCTAGAACGGGGTTTTCATGAAAATGTCGCGTAAGCATACGTACAGGGCTGTTCTGCAAATCACTTTTTGTGAAAGTGATTTGAAATCACAAAAAAGGTGTTCTGCACACAAAATATTTTTGATTTTTGTGATTTTAAATCGGTTAGCTAACTTGCAATCAATTTGAAATCACATCCCAATTTTTGCACGCACTTTATGATGAATTTTATAATTTATTACATTAATAAATAACTTAATGTGCTTTCTATTGATTATTTAAGTAAAATCATTTATTTTATACGAAATAATTCATTAAATTAAGAAAAAACTAGATACGCTCATTTTGTAGCAAAATTTGTTGTATTATTTTGTGATTTGCTTTATTGGTTTATTTTATTTTACCTTTTATATTTATTAGAAGGAATTAACCTTATTTTGCAAATAATTCCGCTAATACAAAAATTCAACCTGAAAATAAAAATATCAGTAAATTGGACCAAAAAAAAATGATTTTTTTGTGCTTTAGAAGAGAGTAAATCACACCGAAAATCACAAAAAGTAGTGATTTGCAGAACAGGCACAAATCACATTTGTGCTTTTGAAACGGCATGTGCTTTGAAATCACGTGATTTTTAGAACAGGCCTGTTAAACAGCTTTTTTGCTCAAAAGTAGTTTTGGTAATGAAATAAGGTTACATAAATATGGAAAATGAAAATTTCCGATATCAGTCCATATATACCCGAGATATAGCTTAAACCGGGTTTTAAATAAAAATGCCGCGTCAGCGAACTTAAAAAAATTTTTTTGCTTAAAAGCAGTTCTGGTAATAAAATTAGGTTATATAAATATGAAAAATGAAAAGTTCCGATATCGGTCCATATATACCCGAGATATAGTCTAGACCGTGTTTTTCATAAAAAACTTTTTTTTTTTTTTGCTTAAAATAAGGTTGTATAAATATGGAAAATGAAAATTTCCGCTATCGGTCCATATATACCGGAGATATATCCTGAACCGATTTTTCCCTTAAAAAAATTTTTTTTTTGCTGAAAAGCAATTCTTGTTATAAGAGAAGGTTACTAAAAAACCGATATCGGTTCATATATAACCAAGATATAGCATAAACAAACTTTTCCATGAAAATGTCCATGAAAGATTTCTTTTTCGGAATAGTGATTACAAGGCAAAAATATTTTACCCCCGATATCGGTCCATATATATCCGAGCATATTCAGTTCAAATTTGTAATATATACTATACATGTACGTGACTATCGTGAAGGGTATTTTAGATTCGGCCCAGCCGAATATACCACACTCTTATTTGTTATAATACAAATTATGGTTTTAAATATGAAAGGAAAAATTCTAAACTTGGTGCGTTTATGTTGAATTAACGCCCTTTTTCACCGTTTTGGTAGGTTTTAGAATTTCAAAGTTGACAACGCTACAAATAATGTACGTAGTTGTGCTTTTGCTCACAAATTTTTTTTAGTTTTTTCTTTTAAAGACAAAATTTTTTCTTTGTGAATTATTATTCCTAAAAAAGTGCCAAGTATATTGGAGTACTATGTCTGCATGTGTGTATTTAGCAAACATATAAACATTTCTTACCTCATTGTATCATTCACAATTTATTAATTATACAATAAGGTAAAAAATGTTTATATTTGACAAATACGAGTACATGAATACACACATGCACATACGAGTATAGTTCTCCAATATACCTACTTCGCGCTCTTCTTTTTTTGCCGAAGTACAACTTCTCACCACCGGTATTAAAACTACCGAATTGTGTTTTTTTTGTGAGAAAGTAAAACAAGTGCATACGTTACTTTTATATATCTTCTATTTCTTGACTCTTTAATATATATAAAAAACTACCAATAACAACTCGTCAAAGAAACATTGAAAAACTCTCAAATAAACACAAGAAGCTGAGCTTAATATATAAATGGTTTGATCAAAAAATTTCCTCCTCATCATAACCTATTTTCCTAGTTCCAGTACAATGCGCTGCATATGTAGGGGTCATACCCTGAGTACTGGTCCCAGATAAAAAAAAAAAATAACGTTATTTTTAAATTTTGTGAGTTACGTGTGTTCGATTTTCAAATATTTTTCTGTTATGTTGGTACACATGTTTGTTATATATGTTGACAATATCAGCCATTTCGGATTGTCAGTTTGTTTTTGACAGATAAAAGGTTAGTCGTGTTTTGGTATGCTCTTCGATTTTTTATTAATTTACTGAATTTTGAGCAAAAACAACGTCGCATGGACATCGCTCAGGAGCGAAAAAATTTTTTTTCTGTGTGCCACAAGGTCGTACGGTTAATAAGTAATACTACCTTGAAGTATTACGCCGTTTGCGCGAAGAAGTTCGTCCATGATAACGCACCAGCTCACACAACGATGCTTGTGCGTGAGTTTTTGGCCAAAAACAACGTATTCACCGGAATTGGCCCCCGCTGAGTTTTTCTTCTTTCCAAAACTGAAGACTCCGATGAAAGGAAAGCGTTTTGCTACAATTGGAGAGATAAAAGAAAAATCGAAACAGGAGCTGTTGGCGATACCAAGAAAGCGCGTTTCAGAAGTGTTTCGAGGATTGGAAAAAACGCTGGCATAAGTGTATTATGTCTAAAGGGGGATTATTTTGAAGTGGACAAGATAATTGTTGATTAATAAATACATACTTTTTGAAAAAATTTAAAATAACGGTTATTTTTTTATCAGCTCTCGTATGTGAGATTTAACTGTATCCGTATTCTGACTTAAAAATTATCATTTAAATAATTCATTTAAAAAAGATCTCCTTTTTAAGAAAAAAAATATATTGCCTTTTTAAAACTATACCATTGCCTTGTTTATAAAACATGTTTTATTTTTATTAATTATTTGTCTAATAAATTTCTATACAATAAGAACTTAAGAAGTGAGATCAGACGAAGCAATTTTAGTTGGGCAATACTTGACGTTATAAGAAAGGAAAAGTACTTTCCTTATCAGCATACTTTTATCCCATATACATATGTAGTATGTGCATGTGCATATACAACATGAATTAAATATAAATAGATTACGCTTTGCGCAGGTCCGTTATGTTATTTACATCAATGACCTGTAGAATGTGACGTACACAGTGATCGTTGTAGGTTATTGTAATACCAATAGCGTTGCCGCCGCGTTATTTCGGTATGCTCCGTACAAAATCTACGGGCATGAGAATTTTGACAGCTAAAAAACGCTTGCCTTGCTCTTGTTTAGAAATGGCTGTGATTGTACACAGTCTTTAAAATAGCGCTTTTTAACACAGTCCTTTAAAGAAGAAAAAACCTTTGAAACAAACACACAAAAAAGCATTTTCAAGAAATGACGGCCACTAGCTAATAAATAGACCCAATATTCAGTACGGAAAAAAATATGCCAGAACAACAAGGAATGCAGGCCATTAGGCTGAGAAGAGCGATAAAACAGAAAAGAGGTGATCTTAAAGCAGAACAAAATTATTGCGCATTAAATTTAAACTGAATAAGTTTGTGCAAATGGCGGCGAAGAGGGGCAAAGTATTCGTAATGATAACAAAAATATAAACAGATGATGTAATTTTAATGCCATCTGAAAGCCAAGTTAGATTTCCCTTGTTTAAATATAAAAAATATTTGTTGTGTTTGTGTGCGTTTTGTAATAATAAATATTGCCTTGAATTCAGGATTTTGTATATTATTTTCTTTGGGAAGTTGTTAACTTATAAACAAAACAAGTTTAAAAGAGGCACAGAAATTTCGCTTTCTTTGTTTTTTTATGAATCTTTTTGTCTGAAAAAAATGTATGTTTGTATGTATGCATATGCAGTAATGTACGTGTGTGCATATATATACATACAAATAAATATGTCTAACGCTTTTTTTATTAGGTGTGACAGAACCACATTCAGAGAAATGGGTACGTCATTAAGTAAAATCATCATATTTGGGGGGACAATATTTTATATGAATCACTGGTGTGATATTAGAGCTGGTCGGCTCACAACGTTTTGTAACCGTTACAAGCCAGACAGACCTATTGCCAAACTTGAAAAAATGCCTCGCAGGAAAAAGATTCATCTCAAACGAAGAAGTGATTAGCGAAACTAACGCGTTTTTTGAGGGGTTCCCAAATTGGTAATTTTCAGATGGTATAAAAAAGTTGGAATATCGTCTTACTAAGTGTATTGAGCTAAAATGAGACTATGTTGGGAAATAAATGGGTATTTTCGAGAACCCAGTATTTTCAAGTATTTTTGAGAACCCAGCATTTTTGTAAAATATACCTAGCTGCTATCTAGGCCAATAAGCGTTTACAAGGAAGATTTTTGAAATATAAATAGTTTTTAAAGATATGTTAACTAAAATAAAAAAAATATAATTCAGTTTAAATTTTATCATTATTTTTTTGGCAGTTTAAAATTACTTTTTAGCATTTATTTAAAGTCGATTCAGCTGTGAAATATAATTAAGTAAAATTTAATTAAATTTTAAAACGCACCTAAACTGGGAATAAAGCGCTTTATTTCAAATAAAACGCACCGAGTTTTTAATTTGTTCCTTTCATTTTATATTATATATTAAGAAGTACAATATTTTAAGAAGTATAATATTTTTATATTAAACACATGACACTGATGGCATGCCTTCAAATTCGTTCAATAGCTAGAATTCGTATTAATCAAACTTGGCCTCTAGTATGACTCCGTTAGTTTTATTAATTAGGGTGTTTTTTTAAGCCCGATAGAACTTAAAATTGTAAAAAATAACACAAAAAATTAAATTGTAATCAAAATTTTTTTTTATTCGAAAGATCAATACGTGACATTAACATTTGAAAATGATTTCGGGCATATGGGCACCGCGGCTGTTCTTGACGAAGCGCATTCTGGACGTCCAATTTTGGGCCACTTTTTCGAGCACTGCTGGCCGTATGTCACGAACAACACGAACAATGCTGGCCTCCAAGGCGTCAATTGTTGCTGGTTTATCAGCATAAACCAGTGACTTCACGTAGCCCCACAGGAAATAATCGAGAGGTGTCAAATCGCACGACCTTGGAGGCCAATTGACAGGTCCATTTCTCGAAATCAACTTATCGCCAAATTTTGATTTCAGTAAGTCGATGGATGCGTTCGCCGTATGGCACGTAGCGCCATCCTGTTGAAACCACATCTCCTCCGGATCAATGTCATCCATATTTTCAAACAAAAAATCATTGATCATGGTGCGGTAACGATCTCCATTGACCGTAACGCGAGCTCCGGCCTCATTTTTGAAGAAATAAGGTCCGATGATGCCACTAGCATGAAAACCGCACCAAACAGTGCATTTTTCTGGATGTAATGGAGTCTGTAGGGTCTCTTGTGGATTGGTCTCACTCCATATGCGGCAATTTTGCTTATTAACAAACCCGTTAAGCCAAAAATGCGCCTCATCGCTGAACACAATTTTGCGATAAAACAACGGGTCAGTTGCCAACTGCTCTAGAGCCCAATCGGCGAAAGAACGACGCATACAATGGTCTCGTGGCTTCAATTCAATGATTTGTCAGAGTATACTGAAACAAATAAAAAAAATGTTTCATCAAAATTTAATTTTTTGTGTTACTTTTTACAATTTAAAGTTCTATCTAGCTTAAAAAAACAACCTTTATAATATTATATAAATATTTTATTAATATTAATTATATTTGCTTTCGACCGAAATCAGCTGTTACTTTTACTTCTTTTTTTATCAGGGACCCAAAATACGTGCATACCGTCATCAAAATCATATTTCAGGAGCATACAACCATTACTGTCAAACGAATTTACGTTAATTGGATCATTAAAAGCTACAGAATCGAACTATAAGCCTTCAAATTCGATTAATAGCAATTCTATCAAACACAGCGAAGGCGGTGTCTTTAAAAGAATTTATTGAAATATACGAAAATTTGCCAGAATTATAACAAATAAAAAAGTTTACCGCAATCGTTATAATTTATTTCATAATTTTACGATAATCGATATTTAATGCAAACGTTTTTGGAAAAATTTTATAATTTAATTAATAATTTGGTAATTTCTCAATTACCAAAATGGTAACAAATTCACGATAAATACAAACTTCACTGTTCAGAGACTGCATTTATTGCAATATTTGACAAACTTGGCTTGATCGTTTAATAGCAAAGCGCTCTCTAAAAACAACAAATTTTATAAAACCAAATGTTTCGTTTTCTTTCGAGAGTGTTTATAATATACAACAGCAAGATTGTCTTACTTTGTGCATTTAACATGGTACGATTTTCACAAGAAATGAAACGTAAAAATGTTGGACACTTGATTAAACTTTTTCTTACATTAAAACAAAAAATTGAGTTGAAATTGATTTTGTGCCACCGAAATTTAAAAAACGTACCGAAAATTTAATAAAAGCGCCCTCCGCACCGACTAAAGAATTTTTCGTACAAAAAATCTTAAAAAGCACCAAAAGCGGCGCGAAACGAGTTGACAACGCTTATGACCACACTGATTGTATAGCAACAAGAGCGTCTTTATTTATTAAAGTAAAGTCCAAGACAGTTTTACCAGGGTAGTATACCACTACCACTGCAATCAATATTTCTTCAATATTTCCTTTCCTTTGCGTAAATTTGTCAAAAATACATACGACTTCCTTGCTTTTTCAAGCGAGATTTGGACAACTGTTCGTAAATTCTACCAACAAAATACATGTTGATGTTTTTTGTTGTTGTATTTATTGTAATTCTGCCACTACCTATTACCAGCGTTATCAACTAGGTGCGTTTCGCACCTTTTTTGATGCTTTTTAGAATTATTTGTGCGAAAAATTCTTTAGTCGGTGCGTGGTGCGCTTTTTTACATTTTCGGTGCGCTTCTTAAACTTTGTTGGAAACAAAGCAAATTCAATTCAAGTTATTGTTTTAATACAAGAAAAAAGTTTATTCAAGTGCCCAAAATTTGTACGTTTAATTTTGCAGAGCTCAACCAGAACTGGGAATTATAATATGAAAAACGCATCTTATTATATGCACCCAGTAAGACAATCTTGCTTCGAAAGAAGAAGAATAATTTCGATTTATAAAATTTACTGATTTTAGAACATGTTTTGGTATTAAACGATCAAGCCAGGTTTGCCAAATATTACAATAAATGCAAAAACACAGATATAAATTACTTAACCATTAATAAAATTATAAATTTTTTCCCAAATGTTTGCATTAAATAGTGTTTATGGTAAACTTCATCTTTTATATGTTACAATTCTGGCAAATTTTCGTATATATCAATAAATTCACCCAATCTAGCCAATTTATTTTCACTGTTCGCTTACGAAAACATAAATGAAATTCTCATTGTGTTTGATAAAATTGCTATTAATAGAGTTTGATGGCTTGTTGTGCGATTCTGTAACTTTTAATCATCCGATAATCGTAAATTTCTACAACATATTTCTTCCCCTGCAATAACGATTATATGCTCCTGCAATATAATTTTAACAAGAGTAAGCAGTTGTATTTATTGTGTATCGGATAATAAGCAGTAAAACTAACATCGACAGCGAATATAATTAAATAATGTTGCTGAAAAATATGATAAAATAACGTAAAGATAACATTGTCTTTATAATTATAATAGTCATTGTCTTAATAAAAGAATCGCTCTAGAGGCCAAGTTGGACAAACACGAATTCTAGCTATTGTACGAAAAGGCTGTTTCAATATCGTAGTTTTTATTAAAAATTATTATTTTTTATAATACAAAATGGGGTTTTAAAAATGAAAAGAAAAATTCAAAATTCGGTGCGTTTTTGTTGAAATAACGCGCTTTTTCCCCCATTTCGGGGCGTTTTGAAATTTCAAAGTTGACAACGCTGCCTATTATAAAGCTGCCTTGATAAAGAGAAGAATTAGTTAACATTATTATTATTAAGGACACATTCATAAAAAATATTGTATGCTTATTAAACTGTTATATGACAAGTTTTCATAGAAAATTTATTAAACAAATAAGGCCATTATAATTTAGACATTTTATATATTTATTTTGTTCAAAACAGGTTTCCCAGCCTTTTATTTCTTGAGCGTTTAAGTTTAATATTGCTTTCAAATCCTCTAGGTATACATATGTACATACTTATATAAATATTAATGAACTTTTCCGTTAAACACAATAAACTTTATCATCGAAGGGGACATTTTTGCTTTACTGTTTAATTATTTATCATAAAACTTCCAGTTAAACGATTTTTTCCGCCATTTCGTTTCTTCGAAGACTGTTGCATAATACAATTTATGACATGAACTTCTAAGCCAAAGGATGTATTAACAATACATGCACATACATATATAAATAGGAATCTTTTTTTTTTTTGTCTTAATTCACTCTCTGTTTTGCACTTTCTTGATACTTAAATCCACCATCATTTTTATACAAGCTCCATCCACATAAACCAGCACACACAGATACGCACCACACCACACTACTACCACAGGCATACATATGTATTTATACACATATACAATATTATCCCTACATTGGTCTGCTTTGTTTTTGTTTAAAAGTCTTAAACGACACAAACAACAACACATCAACAAAGTACGACTGATTTGTTCAGCCTTGAACTTCTACTGGGGTGCATTAACTCCAAAGAATACAACAGAAACAAAACACAACAAGCAAAATTCAAAACAGAACTGTATGTAAGTATGTGCGCCAGCCAGACTGCAAAAAATAAAAAGAATTAAAGTACGAGTACAAATAATGAAAAAAAAGCAAAATATACACAGCAAACTTAGCCCAGTATTTTAACACAATGCCGCCGCCTATGACGAACACATTTCTGTATCTTAAAATAATAAAAACAAAACAGACTTGCACACACACACACACACATGCATACAAATAAAGACGTACTGGTACGCACACATATCCACAAATCAACAAGTTCAGAAACACAAACTGCAGTGCGTCAAGGAGGAATGGGGTGCGTTTATTGAAAGTCCCTTGCTGCTCCTCATAGGTCAGTGTAACAACTTTTTCTACACAAGCTTTTCTTCGTATTCAAATATTTACTCAAATATAAAAATAAAAGAAAAAAAAATAAGTAGATAAGATTTGAAAAATAAAACATTCTTCAATATTAAGCTGCAGGCAGGCAGGCCTTTGTGTTACGGACACATCTGTGTTTGTATGTGTGTAGAAATATAATAATTCCAAGTAAGATAGAATTAAATAATCGGATAAAAATTCTTTTTTTAGGACAATTTACGTTTCTTTAACAATTATTTATGAAATAAATTCTATACGTTCTCATTAATAAAATGTTTGTTACGGATTTAATATGTCTTAGGACATTTACAAATGCAGATTTTTACCTAAACTTTTTTTTTATAACTAGTAAATACAACCAAATACGTGAGTATTCTAATTTAAAGATTATTCTAAAGTCATATATCTTAACAACAATACACGATTAACTTAAGCACAACAAAATTCAGATATGACCACTGTAAGCATCCAGTCAGTCCATAGTACAATAATAACATACTAGAGTAGTATGTTATTATAAAGCCCCCTTTTATTCCTTATTTTCATAAACGGTCTTCCAAACGCTATTGAATTTGGGAGCATTCTAATGTTTGCTGATGATGCAAACCTTTTCTCCAACATAACAAATGTAAGCGATGCCACTTTTCTACAAGCTGATTTAAATAGATTATTTAATTGGTGCAAAGTTAACCTCATGGAAATAAATCTAAGTAAATGCAAATCGATGACTTTCACACGATATTCACCTCTTTCAACTAACGCTACCATTACACAGGAAAGTAATTCCATGAAATTTCTGTATACGTATTACAAATAAAAATTTCAATAAAATAGACGAGTTTCATGAAATTTTATTGTTCGTCTACATAGAAAAGTGAAAGTTCATTTTGAAAAATGTCGCCGGGGCAAAGAGTTGCAAAATTTGCCTCTGCTTCTCTCCACTCTTATTTTGTTTGCTTACTAATCAGAGTTGTCGAACTTATTACATATACAGATTTATGGAGCTATAGTTGAAAAAACTTATCATTATAAATTTTTCTATGAAATTATTTTTATAAAAAGACTTTAATTGTTTTCTTTATGTATTAAATATACAATACAATGACAAATGATCATAATTATTTTTATAGACTTGCAAAAGAAGTTAATTTTATAATTATTATTTTACTACACTACTGCAACTTATAATTATAATAAAATTATAATTCTTTGTATGTGGCAACAATGTTTAGCAATTTGTCATTTTACTTTCAGAAAACGTCAAAAAATTTGTTTCATGAAATTTTTGATGAAAGCTGAGTGGAAAGTAAGCAAAATGAGAGTGTGTTAGTAAAAAAGTGTGAGTGTGTTGCAACTTTCATGATATTACTTTCCTGTCTAAGCGATAGGTTAGTACTTCATTAATGGCACAGAACTTACAACTGTTGACACTACTTTAGATCTTGGAGTCTACTTTGACAAAAAACTTAATTTTAACTCTCACATCACTTTTGCTGTCAACAAAGCAAATAATATTTTTAAGGAATTTAAAGATCCTTACATCACCAAAAATCTATTTACTACACTGGTGCGACCTATTCTCAGTAAATTGGGATCCCCAGTATAGCTTTTATATAAAAAAGGTGGAATCGGTCCAAAAACAATTCCTGCTGTTCTGTCTTAATCATCTCCACTGGAACCCAGCAGTGAATTTACCATCATACCGCAGCCGGCTAGCTCTTATTAACCTCACTACATTGAAAAGCCGAAGAATTACATCAAATATATTATTCTTTTTAAAGTTATTACAAGGGGATACTGGTTCAATTCATCTTCGCGATAGAATAAACATCAATATACCTAACAGCCAGCTAAGATCATATGTTGCACTGTATCTTCAATTTCATCGATCAAACTTCTTAAATTTTGATCCTTTCCGTAGAGTTTGTGGCGAAGTAAACAGATTTTATGATCTCATCGAATTATCTGACAATATTCATGTTATTAAGAGAAGACTTCTTTTGTATTTAAACTCTAGTGATTATAATATGTGTAATTGTTCGAGCTTAAGGTTTTGTTTGGAATTTTTAGTTTTTTTTTTTTTTTTGGTTTAATTATCTGGCAATATTTCGCTCTCCTTTGGCTAGCTTCTTCAGGCCAAATAATATTTATTTAATTTCAATTTGTAGAATATTTTTGAAAAATTAAAGCAACAAAAACAAATAATTTCAAAAATATTCTACAAATTGAAAAAGGAAAGCGAAATATTGCCAGATAATTAAAAACTAAAAATTCCAAACAAGACCTTCAGCTCGAACAATGACACATATTAAGAAAGAAAAAAAACGGTCGAAATAAAGAAATAATAATCTAGTGATTATATTTATAACTGTTTATAGTTTTCTAATGAAATTTTGGTTATATTAATTCTATCTAATTCCTTGTTATACTGATTTCTCAGCTGTTATTAAGCATTTAGCTGAAATAAATAAATAAATAGTGCCGAAGCATCAGCTGGCTTCTCTTTTTCTCGATGATGAGAAATGTTCAACGTTTTTGGTACTTTTTACAAATATTTGTGCGAAAAAACTTCTTTTAGTCGGTGCTTTTTTAAATTTCGGTGGCACCAAATCAAATTTAACCTAACTTTAGTGTAAGAAAAAAGTTTATTCAAGTATTCAAAGATTTTACATTTCCTTTTGCACCATAATGTAGAAAACCCACCATATTATATGCACAAAGTAACGCAATCTTGCTGTTGTATATCAGACATATTTTCGAAAGAGAGAGAAATATTTTGTTTTATAAAGTTTGCTACATTTTGCTATTAAACGATCAAACCATGTTTGTCAAATATTACAATAAGTGCAGACACTGTTTTGGTAATTGATAAATTACCAAACTCTTAATTAAATCATAAAAATTTTTCAAAACGTTTGCATTAAATATTGATCATGGTTAATACTTACATAATATTTTATTTGTTATAATTCTTGCAAATTTTCGTATACAGTCGAACTTCCATAACTCGAATCACCATTATCCCAAAAAAAATTTTGACTTACGGAGACTTCGAGTTACAGAATTTTTTGGCAAAATAGAATATAAGGTTTTTGTATTATGTATTTTTATTTAAAATAGCCTCTAATGGAAAACTATATATGTACTTAGTACAAAAGTACAGGGATATGTACTCATATAGTTGAAAAAGGTAGCATGTCATAACGTCCAGTGACATAAAGTCCATGGACGTTATGACACACTTAAAAGTGTCATAAGGTTCATGGACGTTAAGACACTTTTGAGAGTGACGTATTGTCCATCACGGAGGTGTCGTAACGTCCGTGGACACTATGGCACTTTGCGGAGTGTCATAATGTCCACCGTTACGATTAGTCAGCTCCGTCAGATTACATGGTACAATATTTAATTGCTAAATTTAAACGCGGCCAAACAAGCACTGCAACAATACCATCAGCAAGAAAGTCAAAAGAGGTGCTTACTGAAAAATACAAGAAAATCCTCTATATCGTTAGGAATGATTGCCGAATTAAGTAACCCTTTAGTAAAATCCATGAAAACTTCTATTAATTACAGCTGTCAATAATTTCTGAATTTTTATAAAATTAATAGCAATATGTTCGTGTACATCTTATGCAATACCATAGTAAATATAAAGAAATTCATTTTTGATTTCAGTCTGCTGACGTTCTTTTTGATATTATAACAATGTTAAGGGCCAAATAACTACCCAAATCTTTTAACAAACACCCTCTTTCTGCTTGCACATAGAAGATACAAATATAATTTATACAAACACAATTTAATCACTTTTTGTTTTGTTTCCAATCAGAGTAGATGACGATTTTATTGATGCAATTTGTTCGTCATATGAAGTTCACAAGATATAAATTATTTTATAAATTGATGTGGTCTCTACTCGGATTCACCATATCACTTTGAAAAATTTTCATTGAAATAAGCAAGGAAATCAAAATTTTCATTGAAATAAGCAAACATGCTTCTAATATTTGTGCAAGCAAGCTAACATCCCCACAAGCAACGTTCAATGTTTGTACAAGCGTAAACTTTTAGTAGTTTTGCAAATCTTGTGTAGTTTATTTGGTCCTTTAATGGCAGTTGTAGGCGAAGTGTAAGCAAATATGTGTTTGTGTACAAAATCAGTTGCGTTCGGTAATATCTGCGGACTAGACATTTGTTAAACGAATTTCTGGGATTTGACATGTAATATGATTAAATAATTAGAATGTATAATTATTATTTTAATAAATTTTCGAATATCTGCGAACCTGCTTAATATATTACATAAAAAATCTATACAAATCGAATAAATTTTGCCCAAGCTATGATGACATATATTCGTATAGCTGCCCTTATTTCGGCCGAAATGTAAGTCTAACATTTTAAAGAAGTGTCAGCCTGATAGAAGAATACAGAAAACGGATTTCAATTTTGCGCCCTAAAATTTTTACATCCCATATATTTTTATTCAAAAACTATTGCTGTATTCATATATGATGTTTATTCTTATATATTGCATTAATAGCGACCTTATTTTTAGCACTGTCACCGGCTCGATTTAAGAATGTCAGCCGTTCAGTTCAGATGTATATGGTTTTGTTATGACAAATCAAAAAACAATTTTTAAAAATTACACTTATTTTATGACATTTTTGTTTGAAGTACAGTTGTAAGGTTTCCACGATGTATAACATATTAGGACACTATGACTTGACATGAATCAGACATATCAGAAATCAGACAAATTTATATACTTTAGTTCTTATTCGCTGAAATAAACTGATAAAAATTAACATTGAATTGTGGTTAAATAACTAAAAAGTTCATTCATATTCGAGTAAATGGCAAAACTTGATTGCGTCATACACAATTCTTATAAAACCTAATGATTCATAATTTTCACAAGAACGAAAAAGTTGTGTTGAATGGTGGTGCCCACACACAGGCACACACACGCGCATACATATTGTCCTGTCAAAAAGTAAAGTAATTTCGTTTTAGGGTTCTATACTAAAATTAAAAATACTCTAGAATATTCGTCCCTCGTTTGTGTAAGCCAGGGAGCTGAAAACTGCACTGAGTTTGTCTGGAAAACGCAACAAATTGAAAAAGCTAATACGCCCACATAACTCCCGGCGAAGCAAATATATCCTATAACTTTCATAACAATTTAAATTTGTTCTACATGATAAAATAATTCATAATCATATTATAAATGGCAGAGGAAAGCAACAACACTTTCGCATGCGTTGCTGGTAAATATTGAAGACAGCGATATCAGTGTAAATTTTGCTTTTGTAAATATGTTTTTTGCTTTTTACAATAAAAAACAAATATTAAATTAGATTTTTGGTTTGTACATTTGTACAACGGATTATAGACCGAGTTTTTTCCTTTCTTAAGTTTTTTCTTAAGAAGTATTTTTTACAATACAAATTTGCTGTGATCAATAATTTGTGATTGAAGAAGACATGAAAAATAATAATCAAATCTTTAGCTGCGGGACAGCTAGCTGTTTCGTAGTCGCTACACTACTCATCAGCATCCACTTGGATTTGAACTCGGGTCATGACGTATCGTGATCTGCTGCTTTAACCACTCACCGAACATTTAATTATTCTCTATCTATATTCATCTCATATTGAATCACATATGCATTTTGTTAATTGACCACATTGTTTGTACAAAAAGTAGTTTTTCTTTAAATGTATTGGTGTTTGCTCTTCCATTTTTGGGCACCCCTGGCTTAGAACAAACGCAAGTAGAACCAACGAAAATAGAATAAAATTGTATTAGAACTTCAAGCACTGCAGTAACGTTCTATGTAAGTTTTGTTTACAAAATTTGTTGTTGTTGATGTTCACGATTTTTGTCTTTGCATTAATGCACAAGTACTGTATACATAGTACCAATGTATTAGTGCTAATGTTTTAGTGCACTCCCAATATTTTGCTATGAGTCATCATTTATTTGCTTCATTCTGATGTTTTGTTTTTTGCTATGAAACAGAATTCAAGTGCTATCAAGCACCGTCATGAATTTGTTTCAAAACCATGAAGTGTTTGTTCTGTTTCTAAATGTGCTATAGCATGTTTGTTTTGTTTAAAACACAGTGCTTCGAACTACTGTGCAGTAGTTAGATGTGTCCTTTAGAACGTTCTGTGCAGTCTTTTAATAAATAAGGATAAGTGTTTAAAATAAGCTTCTGTATACTATTAAAAAAAAAGCTCTTGCAAGTGGTGTTTTTTTTTAGCATTTCTAGAGACTTTTCATTCCTTTGCTCTCACGTTTAAACAACCCGCAGAATTTTACATAAACAAAACTTTGTGTGGTTTTTGTATTGTTGTACAACAACTCCTAATACTGCTACTTATTAATTGCATCAGGCATTTAATGCTAATATTGTAAATAAAGAAGTAATGAGAGTGATTTAAATTCTCTGAGAAAAAAAATCATATCGTTCTCCAAGAAAAACACACATTCAGTACTTTTACAGCTAATGACGAGTGTTTTACTTTGCTAAAACGAAGACCATGACATAACTATGTGTGAATGTTTGTATGCATGCATGTACTTATTCCCTGCCGGCAACTCAGTTTGCTTAAAATTAACTTTAAACTAATTTTTTTGCAGCTAATGGGGGGTGACACTTAGATTATTTTCAAGGGAGATAACTGAAATGTTACACAGTTGAACGTCTCATTCCCAATATCAAGAAATGGTTCAGCAGACAGCATGGGAATGTGAACTATTACCTGACTCAAATGCTGTCAGGTCACGGCTATTACCGGAGCTACTTATGCAAAATAGGCAAATGTAACACACTGTTTTGCTTATACGAAGAATAAGAAGTCCTGGACGATGCCGAACATACTTTCTTTAAGTGTATTCGATGAACGGAAACTCGTAGAGAGCTGGAGATAGTAGCTGGCTTAATAACGGTAGAGAATGTTGTGGACATCATGATAGGGAGCGAGGCCAACTTTTTAGCGGTATTGCAATTCTGTGAAAAAGTTTTGCGGATGAAAAAGCCAGAGCTGGATGCCGCAGAGCAAGATCATAACTGACTATTTTAACATGGCGATGTCCTAAGTGGTAGTCAACTTTTAACGGACTTATATACCCAGAAGTTAACCGTTCATCGCTAGATTTTAAATTGGGTTTTTTTTTTAGTTAATTAAATAACTAACTACCTATTATCTATCTTCTTCCTAGCCTATATGTCAACTTTAAAAAAATAATGCTAGTTTTTTTCTTCTATAACGAACGATTTCGTTCAAAAAACATATATGCATCTTATAAAAATATCATTCAAAAAGTAATACCATAAGATTTTGGCCGGCATATACAAGTATAATAGGTAAAATAAAAATTATATCTGTGTTAAATTTTGTAATATGAATGATAATTCCACTCATTGGCATTTTACTCTATCATATAGATACAGTAACATTTTTAAAAATAAATCCTATCTTTACTAATAAAATCAGGAGAATTTGAAATTTCTACTACCGGCTTGACACCCTCGTGTATTTAAAAACATCGTCTTTCAACTTCTGCAAGCAAGTGAAGTATATCAAGCGATTAACTAACGAAGAAAGAAAAGCAAAACTACGCATTAAAATAAACCAAAAGAAATTAAATAACTGCGTATAATAATAAATACACTTTCAATAGGGAAAATTCTGCATTACATGGTAGCTAGCATGTAGTTAGGCCAAAAAAGTGAATTATTAGTTCATTTTAATTGTAGTCGACTACCAATTTGCTGGCAGGGTTATTGATGCCTGCCTACAAGAATAAGAACATTTTGCACTCTTAATAAGTCACAAAGAATTGTGTTGAGAAATACTTCTTAAAAACAAGAAAAAAAAGTGTTCTTAAATGTTGAGTATGTTAGTCAGAGTAAAGTTAATCAATAGCATATAGCAAAATTATCTAATTTGTACTAAATATATAATACGTATTAATATGCTAAAACAGTTTTTTTTCGTACTTTCTGTCTGTAGAATGAAACTAAACTTTCTGCTCGTAACAAATACATAATATTGATCAAATAGTTTGATGAGTGGCCACGGTGCTTAATGGTTTCGCTGAATTGGGTCTTAACTGCTCCTATATGATCACACAATTCCTTCTCTAACCACGCCGCTCACAGTTTAATTGTTATGCAAAATTTCTTATGAATGAAATGTTTAATTCTTTTTAATTTTTCTTTTTTTCATTGCATTTTTTTTTTTTTTTTTATTTGACAAAAGTTGAGTGAAATACTTTTTCTATGATACGGCTAAAATTATACAACAGAGTCAACATTCGGGCAAATAAATATTTATATATCAATAACAACATTATTGTTTTGTTTTCATTAATAATTTGTGCAGAAAAAAAGCACATTTACTATTAGACACATTCGCACATACAAACCATATTTGTTTTTGTTGGCACTTTTGAAATATGCACACATTCACATCACACACACTCACCCATACTTATGCTTTGTAGTACTCACGTTTTTAATTAAGTGTGTTTGTTGTTGTTGTTAAAGTATCTAATGCAATCGAATGTGCACATTTGTTGTTTGAATTCAAAAGACCGGCATGTAGCAATTCAGTTGTTGTTATTGTTGTTTGTTGCTGTCGTTCACAGTGGGTATGTGTATTTTCGTAGTAAATATGTATATATTGTACATACATGCACACATATATTTGGCAAAATCACGTTTTTTTGCCCGCTGACGTATGATGAATATTGTTCTTTTTTTTATTTTTATTAAGATTATTAGAAGTGGGGGTTTTTGGATATTTTCAAGCCATTATACCCATTACTCGTATATTATTTGCTTTGTGACAAAGAAAAAAATAGCAATAAAAATTGTATTTATTTTTTTTTTCAAATCTTGAGGCGCATTAATGTTGATTTAATTGTAAAGATTTTCGTGTTTTTGGTTTTTTCTTTTGTTTAATTTATCATATTTATTTTTAAAATCAAAAATAGGTCTTTTTGCGCCTTGATTTAATTTGTTAAATTACTCAATATTATTTAAGAAATTCGTTATACAATTAAAAGAAATGTGTCATTGTGTTTTTTTTTATTTATAAATTTTTTTCATGTTTGTATTTTTTGTTTTACTTAAAATTTTATCAAACACTGTACAAAAAGATTATTTGTTAATTGTCTTTGTAACTTTCGTAATTTGTGTTAACAAAACAAAAGAAAAAGTGAAATAATTCCGTTTTGTCAATTTGTTTGTTTGCCACAACGTTGGTTGCTTAGTTCTGTTTGTGGTTCTTTTTCACACTGCTGCGTTTTTTAGTTTGTTATGATGAAATTCCATTTTCATTTTCGTCCCCTCGAATACCAACAAATATCCACATGTGTATGTACGTATATTGTACTTAAGAATAAACTCACATAAATACTTATGTACGGTTATATGTTGTATGCATATGTGTTTTTGTATTGATGATTCTCTTTGTTTAACAACGAGCCAGTCAGATTTTTTTTTTATTGCCACTACATTAAATAAGAATCTTTCTCACTCCCATTTGTGTAGAGGCGATGATTATTGCTCATTCGATTCGCTCGCTCTCTTTGAATTTTAAGTTTATTAAAGCTTGATCATTTTTTTTATTTATTTATTTGCTTTTTTTTTAATCAAATGACACAAATTCTAACGTGTTCTTCAGAATTGTATTATTATTGTTGCTGCCTTTCATCTCACATTTATGCCAACGTGAGTACAGGAGTTTGAAAGCGGGCGGCGAAGAGTTTAGTCGGTGGAAACCAATGTGTTATAATACCAGTAGGAAATTTCTATCATTTTAATCAGCCTAGAAGGCAATAGAAAGGAATTTCTGCAGAATTTAAATTGTTGAATAGAATACAGGCAAAAGACGAATCTCGTTTTGACGAAAATCCGATAAAATGAACGGTATAATTTTTTATATAGCGAACACATTTTTTAAATAAAAAATCGGTAAAAAAACACACACACAGTAGAAATTCAATAGTTTACACTTTCGTTTTCACGTATTTCCAATAGAACAAAAGCCAAATTTTTTTACACTGTCTACACTGTAGTAAAAAATAAAAAATTTTCTTGTTGCATAATACATATAACATATTTTTTTAGTAATCTGTATCATTTTTGTATAAATAAAATAGTTTTATGTTTCTTATAGTGCATGATGTTATTTTTCGTATTAAAATTCTAACCCGCCTTTAGACAAGGAGTCTGCTTTATTTTAATTATACAATAATTGCCGTAATTAAAATTTTCTTGATCAAAGAAAAAAAGGAAAACTAGCTGTTTCATAGCCTCTACACTACTTATATGCAGCCACTAGGACTCGAACTCGGGATCAGGTAAACATGATGTATTTTTAATACGGTCGCTCTACCAACTCAGCTAACGAGTTCTTTAGGTTATGTTCCTACTATAGTTGTCACATGTTGATCACGAAAAGAATTTAAGCTTTATTTCGAATTTTTTTTTTTTAACTATTTAAGCGCACCATACACGCTTCAATCTAATTGTCAATTAAGTCTTTCAATTGAATTGCTTCTTATCCACACACTACATATACTGGATTGAAGGATTTTCATTCAAAGTTCAAATTTAATGATATTAAGGACAGTTTTGACAGCTGATTAAGAGACTCTAACACACACAGTACAATCAAATAGTCAACTTCAAAAAATGTTTTTTGTGTCTAATTTAATTACATAATCAAATAAAAATAAAATTTTTGTGCCATAATATTATTTTTGTTCAAATTTCAGACAGAACGCAGTAAAACCACAAAGTGGGTTTCAGGCAAATTTTCCAGATGGGTCGCTTGACTATGTTTTGTGAACAGAAAATAAATGGGCCATAACTATAATCAAACGCTAACTTAGGTTCTTTTAGAAATAACTTAAATATTAACATCTGTTATTATTATTATTTCAATTATAGTCAAAATTAAAGCTGGTTTAATTTTGAACTAGTTTTAAATTGGTGTCATCTAGAATATCAAAAAGGCTTTCATACAATTTTAAGTATAGGGTGTTTTTTTAAGCCCGATAGAACTTGAAATTGTAAAAAATAACACAAAAAATTAAATTTTAATCAAAATTTTTTTTTATTCGAAAGATCAATACGTGACATTAACATTTGAAAATGATTTCGGGCATGTGGGCATCGCGGCTGTTCTTGACGAAGCGCATTCTGGACGTCCAATTTTGGGCCACTTTTTCGAGCACTGCTGGCCGTATGTCACGAACAACACGAACAATGCTGGCCTCCAAGGCGTCAATTGTTGCTGGTTTATCAGCATAAACCAGTGACTTCACGTAGCCCCACAGGAAATAATCGAGAGGTGTCAAATCGCACGACCTTGGAGGCCAATTGACAGGTCCATTTCTCGAAATCAACTTATCGCCAAATTTTGATTTCAGTAAGTCGATGGTTGCGTTCGCCGTATGGCACGTAGCGCCATCCTGTTGAAACCACATCTCCTCCGGATCAATGTCATCCATATTTTCAAACAAAAAATCATTGATCATGGTGCGGTAACGATCTCCATTGACCGTAACGCGAGCTCCGGCCTCATTTTTGAAGAAATAAGGTCCGATGATGCCACCAGCATGAAAACCGCACCAAACAGTGCATTTTTCTGGATGTAATGGAGTCTGTAGGGTCTCTTGTGGATTGGTCTCACTCCATATGCGGCAATTTTGCTTATTAACAAACCCGTTAAGCCAAAAATGCGCCTCATCGCTGAACACAATTTTGCGTCTATAAGTTGCGCGAATCGACGACTGATTTTCAAAGTAAATTTGGATATTAATTTGTTAAATTTTTGTTGAACTTTTATAATTTTTTAAATTAAAAATTGTTTGGTTTGTACATATGTACAACAGGTTTTTAGTTCAAGTTTTTCCTTTCTTAATTTTTTCCTTAAGAAGAATTTTACACAATACAAATTAGCTGTGATCATAATTAATTGTCCCCCAGCTAAAGATTTGATTATTATTTTTCTTGTCTTCTTCAATCAAAATTATTGATCACAGCAAATTTGTATTGTAAAAAATCCTTCTTAAGGAAAAAATTAAGAAAGGAAAAACTTGAACTAAAAACCTGTTGTACATATGTAAATTTGGATAATTTCGTAGCGTTGTTCAAGCGTGAGTCTATTCATGATGATTTGTCAGAGTATACTGAAACAAATAAAAAAATGTTTCATCAAAATTTAATTTTTTGTGTTACTTTTTACAATTTAAAGTTCTATCTAGCTTAAAAAAACACCCTTTATTTAAGTGATGTCTGATCTCACGTATACACACATATACATGCGTACTAATAAATAAATATATTTGTATTTAGAGAGTATAAATATACAAAAAATATAAATATATAAAAAATTAATGAAAGATAAATATATAAATATAAATATCTATAAATTCAGAATATACATGTATTCAAAAAGAAGCATAAAAAGTTCAGAAAAATTAAGTTTTCGAAGAAGTTTCTTATGATTAATAACACTGTGCTCGAATTTGACACTTTTTTTGTAAAAAGCTGGGCACTCTACTGGTGAATTCAGTGACATTAGCTGTTTGTTTGCGCTCATATTCGAAATATTCGCGAGCTAAAATTTGTACGCTAAATTACAAAAATACAATTTTTTAATTTTATATATAGAACTTTAGATTAAATATGCATATCAATCAATAGAAAATTTAAAAACAATTTTTTTCGCGATTTTTTTACGCGGTTTTTTTCGGGATTTTTGTTTTATTTGCTTCGAGTTTGAAATTAATTCGAATACACTGAAATTAGTTGTGCTAGATGTTTTCCGAAGATATCACTTGTGTTAGCAATAGTCACTAACTTTGATTTTAATCAATCTACTTTGATAAAATTTAAATATAGAACATGACAAGAGTATCATAATGTTTCTATTTGTAGCAGAAACAAAATTTAAGCACGTATAATAATCATCTGAACTCTGAACTTGGGGATGCGACCCAATCATTGGAACTTTAAAGGGCATACAATCAGCCTCATCTTTCCTGCATCTATTTAATAAAGATAAGCATACAGTACAAACCATACATGGAGCCCACTCCACATTACGAAAAACTAAAGTATAATTTAATATAAAAAGAATATAATTCTTCAAAATCATCGCCGATCTTTCGCCGAAAATGCGTGACTGTATGTTTATGGCAAACATAACAGAAATTATTTAAATCCACGTGATGCTCCATTTTAATACAATTAATTTCATTGCCGAAAATTTATAGTTACAATAATAATATTTTTTAAAAAGTATACAATAATTTTCCATATTTATATTTTATCAAAGTAGATTGGTTAAAAGCAAAATTAGCGAATATTGTTGACACAAGTGATAACTTCGGAAAACATCTAGCGCCACTAATTTCGCCGTATTCGATTTAATTTGAAATTCAACGCAAAAAAACACATTTGCGAAATTGAAAAATTCGCAAAAAAATTCGCGTAAAAAAACGCGAATAAAAAATTGCGGTAAAATTTTCTATATATTGATGTGCATATTTAATAAAAATTTCTAAATTTAAAATTAAAAAAAGGTCAAAAAAGTATAAGAATACCATTTTTTTGTACTTTAGCGCACACATTTTAAATCACGAATATCGCAAATGCGAGCGCTAACTTCGAAAAACGGCTAATGCCATTGAATTCTGCGTACTCGAACTAGCTTAACCAGCAAGATGCCAGTTTGTTAAAATTTGCGACTAGCACAGTGTAATTATTCTTTAAAAAAAGCCTTAATTTAATTTTTTATTGCAAAATGTGAAATTTATCTGATCAAAGAAAGAAAACCAAAACCATCAATGTGTATACTAAAGAAAAAAGGAAACGAAAATTGTCTTGGACATGGAAAAAACCAACGATGACTTAAAAGATTATCACTGTCTTACAACATTTAGGTTATCAAAATTTTTTGGGTAAAAACATGTTTTGGCATTGCATCTTTCGTTATACTGCGACTCATCTGTATTTTAAATAATACACTTATGTATAATAAAAAAAACATGTCATAAAATTCACAACAAAATATTCGTGAAAAATTTACAAGTATTTTAATATTTGAAGCACACGAATAAATCAAATGCACAGAATATTTTTTACCTGATTGGAAATGACTTTAATCCCAAAGAACAAAAAATTCAGCGCCTGCTTGGTACTAACGTAAAAAAGATCAAATATATGCTAGGCACACAACTGCGACGAACGACGAATATTTGGTCGCGAATATTCGTCGCCAAAAACAAAATATATTGGTGTATATGAAAATGAACACAATCGTGACGTTGGTCGAAATTCGTCATACTCAGCGAAAATTTAAATAGATTTATTTCTAATTGTTTCGTCAGCGAACGACGAACAAAACAGTATCAGGTGGCCAGGTTTCTTATATAAAAAATATATTTTTCACGAAATCATACTTATTATATTTATATTAATCCATGTAGTAAAAAAGTTATGAAGATGTTTTCAAAATATAAAGTAACTGAGATAATTTGTTCAAAAATCCCTCTTTCGGATGGAATTTATATAGGTTTACTTTTAATATGGCCACCTTAGTATTTATATTCATTTTTTTTTCTTTGCACGGAATGTAAACAATGTTCGTTGATATTGTGCTTCACACGACGAATTTATACAATGAATATTTGCCGGCGAATTCGGCGCGATGGGCAATGGTCGTCGTTCGTCGCAGTTGTGTTCCTAGTAATAAGGATAAATTAAACAAAATTTTGTTCTACTATAAGTTTTGTTTTCTAAATATTTATTTGTACAAAAATTCAATTAAATCTATAAACTTGAACTCAGCGCCTTTTAGGCACTCTTGAGGAAACGTTGGCAAAAAATTTAACTATTTTCTACATAATGCAAGACAACTATATTTAAATTATAAAATATCTGGAAGTTTAAATGAAGTTTTTTTTATATTAATAAAATATACAGAATTTATATCAAAAGCGCTTCAAATGTTAAACATATATATTCCATGAGTAATATTTTAAATATTGACATTCTGTAACAAGATTTTAACTCATTCGGTAGTTCATTATACAAAACTCCACCCATATACTCGTAGTCAATACGTTGTTTTGATTTCTCCAATCTACATTTTGTATTAGATTTCTATTTAGATAATGATTTTAAATACAAAACTCCGGCAAAAAATAAACAGATTTATATAAATTTCCTAATGGGTCTTTTAACTCCTCGTGCTTGTTTGATAGCTTTTTAATGCGCTGCACATAAATGACTTAATACAGAATCACACAAACACATTCACACCTACAAAACAAAGAGCATTTGGTTGCAGTGCTACCAGATAATCTTGTTGCACTCTCTAAAGATAAATAATGCAGCAGTAATTGGGGAATTTTACTACAGCAAAATCATTTGTTTATAAAATATACATATTAATTAATTTTGTCACTTGCAGCTTTGCAAATATATATTATTAATGTATTTAATTAACAATAAAGCTCCAAATATTTAACTGCATATTTTGAATTCTGAAAACGACGTTACCAAAGTTTTGTAGTTTGGGAACAAAATGATTCATAAATTAATTCATTTGGCCACTTTGTCAAACAGCCAGAAAACTTGTTTGTATTTCGTTGTAATTTAAAGAGAAACATAAACAAGTTCAATGTTCAAGTTCGAGGAAAATCGATGGCTTTGCTTTCAATGTGTCGGTTAAGTTACACATGCAACTAAAGTTTCGAACCAAATACAAATGCTGCAGGCAAACGAACAGAATTGTTAGGTCCGGGTCTGAAGCAAACATTACCGGCAAACCTGTTTGAAGCCAACATACCATCCAAATGCACACACAATATATTTGTGTAAATGGTTGGATGGGTGAGTGTTTGTTTGTTTTTTGCATTTCTTAACAAAAAACAAATTGAAGTTAAATGATGAAATGTGTTTGATGATGTATTATACCAGAGATGGTTATTTAAGCGCCTATAACTATTTTGTATGTAACTAAAAATACATATGTATATCTCGCTGAAAACATCGGCTTATAAAATTCAACCATTTAGAAGATTGCCGAATATTGTTTGATTTAAAAATGAGCTAACAATTGCATGCCAATTAGGGCTGCCGTTTCATAACCGGACACTCATCTACGCCGATTTTTTAAGTGAAATACACATTTATTATTTCCAATATGTTATTATATAAATTCGAACTTGCCTACAAATACTCACAAGCTTCTGGAAAGGCGGAAAATTGTTATCAGAGAAGGCGATTTTATAACCCCCACTTAACCTATCGAGGCAGGAGTTCCCCAAGGTAGCATACTGGGGTCTACTTTATATTTGATTTACGCCTCTGACATGCCAACGACATCCGGAATCTACACGTCTACCTTTGCAGATGGAACAGCGTTTTTGAGTGTTCATGAAAACCACCAATTAGCTTCACGAAATGTATATATATGAATATATTTCAATATTGGAAATATGGCTGAAGGTTTAGAAAATCAGGGTTAATGAGCAGAAATGTACTCATGTCACATTCACGCTGTGTACACAAACATGTGTGCCTATCCAAATTAACTACTCACTTATTCCGCAGCAAAATAAAGTCAAGTACCTTGGCATTCACCTGGACCGTAGGCTAACGTGGAAGTCTCACATTGAAGCAAAAGTCACTCAGTTAGAACTAAAAGCAGCGCAACTAAATTGGCTTACGGACAGCTACTTGGCATTGAAATTGGATTGCAAACTTCTGTTATACAATGCGATTCTAAAGCCCATATGGTGCTACGGAATACAATTATGGGGCCCCGCCTCAGCGCAAAATGTTGAAAAAATTCAAAGGCGGCAAAACCAAAAGCGAGACAACAACATACCAACAATATATATATATATATATATATATATATATATATATATATATATATATATATATATATATATATATATATATATATATATATATATATATATATATATATATATATATATATATATATATATATATATATATATATATATATATATATATATATATATATATATATATATATATATATATATATATATATATATATATATATATATATATATATATATATTTAAATTACATAAGACTTGAAAATGCCCTATATCAATTTTTCTAGTTCTATTTGTAACTGGCTTATCAAGGTATCAAACTTTGTCTTGTAAGCCGAATAACTTCCAAGCCATCTTTAAACAAAAGACTCATCTTTTCATCCTCCAAAAACTAAAGTTTTAGGAAAAATACTAGTAAGGGTCTTTTTAACTGCTACCAACGATATGTAGATATTTTCTACACTGAAAGAATTATGCGTCATATATTTAATGAAACTGGTTCATTAAATGTTTTTCATTAATCCAATGAAAACTTTTCACAATATGCATGAAACTTTATATATATTATGAAATAGTTCCATCAGAATGGTTTCATTAAGTTTCATCGTTTCATTAAAAAAATCATTGGATTTATGACTACAACAAAATTTAATTTTTTTTAAATTCTTTGAATTTTGGTAAGCTATATTAATGGGCATTTATTAATCTTAAGCTACAGTTTAAAAAATGTTAAGTTTTTTTATTAAAATGTAAGTTTTATGAGTTTCATAATTCCAATGAAATAGAATTCATTAGATCAATGACAAATAAATTTCTGGCTACCGAACTTGGGTATATATGTACATATGTGTATGTACTCAAATCAGCATAATAATAGTTTTAAAAAATTTAAATACCAGTGTATTGAAGTCATTTGAATTAATAAAATCTCTTTTATTTGGTGAATACTTGTTCAACATTTTCTTTTATCATAATTACGTACAATTTCACAAAAGCAAGGAATAGTATTGTTTGTGTAATGAAATAAAGTATCAATGAATAAATGAAATAATTCCATTGATCTTATTACGTACATTTGTGAACATATTTTATTAATGTGTGTCATGATATTATTTCATTAAACAAATGTAACTATTTCATTGATTTAATGTAAATTTTTCAGGTGCTCAGTGAATAATAAAATTAGATAAATGAAATAACTTCATTGACCTAATGAAGGAGTTTTATATTTTTAATGAATATATTACATTAGTACAAAGAAGTTATTTCATTAAATAAATGTTACTTTTTCATTAATTTAATGTACAGTTTTCATGTGCTTTATGAAATTGATTCTTTGATCTAGAGAAATTATTTCACTAATCATATGATTTGTCTTTCATACTTTTAATGAAAATAAGTCATGTTTCTTATTAAAATGTTTCATTACTTTTATGAAGGTTTTCATTAAAGTAATCTAATGAAATTTGTTTCATTATTTCTATGAAAAGTTACAATGGTTGAAAAATAATGAAAAAATTCATAAAAGTAATGTCAAAATTCAGAGAATTTCTGAACAAAATTTTTTCAGTGTACATTACAGAACACTTGAAAATTCGCCATTTCTATTTATTTGGCTCTCTTTGTAATTGATTTATCATTATAGTGTTTTCCATACCTGATCGCTAATCCTCTATATTATTGCAATATTTAATGTTTTGCATTAGAATCTAATATAACAAGGTCTTCATCAAACCACACTTTTACCGTGGCCCAGTCGAACGATAATTATCGGTTGTGAGATATTGTTGGAAATTTTTACTGCTGGCACCCGCTTAACTTGCCAAACTGGTCCAACAGCGTTTTTGTTTCAATGAGTTGAGTGAGAATATTCAATGTACATATGTAGAGCTCTAGCGGCCGACCCAGTTAATTCTTTTCTTAAAAAAAAAAATAAATAAATAAATAATTTATAAATACATCTACATCTACGTACTTGCATACATACAAACGCAGAATTGTATGCAGGCAGGCATTCATACAAATTTTGTAAGTTTGTGAATTGAATTTTTCTTTCTTCAAACTTGTTTTCATTGTGTGCTAGATACTGATACCGTGATACCGATACTGGTGCCGTAGTTGGGCTGGCTGTTGGAATTGAAGTGCTGTGAAATATTGGTGCTGTTTGTTTCATTTCTTTTTATATTCTTTATGTAGAAAAGTCGCTTTCTCTTTTTATTATGACAATCTGATTTGGCCAAGTTCTGGTTTTGAATACATAAACAAATGGACTTGATGATTGATCTTTACAAATAAAAATAAATAAAAAAAAAAACAACAGTGCTGACCGACAAAAGAAGTTTTAAAGTTTAAAGCAAACAAACTTCAGTTATTGATTTGATTTGCTAATTTCGATTAAAACATTTAAAACATTTTCTAGTCTTTTCTTACAAACTCACACACTTTCATTCTTATGGAAATATTAGTAAACATAGTATTATTGTATATACATATGTATGTATGTGTGTGTCCGCAATGACCCCAATAAATTTGTTGTGTTTTAAGTTTATTAAAAGGGCATTGAACTTGAAGGTTTGGCATATTTACACACCTTTGTTTGTTGGTATACAGCAAACACGCTACTCTCAAAGTAAACTAAATTTACAAATCCTGCAGACATTCCCTGCAGGAAATCTCAGTAGTGAGACTGTAGTGACTTTTTGTTGTTTGTCTTGAACCAGTACTCAGGGGATGACTCCTTCATATGCAGTGCATTCGAACGGAACTAGGAAAATATATTATAAGCAGGAGGAAAAAGGGAGTAGTATGGATATATGAATTGAACTTTCCGACGTCATATGTAACAGTAAACACATCTGCAGGCAACTTGTTCCACAGACGAATCACACAACCGAAAAACGTACACGTAGAAGGGAAAATATAGTTGATATGACAATATTTTAAGGGCAAAATACTATTGATGAATAATATGGTTAAACACAACCACATAATATGGTTCAAACCTGAAATTTATTTGCGCACCTAAGTACAGCCAAGAACCAACATTTTATTATTTAACCATGTATTTGGTAAAAGTTTTATTAATTGTATCATGACTAACAACGTTATTTTAAAAAGCAAAATTCAACTGTCATGTCTAACCACATAATAGTTATTATTACTCCTACTCATATTATTGGCAAAGTGTAAATTCTATTGTAACATTCAATGATAATAGTGTTAAAGTTTACAATGTTATATGATTACATAATAAATACATACACATACATACAAACTTCTATAGCTAAAACCACATTTTTCTAATTCATTTAATAAAAATATATTTTTCAACCAATATTTTGTTACAAAATAGATTAAAATTAGTAAAATTTTATGAGATCCTTTTGTTTTGGGAACTTTGATGTATTTTCGATTTGGCCCATTTATGTATCTGTAAAAAATATATAGAATTTAAGTACATAAATATATATATATATATATATATATATATATATATATATATATATATATATATATATATATATATATATATATATATATATATATATATATATATATATATATATATATATATATATATATATATATATATATATATATATATATATATATATATATATATATATATATATATATATATATATATATATATATATATATATATATATATATATATATATATATATATATATATATATATATATATATATATATATATATATAATGGGTGATTTTATAAGAACTGGATCGATAGTTGGGTCGATATAATTTAATGTTTGAAGATTATTTCATGCAAATGTTGGCCGCGGCTGCGCCTGAAATGGTCCATCCGCTTAGTCCAATTTTGGCATACTCTTTCCAATATTTCAGCCGGTATCTCACGAATAATGTTGGCAATGTTGGCTTCCAGTGCGTCAATCGAAGCGGGCTTGTCGCTATAGACATTAGACTTAACATAGCCCCACAAAAAATAGTCTAGAGGCGTTAAGTCGCACGATCTGGGCGGCCAATTGACTGGTCCCAAGCGTGAAATAAACTGTTCACCGAACTCGCCTCTCAATTGGTCCATTGTTTCGCGTGCTGTGTGGCATGTGGCACCGTCTTGTTGAAACCACAAGTTAAGCTCTTCCATTTTGGGCAAAAAAAAAGTTTGTTATCATCGCACGGTAGCGCTCACCATTCACAGTAACGTTGTGATTCGCATCATCTTTGAAGAAATACGGCCCAATGATGCCGCCAGCCCATAATCCGCACCAAACGGTTGTTTTTTGTGGATGCATTGGTAGCTCTTGCAATGCTTCTGGCTGCTCTTCACTCCAAATATGGCAGTTTTGCTTGCTCACGTATCCATTCAACCAGAAATGAGCCTCGTCGCTGAACACAATTCTTCGATAAAAAAGTGGATCTTCATCTAACTTTTCAAGAGCCCATTCACCAAAAATTTGGCGTTGTGGTAGGTCGTTTGGCTTCAATTCTTGCACCAGCTGTATCTTATAAGGCTTCACACCCAAATCCTTCCGCAAAATTTTCACAGAGGCCCAATTGCTGCGAACGCGCCGAATCGATAATTCACGGTCATCACCAACACTGGCCGATACGGCTGCGATATTTTCTTCAGTTCGCACTCTACGTAAGCGTGTTGGTGGTTTAATGTCCAACAATGTAAATTTGGTGCGAAATTTTTTTACAATAGCCCGAATAGAAGCCTCAGTAGGTCGATTAAACTGACCATAAAATGGAAGAAGCGCGCGATGAACTTTCTTAACAGAGCACGCATTTTGGTAATAAAATTCAATAATTTGCAAGCGTTGTTCGTTTGTAAGACGATTCATGATTAAATTATAGACCAAACTGAAGATGTTTGACAGTGACACAAGATACAAAACGTGCGTGAGCTGTCAAAACTAGTGTTGCCAAAAAGATAATAGCAAAAAAATCACTCGTTATATATATTTGCCCATATAAAATCTTTTAGCTTTAAACTTTTATGTGTAGGATGCTGCTATTTACACCAAAAAGAAAATATTTATAAATTTTTTTTTTATATTTTTACCATTATTAAAATCTAAAAGACACAAAGAAATCAACAAACTAAGTGAAAACTATGTATGCATATAAGCAAATGTCAACGCATGTAAAACCAACAATAGCTAGTTTATACTGTAAACAAGCATGTGTTGTAGGTAAATACTTTTATTAATAGTTTATTATTGTTCATAACAAAAGGTTTTGTTATATTCAACCTTTATTTTTAAACATTATTATTGTATTCAACCATTTTTTAAAATAAAAAATTATAAATAGCCCGTTTTCTATGTTTCCCAGCTATCTATATGTCGAAATTTCATAGGAACTACCCTAATCCTCAGTAGACTTTTTCATTTATACACGTCTAATGTTAGAGACGTGTATAAATGAAAAAGCTTGTTATTTGTGTTTTGACAGGTATTATTAGAGCATTTTTCTTTTTAAATTCTCAACAATTTATTTAGATTAGTGGGATATAAAGTTGAATGTTTGAGAATATCTTTCAAAAATTTCCAAAGTCTACTGATGATTAGGGTAGCTCCTATGAAATGTCGACATATAGATAGCTAGGAAACATAGAAAACAAGCTATTTATAATTATTTCTGGAAAAAGAATATATATCAAATAGATTGTCCTAATTAGTTTGGACAGTTAGAAAAATAGGAAAACCTTAATGGTGACTTTATCGTTCACGTTCAACTATTAGCAACTTAATCGTTAGTTTGTAATAAGGGCTATTAAAGAAGTTACTAAAATGAAAGTGAGTTCAATTTCAATTAATTAAATCAATAATTAAGTAACCTTTTTATTTAATAACATAATTCGCTATATACATACATATATGTATAAATATGTGGAAAAATCAGAGTAAGTAGTTCAACGCACTCCTTAGTTTTGAACCCAAGCATACTCGTAACCTTATGCTACAAATTAGGTGCTCCGGCTCATTAACTTTAGAATGAATGATGTACAAACATATATATTTTAAATAAAATTCAAACAAACCCAGACAAGACATGTATACTCGTAATGTTGCAAAGGAAAGTAAAAGTCGTTGAATGTAATTTTTATTTCCAATTTCATGTGCGTGTGTGTATGTAACTGGCGTTAACAGCCCAGAGTAGAAGTTAAAGAACGGAAAGTCAATGCACTGCACTATTACATGATATTGAACTTTCTCAAACTCTTAACAACAACAAAAAGGACGAAATTGTTACCAAAATAAAAATAAAAAGGAACGAGCAACTTTGAGAAGACACTTGTCTCAAAGATATATGTTTGTCTGTACGCTTATCTGAAGGTACGTACATACATATATTTATAAGGCAAATGTATGTGTAAATATACAACTATTCGCAAACTTTCTTTGTTTGTTAATGTCTAGGAATATGTATACAATTTTGTTTTATTCGGTTTTATTAGGGTGGGCCCTTAAGCTTTTCTTCTGTTCTTCTACAAGCTTGCTGGTGTCTTTTTTATAAGTTTCAAAACTTTGAGTTGGCAGCACTACTTTATTTGATAACCTAGTTAACAGCTGATAGTTGCTTTTTAATAAGTTGGATTTGAAATTTCATTATGGGTAGAGCAACACTTGTGAATTGTTTATTTTTTTGTGAAAATAATAGCTCTGTTCGTCAATAGATTGATATTCAAGTTCTATTGAAAATATTGTTCTCCTATGAAACCCTCTTGCACATCTCTAATATTGAAATATACTCCTGCAAATTTCGCGAAGCTACTTGATAGTTTTCATGTACGCTGCAGAGTGCTGTGTCATCTGCAAAAGTTGAAGTGTGAATACCACATCTGGTTGGCGTGTCAGAAGTGTAAATTAAATATAAAGTGGGTCCCAGAATGCTACCTTGGGGAACTCCTGCCTCGATTGGCTTATAAACTCGCCTTCTCTGATAACAAACTTCCGGCCGCACAAATAGCTTCCAGAAGCTTGTGAGTGTTTGCAGGCAAGTTCAACTTTATTTTGTGCCTTAATCCCTCATGCCACACTTTATCAAAAGCTTGGGAAACATCAATGAATAGAGCTGAGCAATACTTTTTGTCCTCAAAAGTCTTTCTTATAACATTAACTAGTCTATGCGTTTGTTCTATGGTGCAATATTTAGCCCGAAAACCAAAAATTATCCGGGATGCATCCTACATCATTCAATGGATGGAGTGAAGTACATCTTACACCGTTTCAAAAAACCGAGACACTTGAATGCTTCTTTAGAAAAATGTGATCATTCCAACGAACATCACACTGTATTTTCATTCCCAGAACATCAAGAGCATCCGATTCCTAAATATTTATACCATCCATGAGTGCAGATAAAGCAGCACCTGCCGTCGTATGTTTGTGTGTTAATAAATAACACTGGGTCTTACGAGTGTTAAAAGCCACTCTGTTTTTACGACCCCATTCGGAGATTAATAGAAGATCACTATTCCGAGAGTCATTCATATTTTGCCTCTTGGCAACGATCTCGGATAGGCTGGGCCTATTGCTGAAAGAGTACGAATGGCAAATGCTGCTGTCATCTGCGAAAGAGTGCATAGGATTGAAAGTTTGAAATAGAAGGTCATTGAGGAAGATAAGAAATAGGGTAGGAGAAAGAGCGGTTTGACCGTTTAATAGCAAAACACGCTCAAAAAGCAGCAAACTATATAAAAAGAAATGTTTCTTTCTCTTTCGAAAATGTGTATAATATGCAACAGTAAGATTGTCTTAGTTTGTGCACATAATATGGTGCGTTTTCGAAATTATACTCCGTGTTTCGATTGTGCTCCGCAAAATGAAACGTAAAAATTTTGGACACTTGAATAAACATTTTCTTACATTAAAGTTGAGTTGAATTTGATTTGGTGCCACCGAAATTTAAAAAGCGCACCGAAAATTGAAAAAAGCGCACCCCGCACCGACTAAAGAATTTTTCGCACAAATAATTTTAAAAAGCACCAAAAACAGTGCGAAACGCATCGAGTTGACAACGCTGGCTGTGTTGCTTAATTCATTTCCCCGTAATTCGGACTGTTTCGTTATTCACGGGGAACACACCTAATATTTATGAGTATTTGACTTAAAAGCTTATATGTACACTACTAAAGAAACTTACTTTGATCAAAATGTTACAAAAATTTCTTTTCGAAAAGCACACATTTACCCAATTGCTTATGATAACTCTTAACTCTTAAGAGAACTATACAAAGGTTTGTTAGCTAGCTCTGAATAAAACACAAAAGATTAGTAATTGCAAATATCCTAAACAACTTCGTGATTCAGACAAATCAGCACCCTTCGCTGATCTGCAGAAGCGTATGTAGGTACATATATAGCCATGGTACATGAAGTCATCAAAATATTCACTGGTTGAGACACTTATATCTTGAATATTAAAATCAGCAAATGTCCCGTGCACTGTTTTCGGTTTTCTGCAGTATGTATTAAATCCATTAGATGCACTCCTCCCAGTTCAATGAACTAGAACCACGAATTTATTGTAGCTTATTCCTTTTGAGACACAGCAGAACTACTCAAACACTATTCTTGTATAGTTCTCTTAAAAACAACTTAATTTTTTTGCAACCCCTTAATGTTTCCGTGCAGTCGTATATTTAAATCTACAAACATACAGCCATATAATGAATACAAATTCATGCAAAGTTTTTTTTTATTATTATCCTCTTTGTTTTGGTAGATGTTTACAATGTTTGCGTCTGAGGACTGTCTAATAACCTTTCCCTTTCGACGGAAGTTCAAAAATCGAGACAATAAAATCGAAAAAAAAGAAATAAAGAAAAAAAAGAAAGAAAACAGAGAAAAAATTTAACAAAACACAAGTTTCTTAAAGCTAAATTCTAAAAGGATATTTACGAGTTAAATAGCACAGTGGCTAAGCACTTTAAAAAGTGTACAAAAAAATTTGTTTAATAAATTTTGTAAGCTTTTTAAAATTATTAAATAGAATAAGAGAAAAGTTTAATCCTTTAAATTGACTTTATTCGAAAGATAACCTTTTGCCATTATAATTTAAATATGATTTCAACCAAATGGCCGCCACTGATTCGGATGTAATATAATCTGAAGGTGCAATTTTCGATGGCATTTTTTGCCAGTCCGTAATGAGTTTTTCCACCAGCCCAGAAAACGCACCAAATAGTAAGTTTTTCTACATGTAACGAGTCATTGACACTGATCAGACGAATACAAATTGGTCCAACACCTTTCACGCTGCAAGGTAATAAATTATATTCAAAAGAAACAATGCTAGTTCATCAACTCCTACTTTCTTAAAGAATGACCAAGCATTCCACGATCCGTTTGACAAGGCTAACCTGCTGGCTGAAATTTTTGCAAGTAATTCAAACACCTCCCGAGCTCGAAAGAGTATCTGTAACTATGCCAAAGATATTTTTCCGGGCTCGAGCAGTTAAAAGGGTTTTGACTGATCTCGACATAAATAAGACTCCTGGGGCCAAATCACCGCATACGATATCGAGCAGAATTATCGAAATTTTTCATTTTGGTATTATGGCATACGATATGGAATAAATTGTATTGCAATAATATAAAAAAGTTGAAGAATTTATCTTTTGTATTCGTACTTCTGGGGAACATATGGTCTTCAATCTATTACACTTTGTTCAAATTACGATCCGATATGCATCATTTGCTATAATGTTATTCGATACGATAGTTATTTCGATATCGTATGCGGTGATTAGACCCCTGGACCGGATGGCATTCCAGCACTGGTCTTGAAGCAGTGCTCTTCTACGCACACCTCTTTAGCATAACTTACCATGATGGTGAGTTTCCATCATGCTGGAAGGTCGCTAATGTAACGCCAATCCCTAAAAAGGGTGAGGGAAATAATCCTGAAAATTACCGCCCAGTTGCAATTTGCTCTGCGCTTTCCAAAGTAATAGAAAGTATGGTCAACTACCACCTTATGAGATATCTAGAGTCGCATAAATTACTTTGTGACCGCCAATATGGATTTCACAAGGGTCGTTCTACTGGCGATCTTATGGCCTATCTCTCAGAGAAATGGTGCCACTCCATCCATAATTTCGGCGAAAGTAAGGTGGTTGCTTTGGATATTTCCAAAGCGTTTAACAGAGTGTGGCATGCTGCACTACTGGCTAAACTCACTGCTTTTGATGTCGGTGATGACTTCTCTCGGTTTATATCGAGCTTTCTCAGAGACCGCACTATACGAGTTGTTATAGATGGGATCTCATCAAACGAGTTCAAGATTAATTCAGGGGTACCACAAGGCTCCGTTCCTTCTCCTACCCTATTTCTTATTTTGCTCAATGACCTTCTATTTCAAACTTTCAATCCTATACACTCTTTCGCAGATGACAGCAGCATTTGCCATTCGCACTCTTTCAGTAATAGGCCCAGCTTATCCGAGACCGTTGCCAAGAGGCAAAATATGAATGATTCATTGAACAGCGATCTTCTATTAATCTCTGAGTGGGGTCGTAAAAACAGAGTCGCCTTTTACGCTCGTAAGACCCAATGCTGTTTATTGACACACAAACATACGACGCGCAAGCGCTGCTTTATCTGCACTCATGGATGGTATAAATATTTAGGAATCGGATGCTCTTGATGTTCTGGGAATGAAAATACAGTGTGATGTTCGCTGGAATGGTCACATTTTTCATGTCTCCAAAGAAGCATTCAAGTGCCTCGGTTTTTTGAAACGGTGTAAGATGTACTTCACTCCATCCGACCTCCTTACTATTTATACCACCTACATTCGACCGAAAATGGAATACAAGGCTCATGTTTGGGCCAGTGCCTCAAAGTCTATTTTGGGGTTGCTCGACCGTGTGCAGGAGAGGGTGAAGAAGCTCATCGGTGACAGTAGGGTATCCAACTCTATTGACTCACTGGAGCATCGACGCAGTGTAGGGTGCGTTACTCTGTTCTATCGTTACTACAATGGGTTTTGCTCTGACGAGATTAGGGATCTTGTTCCTGAAACTCGCACATTTCTACGTAATACGAGTTCATCATCCAAAGCTCATCCATTTGTGGTCGATTGCCCGGGGAATCGTACAACGCATTACAGAGAGGGTTCGTTTTTCAGCCGTACGCTTCGCCTATGGAATAAGTTGCCCACAGACATGTTTCCTGTGTGTTATGACGTCGGAAAGTTCAAGTCAAATGGTCACAAACACTACTCCCTCTTTCCCCCTCCTCATAACTTATTTTCCTAGTTCTGGTACAATGTGCAGCATATGTAGGGGTCATCCCCTCAGTACTGATCCAAGATAAAAAAATAAAAAAAGCGATAGTGAAAAAATATAGTTTAGAAACTATTATTATTATTATTATTATTATTATTATTATTATTATTATTATTATTATTATTATTATTATTATTATTATTATTATTATTATTATTATTATTATTATTATTATTATTATTATTATTATTATTATTATTATTATTATTATTATTATTATTATTATTATTATTATTATTATTATTATTATTATTATTATTATTATTATTATTATTATTATTATTATTATTATTATTATTATTTATTAGATTTATAAATAAATTGATAAACCTAACACTATTTGGCTGGAGCACTGGCTACATAGGCACAATTGCCATATTTGACGATTTATCGTTTTATTATTATTTTGATTATTTATTTCGATTTTTTTATTATTTTAACAATTTTGGGTGCTGAAAATAACACTCTGACGATTTGACGATTTTTGTATATCACATTTTTAATATCATATACTTCATTTTTAAAAGTTAATTTATATATGCAACGAAAGTAATATTTATGGCACGTAAATAATGGGTGATTTTATAAGAACTATCGGAAATTAAAAAAAAAAAAACACATAAAATTCAGAAAAATGCATGAAATATTTATTTGGATCGATAGTTGTGTCGATATAATTTAATGTTTGAAGATTATTTCATGCAAATGTTGGCCGCGGCTGCGCCTCAAATGGTCCATCCGCTTAGTCCAATTTTGGCATACTCTTTCCAACATTTCGGCCGGTATCTCACGAATAATGTTGGCAATGTTGGCAATGTTGGCTTTTAGTGCGTCAATCGAAGCGGGCTTGTCGCTATAGACATTAGCCTTAACATAGCCCCACAAAAAATAGTCTAGAGGCGTTAAATCGCACGATCTGGGTGGCCAATTGACTGGTCCCAAGCGTGAAATAAACTGTTCACCGAACTCGCCTCTCAATTGGTCCATTGTTTCGCGTGCTGTGTGGCATGTGGCACCGTCTTGTTGAAACCACATGTCATGCAAGTTTGTTATCATCGCACGGTAGCGCTCACCATTCACAGTAACGTTGTGATTCGCATCATCTTTGAAGAAATACGGCCCAATGATGCCGCCAGCCCATAATCCGCACCAAACGGTTGTTTTTTGTGGATGCATTGGTAGCTCTTGCAATGCTTCTGACTGCTCTTCACTCCAAATAGGGCAGTTTTGCTTGTTCCCGTATCCATTCAACCAGAAATGAGCCTCGTCGCTGAACACAATTCTTCGATAAAAAAGTGGATCTTCATCTAACTTTTCAAGAGCCCATTCACCAAAAATTTGGCGTTGTGGTAGGTCGTTTGGCTTCAATTCTTGCACCAGCTGTATCTTATAAGGCTTCACACCCAAATCCTTCCGCAAAATTTTCCACGTAGTGGAGTAACAGAGGCCCAATTGCTGCGAACGGCGCCGAATCGATAATTCATGGTCATCACCAACACTGGCCGATACGGCTGCGATATTTTCTTCAGTTCGCACTCTACGTAAGCGTGTTGGTGGTTTAATGTCCAACAATGTAAATTTGGTGCGAAATTTTTTTACAATAGCCCGAATAGAAGCCTCAGTAGGTCGATTAAACTGACCATAAAATGGAAGAAGCGCGCGATGAACTTTCTTAACAGAGCACGCATTTTGGTAATAAAATTCAATAATTTGCAAGCGTTGTTCGTTTGTAAGACGATTCATGATTAAATTATAGACCAAACTGAAGATGTTTGACAGTGACACAAGATACAAAACGTGCGTGAGCTGTCAAAACTAGTGTTGCCAAAAAGGTAATAGCAAAAAAATCACTCGTTATATATGTATGTAATGTATGTTTGTAATACTGAAATATTATGTGATAGTTATTTTTATTTTTTTATTTTTATTTATGCTAGAGATAAATTTAAAATATCATATGTGAATAGCGCTTTTTTACATATCGTTGGTCTGATGTAGAAAGGCCCTAACTCGCATTTTCCCTGAATTAAGCTCTTTTAGAGATTCTACTACGTTTCACACAAGTACACGGTGTCACAAAGATTTAATTACTTAATATACATATTGGTCTTACAAGCAATTGACCAAAAAAAGTTACTTTTATATGTACCTATTTATACAGTTTCCATTACGATTTGTCCTTCTCTGGTAAAAATGCAATTATGTTTGTTAGGGCCTTTCTACATGAGACCAACGATATGTAATAGTGACTTATATAGGCTATGGGTTTCGAGTGTTACAAGTGTATACAAGTGAAACATACACATATAAACGTGTTAAAAAAGTACAAAATCAAACACTAATTTCTATTACAAGAAAAAACCTCTTGGATAGTTTTGTACTAGCTTAAAGAGAACGAGTTTGCTTATACTCGTACACTAATCTATTACAAAACAGCGATTTTAAATTCTCCTACCAAAAACATATTACACAAACCAAACTGAAAGCCCATAAGACATTAACCAAGAGACTAGTCAATTGTAACGGACTTAAGCAACAGCTACTACTTGTGTTGCAAATGTCAGCGACAATGCCACCCTCCTAAGTTTACAATTTAACACAAGCTTAGAAACGTTTGTACATATGTATATATTACATTTGTTGGTTGGTTGGTTGGCTGGCCGGTCGGTCGTTTCGAATCAAATTTGTAGCTCTAAAATAGCAAGTGAGTTAAATAAAACAAACAATGAACTGGCAAGCAACTAAAATTGTGTGTATGAGTGTGCGTGTGTGTGTGTGTGTTTCTACAATTTGCCCCCTCTGCTGTGTGCGTGCAAGAGTACATCTGTATAAGTTTTAATGTCATTGGACTGTAGGTTGATTTACTGCGATTTAGCCTTGAAAAAAGTTGGTGGCACAAAGTGTTTATGCATAAAGGACGTCAACCGACGACAAAGGTTTGTTCGTCCGTTCGTTCGTGCAAGTGTTGTCAGTTTCTTTTTTTTTATTCTCAAAGAATATTATCCACTCTGGTTTAATTTGTACCTTTGAATGTTTGCTTTTTCGTTTACTTTTTCTATCATAGTTTTATAATTGTACAAAAGTGTATTTATTTTTAATAATTCCTTGCAAAATAAAGGAGACCATTTAATGATTTCCCCGAAACTCCTCCTTCTTAAAGTATAGTCCATTAACTGCACGTATTTTGTTAGTAAAATAAATGTGTACGTACGAGTGTAAACGTGTATAAATACTCGTAAACCGAACAGTAGTACTTCATTCATTCACCCTCAATCTGGGTGTAATGACCATGAACTTTGAACTTTTACGTTGTGCAATTGTCATAAGGGTTCATTGCATGTTTATCTAACAAAACCGTACTGATATTTACATGGGAACACGTTTGTTAAACATTATAATGCAGAAGGTATTTAAGATATCTTAAATGCAGACTTATTTTTATTTGATTACGGTAGAGGTAAATAGCAGATATTTTTGCTAAAATGTGTTTGTGCATTCCGCAATAATTTCTAGATTGCTTACGGTAAATAAACAAAATGTTTTTTTGACATTACCACCGACCTTTGGCATCAACATTCGAACCTCTCGCAGTGTATCAGTGTATTTAACTAGGTGGACAGGTGTTTGCAGTACTTGCTTTAAAGGGGGATGGACATGGTCGCCTTTAACGCTCGTAAGACCCAATGTTGCTTATTAACGCACAAACAAACAACCGCAAATGCTGCTTCATCTGTATTTATGGATGGTATAAGTATTGAGGAATCGGATGCTCTTGATGTTCTAGGAATGAAGATACAGTGTGATGTTCGCTGGACTGAACACATTTTTCATGTCTCTAAAGAAGCATTCAAGTGCCTCGGGTTTTCGAAACGGTGTAAGATGTACTTCACTCCATCCGACCTCCTTACTATTTATACCACCTACATTCGACCGAAAATGGAATACAACTCTCATGTTTGGGCCGGTGCCTCAAAGTCTATTTTGGGGTTACTCGACCGTGTGCAGGAGAGGGCGAAGAAGCTCATCAGTGACAGTAGGGTATCCAACTCTATTGATTCACTGGAGCATCGACGCAGTATGGGATGCGTTACTCTGTTCTATCGTTACTACAATGGATTTTGCTCTGACGAGATTAGGGATCTTGTTCCCGAAACTCGCACTTTTTTTCGTCCAAAGCTTATCCATTTGTGGTTGATTGCCCGGTGAATCGTACTACGCATTACAGAGAGAATTCGTTTTTCAGCCGTACGCTTCGTCTGTGGAACAAGTTGCCTGCAGACGTGTTTCCTGTCTGTTATAATGTTGGAAAGTTCAAGTCAAATGTCCACAAGCACTACTCCCTCTTTCCACCTCCTCACAACCTATTTTCCTAGTTCTGGTACAATGCACTGCATATGTAGGGGTCATCCCCTGAGTAATGGTCCAATAAAAAATAAAAAAAATAAAAAATGCTTGCTGTCAATTTCGTGTACGTGTGCTTGACGCTTTAAAAATTTTGTGCTTGATACACATCAAGCATTCATTATAATTTTGATTTTGCAGTGTTCGTTTGGTACACTGAAAGAATTATGCGTCATATATTTAATAAAACTGTTTCATTAAATATTTTTCATTAATCCAATGAAAACTTTTCACAATATACATGAAACTTTATATATATTATGAAATAGTTCCATCAGAATGGTTTCATTAAGTTTCATAGTTTCATTTAAAAAAATCATTGGATTTATGACTACAACAATATTTAATTTTTTTTAATTCTTTGAATTTTAGTAAGATACATTAATGGGCATTTATTAATCTTAAGCTACAGTTTAAAAAATGTCAAGTTTTTTTTTTTATTAAAACGTAGATTTTATGAGTTTCATAATTCCAATGAAATAGAATTCATTAGATCAATGACAAATAAATTTCTGGCTACCGAACTTGGGTATGTATGTACATATGTGTATGTACTCAAATCAGCATAATAATAGTTTAAAAAATTTAAATACCAGTGCATTGAAGTCATTTGAATTAATAAAATCTGTTTTATTTGGTGAATACTTGTTCAACATTTTCTTTTATCATAATTAGGTACAACTTCACAAAAGCAAGGAATAGTATTGTTTGTGTAATGAAATAAAGTAACAATGAATAAATGAAATAATTCCATTGATCTTCTTATTACGTACATTTGTGAACATATTTTATTAATTTGTGTCATGATATTATTTCATTAAACAAATGTAACTATTTCATTGATTTAATGTAAATTTTTCAGGTGCTCAGTGAATAATAAAATTAGATAAATGAAATAACTTCATTGACCTTATGCAGGAGTTTCATATTTTTAATGAATATATTACATTAGTACAAAGAAGTTATTTCATTAAATAAATGTTACTTTTTCATTAATTTAATGTACAGTTTTCATGGGCTTTATGAAATTGATTCTTTGATCTAGAGAAATTATTTCACTAATCATATGATTTGTCCTTTATACTTTTAAAGAAAATAGGTAATGTTTCTTGTTTTTTTTTTTTTTTTATCTTGGACTAGTACTCAGGGGATGGCCCCTACATATGCAGCGCATTGTACCAGAACTAGGAAAATAGGTTATGAGGAGGGGGAAAGAGGGAGTAGTGTTTGTGAACATTTGACTTGAACTTTCCAACGTTATAACAGACAGCAAACACGTCAGCAGGCAACTTGTTCCAAAGACGAAGCGTACGGCTGAAAAACGAATTCTCTCTGTAATGCGTAGTACGATTCCCTGGGCAATCGACCACAAATGGATGTGCTACGTAAAAATGTGCGAGTTTCGGGAACAAGACCCCTGATCTCGTCGGAGCAAAATCCATTGTAGTAACGATAGAACAGAGTAACGCACCCTACACTGCGTCGATGCTCCAGTGAGTCAATAGAGTTGGATACTGTCACCGATAAGCAACCCCAAAATAGACTTTGGGGCACCGGCCCAAACATGAAAGTTGTATTCCATTTTCGGTTGGATATAGGTGGTATAAATAGTAAGGAGGTCGGATGGAGTGAAGTACATCTTACACCGTTTCAAAAAACCGAGGCACTTGAATGCTTCTTTAGAGACATGAAAAATGTGATCATTCCAACGAACATCACACTGTATTTTCATTCTAAGAACATCGAGAGCATCCGATTCCTCAATATTTATACCATCCATGTGTACAGATGAAGCAGCACCTGCCATCGTATGTTTGTAAACAACACTGGGTCTTACGAGCGTTAAAAGCGACTCTGTTTTTACGACCCCATTCGGAGATTAATAGAAGATCACTATTCAGTGAGTCATTCATATTTTGCCTCTTGGCAACGATCTCGGATAGGCTGGGCCTATTACTGAGAAAGTACGAATGGCAAAAGCTGCTGTCATCCGCGAAAGAGTGTATAGGGTTAAAAGTTTGAAATAGAAGGTCATTGATGAAAATAAGAAATAGGGTAGGAGAAAGAACGGAGCCTTGCGGTACCCCTGAATTAATCTTGAACTCGTTTCATAAGACCCCATCTATAACAACTCGTATAGTGCGGTCTCTGAGAAAACTCGATATAAACCGAGAAAAGTCATCACCGACGCCAAAAGCAGTAAGTTTTGCCAGTAGTGCAGCATGCCACACTCTGTCAAATGCTTTGGAGATATCTAGAGCCACCACTTCACTTTCGCCGAAATGATGGATTCTCGGAGAGGTATGCCAAAAGATCTCCAGTAGATCACCATACTGACGATCACAAAGTAATTTATGAGACTCTAGATACCTCACAAGGTGGTAATTAACCATACTTTCCATTACTTTGGAAAGCGCAGAACAAATTGCAATTGGGCGGTAATTTTCAGGGTTATTTGCGTCCCCTTTTTTGGGGATTGGCGTTACATTAGCAACCTTCCAGCTTGATGGAAACTCACCAAAATGGTAAAGTATGCTGAAGAGGCGTGCTAATGGACGCGCAAGCGTAGAAGAGCACTGCTTCAAGATCAGTGCTGGAATGCCATCCGGTACAGGAGTCTTGTTTATGTCGAGGTCGGCCAAAACCCTTTTAACTGCTTGCGCCCGGAAGAATATCTTTGGCATAGTTGCAGATACTCTTTCGAGCTCGGGAAGTGGTTGACTGCTTTCCGGCAAGCAGAAGTTGCTTGCAAAGATTTCTTATTAAAATGTTTCATTACTTTTATGAAGGTTTTCATTAAAATAATCTAATGAAATTTGTTTCATTAATTCTATGAAAAGTTACAATGGTTGAAAAATAATGAAAAAATTCATAAAAGTAATGTCAAAATTCGGAGAATTTCTGAACAAAATTTTTTCAGTGCAGGAAAAAATGTCAATAAATAAATAATTTTTTATTGTAAAATGATTATTTTTTCTTAATTCCGTTTGTTCGAAGCGCATTTATTTTCATTTTTTGATCCCGCAGCTTTCCTTTAAAAACGTTTTTAAACAAACATTTGATATTGTCCGTCTTTTACGCAGCGATCGCTTATTGTAAACATATCACATTCCAGAGTATAGGTAAAGACGAGTAAACTTCCAAAGTATCTTTATTATCGTTAATTACTTCTTTTCATAAGATATTCTCCACAACTTAAAGCAATAATTCAATTTTATTTCCATTTGAAATTCAAAATATTATATTTCGAAACTTTTTCATTCAATTTTCTTCTTCTGTTTTTATTCTTTCTTGACAACCATTCACAACGAAAACGAAATAATCGTCTCTATTCGAGAAGTCACTTTCACCACAAATACGTGCGCGTCTCATCTTTTACTATTCTAAAATACATATCTATATTCGTTAGAGATGAGAGTGATATACAAGCAGAAACCATATGTTTTCTTTCACATCGTCTGCATTCTAAAATGTCTTGTCAATGCATTTTAGCCCCAATATTGTTCGACGCCGATTTTACCGCGTAAAGCACAAATTAACAACAAAAAATTAATTATTTGCGAAAAATTTAAGGAGATATTCATATTTACTATACTTGGCAATAAAATATCGGGTGGTTAAATTTAAAGGGCCGATGTTGAATGTAAACCACACCTAAACGCCAAGTTTTTTTACCGAATTTCATTTGACATTTCTCTATTTCAGACTTACTCAATTTGAACCATGGAGAGATACATAATCCAACAACGTGTTAAAGTTATCCAAACTTATTATGAAAATGGGCGTTCTAATCAAAATGCATATCGTGCACTTCGTGATTTTTTTGGTCAATTTGATCGCCCAAATGTGCGTACAATCGGAAAAATCGTGGAAAAATTCGAGCAAACCGGGTCTTTAGAAGATGTGAGAACACCAGTGCATGCTCGTACAGCTCGTACTGCAGAAAATATTGCTGCTGTTCGCGATAGTGTGGCTGAAGAGCCGTCCACCTCAACTCGTCGTCGTGCCCAACAATTGCATCTCTCACGCTCGTCGTTGATGAACATTATGCATAAAGACTTGCATTTACACGCTTACAAGGTGCAATTGACTCAAGAACTAAAGCCTCTTGACCATTCCAAACGTCGTGAATGGGCAGAATGGTGGCAAGAAATGGCAACAGTGGATGATCAATTTTCGAAGAAAATCATCTTCAGTGATGAGGCACATTTTCACCTCAGTGGATTCGTCAATAAACAGAATTGCCGCATTTGGGCGAATGAGAATCCAAGAGTGACTGTCGAAAAACCAATGCACCCACAAAGAGTGACTGTTTGGTGCAGTTTTTGTGCTGGCGGTATCATCGGGCCGTATTTTTTCCAAAATGAGGCCGGTCAGGCAGTTACTGTGAATGGTGTCCGCTATCGTGAGATGATAACGAGCTTTTTATGGCCCGAATTGGAAGATATGGATGTAGACGATATGTGGTTCCAGCAGGACGGTGCCACTTGCCACACAGCTAACGAAACAATTGCTCTTTTGCGCAACAAATTCAATGGCCGTGTTATCTCATGTAATGGCGATGTCAATTGGCCGCCAAGATCATGTGATTTGACACCGTTGGACTTTTTTGTTTGGGGTTATTTGAAAGAAAAGATATACGTCGATAAGCCAGCAACAATTCAACAGCTAAAGGATGAGATAATTCGGCACATTAACGGCATAGAACCTCCATTATGCCTCAGGGTCATCGAAAATTTGGACCATCGGATGGAGGTGTGCCGCCGTAATCGCGGCGCCCATTTGGCCGATATTTTGTTCCATACATAATTGAGTAATACCAATATATCATAATAAAATAAAATTACAATAATTTCCTAAATAGTTTGTGTTTTATTCAAAATCAACATCGGCCCTTGAAATTTAACCACCCTTTATGTATTATTAAGAAACAGATTAGAAACGAAAATAGCAAATACTGAAAATGTTTCTCTTACTAAGTGCTAGTAACAACTGTTGTAATTCATATGTGTTCTTTATTGGAATGAATTCAGGTTTATATATAAAGGTATAATAATAGTAACTTATAAAATAGTTAAGGTAAATACAGGATGTTTCATATAATTTATATAAGTGTTATTTACAGGTGTAAAGTTTAATAAGTAAACTTCATTATACAACAACAACGCTATTTCTCTGACCGTTTCTTTTACTCTTAAAAAATACACAAGATACGAAAGTGATTGGATACATTTAATACGAACGACAGGTAAAAATACCACCGCATCGGTTTTTAAGAGTGTTTAAAATACTCGGATGTGAAAATGATTGGGTAAACAATTGGTGTTGTTATGGTTGCAGTGCACCGGTGCAGATCTCTGGTACCCAGGCGTAAGAATTTGTCATCCATGGGGACGTCCGGATGAACGTTTTTTCACCACGCCATTGGGCTGTCACGCTAAACATCTTCTGATTCTACTCAAACTATGTATGTACCATTTTAGTACTTTTTCTTAATCGTATTAGTCGTCAGATCGCTTCTCCGTTTATAATCACACTTAGAAAAGCAGAAAGTTACCTTATTTTAGACAATTTTCATTTTATTAATATCATAATGACAGCATTGATATTTAGGCCAAAGAGAAATTCTGTTTGTTTCTAGTCGTTTCTGTATGCTGCAAATGATTATGATTAAAAAAGAAGAAAAAAAAGTGCAACACAAGATAATGGAAAATGCGGCACAGCAAGCAAGAGTCACTCATGCAGGAATTTCATACACTTTCTAATGCTGGTTTTACAAAAACAAAGTCGCATAAAATGCACAACACAATTGAAACACAGAAAACTATTTCCCCCCTCTCTCCTACCCCCACAAACAACTGATCACTTTAACAGTATAGTTTCTTATTGCACTTTTTTTTTTTTTTTTTTTTGTTTTGTTTTGCCGTCTTCGACTGGTATTCGATGCAATAGAAAGCAAATCATTTTAGTGGTATAATTTTAAGCCATAATATCTAATATCCGTAGAAGATGATTGTGTTGCATTAGCAATGAAAATAAGATTGCTTCAGTATCTGGACACTTTGAATATGAAAACAAGATGCATGATGCATTCTCGTTTGAAAATTGAAAAAGTTTTTAGTCATAATACTCGTAAATGGAAATGAAGTCAGACAGACAAAATTACAGCCTGGCTGATCCACTCAAAAAAAAGAAAAAACATTGTTTTGCCAACAAGAGAGAGTCAGTCAGTAAGTCAATCTGTCAGCATTACATATGTATGTGTATTGTATGTGCAAATGTACTTGCACCAATTGTGATGCAGTTATTGTGCAGTCAAACACAAACGGATGTACGAAGAAAGCAAAAAAATACAAAAAAAAAAAAGAATCACATGCAATTTCATCATGAACCACAATTTACGTTGTTTGTTGCTTTCAAATTGCCTTTAATTTTCCAAATGTGTGTTAACAGTGATAATTTCTCTTCTTGCAACAAACGTTTTCTTTTTTTTTATTTAATGTTATTTTTAATCATTTAACCATTACTTAACTGAGCTAGTTTCCCATATTTTGTATTGTTTATTCGAAACCTATAAAACAGAGATGGTGTAGATAAACAAATAAATAATTGATTTTGCCATAAAAAATAAGTACATAAGTATATACATATATATCAATTCCTGCCTAAAAATATTAACATGTACAAATTAGCCTAGATTTAAAAAACCGATTTTTTTATAAATGCACTTTTCAAAAACCGTTATAAAAATATCAATTTAAAAAGCTACCTTTAAAGCAACTTTTTAGTAAAACTAAAGACAAATTAAAAAAGTTAGAAGAGTTCAATTTAGTATAAAAAATACCTTGTAATGGAAATACCAATGCGCAATGTGATAAAATTTATATAGGAACAACAGTTAATAAGCTTAAGACTAGATTAGCAGGACATAAATCTGACCAGAAATATAGAAACTATAATTCTTCACAGAAAACTGCATTATCAACTCATTGTCGCGATTTTAATCATAATCCAGATTTTGGGGGTACATCTACATATGTATATTAAATAGGTTTTGTTAAGCGTTTTTATTTATTGAATCTTCAAAATGAACTAACAATAAGTATTCAAATCTTAATACTAAATATAAAAAAATACTAAATATAAAAAAAAATAAAATGTGCTTTTTACTTACGTCCAGCCAATGCTAGACAAAAAGTTCTATTATGCGGGAGCAATATCGGTAGAATCACCTATTGAACGTTCTGATGGTGGCAACGGTATCCCTTCTTCTCAACCGATTGTAGCCGCCAAAATTAAGTATATTACGCGCAAGAGGGTTTGGATGAAGTTTCAGTTTACTAACATACCTTGTCGCCTACTTAGAAAACTCCTCTTTTACCAGCGGAACACTCAGATCTTTATGAATTCGTGAATTTTTTGCATACCATGGAGCTGCAGTAATCGTTCGAAGAATTTTGTTTTGTCGCCTTTGGATTTTTTCAATGTTTGACGCTGAGGCGGTGCCTCATAACTGAACTCCGTAGCACCATATAGGCTCTAGTATTGCGTTGTATAACAAAAGTTTGCAATCTAATTTCAATGTAGAATTTCTGTCCATAAGCCAATTTAGCTGCACTGCTTTTAGTTTTAACTGAGTGACCTTTGCTTCAATGTGAGACTTCCACGTTAGCCTACGGTCCAGGTGAATACCAAGGTACTTTACTTCATTGTGCTGTGGAATAGGTGAGTTGTTAATTTGGATATGCGCACATGTCTGTTTACACAGTGTGAATGTGACATGAGTACATTTCTGTTCATTAACCCTGATTTTCCAAAGCTTCAGCCATTTTTCCAATATTGAAATAAATTCCTGTAAATTTCGTGAAGCTAATTGGTGGTTTTCATGAACGCTCAAAAACGCTGTGTCGTCTGCAAAAGTTGAAGTGTGGATTCCAGATGTCGTTGGCATGTCAGAGGCGTAAATCAAATACAAAGTAGGCCCAAGAATGCTACCTTGAGGAACTCCTGCCTCGATAGGTTGAGTTGGGCTTATAAAATCACCTTCTCTGATAACAAATTTCCGCCCATATAAGTAGCTTTCCAAAGGCTTGTGAGTATTAGCAGGTAAGTTCAACTTTATTTTGTGCATCAAGCCATCATGCCACACTTTATCAAAAGCTTGAGAAATGCCAATGAATAGAGCTGAACAATACTTCTTCTCCTCAAAGGTCTGTCTTATGACATTGACTAGTCTGTGCGTTTGTTCTATGGTGCTATGTTTAGCCCGAAAACCAAATTGATGATCAGGGATGCACCCCACATTGTTCAATATTGGACTCAACTTCGCCATTAACAATTTTTCAAGCAGTTTTGAAATTGTTGGTAAAAGACTTCTTGGTCTATATGATTCTACCTTAGTCAGATCCTTCCCTGGCTTGGGTATCATAGTAATCATTGAAACCTTCCACTCTGCAGGATAATACTCAAGGCGTAAAATGGCGATAAAAATAAAAAGTAGAACTCTTCTAGCTGCACGAGGTAACTGTTCAAGCATTTTACCAGTAATTTGATCAATGCCTGAAGCTTTTTTTGAGTTTGTATTTGCGATAACGTTTTCGATATCTTGAAAATTAAGTCTCAAAGGCACAGGAGGTCTAGCAACATATGATGTTAATTCCGCTGTATTATTCGCTGAATCATTTGTAATAAAAACGTTTCTCAAATGATCGACATACAACATCCCCTTTTCAGAGTCGCTTCTTGCCCAGTCGCCAGTTGAAGTTCGCTAAGGTGGCTTACCTATTACGGGTCTTTTCAGACCTTTTGTCGATTTCCACAGGGAATAGTCAGATTGCGGAGTACCATCCAGGCATTCCAAATATGTTTTAAGGGAAGCCATTCTGTGGATTTCAAGCAGATTTCTTAACTGAGTTATGCACTCTCGTAGCCTGCTTTTAAGCTGGGAGACCTGCGAAGCTGCCACTCTCTTCTGACTCTTCTTTTTTCTGACAGAAGTTGCGCAATTTTAGACGAATAAGTTCTATTGTTCTCATTTCTGGATCTTATATGACTAGTGGTAGCATGCTGTACGGCCAGTTTGAGGTTTTCAGAAAAATCATTAATTGACACATCAATATCCTCAGGCGTTCTCAAGACGATATTTTCAGTACAATGTGTACTCAAAAATTTTTTGTATTTTAGCCAATTAACTCTATTGACGGTCAACGGGGAGCCAATCTCTTGGGGAAACGAAACGGAGATTATAGTGGGTGAGTGATCTGATGACAAATCTAATGTAAAATAAAAATATTAAACAGGGAAAATTATTGTAAACGGAGATATATGTTAGAAATGTTACAAATAACTAATGTAATGTTAGAAAAAAGAATGAATTTTAAAAAGGATATAGACGGATTGGCACAAAATTATAGACATTTAATATACAAGAGTAAAAACAGGAGTTAAAAACGTATAAATAGGTTTTTATTTTAGATTATTTAAAAAAATTTTCATTTCATTCTTTTTATAAAAAATAATAAAAATATAAAAAAATATATACTATGAATAATTACTACTGTTTAAAAAATTTTTTCTCTATGTATAATTTGTTTTTTGTTACATCAATTTGTTTTCAATTTTATAAAAATTTGTAAACAAAAATTTAGAAATTTTCCTGAAGAAGACCCCCCTTGTGTCGAAGTATTGAAACATTAATAAAACGGATAATTTTGAAACAAGTGACCTCAAGCTCAAGTAAACAACAATTATATTTAAAAAAGGCATATTTTTGTTTAAATCATTTCGAAATGTAAATTTCACGCGCTAAGGGTGCACAGTGGACTTTTACATGCGAGAATAATTGTTATGGCTTATTAACAAAGCGGGTGAGGGGCATGATATTTTAATGGCATAATCCCCCATATTCCAAGAGGCGTCATCGTCGTCACATCAAGACCACATCAAAAAACACTCGGTTACGCATTCGCCTTCGACAGCTGTTCAACCTAAAGTTGAACAAATACATGTCGTGAACATGGTATCCCTAATTCAAGTTAAAAATAAAAAATTGTGGTCAAAGCGAATTCATTACTGGGTGAACTTGACAGCTAAGGTGATTATTTTTTGCTTGTCATGTTTTTTTTCCAATGAGACTATCAATTTTTTTTCTTTTGTTTACAAACATTTTCGCGCCATTTTAATCGGAAGATTTTTATAACCTTCACAAAAATGTAAAGTGTATATATAAGTTTGTGATTCCGTTTGTACTTTCTACAGTTTTAATTTGCGACCCTGTAAAGTGTATATATTCTGAATCAGAATTAATGGAAAAGTCGATTAAGCGATGTCCGTCTGTCCGCTGTTGAAATACCGTTTCTGAGAAAACCATTAGACTTAGAAACTTTTTTCTTTCACCATTCTTTTACCCCATCGATTCATGGGTTTGCTATTGAAATTCAGTAATATCGGTCCACGTACAGCTGAAATATATTCAAAATTCCGAAAAAAGCCATTTTTTTGCAATTTTGTATGAAAATTTTTGGAAACAAAAGTTGCTTGTTTTGCTTCAAACTTCACACACTTATTAAGCATGGTGATCTAAAGGCAAAAAATTTTTTTTTCAGATATCGGTTCATATATAACCGAGATATAGCCCAAATCGGATTTTTAATAAAAATGTCGCATAGGCGAAGCTAAACAACTTTTTTTTGCTTAAAAGCAGTTCTGGTAATAAAATAAGGTTATATAAATATGAACAATTAAAATTCCCGATATTGGTCCATATATACCAATACCGGGTTTTTCATGAACATGCGGCGTAAGCAAACTTAAACAACTTTTTTTGCATAAAAGTAATTCTGGTAATAACATTAGGTTATATAAATATGGAAAATGAACATTTCCGATATCGGTCCATATATACCCGAGATATAGCACAAATCGGACTTTTAATGAAAATGACGCATAGGCGAAGCTAAACAACTTTTTTGCTTAAAAGTAGTTCTGGTAATAAACTTAGGTTATATAAATATGGAAAATAAAAATTTACGATATCGGTCCATATGTACCCGAGATATAGCCTAGAAGGGGGTTTTCATGAAAATGCCACATAAATGAACTTAAAAAACTTTTTTTTGCTCAAAGGCAGTTCCGATAATAAAGTAAGGTTATATAAATATGGAAAATGAAAATTTCCGATATCGGTCCATGTATACCCTGAACCGGGTTTTTCATGAAGATGCCGCGTAAGCGAACTTAAACAACTTTTTTTTTTTGCTTAGAAGCAGTTCTGGTAGGCAGTTCCGATAATAAAGTAAGGTTATATAAATATGGAAAATGGAAATTTCCGATATCGGTTCATATATACCTGAGATATAGCCTAAACCGGGTTTTTCATGCACTTAAACAACTTTTTTTTCTTAAAAGCAGTTCTGGTAATGAAATAAGGTTATATAAATATGGAAAATGAAAATTTCCGATATCGGTCCATATATACCCGAGATATAGCCTGAACCGATTTTTCCATTAAAATTTTTTTTTTTTTTGCTGAAAAGCAATTCTCGTTATAAAAGAAGGTTACTAAAATACAGAAAATAGAAAATTCCGATATCGGTTCATATATAACCGAGCATATTTAATTCACATTTTCCATATACTATACATATGTATGCGTGACTATCGTGAAGGGTATTTTAGATTCGGCCCAGCCGAATATACCACACTCTTACTTGTTTTGTATGATTTAGTGAAATTTCAAGAAATTTTTTGTGAATTTAAAAGTGAAAAATTAATATCGCTCCTTTGCAACACAGTCATATCTCAAAAAATGAGCTTTTCGAGTTAACAATGCAGAATTGTTGACAGTTCTACCTTTTATATTATGGCAAAATTTTATTTCAATTACCTTTAAACTATTTTCTTTAGGAGATATTTTTTTTTTAAATTCTAAGACTTGCATGGAAACTATACATTTTAAATGTGTTTTTCTTGAAACAAGCTTTTTTGCGTTATGACTATGTTGTAATAAAGGAGCGATATAACATGTGATTTTAATTACAAACAATCATAAAAGTTTATATTTAATGTTTATATAAAATTTTTTCCCAGCTGAACAATCTTAGGCGAATTTAGGTTATGACATTCCCAGTAAGTTTTACAATAACAAAATACATAGTGCTGAATTCGCCTTCCCGCTTTCATTCACCCAAGGCAACTTTAATACGGTAGTGGTATAAGCCCAGCTGTCTTTCGTTTCCTTTGCGTAAATTTGTCAAAAACACATAGACTTCTTTGCTTTTTGAAACAAAATTTTGACAACTATTCGTAAATTCTACCAACAAAATACATGTTGATGTTTGTTGGTGTTGTATTTATTGTAATTCTGCCACTACCTGTATAAAGCTGCCTTGCATTCACCAGTACAAATTCGCCTGGAATGTATTTTAAAAAACACGGCGAATTGGTGTCGCTGCCGACAGGTTGCCGTAACTTTTAAAAAACTTTTAATTTCCTATTACTTTGAAACACAAGCCTCTATGCACATCGTTTTTACCTTACCATAATTTTTCTTACCTTAACATAATTTTTTCTTAAGTACAAATTAAATTTTTATTTTTGTATTAATTAAAGTTACTGGATTAGTAAAGTGGTTTGAAGAAAACGTAAATAATCCGCTTTTCTCTTTATCTCGCGTATGGTCAGTTGGGTATCCTACATCGGAAGCAGTAAATAAAAGTAAATACTCCCAAAGTATTCAATAAGCATAAAAATCGTATTAAAATAATTTATTTGCGCAAAATTTAAACGAAAAATTAGGGAAATATTTTTTTTATTGTGGGGGAAAATAACGATTTTTATGCGCCATGAAAAATCTCCTGGCAACACTGGCTATAATAGAATTATGCCAGCGTTTTTCCCAATCTCGAAACACTTCTGAAACGCGCTTTTTGGTATCGCCAACAGCTCCTGTTTCGATTTTCCTTTTATCTTGTCAATCGTAGCAAAATGCTTTCCTTTCATCGGTGTCTTTAGTTTTGGGAAAAGGAAAATGTCAGCGGGGCCAAGTCTTTGTTTTTGCCCAAAAACTCACGTACAAGCATCGATGTGTGAGCTGGTGCGTTATCATGGTGTAAAACCCATGATTGCTTTTTCCACAACTCTATGTGTTTCAGACGAATTGCTTCGCGCAAACGGCGCATAACTTCAAGGTAGTATTCCTTAATGACCTACGAACTTGTGGCAAGAATTCATAATGCACCACGTCATTGCAGTCAAAGAAAACAGTGAGCAAAACCTTCACGTTTGACCGAACTTGACGTGCTTTTTTCGGTCTTGGCTCTTCTGGACGCTGCTTCCATTGGAATGTTTGGGCTTTGGCTTCAATGTCATAGTCATACATCATTCTTATTTTTTGAGATATGACTATGTTGCAATAAAGGAGCGATATGTTTATTTTAAAAATGGCGACTTCAGCGAACTTAAAAAATTCTTTTAAAAAATTTTTCTTAAAGAACATACTTTTTCAAAAATGCTTATTTAAAGAATTAATTCTAAAAAAAATTTCGAAATAAATTGTATTTGAAACAACTATTTGTTGCTCAGAAGTTTAAAGGTCGACCTTAGAAAATTGCTCACTTTAATTTGTACTCGTAGTCGTATTTTATGCATTTCGTTGTGTTTGTAAAGCTTAAATGTAAAAACTCGCTTTGCGGCTCAACGCACACAACAAAATTTGCTCTAAATATTCGTAATACATGTAATAATGACTTTCTGTAAATGATAGTTTTCCGTTTTTGGCTGCAAGCTTTTGCAATAATTGTTGCATGCACAACTACAACAATAACAGCAACAAAAAGAAAAAAGATTTTCTTTTCTCGTATTCATTGTCATTGTCAGTGTTAAAGAAAAAGTTGGTCAGAAAATGCACAAAAGCATTCAACAGATGGAGGAAAATTGATTTAATAGAGAAAACGAGTTAGATTGCAAGAGTGTGTTGAGAAGAGAAAGGGAAAATTTTCTAATGAATTTATTTATAATTTATAAAAATTTTTTTTCTATTTTTAGGTTTAATTAGAGTCGTTAGGCTTATTATATATACAGGGTGGCGTAAAATTAATCACCCTGTCATAAGATGTTGTGAAAAAACTCCTAAGTTCTTAAAGAATTAAATGGTATGCTCCGATTCATGTGACAGTTTCAACCTAGGATTTAATAATAATTAGGATTTAATAATTGAGTTTTTTATTCGCTATATTAGCTTCCAACATTGATACCAATAAAAAAGCATACAAATACCTTGTTTTCTGTGTTTCCCAGCTATCTATATGTGGACATTTCATAGGAGCTACCCTAAGCATCAGATAATTCAGCTTTATATCCCAACAATCTAAATAAATTATTGATGATTAGGGTAGCTCCTATGAAATGTCGACATATAGATAGTTGGGAAACATAGAAAACAAGCTATTTATAGTTTATTTTTTATTTTTTATAGGATTTAATAATATAAAAGTAAATTGAAGAATATAATAATAAGAAGGGGGATAAACTCAGAAAAGTATAAAAGTTAATTTGAGTAACAAATATAACTGTAAAAGTAACTAAAAAACTATGTCGACAAAAGCCGACTTGCGTTCACGCGATATTTTTCACAGATGTAATAACTTTTGCCAATGGCGGTTTACATCAATCATATTTAACAATTGTAAGGTAGACAGAATCAGAAAAGGTTTAGCGTGGGTTGCTACCTTGAAGGCTTACCCACGGTGATTCTCTCACAAAATGAAAAGAAACGTTCACCCGGACGTCCCCATGCATGACAAATTGTCATGCATCGGTACCATTTTCGAGCACATGCTGAATGGCGCATGCTCATGGTGTGGGCTGGAGCTTTCCGAAAACTCCTGTCGATCTCACGGTCATGGCATCCAGCTACAGTGCACATTCGAACTCAGTACCATGTAAACATGATGTATTTTTAATCCTAGTGGGTGCTGATGAGCAGTGTAGCGACTGTGAAGCAGCTAGTTGTCCCCCAGCTTTAGTGTATTCAATTATTTTTTCCTGTCTTCTTTGATCAAGAGTTAATGGATCGCGGCAATTATTGTTATAATTATAAATAAAAATATTTCTTGGCTTTAACCAGGATTGAACTCGAGCTAGACGAATGATACCAACCCATCATCATATAATATTAGAAATATTAAAAAATTGGTATGAAATATGTAAACAAAAAAAGTTTTTTTCGAGTCCAACTTCAGTCAAGAAGAAGGCTTATTTTTTAATTATAACAATAATTGCTGTGAAACAATAAGACCAAAGAAAAACAGAAAAATAACTGAACAACTAGCTGTTTCGTAGTCGCTCGGGACTCGAACTCGGGATCATGTGAACTTGATGTATTTTTAATACGGCCGTTTAACCAACTCAGCCACCGAGCTCTTTAATTATTCTTACGTTAATGTTTGTCACATATTGTCAGTCTTCTTGACTGAAGTTGGACTCGAACTCACAACTAATTAGTTAATATCGTACATATGTATATAACTAAAAATATTTGCAGAAAAAAGTTTTTTTGCATGTTGACAACAAAAATATATCATTATTGTCATAAATGTTTGAGATAATCACGAATTTACGTAAGTTGGGATGACACGACCAAGTTGCGTTTTTAAGCCGCAATTCTTTACGTTACTCATTTATGAATTGGCTCGTCGAGAGTGAGCTTAGTAGTGTCCTATAAACATGCTATTAGTTTATATTTTCCTCAATTTTACTATACAGGGTGGCCCAGAAAGACCGAAGTGGTGTGAATTCCTTATAACTTTTTTATTATAATTTTTTTCTTCTTTTCTTTTCAGTATTTTGTAAAGAAGACTTGGATAATTTATAATGGAGCAACACACAATTGAACAACGTGCCCAAATTGTTGAAATTTACTTTTCAAATCAACGGTCCATTGTGTTGACTCAGCGTGCATACCGTCGTCAATTTAATGTGCGGGTTGCACCCTCTCAGTCAACAATAAACCGTCTGGTTGCAAATTTTCGAGAACAAGGAGCAGTAAGGAACCTTCCTGGTCCCGGCAGACACCGAACTGTCCACACGGCTGACAATATTCAAGTGGTACAGGAGAGTATTCGGGAGGATCCAGAAACATCAACCAGGAGACGTTCGTCACAACTGGGCCTCTCAAGGACGTCGCTGCAGCGAATTTTGCACACCATAGGATTGTTTCCATACAAAATTCAACTTGTCCAAGAATTGAGACCAACAGATTACCAGCAACGACGGTGAAAGAATAATTTCTCGTAACAGCAATTTTAATTGGCCTCCGCGTTCCCCGGATTTAACCGCTCCAGACTGTTTTCTTTGGGGCTATTTAAAAGGAAAAGTTTATGTTAATAAGCCTAGGACTATTGAGGAGTTAAAAACCAATATTCGAGAAGAAATTAACAACATACCACCGGAAGTTTTGCGAAAGGTCATGGAAAATGTGTTGGAAAGAGCACATTTGTGCGAAGCAGAATATGGCCACCACTTGCGGGATATCATTTTTAATAACTAATCCAAAAATATTCCCCATAAATTTAATGTATTTAAAAAAAAAAAAATTAAAAAAATATCTCTTAAATAAAAAGTTATAAGCAATTCACACCACTTCGGTCTTTCTGGGCCACCCTGTATATGTACACAGAAAAAATTATAGTAAAAATAAAATCAACAAAATTTTTGTCTGAAAAAATAATTTGTATACATAGGACGTGTGTGAAACGGTAGAAAAGTACTCTCGTAAGTAAAATTTTGACATTTTTGAGGTGAATAAAATTTTACTAGCTCTAGGGCATGGTGCAATTAACCAGGTGGCATCACTAGCGCAGGTGATAATTTTTTGTTTCATAAAATTGTGGGTGAAAAAATAAAAATATTTTAAACAGTTTGAAAAAGGGCAAGAACACAATAAAAATATAAAAATATTTCAAAAATATTTTAATTGCTTAAAATGTGTTGAAAACAATTTATAAAAGAAATTATATTAATTTTCTTTGTTCGTTTTTTTATATAAACGTTTCTTTCTTCATTTTCTTCTGTTTTGTAAACATGTTTTTGACAGCGTCCGGAATTTTTACACAAACAAAATATTATGTATGTAGTACAACAACTCTTATGCTGCCACCTAATAATTGCACCATGCTCTAGGGGCTAATATAAATTTTGACAATAGGATAGAAATATTTGAAATGTAGGAATTTTATTGAAATAAATTATAATTGAAAATTTTATAATTAAAAGTGCAAAAACCAAATAATACTAAACTGAAAAATGGCGCTATTATAACTATTTCTTAATTTGTTCATTTTTATTTATTTTTTTTATTAGTTTTGTTATATTTTTTTTTTGTTTTGTCAAAATTTTATGTTGTCATATATAATATTTTTTCACACAGTTAAAACATGAAATTTTTTTTACCACAGACAAATTATTTTTCACCACAGTACTTTGCTACCGTTTCGCACACGTCCATATACATAAATATTAAAAAATTAACCCTGGATATCGTATTTTGTTGATGTTTAAAAAAATACATGTTTTCGATCAATAATTATTTTTACTAAACTTTTGTTTGAATCCACGAATTCCTTTACAGGTCCACATTCAAACAATATATTAATTGAATCAACGAAATCCGTTATTGAACATTAAAAAAAATTTTCTCTGCATATTCTTAATTTCAATGAAAAGTGGTGAACTATTATTATGTTTTTTTAATAAAACTACAACCAAACAAAACAAACAACTTTCCCACAATGTAAAAACAATATGGGTGCTATGTTAAATATCATTCTCTGTATACGATTGCAAATTTCTCAATATTATTTGGATTTTTCTCGATTTTACTTTAAACATTATCAATATCAATGAAAAATGATGAAGTTATGTTTTAAATAAAAGCTACATATGTACGTGTTACAAATATTTTCAGCATTATTTTTTTTTTTTTAATAAAATTATAACCCAGCCAAATGTGAAAACAACATTGTCCAATGTTAAATGTTTTTATCTGTATACGACTGCAAAAATTGCAGGTTAGTGCGAAAAGCAATGCTACACGCAAAGAAGACGCAGTTTGGAATATTGTTGTAGCAACATTAGTATTTAATCTGTGATATTCCGTATTGTTGCCAGCAGTATATTATAATTTTTAATATAGTGTAATCCTCTATAAACATATCAGTGTTGAATGTTCAATGTTTCTATTGTTACATTTCTATCAGTTTAAAACATGGTTAAATGCAATAATATTGTTTAAAAAAATAATTTGAACACAACAATAGCTTTTGTTATGTACAATAATATAATATTCTTTATGTAATATATGTATCTACAACACATTTCCATTAACCCATTTCTTACCGCCGTGTGTTTGAACACACGTTTATCATTTCTGAATCTTTTGTACATATAAAACAAGGATACATGTATATAATTCAATATGTGGTACATTTATATTAAGGTTTGGTCTCTTACCAATAAAAAAAACCGTTCGAAGATTTTTTGCCAACCTCTCCCCCTTTTGAAATGGGCGGTTAAAAAATTGTCCAAAAATAGACTCTTTTTAAATTAGTTATATAATGTAAATAGAAAAATCATAATTATTATATATGTATTACACTGTGTTACCAAACATTCAAAATATCACTTAGGTCCATTTACTCACCACACCTGTTCAATATACGTTCCGCTAGGTGTCAGCAATTATTGCGTGTGTTTCACCACACATTGGTACTCATATTGACATTTAACTATTAATATACGGTAACGGCATATTTTGTATAGAACTCGTCTTATCATTGTGTTATAATATTTAATATTGTTTTTTCAATTCCTACATATTACTCCTTATAATAAAGAGTAATATAGTCTGAAATGTCGCAGAGATTATCTTACCAATGCACAATTGCAAGACATCATCGATAACTGGAGCGATGACGAAGACGACCCTGGAAGAGCGTCCGCGAATGAAAGTTATTTGCATTATTTTTCGACGATGAAATGATTAGATTACTCATGGATAAAACAAATCAATATGCTGCCCAAAATAATATCACCCAAATGATCAACAAGTTTCGAATACAACGTTTCATGGGCATTCTTCTACTTTCGGGGTACCATCATGTACCACAAACTATATTGTATTGGAGCTTAGGTCGGCATACGACATTCCATTGATTCCCCAAACAATGTCACAGAATATGTTCACGAAATTAAAAGCAAACTTTCATATCACTAACAATGATATTTCTAATAAGTTCACAAAGATTCGGCCATTGTATGTTATGCAACTAATTACGACACAATTGAATCAATGGTAACCGTGCAACGGATTAGCAAAAAAAAAGAAAAAAGTTGGTGTACCTCAGCCCCTCGCTTTCAACAACTACAATAAGTATATGGGCGGCGGGCATTTACACGACAATGGGGTCACCAACTACCGTGTCTGCATTCGTGGGAAAAAGTGATGGTGGACGCTATGGGTTCAATGTTTGGATAGTGATGTGGTTAATGCCTGGACACTTCACTGCATCGTAGCAGCTTCGCAAAAGGCGAAACCTACGTCGCAGCTTGATTTCAAGAACTCGGTGACCAAATCTTTGCTGCTTTCATCGGAGGATGCAATTGACGAAAATGAGTCTCCATCTACTGAAGATTCAGGCAACAAATATAATCAGCAAAACCTTCCGTGGGTAGACGGACTACACACACGTTCCTTTAAGAACCTCTAATCGTCGTCGTTGCATTGTGTGTACACCAAAAACCACCATATTTAAGTGTGAGAAGTGCGGCGCCCACTTACACTCAGAAAATTTTTTAAAATTGTTACACGAAAACAACCAATTTAATATATAACGCCGCGCCACACATTAAAATAAAAAGCAACGAATTCAATTATTTATTAAATAAAATTTGCATTCAAGTAAATACTTGAAATTAAAAAAAAACGCTTTTTCACTTACCTTTAGGTACTAACCCTGTTATCTCCAAAAACATTTTGAACTGTTACTTCCTACTATACATACTTTATCGTATCTTAAACCATACAAACAATTAAAAACATTGCACCGGCCAAAAAATTTTCAAAACACTTTACAGTACCAGCGTGTGGTCAAACACACGTCAAGATTTTGCCAAATTTTATGAGTTTTAATCTTTTTTTTTTAAATATTAAATAAAAAAATATGTTAAATAATTTACATAAGTAATGTTTTAATTATAGAAATTATGTGTATGGTTCTACGTACGTGTATACATTACGTAATCATATAATATTGTGACGTTCAACACCAGTACGGTTGATCATGATAATAGAATTTAGAATTTTTCAAAAATGGTCGGGAATGATAATAATGGGTGATTTTAAAAGAACTATCGGAAATTAAAAAAAAAAAAAAAAAAAAAAAAAAAAAAAAAAAAAAACACATAAAATTCCGAAAAATGCATGAAATATTTATTTGGATCGATAGTTGGGTCGATATAATTTAATGTTTGAAGATTATTTCATGCAAATGTTGGCCGCGGCTGCGCCTCAAATGGTCCATCCGCTTAGTCCAATTTTGGCATACTCTTTCCAACATTTCGGCCGGTATCTCACGAATAATGTTGGCAATGTTAGCTTACAGTGCGTCAATCGAAGCGGGCTTGTCGCTATAGACATTAGCCTTAACATAGCCCCACAAAAAATAGTCTAGAGGCGTTAAATCGCACGATCTGGGCGGCCAATTGACTGGTCCCAAGTGTGAAATAAACTGTTCACCGAACTCGCCTCTAAATTGGTCCATTGTTTCGCGTGCTGTGTGGCATGTGGCACCATCTTGTTGAAACCACATGTCATGCAAGTCAAGCTCTTCCATTTTAAGCAAAAAAAAGTTTGTTATCATCGCACGGTAGCACTCACCATTCACAGTAACGTTGTGACTCGCATCATCTTTGAAGAAATACGGCCCAATGATGCCGCCAGCCCATAATCCGCACCAAACGGTTGCTTTTTGTGGATGCATTAGTAGCTCTTGCAATGCTTCTGGCTGCTCTTCACTCCAAATACGGCAGTTTTGCTTGTTCACGTATCCATTCAACCAGAAATGAGCCTCGTCGCTGAACACAATTCTTCGATAAAAAAGTGGATCTTCATCTAACTTTTCAAGAGCCCATTCAGTAACAGAGGCCCAATTGCTGCGAACGGCGCCGAATCGATAATTCACGGTCATCACCAACACTGGCCGATATGGCTGCGATATTTTCTTCAGTTCGCACTCTACGTAAGCGTGTTGGTGGTTTAATGTCCAACAATGTAAATTTGGTGCGAAATTTTTTTACAATAGCCCGAATAGAAGCCTCAGTAGGTCGATTAAACTGACCATAAAATGGAAGAAGCGCGCGATGAACTTAACAGAGCACGCATTTTGGTAATAAAATTCAATAATTTGCAAGCGTTGTTCGTTTGTAAGACGATTCATGATTAAATTATAGACCAAACTAAAGATGTTTGACAGTGACACAAGATACAAAACGTGCGTGAGCTGTCAAAACTAGTGTTGCCAAAAAGATAATAGCAAAAAAATCACTCGTTATAATATGGTGAGACATGACAATAACAGTATGATACAAAAATTATAAATTTTACATGGTTATATGGTATAATTTGGTTTTTGGCTGTGCTTCAATCAATATAAAGTGTTCAACCATATAATTTAACAATAGCATTTTGCTATTGTTAAATTATATGGTTGAATGTAAAATATGGTTGATATTCTCATATCAACCAAATTTTTTTTTTCTACGTGTAGAAGGCTGTAATTTTTTTATTCTATATTTTGTATTTTATAGACTAGAAAAAACAACACAATCGAATTCCGATTAGATTATAATACTAGTATTATAACAATAATTAGCATGAGAGCTAAAAAAAATGCAAGTTTGTCTGCATATACTAGAAAAAAGAAAGTTTTCTATTGCATTAGATGCACATAAATAATTTAATGCACATACACACGATTATGTGTGTGTGTGTGTGTGTGTGTGTGTATATGTGTAAACATAGATTTTTTCTTTTTTTTTTTACTTTTCAATTCAAAAGCTTCCATTGTAGGTTAGTCGGTTGGCTGGTTGACTAGGGCTGGTTCGTATGGATGTTTGCAAAAAAAAAAAAAAAAATAGAAAAAAAACATACAAAAATGCAATAATTTTCTCTTCTGCCATTTATTTGGTTTGCAAAAAAATAGAAAGAAAAAAAATTAAAAATATTGTGTAAAAGTTGCACATTTTCAAAGCCAACCCATAAGCCTCAACCAGTTAGTTACTTGTTGCAGTAACATGCACCAACACAAACAAAGTTCATGGAAATGCATGTCACACACATTCGAATTGTTAAGATTATTTTCAAAGTATTGGTTTCAGTTTCATCATCATGATGATGATCATCAGCGATATTAATAGCAGAAACTTTCATGTTTTTTTTCAACATTAGAGTTTGTTGCAACTTTGTTTTACTATTTTTTTATTTATTTATTTTTTATTTAATTTTGCAGCGAAATGTAATAATGATTGTTGCATTTGGCCCACTTTACTTTCACTCAACATACAACAACATTAATTTCGTTTAGCTATTTGTTGCTTTGTTGTTTGTTTTTGTTGTTGCTTGTGTACTGTTGTTGCTAAATGAAGAAAATGTTAAAGTTGATAATCATCATCACACAGTGGTAATAGAAAAGGATGAAGGTGATGTTGTGCAAGTGTGCGTGTGTGTGTGTGTGTGTGTGTTTGTTTGTGTGAGTGCAAGTTGCATTTTCATTTATTGTTTGAAGTATATAATTGTACACCCGAAAAATAGTTTCAACAAGAGAAAAAATATGTGCAAAAAGTTAAACGAGTTCACGCTTTCATGTGCAGTTCACACACGTAGAAAAAAATATATGATTGAGATAACAATATTCTAAGGGCATTATACTAATGTTGAAGTCTATGGTTGAAGACAACCAAATAACATGGTTTCAGTCTGAAAAGTTCTTTGTTAAACTAAGTACATCCAACAACCATATCATATCAGGCAACCATACATTTGGTAAGAGTTTTAATAATATAAGCATGGCAACCATATTATTATTATCATTCTCATCTCTGTTATTGTGAATGAAAGTATAAACTACCATTGCAGCGTCCGGTTATGCCACTTTGATGGCTGATATCCACAAATATGCAATTTTTGCTATAAAACACTAATTATTTTAAAAATTCTTGATTTTAATTAATATGCAAAAAAACAATAAGATTTGGACAACTTCCTGGTATCTTGGATAAATTATTGGGCTGCAGATCTATAAAATAATCATATAACTAATTTATATGCACTATCGGACAAAATAAAGTGCGGCTATGTACCCTTCTTCATTAATTCTCAATATTTCTCATCTACGTATATTATTTACTGTTTGTTTATTGTCCCGTTATTTGCTGGAATGTCGCCATAATTGTCCCCCCGGGGAACAGGTTTTGCCTTGGCGTATTCCTAACTTGGGCGCTCTGTTTTTTAGGGAAAAGAGGGGAAGTGGTCCCTCGTTTGCTGCGGCAAACAAAACTCTAGGAAGCCACATGACTTTTGTTGTGTTGGCTTCCGAAACCCTTACCAAGGGTATAAATGGGCAGAACGGGGATCAGCATGGCCCCCGGGAAGTTCTGCTTGCGGTTCGACCCGGGCTGATCATGGTTGAGGTGCCTACCTTGGCTGAAACGTTCTGGCTGTGGTTGAAACCTAAAACGCAGAAAGGGAGTGTTAGTACCCTTGATAATTGTTTGGTGTGTGACTTTTTTCGAGGGCTAACAATCTCCCGAAGATCTGTTGTCTATACAACAGATACCTGCATTGTAAGGAACCAGTGGTGATGGTTGACGGGTGAATTGGTTTAAGGGCTGATGCTCTTAGTGGGTTTCGGCCTACCAACTCATTAAGCCTTGTCCTCCATTGATTGCTAGGAAATTGCATACAGGAGGGATTAGAAGGCCCGAACTCCTCAACAAGAAGTTGCTCATATGACCGCAAACATATGGCAAGAATTGCTACCTGTGTGAGCCTGGTAAGCTACACGGGAGCGCTGGAGAATCGTGAATAATTCACTCCGTGGAATTGGTCCACCATCAGATTAGGCCGCAAGGCAGGTGCTGATGTAAATCACTTTCACAACTGTCGCCATAATTTCCATAAACATTGTAGTTTTTAAAGTCGTTCATTCAGTTTTCTGATGTAAAAATATTGAAGTGTAAACAAAAGTCTTTGCGACATAATAAAGTGCGTTTGTGCATAAATAGTAAAATTTACAATTTACTCCTGAATTTTTTACAAAAAACTTGCGGTAAGTTATTAAAAAAGAATAAATTGTATTAAAGTGCCTGACTTTTTCGTTCAATATTTCTTAAACACTTCTTCGAAATGAAGCCCTTAACCGAAACTCATAAAGATATGTTAGTACAAGATCGCGAAAATGGGATGAAATTGAAAGCCTTGAGTTCCAAGTATAATATATCAGAATCTGGGATCAGAAAAATAATTGATTTATATAAAATAAGGAAGTCAAATAAAGGTTTGCAAAAAACGACGAAGCTTGAGGATGATCATATTGCAATTCTAGCAAAGAGAAATTCTTTTACAACAGCCAGAGATATAAAAGAGCAGCTAGAATTAAATATTTCGACTCGAACTGTTCAAAGAAGACTTAATGAAAGCGGTTTAAAAAGTACCTTCGCTAAGAAAAAACCTCTTCTACGAGCAGCCAATAGAAAAAAACGTTTGGTTTTTGCAAAGAAGTATATAAATATACCTGAATCATTTTGGAACAAAATTATTTGGACAGACGAGTCAAAATATGAACTATTTTGCGATTTTGGTTTAAAACCCACAGCCAAAACGTTTGAACTAAGGTAAGCACCTCCACCGCAATCAACGTCTAAATGGTCTGCAAACAGAACCTCCCAGGGAATTTAGTGACCTCTGTTCTGGCAATTAACTTTTTGTAGGGTGGGTCAAGGGCCAATGTTGATTTTGAATAAAACACAAACTATTTAGGAAATTATTGTAATTTTATTTCATTATATATTGGTATTACTCAATTATGTATGGAACAAAATATCGGCCAAATGGGCGCCGCGACCTCGGCGGCACACCTCCATCCGATGGTCCAAATTTTCGATGACCCTGAGGCATAATGGAGGTTCTATGCCGTTAATGTGCCGACTTATCTCATCCTTTAGCTGTTGAATTGTTGCTGGCTTATCGACGTACACCTTTTCTTTCAAATAACCCCAAAGAAAAAAGTCCAACGGTGTCAAATCACATGATCTTGGCGGCCAATTGACATCGCCATTACGTGAGATAACACGGCCATTGAATTTGTTGCGCAAAAGAGCAATTGTTTCGTTAGCTTAGCTGTGTGGCAAGTGGCACCGTCCTGCTGAAGCTACATATCGTCTACATCCATATCTTCCAATTCGGGCCATAAAAAGTTCGTTATCATCTCACGATAGCGAACACCATTCACAGTAACTGCCTGTCCGGCCTCATTTTGGAAAAAATACGGCCCGATGATGCCGCCAGCACATAAACCGCACCAAATAGGCACTCTTTGTGGGTGCATTGGTTTTTCGACAGTCACTCTTGGATTCTCATTCGCCCAAATGCGGCAATTCTGTTTATTGACGAATCCACTGAGGTGAAAATGTGCCTCATCACTGAAGATGATTTTCACGATATGCATTTTGATTTGAACGCCCATTTTCTTAATAAGTCTGGATAACTTGAACACGTTGCTGGACTGTGTATCTCTCCATGGTTCAAATTGAGTAAGTCTGAAATAGAGAAATGAAAATAAAATTTGGAAAAAAAACTTGGCGTTTAGGTGTGGTTCACATTCAATATCGGCCCTTGAAATTTAACCACCCGATATAAGCGTTTCAGAAGTCTAACACAACATAAGTCATATAGCTTCCTAGAATTTTATTTGCTACAACAAATGAGAAACTCCTAGCCCTCAATGCCCCAGAAGGCAGAGCACTCTGGTTAAACATACAATAAGGAAAAGCCTTTTCCCCTGGGGGTTATTGCTGCAGACAAGCAAAAAGCTTAGCACTGTTTGTTTTTGTTTTGGACAAATTTCCGAAACAGTACTGATCTCTATATACGAGTACATATGTAAGCGCTGTAAACTATATTTTTCAAATGATTAACTTTAAAATGCACTCAATCGTAAACAACTCGATTTTGTTTGAGTGTATAAAATGTTTGATGCATTTGTGTTGCAGTTTTCTTTTCGCCAATTGTTTTAAGTTGTTGGTTGTAGGAAAAAGTAGGCCAAGCGCAATATCATGTTTTATTATTGTTATTGGTGTTTATTGTGTTGGCTTTTTCTGCTTTTTTTTGTTTTTTTTTTTTTTTTGCATCAAATGCATTTAATTGGCTCCATTTCTATTATGATTTTTTTTTTATGTTAAAAAAAATGTTTCGTTGTTGATTTAAAAAATATTTGTGGTTATGGAACGGAAATTCATAAATGATCTTGAAAATCTGATATAATTATTAGAAATGGCAAACGTTTTGTTAAGAAAATTTAAGTTTTCGCTTAAATTTTGTTAACTTTTCCGTTGTGAGCCATTTGATATGTATATGAAATACGAGTAAATCTCAAAATTTTATTTGAAAGAGGATAATTTCGATGGTATTAAAAGGAAGCATCAAGTATATTATTTATGAAACCAATTAGATATATAATCAAAATTTCCGGTCTAATGCAATTGGCGAAGATTATTTACCCCTGAAGTTCTTGAAAATTGTCGCTTCTTTTATCGTTGGAGCACTTACCCATATATATAAGCACTTAATAACTACATCAACCTTCCCTAAATTGTGGAAAATTGCACGTATTATTCCGATTGCGAAAATACCTACTGCCTCCTGTTCTAAAGATTTCCGACCAATCAGTATTTTACCAGTTTTAGCTAAAGGTTTGAAATCTATTCTGTCGAGTCAGATTACAAATTATTTGAAAGTAAATTCTCTGATAAATCCATAACCGTCGGGATTTCGTGAAGCCTACTAGAGCTGTGTTAAAGGTTATGGATGATACCAATAAAAAATTATAAACAGCTTGTTTTCTATGTTTCCCAGCTATCTATATGTCGACATTTCATAGGAACTACCCTAATCATCAGTAGACTTTGGAAATTTTTGAAAGATATTCTCAAACATTCAACTTTATATCCCAACAATCCAAATAAATTGCTGAGAATTTAAAAAGAAAAATGCTCTAATAATATCCGTCAAAACACAAAAAACAAGCTTTTCTATTTATAAACGTCTCTAACTTGTCATAGAAAACAAGCTGTTTATAATTTTTTATTGGTGTAAATGTTAGATGCTTAAATAGCGAATAAAAAACTTAATTGGTTATGGATGATATTAGGCCAGAATATGATGATGGTAATATAACGCTTATGTGCTTTTTAGATTCTTCTAAAGCTTTTGATAGGGTGGATCATTCCATCTTACGTTTCAAGCTCAAACACTATTTTGGATTCAGTTGTACTGCGTTAAGACTTTTGGAAAACTATCTTTCGGGGCATCTACAGAAAGTTGTTGTTGGTGATAAGGTATCGGCAGGGCTGAGCAAAATACTCACCTAATGTATTTCAAATACAAGATACAAAATACTTCCCAGCTGCGTATTTCAAATACGAGATACAAAATACTTTCAAGCTTACATATTTTATTTTACATATGCACGTAAACTAAGTTGTGTATAGTCACCTAAAACTTAAAAGGACGTAACTGGCAAAATATTGAAAGCCTATTAAAGTTTTCGGTAAAACAAGCATTTCCTTTAATAAAAACAAGATATTGTAATGACTCACCCGACAAACAACCTCTTGTTGGGGAGTGAATAAAACATAGTAGGTTTAACCTACAGGTCCTGAAGAAGCTCTCCATTAATTTTGTTAATATACAACTGAAATGCCTCAAATTATTATATTTGCAGTCGATCTAATCTGGTTCTCACAGACAGTTAGGTAGACAAAAGTTTTTCGTAATAACAATTTTTTCCCTGTATATAATCCAAAGCGTTGGGAAAAAGCTGGGGTCGAGTATGTGGAAATTCTTATTGATATCATCTGATTAGTGTAAAATCAATTTGCTCTGGACAAAACAATTGAAAGCTGAATTGCAGTTCTGCAAAATGATAAACATTTTAATGGTCGTAGTTTCTAGAAATTTTAGCTTTTGTATGAAATAACTTATTTTGAACTTACTATAATAAATAAATGTATTTTGCAAAAAATATTTTTGAGCCACATGTATTTGAAATACAAAATACTTTTAAATTATGTATTTGAAAAACAAAATACTAGATACTTTCAGGTCGTGTATTTGAAATACAGATACAAAATACGTATTTGTATTTCAAATACAAGTATTTCAAATACTGTCCAGCCCTGGGTATCGGACAGTTATATCTGGTGTACCTCAGGGGTCTGTTCTTGGTCCCCTTATGTTCAGCATGTTTGTCAATGATATTTTTAGAGTCATTAATTATGTAAAAATACATGCGTATGCTGATGACATTCAGTTGTATTTATCTGATCTGGTCTTCTAAAGGATGTGTGTCGTAAATTGAATGATGACCTGAATTCTATTGTTGGCTGGTCTAGACTTAATAATCTAATTCTTAATCCAGAAAAATCAATTGTTTTGCCAGTTAGTAGAGCTAAATTTGACTTCCTAATTTCCCGGAAATTTACGTTAGTGACACGGTGCTCAAGTATGTTGAAAAAGTAAAGTACTTGGGATTCTACATATAAATGTTGTTGTGAGAAATATTTAACTTACATTGCGTAATTTAAGGATGTCCTCCGAGTTTGTCCCAATTGAAGTGAAAAAGAATTAATTCCTATTCTGCGTTTCGATTAAGTCTCCGCATTCATTTCCGTTGCGATCGAAAATTGGTATTCTGATAAAAAACGGAATCGAAAGAAAAAGAAGAAGAGAACAATGTTTATAAAATTAATAGCATCACTGTGGAATGTGGAAATAAAAATGCAAAAAAAGCAAGTTTGTTGTCGTTTTCATAAACAAATGTCAAATTTAATACAAAATGTTGTTTGTATACATAATTAAAAATAAGTTCTTAATAAAGTTTAATAAGAAAAAAGAAATATATACAAAAACAAACTAAAATTAATTGTTCATAAATATGTATATTACAGTGCAAAGAATCTTGTGAAGAAAAAGGTACACAATAAAAAAAAATTAATAGTGTTGTGATTAAATATGGAAAGACCAAAATAAAACTTTAATAAAAATTGTAGGAGATTAATTCACTGTGTTGCAATTATTTTTTTTTTTAATATCAATAATTAAATTTTTTAATTTCTATAACAGCTGCTTTGTTGTTGGTCAGAGAGGAGAACAATATGAGATATAATGAGGCTGGCACTTTTTATTGGAGGGCCAAGTGCATTGATGATTCCTGCAACTTCCTCCCAGAACACTGCTACTTCTTCCTTTGATCGCTGGTGATATCCACATGCAATGTCCGCATTAGATGACATTAAATTTGCCAATTTTTCATACTGCTCTGGTGTTGTTGTTTTTGACCCAAAATACATAAAAAACACATCAGATTCGGGTACAAAAATTAATCATTTAAAACAAAACAAAAAAATAAATAAATAAATTTAATTAAATAAAATAATTTTAAATGTTTTTTTAATTTTTTTATAATTTTCTACTTACATTTTTTTTAATTTTTTAACTAAAAAACATGTAAAGCTATGTTTAAACGATATGTTGAATCAGCATATATATGCTGACAGCCTTATGGTTAAAAATAGCAGCATATGTCTATGTCATCATATGTAATTTGTTAGGCGTTTACACGCTATGTTGAAAGTACTAAATATTCTAATGTCAACATATGTTAGCAAATGAAATGTCAACAAAACAGTTAGCATAGAAATTTTGGGTTTATACGATATGTTGAATTTAATATGGTGATATATATGTTCACCCATATGATATTTGCTTGTAATGTAATGTCATTACTTTTTATTTACACAACCAGCATTTTTTCAGTAAAAAGTTTATCCTATTAAAAAAGGAAAAAATGATGTCAACAGAGGATATATCTCTGGCCATTGTTTGTACAGCGCTTGTTTTGGATGACGATGAAACAGAAATAAAAACAAAACGGCGCAGAATTTGGAAAAGAAAATGGGTAGAACGGCGAGAGGATGAAGGTTTTTGTGCCAAATTATACAAAGAATTGGAAGAGGAAGAAGAATCCTTGCACAAAAATTTTCTGCGTATGGACATCAATCAGTTCAATGATTTGCTTTCCCTCGTGTCACCAATAATTACTAAACAAGACACAGTGATGCGCAAAAGCATTACAGCAAAAGATCGACTCATTTTGACCCTACGTTTTCTAAGCACTGGTGATTCATTTTCTTCATTGCAATTTCTTTTTCGTATTCCAAAACCGACTATCAGTACAATTATCCCACCTGTTTTGGATGCGATTTATGCAGTACTTGTAGAGAAATATATGAAGGTAAGAGCAATCAACTTTTATTTGTACATTTATACGCTAAAAGGTTTTCTCGCTAAAGTAGATGCCAAAAACTACAGAAGAGTGGAAAGTTGTTGCGGGATCATTTACTGAACGGTGGCAGTTTCCAAATTGCATTGGTGCTGTTGATGGAAAGCATGTGGTAATGGTAGCTCCACCGAATTCTGGTAGTGTCTATTACAATTATAAGGGTACACACAGCATAGTACTAATGGGAGTTGCAGATGCGGAATACAAGTTTATTTACGTTGATGTCGGTCGCAATGGGCGTTTCTCTGATGGTGGTGTTTTCAATCGCTGTAGCTTTGCGAAGGCGATGGATAGTAACAAACTTAATTTACCAGAACCAACTGCATTGCCAAGGCGAGATTTACGTATTCCGTATTTACTTGTTGCAGATGATGCTTTTGCTATGCGACCAAACTTAATGAAGCCGTATAGCCAACGTGGTTTAACGATGGTGCAACGGGTATATAACTACAGATTGAGTCGTGCACGTCGTATTATTGAAAATGCGTTTGGTATAATGTCGGCACGTTTTCGAGTTTTGCGGTCACCTATCCATTTAAGCCCAGACAAAACTAAAAAAGTGGTCCTAGCAAGTTGTGTACTTCACAATTATATGATTGACACAAATAAAAAAATGTACACACCATGCGGATTCACCGACCAGTATGATAGGAATGGACAGCTAGTTGAAGGAAATTGGCGGCAAGAGCAAAGTTCAACTTCAACATTTTTACCACTACGAACCTCAACAAACGTTGACATTCAATTAACCGCAAGTGCTAAAGAAATACAAAAAGAATTAACAATGTATTTTGTAGAAGAAGGTGAATTAGAGTGGCAGTATCAAAAAATATAAATATATTAAAAAATTTAGAATTTAATTGCATTTTTAATAAAAAAATACTTTATCGAATTTGGCATATGCTGAAAAGTTGAAATACGATTTTCAACAAATGGCATATTTGCCAACATATGCAGGAAAATTGTCAAATACTAGTAACAGACTGTTTACACGATATGCTTAAAATGCCAACATATATTTGTTGGCATTGTCAATAAAATGCTTGCAAATGTTGTTAAACATACGTATGTTGAAAAAATTTTGCGTTTACACGATTTGTTAGCCCTTTTAGCAAATTTTTCAGCATAAATATGCTGATTCAACATATCGTTTAAACATAGCTTAACGAAAACTTCTCCGTCAACAAAAAAACAACTGAAAAAAACGGAGTTCCGATTGTAATGCAGAATACATACTGAGAAACTGAGCGGAATCGAAGCGCAGAATACTCAAGTTGCCAGACGGAGAAAATTTCGATCCGAATCGAAACGCAGAATAGCCCCCAATGATTCGGCTTATACTACCGCTAATAAGTTATTTCGCTGAAGTTTATAGTAATATTGACTCTCAATCATTACATAAGATTCAAGTGGCTTTTAACAATGCAACCTGCTGTGTCGATGGCATAGATGGTTACAGTAGTGTTTCTTCCTGGCGTAAGATGATCCTAGGCTGTGATTTATAGGACTATTTGCGCCTAAGAAATTTGTTATTTTTGCATGGTTTATTGACCATACATGCTTGTATGAAAAACTTAATTTTGGAACTTCAACCCGTTGCATGACACTACTGGTACCAAGATACTTACATCTCAATACATCCAGATTTTTTTTCATTAACACCATTAAATTGTGGAACTCTTCACCCTTAAGCTTTAAACGTATACAAGCGAAAAACAGTTTTGCTAAAGCTATCGTTGACTGTTATTCAAAAAATATACTATAATTCAAAAATGATTAACTTTAAATTTCTCTTAATTTTATTTGTTATTCTCAAGTATGTTATGTGTATGTATTTATATTTTTTAACTTAATAAAAACAGGATTATGACTTTATTATTTAAACCCCTATTTTATAATAATATTTTGATATATGTATGTACATTTGTTTCTCCCTTTATCGAAAATGTTATGGAACTACAAAAGAATAATATTCTTATGATGAAATAATGTTACTAAATAAATATAAACCAATGCAATATGTTAGGACCAATTTTCTTTCTTGACAACATCTATGATCACGATGGTGACACAATTAAAAAAAAAATGTTGCTTGATAGCGGCTTTTAACGTGGTTGTCGAATTGAAATGTCTACGACATTTTTGTAATAGATTAAATAAGATTATTTAACTTAAAATAAGTTTACTTATCCTTTGCGATGCGAAAGTAAGTTCGATGCGAAAAGTAAATGCCATAAGAGTATAATTTGGTACTCTCTGCAGTTTGCGCAAACTTTTTCGCAAAATAGTTTGAAAATGGAGCAATACTCTTACCACAAAATAAACAATAGCGAAGAATAATAACAATTAAAATAGTTTGCGAAAAGGAAAAACTTGAATGCGAAAGGAAAATACGAAAACGCAATACAGGGTATCAATTTTTCGATTACGAATCATCGCTATTGCGATGCGAAAGAAAATTTCTGCAATAAATTCAAGTACACAGAATCCATTGAATGAGAATAGAAATTATCGGAGTAAATGACATTTTAAATGCAATGCAAGTTTTTACTGGAGCAACTGCTGCCAGTAAGATTTTTTTTCATCACGATATTGAAACACTAAAAAATGTTTATAAACAATTAAAAAACGTCTACAACAGTTTAGTAATAAATTAATGAGAACAAGTTTATTTGTTCAATGACAGTAAGGCGGAACGGTTTGGGTCTACAACTCATAAGTTTTACTTTTTGCTTTACATTCGAGTACATACAACCCATTTAATGAGGCCCCAAATTAAGAGAGCGAACGACAATTGTTTTGCAGTGCAAATTTTTACTGCGGCAAAAATTGTTCAATAAAATATATCAACAGTTGAATCTAAATGTAAGCAGGCCAAGAGGTACCAGGTACCTGGTGTATTTGAAGCTCGCAACTGGTGGTAGTCCTTGGGCTATGAAGTCTAACCCGAGACTTAAATCTGGTACCACGGAAACCAAAAGCCCCAGGAACTTCTTCATTCCCGATTATGGAGCGGCTCTTCAGGGAGTAACGTGGTGGTGGTGGTTTAGACCCAATCGTAGAAAGAGCTAATTGATCACACTGAAAAGTTGCATTGCTACCAGGTACCGTAACCGTAATGGAAAAGCTCTGCTCTTAACTAAGGGGAATATCATGTTCAAGTAACATGTGATTGAATTTGTACTCATGCATAGTTAATGTAAATTTTTTGCTTGAAAAATTTGTTTATTAGAATAACAAAACGAACTGATATATTATTCAAAGTATTGTCCGTCGTTAGCCACTGCTTTTACCATTATTTCTGGTAGCACATGGTTTCCACGCCCTGATTTTGAGGTAAAGAATAAATCAAGCCAATTTCTGATATCCAGGTCTGAAATGAAATGTATTTCTCTAGGGGCATTTTGCATCGTTTGAAACAAATAATAGCCAGTAGGGGCAAGGTCTAGGCTATAAGGCCACTGGTTTCTAAATAGTTTTTGGCCGGTCTGGCAACATGTTGGTGAGCCTTGTCATGATGTAAAATTTTTTCCTCGCGTCTGGTCGAATATTCCGTTTGTTTTTCGTAGATTGCTCAGCTCAAATTATAAAACACCCTTCTGATCCAACCAAATACAGAGCATTACCTTGGCGTCATAGGTATTCGACTTCGACATTGAATTGGCTAGTTGGCCGGACTTTACATATGCTTTTTTGCAGTTGGAGTTATCCGCTGTATCTATCGGGATTTTCAATTAGGTTTTGACAATTTTTTTTTAATAGAACGCAAACGATTTGGAATATTTTCAAAACTTTATGATCGACTTGATATACAATTATGAATGGAATTCGAATTCATTCATATGGCTACTACGAGCATGTCGGCAGCAGCCGATTTATTTAATTTTGGTTTTGAGTTCTTCCAACGGCGTCGTCTAATTGGCACAGAACAATAATTTGATGTAAACCCAAAGAAAAAAGTCTAGCGGCGTTAATTCGCATGAACGAGGTGGCAAATTGACTAGGCCATTTCTTGAGATAACACGCTCACCAAACTTACTCTTCAATAAATCGATTGTACCGTGTGCTGTGTGTATTGTGGCACCGTCCTGTTGAAACCACATGTCGGCCAAGTCCATGTTTTGCGATTCGTGCCAAAAATAATCGGTAATCAAGGCGCGACGACGATCGCCATTCACAGTAACGTGACGATCGTTATAGCCGAAGTAAAACATGTTCCGGCCGCCGCGGTAACTGCACCAAACTGCTATTTTTTGTGGATGAAATGATAATTCATGGAGCACATATGGATTTTTCACTAGACCAATAACGCATATTTTGCTTATGGGCGAACCCACTGAGTCTAATATTAGTTTCTTCACTCAAGATGATTTTGCGATAAAATTCACTATCTTGGCGTATTTTGTTCAGAGCAATTGTTCATCGGCTTCAATTCTTGAGTCAGTTTGATCTTGTATGGTTGTAAACCATGATGATTACGCAATATTTCGCCATAAACACTACTCCCTCTTTCCTCCTCATCATAAGCTATTTTCCCAGATCCAGTACAATGCACTGCATATGTAGGGGTCATGCCCTGAGTGCTGGTTCAAGATAAAAAAATATAAAAAATAAAGTGGTCTTGGCGATGCCTACTTCTTGAGATCGCCGCGGAATCAACTGTTTAGATCGATTGCTACGGACGCCTGAACGGCAGCGCTATTTTCGTCACTTCGACCAAGCCGTTTTTCATGATTTCAAAATTTTCCATTAAACTTGTTATTGCTTATCTACTAGGGCGAGTATAGCTACCGAAAATGGAGTTAACGCTCTTAAAGTTGTCGTCACCGACTCCGAATTGCAGTAGATCATTTTCATAATTTTCATACGTTGTTTGTTCATGTACTTTACCATGATGGAAATGGTGAGTCTACTGAAAAAAAGGAAAGTAGAAAGTAGCAATTAGACGAACAGTTGTGAAAAAGATTTACATCAGTACCTGCCTTGCGGCCTAATCTGATGGTGGACCAATTCCACGGAGTGAATTATTCACGATTCACCAGCAGCCCCGTGTGGCTTACCAGGCTCACGCAGGTAGCAATTCTTGCCATATGATTGCGGTCATATGAGCAACTTCTTGTTGAGGAGTTCGGGCCTTCTAATCCCTCCTGTATGCAATTTCCTAGCAATCAATGGAGGACAAGGCTTAATGAGTTGGTAGGCCGAAGCCCACTAAGAGCATCAGCCCTTAAACCAACTCACCCGTCAACCATCACCACTGGTTCCTCACAATACAGGTATCTGTTGTATAGGCAACAGATCCTCGGGATATTGTTAGCCCCCGAAAAAAGCGACACACCAAACAATTATCAAGGATACTAACAATCCCTTCCGGCGTTATAGGTTTCAACCACAGCCAGAACGTTTCAGCCAAGGTAGGCACCTCAACCATGATCAGCCCGGGTCGAACCGTAAGCAGAACTACCCGGGGGCCATGCTGATCCCCGTTCCGCCAATTTATACCCTTGGTAAGGGTTTCGGAAGCCAACACAACAAATGTCATGTGGTTTCCTAGAGTTTTGTTTGCCGCACCAAACGAGGAACCCCTTCCCCTCTTTTCCCGGAAAAAAACAGAGCACCCAAGTTAGGAATACGCCAAGGCAAAACCTGTTCCCCGGGGGGCAATTAGACGAACAGTGAAAAAGTGCGTTCACAAATTAAATATAAAGCTGTCAAGTACCTATTGGAAAACCCTATACTTTCCATCATTGGTTATTATAAGCTGCAAAAATTACTTATTTTATTTTATTATAGCAAAATCGTCTTTCAAGGTCTCCTAGCTTCAATTCAGATTAGACCCAATTTTCTAGCGTTTGAATGAATCCCAATGCTTTTAAACGTAGTGACTTTTTGTGCTTCTCCCAATGATACTGCAAGTTCCTCTTGCGTTTGACAACAATCTTTCTCGAGTAATGCGTCTAATTCCCATCTTCAAACTTTTTCGGCCGAAAGGGTCTCTCTTTGTGTTCTGTCTCAAAATCACCACTTTTTTTAATCGCGTAAACCGTTGTTCACAAATTTTTTGAGTTGGCGAATATTGGCCGTAAGCTTGTACCAACAAACGATGACTTTCAGTTGCTATTTTCTTCACATAAAAGACATCGCAGCAAAACATATTTTTTAGCCACAAATTTCGATATTATTAACTCAATTGAAAAAAATTAGTGTTGACACCTTGTCGTCAACCCAATACCGAATTATGATGACAGATGCCTACGCTCCAAAAATAAGTATTTGTTATTATTAAAACGAACCATATGTAATAGCTATGTTGTACAAATCGACATTATTAAGTTGTATACCCGGGTCGAAAAACAGGTGCCAAATCACCGCATACGATATCGAGCAATATTATCGAAATTAATCAGTATCATGGCTTACGATATCGAATGAATTATTTTGCAATAATGTAAAAAAGTTAAACAATTTATTTTTTGTATTCGTACTCTTAGGAAAGTTATGCGGGTATGTTCTTGATTCTACTTTGAAGTGAAAATAGTTTTTAGTGATATCACTTCAATTTCAAGCTTCGGTGTTCCACAATCTACTCTTACTTTTCATTTGTGTTTTGTTTTGGAACGTAAATTCGTAGTGATTTCTGGTTCTTGAAACTACTTTTACACAAAAAGTAGTAGTTTGAAACCACTTTTTAGTTTCATTGTGAAAATGAAAACTTTTACAGAAAAACTGAGTATAATTACAATCCCATTGAAATAAGAGGGTTAGATGACGAAATATTTATTTGAGATACAATTGTGCACATATTTATAGGCAAAATAAGGAAACTATTATATTTAAAACAAATAATTGCTATTTTATTAACTAAAGTCGATTGCCGATATCATCTCTTATTACAGCGGTTACGGAATCACTAACTCGTCTGAATCATTTCATTGCTGGTTTATAACGAGTGATTTTTTTGCTATTATCTTTTTGGCAACACTAGTTTTGACAGCTCACGCACGTTTTGTATCTTGTGTCACTGTCAAACATCTTCAGTTTGGGATATAATTTAATCATGAATCGTCTTACAAACGAACAACGCTTGCAAATTATTGAATTTTATTACCAAAATGCGTGCTCTGTTAAGAAAGTTCATCGCGCGCTTCTTCCATTTTATGGTCAGTTTAATCGACCTACTGAGGCTTCTATTCGGGCTATTGTAAAAAAATTTCGCACCAAATTTACATTGTTGGACATTAAACTACCAACACGTTTACGTAGAGTGCGAACTGATGAAAATATCGCAGCCGTATCGGCCAGTGTTGGTGATGACCGTGAATTATCGATTAGGCGCCGTTCGCAGCAATTGCGCCTCTGTTACTCCACTACGTGGAAAATTTTGCGGAAGGATTTGGGTGTGAAGCCTTATAAGATACAGCTGGTGCAAGAATTGAAGCCAAACGACCTACCACAACGCCAAATTTTTGGTGAATGGGCTCTTGATAAGTTAGATGAAGATCCACTTTTTTATCGAAGAATTGTGTTCAGCGACGAGGCTCATTTCTGGTTGAATGGATACGTGAATAAGCAAAACTGCCGTATTTGGAGTGAAGAGCAGCCAGAAGCATTTCAAGAGCTACCAATGCATCCACAAAAAACAACCGTTTGGTGGGGATTATGGGCTGGCGGAATCATTGGGCCGTATTTCTTCAAAGATGATGCGAATCACAACGTTACTGTGAATGGTGAGCGCTACCGTGCGATGATAACAAACTTTTTTTTGCCCAAAATGGAAGAGCTTGACTTGCATGACATGTGGTTTCAACAAGACGGTGCCACATGCCACACAGCACGCGAAACAATGGACCAATTGAGAGGCGAGTTCGGTGAACAGTTTATTTCACGCTTGGGACCAGTCAATTGGCCGCCCAGATCGCGCGATTTAACGCCTCTAGACTATTTTTTGTGGGGCTATGTTAAGGCTAATGTCTATAGCGAAAAGCCCGCTTCGATTGACGCACTGGAAGCCAACATTGCCAACATTATTCGTGAGATACCGGCCGAAATGTTGGAAAGAGTATGCCAAAATTGGACTAAGCGGATAGACCATTTGAGGCGCAGCCGCGGCCAACATTTGCATGAAATAATCTTCAAATATTAAATTATATCGACCCAACTATCGATCCAAATAAATATTTCATGCATTTTTCTGAATTTTATGTGTTTTTTTTTTAATTTCCGATAGTTCTTATAAAATCACCCATTACAAAGTTGTCAAGTACCTATTGGAAACCGCAAAACTTTTCATCACTGGAAATTATAGGCTGCAAAAATTATTTATTTTTGTAGCAAAATCGTCTTTCAAGGTCTCCTAGCTTCTAGGCGGGTATGTTCTTGATTCTACTTTGAAGTGAAAATAGTTTTTAGTGATTTCACTTCAATTTCAAGCTTCGGTGTTCTACAATCTACTCTTTACTTTTCATTTGTGTTTTGTTTTGGAACGTAAATTCGTAGTGATTTCTGGTTCTTGAAACTACTTTTACACAAAAAGTAGTAGTTTGAAACCACTTTTTAATTTCATTGTGAAAATGAAAACTTTTGCAGAAAAACTGAGTATAATTACAATCCCATTGAAATAAGAGGGTTAGATGGTGAAATATTTATTTGAGATACAATTGTGCACATATTTATAGGCAAATTATTATATTTAAAACAAATAATTGTTATTTTATTAACTAAAGTCGATTTCCGACATCATCTCTTATTACAGCGGTTACGGAATCACTAACTCGTCTAAATCATCGTCATCACTTTCATGTCTTGGATTTACCCCCACCGGCTATATCAAATTTTTGCATAAATTGGCACGTCCTTTATTTGGGCAAAACACATATCGCAAAAAATAAAATTAAATTAAAAATATAGTTCATTTCATTGCTGGTTTATATAAAAAAACAAATAAAACTGAAACTGTGGTTCGTGCCAATACTAGTTATTTGAACATTTATCCCAGTTCTATTTTCGAAGTTCAGTTCGAACGAAATAATGAAACACCCAAATTACTACTTTTCAGACCAACAAAAATGAAAAGTCAACTTTTCAAATCATTTATTATTTTCATTCTACTACTTTTCTGGAACATGCTGGATGGTCTTGATTCTATTACATTTTGTTCACGATATATCGTAATGTTATTCGATACGATAGTTAATTCGATATCGTATGCGGTGATTAGTCCCAATTTTCACGAGGCAATTTTAGTTGCGCACAAATAAGAGAGGAAAGAGTGGGGAGTGTAAAAATGAGTACAGACTTGCTTGTACTCGGAAAGTCGTTTTGTGCTATCATTCGTATTATCAGAAATTTTACATTTTCTTTCATTTGTGTTTCTTTTATGTATTGATATGTTGTCCGTGATGAAAGTAATTTTGGCGCGAAATTGCAATATTTTAATTCAATTGAAAAAAATTTTTGTTTTAAATATTGTGGACAATTTCAAAAAATACATAGCAGTATTAATTTAGAAGAAGTAAAAATTAAATGGAAAAATTTGAGAATGCAGTACATGCAAGATTAAGAAAGTGTAAGCAATAGAAAACGAAAATTGCTCAAGTAAAATTGCTGTGTCTGAACATAAAAGCAAGTTGAAACGAAAATTTGATAAGAATTGCGCAACTAAAATTGCCTCGTGAAAATTGGGACTTAGACCCCAGCTTTGGCGTCATCGTAATTATTTCTTAAGTGCGGTCAGGCTTGTTGTTGTTTGCCCTTCGAAAGTTTTGCGTCTCGCTCTCATGCGTTAACTGATTACCTCAACTAACTGTATTAGTTTACAGTTATTTTGAGATATTTCTTAGTTAATCATGCGGTAACTTCTTATGTGAAGGCATAAGTCGTTATAGTCAGTCACAGCGCCGCGGCAAATTACTAACGTAGACATAAGGACATCGTTACTGCGCTCATGCTGTGCATCCTATACTTTGGAAATTTAATTGCAACCGTATAGTTTAATAAACAAATAAATAAATAACTTGTATACCCAATAACTTCAGGTTGTAAATTACCTCCGTCACGGGAGAGGTTTATAACATTTTTCGTGCTGGTTTTTTGTTATTGCGGTTGAAGAGGGAAGAAAATATGCGTTTTTCATTACTTCTCAAAATTTCTTTTCTCCGCAAAAGAAATCCGAAGAAGACTTGGCTATGTATAATAAATGAGTATTTTTAATTTTACAATTATTGTTTTATTTTAACTTTTTCTTAAATGGATTTCGTTTTTTGTTTTTAAATTTATTTACATACAGTTTTTGAATGAATAAAGTATCTATTTATATGTTTGCTGAAAACTTGTTAATTAACGTCTTCACAAAGATGTTTTTGTTTTAATTAATTGGACATTATTTTAAAAATTCAGTTTTTTCTTGTCTTAATAATCATTAATTTTTTAAAAATATTTGCAGCAATTAAGCATTTGGGGGTAGTTACATATAAGTTTTAAGATAATAATTAAGAAAATTTCTTTACTGGCGCGATATTTTTTTCATTTTAACAATTGTATAAAATATCTGCTGCAGTACTTTGTATGTCATTATATACTTTGTTTGCATGATTTTTATGGTTGAAATTCAAATTAAAAATAAAAAAAAAAATGTTTAAGCAGAATTTGATAAACAATTTTTTTCCAAAGAACAACAAACAATACACTTAATATAATAAATGAAAATAAGAAATAAAGTGAGAGAAGGGGGATGGGACTGTTTGGATTATATGTACTCGTATGCATATTGTTTTTTGTTCTTAAAACATTATTTATAATAAATTGTAATATGAATATAATAAAAAAAATAATTATCGTCTATGAAGAATATTGGATAAAGTACGCATTTGTTTTTGCAATTCTGAATCCATTTTTGAAGCTTCTTCTTCAAATATGTTATGCATTTGTCTTAAATCTGGCAATGATTTATCAGTTTTTATATTTAAAATATCGCCAAAGAACTGTGTCCAGACATGTTTCTTCAAATATCTAGGCAGTTTTTGTTTAATGTCCCATGTGCCAGCACGTTTCTGCAGCTGCATATATTCTCCGAACAACATGACATGTACTGTACCCGCTATGCAAAATAAATCAGTCTCGTATGACCACGAGCGGCCCTCCTGCATTTCGATGCATGTAAAACCATCAGTTTGTATAACTTTGCGAAATTTGGTCTTATCGCCATCCGGAAACAGAGTCATATCGATTGCACAGCCAAAATCGATCAGACGCAAAGAGGGAAAGTGCAAATCTGTGTTGGGCACACGCATCAACAGGAAGTTGTCTGGCTTTATATCGGCATGAATTATTTTATTCTGATGTAGATGATGTATGATATTGCAAATTTGTGCTGAGAAATGCATTACTAATGATTCGTGCATTACTTTGGTGGTGGCTTGGCGTATTTTATTATTAATATCCAAAAGGGAGCCATAAGGCGAAAATTCAGTAGCAATGAGACTGGCATTGGGAGCAATTATTGCAGTCGATATATCCATGAGACCGGGCAATATATTAGGAGATTGTATTCTTTTAAGTACCTGCAAGAAACAAATGACAAACAATATTGTTAACGTATATTTTTGAATCTATATATGCAAGTCTATCTATATTTATCTGTATACTCAGTGTAGGTTATGTCAACTCTCTATACTCAGCGTACTAGTGCACTAATGCTTATAGATGGATAGATGGTGCACGAATAGTAATCTGAATGTTTTAAACGAATTTAGTACTCTTCACTCGGAGATACAAGACTTCATCGTATACTCTACCAACCGTAAGACAGGGTGTTGAGCTTAAGCTGTCAGAAAGTGCGAAATATCTGGGTATCTTCCTATTCCAAACTGTATTAGCAACCGAATGTTCAATCAAGGACGAACAAGGCAACTGTCGTCTTGTTTTTGTGTAGAATGGCCATTGGGAAGACCTGGGGCATAAATCCTTAATATTCCTGGCTATTCTGACCGCGCTCGGACAATGGAAGAGTTTGGAGAAAACTACCTATTGTAAGACCGAAGAGGGACGCATCTGCTTTAAGGGAGATCGATTAGTCCTGTAACACACCAATAAAAGCACTTTTACAATGCTGAACTGGCTGCCGGCTGATCTCAAAGTGAAGGCAGTGGGTAAGGTCAAGCGAGGTGTTGGAGGAGGCATAATTGACACGTGTCAAATATAAGAGCAATAATGGAAGTTGCGCTAAATATTGATTGCTGTTCACTAGCTATACTGCCCGACAAGAGTATAGACGTAATTTTTTCAGGCACGATCTCGGTGGTGGTCGCTATAAATAGTCTAGAAGATGTGCTTGGGATCTTTAAAGTCGGTCTCGGGATTTGGTGGGAGTGAGCTTATCTCCTTTATAACAGGAGGATTAGATTTAGGCTGCGCAATGAATGTAGCGTGACACAATCAGAAAACACTGCCAAAATGAGAGCAGCTAAATCGTTGAGGTACTATAGGGTATGGTATACGGGGAGAATCTCCGTATTTGTATTGATAGCAAGGCTGCGTTAAATGCACTAGCGGGAGTCTAATACAATGTAAAGGTTAGTTCGTGAATGCCGGACATCTCTTTATAAGATAACGAGGCTTTTATAGAAATATAGGCACAGTAAATACCCGGTAGTATAGTAGCGAATGGATTGGCAAAGACCTTATGAAGGGTTTAAAGAGATTTAGACGAGACGGTAGAGAGCCCAATTATAAACCGTAAAAACCAGCTAAAGCATCAACTTTTAGGGACTGCTCTAGTGAGATTACCGCTGACATGGCCCAGATATGATAACTGGAGGAATATAATCCTAAGGAGTCTTTTCTGATCGAGGTTGTGTACTGTGATATTGGTTCGGCAAAATATATCCACATAGTAACGCATGCGAGGAGTTCAAATCTTCGATTTAATGTTGTCTGTAAAAGTTCTAGAGATGAAGGCGAGTAAGTGTTGAAAGCTTCTTCTGTCGTTGTCCAGCAATAGGGGCATTGTATCTAGAAAGACCGGTACCGCATAATTTCTTAATTGCTTCAATAAATTTATCCAATCTAGCTGATGCAATCTGAACGGACCAAAAATACTTGGATATCTTTTCTATATTATAAAATTGTACATATTGAGTGTGCGGCAATATCATGAGTTTAATCGCAGAGAAAGCCATAACACTGTTATCAAAATCTCGGAGGGGACAATATTTAATATAAAGACTATGAAGAAAGTCTCTGGCTCTCTACCTTAATAAGGTTCAAGGTCCCTTATCTTTGACTTCTCAGCCATTTAGCTACTCTTGTTTATATCTATAAAACTCTTACCTGATCACATATATAAATCTCCCATGTATTGGCAGGCTTTTGAAACTTCAAAGCAACAACAGCGCCAGTGGCTATGTCAGTGGCTTTGTATACAGATCCGTAGGAACCGCGTCCGATCTCTTTATCGATGTTAAATTGTAAGCCGTCTGTTAAATTCAATTGACGTGTGTTAGCAATCTTAGGCAAAGGAGTTTGTATAATTTTATAATTGTCATGTGCCTCCCCATTTGCACCGGGAAAATCGAGTTTGGTGAGGAATGCACGACATAGCTCACTGCTGAATGGATCAATAGCTTCCTTGGCCATATGACGTTCTATTGTCTCTAAAGCTTTGGCTAAACGAAGTGCCTTTGCTTCTGCATCATTTTGTGTGGAGAAATACGAGTTTTCTTGATAAGTAGAAATATCGGCAACATTGCTTTGATTTAAAGTAGTGCTGTTAAGAGCAGTTGCATCACGGAAATTGAGACGTCCAACAGCATGGCTTAGCGAGCAGTTTGAGTTGTCTAGTGCGACGGCTGAAGAAAATGAATAGTTTGCATTGTCGTTAAATGTAGCATTTTGCACTGAATGTTCCAAATGACGTAATGATTTATTATTTTCTGACGTAGCTGTGGGTGTTTTTTCCATTATGTAACTATTATTGGCAGCATTATGGCCATTTTCGGCCGAAGAAGAATTACTGTTTGTACAACCCAACATTTGGAATTTATTGGAGGGCTTTTTTAATTTCTGTCTCTGGCGTTTTACGGTGGTCTTTGGTGTGGATGTTTGGCCCAACATATAGGGATGGAAACTATTATTATTTCCGTTGCGCTTAAGGACATTTTCGTTCAACGAAGGTGAATCCAGCTGAAATAGGGAAAGTATTTTATATTTAGGAGAAAAAATTATATTTATTATGGTAGTTTACCTCTGGCTTGTAGCTACGCTCAATGGTGTATGCGCTGTAGTTATTACCATTAGACGTTTTACCAACGGATGAGGTTCTTTCTTTTTTAAATTTAATTTTCAATGTTTTATTTTGAGATCCTTTGTTGGGCGTGTGCATACTAAAACGTATTGTGGAGGCTTCAATTTGATCTTCCAAGTCGCCTCCAGCATCTAAGGAATTTAGATTTTGTATATTGCTAGCTGGCTGTAAATGGTATTGATAATTTTGATGCTGCTGCTGTGACTGATGGTTGCATTGTTGGTCATCTTCTGTATCCTGATTGTCTTCTTCCTCATCATCCTCTTCTTGGTATCCTTCAACATCCTCTTCTTGGCCTTTGGGATAAAACTGTTGTTGTTGCTGCTGGTGTAATTGTTGCTGCTGTTCATGTTGGCGTTGCTGAAACTTTTGTTGATATCTTTGCTGTTCAAAATGATTTACATGATATTGTTGTTGATGCTGCCGTTGTTGAGAATCTGGTTGCGGCGGAATTGCTTGTGCATGTTGTTGCACTTGTTGGTAAATTTGAGTCTCTTGTTGTTGTGGTTGTTGATAGTATAAATGATTATTATTAATATGGTGTATTTGTTGTTGTTGCAAGTAAATTTGTTGTGTGTGTTGTTGGTATTTTGTAGTTTCCACTTTCAGCGAACCGATCTCTTGCACTTGAGCACTTACATGTTGCTGAGCTTGCACAGCGTTATGCTGCGGTTCGATGTCGATTTGCTCTGTTTCGACCTGTAGTTGGGTTGGATAGCTTTGCTGAGGTTGAGTTAGCGGCTTAAACTTTTGTTTCAACTCCTCCATTTTATGTTTATATTTTCTTGATTTTATCTCCTCGGGGCTAAATTCTATACCTAAATCAGTAGGATAAACAATAGTTTTCGCATAATGGCAGACCTTATGAGGATCGTCCGGTTCTTCCAGAAACAAAGCTGGTTGCCACGTTTCATGATTGTTTCGACTGTAAGCGGCAAACTTTTTTGGCAATATAATACCTGAAACTTCTATATTTGTACTACCATTTATTTGCTGAGTATCTGGCACAGCATTTCGTTTAGCAGAAGCCTCCAAAGCCCGCTCGTACTGTTGACGAGTCATACTTGTTGTTGCTGCCGGTAATTGTTGTTCTATTGGAACAGTGTAGCTGATTTGTTCCTGGCGCGGCTGCAGTTGTGAATGATTTTCATTAGCTTGTTGTAAGTGTTGAGTGTTTACATTTATTTGTTGGTGGGAGTTATGATCAATTTTTTGTTGTGCATTGTAAACTGAAGCAGCGGCAACCTTAAAAAATAACGGTACGTTAGAAAATTTTTTTTTGCGGATTTCAAATAGAACAAGAGGAGGTCTTAAGTAAAACAATGTTGACAAAAATGAAAAAATTTTTAATATAATAAAAATCTGCAAAATATTTACCTGTTCAATAGACTCTTTCTGCTGTGAAACATTTGCCGGTATATGTGGCTGAGAATGAGACTGATGATGATGGGATACCGGCGCTTCTGGCAAACCTTGATGTTGGGGAGGATAATGGTTTGGTACATTTTGATACATATGAGTCTGTAGCTGTTGAGAGGCAATGGGCTGTTGTTGGCTATGATGTTGGTTGGTTGGGGGATGAGCCATGGGTGGATGTTGCAACTGATGATACGGTATATGCTGGCGATATTGCTGCTGATGATGCAATTCCATGTTGCCAACATTGGCAGATGTTGCTGGAGTTACATTGTTATTTGTGGGCTGCAACGTGGTGGAAGTAGTTTGATACGGTGTGTGCTGTTGAAGTTGCATTTGCTGTTGGGCCTGAGCATGCATGGACTTACTGTACATCAATTTGCTGTGTCCATGGTGTAGTTCTGCGTATGGCTGAGCTTTCTCTTGAAAAGCTAAGTTGTAAACAGCTTCAGCTTCTTTAAAGGCATTAATCGATTCATAATATGTAGCCCAACCAATATAAAAACACGCTATCTGTTTTCCTACACCTCTTTGATGTAGTACTTGATAGAAATGTAGAGGATTGTTCTGCATATCTATATATTTAAGCCACAGACGAACCATTCTAACGTCCAGTTTGTAGTAGTCACTGTGTTCATATAGAGTCAAACACCTTTCCAACGTTTCGCGAAATTTATTATCTGGATCACCATGGCCATGATTTTCATACCAACAAATATAATTCCACCAATGATCTAAAGGATCTGGACCCTGATACAGGGCAATGGCATTCTCCCATGCTTGCTTGTCCTTGAGAAAGCTATGCATTTGATCGGCAGGAACTGCCGACTGCCTTATGTATGAATTCATATTAGATTTAGCTTTTTCTAATTTGAATGAATGCAAATTTGCTTTACTTATGCAAAACCACCAAGATGCTTGCGTCAATTAGAATTGTTCCACGATCATTCAAAGAGCGTCACTGTCACAGTTTCCTTTCGGCAAACAGAATTTCTTCTATTGAATAATTTTTAAAGGAAGAGCAGCATCGAATAAATTTTATATGAAGCTATGTTTAATTCTTTTTCACTGCATTTAAATTAAAACAACAAATACTTTTTTAACCAAAAAAATGAAAGAAAATATTATTTCTTCCTCATCAAGAAAAATCTCCACTGTGAAAGAGAGGTTAAAAAAGAAAAAAGATAACTGTGCCGCGCTGCCATAACGCCGGCAAAGAAATTTGTTCACAGCGCCAGGTTGTTTCTTAAATGATGGGTTTGTTTCGAACAGGAATATAATATATTATATACAAATTTTAAAATAAAATACAGCAAAAGTTTATCTGGCGTTAAAAAATTAACTTATGTATGTGTATATGGAAGGGCAAACAAGGACTGCGAGGAATTTGGAAATACAGGTCGTTTGACAGTACCAACTAAATTATATATGATCAATAACTTGTTTATACAGTGTAAAGAAGTTATTTCACTACTTATATCTTTAATGCATTGAGTTCGTCGTAGCCAAACTTATATTTGTATATTCTTTCAAAACGAGTATTCAAACAACGATTTAAGTTTATTCGGTGGGAAGTGATATGGTCACTATAAATATGACTTCAATATTTGCACAGAGTCGTATTTTGTGGAGAGTTGTAAAATGGAAAAATATTATTAAGGAAAATAAAAATAAAGAAGAATCAAAAGCACAACTTGAATATACATATACAAGTAAAATATACACATAGCCATAATCCAACAAAACTAAAATATTACAATTAGCTTTCTTGTTTTACTTTTTCTTTATATTAAATAATTTTAAAATTTGCCAACTAAATTCAAGCCGTGTTTTTTTACTTGGTGCTATTAATTTTAATAAAATATTCGATATAAAAGTGTGCAAATAATAATTATTAAATTTTTCTTGAACATAATTGACATTAATTGTGTTGTATGTGGGGGTCATCGCCGGCAGAGCAGCTTAGTATAAAAGTAATGTAAAAAAGCAGAGAGTTAGCAGAACAAAAGAATACGGTAACGTTTTATTCAGGACAAAACGGGAAACAAGATAAATTGTTCTTTTTTATTGATTTTCTATAAATAAGAAACAATTTTTTTTTATTATTTGGTTATAAAATAAAATGGAATTTTCTGCCGATCCATACGAATACAAGTTATATCAAATGTTCCAAAGTTGTGATACAAGTCAGTGTGGTTATTTAGATGAAAACTCATTGAGACGTTTGTGTGCTCAACTAGAATTACGTGATAAGGGTGCAGTACTTATAGAAAATTTGGCCAGAGAAGAACGTACATCACACGTTACTTTTGAGAATTTCAAGGAAGCTTTATTGAATTTTTTAGGAACAGAAATAGACGGTGCAAATACCCATGAGGTAGCTGTGGAGCAAAGAAAAGAGCAGAGTGCAAAACGTGGGAATGATATTGATAAATCTTGTTGTGGTAAGTGTTTATTGTTGTTTATTTTATGCTGCCTTGCGTTGGTCACAATTTCATAATGTTGACATACATAGATACGTATCTATGTATATGACCGATAAATGGAAGTGATAAATTGTTATTATGGAAAACCACATTTGAATAATTACATCATTTCTAGAAGGAGTGTAGCCATAAACTTTTAGACATATATATTAAAATAACAAAAATGTAAAGTACAAGCATATATTAATATATACCTACATTCATTCATAAGTAAAAACGTTTGTATGTAGGTATGTATCGCTAGTCTCAAAGAGAAAGGGCCTAACTAAGAACTAACTACGGGAGAATTAAAAACATTATAGAAGTCATAGAGTTATGCATAATGTAAGATTTTTAACTATTGCTTGTAATTCCGTTACTTGTGAAACTAATCCATTAAGTCTTTATGACGAGGAGGAGAGGAAGAAAAAAGTGCAAAGTTGGAAATTCAATACCCTCCAATCCAGCTTAGAAATCGCAATGCAATAATTAAAAAAATCTTTTTAATAAAAAATGCAAAAAACCTAATTTGCAAACTTTTTGTATAGAAATCCCACGTTAGGATCCAGTTAGACGTGAGTTGATATACATATGTATGTTATTATTTTTAAATAATATTGTTACCAAACTGCAGTTATTTATAGTTTTAGCAAAATTGTTAACAAATTTGCAGTAATTTTAAAAATAGTACCTACATAAGAACTTTTTTGTAAAAAATTTAATTAAAAAATAAATTTAAACATTTTGTCGAATTACTTAGAAAATTTTCTAACAGGCTAATTTCAAGGATTGGCTCCCCAGTTTACCTGCCCTAACTCCACCGGACTTTTTCTTATGGAGTTATTGTAAATAAGAAGTGTATAAACCACAAACGATAATTCTGGATGATCAATGGAATCATATCGAGCGACAATTGCTGCAATTCTGCTTCAAAGAATTTTCTGTTAAGATACATTTAAACTCAGTTATTTTTAAAACTAACTTAATTATTTTTAAGACAATTTATTGGTCCTACAAATAAAAAATACAGAATAAATTCTATGCGTTACAAAAAAAGTTATACCAGTTTTTTAATATAGCTAAATTAATATAGAGAAAAGTTATCATAAAAACTTTAATACTTTTTATTTAGAAAATATTGCATTAAATTTTCTTAAAACATAAAATAACTTAACCGGATAGCATAGATCAAACTTGACCTGATTGTACGGCCTGATGATACGGAGTGTTTTGTTATGAAACGATCACACCAAGTTTGTCAAAAGTAGAAAACGAGGCACTGCATAGTGAAGCTCGGAATTATGATGACGCGTTAATTAGTTACTGTTTTGGTGATTAGAAAATTAAAATTTTTTAAAACGTTTTGCTTTCAAATTTTATTATATGAATTTTGTCCTTTGTTTGCCATGATGCTGCGAAATTTTCATATACAATAAATTCTTTTAAAAACTTGCGCTCTGGACAATACAACTTTACTATTCGCTTACGAAAGCAAACAGAATATACACCATGTTTGACATAATTGATATTAACTAAGATTGATGGCCTGAAGGCAAACACAAAATATCAAACATTTTTTAATCACATCACGCCAAGTTTGACAAATACGAATTTTAGCTATCAAACGAGTTTGATGGCATACCATCGGACGGTGCTGTCAGTCCAAGAGTAATTGCCTAATACTTGCTTTAAGAAAATTTTAAGAACAAGTACCAAAGAGGCAAAACGGGGCTCAGACTAACAGGAGAAAAATATATGAAATTCCGCGAACTTACACTATGTTTTGCTACCAATATAAAAGGGTAACAATAAAACTACATTACAAAACCTTGAATGTTTGTTGTAGAGAGTATGGAAATTAAAAAAAAAAAAAAAGCAAAATTCTATGGAAATATAAGAAACTATAAAACTAAAACACGCTCAAAAAGCATTTTAAACATGCAAATGAACACTACCTACATACGTATAAAATTAAAGACCGTGCCATAAAACTGAATGTTTGAAAATAGTGCAAATTAAGCTGATTACCTACCTACATCTGAAAGGAGGATACTTATGAAGGTACCAACACATATCTCTTAGAATAGCGCGGACTGACAAATTTCCTAAGAAAACGATATCGTAATACGTATCCATAAAATATAAACAAAACAGACACTGAAGATAGTGCAATGACGAAACCGGATGGAAATGAGCAAATCATCAAATACGTGTATCAAATATAAATTTGATCCAATCGAAAATAAAACTTGGAAACAAGCGATATGATTGACGGCAAAATCTGTTTTAGCAAATATTCCGTGGTTGCAGAAATGGTTCTCATATTCGGGAGTTTCTATGAGGCTCAATTTGGACTGTTGATGGTTCTACCATTTTAGTTGCGGAACTTATAAATTTCAGCAAGTGACTTCAATTTGTAAAATTTTAATTACAAATTAAATTATCCTGTAGGCCGTTACCTTTGTGATTGCCTGAAAAAGTTAATAAAGGAAAAAGAAAATAAAAGGTTATAGGGATATAGAAGGAGTGAGGAAGAGGGAAAGGAGGTGGGAAACTATTAGTGTGGCATTACTTGCTGATTTATTAGCCATCCGCTGCTTCTAATGAAAGAAGCTAACGCAGTCGGTTTGACCGAGGCCAGACATGAAAGGCTATTGAAGCTCCGCTCGCCTAAGTATCTTAGACGATGATGCTCCAATGCCGGGCATGTACCGAGGAGGTGAAGGATTGTCTCCTCCTCCTCATCGTCTTGGCAACTTCTACAGAAGTCATTATATGGTAGATAATTTTAATATTTAATACATTTAGTCCAGCGTTATTCCAATTTTTTTTTATTTGTTCTAAATAATAGTTTTTCTCAAAGTACCCTAAGTAGATCTGTTCGTTCGACTTAAATCGTTTAGCCATTTCTTTAGATTTGGAAAACAGTTATAGCAAGGCGCTAGAAAATATGCTGTATGGGGAGCAATGTGTAACCTAATTAATGGATTTTTTGCCATAGTGTGCATTCTTCCATTGCCTTGATGAAACGAATTCTTTTTTTCGCCAAAATGCTGTTTAAACCTCAAATAAGTTTTTAAACTGGCTAATGTTCGCTGGTGATAGTTCTATCCATTTCTAAGTAATCTTTGTGTGTGAATGCTACCACGTGCAGCCCAAAAAACTGTGGTCATAAGCCTCTCAGGTTACTGGTGTGCGTTCAACCGGTAAATACTTAAATTTATATGACTTACTTTTCGAACGTTAACTGACTTTTAACTGAATAACATTTTTAATTTAACATTTAATGAAAAATTGAATGTATATTTTGTTGCTAGAAAATGAGAGAAATAGAGCGAAATAGATATTAGCATTCTCTCTTACATACTCGATATATCAAGCCAAACAGGCAATCCTAAGATGCCATTAACATTAATTTTAATCATTTAGGCACTGATTCTTCTGTTTCAGCAAAAATGTGCGCCCATATTATACATACAGTGACTCACAGCTTAGTTCAACCAAAGTCTTTCGACAAGATAAGCCTTATACAATTTTGAAATGGGAATAGATGTGGAACAAATTTAAAATGAGGGTCAATATAATGCTTGACGAAGATGTCAGATTTTTATTCATTAGCAAAATTAATTAAAATTAGCTACTTTACCATTAAAACCATGGCACTAAGAGCGTGTCAAATTATCTTTGGTCTACGGCAGCATATTGTGTAGAGCTTTAATATTTTCCAACACGTCTGTTATCTAAGACCAGACCAAGGCAATTCAACTCATCATCATAAAAGTTTTCTTGAGTTAAACAGGAAATGAGGAAAAAATATTCTGTTAGTGTTCCTATTTTGATTAAATGTTGATTGTAACTTAACTCGAATTTTAAAAATCGAAAAATGGCATCTAATTTAATTAATTTATTAAATATAAAATTTTTATTTGTAAAAATATTTTTCCGTATTCCATTGTCGACCTCTAGTTTAGACTTGTTCCATTTGTGAATGAATTACTTCAACTGAATGATTCTATCTCTATTTCTTTCATCATTCTCTTACCTCTCATATTTCTGTAATCGTTCATTCAGAATCTGTAAACAATCTAAGTCAATTAAAACAAATCCTTATTCCTTCTGTTTTATACTTTTTAATTTAAGTCAATAAAAATAAAAAACATTTATAATTTGTTAAGATGCCAACTGGTATAAATAAATTAAACATTTTCATTCATTCTGAAATATGTCTGGCATCCAGATAATGAAAGGAAATAATGATTTAATTTGCTTACTTCTGAAAGAGAATGAAAGATTCACACAAATGAAAGATTTTGCCCAACTCTAGTGTAGTTGATTTTGCGGCCGTAATCAAACTAAAAGTTTATGTAAATAATTTCAAACATATGTATAAAACAAACCTGGAAATTTACCGCTACTAGTAGGGAGATCAATATAACAGACGGCGACTATTTCGCTCTTTTATTGCAACATAGTCATAACTAAAAAAAGCTTGTTTCGAGAAAAACACATTTCAAAATTTTAGTTTCCATACAAGTCTTAGAAAAATTTTGTATTTAATTTTCAGCAACATATATTCTATTAAGGAATATACACCAAAACATGTGAGCATTCAACTTTGCTCTGCGCTTATCATGTCAATAATAAATTAGTGTATTGAAGTTTTCTCTGCTATATGGACTTACAATTTAAATATTATACTCGTAGAAGGTATTAAGGCCTCATTAGTTTTTACTTTAAATTGCCGTTCTGTGACGTTCTTTTCTGTAGCAAATATTTTACAATTACTTTTTCTGTAAAAAAGTTCAGCTGTTTTTACAGTAAAGCAAAAAAGAAAAATATTTGAACTAAGATTTTTCGTAAAAATTATTTTATTTAAAAAAACAAAAAAAAAAAGAAACAATTTAATTACTTAGAAATGGTGGCAAAACAGCCAACTTTTCTCTCACGATCTGCTGAATTTACGACATTTCTTATACAAAATATAATGTTTATTCGCTAAAATTATATTTTTTTTGATCATTCATAGTGGCTTAATTGATTGATATACATATATTAAATTTGAAAAATTTTGAATTAAAACAAATTATTTTAGCTTTCGATAAAAAAAAAATTGTATTCATATGACTAAAAAATTAGTTTTTCCATACCAGAAAAAAGTTAAACTTACACATATCTGGCTGTCACTTAAAGTGCTGTCCACACCTGACATGAGAACACTAACAGGAACAGCAAAATACTGTTACTGTCTGGTGTAGACTGCAAATGTTACTGTTTTCTTGCCGTCTTGACACGGCTGTTAAGACGTCTGTTTTAAAAGCTCTGTCTTAACAGAAAATGATATTTTAATATGAGAAAAGTAAAAATCATTTCAAATTAAAACAAATTTCATTTCATTTCATTTCATTTATTTCAAAAATATGCAATACAAAGCCTCAAGGGCCAATATAATTATATTACATCATAGTAGTATATAGCCTGAATATACAGCTTTGTTTATAACAAAAATAAAAAATAATTAACAATATATTATAAAATTAATTAAAATAAAAAATAAAAATCATATTTGAGAATACCAGCTCCCCAGCTGAGAAAAATAAGAAAGAAAGCATTTAGCGCGGAAGATATAGGTCCAAATCAGTGGGATAACCACGGAAAGAATATGTAGGTGAAAAGCAAAATATTTCAATGCATAGATGAAAACATTAAAAGTTTTAAACGAAACACGTTATTCGAATGAGAAAATATGCGCAGGGAAAAAGGTAAAAAATTCCACCATCTAGCAATCCTAACCACAAAAGATTTATCAAAAAAAGAACAAGAAATTCTCGGTATCAGCAGCTGAGGATTCCTAGAAGAGCGCAGAAACGTAAATGAACTATACAATGCTAAATGTGTGGAAGTCTTCATAATCTTGTGAAACAGGACCAAATTACGAATCATTAGAAATTTCGCAAAACTACAACCAAGAAATCGTTCAAAGAAAGGCGAGATATGTTCACGTCGGCGAACATTATAGACAAAACGTACAACAATGTTAATGAGACGGTTAATTCTATTCAGATACATTGAAGACGTACCCGAAAAAATTTCAAGACCATAAAGGATGTGCGACATTAGTAATGCCCATGAAAGTTGCGATCTGATACGAAGGGGAAGTGAAAGATTCGCAGAGTAGATTCTACGTAGTGTACCGAAAAGTTTTCTACTTACCATATCGATATGGTATGAAAAGGAAAGTTTTGGGTCAAGTATTATACCTAGACATTTAAGCTGATCAACAAAAGAAATGCGCACCCCATCCAAGAATATATCAAGGTCGAAAAAGAAGCGATGACTGTATCCAAAAGTTATTGCCTTAGTTTTAGCAGGATTAACGTTCAAGGAATTGTTTGACATCCATTCGAGCACCCGTCCTAGACAAAAGTTAATGTTCGCCTGCAGAACATCCGGAAAATCTAAAGGACTCTTGAATAACAAAAAGACATCGTCAGCGTACAAAAAGGTCTCACATGTAAAACAAAAAAAAATTCAATTCTTATTTTAGATCGCAAATTTTGCAATAAAAACATATTTTTTTTTCTACAAACTATAAAAAAGGACATAAAAAGTGATGATGTGCTCTTGTTGACGAAATTAAAATAATAAAAAATCAAGACATACGGGTACTCCACCATGTAACAATTGGGCCGTCAAAGCTATGTTTTAACAGTATGTCTTAACAGCGTTTCATGTCTAATGTAGACGGGCAGTAACGTTGAATTCTATTTTCAACAGATTAGTCCGCAACAGAACAGAACGTAAAAGTAAAAACAAACCATGTACATATAGTTTACATTGAACAGAAACAAGACAGCTGATTCAGAGCGGAAAAGAACGTACAAACTAATTCTGCCTTTAGTCGTATAAAAATGGCTATCCGCTACATGTATAATATTCGAATATATGAACATAATCGTACTTCTGAGCTTGTTCCTGTTTTCTTAAAGTGCAAATTTAACGACTATATTAAAATACAAAATTTTTTTCTATAAAATGATGAGAACGGTACGCCATCATTTACTAATAAACGAATATTCTTTCTTAAATTCAACCCGTAATGTGCAAATGAATGTTCCGATGAGACATTTGAGTATTTTATTTATTTATTTTTTATTTATTTCTTTATTTCAAAACATAGGAAGCCTATAAGGCCAATTATACATGTATTTGTAGTACAATTAACATCTTAACACTAATCAATAATAATTCAAAGCAATAGTTCAAAAGATAAATTACAAGTGGCTCCCCAACCACGAATACCATATATACAAATAAACCGAAATTGTTTTTTTATTATTATCACCAGAGATATCACGCATATTAAATAGTTAAGAGCTAAACCAATTTAAGAGCATTTTCCTATAAGTAGGAATAGAGTAAGAAAATAGCTTAAGTGCCGAAGGTAATCTATTCCAAACACGGACACCCCAATTTTAAATGATTTTTAAAAAATGGAAAGATATAATATTCCAAGTATTTCAATATAAACATTTCGGGTAGAGTTAATAAAAGAGAAACTACTTGCTAAGACAGCAAGATGTCCCAGCTTAATAGGGTTATAAAAAAGCATAAGAATGCGCAATTGAAGATAATCATGAAAACTACAGCATAAGAACTGCAAAACAAGATCTGTAACACGATCATGCTCGAAAACTCGGACATTGAATATATAACGGACAATTTTCCTGAATAATCTCTCAAGAATACCAATATTAACAGCTAACGTCACAAAGGGAACGACTACAGGACCCAAGTGAGCTGGACAACCTAGATTATTCCGGGGTATCCAGCGGCCTGCCTACCTAACAGCTAACGTCCCTGAGTAGACTTCCAAGCCATAGTTAAATTTCGATAAAAGCAAAGCATGGGCACAACGAATCCTAACATGCAAAGATGTATAAGACTTCAAAGTATACAATCATCTCAAAATAAACACTATTTGAGATGAAAGAGCGTCAATGTGATTCTCAAAGCAAAGCGTGGAATCAATTATTACTCCCAAACATTTGAGCAAGCTTACAAACTTAACAGGCTGAACTGGCGCTCAAGATGATTATTTATGAAAGTGTCAGGATGTTTGGCTAATTCAGTATTAATATTAATGAGTAGGAAAATGTCATCCGCAAACACATACTGCTTGCAAACATCGTTTTCCATAAGAGGAATGCAATCATTCAAGTAAGCTAGAAATAGTAATGGGCCCGAAACTGAGCCCTGAGAGACTCCTGAAGTAACGGGAGCAATACTAGACACTAAACCACCAATAGAAACAAACTGGGATCTATCTTTCAAATAAGAATTAACTAACTTACAAGCTTTTTGATCGTTCATTTATTATAAGAATTCTTCGTACTTGGAGCCTACTTTCTAATAGTCTTAAACGTTTTTCGTATAATTATTCGTTGTATAGGAAAAAGTTTTTAGGCTATGTTAATGATAATCACATTTAAATCGAAATACAGCTGTTATAACATAATACATGTAAAAGCTTATGTTGCCGCCAATTATTCTTATAATTCTTTATATAATAAATTTTGTACTTTTCTATTTTTGTACTAAATTTCCTACTGGGAATTACAGTGAAGTTACTTACAATTAATTACATAAATAATCAAACATACATACATACTTCTCTGCTTGTAATTTATATACCTTTTACATTTTTTATTGAAGCGGATTAACGGTCGCTTTAAACAAATATTTTTTGCTGCATTCTTTAAAAGCATTTACATAAATATGCATACATGCGTATACAAGCGCATATAAAAGTTTATGTGCTTGATATTGAAACGCATCGCCATGTACTATGGATAAAGAAAATAACTGAATTAAGAAGTCAGTCTGAATTAAGACAGTTAACGTGGCAGCCAAAAAATATTAAATTTTAAAGCGCTCGCTAAATCAATAGAATTTAATTAATTTTATGAAATATATATGTAAATAAATATAAACTGAGCGCTATTGAAAAGTATTTCTTGAGGTTTCACGTTGACTAAAACAACAGCTTATCTTCAGCTATAATTAACTAACAGTTTTACTTATTACATCTTATATATAACTTTTTTTTGACAATGTTTATGTGGCTGGGGAGCCATATATAGTAATTTTGTATATATGTAGATCATTTTCCATTTCTACTATATATGTATGTATGTATATTTTGTTTTTATTGCACAAAGTTTTACTTATAAAATACATATTATATTGGCCGTGAAGGCTTTCTTTGTATTGAATTTTAATAAATAAATAAGAAATAAAAATAAATTTAATTTTTGCAGCTTCAGATCTTTGTTTTTTGTTTTTTTAAAAAAAATTTACAATTTAAAATCTTTTATTTCTCAATATTTCGATAACAATTTGTTATCATCGTCAGGAGAAATTAAATGTTATAAATTTAAATTTATTTATTTAACAAACGAAGATCAAATAATATTGAGATAAAATAAGAAATAAAAAACTTTTTAGAAAATATCTCCTAAAGCAAACAGTTTAAAAGTAATTTGAATAAATTTTAGGCACAATATAAAAGATAGAGTACTGTTAGCAATTCTGCATTGTTAACTCGAAATTTTTTGAGATATGACTATGCTGCAATAAAGGAGCGATTTGTACAATTATGTTTTTGATTTTTCTTTTCTACTTTTTTGCCACTGTAAATATAACAGATGTGTTGAAGTCTGAATTGGTATCCATAAATTCTTATCTAAATTTTTGCAATATAATGTTTCACTTCCAAATCGTATGCTGGTTGAAATAACCAGTGTGACCCACTTTACATATTTGCAAGTGTGTTATTTTGTAATAACGTGATCTTTTTATATGTGCACACTTTGCCCTCATTATTTGTTGCTTTTAGTTTGAGTAGTTGGGTTTTTCCAGTTTTATGGCAACCTCGACCTTACTAATCCTCTGAAATTGAATTTTACCGTACAAAACAATCTGTATTCAGGTAGATTTGATTGACTATATTATTCGGTATCCTATTTTGAGCCTCTTCTTAAGCAGTCATATATATTGTGAAATTGTTTAGATGTTAGTTTCCGAGAAATTCCTTAATTATTGTTAAATATTGTGATACCTGTTAATAACGGTGCCCTTACATTAGTAGTATGTACTTGCACAAAGACATTTGCCATATTAGAGCATCAGTTGTAAGCAAGACGTACATTGGAACAGTACTACTGAAAAAAATTATAAGTGAAAACGTTATTTATAAAATAAACACATGGGCACCAGGTTTTTTTACAAAAAAGCTAAAAGCTACAAAGCTCCTTCGATCGACCATCTAGCTCAACTATTTCGTAAGGCTTTTGAAAGTGTTTGAATAAATTTAACAATAATTTTACTAAGCTCACATATAAATATATATTTTTTTATATAACAGAACGTTCCTTGTTAATATCTGAAGACCGGGAAAATGAGATCATTGCAGACAGTCCGCCAGAATCACCCTATCGAGAGGTTTCACCCAAGTTGGTGGTGGGCACAAAAAAATATGGCCGCCGTTCACGACCCCAAGCACCAAAAAAATTAGATGAATATTCGCCTACAGATTCTGACGATTCCAATGATGATCAAGATTCACAATCCCACAGGAACTGCAATGCAACACCCCAAGTAAAACGTTCAACATCACAAACCGACATACCCAGTACCAGAAGACGAAACACTACTGGGGTTACTGAAACAAAACTTAAAAGATGTGCCTCATTACCTGCCCAAAGAAATGTTTTTAACCAGAACAAACCAAAACTAGTGGCTAGCAAAGGAAAACTGGGCCAAGACTCTTTAATGCCTTTAACCAAAAATACACTCAGCAGCAGTGTAGAATCTCTAGGTAAACATACATGCAATTGCTTTTAAACTATTGTCTTCTCTCTTCTTATCAATTCTGCTCATTTTATCATTGAAACATCTCAGCTTTTGTTTCATCATTTCTTATTATATACATTCATATATACTTAACTCTTACTCAACTTTAAATACTCTATCAGATTTCTTAAAGATATTTATATTTAATTTATTGCTAAAGGGCTGCCTGATATTGTTAAAAAGAAAACTTCACAGAACACAGCTTTTTTAGGCATTAGGTTTAGAAATCATAAATAAAAGCAAAATTTCATTTTATATAAAAACAAATCTGCATTTAGGAAAGTTTTTATTCAACTGCACTTTATTTAAACGCCATTAACTTTCTAAATGCTTCAATTATACTCGTATACATACTCGTACATACACACATAAATATTAAATTCTTTACCTTTGGAAAAATTCGTATAAGTCTTGTTACGGACGCCATTTAATTCCACTAAAAAGCGTAACCATTTGCTGCAATCGAAATGATTTTGTTTTCATATCATTCTTTAAATTTGTTTTTATTCTTATGGCTGCCGTAATTGTTTAAAGTATTGTTTATTGTGTCTTACGTGCTCTGAAACATTGTGATGTTTGTTTTTATGTTTTGACTTTTGGTAAAGTTGATTAGTTTTGAATTTGTTTCTCATCTCTTAACAAACGTTAAATTCACCTTCAACTTCACCGTATATCTGCAATATAGGTTTGAAAAATCTTTCATCTGCCATGCACGCTGTTTGGAGTACCTATGACTGGGAGATTAGCAAAAGTCATTTTAAATCTGGACATATGGCTAAAGGTTTGTTTTTTTTTTAAATACATCGACTTATTTGGCATTGATAAAATAAAAGTTAAAAGTTCATTAAAAACGGCTGGTGGTATAAAATGCACGCTCTTTTACGAGTGGCTAGTTGTAGAAAAAAATCATTGGCACCCTTCCAGTATTATTTAGTACTTTTCAAGCACTTAAAAATTACACTTAACCTCTTCATTCATACCTATGCATATAATATGTATATTGTAATCTTTTTTTTTCTGTTGTTGATTTAGAGATTTTAGCAAAATCAATTTATTCTTAATATTCTTGTAAGGGTTACTCTGAATACTTTTACAAATATTTTTGAACAAACTGATGTCTTTTTTGTTTCAAATTTATTTTCCAAAATCTTCCTTTAAATTTGTTGTTTTAAAATAAAATTGAATGCATTTGTTTTATGCAATAATTTTTTTTTATATTATATCTTTATTCAACTACAGAGTCACCAGGTTTGTTGGAAACTTTGCCCATAAATAGTATTTTAGATTTATGGGAACGTTCTTCAATACCCAATGGTCGAGATATTTTACTTGCTTTAGGTTTTGACAATGATGAAATAAATATAGCTCAGTTAAATAAAGTAATGGAGGACGAAATTAATAATCTCGAAGAGGAGCCTCAGCTGACTTTAATGAGGGCCTGTTTGGCTCTTCAATCAGAAGAACTCAGCAATCTGAGACAATTTTCAAAGCAACAACGTGATGAAAATGTCAAACTAAGAGCTGATAACAAGGACGCCAACAGACGTATTGCTTTATTAGCAGCCGAAATTGATGAAAGACATGCTTCATTGGAGGATGCCACCAAAAAAGAGGTAAGTTTGAATATATTATTATATAGAAAGTTGCCTATTATTTTGTACTCGTTGTGTTAGCACAATATATATTTATTTTTATATAGTGTTTAATACAAAATTCATAATCAAGCTTACACAAGACTAAATATGATCCATATTCTACTCCGTTCACACAAAAAATTAATAGATTATTGTATAAAAATAACAGAGGCAAGATAAATTATAAACTTATATAGATAATTATACACATTTATATTACAGAAACGAGAAAAAAATGTATTAACAAATGCTATGAGGGTTCGAAAAATAAAAATAACCCATATAACTATAGTTGTAAAGAAAATTCGTAAGTTATATGTTTAGGACACAGAAAAGCTTTTTCAAATATTTTTCTCAAAATCCTTATTGGTCAGAGAAAAAAGTTTTAATTTTAAGGGAAAGAAATTCCAAGTTCTTGAGATTCTTACATGAACGGATTTTTCGTAAATAGATGAAGCGATGCGATGACATATTATCTAAGGATTCCTATTTGATCGAGAAAATTCGAAATTTCCAACCAAATATTTCTGACAGTTCGACCTTACAAAACAAAAGTAAAATACTTAGTTTTATAAGACCCTCAAAAGATGTACCAAAAAGTAGTAAGGAGAGTAAGTAAGGAGAGATATGTTGTCTAGGCATCAGCATGTTAATAACCCGATTAAAAATCAAATGGGTTTTTTTTACAAAAAAGTGTTATTAGTACCCGAGTATATTTCTAAGGCAAACATTTTTTTTTTTTTTAACTTGAAGCGATAAGTATAAATTCAACGTGTGCAATCGTCTTAAACATGTATTGACTCGAGCACATATGATATCAATATGTTTTGAGAAATTGAGTCTGTTATCTAGGTTAGGTTAGGTTGGCAGGCCGCTGGATTTCCTGATGTAACTCAGGTTCTCCAGCTCCCTTGGGTTCCGAAATCATCCCCTTTGTGATTGCCTGAAAAGTAGAAGAGTAAAAAAGAAAAATAGAAATTAAAGGGATGTAGTGGGAGAGGAGGAAAGATGGGTAACCGCTTAGTGTGGCATTACATGTTGTTATACTAGCCATCCGCTGCTAGCGTGGTCATATTGACCTAAGCCCGACATGATAGGCTATTGGAGCTCTGCTCGCCTAGGCGGTGATGCTCCAATGCCAGGTATGTTCCAAACATATGCATGATCCTCTCCTCCTCTTCCTCGTCTTGGCTACAGTGACTCTCAATTGAGATCTGGGCAGTTTTAAAATCTCCCATGTTCTATGCGTTAGTATGCGGCCACTGGTTTCAGCGTGTGGAGCTTTATTCTTTTCCAACACGTCTGTTATCTAAGACCACACCAAGGCAATTCAACTCATCATCATAAAAGTTTTCTTGAGTTAAACAGGAATTGAGGAAAAAAAAATATTCTGTTATTATTCCTATTTTGATTAAATGTTAGTTGAAACTTAAATCGAATTTTAAAATTAATTTATTAAATATAAAATTTTTTTTTTTGTAAAAATATTTTTTCGTATTATTGACAACATTTTGATGTAATTTTGATTTATTTTTATTTGTTATTAATATACTTTATTATTAAAATATCTCTTAAACAGTTTTTTTTTTTATTCTTATCTCGATTTAAGATGTTATGATATAATGCCGCAGATATTTTCTTCAACTCATATCTATCTCTCTCTCTCCCTTTAGATACGCCTGCTAGAGCAAAAACATGCCGTTTTAGTGAGAGATCTAACTACTCGTTTGGCTAACGATCGCGAAAACTGGTCCAACCTTAATTCTCGTTTGGAATCTAAACTCAAAATATTCGAGCATGATGAAATAAAGCTTAAAGCCGACCTTGAACTATTGCACAAAGAAAATGAGACCTTGGAAAATGAAAAGCAAAAAATGCAAAAGCAAATCACTGAACTGTTGGAAAAGAATATCGATTTACAAACTGAATTAACGGAAATGGATGAAACCCATCATTCAAACACACGAAAACAGCAATTCGAAAAGTCCAATGAAGATGAAGAAGTTCTCAGGCTAGTGGAAAAAGTTTCATCTTTGCAAATTGAAAATTGTCATCTTAGAGACAAAAATGATGAGTTAATAGCTGAAATTGAAACATTAAATCGTGATTTGAATAAAATGAAATGGAAAAAAGTATCGTTAAATGAAGAAGTAACAAATCAGGATATAGATGAAAGCGAAATGAACTCTTCCAGTGCAGCTATTAAAAGAAGAGGTGATTCCCCGTCTAAAACAAGACTGATAGAAGAAAGTCCACGTTTGGGTAAATTACGAAAATGCACCAACGATGCGAATAACACTTGCAGTGAAAATAGTGATACAAGCGGAGAATGGATGGCTTTAAATTCCGAATTACACAACTCGCAAACCAAAACATCTGCACAAATGCAAGCTGAATTGGAAAATCTCAAGAAAAGAATCTTGGATTTGGAAGATCAACTTAAACAAGCTCAAGAAAAACAACAAACTCAAACAGCTACAACTTCTTCTGCATCAAATTCCTACGAAGAGCGTTGCAAAGAATTGGAAGCCAGCTTAGAACAAATGCAAAAAGCTTATGAAGAATGCGAGGATTATTGGGCAGTTAAACTTACCGAAGAGAGAACCTTATTTGAAAAAGAGCGTCAAATCTATGAAGAAGAACAGCAAGAAAGTGATAAAAAATTCACCGAACTTATGGAAAAAGTTCGCGAATATGAAGAACAATTCAGTAAAGACGGCAGATTATCACCTATCGAAGAAAAAGATGTGCTCGAACAGCAGTATGCCGATTTAGAGGCTGAGACAGAAGAAATAAGGGAAAATGCTCGTAAAATGTTTGAAAAAAAATCCCAAGAAATTGAAGCATTACAGACAGAAATAGAGGACTTGAAAGTGCGTTTGGGTGAAAGTGTAGAAATTTTAACAGGAGCTTATGAACTCAAGCCAGAAAATGTAGCTACTAATACAAACTTAACTGAAATCGGCAGTCCAGCTAACTCACCGATTAGTTATTTGTGGCATCAAAGTACTATACAAGAACCAGTTAAAAATTGCCAGCCTTTAGAACCGAATTTACCAGTCGTGCCTATCAGCAGCCAAGCAGTGCGGTGAGTATAGTTTTGAAGAAGCAGTTTTTTTTTTAAACAACATGTTTTTAATTAGTACAAAAAGTGATTTAGAAAAGGAAAATTTATAATTGATATAAAACTAAGAAAGCAAAACTTAAAGAGATATTTTAAAAAGTTAGGTACAGGGTGTTTTCTTTTGAGTTATACAAACTTAAAATAAAACTTGAAACTCTAATAAAAATATCTTCTACACATAAGTAAAACAATATACACTTGTATTTGGATGTGTATATATGTATGTATATTTATATCTCTTGACTACTGCCAGAGATTTAAACTATATTTAAAAAAAGCTTTCATTTTAAGACTTCTTAAGAAATCTTACCAAATTTTACCGTAAAGTTGATACAAATAAGAATTCAAATAAACAGTTTTTAAAAAATGTCTTTACAAAACATAATTTATTGTCATAATTGTAACCAATATATTATTGGTCTAGCTTTTGTTTAATTTTATGCATTGTTTTCTAATTTAATTTTGCTCCAAACTTTGACATTGTTATAAAAAGTAATCAAGCATCTTCTTCTTAAATTCTGCTACATGTTTCACATATATGCATAACAAGCTAGCAATTGTGATAAATCTAAAAAATAAATTATTTAAATGTATATTTTATAGATTATGATTATCAAATTTTTTTTGTTAAAAACGTAGATTTTGTAACGTTAAAAAGTTTTAAAAAATTTAGCTATCGGAAAATTTAAAAAGAAAAAATAATGCTTAAAAGCTTGACTTACAGTTATAGTTGAGATATGTGAAGAAAAAAGAAATAAAATATTCCAGAACAACAGTAGTTTGTGTATGTTTTATTGTATCGTGTATTGAGCAAAAGGGTTGGCCAAAAATACTTATTCAAATTGATAGGCTAGTTAAAACCATCTTGTGTAGTTTGCATTTGAATAAAAATATTTTTTCTGTTACAATTCAAAGCAATGCAACCGCACATTTTGCCGTTAGTACGATATGATCAGCTTGTGTATGAGATTCTGAAGTTTGTTAGATCGTTTTGTAAACCAATGCAATACAAATAAACACATAAACGAACATTGTCTTAAGGGGGTAGACACGCTCAAAATGCTTAACAAGCATAGTAATAATATGTGTGAAATTTTTTTTTAGTATGTTTGACACCGACGATGCTTGATGGAAAATCAAACATGTTTGCTTTTCTGGCATACTTGCTGTTACTTGTGATCAAACTCGACAAGACTGCACCGCTTGATAGCTAAAATCCCTGTTTGTCAAATTTGGCCTGATGGAATTTAACACAAATTTTTGTTAATTCGAAGCTGCGCAGAAAAATAATCTCATTTCCGTTTGACAAGGCATCGTCTGCATCAGAGATCTTAGCCGATGCCTTTTTGAATTACCTAAGTACCGGGTATAACCGAGTTGCGGTGTGATTGGCTAACGCATATTGTTTGCACAAGTATGTTTTCTACTCGTTAGAGTTTGCGTCTGTTAATTAGAGTATATAACATACCCAATCAAGTTTGTATGCGGTGGCTGCTTGATTTGGGTTCTTACTCCCACTCGGTAACTTATTCGTACTAAGCGCGGGGTCCCAGAAGGTTTTTATAACATCATGTTTTGGCGATCGTATTTCTAAGAAAATATATACACATATTTTATTTGAACATATTTAGTACAAAACCGGTAAAAATAACAACTTTTACTTTAAAAAAATCAATTTTTTTATGAAGCACATTTTCATAAAATTTATTTTATTTTGTTACTTCATTTATAATATTCTTTATTTCTTAGTTTTAATCCATAACCACTATAAATGCACTGTTACACAGCTATATAAGCAATTGTGGAAAAAATTTTGTTTGAATTGAATTTTCGTTTCAAAATTTTCAGCAAAAACAATCTTAAAATCATCATTCAGTATGCGACTTTCAAAATCGTCAACATGGTTGTAAATTATTAAATCTGGCAGCCGCGATTTCAGTTAATGTTAAATAAAAGGTGACGGATATACAAAACAAAAGAATTTGTCGAGAGTGTTGTTTTTACAAGTTGATTTTCTGACGACGTCATGTATGATTAGAAACGAATATAGAAAATACTCAAAGTGTTTCTCTCATTCTTTTTTGTATCTTGTGAAAAAATTCACAAGATACGAAAATGATTGGATAAATTTTTGATGTATCAAGATTTCGCAAACGGACGACAGGTATGAATACCACTGCTTCAATTTTTAAGAGTGTTTAAAATACTCGGATGTGAAAATGATTGGGTAAACAACCGTTGTACTTATGGTTGCGGTGCACCCGTGCAGATCTCTGGTCTGCATACCAACACTCAAGTGCCGAAATGTTTTAAACACGTAAACGATACAATTATCTTATAATCGTATAGAAACTACAGAACAGCAAAAATAGAACCAACTGAAATAGAATAAAATTGAAATAGAAGTAGCACTAGGAACAGTAGTAGTAGAAGTAGTATTCTGTTTGTTTCGTTTTAAAGATTTTTCTACAATACAGTGTTGTACTCATATAGTAGAGTAGTATCAGCCTTTTAGTTTAGACCTACAATCGCAGAAAGAGAGCCTTAAAAAGGCCTGATGATTGTTGTATGAGGTCTTATACTCAAACTGCAAATGCTTTTCATGATGATGTTAATTTACAGCAGATATCTGTTTTAGTAATGAACTGGATGACGAAAAACCACGTTGATAAAGATTGACGTCCTTTCTAGGTTCCAAACTACCAGCTTACGTGTCTTAGTTTCTGTGCTGTGATGTTTTACTTTACCCGATTAAATCAAATCACAAAGTACACAGAGGTGAAAATGTGGCCTTTGAATAAATTATAATCAGCTATTTGACTTTTTTGGAGATATGGCAGAACAGAGACAGCAAAAGTGAATTATTGTTTTCTCATCCTTACATATGATCTTGAAGTTGCAAAAATATTTTTTTCAGAATAAAAGCACAAAACGCTGAGAGAAAAATTAAAAATATAAATATAATTACACATTGTATTGTTATTGTGTTGTACCCTTATTTTGAATCCGAAGGTACAGAGATCTGAAAATCACCTTTGAGTAAAATAAATTTAAGCTGTTAATTTTCGCATAGATATAAGAACAGAGATAGCAGATAGTTTATTATTGCTTTCTCTTATATAGGTATACTTTTGAGGTTTCAAAGTTATTTGTTACCGAATGAAAGTACAAAGCGCGAAGAGAAAAAATGAAAAAGATAGATATAGTTTCACTGTTTTTTTTCTGTCACTTTTTTTGTATTGTTGGATCTCTGTTAACTGCACAAATACTCCGCTGATTGTGCCTATTGCCGATCATCGGAAACTGACGAATAAAATGAAGTGTTAGAAAAGAGTGCCATAATCTGAAATTTAATTTTCATGCTCATAAGCAAATAATAGTGAAACAAATTATCCAGTTATTTTTTATTTTCAATTACTTAATATAAAAAAAAAATCATAATTATATTGCAGTGTTAATTTGTCAACTTCGGAAACAACAATTTTCAGCACGACGCTACAAACTCAATCTTTACAGTCTCCCATTGAAAAGCCTCCACAATCCCAAACACAGTCCACACAGTCGGAAGCGGGAGATGTTGCCGATTGTGAAACATCATCGTCCGCATCTGGCAAGAGTTTCGAAACGCACAGTATTCATTCGAATCAAAGCTATCACCAACAACGAAATAACCAAACTATAACAAAATCTTTTACTAGCGCAAAGAACAGTTCACCTAGTCCTACGCCAAGCGTTCTGAAAGATGAGCTTAAACGTTTAAAATATTTTGAAATTTCATTGAAAGAACAAATTAAAGATTTGTCGCTACAAAGAGATGGTTTGATAATGGAATTACAGCAGTTGCAAGAGGCTAAGCCAGTTTTAGAGAAAGCATACGCGGTGAGTAATTAAATTTATTTAAAAAAATAAAATAAATATTTGAGTTATTTAATTTTTAAAGCGCACTTTGCATCCTTCTTTAATACAACGAGTCAATCAACTGGAACTGAAAAATAGGCATTTACAAAACGTTGTCAAACAACAGCAACAATACACCGACTCAATTATGCAACGTAAGTTTTGTTCTTGTACGATATATTATATATATTTTGATTTCTGAGTGAATGAGGCCAGAGTTTCGATACTTGATACTAGAGGGTGGTCCAACCAAAACGCACGATGTTAATTGTGAATAAAACAAAAAGTTTTCAATTAGAATTATCCTAATATTTTTTTTGTTATGATAGAAGAATTTATAACAATTATGCGTGAAAAAAAAAAATATTCATGCATACTTTTGTCCGATGGTCTATCTACTCGTTAATGTACCAAATTATCTCATCCTTTAGCTCTTGAATTGTTCTTAGCTTACTGCAATATAATTTTTCTTTGAAATATCCCCAAAAGAGTAGTGTTTTGTCTCTCATCAGTGTCTTTTGTTACTGCTGTCCGTATTTCCAATATGTGTATGTTCATTAATTAAATTCGTATGAAACCAAATTGCACCGTAATAGGTAGCAAGTTGTGTACACGTGTTTATTTTTGTTTTTTTTTCTAATTTTTTACTGTTGTCCGTATTTTCTATATATGTTTATTACTAATTTCGTATGAAATAAAAGCCCATCGGAATAGGTAGCAATATGTGTACACGTGTTTCTTTTTTCACCGTTGTCCGCGTTTTCTTTATATGTTCAATATTAATTTCTTTTTAATGCATTTCATTATCTCGTAGTGTGGAAGGTGTTGGACTAAATTTTGCTAATCTGAGCAGTGTCGAAGGTATACACAGTGGGCACTGATCAGTTTCAACTAATTTAATTCCAACATTTTATATGCTGCAATAGAGTTTGTTTCAGTCTTTCGTGTTGTTATCGTTAGCATTTCGCGAACACTACTCCCTCTTTCCTCCTCATCATACCCTATTTTCCTAGTTCCAATACAATGCGCTGCATATGTAGGGGTCATCCCCTAAGTACTGGTCCCAGATAAAAAAAAAAAAAGTCCAACGGAGTTAAATCATATGATGATGGCGGCTAATTAGCATGGCCTCGACTTGAGATAACACGACCATTGAATTTCTTGCACAAAAGAGCTATTGTTTCGTTGGCTGTGTAGGAGGGGGCTTCATACTGTTCGGAAAACATATCGTGCGTGGCCATATCCTCAATTTCTGGCCACAAGAAATCCCTTATCTCGTAATAGCGAACGCTACTCACTCTCTGCGCAGAATCATAGCCCGATAACAGGTGCTTTCACATTATCCGAAATTTTCACATATGATCAATTATGCTGACCAAAAAATCCTGAAGTGTGCGATAGGCTTCAACAATCTTAACGCGCTGCTCAATCATGGTCCTCTCCACGGTTGAATTTGTCAAACAGTGAAACAAAGAAATGTCACATTATGTTGCACACAAATCTTGACGTTAAGGTGTGACTCCCAATTAATATCTTGCGTTATGGTTCGACCACTCTTTATGAAAAAATCAATTAATTTCTCTTATATATTTGAACGTTTAGAGTCTTGGCGCCATCATCAAGTGGAATTGAACAATTTACATGGACGCTTGGAAGCACAGGGTGTTTTAATAGCTGAACAAGTACAACGTTTACAAAGTGCTGATATTTTAGTTAAAGATTTATATGTTGAAAATTCACATCTTACTGCATCTGTACAACGCCTCGAACAGCAAAGAGCACGAGCCAATATGCTACAGCAACAGCAAAGGCCAAGTTGTACGGGCTTATCAGGAATACCTTAAAACTCTATCGAACACCAAGAACCAAACTCAAATAAAAGAGTGTATTAACCAATTAAGTTAAGAAGAAAAAATATATTACCTGTACAACAAAATGTCTCCTTTGAAACTAATCATCATCTTCAGTCACAACGTTTGTTTTAAGGTAAGCAATATCGTGTTTTTTCTTTCACCAGATTAAAAGTTTTTGTGTCTTCAACTGATGAAACTGACTTCACCAAAATAAAGTACATATGTCTATTTATTTAGTAACTCAACATTTATTATTTATACAACAAAGATATCTCCATGTATGTGCTGCACCCATATTGATGAAATCGTGCTTCAATGATGACTAAATGTTGTTACAGTTAAAGACATTAATTATAAGATTTTAATACAATAATTTAAATTAATTTTACACTATTAACATAAATACTTAAAAATATTTGAGGTTTATATTAACGCGCAATATAATGTTATATATTTGTACATCAGATTAATGTATGTTAATTTAAAAGAAATTGTTATACGTATATAAATTTAAAAATTTTAACCAGTTAACCAGAAAAGTAATTCTGATCGTTTTTATCAACTACAAAATTTCATTTAATTTTTAACTGTTATTTCTGAGCTATTTTGTAAATTAATTTATAAAATAATATAAATTATTCGTTTTAGATTTTTGATTGTACTCGTTTACGAAATTGACTTACGTCTTTTTAACTCTCTTTTTTTTCTCAATTATATAAGACATATTTATTTCACAACTCGAAGAGAAATTTTAAAGCTAAGCTTTTATTTAAAATTTCGAAATATTTTTTCATATAAACATAGTTTTTTATTTTAGAATCAAAACCAAATTTCTATTTGTATTTATAACCAGAAAAGTAATTCTGATCGTTTTTATCAACTACAAAATTTCATTTAATTTTTAACTGTTATTTCTGAGCTATTTTGTAAATTAATTTATTAAATAATAATAATTTTTCGTTTTAGATTTTTGATTGTACTCGTATACGAAATTGACTTACGTCTTTTTAACTCTCTTTTTTTTCCCAATTATATAAGACATATTTATTTCACAACTTAAAGAGAAATTTTAAAGCTAAGCTTTTATTTCAAATTTCGAAATATTTTTTCATATAAACATAGTTTTTTATTTTAGAATCAAAACCAAATTTGTATTTATATACAATCATATATATAATAATAATTGACCTTAGGACATTTTTTTCATTTATTTCTATCAGGCTAAAAATACTTGTTATTTTAAATATAAAATATACTTACGATATCACGTCTCTAACTATGAAAACGAAGCGTATTTTTTTTTCTTTAAGGGTTTCGTTTTATTTTCCTTTTTTTTTCGTAATAAAATCCTTGTGTAGATTGTGCATATCTTAGTGTAAAGTATTATATATTGTTTATATAAAATACCTTTTAACTATTATAATTATATATTTGAATCGTATAAAAAATAAATTTATGCCTTTATTTCTTAAAAAATAACAAAAATAGTTGCCTTTTTCGAGATAATGGAGGACTAAATAAAAGTGTTGCAATGTCTTTTGTGTGCTTCTTTTAGTCATTGATTTGCTGCTCATCTTGTCTAAACGGCAACGTCAACAACATCCTGAAGAGACGCTTTCTTTAAATAAAAAATAAAACGAAACAAAGCACATTAATTAAATGTTTTGAAATAGAGAGAGAGAGAGTGAGAAAACGTTTGTAACTCGAACGTTTTTACGCAAATACCAAAGAACCCAGCGTTGCCAGGAAGAAGATTTTACCTCAATAATCTTTAAAAAAAAAAAACCTTTTCGACTATAATGACTGTGAAGGAGGCGACATATGCTCATGCCTCAATAATAGGAAGAATAGTGAACCTTCCGGAGAATATTGATAACTGCTCGCCGGCTCTACTGCCCGACAGGAGATTTGATGTAATCTTTATCAGGCTTGGTCTCTGAGAGGACTGGCACAGATCGTCAAGAGGACGGCTTGAAATTTTTACGGATGTACCCAAGTCGGAGTCGGGAGTTGGTGGGGGTATCTTTATCCCCTTGTATGAGAGGAGGATGAGTTTCAGGCTGCAAAATGAGTGTAGCGTAGCGCAGGCCAAAATTGCGACCATTATGAGGGCAGCTAACTGGTTAAGGTACTAAATGTTATACGTGGAGGATATCCGAATTTGTATTGAGAGTAAGGCTGCGTTGTATGCACTACCTGGAGTCTATACGACATCCAGGTTGGTTCGTGAATGCCGGATATCTCTAAATGAGATAGCGAGACATTCGAATCTGGAGCTTTTCTGGGCACGAGGGCACAGTGAAGTGCCCGGAAATCTAGTAGCGGATGAACTGGCAACGGCCGGTGTCCAGCTACAACAAAGAGATATAGATGGGAGCGTTGGAATCCCGCTTGCGAGCTGTAAGAAACAAGTGCAGCGTCAACTTTTTCAGACCGCTCAAAACAGATGGTCTAGGCTGACATGGCCCAGATATGATAACAGGAAAACTATCTTCCTTAGGGGCTTGCCCCTATGGAGGTTGCATTCTGCCGTGGCGGTCCTAATGGGACATTGCCACATAGGAACGCAGGCGAGGAGGCTAAATCTTTCATTTAATGAATTCTGTAGAAGTTGCAGAGACGAGGAGGAAGTAGAGAGCGTCGAACACTTCCTCTGTCAGTGTCCAGCTCTTTCTTATATAGGGGCATTGTACCTAGGCAGACCGATGCTGCATGATTTAACGGAGGTATCGGAATGCGATGTAAGTGGATTGTAGTCCTTTATCTGATCCTCGGGTTGGTTCTAAACCAGTGATATGTAAATCTACTTCGATACGTATCACTTTCAGGCAACACAACGGGACCAGACTGGGGCCAAGTGGGCTGGCTTTACAATAGCTGGCAGCCTGTCAAACCTAACCTAACCTATAATGACTGTGAGGTGCGACAGAAAAATTCAACTAACATAAACATTTTATAAATAATCCCGTTAGAAATAAAATGAAAATTTTAAATTAGAAGAAAAACTATAAAAACAAGTTTAAATTATTTTAACTTAATGAATTTGGACAATGATTTTTTTTGTTAAGTTTAAGTTTTTGCTGTAAAAGTGAAAAAAAAAAACGAACAAAAAACCCAAAATTAGACAACTTACAGTATTGTTCCCGATGAAGATCTCTTTCCGCGGCAATTACCTCGCCCATCTCTGTATTGATAGGAGCGACAAGGTTCTTTTTGCGATATTGTTTGAGGTGTTTGATGAGAGCGATGAACTTTTACTTTAAATATTTTTGAGTTCGTATAAGTTTTAGAATTTGTTCGTGCCAAAGAAGAATCTTTATATTGGGTTTCTTCAACTGGTATATTGTAATTTAAAACTCCCAAATGATGTCTGGGTTGAAGAGCTGGCTCTTCAATTGCATATATCGGTTCAACTTTGCTGCGTGACTTCGTATCACTAGCAGTAGGAGGTGTGGTTAAAAATGACATTAAATCTGTTGTTTCATTACTATTATTGATTACTTCAATAATTGGCTTAGACAAGTTGGCAGATGAATATGAATTATTACTTTCTTGAGCAGAATTTGGGCTGTCGAAAAAGGATTTAGTGGTTTGTACGCTTGCTAGAGTAGTTTTCTCAATGGCTGAACTATCTGTAGGCTTAGCAGAAGTGGTCTTTATTAGCAAAGGCTTCACTGTTAAATCTTCCTCATCGTAATAGTACTCTTCGTCGTTGTAATTTTGCTGTGAAAAGTGTAAAACTATTTAAATATATTAATTTTACAATTAAAAAAATTTTAAACCTACATCAGCAATTTCATTTTGATCCATTTCAATTATGGCTACATCTTTTATAACAACATGTATATTATATTTGCCACTTTGCCTTTGATCATAAACTATGTGGGCATCAGGTGAATTTTCTGCTTCGTTGTCAGCCTGCATACCCTTCATATGCTCTATTTCAGTACATAACAAAATTAACATAAGCAAATTCTTAACCAGTTTCATGGCTGCCATGTTTAAAAGGAAATTTTCAATTTACACGGTTCGTTTGCTAAGCACCTGTATGATTCACTCTGCTGTTCAAATACGACTGATTATGTTGTGATCTTTAAAGGGATAGTAGGGCACACAAATAAGTTGCATTCTATTAGGTGCGTTAACAAGAAAATCAAATATATTCATTTGACAATATTCCAGTTTAAATAACAACAAGTTGTATTCTCATTAAAATTTTGTCGTGTGTGCATTGGTTTTCCTACAGAATCTTGTTCTTGAATATATCGTGTGTATGTATGTAAGTATGAAAGGATGCGTTGCAAACAAACAGAACTAATAAAACAGGTGTTGGGATGTTTAACGCACCCATGTTTTTCTTTTTTATTTGCCCTTTACATTAAAAAAATTGCTTCCAACATTTAATTGGTTTTGCCAACTCTTGTTTTTCAATCATGTTGAAAAGAATATGTTCGTTATCTTTTTGTTTGTATCTAATTTGCATGATTGCGAGAAATATTTGTCTTGCATAAAATTCAGAACTGATCTTACATGTGTTTCAACTCTCCTGTTGAGGATATCAATAAAGAAATAAGTAAAGCGTACGAAAGTTTGTGTTGGATGAGCAAAAATAATAAGAACTGGAAAACATTAAAATAAAGTAATAAATTTACTAAATAATGTGGTGGAGGAAGAGTGAGTTTCTATAAATTTTCATGGAGCATTATCTAGTAAATAGGTTAGGTTAGGTAGGCAGGCCGCTGGATTCTCCAGAAAGTCCCAATTTTCACGAGGCAATTTTAGTTGCGCAATTCTTATCAAATTTTCGTTTCAACTTGCTTTTATGTTCACACACAGCAATTTTACTTGAGCAATTTTCGTTTTCTATTGCTTACACTTTCTTAATCTTGCATGTACTACATTCTCAAATTTTTCCATTTAATTTTCACTTCTTCTAAATTAATACTGCTATGTATTTTTTGCAATTGTCCACAATATTTAAAAAAAAAAAATTTTTTTCAAATGAATTAAAATATCGCAATTTCGCGCCAATATTACTTTCATCACGGACAACATTACAATACGTAAAAGAAACGCAAATGAAAGAAAATGTAAAATTTCTGATATTACGAATGATAGCACAAAACGACTTTCCGAGTGCAAGCAAGTCTGTACTCATTTTTACACTCCCCACTCTTTCCTCTGTTATTTGTCCACAAACTCAAGAATTGCGCAACTAAAATTGCCTCGTGAAAATTGGGACAAAGTACCCGCATACTCCAGCCCACTTGGGTCCTGTAGGTCTCTTTGTGATTGCCTGAAAAAGTTAGGTTATGATAGAGCAAAAAGAAAATAAAAGGTTATAGGGGTATAGAAGGAGTGTGAAAGAGGGAAAGGAGAGGTGGGAAACTGCTTAGTGTGGCAGTACTTGCTGATTTACTAGCCATCCACTGCTTCTTATGAATAGTACTAAATAGGCTACCAAAAGGTAAGATGTAATGATAAAAAAGCCATTATCTTTGCATTTATATGATCGTTGGCAAAACTACCTGAAAGTCATAAGGCAGTAAAATGTAAGCAGGACTATGTTTTAAACACAAATCAGTAAAATTAAATTATGCGGTACAAAGCATGTCCTATTTCGAAAGGTTGTGGTTGCAAGTATGGCATTGATTACATAGAAACTTTCTCCTTTGGCTGTTTGCTATGCACTAATAACTACGAATGTTGTAAACGTAATGAATGTTGTAACGTAAACTCAATTAACTGTCCCAATAAAAATTAGCACATGTCTTAAGAATTTTTAATAACGATAATTGTTCCAATAAAATTTTTTAATTGTAGTTATAGACATGAGAGCTCTGGAGCAGGGGGAGTATGCATTGGTTGCCTTCCTTGATATAGAGGGGGCATTTAATAATGTGTTGCCAAGGGCTATAATAATCGCTCTGGAAAGACTGAACGTTCATCAGTCAATTGTTAGCTTCATAAAGAATTTACTGACCAATAGGGTCATTACTTCCAATATGGGGCGAGCCACAATTTGCAGAGTGGCTAGAAGGGGCACTCCACAGGGAGGGGTTCTATCTCCTCTTCTATGGAATTTAGCTCTGAATTCGTTATTGATGGAATTAGATCCATGCTGTTTAGGACAGTGGCATATGCCGATGATATTGCGGTTGCTGTGTCGGGTAAGTACCCGGATATACTATCACAGCAACTAGGCTCTGCGCTAAACCTTATAGTAGGATGGTGTACAAATAGCGGTCTAAGTGTGAATCCGCAAAAAACGGAGCTTGTGCTCTTCACTCGAAGATACAAGACTCCATCGTTTACTCTGCCAACCGTAAGGGGGGTTGAGCTAGTGTTGTCAGACAGTGCGAAATATCTGGGCATCTACCTGGATTCCAAACTATCCTGGCAGCATAATGTCCAGTCAAGGGCAGAAAAAGCGGCTATCGCCTTATTCTTGTGCAAAAGGGCCATTGGAAAGACCTGGGGAATAAATCCTAGGAACTCCTACTGGCTTTTCAGCACGGTTGCAAAGCCCATTCTAACATATGGAGCGCTTGTGTGGTGGAAGTCGTTGGAGAAAACCACCTACTGCAAAATCGCAGAAAAGATAATGCGTACTGCTGCTTTGATGGTGACTGGTGCTTCCGGCACTACGCCATCGAAAGCACTTTTCACTATGCTGAACTGGCTGCCGGCTGATCTCATGGTGAAGGAAATAGCCATGAATTCGGCTATCAGGCTGTCGTCAAGCGGGACGTGGAAGGAGGCGACATATGGTCATGCCTCAATAATAGGAAGAATAGTGAACCTTCCGGAAAATATTGATTACTGCTCGCCGGCTCTACTGCCCGACAAGAGATTTGATGTAATCTTATCAGGCTCGTTCTCGGAGACGACTGGTACAGATCGTCAAGAGGACGTGCTTGAAATTTTTACAGATGGATCCAAGTCGGACTCGGGAGTCGGTGGGGGTATCTTTATCATCTTGTATGAGAGGAGGATGAGTTTTAGGCTGAAATGAGTGTAGCGTAGCGCAGGCCGAAATTGCGGCCATTATGAGGGCAGCTAACTGGTTAAGGTACTACAGGATGATATCCGAATTTGTACTGATAGTAAGGCTGCGTTGTATGCACTAGCAGGAGTCTATACGACATCCAGGTTGGTTCGTGAATGCCGGATATCTCTAAACGAGATAGCGAGACATTCGAACCTGGAGCTTATCTGGGTACGAGGGCACAGTGAAGTGTCCGGAAATCTAGTAGCGGATGAACTGGCAAAGGCCGGTGTCCAGCTACAACAAAGAGATATTGATGGGATCGTTGGAATCCCGCTTGCGAGCTGTAAGAAACTAGTACAGCGCCAACTTTTTCAGACCGCTCAAGACAGATGGTCTAATGAGGGTACCTGTCGAATATCAAGGCTGACATGGCCCAGATATGATAACAGGAGGACTATTATCCTAAGGGGCTTGCCCCAACGGAGGTTGCGTTCTGCTGTGGCGGTTCTGACGGGACATTGCCACATAGGGACGCAGGCAAGGAGGTTAAATCTTCCATTTAATGACTTCTGTAGAAGTTGCAGAGACGAGGAGGAAGAAGAGAGCGTTGAGCACTTCCTCTGTCAGTGTCCAGCTCTTTCTTATATAAGGGCATTGTACCTAGGCAGACCGATGCTGCATGATTTGACGGAGGTATCGGAATGCGATGTAAGTGGATTGGGCTCCTTTATCCGATCCTCGGGTTGGTTCTAAGCCAGTGATATGTAGATCTACTGAGATACATATCAGATCCAGGCAACACAACGGGACCTGACTGGACCCAAGTGGGCTGGCTTTATAATAGCTGGCAGCCTGTTAAACCTAACCTAACCTATAAACATGACTTCAAATAATTATTGCACCAAATATCACAGTGATTAAGGTAATAGTTTTTTTGTTAAACCCATATTCGTAACCAACGAAAAAATATTGGGACAGTAATTTGAGTGACTGTAGGTCAAGAAAGCTATATTGAATAAATAATAGAAAAATTTGTAACGGAAGGCAGTAAACTTACCCCCCTACACCATGTTATTCTGGTTTTCAAATAAATTATAACAAAAACTTTGACTCAAAAGATATCAATCTCTTATTGAAAGTCGACTATACTTAGTTTTAACACTACTAAAAACATTGACTCAAAAGACATCAATCTCTTGTTGAAAGTCTGCTATATTTAGTTTTAACGGTACTAGATGTTATGATCTCTGTTTCACAACTAGCGCAAAAAAAAAAACTCAGATTTACATGTGGAGCTTAGAACAGCAACTAAAAATGTACTTCATTATTTTTTTAAATTAGTTTTTCTTGCTGGTGTTTGAAGATCACCGGTTTGTTTTTTTTTTTTTCAAATTTATAAAATTATAAAAAGATTTCTGTAATAAAATGCTTACTATACCCCATTATCCTTTAGGTTAGCTAGTCAGGCCGCTGAATTCCCTAATATATCCTAGATGCACCAGCTGCTCATTGGGTCCTAAATTAGTTCTCATTGTGAATGCCTGAAAGGTCGGAAGGCAAAGAAATTAAAACTAGTGGGTTATAGTGGGGAGGGGGAAAAGTGGGAAAGGTTTAGTGTGGCGTTACATGCTATTATACTAGCTATCTGCTGCTCCTTATTAATGATAGGCTATTGAAGTTTCGTTCTCCTAGGTATCTTAGGCGGTGGTGCTCCAATGCCGGGCATACTCCGAAGAGGTGAAGAATTGTCTCATCTTCGTCTTGGCAATTTCTGCAGATGTCATTATAAGGTAAGCCTAGTTGCCTGGATAATACTTCCCAAACGGGCAATGTGCAGTGATGACTGCTACAGTAGCTCTCAAGTGGGATCTGGGCAGTTTTAAGAGCTCCTACGGTTTGCCCTATTTTAAAAATTGATGTACTTTATTTTCACCTCTAAAAATATGTGAAATAGTAATTTTTTTGTTTGTTTAATTTTGGGTAGTACTCGCAAGGCGAATTCATACCAGGTAAATGCAAGAGCAATAAATACAACACTAAAAAAATAAATCTTTTTCAAATGTCAAGGGAAAAATATAAACACCAAAAGGAATTAAAAAAAAATATAATATAAAAAAATTTACAATTAAGTTTTTTGTTCGCTATTTTTAGCTTCTACCATTTATACCAATAAAAATTATAAATAGCTTGTTTTCTATGTTTCCCAGCTATCTATATGTCGACATTTCATAGGAACTACCCTAATCATCAGTAGACTTTGGAAATTTTTGAAAGATATTCTCAAACATTCAACTTTATATCCCAGCAATATAAATAAATTGTTGAGAATTTAAAAGAAAAATGCTCTAATAATACCTGTCAAAACACAAAAAACAAGCCTTTTCATTTATTCACCTCTCTAACATTTCTTTACACCTTTCAAACAAATGAACAACCGTTGGTTGCTACGATTTGCTTTTTGAAAGTATCGAAAAGCAGAGAACAAAAATTCAAACAATTAAGTTTTTTGTTCGCTATTTTTAGCTTCTACCATTTATACCAATAAAAATTATAAATAGCTTGTTTTCTATGTTTCCCAGCTATCTATATGTCGACATTTCATAGGAACTACCCTAATCATCAGTAGACTTTGGAAATTTTTGAAAGATATTCTCAAACATTCAACTTTATATCCCAGCAATATAAATAAATTGTTGAAAAGGCTTGTTTTTTGTGTTTTGACAGGTATTATTAGAGCATTTTTCTTTTAAATTCTCAACAATTTATTTATATTGCTGGGATATAAAGTTGAATGTTTGAGAATATCTTTCAAAAATTTCCAAAGTCTACTGATGATTAGGGTAGTTCCTATGAAATGTCGACATATAGATAGCTGGGAAACATAGAAAACAAGCTATTTATAATTTTTATTGGTATAAATGGTAGAAGCTAAAAATAGCGAACAAAAAACTTAATTGTTTGAATTTTTGTTCTCTGCTTTTCGATACTTTCAAAAAGCAAATCGTAGCAACCAACGGTTGTTCATTTGTTTGAAAGGTGTAAAGAAATGTTAGAGAGGTGAATAAATGAAAAGGCTTGTTTTTTGTGTTTTGACAGGTATTATTAGAGCATTTTTCTTTTAAATTCTCAACAATTTATTTATATTGCTGGGATATAAAGTTGAATGTTTGAGAATATCTTTCAAAAATTTCCAAAGTCTACTGATGATTAGGGTAGTTCCTATGAAATGTCGACATATAGATAGCTGGGAAACATAGAAAACAAGCTATTTATAATTTTTATTGGTATAAATGGTAGAAGCTAAAAATAGCGAACAAAAAACTTAATTGTTTGAATTTTTGTTCTCTGCTTTTCGATACTTTCAAAAAGCAAATCGTAGCAACCAACGGTTGTTCATTTGTTTGAAAGGTGTAAAGAAATGTTAGAGAGGTGAATAAATGAAAAGGCTTGTTTTTTGTGTTTTGACAGGTATTATTAGAGCATTTTTCTTTTAAATTCTCAACAATTTATTTATATTGCTGGGATATAAAGTTGAATGTTTGAGAATATCTTTCAAAAATTTCCAAAGTCTACTGATGATTAGGGTAGTTCCTATGAAATGTCGACATATAGATAGCTGGGAAACATAGAAAACAAGCTATTTATAATTTTTATTGGTATAAATGGTAGAAGCTAAAAATAGCGAACAAAAAACTTAATTGTTTGAATTTTTGTTCTCTGCTTTTCGATACTTTCAAAAAGCAAATCGTAGCAACCAACGGTTGTTCATTTGTTTGAAAGGTGTAAAGAAATGTTAGAGAGGTGAATAAATGAAAAGGCTTGTTTTTTGTGTTTTGACAGGTATTATTAGAGCATTTTTCTTTTAAATTCTCAACAATTTATTTATATTGCTGGGATATAAAGTTGAATGTTTGAGAATATCTTTCAAAAATTTCCAAAGTCTACTGATGATTAGGGTAGTTCCTATGAAATGTCGACATATAGATAGCTGGGAAACATAGAAAACAAGCTATTTATAATTTTTATAAAAAAATTTACAATAAAAGACAAACATTTCGTGAAACTTTTAATTATTTCGGGAAAATTAAAGTCTCAGATCATAGAGCTTGAAATGGTGAAAATGGCCAGCAACATTGGGGAGGATTCAGAATGATAGCTGGCGCTCAAGATGCAATACATAATTTAAAAAATTGTTTTGAAATTTTTTTTTTTCAAATTTCTATTCAAAAAAATTTACAATAAAAGAAATACTTAATTATATTGTGAAACTTTTAATTTTTTCGTGAAACTTAAAAGTCTCAGATCATAGAGCTTGAAATGGTGAAAATGGCCAGCCAGACTGCGGAGGATTCTGGATGATATCTGGCGCTCAAAATAGAATACATAAATTAAAAAATTGTTTTAAATTAGTTTTTCCAATTTTTTCTTAATTATGCCATTGACATCTGAAACAGATTAAAATTAAAAAAAGTTATCAGCTGCGCTGTCAATTTCACCTGTTATGAATTCGCCTTGACTACTCGTATACGAACGTATATGGTCTGGTTACCGGCGCCTTTTTTATATATTTTATGAATTAATTTGTAAGCATATACATATGTACATATATAGGGTGTTTTTTAAAGCTAGATAGAACTTTAAATTGTAAAAAGTAACACAAAAAACTAAATTTTGATGAAACATTTTTTTTTATTTGTTTCAGTATACTCTGACAAATCATCATGAATAGACTCACGCTTGAACAACGCTACGAAATTATCCAAATTTACTTTGAAAATCAGTCGTCGATTCGAGCAACTTACAACAACAAAATTGTGTTCAGCGATGAGGCGCATTTTTGGCTTAACGGGTTTGTTAATAAGCAAAATTGCCGCATATGGAGTGAGACCAATCCACAAGAGACCCTACAGACTCCATTACATCCAGAAAAATGCACTGTTTGGTGCGGTTTTCATGCTGGTGGCATCATCGGACCTTATTTCTTCAAAAATGAGGCCGGAGCTCGCGTTACGGTCAATGGAGATCGTTACCGCACCATGATCAATGATTTTTTGTTTGAAAATATGGATGACATTGATCCGGAGGAGATGTGGTTTCAACAGGATAGCGCTACGTGCCATACGGCGAACGCAACCATCGACTTACTGAAATCAAAATTTGGCGATAAGTTGATTTCGAGAAATGGACCTGTCAATTGGCCTCCAAGGTCGTGCGATTTGACACCTCTCGATTATTTCCTGTGGGGCTACGTGAAGTCACTGGTTTATGCTGATAAACCAGCAACAATTGACGCCTTGGAGGCCAGCATTGTTCGTGTTGTTCGTGACATACGGCCAGCAGTGCTCGAAAAAGTGGCCCAAAATTTGACGTCCAGAATGCGCTTCGTCAAGAACAGCCGCGGTGCCCATATGCCCGAAATCATTTTCAAATGTTAATGTCACGTATTGATCTTTCGAATAAAAAAAAATTTTGATTACAATTTAATTTTTTGTGTTATTTTTTACAATTTCAAGTTCTATCGGGCTTAAAAAAACACCCTATATAAATAAATAAAAAGTTTTTGGATTCTTGTCGGTAAATTCAATAATTTACTGTTGCCATTTTACCTTAAATACAGTTGAACCGCGATAGTTCAAACTCTGTGTGAACTCAATTCTACTGTAGATTAGTTAAGTTTGTTTATAAAAAAAACCTTCGTAATAAAAATTCCTTAAGAAGTTTTTCAAAGAATACGAAGGAAATATCAAACAAAATAAAGGTAAAGAAAGAACTTGAGCTTGTAGATTATTATAAAAAAAGCATTTTACAAAAGCCTAAATCACTAAAAATCAAGTTGTGGTTAAACATTTGATTTTTTAGACTAAAAGTTATAATTAAATATACCTATTTTTCGTACTATTATGCTATCATATAAAGGCTCACATTTCGCGTTCAGATATTAAATTTGCTTTTAACAACAGTCAAACTCTCTATTCATCTGCCTTATTTTTAAAAACAATTGCCAATCTACATACATATATGTATGTAGTAGTTGTTAACGTGAATAAAAACGCTGCTAAAATTTAATAACTGTTAAAATACAGATTTCGAATTTTTCAAAATAAACGTTCGGCTGCAAGACAAGCTGTCGATAAAGGCGATTGCCACCTCATTATCAATGGCCTCAATTTTTTTTTTATTAAATCGTTAATAACGCCCATACAGCTGTTTATTTGTATGATTTGACGTTTATGTTTGGTGGTTGTTTTTTTTTATACATACGTTCAATATTTTATCACAAAGTAGAAATTTTATGCTACAAATCTATTGTGATATATTAAGTAAAGGCAAAAATTAAATAAAAAGTATTTATGTTACGTGAAAGTACAGTATTTATGTGAAGAACATTTAATTTTATCTACCATCAAGCAAATGGCTAAACATTTTTATAATTTCTCTAGTTTAGTGTTGAATAAATAAGTTGCAAAGTATTTCCAACATGAATTTCAAAACAGTCTGCGACTATAAAAAATTGTTCTTATTACTCACAACTTGCATTCCTTTAATAGTTTGTGAAAGTACGTTCGTTACTACAGAGACCACAATACATGAACCTACACAGGGGGGAGTACATACTCCCGTAAACACTCGTAATGCTGGTGAAGAAGATTTGACAGCACTATGTCCCAATATGCTACGATATGTTTTTGAAAGTGCAATGCCAAGGGATGAATTTAAAGCAGGAATCTTTGAGAAATTTCCGTCTAAAGAGGATGCGGCTGTGGGCGGTGAAGTTGATCTTCGCTCATGTGTTGAGGCATGCTGTGAAAAAGGTAGAAATAATACGTGCAACATAGTTTTTATGTACAAGCGCAAATGCTATCATGTTAAATGCGTAAGCAATGAGTCTTGCCTGCCTAAACAACGTAGTAGTTCAGATCGCATACAAATGGTCCTGGTTAATCCGGTTAAGCCAGCTAAAAGCGATAAGCAGCCAATATCTTGGATGAGTTCCCTAAAATCATCTAAAGTTTCTAACGAAGATATGCCTTTAGAGGAGACTGGTGAACGTATAAATTCATTAAACTTTTGGAAGCAACATCATAAATTTCCCTATTTTGCACGTAACGGCGCCGAAGCCACCAACTATGATGAGGAAGATTTTCCACTGGCTGAGAAAAGAGTTAAGCAACTGCTCATGTCATCAAACATAGATGAAAATGATGGAGTCTTACCGGAAGACTTACCATACTATAGAGAAAACATTTCACCTGATTCAGCTGTATTACCCAATTATATAACCTGCAGTTTGGAATTGAGCTCCGACACAGAGAACAGATGTCCTCTTAATGAGGAATGTGCTTCTGTACGTGTTGATGTTAATACAGGAATATGTAAATGCCGCAGAGGATTTGTACGTAACCATATACGAGTTTGCGTTCCCGAGACTATGGATTACAATTTATTGGATGAAAGTGGCTCAGGCCGTAATATATTGATGGAGTCTGCTACGTCAAATGAAGCTACAACTCAGCTTAAACCCAACACAGAGACAACTCCTAAAAGCGAAGCCACAAAAAAGCTAATGGTTTCTGTGGTATCCAAAGAAGTCCGTTTACCAGAGAAAGAAGTAACTTTGGCGGCTTTTACAGTGCCCGATGAAGAATCAAGCAATACGAAATACAAATATCTGTGGACATTAATAAACCAACCGAAAAGTCCTATGAACGGCACTATTTCCGACCAAAGTCAGTCCAAAGTAAAACTGTCAAATCTGTCTGAAGGTCTCTACACATTCAAAGTCACTGTTACTGGTGATGGAACTTATGGTGAAGCAATGGCCAATGTGACTGTGTTGCCCGAGAAAAGAATAAATCGGGTGCCGCAAGTAGTTATAACACCCAAAGAGCAAACTATACGGCAACCTACAACTAATGCCGTGTTAGACGGCAGCACCAGCACTGATGATGATAAAATTGTTTCCTGGCACTGGGAAGTAGTTTCAGGCCCCATTGGCTATCAACCCAAATTGCCAGAAGTGAACACTTTACAATTGACAGATCTTACCTCTCCCGGAAATTATACCTTCAAATTAACTGTTATGGACACGGATAATGTAACGAACTTCACCACAGCCACTATAACCGTTTTGAAGGGTACTGATTATCCGCCTGTGGCAAATGCCGGCGATGCTGTAATCTTGTATTTACCCAATAATAATGTTACTCTCAATGGCACAGCCAGTTCAGACGATCACGAAATTGTTGCTTGGGAATGGACCAAAGACGCCAGTGATGAAGCCAAAGCTGTCGATATGCAAAATACCAGAACCCCTTATGTCCAGTTATCAAATTTGGAAGAAGGCATGTATACATTTGTATTAAAAGTAACCGATGGCAGCGGTCAATCTAGTACGGCAAAAGTACATGTGTTTGTAAAGCCTCCCACAAATTCGCCGCCCAAAGCAGTTGCTGGAACAAATATGGTAAAGTAACTAAATGGATTGCATGTGCAAGAAAATTTGAAGTTTAGAAAATATTTTTTTTCCGTTGTAAAGTTAGCCATTATTTATTTTCTATTTATGAAAAACTGCGGTTGATGGAGTTTTCAAAAAATATGATTTTAAAATCTAAAAGTTCGTTTTTTACAAAATTTTTTTTTTTATAAAACAAACCAACTTATTATGAACTTATTAGAAATATCTATTGCACAGGATTCTATATAAAATTGTCATATGTTTTGTCATATATTCTATATAAAATTATGACATGTATCCCCATTGGCTCAGTTCAAGCAGCTTTAAAAAGGTAGCTTTTGAAGCTGTCAGCGCTCAGTTCATTTTGTATTTTAAATAAGTTCAAATTTTTCTTGTTTTATATTAGTTTATGGGTTTCTGGTTTACAGTACATAGAAAAAAACATTTTTTTTAAATTTAACATTTAAAAAAAAAAATTTTTTTTCTGAAGAAGTCACACAACTGAGTGTCGAAATATTGAAAATAAAAACTATAATTTCTATATACAAGTGGACCACTGGCCCAACAACAAATATTATTGTACATAAATATCTGTAATTTAATTTTAAATAGAACTGTAACAAACTGTAGATTTGATCAAAATAACAACTGAAAAAATACTAGCCTACTAATAATGATTACTCGTTATGAAAGCCACTTTTTATCATAAATAATTAGTGTTGAGCAAGCAAATAAAAATCTTCAAATTATATTCATACGATTACAATAAACTCAATACGTTTTGCTATTGCATTCAATATTTCTCCAACAATCAATATAAAAGGAAATTGCCACCATTGTGGCTTTGATAATTGCCCCAGTTAAATTCGAATTTATCCAGTTCGAAGGACCAAGTTTAATTTTGCATAAAAATATTAAAAAATGTGGGTGATGAAGATTCAATAATATTAATATAGGAGGGATTCCTATGTTTTACTCACCGTAGGAAAATACGATATATTTATAAAAAATAAAGCCTTAATTATATAAATTCACTTGAATAATTTATTTGAGTAAAACTATGAATTAAAATTTTATTTGGGTTGGATATATGGATATAAAATGCTTGAAGAGCCGCAGGATGAAAAAAGTGTCCAGAGGCCAACCGAGAGAGCACGCCAAAAAGCCAAGTGTCAAGAAAAAAAGGAAACACTGAACCGACCTTATTTTAGTATAAAGAAAAATATGGCAAACTACAGATTCGAACATAGTTCAGGGGTGAAAACTGTAGCACCTTTCTGAATGATTAACCGCAAACGTTAATTTTGTTAAAATAACTTTGAACACATCTATTGTACTAATTGGGACTTTCATATACAATTTTAGACAATAAATTTACCTGCAAATTGGATAGTATTAAATGGTTCAGCATCTACTGATGATATTGCTATAAAAACCTACCAATGGAAGGAAATCTCTGGGCCTAATAAAGCGCTAATTTTAAAATCGAATGAAACGGTATTGCAGATTAGTGTGACAAAACGAAAAAACTTTGTTGTTTTCTAACAATTTACAAATTTTAGATAGCAAATGCTACCGGTCTGACTTTAGGCTTATACGAGTTTGAGCTGACGGTTGCGGATGAAAGCAATAACACTGCCTCTGATAGCATGTGGTTGAAAGTAGTACAAGAGAAAAATTCTCCTCCCATAGCCAATGCTGGCGGTGACCAGAGCATTACTTTACCAGTTACGGCAATTTTTTTCAACGGCAATTTATCATCAGATGATTTAGGTGTGGTAAAATACAAATGGACCCGTGAAGATGTCAGTTTAGCGGCTGGTCAAATTGTTGCTGACACTGACAACCAACCACAAATGATAGTAAGTAGCAAAAGTGTTGTACTGAAAGTGAACATTAAATTTAAAATCTGCTATTTGAATTAAAGCTTACGAATCTTGTATCGGGCCGTTATGTGTTTAAATTAACTGTCAGTGATGAGCAGGGCTTGACCAGCTCTGATACAGCAAGTGTTTTTGTGCATGCTGATCCCATGTTGCTGAATCTAGTACAACTAACACTGCCCACTAATATTTCAATGTTGACGCATTCAGCTTTGAATACCATAGTGCAAAAAATCGGTCTACTGTTGGGTGATTTAAAGGTTCAAGTACGTGAACTGCAACATGATACAAGAACAAATGCGGCCATTTTAGTGTTTTATGTGGAGGTTTGTTATACGTAAATAATAATTTAATTTGTATTGAAGTTATTGAAAATTATTACATACAATTTAGCTGGAAAATGGCGATAAACGACGTCCAATGGATGGCCTAACAATTGAGCATTTGCTTAAAGATAAACTACAAAGGGATGCTTCCATACTGGGCACAGTATTTGCTGATGTAAGAACTGTTGTGTGTCAAAATAAATGCTCCGGTCATGGCGTGTGCAATGACGATACCCGAGCTTGTTTCTGTGAAGCATTTTGGATGCCTTCATTTGGTTACTTCTGGGGCTTGGAAGAAGCCAATTGTGGTAAATGGGGAAAACATAGTTTTTTCCTTAAAAAAAAAAGCTTTATTTAATCGCTAAAAAACGATTTTTAATTTTTTACTTTCAAGATTGGTCAGTATTGTACGTTTTCGTGGGTGTCATTGCATCTCTGCTGATATTATCAGTCATATTCTGGCTTATTGCTGTAGCCTGTAGACAATCGAAAAAACCACGCTCGAGGCCAAAAGCCCAAAAATATTCCTTAATTGGCACCCAAGATGAGGAGGCATCCAACTGTAAGAATTTTATATGAATTATAAAAAGCAAATAAAACGAATGCAGCGATTAAACTTTTCAGATTCACGTGCCACCAATCTAACCGACTCTGAAACTGATTCAGATGTTTTATTTGAATCACGCTCCAAGTCCAATGGCAGTTTGCGCTTAAATGGCTCCCTGAAAAATAAACATAGTGGCCATGATCGTGTAAAGTATCCCGGTAAACATGGCCGTAAAATTAAGACGTAAAGATATATTTTGTGTAATATGTATGTAGTTTATATATAATTTTATTTGTGATCTATTGTAAAGAATCTACATATGTATTATTTTATTTATTATCATGTAACCATACTTCGCGTATGCATTCTAATACTATATGTACGTACGTATGTCCTTATGTATGTGCGCTATATTTTTATATGTTCCTTTAATTTAGTTGTATTTTATTAAATATTTTATATTAGTTTTTAATTGCGTTAATATATCGTCAATGGAAATGTAAAATAATGTCATATTTAAGCGTTTTATCCCATTTCTGATTTATTTGGCGCAGAGCTGAACAATATCTAATATAAGGTGTGTTTTTTTACTTTAATTTGGTATCCCGCGGGATTCCAATTTGCATGAAAAGCATTTCCGTACTTTAAAATTGAGCAAATGAGAGCGATTTTGAGAGAACAGTTTGCTTTCTCTTTCTGCATGAAATAGCTCGTACTTATTCTTCGCACTAGTTTGAGCAAGCAATTAAGCAATCAGCTGCTGGAAAAGTAAATAATATCAAAAGAAAAAATCTTATAAAAAAGTGCTTGTTTCACAATTGTTAATATTTGTTAATGGCTCAAAAGCTTTGCTCTAACAGCCAGGCGCGTTTTAGTAATTTGTAATTTGTTGCAAAGAAAATAATTTTTTAAATTTGCATAGTATTTCAAAAATTTTCTCGAAGTGTAAAATGCTTCTTAAACCATATAAAAAATAGTAAAGGTGTTTGAAACCTCAATTTTGCATTTTAGCTGACGATATGTTACTTTGTTTAAGCTTATTTTTAGTAATACTACGCACAACGCTGCACGACTTTCCATTTTATTTTTAAAAATTGATTAAAATATAGAAATATTAAAAAATTATATATAGTTTATTATATAATGGGAAAGAGAGAAAGAGAGAGAGAGAGAGCGAGCAAGCACTCATAACCAAAACTGAAATAGTGCAAAATATGTTCTTGTACAGAGTGGGCCAGAAGTTACCATGGGGTTTAAAACTTTAATAACTTTGTCGTTTATATATCGTTTTTTTTATTTTATTTTTTTCAGATTTAATAAATAACACTTGGAGAATAAATAATGGAGCGATAAACAACTGAATAATGAACCAGAATAATAAAATTTTATTATTTAAATCAGAGATCAATTATTTCAATGCAAAGAGCATATCAGCATTTCGCCCTCTGAAGCAATGATTTGTTGCTTAGTTGATTGTTATCACCAGCATGGCCCCCTAACAGATTTGTCTCGAATCGGTAGACCACGTTTAAGTTGCACGGCGGAAAATATTGAACGAGTACAGCAAAGTTTTAACGAAACACCAGAAACATATGCCAGAAGGCGTTCTGCTCAGCTAGGAAAGTCTCGTACGGCACTATGGCGCATTTAAAAAAAAGATTTACATTTAAACCCGCAGATCATCGGCAGCGTCTAAAATTTGTAGTTGAATAACAAGAGTTGGCCAGAAATAAAATTAACTTTATTGAAAATTTGATTATAGAGTGATGAAGCTCATTTTCATTTGAATGGCTTTGTTAATAAGCAGAACTGTAGGTCCTGAAAACCCAGGAGCCATTCATAAATGCTAATTGCGCCCTATTAGGTGTACAATATGATCTGGGATCACTTCTGAAAATATCGTTGGGCCTTTCTTTTTCGAAAATGAAGATGGAGGTGCTGTAACCGTAAATGGAGAGCGGTTTCGGTTTATGATAGAACATTTTTTACGTCGTGTTCTTGCAAACAGACCTGGTATGTGGTTTCAGCAAGAGGGAGCCACTGCCCACACTGTCCGAGGAACAATGGCATTTTTAAATAAAATTTTTGGAGAGCGAATAATTTCCAGAAATTATTTGGCCAGCGCGATCGCCAGATTTGACAGCACACGACTATTTCATTTGGGGTTGTTTGCACGAGCGAATGTATGAGAACTAAGCCAGAGACAACCGTTAAACTCAAGGCAAACATTGTTGCAGAAATTCGAAAACTTCAACCACAAATTTTGAAATATGTTATAGAAAGCGCTCTAAAACGTGCTCATCAGTGCGAATGTATCACCGGCAGCATGTCTTCCTCAGGCAACACAACAAGACCAAGAAAAGACTCAAGTAGGCTGGTTTTCACTAACCTGGCATCCTGTATATATATATATTTTTTATCTTGGACCAGTATTCAGGTGATACCCCTACATATGAAGAAGAGGAAGAAAATAAAAATAATAAACTTATAAATAAAATACTAAAATATTATGCTAAAAGAATTAAAGCAAATTCACCACTTCTATACTCTATATTAAGTCCAGAAACTAACTCGGATTCTCCCTGTGTATTTGACTCACTATCTGTAGTGCGATTCTCTAACTTTTAACGATTCGATAATCGCAACTTTTGTCATCAAATTTCATCGCTTGCACTAACGATTGAGTGATTTTGTAACTTAATTCTAACGATGGTAAACAGCTGTATTTTTCTGTTCATTCATATAAGCATCACGTGGCATCTCTGCCAGAAAAAGTAAAAACCATAAAGAAAAGAAAAAACAATAATTTTTTCCATAACAATATGTATACATATTGATTTTTATTTTTAAGTGACAATAAATATTATTTAATTTGAAATAAGGTAAATAAAATAAAATATGTGCCTATAAAACATATAGGCACATATGTGTACTAATTTCTATATGTTCAGACTGGTGATAATCAATATAACTTTTTAAATTCATTAACTGTCAACTCAAAGGAATTGTCCAACTCCCGATAAACACACTGATTATCCCTTGAAGCGTTCAAACTTTTTTCATCCCATGCAAATGCGAATGCCAAACATTCAATAGCTATTTCAACACAAAACACACTTTACCGGTTAAAAAATTATACTGAAATTTTTGTTTTTGAAAATTTATTTAATAAATATTTTATGTATTTAATATATAATAAATATTTTTATGTCTTAAAAATCAGATTGTAAGCACTTTATTTCATGGATGCACAATTTAAAAAAAAAAAAAAAATACACTTTAACGATTGAGTAAACAGCAAGAAAATTTTTGTCTTTAAGAAATCGACAGTCGGCAGTAAAATTAACAGCTGATTTTGATCGACTACGAATATCGTTAAGAAAATGTTACAGAATAGCAAATTCGATAAAATATCGTTACAATTATTTTAATGATTCGATTATCGTTATATAAGTTACAGAATCGCACTACTGTGGAGTAGGGTTGGAAACAACATTTTTTTTTTAAGACAAAAAAATACAGTCATTTTTATAAACTTCGCAACCGAGTCGACGTTAACTATATCTAAAAGTATTAAAAGAAGAAATAATCTATAAACATCTTAATCTAAAAGCAAATAGACGAAATATTAATCTTAACCCATCCCAATATCGGGTGTGAAAGAAGTTTATATAAATTTTGCGCAAAAAACACATCTGCAAACGTTTATTAAAGAGCATGAATTTTCCACCTTTGTATATTTTATTCGTATGCTTGAAATTTATATGCTTGAAAACCGTGATCGATTTGACAAAAAAATTTCCAAAATTCAATTTTTCTCCATGGTGAATGCTCCTAATATAACCCTAAATATAAGCAGTGCATTTTTAAGATAAAATTAAAATTCTTTATTAATTAATTATCGGGAAATTTTCTTTTAAAATTATAATACAACTTTGGATTATAACTTTCGAATAGCGGGTGTTTGCTTATAACGCAACGAAAGTGCCAATGTTCGAATAATACCGCCAGAAAACTGATAAAATAACCAACTGCTAGGGGCACAAAAGAGCCCCAGAATTTATGTAGGTCAATTAAAGCTTCTGGCGGCATTACCTCTTCAGCTGGAAAATGTTGAACCATGTTCTGCAGCCATTTAGCCAATAAGCCGGACTCCATTAAGCGTTGTAAATATTTATCGATTTCAGGCTTCAAAGGTGAATTACGATTTAAGCCCAAAGCAACAGGCATTTTCACCACACAATCTCGCATTATGTGCAAAGCATCATCGGACTCGGATGCCTCTAAACGTAAATGATTTAAAAAGTATTGATTATCGTAGTAAGCATAACCACCTTTAGCTATTTTGTCAGTCTGGAAATATAAATATAAGTAAAATTATATCTAAAGAAATTTCGCTTTCATAAACTTTCTTACTATATCGCTAATATCGGCCACAATATCCGTTTTAGTGCCCAACTCCTTGAGGATTTCATCAAACGCATTGTCGAAGAGCCTCTTGTTTTCTATAGAACCCACTGTTAAAGTTAAACGGCTCTGCATTAATTCCTCCAAAGTATCGATAGTAATACGTGGTGCTGGATTCGCTAAAATGGCGGTGAAACTGGCCCGATAACTGACTGTTATCAAAATGCAATATAACCAATACCAGCCAGTTAAGACACGTAAGGTCCAATTGCGCGGCATTCTTGGCAACGAAACATACATTAACATGGAGTAGGTCAAGAGAAGACAGTTTTCAAAATTGTCAAACAAGTCTTCGCTTTTCAACAACACCTCCATACGATTCAAGTAACTGCGAAATTTGACATTTTTATAAGTTGTCGACGATATGCGGCTTACAGTTCTGCGTCGCCGGAATAGTTTAAAGAATTTTGTTGAGTTGAAATGTGAAGTTTTCTTGCGCATTAGCTTGGCATGCCAGAAGGATAATATATAGAATAGGGTTCCGACTAAAAACAAAGACAACAAAACTCCGGCCCACATACTGCCGCTAAATGGTTGTATGAATGTCTTCCAGGAGTTATCCTGCGATGATTCCGGCGTTAAAAATGTTAAACATTCATAACTGTGCGGCGCACTGAAGTCAATTATTGTTTTGAAAGCGTTAAAGACGTGCAAATCACCAATAGCTAATATGGCCGAGTTTGAACTCTGAAAAACAGTGTGTGATAAAAAATAATAGTTATTCTTATATAGGGTTTCCCAAAATTAACGCAACATTTGACTATAGGTGTGTTTCTTTACTTTCCGGGCAAGTTTCGGGCAAAAGAGAGCATGCATGAGTTACTCTCAAATACAGATAAAATTTACCTAAAGTACGGGAACGCAAAAAGCCAAATTTCTAGCCCAAAAAGAAACATATGCTGTGTTTTGATATGGCAAAAAAAATTGTCACTTAGTTTTACGAAAAAATACTGTGATATTTTTCACTTTTTAGCTTTTAAGGTCTTTTGTACATTCCTGTGTATTTAATTTTTATATAAAAACACTGAAATGATTTGTATACGAGTTGATTCAAATGAACTTTGTTTCTTTGCTATTGTTTATTTTTCGAACAGCTGATTGCTTAATTACTTGCCCAAACTAGCCCGAAAAAAAAGTACGGGCTGTTTAGTGCAAGAAGAGGAAGCATACTATTCTCTCAAAAGCGCTCTCATTTGCCCAATTTTAAAGTACGGGAACGCTTTTCGTGCAAATTGGGATCCCGCGGGATCCCAAAGTAGAGTAAAGAAACACACCTTATGTCGCCATTTGAGCAGTACAGTGTTGGCAGCTTTAAAAAAAAATAGTTTGACAGCGAACAATTTCGAGTTATTAAAAATATAGTGCTACACAATAGAACAACGTATCTTCGTTATTGAACTGTCTTTAAAAAAGAATAATTAACAAATGAATGTTGATTCCCCGAGCAGACTCATTCTAAGTGATGAGGCACATTTACACCTTGATGGCTTTGTTAATGGCGAAAATTTACACTTTTGACATTCGAGAAAACGCATGTGACATGTCTGTCACACATGGGAGCAATTGTTCTCACAGGAAGCTTGTGGGCGAAGGGAGTGAAGGTAGTAATCTTTTGCCATCATTATTCTTCAACCAGCTTTACAGTGAAACCTAAATTAGGGCATCAAGCGTAATTTATCTGTCAAAAATCCTCATGTGCAAACAAAATATATGTGCCCATGTGAGGCGTCAACGCTTTGCTATTGGAAAATCGAGCTTTGACAGAGCATAAGAAAGAATGCTTTACTGTGTCTGAGCAAAGTTCGAATAAAAAAAAAAAATATTTATTTATTTTATTTATCTAGTTACAGTTGCAAAGTAAATTTGTAAGTATAGGATGCACAGCATGGGCGGGGTGACAAAGACCATATGCCCAAGATGGTATTAACAGTACTTTTGTAGCGTCGCTGCGACTAACTATAACGACCTATGCCTTCACATAGGAAGTTTCCACATGGTTAACAATGAATAAACTCTAAAAAAAAACTGTAAACCAATATAGTTAGTTGAGGCAAGCCGTTAACCAGTACGAGTGAGACGCAAAACTCTCGAAGACCGAACAACACTCACAAGCCTGACCGCACTTAAGAAATAATTACGATGACGCGAGAGCTGTTCTTCAGCCCAGAGCTGCTTTACGACTGTGAAAATAATGATACTTATTTTTTGCGGCCATTAGTAATAACCCTTGAGCTGCATTCAGACTAATTTAGCGACTTTATCACTTTTTATTATTTTTATTTAGTGAATTTTAGTAAACAAAGTTAGTGAGCAATACTGCTCATGGTAACGCTCTTATTTAAGTTACTTACTGCAGCGTAAATTCAAAGTGTTAAATTACGTGTCGCTTTGCGCCCTAATTTAGGTTACATTGTTACACGCGCACAAGCACCTCAAATCCATTACAAACACATGCCAAGCAATCAAATGAATCACTAATACACACATAATACCAGCGTTGTCAACTTTTTATAAGCAAAACGCGCCATGGACTAACCCAAAAAACGCTAAACTACACATGTTCAAAAAAAATCAAAATAGTATGGTAAAATATGAAAAATTGCCAGGAATCATGAAAACGCAAAGTAAATTTTTGGTTTGTACATTTGTACAACAGGTTATAGTTCAAGTTTATTCTTAAGAAGGATTTTTTACAATACAAAGTTGCTGTGATCAATAATTATTGATTGAAGAAGACAATAATAATAATCACATCTTTAGCTGGGGGACAACTAGCTGTTTCGTAGTCACTACACTACTCATCAGCATCCACTGGGATTTGAACTCGGGTCATGATGTATCATTATCTACTGCTTTAACCACTCAGCCATCGAGCATTTAATTATTCTCTATCTATATTGATCTCATATTGAATCACATATGCATTTTTTGCTAATTGCCCGCATTGTTTGTACCGCTAGTTCCGAGACAGCATACGCTGTACAAACAATGCGGGCAATTAACAAAAATGCATATGTCATTCAATATGAGATGAATATAGATAGAGAAAGGAAAAAACTTGAACTATAAACCGTTGTACAAATGTACAAACCAAACAAACAAAATGTACAAAGTTAATTTAAAAATTATAAAGTTCAACAAAACTTCAGCAAAGTAAAGTAATTCTACAAGAAAATAAGCTTATGACGGATATTAATAATATCAACAAAACCTTAAAAGAAAATTTAAAATTAATTTCTAGAGAACCAAATTCTAAATTAATTGTAAAAAATACTCTCTTTGAAATTCAGGTACATAAACGTAAATAAATGTATTATAATAAAATAAAAAGTAGTGTCTTCTCCGTCAACGTAAAGTATTAAAGTTGGGCAACTTTTAACGTACTTTGAGAACTTTGACAACTATCAGCTTATATTTTTTGTATATTTTGATTTTCGGCGTGGGTCATATTTTTCTGTCATTGAGGCCGATCAAGCAGTTACATGATAATACAGTTCTTTCTGCCGAAATTGGACGATATTGATGTGGTTTCAACAATTCAATTACGGTACGAGGCATTTCCAGTGCCTCGTTTCTGTAAGATTAGTGAAAAGTTTCTCGCATCGAAAACTACGAAACATAAAATTCCATCGTTTCTCGACTATCGAGAAAAACAGCGTTTCTGTATATTAAATCGAAAGGAGGCAATACTAGTTACGTCTTTATTGGAATATTTCCATTAAGCAGCTGTCAAAATGCAAAAAGTAAACAAATAAGAAGACGAATATAGGAAAAATTTATCAAACAAAAAGAAAATTTAGCAGTGAATAAAACAATTGAGTTTAGTGTCATAAATAAAATAAAATTGTGTCAATTTTTTTTTTTGGCGCATTTACAGCCAGAGATTAAGGGCTGCAACCGACCCTCTTTTAGTTCCTGAACCGATGAGGGAAGCTTCTCGCATTCGAGACAGGCTAAAATTAAGATTTTGCCATTAAATTTTTAATTTATCATACTGTATGTATGTACATAAATATTAAGAAATAAAGAAAAAACCAAAAAAATTTAATTCATAATTTTTATATATTTATTATATTATATCTCCGTGGAAATTCTTTCAATTTTCTAAAGTAAAAAGAAGAAATGAATAATGAACTACATTCAATATCTGCCGTATTCATAATAAATAATTTACACATAACAAAGGTTTAATTGACAAATTTTGCGTAATAATATGTATGTATGTCAAGTAAACTTTTACTAATTGCAAATTATTTTTTATGAATACGACAATATGTGTATAAATATTTAAAAACTTTACCTCTTCTACACTTTTTGCATTCATTATGTCAATTATATATTTTTTAAATTTATAACTTCCGCAACTCTTTTATTTGTGAAAAGTTTTGACAGCTCTAGCGAGAAACTTCTCACAAAATTTTAATACAGAAACAGGTTTACTCACAAGCTTCCAATGAATTACGTCAAAAAAGCTATTTTGACAGCTATTTCTCGCTTCTCAAAGATACAGAAACATTTGTGTGAGAAACCCCATTTGTTGTTTCTATTCGCATAGTTTCTCTGTCAATTCCGTTGTTTCTTGTGAGAAATTTATCGATGCGAGTAATACAGAAACGAGGCACAGGTTGTGTACTCTGTTTTTTCGGCGGTCACAATAGGCCTCCTAAAACGTGTGATTTAACACCATTTGATATCACTTAATGGACTGATTTGATATCACAGCTCTATATCATGGTATAATAATATATAGGTAGTGTCGAAACGGTGGCCGACATTTTTTTTCTGTGATGATAACTATCAAAAGTGCACACATACACACAAATTTTTTATTATTGTTTGCAAATTGAAAAAGTTTTTGAAAAAAACAAATGTTCCAATAATATTTTTCAAACACAAAAACAGCTTCAAACACATCATAAAGCTTTTTCTTAATTTAAAAATTATTTAATTTATTGTACGAGTTTTAAGTGCACAAACTTATTGAAAAATTATTTTTAAAATAAAAACACCAATAAAAATATACGTTTGTTTTTTATTTTCTTTTGTTTTCTTTGACAGTTATCAACACAAAGCAACAATAAAAAGCCACGTTGTTTTTTTATTGTTGGCTTGTTGTAGTTCCGCTTTACCTGTTATATTCACCCCTATTCTGCGTTTCGATTAAGTCTACGCATTCAGTTCCGTTGCGATCGAAAATTGGTATTCTGATAAAAAACGGAATCGAAAGAAAAAGAAGAAGACAACAATGTTTATAAAATTAATAGCATCACTGTGGAATGTGGAAATGAAATTGCAAAATAAACAAGTTTGTTATCGTTTTCATAAACAAATGTCAAATTAAATACAAAAAGTTGTTTGTATACATAATTAAAAATAAGTTCTTGATAAAGTTTAATAAGAAAAAAGAAATATATACATATACAAAAACAAACTACAATTAATTGTTCATATATATATTACAGTGCAAAGAAAGGCACATAATAAAAAAAATTAAGTGTTTTGATTAAATATGGGAAGATCATATTTAATAAAAATTGTAGTGGATTAATTCACTGTGTTGCATTTATTTGTTTTTTTTTAATTTCAGAGAGCAGAACAACATGAGAAATAATGAGGCAGTCATTTTTTGTTGGAGGGCCTAGTGCATTGATGATTCCAGCATTTTTCTCCCAGAACACTGCTACTTCTTGTGATATCCACATGCAATGTCTGCATTATATGACATTAAATTTGTCAATTTTTCATACTGCTCTGGTGTTGTTGTTTTTGAGCCAAAATACATAAAAAACACATCAGATTCGGGTACAAAAATTAATAATTTAAAACAAACAAAAAATAAATAAAATAATTTTAAATGTTTTTTTAATCGCTACTGAACATTTTATATCATTTTCTACTTACATTTTTTTTAATTTTTTAACTAAAAAACAGAAAACGAAAACTTCTCCGTCAACAAAAAAACAACTGAAAAAAACGAAGTTCCGTTCGTAATGCAGAATACATACAATCGAAAGAAACTGAGCGGAATCGAAACGCAGAATACTCAAGTTGCCAGACGGAGAAAATTTCGATCCGAATCGAAACGCAGAATAGCCCCCATTATTGTATCATGCTCTATATCAATAAGCCCACAGCCATCCATTGTATTAAATAGGAGATTAAAAATTGCGACAAACAACTGCATATGGGCGTGCATTATCCGTGAAGGTCATTTGCCTGAAGTCTTATTCCATAAATAAGCCTATCCCATGTACAGGTAATTTATGATTCAATAATTTCGACATCTTATACTTTTACATATATACATATATATAATATGCAGTAGAATTCTGTTCAAGAGAAAAAGCAAAAATGTGTACGTTCTATTTCACCACGAGTTGAATTTCTCTGATGCTGTCAGCACAGTATGTAATCAAAATGTCATCAAAATAACACAAACATATTAATATCTTACCAATTGTCCTACCAGTCCTGTATACGAGCCATTAGCCAATTGCCTGCCCCAACGTTCTTGCCGGCTGTTTGGACTCTCGTAGAAATTTGGTTTGAAATTCATAGCCTTGCCCAGTGCCGAAACGATTTCAATCTCAACACCTTTATAGCTCATTTCCGAATTGCTTTTGTTCACTTGCAAAACCATTGGCATGTGAGTAAAAACAGCTACCGGCAGGTTTAAACCTAAATGGTACAAAAATTTAATCTTGATTAAATCGCCTTAAATTATTTTATTTATTCCTTATCCATTAAGCACAATCAAGACAACAGGCTACCGACTACAGAATGTGGAGATTGATTTACAGCAGCATCTGATGATAGAGTAACTCCGCGGGGGAAATTATCACCATTCTCGAGCGCCCGTGTGGCTTGCAAAGCATAAGTTTGTAGCTAAATTTTTATGTATATTTTATCTAGGACCAGTACTCAGCAGATGAATCCCTAGAATTGCAGTACATTTTACTGGAACTAGTAATATGGGTCCTGAGGAGCAGGAGGAAGCCCTTTGCTGAAAAACTCGAGCCTTCTAATCCCTCCTGTATGCAATTTCCCACATAGTCAATGGAAGACAAGGCTTATGAGTTTATAGGCCGAAGTCGATTAAAAACACCAGCCCTTAAACAACTCAACCGTCTAACTACTGGTTCTTTACATTACAGGTATCTGTTGCAAGACAACAGCACCTCGGGGGACTATTAGCCCCCAAAAACCGGTATTGCACCATAGTTATCACAGAAGCTATGCTGTTCATGGCACAACGTTAACGCTCTTAAGTAACTTAATACTTACCACAGTGTAAAATCAAAGCGTTAAATTACGTTGCGCTTTACGCTTTAATTAAGGTTGCACTGTAAGTTACTTTAACGTAAAATCTATATTACTCACTTTAACGTAAAATGTGTATTGCAAAATTATATGTAAGTAGCTAACTACACGGAGACAATTGTAGCTAGGCAGCATTTGTAGTCGTGTAGCCAGTAGCCTGTTATTTTGAAAGTAAATTTTAGTCAGGCGTAATTAAAAGCTAACTCAGGCCCTGCTTTTGCGCCCCTTTCTTACTTACCGTTCAAATTTGTCAATGTATTTTTAAACAAAATATCTCTTTTCAACTGCTTCCGCTTAAACCACACAAAGATTTGCTTAGGAACTATGACACCATTCTCCAGGATATTCGGATATGCAATAGTTGAAATCATAAAGCTTTCAATTAAATCAAATTAAATGATTTTTACATTGTTTTTATGTACAACACATATGTATGACTTTAAATCACCGTGTGCCATCCTCCACAGCTTTGATGAAAAACGAAAATATCATTTTGCTCCACACGCGAAACATGTCCTGTTCGAATAAACGACTGTCATGGAGAAAAATAAAATTTTGCCTGGTATTCAAAATGCGATGCTGCTCCAGAAACCACAACAAACGTTTCACTTGTATGCCATTCAAAATTGTTATAAAATGCAGGTCACAGTTAAAGGCTCTGATTTGTTTCAGCACACGCACCGTATTGTAGTTAGGGGCTTTTAAGTCTTCCGTGTCTTTAACGCGTATATAAAAATTTGTTATTGGCTTGCGCGAATATTTAAAGAAATTTTCATCGTAAAGGCTGCTGTACCATTCGTCGGATATTATAACAAAACAGCGTTGGACCTGGGCTCTTACCAACATCTCAGACAGAAGCAAACGCAAAATATTCTCTTGGTAGGAATCTGTAAGGAGACTAATAAAAAATCTAATCTTCGATTTTATTGAATACTAGCTGACGCGGCAAACGTTGTTTTGCCTTTAAATGTATGTACATTGATATAGGTGAAAAACCTAGAAACACGGATTTTTATTGCGAAAGCTAGCCGCAATGATGGAATAGTGTATTTCTCGATTAGGATTAGGATTCGTGGTATCAAAACGTCTTCCTCTTTATAATTTTATTTAAGTATTCTTACTTTTTTAGCGTTGTTCATCACGTTTTTCACCGGATATGTGGTTAGTGTATAATTCCTAACATTATGATTACCGATCCGACTTTAAGTTGCAGATTGTGAGGTAGCAATTCGGGTAATTCCAGCGAACTTAAAAACTGGATTGTATCGTCTTGGGAAGTAAAGAGGTCTACCGAATTCTACTTCATCAATTTGGGAGCAATTTTGCATTGATTTAAAAAATTCAGATCGACGACATCACATTCACTCAACCCATCATGATTTTGGTAATTTTGTGAAATGTTAGAGAGCACATTGGAGATGAGCTTAGAATTCGATTCGGTCAAATGGTAGAAAGCTTCAGGGAACTGAATACAGTCGGTCGAAATGTCAAAGTGGAATTTACGATTGCCAATATCCAGTAATTTCTTTCAAAATACTTGTTCAGATTGGTCGTTCGCCATCACGACACGCATGTTCGTAGTGAGTTTGATGAATGCCATTTAAGTTTATATTTCGCAACATCATGATTACCAATCTGACATTAAGTTGCAGATTGCGAAGTGGCAACCTAGGTAATTCTCGGATGTATCATATTGGTAATGAAGACAGTCACTGAATTTAACATCACCAATTCGCAAGCAATTTCACTTTGAATCCGAAAATTCGTATCGCCGACATCACGCCCGCTTAACTAATCATGATTTTTGTAGCTTTGCTAAATGCACATTGCGAATAAGCTCAGATTTTGATTCGGTAAAATACCAGAAAATACAGCCAGCATATTGCTGGAATAGATGGCAATATTTCAAGATATGAAAATTTCAGGCAGATCGGTCCAGCGGTCTGTCCTGCATGGCAAGCGTCATCCCGTATGGGATGGGGCGTAAACTTAGGCGTGGCACATAAAATTTTTATTTTTAACTCGTCTATAGTAAGATGTATATACAATTTGAAGTAAATCTGTTAAAACCCATGTATTACTTGATATAAAAAAGTGGGCATTAAAGTAGGCGTGGTTAGAAACCTTCTCGGTCTCATGCACTACAACGAAGATCATTACATGCTAAAACGCATAGTTTACGATTCTATAAAGGACAAACATACATACATAGATTTTCCTGTTATATAGGGTGTCCACCGGGAAGGTATACTACTCGCAGTAATTCCATTGTAATCCTGGCTGTATGTAAGGTCCAATGATTCCTCCTGATCAAATTGCATAATAGACTGTCATTTTTAAGGGACTACTATTATATTTATTCACATATCCATTAAAATGAAAATGTGCCTCGACACTCATTATGCTTTTATCATAAAGATCGTGATTGTCATGGGCGAGCTGTAACGTCGTATTGGCATATGTATGGCGGCGTGAATGGTCTTGCGGAAGAAGCTCTTGTGTCAACTGAATCTTAAACGGAAAGAATTGCATATCCTTGTGCAAAATTGTGGTCAGAGTTGTGTTTTAAAAATCAAGCTTCCGAGCACGGCGTTGAATTGAGGTTGATGGATTGTTTTGAACACTTTCTTGAACAGCGCTAATGTCTTGAGTCGATTTTGCAGTACTTTGTGGTTCAAAGTACTACAGACCCTCTTTCTTCGAAATCATTCACTACACGATAAATAACACATTTTGTTGGCAAAATGTTTCTCCTAAAAATTTCACGTAACTTTGTCATCGTCACAGTGATCGATGGTAAAATGAAATTGATAAAATGTTTCAACGATCAAAACTCGTTAGTTTATCGAATATTTTCCGATTATAAAGTTGCCACCTGTCCACTTCACGACTGCCAAATATAAACTATTAAGACTAGTGTTTATCAAAATAATGTAGCTTCGCCACCGCCAAACTCAAGACTTTGCAAAGTAAACTTTCTATGCGTGAAAGCCGTGTAACATACATACCTGCAAATATATGAAAGCTATGTAATTGATTTGCGTCAGTACCTGCCCAATCTGACGGTAGGCCAATCCACGGGATGAATTATTTCACGGTTCATAAACATCCCCATGTGGCTGACAAGGCTCACAGAGATCCCAATTTTTTGCTCTATATATTTGTAGCCATATGAACAAATTCTTTGCTTAGGGTTTCGAGAAGTGCTAACACAACCTAAGTCATGCTGGGATTTCCCAGAGTTTTATTTACAATAACAAATTAGGGACTTCCACTTCTTTAAAACGGGGAAGGTAACATTTAGATAAACTTATCTAAAAAGGCTATGACGTGAGAGTAGCGTGAGGCAGGCTGAAATCAAGGCTGCTATACTATAGCGTATACGTGATGAGTATCCGGATCTATACTGATAGTAAGCTGCGTTATATGCGTTAGCGGGTGTCTATGCAACATCCAGTTTAGTTCATGACTGACAGATGTCTCTTAATAGTGATATATTTAACCTGCAGCACAATAAAGTGCCCAGAAATATAGTAGCGTATGAACTGGCAAAAAATGGGACTCGTTTACAGCAAGGGGCCATAGACCGGATGGAAGGCGTGGCGCTAAACTTGTAGGAACAGGACAGATGGTCTGGTGAGTTAACTGGGCGAATGCGAAGCTTACACGGCCTGGGTATGATTTTAGGAGGAGTGTTGTCCTGAGTGTTCTTCCCTGGCGAAGGTTACGTAATATAGGGATGCTGACGCTGAGATTAACATCCAGTTCACCGATGTCGAAAGGATGAGTTCATTCGCATGCTAGGCGAAAGAAAATTGATTTGGGATTTTCTAATTTTATTCTATGCGAATGATGTGTCAAATGCAATTAAAATACATAAGTGCATGCGAACGAATAATAGTGACATAGACGAACCCAAAATGAGTGATCGAATGTGAGTGACCAGCTTTCTTTCGCATACATTTTCATTCGATATCGGCAAACAGGCTGTAAGTGTCAGTTCACGGATATCGAGACTGTTCGTTCGTTCGCACAATTACATTTAACATATAAACAACAATATAAATTTTGTTATTGTTTTAAATGTAATTGTGCGAACGAACGAACAGCTTCATTTTCAGTGAACTGGCACTAACAAAATGTTTCTGCTACAAAAAGAAACTTGTGTAAACACCGGCTAGGCTTCTAATTTTAGCCGAACATACACCGCCTTCACACACTCTAAAAGTTTACTTTGCAAAGTCTTGAGTTTGGAGTTGGATCTCTTTTCCCTTGACACTATTAAACTCAAGACTGTGCAAAGTAAACTTTCCATGTGTGAAAGTGGTAATACTCCTGCTTATTTTACTCAAAAGAACATTTTCTAATGCTATCAAAACCATGATATAAAAAATACAAGGTAGTTTCATTCTCTCAATTTTCCTTAACAATCACCATCTGACACGTATAAAGGCCGTGTCAGATAAATTTTGTGGCTTTGCGTGAAGTTTAAAACTTTAATAGAAAAGCGCAAAGCAAAAGATGTATGTGACAACAAAAACTTTGGCAACGCTCACGATTTGTTTATTTATCTAAAAAAATTTTTGTTAATTTTTACATTTAATCATTTCCTATGATAACAGAAGTTAGAAATATTATTAGACGAGCTACTGAAATTGGTTCTAATTGTTTTCTTAGTGCATAAAGCTTCAACGCATAAAAAGATGAGAGTTGCCGAACTTTTCGCTTCGCGTTGCCTTAAAAGTGCTCTATGTGGCATGTTTCATATAAGTATGTGCCAGTTTACACACATCAAGTTTGACTCGTCAAGTCTTGAGTTTTTGGGAGAACGGGGAGAAGAGAGTGGAAAAAGGTGCAGACTTGACGGTACCGTCAAGTTTAAAATGGAATGCCAGAAAATATGAAAACTTTAAGGCAAAAAAAACTTAAACTTGACGATACAAAACTTTTGTGTGTGAACGTGAATGCAAGTTCAAAAGAAAATTGAAGCAGAATTGATCAAGAAAACCTGATGTGTGCCTTAAGGATTGTGGCATTTTTCATAAAATTGTGCTACCGTATTAGTTTATATATTTCCCGGTTTTCAGTTTTGTTTGAAATTGTGTTTGAAAATAATATTAAAATTGTAGCTTCTAATAAAAAACTAAAAAACTAAAAAATAAAACAAATAAATCTAAATTGTTGTATATACATAAGAATTGACATATTTTAACATTAGCGGGAAAAATTACAAGAAATGGATTATTACATCACAATTTTAATTAATTTTTTTTGTAGCTTTCCAGACTCAAATAATGAGCTGCATATTTCAAAATTGCAAAAGCATAAAATACTTGCACAAAAATACAAATATCACCTTTTTGAAGACGCCTATCTTACGTGGTATTTGACAGCATTGGTTAAGAGTTCGCAATCAGACTTTTCACAGAATTCAATATCGTTCGGAAGCGGATTTCAATCCGTTTTTTAGTTCATTAGAAAACGAAACAATAAAAAGTGTTGTGAAATGAAATCATGTTTAACAGAAAATATTATATTCATTCCTGAAACCAAAATAATAAAATTTTATTCTGAAATAGTTTTTGATGTTTCGTTTCCCGAATAAACAAAAGCGGATTCGAATTCTGTGACGATAATATCGAAAATTGAGTTACCAAAGGAGATGGAAATATAAATGAATAACAAAAGAACAAGGCTACATAAAAATGTAATACCAGTAAGCACAAGGTATAGTATGACTACAATAGTTGTCCGACAAATGGTAGCGTTAGTGCAGTACTTACATTTATTTGTGTTCATTTCTATTGATTACCAATTTGTTTTGTTACACAATTCAAACATAAACATGATGTTAACGATCTTTAGTAAGTAATTTCAGTAGGATAAATGAAAATTGTACAAATGAAAAATCCACTAATGAATATGTTGAAGCACGTAAAACATACTTGAAAGGGTGGTTTTAGGTTTTGGCAAATGAAATGTAAAATTAACATTTCAATTTAGTTGTCTATTTCATTTCATTACCAAAAAGCTTTTTTCAATACTTTAATAGTAAATGGTGGTTAAATTTCAAGGGCCGATGTTGATTTTGAATAAAACATAAACTATTTAGGAAATTATTGTAATTTTATTTTATTATCATATATTGGTGTTACTCAATTATGTATGGAACAAAATATCGGCCAAATGGGCGCCGCGACCACGGCGGCACACCTCCATCCGATGGTAAAAATTTTCGATGACCCTGAGGCATAATGGAGGTTCTATGCCGTTAATGTGCCGAATTATCTCATCCTTTAGCTGTTGAATTGTTGCTGGCTTATCGACGTACACCTTTTCTTTCAAATAACCCCAAAGAAAAGAAAAAAGTCCAACGGTGTCAAATCACATGATCTTGGCGGCCAATTGACATCGCCATTACGTGAGATAACACGGCCATTAAATTTGTTGCGCAAAAGAGCAATTGTTTCGTTAGCTGTGTGGCAAGTGGCACCGTGCTGCTGAAACCACATATCGTCTACATCCATATCTTCCAATTCGGGCCATAAAAAGTTCGTTATCATCTCACGATAGCGAACACCATTCACAGTAACTGCCTGACCGGCCTCATTTTAGAAAAAATACGGCCCGATGATGCCGCCAGCACATAAACCGCACCAAACAGTCACTCTTTGTGGGTGCATTGGTTTTTCGACAGTCACTCTTGGATTCTCATTCGCCCAAATGCGGCAATTCTGTTTATTGACGAATCCACTGAGGTGAAAATGTGCCTCATCACTGAAGATGAAGTGCACGATATGCATTTTGATTTAAACGCCCATTTTCATAATAAGTCTGGGTAACTTTAACACGTTGTTGGATTGTGTATCTCTCCATGGTTCAAATTGAGTCTGAGATAGAGAAATGTCAAATAAAATTCGGAAAAAAACTTGGCGTTTAGGTGTGGTTCACATTCAACATCGGCCCTTGAAATTTAACCACCCGATATATATGCTTAATATAACTAACAACATGACCACAGATATATATATATATTATATCAGTTTTTTCTTTTTTCTAGCATGCAGAAAAAAATTACAAATTTTAGCAAAAATCAATTCTAGGAGTACAGTTTCTTTTTTTTCATAGTGTGGCAACGCCTTTTTATATATCTCTCTAATAATAAACTTCAAAAATCCGTATTAAAAATAATAAAAAGAGAATGCAACTACCTTGTATTTTTTATATCGTGATCAAAACTATATAACATACTTACAATTGTTGTCTCAGAACAGCTTCATCGCTTTTACGTAAATAAAATGTTATAATAAATATTAGAACTCGGTAAAAATAGCAGTTTGTTAACATTGTTTGTATTTAGAGCAACTAGTAACAACTAGTTTTACAATTTTTAATGGCACATATTGCATTTGGGGCTTTCGGGTTTGTCTGTTGTAAATGGCAGTTCTAATTAAACCTTGCGTTGACCTAGTGTGAACCCAAATGTCAAAACTGTAAAGGGTCACTTCCAGTATTTAACATAACTGTTAGAATGTTGCAATAGTCAAAGAAGTATCCTTAGAGTTCGATAAATTATGCATGTGCGGCACACATTCCCGAAAAGTAATTGTTTATTATTTAATGTTATGGAAACAGATATTTTGTTTATTGTTTTCTGTTGATTTTACAGTCGATAACATAATTGGTTAACTGAAAGTTGTTAAAGAGCAAAAAAGTAGTATGAATAACAAGAGTAGCATTCACTTTTAAAATGGGCAATAATGTATTAATAAGAATGAGGTTTGGACCGAAATGGCTACTGTGACCATTAATTAATTGTTGCGCTTCTCCTCATGCCTTCACATATTTAGTAATTCAAGAAACTAGACTAATTTCTTCGATGGGAGTATTAGCAAGTACTGTTCACTCGACGTTGGGGCTTATATTTCAGACCCTTACATTACAAAGCAACTTTCTATTTCCTTGGTTCGCCCTATTCTTGAATATGGATCGATTATATGGGATCCTTACTTCACCATTCACATAAATAGTATTGAATCTATCCCAAAACAATTTCTTATTTTCTGTCCACGGGGTCTTGGATCATATGAAAGTAGGCTTGGACTCATTAAATTACCAGCTTTGAAAAGTCGTCGAATCATGCTAAAGGCCCTGATTCACTATCCTACACGATCGTACGATTCATTCACAGGAAACTGTTCCAAAAGTCTGGCCGACTTGAAAGTATCGCTTCAAAATGGCGTTGTATTCCACACTATCATACAAGTATAATTACAATAATTTATAAACATAGTAAAATAATTAAAAAATTCTATTAACATAATAATTTTACATTACTTAAATTTTTTTCTCAAGGCACCAACAATATTCTCATATTTTTCACAATATAAAACACACTTATCGCACAGAAACTATAATGTTTTGAAAAGTTTCATAAAATTTTTCAAATCGCACAATTTGTCAAAAACTCTGTCGCACGGGTGCATTTTTAGTACTTTTTCAACACACATGCTTTATTTAGTAGATCGCACGATCGTGTATGATAGTGTAGCAAGGCCTTTAGTATCTCTTTCCTTCTTGGATTGATTCGCGGTGAAGTTGATTCAAAGCTTATGCTGAGCAAAATAAATTTCTGTGTACCAACAAGAGCAACCCGTAACTATCAACTAGTCTAGATTATCACGGGTGCATTTTTAGTACTTTTTCAACACACATGCTTTATTTAGTGTATGATAGTGTAGCAGGCCTTTAGTATCTCTTTCCTCCTTGGATTGATTCGCGGTGAAGTTGATTCAAAATTTTTGCTGAGCAAAATAAATTTCTGTGTACCAACAAGAGCAACCCGTAACTATTAACCAGTCTAGATTATCACAGGACCGTCTATGCTAATAATGATCCCTTTCGTCGCATATGTGAAATATTTAACAAATTTTATCATAATTTAGATATCTCTGAATGTAATGATGTTCTAAAACCAAAAATAATAATTAAGTTTTTTATTCACTATTTAAGCTTCTAACATTTATACCAGTAAAAAATTATAAATACCTTGTCTTCTATGTTTCCCAGCTATCTATATACCGACATTTCATAGGAGGTACCCTAATCATCAGTAGACTTTGGAAATTTTTGAAAGATATTTTCAGTAGGCATCTCGAATACAATTTTGTATGAAAAAATGTATCCTATTGGCATCTCAGTTCAATTTTGTCCGGGCCAAGGCGAATTCATATCAGGTATATGCAAGAGCAATAAATACAACACTACAAAAAATAAATCTTTTTCAAATGTCAAGGGGAAAATATAAACAAAAAAAGAAATTGAAAAAAATATAATAAACAAATTTACAAGAAAAGAAAAACTTTTAAATATTTCGTGAAAGTTTTATTTATATCATGAAAATTAAAGTCTCACATTATAGAGCTTAGAAAGGTGTAAATGGCCGGCCAGATTGGGGAGGATTCTGGATGATATCTGGCGCTTAAGATACAATACAAAATTTAAAAAAATTTTTTTTTCAAATTTCTATTTTTTTTGAAATGAAAGAAAAACTTAATTATTTCGTGAAACTTAAAGTCTCAGATCATAGAGCTTGAAAAGGTGAAAATGGCCAGCCAGATTGGGGAGGATTCTACATGATATCTGGAGCTCAAGAAACAATACAAAATTTAAAAATTTTTAAAATTTTTTTTCCAACTTTGTTTTAATTATGCTATTGACATCTGAAATAGATTAAAATTAAAAAAAAGTTATCAGCTGCGCTGTCAATTTCACCTGTTAACCAATTCAAGTTGGGAGTTGTTCGTAAAAAATATTTTCTCTCTGTCAAGAAGAGAGACGTCAAACTACATATAAAAAAAATCTTGTCCGACAAAAATTTTGTTCGGAAACAATGGGTGAATCCAGCTTTAGGCTCAAAACAAGAAAACCCAGTGAGTGCTGATGAGTAGTGTAGCGACTACGAAACAGCAAGTTGTCCCCCAGCTAAAGATTTGATTATTATTTTTCTTGTCTTCTTCAATCAAAAATTATTGATCACAGCAAATTTGTATTGTGAAAATTCCTTCTTAAGAAAAAACTTAAGAAAGGAAAAAACTTGAACTATAACCCTGCAGAAATCGAGACTACTCCTTACATGCGTGTAAAGAGTACTCCGCAAGAGACCAGGACTAGTCCAAAAGTAATCCAAACATATGCGAAAAACATACTCCATTTTACATTACAATGTCCTAGGAGAGGACCATGTAATCCAAAAAATCATTACATCAAACTAATCCAAAAACTAGTGCAAGTAACTACTGCACAAATTAACACAGGGTTAGTCTTGAAATTACTTCATGCCACTACTCCATGGATTACCACAGAAAACTAGTTTGGAAACTATTTTTAAATTACTCTGATGTGAATACTCCATGGAATACCACAAGAGACTACTTTGAAAACTATCAACAACAAAAATCCTGTGATAGATATTTATTTATTAATAATAAATAAAAAAATCATTCGGCTTGCCAGAAAACACATTAAACAAAACATGGCGTAACAGTATTACTATAGCTGTTTTTTTTATAATGTGTTGCCAGTATTGTAAAATATATTTTTTTTAGTTATCATGGTCCATGTTTGCATTACATCGGACTATGTTGTAACTACTCCTTTTTATTTAAAACGGATCATGTACTCCAATAATTTCTGCAGGGAACCCGTTGTACAAGTGTACAAACCAAAAATTTAATTTAAAAATTATTAAGTTCAACAAAAATTCAATAAATTAGTAAAACAAGAAAACTTAATTTTATTAAATAAGCAGGATGTGATTAGATACATATGTATGCATATACCTGTTGATTTTACATCATGTACAAGTAGTTCATTTCTTTAACGCTGTTCTCATTATAGATCAGTAGTGCAATTCACTAATCTGTTTTAACGCTAATAAAATTCGTTTAGAGAACAGTTTTTAACACTATTTGCCTTCGTTTTAAATCAGCTGTTTTTATAGCCTGACTGATTAGCGTTAGCTAAACACCAATTATTTTTGTGGTGTTCATCTTAACAACAATGTCGTTAAAATTTCTACTAGAATAACTTCACAGTATTTGGCATACGACTTGTCGGAAGACTCCAACAGTCGGTCGGCGTGTTCTCCGTGAGAAGAACTTATCTTATTTATCAAAAAATATTTTAAATATTAAACATATTAATAGTTTTACTTACCCTAAACATGGAGTTATTTGCAAATTTGTTTGTTTTTATTCTGTTCCTCTTTGTGGTTTTCTTTATTTTTAACAAAGCTGCCACATTATTTCAAATTTTTTTAACATACAACCAGAGGAGTTAAAAATAAGTTAGTGAATCACATTAGTGCAAATCACATAATCATATTGTGGTTTACACTAAACAATAGCTCGCGTTAAGTTATGCTCTTTTAGAATCTTTTTAAAGTTAGTGAATTGCACTACAGAAGTTATATCCAATTGTATTTTAAACTTTGAAGGCCCTCTAATCTGAGTTAATCGTAGTAAACGAAAACTTTTTGAAGTTATTTATTTTATTTATTAACAACTAATTACAAATTATATGTTAATATTTAAAGAGCAATGACATCATAGGCCTTCAGCTCCTTCAATGTTATATGAATATAAATTTATTAAAATAGTCTTATAAGGCGTTTAAATTTTCTTAAATTTTATCATAAGTGTTGGCTTTTTTAGGAATTGGGAAAGTCGTAAAATATTTTCTTTGGTTGGGATGGATAGGAAGGATTTTGGATCAGTGTTCCCAAAGATTTGATTACGTGCTTCATTAAATTTTGGACATTCGTCAAGAAAATATAGCTGGTTGGTATGTTGTGTGTTGCAGTCACAGGGGGACGGACAATCAATGTTGATTAGGGTTCCGTGAGATATTTTTGTGTGCCCGAGTCTAAGACGAGTGAATTTGACAAGGTCCAACCTGCTGACGTCAGGGGACTGAAAATTGTTAAGTGATGTTTTATTACTATTAATTCTTTTATACCATGCTGAAGTTCTTTCGAAAGTTAGATAAATTTGCTTATATCCTTGCAGTCAGCGTTTGTGTGAAAGTGGCGAGCGAATTTTGTTGCGGTTTTGGCGGCGTTGTATGCAAATTCGTTACCAGTAATGCCGCAATGACCCGGTAACCACGGCAACAAGATCTTCGGATATTTTTCTATGAGAATACTTCTGATTTGTGTTGCATAAATATTATTATTGTTGGTATTAAGGATGGATTTTACTGAAGACAAAGAATCTGTGCAAATGACGTATTTGTCTGCTTGCGATGATATATACAGTATCGCTTGGTAAATAGCAATTAATTCAGCGGAATATATCGAACTAAATGATGGTAATAAATACCTTTTTACAATTTTATTTTCTGTGGTAACGCTAAAAGATACTGAACTGTTTGTCTTGGACACGTCTGTGAAGATAAACTTGTGTGTATTAAGTTTGTCTTTTGTTTCGTTGAAAATGGACTTGTATTGAAATGAATTGGTAGAGTCTCGTGGTATCTTGGTCATTGATGTGTTGCTTATATTATTATTAAAATTCCAGGGGGGATGTTGTGTTTTCGATGGAAGATTAAGTTTAAGCGGTATATTCAATGAGCGGCATTCTTGTATTGCTTGGTAAATAGCTGAAGGGATCTTAGGTGCTTTTTTTGTTTTAATAAGTTTGTTGACTATTTGTTTAAGAGGGGAAGATGTGTCGTATAAGATATTTTTAGACAGAAGAACTTATTAATGAAAGTTTGATATAAACAGATCTTGTTCTGTAAATCAAAAAATTTTGTGAAGCTAAAATCTCTTAGGTGGCCACACTGAAATATAATTTTTTTTAAATGAATTTATGTTGCTGCCGTGTTCAAAAGAATTCAGTAGTGCCCTACACGACTACAATTGCCGGTTGCAGCATTTGATGTTGTGAAGTCGTGTAGTCTGCTGTGGTCTATGTGTTTAATACTTTACTTTGTAATTAGCAAATTGCTCGAGAAAGAGCAAAAAGAGATATAACAAAATAAAACCCTTTTCATTTTTGTTTGTGGACAAATAGTTGTTTTCATTTAATTATAACATTGGCGATAATTGAAATAAATTTTCAAGTTGATTTTATTTTTTGTGCGCAATTCTTTGAGGTTACGAATATTTTTCATGCACACTGTTTCCATACTATTATACATACATACATGCACGTACTTCGTGCCGTTTCTTTTTCAATTTATTTTAAAATTAAAAGGAAAATAATATAAAAAAAAAAAAAAATAAATGGCTGAAACACATTCAAGTTTTCAAAATGATGAACATGCGCAAGATGAAAGCAGTAATACTACTCCTAAAATCGTAATAGTTGAACAAGGTCTGAATAGTGAAAAACACCAGCAAATGGATATTAAAACGAAATCGCGCTTTCGGAAATCGAAAAATCAACAAAAATGTGGCAGCTGCCCTGAGCGACATACGAATATGAAGCACTCTTTTCAGACCGCTGACTCGGATTCAACAGAAGTGGAGTCGTCGACCGATGAAGAAGAACGCTGGAAGGACGTTGCCAGGGCTGCTGAAATCCCGGCTGATTATTATAACATACAAAAGTTGATTAAGTATATTAAAGCGGGCAATCAGACAGCCACCATCGTTTCGTTGTGCTGTTTACAAGATTACGATTTGACGACACAAATCAATCAGTTTGCCATACAGGATATTGGCGGTCTGGAGGTTTTGGTCAATATACTGGAATGCAATGATACTAAATGTCGCTTAGGAGCTTTAACCGTTATGGCTGATATATCATTGAATATAGATATACGCAAAACAATCGTCGACTTGGATGGCATACCTTTAATAATAGATATTTTAAATTCGTCCATGAGAGATCTTAAAACTGTAGCAGCCGAGACTTTGGCCAATGTGGCCAAAATAAGATTGGCCAGAAAATATGTGCGTGTGTGTGGCGGCATACCCAAACTGGTTGATTTGCTGGATGTGAAATTATAGTGAGTAGAAATTGGTTAGGAACAATTTATATACTGGTATTTTATTTTTAAAGCATATTACAAACCCCCAAAGAAGAACTAACACTTGAAGAAATCGAACAGCTTTACATGGCTCGAGCTGGCGCCAGGGCATTATGGTCTTTATCCGATTCCAGACACAATAAAGAATTGATGCGTAAAAGTGGCATTGTACCACTAATGGCACGTTTACTGAAATCCTGTCACATCGACGTTGTCATACCCATAATGGGTACAATACAAAAATGTGCCTCTGAGGTATGTAGAAATTTAAATTCTTTTTGTGAAGATGTTTTTTTGTTTATTTTTCAAGAGAATTGTCTTAAGGGAAATGTTTTAATCACAATATGAATTTTAAATATAATTTTCATTTTATTTTATTGATAAAACAGAACTAGCAGTGCAACCTAAATTAAGGCGTAAAGCGACACGTAATTTAGCGCTTTGATTTTACGCTGTAGTAAGTAACTTAAATAAAAGCGTTAAAGTTGTGACATGAACTAACTTTGTTTACTAAAAATCACTAAATAGAAATAAGAAAAAGTGATAAAGTCGCTAAATTACTCTGAAAGTAGCTTAAGGGTTATTACTAATGCCGCAAAAAATAAATAACAGTTTCTTTTATTCGAACTTTGCAGACAGTAAAGCTTTCTCTTACGCTCTGTCAAAATTAGATTTTCCAATTGCAAAGCGTTGACGTCGCGCTATTTGAGGTGGTCTCATGCATATTGTATGTACATGAGGATTTTTGACAGATAAATAACGCTTGACGCGCTAATTTAGGTTGCACAGTAGGGCTTGAAAATGCTTTCCATACAATTTGACATAAAAGGTGTGTTCCACGTGAGTAACGAAACAGTCTGAACTAGTCCAAAATAGTCCATAAGCGTTCCACGTAATAGTTTTATGCAATTTTGAGAAAATAAGAGAGAGTAATTTTTTTTTATTTCCTGTACAAATTAGTCCGAACTTTTAGAATTGAATAATCAGCTGTTTTATGTTTACATACATAAAAAACTGGAAATGTAATCAGAAAATTTTCAAATTGTAAAAAATTTTTTGTTTAAAAATTAGTTAAAAGCAAAATGGAAGCTTGCCCAAAATAGAAATATCGTTGTGAAGTTGTAAACAGAACATGCAATTGTTATTTGGCTATTAATTTTATAATTATGATTATAAAACTCTGTTGAAATTTTTACACTACTTTAAATTTTACAGCTGTTGCCAATAATGCAAATCTTTTGTTTATATGATGTTACGCGTTTTAAGCGTAACATACTTCAATTTAAAAAGTAAGCAGCACTAGTATTGCAAGATGTACAATTGTGTTTTTTTTGCGTTCCAGCAGTTTTGGGTAAAATTTGTAAATTTAGAGACTTGGACTAGTTCGGACTGTTTCGTTATTCACGTGGAACACACCTAATAAATATCAACCATGAGCCACTGTTTGCTAAACACAGCCGCACATATTGTTGCGCGTAGGTGTTAGTACGTGTGTGTATGCTCAGCGTCTTAGTCTGCTTTTACATTTGTACAGACGATGGGCAGACATTTTTTCAATTCTCTTTTGGTCTTGCCTAAACCTTTTACATTTAAGAAATTAATAGACAGACAGAAACTTTTCGTTTTTCTTTTGTTGTTGTTATATTTTTAAGCACAGCTAGTGTGTTTATATGAAGTTGATGTTGATATGAGAATAATGATATGAAGCAACAACATAAGAAATACGAAAAGTTAAAAAGAGAAACAAAGAATGTCCACAAATGTCTAGTACAGAGAGTCGTGTACTACACACTCTCCCCCACCGAAAATTTTCGTTACCGCACCATCAAATTTCGTCTGTCTGCCCGTCGTCTGTACAAATGTAAAAGCTGACTTAGTGGTAAACTTTTGTAGTCCTTCATTTATATGGCCTTCTGTAAGGCCTTCTTACACATTTTTTTTTTTTTTTTGATCCAATACTCATTCTCGCTTGTCTTCTCAGGAAGGCCTTATAGAAGGCCTACTAACTTCCTTCTAAAGAAAGGCTTGTTTCTACTTAAGCGGCCCATACACGTTTCAATTCGATTGTGAATTGAGTCTTTCAATTGAATTGATTATTACCCACACACTTCATAAACTGAATTGAAAGATTTTCATTCAACTATTAAATTCAATGAAATTATAGACAATTTTAAAAATTATGTAACGTTCTTTTTGCAAAAACACTACAAATATAAATTTTGAGATCTGATCAAGAGACTCGGACACACACAACACAATCGAATTGAAAGACTTGCTAGTCAACTTGAAAAACTCAAAACATTTTAATTTTTCTTCAACCAACTCGACAACTGCCTAACTAATCAACTGACAAAGCCATACACGCTTTGATTTAGACAGCAACCAACTCAGTTACCAACTTTTTTTTTTTTTTTTTTTTTTTTTTTTTTTTTTTTTTAAGCGTTTTTGTTTATTGAATCTTCAAAATAAACTAACAATAAGTATTCAAGTCTTAATACTAACTATAAAAATAAAAAAAATAAATAAAATGTGCTTTTTACTTACGTCCAGCCAATGCTAGACAAAAAGTTCTATTATGCGGGAGCAATATCGGTAGAATCACCTATTGAACGTTCTGATGGTGGCAACGGTATCCCTTCTTCTCAACCGACTGTGGCCGCCAAAATTAAGTATATTGCGCGCAAGAGGGTTTGGATGAAGTTCGAGTTTACTGACATACCTTGTCGCGTACTTAGAAAACTTCTCTTTTACCAGCGGAACACTCAGATCTTTATGAATTCGTGAATTTTTTACATACCATGGAGCGGCAGTAATCGTTCGAAGAATTTTGTTTTGTCGCCTTTGGATTTTTTTAATGTTCGACGCTGAGGCGGTGCCCCATAACTGAATTCCGTAGCACCATATAGGCTTTAGTATTGCGTTGTATAAAAAAAGTTTGCAATCTAATTTCAATGTAGTAGAATTTCTGCCCATAAGCCAATTTAGCTGCGCTGCTTTGAGTTTTAACTGAGTGACCTTTGCTTCAATGTGAGACTTCCACGTTAGCCTACGGTCCAGGTGAATACCAAGGTACTTGACTTCATTATTTTGCTGCGGAATAGGTGTATTGTTAATTTGTATAGCCGAACATGTTTGCTTACGCAGTGTGAATGTAACGTGAGTACATTTTTGTTCATTAACCCTGATTTTCCAAAGCTTCAGCCATTTTTCCAATATTAAAATAAATTCCTGTAAATTTCGTAAAGCTAATTGGTGGTTTTCATGGACGCTCAAAAACGCTGTGTCGTCTGCAAAAGTTGAAGTGTGGATTCCAGATGTCGTTGGCATGTCAAAGGCGTAAATCAAATATAAAGTAGGCCCAAGTATGCTACCTTGGGGAACTCCTGCCTCGATAGGTTGAGTTGGGCTTATAAAATCACCTTCTCTGATAACAAATTTCCGCCCATATAAGTAGCTTTCCAGAAGCTTGTGAGTATTTGCAGGCTAGTTCAACTTTATTTTGTGCATCAAGCCGTCGTGCCACACTTTATCAAAAGCTTGAGAAATGTCAATGAATAGAGCTGAGAAATACTTCTTCTCCTCAAAGGTCTGTCTTATGACATTGACTAGTCTGTGCGTTTGTTCTATGGTGCTATGTTTAGCTAGAAAGCCAAATTGATGATCAGGGATGCATCCCACATTGTTCAATATTGGACTCAACTTCGCCATTAACAATTTTTCGAATAGTTTTGAAATTGTTGGTAAAAGACTTATTGGTCTATATGATTCTACCTTAGTCAGATCCTTCCCTGTTACCAACTGAGTTGAAATGTGTATGGGGTGCTTTATGTGTATCTTGTACGCATACTACATAGTACAAACGTACGTTTGTAGCAACAAAAATTGATGAACCGTTTAAATAAAAATTCCAAAGAAAAACGGCAAACACCAAACTAGGAAAAATAAAAAAGATGTAAACTTAAAATAGTTTTGCTTAAAATGCATTAGAGGTCGGTCGCATTGTGTATTTTTGTGAAATTTTTGTGTTCAAAATTAAAAAAAGTGGTTAAAAGGTCGCTTAGGCAGAAATGAAAATACTCTAACGAAAGTATACTAACAAAAGCACACATTAAATAGAAATGAGGCCTGTTGAAGAATACCTTCTATCAGGCCTGTTGAAGAAGGCCTTATATCAGGCCTTCTGAGGAAGGGAACAGGGAAATCCTTGGCTGGCTAGGACGTGTGTAAAAAATATATGAGGCCTTCTAGCAGGCCTGTTTACTCCTTCTTTCCGCCACTGGGGTAGAGTATAAAAACACGAGCATCAGTATATTCATGGCAGTTTGGTCAGTGGCTGGCCTGCAGGTAAGACGTGCCTTGAAGCCACAGTTTTTAATTCTATTTCAAAGCATCTTGTTTTCGAGTGATCACAGCTGTGGCGAAGTAACCAACAAGTGGTTAGTGAGGAGTTTTCAATTCCTTACATTTTACTCTTGAGTGGTTCATCTTTGCCTGGTTTGCCTCGTCGTCAGGTTGGTATTCGAGGGAGAGTTTTGAATTCTTCTGAGAACAGTTACCAACGTTGGAGAGTGAAGGTGTTGTTCATACCTTTACCATCCGCTAGAGGAGTTTTAATTCCACTCCAGCGCGACACCAGAGGCAGTGGATCGTTGGGGAAGCAAGTTCTACCGTGCAGGAGTTTTCAATTCCTCCATAGCGGTCCGCGATTCCGCTCCAACGTCAGCCGTCGGTGGTGCCACAACCCCACATGATAAAACACATAAAAAGAGACGAAAGATTTTCGTTTATTATTTTATTTAAATAAAGAGCCAACATTGATTACTAATTCTGTTTTTTTTTTGTTTCTTTATTGAAACGACCCTGAACCACGGTGAACTATCCCAGCATAAGGCGTAAGTGTCGTTACACTACCATTAAAGCTGCCTTGCAACTTTCCATCGAAATTGCTTTCTGTGCCAGGCCTGATAAAGTTTCCGCATAAGTAAACAGCCATGTTCCGAGAACGCGCGTTCTGAAACCGCAATGCGTTTTGAAAAACGCTTAATTGATTTTTAGATGTTCTGAGGATTGTGCGTTTTACTGGCGTTTCGGAATTTTTTCCGAAAAAATACAACATTTGTTTTACATACGTTTATATGTATGTGGTAGTAATAAAAAACGAAAAAAAAATTTGACAACAAATAGAAAAATTTTTCAATTTAGTTTTCTTACGGCCATTTACACGAAGTCTGATTAAATTCTAATTGGGACTTTAACCACCAGTTAGTCAAAATTGTATATCACAATGTATAATTAACTTTTAACCGTCACTATTTAACGGAAAAGTTGCTGTTGAATTTAACTGATCAAAATTTGTCGATTAAAATGTTAATTAGAACTTGAAGACAGGAAAACAAACAAATAAAATAAAAAATATCATAAAAAATATCAAAATAACATAAAAAATATAAATAATGAACAAAAATTTAAATCAACATTTGTACCTTTATAATATTTATAATTCGAGCACTGAATACTGTAGAAAAAGAATTATAAAAAATCGTCGAAATGATTTTTCTTTACGTGATGAGGAATTTCAACAAAGATATAGGATGTCAAAGTCTGCAACACTATACATAATAAAGCTTATACGTATTGATATAAAGTCTGCAACAACTAGGTAAGTTCCTTCCTATACACATATACGATACGTTTATAATTACTTGTTTATAGAAATCATGCCTTATCGCCTAGTCAAATGGTGTTATTGACCTTAAGATTTTACGCTACAGGCAGCTTTCTCATAGTTATAGGTGATTATTGCGGAGTGTCAATTGCAACAGCTAGTCGCGTTATAAAGAAGGTTTCAAAATCAATTGCAAAGTTGTCAAGGAAATTTATAAAAATGCCAAGCTCACAAGAAGATATGAGAAATATGTGGCTGTCATATTTTCATAACATTGCAGCATTTCCAAAGGTAATAGGCGCTATTGATTGTACGCACATTAAAATACAATCTCCTGGTGGTAATGATACAGAGATTTTTAGATGTCGTAAAGGTTATTTTTCTTTTAATGTGCAAGTAAGCTGTTTACTAGTTTAAATTCAAACATATCCTCGTGTAACTACTTTATGTGACTTATTTAGGCTATCTGCAATTCAAATTTAGAAATAATAGACATAGTAGCAAGATGGCCTGGGTCAGCACATGACAGCTATATTTTTAATAACAGCCGAATAAAAGCCAGATTCGAAAATGGAGAATTTGGCACATATTTGCTATTAGGAGATGGCGGCTATGGTGTAAAATCATATTTGATGACACCACTGAGCAATCCACAGTCTGAAGGTGAGAAATTATACAACGAGTCTCAAATAAGAACCAGAAATGTAATAGAACGTTGCTTTGGAGTACTAAAACGTCGTTTTCCAGTTTTGTCGCAAGGAGTGAGAGTGTCTATTCCCACGACAATGGCAATAATAGTTTCTTGTGCTGTTCTGCATAACTTATGCCGGCTTCTGAAAGACCACAACGATTTCTGTAGCACCATAATATCAAGCGACGAAGAAGAACTAACTCCAGAAAGATTTTCAAGTACTCGAAGTAACCTAATTGATAATTACTTTTTAAAATTGTGATTCCACAATATTACAAATTGATTTGCTAGATATAATGAGTTTTAAATTAAAAAATACGCATTATAACATTAATAATATAATTTATTTATTATAATTGCAAAATAAGTAATTAATTAATAAAAAAAACAATTTAATTAATTAATCCATGTATGTATGTACAAAGTTTATGTATATTTTAAGAAAGTTTCTCAACTTCTAATTTTTTGAAAGTTATCTGCAACTGTAGTAATTCCAATTTTAAACTTAGTTCTTGTACTTGTAATTTATGCCGCTCTTCCGCTCTTCTATCCTCGTTTTCAAAAAATTTTGCCTGTTTCAGCAGCACTTCTTCATTTTTGTCTGCAAAATTTGTTTTCTTTGTATTTAGTTTGGCTGAGGTTTTTCTTTTCAATTTTACAGGATTCCAGTTACTCCACGAAATTGACTAATATATAAACAAATACATATTTACATACAACAACACATTTAATAAGAGTGTTTGTGTTATAGAAAACAACATTCATACGCTTTTACCTTATCGTGGTCCTTTTCAACAGAGTCGGCTGAGATATCTTTATGCTCTGCATCTGTGTCGCCTTCGTCATCCAAATAGGTAATATCAATATAATTATCAATTTGATTTTGGCCTGAAAAATGAAAGTTTAAAACTTGCAATAAAGAATTCTATAAATTTAATTTTAATACATAATATGCATACATACATATGTATGTACGATATACTACACAGAAAAAAATTTTTTTCGTGTTCAATAACGAAATTCGTGTAAAGGATTTCGTGGATTCAAACAAAAGTTTAGTAAAAATAATTATTGATCGAAAACAACAATTTTTTTAAACAACAACAAAATACGATATCTAAGGTTACTTTTTTGATATTTATGTATATGCATACAAATTATTTTTTCAGACAAAAATTTTGTTGATTTTATTTTTACTATAATTTTTTCTGTGTACGTCTCTTACCATCGCAATCCTCCTCATTAAACAGTCCACTTGCCGACTTTCCAAGTAATGAACTGATCCGTTCATCATTTTTACTAATTTTGCTGTGGTATGTCCCTCCTCCTGTCTTATATAGTTCATTTCTATCGCTTGATAAGGTCGTCTTAGCTTTCCGCTTCATATTTTCGTATTTAACTTTAAGGTTTTTGGACGACCTTATCGACTGACACTGTGAACTGAAATCTGTTGCTATCTTTTCCCACGTCTCCTTTTTTTCTTGCCAACCGACAGCGTTTGTTTTTTTATTTTCGAGTTTGCTTCTATTTTTTTCAACAAGAGAAAGTAGAACGTCTTCCTCTTGGGCCGTGAAATTTGAAGATCTACATACATGTATATGTATGTATAGAAATATATACAAAAATTGTAATTATGAAATACCTACCTTGGTCGCTTTCCTTTTAAGATTTCCACGGCAGAATCATCCCATTGTGACTGGAAAAAAATATCTTCTTTCATTTGGTCTAAAATAGAATATATACATACATGTATATATTTTTAATACACACATTCCACATATACATAAATCTCTATATAAATACTTACTGGACATATCTTAATAAATTTTTCAAGCCTATAATAATATATTTTTTATTGTTCACAAACTCGCACACTGACAGTATACAATTTTTATTTGAAAAATTGTTTGCCGTTACACAATTTTTCGTAAACAAATTCAAGTAGCATTGCCATACTTTTTAACATTTTTACGGTTAACTAACTGAACGATGGTGAAATGTAATTCAGTAACCGTTTGTTAAATAGTGTCTGTTAAGCAAACCGGCAGTTAGGTAATAATTTTTTAATGGTAACTTAATTTAAGATAGTGAAAATGGCCCTTAATGAAAATGTGTAAAATTCTTTAAACTTTTTATTGAAATAAAAAGAAAACATATTACATTTTAATAGTGAATAATTTAATTGCCTTTTGCAAGTTCAGTTTAAGTTAATTCATTCAGTTCACTTCAATATATATGTACATGCGAGTTGAAGTCGCCAATTTTAAGCGATATGCGTTTTCCAGAACACCTATTTGGCGATTTCAAATCGCAAAACCATATTTCTTGCGTTATACGTTTCTCAGAATACCTATTTGGTGATTTCAAATCGCAAAACCATATTTCTTGCGTTATACGTTTCTCAGAACACCTATTTGGCGTTTTCAAATCGAAAACGCTAAATTTAAGCGATTTGCGTTTCTCAGAACATGCCTGAAATTTTCTGTTTGGCAGCAAATAGAAAATTTTCTTCTTCTGGTGTTGGTTCCTTGAATTTGACTTCGAAACTCCTAATCTTAAATGATATGAAAGAATCCCGAAATAAAAACACTCCACCTAAATAAGTACTGGTTTAATTTCCAGCCCAAGTTCCAATTGGCCATTACCACTGAAGGCATGATTGCAGACATAGTAAATCATTTGAATTCCAACAATTTAAATTTAAAAATGGAAGGCAGCACCGCTTTATACAAGTGTGCTTTCGACCAGGTCACAAGGGATTTGGTGAGAGAAGCTGGCGGTCTAGAGCCTTTGGTGGCCATCATAAAAGACAAAACTGTGCGTGATAATAAACCTTTGTTGATTGGTGCCACTGGGGCCATTTGGATGTGCGCCATATCTGAAGATAACGTTAAGAAATTCGATCAATTACGTACCGTCAACCATTTAATATCCCTACTAAGTGATGAGTCCGATGTCGTTCTCACCAATGTGGCCGGTGCTATAGCCGAGTGTGTACGTTTTCAAAATAATCGTGATGTTTTGCGCAACAATAATGGTTTGCCGGCTTTGGTTTCTTTATTGAACTCTTCACATGCACCACTACTGGAAAATCTAGCTAAAGCTTTAACAGAATGCGCCAAAGATATGGAAAGCTTGCATATACTGGAGGAATTGGATGCTGTTCGTCTCATCTGGTCATTGTTGAAGAACCCAAATCCTCGTGTTCAGGCCTATGCAGCATATGCTATATGCCCTTGTGTAGAAAACGCCAAGGAATCTGGGGAACTGGTGCGCAGTTTGGTGGGTGCCATGGAATTGGTTGTGGGCTTGTTAAAATCAAAAAACATTTTAGTTTTGTCGGCAGTGTGTGCCGCAATTGCTACAATAGCCAAGGACAGCACCAATTTAGCCATTTTAACGGATCTTAAAGTGATTTACAAACTGGCTGGTTTGGGTAAGTGCAAAATAAGTAAGTGCCAGTTCACGGATAGCGAAGCTGTTCGTTCGTTTGCTCGTTATATTGAAGACAATAAACAACATTCGTTATCCGTAAACTGGCACTAAATATTACGGGATAATACATTTCTTCTTCTTCAGTTAATACCACGGAAGATTTATTGCGTAAAAATCTGGCCGCTGCTATAGCCAGTTGTGCTACATTTGGTAATAATACCCAAGAACTGGGACGTTTAAGAACAGTTACACCCATTGTTTCGTATATGACAAGTGATGATCCCGAAGTTCATCGCACAACAGCAATGGCATTAGAGAAGTTATCCATGGATCCAGAAAATTGCATAACCATGCATCAGGTAAATAGAAATAGAGTATGATAAAACCGTCATAGCTGCGATGTGTTTTACATATGTATATTCTTAATTTTTGATCCCATGACACTTTTCAGCCCTGTGAGGTCAACAGTTGCCATATTGGCGGCAATTATTTTATCAATGAAATGTGGTACTGACCAGAGCAGCTTTATATAGGTAGTGGCAGAAATACAATAAATACAACACCAAAAAACATCAACATGAATTTTGTTGATAGAGTTTACGAAAAGTTGTCAAAATTTTGTTTGAAAAGCATCCATCATTTCGGGAAAGTAGGGTGGTGGCTCTTGATATTTGACAGAGTGTGGCATGGTGCACTATGGAAAAACTTACTGCTTTTGGTGTCCGTGATGACTTCTCTCGGTTTATATCGAGCTTTCTCAGAGACCGCTCTATACGAGTTGTTATAGATGGGGTCTCATCAAACGAGTTCAAGATTAATTCAGGGGTACCGCAAGGCTCCGTGCTTTCTCCTACTGTATTTCTTATTTTCTCAACGACCTTCTCTATCAAACTTCCAACCCTATCCACTCTTTCGCGGATGACAGCAGCATTTGTCACTCGTACTCTTTTAGTTATAGGCCCAGCCTATCAGAGATCGCTGCCAAGAGACTAAATATGAATGATTCACTGAATAGTGATCCTCCAAATAATCTCTGAATGGGGTCGTAAAACAGGGTCGCCTTTAATGCTCGTAAGACCCAGTGTTGCTTATTGACGCACAAACAAACGACCGCAAATGCTGCTTCATCTGTACTCATGGATGGTATAAATATTGAAGAGTCGGATGCTCTTGATGTTCTTGGAATGAAGATACAGTGTGATGTTCGCTGGACTGATCATATTTTTCATGTCTCTAAAGAAGCATTCAAGTGCCTCGGTTTTTTTGAAACGGTGTAAGATGTACTTCACTCATCCACCTACATCCGACCGAAAATGGAATACAACTCTCATGTTTGGGCCGGTGCCTCAAAGTCTATTTTGGGGTTACTCGACCGTGTGCACGAGAGGGCGAAGAAGCTCATCGGTGACAGTAGGGTATCCAACTCTATTGACTCACTGGAGCATCGACGCAGTAGAGGGTGCATTACTCTCTTCTATCGTTACTACAATGGATTTTGCGCTGACGAGATCAGCGGTCTTATTCCCGAAACTCGCACATTTTTACGTAGCACGCGTTCATCGTCCAGAGCTCATCCATTTCTGGTCGATTGCCCAGAGAATCGTACTACGCATTACAGAGAGAATTCGTTTTTCAACCGTACTCTTCGTCTGCGGAATAAGTTGCCTGCAGACGTGTTTCCTCTCTGTTATAACGTTGGAAGATTCAAGTCAAATGTTCACCAACACTACTCCCTCTTTCCCCCTCCTCACAACCTATTTTCCTAGTTCTGGTACAATGCACTGCATATGTAGGGGTCATCCCCTGAGTACTGGTCCAATATAAAAAAAAGAAGTCTATGCGTTTTTAACAAATTTACGCAAAGGAAGCGAAAGTCCCATTTGACAATTGAGAAACTGATGGACAGACAGACGAAGTTTGTAGGCGATGTATTAAAGAGGAAGAGTGTGCGGTGAACTTCTACTGTACTGGACATTTTAAGACAATTTTCGTTTGAAGTTGCCACTCTTTGCATTTTTTCATGTTGTTACTTCATATTATTATTCTCATATCAACATCAACTTCATATAAACACACTAGCTGTGCTTAAAAACAAACAACAACAAAAAATAAAGAAAAGAGAAACGAAAAAGTTCTGTCTGTCTATTAATTTCTTAAATGTAAAAGGTTTAGGCAAGTTCAAAGCAGAAGGAGCAAAATGTCTGTCTTTCAATTTTCAAACCCTAAAAGCGGACATAGACAGCTGTGCTTATACCACTATTATATTGAAGCTGCCTTGGTACTGACAACACAGGGATGAGTTTAATGCAAAATTGTGTCACTCTAATATCGAAGAAATGACTAAATGAAGTCAATGCAATGACAAAATGTCATCAACAGAATAATACGCTAGTATCAGACCAACAATAATTTGGTTTCAATGTGATGTAAATATCTCGACTTAATGGCTCACGAACATCAGATTTATTATAATTATAAATGAAATATATGATGGTATTGAAGGCATTATAGTATTGATGATAAAACAATATCCTCTGCTGACTTTTGTCATTGAGATTGATGTCAGTCTTCACATTACTGTTGATAATTTACATAATCCCCAATATTCCAAGAAGCGTCATCGTTGTCACAGCAAGAAAATCGTAAAAAACTCATGATAATACTTACGTCTTCGAAAGCAATTTTCCCATCTTTGAAAGGCTTTTGATATTTCAAAGACCTAAGCTATCAATAGAGTCTATCGATAACTTTCAGTCGTTGTTGGCAACGAGCCAACAAATTTTTTACGTCGCCTTTATGTGACTACGATAACGCCTCTCGGAATAGTGAGGAATATTGAGATCACAATTCTAAGAATACGCCGTCATCAAGATGAAGAAGCATTTTTCGGCTGTATACCATGGAGTCGGTTGTATACCATTCGTGGCCTTTCTCAACGGGCATTAACGTAACAATGGAGAAAATTGACACAGAGGTTACTTTGGTGATGGATATATATCGGGTGGTTAAACTTCAAGGGCCGATGTTGATTTTGAATAAAACACAAACTATTTAGGAAATTATTGTAATTTTATTTTATTATGATATATTGGTATTATTCAATTATGTATGAAACAAAATATCGGCCAAATGGGCGCCGCGACCACGGCGGCACACCTCCATCCGATGTTCCAAATTTTCGATGACCCTGAGGCATAATGGAGGTTCTATGCCGTTAATGTGCCGAATTATCTCATCCTTTAGCTGTTGAATTGTTGCTGGCTTATCGACGTACACCTTTTTTTCAAATAACTCCAAAGAAAAAGGTCCAACGTTGTCAAATCACATGATCTTGGCGGCCAATTGACATCGCCATTACGTGAGATAACACGGCCATTGAATTTGTTGCGCAAAAGAGCAATTGTTTCGTTAGCTGTGTGGCAAGTGGCACCGTCCTGCTGAAACCACATATCGCCTACATCCATATCTTCCAATTCGGGCCATAAAAAGTTCGTTATCATCTCACGATAGCGAAAATCATTCACAGTAACTGCCTGACCGGCCTCATTTTGGAAAAAATACGGCCCGATGATACCGCCAGCACAAAAACTGCACCAAACAGTCACTCTTTGTGGGTGCATTGGTTTTTCGACAGTCACTCTTGGATTCTCATTCGCCCAAATGCGGCAATTCTGTTTATTGACGAATCCACTGAGGTGAAAATGTGCCTCATCACTGAAGATGATTTTCTTCGAAAATTGATCATCATTTTCATAATAAGTCTGGATAACTTTAACACGTTGTTGGATTGTGTATCTCTCCATGATTCAAATTGAGTAAGTCTGAAATAGAGAAATGTCAAATAAAATTCGGAAAGAAAACTTGGCGTTTAGGTGTGGTTCACATTCAACATCGGCCCTTGAAATTTAACCACCCGATATATATTTTTAAAACTTAGTTATGAGGTCGGTGATTTGTGGACGGTTAACTATATCTTTCGAACGTTATAATTGACAGGAAACACTTCTGCAGGCAATTTGTACTTCTGCAGACAACTTGTTCCACACAAACGAACCGTACGGCTGAAAAACAAATGTTCCATGTAATGTGTTGTAATAATTTCCGTGGGTACCTAGTGTGGCCTTACCCCACGGTGATCATAACACCGGATGGATATAATGCATCTACCAGCGTCGCCTTACATGACAAACTGCCATAGACTAGCAGCTCTTTGCAAATGTTCATGCAAAATGTTGAGCACACGTATCATATGATATGTTTACCATTTCAACAATCTCATGTAACTTGACTCGGCGATCATTCACAACGATATCGAGGATTTTCATATAATCTAACAGAGCAGGCTTACTGTAGTGTTTATCGAGCTTTTCTTTTGTCGCTTAGTTAATCACTGCACTGTCAACGTAAAGTATTATGGCCTTATTCATAAAATATATTGTAGCCTTTAGCAATTCCGTACTGTGTCTGAAAAATTAATCAAAAGATTTTAATCAAATTAAAGTAAAATGCAGTTAATTTTATATCTGTTAACAAAGTACTGATTGTGCCAACTTCATACTTCGTATATGTTGATGTCCGTTGAAAAAGGAGACAGACAAAGTACAACGGATTCTATGTGCCCCTGCCTTCACTGTAGTGTTTATCGAGCTTTTCTTTTGTCTCTTTCGCTGTTTTCGCACGAAATTCACTTTTTCCATATTTCACGGAACACGAAAGTTGCTTATTTCAAACGACTTCAACAAATAAATGAATATTGGATGAAATTTTAACAGCTGATGTTTGACAGATCGCAGTTAAAAAATAAAAAAAATGTGTAATGTGCTGCCGTCGTTGTTCAAGGCAGCGTTAACAGGTAGTGGCAGAGTTACAATAAATACACCAAAAAAACATCAACATGTATTTTGTTGATAGAATTTACGAAAAGTTTTCAAAATTTTGTTTGAAAAAGCAAGGAAGTCGTATGTGTTTTTGATAAATTTACGCAAAGAAAACAAAAGACAGCTGTGCTTATACCACTACCCTAGTAAAGCTGCCTTGATCTAGTTCAACTTGTTTTCAGTTGGAAAAGGCGACGGCTAACGGATCGATTCCATACGTTCCACTAACGAAGACATGCGGAATGTGATAACGCTCATAATATATAAGATGTACGAGTATTTCAACTTAGTTCTCTGTAAAAAAAAATGTAACGAAAGACGTATTCTTATCTGACTACTGTTTTAAACCGCTCAGTCGTTCTATAGAAAAGACGAATTTAGTATTGTTCTTTAGCTGATCAATAAGACTTGTCTTACGTAGTGTTTACACATGCAGGTGCAAGTTCGAAAAACCCAATACATTCAAACTTTTTTACTAACACACGCACAATCTCTGCACTTGCAACCAACTTTCAACTGAACTGACAAGCAATTTCAGCAGACAGTGATTTTTTGGCACTTACTGAAAGTCAAATGACAACTGAAATAACAGTGTTGCCTTACAACAAGATTTGCGGAGATTAACTGATTTTAATATAATGTTTTTGTCATATTTAAATTTTTCAAAACATATTTTTAAAATAATTCACATTTTTTTTATTGAAAATATATAAATTAAGCAGTCTTTGCTATTTTGAGTGGAAAAAAGTTAAAATTATTCTATTTCATTTATTTATTTTATTCCTACCATTCATTCATTTCCCCGAAAAATAAAATTATGGTTTTCTATGGTAATGCTGTTTTAGGAGCTGTTGTCTCTCCACTGACATTTTTAAACTGAACTTCAATGTTATTATTTAAATACTAATGCAACTTGCAAGAAAGTCGAGTATTTTTTTGACATTTTCGTTGATAATACGTACACAGGACTTCCATGCAAGTATAGGGTATTTTTTTAAGCCCGATAGAACTTGAAATTGTAAAAAATAACACAAAAAATTAAATTGTAATCAAAATTTTTTTTTATTCGAAAGATCAATACGTGACATTAACATTTGAAAATGATTTCGGGCATATGGGCACCGCGGCTGTTCTTGACGAAGCGCATTCTGGACGTCCAATTTTGGGCCACTTTTTCGAGCACTGCTGGCCGTATGTCACGAACAACACGAACAATGCTGGCCTCCAAGGCGTCAATTGTTGCTGGTTTATCAGCATAAACCAGTGACTTCACGTAGCCCCACAGGAAATAATCGAGAGGTGTCAAATCGCACGACCTTGGAGGCCAATTGACAGGTCCATTTCTCGAAATCAACTTATCGCCAAATTTTGATTTCAGTAAGTCGATGGTTGCGTTCGCCGTATGGCACGTAGCGCCATCCTGTTGAAACCACATCTCCTCCGGATCAATGTCATCCATATTTTCAAGCAAAAAATCATTGATCATGGTGCGGTAACGATCTCCATTGACCGTAACGCGAGCTCCGGCCTCATTTTTGAAGAAATAAGGTCCGATGATGCCACCAGCATGAAAACCGCACCAAACAGTGCATTTTTCTGGATGTAATGGAGTCTGTAGGGTCTCTTGTGGATTGGTCTCACTCCATATGCGGCAATTTTGCTTATTAACAAACCCGTTAAGCCAAAAATGCGCCTCATCGCTGAACACAATTTTGCGATAAAACAACGGGGCGAATCGACGACTGATTTTCAAAGTAAATTTGGATAATTTCGTAGCGTTGTTCAAGCGTGAGTCTATTCATGATGATTTGTCAGAGTATACTGAAACAAATAAAAAAAATGTTTCATCAAAATTTAATTTTTTGTGTTACTTTTTACAATTTAAAGTTCTATCTAGCTTAAAAAAACACCCTGTACTTGTACGTGTAAACGCAGTGTTAGACAACAAAAGCTGCTTAATTTATGTTTTAAGAATTTTTGGGCACTTGTTTAAACTTTGGAAACTTTTTTATACCATTATTAATTTTTATTTTTGGTAAATTTTCATTTACCATTTATTCGATATCTCCCATTTTACTATTTGCTTTACTTTATAATTTTTTTTTTTTTGTATTTCAGAGTGGCGTTGTTCCCTTTTTGTTGGAGGGTGTTGGTTCCACGAATAAGGAACTTCAATTGGCGGCTGCTGGTTGTTTGCGCAATATTCGCGAATTGGCGCTAAGAGCTGAAGAATATTTACTTAAAATTGATGAGGATTAAAAGCACTTTAAAAGCTTTTATAAAAAAACTATAATACAATACTATTTTATTAAGCGGCATGGTCACGCGTCAAACTATGTTTTCTTTGTTTTTTTATTGCTTTAGTGAGAAAAAACTCACGCGAATGCTTGGATGTGAGTTGTGATGAAAATCAAAATAATTTAGAATTTTACTGCAACACAGTCGAGGTTTGAAGCTAGTTTGATGTGTGTACGCATAACTACTACAAATTGTTTTATTTGTGTGGTCTGGGTAGTGACAACCAGTATTGTCTTTTGGTGATGGCGTGTAAATAACAACAAGTAAAAGTTCTTTATTGAATTTACTACTAATTTGTTAACAACTAGTGGACCCGGCGAACTTCGTCTCGCCCCAATTTTAGATTTTTCCAATTTTCCGACCTTTGCGGAGAGATTTTGTAATTTTCTGCATTTTCTATGATTTACACTAAAAACGTTCTATTTTTTATTTGGAAAGCCATTAAGGAATAATATCACACAAAATTTCATACAAAAGCTCGGGGGATTTTTCCCCGTAAAAACCTTCTCCTTGAAAATACCATCAACTGACTAAAAATTGGCCCAGCTGTTCTCATTTTATGAATTACTATACTTTGTTTTCACCATTTTTATACCCTTCACAAAAATGTAAAGGGTATATATAAGTTTGTGATTCCGTTTGTAATTTCTGCAGTTTTTTTTGCGACTCTATAAAGTATATATATTCTGATTCCGAATTAATGGAAAAGTCGACTAAGTGATGTCCGTCTGTCCGTCTGTCTGTCGTTGAAATACCGTTTCTGAGAAAACCATTAGACATAGAAACTTTTTTTCCACCGTTCTATTACTCCATATTGCCATGTGTTTGCTATTGAAATTCAGTAATATCGGTTCATTTTTACAAAATTGCAATTTTTTTGCAATTTTGTATGGAAATTTTTGAAAAAAAGTTGTTTGTTTTGCTTCAAACTTTACACACTCATTAACCATGGTGACTAAAAGACAAAAAAATTTTCAGATATCGGTCCATTATACCCGAGATATAGCCTAAACCGGGGTTTTCATGAAAATGTCGCGGAAGCGAACTGAAACTTTGCTGAAAAGCAGTTTTGGTAATGAAAAAGGGTTATATAAATATAGAAAATGAAAATTTTCGATATCGGTCCATATATACCCGAGAGCTGAGTCAGCATTTGTCTTTGTCAATTTTCCAGCGTGATGGCAGGAAACTTTAAGATCGATTTTTGTAATATACGTGGGCTAAGAGCGAACTTCTTCGCTGTTTACGCCCACACTTGTCTCCATCGGCCGGATATTTTCGCCTTATGTGAAACCCAGGTATCTGAGAATGCTGATCCACAGGATTTTCATATACCTGGGTATCAACTTCTATCCCTCTTTAATTTCCATCGGGGCCTTGTAATTTACGTTCGCGATGAAGTTGTGTTCCAATGCCAGCAACCATTAGGCATGCATGATGCAGAATTTACCTGTCTTTGGGTTAAATTCAAAATCAGGTCACAATTTTTGCATTTCGGGTTTCTATACAGAAGTCCAAATGCGGGGAGGGATTCTACCTTTTCTGGTTTCGATGCCCTCTCCGACTCCATATCGAAGATCCTGGAAAGTTGTCCGAGCAGTGAAATCGTTGTTGCTGGTGATTTCAATGTTCACAACTCATCCTGGCTTCGCCACTCGAGTCATACAACTCCAGAAGGCCAATATGTCGAGTTATTCGCTGCGCGCAACCACCTAGCGCAATTAGTGAATGAGCCAACGCATATTCCATGTGTTGAAGGGCACCATTCAAACACACTTGACCTATTCCTGACTTCACACCCTGAAAAGTATGAAGTCAGAGTTAATGCACCTCTCGGCAATTCGGATCATTGCACCATTTCTGCCTCCTTTTCGATCTCGGGGCTTCGTAACGTTTCAAAATCAGCTACGAAACGTTCAATATTTATTTACGAAAAGGCGCGTTGGGCTGAGCTCAACCAATTTTATGAGCATTTTAATTGGAAACTTTGTTTTCTAGATAACGACATAAATGCTTCAGCAAAAATGGTCGAGAACATGATATTGCTAGGGATGAAATCATTCATCCCCTCCAAGCTGATTTCGGTTAAACCAAGAGTGAAATCCTGGTTTAATCAGACGTGCAAAAATGCAGTCAGATCCAGAGAGGAAGCATTCAGTAATTGGCGTTTAAACAAAAACCCAGACACTGATTTGCTACGCAAAAAGGCAAGGACTTCGTGTGCCAAGGTACTTAGGCGTGAAAAGTTTCTTCACGAACAGCGTCTTCGTGCCAAGGTCCTTACAGCTCCCCGGGGAAGTAAGACCTTTTGGTCATTCGTTAAGAGGGTAAAGAACAATACTAGTTCGTCAATTCCAACTCTCTTAAAGAATGACCAAGCATTCACCGACCCGGTTGACAAGGCTAACCTGCTGGCTGAAATTTTTGCAAGCAATTCTTACTTGCCGGAAAGCAGTCAATCACTTCCTGAGCTCGAGAGAGTATCTGCAACTATGCCAAAGATATTTTTCCGGGCTCGAGCAGTTAAAAGGGTTTTGGCCGACCTCGACATAAATAAGACTCCTGGACCGGATGGCATCCCAGCACTGGTCTTGAAGCAGTGCTCTTCTACGCTTGCGCGTCCGTTAGCAAACCTCTTCAGCAAACTTTACCATGTTGGTGAGTTTCCATCGTGCTGGAAGGTTGCTAATGTAACGCCAATCCCCAAAAAGGGTGAAACTAATAACCCCGAAAATTACCGCCCAATTGCAATTTGCTCTGCGCTTTCCAAAGTGATGGAAAGTATGGTCAACTATCACCTTATGAAATATCTAGAGTCACATAAATTACTTTGTGACCGCCAATATGGATTTCGCAAGGGTCGTTCTACTGGCGATCTAATGGCATATCTATCAGAGAAATGGTGCCACTCAATCCATCATTTTGGCGAAAGTAAGGTGGTGGCTCTGGATATTTCCAAAGCGTTTGACAGAGTGTGGCATGGTGCGCTACTGGCAAAACTTACTGCTTTTGGTGTCGGTGATGACTTCTCTCGATTTATATCGAGCTTTCTCAGAGACCGCACTATACGAGTTGTTATAGATGGGGTCTCATCAGACGAGTTTAAGATTAATTCAGGGGTTCCGCAAGGCTCCGTTCTTTCTCCTACCCTATTTCTTATTTTTCTAAATGATCTTCTCTACCAAACTTCCAACCCTATCCACTCTTTCGCAGATGACAGCAGCATTTGCCACTCGTACTCTTTTAGCTATAGGCCTAGCCTATCAGAGATCGCTGCTAAGAGGCTAAATATGAATGATTCACTGAATAGTGACCTTCTATTAATCTCCGAATGGGGTCGTAAAAACAGAGTCGCCTTCAACGCTCGTAAGACCCAATGTTGCTTATTAACACACAAGCAAACGACCGCAAATGCTGCTTCATCTGTACTCATGGATAGTATAAATATTGAGGAATCGGATGCTCTTGATGTTCTTGGAATGAAGATACAGTGTGACGTTCGCTGGACAGAACACATTTTTCATGTCTCTAAAGAAGCATTCAAGTGCCTCGGTTTTTTGAAACGGTGTAAGATGTACTTCACTCCATCCGACCTCCTTACCACCTACATCCGACCGAAAATGGAATACAACTCTCATGTTTGGGCCGGTGCTTCAAAGTCTATTTTGGGGTTACTCGACCGTGTGCAGGAGAGTGCGAAGAAGCTTATCGGTGACAGTAGGGTATCCAACTCTATTGACTCACTGGAGCATCGACGCAGTGTGGGGTGCGTTACTCTGTTCTATCGTTACTACAATGGATTTTGCTCTGACGAGATTAGGGATCTTGTTCCCGAAACTCGCACATTTTTACGTAGCACGCGCTCATCGTCTAGAGCTCATCCATTTGTGGTCGATTGCCCGGGAAATCGCACTACGCATTACAGAGAGAATTCGTTTTTCAGCCGTACGCTTCGTCTGTGGAATAAGTTGCCTGCAGACGTGTTTCCTGTCTGTTATAACGTTGGAAGGTTCAAGTCAAACGTTCACAAACACTACTCCCTCTTTCCCCCTCCTCACAACCTATTTTCCTAGTTCTGGTACAATGCACTGCATATGTAGGGGTTATCCCCTGAGTACTGGTCCAATATAAAAAAAAAAAAAAAAAAGATATAGCCTAGACCGCGTTTTACATGAAAGTGTCGCGTAAGCGAAAATAAACAACTTTTTTGTGCTCAAAAGCAGTTTTGGTAATGAAACAAGGTTATATAAATATGGAAAATGAAAATTTCCGATATCAGTACACATGTATATACCCGAGATATAGCCTGATCCGATTTTTTCATTAATATTTTTTTGCTGAAAAGCAATTCTCGTTATAAAAGAAAGTTACTAAAATATAGAAAATGGAAGATTCCGGTAAAAATGGATTTAGTTCACATTTTTAAATATACTATACATATACGTGACTCTCGTGAAGGGTATTTTAGATTCGGCCCAGCCGAATATACCACACTCTTACTTGTTATATACTTATATAGATTTCCACTAAAAAAATAATTATTTTGCTTTGTAAACTTCATATACGCGTAGACAAACAAGTTCATATCCCGATTTTTTCACAATCTGCTTTAACAAATAATGAAACGTTTGGACCGAAAAATCATGCGGCGTTCCCTTTGAAAACAACTTCAAAAAGAAGTTTGATGAAATGAATTTGATGTGTTGTTGTGCTAAATCAAACCACATTTTACTAACACACATACATTAATTTCAGTCAAATAATATGAAGTGTGGCCGTAAAGATTAAAGAAATTATTTCAATCGCAAAAATAAAATTAATTCTCAAATTTGCATACAAATGTTTATTAAAAATACATGTAAAATACAATACAAAATAAATAATAAATAGATAAAACTACATACATACGCATATGTGCGTATGTTTTAGTGTACAAAAAGATCTTTTGAAGGCTTAAAATTAATAAATGTTTGACATTTTAGTAGCTGGCATTGCTGCCCCTGGTAGAAATACTCATGCGTCTTTCCACACGATTTGTATGAGGTAAAAGACAACCTGGTGGTGGATAGCGCCATCTGCGTGGCCTTGACAACAGAGTGCCATCGGTAGAGGCACGACTACGAAATGGTGTTTCCAATTCACTATTTAAACATCTTAAGCTGCTATTACCTATCTCATCAGTTGACTCCGAATGATCGTTTTCCTCCAAACAAGCAGCACCAATAACCAAAAATGATCTTGTTTCATTCGTTAAATAGGCGGTGTCGTAAAATGAACACCCCGAATCAGAACTTAAAGATTCATTTTGAACATCACTAGTGGAACGTTTAAGTTTAGGAAATTTACTTAAAACCCGCCAAAAACGGAAAACATCTCGAAAAACTAATTGCACCTGAAATTTAAAATATATTATTTTTAGGGGTAGGTAATATATCGCTCCTTTATTGCAACATAGTCATAACGCAAAACAGCTTGTTTCGAGAAAAACACATTTCAAATTTTTAGTTTCCATACAAGTCTTAGAAAAAATGTTTAGAAAATATCTCCTAAAGGAGACAGTTTAAAGGTAATTTAAATAAAATTTTGGCACAATATAAAAGGTAGTACTGTTAACAATTCTGCATTGTAAACTCGAAAAGCTAATTTTTTTGAGATATGACTATGTTGCAATAAAGGAGCGATATGGTTATGTATGAGGTAGCTTTTATATATAGTGATGAACTAGATTATTGGCACAGGAAGCCCTTTCAACTTTATCATTGATTTAAGGGCATTGTTAACGTGATTTTTAATGAAGAAATATTTATGCTGGTAAATTTTCTACAAAATGCAATTTAATTCACGTCAATATTTTTATAACATTTTGGATTAAAAATAATAAATAAACAAAAAGTACTATGGTGCAATTATTAGGTGGCAGCAAGGCGAATTCATACCAGGTATATGCAATAAATACAACACTACAAAAATGAAATCTGTTTCAAATTTTAAGGGAAAAATATAAACACGAAAAGGAATTCAAAAAAAATATAATCAGCCCGATTACAAATGAAAATTCCGAGTGGGTTTTTTCATTTTTCTCTTTCCTCTAATTATCAGGCCTGAAGAAGGATAATGTTGTTATTGCACACAGACCTAACAAAACAATTAAACACATATTCTTACAAACGAAAACTAAAATCACAAGAAGAGATCAAAGTAATGTTGTTTATGAAATAAAATGTGCTGGTAATGAAGAGTGTGGTTAAAGTATATGTTGGGACGACTAAGAGAAATTTAAGAGTAAGGATTGACGAACATAAATCTGATATAGAAAAAAATAAACAAACAACAGCAATAGCAAAACATTGTATAGAACACAAACACACACCTGACTTTAATGCAGTGCAAATTTTAGACAGAGAAAGAAAAGAAAGAAAGCGATATACGTTGGAAAGCTTGAGAATCAAACAACGAGCGGGTAATGCAGTAAACTACAAAGAGGATATTCGTAATCTGGGGGCTAATTCGCTTACGAGCGAGTTTTTACTCGAATGTGCGAATTTTTACACTTTTGGGATTATCTCATTCGATATCGAGTAAAAGGTTTCGAAATTTCTAATGATGGCATTCGATAGCGAGTAACCATTCGAATGCAACCGTGCAACTTTTTACTCGTAAGCAAAAGTACTATCGAAAACCAGCCAAACAGAAAAACACAAAAGAAATGTAAATTAAAAATTTGTTTTGAATAGCAATAGTAGTTAAATTAAATTGAGAATTTTTGGTTCTTAAGGTTTTTTTCAATTCATATGATGATGTATAGACGTATATATACAGGTATATGTATATAAAGATGAGTATTACTAAGAACACAAAAACTTATATTTGAAGTCACATGTTATTATATTCAAGAATTTATTTTTGTTTTTTATTTTAGAAATGCATATATACATATGCTTATACACAGTTAAATGGTTGTTTTTTACATAAATATTTATTGAATTGTTATTTCTATTTACTTACTTTTTAATGTACAACCACGCAACATGACTGATTTAAATGAATTGTTATTGTGAACGTATGTGTGTTTATATAGTTTTTAATGTACAACCAGTATACAAAGTATGCAAATACATACAATTTTCGGCAGTGTTATAAAACACATTTTGTCAGTATTTTGCAACACTGAAGTGATAACTCGACTCGTTACGTAACGAGTCACATCATTAGAAATTTACACGATATCGCAATTATTTTCTACTCGATAGTAATTTCGATCACGAATGACAGAATTAGCCCCCTGAGCGCAAACTACAACGCAGTTTTAATTTAATTGACGACTTAGGGAGAATTGTTGACTGTGATATTTTTTCGTAACTAAAATTATTTAAAAAAGAAAAAAAATATTTATTTTCCTGTTTGGTATTGTCCGGTCTATAGCTTAAAACTGTGATATACTTACATAGTAAATAATGTAAAACCAGTCATACAAAATAAAAATCAACCTCTGAAGAAGTTGGAAATAACCCAACGAAACGTCGGGAATAAATTAAGACAACTAAATGTAGTTTTTCTTTTATATAGGAAGATCAACACATTGACCTTGAAAGCCCGATTTGGTTTGAAACCAAAAAATACAAATAAGTAATTTATACCTGTTCTGCAAATCACAATATTTTATAATTTTCGATGTGATTTACACTCTTCAGAAGCACAAAAAACAGCTGTTTTTTTGCTTTGATTTACTGATATTTTTATTTTCAGGTAGAATTTTTTTTAGTCGCGGTATAATTTACAAAATAAAGTTAATTACTTCTAATAAATACAAAAAAACATAAACCCACAGATTAAATTACAAAAGAATACAACAAAATAAACGGATCTAGTTTTTTCATAATTTAGTGCATTATTTCGTATAAAATAAAAACTTCAATAGAAAACATATTAAGTTATTTAACAATGTAAAATTCATAGTGAAGTGCCCACAAAAATTAGAATATGATTTCAAATCGATAGCAGGTTTGCTTACCGGTTTGAAATCACAAAAATCAAAAATATTTACATATTCTACAGAACACCTTTTTTGTGATTTCAAATCACTTTCACAAAAAGTGATTTGCAGAACAGCCCTGTATGAATAAAAATGAGTTATGGCGTTTTTACTTTTTTGTTTTCCCATTTACAGAAAACACTAAAGGCGGATCTTTTCTTCAATTCCTACGATAAAGTTAGCAAAAATTGAGTGTTTTTTTTTTCTTTTATTTGAATTGAAAAAAGTACTTTACGAGAGAAATACAGCCCAATTGCAAATAAAAATTCCGTGGGATTTTTATAATTTTTCTCTTTCCTCCAATTATGAACAAAAATTATATATGATGTTTTTATGTTTTTTCCTTTTTTCCATTCACTGAAAACACTAAAGAACAAATCTTCAATTCCTACAATCAAGTTAACAAAAATTGTGTTTTTTCTTTAATTTGAACTGAAAAAATTACTTTACGTGAAGAATAAATTCCTCGAGAAATAAATTCCGTGAGAATATTCATAATTGAGCTGATAAATTCCTTGGGAAATAAATTCCGTGAGAATATTCATAATTGGGCTGGATAAAAAAATTTACAAGAAAAGAAAATTTTTTAAATATTTCCTTAAAGTTTTAATTATATCGTGAAAATTAAAGTCTCAGACCATAGAGCTTGAAAAGCCAGATTGGGGAGGACGCTGTATAATATCTGGCGCTCAATATACAATACAAAATTTAAAAAAGTTTCAAAAAATTTTTTTTTCAAATTTCTATTAAAAAAAGTTTGCAAAAAATGAAAAGCTTAATTATTTCGTAAAATCTTTAATTATTTCATGAAGCTTAAAGTCTCAGATCAGAGAGCTTGAAAAGGTAAAAATGACCAGCCAGATTGGGGAGAATTCTGGATGATATGTGGCGCTCAAGATACAATACAAAATTTAAAAAAATTGTTTTAAATATTTGTTTTTCCAACTTTGTTTTAATTATGCCATTGACATCTGAATTGACAGATTAAAATTAAAAAAAGTTATCAGCTGCGCTGTCAATTTCACCTGTTATGAATTCGCCTTGGGTAAGTACATAATATTTTGTTTGTGAATATATTACGGAGGCCATCAAAAACATGTTTACAAAACAGAAGAAAATGAAGAAAGAAAAATTTATATTAATTTGTTAAATTTTTGTTGAACTTTATAATTTGTTGGTTTGTACATATGTACATCGGGTTCTAGTTCAAGTTTTTCCTTTCTTAAGGTTTTTCTTAAGAAGGATTTTTGTACAATACAAATTTGCTGTGATCTATAATTATTGATTGGTGCTCTTTTACTAAACTACATTATTTCACTCCTTTATTGCAACATAGTCATATCTCAAAAAATGAGCTATTCGAGTTAACAATGCTGAATTGTTAACAGTACAACCTTTTATATTGTGCCTAAAATTTATTCGAATTGCATTTAACTGTTTCCTTTAGGAGATATTTTCTCAAAAAATTTGCTAAGACTTGTATGGAAACTAAAAATTTTAAATGCGTTTTTCTCGAAACGAGCTGATTTGTTTTTAATTTGCCAATAAATAATGTAGTTTATGAAATTAAGTGCAAAGGCAATGAAAAAGAGCAATGCAATTTAGTATACATCGGAACAACAAAAATAACTTTGGGGACAAGAGTAAATGAGCATATATCAAATATTAAAAAAGAGAAAAATACAACGGCACTATCACAACACACAATAGAATGCAAACATCAAAATATTGGACAGGCAGAAAAAAGAAAACAAAAGATACACACTGGAAAGCCTGCGAATACAACAAAAAATACAAACTACAATGAACACAAAAGAAGACAAAGACAATACGAAACTACAATATTTGGCAGCAATAGACTATTAAAAGTTCTGTGATATTAGGGTTAAGTTTGACAACGACTATTTGTGTGGTTTTTTTTTATATATGTATTTTGTTTCATGTAATTAGATGTGCAAGTACACAACTACGTGTTTGTAGAGTCCAGTTTTTATTAAGTTAACCAACAAAAATTGTAAACTAAACTTGTAAAAATTATTCCACTATATATGAAAAATAATTTGTTTGTTAGATCCCAAATAAACACATACCCCTGAAGAAGCTTGTAAAAAACGAGCGAAACGTTGGGTGACAAAATAAAATGAAATAGTTTTATTTTATTTTATTTTATTAGTTTTTGGACTGACCTTAATTAGCCCGTGGAAAACCCGCTGTTTTTAAATAAAAATGCATAATTTTTGTTAACTTGAGTGTAGGAATTGAAGATTTGATCACCTTTTAGTGTTTTCAATGAAAGGGGGAGGAGGAAAAACAGCTAGTTGTCCCCCAGCTAAAGATTTGATTATTATTTTTCTTGTCTTCTTCAATCAAAAATTATTGATCACAGCAAACTTGTATTGTAAAAAAATCCTTCTTAAGCAAAACTTAAGAAAGAAATAAACTTGAACCAAAACCCGATGTACAAATGTACAAACCAAAAATCTAATTTAGAAACAAAGCGAATTTTGTAGGCAATTTATCATTTTATCTAGTAAAAATATTTGTTTATTAACAGTCGTTTCAATAAGAGCATTCACGCGATCGTAAAATTGAAAGTATTTATTGTGCCAGTAATTTAGTTCGCCGCTGTATATTATTCTTGCCTGATCAACACTTTCTCTAACAGAGATCTCGTGAAACCGTGAACAAGACAATTCTTTAAATCTCCGTTCCCCTTCTTCCAGCGTTACCATTCTATCACCTAGCTGATCAGTTTTATTACCCACCAATATAACCGGAACATCAGCCATGGGGTCTTTACTATTGGAACCGAGTTTTCGCTTCTTTTTACTGTAACTGATAAGAAACTTTAAACGATTGCACTCGTCAAAACTGCATTTATCCGTTACAGAATACATTAGTATAAAAGCATCTGCCCAGCGAATGTTGTTTTCCAGATTCTCACAATAGGCTTCCTAATAAAGAAAAAAAATCAATTAAATAGTTGTTATTTAAACAAATCTAAATGTGTTAAGGCCGAATGATAAGTAAAGAATGGGACCATTTTACAATGTACGACTGAATGATACAACAAATTCCAAAAAAACTGTATAAAAAAACTTAACAGGTGCTCAAACAAAAAAAAAAAAAAAAAAAAAAGAGGAGAAAAAATTATTTTTACCAATTTCAATAGGAAATTCTATTTGAAAATACACAAATGTAATAGTGCGTTTTCATACAGGTGTTTTGCCCGAAAGCACGAGTTTTGGGCAAAACATGTAGAAATGAACATGTTTTCCTATACATTTTTGAAAAGAGCAAAACACCTTAATGTTTTAGAGCAAAACACTTTGAAAACTTTCTGAACAACACTGCTCTTACTCAATGAAACGAAATACAATGTTGTGCTATTCATTCACATTGATTGAAAAACTCGAAAGAATTACATTTTCATTTGTCATTAAAAAAAATAAACAATTAGAGTTCAACAAAACAATTAAAATAAAGAACAATAAAAAGGTTTTAAGATTTGTATTGCAGCTAAAAGTTTTTACGAAATGGAGTTGCGGTTGGGACTGAAAATATGATAGAAGTTTCATATTTTTCTGCAGCAAATACGAGTACACAAATTCGCTCCAGCTAATGCAGACTATTTAGCAGTTTCTCTGACACTATGTTGGTAGTGAAAAGGCTACAGGTCTAGTCCAAGAACATTGGAAGCTTCGTTTAATGGCATAAGCGCACTTCTGGACAAAACAATCAATAAAATCAAAACTAGAGGAAAACTACAGCAAATATGTTTGACTATGATTTGTCTCGTAATAGCCTTTTTACATCCATACTAATTTTTCTTTTTAGGACCAAATGTTTTGTCTCAGCATTTATATTGCAGAGAAGTTCTGTCCCCATTTTAATGTAATTATTTCAGACTACAATCTTTTTATCAACATTTAATTTAATAAATCAAACAAAACTTAAAACTATGCATAACAATATTTAAATAAATTCGATAGAAGCCAAATACTTAGCTCCAATCAAAGTTAGTTTTTATTAATAAATTTTCTTTCAAAGAGCAGAAAAAATAAGTCTTAGAACAAAATTCCGAATTTCCCTTCAATACATAAGTAACATATTGCTTAATCCTACATATATGAAACTGTCTCAATATGATAGAGCCGATGGAGTAAACACCTTCCTGAATGCTTAAACGCATGAAGGAAAACCCAAAAACCATACGTTATATTAAATCAGTTGTGCATAAATAATTGTTAATGATGCAAGTCCTTTACAACAACTATAATATTTATTTAATATAGGTTTTTACTTTCAAATTAACGTTTTTTGTACTCAAATTCAATTTTTTACAAGTCAAAATTAATGAACTGAACAATAAGTTTATTTTTATTTTATTTTGTAAAATTTTTAGCCAAATAAACAAAAAGTTGAATTTGAAGTTAAATAAATTTAATTTGAAACACAAAAAATTTTATTTGAAATAAAAATAGTTTAATTTGAAATATAAAAAAATTGAATATGAAATGAAAAGAATTCAATTTGAAGTGCAAGAAATTGAATTTGTGTTGCAAAACATTGTGTTTGACTTGTAAAAAATTGTATTTGAGTACAAAAAACGTTAATTTGAAAGTAAAAACCTATGTATCATAGTGAGCAGCACAACTGCTCTCAGCGAACTAAACAAACAAAAACAGCAAGCATCAATACAGAGTAGGGAACTTGTTTTTGGAAACATGCAAAATCTAAAAAAAAGACATTTTGGAAACCAAAAATGAAACACCGCTACAAACTAGAAACATTAAAAGAAACTTGCTCATGTTTCCTTTAATATTCCGTCATCTGTATGGTACATTATATTGAAATACGAACCAGTTTTAATAAACTAGCCTTTTAAATTTTACAAAAATTACAAATAAATTGGAAACTTAACGTCAAACTTACTTCGAAAATTCGAAATTTAAAACACTTCATATACCAATGGAAACACTTCGATATGCTTTTCTCAAAATAAGTGTTTTCCTTCGTAGTGGAAACATGGTATAAGCATGATATAAAAAATACAAGGTAGTTTTATTCTCTCAATTTTTCTTACATAGTGTCTACAACTGGTATTAACTCTGATATAATATGAGAGAGAACGTCAGATTAACGAGAAAAACAAATTATATTTTCTCTCATATCTAGCATGGCGACAAGTATTTTTGCAAATATCATAATATTTCGAAATTTTTAAGCAACCATGCACTAAACATCGTTGAATGTTGTATTTTTCTTAAACAAATTTATATATTCCAACCACAAAAAGAACAATAAACAATTTTTTATAAATATTTTAATGACTTTATGACTTTTTTATTAAACTTTTTTCGGAAATTTTTCAAAAATTGAATACTATGTCGTTTTGTTTACGTTTTTTGACAGTTCATATCATGATATGGTTTTCTAAATATATATTACCAAAACAATATTGTGATATCTGATATAATATTGCAATAATACTAATTTTGAAGGCTACACGTGATATAATTCTCTCTGCTATCAAATTTGACGTTTGCTGATAGAAAAATATTTGATATTATATCACGTATAGACTCTATATTAACAATCACCAAGTACACCAAGTGACAAGTATAAGGATTGTGACATTTTCCATAAAATTGTGCTACCGTATTAGTTTATACATTCCCTTGCAAGGCAGCTTTAATAGGGTAGTGGTATAAGCACAGCTGTCTTTCGTTTCCTTTGCATAAATTTGTCAAAAGCTCATAGATTTCCTAGTTTTTTCAAACAAAATTTTGACAACTGTTCTACCAACAAAATACATGTTGATGTTTGTTGGTGTTGTATTTATTGTAATTCTGCCACTACCTATTTAAAGCTGCCTTGTTCCCTTGTTTTCAGTTTTGTTTGAAGTTGAGTCTGAAAATAATAATAAAATTGTGATTTCTAACAAAAATAATTAAAAAAATGTTAAATAAAATACATATGTACACAAATATAAAAATGGTCTGAACAATATCCCCAGACTAAAATGCTGCCGACACCATGTTTCAATGTGCCTTTAGTATAACGTGGATTAAGACGTTGGCTTTTCGGTCATCTAATCAGTCTTAATCTATCGGAACCTTTTAAATTAAATTTGGACTCATCGGAGAATAGTATGGAATTCCTTTTTGTGGTGGTCAAATTAATGTGTTCCCTTGCAAATTCCAACCTGGCCAGTCTATTTTTTCCGGGATATAAAGATCTTTTTTACACTTTTGTATGGTATTCTTTAAAAATCCTTATTACAAATAATAAAAAGATAATGAAACTACCTTGTAGTTTTTATATCATAAATGTAAGCAAAGGAAAAGGTTGTTCAAGGTTGCCACTTTTTATATAATGTTTGATTAGGCAGTCCGCGTCCATACTATGAAACATTTGCTGCAAAACTTTCGAGTTTGGTAATGTTACAGGAAAAGGGAAGGGAAACATGTACTGTGTTTCATGTACATGCAGTTCTTGTTGAGTTTCTCATTCACACTTTCCGATATAAATTTAGCTACAACTATGTTTGACATTTCTTTTTATTTAATTTCTTTATTTGCATCAATTACTAATACAAATTCCATATACAAACACTTTTCTAATTTTGTTAATATTTAAAATCAAATCGTTACACAAAATAATAAACAAATTAATGTGAAAAAATGTAATGAACGCTTTTAATTTCAAACAAAAAAATATTTTCCATTTGCCAAAAACTGTCAAAAACTAAATGGAAGAACAAGAAAAGGAGGTACTTCAAACAATAAAAACTACAAAGAAAAACTTCAGTGTGGACACGAATGCAGTTTCAAAAGAGAACTTAAAATTGTTTTGCAGCAAATGTTTCATAGTATGGACAGGGACAAATTGTGAGTAAATATTCTGCATTTTAAGCTTGTTGTAAATGTACGTGTAACAAGCAGATCAACGGCTGCACACTGGATTAGACTTGTTAAAAATTCATAACAGTATACTTTATTTTCATTCACAGCTTCAAGGAGTATTATTGTTTTTATACCCACACAAAATACAACCCTGCTAGGCTTTACACGTATTCGTTTCTAAGAAAAACAGATTTAAAGTTTAACGAAAGGATTGCTTGAATGTTATAATATTCATAATTTTTTAACACAATTTAAGACTTTTTCTTCATACAAATAATATGTAGCATATTAGTTTCATATAAAATATTTATGTATACATGTAATTACATTTGGTTGTCCTGTAGTATCTAGAATTTCAAAATGCACTGAATCGTTGTCTAATGTCGTGGTGAATGTGTAGATTTTTTCCAAGTTCGGTTCATACTCTCCGATGTAACGTCGCGTTATGAAACGTACAACCATAGCAGTCTTACCCACTCCGCTTTGGCCCAAAACCATGACTTTCAACGACTTTTGTTTAGTATGAATACCAAGTTTGGCCAGCGAAGATTTTGGTGATGTGGTATTCATTTGACAGGATAAGCTGAAATAAAAAAAATATATATAAAATTTTAGAATTTTCACAGTGGTTAATATTTTTTAAGTCCAGTTTCAACAATTTGCCTGCCTTGCTCTGATCTAAAGCTGTCCATAAGAGAAGGGCAAACATTGTTTTCAATTAAAGTAAACTGCTATTTCAAAGCTAAAGCTATGTACACACGGTTGTCAGATGTTACAATATTGTAAGATCTGGCAACATGCTGACAATGTAGTGACAATGGAAAATTGTCCCGCAGAAGTAAATTGTGTGTTCAAACGATCGCAAGAAAATCTTACAATTTCATTGTCAGACTATGGTCTGACAAATAATTCATCTGACAACAAAAATTGTCAGTTCACACGGTTGTCAGATTGTTAGATGAAAAAAATTGCCAGACATATTGTAAGTCATTGCCACTTATGTATATCAATAACCATCTGTTTGACAGTGTTGCCCATCAAACTTTTTTCTGACAATATTGCCACTGTCAGGTGCATTAATTTTATGCATCTGACAATTAAAACTGAGCTTACAATACCAGCCAATTATCTGGCAATGCCGACGAAGAGTGTTCTCACGATTGTCAGATGCTTGACAACATTGTCGTCTTACAATTGATTAACCATTGTCAATCTTACAATCCTACCTTCCAATATGTCTGGCAATTTTTTTCATCTAACAATCTGACAACCGTGTGAACTGACAAGTTTTGTTGTCAGATGAGTTATTTGTCAGACCATAGTCTGACAATGAAATTGTAAGATTTTCTTACGATCGTCTGAACACACAATTTACTTCTGCGGGACAATTTTTCATTGTCACTACTTTGTCAGAATGTTGTCAAATCTTACAATATTGTAACATCTGACAACCGTGTGTACATAGGTTTACAAACTAAAATTCATTTATTGCAGCGATGGACACTTAGTCAAACAATAGTTTATAGGCAACGCCTTTTTTTCTTATGCTCTTTAGTTTAGTCGTTAGTGAATACACATGTCAGCTAGAAGCTTAGAGCTTTTTTTCCACTTACAGTAGATAACATAAATGGCAATGCAAAATTTTTTATGATAAAAAATGCGTTTGAATATATGTCTTTTATGCCATCAAAGATTTAAAATGTGTAAAGAAAATGTTATTGGAAGGTATTATGATTTCTTCAAGTCTAATATGAATAATAACATACTTATGTAAAAAAAAAGATGTTCGGACTTAAAATTCATATGTAGTAAACAACGTAATAAATTGGTTCTAGGTCTTTGAAACATTTATAGCTCTTACGAAACTGCCATACCAGTATTAACGTACGCGATTTAATTGTTCAAACGAAAATGTTTGTTTAGTTTTGCTTGTCACTATACATTAATTACTCAAATCACTAAACTTTAAATTACTCAAATTATCTCACTAAGGCAAGTGAAAACAAATTTGTCCACCACTGATTTATTGCTATTTGGCTTAATTTACTTAACTTTCACTGTTGGGATCTTTCTTTTTCTCTTTTGTACACGTAGAAAAAATATATGATTGATACAACAATATTCTAAGGGCAACATAATATTGTGGAGTTATATGGTTGTGGCTGATAATATTATATTGTTGTACAATATCTAAAACTCCATTGATGCTCACAATAGTATTGTAAAAAAGTACTATAAGTAACTATACTATATTTTAGTTCAACACTGTTATAACAATAAGTAACCATAGTATTATTATATTAATCATTCATACATTTTCTCATATGTAGCCGCCTTACTTTCATGAAGTAATGTTACTATTACCACAGATAACTTTATTTTGTTATAATTCGTACAAATATATACATACATATAATAATTTCACAAAAAGACAGCTTATAATATTTTTTAACTATATGTATAATAAAAATTAGAAAAAAAAATAATCGGATTTCATCTCCACGGAATCTATGCACAAATTTCCGATTTGATATTGATATATCCATCTGCTGAAAGACAACAAAAATATTTATTGAGAATTCATCTGCAATTACAATTTTGACCATAGTAATATGATTGCATGTATTGCTGGATGCATATTTTTACATCTTAATATTCAACTCACTTCCATTTATATACTCGCGAATGCTCAATATCTATATTTTCAGCAATTTCACGTTTTTATCTGGTTTAAATAAAGCTGAACAAAATTAATGTAAATTTTTAATATTAAAAACGAAACATTTTTTTATTTCCAACGAAAAAATCGAACTGAAAGAAAATTAAATGTCAGCGTGTAGGAGAAAAATATTATTAACGACGACAATAGTAAATTTATTTTGTAACTTACTTTTGTTGCATACGATTTAGAGTATCAGACGTATTAGAAAAACAAATATTTTGTTATTGGGTGTGATAAAAGCTATTGTTGTACTTAAAAATATTTCACAATTGCTATTGTTGTGTGCAACCATATTTTGAAATTTATGAATGGTAAATATAGAATTACAGAAATGCAAACAGTAATATATTTGTAGAGGAACAAACTATAATCAAACTGTTAATATGCTGTATTCAACAGTAATATACAATGTTGCAGAAAATATAATACTGTTGTCGCAACCATATATCAAACTGTCTTTTCTCTGCGTGTACATTATTTATAAAAACATTGTATCAGGTTGGGGAACCTATGAACTATTGAACTAAACTTTTAGTTTATTTTATTTATTTTTTCTATACACATTTATTACTTTTGATTTTGTTAAATTAATATGCATATAGTAATAGAATGTACATACATATATAACGCTCAGATCTGCACCTTGTAATATATTTTAAATTGGCCAAAGAGTGACATTTATATTACTTTGAATAAATAAATCTAAATCTAAAAGACAAGTTTTATGTTCGCCCTAATGCTAGAATTTTTATCTACTACCTATTCGTAAAAATTCAAATATTTAGACGCGTACTCAATAAGAACGCATACGAGTATAAAATTCGTATAAGCAACTTTATTTGAAAGACAAAGTAAACAAAGAGATAATAATAATAAGAGTGAATAATCGCACGTTAAATAAATAGGAAAGTAAAGGTCATGGGAAATGCGCCACTTGTTTCTTGAACGGCGTTAATGAAAGAATGACATGATTGTTAATCATGACTGAAAAATGGACATGTTTGTTCATGTAAACAGCGAATGAGTTATGTGAAAAAGTATATATGTAGTTCTACATACATAAATACGAGTACGTATACGCATACGCATACTCGTATGGTAAAGTGTTTTTGAAATATATACTTACATACGTGTAATGAAATTGAGATTTTTCATTTACATTTCTTAAGGAATTTAGACAATTGGTATCATTCGAAGCTTTTGAATATATACATTATATTATACCATGTTTTCACTGGAAAGAAAAACACGTATTTTGAGAAAAACATGTCGAAGTGTTTCCATTATGATATGAAGTGTTTTTAGTTTCGAATTTTCGAAACTGATTTGACTTATATTTTGTTTCAGTATTTTATTATTATTATTAGTGGATGGGGTATGGCCCTCAGCGGCCATTTGCACTGCGACCAATATTGATCTATTGTGCATCCCCTTGCCCCATTATGGGTTGAGTATGTCAAGAAAACGGACAAGTTCCTTCATAGGGAGTGCTATTAAGTCACAGTCACTTAAGATATAAGCCTGTAGTAGCCTATATCTTCTGTGTCCCAGTGCTCCACAGTGGGTGATTAAGTGCTCCATTGACTCCTCTTCATCACCGCAGAATCTGCAAATATCTGTGTTGGGAAATGCCCATCCTGTGCAGGTGCTTGTAGCAGTTATAATGACCTGTAAGTGTACCTGTCAATGTTCTGAGACTTTTCCTGTCCAGTTTTAGAGCACGTTCGGCCCCCTTTTTATCAAAGTTTAGAAATTTCTTGGAGTGTTCAACACCAGCTGTCTCGTTCCAATGTTGTTCAACGATGGATTCCGTCCATTTCTTTATCTCCTCATTCAGGAAACCCTTATTGAAGCAAAAAGTTGGAGTGGGTCCAATATAAGTCCCCTCTGCTCCTTTCTTGGCATAAGTGTCAGCCATTTCATAGCCGCGATGCCCTTCCTGTCCTGGCACCCAGAGCAGGGTGACCTGGTTCTGGCTTGCCAGTTCGTTTAGCCTGTTGTGACATTCCAGTACTAACTTGGACGTAAAGACACAACTGTTCAGGGCCTTCAGCACTGATTAGCCATCAGAGAGTATTTTTATCAGCACTCCCTTGTGTTTCCTATCGGAGAGTATTTCAACCACTTCCCTTATTGCGTATAGTTCCGCTTGGAAGATTGTTATATATTTGCGTGCCCCACTATTCCCGCTCCAATACCCTGGAGCATTTTTTATCCATCCGTGTACCACTTTTGTGAACCATCCCGCAACCATCTTGGGTTCCTGCTTCATTCCTCACTTGTTGGGAAGATGATCTTAAACTTCCTAGCACTATTCTCGCTCCAATACCCTGGAGCATTTTTGATCCATCCGTGTACCACTTTTGTGAACCATCCCGCAACCATCTTGGGTTCCTGCTTCATTCCTCCCTTGTTGGGAAGATGATCTTAAACTTCCTAGCAAAGGAGTTAGATGGATCTATAAGGTCACTTGTTTGAGACATATCGATTACGTCTCTGAAATCCTTTAGGATTGCGAGATGTCCAATAAGGTTTCTTGCCTTAAGTTTTTCTCTTTTGAAAATTGAGATGGCCTGGACGGCCGCCTCTTTTTGTATAGCTACGTTGAGCGGTGTTAGGTTAACGTCAAAAGAGCCGTTTGTTTCAGTAAAATATTTTTTCATAATAAATTTGTTGTAAAAAAGGAAACTATTATAAAATATAGCAAAAAGAAACCTGAAATAAGTATTTAAACTTTGAAATTTAGGAGGGAAAAAACAAGAAAACTGTTTTAGATGATGGAAGCGGTGGGAGACTATCACAAAATGGCCCAGACTGGGAAACATTTAGTCGCTCACTGTATTTGCCAGGAGAGACGTTACGAGCTTATAAGTTTTTTACATAGATGCCTCCGTTTAGTTTCAGGATAAAGTAAAGAATTGAAACTGCCCGATTTAATAAATCTATAATCAAATATATATTTGAACAAATAAATTCGATTATTAAACAATTTGAAATAAAAAATTTACAGGTTATGTAGCAATGCAGATTTTAAGCTAATTTTCTTGTTGATTGCATCATAACTATAATATCTCAATATCATTACCATAGTAAAGTCTGCGTACCTTTACACAATTTTTGGGCGATTTCTGGCCTTGGTATGTATAACTCAATTGCGGAATTTGTACAGCTGTTTTAGAGATCGAACATACGTAACACACGAATTTGAAAATAAAGGTTATTTTTTAATCAGACCATGTATGCATAGTTGCCAGATTTGATGATTTATCGTCATTTTGACGATTTTGGGTGCTGAAAATAACACTCTGAAGATTTGACGATTTAAGGTCTCTTTTCGACGATTTTTGTAGATCATCTTTTTTGTCATATCTTTCAAGCAACTGCATGCATACTTCTTTTTTTTTAAGTTAATTTATATAGGAAATGAAGGTAATATTTATGGTACGTAAATATATATGTATGTATGTATGTTTGTAATACTGAAATATTATTTGATAGTTATTTTCGAGTATACATATAAATTGTATATGTTGGAGATGAATTTAAAATATCATATGTGAATAGCGCTTAAAAAAATTGAGCAAACTTGTAAGTAAAACGGTGTGCTCATATTTTAAGGAGACTAAATTTGAAGATAAATTCAAAACTTTAACGTCTATAAATCCTTAAAATATTGTAGAAGAAGGTAGTGTCTTTTCTAACATAATGAAAGAATTTTCTTATAACATCGTAGAATTCGGAAGACGAGCAATTTAATACGAGTTAACCTTGGAAAATTTCTTCTACGCTATAAATATGAAACTGCTAGTTTTTTGGAACAAAGTATCCTTTTATGACTAACTTTATAACAAAAATATTAGTCTTATCGTCTTCTGCAAATGTGTGAGTTTGCATCCAGGTACGTGGAACTTAACAAATCCAAAATGAGAAATTAGTTGAAGAGTTAGTTAGTTAGTTGTGGCTTAGATATGCGCAATTTAACAGAAGTGTTTAGTATAATAATAGTATCTATTATTAAATGAAATCTTATTTTAAAAATATATGTATGTATGTCACAAAAATTAATGAATGGTAGGCGTACTTATGAAATCAACTTCATGTTTGTAGGAGTATATAATTGAGCCTCGTCGCTGAACAAAATTCTTCGATAAAAAAGTGGATCTTCATCTAACTTTTCAAGAGCCCATTCAACAAAAATTTGGCGTTGTGGTAGGTCGTTTGGCTTCAATTCTTGCACCAGCTGTATCTTATAAGACTTCACACCCAAATCCTTCCGCAAAATTTTCCACGTAGTGGAGTAACAGAGGCCCAATTGCTGCGAACGGCGCCGAATCGATAATTCACGGTCATCACCATCACTGGCCGATACGGCTGCGATATTTTCTTCAGTTCGCACTCTACGTAGCGTGTTGGTGGTTTAATGTCCAACAATGTAATTTTGGTGTGAAATTTTTTTACAATAGCCCGAATAGAAGCCTCAGTAGGTCGATTAAACTGACCATAAAATGGAAGAAGCGCGATGAACTTTCTTAACAGAGCACGCATTTTGGTAATAAAATTCAATAATTTGGAAGCGTTGTTCGTTTGTAAGACGATTCATGTTTAAATTATAGACCAAACTGAAGATGTTTGACAGTGACACAAGATACAAAACGTGCGTGAGCTGTCAAAACTAGTGTTGCCAAAAAGATAATAGCAAAAAAATCACTCGTTATTTGTTGTTATAGCTTTAAGTTCTGTAGTTTTTTTTTATTAAAGGCAACCATGAGTTGTTTTTCTATACTTTACGTCGTTGAAATAAATCTTTTATTCAAAAATAATTAACTTTACTAGCTGACGATTTTCTGACGATTTGCAATAATCATATTGACGATTTTTTTAGCCGATTTTGAAGATTTTAATCCAGATTTATCTGGGATCTATGCATGTATGTTTGTTTTCTCATTAAATCTATTTGCATTTTAATATTCTGAAATGCATAATTTCGTTCAATATGTTGTCAATATTTTTAAAATGATTTATAAAAAAAGCCATATTAATAAGAGTTTGAATATTTTTTGAAGAATTGGAATATAAAGTGCAGATTTTGCAGATTTTTTTTATGCGAAATTCGTGAGTTTTGCAGTTTTTGGCTCTTTAAATTCTGGCAACGCCTTTTGTTTGCCAAAATAGAGCTCGTTTAAGTTTAAGTAAGTGCTTTTGTTCGGAGAAAGTAAAAAAGCCTTGTTACTCTCATTATCTCTTTATTTATGACATTCAATTTATATAATACCAGCTGACCAGGCAAACGTTGTTTTGGCTTCAAATTTTATTTACATGATATGTCAATGTAAGCCGTATTGACAACTACAAATGCCTAAAATTGAATATTATGACCTTCGCAAACATTACGACTCATGGTGTCAAAACGTCCTCATCTTTAGACTATTAAAACTATTCACTGAAAAGTTTTTCTTTTATTTACATTTAACAGCGCCCTTTATCTCTTATGGCCTTTAAGAAACAGTGGTAAACATTTTACGCGTTATAATACCGTAAGATACAAATCAAAATAAATAAAATTATGTAAAAAATCTGTATTTAAATATTGGCAGAACGATATGTAAAGAAAAAAGAATTAAAAAGGGGCTGTCAATTAAGTAGCAACTGGAATAATGGGATAGAAAGAGCAATCTAATTGTTCACATTTTTGCAAACTTGCCAAATTGTTTTAAGAAATACTCGGACAGTTTTTACGATTTTTGTTCAGCGTGTTTCATGATCCCGAATGTTAATGTTCGCAAACTGTTGGGAACCCAAAATAAGCAACCATGGTTTTATCGTAAAATGTATAGCGGATTTCTATGTACACAAATACAAATGTATCTACATGTTGTATTAATTATTTACTTGCATATTTGTATCTATTTGATGTTTTGTTAAGGTAACATTCCGCCATTGTTAATTGTCTTTCGAAAGCAACAGGTGTATACGCGGTAATTATATTAATATTATATTTTATTGTTTGTAAGTAATTTAATGTATTTAAATAAAGGTAATTCTTGGGTCGTTTAATAGAACGGAGTTCTTTTATTTATCAATATAGTCATATGTAAACGGTAGACCTCCTACATATGCAACACAAACATTTGAAGCTACATAATATGGCATATCTTTCGGAGAAATGGTGCCACTCAATCCATAATTTCGGTGAAAGCAAGGTGGTGGCTCTAGATATTTCCAAAGCGTTTGACAGAGTGTGGCATGCTGTACTACTGGCAAAACTTACTGCTTTTGGAGTCGGTAACAATTTCTCTCGGTTTATATCGAGCTATCTCAGAGACCGCACTATACGAGTTGTTATAGATGGGGTCTCATCAAACGAGTTCAAGATTAATTCAGGGGTACCGCAAGGCTCCGTTCTTTCTCCTACTCTATTTCTTATTTTCCTCAACGACCTTCTCTATCAAACTTCCAACCCTATCCACTCTTTCGCAGATGACAGCAGCATTTGTCACTCGTACTCTTTTGATCATAGGCCCAGCCTATCAGAGACCACTGCCAAGCGGCTAAATATGAACGATTCACTGAATAGTAATCTCCGAATGGGGTCGTAAAAACAGGGTCACCTTTAACGCTCGTAAGACCCAGTGTTGTTTATTAACGCACAAACAAACGACCGCAAGTGCTGCTTCATCTGTACTCATGGATGGTATAAATATTGAGGAATCGGATGCTCTTGATGTTCTTGGAATTAAGATACAGTGTGATGTCCGCTGGACTGAACACATTTTTCATGTGCATTCAAGTGTCTCGGTTTTTTGAAACGGTGTAAGATGTACTTCACTCCATCCGATCTCCTTACTATTTATACCACCTACATCCGACCGAAAATGGAATACAACTCTCATGTTTGGGCCGGTGCCTCAAAGTCTATTTTGGGGTTACTCGACCGTGTGCAGGACAGGGCGAAGAAGCTCATCAGTGACAGTAGGGTATCCAACTCTATTGATTCACTGGAGCATCGACGCAGTGTGGGGTGCGTTATTCTGTTCTATCGTTACTACAATGGATTTTTTTCTGACGAGATTAAGGATCTTGTTCTCGAAACTCGCACATTTTTACGTAGAACGCGTTCATCGTCTAGAGCTCATCCATTTGTGGTTTATTGCCCGGGGAATCGTACTACGCCTTACAGAGAGAATTCGTTTTTCGGCCGCACGCTTCGTCTGTGGAACAAGTTGTCTGCAGAAGTGTTTCCTGTCTGTTATAACGTTGGAAGATTCAAGTCAAATGTTCACAAACACTACTCCCGCTTTCCCCCTCCTCACAACCTATTTTCCTAGTTCTGGTACAATGCACTGCATATGTAGGGGTCATCCCCTGAGTACTGGTCCAATATAAAAAAAAATAACATATTTGTTGGCCAAAAGTAAAATTACTAATGATGTTCTGGAATATCAATTTCCGCGTTTTTATGTTGTACTTGAGCTCAGAAATGGATCGTTATTAGTGTGTAGCTTCGCTCGAAATATTTGCGAACGTTAACATTCTAGATTGTGAAATAAGTCCTAAACTTTAGTCGCAAGTTTTGGAATTTTAAACGGTTCTAATTGCGTCAAAAATTAACCGGCAGACGTTTTTGAATTTTTTTATTAACATTTTTTTTATTAATTTTACACAATTTTAAATTTATTCATAAAAAAGATTTATACGTTTCATTATTTCCATTTATCTCTAAACCTTCAATTATTCAATTCATGTGTATTGCAACAAGTTTCTGTTGCTGCTACGCAAAATTTTATTACCAGCTATTAAATATTTGCTTTTCAGCTAAATGTTTAATTGCAGCTAAGTAATTTAATATCAATACATAATTTTAATTTTTACCACAAAATTGTAACCAACCATTTACAATTCAAGCACAATAATTTGTTTGATTATATATTCTTATATTACAACTTTATTCAACTTACAATGTCATTTACATATACCACACATTTAACTTCAGTTTAGCCCTACACGTTGTTTAATTTTTATACATATAATTTTATTAATATATCTGTTTTATGTTTTTTCTTTTACAATTAAAGCTTCTTTATATAATGCACACGGTTTGTTTCGTTGCAAATTGTATAAATTTCCTTTCAATATTCAGCAGTAAAAATAAAATTCACTTGTGTACGAGTACGTACCCCCGTTCAATAGCAGCACTTGATAGCGATTAATGTGAAATAAATCATCGCTTTTGTTTATATAAACAACAACTCGGACGAAAAAAAAAATATAGTAGCAATGAGCAACATAAACAACAACATTTAGAAGCAACAACGTATGAATGGGACATCAACAATTACTTTACAAAGTACTCGTACTCGTACACAGCCCAGCGAACAAAACTATGTGCGCTTTAACATCCCATCTCTTGTCAATATGTGCACAATGATTTTATGATTTATTGTCTTTTATGTTTGCCATCGAACTTAACCGTTATTGCGACGTAAAGCGATAACTGTATATTATAGACGAATGATGTAGTAGAAGGTATAGCGAAAACTGTTTTAATATGTTAAGCTACGTACACACGGTTGTCAGATCTTACAATATTGCCAGTAAAATTGTCTGAAAATTATTACAATCGTGTGAACTGCCAATTTTTAACTTACAACGTTGTCAGAAAAACCATTGTCAAGCAATTGTAAGACGACAAGACAATGTTGTCAAGCATCTGACAATCGTGAGAACACTCTTCGTCAGCATTGCCAAATAATTGGCTGGTATTGTAAGCTCAGTTTTAATTGTCAGATGTATAAAGTTAATGCAGCTGACAATGGTATCAATGTCAGAAAAAAATTTGATGGGCAACACTGCCAAACAGATGGTTGTTGATAAGTGGCAATGCCTTACAACATATCTGGCATTTTTTTCCATCTAACAATCTAACAACCGTGTAAACTGACAATTTTTGTTGTCAGATGAATTATTTCTGACAACTGTGAAAATGATTTACATCAGTAAATGCCTTGACGGCCTAACCTGATGGTGGACCAATTCCACGGAGTGAACTTTACACGATTCACCATCGCCCCCGTGCGGCTGACTAGGCTCACACAGGTAGCAGTTCTTGTCATATGATTGCGGTCATATTAACAACTTCTTGTTGAGAAGTTCGGGCTTTTTAATCCCACATGTATGCAATTTCCCAGCAATCAACGGAAGACAAGGCTTAACGAGTTGGTAGGCCAAAGCCCACTAAGAGCATCAGCCCTTAAACAAACTCACCCGTCAAACCGTCACCACCGGTTCCTTACAGTACACGTATCTGTTGTATAGGCAACAGATCCTCGGGAGATTGTTAGCCCTCGAAAAAAGCCATCACCAAACAATTATCAAGGATACTAACACTCCCTTTCTGCGTTTTAGGTTTCAACCACAGCCAGAACGTTTCAGCCAAGGTAGGCACCTCAACCATGATCAGCCCGGGTCGAACCGCAAGCAGAACTTCCCGGGGCCCATGCTGATCCCCTTTCTGCCAATTTATACCCTTGGTAAGGGTTTCGGAAGCCAACACAACATAAGTCATGTGGCTTCCTGGAGTTTTGTTTGCCGCACCAAACGAGGGACCCTTTCCCCTCTTTCCCCTCTTTTCCCCGAAAAACATAGCGCCTAAGTTAGGAATACGCCAAGGCAAAACCTGTTACCCGGGGGGACCATAGTCTGACAATGAAATTGTAAGATTTTCTTACAACACACAATTTACTTCTGCAGGACAATTTTTCATTGTCACTAAATTGTCAGCATGTTGCCAGATCTTACGATATTGTAACATCTGACAACCGTGTGTACATAGCTTTACTTACTATACAAATGAGAATATTATGTTATGTCATCGAAAAGTTGAAAAATTATTTTCTACTGTGCATGCCGTCATACGAGAAGACAATTGCCGAATTCACAAACTCAGTCATACACAAAACTTCAAAGCAAAAACAATTTTCAAATATATTTTTTCACAGTTTAATATTTATGTTTGAAATTGCCTCTCCAAATACATCGATAAACGATATGACTGAGTTTGTGAATTCAGCAAATTATTTGTTTACATAAAACAATTGCTTGCGGTTTGTGTTTAAATACTTGAATAGCCAAATAATTAATGTTATTTTCAAATAATTAGAAAACAAATGTATTCGTTTTACTTCTTTTTGTTTTATTAATTGTTTATATTTATTGGGACAAATTAGATTTCTATTAAGGGCAAGATATTATTAATAAAATAATACCGATACCTATGGAATTACTAATCAAATAAACTAAAATTTATTTGTTTTTTTGTAAATTTTTTTTTAATTTTAAATCACTTTATACATACAGTGAATTTTTTTTTGCATGATGTCACACTTTCTATTAAATTTTGATTTTATTTTCTTATTTTAAAATACATCGGTTTGTGCGATGAGTAACTTCAAATAACCCTATCGTATAAGTAGGGTCTCTCCGTTGTACTGTTCGAATGTTATTTTTAGGCTTTCATAATGACCATACTTTCTTTTGTTGTATATATAATGTTTTGTTGCGCGGGAATGCCAAGTAGATTTCCAAAATCATCTGCCTTGAAATATTCCATACAGTCTTGAAAATTCTTTGTATTTAGATTTTCATTGCTTTAATAATATAGAAGCTTGAAAATATAGAAAACTCTTTTTAACTCATTTTAGTTTATTTAATTATTAATATTTTGTTCCAAAACTTTGCTGTTTCTTTATTGCCTTTTGCTATTAGAATGATATGCAAGGATCACTTTCTACGTCACATTCTACAGCTTACTGATATTAACAGCATAACGGGCCTGCGCAAAGCGTAATCTATTATTTTTGTTTTGTGATATTGTGATATGCTGTTGATTGACTTTACTCTGACTAACACACTCAACTAATCAAAAAAAAAAAAAAAAAGTATTTGTGCATTTGCACACAGTAAGACTTTGTTTTTTAGCAAATGTATTTTCAACACAATTCTTTGCGAATAGTTGATGATACAATAGGTAAAAATCGTTTTAGTGGGTACAAAACCATGCAAGCATAATCCCATGCATACACCCATAGTTCTTCAATGTACGCCATATTTTTTTCGCCATAAAGCCTAGTATTGTGATTGAATGTGCGGCAAATTTTCAGCAACATTACTTACTTCGTACGAAAAAATTGAGATGTACTCAGTGTTGTCTATTTATTCTCTTATTCATGTTTCTTTTTTAATTTTAAGTAAACATGTATGTATTTCGTGCGAAAAAAACTTTTCTTAAGTTATTTCGTAGCTGAAAAAACAAATAGTCCCAGAAACAATTTTAAATGAAAACTTGTTGCAGATACATTTTGTGTGTATTTCGCTTTAAAAACTCAGTACTACATTTCTAAACTTATTTTGCAGATATTTCATACGAAACACTTTTGTATGCAATTTGAAAGAATTTCGCACGAAATAATGAACTCAATATTAGCCTTTAGCAGTAAAATTATTCGATTGTGTTGTTTGTTTCTGAGAGAAAGTGAAACAAATATGTTACTCCCAATTCTCTTTATTAACACTCAATGTATAGATTATTTGAGTATAACAGTATATATGTTTAACACATATGTAAGTATATTGATCAAGGTTGCCAGAAATGCAGATTTATCTTCATTTTGCAGATTTTTACTCTCTAAAAACACTAAATGAAGATTTGAAGATTTTTGGCCTGCAAACGCAGATTTTTAAAATTTTTAATATTTCTAATATTATATGATGATGGGTTGATATCATTCGTCTAGCTCAAGTTCAATCTTATCTAAGCTAGATGAATGATACCAACCCATCATCATATAATATTAGAAATATTAAAATAAAGTTCGACTATTTAACATTAACACATACATAAAATTTTTAATATAAATTTATTGAATTTTTGATGAACTTTTATAATTTTTTAAATTAAATTTTTGGTTTGTACATTTGTACAACGGGTTATAGTTCAGGTTTTTTCTTTCTTAAGTTTTTTTCTTAGGAAAGATTTTTTACAATACAAATCTGCTGTGATCAATAACTTTGATTGAAGAAGACAAGAAAAATAATAATCAAATCTTTAGCTGGGGGACAACTAGCTGTTTCGTAGTCGCTACACTACTCATCAGCACCCACTGGGAATTGAACTCGGGACATGACGTATCATGATCTACTGCTTTAACCACTAAGCCACCGAGCATTTAATTATTTTCTATCTATATTCATCTCATATTGAATCACATATGAATTTTTGTTAATTGCCTGAAAAACCTGAACTATAACCCGTTGTACAAATGTACAAACCAAAAATTTAATTTATAAAATTTTTAATAATAAAGTAACTTTTTGCACTTTTTCCCTTATATTTCTACTAGAACGAAGTTAGAGCGAAAATATCAATCGTTCATGTTATAAAGTAGACAAAATGGAATAACATCTTGCACATGTTTCTGAACATGTTTCGTTATATAAGAAAAAGAAGCGAAAAAATTGTAAAAAAAAAATTAAGTGAAAAAATTATAAAGGTTGAAAGCTACATGCAATTGATAGTTTTTTCACTCGAAGTTTAAAAAGTAACTTTGTTAAAGCAACTTTGGCAAGTTTCTGGAAAGTAATATGAGCTTATTTATACGATAATTTAAAGTATTTTTTATAATACTCTTTTAAAGTTGTTAAGAAAATCATGTTACATTTTTACGACGATTTTTAAGTCATGTCTTTAATTTTCGACAATTACATCAAATGAAAATAAAACAATTTTAAAAACATAACAAATAATTCAAAAGGAAATTAGAAAAAAAAGCATGAAAAATATTTTTCGTTGTGACAATTCTTCAGTACAACAACAATGCCGTTTAGACATCTAAAATATTTATTTAACTATACTCGTACAGTTACAAATAAATTTGTAAAGTATGGGGGGAGTACCGAAGACCCTATGCCCACGATAGTAATAACAGTAATTTGCAGCGGCGCTGTGACAAACTATTATGCCTTCACATAAGAAATTGCCGCGTTGTTAACAAAGGAATACCTCAAAAAAAACTGTAAACTAATACAATTTGTTGAGGCTAACAGTAAACCAGTGGGAGCGAGACGCAAAACTCTCGAAGGCCAAACAACAACGACAAGCCTGACCGCACTTAAGAAATAATTACGATAACGTGAGAACTGTTCTGCAGCCCAGAGCTGTGTCTAAAATAAAGCCACTTAGTTCTAACATAATGTTCAAATTCTAACCGAGTTTATTAAATGTATAATGATTTTACAGATAATTTTTAGCTAAGTAAGTGTTAAGGACACAGTAGTCCTAATATACTCGTACATCGGTATACATGTTTAGGCATTAAATAATTTTAACAACTTTCTTGTATGTTTGTTTTCTCATTAAATCTATTTGCATTTTAATATTCTGAAATGCATAATTTCTTTCAATATGTTGTTAGTATTTTTAAAATTATTTATAAATAAAAAATGCATATTAATGAGAGTTTGAAGATTTTTTGAAGATTTTGAAAATAAAGTGCAGATTTTGCAGATTTATTCATGAGAAATTCTTGAGTTTTGATGATTTTACCTCTTTAAATTCTGGCAACCCTGATATTGATTCTAGTTGGCTTGCCCTTCGCCAGTTGTGCATCTTCGTGTTATATTATAAACGAACGCACACACACACACATTTAATAGCTTTGTGGTTTTTTATTTAACCCTGTGAGGTTTGCTGGGTAACTTTGCAAGTCAGTCAACACAATTTCACACATTCAGATGCTACTGTCTGAGAACTTTTTTACAACTGAATGGTCGTTTAATACGGATATTCATCAAGTTATTAAGCAGACACATAAAACAAAGCAAAACAGAACTTTAAACAAAACAATAAAAGTTTTTTTTACTTATAAATATGGAAGTAGCTCTATGTGCCAGTTACCTTTTCACAACTCGAGTGCTGAAACGATTTTGATAAAATTCGATATGCAGATATTTTGAAGTTCGGAGAAATCAACATAGCATAGTTCTGAAAGCTATCTCTTAAGAAGTTGGAAAAGGGGGAAAAATATCCGTCAGAATACAAAATTTTTAATAATTCCGCCATTTATGAACCGATTTCAGAAATGCTTTCTTTTTTTTGAAACGCTGTGTCAACCATCTAAAAGTAAAAGGGTTTTTCGACATTGGACAAGCAAAATGGTCCGTCCGGAAAATACATTTTTGAACAAATTAAAAACCAAGGTCTATCTATAAGGTCTATGCCACTTTTTAATCTCTTGACGAGTTGACAAAAATTGTTGGCAACTATTGAAAGGATATTTTGAAAAAGCAAAATGAACAGTAAATTCTTCTTAATCGTATACACCTTAATGTGCATATTACTATACAGCACATTAATGCGCACATTACAATAGCACAACAACAAATTTCTGCGGAAAAATGTTATAACTAGAATAAAATCAACGTAATAATGGCCGTATGAGAAAAAATATATAAAACCACAAAATAAACAACAACAAAAAGAATACTGTAGGATGCCCTTTAAATACATACGATGAAGTACATGCATATGTACATACTTGTACACATGTGCGTATGAATGTGTATAATAATACAACAGTTGCATGCATATGTATTACCATACACATATTCATATAAGTTTTGGGTATACATTTCAGCAAACGTTTATAAATCGGGTTTTTTTAGCGTTTTTTATTTATTGAACCTTCAAAATGAACTAACAAGAATTATTCAGATCTTAACCTAGTATATTTTATATGTATTTTCTTATTATAACGTAAAGCTGGTAACACTGTGGGAAGTGGAGAAATTCCAATTGTCAAAATTTATATAATGAAATTTACTGTTTTTTATATTCTTAAATTTTTTAGTATTAGTATGCTCTAGAACACTTGCCATGGTGCTACCAACTAAAACCACGTAAGGTAATATTTCTGAATTTTTAATAAACTGTTACTGTTCTCCATAACGGTTGTTCATTTTTTTTACCAACCAAATTATAATTACACTACGGAGTAATTATAATTGTAATCTCCAATTCAGATAGTTTTCACCGTCTTCTAATTGCTAGTTGGAGATTAGCTAAACAACAATTTGTTCACCTAGTGTCTACAAATGCGATTAACTCTGATATAATATCTGAGAAAACAGAATGAGAGAGAGAATTTCTCTATGTCCATCTTCATATCTAACAAGGTTGTTAATCTTATAAGAATTCATATATTTTTATGATTATTTGAACTAATCAATGAAACAATTAAACAAAATATTGAAATTGAGAACTTTACGCTCGATAATTTGATAAATTAACGTGTGCGTGTGTGTGTATGTGTGTATTATAAAATCATAATTTAAAAATTGTTGCCTAATGTTTAACGCAAGAGCAATAAATACAACTCTACAAAAAATAAATAATATTCAAATGTCAAGGAAAAAATATAAACATAAAAAGGAATTAAAAAAAAAAACAATATTGTAAAAAAAATTTACAAGAAAAGACAAACTTTTAATTATTTCATGAAAATTAAAGTCTCAGATCATAGAGCTCGGAAAGGTGAAAATGGCCAGCCAGATTGCGGAGGAGTCTGGATGATAGCTGCCTCTCAAGATACAATACATAACTTAAAAAATTGTTTAAATTTTTTTTATTAATTTCTTAAAATAAAAAAATTTACAATGAAAGAAAAATTTAATTATTTCGTGAAACTTTTCAATTATTTCGCAAAACATAAAGTCTCAGATGATAGAGCCTGAAAAGGTGAAAATGGCCAGCCAAATTGAGGTAAATTCTGGATGATACCTGGCGCGCAAGATACAATACATAATATAAAAAATTTGTTTTTTTCACTTTTGCTTTAATTATGCCATTGATATCTGAAAAATATTAAAATTAAAAAAAAAGTTATCAGCTGCGTTGCTGCTGTTATGAATTCGCCTTGGGTACGAGTATAAACCAAGGCGAATTCATTACTAGGTGAACATAACAGCTCAGGTGATTATTTTCTGCTTCTCGCGTTTTTTCCAATGAGACTGCCAAAATTTTTTTCTTTTGTTTACGAACATTTTCGCGCCATTTTAATCTGAAGATTTTTTTGTATGATTTAGTGCAATTTCAAGAAATTTGTGTGAATTTAAAAGTAAAAAACTGATATAATATGTGATTTTTTTTATTACAAACAATTATAAAAGGTTAACCATTAACGTTTATATAAAGCTTTTTCCCTGCTGACCAATCGAATTTAGATTATGATATTCTGGGAATTTTTACAATAACAAAATACATAGTGCTGAATTCGCCTTCCCGCATGCATTCACCTGTATAAATACGCCTTGGTATAAACTATTTTTCCTATCTGCATAAAACTCGGTTGCTAAGGGTGTCTGTTTGCAAAAACCCTTAAACTCAAAACACATGTCACTGCGAATAGTAACTTTAATACGAATTGCATTACAACGTTTTATTTATTTTTGAAATTCAGTGCCAATGTTGTTGCGCGATTACAAACACAAATTCTTATAAATACATACTTATGTATATATATATAATCCAAGTGTCGGAAAAACCAATATTACAGACTTTTGGTAAACACTCAATCGTGTGTAGTGATTACATTTGGGTAAAAGTTCTCAAAATAGAATTAATAAAATTCGAAATTTAGCTATTTTTCCCTTTGACGAAACTACAATTTATTAAAAATTCGTTTAATCGGAACTTCATATTCATTCGTTTATTACGTCTTACCAACGAACACGTTACAGGTGTTGTGACAAACGTATATGACCTATTATTCATTAAGTTTAAAAATACATGAATGTAAGATATTGCGTGGGAGTTGAGGGAGGGCGTCATATACATACGTATTAAGTTTTGTGCTTGAAGTAAACGCATTTCACTTGTTGTGAACTCAAATTCAAGTGGATTTTTATTGTTATATGTATGTACATATTTGTGGTAGGTAATAAACAAGGATCTCAAAGTGCATTACAAATGTTTTTAGTTGTTTTGCTCCCTCCACACATAGCTACATACATATACATATTTGTAAGGCAAAAAATTGTTGTTGAAAACTTGTTTTTTTGTTCCAGATATTTGACAAGGATACGTTTTATATCAGTATGTTAATTCCCTTCAAAACTCATTAGCATAAGAATGTGCATATGCCATTTATGCTGGTAACAGTGGTTGGAACTCCAACCACTGTAGGTTGGAACCCTGACATCGAAAGAACTTTATTTCGCATGCAGGTTTATATTAAAAAAAAAGTGCATGTGGGTGTGACAAAAATACTTTTGCAAATGCGAATTAATGAAGTGAAAAATACTTTCAGAAACAATTAAGTTAATATTTGAAGAATCTTACTGCAATTTCCATAATTTCCCTAATTCTTAAGGTAGCTGCCATTTGATAACTTCCTCTACACACACATGAAACATTTATTTATGAGAATTAATAAAAACAATTCGAGTTTTTTTCACTATATCAGTTTCTAACATTGTTACCAATCAAAAAATTATTGTTTTCTATGTCTATATGTCGGCATTTCATAGGAGCTACCCTAATCATCAATAGACTTTGGCTATTTCTGAAAGATATTCTCAAATATTAAACTTTATATCTTAACTATCTTAATAAATTATTAAGAATTTAAAAAGAAAAATGCTCTAATAACACCTGTAAAACACAAAAAACACGATTTTTCATCTATAAACGTTTCTAACATTTCTTTATACCTTTCAACCAAATAAACAACCGTTGGTTGCTACGATTCGTTTTTTAAAACAATCGAAAAGCAGAGAACAAAAGTTCAAACAATTGAGTTTTATTCATTATCAATCAATCAAAAAATTATTGTTTCCTATGTTTCCAAGCTGTCTACACGTCAACATTTCGTAGGAGCTACCCTAATCATCAGTAGACTTTAGACATTTTTGAAAGATATTCTTAAACATTCAACTTTATATCCCAACAATCTAAATAAATTATTGGGAATTTAAAAAGAAAAATGATTTAATAATATGAGAATTAGTTTTATAGCAAGTTGTGGGCCAAATCGACGGAGGACATGGTTTTTGGTGGCAGCATTTTCAATAAGTTTGATGTTGATAACACAAATCCAATACAAACACTCACCAAACCATGATACAAAAAATACACAATAGTTGCATTATTTCTCTATTATTTACAATGGTCTATCACATACGAGAATAATTGTTCTGATAAGGTGGTGAAGGAAGGGATATTTTGTCGGCATAATTTATCAACCAGCTTTATAGCCGCACAAAGGCCCTGATTCACTATCCTACAAGATCGTACGATTCATTCACAGGAAACTGTTTCAAAAGTCTGGCCGACTTGAAAAAATCGCTTCAAAATGGCGTTGTAGGCCACACTATCATACAAGTATAATTGCAATAATTTATATACACAATAAAATAATGAAAAACTTTTATTAACTTAATAATTTTACATTACTTAAATGTTTTTCCAACAATATTCTTATATTTTTCACAATATATACCACACTAATCACACAGAAACCATCATGTTTTGAAAAGTTTCATAAAATTTTTCAAATCGCACGATTTGTCAAAAACTCTGTCGCACGGTTGAGTTTTTAACACTTTTTCAGCACACATGCTTTATTTAGTAGATCGCACGATCGTGTATGATAGTGTAGCAAGACCTTAAGCAGCACAAAACCACTACAAGCACACTCCAAGCAATCAAACGAATAGAAAAACACTAATACATACAAACTACTGTGCTTATGTATACACGTTATGAATTAGTCTCGTGTGCAATGGGTTAGAGCAAAAATTTTCCAACTAATATTTGTTTTCGTATATTCTAGGGCAATAAGTGATTTAAAGTTTTTTTTTTAATATATATGCCCTTTAATATATAAAAAGCTTGTTTTAAAATATATCATAAAATGAGTCTCCTTATGTCGCAGCCACAAAACAAAATCGTTAGCGCTTTTATACATTTTTGTTATGGGATTTATTATTTCAAAGCTTTGATATTTATTTAATATTTTCTAACCGGATCTAATGTATAAAAGTAAATTACTAATGCATATCTAGTTCTAAGTCATGCTGCTAAATTTTCATTCAACTTCCGTTTTTCATTCAACTTCCGTATATACCTTAGTATATTTATTTATTTAACTATATAGTTGCAAGTATAGCATGCACAGCATGAGTGAGGTGACGGAGACCATATACCCAAGATGATATTAACAGTACACTTCTATCGTCGCTGTGGCTAACTATAACAACCTATGCCTTCACTTAGGACGTTGTAGAGTGATTAAAGACGAAATACTTCTAAAAAAAGCTATAAGACAATACAGTTAAGTTAAGGCAAACCGTTAACTAGTGCGAGCGAGATACAACCGGATAACAAAAACAACAAGCCTGACCGCACTTATAAATAACTACGATGACGCGTGGGCTGTTCTTCATTCCAGAGCTACTTTACGCCTGTTCTTTAATATATATTGTGTAAACATGAAACTCAGATTAAAGAAAAAGCTAAATTATTTAAAATAAGCTAAGAGCCTGACAGAAGATTTTGAAAGCTAACTGCCTGGTTCACGATGTCGTTTCGTTAACGTTCGCTAATGTTTTATATTAAAAATAAGTGACTTATAGTCAACTATTTTTTAACTAACGGATATATCACAGGTCGGCATGGCAAATGATACAAGATCTGGAAAAAATAAAGATTATAAACGGCGTCGGAATAGGGGTTTTGATCTTGAAAATTATGACGAACGTTTACGAAACGACATTGTGAGCCAAGCAATAAATCTAAACATTTGAACTAATTTTAACTCAAAATAAGCTAATATGGTGTAAGGGAGAGTGGTTTACCTTTGTGGGGCTTTGGTAATGCCTATCTAATTCGGCTGGTCGGCACTAACTAACGCCACTGGCCTCTATGAACAGTCAGCTTTATACGGCAGTGTTTATTTATAGAGCAGATGAATACCAAAGTAATTAAAATGCCGATTAGAAGGCAAAATAATGATTAATTTATATTAACAAACGTGTGAGTTTATATATATTTTTTTCATCATACAAACTACAAAAAAAATGGAAACAATATTCCCGTAACTACAAACAATTCAGAAATATTTCCAATTGAGTGCTTATAAAACTACATTTAATAATACGATATTTATAAAAATACTAAATAAAGGAGGTATAAGTCAACTTATTTATACTTTATAGTATGTGTACATTACAATGGTCATGATGTGTATGAAGAACTAGAACAAAAATTGTGTGCTTAAAAATTGTTCCCGTGTGTGAAAGCCTTTCAACACATATGCATGTGCTTCAAAATTTCGAATATCATCTTATGCTCTGTTTCATCATTTTGCATAATAATTAAAAATAACCTATTAGATCCAACTTTTCTTAAAAAAAAAAAAACTTACATTAAAAAGTTTGCAATTTAGATTTTTCTATCTATTTTAAGTTGGTGAAAAATTAATTGCGATTGTTTCAGACGACATCGAAATTTCTTTTCTTTCGACTTTATGATTTTTTCTTTCCTAATTCCACAAATTTGAATAAGTTATACCTCTAATATTTTAAATTTGTTACACTTGAGTTAATTTGGTTTAATGTATGTACTCGTATGAAGGCTGTTTACCTTTCACATAATCAGTAGTAATATTATAACCTTAAGAATGTTTTTAGGAATAATAGCTTCAGACAAATTTTAAAATGTACATGACATTAGTCTTATTGTATCTGTACATATGTAGCAATCATTAAATTTATACAGTTGTGCTATGTAATATTGTGCTAATATAACATCTAAAAAATAAAGCTTAATGTATCAAGAACTACAAGTGGTTTTATTCGTAATAAAATAACTTAAATTTTTTATATAATTAAAATATTTTTTATTTATCAAGCATAGTATATTAATGCATAAATACAACACTAGTAAAAGCTGATAATTTTAAAAGATTATTATTTATATTTATTACTATAAATTAAAATAATTTACTTCATGACGATTTGAACTCGAAACCAACTAGACACATTAAGGTGCCGTACATAGATATCGGTAGTCTTTTTAAAAAACGTTCGTCAAAAATATGCAATTAAACCTACTTGGAATAGAAGTAAAATCAAATCGCATACTAGTTACATATAAGTATTACAAAATCAAGATTATAAAATCAATATTTAACAATAGAACAAACAAATTTATTGGTTTATTTAAAGCAGTATCTAAATTTTGTTGTTTTTTATGTTATAAGACAAAGTCCTTACTTGTGTTACATATTTCTTCGTATGTAACGAGTGATTTTTTTGCTATTATCTTTTTGGCAGCACTAGTTTTGACAGCTCACGCACGTTTTGTATCTTGTGTCACTGTCAAACATCTTCAGTTTGGTCTATAATTTAATCATGAATCGTCTTACAAACGAACAACGCTTGCAAATTATTGAATTTTATTACCAAAATGCGTGCTCTGTTAAGAAAGTTCATCGCGCGCTTCATCCATTTTATGGTCAGTTTAATCGACCTACTGAGGCTTCTATTCGGGCTATTGTAAAAAAATTTCGCACCAAATTTACATTGTTGGACATTAAACCACCAACACGCTTACGTAGAGTGCGAACTGAAGAAAATATCGCAGCCGTATCGGCCAGTGTTGGTGATGACCGTGAATTATCGATTCGGCGCCGTTCGCAGCAATTGGGCCTTATAAGATACAGCTGGTGCAAGAATTGAAGCCAAACGACCTACCACAACGCCAAATTTTTGGTGAATGGGCTCTTGAAAAGTTAGATGAAGATCCACTTTTTTATCGAAGAATTGTGTTCAGCGACGAGGCTCATTTCTGGTTGAATGGATACGTGAACAAGCAAAACTGCCGTATTTGGAGTGAAGAGCAGCCAGAAGCATTGCAAGAGCTACCAATACATCCACAAAAAACAACCGTTTGGTGCGGATTATGGGCTGGCGGCATCATTGGGCCGTATTTCTTCAAAGATGATGCGAATCACAACGTTACTGTGAATGGTGAGCGCTACCGTGCGATGATAACAAACTTTTTTTTGCCCAAAATGGAAGAGCTTGACTTGCATGACATGTGGTTTCAACAAGACGGTGCCACATGCCACACAGCACGCGAAACAATGGACCAATTGAGAGGCGAGTTCGGTGAACAGTTTATTTCACGCTTGGGACCAGTCAATTGGCCGCCCAGATCGTGCGATTTAACGCCTCTAGACTATTTTTTGTGGGGCTATGTTAAGGCTAATGTCTATAGCGACAAGCTCGCTTCGATTGACGCACTGGAAGCCAACATTGCCAACATTATTCGTGAGATACCGGCCGAAATGTTGGAAAGAGAATGCCAAAATTAGACTAAGCGGATGGACCATTTGAGGCGCAGCCGCGGCCAACATTTGCATGAAATAAACTTCAAACATTAAATTATATCGACCCAGCTATCGATCCAAATAAATATTTCATGCATTTTTCTGAATTTTATGTTTTTTTTTTTTTATTTCCGATAGTTCTTATAAAATCACCCATTACAATCAAACTGGCTCTGATTGCACCGCCTGATGGCATGCCATCAAATTCGTTCAATAGCTAGAATTCGTATTTGTCAAACTTGGCCTTTAGTACGACTCTGTTAGCTTTATTAAGATAATGTTACCGTTACAATAATTATAAAGATATTTTATCAAATTTATTATTAAGCTATATCATTTAATTACATTTGCTGTCGACCAAAATCAACTGTTATTTTTACTGCCTATTATCAGAGACACAAATGCTTAACGTCGTCAAAATTATATTGCAGTAGCATACAACCAATAAAGTCACGAAAAGTTACAGAATCGCACTACAAGCCTTCAAATTAAATTAATAGTAACTATTTCAAACACATTATATATTTCATTTGTGTGTTCGTAAGTGGTGTCTTTAAAGGAATTTATGGAAATATACATAAATTTACCAGAATTATATAAAAGGAGAAGTTTACCATAATCAATATTTAATGTAAACGTTTTAGAAAAACTTCATAATTTATTTGATAGTTTGATAATATATCAATTACCAAAATAGTAGCGAATTCAAGAGCCACAATAAATACGAACTTCACTGTTCAGAGGCAGCATTTATTACAATATTTGACAAACTTGGCTTGATCGTTTAATTGCAAAACACTGTCTAAAAGCAGCAAATTTTATAAAATTAAATGTTCCTTTTTCTTTTGACAGTGTTATAATAACAACAGCAAGATTGTCTTACTTTGTGCATATGTATAACATGATACGTTTTCCACACAAAATTAAACGTAAAAATTTTGGACATTTGATTCAACTTTTTTCTTACATTAAAACAAGAAATTGAGTTGAATTTGATTTTGTGCCACCGAAATCTACCGCCAATGAAGTGGCTAACGGGCCGAATAGTAGCCGTTTTTCCAGGCCAAGACGGCAAAGTTCGGGTAGCGGAAGTGAAAACTAAAAACGGCATTTTTAAGCGACCAATTCACAAGCTAGCACTACTTCCGGTTGATTGAAGACTGAAGTCCTTCAATGGGCCCGGCATGTTTGATCATCTAACAACAATTTGGTATGAGCCCCCTTAATGTTACTGTATTATAAAACATAAAGAATGTAAATATGTATAGAATAGTTAAAGAATAAAAATAAAAAGTATCTTTGTAGCAGTTTTGACCTCTTCTAGGCCTGGAAAATTATAAAAACGCCGCTATGAACAATTGTAGTACTTGAATTTTTATATGAAATAAAACGGCACTTGCTAAAAAATTATCAGTCAAAAAGCATACCAATTTTATATATTTTATCGTTTTGATTTGTGGTCAAATTTCATTTATCATCAGCCATTTACCAGTTCATTTTAATAATTTATTTATACTTGAAACTTTAATACGTTCGTGAAAATCCTCACGAAACATTTTGGCGCTGAAAAATGTAAACGCGCTGAAAATGTAAAAAAAATCGCACCCCGCACCAACTAAAGAATTTTTCGCACAAATAATTTTCGAAAGCACCAAACACGGTGCGAAACGCACCGAGTTGACAACGCTGCTTACGGTCTGTTGCATTAACTAAAAACTCATCTATTCAATATGATTTTCTGATCTATTTGATGGGTATACAAAACAATCAAACAACAGTAAAAATTTTTTGTTGTTTTTTGCTAACAGTATTTAAATAGTGAGAGTAAGTCAGTAGTAGTCAGTTAGAGAATTAACACTGCAAGCAATATCATGGATACATGTTGATGTCAAGGATTATAGAATACATGGTTATGACAACTCTCACAAAAACCTAAAACCTTCTGCGCATATCTGTCATATTCACTTCACGAAACAATACGAACACATCCCTAAAGGCCGCGTCAAGCTTTAAACACATAGACGACAGCAGACAGCAAGCAGCAATCTGTCAAATATATAATACATGTGTTTAAATGCACACGATTGTTTTAACGACATCACAGCAGCATGACTTCACAACAGCGTTTGCTGCTGCTGCCAACTTAGATTAATTTCTATTTTCATAAGCAGCAAAAAGTAAATGAAGTGCTGCCACTATAAATATAAATTGGCAGCAATAAAAAACTAAAATTTGTATATAAATAAAAATAAAATAAACAAATAAATTGATGAGTTTTTAAAACTTTACGTGATATTATTACGTTTTCAGTAAAATATATATTTGGCACCTCTAAAATTTGTATTGCTTAAATACACATAGTACACTCATAGAAAACCTGTCATAACTATGATGTATTTTAACCTCAATGCAATAACAAGTGTCATCATTTTTGACCCCATGACACTTGTCATCGCTGTGATGTCAACCATTACATCAGTTGCTCTAATTATCAACAGCGGCAATTATGGCAATTATTTCATCAATGAAATGTCACACTGACATCATGGGGATGTTTTATCGGAATACGTTTGATGAGAGCATGTAATTAATGCAAGGAAGCTCCAATACCCAGGAAATTACTAAATGATGTCAATGTAATGACAAAACATCATCAGTAGAATGGCGCACTTACATCAGACCAATAGGATTGATTTGGAAGTAAATTTCATGTCGGCATCATCAACATTAACCCCCGGTTATATTTTCTGATTTCAAAATCCGTAACTTTATATCCTACCATCTTAAAGAAATCAATGAGAATTAAAAATCTTCTGATAATACTTTTGATGGCTTCCTGCCATCAATACAATGTCTGTGTGGCATATTATCGTATTTTAATTGTGTGTATACTGTGTATGAGGTAATATTCGCTTTCTTCGCTTTGTAATGCTTCTATTTTACTCTCTACGCTGTCATTATATTTATGTAACTAACGTCGCATATGATGACTAAATGTTATTAATATTATACATTTTTTTCTACTTCTTAAAAATTAATTTAAGTTTAAAAATAATAATTTTAACAACCAAATTCCCTTTCTACAATAAATATAAAATATTATAACACTATGTAGGTTTTTTTTTATAATCAATTTTGACAAATTAGATGTATTATACCTATTAATAAAATGTATCATTGAATTGATGTCACCACAGTTGTAGCATTGATGATACTCAATATATGACAAAATTGTCTGATGGCTTTTGTTGTTAGATTGATGTCAGCTTTCATATTACTGATGACTATTTACATACTATTGATGTCATAATTCTGATGACCCGCCGTCATCAATATGAAGATGCTTTTTTCTATGAGTGTAGAACATACTCATACATAATTAATATAAACCTCCTATAAAAAGCCTTTTCACAAAATATTTTCTTTTATTTATTTAATTTTATGCATACATACGTATGTATGTATGCCTATGTTGTCTAGAATAGGAATGTGGTATCTGTTTATGTCGAAAAAAAAACCTAACATTTTGTAAGAAAAATGCAAACAAATGCTTTTTTTTTTTGTATGTTGACAACAAAAATATGTCATAAATGCTTGACGTATACACAAATTTACGCAAGTTGGATGACACGATCAAGTAGCGTTTTACAAACCCAATTATTTACGTACTCGTCTATAAATTGGCTCGTCGCGAGTGAGCTTAGTCGTGTTTTATAAACAGGCTATTAGATGTCAAAGCGAATTTGCAACGCAAAGCGATGCAAAAGTTTTATCTGGCACGGGCTTAAATGATGTTTAAATACATACTCTTGCATAGGTTAAACTACGTTATCTAACGGGAAATCGTGCGCATGGCGTGATCTCTAGTTTTATCGTTCTTGTGTTGATATTAAACAAACAAAACAAAAGCATTGAATATGTGAGTGGACAGCGAAAGTTAATCAACTCATGCAGTTCTCTGATAAGTACACACACATACACATAAGCGCGTATTTATAAAAACGACACAGTTTGCGGTTATCACAAAGTACTTTTTGGCGGTTATTATTGCAGTAGCTTTTTTATGAAAAGCTTTTTAAGCTTCCGTTACAAATTGTTTATTGTTAATTTGGTGGTAGCACTGCTTGTTAAGTCAAAATGCCAATAGTCTGGCTAACTTGGCGTTATATTGTTTTGACAATTCTCTTTTAGCTGGCGGACAGAGTAAGCAGAGTTGAAGACAATGAACTTTAGCAGAGCTTTTAATCAGATATTTACTATATGGAAGAGAACTCGTAACAGAGACAGCAAAATTTAGTTATATTGTTCCCATACACAAATATTATGTTTAGAATAAAAGCACAAACGACGATTAGATGTGGTTGTATTATGTCACTTCTATATGCTTTTTGGTTTGCTTTGTTTTGCTTTAGCTGATAAGGTGTAATTATTTAGTAAATAAACATAAATTATTGTAAATATATAAAAATGTCGCTAAAATTATTTCAAATGGCTCACATATCCAGAGACCTTTTAAGTAAGTTATGCAGATAATGGCAAAATATAAAATTACACAATATTCAAATATGTGCACGGATGTATGGATGTGAGAATTGTGCGGCTGAGTACAAATTCTCATACGTGTGTGTTTTGTGTACGGAGTAAAAATAAGTGTTTTGCTGGTGTACAGTGTGTCAATTTAGAAGTAACACATTGTTTAGTAAAATATATATTTCTTTTTTGTCCATATCAAATGTAAAAAGGCTTAATTTTAAATAAATAAGCATCACTTAAAGATCAAAACATAGAATAATTTCAAAATCTTAGCATGAGAATGTGCAAAACAAAAGCAACAAATTTAAAAAAAAACGAAAATAAAATAACTCTTAAAAATAACGATATAAAGTAAAATCCCCATAATTCGTAATCGCAAGGGACCGTCCATTTCTTACGAATTATAGGAGTTTTCGATTTAGCGAGATTTCGATTTAACGGGGATAAAATAAAATAAACACGAATTAACGGGGGTTTTTAATTTCTTTACTAAAACTATAAAAAAAATATAAAATATCATATGTATTAAATAAAATACATAATAATTAAAATAAAATTGCAAATTAGATGAATTTTACGCAAATAGCGTAAAATTCATGTAATTTCAATATCAAACAAAAATGGTAATAGGCCACTAATCGGAATATTAGACTGATTTTTGCTTAATAAATTTTTTTTTTTTTGAAGGATTGAAGTAAGAGTTGATGGAACAATTTCAAATCGCTTAGTGCCTGGTCACACACAGCAACTTTAGTTGGGCAATTCTTGACTTTATAGAAGCTTTCGGTGAGGGGAATAAGAAGGGAAAAAGAATTGCCGGTACTCGGCAATTCTCAGCAATTCCTTACTTTTCTCTCATGTATGTGTATATGCATATACAATGTAGATTGCATGAAACAAAAGGTAGAGAATTGCCGAAAAAAGCTTTTGTGTGTGGACAAGAAAGCAATTCCAAAAGAAAATTGCTAAAAAGTTCGGCAATTAAAATCGCTGTGTCTGACCTTGACTTAGCAACATCTATTTTAGGTGTGTTTCTTTACTCTACTTTGGGATCCCGCGGGATCCCAATTTGCACGAAAAGCGTTCCCGTACTTTAAAATTGGGCAAATGAGAGCGCTTTTGAGAGAATAGTATGCTTCCTCTTCTTGCACTAAACAGCCCGTACTTTTTCTTCGGGCTAGTTTGGGCAAGTAATTAAGCAATCAGCTGTTCGAAAAATAAACAATAGCAAAGAAACAAAGTTCATTTGAATCAACTCGTATACAAATCATTTCAGTGTTTTTATATAAAAATTAAATACACAGGAATGTACAAAAGACCTTAAAAGCTAAAAAGTGAAAAATATCACAGTATTTTTTCGTAAAACTAAGTGACAATTTTTTTTGCCATATCAAAACACAGCATATGTTTCTTTTTGGGCTAGAAATTTGGCTTTTTGCGTTCCCGTACTTTAGGTAAATTTTATCTGTATTTGAGAGTAACTCATGCATGCTCTCTTTTGCCCGAAACTTGCCCGGAAACCCACGGGGAAAAAATAACGGTAAACAAAAATCATTCTTTTAATGTTTCTGTTGTTTTATTACGAATTACGAGTGGTAGTTAGCAAACAATTACGATTTATTAGAGGTAAAGATGATTTTATTTGGAAAAAAATTACGAATAATCGAGGGAACCAAAATGAATGGAAATTTTACGAATTATCGAGATTTTTTCAAGGGAGCGACAGTTTATTACGAATTATCGGCAATTACGAATTATCGGGATTTGACTGTATATCCAAAGTTTAAACATCTCAGTAACGTTGAATATTATTTGCATTAGTTTTAAAATTTAGTTTATACATGTTGTTTAGTGCCAAGTCACACACAGCATCTTTAGTTGGACAATTTTTTACTTTATTGAAGCTTTCGGTGAGGGGAATGAGAAGGGAAAATAATTGCCGGTACTCGGCAATTCAAAGCAATTTCTTACTTTTCTCTCATGTGTGTGTGCATATACAATGTAAATTATATGAAATAAAAGGTATAGAAAGCTCAAGAATTGCTGAAAAAAGTTTTTGTGTGTGGACAAGAAAGCAATTCCAAAAGAAAATTGCTGAAAAGTTCGGCAATTAAAATCGCTCTGCTGACCTTAGACTTAGTGTTGGGCAAAACGGTTCATTTCTTAAGGGTGGTGCCTGAAATTTTTGTCGAAAAATTTTCACTTCCCTTTTAGATAGGAAAACAAATTTTTTAAATGTGTTATTTTTACTTTTTCACATCAAACAGCTAATTATTACAAGAAGATGATTTTTTTTATACAAAGAGGCAACAACAAAAATTCAAAACAACCAATTTTCTTTCCGATATTAGAAATGCATATATCTTTGTAACTATGTATGTATGTATATACTCGTATATTTATGAATTAAAATTATTTTAAAATCCATGTTATTAAAGAAGTCAAATTTCATTAGATATTTACAAATAATTCATACATTATTTATTACAACACAAAATCTAAAAAATCTTACTTTTGGGAGAAAAATCTTCAAATCTTATTTTGCATGTAAAATCTTCAAAATTAAGGTAAAATCTTCATTCTGGTATCGTGAGGGCTCAACGTCAAATGTAATGTTTACAATTTCCAAATTGAATTTAGTGGTTTATTCTGAATTTAACAATTAAAAATAATTTAAATAAAAATAATTTATAGGTAATTGTGGAAAAAGTTTACTACATGTCGGCTTTTATTCAAGGCAGCTTTAAACAGGTAGTGGCAGAATTACAATAAATACAATACCAAAAAACATCACATGTATTTTGTTGGTAGAATTTTCGAAAAATTATCGAAATTATTTTTACTTATTTTTGAAAAAGCCTGTGAGCGAACAAACTTTTGACAAATTTACACAAAGGGAAGGAAAGACAGCTGTGCTGTGTACCACTACCCTATTAAAGCTGCCTTGGTTATATTGTTGCACTAGAGCAGTGTTGCCAAGCGTAGGGATTTTTCCCTTTTTGTACAGATTTATTTGTTTATTTTCACATGTAGTGGAAAGAGGACAGATTTCATATGATCAGGTTTATTGTAGGGAATTTTTAAATTATCAAAAATGGTTAAAATTATTAGTTATTATTATACTATTATAATTTTTCCGACTATGAGGAAAAATCGTTGCCGAAATTGGATAGCGATCCATTTTCATCCAATGTATATACAACGGTAAATATTTTAACAATAAGTATTTCCCAATTATGCCAAAATGATTAAAATCCTAGTAAGACTGCATTCTATGAAATCCATATTCATTTGAAAGCTTTTTATTTACTTGCATAAATTTAGATATACACCCCCTAACATCCAACAAGCATATTTAATGACTGGATTTTTATATATCGTTGGTCTCGGTAGAAAGGCCTGAACTCACATTTTTCCCAAACTTGAGTTTGTTAATGATTTTAACAAATTTCACACAAATACATCTCGTCGCAAAGATTTAATAAAATAAACAAGGGTCTTCTACACGTAATTATACCTCACCATGACCTATTTTCCTAGTTCCAGCACAATTAACGTCATATGTAGGGGTCATTCCCTCAGTACTGGTCTAAGATAAAAAAAAGTCACATATTGACGAAACTAGTTTCTGCTGTGTTTTTCCAACTACTGCAAAGCTGCATTTCTTTTAACGTTGTGATATTCTTACTTATCCCATCACAAACCGCATATAACAGATTGAATTAGCAAGGCGAATTAATTATTAGGTGGATGCATCGGCGAATTCAGGCGATTTCGGTTAATATGGCGGCACTTTCGCTGTCAAGTTTTGTTTACCTTTTTCAGCGCCATTTAAATTTTTTACATGTAATTTATCAAATACTTTTGACAGCTTAAGTGTGAATTCGCCTTTTACACATACAAAATACCTGTTGTTCTTTTTATTGTTGTATTGTTGTAGCGAAGCGGCTACCTTGTTTTTTGTATCATGATGTAAATGCAGACTTAGTGCAAGGTGCATTAACGTATACATCAAGGCGAATTCATTATTAGGTGGATGCATCGGCGAATTTTGTTTACCTTTTTCGACGCCATTTAAATTTTTGTATATGTCTTTATCAACTACTTTTGACAGCGTAAGTGTGAACTCGCCTTTTTACACAAACAAAATACCTGTTGTTTTTTTATTGTTGTATTGTTGTAGCGAAGCGGCTACCTTGTTTTTTTGTATCATGTTGAATTAGAATGTAGACCAAGTCACTTAAAAGAGTTTATTTATACAACTAAACACATACTTACATTTTTAATCTTATGAATAGTTTGTTATATTTTTTACACTAATTTACTTTTTTAGCAAAGAGGTCTTACCTGTTTGAGTTTACAATAAACATAAAATTCGTATTAAAATAAGTCATTTAACAAAATTTAAATAAAAAATTGCCTAGGGAAAAATGTTGGGAAATATTTTATTGATGTACGAGAAAATATCAATTTGTATGCGCTATGGTAGGGATTTCACAAAAAATCTCCTGGCAACACTGCCTTGTTAATGCACTTTGAAACAGCATTACAAACATACAAACAAACAAACTAGTGAAGCTAATATAATGAAAGAGTATAATAAAAAAAAATAATAATAAAAAATATTAAAAAGTTATTCAGTTCCGATTGCCTAAAATTTTAATTGGATTTTTATGGTTGTTGTTAACGGCAATTTGTCTACTTCAAGATTCTTTAAAAATAATCTATAATCAGAACATACATACTCGTTTACAAAAATTTTTAGTTTAGTTAATAACAAAATTGTAAATTTTCCAGTGTTTAAAAAAATGCTGGAGTGTGAAGCATTACAAATCCTATTGATTTCAAAAATTTTATTATACTGACAACATCTTAGTAGATATACTAAAAATATAAACACGATAATAAAAAGAAATCACAGCAAACATGCCGACAATAAATGCGCTTGAGCAATTTGATTTGATATGAAAAATAAAAAAAATATTTGTGAAGAGTAAAATTTGTTAAATGCTTAAAAATTTTAAATAAATTTAACCACTCTTAACAGTCGTGATTACTACGAGTATAACCGCTAAATTAAAAACAAAAAAACCAGTGCAAATTTTGAAGGACATGAAAGTAAACATTACATTAAGTATTTTATCAATATTTGTTAAGTACTACTCGTTCAATACCGAATTTGAAAACTTTTAATTAAACAATGAACAAATTCGACTAATTACTTAGTGCAATTAGCCGGCATTGTTTATTCCTGACAACGCACTTCATGTTAATGTAACAGAAAGCTTCTATGCATTAAAGTTATTATTAAATTGAAGAATAAAATATATAAATAAAAATGTAATTGCTTGCTTCTAATTTTTCGACCCTTTTTTTTTTAATTTAAATTGTTATTTGTTGTTGAGCTAGTGGTTTTCTTGTTTTGATAAAAAGTATGGTTTTTATTTTTCAATATTTCGACACTCCGTTGTGTGTCGAAATATTATATGGATTGCCTAAAATTCATAAGGAGAATTTTCCATTAAGAGCAATTTGTTCATCAATAGATTCGCCTTCATATGGTCTTAGTAGATATATTACCAATATTCTTAAAAATATAACTATAAATGCAAAATATAATATTAATAATTCAGTACATTTTTAAGAAAAAGTTAAGGATTTAATAATACGGGATAATGAAAAACTATTTTCTCTAGATGCTGTTTCATTATTTCTTAGTATTCCGGTTGAATTGGCGATTAAGGTTATTGAGGATAAATGGGAGAGAATCTCAGAATAAAGACTTATTTTTGCGTATTATGAAGTTCTGTATTATTGATAGTAGATATTTTCAATATGATAAGAAAATATACTCACAGAAGAAAGAACTTCCTATGGGTTCTCCAGCCTCTCCAATTGTTGCGGATATTGTTATGGAGAAGCTATTGGATACATGTTTGGAAAAATTGGTTATAAAGCCAAAGATTCTCACAAAATATGTTGACGATTTATTTTGTATAATCGATGAGAAGGAGATAGATTTATTGTTATCAACATTTAATTCATTTGGTCAGAATATTAAATTTACTATTGAGAGAGAATCTAACTCTTCACTTCCATATCTGGACACAAAAATTATAAAAAATAATAATAGATTATTAATAGATTGGTACCAAAAGCCAAATTCTTCAGGTAGAATTATAAACTATTTTTCTAAACATCCAAAAAGGGTTATTATTAATACAGCTAAAAACTTAATAGATAGAATATTAACAATCAGTGATCATAGATTTCATAAGAAGAATAAGAGCATAATTAGGAAGATATTAAGTGATAATAGTTTTCCTGATGAACTCATCTGCAGGTTGATAAGACAATACAACATAAGGGGAAGATTGGATAATAATGTTTCTGATCCAATGATATATAAATCGTTAACTTATGTACCTGGAATGTCAGAAAGATTAGAGAGTTCTAATATATACGATAATACGAAATATAGAATTGCACATAGAGTTCATAATACTGTAGGTTGAATTTTTAGTAAAAGAAAAGATAGGTTGGAAAAGTCGGATATGTCTAGTTTAGTGTATAAAATACCATGTAGTGGTAACAACAATGAAAATTGTGACAAAGTATATATAGGGACAATAGGAAATAAACTTAAAACTAGGTTAACGGGTCATAAATCTGACCAGAAGTATAGAAACTATAACTCTTCGCAGAAAACTGCATTATCTATCCATTGCCGTGATTTTAATCACTATCCAGATTTTGGAGGAACATCTATTTTAAACAAAGAAAATTATTATAAACGTAGATATATGCTAGAAATGCTACAGATAACTAACGTGCCTGTAGATAAGAGGATAAATTTTAAAAAGGATTAGCGAAAAATTATAGGCATTTAATACATAAAAACAAAAACAGGAGTAGATAGGTATTTTGCCTAAAATTGTTTAAAAACTTTTTCATTTCTTTTCCAAAAAGTATTATGTAATATGTTTAATGTTATAATAATGTAAAATATGTTTCTTCATTGTAAATGTTAATGTAGTTGAATATTTTGTTTTTGTTATTTTAATATGAGTTTTCAAATTTATTATTTTGTATACACAATTTTTAAAAAAAATTTTCTTGAAGAAGACACACAACGGAGTGTCGAAATATTGAAAAATAAAAACCATACTTTTTATCAAAACAAGAAGACTACTAGCTCAACAACAAATAACAATTTAAATAAAAATGTAATAATAAAATTTAGAAATTTTCCAGATGCGTCTATTTTTAAAGAACATTAACTCTGGTTGCGGTTCCGAAAACTTACAAAAAAAATTATTTTTCTTGAATTTAACTTGAATCGACAATAAAAGTCGACAATTTATTTTCCTTTGTAATACAAATTCAAAAATGAATGTATTTATAGATTTTAGAAACAGCGACAGTAAATGTGTATATTCATACGTATTAGTCGTTATATACCTTATTTTATCAAATAAAATTATTCCCAGTGGTATAAGGGACTGGGTCCACACGTCCAAATTTGCTAGCTACTTTGACAACACTTTCTTCAGCCCTGCTTCAATTTAACACGGGCTTTAAAATTTGTAGTATAAACTAAGATAAAACCCAAATATAATAATAAATAAATATGTTTTAAATGTTTAAAATATTAGTTATCCAAACCGTTGAGTCTTCAATAAGCTATACACAAAAGAATGTTTTTATTAAGATGCGTTTATTATAAAGTAAGAATTGAAACTAAAGAAAATATAAAGCTTCGCATAGCAAAGTTGCTTATAAAACATAGTTGCAATTGCACAAAAGTAGTTACACAAAAATACTCGCATTGATTACTCGAATAATTCAACTTCAAACACAAATTTTTTAAGTTTCCGCCATATGTGGTTTTTGTCAATGTTTCTCATACGGGTTGTTACTGCTAGTTGTTTGTATACAGTGAATCTTAAGGGCCAAATAAACCACACAAATTGTTTGACAAACATATCAAAATTTTAGGTTCGTGCAAACATTTTTGTTCGTTTGTGGGGGTGTTTGCTAGTTTGTGCAAACGTTTGAAGCATGTTTGCACGAAAATCAAAAATTTTTGAATGTGTGTGTAAATTTTGTCATTTCAATTAAATTTTTGCAGAGTGAGGTGGTTGAAGAAGAAGCGTACAGAGTGAAGCGAGAAAATGTTTTTTTTTTTTGTAATAATGCTTAGAATGGCGTAAAAGTTTATTTTTAATGTAGAAATTAAAAAAATAAAGATTAAAAACCATAATATCAAGGAATAGAGGGCCAAGCAATTTATTTAACAATTTGTATCTTGAAAACTTCATATGGCGACCAAATTGCCGCAACACAATGGCCGTCTACTCTTTTCTAAAGAAAAAGTGATTAATTTGCATTTGTGATTAAATTACATTTGCATGTGTTGTATTTGTATGGTTTGGGTGAAAGCGGAAAGCGTGTGTTTGGCTAGCAGTTTGCGTAGTTTATTTGGCCCTTTAATAAATGAAAGAGATAAAATTTTACTTCTAATTAGATTAAACCCCACGACAATACTACTTTTGCTACTGGTAACGATAAAAAATAAGCAAATATACGATATGCATAGCAGAAGTACCTGAGCGTGTGATCATGCTTGCAATTAACAAATACACCTTTTTAATATTATTGCTGTGTTGCATTTGTTTACTTTAAAAATGACGACTTCAGTAGTGCGATTCACTAGCTTTTAACGATTATAAAAGAACATAACTTAACGCAAGCTATTGACGTTTGCACTAACGCTTATGTGATTCACTTACTTATTTTTAACTCCTCTGGTTGTATGTTAAAAAAATTTGAAAGAATGTGGCAACTTTGTTAAAAGTAAAGAGAACCACAAAGAGAAACAGAAAAACAAACAAATTTGCAAATAATTCCATACTTAATTTATTATTTAAAATATTTTTTGATAAGTAAGATAAATTCTTCTCACGGAGAACACGCCGACCGGCTGATCTTCTCACAATCCGTATGCCAAATACTCTGAAATTAGTCTAATAGACTTTTTAACGAAACTGTTGTTAAAATAAACACCACAAAAATAATTGGTGTTTAGTTAACGGTAATCAGTCAGGCTATAAAAACAGCTGATTTAAAACGAAGACAAATAGTGTTAAAAACTGTTACAGAATCGCGAAAACACTAATACTAGTGTTAATTTCTCTAAACGAATTTTATTAGCGTTAAAATAGGTTAGTGAATTCCACTACAGATGACATAACTAGTTTTTTCTATATAAAAAATCAAGTGCTACCAAATTTTACAGATATTTTTGCTTAAACAAAACGTGCGATCTTCAGCACATAAAAAAATGGAATTTGCCATTACGACCTAACAAGTGATTAAACATTTTTGCGTTTTTGAACACATGGCTGTATAATATAATTTTTTCCGTTGTGCAAAAAGTTATGCGTAGCTTCTTGGTTAAACAGTTTCAGCAATACTTTCTGTTCCACTACTGCACGTCTTTAATATGTATGTAATAAATCATAGTAAATAAAATAAATGTGTTTGCTTAGCTTAAATATATTTCATTCTGCACTCGTTTTCTTAAACTATTGGCTTTTGTAGCTATAAAGCTTTCCTAAGCTGTACGAGCATACTTTAATTTTTCTAAGTTTCCCTTTTCAATTTCTTAATATCTCGAGTGCTACTGGAACTTGTTTTAATAACGTAATGCTTTTAATTTTATCATCTCAAAACATGGCATTAAATATACTATCTAGTGAACTAGCTTACGAACAGGGAGTAGTGATTGTTACAATTGCTGGTGAATGTGCACAGATATAACAGTTGCAGAACATTTCCTTCGTACTTTTACAGCATGGAGAGAAATCACCCTCTAATTGTCTAGCTATGTACAATTGACAACAGTTTCTGCTTATACCACTGGGATATACATGTTAAAAGATTCTGGACTAGACTTTTCTGACGTCACGTTATTTAATTTCTTCAAAAATATTTCTTTTGTCCCAAATAAACAAATTAATTGTGAAATAAACAAAATAAACTTTTTTATTTCTTATTCTTATCATGTAAACATAGCAAGTATGTACAAATTGTATACATAGATAGTTTTCAAAAAACTAATACGACTAAATGTGTACATATGTACATCGATACAAATGTTGGAAAACGTACATGCCGCCCATTTGTGGCAACGTCGTCATAGCTAAATATTACATGTTTTATATGCTGTTCATACATATACTTTTTAATTAATTCAATTATCAGTTAATTGAAAAATTTTTAAGTGTTCATACATAGTTAATATTGCTAATGCAATTAACATTTGACAACAGCTGACAGAAACGTTGTTTACATTTTGATTCTGAATATTTCTTGTTGACTCGCCATCTTTTGTTTGCATTTGAGTTGTCATATTTGAACAAAGTGTGCTCATTGGGTATTATTGTGCTAACTAAACACGGTTGCCACAGAGTTGTATATTTAATTTTACTAAATATTAGAACAATTAACTGTTAATTGGCAATTAAGTTACTTAGAATTTTGTATGGGTAATTAAAATCAATTAAGGCATTAATTGCAAAATTATTTTAAATTTGAGTCAGCTGAGATGTTTACGGTTTAGTTACGGCAAACTCTGTTTAAAAAGTCTTATTACGAGTACTTTCTGAGTTTTTTGTTCGAAGCATAATATAAAATTTGTTAAATTTTTGTTGAACTTTTATAATGTTTTAAATTAAAAATTGTTTGGTTTGTACATATATACATCAGGTTTTGAGTTCAAGTTTTTCCTTTCTTAAGTTTTTTTTCTTACGAAGGATTTTTTTTACAATACAAATTTGCTGTGATCAATAATTTGATTGAAGAATACAAGAAAAATAATAATCAAATCTTTAGCTGGGGGACAACTAGCTGTTTCGTAGTCGCTACACTACTCATCAGTACCCACTGGGACATTATACGTCGTAACTTGTCATATTTGCCAAGGTATATTAACGTATACACGATAGCAGCACTAGGGCAAAATTACAACAATACAACAAAAACAGGCATGTGGTAAGCTATGTTTATCAAAAATATTTGTAACTATTTTCCCAATTATAAACTATGAATGTACCTTTTCATAATTATAAATTATGTTTATTTGAATTATTTATATGTTCACAAAATAATTTGTATTTGTTTAATTCAGAATAAAGCACTAAATTCACTTTCAAAAATGTAAACAATACATTTGATGTAAATAGCTTACTATATTGCCAGTAGCAAAAAATTGTCACATGCCGTAGTGCTGCCACCGTGTTTACGTTAATGCACCTTGATATTTGCTTTTTGAAATGTTAGAGACGTGTATAAATGAAAAAGATTGTTTTTTGTGTTTTGACAGACATTATTAGAGCATTTTTCTTTTTAAATTCTCAACAATTTATTTAGATTGTTGGGATATAAAGTTGAATGTTTGAGAATATCTTTCAAAAATTTCCAAAGTCTACTGATGATTAGGGTGCTGCTATGAAATGTCGACATATAGACAGCTGCGAAACATAGAAAACAAATTTGAATTCCCCAATCGTTTTGTGAAGTATAGCATATACTATGAGAAGCAAAAGTGAGTCAACACCAGTGGTGTGTCTTGCTTTTTAATACAATGAAATTATATTATACATATCGATTTTACTTACAATAACAAAAATGAATAAATCATTATTTATAGGAAAAATAGCTGAAATTAAATATAATGTTTTTTTTATACTTTTCAACAAAGGGTCAATAATATATGATCAAAACTGAGTGTACGTCAATGTATAAACAAAATGTATGTGCAGTCTTATTTCTCGAACACCTGACATTAAATTCATATTTATGCAAAGTCCGTCGTATTGTGCTATCACTAACTGCTTTATCAGACTCTGTAGTGATGTCCTTGGCAATTTGTACCATATTAGAATGTGGTTTTTTTTTGTAACTATGGCAGCAATCCTTCTCTCTTCTCCTTCAGTTAACAGCTTTGGACCTTCTCTTTGCTTAAAATCGTCTATTTTCTTAAAGCTTTTTAATTTTTCCACAATGCTTTTTAAGAGGTCTAGTGTCTTCATAAAATTTTACTAATTTTTCGAAATGATTTACCTTTTTCTCTTAGCTCTATTATAGTTTTTCTTGTTTCTATTGAAATTTCTGTTTTCATCTTTATTCACGGCTTTTATAAAACTTTACCTGCACTTCCACAACATATATTGATTATCAATTAACTAAACTAATTATTTTTTGTCTTTTTAAATAAAAATCACCATAAACATTGCTGCAAATCTAACGGTCTTAGCGAAAAAATAAATGAGGAGAAAACTGTTTACTCACTTTTGACGCGTAATTTTTGACAGTTTTAGTTTAAAGGTATTATAAAAAATTATTGGTCTTATTTTTGAAATTTTTTTTAAACTGGTTAAGCATTAGATAGTCTCTTAATTATAGTTACTAAGATTATCCTAGTGCTAATACTAGCAATGTAATAAAACGAAATATAAAATGATCATTGATGTTGACTCACTTTTGACGCTGATAGTAGTTTGGAGTATATAACTAAAAATTTAACAATTTTTGTTTAAATTATAACCAGATTGACAATTTTTGATTTAACTATAACGGCATTGACACAAACGAGCAATATTTGTTTATGTATTACACGGCTTTAACACACGTAAAGTTCACTTTGCAAAGTCTTGAGTTTGGCTTGAGTTATACTGTCTCTTTTCTCCGTTGCCACTACCAACAGAAACTTTCTGTGTGGGAAAGCGATGTTATGCTAGGAACACAGCAACTCTGTTAGTAGATATAATTCAAGTAGATATAATTTGTAAAGTATCACGACTTTCACACACACGGAAAGTTTACTTTGCAAAGTCTTGAGTTTGGTGGTGACAAGGTAAAATAAAGAGTGTAAGAGAGCCGCTCTGCTTTCCCTTACCACCACCAAACTCAAGACTTTGCAAAGTAAACTTTTCGTGTGTGAAAGCGGTATATGTTTAGGAGGTGCCACATTAGCGCGATAGTCCAAATCATCTAAACTGCCCCTACTTGTTCGATTCTACGCAAGGCGAATTAATTATTAAGTGGATGCATCAGCGAATTCACGCGAATTCGATTAATATGGCGGCACTTTCTCTGTCAAGTTTTGTTTGCCTTTTTCGGCGCCATTTAAATTTTTGTATATGTTCGCTACAAGGCAAATTTATACAGGTGAATGCAAGCGGAAAGGCGAATTCAGTACTATGTATTTTGTTATTGTAAAACATATCGTGAATGTCAAAATGTAAATACGCCTAAGATTGTTCAGCTATGAAAAAATTTTATATAAACGTTAAATATAAACTTTTATAATTGTTTGTAATTAAAATCACAGATTATATTAGTTCTTCACTATTAAATTTACACAAATTACTCTAAATCGTGCAAAAAAAATCTTCAGATTAAAATGGCGCGAAAAAATTTGTAAACAAAAGAAAAAAAATTTTGACAGTCTCATTGGGAAAAACGCGAGAAGCAAAAAATAATCACCTGTGCTGTTAAGTTCACCTAGTATTGAATTCGCCTTGGTTGGCTATTAACTACTTTTGACAGCTTAAGTGTGAATTCGGCTTTTTACACAAACAAAATACCTGTTGTTCTTTTTATTGTTGTATTGTTGTAGCGAAGCGGCTACCTTGTTTTTTGTATCATGATTCTACGTAAGTGCTCATATAGAAACAAATGCACGACTTTTCAGAACAGCAATTTATAGACGTAAAAGAAAAAAATATGGTTGATATGACAATATTCTAAGGGCGAAATACTATTGTTGAATTGTATGGTTGAACACAACCACATAATATGGTTTCAATCTGAAATTTATTTACAAAACATTGTACAGTCACAAACCAAAATTATACCATATAACCATATATTTGGTAAGAGTTCCAAAAATTGTATCATGACTGATACTGTTATTGTAAAAATTGAAATATTACTGGCATGCGCAACGATATCATATTATCAATCCTATCCATGTTATTGAAAAATTGTGATTTCTATTGTCACAGACAATAGTAGTAATGTTGAAGCCCACAAAATTACATGATAGCATAAATACACATACATGCACACATCCCTTACTTCCATAATATAAACCACATTTATGTAATTTATATAAGTATATAATATATTTTTTTAAACAAACTTTTGAAATTCAATATATTTTTTGAACAATATTTTGAAAAATAGAATAGAGAAAAAAACTTAAATGTTTACTCTGGCCCATAAATCTGCAAACATATACACACATTCAAAAATATTAAACAATAAAAGTATTTTTTGATGTTAATTATTATACAAACTTTTTCGATTGCAAATATTTACTTTTTATTTATATTTATTTGCACCAGAAATTATATTTGCTTTTTTTATATTATTAAAATCAAAATTATTATAAATGCATTTGTCAAAGATTTTCACAAAAACAACAACAGTTAGTACATTTTCTAAACGCACATGTGTTGCCTATACAAACAATAACTATACACACGTTTACAAATAATAAAAGTATTATTGTATACTACAAAAGCTATTGTTGTATACAAACTGGTTTTTAAAACATTATTATTGCAATCAACCATATTTGAAATGATAGAAATATAACAGTAGAAATGTAGAATTTTCAATATTACTATGTTTAGAGTGAACGAAACTATATTAAAAACGATAATACACTGCTACCGGCAATAATTCACTGGGTAAATACTAGCGTTGCCACAACAATATTCGAAATTGCTTTTTCTCTGCGTGTAGACAAATACAAATCATATTTATCCATCTTTTCTGTTTTTAAATACATACCTTACACATCCAAAGACTAAATATGTATTCATATTGTTTCCGACTTTTCCATTGTCTCGTTCTTTGTTCCGGTCAACATCTTCAATAATCGTAGACAATTTTGAACATATTTAAGTGAATGCACTTGTTAGCAACAACAACAACAACGATTTTATGCGTTTTATTTATTTAAATGCAAACATTTGTTTACTAATATTCCCACATACATATTTACAATGTACTCATAGTATTTATTCCCAGGAACCGCGAAATTATATAAACTTAAAATTTTACTTGGACTGCATCAGACGCGTTGGAAAGTGTTAACAAAACCGTTTGTGAATCGAACAGCTCCGCGCGTGCATTTTGAAAATTAATTATATTTAATTTCAATAAAGCAAAAAAATTTAATTACGCACACAAACGTTTATATTTATGTATACGAGTATCACTGTGAAAAATAAAAATACAACATAAAGCGTAGTAGTATCGCAGCCTCACAACAATTTTTTGAAAATTATCGTTTCTAAATCAAACGTGTATGTTTAGTTTTTACTTGAATTAATCCATTGTTGTCACTACTAAAATTTCTTGAAGATAATCGAGTATTTTGTGTGAGTTTTTTTTTTAATATTGTTTTCCTATGCTAAAAAAGAAGGTGTGGCGGATACCGATTAGGTGTTTTTCATTTTGGTCAGAGATCAGAATGAGAAAAAAAGTAAACAAATTTAATCTGTTATGTCTGTTATTTCAAACAAATACAGATTATTTGCATAATACAATTTAGGTCCAATAAATGTTATAAATAGGGCTAGGATTTTCATGCACTAAAAAACATGTTTTATGCATACAAAATATGCATTTAAAATTACAAAATATGTATTTAAAACACTAAAGTGAAAAAAAAAGAAAAAAAAAATGGGGGGTAGTTTTAACTTTATTTTTATTAATTGATAGTATTAAATAATATCAATGTATGTACATATAGCATTTTGCCTTTTAAAAATTATGAATTAATTCGGCCTTTAAGGCTTATAATTCATTTAAATAAATAAATAAATAAATAAAGTGCCCTGTAGTGCAATTCACTAATAGCGCATTTACACCAACTCAAAATCTAGTAGATTTGAATTGAAATCTACAACGAAATCTATATCGTTTACACCACCGTTTTTTGACATGTAGCAAGATTTCATTTTTACAAAAATAATTTATGCATACGGGTTTGACAAAACAATTTTATCAGAGACTGAATACACCAGCATTAAAGTGTATATTTTTGTTGCCTAGAGACTGCATACACCACATTATAGTGCAATTTTTGTTGCAGCGTAGTATTTTTAAGTACTTTTTGCAAGAAATCACAGTTGCATCGCTTAGCACTGAGTAGATTTCAGGAGATTTCGTCGAAATCTACTCATAAAGTAGATTTCATTTTGTATGGGAAATCTTCTCAAAATCTACTAGATTTGGCTTGAAATCTCGAATGAGCAGATTTCGCTTTGGTGTAAATAGGCTATAACCTGTTTTAACGCTAATAAAATTCGTTTAGAGAAATTAGCACTAGCGTTGGTGTTTTCGCGATTCAATAACAGTTTTTAACACTATTTGCCTTCGTTTTAAATCAGCTGTTTTTATAGCCTGACTAAACACCAATTATGTTTGTGGTGTTTATTTTAACAACAATGTCGTTAAAGTTTCTACTAGAATAACTTCAGAGAATTTGGCATACGAGTTTACGGAAGATTAGCCTCCAACAGTCGGTCGACGTGTTCTCCGTGAGGAGAACTTATCGTATTTATCAAAAAATATTTTAAAGAATAAATTTTTAATTAGTTTTACTTACCCTAAACATAGAATTATTTGCAAATTGGTTTGTTATTTTTTTCTGTTCCTCTTTGTGGTTTTCGTTATTTTTAACAAAGCTATTTGCAAATTTATTTGCAAATAGGACATAAAAAGTTGCCACTTTACTTCACAATTTCAAAGATGTGGCACACAAGAAATATAGTAAAAACCACGTACAAAGTATTCAAAATTTTTCATTTTTAATAATCTTTACTTTAATTGAATTACAAAAAATATTAAATTTTTTTTTCTGTTATAATTTTAGTAATCAAAATGCTACGAATTATTTATATTTTGAACATATGCCATACTTTTTTTTTTTTTTTTATATTGAACCAGTACTCAGGGGATGACCCCTACATATGCAGTGCATTGTACCAGAACTAGGAAAATAGGTTGGGAGGAGGGGGAAAGCGCAAAAAAAATCAAGCGCATAAACAGTGAGTAAAGCTATGTACACACGGTTGTCAGATGTTACAATATTGTAAGATCTGGCAGGATGCTGACAATGTAGTGACAATGAAAAATTCTCCGTCAGAAGTAAATTGTGTGTTCAGACGATCGTAAGAAAATCTTACAATTTCATTGTCAGACCCCGGGGAACAGGTTTTGCCTTGGCGTATTCCTAACTTAGGCGCTCTGTTTTTCGGGGAAAAGAGGGGAAGGGGTCCCTCGTTTGGTGCGGCAAACAAAACTCTAGGAAGCCACATGACTTATGTTGTGTTGGCTTCCGAAACCCTTACCAAGGGTATAAATTGGCAGAACGGGGATCAGCATGGCCCCGGGAAGTTCTGCTTGTGGTTCGACCCGGGTTGATCATGGTGGAGGTGCCTACCTTGGCTGAAACGTTCTGGCTGTGGTTGAAACCTAAATCGCAGGAAGGGAGTGTTAGTATCCTTGATAATTGTTTGGTGATGGCTTTTTTCGAGGGCTAACAATCTCCCGAGGATCTGTTGCCTATACAACAGATACGTGTACTGTAAGGAACCAGTAGTGATGATTGACGGGTGAGTTGGTTTAAGGGCTGATGCTCTTAATGGGCTTCGGCCTACCAACTCATTAAGCCTTGTCCTCCATTGATTGCTGGGAAATTGCATACATGAGGGATTAGAAAGCCCGAACTCCTCAACAAGAAGTTGTTCATATGACCGCAATCATATGACAAGAATTGCTACCTGTGTGAGCCTAGCAAGCCACACGGGGGCGGTGGTGAATCGTGAAAAATTCACTTCGTATAATTGATCCACCATCAGGTTAGGCCGTCAAGGCAGGTACTGATGTAAATCATTTTTACAGTTGTCAGACTATGGTCTGACAAATAATTCATCTGACAACAAAAATTGTCAGTTCACACGGTTGTCAGATTGTTAGATGAAAAAAATTGTCAGACATGTTGTGAGGCATTGCCACTTATGTATATCAACAACCATCTGTTTGGCAGTGTTGCCCATCAAAATTTTTCCGGACAATGATGCCATTGTCAGGTGCATTAATTTTATACATCTGACAACCAAAACTGAGCTTACAATACCAGCCAATTATCTGGCAATACCGACGAGGAGTGTTCTCACGATTGTCAGATGCCTGACAACATTGTCGTCTTAAAATAGATTGACAATGGTTTTTCTGACAACCTTGTAAGTTAAAAATTGGCAGTTCACTCAATTTTAATACATTTTCAGACAATTTTACTGGCAATATTGTAAGATCTGACAACCGTGTGTACGTAGCTTTAGTTATTTGCAAATAGTTGTTATTTGTGAATAAACGGCGTATAAACGTAGTAATAAACTAGGTTGATAAAATTTTGTTTAAAAAAATTTTATTTTAAATTTTTGGTCAGTTCATTTGTACAACGGGTTATAGTTCAAGTTTTTCCTTTCTTATACTACATTTACACGAACTCAAAATTTAGTAGATTTGAATTAAAATTTCCTACGAAATCTATATCGTTTACACCACCATTTTTTGACATCTAGCAAGATTTCATTTTCACAAAAATAATTTATGCACGCGGATTTGACAAAACAAATTTATTAGAGAGTGAGTACACCAACATTAAAGTGTATATTTATGTTTCCTAGAGACTGCTTACACCATATTAAAGTATAATTTTTGTTGCAGCGTAGTATTTTTAAGTACTTTTTGAACAAAATCACGGTTCCATCACTTGGTACTGAGTAGATTTCAGGAGATTTCGTCGAAATCTACTCATAAAGCAGATTTCATTTTGTATGGGAAATCTTCTCAAAATCCGCTAGATTTGGGTTGAAATCTCGAATGAGCAGATTTCGCTTTGGTGCAAATAGGCTATTAAGTTTTTTCTTAAGAAGGATTTTTTTTTTACAATACAAATTTGCTGTGATCAATAATTTTTGATTGAAGAAGACAAGAAAAAGAATAATCAAATCTTTAGCTGGGGCTCAACTAGCTGTTTCATAGTCGCTACACTACTCATCAGCACCCACTGGGATTTGAACTCGGGTCATGACGTATCATGATCTGCTGCTTTAACCACTCAGCCACCGAGCATTTAATTCGTCTATATCTATATTCATTTCATATTGAGTAGTGTTTTGTCTCTCATTCTGTACACACGTCTTTTGTTACTGCTGTCCGTATTTTCTATATATTTATGTTTATTCATTAAATAAATTCGTATGCAAACAAATTGCACCGGAATAGGTAGCAGTCCGTATTCACAGCTTGCTACCTATTCCGTTTGTTTCTTTTTTCTCTTCTCTCTTTTCAAAGTGCATCGAAATAAGTAGCAAGATGTGTACATGTTTTTTTTTTCTTTTTTCACCGTTGTCCGTGTTTTTTCTATATATGTACATATCGCTCCTTTATTGCAACATAGTCATAACCAAAAAAAAGCTCGTTTCGAGAAAAACGCATTTCAAAATTTCTGTTTCCATACAAGTTTTAGGCCCAGTTTTTGACTGCGTATTTGTATTTAAATACAAAATTAGTTAATTTTCATTTAAATTTAAGTTGTATTTAAATGCTAGTTCAGTTTATCACTATTAAATTATTGTTGTGGCAGCTCTACTTTACTTCCAAATATTATGGAAAGTGTTCCTTAGAACATCTGTTTGTAAGCAGAAGAATAGAAAAATTCTTAAAGAAAAATATTATAGCCTATTTACACTAAAGCGAAATCTGCTCATTCGAGATTTCAAGCCAAATCTAGTAGATTTTGAGAAGATTTCCCATACAAAATGATATCTACTTTATGAGTAGATTTCGACGAAATCTCCTGAAATCTACTCAGTACTAAGCGATGCAACTGTGATTTCTTGCAAAAAGTACTTAAAAATACTACGCTGCAGCAAAAATTGCACTATAATGTGGTGTATGCAGTCTCTGGGCACAAAAAATATACACTTTAATGCTGGTGTATTCAGTCTCTGATAATATTGTATTGTCAAACCCACATGCATAAATTATTTTTGAGCAAATGAAATCTTGCTAGATGTCAAAAAACGGTGGTGTAAACGATATAGATTTCATTGTAGATTTCAATTCAAATCTACTAGATTTTGAGTTGGTGTAAATGCGCTATTAAATATATTAACGGCATAGAAAAACTTAACAATTTTATTTTACACTAAGTTATTTTTAATAAATTATTATACTGTGCTGTTGTTTAGTGAAAAATTAGCAACTAATTTTTGAATATCTTCTGCAGGCAATAGCTCGTATGTATGTTTTGTTTACCTTTTTTGCACTAATACAAATGCAAGCACACAAAAACCATATGGACTATGAGAAAAACCTAAATAAATAAAGGAGCGATATCTTCATTATTAATTTTTTTTCAATGCATTTCATTACCTTGTAGTGTGGAAGGTGTTAGCTAATCTGAGCAGTGTCGAAGGTATATACATATATACACTGGGCACTGATCAGTTTTAACTAATTTAACACCAACACTTTAAACCAAAAAAAAAAAAAAATGCTGTAATAGATTTTTTTTTAGCCTTTCATGTTGTTATTGTTAAAGTTATCAATCTATTTTCCTAGTTCCAGCACAATGCACTGCATATGTAGGGGTCATCCCTTGAGTACTGGTCCAAGAAAAAAAAGTATATATATTGAATCACATATGCATTTTGTTAATTGCCCACATACAAACCAAACAATTTTATTTAAAAAATTATAAAGTTCAACAAAAAATTCAATAAATTAATACTTTATTTTTTATTATAATTTTGAAATAAATATACTAACTTTGAATAAATATTCTAACGGCTTTATTCATAAAAATTATTGTACGTTGATTAAATTCGTATTTGACATATTTCTATACAAAATTTGTCAAACAAGTGTTTAATAAACATAAAATATATTTTATGTATATGGCCTTAAATCTCTAGCTCTGTCAGTTAGTTGTTATAATTATTAATTTAATAAATTAATATGAAATTAATAATACTACGTATTTTGGGAGAGAACACGATTATTTGGATTTTGGCTTCTTCTGATGTCAACAAATTTTTATAGAACCACCAACATTAAAAACATCATAATTATTTGCGTTTGTACAGTGGTGGAAAAAATAATAGAAACATTTGATAAAAAATATCGAAATAGCATATGGCGTATTTCTGTTTCATTGGAAAAACATGAGTGTTCCATTTTAAATATAAAATATAAAAATGTTAGCTACAAAAATTTCCCAGAAAAAAAAAAGATTTGCATAGAAAATTTTTTTTTGTCATGTCAAAAAATCGGGAAAAATATAAATATTAAAATTTGGCAACACTGGTCATAGCACAAATTGCATTTGTTTCTCTTAGGGCCAGTTTTTGAGTTCGTATTTAAATGTTATTTAGCTTTAAGATCCATTTAAATATGAAAATCAGTTTTTCACTACAAATTTGGACTAAACTTAAATGCCCAAATTTTCACATAGTCTATATGGTTTTGCTGTGCTTGCAGTTGTATTAGTGCAAAAAAGATAAACAAAACATACATACGAGCTATTGCCTGTAGAAGATATTTGATTAGTTGCTAATTTTGCACTAAACAACAGCACTATATAATAATTAATTAAAAATAACTTCGCATGAAATAAAATTATTAAGTTTTTCTATAAATTTAAAATTTTTCTTTAAAAATTTTTCTATTCTTCCGTTAACAAATAGCTGTTCTATGAAAAAGTTTCTATAATATTTGGAATTTAAGTAAAGCTGCCACACTTTCATCGCATTTATATAAGAACAATTATTTAAAACTGATAAACTGAACTTGCATTTAAATACAATTTAAATTTAAATGAAAAGTAACTAATTTTGTATTTAACTGCGCAGTCAAAAACTGGGCCTTAGTTTTCCAAGCTCAAAACTTAAGGCTCTGTCAGATAACACTTTGTCGCTTTGTGTGACGTTTCAAACTTTAACAAAAAAGCGCAAAGCAAAAGGTATATGTCACAACAAAAATTTGGCAACGCTTACGAGTTGTTTATGTATCTAAAAAAATTTTTAGTTTCTTATGATAATAGAAGTTAAAAATATTATTGGATGAACTACTGAAATTGAATCTAATTATTTTCGTAGTGCATAAAGCTATGTAGCTATTAGAAAAAAACTTCAACACGTATAAAGATGAGAGTTGCCGAACTTTTCGCTTCACGTTGCGTTGAAAGTACTTTATATGACATGTTTCATATACGACTTTATCTTAGATGTCCAAGCGAGTTTGTAACGCAAAGCGAAGCAAAAGTTTTATCTGACACGGCCTTTATTCAGGTCATTTCGACGACCGAAACAGGCCTGGAAATGGATGGTATATTTACCATTAAGCTTAAATGCTGTCAAAACTCTATATAAAAAAAAACTTGTGTGTAATATATATGAAATAATGTTGCTGAAATGGTACTCTGTTCAATTTGTGAAAAACTTATGAAATGTTTCTGGCAACATTATGTTGTAATTGTGAAATAATATGAGTGGTACTTATTTCGCGTGAAATTTCAAACATCAGCTGATCAATTTTTTGTCTGCTAAAAATTCTTCTTTTTCAATTGTAAATTTCTAAAATGGAAAAGAACTTAAATTTATTAACAACTGAAAAAGAAAAATATTAAACTGGAAACGATTTTCTTCTTTCACAGAAAAAAAACATCTTTTTTAATTACAAACAATTAAATATGTTATCATATGGTTTTTATTTACATTTGCAAAACAATGTGGTATACCTAAAACCAAGAAAACCGTGAAATTTGCCTAAAACGCAAAATAGGCACCACATTTTAAATGCCATATTTTCCGAGTGAAATAATTAATGAAACATTTTTCGCAGATTTGAACAGAGAACTTAGCTTTAGGTGGCATTAAATTATCGCGTTGTTTATCTAAACAATATATTGTTCTGAAGAAAACCAAATTTAGAAATTTTCTAGAGTTCGTTTCTATTTTTTTTTCCACCACTGTGTACATATGTATATTCTTATTAATATAAATATAAAAAAATATAAATAAGATGACGTTTGGTTCCGTTATGTACAACAAAAGTGTCAAAATAAAGTGTGTCAAGTTCTTTGCTCTATATAAAATTTCCACGTTTTAACTGTTTTCAAATAACCTTGAGCTCAAAATATACAAAAACACATAAATTTCCCAAAACTTGTGCGTTGTTTATGTTCTAGCCGTTAAAATCGGTAACCGCTTGAGTGTTTTATTAGCAATCAAACGATTACTGATTACAGCAAAAAACAAAAACATGATTAAGATTAAATAAACGATTGTTGTAAGATCATGGAAAGATTAAAAACGGTCTAAACAATCAATTAATTGGGTTTTTTTTTTCTTTAAGCAGTTGTTGTTATGAGTATCGACGTCGACGTTTTGTTTAAAAAGTATGTTTTGTGTATTATGTGCGCGTGTTGCACACTAACTCAAAAACAGTCACATCTCAAATATCTAACATTTTCAGGAAAGAAAATACACAGTTATTTTAGTAACTTGGTTTTTTGGTGTAATTTTATAACCAAAATTTAAAACTACTGTAAAGAAATCCTGTTTCAAAAATACAGTATTTAGTTGAATGATTGTGATCGACCAGAGTGTATTAATCTGAATACTTTTTTCGCTTTCTCTGGTAGTGTTGGTGGCAACTTGTAGGAATAAAAGAGTGACGTTGCCAGCCGGAAAATCAGCACTTGTTGTATCCAGTGTTCTATCCCACACCAGAGCAATAGTTCTGACAGCTTGTGGCGAAGGGAGTGAAAGGAGTGTTATTTTCTCGGCATAAGCAGGATAAAATCAATACAAACACAAGTCGTCAAGCAATCAAATGAATACAAAAACACTGATACACTCGTAATGCTGTGTGTACGTTAGAGAGGTGCGAAGAAAAAAAATTGTGTCAATCACCCCCTAAGATTAAAGGTAATTTGAAAATAATTCAGAAATAAGTTTTTTTTGCCACGCCTACAAATACCGCCCTTTTTGTATTTTTTCCATAGTGTTACCATTTTTAGCTCGATCATAACATTTTATGTATTGGTGTTCGCATTTACATACATTTTTGTCTTTAAAAGTTTTTCACTATCACACCAAATTCTACTATTGATTTTCAAAAACTTATTTTGTACCAACTCCAATGCCACATGTTTTTGAACCAAATTTTTAAAAGTCATGACTAGAATTTGTCGTAGTAGTGAAAAATTATTAAAGTCATAAATGTAGCCTTTACTTAGTGTCCACACCTGCGATAATATCTGAGATGAGAACGTCAAATTTAATCGCAGAGAGAATTCTGTTACGTGTAGACTTAAAATCAGTGTTATCGCAGTCTTATAATAATTTTTATGAGAGCGTTCTTATGAGAAATCTCATGGCAACGATCTTATAATAAGAGCTGTCAAAAAAGCGGATGTGTATGCGTTTGTTTACAAAAAGACGCCATTGGAATTTTACCGATTTTTAGTTTTGCAAAATATCTTTTAAAATACCCTTTTAAATTGGAAATGATTTGTTTTTACGTATTAAATATATATTATTATATATACTATAAGCAATTGATTTTGTAAAAAATGTGCACATTTACAAAATTTATACAATATTTTATTGATCGCCAAGCTGTGTTATCTTCTCGGCTTTCAATGAATTATGGATTGTCATAAGATTAACAACAATACGTATACTCCTTGTTAGATATGAAGATGGATATAGAGAAACTCGCTCTCTCATTCTGCCGACGTTTTCTCAGATATTATGTCAGAGTTAATCGCAGTTGTAGACACTAGGTTACAGAGGCGCGAACACCGATATGTGCAATGTTATTATCGGACTAAAAATGGCGACTCAGCGAAAAAAAGTGGTATTTCGAGGAGTGGCAAAAAAATAAATTTGCAAATTGCTTTTACATAGTATTTAATCGTAGAGGGTGACTGACACAAATCTTTTTTGTACGAAAGGCACACCACTACTGGACGTATACGTACTCGTATTAAGGAAGGTAAATTAGTCTCGTGTGTGATTGATTAGAACAAAAAATGCGGGACTGAAAATTATTTTCATGTATTCTAGCCCAGTAGAAACAAGGTGTATTAACGTCTACAAGGTGGCAGCGTTGCGGTATGTGTAAGTTTTTTACAACTGGTAATATCGTAAGCACTTAAGGCCTGATCAGACTATTATACAAGTATAAAAACTTTCATTCGATTTTCTAAAGCTATGTACTCGTACACACGGTTGTCAGATGTTACAATATTATAAGATCTGGCAACATGCTGACAATGTAGTAATAATGAAAAATTGTCCCGCAGAAGTAAATTGTGTGTTCAGACGATCGTAAGAAAAGCTATGTACACACGGTTGTCAGATGTTACAATATTGTAAGATCTGACAACATGCTGCCAATGCACTGAAAATGAAAAATTGTCCCGCAGAAGTAAATTGTGTGTTCAGACGATCGTAAAATAATCTTAAAATTTCATTGTCAGGCTATGGTCTGACAAATAATTCATCTGACAACAAAAATTGTCAGTTCACACGGTTGTCAGTTTGTTAGACGAAAAAAATTTCCAGACATGTTGTAAGGCATTGCCACTTATGTATATCAACAACCATCTGTTTGGCAGTGTTGCCCACCAAACTTTTTTCTGACAATGATGCCATTGTCAGGTGCATTAATTTTATACATCTGACAATTAAAACTGAGCTTACAATACCAGCCAATTATCTGGCAATGCCGACGAGGAGTGTTCTCACGATTGTCAGATGCCTGACAACATTGTCGTCTTACAATTGATTGACAATGGTTTTTCCGACAACGTTGTAAGTTAAAAATTGGCAGTTCACACGATTGTAATACATTTTCAGACAATTTTACTGGCAATATTGTAAGATCAGACAACCGTGTGTACGTAGCTTTACTTGCAAGTGATTTTGGTTGGCAGTGATTTTTTCACTTGCATTTCAACAAACAGTGTTGCCCATAGATATTCATTTTAACTTCAATAGGTATTTTCCAAGGAAAATTTTTTAAAATTCTCATATTTTTGATTTTATGCCGAAAATATAGTATAAAAAAAAACAAAAATATTTGAACATATATAACTTATCTTTTATTTGAAATACAAATTTATTTTATTTATAATATGAAAAATGTATGCACATAATATAATCCCCCTGTTATGTTGCTATGCCAAAACTTTGGCAGCACAGACATTAAAAGCGTTGTTATTTTGCTCAGCGTGCGGCTGAAAAACGAATTCTCTCTGTAATGCGTAGTACGATTCCCCGGGCAATCGACCACAAATGGGTGAGCTCTAGACGATGAACGCGTGCTACGTAAAAATGTGCGCGTTTCGGGAACAATATCCCTAATTTCGTCAGAGCAAAATCCATTGTAGTATCGATAGAACAGAGTAACGCATCCCACACTGCGTCGATGCTCCAGTGAGTCAATAGAGTTGGATACCCTACTGTCACCGATGAGCTTCTTCGCCCTCTCCTGCACACGGTCGAGTAACCCCAAAACAGACTTTGAGGCACCGGCCCAAACATGAGAGTTGTATTCCATTTTCGGTCGGATGTAGGTGGTATAAATAGTAAGGAGGTCGGATGGAGTGAAGTACATCTTACACCGTTTCAAAAAACCGAGGCACTTGAATGCTTCTTTAGAGATATGAAAAAATGTGTTCATTCCAGCGAACGTCACACTGTATCTTCATTCCAAGAACATCAAGAGCATCCGATTCTTCAATATTTATACCATCCATGAGTACAGATGAAGCAGCATTTGCGGTCGTTTGTTTGTGCGTCAATAAGCAACACTGGGTCTTACGAGCATTAAAGGCGACCCTGTTTTTACGACCCCATTCAGAGACCAATAGAAGATCACTATTCAGTGAATCATTCATATTTAGTCTCTTGGCAGCGATCTCTGATAGGCTGGGTCTATAACTAAAAGAGTACGAGTGACAAATGCTGCTGTCATCCGCGAAAGAGTGGATAGGGTTGGAAGTTTGGTAGAGAAGGTCGTTGAGGAAAATAAGAAATAGGGTAGGAGAAAGAACGGAGCCTTGCGGTACCCCTGAATTAATCTTGAACTCGTTTGATGAGACCCCATCTATAACAACTCGTATAGAGCGGTCTCTGAGAAAGCTCGATATAAACCGAGAGAAGTCATCACCGACACCAAAAGCAGTAAGTTTTGCCAATAGTGCACCATGCCACACTCTGTCAAACGCTTTTGAAATATCAAGAGCCACCACCCTACTTTCACCGAAATGATGGATTGAGTGGCACCATTTCTCTGAGAGATATGCCATAAGATCGCCAGTTGAACGACCCTTACGAAATCCATATTGACGATCACAAAGTAGTTTATGCGACTCCAGATACCTCATAAGGTGATGGTTAACCATGTTTTCCATTACTTTGGAGAGTGTAGAGCAAATTGCAATTGGGCGATAATTTTCGGGGTTATTTGCCATATCCTTTTTGGGTATTGGTGTTACATTAGCAACCTTCCAGCACGATGGAAACTCACCAGTATGGTAAAGTATGCTGAAAAGGCGTGCTAATGGACGCGCAAGCGTAGAAGAACACTGCTTCAAGACCAGTGCTGGAATGCCATCCGGTCCAGAAGTTTTGTTTATATCGAGGTCTTCCAAAACCCTTTTAACTGCTCGCGCCCGGAAGAATATCTTCGGCATAGTTACAGATACTCTTTCGAGCTCGGGAAGTGGCTGACTGCTTTCCGGCAAGCAGGAATTGCTTGCAAAGATTTCAGCCAACAGGTTAGCTTTGTCAACCGGGTCTGTGAATGCTTGGTCATTCTTTAAAAGAGTTGGAATTGATGTACTAGCACTGTTCTTTACTCTCTTAACGAAAGACCAAAAGGTCTTACTGCCCCGAGGAGCTGCAAGGACCTTGGCACGAAGGCGCTGTTCGTGAAGAGACTTTTCACGCCTAAGTACCTTGGCACACGAAGATCTTGCCTTTTTGCGTAGCAAATCAGTGTCTGGTGTTTTGTTTAAACGCCAGTTACTGAATGCTTCCTCTCTGGATCTGACTGCGTTTTTGCACGTCTGATTAAACCAAGATTTTGCTTTTGGTTTAATCGAAATCTGCTTGGAGGGGATGAATGTTTTCATCCCTAGCAATATCATATTCTCTACCATTTTTGCTGAAGCATTTATGTCGTTATCTAGAAAACAAAGTTTCCAATTAAAATGCTCATAAAATTGGTTGAGCTCAGCCCAACGCGCCTTTTCGTAAATAAATATTGAACGTTTCGTAGCTGATTTTGAAACGTTACGAAGTCCCGAGATCGAAAAGGAGGCAGAAATGGTGCAATGATCCGAATTGCCGAGAGGTGCACTAACTCTGACTTCATACTTTTCAGGGTGTGAAGTCAGGAATAGGTCAAGTGTGTTTGAATGGTGCCCTTCAATACATGGAATATGCGTTGGCTCATTCACTAATTGCGCTAGGTGGTTGTGCGCAGCGAATAACTCGACATATTGGCCTTCTGGAGTTGTATGACTCGAATGGCGAAGCCAGGATGAGTTGTGAACATTGAAATCACCAGCAACAACGATTTCACTGCTCGGACAACTTTCCAGGATCTTCGATATGGAGTCGGAGAGGGCATCGAAACCAGAAAAGGTAGTATCCCTCCCCGCATTTGGACTTCTGTATAGAAACCCGAAATGCAAAAAGTGTGACCTGATTTTGAACTTAACCCAAAGACAGGTAAATTCTGCATCATGCATGCTTAATGGTTGCTAGCATTGGAACACAACTTCATTGCGAATGTAAATTACAAGGCCCCGATGGAAGTTAAAGAGGGATAGGAATTGATACCCAGGTATATGAAAATCCTGTGGATCAGCATTCTCAGATACCTGGGTTTCACATAGGGCGAAAATATCCGGCCGATGGAGACACGTGTGAGCATAGACGGAGAAGAAGTTCGTTCTCAGCCCACGTATGTTGCAAAAGTCTATTGTAAAGTTTCCCGCCATTGCGATAGAAAGATCATGTACAAATGCTAATTCTGCTGTGCTGGTGAGGCCGAAGTTAACTTAATTGTTCATTCGACTGTATAGTATCCAGTGTATATACCTTCGATACTATACAGTCAACAACAGTTAACCCCATATCACCAACATTGCAAAATAACTATTTGTTTTTTATTTTTTTTATTTTTATTTTTTTTTAAAAGGCACGAATAGGAAACAATGCCTGTATAAGGGCCATAAAAGCCCTGATCTGGCCATTTATTTATATTATTTAGATTAAAAAAATTGATTAATATTATTTTTATTATTATTATTATTGTTGTTGTGGGTGTTTTTTATTTTTATTTTTTTATTTTATTTAATTTTATTTTATTTTATTTTTTTCTGTGTGTTGATCTGTCTGGTTTATTGGGTATCAGCATGTATGTATGTATAATTGTTTGTATTTGTTAATTGTATGGTTTATTGCATTTGTTGTTGGTAGTCGTATTTATATTTATATTGTTGTTGTTGAGATGCATATTTTTAAGAGTTTTATGTTATTATTTTTTTTTTTCACCCGTGTATTTTGTTGTTTTATTTTTAAAAAGATTTTTAACTGTTTATTTTATTTGGTTTTAATTAATTTGCAATACAAAAAGCAACACACAAAATAAAAATTAAGGAAAAAAAACAAAAAAACACTGAACGCGGATAACACTTAATACGTGTTCACAACACAACGGACAGAACACTACTCCTGCTGCCACGTTGTAGACGGTAATGCTCCTTGAGGTAGAAATAATGTTGCTATATGTAGTTGGGAAATTTAGTTCCGAACTCGCCTTTGGAGTAGTTTTTATGTGACAATAAATACCCACGAAAAAATTCAGTTTATCCAAAGGTTTATTCATGAAGAAGTACTGAAAGAATATATAATGGAATAGGAGAAAAAAACTGGTACCTATAATTTAACCTTGAAAATAAAAGTTGAGAAAAGGAAAATAAATTTAAATTTGAACGCTTCGAAAATTTTTTTTTTTAAATATTGTAGTTGAACTCTTTTTCCTCATGCCAAAAGCTATTGAAATATAGATGGTACAATATCGAAAATTGTTGGTCCTTCCAAGTCAACCTAATGTATGTATAATTTTTTTTAAACGGATTTTAAAAGTTTTTCAGAAAATTTTGGAATATTGAAATTAATTTTTCTGAAAATCCTGATTTTTGACTTAGGCTATTATTTTGTAACATAACAGACACATTTAGACTTTAGTATAAATTTAGTATACATGTGTCTAACAATCTTAAAACGCAAACACTTATTGTACTTAAAGAAAAAAAATGTTTCATGCCATGACTACATTTCCCGACACCTGCCAAATGATAATGCAGTTCTAGTTTTAAATTTGCTCAAATAATTATAAATATAGGGTGGCCCAATATTACTGAATATTTAAATACATAAGTATTAAATATTTTTCAATATGGCATCTTATGGAGAATATTTTTAATTTAAATATGGAAACTTATTTCTCGCAAACATTCCAAAACGTTTGCTATAACCTATTGAAAAACTTCAGGTTTCGTTACGTATATTATTTTTTAATTGTTGGATGGTTCTAGGGTTATTAATATATTTTTCTCTCAAATAACCCCAAAGAAAACATAGTGGTGCGTTTAAATACGATGAACGCGGAGGCGAATTGATACCATGATACAATAAACGTGGTAACCGCTTCGCTACAACAATACAAACAATAAAAAAAAAAAAATAACAGATAGTTTCAAATATTAATTTACTGATTTTTGTCGAACTTTAAAGGTGGCGGCGCTACGGCATGTGACAGTTTTTTGCTACTCGCAAAATGATAAGCTATTTACGTTAAATGTATTGTTTACATTTTTGAATGTGAATTTAACGGTTTATTCTGAATTAATCATTTAAAAATTACACATAACATAAAAATAGTTCAAATAAAAATAATTTATAATTGTGAAATGGTACTTTCACAATTATAATGTGATATAAATTACAAATGTTTTTGACAAGCATAGCTTACCACATGGCTGTTTTGGTTGTAATTTTGCTTTAGTGCTGCCACCTTGTAGACATTAATGCACCTTGGTTTTGCCGCTTAACAAACCCGATTTATTGGAAACGATATGCAGGATGAGTAAGAAAAATGGACATGAGAAATAAAGCTCAACGATTTGGACGTTGTTCAAAACTGTGTTGTTGTATTTTAAATACTGTATTGTTTATTTAAATTTCTTCTGAAAACAAGAAAAGAAATAAAGAAAAAACATTATAATAAAAAAATAGCAGTAATTCAAATTCCTTCCTTAGTTTTGAGCCACCCTATACTGTTTACATTTATAATGTGGTTTTCATTAACATCTGGCGCATATCGCTTATTTCATTTCAACAGTCGCATAGTAAAAAAATAAAATATATTTATGATTTATAAACCGGTTCTTTGGGAAAAAGAAGACGTTTTATCTTTAAATTAAACAGTATTCATTCTTAAAGTTGTTTGGGGGAAGTAGAAATTTAAAATTAGTTTCAGTAGAAACCCGTTTTTTCTATCTTGTTTTTGTTTACAACATCTATTTGGCATAGGTGTAATTGAGCGGTATGTTAATTTTATCAAGTTATATATTGAACTCATTTGTAATAGCTGACCTTGTGTTTGTTGGGTAAATATTTATATATCAATCAAATTTTGCTCTTGTAAATTGAAGTGCTTGCCAGAATTTTTGTTTGTTTGTCCATTCGTCCATCTATTTCATAATGATGTGTTGATGAGAGGGTCTATACTCAAAAAGATATTTGTTTTTATATTCGCGCTGTGCTGCTCTGGCAAACACAGGGAACACAACTTGTTCATTGTATTTGTGCGTGATGACACGAGTAGCGGTAATCATTATTGTTGTTTTAATGCTCTTGTTATCTGTTAACGTCGTCGTCTATTCTCTATACACTTGTGTAATTTGGCTGAATGTTTTTATTTGTTTTATTTGTTTTTTTTTTTTTTTGCGATTCGCATTAGAAATTCTGGATCATTGCCGGACAATCTGTGTTTCAATATAAAAAAATCCACAGTCGAGCAACATTTCAGTTTTAAAAGCAAGAAGTAAAACATCAACTTTGTGTAGTCGTCTGCTTGTATATCTTCCCTTAAGACTTATTGGATCAAAGGACTAATCAATTATTATTATTTTTTTTTATTACATATTTCAACTTGCGGTATCATTTTAATATCTGTGATATATTAAACGCTTAACAGTGAATAAACGAGTGGTTTCGTCGCTGTTGTTGCTGCCGTTCTGGTCAAATTTTGTTTTATCGCAAAGAACTGCTGCATCCGTGCAAAAAGGATCTCTTTTGAGTGAAACTAGTATCAACCAATCAACAAATTTTTTAGTGAATAGACATTTAAGCACAATGCCTGAGAAGCGTATAGCACCTGTCATAAATCGTTATGAGGATTTTGAATTGAAATTGCCAGGGTAAGTATTTATTAGTATTTTGCTTTGGTTTACTTTTTTTTTTTTGCTAATTTTTCAACGCAATTACAATTTAATACTCGTACAGTGTGAATGTGAATCATTATTTATAACGTTACTTAATATGCACTTGGCCGTGATAATCATATTAATTACAACAGTTGTTGATAAGGAAGCAGTATAGAGGAAAATAAAACTATTGTATAAATTTAGTGATTATTTGGAGTGGAATATACTTTTATTAGATAACTAAACAGCTTATTTAATGAATTTGTGCATTAGGTATTTAATGAATTGGATTTTGTAATATTTTCCTGGATTTTAAAACAACGTAGTTTCAAAGTCTACACTTCCCTCGGTTGTAGTTTTTAGCGATTTATTGTTATGAAAAGGAGAAAAAAATCTTTGTATACATATCCATACATATTTACCTTCAGATGAACACATTGCTATACAAGCAAATTTCCTTAAAAACAAGTTTTTGCCGATTAAAAAATATTTATTATTTATTAAAAAATTTTTAAGTTTTATTACACGCTTGTCGCAGTAAATTGTCTATTTAGGCTCTAAAAACGCATATCGCTTAAAATTAGCTTTTTTGATTTGGAAAAGTCAAAGAAGTATTCTGGCAAACTAGGAATTTTGCGTGTTTGTTTTGATGAAAATTTCACGGCTTTAAGCAAAAAAAAAAAAAAATGAAATTTAAAAATTTCCTTTAGACTGTCTCAGAGATTTCTACAACAATTGTTTGCTTCTTTAAAGCCAATATAGAAATCAAGAAAGAGTTTCTTTACATGTTTTATGTTTTTTTATGACAAAACATGTCTTTATTGTTCAAACATCAACTTAGAAAAATAGCATATCGTGGCGGTTTCAGAACCTGCTGTAATGTATTTTGTGTTAATCAAGCTATATACAATTACAAAAATATGTGTGTTTCAGAAAATGAACGATAGAAAACTAATGGGTTAATAAAAACAACGCATTTCTCTTAAACTACTTGAAGCATTATCAATAGATTCAATATACTGCAAAATATACAGAACTAATTACAGTACTCCTACTTTACTGGTCTTGCAAACAGTTTTTCAAATATAGCTGCTATATTTGTGAACAATGTTGTCATATTTTTGTTTTTCAAAAACTTTCCTTTTGGAAAAAAAATTATTTATTTTAAAAACAATAAAAAGTAAGCTGAACAAATTTCCAAAAAACTTAATAGAAAAATATTTAAAAAAATCTTTACGGCATCTCAAAAAACCAGCAAAAATAGGTAAATGTTACGATCTGGCAACACTGTTTGCGATTAAAAATTAATATTTTAGAGTACCAGGGAAACGAAAAATTTTCTCGATCACTTTGAATAGTTTTACGGGTCGATAGTTAGAGAATATAACTTGATATCATTTAAGATACTGATTTAAAATTTGGAGGGATAAACACAAGTTTATTAAACAACCGCCAATAATGAATGTTTTTAAATTTGTAATAAAAAATCACAAAAATGAAAGTGCTACATATTAAGCACATGCTTACACAAAAATCACACAAATTTGTGTAATCTCAGTTGCTTGTGCTAATTTGAGACTTTCAATGTTTCTTATATGCAGCGTTGTAACATTTTTCGTGTGCCATATTTACTGTTAAGGTCTGATGCTAACCGTCTGACGGGCTTACCGGCTATCTCAATTTATCCCAGGTCGGTTTCAACCCTCTCGTCAGCCGTCGACTGAAACACCAAGTTGAAATACTATTCCTCATTTAACTTCTACAATGCCCCAAACACCAATTTTCCAAAAGAAGGGAATATCTCCAGAGATGGATGTTATTCTCTAGTGAATGTCCTCCCAAACGTGCCGGAAATACATTTGCTTGCGATTCTATAATAAGTTTCAACATCCCTCCACTTACTACTCGGCGGTTGTAATATATTCTTAAATCTTATTTTCTGAAAAATAACTTCTTTCGAAAACACAACTTTTTTTTTTACAATTTCGTAAAAACTTTATCGTATAAAAATAAAATAATCTTTTTAGCATCTGAAAAAAAAACAGCAAAACAAGAAAAATCTTACGATCCGACAACACTGTTTATATGGGTTGTTATTGTTAGTTTTTATATGCATTAAAAATAAAGAGATAATAAGAGTAATATAATATTTTATTTTCTCTCAGAAAAAAAGAACATAATTGAATTTTTTTTTTAATAATGACGGGAAAACAAACTGCGGCATACATTGTAGAAGTATGAGTGAATGAGTCCATTTTCTCATGAGAGTAAACATAACATTTATCACCTTATTGTATTATTCATGAAGAAAAAAAGTGTTAACCACCCTTGCAAGAGTTAAGATTTTACCTTAATTTTGAAGATTTTTTCAACTAAAATTTCTGCCACCACTGGTGTTAGCAGCAGCTTTGTCTTTTTGTATACAAAAACAAATTTTTGCATTGATTTGTCGATTGTTTGTCAGAAAAAAGGTGCTCACAAACATATAACATAATTTTCTCATTTGCAACTACAAAAGATAGTAAGTAGTAACATGTTAATACAGTTTGTGCAATAATGTCTCAGTGCAACACAAATTAGGGCATAAAATGCAACTTAAGCTACGTACAATATTGTTGTCAGATCTTACAATATTGCCAGTAAAATTGTCTGAAAATGTATTACAATCGTGTGAACTGCTAATTTTTAACTTACAACGTTGTCAGAAAAATCATTGTCAATCAATTGTAAGACGGCAATGTTGTCAGGCATCTGACAATCGTGAGAACACTCTTCGTCGGCATTGCCCAATAATTGGCTGGTATTGTAAGCTCAGTTTTAATTGTCAGATGTACAAAAATTAATGCACCTGACAATGGCATCATTGTCCGGAAAAATTTTGATGGGCAACACTGGCAAACAGATGGTTGTTTAAATACATAAGTGGCAATGACTTACAACATGTCTGGCAATTTTTTTTTTCATCTAACAACCGTGTGAACTGACAATTTTTGTTGTCAGATGAATTATTTGTCAGACCATAGTCTGACAATGAAATTGTAAGATTTTCTTACGATCGTCTGAACACACAATTCACTTTTGTGGGACAATTTTTCATTGTCACTACATTGTGAGCATGTTGCCAGATCTTACAATATTGTAACATCTGACGACCGTGTGTACATAGCTTTAGAGTTAACGTTGTGGCAGGAATGGTATTACTCACTAACCTTGTTCAATAGAACTAATCGAACGTGAAAAAGGTGCTAAATTAGTCTGAAAACACCTAAAGTGTGATTAATAAAGGGCGCAAGAAATGAGTAACATTTGCTGTGAAACCAACTTTACTGAGAGGCAGTAGAGTTTTTTATCTTACGCTCTCTAAAAATTGGATTTTCCAATTGCAAAATGTTAACACCGCACTATTTAGGTTGGTCTCATACATATTGCATGAACATGATAAATTTTGACAGATAAATTACCTTTGCCGTGCAAATTTAGGTTACTTTCTCTCTCTCTCTCTCTCTCTGTTACACCATTGTATGTCTTCACTACACTCAGTTTTATATAAAAACGTAACCAAGGCGAATTCCTTATTAGGTGGATGCATCGCGAATTCGGTTAATATGACGCACTTACTCTGTCAAGTTTTGTTTACCTTTTTTGGCACCATTTAAATTTTTGTACATGTCTTTATCAACTAGTTTTGACAGACGAAGTGTGAATTCGCCTTTTTACACAAACAAAATACCTGTTTCTATTTTTATTGTTGTATTATTGTAGCGAAGCTACAATAATACAACACCTACCTTGTTTTTGTATCATGAACCTACCTTGTTTTTTGTATCATGAACGTAACTTTACTGATTTTTTCGAGAGTTTTATTTATTAATCAGAAAATAAGAGTTATTTCTTGTGAACAAAGTTGAGCTATATTTACCCAATCTTTGTAGAAACTTAGGTTTAATGATAGGTGGGGATTCCCGAGTTTAAATAATAAGCAATAGAGATTTTCTTTTTATTCACTTACATTAATATTTATTGTAAAAAAAATATTATATGAGTTGCACGCTGTCTAAACACCTGCTCAGACGAGAGTACATCGAATGATAACCGAAAAAACCGCAAGAACAACACAGTAATATTCAAGGCGGTATATTCGGTAACAAACAAATATTCGATATTCGTATCATATTCAATAATTCATATTCGTTAAATAATAGTACAATTCATTATAGTTAATATTATTAAAATAATACTTATTTTTATACAACGCTTAAACATCTTTTATTTATTCCCCAGAAAATTATTTTTAAACTGAATAATATAGTATTATAAAAAAGTAATTAAAATTAACTGCATAAAAATAAATAAAAAAATCCGTTGTACAAATGTACAAAAACCAAAAATCTAGATATTTTAAAAATTATATTTATTGGCGTAGTTCGTGCAAAAACTATTATTTTTTATATAAGTTTTTATATTTTATTTACTTCAAAATTTAATTTTATTCTTTGAGAAATAAATAAAACTCAGAAAACAACATTAATTTTCTAAGCGAAAAATAAAACTCCAAAAATAATTATTAAAATGTAATATAATCGTAACAGTTCAAAAAAAAAAAAAAAAACAATAAAGAATAATTATTGAAATGTATATGTATATCGAAGTTTAATATATTAAGACCGAATGACAAAATCCTATTTTAAAACCAACATTTTTATAACGTGCAATAAATTTTTACTTTTGAAATTTTATTTAAATTATAATATTTATACATACATATGTACTTATGTATATTTATAAATAAATTTAAATTTAATATTGTATATAAAAATAAATAGGACTTTGATGTTTTAAAAGAAAAATACCTACAGATGTTTATTTGCCTAAATATACATATACTCGCATACACTGTCTGCCACTTGAATAAGGAACCACATTTTTTAACTTTAGTTATGTATAAGGTATCTCCTAAACTAAAGTTCAGAAAAAAATAATTTTTAGCAGAACCAAATTTCAAGGTGTTACCTTTAGAATCCTGAAGAAATAAAAAATATACATATCCGTATTTTGTTATACAAAAATTATGTATTTATTTACAGAGATATATTTTTGTGGTAATTTTTCATGGTTCACTTGAATAAGGAATTCTTTTAATATTAATAGTTTGATAGTTTTTAAATGGTTTTTATTCAAAATGGGACCTATCTTAATAACGCTGAAAAAAAAAAATTCTGCTTTGGAAATCTCAGGGTCACAAATACTATCCAAATAGCCAGAACAAAAGTAGAAAAAAGATAGCTGTGTACAATTATTTACTTTATTCATAATTATTATTTATTTATAACGTGGAAAGATATGAAAAAACACATGAAAGGGCGGAAGAAAATGTCAACAACTTCAAAAGAAAGACGAAGAGTTCTTGGAATTGCCTCAAATGCTGCTATGTAGGTATCAAATATACGTGGTATACGTGGAAAAAGTAGGGTTATATCCAGTATAAGAACAGTTCACTGTATTTTAAAGTCTTCCCCACCACATAATTAAAAACGCAAACTGCAACGTTTGCAGTTTGCTAAAAATACAATGACATGGTCTGACAAATGCTGTAAAATTGTATTTTTCGATTAAAAGTATAATATTAATGGTCCCGACAGTTATAACTATTACTGCTATGCCCTAAATAAGGAGGAATTATTTTTGAGCCGCAGACACAGCCGAGCATGCGAAATAATTGTATGGGATGCCATTTCGTACCATAGTAACGTAGAATTGGCTTTTGTATATCACCAAATGACTGCAACGACTTTTAAAAGCATTCTGTAAAAGGTATTTCCAAAATTTAATGATTTCTTTGGACCCATACCTTGCACGTACCAACACGACAACGCTCCAGTTCATACCGCTAGAACAGTAAAACAATGGATTAATCAACAAGGTGTTCAACTTTTGGATTGACCTCCCTATACACCAGACCTGAATCAAGTGGAAAATGTCTGGGGTTGGCTTGCAAGAAAACTTTATGAAGAAAACCATTTGAGACGATAGAATCCTAGGAGGAAAACAATTTGAAACGATATAATCCTTAAAAGATGCAAACGCTCGTAACGACCGCAGATACTGCTTTATACTGTTTACTCATGGATGCTATAAATAATAAGGAATCGGATGCTCTTGATGTTCTTCGAATAAAAATACAGTGTGATGTTCGCTGGAGTAAACACGTTTTTCACTCCATCCGATCTCCTTACCATTTATACCACCTATATCCAACTCTCATGTTTGACCCGTTGCCTCAAAGTCTATGTTAGGGAGGAGAGGGCCAACAAACTTATCGGTGACATTAGGATATCCAACTCTATTGACTCTCTGGAGCATCGACGCAGTTTAGGGTGCGTTATTCTGTTCTATTGTTACTACAATAGATTTTGCTCCAACGAGATTAGGTATTTTGTTCCCGAAAACCATACATTTTAACGTAATATGAGGCTATAGACTAGGTAAATAGATCCATTTGGGGCGAATGCCAGCGTAATCGTATAACGCATTACGGAGAGAATTCGTTTTTCGGCCGCATGCTTCACCTATGGAGTAAGTTACCTACATACCTGTTTCCTGTCTGTTATAACGTTGGAAAGTTTAAGCACTACTCCCACACAACCTATTTTCCTAGTTTTGGTATAATGCACGCTTAAGTAAAAAAAAAAAAAAATAATAACGGAAGCATGAATTCAATTTCACTAAGTTCTTAAAAAGAATCTAAATTTAAGTTAAAAAAATGTTATTCCTTATTCAAGTGGCACGCAGTGTACGTGTAAGCATATATTTACAGGCATGTGTGAGTATTAATAAGTGCAAATTAGACCGATTCATGTGGTGTGTGCATGAAAAGTGTTTTGGTTTTTATTTGTTTTGTTGTTGGGATTTAATCGATGATCTTTCACTGCTTGAAAGAATCTAAGAGTGTTAATGCAAGGGATTTTATTTATACGTATACAATTTTAAACAATATTGAACTAAAAATAACACATTTTTTAATCAATTATAAATTATTTGATCAATATACATATATAGCCCTACTTGTTGAAATTCTGCTGCTTTAGTCTGCTTTTTATTTTCTTTGTATGTCTATAAACTCGATAAAAAAAACGTATTTTTTCTCATCCATTTTATGTGCTTCTTCCTCCTATTTTGCATTTGTCCTTAAAATTTCCACTGAAATTATCAAATTTATCTGCACGAAAGTATTCAACATGTTTATATGAAAATCAAAAATGTTTAATTTTCGCACAAACGCGCTTCAAATATTTGTGCAAACCAGAATGATTGCTATTAATAAAGCAAAATATTTGTACAAACGAAACCTTTCTGCTGGTTTGTACAACCGTTTGTATAGTTTACTTGGCCTTTAAATTTAAATTATTGTAATATAATTTAAATTATTGTAATATGTAATAAAGCAAAAGCTGCTAAGGCAGAAGCATTTTTATTGTGAGCCTCTCTAATACACAATTATATATTTACCCAACATTCTATTGCTTTATTCAAACAAAATAAGAACGCAAATAAATTAAAACATTTGCGATATTTTGGGAAAATTATGTCCATTTTTTATCAGGAGATAAAATATGTGTGTACTAAGTACGTGTATATCATATTGTTGTAACGGGTAATCAGCAAAACTTTTATTAGCAAATTTGAAAAATATGTTTATACATATAACTCTAGACTCCATTATCTTTAAGAAAACAATGTGAATATAAATATACGTCCCTTTTTTATTGCGAAAGTGTAACTAGTCATTAGTTGTAAAAGTATTGAATTGTATTGTGTGAGCCCTACAATATATTTTTTATAAAAGCTGATGTGAACTAATACATAAACAATTATTTTACAAACCCATGTATTACGCACAAAGTACTTAAGTTTGAAAGAGAAAAGAAACCACACATATACGAAAATTCACATCAGTTTTTTCATATTACCCTTAATAAAACCATAGAAACTCTGATGTAACTTCACGTCAGCAATGCTCATCATATGACCGTTATTGTTCTTGCTGGAGGTTTTTTTTTCTGTGAGAAAGTAAAGCAAATATTTTACTCTCATTATCTCTTTATTTATTGGCATTCTGGGTAGTGTTACTATTACAATAAATGTAACAACAAAAACATCTGAAATATTTTGCTGGTAGAACAAAACTATAATGTTGTCAAAATTTGCGCTCTCTTTTGTTTGTAAAAGCAACACATGGGTTAAAATCGTCAAATTTGGCGCAAAAAATCGTCAATATGATTATCGCAAATCGACAAAAAATCGTCAGTGAGTGAACTAATTATTCATAAAATATATATTTAAATAGCTAAAATTATAGCAAAACGATTGTTGCCTTTAATAAAACATTACTGGTTTTAAGCTTTAACAAAAAATATATACTTTTACCAATAAAAAATTATAAATAGCTTGTTTTCTATGTTTCCCAGCTATCTATATGTCGACATTTCTCAGCAATTTGTTTACAATGTTGGGATACAAAGTTGAATGTTTGAGAATATCTTTCAAAAATTTCCAAAGTCTACTGATGATTAGGGTAGTTCCTATGAAATGTCGACATATAGATAGCTGGGAAACATAGAAAACAAGCTATTTATAATTTTTTACTGGTATAAATGTTAGAAGCTAAAATAGCGAATAAAAATTTAATTGTTTGTATATACTTTTACAAACATGAAGTTAATATCATAAGAACACATTAACTAAATTTTAATTAAAAGAATTTTAAAATTTCCTCTACTACTACTACTATCTTTAATAAACACTTACATATATTTAATAGTGCAAAGCTAAATCAAAACAACCATAGTTGCTAAGTCTTAAGTGGTCTTTACTAGGAATACAACATTTCTTCTGAAAACGGTTGCTTCAACTCATTTCTCACTTGGGTGTTTTACGCTTCATATAAAGGGTGGTTAAATTTCAAGGGCCGATGTTGATTTTGAATAAAACACAAACTATTTAGGAAATTATTGTAATTTTATCTTATTATGATATATTGGTATTATTCAATTATGTATGGAACAAAATATCGGCCATCTGGGTGACGCGACCACAGCGGCACACCTCCATCCTAGGGTCCAAATTTTCGATGACCCTGAGGCATAATGGAGGTTCTATGCCGTTAATGTGCCGAATTATCTCATCCTTTAGCTGTTGAATTGTTGCTGGCTTATCGACGTACACCTTTTCTTTCAAATAACCCCAAAGAAAAGAAAAAAGTCCAACGGTGTCAAATCACATGATCTTGGCGGCCAATTGACATCGCCATTACGTGAGATAACACGGCCATTGAATTTGTTGCGCAAAAGAGCAATTGTTTCGTTAGCTGTGTGGCAAGTGGCACCGTCCTGCTGAAACCACATATCGTCTACATCCATATCTTCCAATTCGGGCCATAAAAAGTTCGTTATCATCTCACGATAGCGAACACCATTCACAGTAACTGCCTGACCGGCCTCATTTTGGAAAAAATATGGCCCGATGATGCCGCCAGCACATAAACCGCACCAAACAGTCACTCTTTGTGGGTGCATTGGTTTTTCGACAGTCACTCTTGGATTCTCATTCGCCCAAATGCGGCAATTCTGTTTATTGACGAATCCACTGAGGTGAAAATGTGCCTCATCACTGAAGATGATTTTCTTCGAAAATTGATCATCATTTTCATAATAAGTCTGGATAACTTTAACACGTTGTTGGATTGTGTATCTCTCCATGGTTCAAATTGAGTAAGTCTGAAATAGAGAAATGTCAAATAAAATTCGGAAAAAAAACTTGGCGTTTAGATGTGCTTCACATTCAACATCGGCCCTTGAAATTTAACCACCCGATACCTGGATGCAAACTCGCATATTTGCTAACTAATATTTTTTCTATAAACTTACCCATAGAAAAAAAAATTACCGAAGAATTATTTTTGATAACTCATTCCAAAAATCGCATCGTGCAACAAATTTTCCAAGATTAATAGGCTTCGTTGCTTTAATTCGTATTCAAGTTCCTGCCTTTCAAAACTGCTATGAAATATGAACCCTATTTTATCATATTAGAAGAAAGACACTCCCTTTTTTTATAATACTGTAAGGATTTATAAAAGTTAAAGCTTTGAATTTATGTTCATATTTAAGTCTCCTTAATGTATAAGCACACGCTGTAAATCATGAAAATGTGTACACTTCTTAGCATATATTTTTTTCAAGTGGTCTTTAAAATACATATCTAACTTATACAATAAATTTACGTACGGGTTTACTTTATTATATTTTTTTCTATCCCTCAATATTATTTTCATTATCAACATAAATTAACTTAAAATACTAAGCACGTATGTAGTTGTAAATATGATCTACAAAAATCGTTAAAAACAGGCCTTAAATCGTCAAATCGCCAAAGTAATATTTTAAGCACCCAAAATCGTCAAAATGACGATAAACCGACAAGTATGGCAACAAAACAAGATTTTGAAATCAACGTAAAAACAGCGTAAAATCAAAGCGTTAAATTACATTACAGTTTACGCCCGATTGCGCTGTCTGCGTTGTTAACGCGAAAACCTCATTTTCGGTGATATGACTTTGTCAGAATAAAGCAGTGATGTAAACGAAAGTTATGGACGGGTATATATGTATGATCTTGTTATTTAAATTTTAATATTTTATCAATATTCTGTGGGGAATTCTTTTATGTTGAACACAAATAAATACCATGATTTCAAAAATGCGTATTTTGTATATATGCTGTGTGTGTGTGCACGTTCTTTTTTTTTCTTTCTATACATTAATCTTTATAATTCCAAGAAAAAAACTTCAATCTGATACTCATGATAATTTATGATTTTTTTTCTTCCTCAAGGTATCTGAATCCAAATAAAACACTGGCGGTGCTGTTTGATTATGACGGCACTTTGGCCCCCATTGCTGATAATCCCAACAAAACTGTGATGCCTGTAGCCACCGAAGTTATCTTAAATAAAATCGCTAAACATCCGAAAATATTCTTGGCCGTTATTTCCGGCAGAGGCATTCGCGATGTTCAGGGCAGAGTGGGCATTACTGGTATAACGTATGGCGGAAATCATGGCATTGAAATTGAATATCCTGATGGCAGCAGGCATGATTACCAACTGCCAGCTGAAGTTCAAGCAAACTATACAAAACTTGTCAAAGAGTTGAGAGATAATGTTGAAAAGAACAAGGCCTGGGTAGAGGATAAGAAGGTGTCGCTAACATATCATTACCGTGATACACCGCTGGACATAAAGGAGTCCCAAAAGCAAGTGGCTGTTAAAATTATTGAAAAGTATGGTTTTAAAGCTAATCAAGCTCATGAAGCCATCGAGGCTAAGCCGCCAGTAAATTGGAATAAAGGTGAAGCTGCTACATTTATATTGAATGACAAATTCGGTGTTAATTGGGCCGATGAAATAAAAGTTGTATTTGCTGGTGATGACACAACCGATGAAGATGCCATGAAAGTGAGTAAATATAAGGTGTGTTCCACGAGATCTCGCACTAGTTCGGACTAATAAGAGTGAAACGCAAATCACTCTCTAAATGTGCAAATTTTACCCAAAACTGCTGGAACGCAAAGAACCACAAGTGTACATCTTGTAATACTAGTGCTGCTTACTTTTTTAATTGAAGTATGTTTTAGTGATTTTAGATGCTTAAAACGCTTAACATCATATAAACAAAAGATTTGCATTATTGGCAACAGCTGTAAAATTAAAAGTAATCTAAATTTTTCAATAGATTTTTATAGTACATACTTATAAAAGGAAAAGCCAAATAACAATTGCATGTTCTGTTTACAACTTCACAGCGTTATTTTTAGTTCGGGTTTAATTCGGGGCTTTTAACTAATTTTTAAACTAAAAAAAATTTTTTTTCAATATGCAAATTTCAATGCATTCCATGAAGTCTACAAAGAGTGTTTTGTTGGATTTGTTACTTTTTGAGGGCAACGAGAAAGCTTATCAAATATTGTATTTATACAATATTTGATAACCTATTTTCCTAGTTCTGGTACAATGCACTGCATATGTAGGGGTCATCCCCTGAGTACTGGTCCAAGCCAAAAAAAAAAATCATTTTTTTATGTATGTAAACACAGTTTTTTATGTATGTTAACCCAAAGAAAAAGTTCGAGTAAATTTGTACAGGAAATGAAAAAAATTACTCTCTCATTTTCTCTCAAAATTGCACAAAAATGTTTGCGTGGAGCGCTTTTGGACTAGTTCGGACTGTTTCGTTATTCACGTGAAACACACCTATAAAATAATTAAAATATAAATTAATTGAAAATATTACTTTATTACTTTTTAGAAACTACAAGGTGTTGGCAAAACATTTAGAGTTTCCACCGATCCAGATATCCAGACATTTGCCGATTTCCGTTTATCCAGTCAAGCTTTAGTGAGTGATCTCTTGAAATGGATTTCTACCGCCTATGGAGTCTAGTATAATTACAATTACTGTTTATTGTTTAACTATTGTTATAATTATTGTTATTTAAATACATACATATATTACAAGCATTGTACACACATACAAAGTTATCTGCATACAAACAAATTTATAAATATGTCATTTTAAAATTAATTATTAGAATTTAAGCGTTAAAAACAAATAAATATTAGTCGCAAATATAATGTCTTAGAATTCAAAAGTTTAACTTGTTCGAAGGCAAAAAAAATATAATAAAATAAAAATTTTAATGATAAAGAGTTGAACCTATTGATTATTTCTAATATTAACAGGCCTGTTCTAAAGCTCTCGTGATTTCAAAGCACATGCCGTTTCAAAAGCACAAATGTGATTTGTGCCTGTTCCGCAAATCACAATTTGTTGTGATTTTCAATGTGATTTATACTCTTCGGAAGCACAAAGAAACAACTGTTTTTCGCTTCAATTTGCTGGTATTTTTATTTTTTTATTACTCTCATAGGCCGAATCGATTACATAGATAACGTGAGAGTAAGAACTCATCTTATGTATATTGTATATTATAACATATAAACTATTATATAAATATATAATGCTTAAATTAAAAAGAAAAATAGTAATATAATCAAATCTTAATTTCTAATTTCAATCTTTTCCTCTACACTGAAAGAATTATGCGTCATATATTTAATGAAACTGTTTCATTAAATATTTTTCATTAATCCAATGAAAACTTTTCACAATATGCATGAAACTTCATATATATTATGAAATAGTTCCATCAGAATGGTTTCATTAAGTTTCATAGTTTCATTAAAAAAAATCATTTGATTTATGACTACAACAAAATTTAATTTTTTTTAAATTCTTTGAAATTTGATAAGATATATTAATGGGCATTTATTAATCTTAAGCTACAGTTTAAAATATGTCAATTTTTTTTTTTATTAGAATGTTAGTTTTATGAGTTTCATAATTCCAATGAAATAGAATTCATTAGATCAATGACAAATAAATATCTGGCTACCGAGCTGGGGTATGTATGTATTTAAAAAATGTAAATACCAGTGTATTGAAGTCATTTGAATTAATAAAATCTGTTTTATTTGGTGAATACTTGTTCAACATTTTCTTTTATCATAATTAGGTACAATTTCGCAAAAGCAAGGAATAGTATTTTTTGTGTAATGAAATAAAGTATCAATGAATAAATGAAATAATTCCATTGATCTTTTTATTACGTACATTTGTGAACATATTTTATTAATGTGTGTTATGATATTATTTCATTAAACAAATGTAACTATTTCATTGGTGTAATGTAAATTTTTCCGGTGCTCAATGAATAATAAAATTAGATAAATGAAATAACTTCATTGACCTTATGATGGAGTTTCATATTTTTAATGAATATTAAATAAATGTTACTTTTTCTTTAATTTAATGTACAGTTTTCATGTGCTTTATGAAATTGATTCTTTGGTCTAGAGAAATTATTTCACTAATCATGATTTGTCTTTCATACTTTTAATGAAAGTAAGTCAGTTTCTTATTACAGTGTTTCATTGCTTTTTTGAAGGTTTTCATTAAAATAATCTAATGAAATTTGTTTCATTAATTCTATGAAAAGTTACAATGGTTGAAAAATAATGAAAAAATTCATAAAAGTAATGTCAAAATTCAAAGAATTTCTGAACAAAATTTTTTCAGTGTACCTACTACACACAACCCGAAAACCAATACAGCCTAGTAACAAACATAATCCAAAAGCTCAAACATTTTCTAATACCATCTTTTTAAATTTAAATAAACTCGCTGCAAAATTTTTTCCACCATATGTAATTAAAGCGTTGCACAACCTACATACATATTTTTAAAACATATCGCTCCTTTATTGCAAAAGCTACTATCATCTTCAAATTTGATAATAAATTATCGCTAGTTTATCTGAACTCAAAATGTAAACAAAGAAAAAACAGATAATTAATGTGTGTAAAATCAAAAGAAACACATGGAACATATAAAAATTGGATACTTACATTGAGATTTAAAGAAAAGTTGAAAATCGAATTAGTGAAACGTTTGCACAAAATATGTAAACACCAGTGTGAACCAAAAAACAACCGTCTGAACACCTAAGTAGTTTCGCAATAGCGGTTCAGAGAGCAAACCAAGTGTTTCATATTACCGTCTGAACATGGTATTAGGCCTTAACATGATACAAAAAACAAGGTAGCCGCTTCGCTACAACAATACAACAATAAGAAAAACAACAGGTATTTTGTTTGTGTAAAAAGGCGAATTCACACTTAAGCTGTCAAAAGTAGTTGATAAAGAAGATGTACAAAAATTTAAATGACGCCGAAAAACGTAAACAAAACTTGACAAAGAAAGTGCCGCCATATTAACCGAAAACAAAAACAAGGCTACGTGAGTGCACAAGTCAGCTAAGACATTTGCTTGCAACCCAAAAAACGGCTTCTCTACAAACGTATCTAGAAAGTCTGGATGGTACTCCTCAGTCCGACTATTCTTTATGGCGGGCGACTAAAGGTTTAAAAAGGCCAGTTAGAGGTAAGCCGCCCTTGCGAGAACCATCTGGTGACTGGGCTAGAGATGACTCGGAAAAGGGTAATTTATTTGTTAACCATTTGAAAAACGTTTTTACCACAAATAGGTCTGATAATGCAAATGAGTTGCCGCCTATTGTTAGTAGACCTCCTGTGCCTGTAAGATTCAATTTTGAAGAAGTTGAAAATGCTATTGGTAATCTAAACCTTAAAAAAGCTCCAGGTATGGATAAAATCAGCAACAAAATGCTCGTAGAGCTGCCTCGTGTATCTAAAAGAATTGTTCTTTTTATTTTTAATGCTATTTTACGGCTTGAGTATTACCCTGCAGAGTGGAAGGTGTCCATGATAACAATGGTTCCTAAGCCAGGGAAGGATCACACGAAAGTAGAATCATACCGTCCAATAAGTCTACTGTCAACAATATCAAAACTTTTCGAAAAATTGCTAAAGGCGAAGTTGGATCCAATGCTTCATAAGGTTGAATGTATTCCTGATCACCAATTTGGTTTTAGAGCGAAACATGGCACCATTGAGCAAACACACAGGTTAGTTAACGTCATAAGAAAGGCATTTGAAGATAAAAAATATTGCTCTGCCTTATTCATCGACGTCTCACAGGCTTTTGATAAAGTGTGGCACGATGGCCTAATGCATAAAATAAAGTTTAACTTACCTGCAAACATACATAACCTTTTGAAAAGCTATTTATATTGTCGCCAATTTATAATAAAAGAAGGCGAATTCATAAGCCCCGCCCAGCCTATTGAAGCTGGAGTTCCCCAAGGCAGCATATTAGGGCCTATCTTATATTTGATCTACGCATCTGACATGCCGACAAGCACCAACATTCACACTTCAACATTTGCAGATGATACAGCATTCCTTAGCATACATAGTAACTACCAGCAAGCATCAATAAACTTACAGGAACATATCGACAAACTAGAGAAATGGCTCAAGCTTTGGAAAATCAAGGTTAATGAACAAAAGTGTGCCCATGTTACATTCGCACTGCGTCTAGGAACATGCTCACCCATTACTATTAACAATAAAGTAATACCTCAACACAGTGAAGTCAAATACCTCGGTATTCATCTTGACCGTAGACTAACATGGAAGACGCACATCGAGGCAAAAGTAACGCAAATGAAATTGAAATTAACTGGCTAATAGACAGAAATTCGACTTTGAAGCTTGATTGTAAACTTTTGCTGTACAACTCGATTCTAAAGCCAATATGGTGCTATGGGATTCAATTATGGGGCACAGCCTCTGCATCTAACATTGAAAAAATTCAAAGAAGTCAAAATAGAATTCTCCGTAGAATTACAAATGCTCCATGGTACGTTGAAAACTCACGAATCCACGCAGATCTGAACGTACCTTTTGTGAAATCTGAATTTGTGAAGTACGCGACAAGATATATTAACAAACTTGAAATCCATCCAAATCCACTTGCAGTTAATATCCTTAACTTTGGTGGTCATACCCGTCTGAGAAGGAGGGATACTTTGGCTACCATTAGAGCTCTAAACAGATGACTGAATTCTGAAATAATATTCGTATTTTGTAAAAATGTATTTTTAAGCCATATGTATACTTATTCGTCTGAAATTGAGCAACTTCTCTCAGAAAAAAGAAGAGTCAGAAGAGAGTTGCAACTTCGCAGGTCGCCCCAGCTTAAAAGTAGGCTTCCCGTAGCCTATACTCATAACTCAGTTAAGAAATCTGCTTGAAGTCCATAGAATGGGTTCCCTTAAAATATATGTATTTGGAAAGCCTTGATGGTACTCCTCAATCTGATTATTCCTTGTGGAAAGCGACAAAAGGTTTAAAAAGACCCGTAATAGGTAAGCCTTGCGAAATTCAACTGGCGACTGGGCAAGAAGCGACTCCGAAAAGGGGATGTTGTATGTCGATCATTTGAGAAACGTTTTTATTACAAATGATTCAGCGAATATTACAGCGGAATTACCACCATATGTTGTTAGACCCCCTGTGTCTTTGAGACTTAATTTTCAAGATGTCGAAAACGTTATCGAAAATACAAACTCAAGAAAAGCTCCAGGCATTGATCAAATTACTGGTAAAATGCTTGAACAGTTACCTCGTGCAGCTAGAAGAGTTCTACTTTTTATTTTTAACGCCATTTTACGCCTTGAGTATTATCCTGCAGAGTGGAAGGTCTCAATGATTATTATGATACTCAGGCCAGGGAAGGATCCCACTAAAGTTGAATCATATAGACCAATAAGTCTACTACCAACAATTTCAAAACTGTTCGAAAAATTGTTAATGGCGAAGATGAGTCCAATATTGAACAATGTGGGATGCATCCCTGATCATCAATTTGGCTTTCGGGCTAAACATAGCACCATAGAACAAACACACAGACTAGTCAATGTCATAAGACAGACCTTTGAGGAGAAGAAGTATTGCTCAGCTCTATACATTGACATTTCTCAAGCTTTCGATAAAGTGTGGCACGACGGCTTGATGCACAAAATAAAGTTAAACTTGCCTGTAAATACTCACAAGCTGCTGGAAAGCTACTTATATGGGCGGAAGTTTATTATCAGAGAAGGCGACTTTATTAGCCCAACTCAGCCAATCAAGGCAGGAGTTCCCCAAGGCAAGTATAAAGTAGGCACTGGGGCCTACTTTATACTTGATTTACGCCTCTGACATGCCAACGACATCCGGAATCCATACGTCAACCTTTGCAGATGACACAGCGTTTTTGAGTGTTCATGAAAATCAGCAATTAGCTTCACGAAATTTATGGGAATACATTTCAATATTAGAGAAATGGCTAAAACTTTGGAACATCAAAGTTAATGAACAAAAATGTACTCATGTCACATTCACACTGTGTAAGCAAACATGTTCGGCTATACAAATTAACAATACACCTATTCCGCAGCAAAATGAAGTCAAGTACCTTGGTATACACCTCGACCGTGGGCTAACACGTGGAAGTCTCACATTGAAGCAAAAGTCACTCAGTTGAAACTAAAAGCAGCGCAACTAAATTGGCTTATGGGCAGAAACTCGACATTGAAGTTGGATTGCAAACTTCTGCTATACAATGCAATTCTAAAGCCTATATGGTGCTACGGAATTCAGTTATGGGGCACCGCCTCAGCGTCAAACATTGAAAAAATCCAAAGGCGACAAAACAAAATTCTTCGAACGATTCCTTTAGCTCCATGGTACGTAAAAAATTCACGAATTCATAAAGATCTGAGTGTTCCGCTGGTAAAAGAGGAATTTTCTAAGTACGCGACAAGGTAAGTCAGTAAACTGGAATTTCATCCAAACCCTCTTGCGCGCAATATACTTAATTTTGGCGGCCACACTCGGCTTAAAAGAAGGGATACCGCTGCCACCATCAGATTGCTCAATAGGTGATTTTACCGAAATAGCTCCCGCATAATAAAAGTTTTTGTCTAGCATTGGCCGGACTTAAGAATCACATTTTTTAATTTTAAATTTAGTATTAAGATTTGAATACTTATTGTTAGTTCATTTTGAAGATTCAATAAATAAAAAAATGCAAAAAATATGTATTTGAAATAACTACAAGATACAAAATACTTTTGAGTTATGTATTTGAAATACAAAATACTAAATACTTTCAGGTTGGGTATTTGAAATACAGATACAAAATACGTATTTGTATTTCAAATAACGAGTAATTTTTTTGCTATTATCTTTTTGGCAACACTAGTTTTGACAGCTCACGCACGTTTTGTATCTTGTGTCACTGTCAAACATCTTCAGTTTGGTCTATAATTTAAACATGAATCGTCTTACAAACGAACAACGCTTGCAAATTATTGAATTTTATTACCAAAATGCGTGCTCTGTTAAGAAAGTTCATCGCGCGCTTCTTCCATTTTATGGTCAGTTTAATCGACCTACTGAGGCTTCTATTCGGGCTATTGTAAAAAAATTTCGCACCAAATTTACATTGTTGGACATTAAACCACCAACACGCTTACGTAGAGTGCGAACTGAAGAAAATATCGCAGCCGTATCGGCCAGTGTTGGTGATGACCGTGAATTATCGATTCGGCGCCGTTCGCAGCAATTGGGCCTCTGTTACTCCACTACGTGGAAAATTTTGCGGAAGGATTTGGGTGTGAAGCCTTATAAGATACAGCTGGTGCAAGACTTTGAAGCCAAACGACCTACCACAACGCCAAATTTTTGGTGAATGGGCTCTTGAAAAGTTAGATGAAGATCCACTTTTTTATCGAAGAATTGTGTTCAGCGACGAGGCTCATTTCTGGTGGAATGGATACGTGAACAAGCAAAACTGCCGTATTTGGAGTGAAGAGCAGCCACAAAAAACAACCATTTGGTGCGGATTATGGGCTGGCGGCATCATTGGGCCGTATTTCTTCAAAGATGATGCGAATCACAACGTTACTGTGAATGGTGAGCCCTACCGTGCGATGATAAAAAACTTTTTTTTTGCCCAAAATGGAAGAGCTTGACTTGCATGACATGTGGTTTCAACAAGACGGTGCCACATGCCACACAGCACGCGAAACAATGGACCAATTGAGAGGCGAGTTCGGTGAACAGTTTATTTCACGCTTGGGACCAGTCAATTGGCCGCCCAGATCGTGCGATTTAACGCCTCTAGACTATTTTTTGTGGGGCTATGTTAAGGCTAATGTCTATAGCGACAAGCCCGCTTCGATTGACGCACTGGAAGCCAACATTGCCAACATTATTCGTGAGATACCGGCCGAAATGTTGGAAAGAGTATGCCAAAATTGGACTAAGCGGATGGACCATTTGAGGCGCAGCCGCGGCCAACATTTGCATGAAATAATCTTCAAACATTAAATTATATCGACCCAACTATCCACCCAAATAAATATTTCATGCATTTTTCTGAATTTTATGTGTTTTTTTTTAAATTTCCGATAGTTCTTATGAAATCACCCATTACATGTATTTCAAATACGTATTTCAAATACATGTATTTCAAATACTGCCCAGCCCTGCTCATAAGTAGTATATAAGCAATTGTAATTTTAGTTTAAAAAAGGATTAATACACAAGAATTGATTTGAGCAACCTCGAGTGTAATAAATATATAATAAAGTACATTTTTCAAAAAGAACAACAAAATAATATTTTATTTAATCCAACTAAAGGTCAAACCCTGACTAATGAAAAAAATCAATATGAAAAATATTTGCACATTTTGCGATACCCTGTTCATTTCGGTTTTTATAATTTTCTGCTTCATTGCTGATAACCAGTAATAACGTCTCAAAAAAAAAAAAAAGAAAAAAAATTATTTAGAAAATAGATGAAAATATTTTCAAAACAATACGGGAGAGGAAAACTAATAATTTATATGTTGATATGTAAATACTTGTATGTGTTATGTTTGTGGGTACGTACATATGTACCCACTCGTAGGTATAGCATCTCCTACATGCACATTAACATACATACATTTGTATACTATTCACCAAAATATATTGCTCCATTATATTTAAAGATCAATGTAGTTTTCCTTTCCTTGTTCTTATGATTATGATTATGTGTGTATTATTAAAAAGAAAATTTTTAAAAATTTTATGCGCCCAAAGAAAACATTCATAAGTATATGCGCAAAGAGATTAGTTTGAAATGGCCGCTTCTCATCATTTTAAAAAAGAGATTAATAAACGCCAACGCCAAAAGTTCGGAAAGAAAAATCAAGAAGCTGTTTAGGATATTTTTCAAAAACTTACGGACAGTATTAGAAAAGTTGTCAGCTTACTAGAAGGTGTTTCACTTTTACATTTTTTTGTTTTGTTAGAGAGTTTCAAGTTAAACAAAAAAGAAAGCAAACGCAATGGCCGAACAAAAGAAAGCTCCTTTATTGAAAAAGGAAGAAGATTTCGTTAAAGCTCTTGATGGGTAAGTGAGTGCAGAAGGACAAAAAGGCCAAGAATTTTAAAATTGATTTTTTTAAATATATTTTGTAAACAAAAAAGTTTTATCAAACCCGAGGATCAAGTGGCGCTGTTGTTGGATTATGATGGCACTTTGGCTCCCTTGACTGAAGAATTATCGGTTATGCCCAAGGATACCGAAATCAATATCAAAAAATTGGCCGCTAATGACAAAATCTTTATGTGTGTCTTCTCCGGCCGCGAGCTAAGTGAAATCAAAAACCACCTGAAGTTCCCCAATGTCACCTATGCCGGTAACCATGGACTCGAAGTTGAGTACCCTTCTGGTAAGAAGTTCAAAATCGAAATGCCCGAAGAGCTATTGGAAAAACACAACAAACTAGTAGAGGAGTTGAAAGAAAAGGTACACAAAATAAACCAAAAATTTTTCTTCTTACAAACTTTAATTGGAAAAGTTTCTTTATTTTGAAAGGTTGTTTGCTCCGGTGCCTGGGTGGAAGACAAAAAGATCTCCGTCACATATCACTACAAGGGAGTCAATGACAAATTGAAAGCCAAACTCATTGAAACCGCCAAGGGCTTGATCCAAAGCCATGGCTTCCAATTGATTGAAACTCCTTATGCCTTGGAGGGCAAACCCCGTGTAAACTGGGATAAGGGTAAGTCATTTAAAAGTCATTACTATGGCAAATAAAAGTATATAAGTATGCAAACAATAGCTACACCTAGCAATTAATAGTCTAAAATCGAGACACCATAATTTTATATGGTCGTGGAATAAAAAACTCAATTTATTTTTAAATCTGATAGACATATTTTGGTTATTTTATTTGTATGCATGTTTAAAAAGAAAAGAAAAAATGAAAATCAAGAAATGAATAATGATTTTGTTGGTTTCTTTTTTTTGGTGCGTTGGCGTTTTCTTAACACAGCGAGCCAAAAAATTTAATAAAAATATGCACATATGTATGTACCAGTAGTGTGTGCATATGTAGCTTGTGTACGTTTATAAGAAAATGAAAACAGTTTAACCAAAATAAATATATACGACGTTCTGTCTTGTATACGAGCTCTTACGTGTGCTCAACACTGTCATCAGAAGAGGAACAAATCATTTTTCAAAAATTTCATTTCTTTTTTTTTTTTCTGTTTCAAATCAAATATTGTAAAAGATTTTCATGACTCATGTCTTCGTTCATTATTCTGACATGAAAAGAAAAATTAACAACTTTGTATGTACTTACATATGTATGTACGAGTACATATGTAGGTATGTGTACAATATGTATGAAAAATTTAAATCTTAATAGTTGTTGCACATATGGGTCAATGGCTTTAGACGATAAACGATTTTAGAATGTGTGTAGTACTCGTACAAGTAGAGTGGTGATATGCAGCACACAACACAGACATTAAATAAAAGCGAAAGTTTTTAAGAAAGAAACTTGTTTGGTTCTATGTAAATATGTAAAAAATTTCAGAAAGTGGCCAATTATTAAGACAAATCATGTTTTTAATGAAAACATAAGATGATAAATGTAAAACTGCCAATTGCACGTGCAGTTTGCAAACATTTAAGTTCATTAGTTTTCTTTCTAACATTATTAATAGACCCCACCCAGTCTTTATTAGTAGATTTTTTTTTTATATTTCTTTTACACCAATTAAATAAAAATTTTTAATTATGTTGGCTAAAAACATTATTTGTAATGAGGTGTGATACCGACCACAAAATGGCAATAAGTACTTATAAAAATAAGTATACTTAAGTATTTACTCTAAAATTTCGTTATTAGCTATATACATATTTACTCGTAGGTCCAGCTTTTAAATTCGTATTTAAATACAAAATTATTTAATTTTCATTTAAATTTAACCCTTAATAGCCTAGTTGGTTCCGTTGGGAACCAACCAAAAACAAACGTGTCTTTCATATTGTTTTTGCTTTAATCGTTATCATTTGTGCTCATCGCCGCTTGAATCTACGCATGATTAGCAGGTGAATGCTAGTTAGTGCGTGACAACAGCGACAAGAAAGTATTTGTGCGTAACTGTGTGTATTGTAAAGCAAGTTTTTGTGCTAACCCTGAAGGAAGTATGGGGTTAAGTGTATCCATGTCAACATTTTTGTCAACATTTATGGTGTCTTTCTGGTGACACAGTCAATAAATTTTTTCCTGGTCTTTTTTATAGATAGAGAATATTTTTTGTTAATAATTTAATTTGTTTTAAAAATTTATCTGTGGCCGCAAGAAAATAGCTAATTCTAATAAAAAATAATAATAATAAAAAATGATATAAAAAGGTAAAGGTGGGCAAAAAGTGCTAAACTAGTTAAATATTTTATAATTATAGGCAATCACTATATGTTTTACTATCAATACAGTTTTACTATGGACATTTCCCACAGTGCGGTAATGTCGTCAATAGTAAATCAGTACAATCTTACTATTGACATTTTCTCTATATGACCCCACAAGAACTACCTAGTCAGTATTGACGCAGTCTACTGGTGGATTTCGTAGGACAAGCCTGTGTTAAATGTCAATAGTAGTTAGCATTAAGTAAGGGTACAATTTGTCAGTAGTACTGGTGACATCGTCAATAGGTAATCACTATAGTTTTACTACTGACATTTCCTGCAGGGAAGTTCTCCGAAATCGTAACGGAAAAAATTTTTCTATAATCTTTGTATTATTTAAAAGACGCTGTAAGTATTTGCAGTAAATGTAATTATGTTTTTAGTGTTTGTTATCGTATGCATTGGTTGGTTCTTTTAAGAACCACCAGGCTCCAGGAGTTCAAAATTAATAATGTATATGTGTGTTTGTATGGTGACGTTTTTTCTTGTTTGTTTAGTAATTTTTGTGGATATGGCGCGTAGAGTTCGTGATTTTCGAACAAATGAGGAACTTTCCGAGTATGTTAACTCAATTGCGTGGTCAGATAGAGAATTTTTCCTGGGATGATTCGGAACTCGACCCAGATTTCGACTTCGAAGTTGCTGGGAAATTGCATATAGGAGGGACTAGAAGGCCCAAACTCCTCAGCAAGAAGTTGCTCATATGGCTGCAAACATATGGCAAAAATTGATACCTATGTGAGCCCAGTCAGCCACACGGGGGCGCTGGTGAATCGTGGTCCATCATCAAATAAGGCCGTAAAGGCCTACAATTTATTTGAAATAAATGTTAATTTTCCTTTTCTCTTATTTTACTTTTGCATTTTTGCACTTTTTTTTGTATCTTTTATGTTGTAATACTGATATTATAAACTGTTTATTTTGTTTTTTATATATTTAACAATATTGTATTGTATCGTTATAAGATCACTTACAGTAATTTAAAAGATTTATTTCTTGTTGAATGTGATATCCACTTTTAATAAATAAATAAATAAATAAATAAATAAATAAAGGCAGGTGCTGATGTAAATCTTTCTCACTACTGCTCCCAGCGAGATTTCCGGGGAACAGGTTTTGCCTTGGCGTATTCCTAACCAGGCACTCTGTTTTACGGGTAAAGAAGGGAAGGGGTCCCCCGTTTGTTGCAGTAAATAAAACTCTAAGAAGCCGCATGACTTATGTTGTGTTGGCTTCCGAAACCCTTACCAAGGGTATAAATTGGCAGAACGGGGATCAACATGGCCCCCGGGTGGGTCTTCTTGCAGTTCAACGCGGGCTGATCATGGTTGAAGTGCATACCTTGGCTGAAATATTCTGAAAGGAGTGTTAGTATCCTTGATAATTGTTTGGCGTGGCTTTGTTCGAGGACTAACAACCTCCCGAGGATCTGTTGTCTTTACAACAGATACCTGTACTGTGAGGAACCAGTGGTGATGATTGACGGGTGAGTTGGTTTAAGGGTTGATGCTGCTAGAGGGCTTCGGCCTACCAGTTCATTAAGCCTTGTCTTCCATTGATTGCTGGGAAATTGCATATAGGAGGGATTAGAAAGCCTGAACTACTCAACAAGAAGTTGATCATATGACTGCAAACATATGGCAAGAATTGCTACCTGTGTGAGCCCAGTCAGCCACACGAGGGCGCTGGTAAATTGTGACTCTGTGAAATTGGTCCATCATCAGATAAGGCCGTAATGGCAGGTGCTGATGTAAATCTTTTTCACAACTGTTCCCAGAGAGAACTGAGGGAAGTTTTGTTTACTATAGATGTTCCAGCAGAATTTTTCTTTATTTTTTGTTATTTTCTTGAATAAAAGTTGTTTATTTTTGTTTAAAAAACATTGTGACCTAGAATATGTATGTGTTAAAATTTTGAAATCCGGGTGCCTACTGGTTCCTCCCGGAACCAACCGGGTTTTTTTAAAATATTCCAGTTAAATACCACTTATAACAAAAGTTGTGAAATAAAAGTTGCTTGGAATTGCAAGTTTTACAACATACATTTATTTCAGCCAAATAAAAAAAAAATCAGGCTATTAAGGGTTAAGTTGTATTTAAATGCAGGTTCAGTTTATCAGTCTTAAATAATTTTTCGCATTTAAATGCTGTGAAAGCATGGCAGTTTCACTTCAATTCCAAATATTAGGTTTGTTCGTTTATTGAAAAATTTGAATTATTGATCGTATTTGCTGTGACCTTTATTTAATTCAGTATTTGCAATAAATTCCTTCAACTCAAAGTCCTTTTTTGTTTTTTAAAAAATGTTTATGTTTGCCACATATTGATCACGTATATGCAATTGTTGACTGAAACTGGACTCGAACTCACAACTGATAAAGAAATATTTACTAAGTCTGTGGTCAGACAGAACGATTTTAATTGCCGAACTTTTTAGCAATTTTCTTTTGGAATTGCTTTCTTGTCCACACACAAAAACTTTTTTCGGCAATTCTTGAGCAATTCTCTACCTTTTGCTTTATGCAATTTACATTGTATATGCACATACACATACACACATGAGAGAAAAGTATACACACATGAGAGAAAAGTAAGGAATTGCTGAGAATTGCCGAGTACCGGCAATTCTTTTTCCCTTCTTATTCCCCTCACCGAAAGCTTCTATAAAGTCAAGAATTGCCCAACTAAAGTTGCTGTGTGTGACCATACACTTAAGCATGATCAAATAATTAAATATCAAATAGAAATGTGTATTAATAAGAACAAGGATACACCAGTGTTTAAAAGTCTTTTCAGTTTTTGCTTTTGCGCAGTTTAAGTCGTTTTCGCATTCGTATTTCTATAAAGAAAACTGAAAGCAACAGTTTACAGTGTTCAAATTACGAAGCGAAAGAAATCAAAAGTTTGAAACAATAAACTGTTGATTTGAATAAACACTCTTCTCTTTTCAAATAAAACTTTTGCTTTTACTTAAACTTTTAAAATGAAAAGTTTCTTTAAACAGTTTTTATGTTCTTTGCGGTCATTCAGTTTTGTTTAAACTTTTAAGTTATATGTAAAGTGAGCATAAATTGTGTTTGGGCTGGTGAAAGAGCTAACCAGCAAACAAAAAATGTGTTTAATATAACAACCAGGATTTTATATGCATATACCGACACATTTTTTCAAAAAGCTGTTTAGCGCTACTTCAACAATAGTTCTGACATAGGCAAAGCAGAGTAATATTTGCACATTTTCACTAAGGAGTAATCGAATCAGCAATTTAAAACGTATTTGAAGAAACTACATAAATTAGATCTCAATAAAAGTGAAAAAATTTTTGAGTTCTACTATTGAAAGAACACAAAGTATTAAAATAAAAACAAGTAAAAAGATTGTATTTCGATCCACTATTGGATTGGTTACAGAAGACAGCATGCAATTTAATAGTTTAAATTCACTTAACTTTCGAAACATAGTTGACCCACTTAGTAGCAGCTTTTTATTATAAAAACAATCGTATGTTTATTAAAATTGTTTGCTTTCTGTTGCACGTTTACTGTAAAAATATATAATGTATCTTACATGATCTTTCAGCTTTAATTTTAAACAATAAACATCAAATACTTTTGAAATGCAATTCTTATGTTCACTGGGTAGTATATTGCCTCCTTTGAGCAGAAAACAAAAGAGAATAACATATTCAAATAAGTTCTTTAAAACAACTGCGCAGTTACTTCTAAGCAAGAAGTTTGATTTTGGTTTACACACTGTTGCTTAATTATTACTTTGCAAAAGGAAAAAGCTAAAACAAAATAAAACTTCCCACACTCTTTAAAATATCGAACGACTTTTCAAAGTTTCTCTTTGTTTGGAAAGTTTAAGAAAAAGCAAAAGCATTCGTAGTGTACAAAAAACTTCTGCTTGGAAGCAACAGTCAATTTTTCAAACTTTTGCTTTTGTAAGTTAAGTTTTTTGAACACTGGGATACACAGAAAAGCAATAACAATAAGCACAAAGCAATGTGTGACTAGAATATACAAAAATTAAAGTTTAATTTCTATTAATAAAAATTTTGTTTTATTATCGAAACCAATTTACGTGAACATGGTGTTAAAAACGCATTGAATAACGGCAAACATAAGAGGGCAGTTCGGAAGCTTCTTAGCCTAGCACAAAAAGGTATAAACAGAAAACAGTCAAGTTTTTTGAAAACTTCCATCTCTCCTATGAACACATTTCAGTTTTGTTTCGATCTGGTAACTCCTTCATATAGAAACAGGTGTTCACAAAAGACGCTTCCGCGATTTTTTTACAATGGAATAATTAGAAATGCGTGTTGTCATTAAATATTTACATAAAAAAGGTTTATCGGGACAGGAAATTCATAATGATATGGCGAATGTGTTAGGTAAAAGTGCTCCTTCATATGCAGTAGTAAAAAATTGGGCTGCCGAATTTAAACGTGGTCGTACAAGCATTGAAAATGAACCACGTAGAGGACGTCCAAAAACAGCAACAACACCGGAAATTGTAGCCAAAGTGCGTGGATATGATATTAAATGATCGACGCATAAAAGTGCGTGTAATAGCTAATATCATGGGGATCTTAAATGATTGAGTCCATTAATTTTGCATGAAGAACTACAGATGGAAAAGCTTTCTGCAAGTTGGGCGCCGCACTTGTTAACAGACGACCAAAAACGCATACGAATGAACATTTCTCAAGCTTGTTTAGATCGTGTTAAGCGAAATAAAATGGATTTTAAGCGTCGTTTCATAACTGTTGATGAGATATGGATACACCACTATAATCCAGAGACAAAAGAACAATCCAAACAATGGACTGAAGCTGGAGGAAGTGCCCCAAAAAAGGCAAAAAGAGTTCAATCGGCTAGTAAAGTTATGGCAACGGTTTTTTGGGACTTCAAAGGTATTTTATTGATTGACTATCTGCAAAAGGGTAAATATAATAAATTCAGAGTACTATAGCAACCTTTTGGAGCAATTAAATGTACAAGTCCGAGAAAAACGTCTTGGCTTACAACACAAAAAAATTATTTTTCATTAAGACAAAGCACCAGCGCACAAGAGTGTTTTAACAAAGGCTAAAATGAATGAACTAAAGTACGAGGTGCTTTACCACCCACCTTATTCTCCTGAGTGACTTTTACCTGTTCCCAAAACTAAAAAAAATTCCTTGCTGGCAAGCGTTTTACCTCAAATGAAGATGCAATAATAGTTGTAAACCACTATTTTGAAGACCTTGAGGAGAACTATTTTAATCAAGGGATATAATTGCTAGAAAAGCATTGGAGATATTTTATTTCATTTAATTTTTGTATTATTTGATCATTAATTGTAAATGCTGATTCATTATTCATATTTATTTGCATTATTTTGGTTTTATTTTCATTTAATTTTAGTTTATTCATTTTAAGCCATTTATTCACATTATTTATATCATACTTCATATTGCTATAGCATTGTTCATCTGTGTGTCCTTCTGAGAATATTAATGTATCGTCCGCATATAGTATTGTTTCAGAGTTTTCTATCACATTTGTCATATCATTTATATAGATAATGAAAATTAAGGCATATAGATCCTTGGGGAACACCAAAATCATTGTCTATGTATTTAGATTTGACATTGTTTACTTTCACCATTTGTTTTCTACCGGTTAGATAGGATTCGAACCATTTATGTTCAATTTCTTGTATGCCGTACTGGTATAATTTTTGTAGTAATATGTCCCGATCAATCGTTTCGAAAGCTCGTTTAAAGTCTAAAAAATAGCCATAATTCTTTTATTTTTTGCCACATATTTCCATTTATTAATTATATAATTCACTGTAGCTTCGCATGAGAAATTTTTCCTGAATCCCGATTGGTATTTCGAAAATATATTATTTTTTTCGAAATAATCTTCCAATTGCAATTTAACCACTTTTTCAATAATTTTTTCACATGTCTTTAGTGTGTTTATTGGTCTAAATTCTTCACATTTTTTTTTTTTTGTTTTTGCAATTTTTTCTATTGGTGTTATTACCGACATTTTCCAGCTTTCTGGTAACTCTCGCGTTTCAAACGACTTATTTATAATATTCATTATTATTTTGCCAATTATTTGCCAATTATCCATTGTTAACCTTACTGATACATTGTTAAAGTTATGTTTGTATTTAATTTATTGCACGAAATTTAAATTTATTATTTATTACAGGTATTTGATTTACATATTGCACTTGTTCTATTGTCTGGTTAATTGATTTAATACTGTCAACAAAGTAATTGTTAAATTTATTGGCTATTATATAGTTACACTTACATTCTAATTGATTAAATATCACAGATTGTATCACATTTTGTTTTTTGTTTATCACTAATTCTTTTATTTTTGTCCACATTGGTAGGCTAAGAAATTTCCAAACCGCCTATGTACAATACTTTAAAGAGTGGGCATAATCTTTAATATTAACATTCGAATTTAGTGCTTTCATCATTAAAAACATTTTTTAATACTTTAATAGTATATTTGTTTAATATTTTACTATAGCCAAAGAACGACCACATATTAGATATATGTTACATCAGCTTATTATTACTAGTTTCTTCTAATATGAATAACGCAATTACACATTTCAGAAAAAATCAATTTATTTAACTGTGTGGCAACGCCTTTTTATATTTCTCTCTAAAAATAAACTTCAAAAATACTTATTAAAATTATAAAAAGAGAACCCAACTACCTTGTATTTTTTGTATCATGATATGAACTAACAATAATTATTCAAATCTTAATACTTAATACAAAAAATTAACTATGTCCAGCCAATGCTAGACAAAAAGTTTTATTTTGCGCCTATTTAACGCCCTGATGGTGGCAAGGGTATCCCTTCTTTTCAACAGAGTATGACCGCTAAAATTAAGTATGTTTCGTGCAAGAGGGTTTGGGTGAAGTTCCAATTTGCTGATATACCTTGTCGCATACTTTGAAAATTCGCCTTTTACTAGCGGAACACACAGATCCTTGTGAATTCAGGAGTTTTTTACATATGGAGCTGCAGTAATCGTTCCAAGAGTTTTGTTTTGTCGCCTCTGGATTCTTTCAATGTTTGCCGCTGAGGTGGTTTCCCATAATTGAGTTCCATAGCACCAGGTAGGCTATAGAATTGCATTGTATAACAAAAGTTTGCAGTCCAACTTCAAGGTAGAATTTCTGCCCATTTAGCTGTCAATTTAGCTGCACTGCCTTCAATTTCAACTGAGTGACTTTCGCATCAATGTGGGACTTCCACGTTAGCCTACGGTAGCGGTGACTACCAAGCTACTTAACTTCAATATGCTGCGGAACATGTTTTTTTTTACGTAGTGTGAATGTAACATTAGTACAATTTTGTTCATTAACTTCGATTTTCCAAAGTTTTAGCCTTTTCTCTAATATTGAAATATACTCCTGTAGATTTTGTGAAGCTAATTGATGGCTTTCATGGATGCTGTAGAACGCTGTGTCAGCTACACTGAAAAATATTTGCTTCATATTTCCAATGAACCCCATTCATTAGATAATTTTCATTAACCGAATGAAAAATTACGTTCCATGAATGAAGATTCACAGCATTAATGAAAATATTCATTAAAATTGATTCATTAGTTTTCATAATTTCATTAGAAAATTTCATTGGATTTGTTATAAACAATTTTTGAAGGCTGGGTACAAAATTTTAGAGATTTATTAAAAGTGAGATAATAAATATATTATAACTATTAACTAAATGACAAAGGAAATTATTTTATACATTATTTACTGTGTAAAAAATTATTTTATCAATAGTTTTTTAGTTGTTATGAAAATGTTCATTATATTAACTAAACTTTTCATTAGAATTCATAAACTACCCTCATTTTAAGTACCTACATAGTTGAAATCAAAAGCAAAGAGATGGGCTCTTCTTTGGTTTTTTGCTTAAAGGAATATTTATTCTGTTACAAATGCAACAACAAAGTCACACTTAATTTTTCCCTTAGCCTTCGTTGTGAACAATTATGTATTTATACTATAGATTCTATAGCCAAAGCAAACGTTTTGTTTTTGCACGCAACGGGACTTTTTTTTTTGTTCTTCAAAAAACAAAACATCACAAGTTTCCAAAAGCAGAAGCAAACGTTTAAAAAAATAAATGAGTTTGCTGCAGTTTATTGTTTAAAATGATTTTGAAGTCAATAGACAAAGTTTATGAAGTTTATGAAAAATAAAATATACTTAATTATCCAAAATGTCTACATATGTAACATTACATATTATTTTTTCAGTTATTTTGTGTTGAATTAAAATGTTTTGATTTTGAATTAAAATATTTTGATTTCCTTTTTAATGTATTAATATTATTGATTTTATTTTGCATTATAATTAAAACAATAAAAAATTATTTTATGCTTAATATAAAAAAAATTGTTTAGTTTCTTTTCAGCAGCACAATTCTAATGAAAAAAGGTCATTAGAATAATGAAACTCCTCCTTAAACTAATGATTTTATTTCATTAGAATGAAGAAAATTTTTCACCAAATTGGTGAAGATTTTTATTGGTTCAACGAATTTATTCATTAAAATAGTGAAAATATTTCATAAAAATAATGTAACACATTCATTAGCCTAATGAACAAATAACGTTAACCTAATGATTTTTTTCATTGTTTTAATGAAAAGTATTCATAAATATTATGATTTATGCTTCATTAACTTAATGAAGTTTTCATTAATCCAACGAATGTATTCATTAAATAATTTTTAATGAAAGAAGATTCATTAGTCCAATGAAGGCCATCATTGGCCGAAAAATAATGAAAATTTTCATTAGATTAATGTCAAAATTCATTATATTAATGAAGGAATTATTTTCAGTGTACAAAAAAGCTAAACGACATATAAATACGATCTCCTTTTATATAAATTGTTTATACAAGTAAACAAGAAGTCTGTTACAGTGAAGTTGTTTTTCCAATCATATTTCATTTAGAATCTATCAAGTAACTTGTGTCGAAGATTTTTATTAAGCGATAAGCTATCTGCAGGAAATTTATTACTAAAAAAAGTGTGAGAAAATATTATTGTCTAATTTTCTGTAAGAGCTATAAACACCTTGTTTTCTATGTTTCCCAAACTGTTTATAACTTTTTGATTGGTATCAATATTAGAAGCTAATATAGTGAATAAAACTCCATTGTTTCTGTAAGAACTATATGTTGTTAATAAATTTTGTATAAAAAGTGTTTAATACCAAATAAATAAAATTATCTTTCAGGCATGTTCTAAGAAACGCAAATCGCTTAACTTTAGCGTTTTCGATTTGAAAACGCCAAATAGGTGTTCTGAGAAACGTATAACGCAAGAAATATGGTTTTGCGATTTGAAATCGCCAAATAGGTGTTCTGGAAAACGCATATCGCTTAAAATTGAAAACTTCAACTCGCATGTATACATTGAAGTGAACTGATTGAATTTGCTAAAACTGAACTTGCAAAAGGCAATTAAATTATTCACTATTAAAATGTAATACGTTTTCTTTTTATTTCAATAAAAAGTTTAAAGAATTTTACACATTTTCATTAAGAAAACTAAATTGAAAATTTTTTCTATTTATTGTCAAATATTTTTTCGTTTTATATTACTACCACATACATATGTACGTATGTAAAACACATGTTGTATTTTTTCGAAAAAAAACTCCTAAACGCCAGTAAAACGCGCGGTCTTCAGAACACCTAAAAATCTTATTAAACGAGCAATTCTTGTTTATACTTATATATTTGCAATTGGGTTCTCGCAAACGGCTCTAACGATTTTGATGAAAATCAGTATCCAGAAGTTTTTGGGGACGAGAAATCAATTTAAGTTCGACTCGGTTCCGGGAAAATCCATTTTCTCCCGGTTTTGACCCATATTAGGTTTTTAACTACTTGTAATACTTTCATTGGTTCTCAAAAACAATGATTTTAATGAAAATTAGTATCTAGGGGGTTTTAAAGATGAAAAATCGATCTAGATTGTCCCAGGTCCCGGGAAGACCCATTTTGTCCCGGTTTTTGCCCATTTGTAAAACTTTATTGGTTCTCAAAAACGGCTCTAACGATTTTAACGAAAATCAGTATCTAGAGGTTTTTAAGGTCAAAAAAGCAATCTTGATCTATTTTATAATTGTACCAATTTGTAAAACTTTTTTTTGTGGTTCTCGAAAACGGCCTTAACGTTTTTAATGAAAATCAGTATTTATGCATTATTAAGGTACTTTTGGTTGTTATCGTAAATGGTTCTAACGATTTTAATGAAAATCAGTATCTAGGGGTTTTTAAGGTTATAAAAACGATTTAGAATATCCCTGGACCAGACAAGACCCATTTTGTCCCGGTTTTTACCCTTTTGTAAAACTTTTATTGGTTCTCGAAAACTGCTCTAACGATTTTAATGAAAATCAGTATCTAGGGGCTTTTAAGATAAAAAAAAGTCGGCATACAGGAGTTTCTAAGATCGAAAAAGCGAATAGGCCTCGAAAACGACTAAAGTGAGTTTAATTATTTTAGCGATTGAAAAACCGATCAATATTTCGTTACCATTTTTTTACGGGTTTAACTAAAATTCGATATTAAATGTTTTGGAAAACAGTTTCAAAGGGTCAGTACGAGTAGCTGGAAAAATCTACATTCGTTAGTCCCGCTTCCAACTTTTTTTTGGTCGTTTTTCACATACATATCTGGGGAAATTTTGATATGGATATCAAACTAAGTATTTTTAATGAGAACACAGAGGTTGGTTTTTTTTTTTTGGTGAGAAACGAATTGCTATTTTGCCCTCACTCCACAAAATATATAAGAAAAAAAGAAAAAGGTAGTCAAACCACAATTTTATCGTGACTTTAAAAAGCGTAAAAATGGAAAAATCTTGTATATTTATACAATTTGGAAGCTCCGAGTAATGCTCAGTGCTGCAGGTACATATCTATGTATAACAGCAATATTTTTTGTACAAAATATTTTTATTAAAAACATATTTTACCTTGTTGATATAATTTCTTAAGTCCATAAACAATGTCGGTTATCAATAGTTGAAAAATTTTTTTTTTATGTTTTTAGTTTAAAATTTCTAAGATTAATATCTACTTGTGTGTATATGTACACAAGTGTATGTACATAAATATTTCATATAATGTGTTTGTTATTGTCAGACATTTCGATGAGCAATTTTGCTACTTTGGAATTTTTTTTCCAGATGAAAAATTTTTTGTTGTTAGCAAATGTTTTTCATAAAAATTAATATCAATAATATCGTATGCGTAATATGTTATATAGGTACATACATATGTATATAACTCATACGCAAACAAGTCATGAATTCTTTCTTGTCCGTGCGAATTAAAAATTATTATATGCCAAATCGCCAACATTTCTTTTCAAGTAAGAGCTAATTTTGAAAGTGTTTTAAGTATATATATACATGCATACACATGCGGAAATTATTTAACTAAAACAATGTTTTCCTTTCACTTTCATTAAAATTTTATTTAAATAAGCCGAGTAATTCCCTTTCATACATTTTTTCTTATTTTTTTATTGCTTAACACTAGATTTACCAGACCAGTCATTTAGACTGGTCGGATAATTTCAATTCAAAATTCCTACTATATTACACATTTTTTTCAAGGCCTCATTAGTTTTTACTTTCAGTTGCCGTTCTGTGACGTTCATTTCTGTAGGAAATATTTTACAATTACTTTTTCCGTGAGAATATTCAGCTGTTTTTTACAGTAGGGCATAAATAAAAGAAAAACATTGTAATGAAGAATCAAATATTATCTTGTATGAAAAAACAAAAAAAAATAAACAAATTAATAATTTAGGAATGGTGATCAAACAGCCCACTTCTTTCTTAAAATCTGCAGTGTTTATGACACTTCTTATACAAAATATAATTTTTTCCTTGCTAAAATAATATTATTTTCATAATTCATAGTTGCTCAATTGATAAAAATGTTTTAACTTTTAAAAATCTTTAATTGAAACAAATTTGTTTTGCTTTTGACAAGAAAATATTTATATACTTTTGAATAAAAAATTAATTTTTCCATACCTGAAAAAAGTAAAACATACACATATCTGGCCGTCACTTAACGTTCAATTCCATTTTCAACAGATTAGTCGGTAACAGAACAGAACGTAAAAGTGAAAACAAACCATGTACATATAGTTTATATTGAACAGAAACAAAACAGCTGATTCAGAACGGAAAAGAACGTACAAACTAATTCTGCCTTCAGAAATTGTGTTATGACTTTTGTAGCTATAGTTAGAGAGTACGTTTTATAAAATTAATGTTATTTTATATACATTAGTAACAAATATAATTTTTGTTGTTGACATTTATACCAATACCAGTCGAAATGTCAGGTTGTCTTTGAATGAAAAAATGTATGATTTTGGGAATCATGAATCCGATGCAGTACATATAGCACTTAAGCGTATTTTTTATCGTCTTTTGTTTTCTTTCACTATCGGCATTGAAAGCAGTTTGGCATAAATTTATTGAAAACAGTAAAAATTGCTTCAAACCGGGAGCTTATATTATCGTGGATGAGCAACTTTTTCCAACAAAGGCCAGATGCAGATTAACTCAATATATGGCAAACAAAAATTTGGCATAAAATTTTGGTTGGTGTCCGATGTAGAGACCAAATATGTGGTAAATGGCTTTCCGTATTTAGGAAAAAACGAGACACGAAATGCATCAACCCCCCTGAGCGAATTTGTCCTGATGAACTGCAGAAAATTTGCAAACTGAAAAAAGATAGCATGCCATGTTTCTCAACGTTGTTGTACCAATCTAATGGATGCACACTTGCTGTTTATAAGAGCAAACCTAATAAAAAAAAGTACTTCTACTAAGCGCAAAACATAAACACATCAAAATTGATAAAGCTGCAAAGAAATTACTTGAACCCGTCTCGTTTTATAATCCAATACCAAATTTGGCGTCGATGTTACTGATCAAATTGCATGAAAATATACGGTGAAATCAGGTTCAAGAAGGTGGCCTCTTCAAATATTTTTCAATATTTTAGCCGCAATAAATAGCTGGGTATTGTACAAAAACACGACAGGTGAAAATATTTCTCGAAAAGATTTTCTGTTTCAATTAGCAGAAGAACTTGCTTCAAGGCCAAAACCGCACGAAACCAATATACTAATCACAAATGCCACAGTTTCTGTATGAAAATGGTGTCAAATAGGATATTGTTATTTCAAATTTTTGCAAAAAATGCAAAAAAGGTCTATGCCGAAAGTGTACACGCAGCAAAATCTACACATGTAGAAATTGTGAGCAACAAACTGTAAATAATTAAGTGTTTTGTTATTTGGAAATGTATATAAATCTATTTATCTATTATAATTAATATTGTTCAACTTAATTTTTGCCATTTTTAAGAGTAAATATAGACTATAAACCACAAGAAGCGTGTTTTTTATGCACCAGCCATTTTGATTGGTTTGTGGAAATAGGTATATTCAAATCGCTGGTATACCTAGTGTTAACAATATTACAACCAAATTTTTCTTCAAGAAAATAAACTCCAGTACGTTTTTCTTCAAGAACGATAAAACAAGAGATTACGCCAGGCGCTTGATTTCCCGTTAGATGATGTAGTTAACCCACGTAAAAGTATACATTTTCAAATCATCTAGAGCTGTGTTTGTGTTGTTTCGTGACGTCATTTGACCAACATGCGCAAAAGATTTCAATTTTATGGGAGAGTTGTTGTAATCATGTATTCTATCATTCTTGGGTTTTCGTTTCTCTATTCTATCTAAGTTTAATGAAAGTAGTGAGAATCAGAGAAATGCATGACTTGCTCGTCACTCACATTTTCAATGTTCTTGTTCTCTTTTTTAACATCAACATGTATCAACCCAGCAGTCCACAACTTATTACAATTTGCAAAGCATCCGATTGTAAGCGATTGTGTCAACAGAAAAAATCAAAATAAACATGTTAAGGACAACAAAGAACTAGCATTCGATTCAGATTATTCTCTTTCTACTCATTATGTTAAATTAAATGTACAGAAGAAACAAAGAAGAAAAGAAATGCTAATAATATAGTTTTGAACTCATCCAATCTTCGCTTACAATGTATACAGTGTTGGATGCATCTCACGGCCTAGGCCATCGCTGTGTAAATGTAAGTAGGAATTGTATACAGACTTCGGATGGGTCACGCTTACATTGTCAATGATCTTAGATCGAAGATGTATGTGACAAAAAGTTCACTGGGAATTATATTGCTTCAGTGTTAATTCTCTAACAACTGGTTGCCATTACCTCACTCTCATTTATGAAATATCGTTAGCAAAAAACTGTATCACAGAGAATTGGTGTTGTAAAAATATAGTTTTTTTTATTGCAGCGTAGTATTTTCAAATACTGTTGGGAACTAATACGCAGTGGTGTAATAGAGTACTTACAAAAATCTACTAGATTTCGTCAAAATCTAGTCGCAAAATAGTTTTCATTTTGTATTGGAAATCTAGTCAAAGTCAACAAGATTTGACTCGAAATCGCATATGTACTAGATTTAGCTTACGAGTAGATGTAAATGCCCTTTAAGATTAATTTAAAACTCCGTAAATAAGGGACATTTTTGGAGAGCAGTAATATTCTTCTTGTACAAAGCAGCCCGTATGTTTACTGTGGGGGAAAATATTACTATTTCTATAAAATTAAATGACAAATTTCATTTCAGCATGAGAATTTAACGTGCCCGTACTTTTAATGGCGCTATAGTGCTATCCGACTTGGCAACATCCCTGAATTGCAACCTACTGTCAGGTCGGTCGAACTTGTAATGAACTCAGCAGATAAAGCTACAGTTTTGTAATTGATTTACATCAGTGCCTACCTTTACGGCCTAATGACGATAGGCCAACTCCTTGGAGTGAACTCTTCACAATTCACCAGTGTCCACGTGTGGCTTGCAAAGCTCAGACAGGTCGCAACTTTTGCCAAAAGTTTGTAGCCATATGGATAGAACGCTTGCTTAAGAGTTCAGCACTTGTAGTCGCAACTCACCTGTCTAACCATCACTGCGGGTTCTTTACAGTAAAGATATCTGTTGCTTTTTGTTGTTGATTTTTAAAAGTTAAAACATTTTTATCAATTAAGCAACTATGAATGATCAAAAGAATTTATTTTAGCAAGGAAAAAAGTATATTTTGTATAAGGAGTTTCATAAAGTCTGGAGGTTGTTAGATAGAAGTGGACTGTTTGATCACCATTTCACAATTATTAATTTGTTTCTTTTTCACACAAGATAATATTTATGTACATTTATTATTATTTATTGCAATGTTTTTCTTTTATTCATGCTCTACTGTAAACAACAGCTGAATATTTTCACGGAAAAAGTATTTGTAAAATATTTGCTACAGAAATGAACGTCACAGAACGGCAACAGAAAGTAAAAACTAATGAGGCCTTAAGTTTTTGATCAAATACAAATTTTATTTCGCAAATAAAAATTTTATTTATTGTTTATGGAGCAAATTTTGCTATTTACAATATTCTTATTCTCAAATAACCTGTACATATAAACGTAGTATATTATTACAGCCCATAGTTGCCATACTTCGATCATGAATATCATAATTGTTTGTTTTTAAGTAAAAACCCCATAGTGCAACGAAACAAAAAACATATTTCACCAAAATTTAAGAAATTCAACACCTGGCTATGAATTTCTTATAAAGAAGTTCCAACTCAATAAAAAATTTTGCTATTTACAATATTTTTGTTCTCAAATAACCTGCATTCTGTAACTCGCTAAATCTAAATCTCCATCGCTAAAAATCAACAAAGATGATTTAGCGATTTTTGGCCACAAATGTAATTCTGTAACGTGCATAGCTAAATTTGGCAATGAAAAAACATAAAAATTAAACTCGCCGCAATTTTAGCGATTAGTGGCATCGCTAAAATGTTTAAATTTTGTATTCTCTAACGTCAAATAAGTAGTTGTTGTTGTCTAAAACGCTAAAATATTAGCAAGGGAAATTTTTAAGTGCTAAAATGTAAGTAAATTACAAATCTTTTCTTTTTTCTATTGTTTCTTATTAAAAAAATATTATTACAGTATAATGGAAGAAACAACAAAAATAATTACATAGGAATAGAAATATATGCTTGTTCAGTACTTGGAGGAGCACAAAGAATTTGCCCATGACAGGTAAAACATTAATTTCAACTTAAATTGAAGCAAAACACAAAAATTCTTTTTTTTTGGATTTGTGAACTCCACAAATGTTTCCTGTTCACAATTAGCTTATTGCGTTCACTAATTGCACTTAATGAATTCATTTTATTACGACGGCGATAAAAACTGCTCATTTTCACTTTTTTAAATATTTATTATTATAAAATGCAGAAAATACTTTTTTGTGATGCCATATTTTGAAAATTTGCCCATAAATTGCACATTCAGTTTTATCATGAAAAAATACTGCTCATAATTTATCGACTTAAGTACTATTTAAGTAATATTTGTCAAAAACAAAATAAATTTTGAATAGATCTTTCACAATGACTATTTAAAATCGACATTTCAAAACATATTTAAAAAAGTTATTGAAGAGAAGTTTTAAGAATATTTACGGGAAGCATAATATAAAGTAAGGTAACACTACAATGAATTGCCAAAAATTATTACATTATGTTTATCTCTTTTTAACAGAAGTTCATTCAAGTAGAAAGAAAGAAATAGTATACAGTTAGCAAATTAGCTGCGGCGAAAATATAAAAATTTAGCTTACAGAATACAGTTTTAGTAACATCGCTAAAATATTTGCTCTAAATTTTTTTTAGTATTTTAGCGATCGAGTTTTAGCTTTAGCTAAGAGAGTTACAGAGTACGGCTGCTGTACTTATAAACGTAGTATATTATTACAGCCCATAGTTGCCATACTTCGATAATGAATATCATAATTGTTTGTTTTTAAGTAAAAACCCCATAGTGCAACGGAACAAAAAATATATTTCACAAAAATTTAAGAAATTCAACACCAGGCTATGAATTTCTCATAAAGAAGTTCCAACTCAATAAAAAAAAAGATCTATATTATAAGGGAGAATAATAATCTATCAGGTATAGCATTATATGTACATATGTACTTGCATGTGTTTATTTTGTAAACCAACACTTTATTTTATTTTTGGGTATTTGTATCCATGTGCATTTTCATAATGCTAAACAATCAACAAAATATATATTTGTGCATTTTTTCATTCTACACTTTTCAGACGGCACCAATATTTTTATTCTCAAACTAAAAAAAAGACAGAGGAAAACAAAAAAGTGATTATTGTACACATCATGTCGTTGTTTTCTTTTTTGGAATACATTAAACATATATACACATATATACGAACTTGTATAAAAATACACATTTGTGCATAAATATATTCATAAATATATATTTAATATGTATGTGTAATAGATACAACATCTGTATGTATACACAAGTTTGTTCGCACAAGTGTGCTTAATATCGTTGGCTAAAATAAACACAATAAATATAACATATACATAACTATATGTATATTTTTTATTTATTTTTACTAATTCGTTTTAATTTTTATTGTTTTATTTAATTTTTTCTTTTCTTTGATTTATGATTTTTTGAAACATTTTTTTTATGGCTACAACAAAATGGGATTTGATAGCCAAATTTTCTAAAAAGAAAAAAATAAAATAAAAAAAAAGAACACCCCTGTGCTCTGTCAACAGAGTTGTGTACAAAAATGTTTGGGCGCCAAAATATTTGGAACAGTGATCTGAAATTTAATAAAAAGAAAATAAAATTAATTGGTTTAATATGATTTATTTTTAGCAAGTAAACAATGTTTGTTTAATGAAATCGAATTGCCTCAAACACTTACGGTTCGTGGGAAATTTGAACTGCCCAATTTGTTTATTAAAATAAATCAAAACGCAACTTTAATCAAATTGTATTTTGTTTATTAAAACAAATTTGTTTAAATTAACCAAAATATCTGTGGGAACAGCGTTTTTCATTAAACCTAATCTTATATTCGAGTAAAATATAAAATTGTCTCTTTATTAATACACTGAAAAAAAATATAGTAAGTAAATAGTCAATAAAATTTCTTCAATAAAATTTATTTTTCAATATTATCTTTTTACCAATAAAAAATTATAAATAGCTTGTTTTCTATGTTTGCCAGCTATCTATATGTCGACATTTCATAGGAACTACCCTAATCACCAGTCAACTTTGGAAAGTTTTGAAAGATATTCTCAAACATTCAACTTTATATCCCAACAATCTAAACAAATTGTTGAGAATTTAAAAGAAAAATGCTCTAATAATATCTGTCAAAACACAAAAAACAGGCGTGTATAAATGAAAACATTTATACACGTCTCTGTCATTTCTTTACACCTTTCAAACAAATGAACAACCGTTGGGTGCTACGATTTGCTTTTTGAAATTATCGAAAAGCAGAGAACAAAAATTCAAACAATTGAGTTTTTTATTCGCGATTCTATCCTCTAACATTTATACCAATAAAAAATTATAAATAGCTTGTTTTCCATGTTTGCCAGCTATCTATATGTCGCCATTTCATAGGAGCTATCCTAATCATCAGTAAGATGAAAGATATTTTAAAACATTCAACTTTATATCCCAACAATCTAAATAAATTGCTGCGAATTTAAAAAGAAATATGCTCTAATAATACCTTTCAAAACAGAAAGGTGTAAAGAAATGTTAGAGACGTGTATAAATGAAAAAGCTTAAACACGATAAAATAATTAAAATTTATTTTTTTGTAAAAAATATGAACAGCTGTTTTCTTTTCTACTCAAATTTGTTGGTTTATATCAAGTGAGATGGTGTGAATGCAAAATATAATTTACGTTAGATTTTTTGACGGTCGCAAGAAATGTGTTCAGACTTTTATCTCCCAAAGTCGAATGAAAGTACTTAAGGCGCTGATTCACTTGCAATATTATTTAATGTGTAATATGGTGAGTAAAATAAAATATGTGTTCTAATATTATATGATGATGGGTTGGTATCATTCGCCTAGCTCGAGTTCAATCCTGGCTAAAGCCAAGAAATATTTTTATTTATAATTATAACAATAACCGTGATCAATAACTCTTGATCAAAGAAGACAACTGTGAAAATGATTTACATCAGTACCTGCCTGGCGGCCTAACCTGATGGTGAACCAATTCCACGAAGTGAATTTTTCACGATTCACCACCGCCCCCGTGTGGCTTGCTAGGCTCACACAGATAGCAATTCTTGTCATATGATTGCGGTCATATGAACAACTTCTTGTTGAGGAGTTCGGGCTTTCTAATCCCTCATGTATGCAATTTCCCAACAATCAATGGAGGACAAGGCTTAATGAGTTGGTAGGCCGAAGCCCACTAAGAGCATCAGCCCTTAAACCAACTTACCCGTCAACCATCACCACTGGTTCCTTACAGTACACGTATCTGTTGTATAGGCAACAGAATCTCGGGAGATTGTTAGCCCTCGAAAAAAGCCATCACCAAACAATTATCAAGGATACTAACACTCCCTTCCTGCGTTTTAGGTTTCAACCACAGCCAGAACGTTTCAGCCAAGGTAGGTACCTCAACCATGATCAGCCCGAGTCGAACCGCAAGCAGAACTTCCCGGGGGCCATGCTGATCCCCGTTCTGCCAATTTATACCCTTGGTAAGGGTTTCGGAAGCCAACACTACATAAGTCATGTTACTTCCTAGAGTTTTGTTTGCCGCACCAAACGAAAGACCCCTTCCCCTCTTTTCCCCGAAAAACAGAGCGCTTAATTAGGAATACGCCAAGGCAAAACCTGTTCCCCGGGGGGCTCTTAATGAGATAGCGAGACATTCTAGCCTGGAGCTTTTCTGGGTACCGGGGCCCAGTGGAGTGCCCGGAAATATTGTGGCCGATGAGCTGGCGAAAGCCGGAGCTCGTCTACAGAGAGGGGACATTGATACGATGGTAGGAATCCCGATTAACAGCTGTAAAAACTAAGTGCAGCGTCAACTTGTAGGGACTGCGCAGGACAGATGGTCTGGTGAGGTCACCTGCCGAGTAGCAAGGCTGACATGGCCTGCGTACGATCGTAGTAGAACTGCGGTCCTAAAGGGTTTTCCCCGTCAAAGGTTGCGTACCTTGGTGGCAGTTCTGACAGGACATTGTCTCATAGGGGCGCATGCTAGGAGGTTAAATCTCCCATTTAATGATTTCTGCAGAAGTTGCGGGGATGAAGACGAGGAGGAAAGTGTTGAGCATTTCCTCTGTCGATGCCCGGCTCTCAGTTCTATGAGAGCGCTGTATCTAGGCGGACCGATGCTGCACGGGTTAGCAGATATATCGGTATGCCGAGTGAACGGACTGGATTCCTTTATCCGGCTTTCGGGTTGGTTTGAATCTGAACCATCGGGGGAAGTGTAAGTCTCGTGGGATGCACTTCTCCCTCAGGCAACACAACGGGACCAAAAGCCGGGCTGGTTTCATGAAACTGGCGGCCTGTACAACCTAACCTAACCTAACCTACTAGTTTCATTCTTGCAATTAGAAATGATTTCATTCCGAAAAGTTTTTTAGCTTTTCGTTTTTTGAAGAAGTAAAATAAGAATTCAATTCCGTTTCCGAACGGAATTAAGCTCTGTGACATGGCTGATATTCTACTCTTTACAGATCCGCATTCAAACAATTCATTGATTCAACGAATTTCTTTATTGCACATACATATTTACATATATATGCAGTATAAATAAATATATACCAATCTATTTTGCTGTTGAAGTCTTTGGCCTTTCCGTTAAAAAATTCTTAGCAATATATTTGAAACCTTGAAACTTATTGTTTATATAAAAATAAATTTTTTATTTTTTATGGATTTTTCGTTGGATAAAAATATAATACATATTTGTATACATATTTATTATAAAAAAGGAAATAAAAATTTTAATTTATTCAAGCATGAGGAAATGCCTAAATACAATAAATTAGTTTTGGAAATAGCGGATTATTATTGGAAAATTAATTTATAAAAATAAATAATTTTAATAAGAAAAATTCCAAAAAAATATATATTCATAAATATAAATAATATGTTTCTAATATTATATGGTGATAGGTTGGTATCATTCGTCTAGCTCGAGTTCAATATAATATATAATATAAATATTTCTTTTTGTACATGCTAAAAATGATTAATGGAATTCGCTTTCTTTATATCGTTGAAGAATATTAAATTGTTCAAAAGTAAATTCCAAGATCTTACTATGCATTTTAAATATTCAGCATTTTAGTAGATATTCTCTTTTGATCACTACTCCACTGCTACATATTCCCCTCTTAAAGCAGTTTCCTATTTAACATAATTATTTATTTAAAATAATTACTCCACCATTAAAAGATATCTTAAGTTATAATTTGCTTTAATCACAAACAAAATAAATCACAATAAAGTCATTCACTTTGAAGTTTATTTTTGTAAATATAATATATGTACATACATATGTATATTTATTTTAAATTATTAAAAATTATCTTCCTTTTGCAGGTGAAGGCGCCAAAATGATTTTGGAAAAACAATTCAATGCCGACTGGGCCAAAAACTTGAAAATCGTCTACTGTGGCGATGATACTACTGATGAAGATGCAATGAAAATGCTTTTCGGCATTGGAAAAACATTCAGAGTTTCTGAACTGCCCACATTGAAAACTTACGCCAATTATCAAATTAAGACCGTTGAGGAAGTTGGCTGGCTATTGAAGGCCATTCAAGCCAATTATGAAAAGAAGAAGAACTAAAAACTTTTACTTAAATATGTATAAATAATAGTTTCGGATAATAGCAGCGTTTATTTCGTCAACATGTTATGTTGACAATTTAATTTTCTATATAAAAAGTAATTGCTTTTATTATGTATAATTAACAAAAAATAAAATTAAAATAAATTAATTCAGTAATTAAGTGGGTAAGAAACAGTTGCTAAAATTATTTTTATATTGGTTGAAGAGGTAAAGAAATATCCAGCCCTGAAACCCATTAACATTTTACGTGGTTTACACTGCGTTTACACGTACAAGTACTTGCATGGAAGTCCTGTGTACGTATTATCAACAAAAATGTCGAAAAAATACTCGACTTTCTCGCAAGTTGCATTAATATTTAGAATAACATGGAAGTTCAGTTTAAAAATGTCAGTGGAGAGACAACAGCTCCTAAAATAGCATTACCATAGAAAACCATAATTTTATTTTTCGGGGAAATGAATAGTTGGAAAAAATATATAAATGAAATAGAATAATTTTAACTTTTTTTCACTCAAAACTGCAAAGACTGCTTAATTTATATATTTTCAATAAAAAATATGTGAATTATTTTAAAAATATGTTTTGAAAAATTTTAATATGACAAAAACATTATATTAAAATCAGTTAATCTCCGCAAAACTTGTTATAAGGCAACACTGTTATATCAGTTGTCATTTGACTTTCAGTAAGTGCCAAAAAATCGCTGCCTACTGAAATTGCTTGTCAGCTCAGTTGAAAGTTGGTTGCAAGTGCAGAGATTGTGCGTGTGTTAGTAAAAAAGTTTGAATGTATTGGGTTTTTCGAACTTGCACCTGCACGTGTAAGCACTACGTAACTCAAGACGAATTCATACCAGGTACACTTATATGAAAAATAATAATAAATATATTACAAACATTATTTTTGTAAAATTTCAGTGGAAAAATATAAACACAATTCAAAAAATATTATATATAAATATTTATGGAAAAGAAAAACTTTTGGCAAACTTCTAGTTATTTCATGAAAATTTTTGTCTGCATGATCTGAGCTTGGAAGGGTGAATATGGATTGGGGAGGTTTCTTGAGCATACCTGGCTCTCAAACTACAAAACATAATTAAAAAAGCTGTTTTAAAGATATTTTTATTTCTTTAAGTTTCTTTTAATTATTCCATTGGCATCCATCAGTGATAAAAACATACAAAAAATTATCAGCTGCGCTTTCAATTTCACCTTGAGTTTACTGCTATTTTTTATTTTTGAAGTACGCTACTGACCCGGAATATATATCGAGAAAAAAATTGAGTATTTTAACAATACATAAATAGAACCAAAACAAATCTCCTCTATCTCTGTTTGAAGAATAGACCAAAACAATGCAATAACATCTTCCACACCTACATTTTATAAAAGGTATAAAATACCAATAATGAAAAAGCAAGAAGAAATTTGGTTTACAGTTAAAGACACAAAATATGCGGTTTTTTTATAAAGTTTGTTGATGTTTTATACAATCAAATGGTCTCAAACTCAAGTAATTAATTTAAAAAATATTTCGAATTTTATTTATCAAAGCAGCTCTACGTTCCAAAAATACTTACCTGTTATTTCTATTTAGATTGAATGAATTGGTAACATTTTTAAAACGTCATATTTTCGAAAAGCACTTGCTAAAGAATTACATACTCTTACCATCATATCATATCTTTTAATTAAATAGCAAGCATATATATAAAACAGCAAAAACGTCACATTAATTTCCAAAATTAGAAGATCATAAATTACCTCACTACAGTGGAAGAACTTATAAGTAATTTGTTCAATAACGTCAATTTATTTTGTATGTACTGTTAATTCCTGTCCTATGTTTATTATATAAATATTATTGAAAAATCAGCAAATAGATATACTTTATAAGGTTGTTCTTTTTTAATATACAAAAAGTAAAACACGTTCTAAGTTTTAGTAAAATACACACATACGTTCGTATCGAAATAATCACAAAAATTTGATAGTAAAATTTTAGGAAATTATAATAATTTTAGTGAGAAGTTTTACATCGAAACAAAAAATTTTATCGCTTCTCAATTAGTAAAAAACGGCATTTCTGTATTTCTGTGTACTTTTATTGGAATATTTTCATTAAGTAGCTCTTAAAAACAAAAAGTACACATATAAAGAAGAAAGCATGTAAAATGAAGGAGAAGACGATCAAAAGAACAAATTATGAAGTTTTGCAATTCTTTAAATTTCTGAAATATATTTTGAAATATACTGCACAGAAAAAGATTTTTTCACGTTTATTAACGAAATTCGCTGAAGTAATAAATAAATTGTTTGATTATGAACCCGTATAGAAATTTGTTGATTTAAAAAAGTTTAATAAAGATAATTATTGATCGAAAGTACATATTTTTTAAACAAATCATCAAATCATTTTATTTTTATTATATAAATGTTTTTATATACAAATTATATATTCAGGCAAACAGTTTGTTGATTCTAATATAGTCTCTTGTTCGTTACTTTCCGTGTGTGAAAGCGGTGACTTATTCCTATATGTAGATATTTAATAATAATCACTTTTCCGTCTCTGAGTTTTTTTGTGTGTTTTGACAACTGCCATTATTAATTAGTAATGGCAACACTGTAATAAGTAAACATAAACAAGAAATCATCGACAAATCATCAAGATTTTGCAATTTCAATAAATTGAATATTAAATATTTATACAATGGATCCAAAACTAGATGTAAGTGAAATATTAGTGTACAATTAGTGCGCATAATAAAATATGTTCATATTTTGTTTAGATGGACGACTATTCCAACGCTAGTCTAGAAGGTGACATGTCAGTAACGGGAAGTGTTCGTTCAAATGCACCAATTGGAGCACCTGATTTTAATACGTTAGATGAGCCTATAAGGGAAACGATTGTGAGTATTTATTAAACACTAATAACATGAGATTATACAAATGAAATATTCGCAGTTGCGTGACATACGGGCAGTCGGTGTTAAATTTTACCATGTCTTGTACCCCAAAGAAAAATCCACCCTTTTAAAAGACTGTAAGTAAAAATATGTATATATTATGGTTTGAAGCATAAAATTAAACGAGTGCTTTTTAGGGGATCTATGGGGTCCATTAGTACTCTGCACATTTATGGCAACCATACTGCAAGGATCTACAGATTCGGAGTATGATGGTGGGCCTGAATTTGCCCAAGTATTTGTTATTGTGTGGATTGGAGCGGCAATAGTTACATTAAATTCCAAACTTTTAGGAGGGAATATGTATGTACAAAATTTATACAGTGACAAGTTTGTAACTTTCCAATAAAAATATTTTTCCAGTTCATTTTTTCAATCTGTCTGCGTTTTGGGTTACTGTTTGACACCAGTGGCGCTTGCATTAATAATATGCCGTATTATTTTATTATCCACTCAAACTAAGTTGCTATTCTTTTTACGTCTTTTAACTACAACGATAGGATTTTTTTGGGCAACATATGGTAAGACAATTTTAAATAATGAAAAATAATTTAAAAAATTGTTATGATATATTTTTACAGCATCGTTTGTGTTTCTGGGTAATAGTCAGCCGCCGAATCGTAAACCTTTGGCAGTTTACCCAATATTTTTATTTTTCTTCATCATATCATGGTTGGTTATTTCACACAATTAAGTAAAAAAAGGTATAAAAAGTAGATGAATAAAAAATATGTTTTCCAAATAAAAAATTATATGAATAAAAAAAAAAATTTGTAAGCATATTTTAAACGACTGTATAAGCAGGTACAGAGAAGTCTAAATAACTTCCCATGAAAGAAATAATAGTTTAAAATATAATTATTTATATATTAAACTTAATTTATTTTTGCTGCCCCGAAAACCAAAATTGATATCTGTGAAATACTTTAAAAACGTAAAATTCTGCCGTAAAACTAATTCAGAAAAATTTGTTATTTGCGATCATGGATATTCCATAATAATAAAATTTTTATAAATGCGTTTCACAAAAAAAAAAAAAACAAAAAGAACCCAAAACTTTTTGATAAACTATCTCCAAAACAAATGCAAATGTGAGAGAGAAGAAAGCAATTTGTCAATTTTACTTTTGGCAAAACTGGTGGGATGCTAGAAACCCAATATTTACTAATCTTACTTATATACCAATAAAAATTATAAATAGCTTGTTTTCTATTTCCCAGCTATCTATATGTCGACATTTCATAGGAACTACCTTAATCATCAGTAGACTTTGGAACATTCAACTTTATATCCCAACAATATAAATAAATTGTTGAGAATTTAAAAGAAAAATGCTCTAATAATACCTGTCAAAACACAAAAAAAAATTTTTCATTTTTACACGTCTATCATTTCCTTACATCTTTCAAACAAATGAACAACCGTTGGTTGCTACGATTTGCTTTTTGAAAGTATCGAAAAGCAGAGAGCAAAAATTCAAACAATTAAGTTATTTATTCGCTATTTTTAGCTTCTACCATTTATACCAATAAAAATTATAAATAGCTTGTTTTCTATGTTTGCCAGCTATCTATATGTCGACATTTCATAGGAACGACCCTAATCATCAGTAGACTTTGGAAGTTTTTGAAAGATATTCTCAAATATTCAACTTTATATCCCAACAATATAAATAAATTGTTGAGAATTTAAAAGAAAAATGTTCTAATAATACCTGTCAAAACACAAAAAACAAGCTTTTTCATTTATACACGTCTCTATCATTTCTTGACACCTTTCAAACAAATGAACAACCGTTGGTTGCTACGATTTGCTTTTTGAAAGTATCGAAAAGCATGTTCTCGTGGAACTTCTGGTATGAACTTATGCAAAGAAAAGTGAACTTATGCAAAGAAAAGTGAGTAGTGTAGCGACTACGAAACAGCTAGTTGTCCCCCAGCTAAAGATTTGATTATTATTTTTCTTGTCTTCTTCAATCAATAATTATTGATCACAGCAAATTTGTAATGTAAAAAATCCTTCTTAAGAAAAAACTTAAGAAAGGAAAAACTTGAACTAAAAACCTGATGTACATATGTACAAACCAAACAATTTTTAATTTAAAAAATTATAAAAGTTCAACAAAAATTTAACAAATTTATGCAAAGAAAAAGTTGAATCAGAAAAAAATTACTCCCATTTTTACACAAAATTGCACAAAAATTGTTAAGTGGCACCAGCGCTGCCAGAATTAAGATTTTTTCTTAATTGGGAGGATTTTACAAGTAAAATAAGATGTTTGAAGATCTTTCTCCTGAAACTACGAGACTAGAAATAATTATTTACCTCTTGGGAGGTTACTCTCTATTGCGATGCGAAAGGTAGATGCGATAAGGGTATAATTTGGTATTCTGTGCTCTCTGCGCAAACTTTTTCGCAAAATAGTTTAAAAATGAATACAGGGTACCAATTCTTTGATTTTTCTTTCGCAACGCAATAGAGAGTAACCCCCTTGGTTCCTATACTACCTAACTAAACTTTTCTGTAAGACGATTGTGCTTAATATACAATCCCCAAACAAAACTTCTGATACCGATTAAAAATCTTGTGGTTTTTATTTACTTATGTATGTATATTTAATTGATTTTTATATTATACAGAAACAAACAGTGTGCCATATAGTTCATACTTCGTTGCTTAACAATATTTTAAGTCTTGAATTTAAAACCTACAGGTGGTGGATTTTTGCGGATTTCCTGTATGATTACAGAGGATTATACAACTGATTCTTTCACGAGTAGTAAGATACCTACACGAGTCTTAGGCGATTCCCTCTACGATTAATACATGCGTAATATGGTAGAGTGATCATTTTTTTTTTATAAAATATATATAACAATTAACAAAAATTAATATATTTCTGCATTTGAAAAAAAAAATCGGAAGAAAAGCATTTTAAGATTTTTTTTTTTGACACAAATTTCTGCAACCACTGAGTGGAACACTTTTGGGCCACTTCGGACTGTTTCGTTGTTCACTTGGAACACACCTATAACCTACTACTTTATCAATAAAGTTTTAATAAACTCAACTTTTTATCCTTTTAATTTATATTTTCAACAGTAAGTTAGTAGTCTAAGGTACAATTTATTGCATAAAAACATATACATATACATATTTGTTTTCAATTAAACTTTTTCCACATCCAGACTGTTCGAATTCGATGAAATTTCTAAAGACATTTGCGAGCGTACGCCGTCACCCCTCGGATTGCGATAAGTTAATGAATTTGCTCTTGCCTTGCGTCCCATAAAATGTCTTTCAACCCATTTAAGCATTGTGTAAACAGAGTCAGTTGAGGGTAAACGATGGTCGGCAGCTGTTTTAACAATATCCGAAGATGTAACGCGAAATGTTCTTGCCATACCTTTGAGAGCAACCATCGCATCTTCATCGGTCAAATCGTCACCAACATAAATAATTTTGATACGCTCACTCCAGTCAACTCCGAAAGATGTACGAAGTATATAAATGGAAGCACGACCTTTATTCCATTGTACTGGTGGTCGTGCTTCTAAGGCACAGTGAGCTTCGGTGGGCTTGAATCCATATTTAATAATAAGACTTCTTGCCTTTTCAATCATGGCAGGTCTAAGTTGGGTAGGAGTTTCGCGATAGTGGAAAGTTAGCAGGGCGCCTTTGTTTTCAACCCAGGCACCATCCCGACAAACCTGATGAGAATCACAAAAATAGTTTAAGGATAATGTTATTATACAGTATTCTTTGACTTACCGAATCTTGCAGAGCTTTTAATAAGTGACTAACTTTGTCCTCAAATTCAATGGGCATTGGATGCACAAATTTACTTCCATCAGGATGCAAGATTTCCAAACCATGGTTGCCAGCATATGTTATACCTTCTATGCCCACCATTTTCTTTACATTATCAACATTACGGCCAGAAATAATGGCCACATAAACATCCGAATGATTTGATAATTTAAAAAGCACATTTTTAATTTCTGGTGATAGTGTAGCCAAGTCCGGATGAGGTGCGATTGGTGCCAGTGTACCATCATAGTCCAGAAGCAAGGCCAATTTATGGTTATAACCAATATATCTAAAAATATTTCAGTTTACCTTCACTTGAAATTTCAAAGCCAATGTGTACTTACTTCAGTAAATAGTCATCGAAATCATCAACAGTGACAGGTTGCATTGTCGTTGTACCTACATCATCCATCTCCAATGTACCCATGGCTTTTAAAAAGCAACGCATCCAATGGTTGACATCACATTCTGCCTCACGTCGTCTGAGGCGACTCATACGCAATACTCTTTCATCCTCCGGCATTGTTAGGGCTCTGTGTATTACTTCCGCAGCTTCATGAACTTCATAAGGATTACTCAGCAAGGCTTCGTGCATCATTTCACCGGCACCAGCAAAAGGTGAAATAATTAAAACACCCGGAACTGGATTCATTTGACAAGCCACAAACTCTTTGGCAACTAAATTCATGCCATCTCTCAAAGGAGTAACCAAACATACCGCGGCATCACGGTACAAAGCAGCTAACTCATCCTGGCCAACGTAATCGTAAATATAACGTATGGGAGCCCAGTTAGCAGTTGTAAAACGTCCGTTTATTCGTCCCACCAATTGATCTACTTCCTCTTTTAGTTCCCTATACTCTTTTACATCGGTGCGTGAAGGTACAGATATTTGTAATAGAGATACCTTTTCTTTGTGCTGGGGATATTTCTCAAGTAGCACCTCAAATGCCATTAGTCTGTGCACCAAACCTTTTGTATAATCCAAGCGATCAACTCCCAGTATGGTTTGTTGCTCTCCATTACACTTCAGCACACTCGGTGCATGTTGGGCCAAGTTAACGAATCTTTCGTAAGGTATGCCAATAGGTAACGGTCTTACTCTCACTGTGCGGCCGCCATGTTCTACCAACAAGTTATTGCGATCCACACGACAACCCAAATTGCGCTGACAACAGTCCACAAAGTTTAAGCAATAATCCTGAATATGGAAGCCAACTAGATCACAACCCAGCATCCCTTGTAAGATTTCATCAGACCATGGAAATAAACGAAAAATGTCCCATGGCGGAAAGGGTATATGCAAGAAGAAAGCCAAACGGCAGGGTAATTTAAGTTCCTCCGCCCGTTCTCTTACCCAGTTGGCAGCCAACATTAAGTGATAATCATGAATCCAAATAATTGGTGGATTTTTTTCACTGCCATTGTTATTATTTAAACATTTTTCCAGCGCCTCAATAGTACGTGTGGCAAAATGTTTATTCACTGTAATGTAATCGTCCCAATGATCTGCACCGAAAGTAGCCCTGCCTGGCATTGAATGAAACAAGGGCCAAAAGATTTTATTACAACAACCATTGTAATAACTGTCGAAAATTTTGGGATTTATATTAACGGAAACAACCTAAAAGGGAAATGAGAATTGAAAAAATTAAATTTCTGACATTATACGAAAACTAGCGAACTCACCTGGTCCGATTTGAGGCCGGCTGTAGGTGTTTGATCACTTGGGTTCGATTCAGGTATGGGTTCGTCAGCATTATCTAAATGAATTCCGGACCAGCCGACCCACAAGCCATTACCTCGTATTACCACAGGACAAACTGCTGTCACCAGACCACCAGCACTGCAAAATATTTATGAAAATAAATTCTCTTTAAAAAGTTCAATTAGTTACATAAATTTATAAAGTTTTACGTTTTAAAAGACAATGTAAACTATTAAAAAAAATTTTTAATAAAAACTGGCGGTTAAAAGGGTTAGAACCTTTGGTTCTATATTGAAACATACTGCCCGGCTCACGATGTCGTTTCGTTAACGTTCGCCAATGTTTTATATTAAAAAAAAGTTTCTTATAGTCAACTATTATTCAACTAACGGATATATCGGGGGTAGGCAAGGCAAATAATACAAGATCAGGGAAAAATAAAGCTTATGAATGGTATCGAAATAGGTTTTTTGACCTTAAAAATTGTGACGAACGTTTACGAAACGACATCGTGAGCCAGGCAAATAATTAAACGTGTTCGGTCTCAGAAGTTTTCTGCTTCCATGAAGGTCTGTCACTACTTTTTCTCTCTGTACACTTTTAATAATGCCGATCTCTAGTAGACTATCTAGGAGTCCTTCATAGTTAGTAAAGTTTAGCTGCAGTTAGCTAATGCAGGAAATAACTCGTAGAAACAACCTGTGTAGCCCGTTCGAAAGCCAGTAAGAGAAAATTATTATACGTTTTCGGTCTCTGAAGTTTTCTATTTGCATGGATAATAGTGATAGATAGATCTATCATTGGTTTTTTTTCTCTGTACACTTTTCATAATGCGCCACTCTTGAAAGGTTCAGATCCAAGTGTTCAACGCTATATTCTGCCAATAATGGTGTTAAAAATAAATTAGAAAATGTTTTCAATATTTGTATTTTTAAATATTATTTATAAATTAAAAAAGCAATATTTAACTTCAAATTATAAAAAAACGCAGTTCCAAGGCAGCTTTATACAGGTAGTGGCAGAATTAAATTAATACAACACCAACAAACATCAACACGTAATTTGTTGCTAGAATTTACGAATTGTTGTCAAAATTTTGACAACTATTCGTAAATTCTACCAACAAAATACATGTTAATGTTTGTTGGTGTTGTATTTATTGTGTAAACTCGCACAAAAAATTTTAAAAAGCATCAAAAACGGTGCGAAACACGCCGAGTTGACAACGCTGCATATGAGAGCTCGTATGTATACTCATTATAAACTGTTAACTTATGTATATAACTCATACGCTGACAAGTATTTAGAAATAAATATGCTTACAAAAACAAAAGAGTTCAAACAAGGAACTAGAGTGCAAATAAATAACGACATTTTCTGCTACGTAGTAAACTTTTACTTTGATTTTCTTTCTTAAGTTTTGATACAAAAACAATTATTATGTATCAATAATAAATATTTTGAATGTATATATTTATATTATATTTTTGTCAACATTTAATAATGCAAATAAATAACATTTTATCATTATATTAAATATAATGTATGGGAAATGAAAATCTATGTATGTATTTATTGTCACCATAGTATGCGAGTAAAAAGGCAATAATTTGTAAACAATTTCCTCATGTTTTATATAATTCTTAAAAAATTCTTTTTAACATTTATGTATATATACATATGTATATGTATGTATGTATATTTCGTAAACGATTGCCTTGTAACAAATCTGGCGCTTATTTCTGATAAGAAATTAACGAATAGGAATAATTCATATGTTGTTGTATACTTATTCTTACACACAGGCATCCTTATTTATTTCATTTTAAAAATTATAGCAAGCGAGTATTTTGTTCAAACATTTGGTGCCCCAGATAACCCCGTCAGGATTGTTTTAAGCTTACAATTCTAACTTTTCCCAAACACTTAAATTGTAATTACAAAACGGTTAACTTGACCAGCCCCACCGATTTAAAACAAGCATAATGTTTTATAAAGCTTAAAACGTTAAAAGTTATTCTTAAAAATGTTATGGGCTAGATTATAAATTAAGAAAGCAAAGCCAAATTTTGTACGAAACAGTTCCGGGTATTCAGTTGTTGCTTCAAAGAAAGGTCGTTTCTCCTGAAGATTGACGTCGTGTTTGAATTTGCATTTCCGGTAGCGTTAATTTTAAAAATAAATATTGTTTTGTACTATGTGTGTTCGAGTCTCCTGATCAGCTGTCAAAATTTAAATTTGCAGTTTTTTTTTTGCAAAGAAAACGTTAACAATTTTTAAAATTGTCTTTAATTTCATAGAATTTGATAGTTGAATGAGAATCTTTCAATCCAGTTTATGAAGTGTGTAGTCAATTGAATCAATTCAATTGACAAAATACTAAATTAACAATTGAATTGAAACGTGTAGCATTTCTATTTCAAATTAATTTCAAAGTGTAAAGTACCGAGTAGCCAGCTATTCGTATTTTTTAGTACTAAAAATAACAGCTCGTCTGTAAAAATTATAGAAACAAAAAACAGAGGTTAAAGTTAAAAAATATTAATATAATTAAAAATGGAAGGATCTAAGTGTCTATTTAATTGCTCCCCTAAAAGTTTTAAACACATCCAAGCAAGTAAATTTGCCGGAACATTCTTTGCCGCTGATCTGCCAGATACTGTGTTGCTTACAGCCAGTTTACCAATCTCGACAACCTGCTTGCGTTCGCAATCTAAGCGAAAGAAAATTGATTTGGGTTCGTCTAACGTTTTTCTATGCGAACGATGTGTCCAAACTCAATCAAAATACATAAGAATATGCGAACGAATAGTAGTGAGATAGACAACCCCAAATTGATTCGAATGTGAGTGACTGGCTTTCTTTCGCAATAATTTTCTTTCGAAATTGGTAAACTGGCTGTTAGTTCAGTTCCATTAGACGCCTTATTTTACTTTTGTTGTTCCTACGTTACACAAACATGAATTTGTTATCTTTTTAATACTTTTTATCGTTTTGAAATTTTTCATATGCTTACAATTCCTTAAATTATCCAAAATATTTTTATTTTTAACTTAGTTTTGAAATATTGTTTTGTAAGCACAAATGCAAAACAGCTGTTTGAATAATTATTGAATGCATAGATGCCAGATAAATCTAGTTTAAAATCGTCAAATTTGGCGGAAAGATCGTCAAAATCGTCAACATGATTATCGTAAATCGTAAAAAAATCTAGCTGACGATTTTTTTACGATTATTAAAATAATTGGTTTTTGCATAAAATATATATTTCATTAGGTTAAAAAGCCATGGTTGCCTTTAATGAAAAACTACTGCTTTGATATAAAAACATACACTTGAACAAACTGAAGTTAATATCAAAAGAACACATTCACTAATTTTTGTTCATAACGCATTTATTTAAATACGAATAGACTTCAATTAATAAAAGGAATTTTGAAATTTCCTTTCATATACTATATGTAATAAACACTTCTATTAAATAGGACATGGCTAAGTCAAAACAAGCATAGTTGCTAAGTCTTAAGTGTTTTTTCGTAGGAATAAAACATTTCTTCTGTAAAAAGTTTCTTCTATTAATTTCTCACTTTGGGTTTTTAAGCTTCATTTACTGAGATGCAAACTCTCACATTTGCTAACAAATATTTTTCCTATAAACTTACCCATAGAAAGCAAACTTACTGAAGAATCATTGTTGATAACTGATTCCAAAAATCTAGCATTGATATAACTGTATCGTAAAACAAATTTTCCAAGATTAATAGGCTACGTTGCTTTAATGCGAATTAAAGTTCTCGTCTTTCGAAATCTACTATGAAATATGAACCCTTTTTGATTATATCTGAAAAAAAGACACTTTCTTCTTTTATAATACAGTTTATAAAAGCAAGGGCCATTATTACAACCTAACGATAAAGTTCTTGATAGTTAACCTTAACATTAGTCAACGTGAACGATAAAGTCGCCATTAAATTTTCCCCATTTTTACAACTTAAATTACAACATATTCAGCAGAATATACGGCATCTTCAAATGCTGCCGTATGTTCTGCTTTGAAATTTACCATGAGGATAAACCTGCTGTTAAGTTATCGGTAATTTTTCGGCTTAATATTAACCAAAAAAAAAAAACATGTGTTATATAAAATCCTAATGTTAACTATTCGTCAGTTGTAATAATGTCCCTTTGAGTTTTGTATTTATCTTCATATTTAAGTCTCCTTAATATATAAGCACACGCTGTAAATCAAGAACACTTGTACACTTTTTAGCTTATAATTTGTTCAAGTACTATTCACATATGGTCTTTTAAATACATCTTTAACCTAAAAAATAAATTTATACTAAAAAAAATATATATAGCGTATCATTTAAATTTTACACACATATTTACGTGCAGATTTATTTTACTATATTTTTTTCTAACTCTCAATATCATTTTAATTTCCTACATAAATTAACTAATTAAGCCCAGTTCAGACTATTATACTGTGTATTGATACTTGTCAAAAATTCAAATAATACGTGCAAGTCTGATAGTCTGAATGTAATCCATCATATATACGAAAAATAATACGATAAAAATTTGTCATCCCATACGACTTTCTAGTTTTTGAAACTTTTCAAACCGATAATACTTTTCATTGGATCAGGGTTGTGTTTTTTAGGAAACCAACTGTAAAAAGATTTACTAGCCGACTATTTATTAGCCGATGGCGTGCCGTCACCGATAGTATTTTTTGTCGTTATAAGAAAGCTCGAAATTTGGGATTTAGCTGTCGTATATAAATGTATTTTGCTCATGCTATATGTAGAACATAAAATATTTTGGTGCTTTTGAATTTGCATCTGTTTTACATAATTATTATATTAGCTGCTAAATATTTTCAAGCGCCGGCAGGTCTACCGCCTACGACGAAGAGCTCATCTGCCGCCGTGTAAAGTTTTATGTTGGCACATCTCTCTGCTGAATAAATAAAAAAATATGAACTGCTGTTTTCCTTTCTACTCAAATTTGTTAGTTTGTATCAAGTGTGATGGTGTGAATGCAAAATCTAATTTACGTTAGACTTTTTGACAGTCGCAAGAAATGTGTTTAGACTTTTATCTCGTAAAATCTAATTAAAGTATTTATACTTGTATAGGGTGTTTTTTTAAGCCCGATAGAACTTGAAATTGTAAAAAATAACACAAAAAATTAAATTGTAATCAAAATTTTTTTTTATTCGAAAGATCAATACGTGACATTAACATTTGAAAATGATTTCGGGCATATGGGCACCGCGACTGTTCTTGACGAAGCGCATTCTGGACGTCCAATTTTGGGCCACTTATTCGAGCACTGCTGGCCGTATGTCACGAACAACACGAACAATGCTGGCCTCCAAGGCGTCAATTGTTGCTGGTTTATCAGCATAAACCAGTGACTTCACGTAGCCCCACAGGAAATAATCGAGAGGTGTCAAATCGCACGACCTTGGAGGCCAATTGACAGGTCCATTTCTCGAAATCAACTTATCGCCAAATTTTGATTTCAGTAAGTCGATGGTTGCGTTCGCCGTATGGCACGTAGCGCCATCCTGTTGAAACCACATCTCCTCCGGATCAATGTCATCCATATTTTCAAACAAAAAATCATTGATCATGGTGCGGTAACGATCTCCATTGACCGTAACGCGAGCTCCGGCCTCATTTTTGAAGAAATAAGGTCCGATGATGCCACCAGCATGAAAACCGCACCAAACAGTGCATTTTTCTGGATGTAATGGAGTCTGTAGGGTCTCTTGTGGATTGGTCTCACTCCATATGCGGCAATTTTGCTTATTAACAAACCCGTTAAGCCAAAAATGCGCCTCATCGCTGAACACAATTTTGCGATAAAACAACGGGTCAGTTGCCAACTGCTCTAGTAAAAGTAAATTTGGATAATTTCGTAGCGTTGTTCAAGCGTGAGTCTATTCATGATGATTTGTCAGAGTATACTGAAACAAATAAAAAAAATGTTTCATCAAAATTTAATTTTTTGTGTTACTTTTTACAATTTAAAGTTCTATCTAGCTTAAAAAAACACCCTTTATAATAGTCTGATTGGGCCTTTAGTAAGTATGTATGTGGTTGTAAATGTGATCTAAAAATCGTCAAAAATAGGCCTTAAATCGTCAAATATGGCAACTATGATTGCAAGTAAAAATGTTACTTGTAAAAACTTGCAATAATGCATTTCAGTCTCTCAATTTTTTATGCTCTTTTGACGCTCTCTTGTTGCAAATTTTTTGGATTAATGAACGCTTTCCAATAACAATTGCTAGTCCCAATTTTTACGAGGCAATTTTAGTTGTGCAATTCTTATCAAACTTTCCTTTAAACTTGCTTTTATGTTCAGACGCAGCAATTTTACTTGAGCAATTTTCGTTTTCTATTGCTTACACTTTCTTAATCTTTTCAAATTTTTCCATTTAATTTTCACTTCTTCTAACTTAATACTGCTGTTTATTTTTTGAGGTTGTCCACAATATTAAAAATTATTATTATTATTTTTTCAAATGAATTAAAATATTGCAATTTTGCGCCAATATTACTTTCATCACGGACAACATCTCAATATATAAAAGAAATATAAATGAAAGAAAATGTAAAATTTCTCACATTACAAATGATAGCACAAAACGACTTTCCGAGTACAAGCAAGTCTGTACTTATTTTTACGCTCCCCACTCTTTCCTCACTTATTTGTCGACAAACTCAATTGCGCATCTAAAGTTGCCTCATGAAAATTGGGACTAACAAGTTAGAAAAATTTTTAGTAAATGAACATTCCGTGCAAGGAAAAAATTAAAGAAATGAGTAGAAATACAAAGGGGGTTCATATGAAAAGTAAACCTATACAAATCACATCCGAAAGAGGGATTTTTGAACACATTTTTTACAATTATGGATAAATATAAATACAAAAAGTATTTATATTTATCCATACTTTGTTTATATAAGAAACCTGGTCACCTAATACTCTTTTGTTAGTCGTTCGCTGACGAAGCAATTTGAAATAAATCTATTTCAACTTTCGCTGAGTAAAACGAATTTCGTCTAACTTCACAATGGTGTGCATTTTCATATACATCAATGTATTTTATTTTTGGCGATGAATATTTGCGACCAAAAATTCTGCGCCAAAACTAAAACACATTGGTGTAAATGGAAATGCACACAATCCAAAATATGTTTTTTTTTTTTTTACATATTTTGTTGAATTCCTTTTTGTGTCAATATTATTCCCTTGACATTTGAAAAATACTTTTTTTTTGTAGTGTTGTATTTATTTGTCTTGCATTTATCAGGTGTAAATTTGCCTTGCTTGGACACTTTTGTAAAATATTTTCAAACAATTGAGTTTTATTCACTATATAAGCCTTTAACATTGATACCAATCAAAAAATTATAAACAGCTTGTTTTCTTGTAAAGAAATGTGGAGATGTTTATAAATGAAAAAACTTGTTTTTTTGTGTTTTGACAGTTAATATTAAATTATTTTTCTTTATAAATTCTCAATCATTTATTTAGATTGTTGGGATATAAAGTTAAAAAAGTGGTAACGATTTTTTTGTGGCTGCCACAGAAGGAGACTCATTTCATGAAATATTCTAAAACAAGCTTTTTATATATTAAAGGGTATATACATATATTTTAAAAATATACTTTAACAGCCAGTTTACCAATTTCGAAAGAAAATGAATGCGAAAAAGCTAGTCACTCACATTTGAATCAATTTGGGGTTGTCTACATCACTATTATTCGTTCGCACAAACTTATGTATTTTAATTGAATTTTGACACATCGTTCGCATAGAAAAAAGTTAGACATACCCAAATCAATTTTCTTTCACTTAGATTGCGAACGCAAGCACGTTGTCGAGATTGGTAAACTGGCTGTAAATCACTAATTGCGCTAGAACACACGAAAACAATTATTAAGCATTAAACACATTCGAGACAGCAAGCTACAAGCTACAAAAGCTCAAAATTAAAATACACGTGTTCTTATGAGAATGATTATTTTGAAAACAGCAAGCAGCACGGCTGCAGGTTGTTGTCCATGCTGATTTTGTCGTTGTAGTCCAATTAAACTAATTTCTATTTTTGTTGGCTACAAAAGCTTTGTTAGTGATGTCAATGTATCAAGCAAAGACAAACAAATTGGCGCTTTGAGAGCAAATTCGCTAAATGTATTCATAAAAATGTTAAACAGTTATTCAAATCACTTTTAGAGGAAACACGATAAAACTGTATTCATAAAAGAATTTTAAGTTAATATGTTCTGTAGAGCACTCCATTTTTAAAACTGATTGCACCCTTTTCTAAGACAATTTTAGGGATTTTAGATATTGTTTTTTTTTTATTTTATATGTTGTGAAAATTCTTATTTAAATCTAAAATTTTTTTTATTAATCATATATACAATGTGTTTGATAAAAATAATTTATGAAAAGTATTATTTGAATGTCGGACAATTTTGGTTTTGTGTATTTATTAAAAGAAGCAATTACGGTTTATATATTCATTTTATTATTACTAAAATTTTGTTTAGGAATTCATAAATGTTTTAATATTGATTTTTATAAAAAACAAAAAAAAATATATATGTTTGCATATAATAGTCATATGAACTAGTAACAAATTTTAGTGTAACACTATGATTCAGATGAGAATTGTAAATGATTATTAATTGCTTTTGTAAAAATGCAATCCTGTTCTATAAAAAAGTTTATTGTTTAAATAAATTTCTCAAAGTGTTATGATGTCAAATCTCTTGCCATACAATTTATCACTTTATTACGCTTTAAATTCTCACTTGCAAGCATTATTTGAATATTTGACAAGTCTTAATACAAAATGTGAAGTGTCTTTAAATAATTACAACTACGAAACGCTAATAATTCAGCTTGGTAAATTCTTTTTTTTTTTTTTAATGGTAATGTTATTCTGTGAGCAACATGTGCCATGTGCTTAAGGATAAGGTACAACATGTTGTAACCGTTAACAGGGCGTGTGTTGGTTGCAGAATAAGTTTAATTTAAATTATGTTATATTTTAATTTTTCAATTTGTTAATATTGTTAAGCATTTTTCTTTGTGTGTGAACTAAAAATTTGGGTTGTGTATGAATTTTTTGTATATAGGAATTTTTTGACAATAATTTTTCAATTTAAATGTTTAATAACATTTTAATTTTCCTGACGATGATAACAAATTATTATAGAAATATCGAGATATAAGAGATTTTGAATTGCTAATTTTTTATAAAAAACAAAAAACAAAGATCTAAAGCTCTAAAAATTATATTTATTTAAATTACTTTAGTCTTTATATAGTTCATTGAATTTTCTTGGATTTTTCTTGCTCTTCACTAGGTGATAGCTTTAAAAACAGCTAAAAAAAAATGTAAGCGGCACCACTGAAATGCAAAAAAGCAGCTGTTCATATTTTAGAAGTTTCAATTTTAATTGTAAATTTTTATTGTGATTTCCTATTATTTAAGTTTTTAATATTTATATATATTACTACACCGAATACTAAGTAGCTCGCACTATTTTAGCAATAGCTATTATAGAATTTTCTAAATTTCCCTCAGCCATTTTGTATGCAAACAAGCTTTTTAATATTTGTAAAGACATAAAGAAAACAATATCAGCTGTTTATTATGTAGTTGCCGTTTTCATTATATTTAGGTAGCTAGCTACAGACTAGCGAGCGGCATTTGTAGTCGTGTGCTCGTGTAGCCTGCTGTCTCGAATGTGTTTAATGCTTTAGTCGAACAATTTTTGCTCTAATCCATCGCACACGAGACTAATTCATCTGGCATAACATGTATACATATTTCTTCAAAGATGATGCGAATCAAAACGTTACTGTGAATGGTGAGCGCTACCGTGCGATGATGACAAACTTTTTTTTTGCCCAAAATGGAAGAGCTTGACTTGCATGACATATGGTTTCAACAAGACGGTGCCACATGCCACACAGCACGCGAAACAATGGACCAATTGAGAGGCGAGTTCGGTGAACAGTTTATTTCACGCTTGGGACCAGTCAATTGGCCGCCCAGATCGTGCGATTTAACGCCTCTAGACTATTTTTTGTGGGGCTATGTTAAGGCTAATGTCTATAGCGACAAGCCCGCTTCGATTGACGCACTGGAAGCCAACATTGCCAACATTATTCGTGAGATATCGGCCGAAATGTTGGAAAGAGTATGCCAAAATTGGACTAAGCGGATGGACCATTTGAGGCGCAGCCGCGGCCAACATTTGCATGAAATAATCTTCAAACATTAAATTATATCGTCCCAACATTCGATCCAAATAAATATTTCATGCATTTTTCTAAATTTTATGTGTTTTTTTTTTTAATTTCCGATAGTTCTTATAAAATCACCCATTATATTTGAATCTTTATTTTTGTTCAAGCTTCTTCTTTTTTCTTGCTCAACGAATAAAAATTTCCATTCGCGTAGCATTCGCCTGTTTGGCATGTAAAAACGCGATACACACACAGAAAGCAGATGTCAATTGTTACGTTTTTCGTCCAAAAAGTTTTTTTTTCGCGTTACATGAACACAAATAAGAAAAACGTCAAGATTTCGTCGCGTTTTTTGAGCACATTGTGTTCCATGAACAGGCTGTTAATTTGTTTCAAATAAAGTCGAAATTTGTCTGTGCAGCACTGCGCTACTGGCATTCTTACAAATGCAACCTTGGGGCATCCATTATTAGTGATTTACATTTCGAAAAAGTGACATTTAAATATAAACCACAATGGTTGATTTTATTTGTTGATGAAGTAAAAAAAACATTTATTGTCAATGTTAAATTCGATTTTTAGGTTTTTTTATTCTGCTATATAAAGTATCTTTCTTTTAATTGTATGAAAATCATTTTATTATTTCCTCGTATAAAAAAAATATGGTATAAAGTATTTGGTGGCATGTCATAAGGTCCAGTGTCATAATGTCCATGGACGTTATGACACACCTAAAAGTGTCATAAGGCCCATGGACGTTAAGACACTTTTGAAAATGTCATAGTGTCCATGGGCATAGTGACACTTTGCAAATGGACATAATGTCATTTTTAAAAATGTCATAAGGTCCATAATTAGAAAATAATTTGTATATGAAGATAACCGTATATTTCAGTGATAATGTGAACCAATAAAAGCCGTTCCCATTATCAAATTGGCCCACATTTTCGTTGCAAAACTTTGATGCATAACTTTGGCTTATATTGCCTAAAAGAAATTAACACTTTCACTCCTTTTGATTAAAGAAGTCATCATTTCAATACAGAACTTTTTTACATTCTCTTTAAATCTACGAATTAATATTCCCTTGAAAAATTAAACCAAAATTTGAGTTTTTTTTTACATAAATGAGTTTTCACAGAAGTAAAAAGTACTTTATTATCAAAATAAATAATCGCTTATTGAGATATATTTAGGAGTATATCACGTTCAAAAATTTTTCTATAGTAAAGGCAAAGTTGAATTACGTTTCTTAGCTTTAGTGTCCAAATTTTGTAAACCAGGAGAACAAATTGTAAAATATCTGCATTTATTAGCTCTGCCAAGCATGTAACGCATTTTAAGGTTTCTGTCACCTGACTATTGATGTTGATAGGATTTTCTTCGGTATCGTTTGCTTCTGAATCGCTTTCTTCTCCAATATCTTTTTTTTTTTATTATTTAATAGTCTCTATATCTTTGCATTGATTACTTATAAAGGAAATATGAATATGAAGGATATTATAATAATATAAAGGACAACCAATTTGATTTGTCTGATAAGCATTCAAATGAAAGAAAACTGTTTTATGTATTGATAGTAATACTAAAAACCTCAGATACTAAAAAAAAGTATGTATGTCTAGTGTCCAATTGCTGATCAAGTTTTTGCATTTGATAATATTTATTACTTTGCATTGGTTGATCACTCATAAAGGAAGTATGAAGGAAAAATCGGCGCCGATAAATATTATCAAATCCAAAAACTTGATCAGCAATTGGACACTAGACATACATATATCAGTATCTGAGGTTTTTAATATTACCATCAATACATAAAACAGTTTTCTTTCATTTGATTGCTTATCAGATAAATCAAATTGCTCGTCCTTTATATTATTATATATGTATGTACATAGATATTTCTTTTTAAATAACAGCACTTAGAAAACACAGAAATTGTAATGGCAAAATTATAAAAAAATCATATCAGGTGACAAAAGGTGTTGTCGTTTGTCATCATTCGTTCTTAATTGAACAAAGCGATCTCGTCTTGACAACAAGACATTCTCAACTTAATACCGGTATTTTTGTGCCATCTATTCGCAGTTTGACGGCGGTATGTTCACAGTTTGACAACGATGTGTCCACAATTTAACGAAATATGCATTATCATTCGCTGACAAAAATTAACTAACGTCGTTTTTCTCTTTGTGTACCTATACATTCATATACTCGTATATAGTTATGATAAAGGTATTAAAATCAAAATTTTCAACTTCTAAAAATTGTTTATTATTACTTAAGTTATGGACGTTATGACACTCCGCAAAGTGCCATAGTGTCCACGGACTTTACGACACCTCCGTGATGGACATTATGTCATTTTCAAAAGTGTCTTAACGTCCATGGACCTTATGACACTTTTAAGTGTGTCATAACGTCCATGGACTTTATGTCACTGGACGTTATGATATGCCACCAAGTATTTATGTATATTTTATTTACTAATAAACACTTAATCATGTACCAATAAAGAATATAAAGACAAAACTATTTTATTTGTTTGCTGTTTGATGTCTATTTAATCCTCATTGGCATCATTTTCGCAGTCACAGCCGGCTAGTGCATTAATTTCTCCAAAATTTCTATAGTACGCATCCATAACCACAGTCTGATATTCAAATTTTTTATAATAGTCTTAAATAGTCTTGGACCCTCCTAATGGTCATATTGCTTTTTATATGGCAACATGCCAATCAAGAATGCTACCTACAAATGGGGATGTGCTATATTTGCTTCCACACAAGCAACGTCTTTACGTTATGCTTGGATTCTAGAATTTTTGCAGCTTGGATACCCTCCCATGTTGAAGCCAATTTCTTATGCCCATATCTGCATATAAGGGAACCAACTTCAAGACTTTTTTAATGCTTTTCTCGGTATCAAAAGAAAGTTAGCCATCATCCCCGAAACGCATTCTGAAAAGATATTCAATATCTCGCAGCCAAAAAGAACACATAAATAAACCAGAGCATCATTAACTATTTCGTTGGTGTTTAATCCCGTTTTATTCCCGAATAACACAGTTTTTTGCACAGTGTTTATTCAATAAAATTTTAATTTTTTCTATGTTAAAACATAATCAAACAATACAAACATCAAACTGATTTCGAAAATTCAAAGAGAAAATTACTTACAACATAATCGAAACACTTTTCGAAATGATTTCCTCAAATCAACTTAATATGCTTATAACCTAGTGTCTACAACTGCGATTAACTCTGAGATGATATCTAACAACACGTCGGCAGAATGAGAGAACGAATTTCTTTATGTACATTTTAATGTCTAACAAGGAGTACACGTATTTTTGTTAATCTTATAAGAATTCATAAATCAATGAAAGCCGAGAAGAAAACACATCTTTGCGATGAATAAAATCTTATATGAATTTTGTATATGCACACATTTTGTACAAAATAAATCACTTATGGTATATATTTAATGCATAAAAACAAATTATTTTCCATTTAAAAGGGGTTTTTTAAAAGAAAATTTGCAAAACTAATAATCGGTTAAATTGTAATGGCATCTTATTGTACACAAACACATACGCAATCGTTTTTTTGACAGCTCTTCTTATAAGATCGCTGCCATGAGATTTCTCATAAGAACGCTCTCATAAAAATTATTATAAGACTGCGATAACACTGATTTTAAGTCTACACGTAACAGAATTCTCTATGCGATTGAATTTGACGTTCTCATCTCAGATATTATCGCAGGTGTGGACACTAAGTTATGGAAACGTACTATTAGTCCAATATCGCTACTTTATTGCAACATAGTCCTAACTAAAAATAGTTTGCTTCGAGAAAAACACAGTTCAAATTTTTAATCTTAGAAATTCTTTTTTAGAAAATATCTTCTAAAGAAAACAGTTTAAAAGTAATTTGAATAAATTCTTGGCACAATATAAAAGCTAGTACTGTTAACAATTCTTCATTGTTAACTGGAAAAGCTAAGTTTTTGAGATATGGCTATGTTGCAATAAAGGAGCGATGTGTATATGCGTAAAATACTGAAATTTTTAATAAGAAAAAAAGGGGCTCGTTTTTTTATGCTTTAGCTTTTTTACTGTCGCCCGCCCGTACTTCATTTTAAATTAGTAAATATTGATTTGCAAAAGTGTTAATAAATAAATAAATAATATACACAAATGCATACACAATAAGTTCAAAGTATATAGAACTTAATCTTTATAGACATGCAAACATACCAAATTAATTGAAATTCGCTAAGAGTCAACTCTGATAAGAATTTCAATCGTCATTGCCGTTACAAATGTGCATGTATTAGATTGTCTTATTCACACCAGCCATGTAAAAAATAAGATTCTTTTTTTTTGTATAACGAGGACACAACGACAATGGACTCAATGTCAGTGACATGCACTGACGTCTGTCTGCTGCCTGAAGTGTAGCCCACTGTAGCCGAGCGGGTAAAATAAATTTATGCTTACCTGGCCTTTCGTTCCAACTTTCCAGTTGTAGCATTTCTCACTAAGATGAATGGTAAACGATTCGATACCACAATAAGACTAGCTTTGGTGGTTGGCTCTGAACTATTAGTAATTATTATTTCAGTGTCAGCCATTTTTAATATAAAAACTTATATTGTAATATTTTATGTTTTTTTTTTTTTTTTAGCACTTCGTTTCGGTTCACTTGTCAAAAGATCGTCATATCAGTGAGAGAAAAAATCGAATCCTTTTTTTAAGTTTTCTTTTATTAGTTGTCAATCACACGCTTAACACTATTGCAATAGTTTCTGCTTCCGTATAACGAGTTACTACTTTTTATGTAGATCAGTGTTCGATCACAACCAAAAGCATTCTGAATGAAAAAGACAGTGGGCAAGTAACCTAGTGCAGTGCCAAAACGGCAGCTTATTATCACTCATAACGCTCGGCTGCAATTTAATGCATCGATCATTAACGTCTACGTTTGTTTGTTGTCTTATCAGTTAAAAACTAAAGCTCCAAAACAGATGAGAAAAACAATAGGATCACAAGTAATCCAACCATTCTGCGGGGTGTTCAAAAGACTAACTAAACTCTTATCTATTTTGCTTTAAACAAACCGTGATTAGTTTCGCACAAATAAATATATATAAAAAAAAAATCTAACATACTCATATTAAATTTCTACAAAAAGGTAAATATTTACACATGTATATACCATTCATACTTACATATATACCTACTTATATACAGAACTACATCCATTCATACATATGTATGCAATAATAAATTATTTCTTTGATGAACAAATCAAACCGGGATTATTTACATCAACAAAAGCTGACTTAACCTATATATTACTTTAGTTTCATTTTTTTTTTTTTTTTTTTTTTGCATTTCAAATACAATTTAAAAAACGAAATGAGAAAGGCAACAATGTGCTGCACTTGCGAGAACTTTGATTTAAATATATACACATAGTACACATACATACATACATACAGGTGGAAATAAATTGTAGGGTTCGAAAATTTCCACGATCGCCTAATATATACATACATACACACTTTATATAAATATATACCTATGTGTACAATGCATTTGCAAATGATAACTTAATTAATTTATTTAAAATCGCAATTTTAAGTTCAACGTTCTATCGATCAAAACAAATCAAAATAATTCCAAAATAATTGAAATGACAAATTTATAAATTCCATTTTAGCATCTGCGGTTTTTCGGTGCATTTAAATCTTATTATAAAACCACACATATTTTTACTCTTCTCACATTTCTATTTCAATTTCGTAACTTAAAACTCGTTTTTCTATATTTCACTAACTTTTTTCACCATACAGTGCCGCGTTTGAACTAATTACGTAAAATTACAGTTCCTGGCCGCAAACTTTTTCCAAATATAAACACTAAATAGCTCCTACAAATAGGACCTGACTCAATTACATTTTTACACGTTATAATTTTTTGTGTTTTTATTAAAAACGAACGAAAAGAAATCACAAATGGTTATGCTTACAGCTGCATAATTTCTAACATAATACAGCCTGCAAGTTGCATAACGTCTACAAGGTGGCAGCGCTACGGCATGTGACAGTTTTTTCATCTGGCAATATGGTAAGCCATTCACGTATAATTTATTGTTTACATTTTTGAAAGTGAATTTAGTGGTTTATTCTGAATTAAACATTAAAAATTATTTTGTGAAGTTAAAGATAATTCAAATAAGAATAATTTATAATTGTGAAAAAGTAGTTTCATAGTTTATAATTGTGAAAAAGTAGTATACTTGGACAAGCATAGCTTACCACATGCCTTTTTTTTTGTTGTATTGTTGTAATTTTGCTCCAAGGTTATTCAAAAGCGTTCCACGTAAGAATAGGTGTGTTCCACATGAATAACGAAACAGTCCGAACTTGTCCAAAGTAGTCCAAAAGTGTTGCACGTAACAATTTTAAACATATTTTAAACAAAAATAGTTTATATATATTTTTTGCATTTTTGGTTTGATTTGCCCCTCTTCATACCGTCCTATAAGCTTACTATCCGCGTTAGGTAAAATTTTAGAAAAAATAATTAAGAACAGATTAGTAAATTTTTTGAATTTAAATAACATAATTCCGCCCCAACAATTTGGTTTTCGGCATGAACATAGTACTTCCCATTCTTTGATTCGATTAAGAAATATAATAAATTCGAATTTCAGCCACCAGAAATCTACAGGAATGATAATATTGGATGTTCAGGCCGCTTTTGACTCGGTATGACATGATGGGCTCATCTTTAAAATGATTAATTTACACTTCCCCACATATCTTATAAGAATTATAAACTCCTTTCTTGTAAAACGCTCATTCAAAGTCCATTCTCGTCCGACGTTTTTTTCAATTCCAGCAGGCTGTCCTCAAGGCTTCTGTTTGTCACCCATTCTTTACAACTTATATACTAGCGATTTTTCGCAATTAAATTATTGTACCGTTTCAATTTTTGCTGATGACACAGCGGTTATCTGTTCCGACGTGTTATCCACCCACATAATAGTCAATCTTGAGCGAGCCTTAACGGAACTCCAACATTATTTCAATAAATGGAAAATAAACTTAAATTCCAGTAAAACACAAGCCATTTATTTTTCAAGAAAACGAAAGACTTGTTTCTTACCGCAGCGTAGTGTGACATTTAACAATTACCCTATTCAGTGGGTACATAAAGTAAAATATCTAGGAGTTATATTAGACCCTAAAATAAAATTCCACGAACATATATCATACATTGTTAATAAATTAAATATACTTACAAGAATTCTTTACCCATTTCTAAACAGGTACTCCTCCCTAAGTCTAGCTAATAAAAAAATAATACTTAAATCAATTTTCCATGCCATAATTTACTATGCAGCCCCTGTATGGTCGACTAGTGCAAATTGTCATTTAAAAAAATTGCAAATAGCACAAAATAAGTTGATAAAACTAATCTATAACCTTCCATGGTTTTATTCAACTGCGAGGCTCCACTTGCTCGCAGATATAGAATTAGTTACAGACAAAATTGTCAGACTTAATAACAATTTTAGTATAAAATGCCAGAACTCAGAGTTTGAACATATCTTACGTAGTGTAGTAGTTTTCTAGGATAAGCCTTTTTATTAAAAAACTAAAACGTTCAAAAAGGTTTTTGAAAATTTTTACCTCCAAATAAATTAAAAATTTTGTAAATATGGAATATCTATTTATTAATATTGTAACTAAAAACCTAATAACTAAGAAGAAGAAGATATTTATCTTGAACTCTTTATTGTAAATTAATTATATGAAAATGTAATATTATGGAAATAAAGTGTATTTATGTTTATTTATGTTATTAAAAACACAGAAACACAAAAATCACAAATGGTTACACTTACAGCTGCATAATTTCTAACATAATACAGGCTGCAAGTTGCATAACGTCTACAAGGTGGCAGCGCTACGGCATGTGACAGTTTTTTCATCTGGCAATATGGTAAGCCATTCACGTATAATTTATTGTTTACATTTTTGAAAGTGAATTTAGTGGTTTATTCTGAATTAAACATTAAAAATTATTTTGTGAAGTTAAAGATAATTCAAATAAGAATAATTTATAATTGTGAAAAAGTAGTTTCATAGTTTATAATTGTGAAAAAGTAGTATACTTGGACAAGCATAGCTTACCACATGCCTTTTTTTTGTTGTATTGTTGTAATTTTGCTCCAAGGTTATTCAAAAGCGTTCCACGTAAGAATAGGTGTGGTCCACATGAATAACGAAACAGTCCGAACTTGTCCAAAGTAGTCCAAAAGTGTTGCACGTAACAATTTTTGTGCAATTCTGAGAGAAAATGAGAGAGAACTTTTTCTTTGGGTAAGTTCGAACTAGAACTGAATGATCAGCTGTTTTATGTTTACATACATATGAAACTGAAAATGCAATCAGAAAATTGGAAATGAGTTTTTCTTTAAAAATTAGTTAAAAGCAAAATTCCAGCGTTTTTGCGTTCCAGCAGTTTTGGGTAACATTTTCAAATATAGAGAGTAATTTGCTTTTTACTCTCGTGGAACACATTTAATTTTTGTGTAATTTTGAGAGAAAATGAGGGAATAATTTCTTATTTCCTGTATGTACAAAGTTGCGCGAAATTTGAGTAAGTTCGGACTAGAATTGAATAATCAGCTGCTTTTTGTTTACATACTTATAAAAAAAAAAGTAATCAGAAAACAAATTGGAAAAAAATTTTATTTTAAAATTGAAAGCAAAATACAAGTCTATCCAAACTAAAATTGGCATTTTGAAATTGTGGGGAGAATATTCGGTGGCTTTCCATTTTGTAAATAAGTATGCATATCTTTAAAAAAATTACATTGATTTAATTTTTCATTTATTGCAAATAATGCAAATGCTCTGTTTTTATCATGATATGCGTTTTAAGCGTCTAGAATCACTAAATATATTTTATTCGCAATTAAAAAAGTAAACAATTATGTTTTTTTGCGTTCCAGCAGTTTTGGATAAAATTGGTAAATTTAGGGAATAATTTGCTTGTTACGCTTTTTAGTCCGAAAAAAGCAATACCTAGCAATACTATTGTTATGGCAATCGTATGAATACTCACTCGTCTTTTCCATTGTCAGATTATTGTGTTTGTCTTCTTTACCTTGAGATCATACATGATCAAAACTTGCACGAAAAGGGTACCCGCACTTTAAAATTGGTCAATGAGAGCAATTTTGAGAGAACAGTACAAGTATGCTTCCTCAAATGATAAAAAGTATCTGTAAATAAAGTCCTAGTTTTAACTATTTTTGAGTTCTGAGACTGGCCCTAATAATGGAAGTGTTCTTATCAGCTACTTTTAACAACTTAAGATTTGAATTCGTCTTTTATACTAACTGAATCCCTGCTGCTTTTTTATTGTTGTAACAAAGCATATACCTTGTTTATTGTATAATGAAAATAACTATCCACGCAATGGATACAGCCATGATACAATAAACAAGATAGTCGCTTCCTACAACAATACAACACTAAAATAAAATTAACAGGTGTTTTGTTTGTATAACTGACGATATTTTAATCTCAAATGTCAAAAGTTGCTGGCAAGAAACACTTACAATGTTAGGTTTTTTGTTTTTATCGTGTGGGTGTGAAGAAAAGAGCATGGTAGAAAATTTAGCAAGGCAGGTAAAAACGAACTGATAAGAAATTCTCCTGAAATCGACGATGCATCTACCTGATAGTGAATTCGCCTTGGCCACAGAAATTCCTTATATGAAAGGAACAATGTGACCATCAATAGGTGTGTTTTTTTTTATTTTTTGGGCAAATGAGAGCAAGTACAATTTCACTCAAAAAGAGATAACATTTACCAAAAGAATAGAGATTTTTTTTTTCTCATTCAATTATTTATTGAATCTTCACAAAATGAACTAACAATAAGTATTCAAATCTTAATACTAAATACATAAAATTAATTAAGTCCAGCCAATGCTAGACAAAAATGTTTTCTTTTGCACGGTCAATATCGGTAAAATCACCTATTTAACGTTCTGATGGCGGCAAGGGTGTCCCTCCTTCTCAACCGAGAGAGGCCTTCGAAATTAAGTATATTGCGTGCAAGACGATTTGGATGAAGTTCCTATTTACTGATATACCTTGTTGCTTACTTTGAAAATTCGTCTTTTACAAGAGGAACACAGAGATCCTTATGAATTCGTGAGTTTTTTACGTACCATGGAGCTGCAGTAATTGTTCGAAGAATTTTGTTTTGTCGCCTTTGAATTTTTTCGATGTTTGAAGTGGAGGCGGTGCCCTCTCAAAAATAAACATATGATGTATTTTGAAGCTGTAATAAAACTTGGCATTTCATTTTCCGAAAAAAATAGAATTATTTTTTCACACTCTGAAGCCTTTTGCACATATTTTTTGTTTATAATAAATATAACGCATTGAAATTATTTGTTTATTAATTGATTTGAATGCAATTTTTATTTGTTACAGTTTGTTTTGCAAACAGCTGATTGATTAAACACTTGCCTGAAGAAAAAGTTGGAGCTATTTTGTGCAAATAGAGAAAGCGTACTGTTCTCAACAGCATTAACTTTAACCTGAAAAGTTGATGATAACTTAACTGCAAGTTTATCCTGATGATAAATTTCAAATGGAACTTTAAGCATTTAAAGCTGTCATACTCTCTGCTGAAAATATAGTAACTTCAATTGTAATAATGGGGAAAACTTAATAGAGACTTTATCGTTCGCATTCAGTTTCAGGAACTTTATCGTAGGTGGTAATAATAGCCATGTGAAGAGTAGAACAGTATAAAATTTGACAAGTAGAGTACGGGTGAACTGATACGACCTGAATTCGCCACCTTGTAATGAATTTGTATTAACTTTTCATATTCTAATATTTAATATTGAGATCTCTATAGTATTTCTTTATTTCGTATCTATTTTTATTTCCCTCTCCGACACCTTCTACAAAGTCAGAAATTGCCTAACTAAAACTTCTCTGTGTGATCTAGCATTTGGCCTTTAACATCTCGTTCTACGATCATGTAACAATATTTCATGGATTTTATCGACTATCTCTGGCTTGACGATTTATTTTTAGCCAGCTGAACGTCTGGCATTATCAGAAAACAGTTATATTTATTCTCTTCCGATTTTGGTATTTGTAGACAAGTCAAAATCAATTTACATTTTCGATAAGATTACATATTTTCAATGGCTGTCAAAAGCAGCTTTCTCAAAGCTTGGCCTAATAATAGAGAACAATTATCACTATCAATCAGTATTAAGTTAAATTGGTTTCTTCCGAAACATAATTATCAAACTGCTCTCGTATATTTGCATCAAAGCATCAAGATTTTATTAAAGGCAGCTTAAAAACTAATTTCACAGCTCAAATGATTAAATGATCGCAGTTCATGAGATAATTATTCTAATTTACTAAAATGAAAAATAAATTACCAAAAAGTTCTATTTGATCTGCAGACTAATACATGGTGGTACTTATAGAGGTATAAAACTTTGAAATGGAATAAAAATGATTGCAGTATTAGAGATAATTATTCTAATTTACTAAAATAAAAATTAAACTACCAAAAAGTAAATTTTTTTTTTTTTTTTTTTTTTTAATCTGGGACCAGTACTCAGGAGATGATCCCTACATATGCGCATTGTACTGGAACTGAGAAAATAGGGTATGATGATGCGGAAAGAGTTCGCGAAATGTTAACGATAACAACACGAAAGACTGAAACAAACACTGTTGCAGCATTTAAAATGTTGGAATTAAATTAGTTAAAACTGATCAGTGCCCAGTGTATATACCTTCGACACTGCTCAGATTAGCAAAATTTAGTCCAACACCTTCCACACTACAAGGTAATGAAATTCATTAAAAATAATATTAATATTGAACATATAAAGAAAACACGGACAACGGTGAAAAAAAACTAATAAAGGGTGCTTCTTATAGAGGTAAAAAATTTTGAAATACAATTAAGGAAAGATGAATTTCTTAAATTGAAATTAAATTTACTTTATGCGAAAGATAATCTTCTGGCATAATAATTTAAACTAGTGGGAATTACTGGTCCCACTGGGACCTGTCTTAAATAATGCAGCCTTATATAAAATCCAATGTTGAATTCAATAAAATCGTGAGAACCCACATATGTATATACATACAAATATGTTCTTTACTCATATTTGGCCACACTGTTTTTGGTTTACTTCCCTGTAGGAAGTATAGTGTTAAGTGTTTCCATGTCAACTTTTTTGTGACACTGTCAATAAATTTTTTTTCTGCCTTTTATTTTTGATAATAATTTAATAAAAAAAACTTTTTTTGTTAATAATTTAATTTTTCTTTTTTTTTAATTTTATCTGTGGCCGTAAGATAAATAGCTGATTCTAATAAAAAATAATAATAAAAATTGATATACAAAGGTAAGTAAAAAGTGCAAAGCTAGTTAAATATTTTATAATTATAGGCAGTCACTATAGTGACATTTTCTCCAGGTGGTGACAGCGTCATAGCATTCCCATAGTGCGGTGATATCGTTAGTAGTAAGTCAGTACAATCTTACTATTGATATTTTCTCCATATGGCCCCACAATAACAACCTATTTAGTATTGACGCCATCTACCGGTAGATTTCGTAAGACAAGCCTGTGTTAAGGCTACAATTTGTCAGTAGTATTGGTGACGTCGTCAATAGGTAATAACAATAGTTTTACTATTCACATTTCCTGCAGGGTTGTATTTAAGTAATACCATGTTCAGACGGTAATATGAAACACTTGGTTCGCTCTCTGAACCACTATTGCGAAACTAGGTGTTCAGACGGTTGTTTTTTGCTTCACACTGATGTTTACATATTTTGTGCAAACGTTTCACTAATTCTTTTTTCAATTTTTATTTAAATCTTTATGTAAGTATCAAATTTTTACATTTTCAATGTGTTTATTTTGATTTTACACGCATTAATTATCTGTTTTTACTTTGTGTGGATTTTTTTTTTGCAGCTAGTTCAGATAAACTAGCGATAATTTATTATCAAATTTGGAGATGACAGTAGTTTTTGCTTGGTTCGCAACAAGATTCAAAATGAATCAAGTTGGTTCGCTCATAAAATTTTGTATGGCGAATCATGTTGGTTCAATCAAGATTGGGCCGCGAACCACGAATGAGAGCGCGAACCTCGAAAATAAGCCTTCGTCTGAACAAGCTATAACACATACACATATTTTGTTTGTCAATGCTAGTAACAAATTAATAGCAATACTACTCATACACCCTAAATACTGAACCGATCAAAATACTGAACTGATCAAAATGGAACTAAACGCGTTCACTTCAGAACTTTAAAACGATACATTTACCTAAATCGGTGCAGTAGTATGTCTACAAAAGGTATTTTAGATTGCCTATTAATTATATAGATATGACTTCTTTTTGCCCGCCACAGAAGGCTCGGACGTAGTGTAATTTGGAGGTCCAATTTTCGATGATTTTTTTCAACTTTTGTGGCCATATATTGACAATAACGTGGCGAATGTTCTCCTTCAAGTGATTAATCGTTTCGGGTTTATCGGCGTAGAGTAGCGACTTTTCATATCCCCACAGAAAATAACTTAGCGCACGATCTTGCAGGCCAATCCAAACGTTTTCTTGAATAAATGAATTGTGGCACGAGCCACAACCATGATTTCAGGCAATCACAAAGGACCCAAGTGAGCTGGAGTATCCAGGTACTTTTTTTAGGAATCCAACAGCCTGCCTACCTAACCCAAGCACAACCATGATGAACAGCTCCCGATCAAAATAAACTTTGCGTGCGTGGAAACGATATTTGTTGCAAACAAACGATTGCGCAGATTTTATGTAATTTCCACCAACAAAGTACGTGTAATGTTTTTTTTGGTGTTATATTTATTGTAATAGCAACAGTACCTGGTAAAGCTACCTTGCTTATGTACTTAAGTATATTCAATTAACCTGCCAACTGTTTGGCAGAATGGTCATAACTTTTTTTATTGTAATTATTATGACTTTCTACAAGTTAATGCGATTTTTTAATAAGTGTTTGTATTTGTTATCGAAAAGTCTTAAAATGATTAAAGGGGATTAACCTTGTTCCGACCGCAAGAAATTTACAACGAAAATTATTTCCATTTGAACTATCGCAATACAAATAAATAAATAAATTGAAAATATTATTTGTTTGGTCAGTTCTATCTGTTATGAAAAATCGTTATGAAAGTTAAACAGAGCAATCGCTTAATTGTATACTTAATTATTTTCTTGTTGTTGTACCAATTTTTATTCTTTTATTTACAAAATTTTCTATACATGTACATACGTATTTATGTACGTACGTATGTCTGCATGCATGTACAAATGTTCATACACATGTAAGTATTTGTAAGAAACCCGTGTTTTTAAATTCTACTTTGCAGCAAGTATGCAATATTTACACATGCATTACAGTGCACAGTGGAGTAATGTAATGTAGTAATGTGTTACTGGGTTACTATGAACTCTGTTTAAATTCCTCATTTTTTTTTGTTTTCAAATCTGTTGACCACAAGCAGTACCCGCGTGTGCGCCCTAAAGTTTCAAAACCATAGAGCGTAATGTACACAAACCTAGTGCTAAAAGAAAAAATTATATCTTCATATCAGTCGTAAAGCAGATCTGTAATGTTAGTTCACCAACTTTACACCTCAGTTAGAAGTGTTAAATTTAACCACATATTCTGTTGTTTGCTCTAACCCCTACGTTATTCACTAACTATGTATATTTAGCCACCGTAAAGGGTTTTATTTTTCTTCATGTTCAGATTGTTATAACGTGGCAACTCTCCATTTCATTTTTATTAGCTATTGTACTGAATCTCCTTTTGTTTTCTTCATCTTTTGTAACTTTGACCTTTTTATATACATACATATGTATAAAAATCTTAAAGAGCTCGAGGTCCTTTCTATATAAAGCAATAATTATAAGTTTTTATTGAATATTTCGTTTTGCTTTAGAAAACTTCTTAAGGAATGTATTTGTTGATTAATTATAAAATCATAAACATTTTTGTGATAGTCTGAATTTAGACGAGCGAACATTTGGAAGAAAAACATTTGGAATTCTCTTTTGATTTTTCTTTTATATTCACACAGACGAACATGTTGCTGGCAACATTCCATTATTATTTGTTTTTTACATTTTTCGTTATGTTGTCTGTTAATTTTTTGACATATGATTAATTTAAATTATAAAAAATAATAAAATTGAAGTTTTTGATAAATAAATTTCTTTTTAATGTCTGCTACAGTCATACCAAACATTTCCTTCTCCAAAATATTTTTTATTTCATTAAATGCCTGTGCTTTTTTTATTCGGTCCATATATTCTCTGGATCGCACATTGTACCGATAATCTATTTCCTGTACAAATATTTATATTCCATATTTATTAAAATTTCCAGAAAATGTAAATTAAATTGAAATGTCAAAAAGAAAATTATATGTCAATAGAGTAAATGTCAACAAAGCGTGTTGCCGAGTACCGAACACAAAATCGATTCTCCCTTCCCCAACAGTAATTTTCGCCCAAACTAAATGTTTCCCTTCCAAATGTTTTCCTGTCTAAATACAGACATACGAAATAAAATAACATGAAGAGCTTTAACACATTCAAACATACATACATAATTACATTTAACATAAAAAGAATGTTATTTTATTGGCTTAGATGTGGTTTCAAGCGGACACCCCACTTATTGGCCGTCAGAGCGACGAAAGATCCCAGATATTATAGATTTTGGAGTTGCGAAAAATATTCCTCATATTTCAAGATGTAGAAGAAGGTATCAGTAACATAAACCCCAGGAAAGCAGGTATTGATCAAATTACTGGCAAAATGCTTGAACAGTTACCTCGTGTAGCTAAAAGAATTCTACTTTTTATTTTTAACGCTATTTTACGCCTTGAGTATTATCCTGCAGAGTGGAAAGTCTCTATGATTACTATGATACCCAAGACAGGAAAGGATCCGACTAAGGTAGAATCATATAGACCAATAAGTCTACTACCAACAATTTCAAAACTATTCGAAAAATTGTTAATGGTTAAGTTGGGTCCAATATTGAACAATGTGAGATGCATCCCTGATCATCAATTTGGTTTTCGGGCTAAACATAGCACCATAGAACAAACGCACAGTCTAGTCAATGTCATAAGACAGACCTTTGAAGAGAAGAAGTATTGTTCAGCTATATTCATTGACATTTCTCAAGCTTTTGATAAAGTGTGGCACGACCGCTTGATGCACAAAATAAAGTTGAACTTGCCTGCTAATACTCACAAGCCTCTGGAAAGCCACTTATATGGGCGGAAATTTGTTATCAGAGATGGTGATTTTATAAGCCCAACTCAACCTATCGAGGCAGGAGTTCCTCAAGGTAGCATTCTTGTGCCTACTTTGTACTTGATTTACGCCTCTGACATGCCAACGACATCTGGAATCCACACTTCAACTTTTGCAGACGACACAGCGTTTTTGAGCGTTCATGAAAACCACCAATTAGCTTCACGAAATTTACAGGAATTTATTTCAATATTGGAAAAATGGCTGAAACTTTGGAAAATCAGGGTTAATGAACAAAAATGTACTCACGTTACATTCACACTGTGTAAGCAAACATGTGCGTATATCCAAATTAACAACTCACCTATTCCGCAGCACAATGAAGTCAAGTACCTTGGTATTCACCTGGACCGTAGGCTAACGTGGAAGTCTCACATTGAAGCAAAGGTCACTCAGTTAAATCTAAAAGCAGCGCAGCTAAATTGGCTTATGGGCAGAAATTCTACATTGGAATTAGATTGCAAACTTTTGTTATACAACGCAATACTAAAGCCTATATGGTGCTACGGAATTCAGTTATGGGGCACCGCCTCAGCGTCAAACATTGAAAAAATCCAAAGGCGACAAAACAAAATTCTTCGAACGATTACTGCAGCTCCATGGTACGTAAACAATTCACGAATTCATAAAGATCTAAGTGTTCCGCTGGTAAAAGAGGAGTTTTCTAAGTGCGCGACAAGGTATGTATGTCAGTAAACTGGAACTTCATCCAAACCCTCTTGCGCGTAATATACTTAATTTTGGCAGCCACAGTCGGTTGAGAAGAAGGGATACCGTTGCCACTATCAGAACGTTCAATAGGTGATTCTACCGATATTGCTCCCGCATAATAGAACTTTTTGTCTAGCATTGGCTGGACGTAAGTAAAAAGCACATTTTATTTTTTTTTTTATTTTATTAATTCTTTTACTTTTATATTTAGTATTAAGATTTGAATACTTATTGTTAGTTCATTTTGAAGATTCAATAAATAAAAACGCTTAACAAAAAAAAAAAAAAAAATTTATTGCCTATCAAAATATTTTTGATTTTATAATCGATCAGCAAATACTTTCCTTAAGAAGTTTTCTAAAGGAAAACGAAATACATATTGAATGAAAAATTTTTAATTATTGTTTTATAGAAAAATATTATTTTCAAGATTTATTTTTGTTGTTTACTAACTTTTATTATTTTTTTATTAGACAAATAGTTTATTACATAAATTAAATGAATTGAATATGTAAACAATACAAATCAACACTTTTTTTTAAACCTACACAAAATTGGGGTGTTAATTAACACCTATTTATGAGGTTAAATATGACAGCTGCCTCAAACAGCTGACTTTAAACAGCAGTATATGGTGTTTAAAGTACTTGTGAATAGGAAAAAGGGTAATTTTGTGGTTAATAATTTTAACCGAAATAATTGGGGCTTAAAAAGCATAGTGAATCGCACTACTGGGCTGAAGAACAGCTCTCGCGTCATCGTAATTATTTCTTAAGTGCGGTCAGGCTTGTGTTTGTTGTTCGGTCTTCGAGAGTTTTGCGTCTCACTCGCACTGATTAATGGTTTGCCTCAACTAACTGTATTGGCTTACAGTTTTTTAGAGGTTATTCATTGTTAACCACGTGAAAAATTCTTATGTGAAGGTATAGGTCGTTATAGTTAGTCACAGCGATGCTACAAAAGTACTGTTCATACCATCTTGGGCATTATGGTCTTTGTCCCTTCACCAATGCTGTGCATCCTATACTTTGCAAATTTACTTTGCAACTGTATAGTTACTAAATAATTAAATAAATAAATATCTTCATATGGCGCACACGTATTTTTGCATATATCTTAATATGTGTGTTTCTTTACTGTACTTGGGGATCCCGGGGGATCCCAATATGCACAAAAAGCCTTCCCGTACATTAACATTGGGCTAATTAGAGCGCTTTTGAGAGAACAGTATGCGTCCTCTTCTTGCACGAAACAGCTTTTTCTTCGAGCTAATTTGGGCTAGTAGTTAATCAATCAAAGAAACAAAGTTCATTTGAATCAACTCGTATACAAATCATTTCAGTGGTTTTATATAAATATTAAATAAAAAGGAATGTGCAAAAGACTAAAAGCGCAAAAGTGTAAAATATCACAGCATTTTTTCGTAAAACTAGCAATTTTTTCTGGGCAAGTTTCGTGCAGAAGAGAGCGTATATAAGTTTCCCTCAAATACAGATAAAATTTACCTAAAGTACGGGAACGCAAACTTCTAGCCAAACAAGAAACATATGCTGTGTTTTGATGTGGCAACAAAAATTAACATGTAGTTTTACGAAAAAATACTGTGATATTTTACACTTTTGGGATTTTAAAATCTTTTGCATATTCCTTTTTATTTAATATTTATATAAAAACACTGAAATGATTTGCATACCAGTTTATTCAAATGAACTTTGTTTCTTTGTTATTGCTTATTTTTCGCACAGCTGTTTGCTCAACTACTTGTCCAAACTAGCCCGAAGAAAACGTATGGAGTGTTTCGTGCAACAAGAGGAAGCATACTATTCTCTCAAAATTGCTTTCATTTGCCCAATTTTAAAGTACGGGAACGCTTTTTGTGCAAATTGGGATCCTGCGGGATCCCAAAGTAGAGTAAAGAAACACACCTAGTATTTCATAATCATCTGGCAGCCATGCAGCTAACATCGGTAAATAATTTTAAAATTATAAAGTTCAACAAAAATTCAATAAATTAATTTTAATAGTGTTATGTGTTATATTTTGATTTTCTTTCACATATCGTATACGAGTATAGTTAAAATATTCTTTCAATTGTAGTAAAAAAAATTGTGCAGTTCTTGAACAAAAAATCAATCATTTTCTCTTATTTACTTACAGGTATACATGTATTTGTGCACCAATGTATATGAACCTGTTTACGTTTTTTGACAGTTCATATCATGCTATGGTTTTCTAAATACGTAAATATCAAAAGTATATTATGATATGTGATATAATATTACAGTAATACTAATATTGAAGGCTACACGTGATATAATTCTCTCTGTCATCAAATTTGACGTTTGCTGATAGAAAAATATTTGATATTACATTATGTACATCGAGTCAGCTGACTTCTATTTAGTTTGGAGAACTAAAACAATAATGACAACTTAACAAAGTACCGGTTATATCAGTAAGGGCTGTGGCACATGGAAATCGTCGTACGTTATCCATCGTTTTTTTCAACTGACAACTAAAAATTTTCATAACATGATGCTTTCTATGCGATCAGAATGGTATTTATTGTGAGACATATTATTGTTGACTTAAGAAGGAAAACAAAATGTAAAATAGTTGTGGTAATAAAAATAGTTTTTAATTAATTATTTTACTATGTAATATATAAATTATTACAATCATTCTTGTACAACGTCATTTTGAAGCAATTTCATAAAGTCGGTCAGACTTTATAACATTTTCCTGTGAATGAATCATACGAATAGCCAAAAACGTCTTCGTCAATACAAAATAGAAGTTGAGCATTTTCTAACTTCAAGTTTTAATACACTCTCACTTTTTTACTAATACATTCATACGTTTAAAACTTGATGAGAATTTGCTTTTAAATTTGCTTTCCAACTCTGTGTTCAAATTTAGAGGCAAGAAAACAGCTGATAGCTATTTTAATGAACAAATTTTTCATTTTTGTGTTTAAGAATTCCGCCGCCATAGTTTTTTGTGTTAATTTATTAGAAAATAAATTAAATTTGTGCTGATTTATTAGAAATCAAATTTATTATTTTTAAGGAAGCAATTATTTTTAGTTGTTTTTTTACGTTTTGAAATTACGTGCAGCCTACGTCACAGCTGTAATTTTTTTTAAATTTTGACAAGCAGTATGTGTAAAAAACTTGATGCTGAATTGAAAATAAATTTGATGGTGTAACTGTAGGGTAACGTAGATTGAGTTCTTTGAAAGCTATCAGTTGATTTTTTGGTATGGTTTCATTTAAATATTTGGAAGACAGCTTGAAGTACAGAAAATTTATATCGTATGAATTTGAATAGACTCACAAACGTAACTTTAAATTGTAAAACAGTAAAAAATTGTGATTAAAGTTCTTTTTAAACAATTAAGTTTTTTATTCGCTATTTAAGCTTCTAACATTTATACCAGTAAAAAATTATAAATAGCTTGTTTTCTATGTTTCCCAGCTATCTATATGTCATAGGAACTACCCTAATCATCAGTAGACTTTGGAAATTTTTGAAAGATATTTATTTATGTTGTTGGGATATAAAGTAGAATGTTTGAGAATATCTTTCAAAAATTTCCAAAGTCTACTGATGATTAGGGTAATTCCTATGAAATGTCGACATATAGATAGCTGGGAAACATAGAAAACAAGCTATTTATAATTTTTTACTGGTATAAATGTTAGAAGCTTAAATAGCGAATAAAAAACTTAATTGTTTGAATTTTTGTTCTCTGCTTTTCGATACTTTCAAAAAGCAAATCGTAGCAACCAACGGTTGTTCATTTGTTTGAAAGGTGTAAAGAAATGTTAGAGACGTTTATAAATAGAAAAGCTTGTTTTTTGTGTTTTGACGAATATTATTAGAGCATTTTTCTTTTAAATTCTCAACAATTTATTTATGTTGTTGGGATATAAAGTGGAATGTTTGAGAATATCTTTCAAAAATTTCCAAAGTCTACTGATGATTAGGGTAGTTCCTATGAAATGTCGACATATAGATAGCTGGGAAACATAGAAAACAAGCTATTTATAATTTTTTACTAGTTCTTTTTAAACTTTTAAATATATATTTGTATAAATTAAATAAAAAACTAACAGCTTTACAATAGCCAATTCCGGCACACAGCTACTATGTTATGCCGAATATAGATAAATAAATTAAATATTAATAATGTTTAATATTATTAATGTTTAACATCAGAAATACTTGTAAAACAACTAATAAAATATTAATAAAAGGCCCTGATTCACTATCCTACGCGATCGTACGATTCATTCACAGGAAACTGTTTCAAAAGTCTGGCCGACTTGAAAAAATTGATTCAAAATGGTGCTGTAGACTACACTATTATAGAAGTATATACACAATAAAATAATTAAAAACTTTTATTAACATAATAATTTTACTTTACTTAAATTTTCTTCTCGAGGCACCAACAATATTCTCATATTTTTCACAATATATAACACTCTGATCGCACAGAAACCATAATGTTTTGAAAAGTTTCATAAATTTTTTCAAATCGCACGATTTGTCAAAAACTCTGTCGCACGGTTGCATTTTTAGTACTTTTTCAGCCCACATGCTTTTTTTAGTAGATCGCACGATCATGTATGGTAGTGTAACATGGGTATTGTTTGGTTGATTAAATATCCATCAGCAAAGTATTCATTGTGTCAACTTCACCCATCGCTTCATTATTGTCAGTTGAAAACGGCTACGATGCGGCATGGCGGACTAGGCCTTAAGGCCTTAATGCACTATTCTACACAATCGTGCGATCTATGAAATATAACATGTGTGCTGAAAAAGTACTAAAAACAAAACTGTGTAATAGAGTTTTGACAAATCACGCGATTTGAAAATTTTTTTGAAAATTTTCATAACATGATACAAGGCAGCTTTAATAGGTAGTGGCAGAATTACAATAGGTACAACACCAAAAAACATCACATGTATTTTGTTCATAGAATTTACGAACAGTTGTTAAAATTTTGTTTGAAAAAGCAAGGAAGTCTATGTGTTTTTGATAAATTTGCGCACAGGAAAAAAAGTGGTATAAGCTGTGCTTATACCACTACCGTATTAAAGCTGCCTTGACATGATGGTTTCTGTGCAATTATTAGGAAAAATATGGAAATACTGGGAAACATATGGAAATATTGTTAGCGCCTCGAGAAATAAATTGAAATAATGTAAAATGGTTATGGTAATAATAGTTTTTAATTACACTAAGTATGTATATAAATTATTGCAGTCATACTTGTATACAGGCATGTTCTTAGAAACGCGAATTGCTTAAATTTAGCGTTTTCGATTTGAAAACGCCAAATAGGTATTCTGAGAAACGTATAACGCAAGAAATATGGTTTTGCGATTTGAAATCGCCAAATAGGTGTTCTGAAAAACGCATATCGCTTAAAATTGACGACTTCAACTTGCATATACATATATATTGAAGTGAACTGATTGAATTTACTAAAACTTAACTTGCAAGAGGCAATAAAATTATTCACTATTAAAATTAATAATTATTTCAATAAAAAATTGAAAGAATTTTACACATTTTCATTAAGAAAACTAAATTGAAAATTTTTTCTGTGTGTTGTCATATTTTTTTTCGTTTATATTACTACCACATACATATATATACGTATGTAAAACACATGTTGTGTTTTTTCGGAAAAAACTCCGAAAAACGCGCGTTCCTCAGAACACCTAAAAATCAGTTAAGCGTTTTTCAAAACGCATTGCGGTTTCAGAACGCGCGTTTTCGGAACATGGCTGTAATAAAGTGGCAAAAAAGCGATTTTGTGAAGTCGATCAAACTTTTAAAACAATTTCGTACGATCGTGTAGGATAGTACATCAGGGCCTTCACATATGGTGGCTGTCACATATGATTATTCCGATTATTATAAATGAAGGCCTTTGGTGGCAAGCCAAACATGGCAATTTAGTTGGGCTATTCTTGACTTAATACTCGTAGAAGCTCTCGAAGAGGGGAATATGAAATGAAAAATTCTCAGCAATTCTATACTATTCTCTCATGTATATATATGTGCATATACAATGTAAGTTGTAAGAAATGAATACTAAAAAGAATATAAGAAGTAACTTCAAAAGAAAATTATGAAAACGTTGTGCAATTAAAATCACCCTATCTGATCTTACACTGAAACTACGTGGAGACGCTATGTTAAGTAAAAAAAATTTACACTAAATTACACGAGTAAGTTTATATGTGTACTCCTTTTAGTTCTTCCTGCTCTCTCTCTCTCTTCTCACCAACAAAGTAAAAATCGCAGCGTCAAAAGTTGCACGACTACAATCTGCGAAAAATCTATTTTCAAATTTAAAAATATTGCTACTAGTTTTTTTTTTTAATAAATAAACGTTTATTTAAAAAAATCACATAAACTTTTACACGAAGAGATGCCAAATATTCAGATGCAAAAATGCTTTTGAACAAATTTCTTAAATTTTTGTTTCTTTATTAAGTCGTCATTATTTTTATGATCAATATTCGAGGATAAATTGCTCATCTTTTAATATGTACATACATGTACATACATACATAAGATCAGAGGTTAAGATCACATTTACTTATATTGATCAGTTTTACCACCAATGTCACTGTACAGTTTTAATTGTAAAGTTTAAAAACTCAAAGGATTAATTTAGCAAAAAAAAAAAAAAAATTAATAATTTAAAAAAATTATCAACGCATACGAACAATATGTGCATACAAACAATTGTGTTGTTATTGTTTAGTTTTATAAAAATATATTCTAAAAATAACACGCGGTTATCACGTTGCAGTTTTTATAACATTTCGTGATTGATACGTACTTTTTTATTTGTACATGTAAATTAAAGCAGACTTCCAACCCGTGTCTCAGTATTCATTTCTTTATCATTTAATCACTAAAATGAAAATCTACCGATTACAAATGACAACAAAGCTCATTTTTTACAGAGATTCCAGGGGCAAAATTCAACAATCCAACAAATAGTTCAGCTGTGTTTTTTTTTATATTAAAAAGTTTGATTTCATTATTATTATGTGTCTTTGAAAAATAAATTGATTTCAAATTTCGCAGTAAAAATAAAGGTTAACAATATTTTTTTCAAAATTAATATGTATGTAGGTAATTGAAATTAAGGCTACTGCAAGTATTTTACATGATACTAACATATGTATATACATACATATATTTATGTAAATAAATTGTTTCAGCTGTAGATTTTGATATTTCTATGAGGTAAACTACAATTTAATTTTATTTAACTACTTCAATATTTTTTAGTTTAAAAATGTAACCACCTTTTAAACTAAAAAACCGAGGATTCAGCAAAAGTTCAAAAAGTATTGGTATCGTATGATAAACAACATTAAATTGATTATACGTATATGCATATATGTGCAAGCATACCTGTGTATGTGCACACATAAGTACATACACTCCGTACTAGAGTTGAGTTCATGAGCTCTTTTGAGAGAGTGCTCTTTTTAGTTCAGCTCTTTTTACTGAAATATGTCTTTCTTTTAGTTCAATAGTTCAGTGCTCCGTAAATAATATTTTCAATGAACGGCTCTGTTCAGGTTTCATGATAAAAAGAGAGAAAAGCAAAAGAAAATTGCTGTAAACAAACGAAAAGTACAATTATTATAAGGATTAATAAAAGGTGAGATTAGAAATGTTCAGGTGTGATGAAAAATAATTTTATTAAAAAGAAAAGAAAAAACGATATATTTGTGATGATGTCTCGATGTTTATATATTCAACTAGCTGACCAGGCAAACGTTGTTTTGCCTTCAATTTTTATTTACATGATATGAATGACATTAAATTTTTTAAATTGGCATTGCCAGTGCAAGCCGTATTGACAACTTCAAATGCTTAAAATGGAATGTTGTCTTTCGCAAGTATTAGGACTCATGGTATCGAAACGTCCTCACCTTTGAACTTTCTTTTAAGTACTCTTTTTTTTTAAACGTTGATCATCAAATTTTTCATCGGAGGCCAAATGACATTACAAAGACATGGTTGGTTTATACTACATATTATTATGGTTACCGATCTGTCTTCAATTAATTCTAGCGAGTTGAAAAACTGGGTTGTAGAGTTGACAACCTTATCTTGGGAACCATTTCTACGTCATCTATTCGCGAGCAGTTTAACTTTGATTCCGAAAATTCAAATTTTTGATTTTTGATTTTTGTAAAATGTTTGAGAGTAAATCGCTGAGCAGCTCAATAGACGACGATATTTCAAGATGTGATTGGCCTTATTTTCATACACTATCAGAATAGTAATATCCTGAACTTACGTTTTTGTATAAATGCAATAAATTCATTTCAATTGTTCGTATTCTACAATATGGAATCGCTTTCACAGAAAAAAAATTTTACGTGATACTTTAATTTTTCTTTACCTGCTTTGCGGAGACAGTTAAAATGGTTTTTTTTCTAAATTCCCAAGTATCCACCAGACAAACGTGAAACACAGGAACACGATTTATGGCCCATAAAAGTTACATAAAAATATTCGTCGGCTTATATTTATCTCTCATCATTGTTATCACACCGAAGGGAGTCATTTGAAATGCCATATTGTATTTATCAAGAATATGAACCAAAAATGCTTGGAACTTGCTGACGTTCCAATAATCAATCAATGGAGTGGATCGGGTGGAGATTCAAATTGTAGCAATTTGACGTTACGTTAGCACAACACAGGCCAGTGGTTCCATTTGGAAATGTGGACATCTCAACGTCATTCTAATAGCAGCATATTCTATGTCTTGTACAAAACGACGTGGAAGTCGTGTTAATCGCCGCGATGTTCGATTTCTTGGGCTTGGATCCGCAGACCTAGTTTGACATTGCGCACTGCAGTGCAATTGGTTTGGAGGTAACCGTTCAGCTTGCGATCTCCTTTAAATTTTGATCGAGCAGCTCATGGCGTTACTTTTGATAAAATAATCGTATATAGCAAGTGAAAATCGAATGGTTAGCGAAGAAATAAAATGACGATCGAAACAACGCCTGAAAAGATTCAGCTCAGGAGTCCGAAAGTCGTTATATAAATAAGACATTGCGATACATAGTTTGGTATTTTTCAAGAGACAATTAAAAATCATAATATGGAAAATGGAGGGAATTTTGTTGATATTTGTATGGGGATATATAGGAAAATCTAAATGCCATATCTCTGGAACCACTAAGCCGATTTTATTGAAACTTCACATAAACCATCTACAGTTCATCGCCAACATACCTTTAAATTTTTGTCGAAATTGGTGGACGCGTTTGGCCAGTTAGTGGTGACATTGAAGTGTACACTTATTTTTATATATATAATTAGATTATGGTCGCATATCATATCATTTATATTTACAATACAAAAAACCAAAGTAAAATTGTGTTATCTAATATTCTGAATAGTTGTATATAACATAGATATGTACTTTCTACGTCAAATTCTGGCAGCACTGTTTGACTACTTCCGTATACATATCTACCAGAAAGAAAGAAACATAAACGAAAAAGAAAACTTGAAGACAAAAGAAAGAAACATGAACTACGGAACTAAGAGAGCTCGCAGAAATGATCGGCTCACTTAGCTCCCTGAAGTGAATAGTTCAGTGACACTAGTTCGTTCGCGAACTACCCAACTCTACTCCCTACAAACACGAAATCACACATTTCATATCATTTGATATGAAACATAATTTTCAAACCTTTTTCAATGGTGTGATTTTAAGATTTGAATTTAAGTTAAGAATCCTTTGAATATAAATATTTGATACCCAATGTTTTATCAATTTGATGTTGGGTGCAACTATTAATCATAAAACAAATGTGTCAGCAACTACTGAAAAATAACAACATTTTAAATTCATTAACAAAAAAATTTTAAGAATTTGGGAGAAGAATTATAAATGCGATTTGTTTGTGAGTAATGTGCAATTAAATGGCCTTAAATAGTTGAACTAAAGACCTTGCTACACTATCATACACGATCGTGCGATCTACTAAATAAAGCATGTGTGCTTAAAAAGTACTCAAAATTCAACCGTGCGACAGAATTTTTGACAAATCGTGCGATTTGAAAAATTTTCTGAAACTTTTCAAAACATTATGATTTCTGTGCGATCGGTGTGGTATAGATTATGAAAAATATGAGAATATAGTTGGTGCCTCGAGAAAAAAAAATTTAAGCAATGTAAAATTATTATGTTAATAAAAGTTTTTAATTATTTTATTGTGTATATAAATTATTGCAAATATACTTGTTTGATAGTATGGCCTACAACGCCATTTTGAAGCGATTTTTTCAAGTCGGCCAGACTTTTGAAACGGTTTCCTGTGAATGAATCGTACGATCTTGTAGGATAGTAAATCAGGGCATTTATTGAATATTTCTAATATTATATGATAGTATTTGTCGGGCTCAAGTTCATTCACTCTCATCACTATCGTCCGATTTCAAAACTTTTATGAAATTGTATATATTGTGAAAAATATGAGAATATTGTTGGTGCCTCAAGAAATTAATTGAAATAATGTAATTATATCATTTGTAATATTATATCATGTTGTCATTCGTCTGGCTCAAGTTCAAAATATTTTTATTTTTAATTATAACAATAATTGCCGCGATCAATAACTCTTGATCAAAGAAGACAGGAAAAAATAAATATTTGTATAACAGCGTGGCTTCCATCGTCATTTTGAAGCGATTTGGTAAACTCGGCCAGACCCTTAAAACATTTTCCTGTGAATGAATAGTACGATCGTGTAGGATAGTGTATCAAGGCCATTAACAAAAATAGCAAAATACTGTTACTGTCAGACGTATACTGCAAATGTTACTGGTTTATTGCCATCTTAGCACTGTTAAGACGTTTGTTTTGAAAGCTCTGTCTTAACAGAAAACGACGTTTTAATATGGCAGCTTGTTTTTTGTGTTCTGGAAGGAAAAAACTTCGACAATATTTTAGAGACAAAAGAAAAAATAGTTTAAAATTAAAAGAAATTGCAAAAAATAGTTCAAATACTTACTATAGCCTGAAAATTTTAAAAATATTTTTTTCAAACAACCATGACAAGGGGTATATGTTCTACCTGACGTAGGACATATATGCGTGTACTTCACCACTTAAAAAAAGAATTTTTTTAACAACCTTTCATGTTTAATGTAGACGAACAGCAGCGTTTTGTGATCTATGTTTTTCGTGCGATTCAAGGAAGTTACGATGCGCATAACCGACCTACTGAAAGCACTATTACCAATATCATTCGCAAATTTGTATCCTACTATACATTAGTGGAAAATACTCGAGCGCATACGTCACGTTCACGTGAGAGTGTACGTAAAGGCTGTTATCTCACAATATTACCAGACAATATGCTTTCTGAAATTCAAGCGCATGGTCTCGATGTGGACTGGGCTCAACATAACCAAGCTACGAATCATACGACGCTTGAAACAATAGACATGTTAGGAAATTATTTTGTTGCTTGTAAAAGCCTGAAATATTCAGTAATAAGCGAAGTACTACTTGACGCTTTGTTATTCACGACATACCAGTCGCTATGCTTGGAAGAGTCACTAAATTTAGACCTTTCGAACGGACCACCTCAGATGTAGTCGTGATCAACATTTTGTATATGATATCATTTTGAAATAAAAAAAATGTGATAAGTTGTTATTTTTAACTGATAAATAAAATTCAAGTTCACTTTCAAACAAAATATCCTTAAGGAAATTTTCTCGTGTAATTGCAAATTAAACTTAAAAATATACATATACGTAAAATTTTCCATTCCTGGCAGAAACATATGCTTGTTATCACATTCAAATGAATTGCTCACATCTGACAAAATACAAACAATGCTTAAAACTCGTAGAGAATATTGTCATAAGGGATCGTCATTTATTTATTAATTGTTTTTAATAATATTTCTTTTATAACAAAATGAGCATTTATAGCCTTAAAAACATAAATTTACAGCTAAGCAGACGTGCATTTTTGCTAGTTAGCAGGAAAACAAGTCCGGCGTTTTATCAAAGGGAGGATGGTACGTACATGATACTTTATTGTTGAGGTTATGAAAGTGCAAATATTTTTATGAAATTGTGTTAATTTGTAGTTATGAAGTGTCTCGCCCATAATCAGTCTTACAAATCGGTAACTATAGAAGTATTTTTATGTTTATCATCAAACTCATGTTAATACTGTGTATAATTATCGTAGGAAGAGCGTCGGCCTAAGATTTCCTATAACGCTGAGGTATTAAGGGCTGTTAATTGCAATGTGAAACCCAAAGCTTCCGAACATCCTAAGCAGCAAAAGAGTACGGAAACACCTAAAACTGACAAAGAAACTTTAGACGACGTTTCAAACAAAAGTAATGGGGACAAAGGTGGAGGATATAATAAACTTTTACTAGCTTTGGCGGCATTATTAGGTATTGGAGGAGCTGTAAGTGTATTATTAAATAAGAGATTGATATCATAATCTTTATTTAATGTTTCTCCAGACTTATTATTTATTGAGGAATAATGAAAACAAAGAAGGAAATAAACGTGATGAAACAAAAAAAAAGACCAAATTAAGCAAGCCCATAAGTTCTCAAGAATTACCGAAACATGTTCCTTATTTATTAGTAGGTGGTGGCACAGCAGCATTTTCAGCATTCCGCGCTATTAAATCAAATGAAGCTAGAGCAAAGGTAAACAAAGAATTTTAAATAAATAAATAAATGCTATTTGTGTTGCTGCAGGTACTTATAATAACAGACGAGAATCATAATCCTTACATGAGGCCACCATTATCGAAAGAGCTATGGTACTCGGCAAAGGCTACACAACTAACAGATGATTATCGCTTTAAACAATGGACTGGTTCAGAGAGAAGTTTATATTTTGAACCAGAGGAATTTTTTATTGATCCCACTAAGTTAATTGAAAGCGAGAAAGGTGGCATTGCAGTGGCTCAAGGGTTCACCGTTAAAAAAATAGATCCTTCAAAGCAGATAGTCACTCTTAGTGATGGATTCGAAATTAGTTACGACCAATGCTTAATAGCAACAGGTTGTACACCAAAAATGTTACCAGTTTTCGCAAACGCCGCACCCAGTATTCAGGACAAAGTTATGGTATATCGCACACCAGAAGATTTTGAGCGACTGAAGGGCTACGTTGATCGCAAGCAAAATATCACAATTATTGGTAACGGTTTTATTGGCAGTGAGTTAGCGTGCTCAGTAGCTAGTTATGCAAAAGATAAGGGAACAAACATATATCAGATATTCCCAGAAAGTGGAAATATGTCAAAAGTGCTGCCTAATTATCTTAGCAAGTGGACAATGAAAAAAATGGAATCACAAGGAGTCTGTATACTGCCAAACGCAAGCGTCAAACATGCAGCACGAGACGGTAGTTCAATAAAATTGACTTTAAGCACGGGAGAAACAATTTTGTCGGATATAGTACGTATACTCTTATGCATATAGAAATTTAAATGAAAATTTTATTGGAATTAGGTGGTTGTTTGTGTGGGCTGTGAGCCTAACACGGACTTAGCGAGTGTTTCCGGCTTAGAAGTTGATAGCAAATTAGGTGGTTTTGTTGTGAATGCAGAACTAGAAGCTCGACGAAATTTGTTTGTGGCTGGCGATGCATCGTGCTTCTTCGACCCTCTTCTGGGGAGAAGACGTGTTGAACATCATGATCATTCTGTGGTCTCTGGCCGTTTGGCAGGCGAAAATATGGTGGGCAAAAGTAAGTATTTATAAATATCTTGTTTTTTTTTGAAAACACAAAATTTTTTTTAGAAACACATTACACACATCAAAGCATGTTTTGGTCGGACTTGGGACCCGAAATAGGTTATGAAGGAATTGGTTTAGTTGACTCTTCACTGCCAACGGTAGGAGTATTTGCTCTGCCTACGGAAGATAGCCAAAGGTCTGACAATCTTGCCGAAAACGCAAACAATAATGAAAAGAGCGAAGCTACAGCAGACACAAATACGTCTCCAGATACACAAATTTCTGCAGAAAATTCAAACGCAAGCTCGCACGATTACGGACGAGGAGTAATATTTTATTTAAAAGATGACAAAATTGTTGGAATTTTGCTGTGGAATATTTTCAATCGAATAGGATTAGCGCGTACTATCATAAATCAGAACGAAAAGTATGACGATCTCAACGAAGTCGCCAAACTGTTTGAAATTCATTCGTAGAGAAATATTTTATTTTAATACTATTTGATTAGGTAAAAATGTTTATTTTGATTGTCACTGTTGCAAAAATCAAATTATCCTTTCTTTCGGAGAATAACCGAAAAAAAATTTAATTCTCATAAAGAAATAAATGAACAACAATTCTTAATTGGTATATTTAAAAATGAGTAAACTCTGTTTCATTCACATTTTAATACATTTGCAGGTGAATGCGATGGCGTTAAAGCGATTAAAAAATAAAAAATTAGTTTGCCTCGGCAGCGAATGAACAACAATTTTTGTATATCGTTGGTCTTACATAGAAAAGCCCTAACAAACATAATTGCAATTTTACAGGACAAGGAAAAGTCATAATGGAAACTGTATTCCACTGTACTGAACTGTAGCAATATCTAAAAGTAACGTTTTTGTCCAATTTGTTGTGAGAGCGATATGTATGAAAATATTTTATTAAAGCTTCGTGACACTGTGTACTTGTGCGAAACGTAGTAGAATCCCGAAAAAGCTCAATTCAGTAACATGCGAGTTAGGGCATTTCTGTACTCGTATGAGACCAACGATACGTTGTTTGGTTTTATCTTTTAACAATGATTTAATTGAAAATGAAAAAATTAAAATACACTGTTTTATCTGCCACTATTTCAGATATATTTAAGCACGTCTTCATGACATTCATTTCGCTCGTTTATTGCAACATAGTCATATCTCAAAAAATGAGGTTTTCGAGTTAACAATGCAGAATTGTTAACAGTACTATCTTTTATATTGTGCCAAAAATTTATTCAAATTACTTTTAAACTGTTTCCTTTAAGAGATATTTTCTAAAAAAAAATTTCTAAGACTTGTATGGAAACTAAAAAATTGAAATGTGTTTTTCTCGAAACAAGCTTTTTTGCGTTATGACTATGTTGCAATAAAGGAGCGGTTTGTACATCGGGTAACAATTTTTACGTAATTTTGAGAGAAAATGAGAGAGTATTTTTTCATTTCCTGTACAAATTAGCCCGAACTTTTTCTTTGGGTAAATTCGGACTGGAATTGAATAACCAGCTGTTTTATGTTTACATACATATGAAACTGAAAATTTGCAAATTGGAAAAAAGTTTTGTTTAAAAAGTAGTTAAAAGCAAAATGGAAGGTTGCCCAAACTAAAAATAACCTTGTGAAGTTGTAAACAGAACATGCAATTGTTATTTGGCTTTTAATTTTGAAAATATGTACTATAAAAATCTTGAAAATGTTGCACTGCTTTTATTTTTACAGCTGGTGAAAATAATGCAAATCTTTTGTTTATATGATGTTATGCGTTTTAAGCGTTTAAAATCACTAAAATATACTTTAAAAAGTAAGCAGCACTAGTATTAAAAGATGTACAATTGTGGTTTTTTGCGTTCCAGCAGTTCTGGGTAAAATTTGCAAATTTAGAGAGTAATTTGCTTTTTACTCTCATTAGTCCGAGAACTCGTAAAACACACCTATTATAAAGCACAGCGCTAACGAGCGCTCATACTCTAACCGAAAATAATATTTTAGTATGAATATCACGTTTGCACTACTAACTACTTAGTCCTCCATATTGTGCCCCTTCTTAATCATCATAAATATTTAACTTTTTATATTTTCAAGTACTTACTTTTTAATGTTTCTCTTATTTATCCTTTGTAAACTATTAATTAATAATATTAATGATAGATTTTTGGACCTTTGCAATAGTAAAATACAAATGTCAGCAATTTTTTGAGCTTGAGGTGAAATTTTAATTTGATGGGTAGATGGGTAGCATCATCAGCGATTTAGACATGTAGAAAAACACTGGGATGTTTACTTTAAAATGAGAACATAATTCAGTTTTATTGAAAAGTTGTTTTACCGAGTGAAAAGATAAAATGGAAGTAAAAAGTAAAGTTGGAAAATAATGACAAGTTACATTTCTTACAAATGTCAATAAAACATACAAGAACATATGACAATTGGAATGTGTCTTTGCTAAATACATAAATATTATCAACACCCCTTTTCATTCCAAATTGTCCACAACTTTTAATACTAAACGTAGATTCTTAATTCTTTGTGGTGGAAGTGGTTTCGTTAATAGGTCAGCTTGCATCTCGTTACTTGGACAGTATTGATATTTGATGATATTCTTCGAAATATAGTCTTTAACAAAATTATATTTAATATCAATATGTTTGGTTCTGTTATTAAGCTTAAACCCTTCCATAATTTTAATGCAACTTTGGTTGTCTTCGTTTATGATAACCGGTTTGTTAAGTTGTTCTCCAAAATCTCCTAAAAGTTCCATCAACCACAGTGCCTCTTTAGATGCTTTAGCAAGTGCGATAAATTCAGCTGTAGTAGAAGAAAGCGCAACCCTGTTTGTGTGTGACAAGCCCACGACACGACAGCTCCATAAATTTTAAACAAATATGCGCTGTTTGATTCTCTACTAAGTCTGTCTTCACCCCAATTCACATCGGAAAATTTTTGTAAAATTTCGCCACTGTCTGGTGTAAATTGCAGTTTCAGGTCAATAGTACAAGAACATATGGCAATTGGAATGTGTCTTTGCTAAATACATAAATATTAGTTGTGTTCGCCGTCGTTACCGCGGGCTCCCAATTTGCACGAAAAGGGTTTCTTGTGTTAAAAATTGGGCAAATGGGTAAATGAGAACGCTTCTGAGAGAGTAATTTGTGCTTCTCATTTTACCAGATTTTACCCGTACTTTTTACCGTGCAAAATGGTAAAATTCTTAAATCACATAATCAGCTGTTTGTTATTATGAACAAGACAGCATTGTCAACTTTGAAATTTCAAAACGCACCAAAATGAAGAAAAAAGCGCGTTATTTTAGCAAAAACACACCAAGTTAAAAAAAAAGTCCTGCATTTTTAATTATGGCCATTGCTGGGCCCTTTTCCAGCTCCCCTACTAATTTTTCAAATTGGGCGGGATTTGTAATTTAAATTTTTTCCATTTTATTCCAATTTTTTTAATTTAAATTTTCTTTATTAATCTTTTTTTGATGTTTTTGTTTGAACTCAACGCTGAAAACTAACAGCCAGTTTACCAATCTCGACAGCGTGCTTGCGTTCGCAATCTAAGCGAAAGAAAATTGATTTGGGTTCGTCTAACTATTTTCTATGCGAACGATGTGTCAAAACTCAATTTACTACAATGGATTTTGCTCTGACGAGATCAGGGGTCTTGTTCCCGAAACTCGCACATTTTTACGTAGTACGCGTTCATCGTCCAGAGCTCATCCATTTGTGGTCGATTGCCCAGGGAATCGTACTACGCATTACAGAGAGAATTCGTTTTTCAGTCGTACGCTTCGTCTGTGGAACAAGTTGCCTGCTGACGTGTTTCCTGTCTGTTATAGCGTTGGAAAGTTCAAGTCAAATGTTCACAAACACTACTCCCTCTTTCCCCCTCCTCATAACCTATTTTCCTAATTCTGGTACAATGCGCTGCATATGTAGGGGTCATCGCCTGAGTACTGGTCCAAGATAAAAAAAAAAAAAAATACATAAGAATAGTAGTGAGATAGGCAAACCCAAATTGATTCGAATGTGAGTGACTGGCTTTTTTTTCGCATTCATTTGCTTTCGAAATTGGTAAACTAGCTGTAAGACGACAAAATAACCGGCAATTAAAGGCAATATTGCCACCATTTTCACTTGTAGAATATCAAATATGTGACGGCAGTTATCGATACAGGGCAATATTTCCAACAGGAATGCCGATTCTCCTCAAAATGTAAAAATCTGCGTCGTCTTGCATTGCCGACGACAAACAGAATATGGGTGAATATCTAAATCCCTGATGATGCTACCCAGTGGTGTGGCGAAATATTGGAAGTTTGGAAATTCAAATTTCACCTCAAGCTAGAAAAATTCCTAACCTTTTTATTTTACCATTACAGCCAGTTCGCCGATGTCGAAAGGATAAGTTCTTTCGCACTCTAGGCGAAAGAAAATTGATTTGGGGTTTTTCTAACTTTATTATATGTGAACGATACGTCAAAATTCAATTAAAATACATAAGAATATGCGAACGAATAATAGTGAGATAGACAAACCCAAATTGAATCGAATGTGAGTGACTAGCTCTCTTTTGCATAAATTTTCATTCGACATCGTCGAACAGACTGTTAATTAATATTTATCTAGTTTAGAGCGACAAATTTAAAGCTCACAATTCCAAAGAAAACGAGTCTTTTTCAAGTCTTGATTAAATTGTAAATAGATGAGTTCTATTGTACGATTATGTATGTAATGGGTGATTTTATAAGAACTATCGGAAATTTAAAAAAAAACACATAAAATGCAGAAAAATGCATGAAATATTTATTTGGATCGATAGTTGGGTCGATATAATTTAATGTTTGAAGATTATTTCATGCAAATGTTGGCCGCGGCTGCGCCTCAAGTGGTCCATCCGCTTAGTCCAAATTTGGCATACTCTTTCCAACATTTCGGCCGGTATCTAACGAATAATGTTGGCAATGTTGGCTTCCAGTGCGTCAATCGAAGCGGGCTTGTCGCTATAGACATTAGCCTTAACATAGCCCCACAAAAAATTGTCTAGAGGCGTTAAATCGCACGATCTGGGCGGCCAATTGACTGGTCCCAAGCGTGAAATAAACTGTTCACCGAATTCGCCTCTCAATTGGTCCATTGTTTCGCGTGCTGCGTGGCATGTGGCACCGTCTTGTTGAAACCACATGTCATGCAAGTCAAGCTCTTCCATTTTGGGCAAAAAAAAATTTGTTATCATCGCACGGTAGCGCCTACCATTCACAGTAACGTTGTGATTCGCATTATCTTTGAAGAACTACGGCCCAATGATGCCGCCAGCCCATAATCCGCACCAAACGGTTGTTTTTTGTGGATGCATTGGTAGCTCTTGCAATGCTTCTGGCTGCTCTTCACTCCAAATACGGCAGTTTTGCTTGTTCACGTATCCATTCAACCAGAAATGAGCCTCGTCGCTGAACACAATTCTTCGATAAACAAGTGGATCTTCATCTAACTTTTCAAGAGCCCATTCACAAAAAATTTGGCGTTGTGGTAGCCAGCTGTATCTTATAAGGCTTCACACCGAAATCCTTCCGCAAAATTTTCCACGTAGTGGAGTAACAGAGGCCCAATTGCTGCGAACGGCGCCGAATCGATAATTCACGGTCATCACCAACACTGGCCGATACGGCTGCGATATTTTCTTCAGTTCGCACTCTACGTAAGCGTGTTGGTGGTTTAATGTCCAACAATGTAAATTTGGTGCGAAACTTTTTTACAATAGCCCGAATAGAAGCCTCAGTAGGTCGATTAAACTGACCATAAAATGGAAGAAGCGCGCGATGAAATTTCTTAACAGAGCACGCATTTTGGTAATAAAATTCAATAATTTGCAAGCGTTGTTCGTTTGTAAGACGATTCATGATTAAATTATAGACCAAACTGAAGATGTTTGACAGTGACACAAGATACAAAACGTGCGTGAGCTGTCAAAACTAGTGTTGCCAAAAAGATAATAGCAAAAAAATACATGTATGAAAGAGTGTAAATATTTTGTCATATTTTTGTATTCTTTTATTTTATTGTTTAAAACTAAGTGTAAAAATTGTAATGTGTTAATAAAATATACATTATTATGATTTTGTATATAAAGACTTTTAATATTATATATTATATTTACACATTGTATTACTAATTCTAGACGCGGTATATAAAAGAAAATTTAAAACAAAAAAAATATAAACAAAAGAACAAAATACATACTTATGCAAATTCTAGCTTTGTTTTTAATTATAAATATGTTTAAGTAATTAAGGGTATTAAAAATAATATTTGATTTATAATATTAAAGCAATATTTGTATGTAATATATTTTATTTTTCAGCTAAACATAAAATTAAAAAATTATTATTATTTTATTTTTGTATATCAAGAACGAAGGTTCTGTGGAAGCCAAGGGGAATCGATTAACAACAAAAATTGAAACAAATAAATTATATTTATATATGTATGTATATGTTAAAATAATAAAAATATCTTCTTTCAAGGGACCAAAGCTAAGCTTAGCAACAAACTCCTGGTTATGTGTTAAAGATAGAGCCTGAAATGTATAAAAACTGACGACATTTTCAAAATGTCCTTTAATTGCCTGCTGTATGGAGATTTGCTGACAACAATTGTCTCAATGCCAATTATAAGATAAGCGACCGAAGAGTAAAAAACAAAAACAAAGAGAACAAAACATCTTTAAGAGAATTTAATATATATTCAATAAAGTTGTAAGCTACTCTTTTCTTTATGTTGCTGTTTACTTATTCTTTAATTTTTTGATTTTATTATAACTTTTGTTATCACATTCGTTTGCAATTATTAAACTTTTTTTTTTTTTGTAAATTAATTTTAAAAACAATTTAAAACTTGTTAAAGCTGAGAAAACAAAAAGTTTATTTTTTTGTTTGTTTTAATTTCTTCTTTCCTTTTGCAATTACATACTCGTTTATACGAGCTGTACCTTTTGAGTGAAATTTATATTACAGCACTTAAAAGGAAACGTAAAAGTTTTTAAAGCTATTCCAAAACAGAAATTTAATTAAGGAAATTATAAGTAAATGGTCAAATAGAACTGCAAAGTGACACAGTTTTTCGCTACATATTGAGCTGCACAGTGCTGCCATATTTTTCCCCAAAACGTCTGTTTTTAATTTTTTTTTTTATCTTGGACCAGTACTCAGGGGATAGCCCCTACATATGCAGTGCATTGTACTGGAACTAGAAAAATAGAATATGAGGAGGAAAGGGGGAGTAATGCTTGTTAACTTAACATACGGAACGACCAAAACATTTAAAATGTTGAAATTAAATTAGTTAAAACTGATCAGTGCCCAGTGTACATACCTTCGACACTGCTCAGATCAACAAAAATTAATTCAACACCGTAGGATAATGAAATACATAGGAGGAACATAAAACAGAATTTAATAATAACAAATAGAGAAAAAACAAATGACAGTAAAAAAATAATATAATAAAAAAAACACGTGCACACATGATGCAAAACTCTACCTATTACGGTAAAATTTCGCTTATGACAAATTAATAATAAACATATGTGTAGGTATAGAAAACACGGACGACAATGAAAAACACGTGTGTATGGAACGAAAGACAAATACTATTCTGAAAAAGTTTTTTTTTCCACCAAAAAACTTTTTTGTGTGTTTTTGGTTGTGGGGCGCTACTCTCTATCAGTGATCACCAAAAATCATGTTTTAGCTTGATTAACTCCTACACTAAAACCTGTAATCAGTTCAACGCTGGGTAAAATCAACTCGTCTTGTAAACATTATAAATTTGTAATCCACAAAAATTAAGCAACCAAGTTCAAAGTTGAGTGAAATAAACTCGCCTTGTAAACAATCTGTATTTGTAATCAACAAAAATCTAGCAACAAAGCTCAATGCTGAGTAAAATCAACTCGCCTTGTAAATATTGCGCACTCGTTTTAGTACTGAATAAAATCGGCTAAACGTTAAGGGCCAAATAAACCACACAAATTGTTTGCCAAACATGACAAAATTTTAGGTTTGTGCAAACATTTTTATTCGTTTGTGGGGGTGTTTGCTAGTTTGTACAAATATTTGAAGCATGTTTGCACGAAAATCAAACATTTTTGATTTTCGCACAAACATTTTGAATGTGTGTGTAAATTTTGTCATTTCAATAAAATTTTTGCAGAGTGAGGTGTTTGAAGAAGAGGCGTATAGAGTGACTTGAGAAAATGTTTTTTTAACAAATGTTCAAAAATAAATACATATATACATACATATGCACATTTGTTTTTTTTTTCTATGAAAACCTTTTGTTTCTATGGATGTGTATTTTACTTTGATATTTTTTCAACCGAAGAATACAGATAATCTGTTAAATACATCACTGCATTGATTTTAATTAATTTTTTTTTCTTCCAAAACAAAAATTCAAACAAATTGAATGCCGAACTATAGGTGCATTCATTTATATTCAAGAACGAACCTTAACGAAGATTTCACTCACATAGCGAAGTTGTCGCTCATTATGTTTACTGATTAAAAATCAACTGCGTATTAGTGCGGCTAAATACAAAATCATATTTGAACGAAATGAAATGGTTTTCATGTTGTTGAGCAATTAAGTTTTTTGCAATTACTCAAAGTTGTTCTCTGCTCTCTATTGCGTTACGAAATAAAAATGGTACGTAATCGAAGAATTGGTACCCTGTATTGCTTTTTCGTATTTACTTTTCGCCATTTGTTTTTCCCTTTCGCAAATTTTATTTCATCATTCTTCGCTATTGTTTATTTTGTGGTACTACAGTGTTGCTTCATTTTCAAACTATTTCGCGATAAAGTTTGCGCAAACGGCACAGAGTATCAAATTATACTCTTATCGCATTTACCTCTCGCATCGAAGTTAATTTTGCATCGAAATAAAAAGTAACTTCCGTGTTTTAATAAAAAAATATAAAAAAGTAAGCTTCACGAATAAAAAAAAAAAATATTTTCAGCGTCTTCAAAAAAAAAAAAAAATTCTTATAATCTGACAACACTGTACGTATAACACAATTTTTCAGAAATACGTAGTCGAGCAACCGATTTCATCTTAATGATGAAACAGAGCTAGGGCTTGAAGATGTTTTCCAAACAATTTGGCATAAAATTATGCCAGCGAATGCGGTCGTAATATGTAAATCATGAAACAGAATAGGACCGCAACTTCAAACAAAAAGCGACTCTCGGGAAAACCACGTACATAACTGAAAAGCCTATGAACTTGGTATGAGCATCATATAAAACATCATGCTCCGAAATCGATGCTCCAGCATAAGGCTGAGCATCGATGTTCGCAATGAAGTTGGCCATCACGAACAAAAATACACAAAATTCCGCCTAATCGAACACTTTGAAAAGTAAACTATATGGTTAATAAGGACATACATATCCGCCACTTACAAGAACATGAATTTTTTTATACCTTCGCTCTGCCGACGTTATGTTCAAGTCGATGGCACGTGAAGACGATGCGTTAGGTAAAAAACGCTTTATCTTTTATTGTTATTTTTCTTCACGCTAAAGCTTTGGTTTTGTTTATAAACTGTATGAAATTTACTAAAAGTATGGTAATATTGTTTTTTTTTATATTCTACCAGTACTCAGGGGATGACCCCAACATATGCAGTGCATTGTACCAGAACTTGGAAAATAGGTTGTGAGGAGGGGGAAAGAGGGAGTAATGTTTGTGAACATTTGACTTGAACTTTCCAACGTTACAACAGACAGGAAACACGTGTGCAGGCAACTTATTCCACAGACGAAGCTTACGGCTGAAAAACGAATTCTCTCTGTAATGCGTAGTACGATTCCCCGGGCAATCGACCACAAATGGGTGAGCTCTAGACGATGAACGCGTGCTACGTAAAAATGTGCGTGTTTTGGGAACAAGATCCCTAATCTCGTCAGAGCAAAATCTATTGTAGTATCGATAGAACAGAGTAACGCATCACACACTGCGTCGATGCTCCAGTGAGGCAATAGAGTTGGATACCCTACTGTCACCGATGAGCTTCTTCGCCCTCTCCTGCACACGGTCGAGTAACCCCAAAATAGACTTTGAGGCACCGGCCCAAGCATTAGAGTTGTATTCCATTTTCGGTCGGATGTAGGTGGTATAAATAGTAAGGAGATCGGATGGAGTGAAGTACATCTTACACCGTTTCAAAAAACCCAAAGCACTTGAATGCTTCTTTAGAGACATGAAAAATATGATCAGTCCAGCGAACATCACACTGTATCTTCATTCCAAGAACATCAAGAGCATCCGATTCTTCAATATTTATACCATCCATGAGTACAGATGAAGCAGCATTTGCGGTCGTTTGTTTGTGCGTCAATAAGCAACACTGGGTCTTACGAGCATTAAAGGCGACCCTGTTTTTACGACCCCATTCAGAGATTAATAGAAGATCGCTATTCAGTGAATCATTCATATTTAGTCTCTTGGCAGCGATCTCTGATAGGCTGGGCCTATAACTAAAAGAGTACGAGTGACAAATGCTGCTGTCATCCGCGAAAGAGTGGATAGGGTTGGAAGTTTGGTAGAGAAGGTCGTTGAGGAAAATAAGAAATAGGGTAGGAGAAAGAACGGAGCCTTGCGGTACCCCTGAATTAATCTTGAACTCGTTTGATGAGACCCCATCTATAACAACTCGTATAGAGCGGTCTCTGAGAAAGCTCGATATAAACCGAGAGAAGTCATCACCGACACCAAAAGCAGTAATACATATTATTTTAGCGCAAAGACCGTATCTTCGATATTTTAATATCAGAATTTCACCCTCTGAAGCAATGGTTCGTTGCTTAGTTGATCGTCATGACCAAAATGACACTATAACAGATTTGCCTCGAACCGGTAGATTACGTTTAAGTCGCACTGCCAGAAAGCTTTCTACTCAGCTAGGAATGTCTCGTTCAAAAAAAAAAAAAAAAAATATTCACACTTGCTCGTATGCCCATATAAGGTGCAATTGGGGCAAGAATTAAAATCCGCAGATCATCGGCAACGTTTAAATTTTGCAGTTAAATTTCAAGAGTTGGGCAGAAATAAAATAAATTTTATTGATAATTTGATTATGAGTGATGAAGCTCATTTTCATTTGAATGGCTATGTTAATAAGCAGAACTGTGGGTTCTGGGGTTCTGAAAATCCAAAACCCATCCATCAACGCCAATTCCACACCATTAGGTGTACAGTATGGTGGGTGTGGGATCACTTCTGAAAAAATCATTGTGCCTTACTTCTTCGAGAATGAAAAAAATGGAAGTGCTGCAACCGTAAATGGAGAGCGGTATCGGTTTATGATACAAAACTTTGTACGTCCTGCTCTGGAAAACACACCTGGTATATGGTTTCAGCAGGACGGAGGCATTGCCCACACTGCCCGAGAAAAAAAGGTACTTTGAAGTCAAATTTTTGGACAGCGAAAAATTTTCAGAAAATATTTGGCCAACGCATCACATGACAGCAGCCGACTATTTTCTTTGGGGTTATTTGAAGAAGCTAGTATAGATGAATAAGCCAGCGATATTCCTTGAACTCAAGGCAAACGTTATTGCAGAAATTCGAACGCTACAGCCACAAATTTCGAAAGATGTTATGGAAAATGCTCTAGATTCGGTAGGCACGACGCTAGAGTCTCCAAAAAGTAGCTTAGATTCTCCAGCGCACTTGGGTCCTGAAATCGTTCCCTTTGTGATTAAATTGGAAAAATGTTAAAAAAATTCCATTTTGTGTGTTATGTAATCTGTGAAAAAATATTCATTAACAAAAAAAGTTATCAAACTTTTAAACTCCATGGTAAGTTCTAGTCCAGCCTGTACAAACAATATAAAAAAACAAAGCACAAATGTAAATAAACAGCTGTTTTCTGATGCTTTTAAACAATTAAAAGCTCGACGAAAACCGTAAATCACGTGATTCGCAAAACGGTTTCTAATTCAGCCCAATTAGAAAAAAAATTCCGCAGGAATTTTATCACTTTTCCCTTTTCCTCCAATTATGAACAAAAATTAAGTATGAGAAATTTTATTTTTTCTTCTCTCCATTCGTTGAAAACACTAAAGGGAGATCAAGTCTTCAATTCTCACGGACAAAAATTATGCTTTTAATTTGAATCAAGGCGAATTTATACAGGTGAATGCAAAATCAATACTATGTGTTTTGTTGTTGTAAAACTTGCTGTGAATGTCGAAATTTAAATTCTCCTAAGATTGTTCAGCTAAGAAAAAATGTTACATAAACGTTAAATACAAATTTTTATAATTGTTTGTAATTTAAATCACAGATTATAATGGTTTTTCACTTGTAAATTCACAAAAATTTCGTGAAATTGCACTAATCCATACCAAACAATCTTCAGATTAAAATGGCGCGATAATGTTTGCAAACAAAAGTTTACAGTCTCATTGGAAAAAAACCGTGGCTAGCAAAAAATAATCATCTGAGGTGTCAAGTTCACCTAGTAATGAATTCGCCTCGATTGAAAAAAGCACTTTATGTGAGAAATAAATTCCATGAGGAATAAATACCGAGAGAAATAAATTCCGTGAGAATACTCATAATTGGGCTGATTGTCTGCATGCTTTCAAAACGGGTTGTGATTTGAAAACACGAGTTTTTCGGAACAGACCTGATAAAGTGTCTTATTAACGCAATAATATTGTATTTTTTAAACAAAACAAATTTAAAACTTCTTGAATTATTGAAGGCGCTTGTTTTTCTTCTAAAGAAAAACTTGTTTTTAATATACGTGATTTACGTTTGACATTTTAGCAGTCAGCTATTTCGTTTTGTATGTAAATACATCTGTGGTTAGCAGATTCACGGAGTTTATCCGTGATTTTAGCAGCAACTTTGGAACAGTTAAAATCTCGTGATTTTCAGAACAGCAACAAATCTTTTCCAGGATTTTAAAACCGTTCGTGATTTAAAATCACAGAGATTTTAGAACAGGCCTGTATAAAACGATTTTTGTTATAGTCCAAGTTCGTTTATAGTCCACAAAAGTTATGCAATTGCAGTTGTGGACTATAAGCGCAAAATATTGTACAAGTTAGCATTCATTGGACTTGTGCTAGTAAATGCTAGCCGCTGGATGTTAATTGTCAGCGATTTTTCTTGAATAAGTCTGCAATTCTGTTTGATCATTATATATTTTTGGTTCTGTTTTGGAAATAGCTAAAAAAGGGTTCTGCTAAATATATTTTATGCATTTGTATTTCAGGGTATAGGGCGTGCTGTAAAATTGGCTTAATTTAAATATGTACTACATTTCCATTACTTTCATTTTATCTACCCGCCCCTTATTGCAGGTGTTACAATAGCTTATGAGTTTGTTAAACTACTACTACTAATTGCTTAAATGTTTTTTTAAATAATAAATGAAAAATTGGCACATTACTTATTAACTAACAATCTTAAATATTTTGTAAAAAAAAACCTCATTTTGAAGAAATGTGTGTTGTAATTAAAAAATAAATTACAATTATGCTAAGATAGGCAATTCAGTAAATGATATTGTGGATGAAAAGACCTTTGAACATGTGGATTTTAACTTTTCTTCTTATGTACATATATCGTATGTATGTATGTAAGTATGTATGATTGTATGTATATAATAATGAGGTACTATAATTATGCAATTTGTTTGTTTTTGTTTTCTGGCAAAACCATTCATCATGCGCAAACTTGGAAAAAATGTTGTGCATTTATTTGTTTGGTTGCGACATGAAAATATTATTATTATTATCGTATTGTGCAGGCACACACACACGCACGCACACTCACTCACTTATATAAACATACATTCATTCAAAGGACACATGTATGCTTATCATATGATTGTCGTCCTTTTAGTAAATTTCAAATTTACTTCCTTAAATCGGTTGCGCCCATATTATCATGTGAAGGACTTGAATCCATTTCGCTCGATTCGCTATCCATGGGTGTGGGTGTGTTGCGGTTTTGCTGTTGCTGCTGCTGCTGTTGGTTGTCATTCGCATCGTTGACATTTGCAGACTGTGCGGCCACGTTTCCCTCATTGTCGTTGTAACGTATCAATTTAATTGTTGTTAAACCATCAGCGTTCCGTATTAATCTGAAATTTAAGAAAAAAAAAAAAATACTAAAACTCTTTTTAAGACTTTGCTAAGTTTTTAGTTTTACTTACGGAAAGCAATCATCATTAGCCGAAGGGCTGGAATAAGGCCTTTTTTCAGTTGTGCCAGAAAGACTCAAATCGGTTGGCTTCATTTCCTCCCCCGAGCTGCTGCTGCTGGGTGGTGAATTTTGATTTTGTTCTGGCTTTATAACATTAAATTGAAATTTCTCATTTGGTGTGGTGGGTAAAGCTGCGGGTGAATTTGGTGGCACACCATTGGAAGACAGGTAGTGGAAGGCACCATTTATAGCATGCATAAATAGAGGCGAAGATGGTGGTGGACCATATGCAGCTGCTGCTGCAGCAGCCACTGCAGCGGCAGCAGAAGATATGCCATTTGGTAGAGTTAAATGATTACTATTATTGTTCTGTGCAGACGTTGGCCGTGTGGGAGTTTGTTGTTGGCCGCTGCCTGGATGCTGCACCGGCATAGCCCAGTTTGTGCCGTTCGTGGTAGGAGATGCCGTCATTGTAGCTGAATTATTTTGATTGCCAGCAATATTGTTGCCATTGTTATTCGCATTATTGGAATTATTTGCATTCGTCTGATTGACCGTTTGTCGAAGCAATGAAATATTTTTTATATTTTTCAATTCTGTGGGATTACGCAGGAATTGATAACAGTGACGTTCTCCCTGAACTTTACGCAAAATGTTAACTCTATAATAGTAGCGTAAGGCACGTGACATTTTGTCATAATTCATAGATAAGTGATTTTTCTGTATACCCCACAATTTGGCCAAACCGGCTGGATCCACAATTTTAAAAACTCCTGTGTCGCGACATTTCCAAGCGATTAAATCGCTATATTTCTGATTGCGATCATTTAACAATTGCTGCAAGAAATCCCACAACAGGCGGCCATCTGAAATTTATAAAAAAAAAAAAAAAACAAAAATACAATTGATTGAAAATGCTGCACAATTATGAATATTCTAACGGATTTTAGTTCTTACGGAAATTATTCCTCACGGAACTTATTTCTTTCGTAAAGTATTTTTTGTAATTCAAAGTAAAGAAAAAAAAGCACAATCTTTGTTAACAATTAAGTTTTTTATTCGCTATTCTAGCTTCTAACATTTATACCAATAAAAAATTATAAATAGCTTGTTTTCTATGTTTCCCAGCTATCTATATGTCGACATTTCATAGGAACGTGTATAAATGAAGCTTGTTTTTTGTGTTTTGATGGATATTATTAGAGCATTTTTCTTTTTAAATTCTCAGCAATTTATTTGGATTGTTGGGATATAAAGTTGAATGTTTGAGAATATCTTTCAAAAATTTTCAAAGTCTACTGATGATTAGGGTAGTTCCTATGAAATGTCGACATATAGATAGCTGGGAAACATAGAAAACAAGCTATTTATAATTTTTTACTTGTAATCTTTGTTAACTTTATCGCAGGAATTGAAGAGTTGACCCCCTTTAGTGTTTTTTGTGAATGGAAAAAAGGAAAAAATAAAATAAAAAACTTCAAACTTAAGTTTTGTTCATAATTGGAGGAAAGAGAAAGGTAAAAAACCCCCCACGGAATTTTCATTTGTAATCGGACTGTATATCTCTATTTATATAAGTGTGAATGTTAAGGATACACATATTAACTTGTATTTTATTATAATCCAAAATTTCTTAAAAGGGCATGCCTAGAATGTTCTAGAAGGTTAGTGGAATTGGATTTAAACAAAAAAAGAATACTTTTTAAGGTGTAAAAATGGCAATAGAGTGTAGAAAAGCGCAATAGCTGCTACTTGTGACACTTTTTAACTTCTGATACTTTCTACTATACTTATTGTTAATGCCAAAATATGTATGTACTTTGGTATTAACAATTGTGATGGGCTAGAGTCTAATTTTCTGCTCAGTACATACAATAGCTGAATATTGTGCAAATATTCCTTTCTCTTTTACGTTTAAAGCCTAAAAATCCTACTACAAACTACAAAAATGTCTAAAAGATGATTTCCGGTTTTTCTATAAGTTTTGTAATAATTACTATTGTTCATCCAGTAATTTTACAAGGTCACGATTATTTTTGTAATAATAAACTTTGTACTTTAACACTAATTCACTGTACTTTCCATTTTCATTTCTTGGCTGGGGTTCATTTCTTTTTCCGAGCGGTTAAAGTGGTCCTCAAAGACTTTAATTGTTCAATTTGGCTCCTGGAGTTCAATTGCTTTTATTCCCCCAGTTTCTAGAAGACATTTTCCACATTTACGCTTATGTACTTACGAGTATACAGTAGTTACATGTCAGCACAATAATTAATGAAACTCCTAACAAAGCTTACGGGATTAACAAATTTTTTCAGAAAATTGATTTTGATTATTTTTAAATGTAGAAGAATAAAAGTTTGCAGGAAAATATATATTGATACGGTGCATCACAATCAATAAAAAGCCATTTTTGAATATTTTGTAATTTAGAACTTTTTGAACACTTAAGACGATACGAGTATGCATTAATGATGTGTAATTTGTTAAATTTTTGTTGAACTTTATAATTTTTAAATTGAAAATTTTTTGGTTTGTACATATGTACATCGGGTTTTAGTTAAAGTTTTTCCTTTCTTAAGTTTTTTTCTTAAGAAGGATTTTTTACAATACAAATTTGCTGTGATCAATAATTATTGATTGAAGAAGACAAGAAAAATAATAATTCAATATGAGATGAATATAGATAGAAAATAATTAAATGCTCGGTGGCTGAGTGGTTAAAGCAGTAGATCATGACACGTCATGACTCGAGTTCAAATCCCAGTGGGTGCTGATGAGTAGTGTAGCGACTACGAAACAGCTAGTTGTCCCCCAGCTATAGATTTAATTTTTACTTTTCTAGTCTTCTTCACAGTCTTGATCACAGCAAATTTGTATTGTAAAAAATCCTTCGTAAGAAAGGAATAAACTTGAACTAAAGCCCGATGTACATACATATGTACAAACCAAAAAATTTTTAATGTAATAAAAATAATTTTGAACTCTTTTTTAAAATGTTACTACGTATTAGGTGAGTTCCACTTGAATAATGAAACAGTCCGACTTAGTCCAAAGTAGTCTAAAAGCGTTCCACGTAAAAATGTTTGTGCAATTTTGAGAGAAAATGAGAGACTAGACTAGTTCGGAGTACAAGATGACGAGATCTCGGACTAATGAGAGTAAAAAGCAAATTACTCTCTAAATTTCTAAGTTTTACCCAAAACTGCTGGAACGCAAAAAACCACAATTGTACATTTCGCAATAGTAGTACTGCTTACCTTTTAGATTAAAGTATATTTTATTGATTTTAGATGCTTAAATTCATAACATCATATAAACGAAAAATTTGTATTATTGGCAACAGCTGTAAAATTAAAAGCAATGCAAAAATAGATTTTTATAGTACATATTTATAAAATGGAAACCCAAATAACAATTGCATGTTGTGTTTACAACTTCACAATATTATTTTTAGTTTGGGCAACCTTGCATTTAGCTTTTAACTAATTTTAAACAAAATTTTGTTTTCAATTTGCAAATTTTGTGATTACATTTTCAGTTTCATATGTATGTAAACATAAAACAGCTGATTATTCAATTCTAGTCCGGACTTACCCAAAGAAAAAATTCGGGCTAATTTCTACAGGAAATGAAAAAAATTACTCTCTCATTTTCTCTCAAAATTGCACAAAAATTTTTAGGTGGAACGCTTTTGGACTACTTTGGACTAGTTCGGACTGTTTCGTTATTCACGTGGAACACGCCTTCAATTGAATAATCAGCTGTTTCATGTTTACATACAAATGAAACTGAACATTTGCAAATTGGAAAAAAAAAGTTTTCTTTAAAAATTGGTTAAAAGCAAAATGGAAGGTTGCCCGAACTAAAAATAACGTTGTAAAGTTGTAAACAGAATATGCAATTTTTTGTTATTTGGCTTTTAATTTTGTAAATATGTACTATAAAGATGTATTGAAAATTTTACATTAGGTGGGTTCATTTACTTTATTGGTAAAAACTAGCAACGAGAGAATAACAATAAAATTTTCAAAATTACTCTCAAAAATGTGAAAAAGTATATGAACGCTTTACTAGCAAAAATTTGCAAGTTAGAGTAGTGTTGTTGTGTATAGATATATATAAGTAATAACTACCCTTATAACTTTTTAACAAATTATACATTATGCATATTATTATAAAAATAATGTGATTATGGTCATTTATATTCAGCATTGTCTTGACTGGTGTTTTTCGAGTATGGCTTGTTGTAGAATAATGAAAAGTTTTACAATTTTATTTAATTTAGTACTAGGCATAGTCAAAATACGCTAAGCACTATAAGGGTGATTAGCTACTTTTGAATAAAATATCTATTTTTAAACAATAAAGTTTTTTATTCGCTATTTTAGCTTCTAACATTGATACCAATAAAAAATTATAAATAGCTTGTTTTCTATGTTTCCCAGCTATCTATACGTCGACATTTCATTAGAGCATTTTTCTTTTTAAATTGTCAACAATTTATTTAGATTGTTGGGATATAAAGTTGAATGTTTGAGAATATCTTTTAAAAAATTTCCAAAGTCTACTGATGATTAGGGTAGCTCCTATGAAATGTCAACATATAGATAGCTGGGAAACATAGAAAACAAGCTATTTATAATTTTTTATTGGTATATCTATTTTTAATTAGCACCCCATACACGTTTCAATTCAATTCGTAACTGAGTCGGTTGTTGTGCAAATCAAGGCGTGTATAGCTTTGTGAATTGATTAGTTTGCAGTTGTCGAGTTGGTTGAAGTAAAATCAAAAGATTTTGATTTCTTCAAGTTGGTTAGTAAGTCTCTCAATTCCATTGTACGATGTGTGTTCGAGTCTCCTGATCAGCCGTCAAAATTTATATTTGTAAATTTTTTGCAAAGAAAACGTTAAATATTTTTAAAATTGTCTTCAATTTCACTGAATCTGATAGTTGGATGAAAATCTTTCAATTCAGTTTATAAGTGTGTGGCCAAGAACCAATTCAATTGAAAGACTCAATTGACAGTTCAATTGAAACGTGTATGGCCCGCTTAATACGTTATAACGGCCTGCCGACACATATCATTTTTATTTCAAATTAATTTCAGAGTTTAAAGTACCGAGTAGCTAAGTAATTATAATATTTACAATATTGAAAATAACAGCTGGTCTCTAAAAATTAAAGAAACAAAAAACAACAACATTCCAGAGGTTAAAACTACAAAATATTAATATAATTAAAAATGGAAGAATCTAAGTGTCAATTTAATTGCTCCCCTAAAAGTTTTAAACACATTCAAGCAATTAAATTTGCCGAAACATCGTTTGCCATTGAAGCAGCCAGATACTGTGTTGCTTAGCTCATTTCCATTAGACGTCTTATTTTACCTCTGTTGCTGCTAAGTTACACAAAAATAATTTTTTTACCTTTGTAATACTTTTTATCGTTTTAAAAGTTTACATACATTTACAATTCCTTAAATTTTTCAAAATATTTTAATTTTTAACTTATGTGATGTTTGCACAATACAAGCAAGCGACTTGTCTAAAAAATTTGTATAGAAATCACTCACAAAACTGAGTGCTTTTCATATAAAATTTCTTGACAACTCGCCTGCTAGTGATGTGGAAACATCACATTAATTTAGAAATATTGTTTTGTAAACACACAACCTATTTTCCTAGTTCTGGTACAATGCACTGCATATGTAGGGGTCATCCCTCGAGTACTGGTCCAATATAAAAAAACATAAACGCAAAACAGCTGTTTGAATAATTATTGCAAATAAAAATTTTACTTGCAAAAACTTGCAAGAATTTTTCAGTTTCCCAATTTTGTACGTACTTTTGACGTTCTTTAGTTGCAAATTTTTTGGGTTAATGAACGCTTTCTAGTACAATTTTGTGAAAATTTTTAGTAAATGAACACACCTAATATAAAAATGAAAAACAGAACACTTTTTTAAGTGTTCTATAAGTCCTACTACATTTACATTTACGTTACATTTACATTTACGTTACAGTTACAATTTATATTAATAAATGGGCCTTAAGAGTATGACGTTCTTTAGAGACGCTAAAAGGGTACCACTTTCAAGAGCGTTTTCTTCTTTCTAAAGGCCGGAGCGCATACTGTAGTATCTGTGGTACGTTATTCGTTGTCTTTTTCAGCACTCCGCTGACAATCAGTGAGAGTTTTTTTCACTTTTCACTTTCCTCTAGTTATAAACAAAAATGATATATAACATATTTAATTTTTTTCTTCCCTCCATTCACTGTAAACACTAAAAGGCGTTCAAATCTTCAATTCCTACGCTTAAGCTAACGAAAATTGTGCTTTTCACATTAATTTGAATTGAAAAAAGTACTTTATGTGAAAAATAACTTCCCAGTGGAAAAAGTTCCGTGAGAAATAAATTCCGCGAGAATATTCATAATTGGGCTGAATATCTCACACTTAACTACAGGAAATAAATTTCTATATATAAATTTAAGGCAACAAAAGTTAAAACTTACTTGTGTTTGGTTCTGCATTTTCGGGAAAGAATTCTCGTTTGACAGGCTGCATATAACGAGTGTCAGTTTTTTCGGGGAAAAACTCTCTTTTAACTGGTTGAACATAGCTGGGAGTAGATGGAGCTGATACAGAACCGCCCTGCGGTAATTTTTGTTCCAAGCTTATTTGCTGTTGCTGAAGCTGTTGTTGCTGCTGTTGGTGCTGTTGTTGTTGCTGCTGCTGTTGTTGCTGTTGCTGTTGAGACCAAGAATTAACAAAAGTATTTTTAATTTGCTGTTTAAGACTTTGTGGCATATCTTTAAGGATCGGTGTGGTAGGCGGACTATTGTTGTATTGAGCAGCTGCCGCTGCTGCAGCAGAATAACTATGATTCACATAGTTGACGATCGAGTTATTTGTTGTTGAAGGAGGTTCCGCATAGTTTTCCTCCTCCGAATCTGAATGTTGGTTAGTACCGTTATTCGCACTGCCTTTCATTGCACTGAAGGCGTTTGGGGTACTTAAGGCGGCAACAGCTGCCGTAGCAGCTGCCGATGAGGAGCTGGTTGTACTGCTTGAACTGCTAGCGCTACTGCTACTGCTGCTGCTAGTAGTCTGGCTGTTTGAACCATTTTGCTGTTCCTGATTTTGAGGCGGGCTACTGGCTTGTGAATCTACTGAAGGCGGGGGACTTAATGTCACTGAATTCGGTGTCATAAAATGATGTGGGGTTAAGTGTGAGGTTTGATGAAAGGCACTTTCTGGCGGGCCAATTGGTGGCCAAGTGGGTGTGGGTGGATGACTGTGTGGCGACAAGGGATAGCGACTGGTGGGTGTAACCGGGCTATTTGGCAAATGCCACTGCATCATGTGTGACTCGATGACCAACATTTGCAGAACATTGTGTAAAACGTCACCGGCCCCAGGACAACGGTGACCAAAATCGGCACGCGTTAGCAAACATAATGCTTTGCCATTCATTTGAAAGAGATCATAATCAACTTTTGGCAGGTCAAATTCACGTTCGCAAAAATGTAAAAACACCGCCACATCTTCACGACTCCAGAGACGGGGATCTGATGGCAGCGAGGGCGGTAATTGTGTTTTCAATTCAGCCAATTGACTTGGCGGTGCAGGTGGACAGCGCCACAGCATATCACTCCACAGACCCAAAGGCGGATTTAACGATAATTGTACCGGAAGCATTTTCATTTTGAATTCAATTTAACAAATTTTAAAAATTATTTATGTTTTGCTTTCTTCTTAATATGGACCACATTTGGGGCTTTCAAACTATTAAAACAATCACCAAAAAACGTTTGCTGAAAAGAAAGAGAAAATTTTAAAAACTTATTAATTATTTCGAATAGCGTTTAAAATCATAATTATTGCAATTTCCGGGATACAAACAAACGTACTTATGTTAGAAGACGTAAAATCAAAATAAATGTTCAAAATTAGATCTCGAAAATCGAATTTACTACAGCTAGATCTTTTCTGCGGAATATCTTTTGTATGCCAAATTTTGTGGTACTAATCTCTATAGCCTTGAAACTGTTTTTCCTAAATATATTGGAAATAATAAATCACAAAATAATATTAAGCAAAAAAAAACAATTTTTACGGAGAGTGTTAACACCTTAAATTTGTGCTTTGCTCCTGAGCATTTGACAAATGGACTGGCTGAAATTCGATACTTTCTTTATAGATTTGTAGGTGTTAATATTTATACGATTGTGATAATTATTAATTATAAGCATTTATTTACACCTGATATAAACGATTTAGAAAAAAGTATATAGGTACATATGTATATTTTAAAATTAATATTTAATATTTTTCTTTTACACTTTAGTTAATCTCACCGGAACCGAGCGTGAGAGTCTTTACCTGTGCGTAAAATAGTGCGTTTAAAAATAGTACGTGTGTGTGTTAAATAGATTGTGCGTGAGCCGTAAAAACCTGCGCACAAATTTACTTAACCCATTCAGCGCTGCTGTACTCAATTGGGTACAGTAATATATTAAGCGACAGTTTTAAAAGTTTTTGTGGTTTTTCAAGCGCACTTCATCTAAAACGAACCATCTTTTTACTATAGTTGAACAAATCAGTTAGCGGGTTGCTAAAATAACTTTATTTAGAATGGGCTCTAAATATATATAATAATAATATTACTCAGGTAGAGTAATTTTTATGTAGGATTTGGGGAAAAGAAAATAAACAGGGCAAGTATTTCTTGTAAGTATTTCTTTTAACTTATAGTACGTTTCCATATACGTAATTCATATCATTTGCCCAAATTAAGTAATTTGTGACATGATTTCCCATACATTTTTCATATGATCAAATTATCTCAAATGACTTAATTTGTTTCAAATTAATAGCCTATTTACACCAAAGCGAAATCTGCTCATTCGAGATTTCAAGCCAAATCTTGTAGATTTTGAGAAGATTTCCCATAAAAAATGAAATCTACATTATGAGCAGATTTCGACGAAATCTCCTGAAATCTACTCAGTACTAAGCGATGCAACTGTGATTTCTTGCAAAAAGTACTTAAAAATACTACGCTGCAACAAAAATTGCACTATAATGTGGTGTATGCAGTCTCTGGGCACAAAAAATGTACACTTTAATGCTGGTATATTCAGTCTCTGATAATATTGTATTGTCAAACCCGCATGCATAAATTATTTTTGAGCAAATGAAATCTTGCTAGATGTCAAAAAACGGTGGTGTAAACGGTATACATTTCGTTGAAGATTTTAATTCAAATCTACTAGATTTTGAGTTGGTGTAAATGCGCTATAAGTCGAAATTTGTCTGTGCAGCACTGCGCTACTGGTATTCTTACAAATGCAACCTTGGGGCATCCATTATTAGTGAGTTACATTTCGAAACAGTGACTTTTAAATATAAACCACAATGGCTGATTTTATTTGTTGATGAAGTGAAAAAAAAAACATTTATTGTCAATGTTAATTTCGATTTTTACGTTTTTTTATTCTGCTATATAAAGTATCTTTCTTTTACTTGTATGAAAATCATTTTATTTCCTCGTGTAAAAAAAAAATATAAAAAATTATGTTATAAAGTATTTATGTATATTTTATTTACTAATAGACGCTTAATCATGTACCAATAAAAAATATAAAGACAAAACTATTTTATTTGTTTGCTGTTTGATGTCTATTTAATTGGGGCGTAACCTCATTGGCATCATTTTCGCAGTCACAGCCGGCTAGTGCATTAATTTCTCCAAAATTTCTATAGTACGCATCCATAACCACAGTCTGATATTCAAATTTTTTATAATAGTCGTAAATAGTCTTAGACTTTCCTAATGTTCATATTGCTTTTTATATGGCAACATGGCAATCAAGAATGCTACCTACAAATGGAGATGTGCTATATTTGCTTCAACACAAGCAACGTCTCTACGTTATGCTTGGATTCTAGAATTTTTGCAGCTTGGATACCCTCCCATGCTGAAGCCAATTTCTTATGCCCATATCTGCGTATAAGGGAATCAAGTTCAAGACTTTTTTAACGCTTTTCTCGGTATCAAAAGAAAGTTAGTCATCATCCTACGTTGAAACGCATTCTGACAAGATATGCAATATCTTGCAGCCAAAAACAAACACATAAATAAACCAGAGCATCATTAACTATTTCGTTGGTGTTTAATCCCGTTTTATTCCCGAATAACACAGTTTTTTGCACAATGTTTATTTAATAATTTTTTTTTCTATATACATATGTATGTAATAATGTTAAATAGTCGAACTTTTATTTTTAATATTTCTAATATTATATGATGATGGGTTGGTATCATTTGTCTAGCTCGAGTTCAATCCTGGCTAAAGCCAAGAAATATTTTTATTTATAATTATAACAATAATTGCCGCGATCAATAACTCTTGATCAAAGACAGGAAAAAATAATTGAATACACTAAAGCTGGGGGACAACTAGCTGTTTCACAGTCACTACACTGTTCATCAGCACCCACTAGGATTCGAACTCAGTACCATGTAAACATGATGTATTTTTTATAATACGGCTGCTTAACCAACTCAGCCACTGAGCCCTTATTTATTTTTTCGTCTATATTTGTCTCATATTGATCACATATGCAATTTGCTATAATCCCAGTTATTTGTACAAATTTATAACAAATTGCATATGTGATCAATATGAGGATATATCGAATTCTAATCCTATCGATTAGATTCATCTTGTATATGTTTACGAGCAATTCGGTGTTGACAAGATTCTTTTTACGATAGTTATATTAATGCTCCGATTCTAAACATTTTATTTTCATTGCAAATAACCAAATTTACACACTTTTTCTTCGCTACACTGACAGTTTGATATTTTTATTACTCTTACATATTTTACATTCACTACGTACTGATAGCACGAACAAGAGTTCCCATGAAAATGGCGGTAGCCATTTCCCCTTCCTGGGAATTGAAAATTTTATGGGAACAAATATTTCCCATCTTATTCACGATAGGGGTGAATATAAAAAATAAAAATAAATAAACATCTTACTTAGTTTTTATTTGAAATACAAATTTATTATTTATATTATGCAAAATTTATGTACATAATATATAATTCCCCTGTAATTTTGCTATGCTAAAACTTTGGTAGCACAGACATTAGAAGCGCATGTAGTATAAATGCGTACAACGTTTGTCTTCAACCACATTTTGAAAATGAACTTGTGCAAATTGCAAGTGTTTTTATTGCTTTTTTCGATGTATTCGTTGTTAACATGTACACGCAACTTGTAGCAACTTACTTGCACGTGTAAACTCAGTGTAAAACACAGCTTCAAAAAATAGCAAACTGCTAGCAAATCATTTAATTGGCTAATTAGCTAACACGGAGGTACTCCCTTGGACTATAAACTTCGAGTCTTTGAGAAAATGCCAGTTAATTTCATTAATTTGTTACCTAGCTCATGCAACATCACACTTTTGGACTATTTGCTCGAGGATATTCAGGAAAACCACAACTACAATTGGTGCTTTGGAAGCCAACATTACTCATGTTATTCGAGAGATACCTGTTGTACAAAATTGGACCTTTCAAATTGACCTCCTTCGACGTAGTCGTGGCCATCGTTTACATGATATCACTTTCGAACAGTGAATGCCATAACTTGTTGTTATCGATTCTAATTTCACTTTTAAATTTATGTTACATTATAAATAAAACCACACGATGAATCACCCAATTTTATGTAAGTATGTATGTTTTTTTTTTTTGTTTGCTCTCATAAATTTTTATATAGTTTTTTTTATATTTAAGGTAACTTTTGAAGATTAAAAAAAAAAAGTTTTTGAAGATATACATTTTTCCGAATACGAAATATATTGCTTAAATTACTTCCGTTTGAGAAAATTTATTTATTTCATTTTTTATTTCTTTTTTTTTGCTTTTTTCAAAATCTTATTTTTGTAAGAATCCATGCATAGTAAAAGCAATATCTATCTACACACGATAAAGTTGCCTGCTGCAAACAGTAGATGTAGGAAATTATAACGATAGAACGGAATAGAAAAAAGAAAATAAACAATCACATCCGCCGCATTCCAGTTTCGGTTGCCAACAAATAAATAAAACAAAAAATATCAAGAAATCACAAAAAAAAAGAAATCCACAAAAAAAGCAGCCCACACATTATTGTGGAAATATAATAAGCGTTAAATGAACAATCAAATGTTTACATGAAAAAAAAAACTTGAGAAAAACAAAAAATAAACCACTCAAATTCACAAATATTGTTTAAACAAAACACAAAATTATTAACAATTTTTTCTTTTAACAATTTTTGTTTAACATATGTATGTACATACTTCTCTTATTTTTATGTTTAAGGGAGCTTTTTTAGTTATTATATATTTTTATTTTATTTTTTTTCTTATTAAATATTGAGCACAATAGCGAACGAACGGAACTGAAGTCTGTCTACATTACGATATTTCCGAAAACAGTTGATATCGCAAAGAAAAAACAAAAAAAAAAGATAAATGTTTAACGCTGCTGCCTGCCGCCTGCTGCCTGCCTGTAAATGGCGATGATGTTTCTTATTTAACGTTTAAATTCTTATTAAAAACAAACTTGAACTCAATAGTTGGTCGGGCACAGCAAGCACCAACTTACGGATCTCAAAAGTCAATACAATTTAAGTGGCGAGAACCGAAGCATTGATTCATTTTACAACAACACAAACAATAACAAAAACAACAGCAAAAACAATACCAGCAACCGACAAAACAGTAAAAGAAACATGAATTGCCTTTAGGAAGATTTTACTGGCAGACAGACAGGTCTTAATGTGTTGCGTTGCTTGAGTTGCTTGCGTTACGTTGTGTTGTTCTGTATTGTGCTGCTCTGTCCCAATATCCCATAAACAATATACTACACATTTTTACCCTACAGCCAAACAAATCATCAAAGTCTCAAATGGTCTGGGATCTGATTGAGTTAAAATGTTGATATACACACATACACACATGTGTAAGTACAAGCAAGCATACCACACAAACATTTTCTATCAAAAATGACACAAGACGTGCAATACAAGGATATTTATTTATTTAAAATTTTTTTTTCGTTTATTGTGAACTACAAGCCTTAACGGTTAAATTAGTTCAAAATTTCAAATACAGAATGTCCGCCCGCAAGGTATACTACTTTGTTTCGCCTCCATTTTGGTAAACATCAGTCTTGACAATTCGTATATGGCAGTCGTGAAGTACATATGTGTGAAATTTATTATGCAAAAATATGCGATAAATCAACGTATTTTAATCGTTAAAACATTTTATCCAAATCAGTTATCGATTTTCATGAAAAATCATATTGAGTGACTAGGCGCGTTTTCAGTTGAATTGATATGTGAATGAACAGAATAGTTGGTTCTGGCATTTGAGGGAAACCCCTCAAATAATACATCAGTTAGCTTTGCAGCCATTAAAAGTTAGAGTCTGATGTGCAATTTGGTCGGGAGGAATCATTACCTTACTTTTTTGCAAATGAAAACTGGTTAACGGTGATATGATTGACAACTTTTTAACACCACAACTGCATACTTTGGGCTTGATATGGTATCAATAAGACGGTCTCAAATCGCATATAGCCAGGATTAGAACTGAATTACTGCGAGTAGTATGTCTTCCCAGCGGACACTATGTATTTATTACAATTGCGTAAATGATATAAAAATAGTTATGATGATCAGGGTAGCTCCTATGAAATATCGACTTATAGACAGCTGGCAAACATAGAAAACAAGCCGTTTATAATTTTTTATTAATACTTATCATATTAAAAAATAAAAAAAAACTATTCAAAACATGTGAAAATTCTCATAAATACTAATTGCGCAATATTTTGAACCGGAGAATAGATTTGTAAAAGTTTCGTTCCTTGTCTGGAAATACTGTATTCCAAATTTGTGCTTCTCTCACAACAAACGATATGCTCATCACTAAAGTGGAGTGATGAGAGCAGGTTACTGACCTGTTCTCGCAGAACGTCCAAAGACTAACTTTTTTTTAATGCATGAGAGTTTATTATATTTACTTATTTTATAAAGCTGTAGTATAAGTCACTGGTCGATGAAATTTAAAAAGTCAAAACCTAACGTTCTTGCCATGTAAGAAGAAACATGATTGCTTAAAAATATTTTGCTGAGATTAACCCGAAAACACTTCAATTCCATACAAGAAAAGCGGCAAACACAAATAAATAGCTACACGTTTTCTCGCATTTATAGGCAAGAAAATAGGCAATTGGTATAATTTGGCTAATAATGAAGGAAACTCTAACTTTTATTGAATTAACTTGATAGTGAAAGTCCAACTTGTTATTAATAAATAAGCCCAAAACCTTGCGATATAGAACAAAATCAGGAGGATGAATGTGTATATACGGACTAAATTTACTATTAGCAAAGCACATAGCACTGGTATTTGCAAGGTTCAAATACAAACAATTTCAGTCAGACCAACCTGCAACGGCACAACTGGTATTAGGAGCAAAGTAATCTAAGCCCAGCCACTTGTCGCCAGCAAGAAGTTGTCTGTCATCAGCATATGTGCAAACTTTATCAAAATCAATTGCTTATAAAGATCATTCGTATATATCATAAACAATAAAGTGCCTAAAATAGATCCCTGAGGTAAACCCCTAAGTAATTCTAACCATTTATTTCAACAAACTGACAGCTGTTATGAGCAACCAAACTCTTTTCGAAGTAAATGACCTCGTTAATAACCAGAACTACAGGATATAGGCCACGGAAAGTCAAAGAATAGTTCAATAGCGACAATTACACCCGCTTAAATCTATGTTTTCTTGCGGTGTTTTATAGAAACCGATAATTGACCCAACTTCTTTTTGTTGGCATTCCTATCACTAGAGTTTAATATCGGGCAATGTTGGAAAGTTTGTCATGCTATTATTATGATTCCAACTGAGCTACAGTTCACACCGAACGGAGCACAACTTCTTTAGGCCACATCTTTGGTGAATAAACTATTTTGCGTGTAACCAATTTTAATTGTCCTCCAAATTCTCCAGATTTAACTGCAAAGGACATTTTCTTTGGTCTTGTTTAAAAGAAAAATTCTATATTTGTAAACCTACAACTATACAGTTAAATATCTGAAGCTTATCAAAAACACATAGAAAATGTTGTTGAAGGAGCACGATTATGGGAAGCAGAAAATGTTCACCATTTGCGAGATACATATAAATATTCATACCAATCAAAAAAGTATAAAGAACTTGTTTTCTATGTTTTCCAACTGTCTATAAGTCGAAATTTCATTGGAGCTACCCTAAACACCAGTAGATTCTGGAAATTTTTTAAAAGATATTCTCAAACATTCAACTTTACATCCCAATAGTCTAAATAAATTATTGAGAATTTTAAAAGAAAAATGGCGCTGTCATGCAAATGGTGCTATTTATTATAGATTTTCATAGACAATTTACATATACTGACAACAACGTACCAAGTCGTTTAATAAGAAAATAACCACTGAAGATGGTGCATAGCCAGAATGAATGTTTGCAGCAATAAGTACAGTGTTTTTTTCCTATAAAAATCTACAAGAAATAGCAAAATATGAGTGCGCGCGCTAACTAGCGTCTGTTTTAAATAAAAATCAAAAAAAGAGTTCTTCGACCCCGAAAACAGTAAGATACCACAACTTTTCTGGGTAGTCAAAAATATATAAGCACTATTTTATCAAATTTTCAATGATCTCTCCATGATAGACAGCGTTTCAAAATCACCAACTTCAATTTCGTATTAAAAAAATTTCTCATTTAATTAATATATCAACTTTCATCTGCAATTGGCTCAACACATTCTCATTTTGTTTGTTATAGTTAACTTCTTCGGGAATTTTAGTTCTCATCCTGTATAATCGAAAACAGTCTGCTACCAAAAAATTTTTACAAATTATGCAGAAGATCAAATCTTTGCGATGATTTACCCTCTGTAACCAATTTCTCACAACGGAATATCCTTTATGGTAAAAATAAAAATAAGCTCATACGCGGATATTATAACGTTGAAAAGTTCAAGTTAAATATTCACAAACACTTTCTATCTGCTCACAACCTATTTTTCTAGTTGTGGTACAATGGACTGCATACTGGTCCTATATAATAAATAAAAAAAGCAGATTTCTAAAAACTCCTCTATGATACAAAATGCTAGCTGGGTATACCTTAAAAACATATTTGTCAACACACATATTCACTTATGTAGGCACATATGAGCACACACGCATACATGCACATATAAGTAAGTAAGAGTGTATGTTTAAAAAGAGTTTTACTGGTTTTGTTGTTTGTACCTCTTCTTAAAAAACAAAAGCAGAATAAGAGAAGAAACAAACAAAAAAAAAAAAAACAAGATATTTTTCTTTTTCAACTTGTGACTGACTACCTGCGTGCTGTTATGTTGTCGTTGCTGTTGTTGTTGGTTGTTTAATGCTTGGTAATGTTGCTGACGATGCTGCTCATAATGACGATGTGCGCCTAGACATTAAACGGAAGTGTGCGCATTCCTTTCAAAAACATCAGTAAATCTTTACTACATACAACACACACACACATACATGCCCAAACACACACACACATACATGCCCAAACACACACACATACATACATATCCATGCATATGCTCAAAGATGCAGTGATCATGCAACAAAAGAGAAGTTATAATAAAAAAAGAAGAAAAACGATAAATCGATCGAATTATGCATGCATACCACTATCAAAAGCCGATGTTTAACACAGCAGTGTAATAGCAGTTCATAAAACTTGTTTTAAACACTTAGAAAACGTTGCTGACCGAGTAAGAAGAGTGGAAGATGTTTTATAAGGTCTCAGATACGACTATTAACAAAAAACCCTTTTGAATGCAATCAAAACGTGGGATTGTACGAGTAATTTTTTTATAGTTAAAAAAAAAATACTTAACAGTGGAGCCATATATATTTTTTATAATTAAACAATGTGAAAGAAATTAATTAATTTTTTTTTTCTTTTGAATAATGACTAATAATGTTCAACTTAGTTTTATTTAGTAAATTCATATCTTTTAAGTACATCATTTCGGACCTGTTCGCTGTGTGTTTTTATTTTTATTCTTTCGTATGAAAATGATATGCTCTAGAGTTGGTTCCATTCAAAATTTATAGGTAATTAATGAAAGAGTTCAAATCCTCATTTATTAAGATTTCTTTCTAGATTCCTTTCGAGTGGAATTATCAATTTGAAAATGTTCATGCCCAAAATTCCCCAAACTTTCAATATACTTACATATGTATATTATCCCCAAAAATGTAACATATAAGATGATGCAAAATTAAGCATCCAATTTCATTTTTGAATAACGTTTTCCCTAAATGAATAGAAAAACTTATTTGGGTGTTGAAAATCTTTATTTCTATAATTCTCTTTGATAATTGGAATATATGATATCAGCTAAAAGGCTGCCACCAGTGCAATATTTTTGGTTACAACTCTTCGCATTCCTTCCCCACAGGGAGGAGGTTTTGCCTTGGTGTACACCTAACCAGGGCACTGGTTTCTGGGGAGTGGAGGGATAGGAGTTTCCTGTTTGTTGTTGCGAACAAAAATCTCGGAAGCCGCATGGCTTAAGTTGTTTTGAACTTCCGAAACCCTTACCAAGGGTTAATTGGCAGAAAGGGGATCGGCAAAGACTCCGAAAGCTTCTGCTTGCAGACCATCCTAGAGCTAATTATGGTTGAGCTGCCTATCTTAGCTGAAACATTTTGGCTGTGACTTAAGCCTTAATGGCACCGAGGGGAATACTATGGTGATAGCTATGTTGCTGGCTGGGGCCAAACTCCTCAACGTTGAATTTTGAAATGTTCAGCAATTTCAGTGTTCACTTTTGATTTTTACTTCGGCAATGGTGAGAATGAATAATTTTGACAGTTACAGTGAACACTTATGGAATGATTTTTTCACTCAAAAATCTTCGGAGGATTTTGTAAATTATTTAGACAGCTTGTGTAACAAATCATCATATCATTCAGTCTGAACTAACACATTCAGCGCAATAAAGTTCATTGATTCTTACGGAATTGCTTTTTAATGAAAAGTGAACACTGTGAAGTAGTGATGGTGGACGGGTGATTTGATAAAGAGCTGATGCTGTTAGTGGACTTCGGCCTACCAACTCACAAGCATTGTCTTCCATTGATTGTCTGGACTGGATAATTGTATACAGGAGAGGTTAGAAGGCCTGAGCTCTTCAGCAAGGGGTTTGTTTATATTACTATTAACTTATGGCAAGAGATGCGACCTGTGTGAGACTTGTAAGCCATACGAGGGCGCTAGTGAATAATTGTAATGAATACTTCAGCGCGAGGAGTTGGGCCATCATCACATAGGGCCATCAAGTCAGGTGCTTATGTTAATCGATTTCACATTATTTTCTTATTTCTGTTCAATATTGAAAAAAAGAAGTCTGAGATCGTTAAATCGGGTGATCTTGCTGGCCACTTTAAGTCCCCCAAATGGGAGATTACGCGATTCAGGAATTCTACCTTCACAATGCCCATTATGGCTACTGCTGAGAGTGCGGTTACACAGTCTTCTTGGAACCACATGTTCACCAAGCCCGCTCATTCAATTTCGGCGGTAGGAAGCCACTTATGATGGCGCTGTAGCGTTTGATAACGGATAGCAACTGTATTGCCGATGGCACCCTAAAAAAACACAATTCAATCATCCCTCCCGTGTAAACAACCACATAGTAGCTTTAAGTGGATGTAACGTCTTTTCATGCATAACAATGGCCCATAAACGCAGCTTTTGTTTATATACTGAAATTACAATTTAAATGAAAATGTGCCTCGTTGCCCTTGATAATTTTCGACTCAAAATCATCCTCATCGTTGTTGAGATTGAGGATGATTTTACAGTAATTTACACGCGACCGACGTTAAGCACATTTTAAGTGGTGCACTGTTTGCACTTTGTATGGGAACAAATGTAAGTCTTTCCCTAAAATTCTCTGTAGTAACTGCCTGATGATGCCCATTTGCGTGGCACGTCGCGACGTCACAGCGACGCGTTGTCTGGTTAATGTTTCTTTGCTCTCAGCAACATCAGCAGCTACAGCAGGAATATTCTCGACAGAACGACAGCTTCACCCTGAAACGCCTAACACCATAATGTTTGTCCAGTTGTCGCGTTACGCTTAAGACATCTGCAATGAAATTTACGCCGAGCTAACACCATCGACCGACTATTGGTTAAAAAAATCGATACAAATCTACAGCTGGCTCGTTCACAAATGTCAAATATGACATCACCCTATCTGTCGATAGGGTGATTATTTTTGCGCCACCCTCTACTTTTGTTATTCCCAAAAATCCCCATTAAAAATGAATACTGCTTCAATGTCAATTCATTTGCGCATCAAGTTATGATTACTTTATTTGCACTCCAAAGCATTTTATATGTATATGGTGTTTTTATGATTCTTTCAATTAACTGCTTTTTCTCATGTAATTGCACTTTTGAAGTCAATTTTTTTCCAGTCATAAAATTGTCTATGGACAATATTTGATTATATTAACTTTTTTTTTTTTTTTATCTGGGACCAGTACTCAGGGGATGACCCCTACATATGCAGCGCATTGTACTGGAACTGGGAAAATAGGGTATGATGAGGAGGAAAGAGGGAGTAGTGTTCGCGAAATGTTAACGATAACAACACGAAAGTCTGAAACAAACTCTATTGCAGCATTTAAAATGTTGGAATTAAATTAGTTAAAACTAATCAGTGCCCAGTGTATATACCTTCGACACTGCTCAGATTAGGAAAATTTAGTCCAACACCTTCCACACTACAAGGTAATTAAATTCATCGAAAATAATATGAATATTGAACATATAAAGAAAACACGGACAACGGTGAAAAAAAGACAAAAAAAAAAAAAAAAACGTTGTGTTGAAAATAAATTTGCCGCAACACATAAAATAAACTGATTTGTCAAGCGATAGTAGTTTATCTATAGGTTTCCAAAGAAAAAATGTTCGAAGCGGGCAGCTTAACGACAGAAGGTTCGTCCAGTTGTCGCGTCGCGCTTAGGACATCTACAGTGAAATTTACGCCGAGCTAACACCATCGACAGATTATTGGTTAAAAAAAATCGACACAAATCTAATGACATCACATCGATAGGGTAACAAATTTTGCGCCACCTTCTACTTTTGTTATCCCCAAAAATCCCCATTAAAAATTAATACTGCTTCAATGTCAATTCATTTGCACATCAAGTTATGATTACTTTATTTGCACTCGAAAGCATTTTATATGTATATTGTGTTTTTATGATTCTTTCAATTATCTGCTTTTTCTCATGTAACTGCACTTTTGAAGTCAATTTTTTCCCCGGTCATAAAAACAGCAGTAAATTTCTATGGACAATATTTGATTATAGTAACTTGTGAAAGAAAAAAACGTTGTGTTGAATATAAATTCGCCGCAACACATAAAATGAACTGATTTGTCAAGCGATAGTAGTTTTTCTATAAGTTTCCAAAGAAAAAATGTTGATCCACCCTAATGTTACAACAAAATAATGATTTTATGTGTTTTTTTTTTTTTATTAAATCTTTTAAGAAAACAGCTAAACAATTGATAGGTTGCACTCGTTTTCTATAAATCTAAAAGAGTATTTTAACGTTTTTCAATAACTACATATGTATATATGTGGATACTTATGTACACAAAAGAATTTTCTTTATTTTGGACAAAGAAAAAATAAATAACAAAAGATAAATAGAAAAATCTAGGCCGTTATATTTGCTTTTTACACTTCAAGAATTAATGGTTTCCAAAGAATTAAGGACATGGTTTAAAAAATCCTGACTTAAAAGTTTATATAATCACCCTTATTGTGTTTGGCGTTTTTATGGCGAAAGACGGGCGTTTTTGAAAAATGCTACCGTGGTTGGCGAAAAACGCCAGTGAATACGACAAATGTCAAATCTATTACAAAACGCCATTAAAATGCTACCGTGCTTGGCGTATTTGTCTTTCAAAAGGGAGCAAATTTGTCGTCAACGTATTTGCTCACGAGAGATATCTCAAATTTGATAAAGTAAAAAATTATCAAAAATAAAAATATGAATTCTACTTTCTCTATTTTCTACATATGATTGCTGTTACATTTGCTCATTAGAAGTGAGTATTTATTTACTTATTTAAAAAAATAAATAGTAAATCGGCGGGACACACCGTTTGCGAAAATTTAATTTAAATTGGTCCACTATCCTGTTCCGTATAGGGTTGTACAAAGGCCTGGACTGATTTTAAACAAATATGAACAAACATTTATAATACAATATTTTCTAACATATTTTTTGTTAGAATTCACAAATATTTCCACTTGCTGCTATCTCAGCTGCTTTTCATAGAATTAATTTAATGTTTGCTTTTTCACTTTATATTCAGAGGATGAGTAAAATGCAACACAACATTTTTATAAAACTTATTTGCACAAATTAAATGAACAATATCAAAAAAATATTACTATTTTTTATTCTCTTTGTTATTTATAAACATTTAATTGGCACTTCTTTAACAGGATGCTTCATAATCATTTAGTTTAGCATAATCTTTTACATTATGATTCATTTACAAAATTTTGCTTGTCGAAAATTTTAGACGGTAAGATAAGAATGTAAATGCGACAGCTACTACGAGAACTGTCGTTTTACGACTACGCCAAACACAATAAGGGTGAATAATTTTAAAATTACGTATGTATGGGTGTGTGTTTGTACAAATATGTACATATGTACATAAGAATGTGTGTACAAATGTAGTGTGTAATTCTATGTGTACTTTAATTAAAGTTTAACTACTTAATAATAGTTTTTTGGATCCAAAATTTCCGAAATATTTTAACAGTATGATATACAGTAAAGACTCTTATAATCGGAAACCCAAAACCTCAGAATTTTTCCGGTTATGAGAAGTGTCTGTTTATAGGAGGTACACATATACTATTTCAACTGAGATGCAGTGTGGTCACATAAATAAAATTTAACAGCTAAATTAACTTTAAAATAACTAACATAATTTAATAATATAATAAATATAATTTAAAAAACTAAAAAACATGCTTCGATATCAAACTACTCGTAATTATCCATATAACTAGATAATTATCCGTATAACACGTTCCAAATTTTGTTTTGAATTCACAAAATTGGCTTAATTAACTGCCAAAATCCCCCACTTCTCCGGAAACAATATAGCAACTCCAATTTCCGCGCTAAATCGAATGACTATTGATAGTTCAGATACACGTTCCACGTCCAAATCACACACCGAATATGGTAAACCAGTTTAAAACCGGTTCCAAATTTTTTTGGGGGTTTGAATTTGTTTTGAATTCGCAAAATTGACTTCAGATATTGTCAAAATCATGACATGATAAGTTGCCTCATGATTGGTATTTGACAGTATTCGATGAGCCACATTAAGCATGGCCATAGAAAAATCATGCCACCATTTCTCCGACTTTCAGGCAATACCGTAGGCACTTCGTAACTGGTCAGCATGATCAACTTGGTCCATTAACGAATTGTAGTCCGTGATAATAGTTGGATAATCTAAAGCATTCAAATTGCTATATGTATTGCAATAATGAATATATAAAATAAAATAAAACAAAATAAAATAAAATAAAATAAAATAAAATAAAATAAAATGAAATGAAATAAAATAAAATAAAATAAAATAAAATAAAATAAAATAAAATAAAATAAAATAAAATAAAATAAAATAAAATAAAATAAAATAAAATAAAATAAAATAAAATAAAATAAAATAAAATAAAATAAAATAAAATAAAATAAAATAAAATAAAATAAAATAAAATAAAATAAAATAAAATAAAATAAAATAAAATAAAATAAAATAAAATAAAATAAAATAAAATAAAATAAAATAAAATAAAATAAAATAAAATAAAATAAAATAAAATAAAATAAAATAAAATAAAATAAAATAAAATAAAATAAAATAAAATAAAATAAAATAAAATAAAATAAAATAAAATAAAATAAAATAAAATAAAATAAAATAAAATAAAATAAAATAAAATAAAATAAAATAAAATAAAATAAAATAAAATAAAATAAAATAAAATTAAATTAAATTAAATTAAATTAAAATAAATTGCTATTGCGATCTCTTCTAGCAACAGTAGTTTGCTCAGTTACATGAGCGTTTGAAGCCAAGAATATTGGTTAGTTCCATCCATTTAAAGAAGCTTGTGCTGGTGCTTGATACTTTAGACTACCAATATCTACTTTTAATTTTTTGGTCATTATATAAATTTCTCTATTGTATAAAATAAAAAAAAATTGCTATTACGTTCTGCCCTAGAAACAGTAGTTTGCTCAGTTCCATGAACGTTTGAAGCCAAAAATATTGGTTAGTTTTATCCATTTAAAGAAGCTTGTGCCGCTGCATGCCACTTTAGACCATTGGTGCCCACAAGTTCTATATGAAAGAGTAAACACCAATACATTTAAGGAAAAACCGCTTTTAACAACTCACCTATTCCGCAGTGAAATGAAATGATACTTAATTTTGGCGGCCACACTCGGTGAAGTAGAAGGGATAGCTTTGCCACCATCAGAACGTTCAATAGGTGATTTTACCGATATAGGTAGTTTCCTAATAATAAAACTTTTTGTCTAGCATTGGCCGCACTTTTTTTTATTTTTATATTTAGTACTAAGATTTTAATACTTATTATTATTTCATTTTGAAGTCACAATAAACGAAAAACGCATAAAAAAATTTGTAGATCTATTATTAATATGGTACTTATTAGTACCATCAGTCAACACACGGTTAAACAAGAAAAATATATTGATCATGTTAGAAACATATGGTTTATTAGGGAGGTACATCTGCATGCTGAAAATACAGGGTAGCTAGAAGAAGACAAACTGAAAATGGTTAATTGCCAAAAATAAAATGCTAAAACTCTCTACAGGAAATAAACAAAGTTTTGCCTCAATATTTTTATACCCTTCACAAAATTATTTGTGATTCCGTTTGTAATTTCTACAATTTACATTTGTATATATATTCATAATCAGCATTGATAGAAAATTCGATTAAGCGATGTCTTAGACATAGAAATTGTTTTATTTTACCATTCTATTACTCCATCGTGCCATGTGTTTGCTATTAAAATTCAATAATATCGGTTCACGTATAGCTGAGATATATTCAAAATTCCGAAAAAACCATTAATTTTTGCAATTTTGTATGAAAATTTTTGAAAACAAAAGTTGTTTGTTTTGCTTCAAACTTCACATGCTAACTAATAGGCAAACATTTTTTTTTCAAGTATCGGTCCACATATACCCGAGATATAGCCTAAGCCGGGGTTTTGATGAAAATGTCGCGTAAGCGAACTTAAACAAGTTTTTTTTTTTTGCTTAAAAGTAGTTCTGTAATAAAACAAGGTTATATAAATATGGAAAATGAAAACTTCCGGTATCGGTCCATACAATCCCGAGATATAGCCTGAACCAATTTCTCCATTAACATTTTTTTTTTGCTGAAAAGCAATTCTCGTTATAAAAGAGGGTTACTAAAATACTCGCCTGAAAATAGAAAGTTCCGATATCGGTTCACATATAACCGAGATATAGCTTAAACAAACTTTTCCATGGAAATGTTTATGAAAGATTTATTTTTTGGAATGGTGAATACAAGGCAAAAATATTTTTTCCCCGATATCGGTCCATATACATATATCCAAGCATATTCAGTTCATATTTGTAATATATACTATACATACATATATGTGACTATCGTGAAGGGTATTTTAGATTCGGCCCAGCGTAATATACCACACTCTTACTTGTTTATTTATGTTATGGGTATGCAAGTTAATAATAACGATTTTATGATTAATTTTATTATAGCAAAACAAGTTGATACATTATTCATAATTTCATAGTTAAAATTGCTCTAATATTTTGAACGCACCTAATAAATTTTTTTATCTAAAAAGTGTTAAACTTATGACAACATACTGTTTATGTTTTCATATTTTCATCTTACTGTATTTTTAATTCCCGACTGTATGTACTCGTATACAGCTTTGTATATTTGTCATGAAAAAAAAAAACGCACAACTAAACATTCTATGTGAATAAGCAGGGAAAGACTTTTTACTTTAAGGGGGTCTCAAAAAGCCGAGCGAGAGCAACAAAAATATCTCTAAAGAGTCTGAAGCCAGAAATATGGAGAAGAAGAAAAAAACTGATCAGTCATTAAATCAGCATACCCCAACTCAAGCATACATACATACATAAATATGCTTATACACATGTACCTAAACTCGTACAAAATATCTGGCTGGCTTTACGACGGTCCGTTTCACTTATTGATCAGTGAGTGCAACAGTCGGATATATATACATATATACATACATACTCGTACAAAATATCTGGCTGGCTTTACGACGGTCCGTTTCACTTATTGATCAGTGAGTGCAACAGTCGGATATATGAGTTGTTCTTTTATTAAAAAAAAAAAAAATTATAAATACATATGTACATATATATGCACGCAGGCCTAACACACGGATACTTGCTGTTATACGCACACACTACCATACTTTACACTCGCACACACACACATACTCAAAATGTGGAATCTCGATTTTTGTACACGTTCAGCATAAAACATGAAGTATTTGGATTTAATGCGACGTCTTTTTCATATCACTTGAGATTTTTTTTAGATTTCAATTTGTAGAACTGAAATAATGGCAGGTAGTTGAGATATTGGTTGTATTTTTCATGTTGTTCTTGTTGCCGTTGTTGGATTTTTTTCTTTATTTTTTTTTTGTTATTGTTCTGTTAATATTGGAACATAAAAAGTATTTGTAGTTATTCTGCTGTGGATGTAAGTATGTATGAATGTAGGTATGCGGATGAAAGAACCTGTTTGAACGGAAACTAAAGTATATTACGAAGCAGCAGCAGCAGCAACACAGCAACTGGAGAGAAGGAATTTTTACTCAGCTACAAAATGTATAGCTACATATATATTTACTTAACATACATATGTGCATATATACATACACACTTTCATACGATATACGAGTAATAATGATCATTGGCTACAATATTATAAATAAAGAAAGCTGAAATTAAAAATATACATGAATTTAAACACATTCATAACTTAATATACAATCGTATATATAAACATATTAATGTGTACGTACTTAAATATATGTATATGTATCATATACAATTATTGGTCTCAGGCAGAAAGGGCCTAACTCGAATTTTTCCCGAATTTTAGTTTTTTGTGATTCTAATGCATTTCCACACAAATATATCGCGTCACAAAGGTTTAATGAAATAGTTTCATGACGTATTGACAAGCAATTGTGCAAAAAATGTTAATGTACACTGTTGCATATTCGGATGAAGGCACATTCATATATTTTTTTAAATAACTCTACAAAAAGGATATTAAAATTCACTTCAGGGATAATAAACTCGTTCTACAAAACATTTATTAGCTCCCCTTTCAATACTTAAAAGAAAAAGATTAAATTAAAATTCTATTTATTTTACAGTCATATCCGCTGGTGTAAAGCCAGTTGACAATGTTGGCGTTGTTCTGTATTTTAACAAAAATCTATTAATTCTGATTTGTAGAGGCAATTCCTTCTGTTTGGGGTCTAACCCCCCGGGGAACAGGTTTTGCCTTGGCGTATTCCTAACTTTGGCGCTCTGTTTTGCGGGGAAAAGAGGGGAAGGGGTCCCTCGTTTGGTGCGGCAAACAAAGCTCTAGAAAGCCACATGACTTTTGTTGTGTTGGCTTCCGAAACCCTTACCAAGGTTATAAATTGGCAGAACAGGGATCCGCATGGCCCCCGGGTAGTTCTGCTTGCGGTTCGACCCGGGCTGATTATGGTTGAGGTGCCTACCTTTGCTGAAACGTTCTGGCTGTGGTTGAAACCTAAAACGCAGGAAGGGAGTGTTAGTATCCTTGATAATTGTTTGGTGTGTGGTTTTTTTCGGGGGCTAACAATCTCCCGAGAATCTGTTGCCTATACAACAGATACCTGTATTGTAAGGAACCAGTGGTGATGGTTGACGGGTGAGTTGGTTTAAGGGCTGATGTTCTTAGTGTGCTTCGGCCTACCAACTCATTAAGCTTTGTCCTCCATTGCTGGGAAATTGCAGGAGGGATTAGAAGGCCCGAACTTCTCAACAAGAAGCTGCTCATATGACCGCAATCACATGGCAAGAATTGCTACCTGTGTGAGCCTGGTAAGCCACACGGGGGCGCTGGTGAATCGTGAATAATTCACTCCGTGGAATTGGTCCACCATCAGATTAGGCCGCAAGGCAGGTGCTGATGAAAATCATTTTCACAACTGTTTAGGGTCTAAAAGAGATTTCCTTAAACCACTTTTAACAGTTTGAACAGCTTTCTTAGCGCTTCCGTTTGATTGTGGATGGTATGGCGGTGACTTGAGAACCTATATACTATTTGATTTGCAAAACTCTGTGAATTCGTAAGAAGTAAATGGAGGACCGTTGTCACTCACTATAAATGTTGGCAATCCAAAAATTGCCAACATTGAAATAGCTGTAGTTGTGTTTAAAATAATAGCATAAATCCATTTTGAACACGCATCATAAATAATCAAAATCTGTTGACTCAGGATATGAATTCTTTCGAATGGATACGTAACTTCGGGCCATCGAGATAAATTAGTTGGTTTTGCTTTTTGAGTGGACTAGCATTGGTAACTTTCAATCTTTCGATCTATACCTGGCCACCACACTATCATTCTTGCCAACGCCTTGCTTCTTACAATTACTATATGTTGATCGTGAATTAACTTTAAAACGTAATCACGTATTTGACATGGAATGACAATTCGATCGCCATAAAATAAACAGCTACCCTCCGTGACTAAAGATTTTCTTTTTTGGTAATATGCCTTCAATTCGTCTGTCATTTCCTTTGGCCATTTACCAGTGACTGTGTAATTGTATGCTTGTTTTATATCATCGTCATCTTGCATTGCCATTCGGACATCACCGATTTTAAGTGGAAACGTTACCGCATTCAAGTTATTTCTACTGTCACCCTTAATATTCGTGTCGTAGTTCAATAGTAATCTAGACAATGCATCAGCGTTTGTCATATCTTTTGCTTTCTTATATTTAACTTCATATGAGTACATTGATAAGAAAATAGCCCACCTTTGTAACCGGTTTGCTGCATGAATAACTTTTTGTGAAAACACAAAACCCATTCAAATATGACATATTTTAAGAGAAATTAACAGAATTAAACGATTGTAAACAGAAAAGAGAATAAGTTCCGTTTCGGGCTCTCATTTTAATTCGAATATTTAATTTCGCAATTTGTAAACGCAAAAGCACACAAATACATAATTTAGCGTTGCCAGAATGAAGATTTTATCTTAATTTTAAACATGATACAAAAAACAAGGTAGCCGCTTCGCTACAACAATACAACAATAAAAAAAACAACAGGTATTTTGTTTGTGTAATAAGGCGAATTCACACTTACACTGTCAAAAGTAGTTGATAAAGACATGTACAAAAATTTAAATGGCGTCGAAAAAGGTAAACAAAACTTGACAGAAAAAGTGCCGCCATATTAACTGAATTCGCCTGAATTCGCCGATGCATCCACCTAATAATTAATTCGCCTTGATTTTAAAGATTTTACAAGCAAAATAATATATGAAGATTTTTCTTTCAAAATTAAGATTTTTGAGATTTTGTGTTCTAATAAATCATGAATGAGAGTTGTTTGCAAACATCCAATGAATATTGACTTATTTAATAATACCGAAATCGAAAGACATAGTGCATCAACGCTGAAAATATTAAAGCAAGTGTTGATTTTGCTTTTGTGTCATATTTTTGAAGTACTTTTTGTACAAACTGACATATGTAGATGATCTAAATAAATAAATTAAATTAAATATGATTTTTTCAATTTTTACTCTTTTTTTTTTGATATGTAATTACTCATGTATTTTTTCATGTCAAAATTTTTAATTTTTACAGACAGTTTTTAAAATTCGCTGACAAACGTACATGTACATTTACGTCTGACATTGTCTATGCTTTTTATTATTAAAAAAAAAATAATTATTTAAGACATATTAAAATATTAATGTATTAAAATTTCTTCAAGCCGACGACTTATAAAGTCCAAAAACGACCACTGAATTATTCGGAAGGCATAGAGTCAGATGTTTAAACATAACAAAATAAAACACACTTGCCCTATTCACAGTCTTGTGCAAATGGCTTTGCATCATTGCATTTGCAAAATAATGGAGTATATTCTTACTTTACACTAACAAAATATACCAAAAATTTCACGTTTGCAATTGCAGAAATATGCAATCTCAAATGCACAAGATTGTGAATCGGGCTACTCTATTTGATATTTTGTCAGACGACTTTGCTCATGTTTTTTACAGACGCAATGTTTTTGAGGTAACAGACCACATGAAGGCATTTTACATTGTGAAAAATAACATCTACATTTATAAATACATATCGTGTGTTATCTACTTAAGTTGTTATGAAAAAACACCACAGATATATAAAAATTATTTTTCAAATAAAAACTATATTGATTTTATTTTTACCACAATTTTTGCTGTATATCTTCTGCCATTAAACTTGATTGAAAGAAACTTAACACAAATTTATTGGAATGGTCAAGTTTTTATATGTTTAATTTGTTTGCACTGTTGTTTCCACTTCTTACCAATATTCTGCGATTTCATATCAATATTCTGCGATATGAATCACATCAATCCATCAATACTGCATGCTACACCTTCAACAAATATTGATCGCGTTCAATAATTATTGAACGTGTTCCTGCAGAAATTATTGGAGTACATGATCCGTTTTAAATAAAAAGGAGTAGTTACAACATAGTCTGATGTAATGCAAACATGAACCATGATGACTAAAAATTGATATTTTACAATACTCGTAACAGATTATTAAAAAAAAAATACAACTATGGTAACACTGTTTCGCCATGTTTTGTGTTTTCTGACAAGTATCTATCACAGGATTTGTTAATTTCATCTTTAACCATGGCTATGTTAAGGTCACGATGAATATTTTTATTATTCACAAACCATGGATCGCTAGTTATTGTTCTTAATATTTTTATCTGGAATCTTGGAAGAATTTCAAGGTTTGACTTAAATTTTATACGAATTTTATATATTTTTTGAAAAACAACCACAAACAATTTTACAAAATGATCGTTTTTAAAGTCGACTCTTGTGGTGTTCCATGGAGTATTCACATCAGAGTAATTTAAAAATGGTTTCCAAACTACTTCTCTGTGGTAATCCATACTGTAGTGACATGAAGTAATATCAAGACTAACCCAGTGTTAAAAATTTGCGGAGTAGTTACTTGGAATAGTTTTCGGATTACTCTGACGTAATATTTTTTGGGATTACATGATCCTCCCCTAGGACATTGTAATGTAAAATGGAGCATGTTTTTTCCATATATTTGGATTACTTTTGGAGTAGTTCTGGTCCCTTGTGAAGAACTCTTTACACGCATGTTAGGACAAGTCTCGATTTCTGCAGGGGTAGCACTGCCCATTAACATACAAGGAAGTTATGCCGAATCAGAGAAAAACAATGAACACACACAGTTGAAGTGTGAACCCTACTAATTTTCCCATAAACTTAATTTTTATGTTTACATACATAGAAATTCCAAAACATGTTTATTTGTAATACAAGATGCTTGTAAAATAAAAGAGGGGAGCATTTTCCTAAGAGGCATATTGATTAAAGGGTATCTTGATTATTGATCAAAGTATTTAGTCTAAAACGAGCAAACGCACATACACATATATACATATATGTGGATAAATTATAAAAAATATAAAAATGTATATAATACACTTTGCTTATAAGCCTGTGTGAATGTGTGTTTTAACATTTTTGTCAAGTTGTTACCCATATGGTTGGTTTTTCGTTCAAATCTGTTGAATATAAAACTTCAACAATATTTTCTACTCAATTGATCGCGTTTCACCAGGTTTAAACCTGGTGTGCTGGCTGGTTTATGATACCTTTTACGTTTCGAAGTCAAAGTTCTCACATTTTGTTTATACTCTAGGTGTAACTGGTAGAAAGAATAACGGGCTCATTTTTAGGGTTTCTTTGATACGAGTAATCAAAAATTCGATACTCTTCTCTGGACACTCAATTTCAGCTTTTTACCGTTTGTATGCAGCAATCAATAAAAAATAAATAAAAAAAAAATGAAACAAAAACACAAGTCTGAGGTTAATTAAAATTAAAGCATACTTCAGTGACTTTTACCCCCAACATTATAGTTTTTAATTTGTTCAAACTTGCTCTACACATACATACATACCAACATTTTTAAAGTGTTTTATTTTTTTTATTTTGCTGCTTCTTAAACTAACGACCAGAAATTGATACAAATTTCCTTAATGTTTTACATACATACATATGTATGTATGTACATAAAAGAAAAAAAATTAATGTGATTCTTAACATAAGTACATATACATGTACATACATATGAGTGAGAGAGTGAATCTTCAATTTATAACGGGTCAATTGTGCAATTTATATAAAATGACATCATTACATATAAAATGTTTAAATACTCGAATGTTTTATTTTGTTTGAGTAGTCAGAGTTATAAAAAAAGTGATGAATTTGTTTAAAAATATTTTGTACGTTATATGTATGTACGTTATATGTATGTGTGGCATGGCATGAAAGTATGTATGTATGCATATATGTACGTTTTAGCTGAAATGAAATTTGATCGATTTGATCGTCTCAAATGTGAGAAGACAATAAACATGTTGCTCAAGTGAAAAGAATTTCACCCCTATAAATAAAAATAATTAATGCTTGAGTAATTATAAGTAATTGAAATCTTATAGTAGTGAAAAATAAACATATATGTATTTAAAGAACCGGTTACAGTTTTAAATATGTATTACATATATAACTATCTATAAGTATATATGTATACTTATATATAGAAGGAAAATAGTTGCAAATATCAAGCGCGCAAACAAAAGTTTTTTAGTTTACGTTAAACCGTTTGGCGTTAGAGCCAGTGTGGCCATACCCAAATATATTTCACAGCTAAATTAGCTTAAAAATAATGCTAAAAACAATCTTAAACTGCCAACAAATAATGTTAAAATGTTAACTGAATTATATTTTTGTTATTTTAGTTTACATATCTTTAAAAATGATTTATTTTCCATAATTCTTGCATATGAACGCTTATTGGCTATCAATACAAACTGATTAAGAAATAATAAAATATTTTTTAAACATAGTCTGCAACAGCGTTGTCAACTTTTAAATTTCACAACGCACCAAAATGGGGGAAAAAGCGCGTTATTTGAACAAAAACGCATCGAATTTGGAATTTTTCCTTTCATTTTTAAAACCCTATAAAAATATTTTTATATTAAAAAAATGAAGCAGCCTTTTAAGCGACTATTATACAAACCAACCTATTATACAAACAAACACTCTCTACGAGGGCGGTTCGGAAACTTCTTAGATTAGCACAAAAAGCGCTAGGTCTAGAAATAAGTTAAGTGTTTTGGAAACTTCCATCTCTGCTATGAACACATGTTAAATTTTGTTTCAATCTGGTAACTCCTTCATATAGAAACACGTGTTCACAAAAGACGCATCTGCGATTTTTTTACAATGGAAAAATTAAAAATGCGTGGTGTCATTAAATATTTACATAAAAAAGGTTTATCGGGACAAGAAATTCATAATGAAATGGTGAATGTGTTAGGTAAAAGTGCTCCTTCATATGCAACAGTAAAAAAATTGGGTTGCTGAATTTAAACGTGTTGTCGTACAAGCATTGAAGATGAACGTCCAAAAACAGCAACAACAACAGAAATTGTAGCCAAAGTGCATGATATAGTATTAAATGACCGACGAATACAAGTGCGTGAAATAGCTAATATCATGGGCATCTCAAATGATCGAGTCCACTTAATTTTGCATGAAGAACTACAGATGGAAAAGCTTTATGCAAGATGGGTGCCGCATTTGTTAATAGTCGACGAGAGGCAACGGTTTTTTGGTATTTTACTGATGGATTATCTGCAAAAGGGTAAAACAATAAATTCAGAGTACTATTGCAACCTTTTGGTTCAATTAAATGTACAAGTTCGAGAAAAACATCCTGGCTTACAACACAAAAAAATAATTTTTCATCAAGACAACGCACCAGCGCATAAGAGTGTTTTAACAATGGCTAAAATCAAATTAAAGTACGAGTTGCTTGACCATCCCCCTTATTCTCCTGATTTAGCTCCCAGTGAAGTTTACCTGTTCCTAAATCTAAAAAAATTTCTGGCAAGCGTTTTGAAGATCTTGAGGAAAACTATTTTAATCAAGGGATAGAACTGCTAGAAAAGCGTTGGACTACGAGTAAGTGTATTGAAGTTTCAGGAGATTATATTGAAAAATAAAAATATTTTTGAAAAACTAACTATTTTCGCTTTCATTGATAGGTTGAGAAGTTTCCGAACCACCCTCGTAAAAGTAGCAAATTTCCTAAAACGATATGTTTTTTTATTTAATTTTTTTATTTTAAGAGTATGTATAATATACAACAGCAAGATTGTATTACTTTGTGCATATAACATGCTAAGTTTTCCACGCAAAATGAAACGCAAAAATGTTGGACACTTCTTACTTTTTCTTACATTAAAACAAAAAGTTGAGTTCAATTTGATTTTGTGCTACCGAAATTTTAAACGCACCGAAAATTAAAAAAAGCGCACACCGCACCAACTAAAGAATTTTTCGTACAAATAATTTTAAAAAGCACCAAAAACGGTGCGAAACGCACCGAGTTGACAACGCTGGTCTGAAAATTATAAAGCAAATATAAGGTTTTGTATGGCGACTCCCCTGACGATTTAAGACAGAAGCTAGGTATATTCTACAAAAATGCCGGGTTCTCAAAAATATTGGAAGTTGGCCGTACATTGGGTACCTTTAGGAGGCCCTGTGGGGCCAGTGAGTGACGGTTGACTCTAAAATATTAAAAACTAATGTTTTGTATAGGAGCGAGCCCCCTTAAGGAGGGCAGTTAGATGGTAGATATGTTCACAAGAAATGTAGGAGAAAAAATATTAGCTAGTGCCAATCGTACTTTTCGCTCATTTTACCCCCTAAGAGCCACTCAGAGACAGTTAAGAAGCTTTTAGTGGATTTTTTGCTGTTTGTTTTGACCTTTGACCCCGTTGCGAAAGCATTTACCCCAATTCCTACCGTCTGACTTGTTTGGCTCATGCATTTTTTTTTTTTTTGTGCCAAACCTTTTTTTTTGTATACCTCATCTAAATCTCGTTACAAAGATTTTGTATATAAGACTAATTCCCCTCAATGTACATTCATAAAAAGTTTACAAACAATTCAGCTGTTTCAAACCAGACTCAACATGGAGTAGTAAATTCATAGTTTTTAACGTCATTATATTTCGAATTTACGTTTTTATGAGATTCAAGTCCCTAAAAACTCTTTCAACTTCGTGTAAATGTCATTTAGCTTTAAGTTCAATTTGAATACGAAAATCAATTTTTTACTACAAATTTGGACAAAACTTAAATGACTAAACTTCTTCATCTAATTCCATATAATTTTTGTGTGCTTGCATTTGCATTATTACATAAAAGGTAAACAAAACACACACACAAGCTATTGTCTGTAGAAGATATTTAAAAATTAGTTGCTAATTTTGTACTAAACAACAGCACAATATAATAATTAACTATAAAATAACTTCCCATGAAATAAAATTACTACGTTTTTCAATGCCGTTAATAAATTTAATATTTTTCTTTAATAATTTTTCTATTCTTCCACTAAAAAACAGCTGTTCTATGGATCACTTTCCGTAATATTTGGAATTTAAGCAAAGCTGCCACACTTTCACCGCATTAAAATAAGAACAATTATTTAAGACTGGTAAACTGAACTTGCATTTAAATCAGCGGTAAACATTTAGTCAAAAAATTGTTTATAAGCAACGCCTTCTTTTTTTATGCTCTTTAGTTTAGTCGTTCAACAGATGTTAGCGAATGCACATGTTAGCTAGATGTTTAGAGCTTTTTTCCAATTACAGTAGGTAACATAATGACAATGCAAAATTATTTTATGATAAAAAAGCGTTTGTAAATGGCATCAAACATTTAAAACGTATAGGAAAAATGTTATTAGAATGTATTATGATTTCTTCCATTCTAATATGAATAAATATAATGACATACTTATGTGAATAAAGTTTTTCGGACTTAAAATTCATTTGTAGTAACAACGTAATAATATTGGTTCAACGTCTTTGAAACATTTATAGCTCTTACGAAACTGTCATAACAATATTAACGTACGTGACTTAATTGTTCATATGAAAATGTTTCTGCTAGTTTTGCTTGTCACAATACTTTAAATTTTTTTCAAATTATCGCTCTACCACAAGTGCAAAACAAATTGGGTCTTAATGGCAAAACCAAGAACTTCACTGCACAAGCAACTAATTCTCACAATAAATTCTCATTTAATGCATTTTATAATCACATAAAGCAATCCAGAAATCAAGAGTGGAATACTTATCTAGCCATGCATATGATCTTAGTTTCTGCCACTGATCTTCCAAAGCTGTAATTTTTTCTATAGTGAAATCAATCATTTCTTCTGTAAAATGTTTTTATTAGTTTTTAAACTACATTCTACACAAAAAAGTTAGTATTTCTTATATTAAGATAAGACTTTGGTAATCGTTTTCTAAGTTGCTTTAATTATTGATCTATACTTTGAATATTTTTAAATTGCTAAAAAATTCCAAGTGTATAAGTGAAAAATGCTAGAAAAAATACTAACTACTAAATGGAAAATAAAAATTGCTAAATATAGTCGCAAAAATGCCCAAAATGGTAACGCTGGTTAGAGCTGAGCCAGATCACTCATTTTAATGACCGCTCACTTTTGCTCAATTATAAACGACTGATTTGTTCGTTCACTTTTTATTGCTAGTTAATCTTCCGATCTTTTTTTAAAATAACAGCTATTTTAAAATAAAAAAAACATAAAATTCTTGGAGCAAAAGGATCAAGAAAAAAGAACATTAAATTTTAAAAATATTTTAAGTTTTACATTAATATTAAAATGTTGAAGAAGAATGAGTAATAAATACTAAAACTCCGAAATTGAAAAATTAATGAAAGTTTTTCGACCCATTGCTGGACATGAATTTCAGATACAATTTAGTATAAGAGCTATTCTATTCTTAAACAAAAACGTACGACATAAAGAGAACGAAAAAAATTTGAACAAAACTGAACAGTACAATGTTGAACGGCTCATTACGTTCATTAACATATCGCTCCTTTATTGCAACACAGTCATATCTCACAAATTAATTTTTCGAGTTAACAATTCAGAATTGTTAACAGTATCACCTTTTATATTGTATCACAAATTTATTCAAATTACTTATAAATTGTTTCCGTTAGGAGATATTTTCTAAAAAAAATTTTCTTTCGTACGGAAGTTAAAAATTTGAGACGTGTTTTTCTGGAAACAAACTTTTTTGAGTTCTGACTATGTTGCAATAAAGGAGCGATATGTGTATTTAAAAAAATATATTTTTGTTTAGATTTTTGGTTTGTACATTTGTACACCGAAATAGCTCCCGCATAATAAAACTTTTTGTCTAGCATTGGCCGGACTTAAGAATCACATTTTTTAATTTTAAATTTAGTATTAAGATTTGAATACTTATTGTTAGTTCATTTTGAAGATTCAATAAATAAAAAAGGCTTAAAAAAAAACATTTTACACCGGGTTTTAGTTCAAAAATTCAATAGATTAATACTTTTTTGTTTGTTTGTTTAAATCATTCAAGATCAGTTTTTTTTAATATTTAGCTCTTTTAAGCTTTTTTCAAATACCTATAATTCAGCGCTTTTTCCACATCGAAAAATTTTTTTGAAAATGTTGGCATCACTGTTTCGCATTTCTTTCTATTTATTGTCAAATGTTGCCAACTCAATTGAGAACCTCTAGTAATTATTTTTTACACTTAAGCCATTGCATTTTCAATGCTTGTACGTTCGTTCATCTTTGAAAGTTCGTATGCAAAATAGATATTAAGTATTTCCTACACGTTCATTCGGTTTTTGTACATTTTAATAACGTTTAGGGGGAAGAAATCTCGCTCAGTAAATAGAACACAAATATTTCGTACACACATGCATATATACAGATTTGCATAGGTATGTACATATTTACATATAGATGTATGTAAATATATATATATATACATATGTATGAGTGTATGTACATGATTTCTTTAAATGCTGACGAAGTTTTTTTTTTATACCCGGAATTTGTTAAATGATTAATATTTATTTGTTTGTTAAGTAGCTGTTGTTAATGTTTTTGTTGTTGTTGCTGTTTGTCTCTTAATTGAAGAATTGATTTTCTAGTTTTAAAACCACGTGCCGGTTTCATAATCTTATTTTGTTTTTGGCGAATTGTTTTAAAAAGGTTGTTGACTTTAAAACTGGTGAAATAACTTCGATATTCGTTAATATGTATCTTTTGACAGACTAGTTAATGAATATTTGATATCCAATCATGTTTTTACACTATTGTTATATTATTATAAATGAAAACGATACGAAAAATTTATAAAATAACATGTAAAAAATATATTTATTTATGATAGACATATGTATGTAATTATGTATGCACATATGAATGTAGATATGTATGTACCTACACACAAATTAGTTGACGACAGCTGTTATATAGAATGAGAAAATTTCGTTGCGCTTAAATGAGCTTCATTTATTCGCTAGAATATAAGAAGATTTCTTAAAATTTAACGGACAAGCTGATCTGACTGTTCTTGGCTTGCCAATTTCCGCTTACATTTTAATAGTGAGCAAGAATATTGTCTCAGCATAAACAATGTACAGCATACTTAGTGTTGTCAACTCCGTGCGTTTCGCATCATTTTTGGTGCTTTTTAAAAAATTTTGGGCGAAAAATTCTTTAGCTCGTGTGCTAAGCGCTTTTATATTTAGTTTTTATTATTCTACACGAAGATACGAGTATAACTAAAGATCTACACAAGCAACATCAAAATATATATATATATATATATATATATATATATATATATATATATATATATATATATATATATATATATATATATATATATATATATATATATATATATATATATATATATATATATATATATATATATACATATATATATATATATATATATATATATATATATATATATATATATATATATATATATATATATATATATATATATATATATATATATATATATGCTCTGTTAAGAAAGTTCATCGCGCGCTTCTTCCATTTTATGGTCAGTTTAATCGGCCTACTGAGGCTTCTATTCGGGCTATTGTAAAAAAATTTCGCACCAAATTTACATTGTTGGACATTAAACCACCAACACGCTTACGTAGAGTGCGAACTGAAGAAAATATCGCAGCCGTATCGGATTTGGGTGTGAAGCCTTATAAGATACAGCTGGTGCAAGAATTGAAGCCAAACGACCTACCACAACGCCAAATTTTTGGTGAATGAAAAGTTAGATGAAGATCCACTTTTTTATCGAAGAATTGTGTTCAGCGACGAGGCTCATTTCTGGTTGAATGGATACGTAAACAAGGAAAACTGCTGTATTTGGAGTGAAGAGCAGCCAGAAGCATTGCAAGAGCTACCAATGCATCCACAAAAAACAACCGTTTGGTGCGGATTATGGGCTGGCGGCATCATTAGGCCGTATTTCTTCAAAGATGAAATGGAAGAGCTTGACTTGCATGACATGTGGTTTCAACAAGATGGTGCCACATGCCACACAGCACGCGAAACAATGGACCAATTGAGAGGCGAGTTCGGTGAACAGTTTATTTCACGCTTGGGACCAGTCAATTGGCCGCCCAGATCGTGCGATTTAACGCCTCTAGACTATTTTTTGTGGGGCTATGTTAAGGCTAATGTCTATAGCGACAAGCCCGCTTCGATTGACGCACTGGAAGCCAACATTGCCAACATTATTCGTGAGATACCGGCCGAAATGTTGGAAAGGGTATGCCAAAATTGGACTAAGCGGATGGACCATTTGAGGCGCAGCCGCGGCCAACATTTGCATGAAATAATCTTCAAACATTAAATTATATCGACCCAACTATCGATCCAAATAAATATTTCATGCATTTTTCTGAATTTTATGTGTTTTTTTTTAATTTCCGATAGTTCTTATAAAATCACCCATGATATATATATATATATATATATATATATATATATATATATATATATATATATATATATATATATATATATATATATATATATATATATATATATATATATATATATATATATATATATATATATATATATATATATATATATATATATATATATATATATATATATATATATATATATGAATATGTATGTGTGTGTGTATGTATGTATGTAAATGCCTACCTGTAATCTTGAATTTTACTTTTTTCAATAAATTTAATAGTTATTTTTTTCCAAATTGAAGAAAAAATTTGGGGAAAAAACAATTATTTAACGCTTTATTTAGGTCGGATAATAATTACTTTTTATTGTTTATGCCTTAAATAAACTAAAATTCAATGTTTGATTAGGCAGGCAGAGTAAAAATAGAACTAATAAAAGAATTTTTAATATAACTAAAAGTATAGAGAAAAAGTTATATAAATAATTAACAGCTGAATAAAGTAAGAAAACTTTATTATTGTTTGTCTTTCTAATTCGCTGCCGGGCTGATCTTCTAACAGGGGCAATCTAGGATAAGAGCAATTATAATAAATTATATTAAATATTGTTATATTTTTTGGTTTCAAAACAAAACCGGCTTTCAAGGTCTTTATTAGACACACTTTATTTCATTAGACAAGTTTTATTTATAAAAAAAAGTTTTTTTTTTTTTTTAAATTAGTTATTCCCGACGTTTTGTATTACCAACTTCCTCAGGGGTAATTTTGATTATTATGAAAAAAAAACACAAAAATTAGACGACACCTCTTCTCATTTACATCGTCCATCAATTTGATTTTATTTATTTAATCTTTTGCAAAATTATTGCTATAAAATTATTATTATGCTAACTAATTTGTTGATATCTTTCCTTTAAGGAATTTACACACAAAAGCAGCTAGTTATTCCCAGCTTCCACTATACAAGTCTTATTGCTGAACTCATTAACTTTTAGAGAACGGGGTGAGGTATTTTACCTCATCCAGTAAACGAGTACATACTTGCATGTACTTGCAGTTCGTTTTGCCTTCATCTTCGTATGTAACTATTCAAGCTAAAATCAGTTCAGTTTAAGCAATAAGACTTGTACAGTGTAAACGGCAAAGAAAGTTCAAAGAAGAAAATTAAAAATTGCAATCTTATTTTCTTGTATAGTGGAAATTGGCACTGAGTTAGCTTAAGAGTTTTGATTATACATAAGGCGGTGTCTTGATGTAGATTTTTCGATTTCTTTTAATCTAATTTTTGTTTGTAATGAACTCAAGCAACAATCAAAAATCATATCGCATACAAGTCTTAGACATTTTTTTTAGAAAGTATCTTCTAAAGAAAACAGTTTGAGAGTAATTTGGGGAAATTTTTGGCACAATATAAAAGCTAAAACGCACCCCCGTTTAAATTTAGCGCTTTCGATTTGAAAATGACAAATACGTGTTCTGAGAAACGTATAACGCAAGAAATATGGTTTTGGGATTTGAAATCGCTAAATAGGTGTTCTGGAAAACGCATATCGCCTAAAATTGGCGACTTGAACTAGCATGTGTATGTTGAAGTGAACTGATTGAATTTGCTAAAACAGAACTTGCAAAAGCCAACAGAATTATTCACAATTAAAATTTAATATGTGTTCTTTTTATTTCAATAAAAAGTTGAAAGAATTCTACAGTTTTTCAATTAAAACAAAAACTATAAAAAAATTTTTCTATTTGTTGTGAAATTTTTTTTCCGTTTTATATAACTACCACATACATATATACGTATGTAAAACACATGTTTTTTTTTCGGAAAAAACTCCGAAACGTCAGTAAAACGCGCATTCCTTAGGAATATCTAAAAATCAGAACGCTTGTGGAGTTCAGAACGCGCGTGTCTCGGAACATGGCTGACTGTTAACAATTCTGCATTGTTAACTCGAAGAGGTAATTTTTTGAGATATGACTATATTGCAATAAAGGAGCGATATTATATGTTTCTCACAGCTAGATAGCATCAAAATAAGACAGGATATTTCTCATGAAAATCCATTGACATCATAATCTAAAGTGCAGTCAGTGGTGTAACAGAAAATATTGTGAGAATTGTTTCAACATGCTACTGCGTAGTACTTTTTGTATAAATGAAAAAGGTGTGTTCTATGATCTTGATTGACTGTACTCTGACTAACTAACACACTCCCACTAATCCAAATGAAAAAAATTATTGTGCTTTTTTACACAAGAAGCCTTTTTTTCGTGTAAGCATAATTACAAGCATATACACAGGAAGCACGGTTGCCATATTTGACGATTTTGAGTGCTGAAATAGCATTTTTGATCTTGGACCAGTAGTCAGGTGATGATCACTAGATATGCAGTGCATTGTACTGGAACTAGGAACATTGGTTATGAAGAGAAGGAAAAAAGGAGAAAGTGTTTGAAGAGGATTAACTTTGACAATAACAACACGAAAGGCTAAAACAAACTCTATTACAGCATTTAAAATCTTCAAATTAAATTAGTTAAAACTGATCAGTGTCCAGCGTATATACCTGCGACACTGTTCAGATTAGCAAAATTTAGTCCAAAACCATCTATACTACAAAATAATTAGCATGTTGACGATTTAAGGCCTGTTTTTTGACGATTTTTGCAGATCTCATTTTAACTTTTATATTTTCCAGCCAACATTGGTTTTACGATTACATATTTTACCTTTTCCATAATTTTAAGTTAATTTGTGGAAGCAACATTTATGGTATAAAGAGAAACGGTGGTTATATAAATTTGGAGAAAAATTGTTTTCAGAAAAAATTTTTCAATTTTTCTGTGTATTTTTTAAAGCATATCTAAAAAATATTTTTTGCTGGACAGTGTTATCAGAACTAGGAGAGAAATTAGATATGGAAGAGATTCGTTTTAAAGGGCCTCATACACGATCGTACGATGCATTCACAGGAAAATGTTTCAAAAGTCTGGCCGACTTTACAAAATGGCGTTGTAGGCTAGACTATTATACAAGTATGAAAGCAATAAGTTATATACATACTTAGTAAAGTAATTAAAACTATTATTACCAATAAAAAATTATAAATAGCTTGTTTTCTATGTTTCCCAGCTATCTATATATATGTTGACATTTTATAGGAGCTACCCTAACCATCAGTAGACTTTGGAAACATAGAAAGCAAGCTATTTATAATTTTTTATTGGTATCAATGTTAGAAGCTAAAATAGTGAATAAAAAACTAAACTATTATTACCATAATAATTTTACATTATTTCAATTTATATCTCGAGGCGCCAACAATTTTCTCATATTTTTCACAATATTGTTATACATCATTGATCGCACAGAAACCACCATGTTTTGAAAATTTGCATAACATTTTTCAAATCGTACGATTTGTGAACAGTTCTGTCACACAGTTGCATTTTTAGTACTTTTTCAGCGCACATGTTATATTTGGTGGATCACAGAAATTATGTAGGATAGTGAATCAGGGCCTTAAGAAATGTATGATGGAAATGTTTTAGATCGTCTTGTAAAAATTTTAAAATTCATTAACAATAATTTTTCATTCTGATTGAAATTCTCGAAATGGATTTATCAAAAACAATGCTTCATTGTGATCAAAGTTTTTGAAAAAGAATTATCGAAACTCATTTCCAAAACCGTTAGCTTTCCATCACACTTTGCGAAACCGAAATGCTGCAAAGCGATCGGTGTCCATCGCATACCCGAATATCCTAATAATGGGTGATTTTATAAGAACTATCGAAAATTAAAAAAAAAACACATAAAATTCAGAAAAATGCATGAAATATTTATTTGGATCGATAGTTGGGTCGATATAATTTAATGTTTGAAGATTATTTCATGCAAATGTTGGTCGCGGCTGCGCCTCAAATGGTCCATCCGCTTAGTCCAATTTTGGCATACTCTTTCCAACATTTCGGCCGGTATCTCACGAATAATGTTGGCAATGTTGGCTTCCAGTGTGTCAATCGAAGCGGGCTTGTTGCTATAGACATTAGCCTTAACATAGCCCCACAAAAAATAGTCTAGAGGCGTTAAATCGCACGATCTGGGCGGCCAATTGACTGGTCCCAAGCGTGAAATAAACTGTTCACCGAACTCGCCTCTCAATTGGTCCATTGTTTCGCGTGCTGTGTGGCATGTGGCACCGTCTTGTTGAAACCACATGTCATGCAAGTCAAGCTCTTCCATTTTGGGCAAAAAAAAGTTTGTTATCATCGCACGGTAGCGCTCACCATTCACAGTAACGTTGTGATTCGCATCATCTTTGAAGAAATACGGTCCAATGATGCCGCCAGCCCATAATCCGCACCAAACGGTTGGTTTTTGTGGATGCATTGGTAGCTCTTGCAATGCTTCTGGCTGCTCTTCACTCCAAATACGGCAGTTTTGCTTGTTCACGTATCCATTCAACCAGAAATGAGCCTCGTCGCTGAACACAATTCTTCGATAAAAAAGTGGATCTTCATCTAACTTTTCAAGAGCCCATTCACCAAAAATTTGGCGTTGTGGTAGGTCGTTTGGCTTCAATTCTTGCACCAGCTGTATCTTATAAGGCTTCACACCCAAATCCTTCCGCAAAATTTTCCACGTAGTGGAGTAACAGAGGCCCAATTGCTGCGAACGGCGCCGAATCGATAATTCACGGTCATCACCAACACTGGCCGATACGGCTGCGATATTTTCTTCAGTTCGCACTCTACGTAAGCGTGTTGGTGGTTTAATGTCCAACAATGTAAATTTGGTGCGAAATTTTTTTACAATAGCCCGAATAGAAGCCTCAGTAGGTCGATTAAACTGACCATAAAATGGAAGAAGCGCGCGATGAACTTTCTTAACAGAGCACGCATTTTGGTAATAAAATTCAATAATTTGCAAGCGTTGTTCGTTTGTAAGACGATTCATGATTAAATTATAGACCAAACTGAAGATGTTTGACAGTGACACAAGATACAAAACGTGAGTGAGCTGTCAAAACTAGTGTTGCCAAAAAGATAATAGAAAAAAAATCACTCGTTAGAAGTAAAAATTATTCAATACAATCTATTTTTAAACGTATGATGCCTGAAATTAAATCAATCGATAATAAAACAAGAATACCAACTTGCTAACTTTAATTCAAATAATTTTTTTTATATATATGTATGCTTGTATGGGTTTAATTTGTTTTAAACTTTTTTAATGAGAAAAAAAGATAAACTGGTTTCAAACTATACGAGTATCTACATATGTATGGAAGTGTCATACTACTAAAAAGTATCCATAGTGTTAATAGTAGATAAATAAATAAATATTCATCAAAACATAAAGAAAGAAATATGATTTAATCAAACGTTCGATAACCCCGACCGGCCAGTTATTTCCTTTTTCAAGCTTTTGTTATTCTAAATCGACAAAACGAAAACAAACAAGAATTCTACATACATACCTATTTATTTACATAAACTAAGAAAGTTGAATTACTATTTATTATCTAGAATATCCACAAAAACGACGCAAAACCAAAAATTTATAAGCAATATTAATTGATCACGAATAAAACTAAAAAAAAAATGTTTATAATTAAAAATAAACAAAAAGTTTGGCCAACAATTTTAGCGCAAGTTTGACAATAGAGATAATTAAAGTTCGCAAGCAAATCGTATAATTTAGGGCAGAATTATAAGTTTATGGATATAAGATGTGATACAAAATTTAAGAAAAAGTTGTGAATCAAATCAAGTATATTTGGAAAATCACATTTCATTGCAACACATAAAAAAAGGTTCATTTTTTTGTTTGTTTACATCAGCTATTATCGATTTCAAACCACTCGCCTCTTTTAGCGGTTATATTGCTAAGAATTTTATTAAAACTAAATTGTACGAGTTAATATTTTCTTGTTTTTAATGATTTTAAGCATATAAGTTTATACAGGGTGCTCCAGAACTCAAAGTCCAGCCGAAACAGGATGACAGGATTGGCTACAATACATCTTGTCACCATGTTGAGAAAAATCAGAGAAAAAATGCTTGTATGAAAAAAAAACATTTGAACTGAGTAAAATGTTTTTTAGTCATGGTTATAATTAATCTTATCGGCTGACGTTAAGTTCTGGGACACCATGGACGTAGTTTATAAAAAGAAAAATATTAAAAGTTTTCAATCAAAATTTGTGATTTGCAACACACGTGTATTTTTAAAACCACACGTGTGATTTTTAAACCACATGTGCTTTTATATAAAGTGATTTTAGCGCACACCTGAACATATTACATATCAGTCAGTGGAAAAAATTAAACTTCCTTAATTGCGCTATTGCAAATAATGTTTTGTTGCAAGATAACTAAAAAATGAATTTTTTCAATTATAATAATAATTTTTATATGTATAAAGAAATTAAATTCCTTCAATTTTTATTTGTAATAATTATAAACAGTTTGCCTTCTATGTTTACCAGTTGTCTATATGTTGACCCTAGACTTTGGAAATTTCTCAATAATTTATTTAGATTGTTGGGATACAAAGTTTGAGAATATCTTTCAAAAATTTCTAAAGTCTACTGATGATTAGAGCAGGTCCTATGAAATGTCGACACAAAGACAGCTAAAAAGTATAGAAGGCAAGCTGTTTATAATTTTTCAATTGGTATCAATATTAGAAGCTAATAAAGTGAACAAAACTCATTTGTATTTTTTTTTTTTTACATATGGACGAGTAATACATATGGATTCGGCAAATTAAAATCACACCGATTTAAAGAATAACAAAAAACCGCTCGTTTCCGTTCAAAATCTCACGTATGATTTTAAAACCACATGTGATTTCAAAACCACATGCTCTTTGAAATGGTGTGATTTTTGCAGACACCGGAATACATAATTTGGGCTAAAGATAATTTAAATTTTTCCATGGAAGAAATTAAAATCCTTCGTATTTCAGCGTTCAGTAATAGTAGAAATTATCACAAGAGCTAAAATGTAAACATACGTATGTATGTATAGCACATGCATATGTATATTATTTATATATGTATATAATATACTATATAATATACTATCAGCCATGTTTCGAGAACGCGCGTTCTGAAACCGCATTGAGTTTTAAAAAACGCCTAATTGATTTTTAGGTGTTCTGAGGAACGCGCGTTTTACTGGCGTTTAGGAGTTTTTTTCCGAAAAAATACAACATGTGTTTTACATACGTATATATGTATGTGGTAGTAATATAAAACGAAAAAAAATTTGACAACAAATAGAAAAATTTTTAAATTTTGTTTTCTTAATGAAAATGTGTAAAATTCTTTAAACTTTTTATTGAAATAAAAAGAAAACATATTAAATTTTAATAGTGAATAATTTTATTGCCTTCTGCGAGTTCAGTTTTAGCAAATTCAATCAGTTCACTTCATTATATACATGCGAGTTGAAGTCGCCAATTTTAAGCAATTTGCGTTTTTCAGAATACCTATTTAGCGATTTCAAATCGAAAACGCTAAATTTAAGCAATTTGCGTTTGTCAGAACATATACATACATATATACAGAACATGTATATACAGAACATATATATACATATGTATGCATATACTAAAATAAGTCTATTTTCTTGTTAATTTTTTGGCGTTTTTTGTTTTGAAAAGTATATATAAACACCCTATATATTATACCAGTTATCCTTCTGCATATTTATTAAAATAAAATTAAGAAATGCTATTTTAAAGGCTTCAGTCCTCCCCTCTTTTATACAGTATATAGTATAGGGTGTTTTTTTAAGCTAGTTAGAACTTTAAATTGTAAAAAGTAACACAAAAAATTAAATTTTGATGAAACATTTCTTTTATTTGTTTCAGTATACTCTGACAAATCATCATGAATAGACTCACTCTTGAACAACGCTACGAAATTATCCAAATTTACTTTGAAAATCAGTCGTCGATTCGCGCAACTTATAGACGACTTCGACGAGGCGCATTTTTGGCTTAACGGGTTTGTTAATAAGCAAAATTGCCGCATATGGAGTGAGACCAATCCACAAGAGACCCTACAGACTCCATTACATCCAGAAAAATGCACTGTTTGGTGCGATTTTCATGCTGGTGGCATCATCGGACCTTATTTCTTCAAAAATGACGCCGGAGCTCGCGTTACGGTCACTGGTTTATGCTGATAAACCAGCAACAATTGACGCCTTGGAGGCCAGCATTGTTCGTGGTGTTCGTGACATACGGCCAGCAGTGCTCGAAAAAGTGGCCCAAAATTGGACGTCCAGAATGCGCTTCGTCAAGAACAGCCGCGGTGCCCATATGCCCGAAATCATTTTCAAATGTTAATGTCACGTATTGATCTTTCGAATAAAAAAAAATTTTGATTACAATTTAATTTTTTGTGTTATTTTTTACAATTTCAAGTTCTATCGGGCTTAAAAAAACACCCTATACATATATAAATTTTTTGACGTACATCGAAACGACAAACAAAATAAATAAATAAGCACTCACACTCGAAACACAATTAAGTTCCATCAGTTCTTATTTGTAATATGTAATACATGTGATTTTGATAAGCTTAACAGTTACACAGATTTGCAGAATAACAAAAAGCCACCCATTTTCTTTCAAAATCACACGTGTGTTTATAAAACCACATGCGATTTCAAAACCACATGTGATTTCCAAACCACATGTGATTTTAAAACCACATACTCTTTGGAGTCGTATGATTTTCTGCAGACACCGGAAATTAAAATCCTTCCTAATTCTACAATCCGTAATAGCAGAAACTGTCAAAAGCGCTCAAATATATACAAACGTATATATGTATGTATGTTTAGTATATATACTCGTATTCATTATATATGAATACTATACTATATGTATGTATATGTAGTATATACTAAAATTCTATTTTTCTTGTTAATTTTTTAGGTTTTTTGCTTTGAAAATTATATATAAAAACCATATAAATTATACCAGTTATCATATTATACCCTTATGTATATTTATTAAAATAAAATTAAGAAGTTAAATATATTTAAAAGTTTTCAGTCCTCCCCTCTTAATCTTATATACATATATAAACTTTTTTTTGACGTACATCGAAACGACGTTATTCATTTAAATAAGCATTCACAATCATTATGTCAATAAAAACAATACGGAATTAAGTTAAAAAAAAAAAAAAAAACTATAGAATTGATGTTGGCGTTTAACCAGTCAGTCAACCAAGTTGTTATTTCCATTAAGAAAAATTCTAGCAGAAAATAATCTAACTTACTGTGTAGATAAACTTTAATGTTTTATAAGAATAAACGAACGAAACCAGGGAGCGACTGACATATAGCAGAAAGCAGAAAAAGAAAAAAAAAAATAAAAAAAAAAACATCAGAAAAGAACAACAATAAGCAGAATAAAAAGTACAAATAGAATCAGCAACAACAAAGAATGTGATACTTGTATATAAAATAAATGCGGAAGCGGATGTTGAAAATGACTTTTAATAACTAACTAGCTGCAATACAAGTCATGCAAGTCCAGTTAATACTGATGTAGCACTTTGGTCTTAGTAAATTGAGACTTTTTTCCTCTTTCACTTCTTAGCAAAAGGTTATTATAATATATGCATGCATACGAGGGATAGGCAGAAAGTTAATGAAAAATTAATAGAATATATAAAAATAGATTTCAGCTATTTTCATATGCTTCAGATGAGTTAATTATTAAGATCAATTTATATATAAAATAAGTTAGTAACCGCCGTAAAGCAGATGTAGTATCCGTCCGTTTCTTTAGGTTTTTCCTATGCAGTATTATAGCAAATTCAGCCCTAGACAAGAGTAATCTGATCCTGGCTTTCCAGTTCAACTTAATCTGTTATGACATTCCAGTACGAGCTGGGACGTGAAAACACAATTAATAAGGGCCTTGATGGCCGATTGGCTATCAGTAAGAATTTTAATCATTACTTTATCGTTAATTAAGATGTAAGTCTTTGAAATTTAACTAAATTCACCATTTGATTATACTGTACATTATTCGTTAAGAAGCTTTCAGCATTTATTTGGCATATGTAATATGGCAAAATTAATTTCCAACAAATATCTAAATATGTTTGCAATCAGTTTCAATGCCAATAAAATTTTACGAGATGTTCTTGTTGCGCGATATCTCCATAATTACATAACTGCTATCATTTAGTTGGAGACTTCGAAAATAAACTTGTTCAAAAACAATTTTTGGAAAACGTTTTTAAATTTTATTAGTACATAGTTATTGTCCACTAAGTGAAGGAATAAATATTGTTACGAACTTGTACTACTTCTCACCCACTGTGCAGACCGTTGATGTCTTTGTTATGAATGTACACGTGCAAACAACAAAAATCTAAAAACATAATACACAAACAAACATACATGATCTAAAGAACTCAAAATTCCGAGTAAATCAATAACCAATGATTTTATTGTTGTTGTTGCGTTCTTATTGTTTCGGTAGCATGTGTGTGTATGTGCGTAGTAATTATATTTGTACATTTCTGAGACACTGAGAATTCGCATATGAGGCATCAGCTCTGCGTGGTGTTCACGCGAGATGAGCGATTGAACCGTATTTTTTTGAGGACGCTATCGACAATACAGTTTTTGGTGAACTTCTTTACTTGCCGGCAATAAATGAAGCATTTTCTCGTTTTGGCGGTTTGGTATGACTAGCAAGATCAAGAGATTTATGGATTCCACACTTCTTTCGGCTACTTAAAATTGCGTGTTTATACCAACAAGCCGCAATCAAACACAGTCCTGCTCTTAAGGAGAGTATTCGAAAGAAATGCGAACAGTTATCATGGTAACACGATAAAACGGCGCCAAATATGCATCAACACTTGCAGCAGCCTCTTGGCTGATATCATATTTTTCATTTAATAGAAAGATTTTTACAAGTCCAAATTAAGATTTCCAACACTCAAAATATATATTTTTTTATTAAACTTGCGCCTCTTTGTGCATAGACGTTTAGTTATTTCTGTTTTGACGCATAGCACCAAAAAGTTTAGTTTGAAAAAAAACCACAAAATTAACGAACTTACATATATAAAAAACTGAGATAAAATTCCAGCTTCTTTAAGTACTTCAACAGCAACAAAATTTTTAAAAGCTGGACAAATATATTTTATGCCGCACTTGCCACTTAATTACTCACTCCAAAGGCGCTATGAGAAATAAGTTATCAGTTGTTTTTAAAACCCCCAGCAGTAGAACTGCAGATTTTGCGATGAGGAAGAGGAGTAAATGGAATACTTGACCACTTACAACGCAATCTAAATCATCTCGTTATCTCTCAAAAATCCTGATGCACATACAAAATGTATTAGACCAACCCAAATAACGCGGCGTTAACCCTTTGCAATTGAAAAATCTAATTTTGACAGAACGTTAAGAGAGTAAACTATTTCTATTTAGTGATTTATATTTAGCGATTTCTATTTAGCGATTTCTATAGGGTGTTTTTTTAAGCTAGATAGAACTTTAAATTGTAAAAAGTAACACAAAAAATTAAATTTTGATGAAACATTTTTTTTATTTGTTTCAGTATACTCTGACAAATCATCATGAATAGACTCACGCTTGAACAACGCTACGAAATTATCCAAATTTACTTTGAAAATCAGTCGTCGATTCGCCCGTTGTTTTATCGCAAAATTGTGTTCAGCGATGAGGCGCATTTTTGGCTTAACGGGTTTGTTAATAAGCAAAATTGCCGCATATGGAGTGAGACCAATCCACAAGAGACCCTACAGACTCCATTACATCCAGAAAAATGCACTGTTTGGTGCGGTTTTCATGCTGGTGGCATCATCGGACCTTATTTCTTCAAAAATGAGGCCGGAGGCGATAAGTTGATTTCGAGAAATGGACCTGTCAATTGGCCTCCAAGGTCGTGCGATTTGACACCTCTCGATTATTTTCTGTGGGGCTACGTGAAGTCACTGGTTTATGCTGATAAACCAGCAACAATTGACGCCTTGGAGGCCAGCATTGTTCGTGTTGTTCGTGACATACGGCCAGCAGTGCTCGAAAAAGTGGCCCAAAATTGGACGTCCAGAATGCGCTTCGTCAAGAACAGCCGCGGTGCCCATATGCCCGAAATCATTTTCAAATGTTAATGTCACGTATTGATCTTTCGAATAAAAAAAAATTTTGATTACAATTTAATTTTTTGTGTTATTTTTTACAATTTCAAGTTCTATCGGGCTTAAAAAAACACCCTTTATTTAGTGATTTTTACTAAGCAAAGTTAGTGAGCAATACCGTTTATGGCACAACGTTCACTCTCTTATTTAAAATACTTACCACAGCGCAAAATCAAAGCGTTAAATTACGTTCCGCGTTAAATTACGTTGGGGCACAGAAGATACATGTTACTACACACCCATTGAAGGAGTTAGTGAGGTTTTCTGACGTACTAAGCCTATAAGGGTGTAGGGGGAGCACAATCGATCAACAATGATCACAGTGCATTCCTCTTATTACATATTAATATGATTAACTCAAAAAATGCAAATATCGCTTGTTTTTAAAAGCAAAAACTTGTTTCGAAAACGCGCACTAACTCCGAAAAATCGCAAACCATCAATATAATCTTGTTATTTTAATACTCGTACTATTATTTTTTGCTTTTTAGTCAGCAATCTAATGACGCATACAGACATTTTGCAATACTTAAACTGAAGATATTTTCTAGCGGATGAAAAATGCGTTTTCCTTGATTTATAAAAGCATTCACTTAGAAGTGCAATTATGGGTTTCCTCGATTTTAATTAGAAATATAATAATAACCACCATACTTGTGTTTTACGAAAAACTTAAAAAAGTGCTTCCATCAACTGCAAAATACTTAACACATTTCATTTCTGTCCAATTTTTTTTTTTTATTAATTATGAGAAAAGCAGTCTAATAGCAAAGGAAGAGGGTTTGCACTTATCGCATTAGCTGTTTGCAGAGATGGTTAGTTGAGATCGCTGAAGGCATGACACATCATCATCAACTCATTTGTTTGTAGTACCAATTAAAAGGAAAGAAAGAAATTATCTTAGCTTTCTTGATGATGATAATAATAATAATAAGTATTGTCACATACAAATGAAAAGCAGTTTAAAAAGTTTGAGCTGACTTTGCTGTGGTTGGTGGTGCTGTTGTTGCTGCTGCTGCTTATTATAAAATTAACAATTGCAATTGTTACAGTTGCAGTACAGCAATTGAAGTGCGCCTGCAAGCGCTAAACCAAGGTGTGTAAGAAGTTGAGAAACTGCATCACTTAAGAGGCGGGTTTGGTATTAAATAGAAGTGATGCAATCCAATAAGAATGACTTTTGATGGTTGTTGTAAAGTAAAAGATACATGCGAGTGCAACAAAGAATCTAAACAAAACAAAATAAGAATATGTTCGTGTCATCTTATTATGTCGTTATTGCTCTAGTGCCAAGTGGCGGTATCTGTTGTTGTCTCTCTAACAACATTATGTCTATTACATGGAAATTAAAAATATGTAATATAAAGAGTGTTTATTCCATATGCCTATTTTATAATATTAATTAAAGATTATTTTATTATTTATTTGTTTGCACAAATTTGGACATTTTTGTTGCATAATTTCGTTTTATATCGGAACTTGTCCACTTCCATATTTTAGCTTTACAACTGATAAGGTTTGCAAATAACTGATTTGCAAATGACTGATATCAATATTTCAAAGTACTTATCGCTGGTCTCATATAGAAAGGCGCTGATTAAAGTGACACATGAAACAAGATGATAAAATTTTGGTATGTACACTATTTCCAAATAAAAACTTCATATTCAAAAAATACGTTATATCTTCTGATGAATAAATAAAACTCAAGAAATAACTTCTGTTTTCGTAGAAAGAAATGAAACTCAGAAATTAACTTTTATTATCGGAGGAATAAATATAGGTCAAGAAATAACTTTTACTTTCGGAGGTATCAATAAAAATCAGGAAATAACTGTTATTTTAGGGAAAAATAAATAAAACTCATAAAATAATTTCTATTTTCTGTTCAATAAATAATTTGAGTTTTATTTTCGAAGAAATAAAATTATGAGTATAACTTTCTATTTTCTGAGAAATAAAAAAAACTTATAAAATTACTTTTATTTCGGAATAACAAATATAACTTAAGAAATAACTTTTATTTTCGGAGAAAACGGTAAATAACTGTTCTTTTCTGAGAAATAAATAAAACTCAAGAAATAACTTTAATTTTCTGATGAATATATAAAACTCAAGAAATAACTTTTATTTTCCGATGAATAAATAAAAAACTCAAGAAATAACTTTTATTTTAAGACAAATAAATAAAAAAACTCAAATAAGAATTTTTTTGGAGGAAAAAATAAAGCTCAAGAAGTATTTTCTACTTTCGAAGATATATGTAAATAAAAAAGGAATTAAATTCTATTTTTGGTAGAAATAAATAAAACTCATAACCAGCTATTTGGCTCACAGCTAAAGATTTGATACTTTTGCTTGTCTTCTTCAATCGAAAATTATTGATCACAGAAAACTTGTGCTGTAAAAAATCCTTCTTAAGAAAAACTTAAGAAAGGAAAAACTTGATCTAAAACCCGATGTGCAAGTGGACAAAACCAAAAATCTAATTTAAAAACTGTAAAGCTCAACAAAAATTCAATAAATTAATATTTAAACTTTTATTATTGAATAAAGTTGGGTAACTTTATTATAAATTGCTCTCTTCTGATTGGCTGGCGGGTTGGCAAAGGCTGAGTGGAGTAGGGGCCAATCTAGACGAGAGGAATTAATTATAATTACTCAGTTGGAAGCAATTATAATTAATTTGATTAGAAGTAAAATGGGGAACATAAATAGCACGTACGTAGAACTCACCGAATTCAGCAATTTCGTAAGAAAGAACTCAACTTACAAATCTTCCTTAAACTATTGGTTTATTTCAATTCAATTTCAATATGGCTATTAATTTCAATAAGAGTATGTGGTCCAGAGGTTGCCCACTACAGTACAATAAAAATGAAATGATTGAGTACAGAGTTAGAATGCAAGTGACAAGTTCATTGTGTTTACTTTAAAGAAACTTTAAAAGCTACATTTTCTGCTGCTTTGCAGAATAAACAATAATTGACAATTCAAATCTGACGGTACTAAAAATTTCTGTGGTACCGAATTCATACAAAAACTATACGTTACAATTTAAATGTATTAATATAAATAATTAATATAAAATGTATAAAATTCATTGTTAATTTTATATCTAAAAATTGTTCTCAATTGTGCATATGCACAGTTTAAATATTTTAATTCATTAAATTTGCATATGCATATTTTTAAGTTCCAAACCAAGTTTGGACAATTATTATTTTTAAATGTAAAAACATTCTCAAGAATAAAAATAACTGAAGAAATTACTTTTATTTTCGGAGAATACAGTATATAACTTTTCTTTTCTGAGTAATAAATAAAACTCAAGAAGTAACTTTAATTTTCTGATGAATATACAAAACTCAAGAAATAACTTTTATATTCCGATGAATAAATAAAACTCAAGAAATAACTTTTATTTTAAGACAAATAAATAAAAAAAAAACTCAAAAAAGAATTTTTTCGGAGGAAAAAATATAGCTCAAGAAATATCTTCTACTTTTAGAAGATATATATAAATAAAAAAGGAATTAAATTCTATTTTAGTAGAAATAAATCAAACTCATAAGCAGCTATTTGGCTCCCAGCTAAAGACAAAAACCAAAAATCTAATTTAAAAACTGTAAAGTTCAACAAAAATTCAATAAATTAATATTTAAACTTTCATTATTATTTTTACATGTAAAAACATTCCTAAAAAATCAAATTACAAGAAAACGAGTATTGGCAATTAAGATATTATGGAATTTATTGAATTTTTTCAGGTCATAGCCTTCCGAACGCATTCCGCAAAGTCAAAATTAAAAAGAATGCTTGCTGAGCTATCACTTACACAAAGCTGACAGCAAACATTTGGACCATTTGCACCCCGCTTAAAAATGTGGGGCTTGCATGAAGAGGCTAGATAGCTAAAATCCGTGTTTGCCAAACTTGGTCTCATGGGTGCATCTATCCCGCTTTATAATCACCAAAAACTCAAATTCGGGTTAAAAAAGCAAGTTAAGACCTTTCTCAATGAAACCAACGATATGTGTGTATGTATGTTTCAGCTCATGTTATCTTGGGAACTATTTGAAAAAAAAAATATGATATAAAATATAATTGCTGCAAATAACCAAAAAAACAATATGCCTTAAAAAAATTTACCTAAACAAATATTATTTTCAAAAAAATAAAACTAGTATAAGTATACACATATGTATGTAGATATATTTTTAGAAAACAAAATAATTAATAGAAGACAAAACAACTAGTTGTTAGTTTTGTTGTATACTGTGTGGACCAAAAGTTAAAAATTTATATTATATATTTTTACTTTCAGATTACAATATTAGAATTTTTTACATTAAAAGGCCGCAGATTTTTACTGCGCATTTTCATTTCACTCGATTTTGTTTTACCATCTGCAGACTTTTGACGATTTGCCTCATACCAACAAATTCAAATTTTATTTCATTTCACTCGATTTAGTTTTACCATCTTGGGACTTTGAACGATTTAATCATTCCGAAAAATTATGTTATTTTTTTATTAAATGGCAATACTGGTCATTATAAAAAAGTGGTTGTAATGTGCTATTATTTTTTTTTGTACTATCATTTAGAGAAACAACAAATTAGATCATGAAAATAAAAGTGATTTCATTTCTAGGATAGTGTTCGATTTTTAATGACGATAATTTCGATAGAGAAACTGATTTTTGTGGCCCTCCTGTAAGTATGGAATATAGTGGCTTTTAAATTCCTGATATACAGGGCTGTTCTGCAAATCACTTTTTGTGAAAGTGATTTGAAATCACAAAAAATGTGTTCTGAACACAAAACTTAATGTGCTTTCTATTGATTATTTAAGTAAAATTATTTATTTTGTACGAAATAATTCACTAAATTAAGAAAAAACTAGAAACGCTTATTTTGTTGCAAGATTTGTTGTATTATTTTGTGATTTCGTTTATTGTTTTATTTTACTTTACCTTTTATATTTATTAGAAAAATTTAACCTTATTTTGCAAATAACACCGCGAATAAAAAAATTCAACCTGGAAATAAAAATGTCAGTAAATTGAAGCAAAAAACAGCTGTTTTCTGTGCTTCCGAAGAGTATAAATCACATCGAAAATCACAAAAAATTGTGATTTGCAAAACAGGCACAAATCACATTTGTGCTTTCGAAACGGTATGTGTTTTAAAATCACGATAATTTTAGAACAGACCTGATAAAAGTTTTTTGAAATAACGCCTTGAATCAATAGAACCACAATAATTTTAGAAGTCTCTTTAGAGCAGGACTTTGTCAAACGCAATTTGATTTGATCAAATTTGCACGTTTTTCAAACTTGATGCCTACTACATTCTAATCTTAAATATTTTGTTTTACTTATTTGATTAATTAGGAACTGCGAAATTAAAAGATTTATAAATCTTGATAACAAACATTAATAAGTGTCATAAATTGTAATCATACGTTGATTAAACAACACAAATGAAAAAGCAAAAACTCTTTATTTACGTTCGCGGTAATCTCCAGCATTATTTTTAATAAGCAAGTTCCTAAAATCGGGTACATAGTGTATTAAAAATATTATTTTTAAATTTGCACTTGTTTTATAGTTGAGTTTCTCATAAGTTTTAGTTTTCACTAATATTGACATCTGTACTCCCCATAAATAGGTTTTAGTATTCAATTCTGTAAATCTATTATTACCATCTATCAATTTCAGAATATGGTTGTATGCAAAATTAGTATTGTATGTATTTTTTTTTACAAAAATACTACAATATTTGTTTTTATCATATGTATGATATGTTTATTCACATACAATATATATAAACACCACATAAGTTTACAGAATAAACTTACTGCCTGGCCCACAACGTCACTCAATATCGCTCGCTCGCATACTTATATGCAAACCAAAAACAACATTTGAAAATTTGTTTTTGTTTGAAACGTATTTAAGCGAGTGAGCGATATCGAGTGGCATCGTGGGCCAGATAGTTACGTGCTATTCATAGAATATAGACGAGCAACTCATCTAGGAAATTTGTATGAAAGTTACTAAATTTTTTGAGTGATTTACATATACAATTTTTTAGACGAGTGCTCGTCTGTGTTCTGTAAACATCACATTAATATTATCAGCATTGACGATTGTGGTTGGCATAGAATTTTTTCTTCCTTTCTTATGAAAAACGATGTATTATATGGTTTTTAATAAAAAAATATGTTTGTAGTTCTCGAAAAATAATATGAAAAAAAAAAATATAATAATAATAATAATAATAATAATAATAATAATAATAATAATAATAATAATAATAATAATAATAATAATAATAATAATAATAATAATAATAATAATAATAATAATAATAATAATAATAATAATAATAATAATAATAATAATAATAATAATAATAATAATAATAATAATAATAATAATAATATTGTGCAAAAAATACATTTATAGTGTTTGCAGTGATCAAAAGGTGTGCTAGAATATTAAGATGTTAATATTTGTATGTTTGTCGCAATGAACAATACTATGACGAAATCAACCATATTTTCAGCCAACCATACTATTGTCACAACCTTGGAAATTTTAATAAACAACCATAATATTGCTATGAGCAACCATATTATGTTTTAGCCAACCATATTAACATGATTATATATGATTTTTAAATATATAATTATAGACTGATACATACTAAACTTATTTGAGATTAAAATCATTTACAGTTATGGAACCCGGCTCATTTTTGCGTATAATTTTCAGCTATATTATTTTATCAAAATATTACTATTAAACATATGTATAAAGTGTGACGTAGTCAGTTGTAAATATGTACATGAAATAGTAGAGTTACTCTGTTTTATCGATACTACAATGGATTTTTCTCTAATGAGATTATTTATATTGTTCTCGAAACCCCCATATTTTTGCCCCAGACATTATCTTTGTTCCGGACTCATCAATTTTTAATTGATTGCTCAGTGAAACGCAGAAGTCTTTACAGAAAAAATTCGTTTTTCAACCGTATGGTTCATCTGTGGAACAAGTTACCTCTGGTCACAAATATCGTTCACAAACGCTACTCCCTTTTTCCTCCTCCATATAACCTATTCCACTAGTGCCGGTACAATGCACTCCATATGTGGGGGTTATCCCCTGAGTACTGGTCCAAGACAAAAAAGAAAAAAAGTCGTCTTTATGATTAATATGATGACAACTATATGGTCCTATGCAAATAAAGCTGTTTATGACATTAGTACAGTTGTTTAATGAAAGTAATATGGCTATTTACGATATAAGTGTGGTTGGTTAAGATAATAACATGATTGGGTATGAAATTAATAATGGTCACATATATTAATACTATGGTTGCGTACAATTATTATAGGATATTTTTGATAACAGTAACTTTTTTTTTAATTTATTTTCTTCAAGGGCAGTTTTTTCAACAGCAACTTTTATAAAAGGTAATTTTTTATAAATATTTCTTAATTTTGCAGCTAAAGATCGTTTTATTTTATATAAAAAATTTAACAGTATTTATTTTCAATATTTCGATAACAATTTGTTATCGAAATATTGAAAATAAATACTGTTAAAATTTTTATATAAAATAAAACGATCGTTAGCTGCAAAAATAAGAAATATTTACTTAAACAAGATCAAATAATTAAATATCAAAGGTAATTTTTTATTATAGCGATTTTGCAACAAGGAACTTTTTTTAAAAGGCACTTTTCTACAAATTATTGTTTTAATGTATTTTATAAAATATGTTTTTGATGTAATTTTTTGTGCATTTGTATTAAAAAATAAATTTTTGCGAAGGCTCTTTTAAAGTACTTTTTATGAAAGGTACTTTTAAAGAGAGACTTCTAAGAAGGTTCTTTTTTGAAGGGCATTTTTTATAAAAGACTTTCAAAAGTATATTTTAGAAAAAGTACATTTTATGCCAGATACTTTTTATAAAAATTTTTTTATAAAAGTAACTTTGTAAAAAGTTATTTTATTCAACGGCAAATTTTCTAGCAGAATTTTTTATAAAGAATGATTTTTTATACTAATAAATTTTTTAAAAAGGAACTCTTTTAAAATACATTTTTCTAAAAGGTTTTTGTTCTAAAAATTACATTTTTCTAAAAGGTTTTTGTTCTAAAAATTACATTTTTGAGGAGGTAACTTTTTAAAACACCCTTTTCACAAGTTAATTATTAAAAAGAAGTCCTTTTTTAAGGCAGACTTTTCAGAAGGCCCTTTTTAAATCTTAGTTTTCGTTTACAGTTGATTTTTTTTTTAATACACTTTTATTAAAAGATATGTTTTATAAAGTACTTTTTTGGTAACGTACTTTTTGCAGAAGGTATTTTTTTAGTAAGTAATTTTTCTGAAAGCTAATTTTTTAGCAGTTTTAAGAAGTACATTTTTACTTTTTTTAAAAACACATAAAAAGTACCTTTTTTGTAAATTTTTACTTTTTTTTTTTTTAAGAAGAACATTTTTACTTTTTTTTAAAGACACATAAAAAGTACCTTTTTTGTAAATTTTTACTTTTCGTAAACGCCACACAAAAGGCTAAAGCTTCTTTCTATAAAACTTAAGTATTTTCTACTCGCTTTTAATACTAATAATAATCTTTTGAGCCGGCTATTTTTTGATTTATAGGTTATATTTTTATTATTTATTTAATTTTAAGGCTTTTACTCGCATAGTGCTAGAAACGCAATTATGACGAACGACGAATGTTGCTTCGTGTGATATTGTGTCAACGAACTTTTGGGTAGATAACATTGTTTACATTCCGTGTAAAGAAAAAATAAGAAAATGAATATAAAAACTAAGGGGATGATAACAAAAGTAAACCTATATATGTAATTCTCATCCAAAAGAGGGATTTTTGAACAAATTATTTGAGAACTTCATACATTTTTTACTACATGGATTAGTATAAATATAATAAGTATTATTTCGTGAAAAATACTTATTTTATATATAAAACCTGGGGCCAGATTCCGCAACTATGGTTTTTTTACCAGTGAACACTCAAAATAAAATTCACTGACAAACACAGAGTTCACTTTTCATTAAAAAGCGATTCCGTAAAAAACAATGAATTTTATTGCGCTGAATGTGTTTCTTCAGGCTGAATGATATGCTGATTTGTCAAATTCATTGTGTCACACAAGTTGTTGAATAGATAATTTATAATACATACATAATCCTTTTGTTTCTTTTTTTCAAGTTCAAAATATTTTACAAAAAACTAAAATTCACCGAAGATTTTTGAGTGAAAAAATTATTATTAAGTGTACACTTTAAATGTCAAAATTATTCATTCTCACCATTGCGGGCTCAAAAATCAAAAGTGAACACTGAAATTGGTGAACATTTCAAAATTCGTCGTTGCGGAATCTGCCCCTGGTCATCTGATTCTATTTTTTTTTTTTTTTTTCAATTAGAAATAAATCTATTTTACCATCTATTTCTATTTCACTGAATATGGCGAATTTCGACTAACCACGATTGTGTGGATTTCCATATATACCAATGTGTTTTCTTTTAGGCGACGAATATTCGTCGTCGACCAAAAATTCGTCGTTCGTCGCAGTTGTGTTCCTAGCATAAATTCATTCACATTTTTAGCTGAATCTACTGCAAAAGAATACTTTTCCACTGTACTCGTATTTTTTTTTGAAAACAAATTCTTGTTTCCATAAGGAAGTGTTGGTAGGCAACAGGTTAGACAAAAGGTTTTCTTTCAGTCATGTTAGCATTAAACCAAGTTATTACACAACACGGTTGGTTAATGCAAATTCGAACGTAGTTTATGCTAAAAACAAAAAAAAAACAAAAAATTGAAATACACATTTAAGCTTTAACTATAGTAAAGTATGAGTGTTTGTTGTTGTTGGAAAAACTACAACAGGTAGAAAACCTATTGCAGCAGTCTATGTGCACTTTTTAAACATTTCCTAGATTTGTAATCAAATACACCTTCCTTAGAGGCAACTTATCCATACAATGCACAAAAAGCATGTAATAGAGTTGAACCTACAATATAACGAGCATTATTCCCCCCCAAATGCAGCAGCAGCAGTAACAACAACAACAACCACAACAGCAACAACAATTGGAAACCGAAATAAAAAGTACTGTTCAATAAGTTACCTAATTGCGGCTTTAAAACTTCCAGCCAACGAGCGAAACCTTAGGCACAGTGAAGCAAACTGGCAGACAGACTCACAGACACCCGGACACACAGCCAGTGAGACGGACTGATAGAAATTATTTATCTTCGAAAGAAATACAAATACGAACGAAAAAAAATGTAGAGGAGAGTTAACGAAATGTATGTCAGCTACACAAATTTTACATGGGGGCGTGTGGAGTACATACAAACAAACAAACACACAAAACAATTTTAAAATATTTTTATGATGTTCAGTGCAAAGTTAAGATTTGAAGGAAACAAAAAAAAAAAGCCAAAATATACTACAAATAAAATGTTTTAAGAAGCGCCGCACCGTTGTTGTTTTTGTTATAGTCGTCATTCGTTAGATAATAATAACTAAATTGTTGTGAATACGTAAGAGACCGTTAAGCGTTACAGAAATACAAACAACAAATAGCGCAGACTAAACAACATCACACACAATCAACAGCAAGCAACATTTGCAGCAGCAACAGGCAAGCAGGCAGGCAGGCAGGCAGACAGACATAGCAACAACAGCAGTAATAACAAAACGGCCGAGGAATAAGAAGAAAAAATTAAAGCAAGCTGGTTGTCTGTCCGTCCGTCCGTCCGTCCGTCTGTTTGTATGTCTGTTGTGCCGTCACTGAGTGCATGAATTGTATGAATAGTGTAAGTAGTATCTAAATACATACGTGCTGTGCTGTGTTGTATTCGTAACTTATATCCAAGACTTCCTATATTTCGAAACTTGTTACGTTATTTACGTTGTAACATAATTCACAACAACAGGTTACTGGGTATCCCAGTGTATGTATGTACGTTTATGCCACTAACTGACTGACTGAACCCAACTAAATTTAGCTCTACACTTCATCATCATCATCTTCTTCTTCTTAGTTTTCTTATTCGTACAATTGGCGCTCTGACTTACTAACTGATCATTTATCTGAATATGCTCGTATACTCGTACATAGTAACATAAAAACCAAAAAATATATGTGTGTATGTAAGTATGTATGTATTTAAGCATGTATGTAGGAATGTTTGAATGCATATTCGTTGTTTGCTTGTTGTTTATGGAAATTTTGATTTGGTCGCTTGTTTTGGGTTACTAGGAGTTTGTTTGTTATTAAAGAAAAGTCTAATTCTATTTTTCTTTTTTTTTATATCTAAATTACAGGCAAATAAATAACATTTTCCAAAAGCAGTTTCCAAACTCAAAAATATTTATTGATTTGTTTTTTTTAATGGAGGGTTTTGATTTATTAATATATGTACATAATACTAACCTATTTGCTTAGTATTAAGCAATTGCTCAAATAGAATAAAATTATAAAATTTATTCAAAAATAAAAATAAAAGAATAGAATAGTAAAATTTATTCAAAAACATTCTTTAACTCAAGCAGTGAACAGGACTAACCCTATCCACTCTTTTGCAGATGACAGCGGCATTTGTCACTCTTACTCTTTTGATCATAGGCCTAGCCTATCAGAGATCACTGCCAAGAGGCTAAATATGAACGATTCACTGAATAGTGATCTTCTATTAATCTCCGAATGGGGTCGTAAAAACAGGGTCACCTTTAACGCTCGTAAGACCCAATGTTGCTTATTAACGCACAAACAAACGACCGCAAATGCTGCTTCATCTGTACTCATGGATGGTATAAGTATTGAGGAATCGGATGCTCTTGATGTTCTTGGAATGAAGATACAGTGTGATGTTCGCTGGAATGAACACATTTTTCATGTCTCTAAAGAAGCACTCAAGTGTCTCGGTTTTTTGAAACGGTGTAAGATGTACTTCACTCCATCCGATCTCCTTACTATTTATGCCACCTACATTCGACCGAAAATGGAATACAACTCTCATGTTTGGGCCGGTGCTTCAAAGTCTATTTTGGGGTTACTCGACCGAACGAACAGCTTCGTTATCGTGAAACTGGCCCACAGTCTCTGAACATTAAAGTTCGTATTTATGATGGCGCGTGAATTCGTTACGGTTGTGGTAATTGAGAAATTATCAAATTACTAAATAAATTATAAAGTTTTTCCAAAACGTTTGCATTAAGTATTGATTATGGTAAACTTCATCTTCTATTTGCTATATATCTGGCAAATTTTTTTATATTTCAATAAATTCTTTTATATACACCGCTTACCAAAGCACAATTGAAATGTACACTGTGTTTGATAGAATTGCCAATAATCGAATTTAAAGGCTTGTAGTGCGAGTATGTAACTTTTAATGATCCGATAATCGTAAATTCTTTCGACAGTAATGGTTGTATGCTCCTGCAATATAATTTTGATGACGTTAAGCAGCTGTATTTTTGTATTCCTGATAATAGGCAGTAAAAGTAACAGCTGATTTCAGTCGACAGCACATATAATTAAATGTTATTCCTTAATAATAAATTTGATAAAATATCGTTCAGTTAGTAAGTCGTACTTCGAGGCCAAGTTTGACAAACACGAATTCTACCTATTAAACGAATTTCATGGCATGCCGTCAGACGGTAATATCAGACTCAGTTAGATTGTATAATAGTCGCTTAAAAGGCTGTATTTTTATCGTGTTTTAATATAAAAATATTGTACTTCTTAAATTTTATAAAATAGGTTTTTAAAAAATTTTAAATCCGGTGCGTTTTTGTTGAAATAACGCACTTTTTTCTCCATTTAGGTGCGTTTTGAAATTTCAAAGTTGACTTGCAGCGTTGTCAACTTTGAAATTTCAGAAACAATTTTATCAGAGACTGAATACATCACATTATAGTGCATATTTTTGTTGCAGTGTAGTATTTTTAAGTACTTTTTGCCCAAAATCACAGTTGTATCGCTTGGTACTGAATAGGTTTCAGGAGATTTTGTCGGAATCTACTCTTTAAAGTACATTTCATTTTGTATGGGAAATCTTGTTAAAATCTATTAGATTTGGCTTGAAATCTCGAATGAGCAAATTTCGCTTTGATGTAAATAGACTATAAGCCAATTTAGTTGCGCTGCTTTTTTAATTTACACTGAGTGACTTTCGCATCAATGTTGTGAGACTTCCACGTCAGCTTACGGTTGGTTTCATAAAATGAGACTTGAAATAATAATAATATCTAACTTTTTGGTTTCAAATCTTTTGCACACTACATACATGCATGTGTACATAGTTTATATATACTCCAAATATCGGGAATTTTTATTTAAAATTTTTGTTTTAATTTCTTATTATATTAGAATAATCAGCTTTCATAATAATTAACAAAAAACATTACTTTTACGTTTGACATTGAAATCGAAAGAAAACCAGTTTAAGACTATTTTTTTCCAAAATTAAGATTTTTATTTCGGCAAGTGAAGATTTTTCGACAAAAGTTCCTGTCTGCGATGTCTTGAATTAAGTATAAAATTCTTGAATAAAAAGCTGAATTCTTAAACCATGTAAAAACGAAACCACAAATACATACGAATAAATTACTCAGAGAATAAAAGGTTATCTAGAAAACTGTTGTTTTTTATGGTTGATAAAAATTCTTAGAAAAGGTTTTCTTTTTAATTCTCATTCATTTATTGCAGATAATGTTTGAAAATATTTCCCAAGTCTACTTACTGGTGATTAAGGTAGCTCCTAAAAAATGCCTACATCTGGACAGCAAGGAAATATAAAAAGCAAGGTGGGAAAATCGGAATCAACGGTTATCTTGTTTTGGACCCATTTGCATAATTTACATAGAAAGGAAAAGTTCATACTAAATTTAAATATTTTCTACCAATCCTGCGATACTTGAAACATGTATATAATTATTGAGTCATGTACTGAATTCTGTTTATAGAAAATAGCCCAGACAACAGAGTCCGCTGGTTAGGTATACGTCAAGAAAATACCGCTTCTTGAGGGGAGGGTGGTTGACCTTAATGGAAAAGTGAACCTGGATCTTTTTTGGGAATATGGACACCAAGATATTGTAACGCTTGAACTGGCAAAGAACAGGGTTTCTTTATAACAAATGGTAGGGGTATTGCCTAAAAGCTGTAAAATCTAAGTTCAGCGTAAACATTTAGAGACGACACAGAACAGATGATCTCATGAAGCTATAGCATAGCGAGCATAACACTGCATGGATATGAACGTTGTATTTCTATGGTTGCATTCTATGGTGGCAGTTCTGTAGAGACATTATCACATAGGAATGCATGCGGGATTAAATCTTCTATTTAATAATTTCTGTAAAAGTAGGTGTCCAGCTATTTTTTCTGAAAGAACGGTGTATTTGGGCAGACCGGTACTGAAGGGGTTGGAATAGATATTGGAATAAGCAGTGAATAGACTGGAATTTTTAAGGAGTTCCTGGGTTGGTTTGGATTTGCATCGGGATAAGTAAACCTCACAGACTGCGTGCCAACCTCAAACAACACTACGGGGCCAAGAAAGGACCCAAGTGGACTTGGAGCCTTTACCTTCCAATGGAGACTACAGAAATTGTATTTCGACATTATTGGGATTGCACCTACCAGACAGGCTGTAATTTATTCAGTCTGATTTCTCAAATCTCCAGGTTTAAAACGTTACACAATATGTACAAGTAATAAAAGTGTTTTCTCAAATTGATAATTTTGGGTGATAATGAGAAATGTCTGGCAAGTTATTTTGCTTTAATTGGATGATATGGCCTACAACGACATATGGTTTAGCTGTCACAATGTTCATGTCACATTGGACTTTCTACACTAACGTGTTGAGGGAACTTTAAGATAGTGATGTGAACTAAAGGCGTGCAATTGTGTAATAGAAAGTGTTGTGCTTTTGCTCACAGAAAGAATTTTTCATTATGGCTTTTTTAAACCAAGACTGTTGTCTCCACAATTCCTTATGAGTAATAAAAGTACAAACTATTGTTCCTATGTTTGTACGCATTTCAGCATAAAAAAGCATTAATTTAAGTTAATTAAACATTTGACTCTCCATCAGAAAGTTTACAGGAACAAATTGATGTAAATGACAATCACGCATACTTATGTATGTATGTCTACACAAGCATGTAAGTATGCATGTGAGTCTGCACATGCACACATACATACACATGTCCGTTTAAGAACATGTGCAATTTCCTTAAAGATTTTTTTTTGATTTTTTTATTAACCTGGCATCACTGATAAAGAACGAAATGCCTTAATCATTTATATTTGCACTTTATGTCAATTTCACAATAAAAACAACAGCAACAACAATAACAATTGCATTTAAGTTGTAAGTGGAGCACATCCATAACAAGTCAAGTGAAAACTAGTTTTGCTTCCGCATACGGTGCCAGTGATTAGCTCAAGTCAGTGGTTAGATTAATTGTAAAGAAAAGAAATATGGGAATAAAGAAAACAAAACGAAAAATCGTACATGCAAAAGATATTGGACATACTACAAACCTAAAGACAAAAAGCAAACAAAAAAAAAAAAAAACAATCAAAAGAAACAAAAAAAACATTCTATTAAAACTTTAACTCAGAGAGGAATGCAATCAAAATACACGCTGCCCAATATCTCTATAACGGGGCTTATGTTGAAAAGTTTCGGCAATATACGAGAAACGGAAATGGAATGGGAGAATTGAATACTGTTTTTTAAACTACTCGGAATTTATCTTAAAAAATATATAGGTATTTTTAGGGAAATGATTTAGAATTTTTTTTTTTATATATATGTATGTAAGTTCTAGAAGATGTATTCTTAAAAAATATTTTATTAAAAAGTAGTTTTGAAAACATGTTTTCTAAAAAGTTTCTTTAAAAATTCTTCTTTTAAAAACTAATTTTAAAATTTCTTTAGAAAAAGAGATACCAAGCAGGTACCTTTTAAAAAGTTTCAATTAGAAAAAATGTCTCACTAAAAAGTATGTTTAATAAATAAAGGCCTTGCGGAAAACCGACTAAAACGATTAAAAGTGTCTCTAACAGAAGTCTAGATTAGAGAAATATATATTTAAAAATAATTCTTTGGGTAAACTCAACGTTGAATAAAAAAATTTAAGGAAACATATACTTCCCAATCGTGATTTTTTTATGAGAACGTTTCCATATAATTTCTTGCGGTTTAGAAAACGTAGCCTCTATAACGGCAGTTTAAGGAAGTATAATACAGTATGGTCCAAAACTATCAAAGGGGATTGGATTGAGTTTCTTATAACCTTCATATTATATATACATATTTTTTTTTGTTCTCATAATCTGTTTATTATAATTTTTAATTTTTATTCAGTATTTTGTAAAGAAGGCAATTTAAACCGGCACAGTACACAATTTAACGTATACAAATCGCTGGACGTTATTTCTCAAATTAATGGTCCATTGTTTTGTCTCAGCTTATTATAATTATGAGCAACGAACCCTATTTCCAATTACACGGGTTCGTTAATGGGCACAACTGCAGGATTCGGCCTACAGCAAATCCGAGTGCACTTATGTGTACTGATTGCTTTGGGGTTTCGTCGTTCATAGCACTGATGTTCGATACGGGAAAGTGTTGTATAGATTGTTGTGGTGTTTCGTCAGAAAAGGCAAACTGGCCCACATTTCATTCCTAGCACTGATGTCCGATACGAGAAAGTGTTAGAAAATCTTTAAAGGTCAGCTGAGAGAAATCATCCGCAGGTATGGATGGTTTCATAAGGATACAACGACAGCGCACGCTGCAAGAGAAACAACTACTTTTAGGTGACATATTTGGTAAACGAACTATTTCGCTTAGAAGCGATTTTAATTAGCTTCCTCGTTCTTTGGACTTAACTGTTTCAGATTATTTCCTAAGGGGTTATTTGACAGAAAAAGTCTATATTGATAAGTTTAGAATCATTCAGCAATTAAAAAAACGACGAAATCAACAACGTAGCACCTGAAGTTGTGCAAAAGACTATGAAAATTGTTTTGGAAAGAGCAAGGATATGTGAAGCCAAAAATAGTCGCCGCTTGTGAGATATTTTTCTTATTGGAATTAAAGTAAAATTATTCTGTATTAATAAACTGTATTAAAAATGGTAAATTTAATAATTATATCTCAAGTAAAATCATGAATCATGAACTTAAACCTTTTCCATAATTTTGAGGCTTTTATTAAACAAATTACCGCAGAAAATAATATGTAAGATAACACAGGTAAAAAGGCTTTGATAAAACACCTTTTGAAAACGAGTATTTGTTAAAAATAATAAAAAAAAAACTACCTTTAAAAATAAATTCTTCTCATAAGAGTATATTCTAAAATAAAGCATATTTAAATAAAGGTTTTTAAGGAACCACCCTTGAAAAGAGCACCTTCTTAAAACTTTAACTTTAAAAAAGAAGCAACCAACTTTAATAAAAACTTTTCTATTATGTAGATAAGTTATATATATAATAACTGTTATGAAAAACATACTTTTGAAATCAACCTTTTTTGAAGCCGTTTCAAGTACTTTCCTGTATTATAGAAAACATACCTTCCAAAAGGGTTATTTAAGAAAATATTATTATATAAAAAATTAATACAGAAACCATATTTTAATATAAGAAATGGGCTTTCAAAAGAAAAAAAAAACTGACTTGTGATAAAAAGAATACCAATAGCGGAAATTGATATTCTATCGTTTGCATTTTCCACGCAGAGCATATTACAAGCAAATCAGTTCCTTTTACAACACTTTAAAAAAAGAAAATTTTCTTAGTAAACACCTAATTCAAACAAACTAAATGAGAATTATAAAGTTTTCAATAGAAATAGCGTGACAGAGAAATAAAGAGAAACTTGAATGAAAGTGGCTTTTGATAAAAATAATAATAATGGCGGAAATTTATATTCTACAATTTGCATTATTCTCCCAAAACACATTATAAGCAAAAAATTACGTTTTTAAGAAAGTATCTTTGAAAACGCTCTTTATAAATAAGAAAAATTTTTAAAATCCTATTGAACACATAATTTAAGCAAAGTAAATTAAAACTAAATGAAAAAATTCTTTCTCTTTAACAGAAAGTACTTTTCAAAGGATTACCTTTAGAAATAAGAAGCAACTTGAACAAAACAAAGCATATCATACACATAATTTAAGCAAACTCAATGAGAAGTATTAAATGTTCAGTAGAAATATTGCAGCAGAGCTAAATAAAATGATTTAAAAAACAGAAATTTTTGCACAAATGTTATTTATAATAGTTGTAATTCAAACTTGTAGTTGCATTGTCGACAAGCCCACCTATTTTTAATAATGGCGGAGATTTATATTCTATGATTTTCATTTTTCCCCCAGAACACATGGTAAGCGAGTAAAATTACCTTTTCAAGGTAGTATCTTCAAAAGCGCTATTAGAAAATATGTAGCGACTTTAACTACAAAAAAAGTGCATTTAAAAGAAAGTACTTTTCAAAATATTACCTTTTAAAGAAAATATCTTTGAACAGACTCTTTAAAAATATGAAGCAACTTTAACAAAACAATTCCTATTAAAAACATAATTTAAGCAAACTGAATGAGAATTGTTAAACTTTCAGTAGAAATATTGCAGCAGAGAAAGAAAGAGACAGCTAAATAAAATGATTTAAAAACGGAAATTTTTGCACAAATTTTATTTACAATAGTCTTTAATTCAAACCTGTAGTTGCATTGTTGACAGGCCCACCTATTCTTATTAATGGCGGAAATTGATATTCTATAATTTGCATTATCCCCCCAGAACACATTACGAGCAAATAACAACAGTCTCAACAACATTATCGCTGTATCAGCAATGTAGTATATTTAATAATTTATTATTTGTTTATATTGTGTATTTACATATCTATTAAATGAAATACACAGCCGCATATACATCCATATACACAAACATACGTACATATATGCATATATGAATATGTGTGTTAAAAGTACATTTCCTACTATTCCGTAATTCTTAACTGATTGTGAGCACTTTTTTTTTTTTATTTTTCGTATAAATGTCTGAATGTGAGTAGTGCTTTTTTCGTCTTGTAGTCGTTTACAAGTTTTGTATCGATAAATTTTTCTCAGCTGTAGTAGTTGTTGTTGCTGTTAGTCGTTCGTTTGTCTTTATTTTTGTAAATGTAAGTACGTACACATGTATGTATGTATGTAGGAATGTATATTTTTTGTGGAGCAATGCGGAAGTGAAATTCGCGTTTATATATTTTATATTTCTGTATTTACTTAACTTTCATGCTCTTTTTGTGGTAAATTTAAACAAAAAAAATTTATATTTGTGCTCATCGTACTGTGTAGCAGGGTAAACATACACACATAAGTGTACACACATATATTTAAGAAATATACAAGAAAGATACGACAGATCCACCCGTTCTCCTCCCTAAATGTGTGTATGTGTATATGAAACGTGTGTATGCTTTAAGATATAGTCATGTCAACAATCCTCACCATTCCTATTTTCATCATCATCATCGTCGTGATCATCAGCATGATCTGAATTACGAGAATGCTTAACAAATAATATTATTCATATGTACTCGTATGCAGTAAAATATCTTTTAGAATCTTTAGCACTCGTAGCGGCAGCACAACGTTACGATAATTATGACGATCGTTTAACGTAGACTTGCCATATGGATGGCTCTTTTTTCCTCTTTCTTCGAATAGTTGATTAACCTACACAATGAAAATAAACCAGAGACTGACGAGAGCAAATGAGTGCAAATTAATATGATATTTAAAGTAGCTACACTGAGAGTTTTTATTTTGCGTCTATTAAAGTTATGCAAAGTTTCCTCTTTCAATAGATATTATTTCTGTTTACTGCTTTAAAATTTTAAATTATGTCCAATAACCGTCATGCTCTAGAACTCATTGCTCATTTCTTCTTATAAAGTTTTTCTTTCAGTGTGTTGTGATTTTATTTCCTTCTCAGTTTGCTGCTAATTGTTAAGCCAACTGCACATTATAAAATTTATACTCGTCAGAACATTAATTACAGTTTGCTGCATGGTGTGAGTAGGGGTCAGCAGGGGGCTTGTTCGTTTAATGTTAAAGAATGCCAGATATACAACGAAAAGGCTTTGAAAGCATAGAAAACGTATATAGCAGCAACGTCAGGTGTGATGTGTTTACCTGAGAAATAAAACTTAATATTTTTGTATCCGCACATTAAAAATAAAACAAGCCAACCGACAGACAATCAGCACTTGGTCAACAAGTAAACGAACTAAATGTTTTTACCAGAAGCAGGAGTTTTTTTTTTAAGCTAATAAACATTGCAAAATTAATATTGTTCTCTAGGGATTTATTTATTGCTTTTTGAGAGCTCTTATGCAATAATATTTGCGCTTTCAATTGCTCATGTCAAGTACGCGTAATCGGCAGCGCGTGCAAGGCGTGTGTCGCATGTGATCGGCTAACTGATAATAATATATTGCACAAGATAACCACTTTTGGCTGGCATTGTACTTTTCGGCAATTCACTTAAAAATGCAAAAGTCAGTGATTTAATTTGCTCAGCATACTGGAACCTAACACAAGTGCCTAAATCTGCGCTGGCGCACTAACGCTTTGTCAAAAACAAGATCAAAAAATATATACAGCTTGCTTTTTATGTTTCCCAGCTGTCTTGATGTCGACATTTCATAAGAGCTACCCTAATCACCAATCACCGGCATAGCTTGTGTGCTAAGGTAGCTGTTTTAACAGGTATTGTCAATAGAAATACATGCAGGAAGACGAAATTTTCCGTGTAATGATTTTTATGGTAGTTTTAAGGATGAGGAGGATGTGTCTTAGTTTTTTACAAAGGAAATCAAGTCGGGCTCAAAATTTGATAATGGCAAATTTCTGCTCCACTACCAGATGAGAATTAATCTTAGGCTATGCAATGAGTGTAGCATGAGATTATACAAAAAGAAAATATACAAATCTGTACTGCTCGTAAGGCGGTGTTAAGTGCGGTAGTGGGTGACCTATGTGGCCTCCAGGTTGTATCATTAATGCTGGACAACTCTTAACGAAATAGCGAGACATTCGAACCTACAGATTTTCTGAGTACCGGTTATATCCAGCGGGCATTGACATGGATAAATAGTCTCACTTAAAAACTCCTGAGATGTCAGTATCTGTACTGATAGTCAGATTGTGTTTGAGATAGCGAAACATTCACACTTGAAGCTTTTCTGCGTACCAGTTACACCAGTTCTGTCGAGGCATTGTAATATAGGAAGACGTGCGAGATTAAATCTATCATTGAATCATTTCTGTAGAAATTGTGGTAATGTGGAGAAGGAAGAGTGTGTTGAACACTGGCTGTCCCATCTGGGAGACAGATTTTACTTTGGCGTGTACCAAACTAGGGCAGTCTGCTTTGTGTGGCATAGACGAGCAAATAAAATTCTAGGCCGACGCATGACTTATGTTGTGTTGGACTTCCGGAACACTTACCAAGGGTTAAAATTTGCAAATTAAGGATCAACAAAGCCCCCGGGAGATTCTGCCTTGCAGACGACCTCGGTGCTGATCATGGTTGAGGTGCTTACCTTGGATGAAAAGTTCTAACTGTGGTTTAAATCTAAAATCGCAGGAAAGGGAACTATTTTCCCTGATAGCTTCGGTGCATGTCGGTTTTCGTGGGTTTTTATCTTACAACATATACCTGTAATATAAGGAACCAGGGGTGATGGCTAGACAGGTGAGTTGGTAAAGGGCTGTTGTTCTTAATAGGCTTCGGCCTACCAACTCATTAACGGATTAGAATGCCCGAACTCTTAAGCAAGGATGGATGCAAAAGTTGCGACCTGTGTCAGTCTTGCAAGCCAAACGGGAGCGCTGGTTAATCGTGAATAGTTCATCCCATGGAGTTGGTCCATAATGCCGACAAGGTAAATCAAATTCACAGTCTGTCCGTCTCTTTCTTTCATAATAGCAGTGCATCTGGGCATACTGGTACTGCGCGGATGGGATAGACATATCGGAATGCGAAGTGACTTGGCTCGATTCTTTTATCTGTCACTCAGGTTACTTCGAGTCAGGACTGGTAGTTATGCGGAGGTGTTAGAGCTGCATATCTGGCACAGATAGTACAAGAAAAGAACGAAGTGAGCTGGTTTTCAAAAAGTCTGTATAACCTAACCAAATTTATTCCCTCCAAACCAATTTAAGCAACTGAACTTCTATAGCTATTAGACACAGTTCTTTAATGAAAATCCAATATATGTATATGTTTGTATATAAGTACCTACATAATTAATAGGCAAATACGTTTTTTAAATTCCCTTTTGTAGCCGAACTACTGCAACATTTAAGAAAAATTATACATCGTTTTAAAATTCTTTGTGCGCAGAAGTGAACGAGAATAATTGCATTTTGATTGGTTCAGTATTTTAGGACTAATACGGCTATTAATTTGTTACTAACAAGCCAAATATGTGTATGTGTGTCAAAACAGTGTGGCCATATATGAGTAAAGAACATATCTGCGGATTCTCATATTTTTATTGGTTTCAACACTGGATTTTATATGAGAGTGCATTATTTAAGAGTGGTAAAAAATGCGGTCAATTACGTCGACCTATTATTTCCACTAGTTAATGCTAAATAGTCGAACTTTATTATTGATTATTGCGTGATGTTATGTGACAGGTTATGAATGCGATTCCACTTTTACATAAGAAAGATTTCTTCAAGAGATAGTAATAGTTTTAATCGTTTTGCAGTTAAATGGAGTTTAAAGAATATTACAAATAACTGATATTTTTAAAGTCTAAGATGTGACGGTTCGAACTTCAGTTGCAAAGCTGTAAATGCCACTTGGCATCCGCAATCGCTAATAAAAATAACTAAAACAAAAAATAATTAAAAAATACATTTTACACAGAGCACGGAATACATCAAACGAAAATTGGAAAAACTTGTAAATATCTCCGTAAGCTATAAAAACTTCAATTTTGATTTCATCACCCTGATGCGCATTCCTAACTGTAAAAATACATATTACGCTCAAACGTCTTAAAGGAATTATTCGCATGCTTTTACATCCGCAAATAAAAGTTTGGACTTAGAATGGCAATTTACATTTCAAAATGATTCTCGAGCACAAAAAACAATAAATACATTTTTACTTACCGTTTATTGTCTTAAAAAATAAATCAGCTTAGTTTTATGTTCATCAATTTGAAACTGTCACGATTTGCAGGTGAGAAGTCTTAACCAACACGGAAATGAATGCAAATTGTATATGTAAGTATATATGCAAGTAGGTACGTTTGGTTGTTGTATCTAAGATAAAGCCAATTTCATATAGCTTAAATGAGCAATATTTAAATGTTTCGGTCGTTTAATTAAGTCACTTCTTGCTATTCAACCATTCCAGCCTTTCTAAGTTTAAAAATCTAAACAACTAAAGGCGGTGGTAGCGGCGGCTGGGTTTTTTGCTTTCCAAATGCCTAAAAACGGGAAAAGTTCCGGCTTAATATTTTACGGCTCGCAAGTAATAAAAAGTAATAATAGCAACACTTTTTTTTTGCAGTTTGATGGGGTTTTTATTGTTGCTATTCTGCTGTTTTGTTTAATGTTCACTCAGCATTCTTGTTTCCTCTATTTTTTATTATGAATTTTTTTTCTTCTCAATTTGAAGTGCATTGAGCGTAAGAGAGTAACGAGTTTAATGTATTTTTTTATTATTATTTTTCCTTCTTCTGCTTCTTCTTTAAATGCCTTAGTTTATTGCTGATTATTTTGTATTATTTTTAGTGCTTAAACTAAAGTTTCCTTTTTTCATTTAGCTCAGGCTCTTTCACAGTCTGCTGTTGTTCTTTAGTTAAATGCACTGAGAGAATTTTTATTGCATTGTTGGTTTTGTGTTCTCATATAGTGGGTACGTACATACGTAATATGCATTTTCTTTTCTTCTTTTTTGTTGTTGACTTTTCTGTTGTATAAAATATTATTACTTCCGTCTGTTGTTGATTTAAGTATTTGGTTTTATATATATACATACATACTCGTATGTATGTATTTTACTTTTTCTTATTTTTGCTTTGTTTCTTTCTAGTTTTCTTAGAGATTTTATTTGCTTTATCTGCGGCTCTCTGCGATGCCCTTTGTATTCAGATATTGTTTCTTTATTTTCTCTGGATGGTTGATTTTATTTATTTTGTTTGCCCGCTTGTTTCTTGTTTATTTTGTAGTTTTGTTTTGGCTGTCTGATTATTTTTGTTACTTTGGTATTTCCGTTTATCATTCTATAGAAAATTATAAATTAATTTTCTTTAAATTTTATATTCCTGCATGCACATACATACATACATATGAATATGTATATTTTTTCTTGTTTAAAATAGAATTGCTTAACTTGTAAATAAATCCAGCTCTGGCACTTACTTAAAACCTAACAAGTGTATTAAGGCTTGTATTTATTTAAACTTTAACGTTATCTGTCAAATATTGTTAATTGATGTTTATCAAAAAGCAAATGATAAAAATGATTGTTGCCTTTTATATTTGCAACCAATTTAAGTGCAATTATACATTTATTAAATATACTAAGTTTATAACAGGGAAGACCACACATGTACACATTTAGATGCAATAGAAATGCAAATTATCTAAAAATAATTACAGTTTTAGTACGTAATTGTCAAACAAGCAATAAAAAAATTATTAAAAATCACTTCTGTTTAATCATGTGTTTCACATTTAACGTAATATTAATTTTATTTATTATTATTTCCATACGAATTTGTTTATCATTTTCTTTATACCGTCTTTAATACATTTATTCGCTTAGACACTTATTAGAATGATTTCTTTATTGTTAACTCAAAAAATAATTGTATCTGCTTATAAATTACTTTAATGCTCTCTCACCAAACCGACGTCATCGGCGGCTTACAATCGACTGGCAACAAATGTCGAAAACACAACAAAGTGAAGCCGATAACACTGGTTGTGTACGGCAGCGTCATGCTTGTGTTTGTGCGTCTTTTTCATTTTTTCCGAATGGGAAGAGCAACAATATACAAGCAACACAACAAACACACTAGCGACCGCAGTCGTAAGAAAATCACTAGACAGAAATTGTTTTGAACTGAAAGAAAACGGACAATGGGAATTTAGAAGTGTAGAAAAAGTGTTTAGCATAAAAAATTGAACTCGTATTTTAATAATCAGGGACGGAAAGTTCATTACGCTTTTAACTTTTTTTGTCTTAATACGAAAATAAAATTGATCGAAAACGTTATGAATTTACAGTTAAATAAGACTTTCAATTTGCAATTGATGTTGAGAATTTTTAACTACAATTAGCATTTTAGATAAAACTTATAAGCTTAGATAAAACTTAAAACAAGAATAATAAGGAAGGTCCAAAAAGGCAATCTAACTTCATTTTATATACAAAATTAGTTAATTTCCATTTAAATTTAAGTTACACTTGAATACAAGTTCAGTTTTTTAATCGTAAGTAATTGCTCTCATTTATATGCAGTGCAAGTGTGGCAGCATCACTTAAATTCTAATTATTATGGCGCAAGTTTTATATAGAACAGCTGTTTGGTACAGTGATGTTAACTTTTATTTTCAAAGTACTGTACAACTTTAAACAATATATCGTATTTTGAGCAAAATTAACGTACGGAAAGTATATAGCTGAATTGCTCGTAGTACTACCGACGCTAATAAACCAAAAGTGTGGGCATTTAAAAATTTATTAAAAGAACTAAACGAACGAATGTCACAAAAATAGTATATGTAGTATTAATTTGTTGAATTTTTGTTGAACTTTTATAATTTTTTAAATTAAAAATTTTTTGGTTTGTACATATGTACATCAGATTTTTAGTTCAAGTTTTTCCTTTCTTAAGTTTTTTTTTTTTCTTAAGAAGGATTTTTACAATACAAATTTGCTGTGATCAATAATTATTGATTGAAGAAGACAAGAAAAATAATAATCAAATCTTTAGCTGGGGGACAACTAGCTGTTTCGTAGTCGCTACACTACTCATCAGCACCCACTGGGATTTGAACTCGGGTCATGACGTATCATGATCTACTGCTTTAACCACTAAGCCACCGAGCATTTAATTATTTTCTATCTATATTCATCTCATATTGAATCACATATGCATTTTTTGTTAATAGCCCGCATTGTTTGTACAGCGTATGCTGTCTCTGAACTAGCGGTATTTATTTTTATTTATTAACATACATATTTTTGTATTTTAATATTCTCCGGACCCAGAGATGTAAATATTAATTTGTTGAATTTTTGTCGAACTTTTATAATTTTTTAAATTAAAAATTGTTTGGTTTGTACATATGTATGTACATCAGGTTTTTAGTTCAAGTTTTTCCTTTCTTAAGTTTTTTTTCTTAAGAAGGATTTTTACAATACAAATTTTCTGTGATCAATAATTATTGATTGAAGAAGACAAGAAAAATAATAATCAAATCTTTAGGTAGGGGACAACTAGCTTACTAACTAACTTAAGAAAGGAAAAACTTGGAGTATATATAGTAATTTTAATTTAATTCTGGTTTCTTCAATAAAAAATCTCATCTGCAATATTTATTAGATTCGTCAAAAATTTGTGTATTCAATATGAGAGAAATGTAAATGTAAAACCTGATAAGTGGTCAGTAAATCTAAGTAAAGTAAGTATTTCAGAAAACTCTTCAGTCTCAGCACAACAGTTTAAATTTATATTGGCAGCAATTTAAGTATCAACTGAAGGTGGTATAGCATTTACAAACCCAACCAATTACAGGTCAAGAATATTGCATGTTGTTTTTGCATATGTTTTACAACCATCAGTAGTTTTATTATATAATATTAACCCCTGATATTACCTATCACACAACTATAGATGTTATAGCTTTTAGGCTATGTAATTTTTAACAATACACAATTCTTACGAAAGTGTAGATTAGTATAATAAAGCAAATATGAACAATAAAACATTTTTATAGAATATTTTTTGATTTGTTACCAGAAAAGAAAAACTTAATGATTGTATTTTATGCGATGTTGTTTTTATTTATCTATCACTTCGTGCTGTTTAGTACAAAATTGACAACAAATTTTATATCTTTTACAGATAATAAACAGTTTGGATGTATAAAAATTATAAATAGCTTATTTTCTGTTTCTCAGCTATCTATATGTCGACATTTCATAGGAGCTACCCTATCATATATATAGATAGCTGGGAAACATAGAAAATAAGCTATTTATAACTTTTTATTGGTATCAATGTTATAGTGAATAAAAAACTGGACCAAACTTACACAAAACTTATATAAAAGACATTACGATGTCCCCCTAATGTCGATGTTTCATTGCACGCATGACATTTTATTATAAATTCAGTTCTAATACGTAATTTCTTTAATGTTAATTTTTCATCAGGTTGACGATATTTTGGCATCAAAATAAGTCTGAATTTAAGTTATATTCTGTTGATGACATATTTTCATTAAATTAACTACACTTAGTTATTTTTACTGAGCCATTATATGAATGAGAGGTTTTCAACAAATTAAATCCAAATTATAAATGGTTGACATTTTGTTATTACATTGACTTCATTTACGCACTGGTACAGGTCCAAGAAAAAAAATTGATGTCATTATGTTGATTATAGGTATGATGTTATCAAACGTATTCCAATTAGCGTCTCTATGATGTCAGTATGAGATTCCAATAATAAAATAGCTATCACACTTGCCGTTAAATGCAATTAGAAAAGCTGATGTAATGGTTGACATTACCAGGATAGAAAGTGTCATGAGATCAAAAATGAAGTTACTTGACATGATATTGATGATATGAGGAGTCACAGAACAAAACGGGCTTTTTTGCATTTTTTTTTTTAGAAATTTCTTTTTTTTTATATATTTGCTTTAATATGGCCGTGTTATACTGGAAAAAATCTAATTTGCATAATAATTCTTCTCCTCTCATGGAAATATTTTGTCTTTAAAAAATTTGTATAGAACAAAACGTGATTTTTTCTTTTATTTTAATAAAACGTAGTTTTTTCTAATACTTTATTTTTGTTTGTTTCATTAAAACTAGAGATGGGAAAATGTTTTAATTTTGTCGAATCATGCATGATTGTAGCTTGAGCGTGCATGCGTGATCACGATGCAAAAAAAAAACATACACACATGCGCAGCTCTCTAATTGCCACAGTAATATAGTAGAGAGGAAGATGTCGAATGCATTTCGTATGCAGTTGCATTGAAGAAGATATTGGAATAAAAGTTTGAAAATTTATCTAATACCAAATAGAAATAAAATATTCGTCTCTATGCGAGAAGTCACTTTCACCACAAATATGTGCTTGTTTCATTTTGTGCTATTCTAAAATACATATTTATATTCGTTAGAGATGAGAGTGATATACAAGCAGAAAACATATGTTTTCTTTCACATCATCTGTATTCTAGAATACCTTATTTGTGAATAAATTATTTGTGAAAAATGTAAGGAAATAGGTATTCATATTTACTATATTTGGCAATAAAATATATACATATGTATGAAACAAACTATAAAATACATATGTATGAAACAAACAATTTAGAGCAGTGGTAGAATTTATGTTGGCACATCGTTTTTACTTTTTTTTGCCTTCTTTAACAAATAATAATTACAAGCAATAATTTAGAAACGAACGTGAGCCTGACAAAGAAATTAAAAGTATATGATTTTCTATTTTCACTATTTTTATTTTGAATTTAGTTTTGTGCTAGTCAGCTATGCGAAATATTGTTTATATTTTTCTAGCGATAACACAAAATTCGATTACTGAATAAGATATTTGTTCGCGCGTATTTTAGAACCTGTCGATAACGAATCGTCGAAAGTGAACGTTCGACGGCGACGAAGTAAAGGGTGAATTCTCGAATAGACCTGATTAATTAATTGAGTCTAATGGATATTTTTGTTGAAAATTTCATTCAGCTCAAAAATACATTCAAGCCCAAGTAAGAATAATAGATTCATATACATAAAAAATATTTACATATCAAAAATACGCACATCAAAATGTTGCTCTTACATTTTATTTTAAATAAAATGTGCATTTTTTGTTTTACATTAGCAAAACGCGCTATTTGCAAATTAAAGGACTTTTCGTACTACATTAACATTTATTGGGGAGACTTATTGCCGTCCGATACATTTTGAAATAAGGAATGAACTTGTATAAAAATAAAATAATTGGGTGAAAAAATAATCTTTGATTTTCCAACATTTTCAATTAATTACAAAAGGTACGTTTTGTTTTGCGTCTCTTCATATACTCATAATATATCACACCTATGACGGGTTTTCTATGAATGTCATAGGTTTAACTGACAGTAAAACGTTTTTTTCATTTAGAAAATATTTCATCAAAGCCAGTTTAATAAATTTCGGAACTCTTAAGTGGTTTTGCTATAAAAAGTTGCATAAGAAAATGGTTAATTTATTTATTTAAATTATTGTGTGTAAATGTAACACTTATTTGCTTCTCACAAATATCTTACGAAACGTAAAAAGGAGTTGAACTAGAATTTACTAGATGCTTTTTAGATTTTGTTCTGTTCCCCATTACTAAATTTGTTGTGTAAAATTAAAATCCGTTCCAGTTTCCTTTTATGATTTGGTCATTACGGCAACGGCAACAGCAACAACAACCAGCCACAAAGAAAGATGAAAAATAAAACGGACAACTCATACGAGTATGAAGTTTCGAGGAACATTAAGAAAATGTATTGAAATGTTAGTTGGCACAGTTAAAAAGAAATATACTCGTATTTAAAAGTAATACGAGAAAAAAAAATGTTTAATTTTCAATGATGAGAACATGTTGTCCAGAGTCATAAGTTGATGGCATCACAAATCCGCTTTAAAACAAAATTATAAGTATCCGGAAAATGTGGACAGCAAAAGTTTTATGTGCGTGTGTTTGTGGTGTGCGTGTGTGTGTGTGACCGATGTGATGATAAACAAACTTAGTGGCTTTCGTAAACAAGAAGCAGAAATTCTAAAAGTACTAGTTCTTTTTTCTTAAGACTTTAAACAATCCACTTTTTCTTAACTTCAAGTATTCTGCTGCACTTAAAGAATAATTAATTGAAAAACATGATAGAACCAAACAATCTGAGCAACTTTCTTTTACGATTCTTCTCCGTTTAATGAACATACGAGCTCATACATATACATATACGAGTATGTACTGGGTTGTGTGCATGCATCATTTAAAACATATTTATAAAGGTTAGTCCAACCATAACCCTGCCGGCAACTCAGCTTAAAATTAACTTTAAACTAATTTTTTTTTTGCAGCTGATGGTGGGTGACACTTAAGCTACGTACACACGGTTGTCAGATCTTACTATATTGCCAGTAAAATTGTCTGAAAATCTATTACAATCGTGTGAGCTGCCAATTTTTAACTTACAACGTTGTCAGAAAAACCATTGTCAATCAATTGTAAGACGACAATATTGTCAGGCATCTGACAATCGTGAGAACACTCTTCGTCGGCATTGCCAGATAATTGGCTGGATATTGTAAGCTCAGTTTTAATTGCCAGATGTATAAAATTAATGCACCTGACAATGGCATCATTGTCAAAAAAAAGTTTGATGGGCAGCACTGCCAAATAGATGGTTGTTGATATACATAAGTGGCAATGCCTTACAACATGTCTGGCAATTTTTTTCATCTAACAATCTGACAACCGTGTGAACTGACAATTTTTGTTGTCAGATGAATTATTTGTCAGACCATAGTCTGACAATAAAATTGTAAGATTTTCTTACGATCGTCTGAACACAATTTACTTCTGCGGGACAATTTTTCATTGTCACTATATTGTCAGCATGTTGCCAGATCTTACAGTATTGTAACATCTGACAACCGTATGTACATAGCTTTAGATTATTTTCAATAGAGATAATTGACTATTTTAACACGGCGATGTCCTAGGAGGTAGTCAATTGTCCTGCTCCGCATTACTTTTCAATTAACTTACAGTTAGTTTACATAGCTTTAGATTATTTTCAATGGAGATAATTGACTATTTTAACACGGCGATGTCCTAGGAGGTAGTCTATTGTCCGGCTCCGCATTACTTTTCAAATAAACTTAAAATTAGTTTTCTAAAAGTCAACTTTTAATGGACTTATATATAGCTACTCAGAACGAACGTGTATTTAAAGATATCATCTTTCAGCTTCTGCAAGCAAGTGAAGTATATCAAACGATTGACTAATGAAGAAACAAAAGCTAAACTACGCATTAAAATAAACCAAAAGAGATTAAATAACTGCGTAGAATAATAAATACACTTTCATTTGGGAAAATTCTACATTACGTTGTAGCTAGCTTGTAGTTAGGCCAAAAAAGTACATTATTAGTTGATTTTAATTGTAGTCGACTACCAATTTGCAAGCAGAGAACTCACGACGCTAATTGAGAGTCACACATTAAAGCTCTAAACACTTAGACGACAGCAGACTTTAAAACTTCACGGCTACAAATGAAGTTAGCTTCAAATGCTGCCGTCTCGTCAGCAACATACTTATTTTCAAGACAGCAGCAGCACTATGTGTATTTAAGCAATGCAAATTTTAGAGGTGCCACATATATATTTTACATGAATAAAATTAAAATTACTGACTGAAAACGTAATAATATCACTTAAAGTTGTAAAAACTCATCAATTTATTTGTTTATTTTATTTATATGATGTTTATTTCTATTAAATATTTCAAACAAATTTTAATTCTTATTGCTGTCAATTTATATTTATAGTGGCACCCCTGCATTTGCTTTTTGCTGCTTACGAAAATAGAAATTAGTCTAAGTTGGCAGCAGCAGCAAATGCTGTTGTGAAGTCGTGCTGCTGTGATGTCGTTAAAATAATCGTGTGCATTTAAACACATGTATTTTATTTTTGACAGATTGCTGCTTGCTGTCTGCTGTCGTCTATGTGTTTAAAGCTTAACACCAAGATTTTTCGCCAACACAGTGTTTGACAAATTCAAGCATGGAGAGGTATACAATTGAGCTGCGTATTGTTGCAGCCTTTGACGAAAATGGACGTTCAAATCAAAATGCATATCCTGGACTTCGTGCTTTGTATGGTCAGCATAAGCGACCAAATGTGTTCACAATCGCTAGAATTGAGCGCAAATTTCAGCAAACCGGGTCTGTACGAAATGAAAAATCATCTGTGCATGCTCTTTGTAAATGTGGTTTATGGGCTCACGGCCTCATATGAGAATACTTCTTGGAAAATAGGCACTTACCGTGAATGGTGTTCCCATTTGAGATACAACAATGTGGCCAGAAAGTCAGGACATGTACATTGATAATATTGTGACTCCAACACGATGGTGACAATGAATTTTTGTGCAAGAAATTCAATGGCCATGTTATCTCACGTTATGACGATGTTAATTGGCCGCCATGATCATGTGATTTTGTACCGCTGGAATTCTTTCTTTGAGTACATATAAAATAAAAAGTTATTGGCCAAAAGCAATGCAAGAACTAAAGGTTGAGATTAACGGCATTGAACCCCAATTGAGGGGTGGCAGAACAAAACGTGCTACTTTTTGCATAAAAAGCCATTTAGTTTCATACAACGTTAACATTTATTGGGGCGACTTATTGCCGTCCGATGCTTATTAAAATAATTAATGAACTTGTTTGGTATTTGGGACTCGTGCTAAAAAGTAATCGGCTGAAAAAATAGTCTTTGATTTTTCAACATTTTCAAATAATCAAAAAGGCACGTTTTGTTCTGCGACTCCTCAATTATATCTTAAAATCATTCTATCGGACCATCGGATAGAAGTATGTCATTATGAGTGTTTCTTTCACTCATAATTGTCATATATTCTACTATTATAATAAAATATTTTAACACAATTCTCTGAAAGTTTTTTGTTTTATATACAATTAACATCGTTCATTTTGGTTGGACCATACTTTACGAGTATGTACAGCTTATTACAATTTGTTGTTGTGTTTGTTTGTGAAGTAGAAATTAACTTGTAAAGAAAACCCTAAATTCTCCAACTGTCAGAGTTCAAATCGTATCAATTGAGCCAATCAAGCAAACACACATTTGTCCACGCACGACATCATATTAATTTCTGGTACTTTAATAAATTTACAAGCACATTTACGCTTTTTACAGTGGATAACCACGCAAACAAAATTGTCAGAAATCCAACAATGTCAGCGACAAGAAAACATTTAGATTGCGCCAAAGAGATTTCGGTGATTATAGTTTCAGATTGATTTAATAAGACTTTATAAAGGGTGGTTAAATTTTAAGTGTCGATGTTGATGTTTAATAAAACACAAATTATTTAGAAATTATTGTAATTTTTAATTTATTATGATAATATCGCTATGGTTCAATTATGTAAGGGACAACATATTGGCCAAATCGCCGCCGCGACTTCAGCGGCACACCTCCATACATTGGACCAAATTTTCGATGACGATGAGGTTCTATACCCTTAATGTGCGTGTTCTACATAACACGCATTCATTGTCCAGAGCTCATCCATTTGTGATCGATTGCCTGGGGAATCGTACAACGCATTACAGAGAGGGTTCGTTTTTCAGCCATACGCTTCGCCTATGGAATAAGTTGACGTTTTTCCTGTCTGTTATGACGACGGAAAGTTCAAATCAAATGTTCACAAACACTATTCCTCCTTTGCCCCCCCCTCATAACCTATTTTCCTAGTTCTGGTATAATGCACTGCATATGTAGGGGTCATCCCCTGAGTACTGGTCCAACATAAAAAAAATGTGCCGAATTATCTCATCCTTTAACTCTTGAATTGTTGCTGGCTTATCGACGTACACTTTTTTTTCAAATGCCTCGCAAGAAAGACGTCCAACGGTGTCAAATCACATGATCTTGGCGGCCAATTGACATCGTCACCACGTGAGATAACACGGCCACTAAATTTATCGCGCAAAAGAGCCATAGTTTCGTTAGTTGTGTGGCAAGTAGCACCATCCTGTTGAAACCACATATCGTTCACATCATATCTTCCAATCGGGCCACAAAAAGTCACCAAACACCATTCTAGAAAAAATACGTATTGATGATGCCGCCAGCTTATAAACCGCACCAAACAATTTGTTTTTGTAGGCGCATTGCTTTCCGACAATCGCTCTTGCTCAAATGAGGCAATTTTGCTTATTAACTCATCCACTGAGGTGAAAATATGCCTAATTACTAAAGATAATTTTCTTCGAATATTTAGCATCCATTTCTTGCCACCAGTCTGGCCATTGACGACGCTTGGAATGGTCAAGAAGCTTTAGTTCTCGAGTCAATTGCACATTGTAAGCGTGTAAATGCAAGTCTTTGAGCATAATGTTCATCAAAGATGAGCGTGAGAGGTGCAATTGTTGGACACGACGACGAGTTGAGGTTCAGCCACACTATCGCGAACAGCATCAACATTTTCTGCAGAACGAGCTTTACGAGCACGCACTGTCGTTTTTACATTTCCTACAGACCTAGTTTGCTCAAATTTTTCCAAAGTTTTTCCGATTATACGCATATTTGGACGATTAAATTGACCCAAAAAATCACAAAGTGCACGATATACATTTTGATTTGAAGGCCCATTTTTATAATAACTCTGAATAATTTTAATGTTTCGCTCGATTGTGTATCTTTCCATGATTCAAATTGAGTTAGTCTGAAATTGAGAAAAGTCAAATGAAATACAGAAAAAAATTACGTTTAGGTACGGTTTAACACGGGCTGAAAAGTCCCAGTCCTAACAAAGAAAACACATTTTTTTCGGTTCAAAATTAGCTTTATTTATCAACGTAATCTCCATCAAGAGCAGCGCTATCATTCCAGCGCCGTTCTAACATTTCAATATCACTTTTGTAGAACGATTTATCTTTTGCCTCAAAATAGGCCTCAGTTTCAGCGATAACCTCTTCATTCGTGCGAAATTTCTTACCGGCGAGCATTTGGTTCAGGTCTGCGAACAGCCAGTAGTCGTTGGGAGCCAAATCTAGTGAATAAGGTGGATATGGGAGCAATTCGAAGTTCAATTCATGTAGTTTTGCCATTGTTTCGATTGACTTGTGACACGGTGCATTGTCTTGACGACACAAAATTTTTTTCTTTGCCATATGCGATCGTTTCTTTTTTCTATATAATATTCACAGTTAATGGTATTTCCAACCCAAACTACCAAGCCCATAACCTTTCCAGCCGATTGTTGTGCTTTCGGGCGCTTTTGATGAGGTTCATCAGTTGCTGTCCACTCAGATGAGGATCGTTTTAATTTCGGAGTGAAGTGATGGATCCCTGTTTCATACATTGCCACATATCGATGCAAAAACTCCGATTTGTTAAAACATGTCCAAGCATTGTTCAGAATCATCGACACGTTCTCGTTTTTGGTAAACAGTGAGCAAACGCGGCATCCACTTTGAACAGAGCTTTCTCATTGTCAAATGCTCATGCAATATAAAGCCAACACATTCTTTTGATATCTTTACGATGTCAGCTAACTCACGTAACTTCACTTTTCGATTATTCAAAACGATTTTGTGGATTTTTTTTACGTTTTCTGGTGTTACCGCTTCGTTTGGACGTCCACGTTCTGGTATCATCGGTGTCTCTTCGACCACGTTTGAAGTGAGTAAACCAACGTTTAATTGTTGTTTTTGATGGAGCGGAGTCGCCAAAACACTTTTCAAGCCATTGCTTCGCTTGAACGGTATTTTATCTCATCAAGAGGCAGTATAAAATTAAAATACGTAATTTTTTTCGATCCACTGTTTTGAAATTAATAAAAGTAGCGTCACTCATAGCACAACAACACACAAACTAATGAACGGAATGTCATGAAATTTTAACAGCTGTTTTTTGGAGGTTAGTATTAACTGAAAAAAGGTGACTGCAATAAAACTATCATCAACTATGTGTTAGACTCGGAGGTATTTAGAAAAATGTAGTATTTGGAAAAATTGAAAGCTGCAGTCAATTTTAAAGATTTTTTTTTATCAAGATGGCCCCCATGAATCAACTACACTGAAAGAATTATGCGTCATACATTTAATGAAAATGTTTCATTAAATATTTTTCTTTAATCCAATGAAAACTTTTCACAATATGCATGAAACTTCATATATATTATGAAATAGTTCCATCAGAAAGGCTTGATTAATTTTCATGGTTTCATTAAAAAAATCACTGGATTTATGACTACAACAAAATTTAATTTTTTTAAATTCTTTGAATTTTGGTAAGATTTATTAATGGACATTTATTCAACTTAAGCTACAGTTTAAAAAATGTCAAGTTTTTTTTATTAAAATATAAGTTTTATGAGTTTCATAATTCCAATGAAATAGAATTCATTAGATCAATAACAAATAAATTTCTGGTTACCGAACTTGGGTATGTATGTACATATGTGTATGTACTCAAATCAGCATAATAATAGTTTAAAAAATTTAAATACCAGTGTATTGAAGTCATTTGAGTTAATAAAATCTGTTTTATTTGATGAATACTTGTTCAACATTTCCTTTTATCATAATTAGGTACAATTTCACAAAAGCAAGGAATAGTATTGTTTGTGTAATGAAATAAAGTATCAATGAATAAATGAAATAATTCCATTGATCTTATTACGTACATTTATGAACATATTTTATTAATGTGTGTTATGATATTATTTCATTAAACAAATGTAACTATTTCATTGATTTAATGTAAATTTTTCAGGTGCTCAATGAATAATAAAATTAGATAAATGAAATAACTTCATTGACCTTATGAAGGAGTTTCATGTTTTTAATGAATATATTACATTAGTACAAAGAAGTTATTTCATTATATAAATGTTACTTTTTCATTAATTTAATGTACAGCTTTCATGTGCTTTATGAAATTGATTCTTTGATCTCGTGAAATTATTTCACTAATCATATGATTTGTCTTTCATACTTTTAATGAAAATAAGTCATGTTTCTTATTAAAATGTTTCATTGCTTTTATGAAGGTTTTCATTAAAATAATCTAAAGAAATTTGTTTCATTATTTCTATGAAAAGTTACAATGGTTGAAGAATAATGAAAAAATTCACAAAACTAACGTAAAAATTTCTGAACAAAATTTTTTCAGTGTACTAACAATTGAAAAAACAGCAATCATCTGTTTTCTGTTCAACTGTCATCATAAAAGAAAAGTTGGGAGCAATTTCTCTTCAATTTTGATTATGTTGATAAAAAATGGGAGAGAAAGGAAACTTTATCATGTGACACCTGTGCCGTCAGAAATTTTTCGTTTCTACAAATTTTGTGCAGTTATAGGAGGCATCGCTGTATATGATTTTCTTTGTTAAATTAATGCCGGTTTAAGCTTTAACTGATCCATATTTATAAACATCCCCTTGCTCACCTCCCCCTAAGTTTTGAAGCAGCAGCAAATTTTAGTTTGACATTTCATAATGATAATTTTTACTTCTTTCCCCCATAATTGAAAAATAACTTTACGCAAAAGTGTACAAGCACAAATGTAAATATGTAAGTGCAAAATTTATTACTACAAAATGCAAAACTACTTCCGTATACGATAACGCCCTCCATTTGTCTAAAGGTCTAGACAAATCGAGCACATAATCATATAAGAGTAGATGCAGAGCAAAAGAAATACACACAACACAAACCAGACTGTCATCTGTTCCATCTTCATCATCATTTTTAAAGTCAGTGCATCGCGTACTAGTATACACGAGTGCACGCGTAAATAGCGGGTCAAATTTTTTTATTTCTGCGAAATAAAAGAAGGAACTGCTCGCAGTTGCACACAAAACATACACACACACACACACACACACACGTACTATACATACACGCGGACATAAAAATTCCATCACATACGCGTAACGTTTACAAGCACTAAACCAAATGAACATCAGTATCACAGGCACACAAAAAAATGACAATAATATATGTATATGAACGGGCATGTACTCGTATGTGCATATGCACACACTTCTTAATACTTTGTAGCTGAACAATTATGTTGTTCTTTATGTATGAACGTGTGCAGCCATGTGTAGTTGTACGTATGTATTGTGTGTGCACATAGATGCATTTAGGAGATACTTAAGTTAACTGCAGGTGATCTTTAAATGAGCAACATGTTGGGCATAAACAATCATCACATACGTACAGTGTGTCAAAAAATTCTTGCTACTCTTCGTCATACTTAATATATGATTTACATTTTAATTAATTCCCATTAACTTTAGGGCCCACAGTTGAGAACAGCCATACTAGTACATACAAACAGATAAAATAAATTGGTGTTCATCATCAACCAGCAAACACTGTCATTAAATTGGAATGACTTTCAATTCCTCTGTTCAAATTTCAAGTTTCAGCCGGATGAATAAGAAAAAAAAAAAAAAATTATGAAAACTTTGTGTTCTTATGGAAAACAACAGGAAAATTTAGCAGCTATTTTTAAATTTAAAAATTCCAAAAGCAGTTGACACTTCTATGACTTTTACATGTTCGCTTTTTAAATATGTACTGCATTGTATTTTGTTCTTTCTTTTTATGTTTGCACATCAATTTATTTTTGTGTAAAAATTATTTTTGGCAACTTACCAAAATATTAAAAGAAGTTGAAGTGAAAGAAATTTGAAAACCATTCCATTAGATTTGTATAGATGTTGTTGGCAAAATGCAATAAATTCTAGATATAAAGGAGTTTTCCTGATTTCATGAAATTTTAAAGTGCTATGAACACACAGCAATTAAATATTTTTATCTTGGAGCAATGTTCAGAGGATGACCCCCACATGTGCAGTGCATTGTCGTAGAGCAAGGAAAATAGGTTAACAGAAGGAAGAGTAGGATTTGTGGACGTTTTTTTTTTTTCTTTTCCGCGTTACGCACTGACCAGAGGGTCTGTACCCTCCGCTTTGTGTCGGACTGATCATCACAGTGAACTTACCAACTAAAAAACCCCCTCTTCTTCCTGGAATAAAAATTTCCAACCCGGGACCGCCTTAGCATTGCTTCGGGGTGGATTCCCAATGGCTTTATCAGCCTTTCTTTTTACACTATCCTTCTTCTGGATTACTGATTATGATTTTGTTCTGCGGCCTCCAGATCTGGCTTTTTCGTCTGCAGAACTTTTTTGCAGTATCACGATACCGGTAAAAAATTGGCCTCGCTCACTGTCATGATGTCCACGACATTCTCTACCGTTAGGGTTTGTGAACGTTTGAAGGGAAACTTTTAACGTTATATATGACAGAATGTGAAACTGAATTACATCAGCAGCTGCTTTGATGGGTTTATCTGATGATGGGCCAACTCCACGGGGCCTCCATGTGACTTGCAAAGCCCAGACAGATCACAACTTTTGCCATAAGTTTCTAGCCATATGAACAAATCCTTTTCTGAGGAGCTCAGCCCTTAAACAACTTACCCGTCTAACCATCACTACTAGTTCCTTACACTACAGCTATTCGTTGCAAGACAACAGCATCTCGGGCATTATTGCCCTCCGAAAACCGGCGTTGCACCATAGTTAGCAGGAAAACTAATTTTTCTTCCTGCGTTTTAGGTTTAAAAACGCAGCCAGAACATTTCAGCCAAAGTAGGCTTCTTCTTAACCATGCTCCGGGGCAGTATGGTCTGCCAGTAGAATCTGCCAGGTCTTTGTCAATCACTGTTCTGCCGCTTAATCATTGGTAAGTGTTTCGGAAGTCCAAAACAACGTGAGCTATGCGGGTTACCAGAGTTTTATTTGCTACAAGAAACGAGAAAATTCTAACCCACTATTATTGTTCAGGAGGGTTACTCGCTATTGCGATGCAAAAGAAAAATGTTTCGTAATCGAAGAATTGGTACCCTGTATTATGTTTTCGTATTTTCCTTTCGCATTTAATTTTTTCCTTTCGCATATTTTATTTTATCATTCTTCGCTATTGTTTATTTTGCGAAAAACTTTGCGCAAACGGCACAGAGTACCAAACTATACTCTTATTGCATAAACCTTTAGTATCGAACTTACTTTCACATCGCAATAGAGAGTAAATCTCCAGGAAAGTAGAGTGCCTCAAGACAAAACCTGCTCCCCGGGGTCGTTATATATGGCAGGAAATACGTCTAAAGGCAACTTGTTCCCCAATAGCAATAGCCATGAATTTGGCGAGCAGGCTAATGGAAAGCGTGAAGTGGCAGGAGGTGACATATGATCATGCCTCAATTATGGGAAGAATAGTGTAACTTCCGGAGAATATTGAGTATTGCTCAGGCACGGTCACGGGATCTTTATAAATGGATGCAAGTCGCACACACCCTGTACAATAGAAGGATTATTATTTATTATTATTGGACGGGATATGACCCTCATCGGCCATTTGCACTGCGACCAGTGTTGATCTATTGTGCGTCCCCTTGCTCCATTACGGGTTAAGTATGTCAAGAAAACGGACAAGCTCCTTCATTGGGAGTGATATTAAATCACATCCACTTAATATATGAGCTAGTAGTAGCCTATATCTCCTGTGGACCAGTGATCCACAGTAGATGATTAAGTGCTCCATTGACTCTTCTTCATCACCACAGAATCTGCAAATGTCTGTGTTGGAAATGCCCATCCTGTGCACGTGCTTGTAGCAGTTATAATGACCTGTAAGTGCACCTGTCAATGTTCTGAAACTTTTCCTGTCCAGTTTTAGAGTACGTTCGGCCCTCTTTGTTACAAAGCTTAGAAATATCTTGAAGTGTTCAAGACCAGCTGTCACGTTTCAATGTTGCTCAACGATGGACTCCGTTCGCTTCTTTATCTCCTCATTAAGGAGACCCTTATTGAAGCCAAAAATGGAAGTGGGTTCAATAAAAGTCCCCTCTGCTCCTTTTTTGGCGTAGATTTCATAGAAGGATTAGCTTTAGGGTACAAAATGAGTGTAGCGCAATGCAGGCGGAAATAAAGTCTATAATGTGTGTAGCTAATTGGTTGAGCTACTTTAGGTTATACGAGGAGAAAATACGAATTTTAACTGATAGTATGGCTGCCGGAGTCTATACGACTTCCAGATTGGTTCGTGAATGCCAGATATCTCTAAAAGAGATAGCCAGATATTCCATTCTGAAACTTTTCTGGGTACGAGGCACAGAGAACGGCCCGTTAATGTTGTAGTGAATGAACTGGCAAAGGCTAGGGTTCGGTTACAACAAGAGGATATCAATGGGATGGTTGGGATCCCACTTAAGAGCTATAAGAACCAGGTACGGCATCAACTTTTAGGGACTGCATAGAACAGATGTAATGTGGTTACCTGTTGAATATTAAGGCTGACATGGCTCAGGTGTGATAATAGGAGGACTCTTATCCTTAGGGATCTGCCTGTTTTCTACTATGGTGGTTCTGACAAGACATTTTTACATAGGAGCGCAGACGAGGAGATTAAATCTTCAATCTAATGATTTCTGTAGAAGTTGTAAGGATGAGGAAGAGGTGGAGAGAGTTGAGCACTTTCTCCGTCAGTGTCCAGCTTTTTTCTTATGTAAGTGCTTTGTATCTGGCAGCCCATGTTGTACGATGAAGTATCGAAATGTAATGTAGGTGGATTCGATTCTTTCAATTTGATCCTTGGTTTTTTATGAACTGGACCAGAGATATGTAGATCTTCTGAGATACATATCACACTCATGCAGCACAAAGGGCCCAAACTGGACACAAGTGGGCTGGCTTGTCAATAACTGGAAGCCGGTTAATCCTAACCTAAGTCTACGGATGATTAGGGTAGCTAGGGGAGATAAAGTATAAGAAATAAGGAGATATACTCGTAAGTGTAAGAAATAAGTTGTATACATTTTTCGTAGATTTTTTCCTATATATCGAATTTTTCGAAGTATCGATAAATTGCGCCCATTCCTACCACCAATGACGAGCGCTGCAGATCTATGATTAGCAATTTTCTTTCGGCCTTAAGTGGATGACACAACTGTACGTCGTAACATACAACACGGGTCATCATTTTACGTTTTCAGGGCATATTCCTCTCACATGGAAGAGATATCAGTTGGCTTTCAGGATCCTAAAACTTGACACGTCTGAATTTTATTGTGGGTTTTTCTTCAGTCGCAGGTCATTGGGAAATGGAATTGTCAGCAAAACCAACCTTTTTACAACATTACATTCCATGTATATATGGCAGGTCGATAATCTAACCTTGAGTAAAAATTTTTGATGATATACATACATACACTTTGTTTTAATTAAACTTAAAAATAAGAAAGCTTTGCTGAAAAGCTTTTTATAAGTTTTCATTTTTGTGCTGGCTCTGCTAAAATTTTGTATACTTCTCAATCTCCCCAATCTAAAAAAAAAATTATGTAATATAAACTTGAGTTCAATAGGACTCTTTGCAGCTTCAAATGTCCGTCATTATTATGCCATATAAGTGGAAAATGCATCACTGGTCGAAACGGAAGTATTATCTGTCCTTTTAAATGTTATTTTAATAAATAGAAATATTGGCATCGACATTTTTCATTTCTTTTTTTGAACAATATTAGAGCGTTATTCAATTTGGTTAATTAGAAATCCAAACTGCGTCAATTGCAAAATATTACATTATTACTCAAAAATATATAATACGAGTATGAAAGTGTGTATGTAACCAACATTAAGTATTATGTATCCTATAAGTTTTATTTTTATGCAGACTGCAATTAATAATTCACTTGCATGCAGGGTCGTTAACAGTTTATTTTACTTTCTCTTTTCTATTCAGCCTTATTCACTATTGCAAAAGTGCATTTCTCAGAGGGGAGTTTTCTCTTATTCCTCAATTAAGATCCGCACCTGATAGCAGTTATTATACAAGCGGAATTATTTGCTCACTTTTTTTTAAACTTTTTTTTTCACTTTTTTGTTTTTAAGGAAAAAGTGCATTTGAGAAAATCAGTCAGTAAGTCAGTGAGTTTTTTTCTTTTTTTCTTTCGTATTTTACTTTTAACTGAAATGAGGTGAGTGGTATAAGTTTGTACAAGACAAACAAACAATAAATGTTCATGTGTTGCAAACATTGAATACTCGTAATACGTATCGTTTGGTTTTCTTTTCTTTCTCTCTGTTACAACGTTTACTGTTATATTTAATGTTGGCTTTTGTAATTTCCTAAAATGCAATCAGATTCTGGTTTATTTGGGTGGGCACAATTGACTATTTTTCCTTTGAATGTTATGCGAACTTTCATAACTTTTTCATGAAAGTCCGCACATGTTGAGAGATGAGGTAAACAACGTAACTTTTTTAAGTCCCAGAAAATTTTCAACTTGATATCAGTCAGTGGGCTTGCTAACTACAAAGTAGGGATGGACGAAATATATCGATAGTTAAGAAAAAATCCTTATATGATGTACGATATTTTAAAAACTTATATATGGATACATCGATATATATTTAAGCTCATAGAAACCCCGTTATAGCTGTAATGTACCTTATCATTACCGCAATGACATATGACTTCATTTTTGACGCAAATCCTATTCATCGCTTTGAAGTCAACCGTTACATCAGTTGCTCTAATTTTGATTAGCGACAATTATAGGATTTTTGCACTGATCAACATCTTCATGAAACGCATGGAAGATGTTAAAAATGTGAAACACTGTTTACATTGCCCACACATCTAACATCAATCATCAATCAAAAATATAATTATTGGAGTTTTCAAACAATTTAACAAGCGCGAAAATTTTTCTCGAATAGCAATAAAGTTAAAAAACACAAAAAGGACCATAACATGTGTATGCATAAATAATATACAGGCAACATTAACAAAATTTAGCAAACAATAAGCCAAAACGCGGAAAAAAGTATTATAGAAAAAATTTCACAAAGAAAACACACAACCAAACATTGGTATACATACATACATACATATGTATAAGAAATAAATTATAATATTTCTAAATTTCTTTCAAAACAAATGCCACAAGAATAATCGGCATTCTTGCAATTTTCGTAGTGATGACACTAATATATTCACAAGATATTGAAGAGAATAAAATGAGATAGAAACATCTTGTAAAGATGTTGATTTTTTTTATTTCTTAAAAAAAAATGTCATTTTGTCAATAATACTAGAATACTAGATATACTAGAAAAAGAATAATCGATATTATTTCAATATGTAGTGTAGGGATGACACCGAAGTAATCGAGAGATGTTAAAGGAAATAAAATGAGATAGGAACATCTTGTAGAGAACATCTTGTAGAAATAATCGAAAGATTTTTTTTATTTCCTAAAAAAATGTCGTTTTGTTAATACTGGTCACATTAATAACCGTTATTATTGAAATTTTTGTAATGATGACACTGATATAATCGAAAGATGTTAAGGGGAATAAAATGAGATAAGAACATCTTGTACAGATGTCGTTTTAAAAAATTTTGTTTTTTTTTTTTTCAAAAAAAAAAATTAGTTTTGTAAGCAAGCGATGCCATGAATAATTAACATTGTCCCAACTTTCGTAGTGATGACACTGATATAATCGAAAAATGTTAAAGGGAATAAAATGAGGTAGAAACATCTTGTAGAGATGTTGATTTTTTTTTTTATTTCTTTAAAAAAAATCGTTTTGTCAATAATACTATAAGAATAATCGACATTATTGCAATGATGCCACAAGAATAATCGTCATTATTGCAATATTCGTAGTGATGACACTAATATAATCAAAAGATATTGAAGGGAATAAAATGAGATAGAAACATCTTGTAGAGATGTTGATTTTTTTTTTTTTATTTCTTAAAAAAAATGACGTTTTGTCAATAATACTATAAGAATAATCGATATTATTGCAATGTGTAGTGTAGTGATTACACCGAAGTAATCGAAAGATGTTGAAGGAAATAAAACGAGATAGGAACATCTTGTAGACATGTTGTTCTTTTTTTTATTTCTTTCAAAAAAAAAAAAAATTAAAAAAAAAAAAATAAAAAACTAGTTTTTTTTAGTGATGCCACAGGAATAATCGACATTATTGCAGTTTTCCTTGAGATGACCCTGAAATAATCGAAAGATGTTGAAGGGAATAATATGAGATAGGAACATCTAGCAGAGATGTTGAGTTTTTTTTTATTTCTTCCAAAAAAAATTTCATTTTTACTGTTAACTTATTCCTGAAGAAGAACACCGAAGGTGATTTGAAATATTGAAGAAGAAAAATATAAAAATTATTTAATAAAACAAAAATGAGTTTTATTTAAATTGATTCTTGACCTTGAACCTAAAAAAGTAAAAATGTATGGATTTTATTTTATTTCTTTCAAAAAAATTGCATTGTCAATTATTCTTGTGTCATCACTGACACCACAAGAATTATTGACATAATTGCAATTTTCCTAGTGATGAAATAATCGAAAGATATTGAAGAGAATAAAATGTAGGAACATCTCGTGAAGATGTTGATTTTTAGAACAATGTATTTTGTTAACATCTATGCAAAATGATAGTAGATGTTAAATGTTGATCTGTAATGCCTATTATTTCATCAATAGCATGTTATATTGACTGTTTATGATGATCAGCGTTGTCAGCTCGGTGCGTTTCGTACCGTTTTTGATACTTTTTAAAATTATTTGTGAGAAAAATTCCTTATTCGGCGGTGCGCTTTTTTTACATTTTCGGTGCGTTTTTTTTTTAATTTCGGTAGCACAAAATCAAATTCAACACAACTTTTTGTTTTAAAGTAAAGAAAGAGTTTAATCAAGTGTCCAAAATTTTTACTTTTCATTTTGTATGGAAAACATATCATGTTATCTGCACACAATAAGACAACCTTGCATTTGTATATTATACATATTCTCGAGAGAAAAAGAAAGATTTTGTTTTATAAAATTTGCTGCTTTTATATAGTGTTTTGCTATTAAATGATCAAGCTAAGCTTTTCAAATGTTACAATAAATGAAGTCTCTGAACAGTGAAATTCGTATTTATGATTGCTCGTGAATTCGTTACGGTTTTGGTAATTGAGAAATTACCAAATTATTAAATAAATTATAAAATTTTTCCGAAACGTTCGCATTACATATTGATTATGGTGGTAACCTTCATCTTTTATTTGTTATAATTCTGGCAAATTTTCGTATATATCAATAAATTCTTTTAAAGACACCGCTTACGAAAACACAAATGAAATGTCTGGTAGAATTAATCGAATTTGAAAGCTTGCAGTGCGATTCTGTAACTTTTAATGAGACGATAATTGTAAATTCTTAACACAGTAATGGTTGTATGCTCCTGCAATATAATTTTGACGAGGCTAAAGAGCTGTATTTTTGTGTCCCTGATAATAGGCAGTAAAAGTAACAGCTGATTTCGGTCGGCAGCGAATGTAATTAAATAATTAATAATAAATTTTATAAAATATTGTTATAATTATTGTAAAGGTAACATTATATTAATAAAACTAACACTAGAAGCCCATTTCAACACGCACGAATTTTAGCTATTGAACGAATTTTATGGCATGCCGTCTGGCGGTGCTATCACACGCATTGTGATTGTATAATAGTCGCTTAAAAGGCTGTTTCATTACCGTGTTTTTAATATAAAAATACTTTTTAAAATACAAAATAGGTTTTTAAAACTGAAAGAAAAAATTTAAAATTTTCGTTGAAATAACGCGCTTTTTCCCCATTTTGGTGCGTTTTGAAATTTCAAAGTTGACAACGCTGATGATGATGATGATTCATTAGAATACATTTGATGCCAGCACATGATTAAAGCGATGACACTATTAAGACCTTGTCGGATAACACTTTGCCGTTTAAAACTTTAACAGAAAAGCGCAAAGTAAAAGGTGTATATCACAATAAAAACTTTGGTATTTTTTATTTAATTATTTCTTATGTTAAGTTAGAAATATTATTGTACGAACTATAAAAGGAGCTATTAGAAAAAACTTCAACGCATAAAAAGAGGAGAGCTCATTTCACGTTGCGTTAAAAGTAATTTATGTGACGTGTTTCATACAGGGTGGCCCAGAAAGACCGAAGTGGTGTGAATTGCTTATAACTTTTTATTTAAGAGATATTTTTTTAATTTTTTTTTTTTTTAAATACATTAAATTTATGGGGAATATTTTTGGATTAGTTATTAAAAATGATATCCCGCAAGTGGTGGCCATATATTGACGGAAATGGCGACACCTTGTTCATTTTCAAAAAAAAAATGGGCCAATGATCCTTTCTGAAGAAACACCGCACCAAACGGTACACTTAACTGGGTGCAATTGTCGTTGATGAAGTACTCTCGGGTTTTCCGTAGCCCATATCCTACAGTTTTGCTTGTTAACGAACCCATTTAATTGAAAATGGGCTTCGTCACTCATTATTAAGTTATGAATAAAATTTGGATTCTCTTGTGCTTTTTGCTGGAAATAAATTGCATAGTCAAGTCGTTGCTGGTAATCTGTTGGTTTCAATTCTTGGACAAGTTGAATTTTGTATGGAAACAATCCTATGGTGTGCAAAATTCGCTGCAGCGACGTCCTTGAGAGGCCCAGTTGTGACGAACGTCTCCTGGTTGATGTTTCTGGATCCTCCCGAATACTCTCCTGTACCACTTGAATATCGTCAGCCGTGTGGACAGTTCGGTGTCTGCCGGGACCAGGAAGGTTCCTTACTGCTCCTTGTTCTCGAAAATTTGCAACCAGACGGTTTATTGTTGACTGAGAGGGTGCAACCCGCACATTAAATTGACGACGGTATGCACGCTGAGTCAACACAATGGACCGTTGATTTGAAAAGTAAATTTCAACAATTTGGGCACGTTGTTCAATTGTGTATTGCTCCATTATAAATTATCCAAGTCTTCTTTACAAAATACTGAAAAGAAAAGAAAAAAAATTATAATAAAAAAGTTATAAGGAATTCACACCACTTCGGTCTTTCTGGGCCACCCAGTATAAGAATATATCGCTCTTTTATTGCAGCATAGTCATATCGTAAAAAAGCTCGTTTCGAGAAAAACGCATTTAAAATTTTTAGTTTCCATACAAGTCTTAGCAAATCTTTTGAGAAAATATCTCCTAAAGGAAACAGTTTAAAAGCAATTTGAATAAATTTTTGGCACAATATAAATGGTAGTACTGCTAACAATTCTGCATTGTTAACTTGAAAAGTTCATTTTTTGAGATATGATTTTGTTGTAATAAAGGAGCGATATATTTTATCTTCAATGTCAAAGGTAATTCGCAACGCAAAGCGAAGTAAAAGTTTTATCTGACACGGCTTTTATAGCTAAAATTAAAAGGTGTTTTTATAGAACTTTGAAATGGAATAAAACAAAAATTAATATTTTTAAAAGAGAGTGGTTCTCTTGCACTCGACCACCACTAAACTCAAGGCTTTGCAGAGTAAACTTTCCCTGTGTGAAAGCTGTGTAATCTTTTTTAAGCACTTGTTTTTGCCACATTTAATTGACGAAGAAATATTTTCTCTAATTTGCTTCTTATGTCATTCAATTGATTATCCAAGATGAGTAGTGTTCACTTAAGATGAATAATTAATTCATACGCAACATTACGATAACACCACCAACATTATTCTTAAGATACTTTTCACTCTTGGAAATATTCTCTTATACTTCAAAACAAAAACCAATTCACCAGTTAATTCATTTATGTATTTTAAAGTATGCCGTTGTTTTGGTTTTTGTTTCTTTTCTTTTGAGTTGAAAAGGTATTCGTAAATGTTTTCCAAGAATTTCTTAAGAACGAAAATCATTGTTAAATAACGAGTTGGTGGCATTAATTTTTTTACAACATGGTGTGATTAGAAATCAATTGGAAAAAAAGAAATATAAAATGAAAATTCTTATGTGTAACTGAATGCATTTCATTTTTTAAAATCTGAAGGCGGATGTTGTAAACAGAAACACCAACACCAGGAAAAGAATACAAGCTCTACACACACACACACACACTCACAAACACATGCACAATGGATTGATTGTGTTCTTTGCGTATCCTTAAAGCATGTCGCATTAGTTTGGTTTGTTATTCAAGTGTTTTGTATTCCCTTTTTTATCATTTCACATTTTTTTTTGTTTTGCTGATAACCTTTTGTTCTCAGTGCTATTGAAGGGATCAGTACTCGATTTTGTATCTTTCTTTTTTATACACTTTTTCCATGAAATTTGAAACCTTTCATTAACTTGAGTTACAACCAGTACCTATAATGTATGTTTGGTGTTTATTATTGTTGTTCTTGTTCTTTCCGTTAATGTTGTTGTTGTTCTTAATGTTGTTTAGTTTTGGTGTTGTTTTTTCATATGAAAATCGAATTCCTTCTATGCACTTTGTAAAAGATCGTTTACTTTACAAACACGCACAGATTTCTTTTCATGAAATCGTATCCTACAGCAGAGGCGAAAATTATAGCAAATTTTTTAAAAGTTACACTTTGAGAGAACTTTCAGAGTAGGCACACCATCTAAACATGAAGTGAATAAAGGAGTTTTACTCAGATAGTTGAAAGATTTATAGTTCAGATGTCTTCGTTGAGATATAATGTATCATTTTCCTACTTAGGTAGCTATACTATCTTTAAAACCATATAAAACATAATCTTAACTAATGAAACTAGTCGTGTCAGAATAGTTTATGAGGACAACTTAATCTCGGTACAATTATTTTCGTTTGAATCTCTGCATCAATGTATCACTTCCAAAGAAAAATAGCAGAAACTAGCTGGAGATGGCAGCAGCATATGCCATTCGTACCCAGCCTATCCGGCATCCAAAAAGCTAAAAAAAACAATATATGAAAAATACCTGAATATTGATTTTCTTACAATTTTGGAAGGAAGTTGTTAAAACATGGTCAGTTTCAACTCTCTCAGAACCCAGTGGTGTTCACTAAAACACAGACTGTGAATGCTGCGTCATCTGCATTAATGGATGGTATAAATATTGAGATATCAAATGCTTTTGCTGCCATGAAAATTCAGTGTAATGTTCGCTGGAATAAACATATTTTAGATGCCTCAAAAGAAGTTTTCAAGTGCCTTGGTTTTTTCAACACTATAAAATATAACTCTATCCAACCGATCTCCTTATTAGATCCGACCGAAAATGGAATACAACATTTATGTTTGGGCCGGTGCTTCAAAGTCCACTTTGGGGATACTCGATCTTGTGTAAGGGAGAGTGAAGAAACTTCTCGGTGACAGTAGCCTATCCAACGCTATTAATTCTCTAGAGCAGTGGTGCCCAAAAGCTCTATATGGAAGAGCAAACACCACTACATTTAGGAAAAACAATTTTTAATTAATTTTTTTTTTGTTTTAAAAAGCAAAACATATTTACAAAAACAAAATTTACACTGATATTCGCTGTCCTCAATGTTTACCAGCAAAGCATGCGAAAGTGTTGTTACTTTGCTCTTGTGTGTGTGCAGTGAAGAACGACAAAAAATATATAAGACGAAGTTGTTTGTGTAGTTTTCATTGCTAATGCTGTGAGCAGTATGTGTGTATTAAAGAGCATAGCCCTATAGCTAAGCGCTTTTACAAAAACAATTGCACATAGCCCTGGGCTCATCTGCTCTAGAGCATCACTGCAGTATGGGGTGCGTTAAACTGTTTTATCGTTACTGCAATAGACTTCGCTCTGACAAAATTAGGGTTCTTTCTCCCGAAACCCAATTAGTCATTGCCCAGCGCTCATTTACCGATGATCGGTTGCCCAGAGAATTGCACAACGCATTACAGAGAAAATTTGTCATAAAATTTCATTTTGTAAACAACACATTAATAAATTTTTTTCCTTAGTAGCTTGAAAAATCATCATTAACTGCCATCTCTGCTATAATTTCCAACAGAACTTTCTCTGCACTGCACATACGAGTTCATGGTGTTCTTAAGGTGCACTAACACATCCACAAAAACATGTCTATTGATTCGATCACTTTAAATCTAAAAACCAGGCAGTGGGTCCTTAAAAACATTAAGTAAATGCTTATCATCCATTTCAGTAATCTTTGAACTCGTATAACGTTTTAACAGATTCAATACACTTTGTGTACAAGTATTTACAAAAGATCAACAACACAAGTGAAATATTTTTGTGCATGTATGTATGTACGCATGTACACATCAGTACCCTGCAAACAAGTGGAAGCTAAAATTTGGATAGACCTAACCAAATAGTGACTTCTTTAAAACGTATTCAGTGCTTATGTTGCAAAAAAGTAGGTTATCCATTTTTGAACCACATCATATGTCGTTGGTCTCATGTAGAAAGGCCCTAACAAAAATTGCAATTTTACAGGAGAAGAAAAATCGTAGTGGAAACTGTATAAATAGGTACATCTAAAAGTAACTTTTTTTGCTCAATTGCTTGTAAGAGCGATATGTATTAAATTATATAATTAAATCATTGTGACACTGTGTACTTGTGTGAAACGTAGTAGAATCCCTAAAAGAGCTCAATTAGGGCCTTTCTACGTAAGACTAACGATATTAATCATCATTTACGACTAATATTCAGAGAAAATATCAAAAAAGTAATGAAACTGTTCATTTCAAAATAGTAAGAAGAGTTACAATAGCGACGCTCTTAACATGTATCAACTTTTTTGATAGTTTTTGATTCTTAATAAAATGTTTAAAAAGGTTTCGCCAAAGTCAACGATTGGAAGAGAATTTAAAGAAAAGAAGTGAGACTAAAGAATCTGAAGTTTACATATAGGAGTAAGAAGAGAGCAACAAAAATTTACGACTATTGAAGTAAAAAAAATGTAGACTAATTTTATATAACAGTTATTTTTGTTTCCAAATAATGTGAGAAATTACAGTACAATTAGTTACAGTGTGAGCTTAAAAAGTATAATAATAGGTGTGTTCATTTACTTTACTAGTAAAAATTAGAGAGTAAAAAGAAACTTTTCAAAATTACTCTCAAAAATGTCAAAATGTAAATGAACACTTTACTAGCTAAAATTTGCAAGTTAGAGTAGTGTTGTTATGTATAGATATATATGAGTACTTAATAACTGCCCTTATATTTTTTGGACAAATTATACATATGTATATGTATATTATAATAAAAAAAGAGTGTAGTTGTGGTCATTTATATTCAGCATTGTCGTGACTGACATTTTTCGAGTACGGCTTGTAACAGAATAAAGAAAAGTTTTACAATTTTATTTAATCTGGTACTAGACGTAGTCGAAATACGCTAAATACAGGGGTGATTAGCTACTTTTGAATAAAACATATTTTTTTAATTAGGGGTGGTTAACTGATACACGTTTCAATTCAATTGGTTAGGTAGGCAGGCCGCTGGATTCTCAAAAAAGTACCTAGATTCTCCAGCTTACTTGGGTTCTGAAAGATCGCTCCCTTTGCGATAAACTCAATTGGCTACTGAGTCGGTTGTTGTGCAAATCCAGACGTGTAAATTGATTCGTTTGAGAGTTGTCGAGTTGGTTGAAGAAACATCAAATGATTTTGATTTTTTTAAAGTTGGCTAGTAAGTCTCTCAATTCGATTGTGCGTTGTGTGTTCTCCTGTTCAGTTGTCCAAAAAACTTAAGAAAAAAAAAATTTGAACTATAACCCGTTGTACAAACCAAAAATTTAATTTAAAAAATTATAAAGTTCAACAAAAATTCAATAAATTAATGTTTAAACTTATATTTGTAATTTTTTGCAAAGAAAATGTTAAATATTTTTAAAATAGTCTTTAATTTCATTGAATCTGATAGTTGGATGAAAATCTTTCAATTCAGTTTATGAAGTGTGTTGCCAAGAACCAATTCAATTGAAAGACTCAATTCACAATTGAATTGAAACGTGTATGAGCCGCTTTATAGGTTATAACTGCCTGCTTACACATAGCATTTTTGTTTTTTCAAATTAATTTCAAAGTTTAAAGTATCGAGTAGCTAGGTAATTATAATATTTACAATACTAAAAATTACATCTGGTTTGTAAAAAATAAAGAAACAAAAAACAGAAATATTTTAGAGCTTAAAATTAGAAAAATGTTAATATAATTATAAATGGTAGGATCCAAGTGTGAATTTAATTGCTCCCCTAGAAGCTTCAGGCAAGTAAAATTGCCGGAACATCTTTTGCTACTGATGTGCCAGATACTGTGTTGCTTAGTTCATTTCCCCTAGACTTCTTATTTTACTTCTGTTTAAGTTACACAAAAATACATTTGTAATCTTTTTAATACTTTTTAATCGGCTTAAAAGTTTACATACAATTACAATTTCTTTAATTTTCCAAAATGTTTTTATTTTGAACTTAATTTAGAAATACTGTTTTGTAAACACAACAAAACAGCTGTTTGAATAATTATTGCAGGTAAAAATTTTACTTGTAAGAACTTGCAAGAATTTTTATGGCTCTCAATTTTTTACGCTCTTTTGACGCTCTCTCGTTGCAAATTTTTTGGGTTAATGAACGCTTTCTAGTAACAATTATTACAAATTTGTAAAAGTTTTTAGTAAATGAATACAACTAATATTGTAAATAATAAAAAATTTTATATATACGAGTATGTGGTATGAATTGAAAAATAAATGAACAATCAAGGCGTTTTCTCTTCTGCACAGCAGTGCAATATTTTGAATATTTGTTGTCAAAAACATAATTTTGCATTACTGCCTACATTAGACATGAAAGGTTGTTAAGATATCCTGTTAAAACAGACCTTTGAAAGTCGGACATGGTGAATGTTATTTAAATTGGCCCAACAAAAACACAACATCACTTTGTATGCCCTTATTCATGGTTTGTAAAAAACACTATATTCACAAGCAAAAATCAGATTTTAAACTCTGTTTTGCAATTTTTTTTAATTCAAGCTATTTTTATTTTTTTCGTAAAACATTATTGAAGTTTTTCCGTCCCCAACACAAAACGCGTCTTAACAGCCGTGACAAGACAACAGTAACATTTGCTGTATGCTATCTTACGAATAAAGTAAACTTCACGTCAGTTTAAAATATGTATCTTTGTTTTATTACATTCCAAATTTCTATAGCTCTATAACAAACATCCTTTATTATCCCAGTTGCCCGTTTCTTGTCGAACAGTTTCACTTTTATTATTACGTAAAAAACTCCCGAATTCGCCAGGATCTATGTGTTCCAGGATTTGCGTGAATTTTTAAAGTATGCAACAAGGTATATCGGCAAATTTGAACTTCATCCAAACCCTCTTGAACGAAACATACTTAATTTTAGCGGTCACAATCGGTTGAGAAGAAGAGATGCCCTTGCCACCATCAGAGCGTTAAATAGGTAATTTAACCGATATTATTGGCGCAAAATAAAACTTTTTGTCTAGCATTGGCTGGACTATTTAATATTAAGATTTGAATACTTATTGTTAGTTCACATTGTAAAGATTCAATAAATAAATAAAGCCTAAAAAAGATAATTTTTTTAAGAAAACGATTATTTGCAAGGCTTGGTATTACTTTTTAGCTTCATTTTTGATAGATAATGTTTGTTGGGTATGCATGCATGTATGTGTGATTCCTACTAAACATGTGCATAAGAAAAAGGACAATGATAGTTTTGTGGTGGTAGCTTGTGTTTTTGTTTATAAGTGTAGGGATGTTAAGTGTGCGTGTGTGTGTGTGTGTTTTTTTTCTTCTTTTCTTTTCCTTAAACACACATGTGTACTGAAAGTGTTCCCACGGTTTCTACTTTCCTTTAAAGTGCTTGATGAAGGACCTGCTGCAGATTTTAATGTAACTGGATGATTTTCGTTGGTGTTTGTTCTCCTCTACGATTGTCACGCTGACGCTGAGGGGTTCCTTTCAAAATCGTTATTAATTCAGTCTTTTGCTTTTATTACATAAAATACTCAAAAAACAAAATATAAGTCGGGCTTGACATTAAGGAAGCAATGTTTTATAACTGATGTCTTTTTTTTCACAAAAAAAGGAAACAGATTTTTCGAAACAAAAAACAGAAGAACTCGGAATTTTTGTTTACTTTGTTGGAATCATAAGTTACGCTCTTTTTCCTGGGTGATTTTGTTGAAACAAAAGAAATAAATATGTAGTGCTTGAGAAACACTATTTGCAACAATTGTAATGTGTTTCAAAAGGAAACCAGCACATGTGCGAGTAGTACAGTAAGTCTGTAACCGTTACATTTGAAATTCTAGGAGTGAGTGTAATTAAAAGAAGTAACAAAACGAAATTCAAATGCCTACAAAATAAAGAAAACTGTTTAGTAAATCCTGATATGATTTCAATACAGGGGTTAGAAGTCAAGGCAATAAATTTACAAAGTTGTTTCGAAATTTATGTATAAAAACAATTAAAAGTTTCGTCATTAACAATTCGAATTAAGTATTTAACTAAATTTATTGAAAACTAGCTTATAGATATTTAAAGTAGGCTGTTTCTATAGATGTTTCCTGATGTAATTAATAATATTGTGCTCGATGCTCTTGGTTTACTCAGCAACTGGCATAGAGTTCTGAAATTGCTTTACATCAGCACCTGCCTTTACCGCCTAATCTGATGGTTGACCAACTTCATGGAGTAAATTATTCACGATTCATCAGCGCTCCCATGTGGCTAGCTAGGCTCACTTTGTCGCCACTTTGTGCTATACATTTGTAGCCATATAGACAAGCATCTTGCTCAGGCCTCCTAATCCCTTCTGTGTGCAATTTCCCACCAGACAAGACTTAATCAGTTGATAGGCCGTAGTCCATTAAGACCATCAGCCCTTAACCTATTCAGCCGTCTAACTATCACCCCTGGTTCCTTATAGTGCAGGTATCTGTTGCAAGACAATAGCACCTTAAGGAGTTGTTAGCCCCCGAAAGCCGGTATACACCAAAGTTATTAGGGAAACTAATTTGCCTTCGTGCGATTTTAGAACTAAACCACGGCCAGAAAGTTTTTGCCATAGTAGACAAATCAATCATAATTAGTGTCGAGAGATCTGCAAGGGGCTTTGCTGATCCCCTTTCTGTCAATCTTAATCCTTTGGATTTCGGAAGTCCAACACAAGTCATGCAGCTTCCTAGAGTTTTGTTTGCTATAGCAAACCAGAGACTCGTACCTCTCTATGTCCCCGAGTGTCCTGGCTTGGTCTACGCCAAGGCAAAAACTGTTCCCCAGGGGAACAATTGGAATACAGATAGAGGATCTGGGGGTGAGCTCGGACAAAGCAGAATTGGTTTTATTTACTTCAAAGATCGAGATTGTAAGCTTCAAACTGCCGTGGTTGGAAACTGCGTAGTTTCACTATTGGGCAATGCGAAATAACTAGTCGTGATCCAGAAAGATCATCATATGTTTGGTTTAAAATGTATTTTGAACTTGAGGTACGTACTGTTCTTACATAAGGATCACTGTGGACTGCGTGGACAACTTTGCAGAATATAAAAGGCGGCCCAAAAACTAGTCATTTAGAAGCACTGAATACTATATTGCACTTTGTTTCCATCGATGTATGGCACATTTTAATGCCACATCCCACTGTCGTACAACGCGACCCCCGGGGAACAGGTTTTGCCTTGGCGTATTCCCAACCTGGGCATTCTCTTTCGCGTAAAGAGGGGAAAGAGTCCCTCGTTTGTTGTAGCAAATAAAACTCTAGGAAGCCATATGACTTATGTTGTGTTGGCTTCCGAAACCCTTACCAAGGGTATAAATTGGCAAAACGGGGATCAGCATGGCCCCCGGGTGGTTCTGCTTGCAGTTAAACCCGTGCTGATCATGGTTGAGGTGCCTAAAATGTAGCAAGGGGGTGTTAATATCCCTGATAATTGTTTGGTGTGTAGCTTTTTTCGGGGACTAGTAACCTCCCGAGGGTCTGTGGCCTTTACAACAGATGCCTTTACTGTAAGGAACCAATTTTTTTTTCAAAATTTTCAAAAATCGCTTAGGGTACGTTAAAAGTGCGTCAAATTTAACCCAAAAAACATGTTTTTTTTTTTTTTAATTTGTGAGATGTCATATTTTCATCGAAATTTCTTCAAATTCATAGGCTTAAAATGACACAAATTAAGTAAAAAAATGTGTAAAAATTTTGTGCCTTTTCTTCCATTGATTGCTAGGAAATTGCATACAGGAGAGATTGGAAGGTTCAAACTCCTCAACAAGAAGTTGCTCATATAGTTACAAATACATGGCAAAAATTGCTACCTGTGTGAGTCTAGTTAGCCCCAAGGGGGCGCTGGTGAATCGTGAACAATTCACTCCGTGGACTTGGTCCATTATCAGATAAGGCCATAAAGGCAGGTACTGATGTAAATCTTTTTCAATCCTGTAGTACAACGCAGCCTCCCGGGGATCAGGTTTTGCTTTGGCGTACTTCTAATCAGTGCACTATTCTTTCTGTGGTACCGAGAGGTAGACATTCCTCATTTGTTGTAGCAAATAAAACTCTAGGAAGCCCAGCACGATTATCTTTCTCTTAGCTTAGGGATCAGCCAATTAAGCCAGTAGTTTCTGTTTTACAGAGCATCCTGCCGCTTATCATGGTTGCGGCAGTACAGATGCAGAATATCTTAGCTGAGTTGTACTATCTGTGGTTTAAACGAGAGGTTGTTAGTCTTCCCTGACAACTATAGTGCACGCTACTTTTCAGGTGGCTAATTATAGAACACAAAGGGTTGTTGGCTTACCCTGTAACGTAAGGAATCAGAAATGATGAACAAAAGGGTGAGTTGGCTAAGAACTGATACTCTTTATTGACCACGGGCCACCAACTCCATAGACCATCTAGGAAACTGCAAACAGAGAAAATCAGAAGGTCTCAGCTCTTTTGCAATCTATATCCGTAGTTCATTACATCTGGACCCTGATAGCTCATCAAAATTGGAAATGATATAGTTTCGTAGAAAGGTGTACTTACAGGCAGCCAAAGCTGCACATTCATATAGGAGGTGGTAGACTCCTTCTTTTTTCTTCCTATCTTCGTAACTGTAAAAAAATTCATTAGAGAATAGTCCAAACTTGCATATCTCATCAGTTTCTAGTTGTTACTGCCATCAAACTCGATATATTTTTTTTATCTTGAACCAGTACTCAGGGGATGACTCCTACATATGCAATGCATTGTTTCTTTTTTCACCGTGTTTTCTATATATTTTCAATATTAATTTCTTTTGAATGTACTTCATTACCTTGTAGTGTTGAAGGTATTGGACTAAACTCGATACATCCCTCCTGATATGGGTTATAAAGTGCCTAGTTCGTTTTCCTTCAAAGGGTAGTCGTTAGCCTGGTGACCTGGTGCATGTGTCAGATTTTGTCATATACCTATAGTTCCCTGCAGTAAGATTCTAAGGATACTTTTTTTTGTGAAATTCATTAAAATTCTGACTGATTTTGTAATAGATATATATCCAAAGTAGAATACGTTTTGGCTAGCTGTTCTGCCGATTTGTTACCATAGCAGTCCCAAATACCCAAACTAAAGCGATGTTAGAAAGACTGCCCAGCATTGTTAGTTAGTACTTATAATGTTCGACAAGATGTTGTTGTAGCGGAACTTAGTGAGAGAAGCGCTGCCTGACTATAGATGAAAATTCCAATGTTGCCACGATTTATTTGGTCATATAGTAGCTTACAAGCTGTCGCTACCGTCTAGTACTGCAATGATTCCACTATGTGTTAGGGATGACACATCCAACGGGTGGTGTAGTCCTCAAAAGATCAAACATGTTGAAATATTAAATTTTCGAAATAATTTTCTTCCAGAAAGTTTTTCATATAAATCTATTAACTGTGGAGTTCTGTTTGCCTTCTATCAAAATATCCTTCAAGGTTGTAATCCGCAGATTTCCATCTAAATAAAATCCAATGTTTGTATGATTGTAAGGTGTAATGTAATATTTCTGTCTACGGAACACGCAAGAATATTTATCACTTCAATACGAGTAGAAAATAAAAAAGAAAAAATAAATCCATCATGACTTAAAACAACTTGACTTGTGAAATGCTGTTGTTTCTTTTTCTTTTATTTCATTTAAACTTTATTAAAATTTACACAAGTTGAAGTGTGTGCGCTTAATAGTTAACAAAATGATGAACATTTTTGTTTGTTTTATTTTATTTCGAATCTAATTTACGTTCAGGACAATGATTTCCGGCAAAAGGAACTTTTAAACTTCCGCTATTTCCGCACAACTCACAAGACTTGACTATTAAAACTTTTTCTTTAATGTGTAGACAGCATTAAAATAATTAGAATCAAGGGCGATGCCAACACTGTCATTACTTGAGATCAAAAACATTTTTATATGGGCGAAAAAACTAAACGTTACAAAAAAGGAAACAAAAATCTTCAAACACAACACGATTGACGGCAATGCAGTTAGTAACAAGTTAGTTAGAAGCCAGCGTCAACACTTTGACAGAGATGGAAAGTTTATTATGATATTAAATAAGAAAGAAATATGTATATAATTTACAATCATACTTTTAGAATGAAAATATGTGATCCTATTGACTTTGATTAAATATTTATTGTGTTAATAATACTAAATTCATTTAAAGTGTTCATTTTTTTTTTCTTTAACTTAAAATCTCTTCAATAATTACACGGAGCATAAATTGTCTTCCTTTCCAGCATAATTCAATAACGAAAATCGATTTAAGTCGTTGGGTTGTTATAAAGCGACATGAGTATCCGTTCTCACTACTTATAAGACTTCTTCGCATTTTAAACCCAGCGAAAATCCTGTCTCTCAACATTCTTGCGTATAGAAATGTAGAGTTGTATTCTACACTACTTAACAGTATGTTTTGCTCTCTACGCTTGAATATCTTTTTAGACAGTTGGGTTAGGCTGTACAGGCTACTAGTTGTATGAAACCAGCCTACTTGAGTTTTTTCTTGGTATTGTTTTGCAGCCTGAAACGGAACTTATGATATCTTCATTTTCTCCATCCAGTCCGTTCACCCCGCAATCCGATATATCTGCTAATTCCTCAAGAACCAGTCAGCCCAGTCAGCGCTCTTATATAGCAAAGAATCGAACTTCGGCAGAGGAAGTGTTCAACACTCTCTTCCCCGTCTTCGTCCCTACAGCTTCTACAGAAATCATTAAAAGGAAGATTTAACCTCCTAGCATAAGTTCCTATGTGATAATATCCTGTCAAAACCACCACAAAAATACGCAACATATGCCGGGGAAAACCACTCAGAATCGTAGTCCTCCTACAATCATACGCAGGCCATGGCAGCCACGCTACTCGGCAGGTAACCTCATCAGAACATCTTTCCTGTGCAGCCCTTATAAGTTGGCGTTGCTTTTGGTTCTTACGGCTTTTAAGTGGGACACCCACCGCCCTAACAATGTGTGCTTGCTATAGCAAGCGGACCCCAGCTTTTACTAGTTCATCGGGTGCAATATTTCCGGGCACTCCTCTGTGCCCCGATACCCAGACAGTTACTGATCATTCATGTGCTGAGTACTATTTGGCACATATGCATGAAAATATATACAAACGTTTACTAAAGGGCGGTTCAACCCAAACGCACGATGTTAATTGTGAATAAACCAAATTTTTTTAGAGAATTATCTTAATATTTTTTTTTATTATGATAGTAGAATCTATGAAAATGCTTCGGTGACATACCTCTAGCCGATAATCCAAATTTTCTGAGACATATCGCTCCTTTATTGTAACATAGTCATAACTAAAAAAAGCTCATTTCGAGAAAAAAGCATTTAAAATTTTTGGTTTCTTTACAAGTCTTAGATTTTTTTTCAGAAAATATCTCCTAAAGGAAACAGTTTAAAGGTAATTTGAATAAATTTTTGGCACAATATAAAAGGTAGTACTGTTAACAATTCTGCATTGTTAACTCGAAAAGTTAATTTTTCGAGATATGCCTATGTTGCAATAAAGGAGCGATATGTAAGTGAAGCTCAATGTCGTTAATGTGCGAGCTATTTTATCATTTAGATCTTGAATTGTTCTTGATTTATTGTCGTACATTTTTTTTAATATCCCCAAAGAAAAAGGAGTCCAATGGAGTCAAATCATATGGTTGTGGCGGCCAATTAACATCGCCACAATGAGGGACAACGCGACCATTGTATTCTTCGCCCAAAAGAGCCATTATTTCGTTGGCACCATCCTGTTGGAATCACATATCATCCAAGTCTATTACTTCAATCTTTGGCCACAAGAAATCCATTATCATCTCGCAACACACATAATAATTGCTGGGCCGGCCGCATTTTTCAAGAAGTATGCCCCGCTGATGCCGGCAGCTCATAGACCGAGCCTAACAAGCCCTCTATGTGGACGCGTTAGCTTTTTAACAATCACTCGTAGATTCTCATTTACCCAAATGAGCCCCCCCGGGGAACAGGTTTTGCCTTGGCGTATTCCTAACTTAGGCACTCTGTTTTTCGGGGAAAAGAGGGGAAGGGGTCCCTCGTTTGGTGCGGCAAACAAAACTCTAGGAAGCCACATGACTTATGTTGTGTTGGCTTCCGAAACCCTTACCAAGGGTATAAATTGGCAGAACGGGGATCAGCATGGCCCCCGGGAAGTTCTGCTTGCGGTACGACCCGGGCTGATCATGGTTGAGGTGCCTTGGCTGAAACGTTCTGGCTGTGGTTGAAACCTAAAACGCAGGAAGGGAGTATTAGTATCCTTGATAATTGTTTGGTGATGGCTTTTTTCGAGAGCTAACAATCTCCCGAGGATCTGTTGCCTATACAACAGATACGTGTACTGTAAGGAACCAGTGGTGATGATTGACGGGTGAGTTGATTTAAGGGCTGATGCTCTTAATGGGCTTCGGCCTACCAACCATTAAGCCTTGTCCTCCATTGATTGCTGGGAAATTGCATACATGAGGGATTAGAAAGCCCGAACTCCTCAACAAGAAGTTGTTCATATGACCGCAATCATATGACAAGAATTGCTACCTGTGTAAGCCTAGCAAGCCACACGGGGGCGGTGGTGAATCGTGAAAAATTCATTCCGTGGAATTGGTCCATCATCAGGTTAGGCCGTCAAGGCAGGTACTGATGTAAATCCTTTTCACAGTTACCCAAATGAGCCAATTCAGCTTTTTAACGAATCCACTGAGGTGAAAGTGTGACTCCTCACTGAAGTTAAAGTGAAGTTTGATTTGAATGTCCATTTTTGCAAAAGGCTTCAATAATCTTGACTAGATGCTCAATTGAGCACCACTCCATGAAACCAAGAAATGACAAATTAACGTACTGTTCATAGAACACAGACGAGCAACTCGTCTAAAAAATTTGTATGAAAGTTACTCACTTTTTTGAGTGATTTGCATATAAAATTTTTTAGACGAGTGCTCGTCTGGGTTCTATGAACAGCACATAAGTAGGACTTGACATTAAGATGTGGGGGGGGGGGGGGTACTCACAATTAACATCATCCATTATAGTTGGACCACCCTTCATAATTCAAATATTGGCAACAGAAGTATACCTGAATTTGTTTTTCGAATACCACATATGTATTCAAGTATTTATGTTTTCATACACAACATTGTGTAAGATTTTTTAACATACACAACTATAAAACCTTTACACATCTGAGCATCCTTTACGCCGTTAACATCGTTTTGCTTGCCAAGACAAAATCAACAGGAACACAAAACTCCAACCATCACCAACTTTCACTTTGTTGCTTTTGCTCTACTTATTTTAATGGGTGGTAAGTTGCCTTTTGAATCTTGTTTAACATTTCAGGAAAGATAAAGTGGTGAGTGTGAGCTATAGATTCTTCGACTAACACAGTTCAACGGATGGTTTGTTCTTTTCAACATAACGAATAATCTTAAAAATTACCTTTAGACTATTTGGCACCGATTTCCCCAATTATTTTGCAATAGCTTCATTCAATATATCTATATTTCTATTTAACTATACAGTTGCAAAGTATAGGATGTACAGCATGGGCGGGGTGACGGAGACCATATCTCCAAGATGGCATTAACAGTCCGTTTGTAGCGTCGCTCTGACTAACTATAACGATCTATGCCATCACATAGTAACTTGCAGAGTGGTTAACAGTGAAATACCACTAGAAACCTGTCAACCAATACAGTATGTTGAGACAAACCAGTGCGAGTGAGGCGCAAAACTCTGGAAGATCGAACAACAAAAACAATAAGCCTACCGCACTTAAGAATTAAATACGATGACGTTAGAGCTGTTCTTCAGTCCAGAGCTGCTTTACGACTGAAGTACATTTTTCTCTCAATGCAGCTTTCAGTATATTTTAAATTGAGATCTTTCGTGTTCATACACTTCGATCTAATTCTTTCCACAAAAACTCGATCGGATTTAGGTCTGTGAAATAAAAAGGATGTAAAATATATGCCGTTTTATATACAAGCCACATTTATACATCATGGACTGAATGTTTCAGGACATTAACATGCCATGACATGTTGTACTGGAATCCGATCTGACATCGGTAGATTTAATTTCTCTCTGCTTTTTTTAAAGATTTACTTCAAGATATTGAGATAAAAAGTCTTGTCGATTATTCCATCAATAAAGACGAATTCCCCAAAAACCCATTACTACCCTGCCACTATACTTTATTATTCGTGTAGATTTTTTGCGGCTATGACTTTTCCCTTATTCTGGAAGGCCCATCTGGTAGAAAAATATTAAAAATGCTCTCATTTGAAAAACAACCTGATCCCAGCTGATATAAGAATAAATTGTTTTGCGAATGGAATACAACACAATTGAACAACGTGCCCAAAAAAAACTTTATCTCTAATATCAAGACTTTATTGCATTGACTCAACAGGGTATCCCTTGCCACCATCAGAACATTAAATAGGCGATTTTACCAACAAAGCTCCCGCAAAATATAACTTTTCATCTAGCCTTGGCCGGCTTTATATAAGTAAAAAGCACATCTTTTTTAATATTTATGCTTAGTATTAAGATTTGAATGCTTATTGTTAGCTCACTTTGAAGATTCAATAAATAAATATATGCAAAGAAAATGTTTGGCGATTTTCGGTGGGTTGGAATAAATTTATTATTTAAGAAGTAATAAAAAATATATCTAATCACTTAAGAAGAATATACGTTATTGTTAGAAACTACTCGTAACAAAAATAAATTATTTATGACATTGAATTCTCCGAAAAGAGTCAAAATAAATCTGGGGCTAATTCTGTTATTCGCTTACGAGCGAGTTCTTACACGAATGTGCGAGTTTTTATACTTTTGGCATTATCTCATTCGATATCGAGTAAAAGGTATCGCCATTTCTAATGATGGCATTCGATAGCGAGTCACCATTCGAATGCAACCATGCAACTTTTTACTCGTAAGCAAAAGTACAATCGAAAACCCGCCAAACTGAAAAACAGAGTTGTACCTCAAAAATAAATTGTACCTCAAAAATTAATTGACCCAACAAATAGTTAAACGCTTCGTTTGTGAGTATAAATCGTCTCTTGAAACTGTGAAATAAACATTATTCTTGGTATGGATGTATTTGAACAAAATATTGACTGCACTTACTCGTTGTTTGGCCAATTTAAAGGATCTGCACTTCCCCTACTTTTTTTCTTATATTGTATTAAGGGTAACCGTTTCGTCGCAGTCAGACGACGGTGATGCATAATATAATAGTTAATACTGGGTGCAATTCTTTTGCGTTTTTATTTTTATTGAATTTGTTGCTCGTAAATTTTAACTTGTTTTGTCAAAACATATGATTTTTGTTGACAATTTTCGGCAGTGTTATAAAACACATTTTGTCAATACTTTGCAACACTGAAGTGATAACTCGACTTGTTATGTAACGAATCACATCATTAGAAATTAACACGATACCGAGGCCGAAATTGCGGCCATTATGAGAGCAGCTAACGGGTTAAGCTACTACAGTATATAAGGAAATGATATCCGAATTTGTACTGATAGTAAGGCTATGTTGTATGCACTAGCTGGAGTCTAGGACGTCCAGGTTGGTTCGTGAATGCCGGATATCTCTAAACGAGATAGCGAGACATTCGAACCTGAAGCTTATCTGGGTACGAGGGAACAGTGAAGTGTCCGGTAATCTAGTAGTGGATGAACTGGCAAAGGCTGGTGTACAGCTACAACAAAGCGATATTGATGGGATCATTGGAATCCCGCTTACGAGCTGTAAGAAACAAGTACAGCGTCAACTTTTTCAGACCGCTCAAGACAAATGGTCTAGTGAGGATACTTGTCGAATATCAAGACTGACATGGCCCAGATATGATAACAGGAGTACTATCATCCTTAGGGGCTTGCCCTGACGGAGGTTGAGTTCTGCTGTGGCGGTCCTGACAGGAGGTTAAATCTTCCATTTAATGACTTGTGTAGAAGTTGCAGAGACGAGGAGGAAGTAGAGAGCGTCGAACACTTTCCCTGTCAGCTCTTTCTTATATAAGGGCATTGTACCTAGGTAGACCGATGCTGCATGATTTGACGGAGGTATCGGAATGCGATGTAAGTGGATTGGACTCCTTTATCCGATCCACGGGTTGGTTCTAAACCAGCGATATGTAAAACTACTGAGATACATATCATATCCAGGCAACACAACGGGACCTGACTGGACCCAAGTGGGCTGGCTGACTTTACAATAGCTGGCAGCCTGTCAAACCTTACCTAACCTACACGATACAGGAAATTATTTTCTACTCGATAGGAATTTCGATCACGAATGACAGAACTAGCCCCCTGACAACCCTGCTTGGGAGATATAATTTTTCATGATTAAGGACGTGTGTGTAATTTGTCTGTGGTAATGAAATTTCATGTTTTTGCTGTGTGAAAAAATATAATATTTGACAACATAAAATTTTGACAAAACAGAAAAAAATTTTAACAAAACGAATAAAAAAATAAATAAAAATGAATAAATTAAGAAATATTTATAATAAAGCCATTTTTCAATTTAGTATTATTTGATTTTTATACTTTTAGTTATAAAATTTTCAATTATAATTTAATTCAATCAAATTTCTACATTTCAAATATTCCTATCCTATTGTCGAAATTTATATTAGCCCCTAGAGCAAGGCGAATTCATATCAGGTATATGCAAGAGCAATAAATACAACACTACAAAAAATAAATCTTTTTCAAACGTCAAGGGAAAAATATAAACACAAAAAGGAATTCAAAAAAATATATATAACAAAAAAAAATTTACAAGAAAAGATAAACTTTTAATTATTTCGTGAAACGTTTAGCTATTTCGTGAAAATTAAAGTCTTTGATCATGGAGCTCGGAAAGGAGAAAAAGGTCAGCCAGATTGCGGAGAGTTCTGAATGATAGTTGGAATACAAAACCTAAAAAATGTTTCAAAAAAATTTTTTTTTCAAATTCCTTTTAAAAAACTTTACAATAAAAGAATAACTTAATTATTTTGTGAAAGTTTTAATTATTTCGTGAAACTAAAAGTCTCAGATGATAGAGCTTGAAAAGGTGAAAATAGCCAGCCAGATTGGGGAGAATTCCGGATGATACCTGGCGCTCAAGATACAATAATAATATAAAAAATTGTGGGCAATTAACAAAATGTATATGTGATTCAATATGAGATTAATATAGATAGAAAATAATTAAATGCTCGGTGGCTGAGTGGTTAAAGCAGTAGATCATGATACGTCATGACCCGAGTTCAAATCCTAGTGGGTGCTGATGAGTAGTGTAGCGACTACGAAACAGCTAGTTGTCCCCCAGCTAAAGATTTGATTATTATTTTTCTTGTCTTCTTCAATCAATAATTGTTGATCACAGCAAATTTGTATTGTAAAAAAATTCTTCTTAAGAAAAAACTTAAGAAAGGAAAAACTTGAACTAGAACCCGATGTACATATGTATGTACAAATCAAAAAATTCACCCTTATTGTTTTTGGCGTAGTCGTAAAACGACAGCTCTCATAGTAGCTGTCGAATTTACACTCTTACATAGTGTCTACAACTGATATTAACTCTGATATAATATGAGAGAGAACGTCAGCAGATTAACGAGAAAAAACAAATTATATTTTCTCTCATATCTAGCATGGCGCCAAGTATTTTTGCAAATATCATAATATTTTACAATTTTTAAGCAACCATGCAGTAAACATCGTTGAATGTTGTATTTTTCTTAAACAATTTTATATACTCAAACAACAAAAAGAACAATAAACGATTTTTTATAAATATTTTAATGATTTTATGATTTTTTTATTACAATTTTTTCGGGAATTCTTCAAAAATTTAATATTATATATTTGAGAGTTCATATCATGATATGGTTTTCTAAATATACAGCTATGGACATATAAATGGCACATCTTACAGAGAGTTCATTCGTATGCTACTATTGGGTAAAACAATTAACAAGCAACAAGTTTTTAGTTTTTTTGTAAGAGTTATTAAGTATATTTATTATTGATAAGAACTAAAATAAAAATTCATTAGTTAAAAAAAATTTTATTATTAAAAGAAAAAAACAAGAGTGAAAAAAACTGGACACATAAATGGCACAATATCTAAATATAAGTAAAAAATGATTTTAGTATTGAATTATTTGGGTTTTTGGTATGTAAAAGTATTTTACCGTTAATATTGGGTACTGTAACCTTTATTTCCGATGACCGCTTCGCACCTACGACCCATACTTTCCACAAGTTTTTGGCACTTTGCTTTAGGTGTGGCATACCAAGCTTCTTGCGCGGCTGACCACAAATCGTCCATATTTTTATAATTTTTTTTTCGCGATTTCAACCTTGACTTCGTTCCAAAGGTTTTCTATTGGATTTAAGTCAGGACTCTGGGCTGCCCAATCCAAAACGTCGATCTGCTCTGCACTAAACCAATTTTTTATTAGTTTGGAGGAGTGTTTGGGGTCATTGTCTTGCATGATTTTCCACGTAATTGGCATCGAATCGAAAGCGTATGGTGCCATATGTTTTTTTAAAATGTCTAGGTACTGAAACTTGTCCATTTTCCCATTAATTTTTACAAGAGGACCTACGCCATGCCAAGAAAATGCACCCCATACCATAATGCTACTTTCGCCATATTTTACCGTCCTCTGAGTGAACCGATGATTGTATTCTTGTCCTTTAGGACGATTTACAAAGGTTCTGTCATCTGGTCCTATTCTATTTATTTTAGTTTCATCACTCCATAATACGTTTTTCCAAAAACTAATAGGTTTTTCTTTGTGCGTTCTGGCGAAGACTAATCGTTTGGAAATATTATTTTTTGAGAGGAGTGGCTTTTTTCTGGATATTCGCCCAAAGAGATTTGCCTCATTTAATCTTCTTCTAACAAGTCTGCTAGATATTTCCGCGCCCTAATATTCGTTAATTTCAGATGCTATCTGTCGTGAGGACTTAAATGGGTCAATTTTCGCCATTCTGACAATAGCTCCATCCGTACGCACATTTGTTTTTCGAGGCCTTGGCTTTCGAGTTTTACCCTTAATCAATACATCGGGGTTCTCAACGCATGATTTGATTGCGTTATACACTTTTTTTCTAGAAACTTTCATTACTTCAGCAATTTCTGACACTTTTTTTCCGTCTTCATGCAGTTTCCATATTATTCGCCTTTCCTCAGTTGTTGTATGTTTGCCGGAACCCATTTTTAAAAAATTTTCACACTTTACAATTATTTTTTAACTAGGAAAAATAAGAAGTGGTTTGAAATAAATTTTCGCGAGAACTGCCTTCTTTAAGTAAATTGTGCCATTTATATGTCCACTTAAAATTAGCACTTTTTATAAAAAAATATAACGGTGAATTATTAACGAAATATAACGGAAGATTTGAGTGTTGTTGAGATAATTAATCTTACAACGAATAATAAGAAAACAAAAAAACTTGTATTTTTGAAACTTTTTTGTTGTAAAGCGCATGAATTTATGCTCAATTGGAGTTTGTGCCATTTATATGTCCATAGCTGTATGTTATTAAAACAATATTATGATATGTGATATAATATTGCAATAACACTAATTTTGAAGGCTACACGTGATATAATCTCTGCTATCAAATTTGACGTTTACTGATAAAAAAATTTTTGATATTATATCACGTATATATATGTTATGTTACCGTATAAAATTTTCGACAAGCAAAATTTTGTAAAAGATTATGCTAAACTAAATGATTATGAAGCATCCTGTCAAAAAAGTGCCAAACAAAAGTTTATTAGCCAGTTTATCAATCTCGACAGCCTGCTTGCGTTCGCAATCTAAGCGAAAGAAAGTTGATTTGGGTTCGTCTAACGTTTTTCTATGCGAACGATGTGTCAAAACTCAATCAAAATACATAAGAATATGCGAACGAATAGTAGTGAGATAGACAAACCCAAATTGATTCGAATGTAAGTGACTGGCTTTCTTTCGCATTCATTTTCTTTCGAAATTGGTAAACTGGCTGTATAAATAACAAAAAGAACATCAAAATAGTAAAAAAATTTTGATATTATTCATTTAGTTTGTGCACATAAATTTTGTGAAAATGCGTTCCATTTTAGTCATCCTCTGAGTATAGAGAAAATTCAAACATTAAATGAATTCGACAGGAAAGCAACTGAGACTACAAGTGAAAATATTTGTGTTTTCTAACAAAAAATATGTTACAAAATAATGTATTATTAATGAATTTTAACATACATTCATACAAACGATTTTTTTAAAGTCAGTCCACGCCTTCGTATAGCCCTCCACGGAACGGGATGGTTGACCAATATACATAATTGAATTTTCGCAAACAGCTTCTCATCCTACTTTACTATTTTTTTAAATATAGATACATATGTAAATAAATACTCACCTCAAATAAGAAATTGTAGCAGCCATCATACATAAAAAATAGAGAAAGTAACTCATATTTTTATTTTTTAATATTTTTTTATACAATTAAGTTTTTTATTCGCTATTTTTAGCTTCTACCATTTATACCAATAAAAAATTATAAATAGCTTGTTTTCTATGTTTCCCAGCTATCTATATGTCGACATTTCATAGGAGCTATCCTAATCATCAGTAAGATGAAAGATATTTTCAAACATTCAACTTTATATCCCAACAATCTAAATACATTGTTGCGAATTTAAAAAGAAAAATTCTCTAATAATACCTGTCAAAACACAAAAAAAAACAAGCCTTTTCATTTATATACGTCTCTAACATTTCTATAACCCGTTGTACAAATGTACAAACCAAAAATTTAATTTAAAAAATTATAAAAAAGTTCATCAAAAATTCAATAAATATAAAAAATTGTTTCAAAAATTTTTTTTTAATTTGTTTTAATTATTCCATTGACATCTGAAAAAGATTAAAATTAAAAAAAAAAAGTTATCAGCTGCGCTGTCAATTTCACCTGTTATGAATTCGCCTTGCCCTAGAGCTAGTAAAATTTTATTCACCTCAGAAATGACAAAATTTTACTTACAAGAGAACCAAGGCGAATTTATACAGGTGAATGCAAGCCGGAAGGCGAATTCAGTACTATGTATTTTGTTATTGTAAAACATATTGTGAATGTCAAAATCTAAATTCGCCTAGGATTATTCAGCTGGGGAAAAATTTTATATAAACGTTAAATATAAACTTTTATAATTGTTTGTAATTAAAATCACAGATTATATTAGTTTTTCACTTTTAAATTCACATAAATTTCTTGAAATTGCCCTAAATTATACAAAAACAATCTTCAGATTAAAATGGCGCGAAAAAGTTTGTAAATAAAAGAAAAAATATTTGACAGTCTCATTGGAAAAAACGCGAGAAACAAAAAATAATCACCTGTGCTGTTAAGTCCACCTAGTAATCAATTCGCCTTGCAAGAGAACTTTTCTACCGTTTCACACACGTCCAAAATTGCAAATATTAATGAATAAAACATACTAAAAAAAAATATTATTATTTAAAAAATTCTAATAAGCCTATCGGGTAATCTTGAACCGCTCTGTATAATAGTAGCGGGTTTAAAGTGTCATGTAGACTAAAGTTTTTCTTTAACTTCCTTAAATTCACATCGCTCAACTTAAAAACGCTAGCCTTCTTCTCTATAGTAAGTGTCTGAATATGCGCACACATACACATACATAAGTATATTTGCATATTTGTGGGGGTGTAGTACGTTTATTCCTTTATACATTCACACAAATGCACAATTTTATTTGTAAGTACATATATATGTATGAATGTGTGTGCGTGTGTGTATGTGTGGGCCTTTTGTATTTGCTTCCTTGCTTGAAGGCTTTTGAATACTGTCGCTTCCTTGAAAATGTTCAACTTCCTGTTTCCGGGATATACTCTCAACTTATTGTAACATTTTGCATTTTCGAGAACATTTTCAGGAAACAAAGTACGTCGCCCTGTTACCATTTACTATTTGCATTAACAAGAACGGCCTACAACACCCCAATATCAGCTTCCACATTTCACAAACTTACACACACACACACACACACGCACACAACAGATTTGTTTATTTATTTTGTTTTGAATTTTTACATCTTTGCCCATTAAACATCCTCTTTTCCGTGTGTTGTACTCGTACCTCCTGCTGACAGTTCCTGTTTGTAATGTGATGTTACATTACACATGTTCGTTGGTCGCTTGCTCGGTCGGTTGGTTGGTTGCTTGATTTATTCAGTTCATTTAGTTTTTATCCTGCACTCTCTTGTCTCTTCTCTTTCTACTTCTCGTTATTCTTTCATTCAAGTGTTGCATTATTTGTTTATATTGCTTTAAACTTTTATTGCTGCATTTAAGTAAAAATAAATAAGCACAAAATATCAAGATACAATCAAAGTATCCATAATGGCATTTGGCTTTTTAACAACGTCTTATCCTTTTAAGATGGATGGCAGGATGTCAACAGTCTGCTTACATGTAACTAAGCCTTAAATCAAAACTAAAAAGGAAGAATACTCGTATAACAAACTATCAGTGTCATATAATTTCAACTGATCCATAAAAATATGTGATGTACGAGTATGTGTGAATAGTCATGTGCGATAAATTTGTTAAGTGCAATAAATTCCCCAGAGACAGCTACATAATTAATAAGATTAATCGATATTTAATTTTACAGGCGACACTTAATAATTTTTTCATTAGTGGCTTTACAGTTTGAAGTTTAAAGCGTGTTTTTATGGAGGTATAAAACTTTATATTGGCGGCACTTTTTTAGCTAGCAGCCATTTTGTCACCTATTAAGTGATTTATGTTTAGTTTGGTTTACCATTTCAAAATGAACAGACTGTCACCTGAGCACCTCCCCCCGGGGAACAGGTTTTGCCTTGGCGTATTCCTAATTTAGGCGCTCTGTTTTTCGGTGAAAAGAGGGGAAGGGGTCCCTCGTTTGGTGCGGCAAACAAAACTCTAGGAAGCCACATGACTTATGTTGTGTTGGCTTCCGAAACCCTTACCAAGGGTATAAATTGGCAGAACGGGGATCAGCATGGCCCCCGGGTTGAAACCTAAAACTCAGGAAGGGAGTGTTAGTATCCTTGATAATTGTTTGGTGATGGCTTTTTTCGAGGGCTAACAATCTCCCGAGGATCTGTTGCCTATACAATAGATACGTGTACTGTAAGGAACCAGTGGTGATGGTTGACGGGTAAGTTGGTTTAAGGGCTGACGCTCTTAATGGGCTTCGGCCTACCAACTCATTAAGCCTTGTCCTTCATTGATTGCTGGGAAATTGCATACATGAGGGATTAGAAAGCCCGAACTCCTCAACAAGAAGTTGTTCATATGACCGCAATCATATGACAAGAATTGCTACCTGTGTGAGCCTAGTCAGCCACACGGGGGCGGTGGTGAATCGTGAAAAATTCACTTCGTGGAATTGGTCCACCATCAGGTTAGGCCGTCAAGGCAGGTACTGATGTAAATCATTTTCACAGTTGTCACCTGAGCACCCCTGCCGAGCAGGTTTCGCCTAACCAGGGCTTTCTGGATCAAAGAGTTTGTTGTAACAAATAAAACACTGGTGAATGAATATATCCCCCCGTGGAGTTGGTTCATCATCAGATTAGGCCAACAAGGCAGGTGCTGATGTATATCAAATTCACAATCTATTTCTGCAAGATCTCCAGGGGAGCAGGTTCCGGCTTGCTTTCTGCAGCATAGAAGGGCAGGAGTTTCTCCTTTGTTGTAGCAAATAAAACTCTAGGAAGCCGCATGACTTCTGTTGTGTTGGACTTCCAAAGATCAATTGGCAGAACGAGCATCAGCAAAGCCCCCGGGAAGTTCTTCTTTCAGACCATTACAACGCTGATCATGGTTGAGGTGCCTACCCTGGCTGAAACGGAATCGCAGGAAACTGATAACTATGGTGCAATGCCAGTTGCAGGGGCTAATAAATAAAAAATTCTAATTTTAATTCATACCAGGTATTTCGTGAAAATTAAAGTCTCAGATCATAGAGCTTGGAAAAGTGAAAATGGCCAGCAAGATTGGGGAGGATTCTGGATGATAACTGGCGCTCAAGATGCAATACATAATTTGAAAAATTGTTTTGAAAATTTTTTTAAATTTCTATTTAAAAAAATTTACAAAATAATAAAAACTTAAAATAAGAAAAACTTAATTATATTGCGAAACTTTTAGTTATTTCGTGAAAATTAAAGTCTCAGATCATAGAGCTTGAAAAGGTGAAAATGACCAGCCAGATTGGGGAGGATTCTGGATGATAACTGGCGCTCAAGATAGAATCTATAATTTAAAAAATAGTTTTAATTTTTTTTCCAATTTTGTTTTTATTATGTCATTGACATCTGAAACAGATTAAATTAAAAAAAAGAAAGTTATCAGCTGCGCTGTCAATTTCACCTGTTATGAATTCGCCTTGCCAACATGTTAATTAATAATATGAGAGAAATCAAGGCCAAAATAATAAGGCATATCAGAACTGCTTTGAGGATTGGAAAACATGTTATCACAAGACTACTACATCTCAGTGGAAATACTCTGAAGGAAACAAAATACATAGAAATTGATAACAAAATAAATAATTTTTGAGCAAAATGAAAATTCCTGCTTTCTATTGAACAGTATATGTAAAGGATGTTGTTTTAGAGGTATAGAGCTTTGAAGTGGAATACAACAAGGACGAGGTATTAGTCAATGGAAGAATAGACTTAATGAGTTAGTGCGCCGAAGTCCATTGAGAATATCAGCCCTTACCCAACTCACCCGTCTAACCAACACTTCTGGTTCCTTATATTAAAAGTATCTGTTTTAGGACAACAGTACCTCGGGGGGCTGTTAGCTCCCAAAACCAGGCATTGCACCATAGCTACCAGGGAAACAATGCGATTCCTGCGATTTGAGATTTAAACCACAGCTGGAATGTTTCAACGCCGAGGTAATCTGCAAGCGGAACCTCCCGGGGACTTTGCTGGTCCCCATTCTATCAATTAACCCTTGGTGAGGGTTTCAGAAGTCTAGCACAATCTAAGTTATGTGGTTTCCTAGAGTTTTATTTGCTGCAACAAAAAATTGCACCATAGCTATCTGGGAAACTAAGTCCCCTTCCTGCAATTTTAGGCTTAAACCACAGCTAGAATGTTTCAACGCCGAGGAGTCCCGGGGACTTTGCTGGTCCCCATTCTACCAATTAACCCTTGGTGAGGGTTTCAGAAGTCTAGCACAATCTAAGTTATGTGGTTTCCTAGAGTTTTATTTGCTGCAACAAATAAGAGATTCCTACGGCTCTATGCCCCAGAAAGCAGAGTGCCCTGGCTAAGCGGCTAACAAGCAAAACCTGCTCTCCGGGGTGAGATGGCTGTGACATGATTACGATATTATTTTCAGCCAAAAAACTTACTAACAAGCAATGACGAGTGAATTTTTGTTAAACTTTTTACATTAGAAAATCGCCACTAACACTAACTATTATGTCGCTCATGCTAGGAGCACAACTGCGACGAACAACGAATTTTTAGTCGCGAATGTTCGTCACCAAAAATACAACACATTGGTGTATATGAAAATGCACACAATCGTGGCGTTGGTCGAAATTCGTCATACTCAGCGAAAATTGAAATAGATTTATTTCTAATTGTTTCGTCAGCAAACGACGTACAAAACGTATAAGGTGGTCAGGTTTCTTATATAAAAAAGATTTTTCCAGAAATCATACTTTTTACATTAATAATTAATCCATGTAGTAAAAAATTTTTGAAGATGTTCTCAAAATATAAAGTCCCTCAGATAATTTGATCAAAAATCCCTCTTTCGGGTGGGATTTATATAGGCTGATTTAATATGGCCCCCTTAATATTTATATGTAAACAATGTTATCTACACAAAAGTTCGTTGGTATTGTGCTTCACACGACGAATTTATACAACGAATATTTGCCGCCGAATTCGTTGCGATGGGCGAAATTCGTTGTTCGTCACAGTTGTGTTCCTAAAATCACAAACAAACTCAACTACAAAGTAACTAAGTTCGTAAAATTTTAAAGTTCACCTTCTCTATTGAACAGGGGCCGTATTTAAACCCTTTTTAGATATGCTTACATTTTAACCAATAATATGAGAGAACAGCCGACTCAAGGCGAATTCATAACAGGTGAAATTGACAGCGCAGCTGATAACTTTTTTTTTTTTTTTTAATTTTAATCTCAATTTAATTTTAATGTCAATGGAATAATTAACAGCCAGTTCGCCGATGTCGAAAGGAAAAGCTCATTCGCAAAATTGATTTGGGTTTTTTCTAACTTTATTCTATCCGAACGATGTGTCACAAAGCTCATAAGAATATATGTATTTCAACTTCGTTGTCAGTTGAAAAAGGTAACGTATAACGTCCCGGCCTTAATAAGCTCCTCTAGATTTTCTAGATGAGGTGATCGTCTGTGTTCTATAAATAACACATTAATATGGTGCTGTCACAAGCAATCGAATAGTCTAGAAAATTTATGTGAAAAACACTCAAAAAATTGAGAAACTTTCATACATATTTCCTAAACGAGGTGGTCGTCTGTGTTGTATGAACAGCACGTAAACATGCCGAGAGGTAAATTCCCCCTAAATGGGTTATACAGAATGGCTCTAAGCGCTTACCATGCTACTTACTTTAGGTGTACTTTACTTTAAATTAGATTTTTTACGGCCAGCCCATCAAATCTTAGTTATAGCTCTATACTCTTAAATCAACTTGTAGCACTTTTAAAAGAACCATCATCTACAGTCACGCTCCCTGATTTTTATTACAATACTACTGCAATAAAAAGGAGTTTTAAAATCATAGTTTATTTTTAATTTTGATTGTTATTTCTTAACGAAACAATCCACCAACTTCCGTGTACTCAAATAGACATATTCTCTTTTTCATTTAGCGTTGATTGAGGTAGTACGATTAGAGGAAAAACGATTAAAGGATTTGACGTGTTAATGTTTTGACGAGGATAAAGATAATATTGTTAGTAAGAACAGTGTAACCAATAAAAAAGCATACAAAAAGAAAACGTGTAATAAGAGATGAAGTATAAACAACAAGTATGATCATTGATCAATGAACTCAAGATGCCAAAAGATAAGTTTTTTACTAGATTAGAATTAAAAGAAGTTATTTGAGTGCGGTTTCAAATCCTAGCAATGAAGTGGTGCAGTATTTGAAAGCGCGTATACGCTGAATGTGCCCTGGATCAGCCGGAAACTGATCCCAGTTTTTATCAAAAAACATCTTCCACGTTGAGACTTGTTTGTGGTTGACGTTAACAAACAAAATTAAACGAACCTGGGATGGCATTACACCGTTTTTCATTGCATTCCTGGGTATTTCTCTTTTTATAAACTGCTGTTGAAAAATCCCGATTCTGTCTGCTAATATTGAGAACGACTCTACAGTAAATCACACACGACTGACAGATTGTGGGAGTCGATTCACCTAACTTGTTGGCCTTATATGATCATGGGCCAACTGCTGGGGGTGAATTATTCATGATTCATCAGCACACTAGGACGAAGGCTTGTAAGGCTCACGCATAAGTTTATAGTCATATATGGGTCACTCTACGTTAAGAGGTTATCTGGTACTAGGAATGGCGGCGTGCTAAAAATATTTAAAATAACTTTTTTCATTATAATCTTACTTAATCAGGTAGTTTAAATATATTTTTAATAATAGATCAATAATAAATAAGTTGTCTACTTTTGCCGGTACTTTAAGTGACCAGGGGAGATACTCTACATCAAGGCCAGAACAGAATACAGACCAAGGGAAAGTTAAATTGAAAACAAACATTATTTTCGTGAGAAACAACTTTAATTATGCAATATTTGGTGATAGTTTGAAACAAAAATGGACTAACATTTCCATACAGTCTTCTTTTATATAACTTAAAAAAAAACTTCTACTTACATAAACGTAGTCGAACACAAAATAAATTATTTAAATGCAGATATTTTGCAATATAAGGCTACAAAAAGATATAGAGCATAAGTCTGCCCTGCGTAATAAAGTAACTTACGCCAGAGATCTGCAACCGGTGGCTTTTTTAATGATCTAAGTACACCCGTCTTAAATCGAGTTGCGGTGTGACTGACCACCGCATATTGTTTGCACAAGTATGTTTTCTACTCGTTACAGCTTGCGTCTGTTAACTAGATTATATAACATACCCAATCACGTTTATATGCGGTGACTGCTTGATTTGGTTTCTCAATTATTTTTTCTACTTTCGGCAATCGAACTCGTACTTCTTTTTATTAATTTTTTTTTTTTTTTGTTAAGCGTTTTTGTTTATTGAATCTTCAAAATGAACTAACAATAAGTATTCAAATCTTAATACTAAATATAAAAATAAAAGAATTAATAAAAATAAATAAAATGTGCTATTTACTAACGTCCAGCCAATCCTAGACAAAAAGTTCTATTATGCGGGAGCAATATCGGTAGAATCACCTATTGTACGTGGCAACGGTTACCCTTCTTCTCAACCGACTGTGGCCGCCAAAATTAAGTATATTACGCGCAAGAGGGTTTGGATGGAGTTCTAGTTTACTGACATACCTTGTCGCGTACTTAGAAAACTCCTCTTTTAGTATTTCGTTGCATAACAAAAGTTTGCAATCTAATTTCAATGTCGAATTTCTGTCCATAAGCCAATTTAGCTGAGCTGCTTTTAGTTTTAACTAAGTGACCTTTGCTTCAATGTGACACTTTCACGTTAGCCTACGGTCCAGGTGAATACCAAGGTACTTGACTTCATTGTGCTGCAGAATAGGTGAGTTGTTAATTTGGATATGCGCACACACTCATAGAAAAAAGCATCTTCATATTGATGACGGCGGGTCATCAGAATTGTGACATCAATAGTATGTAAATAGTAATCAGTAAAACGAAAACTGACATCAATCTCAACAACAAAAGTCATCAGACAATTTTGTCATACATTGAGTATCATCAATGCTACAACTGTGGTGACATCAATTCAATGATACATTTTATTAATGGGTATATTACATCTAATTTGTCAAAATTGATTATAAGAAAAGCCTACATAGCGTTATAATATTTTATATTTATTGTTGAAAATGAATTAGGTTGTTAAAATTATTATTTTTAAATTTAAATTCATTTTTAAGAAGAAGAATAAAAATGCATCATATTAATGACATTTAGTCATCATATGCGACGTTAGTTACATAAATATAATGACAGCATAAAGAGTAAAATAAAAAGAAGAACTACGAAGCAAAGAAAGCGAATATTGCCTCATACACAGCACGCACGCAATTAAAATATGATAATACGCCACATAGGTATTGTATTGATGGTAGGAAGTCATCAAAAGTATTATCAGAAGATTTTTAATTCTCATTGATTTCTTTAAGATGGTAAAATATAAAGTTATGTGTTTGAACATATTTTTGAAATCAGAAATTATAGCCGGAGGTTAATGTTGATGATGTCGTCATGAAATTGACTTCCAAATCAATCCAATTTATAGTTGGTCTGATGTTAGTGCGCCACTCTACTGATGATGTTTTGTCATTACATTGACATCATTTAGTAATTTCCTGGGTATTGGAGTTTCCTTGCATTGATTACATGCTCTCATCAATCATTTCATTGATGAAATATTTGTCATAATTGCCGCTGTTGATAATTAGAGCAACTGATGTAATGGTTGACATCACAGCGATGACAAGTGTCATGGGGTCAAAAATGATGACATTTGGCATTGCATTGATGTTTAAATACATCATAGTTATGACAGCTTTTCTATGAGTGCATGTTTGTTTACATAGTGTGAATGTGACATGAGTACAGTTCTGTTCATTAACCCTGATTTTCCAAAGCTTCAGCCATTTTTCCAATATTGAAATAAATTCCTGTAAATTTCGTGAAGCTAATTAGTGGTTTTCATGAACGCTCAAAAACACTGTGTCGTCTGCAAAAGTTAAAGTGTGAATTCCAGGTGCCTTTGGCATGTCAGAGGCGTAAATCAAATATAAAGTAGGTCCAAGTATGCTACCTTGGGGAGCTCCTGCCTCGATAGGTTCAGTTGGGCTTATAAAATTACCTTCTCTGATAACAAATTTCCGCCCATATAAGTAGCTTTCCAGAAGCTTGTGTTTATTTGCAGGCAAGTTTAACTTTATTTTGTGCATCAACCCGTCGTGCCACACTTTATCGCAAGCTTGAGAAATGTCAATGAATAGAGCTGAGCAATACTTCTTCTCCTCAAAGGTCTGTCTTATGACATTGACAAGTCTGTGCGTCTGTTCTATGGTACTGTGCTTAGCCCGAAAACCAAATTGATGATCAGGGATGCATCCCACATTGTTCAATAATGGACTCAACTTCGCCATTAACAATTTTTCGATTAGTTTTGAAATTGTTGGTAAAAGACCTTCCCTGGCTTGGGTATCAGAGTAATCATTGAGACCTTCCACTGTGCAGGATAATGCTCAAGGCGTAAAATATCGCTAAAAATAAAAAGTAGAACTCTTCTAGCTACACGAGGTAACTGTTCAAGCATTTTACCAGTAATTTGATCAATACCTGGAGCTTTCCTGGGGTTTATGTTATTAATAACGCTTTCGACATCTTGGAAATTAAGTCTCAAAGTCACAGGAGGTCTAGCAACATATGATGTTAATTCCGCTGTATTATTCGCTGAATCATTTGTAATAAAAACTTTTCTCAAATGATCGACATACAACATTCCCTTTTCAGAATCGCTTCTTGCCCAGTCGCCAGTTGATGTTCGCAAAGGTGGCTTACCTATTACGTGTCTTTTTAAACCTTTTGTCGCTTTCCACAAGGAATAATCAGCTTGAGGAGTACCATCAAGGCTTTCCAAATACATATATTTTAAGGGAACCCATTCTGTGGACTTCAAGCAGATTTCTTAACTGAGTTATGTATTCCTGTAGCCTAGTTTTAAGCTGGGAAGACCTGCGAAGTTGCCACTCTCTTCTGACTCTTCTTTTTTCTGACAGAAGTTGCTCAATTTCAGGCAAATAAGTTCTATTGTTTTCATTTCTGGATCTTATATGACTAGTGGTAGCATGCTGTACGGCCAGTTTGAAGTTTTTAGAAAAATTGTTAATTGACACATCAATATCCTCAGGCGTTCTCTAGGTAAACATGAAGTTATGACTATACTAAATTATTTTAGGTATTGCAATTTATTACAAAAAAAGCATATTTTATTTATTATTAAACCCGTTTGATATTTCCACAAATTTTAAATTTTGTATATGATTTTTTAAAGTAGCTGTCGAAGTACCCATTAATGCAGAAACACCTAAGTATATAAAAACCCCTTGCTGAAGAGTTCGAGCCTTCTAATCCCTCCTGTATGCAATTTCTGAGACTGTCAAGGGAAGACAAGCACCTTTACCAACCCAAACAAACAACCATCACTTCTGGTTCCTTACATTACAGGTATCTATTGCAAGACAACAGCACCTCGGGGGGTTATTATCCCCTGCAAACCGGGATTTCACTCAGAGTTGTCAATTTTTAAATTTTAAAATGCACCAAAATGGGAGAAAAAACGGACCGAATTTCGAATGTTTTCCTTTCATTTTTAAATCCCTATTTTATATTTTAAGAAGTACAATCTTCTTTTTGTATTAAAAACACGATACTGAAACAGCCTTTTAAGCGACTATTATACAATCAAACTAAGTCTGATAGCACTGCCTGATGGCGTGCCATCAAATTCGTTCAATAGCTAGAATTCGTGTTTGTCAAACTTGGCCTCCGGAGTACGACTCCTTTAGTTGTAAGATAATGTTACCTTTACAATAATTATAAAGATATTTTATCAAATTTATTATTAAACAATATCATTTAATTATATTTGCTGTTGACCGAAATCAGACGTTACTTTTACTGCCTATTATCAGGGACCCAAAATACCTGCTTACCGTCGTCAAAATTATATTTCAGGAGCAGACAACCATTATTGTCGAAAGAATTTACGTTTATCGGGTCATTAAAAGTTACAGAATCGTACTACAAGCTTTCAAATTCGATCAATAGCAATTCTATCAAACACAGTGTAAGTGGTGTCTATGAAAGAATCTATTGAAATATACAAACATTTGCTAGAATTATAGCAAATAAAGGATGAAGTTTACCGTAATCTATATTTAATGCCAACTTTTCGGAAAAACTTTATAATTTATTTAATAATTTGGTAATTTTTCAATTACCAAGGCCTTATCAAATTCACGAGCTGCGTTTATTGCAATATTTGACAAACTTGGCTTGATCGTTTAATTGCAAAACACTCTCTAAAAGCAGCAAATTTTGTAAAACGAAATATTTCGTTTTCTTTTGAGAGTGTGTATAATCCTTTTTATTCCAAGAGGCGTCATCGTAGTCACATGAAAGGGATGTAAAAAATTTGTCAATTATTTTTTTTTATTTTTTATCTTGGACCAGTATTCAGGAGATGACCCCTACATATGCAGCGCATTGTACCAGAACTAGGAAAATAGGTTATGAGGAGGGGGAAAGAGGGAGTATTGTTTGTGAACTTTCCAACGTTATAACGGACAGGAAACACGTCTGCAGGCAACTTATTCCAAAGACGAAGCGTACGGCTGAAAAATGAATTCTCTCTGTAATTCGTTGTACGATTCCCCGGACAATCGACCACAAATGGATGAGCTCTGGACGATGAACGCGTGCTACGTAGAAATGTGCGAGTTTCCGGAACAAGATCCCTAATCTCGTCAGAGCAAAATCCATTGCAGTAACGATAGAACAGAGTAACACACCCTACACTGCGTCGATGCTCCAGTGAATCAATAGAGTTGGATACCCTACTGTCACCGATAAGCTTCTTCGCCCTCTCCTGCACACGGTCGATCAATCCCAATTATTTACTCGTTGTCAACAGCGACAGGTCTATGAAATATCAAAGGTCTATCAAAAAATAGATAGTTGCTATCGAGGACTAGTGTACAATCAAGGGTTTTTTTTGATGTGTCGACGATGACACGCCTATTGGAATATGGGGGAATATACAACAGCAAGATTGTCTTACTTTGTAAAAATTTTGAACACTTGATTAAACATTTTTTTACAATAAAATAAAAAGTTGCGTAGAATTTAATTTTGTGCCACCGAAATTTAAAAAACAAACGCACAGAAAATTAAAACAGCGCTCTCCACACCGACTAAAGAACTTTGCGCACAAATAATTTTAAAAAGCACAAAAAACGGTTGACCGAGTTGACAACCCTGAGTTGACAACCCTGATTTCACTGCAGTTTGTTCCCGAAACTCGCACATTTTTACGTAGCACGCGCTCATCGTCTAGAGCTCATCCATTTGTGGTCGATTGCCCGGGGAATCGCAATACGCATTACAGAGAGAATTCGTTTTTCAGCCGTACGCTTCGTCTATGGAATAAGTTGCCTGCAGACGTGTTTCCTGTCTGTTATAACGTTGAAGGGTTCACGCCAAATGTTCACAAACACTACTCCCTCTTTCCCCCTCCTCACAACCTATTTTCCTAGTTCTGGTACAATGCACTGCATATGTAGGGGTCATCCCCTGAGTACTGGTCCAAGCTAAAAAAAAATTAAGTCTCCTTCCTTTTTCTTATTCAAAACCAAATTGGATAATCAATTTTGCGCCACCTTGTTTGTAAGTATGTGTAGAATAAATTCTACTTCTCAAATTACAGTTCTTAAGAAAATATTACTCCATCTAATATGAGTTCCTCTGTACAAGTGCTTTTTGAAGTGGCGTTCAAAATTCCCATAATTTTACTTGTTGAACTAATTAGGGATTCATGGCACATTCTTGAAGAGTTTAAAATTTACGTTGGTATTGAACAATATAAAAAAAAACTTAAGAAAAAACAGAACAAAAAAAAAAAAAAGAGAAACAAAAGCCCAACCTTTCTTATGACGTCCATAATCCCCACAAAACTTTGTGATATACAAACAAACACTTCTGGATTTTCTATGGAATGAAAGGTGAAATTCAAAATCTTAACAAGAATCCAATAAACGATATAAATAAATATGTTGAAGCAAATCGTTTAACAACCGTTCGCATGTGTGTGTGTGTGTGTGTGTGAGTGTACGTTTGTGACAGTAGACGATGACAGTTAATGATTAAACGCTAACAGAATATCATCAAACATCCCAACAATCAACCAACCAACCAACCAACCAATCCGTCCATCCATCCATCCATTTACTAAACAATTGAGTACAAAGTCAAATACCTTTTTTCTTGTTTTGATTAGGAAGAAATGTTATTATGAAATGAAGGTGCATGCATCATCTTGTATGCAAAGAAGCTTCGAAAGGGGGACGACGTGGGTTATATATTTTTAAAATATCTACATGTATATGAGTATGTATGTATGTATGTGTGTGTGTAAATAATTCGTTTGGCCATAAGAATCAAGACGACACGGATGGACAAACGTTCAAACGGACATTGCACCTACACTTGTTTCTTTCTTTATTTATTATCACATTCGTTTAATGTTTGTCCGTCTGTCTGTTTGTTTGTATGTTAGGATGTAACTGTATGCATTGTACACTGTATGCAAGTGCATACGAGTATGTATGTACTTGCAATAGGGATTGGCTTTTCTTGGGTTGGTTGGGTTTCTTTAATTTGGCCTGGCCCAACTACTTGAATCAAAAGTTAAAATGAAGCAAATGGATTTTGTAACCGCACAAGTTTTTTTTTTCTTGTTTTTTTTTTTCTTTTAAAAACCTTTTAGAACAAATAATTATTCTGTTAGCAGTGCGCAGGCGCATTTGTTTTAGTTAGCCGATACCAAATTAACATGTACATATATACACACACACACATATACATTCAAACTTGCACACATGTTTGTTCGTTCGTTTGTCTGTATGTGGGAATGTAAATAAAGAACATGCACGTGAAGGAATTAAATGAACTTTTTTTTTTATTACTCGTATTATTTTATATTGTTGCTGTTGTCATTGTTGATTGCATTTGTATTGTTGCATTTGCCGATCATAATTTGTATTCACATGTTGATGTGTTTTGTACAATGCAAATGAACACATTTTAACAAAATGTTTACGATCATTTCACTTGATAGAATATTTACATCAGAGATCCTAATTGTACTGTATAGCAAATTTAAATGCTATTCAAAAGAATTCGATTTTCTTGTTTTTTTATCTTGAACCAGTACTCACGGGATGACCCCTACGTATGCAGTGCATTGTACCGGAACTAGGAAAATAGGTTATGAGGAGGGGGAAACAGGGAGTATTGTTTGTGAACATTTGACTTGAACTTTCCAACATTATAACGGACAGGAAACACGTTTGCAGGCAACTTATTCCACAGGCGAAGTGTACGGCTGAAAAACGAACCCTCTCTGTAATGCGTTTTACGATTCCCCGGGCAATCGACCACAAATGGATGAGTTCTGGACGATGAACGCGTGTTCCGTAGAAATGTGCGAGTTTCAGGAACATAATCCCTAATCTCATAAGAGCAAAATCCATTGTAGTAACGATAGAACAGAGTAAGGCACCACACACTGCGTCGATGCTCCAGTGAGTCAACAGAGTTAGATACCCTACGGTCAACGATAAGCTTCTTCGCTCGCCCTCTCCTGCACACGGTCAAGTAACCCCAAAATAGACTTTGAGGAACCGGCCCAAGCATGAGAGTTGTATTCCATTTTCGGTCGGATGTATGTGGTATAAATGGTAAGGAGGTCGAATGGAGTGAAGTACATCTTACCCCGTTTCAAAAATCCAAGGCACTTGAATGCTTCTTTAGAGACATGAAAAATGTGATCATTCCAGCGAACATTACACTGTATTTTCATTCCCAGAACATCAAGAGCATCCGATTCCTCAATATTTATACCATCCATGAGTACAGATGAAGCAGCATTTGCGGTTGTATTTGTGTGTTATTCATATTTAGCCTCTTGACAGCGATCTCTCACAGGCTAGGCCTATAACTAAAAGAGTACGAGTGGCAAATGCTGCTATCATCCGCGAAAGAGTATATAGGGTTTGAAGTTTGATAGAGAAGGTCATTAAGAAAAATAAGGAATAGGGTAGGAGAAAGAACGGAGCCTTGCGGTACCCCTGAATTAATTTTGAACTCGTTTGATGAGACCCCATCTATAACAACTCGTATAGTGCGGTATCTGAGAAAGCCCAATATAAACCGAGAAAAGTTATCACCGACGCCAAAAGCAGTAAGTTTTCCCAGTAGTGCAGCATGCCACTCTCTGTCAAACGCTTTGGAGATATCTAGAGCTACCACTTTGCTTTAACCAAGATGATGGATTCTAGACTCGCACAGGTCACAATGTTTGCCATAAGTTTGTAGCCATGCTAATCCTTACTGTATGGAATTGCCCAGACAGTTAATGGAAGACAAGGCTTAATGAGCTGGTAGGCTGAAGTCCATGAAGAACTTCAGTCCTTAGCCAACACACCCGACTAACGATCGCCCCTGGTTCCTTACATTGCTGTTATCTGTTGCAAGACAACAGCACCTCGGGGTGGATGTTGTTATCAAAGAAATTAAGTTCCTTCCTGCCATTGAAGCCAAAGTAAACACCTCAACCATGATGAGTGCCAAGATGGTCTGCGAGCAAAACCTTCCGGGGACTTTGCTGATCCCTCTTCTGCCAATAAACCATTGCTGAGCGTTTCGGAAGTCCAACATAACATAAGTCATGCGGATTTCTACAGTTTTGTTTACTACAATAAACCTCTACTCATCTAGACCCCAAAAGCAGAATTCCCTGCTTTTGTATACACCAAGGCAGAACCTGCTCTCCTGAGGGATCTAGGTTTAGGTTTAACAGGCTGCCAGTTACTGTAAAGCCAACCCACTTGGGTCCAATTTGGTCCCGTTGTGTTGCCTGGGTGTGATATGTATCTCAGCAGATCTACATATCACTGGTTTAGAACCCAATCCAAGTCCAATCGATTTACATCGCGTTCCGATACCTCCGTCAAGTCGTGCTGCATCGGTCTGCCTCGATACAAAGCCCTTACGTAGGAAAGAGCTGGACATCGATAAAGGAAGTGCTCAACACTCTCTACTTCCTCCTCGTCTCTGCAACCTCTACAGAAGTCATTACATGGAGGATTTAACCTCTTCACCTGTGATTCTGTGTGGCAATGACGCGTCAGAACCGCCACAGCAGAGCGCAACGTCCTTCGGTGCAGGCCCCTTAGGATAATAGTCCTCCTGTAATCATATCTGGGCCATGACATAGTCGACAGGTGACCTCACTAGACCATCTCTCTTGTGAGGTCTCAAAAAGGATCTAGTAGATAGATTTTGAAATTGATTTACTACATCAGCACCTGCATTGTCGGCCTAATCTGACCATGTATCAACTCCATGGGGTGAATTTTTTGCGATTCACCAGCGCCCTGTGTGGCTGTATGAGGCTCGCAACTTTTTCTCATAAGTCTGTAGCCATATGGATAAATCCCTTGCTTAAGAGTTTGGGCCTTCTAACACCTCCTGTATGCCATTTCCCCACATTCAATAGAAAACAAGGCTTAATGAGTTGGTAGGCTCAAGTCTATTAAGAACATCAGCCCTTAAGCAACTCACACGTCTAACCATCACCCCCGGTTCCTTACAGTACAGGTATCCGTTGCAAGACAATATCACCTTGGGGGTTTCTTAGCCCCCCCCCCCCCCCCAAACCAGTATTTCAGCATAGTTATCAGGTAAACTAAGTCCCCTTCCTGCGATTTTAGGTTTAAGCCACAGAAAGAACTTTGCAGCCAAGGTAGGCTTCTTAAACATGATCAATGCCGAGATGGCCAGTAATTAGTACCTGCGGGAATGGGAATCAACAATTAAAACTTTGCTGATTTCCGTTCCCCCAATTAAACCTTCCTAAAGGTTTCGGAGGTCCAGCACAACATAAGTCAAGCTGCTTTCTAAAGTTTTGTTTGCTACAATTAACGAGGAATTCCTACTCATCTACATCCCAGAAAGCAGAGTGCCCTGGTTTGTATACACCAAGGTAAACCCTGCTCCCCAGGAGAATCTAGCAGTGAGAATAAAAACAAATAGATACGTGTATAGGCGTCTTGGGAGATATGAATTGATCAGTGTTCTATTTTAGGAGGCGATTTATTTCCCGCCTTTTTAAAAATGCTTAAGATAAGTCGGCTTAGGAAATCATGCAACTATTTCATTTAGGGAAAATAAAGGATATCTCACTAAGTGTTCTCTTTGTTTAAATTGATATATGTAGCAACAAAAGTAAAAGACATTTTGATGCCAGTTTTTATGAATTATAACATTGTATAAATGTCTGCCTCATCTTAGCTGGATACAGCTTATTTGACATTTTCAACTTTCCTTGATTTTGGCTCATAAATCAGCAAACAAAAAACAAATCATTTATAAAAAACAAATTATTTATAGTTTCCTTTTTTTAATTGTATCGGTTTTAGATGCTAGTATAGTGAATAATAAACTTAGTTGTGTTTATTATTGCAAAGTTTTACACTTTCTTTAATTTTTTTATATTTCCACGGAATCAATAATGTGGCAATACCATCACAATAGAGTTGATACCTCATCTGCGGAAATTTAGCGCTGATACGGAATGAATAGTATCAAATTTTTCTTCCGTACAAAACAGCTTTCCGCAAGCACCGAACTAAATGAATAATCAGACCCAGTGTGTTATTGAAAGTTCTATTTGCACGTCCCACGTCTATAACTGTTTTCTTTTAAAACTTAAAAATACAATTTTTTTCGGTCCCTGATTTACAAAAGTGTATATATATGTACATAAGTATATATGTTTGTATGCATGTATATTTTTTTGTAAATATATAACATTTTTAAGTACGTGTGCTTGTTGTATGCAACAGCATATAAAAAAATTTTATTACAAGCACTTGTTACTTATTTGAAAGCAGTGCTCAGTATGGACTTTGTAGATTTTTGAACTGATGTAAACGCTTAAGAATTAATTTAACCGCTACGCAAAGTTAAAACGAAATGTTAAATGAAAAAAAATGTGTTTTAAACTCAGTGGCATAGCTACCAGATTTGACGATAAATCGTCATTTTGACGATTTCCATGCTCAAATTTAGTAAAATGACGATTTTTGACGAAAAAATTACGATTATTGCATCATTAAATTTTTTTAAATTATTTGTAGATGAGCCACAAAGGATGTCTATAAGGATTTTTACCTTTTTTGCTACTTTTAAACTTGCAGTGCATGTTATGGTTGATCGTGAGAATACCCGTTTGTTTTTGTGAAAATGTGCCCTATTTCTAGAAACACAAATAACTTCTGGCTCCACTAGCAGAATTCTCCCAAAATCTGCATTGGTTAACAATTATACATAAGCATATTAAAACAAATTTTTTAATAAATAAGAATGTCTAGAATCAATGAAAAAGAAAATTTTGTAATCTTTTTCTTATATATTGGTCTTTATGACATTGAGTTTGGTTTGGTTTTTGGTTGGTTCTTCACTCATTGCACTTTATTTTAATGCTTGCTCTTTTTAAATAATTTTAACATTTTTTGTTTATATTAAGCAATATGGCGGTAATTTTTTGTGAAATGTTATTGCTTACATTCGTTTGTAACTGATTATTTTTACAAATTTCTTTCTGCTCAAGATTTTTAGCGCAAATGCAGGGGAATGAAGCAAACTGCAAATACATATATTTTGTTGTTGCATGAGAAAAAAAGGAGTATTTTAGGCATCGTTTGCACAGTTTGCATTACCCATCGTGAAAGCCCTTTAATAAGAACTAGACATTTTGTTTCCGTAAATAAATTTAAAAAAAGAGTGCATAAAGTGATATGAAAAACTTTGTAAAAATGTAAAAAACTTAATAATGTAACTTGTGTAAATTTTTATATTGAATTTTGAAAAAAAAAACTCTTGATAATATTTTGCAATAAAAACAGCAATTTTCCTCATTTGATAAATAAATGAAGCAATTTTTAAGAAGTAAGAAAAAAATTTATGTAGTTTTTGTAAAAAAAAAAAAAATGAATTAATGGCCGAACGTTTCCAATATATTTAAAATTATTCTAAAATATAGTGACACTGCCGTATTCTTCTGCAACGTGGATATATCTAGTATTTAGCCTCGTTAGATAAAATAAGACAAACATATGAAACTCTTTAGAGTAATAATAGAAAATGAAACAATTGAGAAGACATTCTTTCTTATAAAGACTAATTAAAATGAAATCCTTAAAAACTTCTGCAGGTTAATCCAGTTTATTAGAATTAATCAAAGTGTATTTAATTTTTAATACCGTACTACAAGTATATACATAATCGTACGTATTGCTTGCACTTAAAATCTGTTGTATTTTTAAATAAAAATTGAAAATATACTAAAAATTTGGTAGTTTTATAAGCCCGATTTTTTTGACGATATTTCAAAACCAAAATGACGATATTTTAAAAAATTATCGAGGTTTTGACGATTTCTCCCATATTTTTTTTTGGCAGCCCTGCTCAGTGATCAGAGCTTTTACCAATAAGTCAGTTGATAGACGTCTAAACGATACGCAGGCAATTTTTCTATTATACAAAAATCATAACATAAAATCTTTACACGGTTTTTTAAGATTCAATTTGTAAAAATGTTTGAATATTTTGCAAATTGTAGCAACACCCGTTTTTAGCAAACATCCCCGCAATAAATAAATTACCAGAAACAAGGTGCACTAACGTCTGCAAGGTGTCAGCGCTAGAACAAAATTACTGCTGCTTTTGTCAAACTTCTCTCACAATTATAAATTATGAAAGTACTTTTCCACAATTATAAATGATTTGTCTTTGAATTATTTTTTTATCACAAAATAATTTTAAATGTTTAATTCAGAATAATACAATATATTCAGTTACATTTGACGTTGAGTGCTCGCGATATTGCCAGTAGCAAAAAAAGCCGCTGCCACCCTGTAGACGTTGATGCACCTTGACTAGAATTCAATATTATACAACCATCCAAAGCGAGTTCACTTTACTAGGAGAAACTGTAAAAACAAATGCTCTATTTTTTTCTGTGTGTAAACCATCAAGCGTCAGAAGTTGTTCCCGGTTCGCATACATACATACACATCCACACGTAAAGTGAATATGGGTATGTACCAGTGATCACCAAAAATCATGTTTTTGCTTGATTAACTCATACACTAAAATCTGTAATCAATAAAAATCAAGCAACAAAGTTCAACGCTTAGTAAAATCAACTCATCGTGTAAACATTCCGAGTTTGTACAGAGACCCACAGACCACATGTTATCGCCACCAGCTGTGTATAACAGTTGTAAACTTTACGCGTTTAATACAAATACAACTTTGTAAATGTCACTTCATCTTGTATATAATGTAATGTGTTTGTAAAAAACACATAAAATTCAGAAAAACGCATGAAATATTTATTTGGATCGATAGTTGGGTCGATATAATTTAATGTTTGAAGACTATTTCATGCAAATGTTGGCCGCGGCTGCGCCTCAAATGGTCCATCCGCTTAGTCCAATTTTGGCATACTCTTTCCAACATTTCGGCCGGTATCTCACGAATAATGTTGGCAATGTTGGCTTCCAGTGCGTCAATCGAAGCGGGCTTGTCGCTATAGACATTAGCCTTAACATAGCCCCACAAAAAATAGTCTAGAGGCGTTAAATCGCACGATCTGGGCGGCCAATTGACTGGTCCCAAGCGTGAAACAAACTGTTCACCGAACTCGCCTCTCAATTGGTCCTTTGTTTCGCGTGCCTTGTGGCATGTGGCACCGTCTTGTTGAAACCACATGTCATGCAAGTCAAGCTCTTCCATTTTGGGCAAAAAAAAGTTTGTTATCATCGCACGGTAGCGCTCACCATTCACAGTAACGTTGTGATTCGCATCATGTTTGAAGAAATACGGCCCAATGATGCCGCCAGCCCATAACGGTTGTTTTTCGTGGATGCATTGGTAGCTCTTGCAATGCCTCTGGCTGCTCTTCACTCCAAATACGGCAGTTTTGCTTGTTCACGTATCCATTCAACCAGAAATGAGCCTCGTCGCTGAACACAATTCTTCGATAAAAAAGTGGATCTTCATCTAACTCTTCAAGAGCCCATTCACCAAAAATTTGGCGTTGTGGTAGGTCGTTTGGCTTCAATTCTTGCACCAGCTGTATCTTATAAGGCTTAACACCCAAATCCTTCCACAAAATTTTCCACGTAGTGGAATAACAGAGGCCCAATTGCTGCGAACGGCGCCGAATCGATAATTCACGGTCATCACCAACACTGGCCGATACGGCTGCGATATTTTCTTCAGTTCGCACTCTACGTAAGCGTGTTGGTGGTTTAATGTCCAACAATGTAAATTTTTTGTGAAATTTTTTTACAATAGCCCGAATAGAAGCCTCAGTAGGTCGATTAAACTGACCATAAAATGGAAGAAGCGCGCGATGAACTTTCTTAACAGAGCACGCATTTTGGTAATAAAATTCAATAATTTGCAAGCGTTGTTCGTTTGTAAGACGATTCATGATTAAATTATAGACCAAACTGAAGATGTTTGACAGTGACACAAGATACAAAACGTGCGTGAGCTGTCAAAACTAGTGTTGCCAAAAAGATAATAGCAAAAAAATCACTCGTTAATTTCTCGTGTATTTATTCATGTCTGTCAAAATTAAATTTTTTACAGACGGTTTGTAAAATTTGCTCACAAGCGTACATGTACATTTACGTATGCTAAAATTACGTGAAATACAGTTCGAATTGGCGATCATCCACCAGATTTAGCTCCTAGCGATTTTTTCTTGTTTCCAAACTTAAGAAAATGGCTGGCAGAAAAACTATTCATCTCAAACGAAGAAGTGATTACCAAAACTAACGCGTATTGTAAGGGGTTGCCAAATCGTATTATTCAGGTGGTATAAAAAAGTTGGAATATGGTTTAACTAAAGGCACCTTTGCATGGTAATACAAATATTTAGATCTGTCAAAAATATGAGTCGGATAAAAGAAATCTTACCGTGTAAAAACAAAATGTATTCAGTAGGAGAGAAATCCAAATGCAACAATTGACAAACTATTTCAGAAAACTCCGTATTCTCATCACATCAGAGGTGTATTTTAAAAATTTACATTGGCAGCACTTCGAGTATTTATTGCAGGTGGTACAATATTTGGAAACCCAAACAATTGCAGTTTTTTTTTTTTTTATCTTGGACCAGTACTCAGGGGATAGCCCCTACATATGAGGTGCATTGTACTGGAACTAGGAAAATAGATTATGAGAAGAAAGAAAAAGGGAGTAATGTTTATGAACTTAATACACGGAACGACCAAAACAAACGTTATCACAGCATTTAAAGTGTTGAAATTAAATTAGTTAAAACTGATCAGTGCCCAGTCAAGAATAGGTGTGTTCCAGGAGATCTCGGACTAATGGGTGTAAAAAGCAAATTACTCTCTAAATTTGCAAATTTTATCCAAAACTGCTGGAACGCTAAAAACCACAATTGTACATCTCGGGATATTAGTTATGCTTACTGTTTAAATTGATTTTATTTTAGTGATTTTAGACGCTTAAAACGCATAACATCATATAAACAAAAGATTTGCATTATTGGTAACAGCTGTAAAATTAAAAGCAATGTAAATTTTTCACTCGATTTTTATAGCACTTATTTATAAAATGATCAATTACATACATGTTCTGTTTACAAATTATTTTTAGTTTGGGCAACCTTAAATTTTGCTTTTAACTAATTTTTAAACAAACACTTTTTTGCAAATCAGCTGTTAAAATTTCACCCAAATTCATTAATTAGTTTATTTGTTGTAGTCGTTTGAAGTAAGCAATTGTTGTGTTTCTTGAAAAATGGAAAAAAGTGAATTTCGTGCACACTTATATTTGAAAGGGGAAAACGGCGAAAAAGACAAAAGAAAGGTCGATAAACATTACGATGAGTCTGCTCCGTCAGATTACATAGTAAAATATTGGATTGCTGAGTTTAAACGCGGCCGAACACGCACTGCAACAATACCATCAACAGGAAGGCCCAAAGAGCTAGGTTGACTTCATAAATGCAGTTTGCAGTGTAACTTGACAATGCATGGTGTTCAGTGAAATTAGTTTTGGCAATGCATCCTTTTCATTATTACATGGCAACACTTTTCATGCATGGTTTTTATTCGCGATTCTTTGTAAACGTTTAAGTACACATCTTCAATGGCGGCAAAAATTTTGTAGTAGAAGTGCAGATTTGTGTTAAATAAAATCTAATTCAATATAAATATGTGATTTAACATGAAATTTTTTATATACAGTGAAACAAAACTTTTGCCAATTTTTTCGTTCATAAATGTACCAAAATGTTACCGCATTATTTTACAAAGCAGTTTTGCCATTCAATGTTACTTTACTTTGTAAATATGTTTCTTTGCAATGTTATAGCATGTTCACACGAAGGCTTATTTTCGAGGTTCGCTCTCTCATTCGTGGTTCGCGGTCCAATCTTGATTGAACCAACATGGTTCATCATACAAAATTTTGAGAGCGAACCAAGCAAAAACTACTATCATCTCCAAATCTGATAATAAATTATCGCTAGTTTATCTGAACTAGCTGCAAAATAATCTAAACAAAGAAAAAAAAGATAATAATGTGTGTAAAATTAAAATAAACACATTGAAAATTTAAATTTTTGATACTTACATAAAGATTTAAATAAAAATTTAAAAAAGTATTAGTGAAACGTTTGCTCAAAATATGTACACATCAGTGTGATGCAAAAACCAACCGTCTGAATACCTAGTTTCGCAATAGTGGTTCAGAGAGCGAACCAAGTGTTTCATATTACCGTCCAAGGCGAATTTATACAGGTGAATGCAAGCGGAAAGGCGAATTCAGTACTATGTATTTTGTTATTGTAAAACATATCGTGAATGTCAAAATCTAAATTCGCCTAAGATTGTTCAGCTGGGAAAAAATTTTATATAAACGTTAAATATAAACTTTTATAATTGTTTGTAATTAAAATCATAGATTATATTAGTTTTTCACTTTTAAATTCACACGAATTTCTTGAAATTGCACTAAATTACACAAAACAATATTTACATTGAAATGGCGCGAAAAAGTTTGTAAACAAGAGAAAAGAAATTTGACAGTCTCATTGGAAAAAACGCGAGAAGCAAAAAATAATCACCTGTGCTGTTAAGTTCACCTTGTAATGAATTCGCCTTGTTACCGTCTGAACATGGTATTATACCATGAACTAGGTGTTCAGACGGTTGTTTTTTTGTTTTTTGTTTTGATTACACTGATGTTTACATATTTTGTACAAATATTTCACTATTTCGTTTTTAAATATCCAATTTTTTTGTAAGTATTCAATTTTTATATGTTCCATGTGTTTTTTTTTTTTTTTGTTTGATTCTACACACTTTAACAGCCAGTTTACCAATCTCGACAGAGTGCTTGCGTTCGCAATCTAAGCGAAAGAAAATTGATTTGGGTTCGTCTAACTTTTTTTTATGCGAACGACCTGTCAAAACTCAATGAAAATACATAAGAATATGCGAACGAATAATAGTGAGATAGACAAACCCAAATTGATTCTTTCGCATTCATTTTCATTCGAAGTTGGTAAACTGCCTGTAATTATCTGTTTTTCATTGTTTACATGTTTTGAGAGCTAGTTCAGATAAACTAGCGATAATTTATTATCAAATTTGGAGATGTTACTAGTTTTTGCAACAAATTCGCAACAAGATTAAAAATGAACCAAGTTGGTTCTCTCATAAAATTTTGTATGGCGAATCATGTTGGTGCAATCCAGATTGGGCCGCTAACCACGAATGGGAGAGCGAACCTCGAATATAAGCATTCGTGTGAACATGCTATTACAATGCAAACTGCATTTATGAAGTCAGCCGTTGTTACTGAAGAAAATATTAAGAAATTCCTCGATATTGTTATGAATGATCGCCGGGGCAAGTTACGTGAGATTGTTGAAATGGTAAACATATCATATTTAACATTTTACATGAACATTTTCACTGTAGAAGCTATCGGCAAGATGAGTGTCGCGTCAAATAAATTGAGTTCGACAGACCACTTCACAGCGGTGTTTGGACATGATAAAGCGTAATTGTGTTGATTGATCGTCGATTCGTAACTGTTGATGGAACGTAGGTCCACCACTACATACCTGAAACAAAAATTCAATCGAAACAGTAGTGTTTTGTCTCTCATCAGGTGCACACGTCTTTTGTTACTACTGTCCGTATTTCCAATATGTGTATGTTCATTAATTAAATTCGTATAAGACCGGATTGCACCGTAATAGGTGGCAAGTTGTGTACACGTATTTATTTTTGTTTTTTTTTTTTTTTTCTCTTTTTTTACCGTTGTCCGTATTTTCTATATATGTATGTTTATTACTAATTTCGTATGAAATAAAAAAGTGCACCGGAATAGGTAGCAGTATGTTCACCGTTGTCCGTGTTTTCTCATTTTCATTCCATTTTCAATATTAATATTATTTTCGATGAATTTGTAGTATGGAAGGTGTTGGACTAAATTTTGCTAATCTGAGCAGTGTCGAAGGTATATACACTGGGCACTGATCAGTTTTAACTAATTTAATTCCAACATTTTAAATGCTGCAATAGAGTTTGTTTCAGTCTTTCGTGTTGTTATCGTTAACATTTCGCGAACACTACTCCCTCTTTCCTCCTCATCATACCCTATTTTCCTAGTTCCAGTACAATGCGCAGCATATGCAGAGGTCTCTCATCCCCTGAGTACTGGTCCCAGATAAAAAAAAAAAAAAAAAAAAAAAAACAATGGATGGAAGCTGGTGGAAGTGCTCCGAGGAAGGCGAAAATAGTGAAATTGGCTGGCAAGGTTATGGCCGCTGTATATTTCCTGAAAAAGGATCCACAATTACAGGAAAGTATTATCGTGCATTATTGGATGGCTCAATTGATTGATGCAATCAAGAAAAAACGACCACATTTAAAGAGGAAAGAATTGCTCTTTGTCCAAGACAATGCACCGGTTCACACAGCATTAGATACGATGCTAAAATTACGTGAAATACATTTCGAATTGCTTGACCCTTATAGTCCAGATTTAGCTCCTAGTGACGTTTTCCTCTTTCCAAATGTGAAAAAATGGCTCGCAATGAAAATGATTCTACTTAAACGAAACTAACGCGTATTTTGAGCGGTTCCCAAAATCGTATTATTAAAATGGTATAAAAAAGTTGGAATATCATCTTACTAAGTGTATTGAGCTAAAAGGAGACTATGTTGAGAAATAAATGGTTTTGAAAAAAAAAAAAATGTTTTTTTTTCTTACTTAGGTAGCTTCAATTTCAATCCGTTCTCGTATATGATTGTTTTTGTTGTAATTTTGCTTTAGTGCTGCCACCTTGCAGACGTTAATGCACATTGAAAAAGTTCAAAGGCGACAAAATCCTCTTGTAAACGACGAGTTTTCCAAGTACGCAGCAAGGTATATCAGTAAATTGGAACTTCATCCAAATCATCTTGCACGCAATATACTTAATTTTGAAGGCCAATCTCGGTTGAGAAGAAGGGACATCCTTGCCACCATAAGAACGTTAAATAGGTGATTTTACCGATATTGACCGTGCAAAATAAAACATTTTTGTCTAGCATTGGCTGGACTTAATTAATTTTATGTATTTAGTATTAAGATTTGAATACCTATTGTTAGTTCACTTTGTGAAGATTCAATAAATAAATGAATGGAAAAAAACCCTTGAGTGTAACCAAGTATTTAATTTACATTTCATTGCTCCCATGTAAAAAGATCAAGAAAAAGTACAAATGCGTTGCTTATGAAATCCTTGTGCAAAATATATTAGATTCACTAAAAAAACTCCAATTCAGGATAAAGGAGAGCTAAGGCTGTTCTACATGATACCAAATATATTGGGGCTTATTACGGTTCTCGAAATATTCGGGAGTTTGTAGTATTATTAAGTATATTCGAGTATTTTTTCTTTAGTCTTCTACAAACTCTCGAGGATTTCGAAAACGATATTGTACATGATAGTCGATGGGTCGTATCATGAGTAGCTCTAAACGCTATAACAAGAAAGAAGCCATTTAGTGTTACTAAGACCTAATCAAACAAGTAAAGGTAGAAAATTAAACTTATGACTCAAAGTTTGAAAAACGAAAAGAAAAATCACCCGGATTTAAACATTTTATCCCAAAAGAAAAAAATTTACACAAATCTTTCCATAAATTAAAATGCGGCGTTTGCATGTAACTCTCGTCATTATATTTTTCTTTTTTTTTTAACAATTTTTCTTCTCATAAAAATTATTTAAGCGTGGCTTGTTATCTGCATAATAAGTACGAATAATAGAAGCATTTCTTCTTGAGCAGTGTTTCTTAAATATGCTATTCAAATATTCTCAGTCACAAAAAAGAAAAATTGAATGCAGCAACGCGTGCAAGAGACATTATTTAGTGTTTTAAAATTAATAAATTATTAGAAATGAACATAAATACATATGTATGTATTTACCATGCACCATGCCCCATCATGTGTTTTCTACACATAACAACTGAAAACAATCAAATAATTTGATTAGAGACAATTGATTTATTAGGCGGATTTTTATTTGTTTATATGAAAAAAAATGGCTTAACAAATAGCTGACCTTCGCGGTATCTACATACATATGTACGTATGTGCTTATGTATGTATCCCGCGCAGTTAATTGTTGAAGTTGTTGCATTCAAAAACTTTTTTTTTAATAAATAAATTAAAAAAAAAAAAATGTTAAGATAAAAAAAGAGCGTTCGGATTGGGACTCCGGCATAATTTACAGTTTGTACAATTCTGTTGTATTGTAAAAGTTTTATGATTTTTGAAGGTGCATGATGGCATGTCTTATTCGATTATGGTTAGACATTAGTTGAATTTTAAATGAAAAACATCAAGAATTGTCGGTATATTAAGGAAATATTATTAAGAATATAACAGGATGTTAAAAATACTTTGGAATGCATGAGAATATTCTTAAAACATTATGCAAACTAAAAATTTGCGCAGCTTTGCAATTTTTCAAAATAATAACTTTAAGGTAAATAAAAAAATAATTATTTTATTTATCAATTACATTTATGAAATGCTTTCAAAATACGTTCGTATAGTTCAAGTATTTATCACTGAGAAGATGTTTGTATGGGTGATTCTATGCTTTAACTATGTTTATTTACCATTTTTATACCCTTCACAAAAATGTTAAGGGTATATATATGTAAGTTTGTGATTCCGTTTGTAATTTCTACAGTTTTTTTTGCGACCCTATAAAGTATATATATTTTGATTCAGAATTAATGGAAAAGTCGATTAAGCGATGTCCGTCTGTCCGTCTGTCGGTCGTTGAAATACCGTTTCTGAGAAAACCATTAGACATAGAAACTTTTTTCTTTCACCATTCTATTACTCCATATTTCCATGTGTTTGCTATTGAAATTCAGTAATATCGGTGAGATATATTCAAAATTCCGAAAAAAGCCATGAATTTTTGAAATTTTGTATGAAAATTTTTGACAAAAAAAGTTGTTTGTTTTGCTTCAAACTTCACATATATACCCGAGATATAGCCCAAAAGCGGGTTTTTCATGAAAATGTCGCGTAAGCGAACATAAACAACTTTTTTTGCTTAAAAACAGTTCTGGTAATGAAATAAGGTTATATAAATATGAAAAATGAAAATTTTCGATGTCGGTCCATATATACCTGAGTATAGCCTAGACTGGGGTTTTACATAAAATTGTCGCGTAAGCAAACTTAAACAACATTTTTGTGCTTAAAAACAGTTCTGGTAATGAAATAAGGTTATAAAAGTATGGAAAATGAAAATTTTCGATATCGGTCTATATATACCCGAGATATAGCCCAAACAGGGTTTTTCATGAATATGTCGCGTGGTAATAAGATGAGGTTATATAAATATGGAAGATAAAAATTTCCGATATCAGTCCATATATTCCCGAGATATAGCCTAAACCGGGTTTTTCATGAAAATGTCGCGTAAGCGAACTTAAACAATTTGTTGTGCTCAAAAGCAGTTCTGGTAATGAAATAAGGTTATATAAATATGGAAAATTAAAATTTTCGATATCGTTCCATATATACTCGAGATATAGCAATTCTCGTTATAAAAGAAGGTTACTAAAATACAGAAAATAGAAAATTCCGATATCGGTTCATATATAACCGAGCATATTCTGGTCACATTTTTAATATACTATACATATTCGTGACTATCGTGAAGGGTATTATAGATTCGGCCCAGCCGAATACACTACACTCTTACTTGCTATTTTATTTTTTACTCTCTTTCTCTTTCCTATGTTGCCATAGTTTTTGAATAATTGGCGATATTCACAACATTATTATAAACAAAAAACATGATTTTGAAATTTATAAACTTTTGCCGTGATATATAAAAGTTTTAAAATTATATTAACGGAAAAAGAAAAAGTGGGCAATAACGAAAGAATTATCGAAGAATATCGGAAGTATGACAGATTTTATAATGTGCAGTCGCGAGATTACAAAAACTTCCAGTATAAAGAAGATTTGTAATATTGATGTGTCGGACGTCTTTGGCCCCCAAACAATGAGGAATACCATTTTTTTTTTTTCAAAAAAAAAAAAGAGATGATATTTAAGAACAATCGTTTATGTTAGGATTAGCCACATACGAGTAGACTCCATGCAATTCATTCCGTATTACTTCGCATGTTTCATAAATAACCTTCCTTACCGTGGATACTCAAATTTTATGTGCCCAAACAAAAACTTGCATACTGCACCCGTGAGCAAAATAGCTTAATGAAAAGTTATAAAAAATTTGGTTTATAGATGGTGAAAACAAGAAGTATTTAATCATATTTCTAAACATATTGCAGACTTAACATTATACATTATCACTTACACTTACAGTAAGGTAAGTGATAATCCACACTCGGGGTTAAGCGGTTTTCTAAACATTAAGTGTCTTATCCATCATATTCTGTTAGTATATGTCGTTGTTTCTAATTCCACATATAAAACAAACGTGGCTTCTACCAAATTAACAATTTCTTCTAAATTCATCTTTTGATGTTTTTGTTGTTTTTTTTTTTTATAAAAAAAATTTTAACAATTGTTATTTTCAATATTTCGATAACAGTTTGTTATCATCATTTAGCTAGAACAATTTAGAAAAAAAAAAATACTAATATAAACAAGATCAAACAATAAGAATATTGAACTTTTTTACCAGCTATAATTTTTTTATTTACTAAAGAATACTTAATAAAACAGTAAATTGTTTAGAAAATTTTATAAAAATTTATGCACAAATAAATGAATAACAATGACAAGTATTGCCGTCACCGTCTTTCGTTGTATTATGTTCATTTTTCTCTCCCGCAACAGAAAATCGTACCGCATCGCAAACATTGTGTTCAGGCTCTTAGTGTAGCTTTTTGGCGTGAAAATGATGTGAACTGGTTACTGATATTGTGCGACTTGACCTTAAATGCGCTTATTACCTGTCCACCAATAGATATTAAAATCAGAGACTGTTTGGGCACTTTAAATGTTAAACGAGCTTATTGAGGTATTCTGGGGGGTTACTCTCTATTGCGATGCGAAAGAAAAATGGAAGAATTGATACTCTGTATTGCGATTTCGTATTTAACTTTTCCCTTTCTTACATTTTATTACATCATTCTTCGCTATTGTTTATTTTGTGGTACCTGCGTCGGTTCATTTTCAAACTATTTCGCGAAAAAATTTGCGCAAAGGGAACAGAGTACCAAACTACACTCTTATCGAATTTACCTTTCGCATCGAACTCACTTTCGCATCGTAATAGAGAGCTAAAAACAAGACGTGGTAGCTAAGCGTTCTCACCTGCAGACCTCTATAAATCAATATAAAAACAAATATACGAGAAGATATATTCAAACAAAATAAAAATTCGAATAAAAAATTTGCAATTTTATTGCCACTTTCATATGTACATAAGTATGTGTATATACGTAGTTGTAATTATAAAACTAATTACCCGTCCCACGATATTTACCAATAACTTTCGCCATTGCATTGGTTGTTAAGAAACTGATTCGGAATATATTTTGAAGGGTTTGCTCCAAAATCAATTATTACTTGCTTCCGACATTTCACGCTTAGACTTGTTAGTTGGCTCTTAATCAGTTATAATTCGGAGTACTTGCGAATGTTGTCGTGGGACAGGTTCTAAATTTAACAATTTCGTATGTAAAAAAATTTTAAAATTACCCATTTGCTCCTTTCATAAAAACAATCAAACAAAACAAAAATACATAAAAAAAAATACGTAAATAAGTATATATAATTTACAACTTGGCGCGTATGGCTTCAATACGAGCAGCAGACGAACGTTGCAGATCCATCAACTTCATAGCCAAGCCCATGTTACCTTGAATCTTGATTTTGCCCTGAAAGAAGGCTTTCTGAGGCGGAAGTTTGCCCAGTATGAGATCAGTGACATCTTCATCGCTGATAATAAAAGTAACATCGCACTTTTCCTTGCCATTTAAAGTTATTTTACCTTTGCCTTCTTTGGCGTTTATTGTCCAAAAAGCAGTTTGTCCTTTGGGACCGTTTGTAACCTTAAAACCGTAAATAGCGCGAACTTTTTCAATGAGATTTTCTTCATCTTCCTGCATGGCTTGTTCCAAAAGTTTCAAAAGTTGACTCACTTTGAAATCATCAGCAATTGTAGCAGAAGTCAAATTGTATTTAATACCAGCTGCGGCAGGAAAGCCTAAGCGATACAGGGCAACCACCACGGCGCCTCCCAAGCCCAGATTGTGTTGCAAAGCCAATTTGGCTTCTTTTACTTGACGCTTTTCCGCCAAGCCACGCAACTGCCAGCACAGTTCTGCACACTGCGCCAACCCGGTAGCGCCCAAAGGATGACCTTTGGATATTAGACCACCACTAGGATTAACAACATACTTGCCGCCATAAGTATTGTCACCACGATCGATTAGCTCGGCAGCGCCACCTTCAGGGCACAAACCTAGACCTTCATATGTAATCAATTCATTCGCAGAAAAACAATCGTGCAGTTCGATAACTTGAACATCGGCCGGTTTGTAGCCGGATTTAGCAAAAAGACGAGAGGCAGCCAACTTGGTCATATCATAACCAGCAAGTTTCATTAGCGACTTATCTTTGAATGTTGACTCGGGATCGGAAGCCATTTCCATGCCAATTATTTCAACAGCCTGAGCTTCTAAGCCATGTCTACGCACAAAATCTTCAGATGCCAATATAGCAGCACCAGCACCATCAGAAGTAGGGCAGCACTGTAATTTTGTTAGAACTCCTTCCACCACAGTCGGCGATTTCATAATTTGTTCCAAAGTGTACTCATCACGAAATTGGGAATAACTATAGTGAATAGATTTTTGATAAAAGAGGAAAACAAAAAATAAAAATATAAATCACGATTTTGGTAGAACTTTATAATTATGATAATTGTTTAATTATGTTGATTAAATATTTTATTTATTTTTATTAATTTTGTTCATTACTATTTATTATTATGACATTTCTTGTTCAATTAATATTTGTAAATCTAAATTTTTTATGTCATACACACAACGCGACCAAAAGGATCCAAGTGGGCTGGTTTCATGAAACAAGCGTCCTGTACAACCTAACCTAACTTTTTTATGTCTCAAATTTTATTTTACTCGTATTTGATAATCCTAGTTAATTTGTTTAGGCAGCAAATCCTGTACGCTAAAATTTTCCCTACACTGTGATTATACATAAGACTTGGTCTTGTTGTGCAAGAAGACAATAAACAAATGAAATTAAATGAATAAATCTTTGCGATTTGTACACATCGTAATAACTCGGAAAAGATTGTTTCGCGAAAAACACACATTTCAAAATTTTAGTTTCTATACAAGGCTTTGAAAGTAGACAGTTCAAAAGTAATTTTAATGTATCTGTGGCACAATATAAATTATAATACTGTTGAAAATTTTGCATTGTTAACTAGAAAACTTAATTTTTTGTAATATGACCTTGTTGCAATAAGGGAGCATTATGCACTAATTGGGTTAGTCTCGATTCGCATTCTTTTTAAGAAATAATTACGAGATGCGAGAGCTGCTCCCCAGACCAGAGCTACTTTACTACTACACATCAAGAAAATTTTGCTGCAATAAAAAAAATTGCACTTGTAAACGCAAATGACAAAAACTGCGAAATTTCTTGTTGTAAATTCATGTTGTTCACGTTAAGAATGATTTTTATTAAGGAATAATTGACATGGTCAATCAGGGATGTAGTAGAGCTCAATGCTTAAAACGATTCAGTTTAAAAAGGCAAAGAGATGAACATATTTTATCTATTTTGAAAATGTTTAAAAACTCATAATTAATCATGTTTTGAAAGATATTTTTATTATTAATTTAATTGCAACCGTACTTTATATGATAGCATAGTTTTCAAAAGGCCATCATCAAAAGATTTTCCACAAAATACCGCTTAAGGTTGTATGACACTTCATTTTTTTTTTTCTTCATTTTTCCAGAGGTGGAAAGTAGCAAGAACAAATTGTAATAGAAAAATTAAAAAAGTTCGAAGAGTTCAGATATATTGAACAAAATGTTAGAATGTCAAAATTTGTATGCTTGTTATCGATAAAAAATGAATAATGTCAAAAAAATGTAAAAATGTTCACATTAAAATTGACAAATCCAGCTTGGAAATTTAAAATTGCTGCTAGTTCAGCAATTTATTTTCGAAGACAGGGCTTTTATGTGATTTTTTTTTTCTAACCTGCGCGTTTTGTTTCATGAATAAGAAATGAACGACACTTAAATATATCTAATATTTGTATAAAAAACTCAAAAAACAACAGTTTTAAAAATGTAAACGTCTATAAAATAGATATCATTATAGATTCCATTGCACTAAATACCTTAAATACAATAAGTATATTAATGGCAAGCAGGAGTAAAAAAAGCAAAAAAAAAAAATCTTTTTCCAGATGGTTCCATCTCAGAGAAGATGAAGGATTTAAACATAAACTATTCAAAGAAATTGAATGTGAAGACTCATTTTGAGGATGACTCCTCATCAATTTGCGAAAATTTTGGCAAAAGTAAAGCCATATATTACAAAGCAAGAAAGCACGTTTTATGGTCAGCTCCTCCCAAAACTTAATTTTCTGTACATCCCAAATATAAGGCAATTGCTAGACTGCATTTATTATATATAAAACTTCTTCTTCTAGCCAAGCTTTTACCATTTTACTCTTTTATAATCACTTTTTTCATAAATTTACGTTTTCTTTTTTGGTTATTTTTGAAATGTCAATTTTTTTTCAGCAAAAAAACGTTTTGCCTACGTTTTATAGTTTATTCTTTCTAACATTTGCTATTTTTTTCTAACAATTCTATAACAATTCAATGAAATAAAAATGAAGTGTCATACTACCTTTATAGGTTTTCTTTCGGAAACGATATTTTTCAAAACTATCGGTTTCTATCACATATCTGAATAGTTTTTGATCAAAACAGACTGGCATCTTGTTTACCTAGTTAGAAAAAAAATTGCATTTATTTGTGAAAGAAATTTGTATAAGCTCATTATATATCAATTCCACCAAATTTATTTCTTTGTTGTAGAAAGTATATTCTAATTCTAATAGAAATAACTGTGTGTAGTCAAGTGCGTCAAATGGATCATTTTAATTTTGTTATTGATAAGATATTGCAATTAAGTACGCGTATATAGGAAAACTTTAAAACCGAATGAGTTCATATTAATCATTATACCCATATATATAAATTATTATACTCACGGATTATTGACAGAATGTTTATGATTTTTCCAGGCAATTTTAGCAAAGTGTTCTGGCTTAGTCCCATATTTCTTCATATGCTCTTTGCCAGCATTGCCAAAAATTTGGGCAGCCATCGGGCCGGTGCCGATTTCAGTAAGTTCAGCCATTTCAGTAATGTGACGTTCCATAGGATTGGCACGATCAAAATACTATAAGGAAAAGTTTTTGTAATTCCATATGTATATATAGTAAACAATAGTTTTATAATACCTTAGACGATAGCGAACCACGTTCCATTTTTTCAAAGCCCAACGCTAAAACGCAATCAGCATTACCAGACTCTATGATTTGTTTGCCCAGATACAAGGCACTGGAACCCGTAGAGCAATTGTTGTTAACATTATATACTGGTATGCCGGTCATGCCGACTTCATAGAGAGCACGCTGACCACAAGTAGAATCACCATAAACATATCCTACTGTAGCTTGTTGAATTTCATTGTAAGAAATTTTGGCATCTGCCAAAGCTTTTGTGATGGCCTCCTTGGCCATATCCGGATAGCAGACATCAGCACGGCGACCAGGTTTTTCAAACTTGTAAATAAAACAGAAATTTATGTTTCTAATATTATATGATGATGGGTTGGTACCATTCGTCTAGCTCGAGTTCAATCCTGGCTAGACGAATGGTACCAACCCATCATCATATAATATTAGAAATATTAAAATAAAGTTCGACTATTTAACATTAATACGTACAGAAACTTATGTTTAAAGTATACACATAAATATATACTATGTTACTAAGAATAAAACAACTATTTTCGTTTTTTAAACATACATATAGGTATTCATTAAGTAAAAAATTTGAGATTTCATTGTTTTGCAATATTTTATTTCATACTGTATAGAAGAAAGGCAAAGTCCATGAAATACACTTTGAGACAATGCCGAAACCGATAAGATATATGTACATACAATGTATTACCAGCCAAAGAGTGTTCACCCATTAAGGCTTATCATACACAAATATTCCTCACTTCCAACGCAACTTCAATACATAACTTTTATGCCTCAAAATTGTTTGTAAATCCTGTAAACTATAAGCCTATATAATAAATAACCTTGTTTGCATATTTCTCAACTTAAATCTACATAGTTATCAACAGCTACAAATCTTTAAGATTACATTAATCAGAGCAAAGTTCGTTTTTTTACTTTCACATAAAATACTTATTTAAAATTACCTTGGTCATACCAACTCCAACAACATATACACGGGTTTTGGCCATATTTTAATTATTAATTTGGAATGTTTTTTGGTAGAAAAGATATGTTTAATTGCACACTGCTTACTAAATGAAACAAAGCTTATTGTAACATTTGTTAATAACAATTATTATCAGTGACTGCAGATAATTTTCGTAATTTCTGTTTTTGTTCAATACTATTGTTGCCAACTAAAATAGTATTTAGTGCTGCCAAGTACATACTGAAGATACTATTGTTGTTTGGTGATGAAAGCTAATCGATACTTAAACACAATAACAGCCAGTTTACCAATTTCGACAGCCTGCTTGCGTTCGCAATCTAAGCGAAAGAAAATTGATTTGTGTTCGTCTAACTTTTTTCTATGCGAACGATGTGTCAAAACTCAATCTAAATACATAAGAATATGCGAACGAATAGTAGTGAGATAGACAAACCCAAATCGATTCGAATGTGAGTGACTTTCTTTCGCATTCATTTTCTTTCGAAATTGGTAAACTGGCTGTAAATTTTATTCAAAAATTAAAAACGGGAAACGCTCCGGACTACTTAATAGCGTATTTACACCTACTCACATCTTGGAGATGTGTGTGGAAGATGTTGAAAATTGAAAAAAACTGTTAATACCATATTCAGACGGTAATATGAAATACTTGTTTCGCTCTCTGAACCACTATTGCGAAACTAGGTGTTCAGATGGTTGTTTTTTGCTTCACATTGATGTTTACATGTTTTGTGCAAACGTTTCACTAATTCTTTTTTCAATTTTTATTTATATCTTTATGTAAGTATCAAATTTTTACATTTTCAATGTGTTTATTTTGATTTTACACGAATTAATTATCTGTTTTTACTTTGTTCGGATTTTTTTTGCAGCTAGTTCAGATAAACTAGCGATAATTTATTATCAAATTTGGAGATGACAGTAGGTTTTGCTTGGTTCGCTCATAAAGTTTTGTATGGCGAATCATGTTGGTTCAATCAAGATTGGGCCGCGAACCACGAATGAGAGCGCGAACCTCGAAAATAGGCCTTCGTGTGAACATGCAATTACATTACATTTTCAACATCTTTCATCTGTCAAGTATTACTTTACGTGTTTGAGCAAACAAAAAACTTCAAATAAAATGGAATTAAAAGATTATACATTTATTGGATTAATTATAGCTCTTAGAGAGCAAAAACAATTACTGCTTCAATTTTCAGAATTATTAGAAAATCTTGCTTTATGCACAACGTGCATTTGTTAGAATTTTAAATAATTTATTAAGATTTTAACTCATATGTATATATAAATAATAACAACTTAGAATCGAAATGGTAATTTTTTTAAAAAGGATACCAGTCCAGAGTTTTTCAAAGACAGCTTACGAATGAATCTTGCAACTTCACTGTCATTTTCTGCAAAATTTGCGAATTTTTCCTCTCACTCTGCAATTCTGCAATTTTTCTTGCAAAGGTCTATTAGCATACTCCCGTCAGCGGCAGACCATACAACACGATTGTTTTTCTTTTTTACTATAAACATATGTATTGTATGTATTATTTTTAATTATATATTATTTTTAATTAAATTAAAATTTACTTACATTGTTCGCTCCCGATCATTGTAAAAATTTTCTAGTGATGGTATGAATTTTTGACAATTTCTTTAAACTTTTTTAAGCGATGACACTAAAATAATCGAAAGATGTTGAGTCTAGCAAAATGAGAAACCAACATCTTGTAGAGATGTTGAGTTTTTTTCATATAGACTTTATATAGGAAGATGTTAACATCTTGCCAAAATGGTGAAAGATGGAAGATGTGAGTAAGTGTAAATAGGCTATAATAGAGCAGACGAGATATGTTGGAGAAGTTCAGTCATATAATCTCAGAAATGCTAATGGTTTTAGGCTTCAACAAGCGCACACTAATGCTATGCAGAGAACATTGTTTTACAAAGGATTGAAACTATATAACACCATGCCAAATGAAATTAAAAATGAACAAAATGTAAAATTATTCAGAATGAAAGTTTTTAATTTTATTAAAAATAATTTGGTCCAGAACACATAATAATTTTGTATTAGCTAAAAATTTTTCGTATTGTAATTAATAAAGTATTTCATAATACTACTTAATATCTAAATAAGTAAAAATTTTTTATATATTTATATACGTTATTAATTGCAAACAATTCAAAATTAACACCAGCAGAAACAAAAGCTCCTCCCAGAAACTATATCAGAGTTGGTCTAGATGTAAAGAGCTGTAAATTAACAAATCTATTTACAAACACTACGATTCGGACAACTCTTTTCATACCTACATGATATATAAAACTTCAATTTATATGCTAACAAATCTACCGTATGCTGAAAAGCTAGTGTTGCTTTTCAACAAACAACATATCAGTTAACAAACGTAGACATATTATTAAAAAATAAAATAAATATGCTAAAATTGTGAACATACATTTGTTGAAATCAGTAACAAATATTAATCAAATGAATTTAAACATACGTATGTTGAAAAAATTTGCTGTCTACACGATTTGTTGGCACTAATAGTAAATTTTTCAACATAAATATGTTGATTCAGCATATCGTCTAGACTTAGCTTAATTTCTTTTTGACTCGTTATTTTTGAAATTGTTTTATTTTCATTCGGCTGGCAAGGTAACCACATCGATACTACCAAAAGGGTAAAAAGAGACAAGCGTTTATTTTTAACGACAACAATTAAAAAGACGACGTGACTTAAAAATCATCGTAAAGAAGTAACATGATTTTGGTAGGATCTTTACCAGTAAAAGAATATTATAAAAAAAAAAAGGCATGGCTTCAAATCACCGTATAAATCAGCCTAAAGTGGATAATTACCCGTTTATTCGGATCCAAAATGACTGTTAAAATTCAGTTAAATGTTGCATGGCAAAACGCGCAATATAATTATTTTAAATAAAATTTTCCAGCGAATTTTATTTTGGCAGTATAAGTATTTTTGTCGTAATTACTTTTATAAGTACATTTATGTTTTTACACTACAAATTCACTTTTAAAGCTTTTTCTGTATGTACTTATACAGTACTGTGCAAAATATTAGCAACAAACTGCATAAAAATATATAAAGTAATTTATTATATTTCTGATCTCTGAATTAATTGAACTCTGTAATATTCAAATATTAAGATCCCTCTATACTAGTGAAACAAACACTTCCTCTTAACAGTTTTGCTGCGAATAATTTTATTTACAGTTGTATTAAAAATATCACAAATTCGATAAAAATTTTAACAATTATGAGCCTCTACTTAGTTTTCACTTTATTAAGTTTGCGATTTCTTGAACGAAATTTATTGATGATCAGAATCCATGTTAGCATTGATGTAAAAGCTATCAAAGCTAAAATTAAATAAACATCCAACGAATAGTAGATAAAACGAGACATATGAATGGACGATGATTTCGCCAGTGTTGCACCCTCGGTGTTGGCTACATATTCTACCCACCACATTGCCGTATCTAAAGCTGTTTGTGGACGATGTTTAAAGGAATAGGACACCATTTTCGCACTATCGTAATACCTAAAAAAAAAACAAAATATGAAGGAAGCATTATTTTAAGCTAAGTAAATATTTATCAAACAGATCAAGACATATTCATAAACTGGGTGAAAATCGTCACTATATCAGCTGTTAGCTCTATGAAATGGCAAATTCTCTTCCAATTCTTTTTAATATTTTGATAGCTGTACGAGTATATGTATTGATTACATTTTAAAATATTTTTTGACATAAAAGAGAGGATGAGTTAATTAATGACAAATTAATGGAAAGATCATTCCACTGTTGAGTAATTCCTTTTAATGTTACGTTTTATAAAACTGCAATACTTTAAAAAACGTTAAGTTTCTGAATTTTTTGCTTAGCGGGACAAATTTCTGCTGAGGTAGCTGAGCAAGTGATATTGAATGGCCGACGAAATTTATATCGCTTTTAAATATCTTCTTTCGTGTTTTTGGTGTTACAATTGTGACATATTTGGTGTGTTTCTATACTCTACTTTGAGATCCCGCGGGATCCCAATTTACACGAACAGCGTTCCCGTACTTTAATATTAGGCAAATGAGAGCGCTTTTGAGAGAATAGTATGCTTCCTCTTCTTGCACGAAACAGCCTGTACTTTTTCTTCGAGCTAGTTTGGGCAAGTAGTTAAGCAATCAGCTGTTCGAAAAATAAGCAATAACAAAGAAACAAAGTTCATTTGAATCAACTCGTAGACAAATCATTTCAGTGTTTTTATATAAATTTTATGCTTATGAACAAATATTATTTGGCCTGAAGAAGCTATTCAAAGGAAAGCGAAATATTGCCAGATAATTAAAAACCAAAAATTTCCAAAAGACCTAAAGCTCGAAAATTTACACAATTTATAAATATTAAATAAAAAGGAATGTGCAAAAGACTTTAAAAGCCCAAAAATGGAAAATATCATAGTATTTTTTTGTAAAACTAAATGATAATTTTTGTTGCTACATCAAAAAACAGCATATGTTTTTTTTTTTGGCTAGAAATTTGGCTTTTTGCGTTCCCGTACTTTAGGTAAACTTTATCTGTATTTAAGAGAAACTTATGCATGCTCTCTTTGCACGGAACTTACGCGGAAAGTAAAAAAACACCTATTAGGTGTACTTTTTATTTGCTATGTAAGTTTCGTTCATATTGAAACAAGTTCAATTTTCTCTCATAAAAAGATCAAATTTATCGCAAATACGGAAACGTAAATATCCATGGAGCTGTAATGAAAAATGTTAAGCAATTTTTCATACGTTTAGGTCTTAAGACCTTTTCTACTTCTTTTTTTTTATTTAATATTAATATAAAAGCAGTGAAATGATTTGTAAATCAATCTTTTTACTTTGCTATTCATACATGTTGTGAGAAACGCAAACCGCTTAAATTTAGCGTTTTCGGTTTGAAAACGCTAAATAGGTGTTCTGAGAAACGTATAACGGAAAAAGTTTGGTTTTGCGGTTAGAAATCACCAAATAGGTGTTCTGGAAAACGCTTATCGCTTAAAATTGGCGACTTGAACTCGCATGTGTATGTTGTAGTGAGCTGACTGAATTTGCTAAAACTGAACTTGCAAAAGGCAATAAAATTACTCACAATTAAAATTTAATATGTTTTCTTTTTATTTCAAAAATTTTGTGATTTTTTTTTTGTTTGTTTTATATTACTACCACATGCATATATATGTACGTATGTAAAACACATCTTTTATTTTTTCGGAAAAAAACTGCTAAATGCCAGTAAAACGCGCGTTCCTCGGAACAGCTAAAAATCAATTTAGTGTTTTTCAAAACGCATTGCGGTTTCAGACCGCGCGTTCTCGGAACATGGCTGATTGTTTATTTCTTCAACAGCTGATTGTCAAATTAGAGCGAAGAAAAAGTGCGGGCAGTTTCATACAAGAAGAAGAAGAATCATTCAGTTCTCAAAAAATCACTTTCATTTGCCCAACTTTAAAGTACGGGAATGCATTTCGCCCAAATTGGTATGCCACGTCATCTCAAAGTAGAGCAAATAAACATGCCTACTTTGGTATGAGTTTGGCAATTGACAGCAAAATGTTATTGTTGATCATACTAATTAAATTTTAGGCCCCTCTTTATCAAAAAAGTGTAATGAAATTGCACAGATTTCGCAACAATGAACACAAAAGCAGTAGTGAAATTACTTGATGGAAACTGGAACTAAACATACTGTTATGTTTTCAAAAAGCCTTCAGTTACAAAAAGTTCCAAATCGACCTTTTGATTAACTCTACAAAATGTTACACTTCTACAATTAAAAATAACGATCTTATGATCTTTATATTGAGTTTTTTGCTTCTTCTGCAAAATTTTTCCAATATAGTGGGTGGTCCAATCATAATGTACGATTTGAATTGTGAGTTACGCCTTAACGTCAAGTTTTTGCCCAACTTAATTTCACATTTCTTTATTTCAGTGTTTCAGAAAGGATAAAATTGACCTCAGTGGATTCGTTAACAAGCAGAACTGCCCTATTTGAGAAATTGAGAATCCGCGAGTTATTGTTGGCACGTTAATGCAACCACAAAGAGTGACTGTTTAGTCTTGTTTGTAGGCTGGTGTTTGCATTCGCTAGATACTAACGGACTTCTTGTAATCGGAAATCGAGTACATGGAACTGGACGATATGTGCTTCCAGCACAATAGGGCCACTTGCCACACAGCCAACAAAGAAACGGCTCAATTGCGAGGGAAATTCAGTGGCCGTGTTGTCTCACGTCAAGACGATGTTAATTGGCCGCCACGATCATGTGATTTGACACTGTTGGGCTTCTTTCTTTAGGGATATTTAAAAGAAAAAATTTACGCTAATAAGTCAAAAACAATTCAAGAGTTAAAGGATAATTCGGCGTATTAAAGACATCCAGGGCTGGGCAGTATTTGAAATACAAATACGTATTTTGTATCTGCATTTCAAATACACGACCGGAAAGTCTTTAGTATTTTGTATATCAAATACATAACTTAATAGTATTTTGTATTTCAAATACATGTGGCTCAAAAATGCATTTTTACAAAATACATTTATTTATTTATAATAAATTGAAAACAAGTTATTTCACAAAAGCTAAAACCACTAGAAACTACAACCATTAAAATGTTTATAATTTTGCAATACTGCAATTCAGCTTTCATTGAAACCGAGCTAATACATTTTACACTAATCGGGTGATATCAGTAAGAATTTCTATATATTTGCAACCAGCTTTTTCCCAACGCTTTGAATTATATACAGGGAAATAATTGTTATTATGGAAAACTTTAGGCTGCGAGAACCAGATTAGATGCACTGCAATATAATACTCTGAGGCATTTAAGTTGTATTTTAACAAAATTAATGGAGAGCTTGGAAATAAGATTTAATGAGTTTCTCATGCTGACACCTGGAGCAAATAGAGCCATATCGGTGTCATGTATCCATCCTAGTTTTAAAATTAGCTGATTGCCAGAAAGCATCCCAGTAAAAGAGAGGCAAAAAATTTAAAATCTTGCAATAGATACCATGGAGAAAAATTGTAAAAAACGTGAAACCATGACTGGATGCAGAAGAAGTAGTAGTTGAGGTAAAGATGATGAAGATTTTATTGTTGTTTTGGACAACACAGTGATCAACCTCGTAAATCAAATTTGGAACTTGAGCTTATCAGTTTTCAAAATGATAAAAGCAAGGAGCTTGCTATTCTGGAAAACTATCCAAGTATCAAAAATAAATGCATTTATAGAATTTGACAGCAGCTTGTGCTCCTCAGGACCTGTAGAAAGATTATTGTTTGTCGGATGACTGATTGAAATATCTAGTTTTTATTAAAGGAAATACTTGTTTTGCCGAATGAATTTTTTATTTACTATCTATCAAATGCTGAATATTAGGTTTGTTCCTTTAATTTCTTAGCAAGTTTTGAACAATCATATGAATATACAACTTAATTTAAGTGTAAAAATAAAATATGTATCTAAAGCCAGGCGGGTACATTTTTCTGAGACCAAATTACAAAAATGTATTTGTATTTTGTAGTTGTATTTTGTATTTGAAATACACAACTTGAAAGTATTTTGTATCTTGTATTTAAAATACACTACTGTAAAGTATTTTGTATCTTGTATTTGAAATACAATCATGGAAAGTATTTTGTATCTTGTATTTGAAATACATAATCTGTGTATTTTGCCCAGCTCTGAAGACATCGAATGTCAATTATGTCTCAGAGTAATTGTAAATATGGATCATCCGATAATTTCTATGGAAGCAATAATTACTTTTAATTAATTCAATTATGTCTCAAACTCATGGTAAATATGGGCCATCTGTTAGAGGTATGCATCAATCATTATTTTTAATTACATTAATTAAACTTACTGCTTTTCTAACGCCTTTTTCACTGATCTCAAAACACTGTTTTCATTAATATCCTCATAGTGCATGATGATACCCATGCCTCTCTGTTCCATAGCAGCGGCATTTAAGAACTGATCACCATACATTGGAGTTGCTACTACAGGTACACCACAATAAGCCGCTTCCGAAGTGCCCATTAACCCCGCATGTGACATAAACACTTTTACATTGGGATGACAAAGAATATCGCGTTGGGGCAACCATTTACTGATGTACATATTATCTGGTTTGTTAGCTAATGTTTCGTTTTCCCATTTCCAAATGACACGTTGCTTCAAGCGTTTCATTGCTTTAACAATGGCATCACGTTTGGCTACTGGCATTGTTTCCGCTTTAATCATGGAACCCCAACTTATGAATATAACTCCATATTCTGCATTATCTAAGAACTTTTGCAGATTTACATCTAAAGGTTTTGCTTTTTGTATGTGAATTCCGCCCAATTCAACCACAGATGGCGGCAAGGGCTTAGCGCCACTGAGTGAAAAGTGCTGATTGACAAACATAGCACTTGTTTCTTTAACTAATTCCGCTACAGGCGGCATATCACGACCAAACTTGTATTGCAATAAACGGTCTGCAGCCGGTATTGAAAACAGACTATACATCAAGTTTATAGTGTGAAATGTGAACCAGTTACCAAAGCGTCCGAACAAATCCATTTCCTCTGACTGACCCAAAAATAGTGCCGGTATATAGGAAGGTATAATAGGCATACCCATTCTTTCATAGTGCCATGGCATTAGGGCGCAGCTGCTCAAAGCAATTACTGGTGCGCCTAGTAAATGGGCTATGCCCATCATACAATCGGTATTAAATTGTTCCACTAATATAACGTCATATTTAGTGCCTTGGCGCATGACTTGACGCAACGCATCGGATCGTAGAGTGTGATTACATGCTTCTATACCCCATTCGTACAACATGAAGAATTCAAAAAAGTGATTGTAGATACGACGATTTTCAAAAACCTTTAATTAAAAATATGTAATCAGTAGGCGGGAGAAATAAAACTTTTCTTTTACCTTTAAGTCCACACTATTTGTTAACGTTTCGCGACCTGTTAAAGGAACATCTGTGTAACCAATTGGTGGGCTTTTGTCAGGAAAATGGCTGAGAACTGTTACTTCATGGCCACGTTCAGCAAGACCTCTCATGACGGGATGAAAGAAATGAAAATGACTGACGCCTGGATGTGGAAATAAACCCAATATCTTTTTACGACGACTTTCAATCGAGGGCGCAACGAAAACTAGTAATGCAAATATGCAAGCCCATGGAAACGAGGCCATTTTTGCCACACTTTTGTGTTATTTTTTTTGTTATTCTAATGCTAAATACCGGCAAACTGTAAATAAAAGATACGGACATATGTATCTGTTAGTGATAAATAAGATTGATTTCAGTATATGATATATAGAAAATAGTACACTGAAAAGATAGTTCATTCCTTCAATACCTAAATCAATCCCGGGTGGTGTCAATAGTACGATAAGTACTATAGTACGATAAGCATTAAACATGTTACTTACTTTTCGACATATTTAATCCCGAGTCCGTACTTAAAATAAACCGAAACTGGGATTGATTTGAGAAAAACTGAAATCGAATAAATCTTAAAATACGATTGATTCAAGAGTTTTAGAGTTGATTCAATCCCGTCTGTACGTCAATCTGTACTTGAAATAAAAAATTATATAATATAAGAGTCATATAATTGCTTTAATTAACTGCAAAATGATTTAATGTGCTTTCAGCCCCATATTCAAAATCGAGATATTCAGTCGAATTACGAACGTAAATTCCGTTGGAGTTTTTTCAATTTGTTTTTCTTTTTTCCTCCAATTTTGAACATAAATTAATGGGGATATAACTATAGTAAAACACTAAAGTCGGTTCATTTTAAAAACAACTTAAATTTTAGCATCTGGTGCTAACTTCTTGATATGTTCTTCAATTTAATTCAACACGCATTTGTTCTCGGCTACTGCATAACTAAAATCATTTCTTTATTATCAAAAACTTAAGCCTAACTTACATGTAGTATAACAGTATATATGTACTTACAAACAAAAAGGTAAATAATAATTATCGCTAAATAAGAAATACTTTCCAGTATAGTCAAAATTAAAGCTGGTTCTAAGTTGAGCTGGCTCTAAATGGGTGACAAGTCAAATTCATTAAACATTTGCATACAATCTAATATAAAATATAAACGGGTGGCATCTCTGATCAGCTGACAGGCAAAATTTAAAAAAAAAAATTTAAGCAAACGATTAAAAGATTTGAATAGAAATTAAAAAGGAAAGAAGTTTGTAAACACTATTATAAATTAGTTACAATGGAAAAATGGTTCTATGTTTTTAAAATTATTTTGACTCTATAAATTTACGCTTTTATTGGCAGGGTCAACAGAAAAGGGAACACAACTGGAGCACTTTTTCCAGGCTGTATCGCAAAAAAAGAAAAAAAACGAAAAGGATCAAACCTTTGACAATATATTTTGCTCTTCTTATGGCAAAGTCGACGTCAATATTTTCCATGTAGACATTTTATATATGTTATATACATATATATATTTATATATACATATATATATATATATATATATATATATATATATATATATATATATATATATATATATATATATATATATATATATATATATATATATATATATATATATATATATATATATATATATATATATATATATATATATATATATATATATATATATATATATATATATATATATATATATATATATATATATATATATATATATATATATATATATATATACAAAAAACTATTTTTTTTACATTTTATCATATGACGGCGAACAGCTCATTTATATAGAGCTATGTTAATAAACTTAAAAACAGCTTTTTCTCGGTGTAACTTTAGAGCCGGCTTTTGAAAGTAAAGTAAACTTTTTTTTGTTTATAGTAGACGAAAAGTATACTTTTTGTTAAACATTACTTTATATTTCTTAAAGTATACTTTTTTATTGACTATAGTTATAGCCCAGTATGTTTAAATTAAATTGAAATGTTGTTTTTATATAAAAAATGTTTTAATTAATTTATGCTTCGATATTTCGTCTTCCTTCGGAAAATTTTTTTCGGGTTTGTTTATAAAATCAAAAATATTTGAAAACATACTGAAACAAAAACATTCAGCACACATTGTAAAAAAAGATTAAAGTACATAAAAAGATTATTAGCATAGTGTTATATACATAATTATAGATATCTTAATGAGCTAATTTATTACTCTATTCTAATAAATTAAATGCCAATAGTTCTGAGTTAAAAACTCTCTGTATCTTTTCTAAAATTAATTCTAATGAAACGTTTTTTATAACTATTCTCTGTATTTAATATGGCAACCTTATTAAAATCGGGTTTGTGGCTTAAATCACGAACATTATCGACAAAGCCATCTTCTGTGACGAATTAATATTTCTATATTTCTGATCAGACTTATGTCGTGCTATTCTAGTCTTCAATTTATTCTCTGTTGCTCCTACATAAACCTTATCACATCGTTCCCTATCATTACCGCCACAAGGTATTTTGTATACTAAATTTGACTTATCTAATTTATTTAATCTATCTTTTGTTCCACTAAATAATCCACTTACTGTTTTATAAACAGCATGCTTTGGGCTTGATTAACATGTGGTATCGACAAGACGGTGTCACATCGCATACAGCCACGGTTACAATGGAATTAAACACCGGACACCCTAATCTGATCAACAAATTCCGGGAGTTACGTATGTTCGATTTTCACATTTTTTTTTTTTTTGTTATGTTGATACACATGTCTGTTATATATGTTGGCAGGACTAACTTTTTGACAGATCAAAAGGTTAGTCATGTTTTGGTGTACTCTTCGATTTTTTACTAGTCGCAAAAATGGATCAAAGAAACTGTATTAAGTTTTGTGTAAGTCGTAAAGCAGCTGTGGGCTGAAGAAAAGCACTCGCGTCATGGTAATTACTTATTAAGTGCGGTCAAGCTTGTGTTTGTTGTTCGGTCTTCGAGAGTTTTGCGTCTCACTCGCACTGGTTAACGGTTTGCCTCAGCTAACTGCATTGGCTTACAGATTTTTTTACAGGTTATTCATTGTCAACCACGTGGAAACTTTCTATGTGAAGGCATAGATCGTTATAGTTGGTCACAGTGACGCCTCAAACGTACTGTTAATACCATCTAGGGCATATGGTCTCCGTCACCCCGCCCATGCTGTGCATCCTATACTTTGCAAATTTACTTTGCAACTGTATAGTTACATAGATATAGAAATAAGTTTTGTGTAAAAAGTGAAATTAAATACGCAAGGACACTTGAAATGTTGACTGTGGCATTTGGCACGTCTACTATGAACAGAACACACGTTCAATTGTGGTATAACCGGTTTAAGGCAGGCCGAGAAAATGTCAATGAGGATGCTCATCCTGGTCGCCCGAGCAAGTCAACAACCAATGAAAAGATTGAAGCAGTGAAGAAAATTATTTTGGATAATCCCCGAATCACTATCAGAGAGGTTGCTGATGATCTTGACATATCGTTCGGCTGAAGTCAAATAATTTTTACGGATGTTTTAGGCATGAAACGTGCGTCAGCGAAGATTGTTGCAAAGTTACTCAAATTTGAGCAAAAACAATGTCGCATGGACATCACTCAGGAGCTGTTGAACATCGTCAACGACGATCCAGATTTCCTCATAAAAGTCATAACTGGTGGCGAATCATGGGTGTATGGCTATGACATTCAAACCAAAGCCCAATCAACCTAATGGAAGCATTTAGAAGAACCAAGACCGAACAAAGCACATCAAGTTTGGAAGTGAAAGTTTTCCTCACTGTTTTGACTACAATAGCATGGTGCATGATGAATTCTTGCCACAAGGTCGTATGGTCAATAAGAAATACTACCTTGAAGTTATGCGCCATTCGTGCGAATCAATTCGACAGAAACGCACAGAATTGCGAAAAAAAAGAATCATGGATTTTGCACCATGATAATGCACAAGCTCACACACCGATGATTGTGCGTGAGTTTTTGGCCAAAAACAAAAGCGTTATCATGCCGCAATCACCGTATTCACCGAACTTGACCCCCGCTGACTTTTGCCTCTTCCCAAAACTGAAGACACCGATGAAAGGAGAGCGTTTTGCTACAATTGAGGAGATAAAAGACAAAATCAAAACGGAGCTGTTGGCAATACCAAAAAGCTCTATTCAGAAGTATTTCGAGGGTGGGAAAAAACGCTGGCATAAGTGTATTATATCTGAGGGGGATTACTTTGAAGAGGACGAGACAGTTATCGATGAATAAATAAATACTTTTTGAATGAATTTTAAATAACGTTGATTTTTTTAACAGACCTTCTTTCCTTCCACTTTCCTTTTTTCGTGTAACTGAAATTCTCACAAATTGTATTATAAAAAAACTATTTAGTCTATTGTAAGTGCCGTATTAATTTCTATTTGTAACAGTTTTATTTTATTTATACTATTTATGGTTTATCACTCTCACTTAAAACACCTTTATACTTTTAAAGTTAAAATTTAAAAACCACATAAATACATACATATATAAGCGACACTCGAACGATCAATGAGTAGACACTGCTTCCGCATTCGCTATTTATTTAAAACTGTTTTCGTTTTGTCAGTAATTTTAACAATGGATCTGTTAATTTTCATTATCAAGTGTCAAAAACCCCTAGTCATAGTGGGAGATTAGAAATTGATAACCATAGATTAGTTACAATTCCGTCAGTAACATTACGAAAGCCGATCTAAAACGAAAGCAAATGGCACTTGTTACTTAGAAAGAGTTTTGACAACAATTAAAAATTCATAAACTTATTTGACTGTCCCTTTAATTTACTCGTAATTTTAGTGATAAGATAAAGCCGACCACCACTTTTTCACGTGTCTATGCTTTTCGTTTATGCCCAATTTCGAATTCAGTGTTTTACATACTCGTAATTTGAATCGTATGCAGATAGTTTAGTACATATTAGAGATCTGCACAAAACAAGTTTTTGTTGTACAAGTGGAGCTCTCCGTTTTTTTATTTCTCGAGCACAAAACATACTTGAGGGCATTGCGTGGTGATCAATGCTTTAAATCTCTCACTCTCCCGACAAGAGATTTGACGTGATCTTATCAAGAAGGGGCTTGGCAGCGAACCAAATGGGTCGCCAAGAGGACGTGCTTGAAATTTTCACAGATGGATCCAAGTCGGACATGGGAGTTGGTGGCGGCATCTTTATGCCCCAGTATCAGAGGATCAGTTTTAAGTTATATGATGAGTGTAGCCTGAATTCGCCGATGCATTCACCTAATAATTAATTCACCTTGCAAATGTCTAGTACCAAGGTGCATTAACGTCTACACGGTGGCAGCACTAGAGCAAAATTACAACAAAAACAGGCATGTTTTGTAAGCTTTGTTTGCCAAAAATATGTGTAACTTTTTTTACAGTTATAAACTATGAATGTATCTTTTCATAATCATAAATTATTTTTATTTGAATTATTGTTATGTTCACAAAATAATTTTTATATATTTAATTCAGAATAAAACACTAAATTCATTTTCAAAAAAATATAAACAATACACTTGACGTAAATGGCTTACTATATTGCCAGTAGCAAAAAATTGTCACATGCCGCAGCGCTGCCACCATGTAGATTTTAATGCACCTTGTCTAGTACAGAGAGTCGTGTACTACACACTCTCCCCAACCGACAATTTTCGTTACAGCACCTTCAAATTTCGTCTGTCTGCCCATCGTCTGTCTAAATGTAAAAGCGCACTTAGTAAAAAAAGATTTTATGAAAATGAAATCTGGTTAGATGTTAAAAAACGGTTAAGATTTTGTTGAAGATTTTCTTTCAAATTACTAGATTTTGGGTAGATGAAAATCAACTTTAGCACGTTAAAGTTCATTTGAGGTGGCAACACAAATAAATGGAGAAGTGGCGACGAATTTAAGCACCGTTATTTAATTTTTTTTCTAACAACTATTAAAGTAACCAGTTTATATTCGATTTTTAGTTCAACAAAAATTCAATAAATTAACCAGTTTATGGTTTATTACAAATTATTCAAAAAGCTTTTTTTAATTTTCGCCAGTTTTTTGCTAAAAGGAAAAAATGAGAAAAATATCGGACCTTTTGGAAAACCGAGTAGTTGAAATGACAAACAACAGTTATTGAGCCCGCGAAATTGCCAAAACTGCCATCGAAAAGTGTTACTGGTAAGATAAAGGGAAAATGTCAGCCCCAATATTGGTAAATAAAACACGACTTTGTCTGCCGGAATGGCAGGAGCGATTATTGTCCTTCAGACAGGTAAAATCCCCTAAACAGACTTCAACTGCTATAAACAAACCCCTGAACGAGTGGATAGCACGAAAAGCTCTTCGCCGAATTGGCCTCATGTCAGCTATTAAACAAAAAAGCCCGCGTTGCCTGACAAAAATGTTAAGGTTCAACTCAAATTTTGTAAAGAACACAAAAAAATGGACCGTCGAAGACTGTTGTTCGGATGAACCAAAATAAATCGTTTCCAGTCTGACGGCAAGGAATATGAATGCTTTAAAACACACGAAGCCAAAGAAACAGTGAAGCATGGTGGCGGAAGTTTGGTGCTGCGGTCATGTTTTACTTGGTGGCATATTAGTCGTTTAGTAAGAATAGGAGTTCACCTGCGTATATTAAAAGACAATATTCCTGTATTCGTTGACAAAAGTGCTTACCCAGACGAAGAAGTGATATTTCAACATGATGGAAAACCGAAACATACGGCAAGGATCGTAAAGGAATGCCTTTTCAAACAAACATTTCGCGCAATATGATACTCCACCGACAAACTTAAATTATCTTTGGTCCAAACGGAATGGGCCAATATTCCTCATCGGACCATCTAGACGTTGGTTGAAAGCATGCTAAGGCGAAAAATAGCTTAATCAAGGCAAACGGTCTTTGGACAAAATATTAAAAACTTAAATTTTTCTAATGTGTGTATTCTTATATCTATGGTCTCGTATAAGCGTTTGCCTCACACAGAAAACGTAAACTAAATTCACGTATGTATGTAAATTGAGGCACAAATACTATGTAAATAATATAAATTCGCTGTTAAAAATGTTATTATTTATGGTTCTATTGTTTGAACTAATTTCTAGTATACACATTTCACATTTGTTTCCATTTAAACAAAACACTTGATAAAAACTATTTTATTATGAAAGTATTTTTGTTAAAAAAAGTCAATATTTTTGTCAATTTTTATGATTAACTGTGTTCCAATATTCGTAAACTTTTCTTATCGAATTGAACTGCACTTTAAAATAAAATGTAAGAAAAAAACACCAAAATGAACTGGTCAATAAAAATTTAAATCAATATTGTACAATATTTAATGTTTTTATTGTAGGTTTCTGTATATTTCAACTATTGAAAATTCATTATGTAACGAGTGATTTTTTTGCTATTATCTTTTTGGCAACACTAGTTTTGACAGCTCACGCACGTTTTGTATCTTGTGTCACTGTCAAACATCTTCAGTTTGGTCTATAATTTAATCATGAATCGTCTTACAAACGAACAACGCTTGCAAATGCGTGCTCTGTTAAGAAAGTTCATCGCGCGCTTCTTCCATTTTATGGTCAGTTTAATCGACCTACTGAGGCTTCTATTCGGGCTATTGTAAAAAAAAATCGCACCAAATTTACATTGTTGGACATTAAACCACCAACACGCTTACGTAGAGTGCGAACTGAAGAAAATATCGCAGCCGTATCGGCCAGTGTTGGTAATGACCGTGAATTATCGATTCGGCGCCGTTCGCAGCAATTGGGCCTCTGTTACTCCACTACGTGGAAAATTTTGCGGAAGGATTTGGGTGTGAAGCCTTATAAGATACAGCTGGTGCAAGAATTGAAGCCAAACGACCTACCACAACGCCAAATTTTTGGTGAATGGGCTCTTGAAAAGTTAGATGAAGATCCAGTTTTTTATCGAAGAATTGTGTTCAGCGACGAGGCTCATTTCTGGTTGAATGGATACGTGAACAAGCAAAACTGCCGTATTTGGAGTGAAGAGCAGCCAGAAGCATTGCAAGAGCTACCAATGCATCCACAAAAAACAACCGTTTGGTGCGGATTATGGGCTGGCGGCATCATTGGGCCGTATTTCTTCAAAGATGATGCGAATCACAACGTTGCTGTGAATGGTGAGCGCTACCGCGCGATGATAACAAACTTTTTTTTGCCCAAAATGGAAGAGCTTGACTTGCATGACATCTGGTTTCAACAAAACGGTGCCACATGCCACACAGCACGCGAAACAATGGACCAATTGAGAGGCGAGTTCGGTGAACAGTTTATTTCACGCTTGGGACCAGTCAATTGGCCGCCCAGATCGTGCGATTTAACGCCTCTAGACTATTTTTTGTGGGGCTATATTAAGGCGACAAGCCCGCTTCGATTGACGCACTGGAAGCCAACATTGCCACCATTATTCGTGAGATACCGGCCGAAATGTTGGAAAGAGTATGCCAAAATTGGACTAAGCGGATGGACCATTTGAGGCGCAGCCGCGGCCAACATTTGCATGAAATAATCTTCAAACATTAAATTATATCGACCCAACTATCGATCCAAATAAATATTTCATGCATTTTTCTGAATTTTATGTGTTTTTTTTTTAATTTCCGATAGTTCTTATAAAATCACCCATTATAATAGGGTGGGTTGGTTTAGCAATCGATTTTGTAAAATCGTTTTTTCGATCGTTTTTGGCATGATGAAGTTCCACTACGAAATATCAAAAAACAGTTTACCAGGCAACCAACTAAATTTTTTTTTAACTTTTGTTTTTTATTTATTTTCGGGGTCTAGGTCTGTGTGTTTTTTTGTTTTATTTAATAATGGTTTTATTATTTTCGACCTTTGGTACTCTTCTTCAGAAATTTTAGTACAGGTCAAATAAATCAATAACTTTATATTTTTTTAACTTTATTATATTACAAACAATTGAGTTTTTTATTCACTATTTTAGCTTCTAACATTGATACCAATAAAAAATTGCAAATATCTTGTTTTCTATGTTTCCCAGCTATCTATATGTCGACATTTCATAGGAGCTACCCTAATCATTAGTAGACTATGAATATTTCTTTTTCTCTGCTTTTCGATACTTTCAAAAAGCAAATCGTAGCAACCAACGGTTGTTCATTTGTTTGAAAGGTGTAAAGAAATGTTAGAGACGTGGATAAATGAAAAAGCTTGTTTTTTATGTTTTGACAGATATTATTAGACCATATTTCTTTTTAAATTCTCAACAATTTATTTAGTTTGTTGTTCCAAAGTCTACTTATGATTAGGGTAGCTCCTATGAAATGTCGACATATAGATAGCTGGTAAACATAGAAAACAAGCTATTTGTAATTTTTTATTATATTACTATTTTCTTAACTTTATTTTTAAACTTTTATTAGTCGGTAATAAAAAAAATGACTGATTTAGAGTCTGAACACAATGTTTGCGGTGCGGTACGATATTACGTTACGGGAGAGAAAAATAATCATAATACAATGAAAGACGGTGACGGCAATACTTGCCATTGTTAGTTTATATCTTTATTAATTTATTTGTGCATACATTTCTATAAAATTTTCTAAAAAATTTACTGCTTGTATTAGTTATTTTGTAATGGCAGCAAATAAACAAATTATAGCAGTTAAAAAAAATTTAATATTTGTATTATTTGATCTTGATCCTATTATTATTTTTTTCCTAATTTTTTTTCAGCTAGTGGATGATAACAAACTGTTATCGAAATATTGGAAATAACAATTGTTAAACCTTTTTTATAAGAGAAACAACAAAAACAAAGATCTTTAGCTGGAATAATTTAGAACAGCGAAGGGCAGATTGAGAGGATTGAGCTAAAGAGAGTAAAAAGTTGCACTACACTTAGACAAATTCATTTGTTTCGTGTTGAATAAAAAACCGTATATTTTCCATGCGGCGAGTTAATGTTCGGCGAGATATACATAGGCATTTCATTATTTATAAATGAAAATAAAAAAGATTTTCAAATTCTACATGGCATATTACTACTGCAAAACAAACTGAAAAAAACATATATAAGACAGCTTGATCTCAACAAAATCTTTATTTTAATTTTTGTTATTGTTAATGCTAAGAAATAGAATTTATCTACTTAGAACTTACTTGTTGATGATAATTACATTAATTTTTTTAAGTTAAAAAGCAGTGAAATGTAATAAGTGTATGGTGTGTTTTGGGGAATTTTAAGTAAGATCTTGTTATGTAAAATTTTAGCTTGGTAGCAACTCTAGTTAGTTGTGGAGTTTTATTCGTTTCAGCGTGTTGGAAACGAATAAAACTCCACACGCTAGAATATGCCCAAGAAAGGTGGCACACAGAGCCCATATGCCTTATATCAAGAAGCCTGTGGCTGCACATTAACTCTAAGAGAACAGGACACCTACTAAAACTTCCTAGATCTCTCCCAAGAATGACGGTAGCAGTCATCACTGGACATTGCCCGCTCGGAAACCATGCCAGGAGACTGGGTCTACCATATAACGACTTCTGTAGAAGTTGCCAAGACGAGGAGGAGGAGTAGACAATCCTTCACCTCCTCGGTACATGCCCGGCATTGGAGCATCATCGTCTAAGGTACTTAGGCGAGCGGAGCTTCAATAGCCTTTCATGTCTGGCCTCGGTCAAACCGACTGCGATAGCTTCTTTCATTAGAAGCAGCGGATGGCTAGTAAATCAGCAAGTAATGCCACACTAATAGATTCCCACCTCCTTTCCCTCTTCCTCACTCCTTCTATATCCCTATAACCTTTTATTTTCTTTTCCCTTTACTAACTTTTTTCAGGCAATCACAAAGGGACCTACAGGACCCAAGTGAGCTGGAGTTTCCGGGTACTTGCTGGAAATCAAGCGGCCTGTTTACCTAACCTAACCTAACTCTAGTTAAAAAAATCCCGATCAGTAACTGTGAATAACCGAACAAGTTCGTAATCTGAACAAACCAGCGCCCATCGTTGATTTAGAAGAAATTGTTAAAAAAAAAAAATGTTAATCTGGTAGAAGCCACGTTTGTTTTATGTTTAGAATTAGAGACCACATACTAATAGGAGATAGTGGGTAAGACCCTTAATGTATATTTATTTAGAAAATAAGTATAATAAGTTGCCTGTGTTTCCTGTCTGTTATAACGTTGGCAAGTTCAAGTCAAATGTTCACAAACACTACTCCCTCTTTCCCCCTCCTCACAACCTATTTTCCTAGTTCTGGTAGAATGCACTGCATATATAGGGGTTATTCCCTGAGTACTGGTCCAAGAATAATAAAAACAACACAGCCTTGGGTATCGATTATCACTTACATTACAGTAAGAAGAAGTGATAATATATAATTTTAAGTCTGCAATATGTTTAGAAATATTATTAAAAACTTCTTGCTTCACCACATGTCCACATGTTTTTGTAACTTCGCTACTGCAAATCATATAAAAACAGTCATACTTCCTAACTTCTTCTATAATTCTTTTGTTATAGTCCATTTTTTCTTCTTCCGTTAATATATAAAATATTTATATTTCACGACAAAAATTTATAAACTTCAAAATCAAGTTTTTCGTTTACAATAATTTTGTGAAAATCGCCAATTATTCAAAAACTTCGGCAACATTGGAGAGAGAAAGGGAGTAAAAATTTAATTGATAAAAAAGTGCGCAATGAAAATAAAATTAATTTTACTTTTATGCCGCTCTGTACTGTGATTTTTTTCTTTAAAATCTTATGAAAAACCGCGCCGCAATAAATTATAATTACGTTGTGTTCAGACTCTTAATATATTTGTGCCTTAGCAAATCAAAAAAGTTTGGTTCCGACCCACCCTAATGCTTAAACAGGCGTTTGAATGTATGTATGTATGTATAGATTTTTTCGTGCTTTAAAAAAATAACAGAATAGAAATTTTAGTTGATTGTTGCTAAATAATTATTAACAACTTTTTTATATAACGGGTGTCCATCGAAAAGGTATACTAGTCGCAGTAATTCCTGGCTGTAGGTGGCTTGTTGATGCCACATGTTAATCAAGCTCAAATTATGCAGTTGAGGCGTTAAAAGGTTTTCAAGCATATCACGATATTGCTCCGCATTCACAGTTACTTACCGTTACGCCGATTTCATTTTCAAAGAAGTAAGGTCCAATAATTCCTCCTGACCAATTTACACACCATGCTGTCACTTTTAATGGATGCAAAGGCGACTAATGAATTATTTGAGGGGTTTCCACAGCCCAGAACCGACTATTCGTCGGTATTCGATGATTGATTTTGAGAAATTGTTTTAACGATTAAAACACGTTTGTTTATCGAATATTTTTCCACAATAAATTTGCCACTTGGTTACTTCACGACTGCCAAATAATAACTGTCAAGGCTAATGTTTGGTAAAATGACGACAAAACAAAGTAGTATACCTTCCCAGTGGACACCCGATACATGTGCATACTGTATACTTTCCCTTTCAGTTCTCAATGTGTTAACGTTTGCTTAAATTGTTATTTGTTTAGAAGAAAGAAATTAACAAGTTAAGGTTAACGAGAAGCAAAATCAGTAGTTTTTTACTTACAAAAACAATTGTTTTGTAATAATTAAATTATAACGCAAGTTTTTCTTAAACTTCAGTTCTAGAAAAATGCTTACAAAACAAATTGTTTATCAAGTGCAAGCACGAACAAACAAGCAATTATAAAAAAAGAAAAGTGCAAACTCATCGTTAATTGATTTTTTTTTTTGTAAAACTATTCACACATTGTTTGCAAGCTGAGATCTTGAAAAGCTTTGTTTTATTGGCCGGAAAAATGCAATATATTCATGTAAAAGGTGTATAAAGTTTTGAAATGGCAACATTGATTGGTAGCTGTTATCAATTCACATAATTTGTTTGTATGCTTTTCCAGCTTTGCATGAATATACCGTTATTTTGAGATAACAATTGGCAGTTTAATAATTTTAGTTTAGAAAATATTTAAATTCAAAATAAAATTTGTTTAGTAGAACAGTGGTGGGCAAACTCCAAATTTCCTATATTCGCAATTATAGCGCACAAAATTCAGCAGCTGTGACGCTCTCATACAGGGTGCAATTACTCGATGGCAGTTGTTGCACGATAATACAAAAATCACATAATGATTTGTTAATATAAAATTTAATTTCATCTTTGTCATAAGAGAATAAAAATCGTCCACTAACATAACACATAGAAACTTGTTGTAGTACATTTGGAAAATAAAGATTATGTTGAAATCAAAATGTACTGCATACGAGCAGATAGATTAAAAAGACAAAAATATACTTTTTACACAAAATGAGTTTTGTAAAATTTTTAAATAATAATTTCGCGCGTTGTTGTTGATACTTGTAACGAAATTTTTCCTCTATTAATTTTGCGTTTTGAAATTTCAAAGTTGACATCGCTGTACATACATATACCTATTCCACTTTCCTTGAAAACGAAGAGATAAAGAGCACCTGTCTTGTTTGTAAATTTGAGCGGCAAACTGCGGCTAAGATCGTAAGATTTAACTTCTTTTGCTGGTTTTATGAAATGCTGAAAAAACTTATTTTTGGAAAATTTTTTCTTATATTTTTTAAATAAAAAATAAAAACCACACGTGTTTTTTTCAAAGATCTGTAAAAAAAATAGTTGTTTTGGCACTAGCTAACAAAATTCCAATTTTTATGTAAGAGTAAGAGAAGCAGCATACATACATATGTATACACGTTCAAGATTTCTCTCAACATAAAAATAAGGTCAATCAACTTCAAATATATTGGATGGTTGTCAATTAGATTTAAAAAAGGCAACAAAAGAAAAAATAATTTACGTTTTTATCATTATTTATGTTCATATATGTATGTATGTTTACTTCATGTACGCTAGGTAAACTAGAAATAAACATTTCACTTTTGCTCTTCTAGACACACAAAGTCAATGTTAATTAATTAAAATAGATACCTACCTACATTTTGTAAATGTAATTTATTCAACGCATACACACGTATGTACATAAACTACATACATATGTAGGTGCAGATTTATGTGTGCACATTCAAATATACAATAGAATGTGTAATGCTGCAATGAGTACAATAAACTGTGGCAATTGTCATTTCGATTTTGCGGGTTACATAAAATCATGAATTAGCCATATACATACTTACATATTAATTTGTCTGTGATGCAACAGCCTATAGTGATCTTTAATTTTAACTATCAATACTATTTAAACGGCTATAAGCATGTACATAAATATGTTTGTACTTACTGTTACACAGCTATTTCTTACTTTCATAATTTATACTTTTGTGCAAAGAACTAAATGAACCGCAACTTTAGTTGATTAATTTACTATTTTTATTTCCACTATCTTCTTAAAAACTATCTTTACACTTTACACAACAAAATTCTATTATAAACTGTAGAAATGTCTGCGTACGTATTTACTTTATATTGAACGTTGTCTAAAGAGAATCTTGTTTATGTTTTGAAAATCATTTAGTTATAGTTACTCTTCACTATTTAATACATGTATGATTCTTCTACCGTTTATAGAGATGCCAGAGAAACTATATACACTTTTTTACACTCTGGCATTTACTCTGGCATTCAAGTAATTGCCTACTTACGTTTAAGTTGTTTTTTGCACTAACGGTTATAAGGTTTTAAATTATATTGATATCATTTGTCCTTGTTCTTTATATCGAAGCTCATTGAAAACGTTATTTTCGTGTTTACTTCAATTCATTTAGCTGTTTATTTTGAACTTTTATTAAAATTGCTTAATGTTCAAAATTTATGAAGTTTATAGTGAACATCTAACGTCTGGCAGCTTCATAACAGTGTTTCTATATCAGGCAGCTTCCCGTCACAGAGTTCCTGATACTTCATATCCGTTTAATGAACTGGCAGCACCATCATTGTGTTTCAAAATTAAAACGTTAGCCTAAAACACCGAATAAGTTTAAGCGTATTTTTAGGAATTATTCTTTTAATTAATGATATGTAATAAAAATTATATAATTATTCTTGGTAATATATATTTTTATATATACATTCATTTTCTTATTATATATTAACTTTTTGTAAGAAATTATAAAATTTTATTTAATTTTCCATATTTCCCGATGCTAACAAACTGTTAGTGAACTATCAAAAATTAAATGAGTCATGTTAGTTTTATTACAAAATATATTAAAGATCTGAAGTTGTAAAATATTTAATTTATTAAATTAGCTATGATTCATGAAATTATTAACTTCTTAAATATATATATTAAACAACTCAGAATTTTTATTGTACCGATTTTAAGATTTTGAATAGTTCAACAGCTCCTTTTTTACTATATATGTATGTATATAACGACGAAGGTTAAAGTGATTGCTAAAATAATTTACAAGTCTACATTTTAAGAATAAAACTTTAATGATAATTCCAATCTTAATAGCTTTTAATGTGTTTCGTAAAAAGCAGAAAATGGAGAAAGGCCTTTAAAAAAATATATACACTACTTTTTCGAATACACTTAATTGTGCCATGCAGCAAAACTGCGAACAATATATTATAAGCAAGGCTAATTCACTCAAATAAATGTATATAGAGGTACTTAAAAAAGTTCTCCTTTAATATATTTTTATTCTAGTTTAAATTATGTTTACGTTATATGTTCTTTAAAAAGTTTTTAATGTTATGTTAACGCTCGATATTCTACACATATAAACGCTGCTATTATTCTATGCATTTTAAAATTAGACAAAAATCGAATTGCTTACGATTAATTAAACATACTTATTTATAATAAAAGGTGGTTCAATTCTTAGAGCCGATGTTGACTTTGAATAACACACGTGCTCAGTTTGATGTCGCCAGCTCCGCACTAAACATTCATTCTTTATGGGTACAATGGTTTTTCGACAATCACTCTTGGATTATCACTCCCTCCAAACGTGGCAATTCTGCTTATTGACAAATCAACTGAGGTGAAAATGTGCCTCATCATTGAAAATGCTTTTCTTCGAAAATTTATAATCGACTGTTGCCCTTTCTTACCACCATTCTGACCATGCTTGACCACTGAGGTCAACTACTATGGACAAAATTATTTTGTTTTTAGTCATAAATATATTAGTATATATTTTATTGTAAGAATTATTAATTATGAATTTCTTTAATGTATTTTACTTACCACTTATTTATTTGAATTACTTACTTATCTATACTCACCACTTTGTAAAGTTCTTCGCACTGGCAAGTAAAGTCAATTGGAACTTTCCAAGTGTCATTTTGGTTTTACATCTTTTCCGGTAGATAAATTAATTGATTTACATACCAGCTTCAACGATAGGCTAAACAGTGCGATCACTCAGGTGAATAATTATTACTTTACTTTATATTTTATTTGAAAATAAATATCAACCCGCTTTTTATATCTTTTCCCCAAACCCCATTATAATTGGCTCATTTGAGTTACTTATAACCCCAATTCTGTTTTAAAAAATACAGAATTGATTAGCACAAATTTGCTTTTTTTAGCCCAAAAATCGCAATTTTGTTCAGAGGTGAAAATGTGTCTCATCAATGAAAATGATTTTCTTCGAAATTACTCATCCATTGTTGTCATTTCTTGCCACCTTTCCGATAATGCTCGATTATATGTATATATTTCCATGGTTCAAATTGAGTTAGTCTGTTATTGAAAAAGGTTAGATGAAATTTTGAAAAAAAAAACTTTACCTTTAGGCAGAGAGTATACTTTGTGGTTTAAGTATGTTAATTATATGTAATGAAATCTTAATAGCTTTTATTGTGTTTCGTAAAAGTCAGTAAATGGAGACATTATTTTTAAGAATTGAACACAATATAATGTGTTTTTTTTCGAAAACACATAATTCTGCCATGCAGCAAAACAGCGAGCAAGCAATTAAAAAATCCGTTGTATTAAACCTTAAATTCGCTTCAAATGCAACCCTGTGAACTTGGCATCACTTTTTGCCCTACTAGTTCATTCCGAATGCAACCATGTTGTTTAGTAATTTCTATTATGGTAAAAATGGACGCGTGAAGTGGAATTTGCAAAAATAATAAAAAGACAATTAATTACATATAAAAAATTATATTATGTTAAAGTAAAAAGTGAAACTAATAAAGATAATTTGATGTGTATGTGTAAAATTAACAATACTTTTATTGAAAGTAAAAATCAATTTTTTTTCTGTGACGCAGAAGACAAGAATGTATTGCATGCGTTGCACAAAGAAAATGGAAAATTTATTCTCCAAATAAACGTATACTGACGAAAATTTATGGTTATACAGTGTAATAAACTCAAAGCTATCGTTAAATATATATTTTATATTATTTGCGCGCTTACTATTTCTGATTAGCAAGGCGGCCCAACAAAATCGATATTTGTGTGAACTTCGGCAAATTTTCTTGGTGAAAAAAATTACGTGCTAATATCGACGTAGGGAAGTGGCGCGCAATGTCGAATATTGTGGAAATTGATGTGACGTCCTCAAACTCACAACAAGACCAACACCAACAACAAAAATTACAATTGGAAACAAAAACAATGAATACTAAAGTAAATAATGAATTTATAGCCGGTGGTAACGATAATAAAGAAAAAGTGCAGCTTCTAGAGAAAACAATGGCAGGAACAGAAGAGAAACAAGAAAGTGTTTCTAATAAAAATGAACAAAAAACTGTGGAAAAACAATTGCAAGCAGAAAAGTCTGTGGCAAAGGATACAACAAACGCGTCATCACATCAGGCGTTAATAACAGAAGATCAATCTAATAACGTTAAGTCATGTTCGTCAACCTCAACAGCCAAGGAACGCAGTAGCAGCGATAAAGGTAATGCAACTTTTTACATATGGTTTTCTGTTATTGCTCTAAATATTATCAAATTTTTTAGATAAATCACACAAGAAAAGGAAAAAAGATAAAAATCGTGATTCGGAAAAGGAACGTGACAACAAAGAACGATCTGACTCTACTAAAAAATCCAAAGAAAAAAACAAGGGATCCTCTCCATCTGACAGAAATCAACATCACAAAAAAGATAAATACAAAATTAATTCCTCATCGTCCTCATCAAAAAGCTCATCCGAACGCTCAAGCTCTAAATCTAGTACTAGAGAAAGTCATTTACCAAGCGAAAAAGTTGGAAGTGGTTCTAGTACTAAATTGAAAACTAGCAGCAGTAGTGCCTTCACATCTAAATCGACAGCGTCATCATCAAATCCAAATGAAGAAAATGGACAGGTATGTTCATATATGTTCTCCTTTTGCTTCATGTAAATGAAGATTAGTTGGTATTCTAACTAGAAAACAAGTAAAAACAGCAAACAAAATACAAAATTTTTGTATTTTAATAATTCTCCGTACCCAGAGATGTAAATAATTATTTACCTGCTGCTTAAACCACTCAGCCACCGAGCTATTTAATTATTCTCTATCTATATTCATCTCATATTGAAACACATTTTGTTAATTGCCCACAATGTTTGTACAGCGTTTGCTGTCTCAGAACTAACGGTATTTCTTTTTCAGTTATTGACATACATATTTTTGTATTTTAATAATTCTTCGTACGCAGAGATGTAAATATTTATTTATTGAATTTTTGTTGAACTTTTATAATTTTTAAATTCAATTAAATTTTTGGTTTGTACATATGTACAACAGGTTTTAGTACACAATGCAAACAAAATATTTACTGAGCTCTGGCATTATAATTCATTATCGTTCAAATAAGGTAAATTTCATATCATTTTGAAAAATTCATCTTATGTTCCATATTCTATATTTCTATAGTAAACACCGTTTAGAACCTCTGAAATAAAATAATTCGTGGCAATATTCTTACATTGTTCTTTTAGAAACTATTATCAACCTCTGCGATGGAATCGAATGTTCGTAGACGAAGTTCTGAAAGTAGTAAAACCAGTCAAAGCAGTGGAACAAAAATGTCTTTGGAAAATATGCCTTCGGACAAGGAAATAGAAGAGACAAATGTAGTTGCAAATAGCCAGTCATCAGCGAAAAACAATGACATATCATTAAAATCGGCAAAAGATGTTCCCGAAAAGAAGTCCAGCGATTCAGCAAAAATTGAGGTAAGAAAAATTTCCTCTGAAGACAGCAAAGACTTTGTAGAGAAACCAACCTGCATTGCCAAACAATCGGTGAAAACTGAAATATCTGTTAATGAAGGAGCATCATCTTCTTCTATAATATGCGATGTAAAAAATGAAAATGTTGTAGAGATTAAAAAAGAAAATGAACCAGTTTTCAAAAGTCATATTGTTGTCAAAAAACCAAATGATGTGGTGAGGCAATTAAATTTTAATAGTGACGATAAAATGGCAACAGCGTATACCGTACTTTCAACACCGATCAAATTGGAAGAAATAAAAAGTGAAAAAGCGATTAAAACCAAACAGGAAATATCAAGTGAATCAAAGAAAATCATTGAAACCCTCATAATGCCTTCACCATCACAAAAAATCTTAAACTCCGCCATGTCGCTGAGTCAAACATCACCATCGCCATCAACGGCAACAACAAACACCTTAATTAATAGTCATCATGCTGGCCAAAATGTTTTGCAAACGCACAACACTACTGCGCCAAACAATTCACAAACAAATACTGCTTCCACATCCAATTCTACATCGTCTTCGTCGTCCCATTCGGCAACATCATCAAGACGTTCATCTTCTGGCAGTAGCAGTCATACCCATCATCATCACCACAAATCGTCATTGTCCTCTACATCATCTTCGTCCACTAAACATGGTTTGAACTCCTCTACGTCTTCTTCCTCTTCTTCGTCGTCGTCGCGTAGCCGTGAATGTTCAAGATGTTATAAGAGATCGAAAATTCGTCGAGTGAGTGTAGGCACACAAAGTACAAGGCAACCACCAGCAGCAAATACCACCAGAACCAGCCGCAATAATATTCGTGTTCCCGTTGGCTTGGAACATCTTAAATATGGGCAATATTTTGAGGTTGAGGTACATCCCAATGGTGGTGCATCAGTTGTCCATTTGTATCAAGATGAAATACAAAATCTCTCACCAGACGAAATGGAGGAATTGGTTAATGAATTTTTTGATGTATGCTTTGCTGAAGATGAGGAAGGCTATGCCCATCATGTTATGGGCATAGTTCATGATGCTGCAAAATATTTGCCAGATTTGTTGGAACACATGGCCGAGAATTATTCAACGCTCACTGTCAAGTCCGCAGTTTTAGGAAGGCCTTCTGATATAGAAACTTGCACTATGGCGCAATATTATGAACACGTAAGTTACGGAAAAAAGAAGGAACAAATTAACTATCAAAAGTGTTTTAATGCCTTTTCGTTTATAAACTTTGTAGGTAGTTCGTAATTACTCCCACGGTACTTTTCGTTTTGGTCCTTTACATCAAATAAGTTTAGTTGGTAAAGTCCATGAAGAGGTTGGAGGCTACTTCCCGGACTTATTGAGTCTTATAGAAAGAAACCCATTTTTGAAAAAGGTAATAAAGAAAAATGAAGGATTGAATTTTCAATACATTACAATTTTTCTCACTTAACTCAATATCTATAGACAATGCCTTGGGGTCCATATTCAATATTACAAACAGATCCTAGACTATCTAATGATGGCCCCATTTTGTGGATACGTTCTGGTGAACAATTAGTACCTACAGCCGAGATAAACAGTAAAACACCTTTAAAAAGACAAAGGTGAGTTGCTTTACCAGCTTTTATGTTCTGTTTCATGAAAACTAAACTTGTGAGCTCGTTTGTATTCTTTTTTTTTTAATTACAGAACTCGTATAAATGAATTGCGTAATTTGCAATATTTGCCACGTCTTTCTGAGGCACGTGAAACAATGGTTGAGGATCGCACTAAAGCTCATGCTGATCATGTAGGGCATGGTCATGAACGTATAACAACAGCCGCTGTGGGTAAGTGAAGCATTTTTTAAATATGATGAGTTCTTTGAAAACCATTTGATACGCTCGACTAAACTGGCAGGTGTCAGTTACCTTTTAAACTTTACTTACACATACAATTACGAAGTATATTAAGCTGTAATTAATGTTGCTGACGTGATATGCACTACTATAAAAGTAAAAACGATGAAAAATACTTCTATTGATCGAGAAAGTACAAGTAATGTCTACATGGCATCATAATTTTTGAGTTTACGTTGTCAGATAGAGCTAAATATACGGGTATCTATCTACAGGGTGGCGCAGACTGAGCTATATGGTTTGAATTCATCGTCATTTATTTTTTAGCGTTTTGTGAAAGACCAATATGGGTCGCCTGTAAGAACCCTTCCGGCACATATGCACTGTATATGTGAGGGTCATCCCTTGAGTACAAGTCTAAGATAAAAAGGAACCCTTCCTGGTGCCTACCGTGCACACTGGTCAAAAAATTGAACGTGTACGGGCGAGCGTGCAGCATAGTCCATCAACAAGGAGGCGTCCGACACAACTTGAACTATCACTGCGGTCGCTGCAGAGAATTTTGAGTATGTACATTCGACTTGTTCCCATATAAAGTTCAACTTGTGCAAGAAATAAAGACGACCGACTACCACGAACTGCGTGAATATGCCATCGTTTCCTTCAAAAAGCGCAGAAAAATCCAGACTTTATTGACAATTTGGTAATGAGCGATGAAGTCCATTTCCTATTAAATGGGTATGTCAACAAACAAAGCTACAGGATTTGAGCAGTTTATCAGCGACAATAACACATACTTAAGTGTTATGTTTGGTCCGAAAGGATAATTAGTCCACATTTTTTTGGAAATGAAGATAGTGTCTCAATATTTGTCAGCAGTTGCGCATATCGGACAATGTTGTAAATTTTGTTAGGCCAGCTATGGAAAACCCCCAAATTTGTGGTTTCAATAAGGTGGAGTCACAACATATACTGCATGTGCCTCTATGGCTTTATTAAGAGACATATTCGGCGAACGCATTGTTTCGATCACAAGCCATTTTCATTGGCCTCCACGTTCGTCAGATTTAACAGCGTTTGACAGTGTTCTTAGGGGATATTTGACAGAAAGAGTGTACGTGAACAAATCAAAAACCATACTACAACTAAAAAGTAAAATTCGAAATGAGATCATAGTCATTACAACCGAAATTTTGCGAAAAGTTGTGAAAAATATGCTGAAAAAAGAGGGCGTATGTGCGAAACAGAAAATGGACAACACTATACTGTAAATGATTTTTTAAAAAAAATTGCAAAAATTCCACAATAATATACTGTATTTAAAATAAAATTACCATAATCGCATAAATAATAAAGTTATAAACGATTTAAACCATATGGCTCATTCTGTGCTACCCTGCACCTACATTACAAACTGCTTTGGGAAAGTAACAGTCAAGAGCGGACAAGTCGGCTTGAAAGTTGATGGAGATTTATCTATTTATCTCTCTGTATCTCAGGAGGATTAAATTTGTGCTGCCGAATGAAAGCAGCGCGGCGCAACAGTACTGCATGATTTGACAGATATATCAGTATGAGCTACAGTCGGATTGTACTGTTTGATCCGATCCTCAGGCCTGTTGAGTGATAAATAAGGTACATATCGTACTCAGTCAACATAACGGCAACAAATCGAACTTGCCCAGAGACCTCACTATATGAGTTGTTATAGATGGGGTCCCATCATACGAGTTTAAGATTATTCGGGGGTAACAGTTCTCTCTTCTAGTCTATCTTTTTTTTATTTTTAGCACGCTTGTATAGGTGTGCAACTCTCGAAACCCATGGCATATAAAATTGTATACTCGTATATAGTGTTGCTGCTTTAGTGCGAAAATTGAAGTTGTGGAATTGTTTCCAGAGAAGTGGAGATTTTGGGATTCTTGAAGCCTATTTTGGGAACTACCAAAAAACTTGAAACACGTTGTCCATGCAGTTTGAAACCAGTTTTCATATTTGGTGTGCATTCTACCGTGGGGATGTGACAATCTTGAAGTCGATTTTGGGAACTCCCAAAAAATTCGAAACACATTCTCCATGCAGTTTGGAACCAGTTTTTCATATTTGATGTGCATTGCCGTGGAACGTGTATCTGAACTATTTTAATGCTCATCCGCTCTAGTGCGAAAATTGTAGTTGTGGAATTACTTCCGGGGAACTGGAAGATATAGTCGGTTCCGAACGAGGTTTTCACGCTGATTTCCCAATTAATACTAGACTTTTTCGTTCACTATTATTTAAGCTTATTCTTAAAATCATTCCCTACTTTTTAGTTCGATATCGATTTAGTTTTTTAAACTATATTCTTAGTGATCTTCTATATCAAACTTCCAAACCTATCCACACATTTGCCAGATGATAGCATCATTTGCCATTCATACTTATACAACTATAGGAAATTAAAGTTACATTAAATTGTAAACAATATTTTATTAGCATGTGAAAGGTTTATTTGCTAGTAGTTAAGCATACACATTTTTATTCTGCAGGAATCCTCAAAGCAGTTCATTGTGGTCAAGCTTACGAACAAAATCGTATTACCAAAGACGTGGTCGCTTTTGCGGCACAGGATTTCAATCAATTGGTTGAAACCTTACAACTGGATTTGCACGAACCGCCAATATCCCAATGCGTGCAATGGATTGAAGATGCAAAATTGAATCAGTTGCGCCGGGCTGGTATACGATATGCTCGCATTAAATTATGTGATAACGATATTTACTTTTTGCCGCGCAATATTATACATCAATTTCGTACAGTAACTGCAGTAACTAGTGTTGGTAATTATTATTTCGTTTTTTTCATTTCACTGCGTAGATTTTCTTTAAATATGTATGTATTTTTACTTTTCTTTTTGCAGCTTGGCACTTGCGTTTACGTCAGTATTATCCAGGTCAGGAAGTTATAAACGAAAACAATAACCCAGTTTTGGCTGAAACGCCTCAATATAAAGAAAAGCAAACCATACTACCGCATCCCATATCACATGAAGATTCAAAGAAAACCACCTGCAAACGTTCCTCTGATGGAAAAGCTAAGAGAGCTGATGCTAAGAAGCTCCTTGAAGGGGACGGTTCAAGCAGACGTTCTAGCGAAAGTGGTACCGATGATTCATTAATTGTGACTAAAGATGAGCCAAACAGTGTGTCGCCAGCCAAAAAGAAACTTACAAAAGATGAATCCAAAATCGATATGAGAAAAATGGTTATCGAGCACAATTTAATTAATAAAGTTGTTGCAAAAATTGTTTCATTGCCGCAAAGTGACAATCCAAAAGGCAATAAGGTTAATAATCAGGCAGCCAGTTTCCGCAAGGAGAAAACAGAAAAACGTAAACATAAAGAAGAGGGTGGTGATAAGGGAGATAAAAAGCTAAAAAGTTCAGACAGCTCTAAAAGGCCCAAGTTAACGACCGTACATGATTTGGCCGCCAACACCAGCTCAAGTTCAACAGCAGCAGTACCTCCCCTTCAAAATGCTTTAGAATCAAATGTTACGCCAATGAAAAACAATAAAACCAATTTACCCGAACCAATAGTGCCTCCTGCTTTACCTTTGCCTATAGTACCTCCGAATCCTTTTACGCATCGAGAAGCTTATGAAAATAGTCTAAATCAAAAGGAACCCGAAATTAAAATACAAGTACAAATAGTTTCTGATCAACCACGTACTAGCAGTGTTCCCGAAACAACAACCCCGAAAAAGATACAGCAACCACCACCAGCAACATCGTTGCTACCCATACATGTTAATGAAGTGAAAAACTCGCAGCAACAATTAGCAGCAGTAACAACGCCTTTAACCAAAAGCCATGTAATCAATAGTGTTGAAGAAGCTCTTACACCCAACGTTATGGTCGAAGATGCTATACTTTCACAGCCCCAATTAGTTGTAGATCACGAGGAAGAAGTAATGGTAACAGATGCAGCAGATACTAGCAACTCAACTGCAGATGTGGTATCGGCTGCTGTGACGGTTGTCCATTTTTTAGCGACACCTAATGCGACAAACTGCGCCCCTCTAAACACAACACCACCTTTGCCCCCATTACCGCCGCCACAACCTATACAAATGCCTTTACCTCCTCCGCCACCACCGCCACCGAGCCCTGGTGCTAATCCCGAAACACCCAAAAAACAAATAATACAAGTTAAAAATACCAAAGTTTCCCAATTAAATTGCACTCCCACTTCAACAAAATCCCAAAAAACTAGCAGCAATAAAAAGAACTCAAAGTCACCTATAGACCTCTTAAGTTCCATTATGGCAAGTATGGATACAAAGAATATAACCACAGCCACCACAAATACCACTCAAACAAATTCATCAACAACGACCACAGCTTCTTCGATTGTTGGTTACTCATCTACTCTGAATTAGGAGATACCATACCTCCTTCTCCCGGGTGTTAGTTTGGGGTGTATGGGATAATAATTGTACATAAATGTAACATGATATCACAAAAAGAAAAAATCAGAAGCATACACTATGTATAGTGTATAGTATGATTACGAAGGCAACAATCTAAATAGAGATTTTCTTGTTTCTTTTTTACAAAATTTGTTGTAATTTACTTTTTTACAATTTTAATTGAAAAGTTTTCTTTTATTTTGTATATTTTAAGAAAATTGATTTTCAATCAAGCATTAACATATTATATACATACATATATATTTATATTTTAAAGTCTTACATACCTAGATCTTAGTTTAACATAAAAAATGCTTTTTTATAGCTAAAAAAAAGTTCATTGACTCTATTCTATATATTTAAATTGTTGCTTTTGTACAAACATTTTATTTTTGGTATTCTATTTTTATTATTAAGATGCAATAGTGCTATTTAGAAAAGATCTAAATATTATAATTTGATTTTATTTTAATTTTACTTTTGTCTCGCAGTTGATTTCCAAAACTTCATTCATTTGGCTACACTTTATATCTTAGAATTTAGAAGTACTATAAACATATGTTAAAAGTAACCTCATCTTTTTTTTATGGTAAGTTTTAAATACTTCGCATTAAAAGTGTATAAAATTATAGCAAAAAAAAAAAAAACTTGTTTTGTGTATAAAATTCTATAAGCAAAAAAAAAAAAAAAATCACATGATTAGTGTGTTTGTGTGTAACGGATCGATGACATTATTAATAAAGTAAATTATAAAAACGATAAATTTCCCATTCTATAGTTTAAATTTAATAATAAAAAATATATATAATTATGTAATTACAATTGTTTCAGTTACGGAAATTGAAAGAAATTTAAGGCACAGGTTGAAAAACATTTCAATATCGCATCATTTGCAATATCAAAATAAAGTTCTGACAGACGCCAAACGCTTGAAATTGACTTTAACGTATTTGGGCTTATGTCCAGTTTATGCACAGAGCTATGAAGTGGAAAAAATTATATAGGAGGGAAGAAAATTGAAAAATAAGAAGAAAATGTTAAGTGAGAAAGTTGGCAGTTGAATGGCGCATGCTCGTGGATCGGAGCCTTCCTAAAATTCCTGCCGATCCCACAACCGCGGCACCACGTTGCCCCTGAAAGACCTCACCCAAGCCGGGCGCGAACAAAGTTCTCGTGGTACCAGAAAATAATAGCCTATGGTCAGACTATCGCAGCCCTAAAAAAGGCTTTTACAGTTTTAAACGAACTGTTTAAGAGAACTGCTAGCACTCATAAACAGCACAACACAAAACTTCAACACAGCATTAAGGAAGAACAAGAAACCATCGCTCATATTCTACTTGTCGGCGGCAATATTATGGCCAGCGTTGCCTTCGAAATTTTCAAAAAGTGGCACAAAAAGGGCATTTAAAAAAAAAGGTGTTACAAAAAGGGTATTTTCAAGAAAAAAAAAGGGTCACGTTTTTAAAAAACAAAAATAAGCTAACAAAAATTCTTTAAAACTTAATGTATTTGAATGAAAATATAATGTAATGATTGCATTTAGAAAAAACTATTCAAATATAATTAATAACATCAGCTTAAATGATATTAATTTTACTTAGGTCCAGTTTTTGACTTCGTATTTAAATAAAAAATTAGTTAATTTTCATTTAAAGTTAAGTTATATTTAAAGGCAAGTTATATTTTCTCAGTCTTAAGCAATTCCTCATATATAAATGCGATGAAAGTGTGACAGCTTCACTTAAATTCCAAATATTAAGAGTCGCTCTACTGGAGATCTTTTGGCATATCTCTCTGAGAAATGGTGCCAATCAATCCATCATTTTGGCGAAAGCAAAGTGGTAGCTCTGGATATCTCCAAAGTGTTTGACAGAGTGTGGCATGCTGCACTACTGGCAAAACTTACTGCTTTTGGTGTCGGTAATGACTTTTCGCGATTTATATCGAGCTTTCTTAGAGACCGCACTATACGAGTATTTATAGATGGGGTCTCATCAAACGAGTTCAAGATTAATTCAGGGGTACCGCAAGGCTCCGTTCTCTCTCCTACCCTATTACTTATCTTCCTCAACGACCTGCTCTATCAAACTTCCAATTCAATTCCACTCTTGCAGATAACAGCAGCATTTGCTATTCATACTCTTTCAGTTATAGGCGCAGCCTATCAGAGATCGCTGCCAAGAGGCTAAATATGAATGATTCACTGAACAGTGATCTTCTATTAATCTCCGAATGGGGTCGCAAAAACAGGGTCGACTTCAACGCTCGTAAGACCCAGTACTGTTTATTAACGCACAAACAAACGACCGCTAATGCTGCTTCATCTGTACTCATGGATGGTATAAATATTGAGGAATCGGGTGCTCTTGATGTTCTTGGAATGAAAGTACAGTGTGATGTTCGCTGGAATCATCACATTTTTCATGTCTCTAAAGAAGCATTCAAGTGCCTCGGCTTTTTGAAACGGTGTAAGATGTACTTCACTCCATCCAACCTCCTTACTATTTATATAACCTACGTCCGACCGAAAATGGTATACAAGTCTCATGTTTGGGCCGGTGCCTCAAAGTCTATTTTGGGGTTACTCGACCGTGTGCAGGAGAGGGCGAAGAAGCTCATCGGTGACAGTAGGGTATCCAACTCTAATGACTCACTGGAGCATCGACGCAGTGTGGGGTGCGTTACTCTGTTCTATCGTTACTACAATGGATTTTGCTCTGACGAGATTAGGGATCTTGTTCCCGAAACTCGCACATTTTTACGTAGCACGCGTTCATCGTCCAGAGCTCATCCATTTGTGGTTGATTGCGCGGGGAATCGTACTACGCATTACAGAGAAAATTCGTTTTTCAGCCGTACGCTTCGTCTGTGGAATAAGTTGCCTGCAGACGTGTTTCCTGTCTGTTATAGCGATGGAAAGTTCAAGTCAAATGTTCACAAACACTACTCCCTCTTTCCCCCTCCTCATAACCTATTTTCCTAGTTCCGGTACAATGCACTGCATATGTAGAGGTCATCCCCTGAGTACTGGTCCAAGACAAAAAAAAAAAAAAAAAAATCCATAGAGCAGCTTTTAAATTTATCAAGAGTACAGAAAAACTTAATAATTGTATTTCAAGGGATGTTATTTTTAATTAAATATCATTTTGTGATCTACAGGCAATAGCTCATATGTGTGTGTGTTTTTTTTTTACCTTTTTAGCACAAAAGCTAGCGCGCAAAACTATATGATAAATGAAATAAACTTAACTAGAACTTAAATGAAGAAGATTAGGCATTTACGTTTGATTCAAATTTGTAGTGAACAATAAACTTTCGTATTTAAATGGAACTTAAAGCGAAATGACATTTATATACGAACTCAAAAACTGCGCTGTAGAACTTGTACTTCTTCAGAATTATTAATAAAATAAATCACATTTATATTTGCAATCTTTGTATAAATTATCGACTATTTTGTTTTCAGATAGTATAGATACATATGTAAAAAAATACTTACATACTTTTTAGAAATAAAAATTTGATATATATACACACTGCATAAGAGCAGTTTAATATAAAACTGTTCAAATATGAATGAGAACTTATGATTTATACAGCTGTTCTCAACAAAAAGTTCTATGTTTGCAAAAAGGGTCAAAAAGGGTATTCAAAAAAAAGTGTCATAGACTCAAAAAAGGGTCAAATTGACACTTTAGTATCATAAAAGGCAACGCTGAGTATGGCAACATCAATTTAAGACGACATCAATATTAATCTGGCATTCCCTAACAGTTTTCTATTGATGTTGCCGGTTTATCGATAATGTTAATAAAACCCAACACACATCTCTACTGTATGTTTACCTTTTGATTTAGAACAAAATTTTGTGCAAGATAAGAAAGTTTGTGGAAAAAGAAAAATGAGGAAATTTTTAAATACATGTTTTTCCAGGTATATTTAGACTCTAGTGATGAAGAAAACAAAACAAACTTAATAGTGGAAAGAAGACTGCTCCGACAGAAATCCTGTATTTTTAGTTCTGGCCATTGATGGGCTCTTTTCCAGCTCCTCTAATAATTTTTTAAATTGGGCGGGATTCGTAATTTTATTTTTTTCCATTTTATTCCAATTTTTCTAATTTTCTTTATTAATTTTTTTGCTGTTTTTGTTTGAATTCGACGCTGAAAACTGTGACGACAAAATAACCGGCAATTAAAGACAATATTGTCGCCATTTTCTCTTGTAGAATATCAAATACGTGTCGGCAGTTATCGATACATGGCAATATTGACAACAGGAATGCCGATTCGCCTCAAAAATTAAAAATCGGCGTCGTCTTGTATTGCCGCCGACAAGCAGAATATGGGTGAATATGTTTTTCAAGTCATATTCATTTTATTGTTCAATTTTATTTTCGAATAAAAATATTCACCCATATTCTGCTTGTCGACGGCAATATTATGGCAACATCAATTCAAGACGAGATCAATATTAATCTGGCATTCCCTAGCAGTTTTGTATTGATGTTGCCGGGTTATTGATAATGTTAATAAAACCCAACACATCTTTAATCTATCTGTTAGTTGCTTCGTTTTGTTTACATTTTGATTTAGAAAGTGTGCAAAATAAGAAAGTTTGTGGAAAAAGAAAAATGAGGAAGTTTTTAAATACAACATGTTTTTTCAGCTATATTTAGACTCAAGTGATGAAGAAAACAAAACAAACCTAATAGTGGAAAGAAGACTGCTTCGACAGAAGTCCTGCATTTTTAATTCTGGCCATTGGTGGGCTCTTTTCCAGCTCTAATAATTTTTTAAATTGGGCGGGATTCGTAATTTTAATTTTTTCCATTTTATTCCAATTTTTTTTTAAGTTTAATTTTCTTTATAAATTTTTTTTATGTTTTTGTTTGAACTAGACGCTAAAAACTGTGACGACAAAATAACCGGTATTTTCTCTTGTAGAATATTAAATATGTGTTGGCAGTTATCGATGCATGCAAACATTGACAACAGGAATGCCGATTCGCCGCAAAATTGAAAAATCGGCGACTTCTTGTATTGCCGCCGACAAGCAGAATATGGGGGCATATTTACCGAAAACTGGAATCAAGGGAGGTTACTCTCTATTGCGATGTGAAAGTAAGTTCGATGCGTTAAGAGTATCATTGGGTATTCTGTGCTGTTTGCGCAAATTTTTTCGCGAAATGATGTAACACTGGTTTCACGAAATAAACAATAGTGAAAAATGATAAAATAAAATATGCGAAAGAGAAAATTAAATGCGAAAAGAAAATACGAAAACGCAATACAGAGTACCAATTCTTCGATTTTTCTTTCGCATCGCAATAGAGAGTAATCCCCCAGCTATCGGGAACACGGTACCACATAAAACAATAAATCAGGAACAAACATAACAGTAAAAAGGCAAACCAGCAATACAGGAATATTGAAACAGCGTTACAGGAAAACACTATCACCCAATACCGGGAACTACACAAAACGGCCAAGCAGAAGGCAACAATATTATAATAAAGAATAGCAATATCAATGAGCCTGCAAAGGTGGTATAGCGGCAAAATATAGCACAGCCAACGAGGCACCCAGCGGCCACAGGCAAAAGCCAGACAAATGCAGGACGCTTCGGCTGTGAGTGGCTCTAACGTAGGGTTACCTCCGCTAAGTACTCCTAATCTTATCCTACTGAAAACTCCACGTGCAAAAACCGCGCACAGTAGACTTGAGTGGATGTAATGGCTTTTCACGCATCACTAGTGCACTAGAAACGGAGATTTTGTTCATTGACGTAAACGTATAAATGAAAATGCACCTTGTCGCGTGATGATTTCCGCTTTTGCGGAGTATAGCTCTCCATTATTCGTCTATTTGTATTCTGTGGCTGTCAAGTTTGTAAATGTCAAATGTGATTGACAAAACGCTATTTGCAATAGTGATTAATTTTGCGTCACCCAGGTCATGCCTTGAGTACTGGTCCGAAATAAAAAAATTAAGACCTCCCGCAAATGATGGGAATTTGGCTCGTTTGCTGACATGTTTAATCGAGAATAACTTTCTGAAGCAGACACAAATCGACTAATATTTCAATGGCGTTATGTTTACAAATACCTAAGCTCATCGTATGACATCTACGATCTACGGCGGAAGCAAAGTTGTACACATAATATTTTTTTTTGCTCACGTCACAAATAAGCACATTTAGGACAAGCAGGTGGACCTGAGGCTGGATTCCAGACTGACGTTCAGAGCCCAGCTTGAACATGCTGCAACAAAAGCTGCTCAGACGACAGCTTTGCAGGTTGATGGCAGACATCGGCGGACCAAGATATAGCAAAAAGAAGCTGATAATGGCAACGACCCAGTCAATATTGCTGTACGTGGACGAAATCTGGCAAATTCCTTGCTTGCTGTCTTGTTCATAAGCAGGACTATCCCGATTGACCTCTTGGCTGAATAGCGTAAAAAGCTGTGGGGAGAGCGAATACAAACTGGCGAGGCAGCAACGGCAAGATCAATACGGGCGGACACTATGCGGAAGTGGCAAGAGATGGAACAACGAATCACGTGGCAGATGGACAGCTAGATTGATTATTGATATAGACAAGTGGATAAACAGAAAGCATGGTGAGATAGATTACTGGACACGGGTATTTTCTGGAATACCTCTATAGAATGGGGAAGACAGATACATCGATCTGCCTTTACGGAGATGATTGCGTGGACGATGCAGAACACACATTCTTCAGATGTGGCAGATGGAGGCAGGACAGACATGACTTGGAGGAGAATGTTGGTGAAATAACACCGGAAAACGTCGTAGAAGTTATGATGGAAAGTGAGAGGAAATGGAGTGAAATAGCGGCTTATATTGGGAAGATCCTGCAAGACAAGAAACAGGATATAGACGTGGGCATGGCATGTGCAATCCGGTAGGAACAAAGGAGGAGCCCCATCCTGAAGCAATGCGAAATCGGTACCAGAGTGGAGACAAGGCTCAAAGAAAAGGGAGGGGTTTCAGTAGGTGCAAGCCCCACATACCGGATATTGAGTGGTCACAGTATCTGGCGATGCGTTAAGTTTTCCCCTCCCCAACCAAAAAAAAAAAAAAAAAAACTGCGCAGTAACAATTTGCTTTTCTTAAAAAAAAGGATTATTTTATTTTATGTTTTAAGTTGATACAAATTTAATACTCCACAAGTAAAAACATAATATTCTCACTGCAATAAAAAAAACCCCCTACAATCGATAAATAAACATTTTTTTATGTTCAATTACAAGTCAGGTATACAAAAACTAATAGATCACGTGACAAGAAGGATATTTGGAAATAATAAGTGTTTGATAGATAGAAAAATTATAACAAAAATAAAAGAAAACAATAAATGCAATAGAAAAGTTGAATACTGAAATGAAACTTTGATTTAATAGCTGTAAAAAATATTTGGAATAAAAGCAAAAATACACAATTTCCTGTTTACACAAAAGTTCCAAAACTTAGAAAGGATACACGAATAATTTACTTCTTAAGAGTCAGAAAAACTCACACTTGCACACACACATACACACACACACACACGCCTACACATGTACAGACATCAATTACTTCCATATATTTTCGACGACTGCCAAAACTTTCAAATGGTTTTCAAGTTAAATATTTTTTGGAACATGTGAAAAGTTTTGTTACTCCTCGTATGTTGTTGCCCTTTTTTAATCTTTGGGGAAATAATGACAAACATCAATTACATATTTACATTGTATTCGAAACATTTTAAAGGTAATTTAAGTTAAAGAAAATTTAGATAAGCTGACGTTCGTTCGCTCGTTCGTTCATTGTAACCCTTTTGTGTTGCGAAATAACAATTGATTTGTATCTAAAGAATTTGATTTCACTTTAAATTGAAAACATTGAACATTTTAAAATCAATTTCATTTTATTTTTTAATAAAGGTGTCATTATCTTATTAATAGCCTGCAAACTTTAAAATCAGATCTTATCACCAACCCTTTTTCAGGGCACTTTTTTTTCTTTTGCAATTTTTAAGCAGTTAAACTGATTTGGATGCAAACGGTTCGGTTTTATGGCAGAAACGTGTTAAAGTTTTTAAATGATAATTTTTTGCTTAAATAGAAATTGATTTTATTTTTTATATGCGGCTAAATGTATTTTCAAATACCAGAACTGTAAGTCCCAGTTTAGATACGTCAGGGCAAGGCGAATTCAAACCAGGTAGATGCAAGAGCAATAAATACAACACTACAAAAAAATTTTTTTTTAAATGTCAAGGCAAAATATAAACATAAAAAGGAATTAAAAAAAACAATATTATAATAAAATATTTAGAAGAAAAGAAAAACTTGTAATTATTTCGTGAAACATCATAGAGCTTGGAAAGGTGAAAATGGCCAGCCAGATTGGGAAGGATTCTGGATCATACCTGGCTCTCAAGCTACAATATATAATTAAACAAATTGTTTTAAATTGTTTTTTCAAGTTTCTTTTAATTATTCCATTGACATCTGAAACAGATTAAAATTTAAAAAAAGTTGTCAGCTGCGCTGTCAATTTCACCTGATAGGAATTCATCTTGCATCAGTGTTTCTTGATCAATTTTGCTTCAATTTCCTTTTGAACTTGCATTTACGTTCACACACAAAAGTTTTGTGCAGTCAGATTTAACTTTTTTTACCTTAAAGTTTTCATATTTTTTGACACTATTTTTAACTTGACGGTATTATCAAGTCTGCACTCTCTTCTCTTCTCCTCGTTCTCTAAAAAAAACTCAAGACTTGACGAGTCAAACTTGATATGTGTAAACTGGGGTCTAATCACCGCATACGATATCAAATTAACTATCGTATCGAATAACATTACGATACATCTAAATTATGGCAACCGATGCATATTGGATCGTAATTTAAACAAAATGCAATAGATTGAAGACCATACGTTCCCTAAAAGTAGGAATACAAAAAATAAATCCTTTAAGTTTTTTATATTATTGCAATATAGTTTATTCGATATCGTATGCCGTGATACCAAAATGAAAAATTTCGACAATTTTGCTCGATATCGTATGCGGTGATTTGGCCCCTGGACTAAGCGAATGATTACACCGTGTCATTCAATTCCCCATGAACAAATTGCAACAATTACTACAAGATATGAATTAAAGTTGAATGTATTCATATCAGTGCTTTTTTTATCTTTGGCCAGTACTCAGGGGATGAACCCTACATATGCAGTGCTTTGTACCAGAGCTAGGAAAATAGGTTGTGACGAGGGGGAAAGAGGGAGTAGTGTTTGTGAACATTTGACTTGAACTTTCCAACGCTATAACAGACAGGAAACACGTCTGCAGGCAACTTATTCCACAGACGAAGCGTACGGCTGAAAAACGAATTCTCCCTGTAATGCGTAGTACGATTCCCCGCGCAATCAACCACAAATGGATGAGCTCTGGACGATGAACGTGTGCACCGTAAAAATATGCGAGTTTCAGGAACAAGATTCCTAATCTCGTCAGAGCAAAATCCATTGCAGTAACGATAGAATAAAGTAACGCACCCCACACTGCGTCGATGCTCCAGTGAGTCGATAGAGGTAGATACCCTACTGTCACCGATGAGCTTCTTCGCCCTCTCCTGCACACGGTCGAGTAACCCCAAAATAGACTTTGAGGCACCGGCCCAAACATGAGAGTTGTATTCCATTTTCGGTCGAATGTAGGTGGTATAAATAGTAAGGAGATCGGCTGGAGTGAAGCATATCTTACACCGTTTCAAAAAACCGAGGCACTTGAATGCTTCTTTAGAGACATGAAAAATGTGTTCATTCCAGCGAACGTCACACTGTATCTTCATTCCAAGAACATCAAGAGCATCCGATTCCTCAATATTCATACCATCCATGAGTACAGATGAAGCAGCATCTGCGGTCGTTTGTTTGTGTGTTAACACTGGGTCTTACGAGCGTTAAAAGCGACCCTGTTTTTACGGCCCCATTCGGAGATTTATAGAAGATCACTATTCAGTGAATCACTCATATTTAGCCTCTTGGCAGCGATCTCTGATAGGCTAGGCCTATAACTAAAAGAGTACGAGTGACTGCATGATGCTGTCATCTGAAAAAGAGTGGATAGGGTTGGAAGTTTGATAGAGAAGGTCGTTAAGGAAAATTAAAAATAGGGTAGGAGAAAGATCTTGTGCAACAGACCTTATATTATTAATATTATCCAAACAATGCAAAGTAAATTTGCAAGATATCACTGAAAAAGCACGGCCATATGCCCAAAAGGATGTTAACAGAATATTTGGAAGGTCTATCAATTATATAAGTATATCAATATGTACATATTTCATTAAAGAAAATTGTAACGCAAGTGTTTTGAAGCACTTATATAAAAAAGTAGCAAAATTCCTCTTTCCCTCGTCAATGCTCAAATTGCCTATGTAAACTTTTCCAAAAAAGAAGTAGATTATAAATTTAAGCAGTTAAAAGTTTTGATATTTTCTTTCTTAATAATTGCAATAAATTTTAGCTTACATTTAAATGAACAGCATACAAAATTGTCTTAAAAATCTCAATAGCAAATAAATATCTTCAGTTTGTTTGAATATCCAGCAAAGTTTTTCTTTTCCGGGCATAAAAGGCATGAAAAGTTTTGCTTTTCGTTTTAGTCGTATAATTACTGAACTTCCGGTGACACAGTGTCAATATCTTTCGACGAAATGAGCAAAACTTTACCCGGTTCATACTCGTAAAAAGTCAGCAGAAAAAAAAACATCTTTAATTAAAACACTTTTATTGTTGCTTTCTAAACTCTTTTGCTCTCTCGCTCTTTCTGTCTCACGAATCGCAAATCAGGCGATAAAAATTAAAACTGAAAAAAATGCTGGAAAATAAATTTCATGTCTAATAAAAATAAACACAATTATTAAATAAGTTTCAAAGTGCATGAAGGGGAGGTAAATTGTTATTTGTTGTTGTGATGGGGAGGGGAGGGAGGGTTGATTGTTGTTAAAAGATTCCATACTGCAAGAATTTTCCGTTTTTTTTCAGATTTTGTTTTTCTGCTTTTTTTTTTTTTTTTGTTTGTAATGAGGTAGGAAAGTGTTTTTGATATGCGAGACGTTTGTTGAAAACATTAAAATTAACGAAATTATGAAAGTCATAAATTTAGAGAAAACGACAAAAATAACCGAAAGTCATCCAAAGGCATAAGGGACAGCTTTTGCCAAATTATGCACGGGGAGCATCATGGAGGTGGAAGCAGTTGGAGCTGGGGTAGTTTATAAGTGCGTGATTAAAACGGCTAATTGGTTTACGAGTATTTTGTTGTTGAGGGGGAAAAACACGAAGAATTTCAGGTTGTTTAGCTTGATAAATTATATTTATTTAAATGAATAAAAGATTAAAAATATGTAATGATGAAAACAATATTTTTTTGTTTTTCTTTTTATATTTTTATTGTCAATATTAAAAATTCGGAGCAAGATTCTCTGGCGCCTTAACATAGAGCCTACAGGTGATATAATATCTAAAATGGGAACGTCGAATTCAATCGTAGAGATATTCCATGGGCTGAAAAGTACCGGGCCTAATACATAGATGGCACTAGTTTTATTGCAGTCAGCTTTTTCCAGTTAATAATAACCTTCAAAAGACAGCTGTTAAAATTTCATGATATTCTATTCATTAGTTTGTGAGTTATTGTGTTAAAAGTGACGCTACTTTTGTTATTTTCAAAACAGTGGATCGAAAACAATTTCGTATTTTAATTTTACACTGCCTCTTGATGAGAAAAAATGCCGTTCCAGCGAGGCAATGGCTTGAAAAGTATTATGGGGACTCTGCTCCAACAGAAACAACAATAAAACGTTGGTTTGCTAACCTCAAACGTGTTCGTAGAGGCACCGATGATGCAGAACGCAGTGGACGTCAAAATGAGGCGGTAACACCAGAAAACATAAAAAATTCACAAAATCGTTTTGAATGATCGAAAAGTGAAGTTGCGTGAGTTAGCTGACATCGTAAAGATATCAAAAGAACGTGTTGGCTTTACGAGTATATTGCATGAGCAATTGACTATGAGGAATCTCTGTTCAAAGTTGGTGCTGCGTTTGCTCACTGTTGACCAAAAACGAGAACGTTTGCCAAAAACGATTCTGAACATAACAAACCGGAATTTTCGCGTTGATATGTGACAATGGATGAAACATGGATCCATTACTTCACTCCGGAATCAAAACGATCGTCATCTGAGTGGACAGCAACTGGTGAACCTCGTCCAAAGCGCCCGAAAGCACAGCAATTGTCTGCAAAGGTTATGGCCTCGGTATTTTGGGATGTGCGTGGTGTAATATTCATCGACTATTTTTTTTTTCGCCGTGGGGGAAAATCGCGTTATGCATTGACTAGAGGGTCCGTACCCTCCGCTTTGTGTCGGACTGATCAAAACAATGAACTTACCGGCTAAAACCCCCTCTTGTTCCTGGAATAATAATTTCCAACCCAGGATCGCTTTAGCATTGATTCTTGATGGCTTAATCAGCCCTTCTCTCTACATTATACTTCGTCTGAGATCTTGATTATGATTTTGTTCTGCGCCCTCTAGATGTGGCTTTTTCGATCGCAGAACTGCGATACCGCTAAAAAATTGGCCTCGCTTTCCATCATGATGTCCAGGACATTTTCCACTGTTATTGAGCCAGCTACTATCTCCAGTTCTCTACGAGTTTCCGCCCAACGAATACACTTAAAGAAAGTGTGTTCGGCGTCGTCCAGGACTTCTTCTTTTTCGTATAAACAAAACGGTGTGTTGCATTTGCCCATTTTGTATAAGTAGCTCCGATACTAGCCGTGACCTGACAGCATTTTAGTCAGGTAATAGTTCACATTCCCATGCCGTCTGTTCAACCATTTCTCGATATTGGGAAAGAGACTTTTCGTTCATTTGCCTCTAGTGTCAATGTTCCATCTAGACTGCCAACTGTGTAACATTTCCTGTCGTATTTGTGAATACTTCCAATGACCAGTCTGTATTGATGTCCATGCTTTCCTTCGTGCTAGAATCTGTAGATCTATTGGGATCATACCTGCTTTTTTTTTCTTTTTTTTTTTTATAGGACCAGTACTCAGGGGATGACCCCTACATATGCAGTGCATTGTAACAGAACTAGGAAAATAGGTTGTGAGGAGGGGGAAAGAGGGAGTAGTGCTTGTGCACATTTGTCTTGAACCTTCCAACGTTTTAACAGACAGGAAACACGTCTGCAGGCAACTTGTTCCACAGACGAAGCGTACGGCTGAAAAACGAATTCTCTCTGTAATGCGTAGTACGATTCCCCGAGCAATCAACCACAAATGGATGAGCTCTGGACGATGAACGCGTGGTACGTAAAAATATGCGCGTTTCGGGAACAAGATCCCTAATCTCGTCAGAGCAAAAGCCATTGTAGTAACGATAGAACAAAGTAACGCACCCCACACTGCGTCGATGCTCCAGTGAGTCAATAGAGTTGGATACCCTACTGTCACCGATAAGCTTCTTCGCCCTCTCCTGCACACGGTCGAGTAACCCCAAAATAGACTTTGAGGCACCGGCCCAAACATGAGAGTTGTATTCCATTTTCGGTCGGATGTAGGTGGTATAAATAGTAAGGAGGTCGGATGGAGTGAAGTACATCTTACACCGTTTCAAAAAACCGAGGCACTTGAATGCTTCTTTAGAGATATGAAAAATGTATTCAGTCCAGCGAACATCACACTGTATCTTCATTCCAAGAACATCAAGAGCATCCGATTCCTCAATATTTATACCATCCATGAGTACAGATGATGTACAGATTAGTGCAGACGCAGCCGCCGATGCCGTACGGTAAGTAGTTGTGAACCGTAAAGCAGCTACCCTTTGCACTGCTAACAATGGTTTTGCTCTGCTTTGTATCCTAACCTTCTCTCCCCAGATTGCGCTCCCATAGAGATTGGTGCTATTGCATGCCTCCATTAAAAGTTTGCGTTTTTCTGGTAGTGGGCCTCCTATGTTCGCCATCAGCCGGCTTAATCATATACCATTAACAGTGAATATTATATAGCGTTGTTGGAGCGTTTGAAGGCCGAAAAAAAAAAAACGATCGCATATGTCAAAGAAAAAAATGTTGTGTCATCAGGACAATGCACCGTGTCACAAATCAATCAAAACAATGGCAAAACTACATGAATTGAACTTCGAATTGCCCCCATATCCACCGTATTCGCCAGATTTGGCTCCCAGCGACTACTGGCGCAGACCTGAAAAAATGTTCGCCGGTAAGAAATTTCGCACTAATGAAGGGGTTATCGCTGAAACTGAGAACTATTTTGAGGCAAAATATAAATCGTTCTGCAAAAGTGGCATTGAAATGTTAGAGCGGCGCTGGAATGATTACGTTGCTCTTGATGGAGATTACGTTGATGAATAAAGTTAATTATGAACCAAAAGAAATTGTATATTTTTTTTGTTAGGCCCGCGACTTTTCAGCCCATGGTTACAAGTGAAACTGATATAGTCGTGTTAGAAAAGAAAGTAAGTTTTCATATACCTATTGGGAAACGCTTTACATATGTAGAGTATTTTTAATATAAATTTAGAAATAAATTATAAGTTTTTCTGGAAGTTTAACAAACAGTCTTATAGTCTAGAAAACTTGGGGCAATTGTGTTATTATTTTTGACTGCGATTCTGGAAATGTTATCTAGGATTATGCTTTCCAAACAGGTTCTGCTAATTTCCATGTTTTTTTAGACTTTTGCTTTTTCAATGGCTTTGTGTACTTTTTCTATAGATCACAGCTATTTATTTATTTCGTCATTTAAATTTCATAGTTTTAAGCACTTTCTCATATTTTTTTATATACTCATACATACAGTCACTCACATTTAAAGTCGGGCAGACGCATGAAAAAACTTTAAGTCCCAATATTTATAAGCTGACGGAAGAAAAAGTCGTTTTAATTTTGTTTATTTTATCACAAAAGTTCTTTTATTTAAAAACAACAAAAACAATTTATTCCAAGTTCTTTTATTAAATGTATACGAAGGCTTAACTTAAATAAGGTCACTTTTCAGTCTCACATTTAAAGTCGGGCAATTAATAAAAAATTAGCATTATGTGAACATAACGCAAAATTAATATTTTGTAGATCCACCTTTTTGGGTTTCAACAGATTGTAAGCGGTTAGGCAAAGATTCCACTAATTTTTTGCAAACCTCAGGACTTATATTATTCCACTCTTCCTGTAAGGCATTCTTTAGTTGTGGAATTGACGTACACTGCCTGTCCTGCATCCGGCGGCCTATTTCGTCCCACAAATGTTCAATAACATTGAGGTCCGGACTTTGTGCAGGGGTTTTAATAACCTTCGGACAGTTATAGAGCAGCCAATTCTTTACATCATATGCTGAATGTTTAGGATCATCGTCCTGGTAAAATTGGAAATTAGTTTCAATGCCGAGTTTTTTTACGCTTTCTTTTAAATTTTTTCTCAAAATATTTAAATAAACATTCTTATTCATAACACCGTCAATGAAATGCAAATTTCCAACTCCTGAGGCTGCCATGCATCCCCAAACCATAACCGATCCACCACCGTGCTTTACTGTTTTTCTTAAATTCTTGCCTTCCATCTCTTTGTTTGGTTTGCGCCATACTTTGCCTCTTCCATCGCACCCAAATAAGTTAAATTTACTTTCGTCGGTAAACAATACCTAAATATCAATAATAAGCCTAATTAAATTTTTATGTTTTTTCCAACTTACGGTACTCCAGAAATCAAAATCTTTGGTCATATATTGACGAGCAAAAACAAGCCGTTCGCTTTGGTTTTTCTTACTTATTAGAGGTTTTTTCCGTGCCACTCGGCCATGAAAGTCATTCTTGCGAAGAAGTTTTCTTATTGTTTCTGGGTTTACCTCCGTCCCAGAAGCTTCCTTGACCATTGCTGTCAGTTTTGGAGCAGAAATAAAAGGATTTTTCTTCACCTGTTTTAAAATCATGCTCTCATCTCTGGGTGAAAGCTTTCTTGCTCGGGCTCCGCGTTTTTTATTTGCTACCAAACCACTTTTTTTATATCTAGAAATGATATCATGCACTGTAGATTTGCTTTTTTTTTTATCAAATTAGATATTTCCCTTTCAGATTTTCCATCTAAGTGCAACTCAATTATTATTTTCCGTTCTTCGAAGGTGGATTGTTTAATTTTGCGCGGCATTTTTCAAAAAACTTTTATAATCTTCACTGATCGAATGATTGTGTAAGAAGAAATAATTGTTTTGGAGACAAAAGAAGAAAAAAGTGGAAATAACGGTATATTTCAGTTTTTCACTGAACAAAACATTAAGTGCCCGGCTTTCAATGTGAGACAGAGAATTTACTTTTTTTCATTTTGTTATTCTTATGTATTTTATAACGGGACTTAAAATTTCTATGGTTTTTCTATTAATAAGAGTTTTTATGATAAAACAAAAAAAGTTAAACGCATCATCTTTCATCAAAACATAAATATTAAGATCATAAATTTTCGACAATGTTCGCCCGACTTTAAATGTGAGTGACTGTACATACACCTAGCTGCTCTATGCAAATGAGCAAAATTATATTGTAGAATTAAACTAGATAATTATCATAAACAAGTTCCCGGAAGTTGTTACACATATGTATACTGCTAGAAAGCAAATATTTTCACAGGGTCAATATACCTTAGAGGCCAACCTTTTCGCCATCAAAGCCAAAGAAATAAAAAGAAAATTTAAATATGTAATAATACATATTTTATAAATATAAAAAACAGAGATTTTTTATTTTGTACTTTTCTTATACGATTACACACTTAGTTAAAACGGCTTTCATTTTTAGCCAAATGAAAATTTATGACATTTAGTTTTATACTACAAAATATTTTTTCAGCGATTATTAAATTTTGCAATGTCACGTGTCTCACATGTGTTTTTTTTTTCATGAAAATTTATGACAAAATCCCTACACAAATCTAAGTTCCAAAAAAAGGAATTTGCAAGTTCTGACATTCAAATTAAAGAAGTGGTAAAAGTTTGCAAAATACATTAATAAAAATTAAAGCTTAATGCGGGGAACACAACAGCGACGAACGACGAATTTAAGACATCGCGACGAATTCGCTGGCTTATATGCGTTGCATAAATCCGTCGTGTGAAGCAACGAACTTTTGTGTAGATAACATTCACCAGCGTTGTCAATTTTGAAATTTCAACAAAAACGCACCGAGTTTTTAATTTTTCCTTTCATTTTTAAAGACATATTTTATATTTTAAGAAGTACATTATTTTTATATTAAAAACACGATACTGGAACAGCGTTTTAAGCGATTATTATACAATCAAATTAGGTCTGATAGCATGCCTTCAAATACGTTCAATAGCTACAATTCGTGTTTGTCAAACTTGGCCTCTAGTACGATTCCGGTAGTTTTATTAAGATAATGTTAGGTTAGGTTAGGTTTGACAGGCTACCAGCTTTTGTAAAGTCAGCCGACTTGGGTCCAGTCAGGCCCCGTTGTGTTGCCTGGATATGATATGTATCTCAGTAGATCTACATATCACTGGTTTAGAACCAACCCGAGGATCGGATAAAGGAGTCCAATCCACGTACATCGCATTCCGATACCTCCGTCAAATCATGCAGCATCCAACTGCCTAGGTACAATGCCCTTATAAAAGAAAGAGCTGGACAATGACAGAGGAAGTGCTCAACGCTCGCTTCTTCCTCCTCGTCTCTGCAACTTCTACAAAAGTCATTAAATGGAAGATTTAACCTCCTCGCCTGCGTCCCTATGTAGCAGTGTCCCGTCAGGACCGTCACAGCAGAACGCAACCTCCGTCGGGGCAAGCCCCTAAGGATGATAGTCCTCTTGTTATTATAACTGGGCCATGTCAGCCTTGATATTCGACAGGTATCCTCACTAGACCATCTGTCTTGAGCGGTCTGAAAAAGTTGACGCTGTACTTGTTTCTTACAGCTCGCAAGCGGGATTCCAACGATCCCTAAGATAATGTTACCTTTACAATAATTATAACGATATTTTATCAAATTTACTTTTAATTAATATCATTTAATTATATTTGCTGCCAACCGAAATCAGCTGTTACTTTTACTGCTTATTATCAAGGACCCAAAATACCTGCTTATCGTCGTCAAAATTATATTTCAGGAGCAGACAACCATTACTGTCGAAAAAATTTACGTTTATTGGATCATTAAAAGTTACAGAATCGTATTATAAGCCCTCAAATTCGATTAATAGCAATTTTATCAAACACAGCATAAGCGGTGCCTTTAAAAGAATTTGTTGAAATACACGAAAATTTACCAAAATTATAACAAATAAAAGATGAACTTTACTGTAATCAATATTGAATGCAAACATTTTGGAAAAAGTTTATAATTTATTTAATAATTTGGTAATTTCTCGATTACCAAAACCGTAACGAATTTACGAGCCATCATAAATATTTGATAAACTTGGCTTGATCGTTTAATATCCCAGCACTCTCTAAAAGCAGCAAATTTTATAAAAAGAAATGTTTCATTTTCTTTCGAGAGCGTGTATAATATACAACAGCAAGATTGTCTTAGTTTGTGTATATAACATGGTACGTTTTTCACCCAAAATAAAACGTAAACATTTTGAACACTTGGTTGAACTTTTTTCTTACATTAACACAAAAAGTTGAGTTGAATTTGATTTTGTGCCACCGAAATTTAAAAAACGCACAGAAAATTTAAAAAAGCGCACCCCGCACCGGCTAAAGAATTTTTCGCACAAATAATTTTAAAAAGCACCAAAATCGGAGCGGAACGCACCGAGTTGACAACGCTGACATTCACCCTTATTGTTTTTGGCGTAGTCATAAAACGACAGCTCTCGCAGCAGTTGTCTTATGGTACCGTCTAAAGTTTTCGACAAGCAAAATTTTGTAAATGAATCATAATGTAAAAGATTATGTTAAACTAAATGATAATGAATCATCCTGTTAAAGAAGTGTCAAACAAATATTTATAAATAAAAAAAGAACATAAAAGTAAAAAAAATTTTTTTGATATTGTTCATTTAGATTTGTGAAAATGCTGTGTTGCATTTTACTCATTTTCTGAATATAGGGGAAATTCAAACATTAAATGAATTCTATACAAAAAAAAAACAACTGTAAATGAAAATATTTGCGCTTTCTGACAAAAAATATATTCGTAAATAATGTATTATAAATCTTTATATGTATGTTCATATAAACGAGTTTTTTAATATCAGTCAATGCCTTCGTACAACCATCCACGGAACGGGATGGTTGACCAATATAATTTAAATTTTCGCAAACGGTGTCTCATGCCGTTACTCACTTCAAATGAGAAAATATAACAGCAATCATATGTAAAAAATGGAGAAAGTAGAGCGCATATTTGTGTTTTTGATATTTTTTTTATCTTACCCCTTTTTAATTACTTGTCGTGAGCAAATACTTTGACGACAAATTTGCTTCCTTTTGAAAGACAAATACGCCAAACACTGTTACATTTTAGTAATAGATTTGAAACTTGTGGTATTCATTGGCGTTTTACGCCAATCACGGTACCACTTTTCAAAAACGCCCGACTTTTGTCGTAAAAACGCCAAACACAATAAGGGTGATTGTTTACATTGCTTGCAAAGAAAAAATAAAAATAAAAAAAATGAATACAAAACTTTTAAATTTTGTGAAAAGTTTGATAATAATGAATAGCATGTTTTTTTTTATGGTGAAAGCGTTTTTGGTTGTGCGTAAAACCTTACGAAGAAGGTGATGGGTACGGCCATTGAACATCAATCAACAGAAACGACCTTGGATTCCAAAGAATCGGATTTGCAGAAATGATGTCCAAGGCTGAAGAGCTCTTCTATAAAGCAATCAAAAACATTTTTTTAAAGCAAATTGCAATTTATTATTTTCAAAACAAATTGTTTCTTTTATATAAATTTTCCTTTTACGCCCTATTAGCGTACCATTATTCAGGGGAAGACCACTACATATGCAATGCATTGTACCAGAACTAGGGAAATAGGTCGTGAGGAGAAGGAAAGAGGGAGTAGTATTTGTAAACATTTTACTTGAACCTTCCAACGTTGTAACATACAGGATATACAACTGCAGGCAACTTATTCCACAGGCGAAGCGTACGGCTGAAAAACGAATTCTCTCTATAATGCGTAGTACGATTCCCCGGGCAATCGGCCACAAATGGATGAGCTCTGAACGAAGAACGCGTGCTACATAAAAATGTTCAAGTTTCAGGAACAAGATTCCTAATCTCGTCAGAGCAAAATCCATTGTAATAACGTTAGAACAGAGTAACGCACCCTACCCTGCATCGCTGCTCCAGCGAGTCAATAGAGTTGGATATCCTACTGTCACCGTTAAGCTTCTTCGCCCTCTGCTGCTCACGGTCGAGAAACCCCAAAATAGACTTTGAGTCATCGGCCCAAACATGACAGTTGTATTCTGTTTTCAGTCGAATATAAGTGGTATACATAGTAAGGAGATCGGATGCAGTGAAGTACATCTTACACCAACATGAAAAATGTGTTCAATCCAGCGAACATCACACTGTATCTTCATTTCAACATCAAGAGCATCAGATTCCAATATTTATACCATCCATCAGTACAGAGGAAACAGCATTTGCGGTTGTTTGTTTGTGTGTTAATAAGCAACATTGGGTCTTGCGAGCGTTAAAGGCGACCCTGTTTTTAAGACCCCAGTCGGAGTTTAATAGAATATCACTGTTCAGTGAGTCATTCATATTATGCTTCTTGGCAACGATCTCGGAAAGGCTGGTCCTATATTTTTTTTTTTTAGCTTTATTTATTTATTGAATCTTCACAATGTGAACTAATAATAAGTACTCAAATCTTAATACTAAATACAAAAAATTAACTAAGTCCAGCCAATACTAGACAAAAAGTTTTATTTTGCGCCAATTATATCGGTAAATTACCTATTTAAAGCTCTGATGGTGGCATCGGTATCCCTTCTCCTCAACCTAGTCTGACCGCAAAAATTAAGTATGTTTCGCACCAGAGGGTTTGGGTGAAGTTCCAATTTGCTGATATATCTTGTCGCATACTTTGAAAATTCGTCTTTTACTAAGAGAACATACAAATCCTTGTGAATTCGAGAGTTTTTTACGTACCATGGAGCTGCAGTAATTGTTCGAAGTATTTGTTTTGTCGCCTTTGAATTTTTTAAATGTTTGACGCTGAGGCGGTGCCCCATAATTGAATTCCATAACACCATATAGGCTTTAGAATTGCACTGTATAACAAAAGTTTGCAATCCAACTTCAAGGTAGAATTTCTGCCCATAAGCCAATTTAGCTGCGCTGCTTTTAGTTTTAACTGAGTGACCTTTGCTTCAATGTGAGACTTCCACGTAAGCCTACGGTCCAGGTGAATACCTAGGTACTTGACTTCATTGTGCTGGGGAATAGCTGGTATATAGATGAGGCGACCATAATTCCATAATTTGGGGATTCACGGAACCGAATTTGGGAACTCCCAAAAAATTCAAACCCATTTCGCTAACCGGTCTGGAACCGGTTTTTTTATTTTCGGTACATGTTTTTGCCGTGGAACATACATCTGAACTATAAGTGGCCATATACTTAAGTGGAAAAATTTAAGTTGCTGCTTCGAAGGAGAGAGGGAGACTTTCAACGTTTCCCGAAGCCGACAAAAAACTCGGAATCGGTTTATCATATTCGTGCTCGTTTTGGCCATGGAACGTGTATCTGAACTATTAACGATCATTCGATTTAGTGTGAAAATTGAAGTTGCCATATTGTTTGCGGGGAAATAGGGAAATTTTGGCGATTACTGAGGCCAATTTTGGGAGTTAAAAATAAAAAAACAAATCAGAAGACGTTATACGGATGATTATCTGGCTATATGGATAATTTTAGTTTGATATTGAAGCGTGGTTTTTAGTGTTCTAAACTATATTTATTAATCTGAAAATTTTCAAGCAGCCAATGAGCACATTTTTCCTCCCTACTTGCCTTTTAACATATGATTTTGTGCCAATTTAATTGCTGAGAATATAAAAAAAAAATTATTTCTTACTCGTAAAACAAAAATATGGAGACAGAGAAGAACATTTTAATGCACTTGATTGAAGACATGATGATTTTATCTGAATAAATACTAGTATATAATGCAGGAAAGTGCTTGAAGGCTTAAATAAAACATTTATGTTTGCAAGGCGCTGATAAGGACGTTGACAAAACCTTTGAGTTTGTCTCTTGAAAGCCTTTTTTTGTTCGAACGCATAATTATGTCTTTATATTCGTACATACATACTTACATATGTAAATAAAGTGCTTAAACGCATAAAACAATTATTACTCATGTTACGATAACATGATTACGTGGCCGTTGTTGTCAAACATGTTAACTTATGGCTCATACCCGCCAACGAAAAACTCTGACTCAGTCTTAATCAGACATTTCTGACAACAATCTGTTTCAAGTCGTTAAGAAATTATTTATCATGGCGACGATAGATAAAAATCACAGTGGCGAGCAAAAAGTTCAACTTTGTGCTGTATAACAGTATATCTTTTCTTGAAACTTTTAACGGTATACAATTCTACACTTTTTCTATATTTTTTTATTTTTGACGTTGTACTTTACATATAATTACAATTTTTATGGCATAGCAATGTTTTTTTATACCCACTTCAATCTAGACGACATAGAATCAACCAAACTTGCAAATACGTTAAATGTGTTCTTTTAAGACCTTGGTTTAGAGGTTTCCAAACATTTTCTATGAGATCGAGATCAGGAGATTGCGGAATCCACTTGAAATTGTCAACACTATGGTCGCTTAGAAATCTTCTTGCTAAGCTGCTTGCGCGTTTTGGATTATTATCCTGTTGAAATATGCTTCCACGGGCCATTTTGTTTTGAAAATGGACGCCACTGGGCCTTTCCAAAATTTCATAGTACTTAACCTCATCTATTTTGCCTTCAATACTGGTCATAGGATCATGACCTCTCATGAGAGAAAGTGCCTTCAAAATTGTAAATTTATTTCTCTAACATAAATAAATATGCAAATGAAAATTCCGTGAGAGATTTTTCCAATTATGAACAAAAAGGAAATATATGTATATATTGTTTCTCCTTCTTCCCCATCACTCAAAATACTAAAGAGAGATTAAATCTTCAATTCCTACGCTCAAAAATTAGGCTTTTTCTCTTTAATTTTAATTGAAAAAAAGTACTTTATGTGAAAAATAAGTTCTGTAAGAAATAAATTCCACGAGAATATTCATAAATGGGCTGATATTATTTTTTACCGCTCACCATTTTTGAATCCGCGCTATGTTTGACATTAAGCACTTCAAATTTTTGAAAGTCATACCTTTGGTGGCCGAAGAATGTAATTAATGCCGCCAGAGCTAATTAAACAAATTTGTTTCATCACTCTACAACACTTAAGCGCATAGCTTCTTTAACTAATGGAGGTACTGCCTGGCAAAGTCCAGCCTCTTATTGGCCTAGCTTCTTAATATTTAGTGGGCTTAGTGGTAATTAAGCAAATAAAATTGCTTCTGCGAGGGCTGATAAAAAAATAACCGTTATTTTAAATTTTTTTCAAAAATTATTTATATTGTTATCAATAACTGTCTTGTCCCCTTCAAAGTAATCCCCCTGAGATATACAATACACTTATGCCATCCTTTTTTCCAATCCTCAAAACACTTCTAAAACGCGCTTTTTGGTATCGCCAACAGCTCCTGTTTCGATCTTCCTTTTATCTCTCAAAAGGCTTTCCTTTCATCGGTGTCTTTAGTTTGGGAAGAGAAAAGAGTCAGCGAAGGCCAAGTCCGGTGATTATACAAGACCCAGTCCATTTCAAGACAAATTAGCATGATAACGGTTTTGTTTTTGGCCAAAAACTCACGCACAAGCATTGATGTTTGAACTGCTAGCGCATTACCATGGTGTACAATCCATAATTGGTTTTTCCACATTTCTGTGCGTTTCTGACGAACTGCTTCGCGCAAACCGCGCATAGCTTCAGGGTAGTGTTCCTTATTGACCATACGACCTTGTGGCAATAATTCCATTGCAGTCGAAAAAAACAGTGAGCAAGACCTTCATATATGGCCGAACTTGACGTGCTTTTTGCGGTATTGGCTCTTCTGGACGTTTCCATTGGGAAGATTGGTCTTTGGTTTCAATGTCATACTCGTCATACACCTATGATTCCTCACCAGTTATGCTCTTTTTGAGGAAATCTGGATCGTCGTTGACGATGTTCAACAGTTCCTGATCTATGTCCATACGACGTTGCTTTTGCTCAAAGTTTGGTAAACAGTAAAAAATCGAAGAGCACACCAAAACACAACTAAACTTATTTATCTGTCAAAAACAAACTAAGAATCTGAAATAACTGATATTGCCAACATATATAACAGATATGTGTACCAACAGAACAGAAAAAAACACGTGCAAATTGAACATTCGTAACTCACGAAATTTGAAAATAATGGTTATATTTTAATCAGACCATGTATAAGTCGATTTTGGTCAGTGTGAACGTCAATAGAGAATACCTAGCTCTTCATTAGCGTAAGTAGCAACTTCTATTGTCCTTTTGTGCGGATCGGTTTTTACCAGTTTTATCATTAGATATTGTCGGGTAGTTGATTTACAGTGCTGGACAATTACTGATATTTCCTACAAACTATTTCGTTGATGGAATCTCGCAGCAAAGCGGCAAGACGTTCATTTGTTGCGTTCAAACTCACGGGCAACTTCATTTATTGCTTTCCTCCTGTTCCAAAGCCAGAATAATCGCAATATTGCTAACAGCTGACTGCTACTTCTGTTATAAAATAATTAACTTACATAACTTACTAATTATTGCTTAAATGTTAATTTAAGTTGTTCAATTTAACTTCTAACATTGGGCGGGTGGCCGAGTTCCTTATCAAAGTGTACCTTATCAAAGTGTTCAGTTCGGTGCCATTTTGTGTATTTTTGTTTGTAATGGCCAACTTCATGGCGAAGATCAATGCTCAGCCATATGCTCGAGCACCGATGTCAGAGCATGAACAAAACATAGACATGAACGGTCTACATTAACCTTTTGCGATGTTCGACATGATGCTCATACCAAGTTCAAGGCTAATGGAGACCCCCAGTTAAGAAGCAAGGCCAATAAGAAAAAAAAAGCTGGACTTTGCCAGGCACTAACTCGGTACCTCTTTTCATCCAATTACATTCGAAACAAAAACTAAGCAAGAACTTTGTATGTCTCTGATTGAAAAGCGCCAAATCACGCGTCATTTTTGATCACGATCTACCATTGAGTGCTATTTGGGAAAACCAATACGCACATCTGAACTTTCATTGTCATATTCTCATTATTAAGGAAATGCGAGGGGTTTTAAATTGGATTTTGCTGGATCCAATTTCAAGACTTTGGAGATTTTCTTACAAAATATAAAAAAAAACTTTAAAAAATATTCTGTTTGTTAGACTTTTTTCATCCTGGTCCGATTTAACCAATTGTCTTGACCTGAGCTATTCTCTTCGTTTGGACTGTATCGTGTTTTCAGACAGACAGACAGACAGACAGACAGACAGACAGACAGACAGACAGACAGACAGACAGACAGACAGACAGACAGACAGACAGACAGACAGACAGACAGACAGACAGACAGACAGACAGACAGACAGACAGACAGACAGACAGACGCTGCGGTCGGACGGTCATAGCCAGATTGTCTTAGATATGTTATGGGATCTTAAAAAGAAATTTCACTACGTTACGCACGAAATGACAAAGTGATTATACCCTGTTATTCTTTTTTGGAAGGTATAAAATATGTAAAAAATTTCTTTCAAATTCTCAATTGCACTTTACAATTTTGAAACGAATTTGACACGAACAATTTATTCGTTTTAAGTTTTTAGGTGCAGGCAAAAACGTTTTCATATTCATATTTTTATTTATTGGGCTATAACTATAGTCAAACACTAAAGTCTTTTTAAAACTTTTTAAAAACAACTTAAATTTTAGCATCTGGTGCTAACTTCTTTTCCACTATAGTCAAAATTAAAGCTGGTTCTAAGTTGAACTGGCTCTAAATGGGTGACGAGTCAAATTCATTAAACATTTGCATACAATCTAGTATAAAATATAAACGAGTGGCATCTCTAATCAGCTGGAAGGCAAAGTGGAAAAAGGAAAACAAAAGTTAAAAAAATTTTAATACAAATTAAAAAAGAAAGAAGTTGGTAAAAACTTTTATAAATTAGGTACACTGGAAAACAGTGTAACATAAAAGGGAACGGGGAGGCTAACTGGAGCACATTTTCCAGGATGCATCGCGAAAAAAACGAAAAGAATCAAACCTTTGCTAATATATTTTGGGTTTTCTTATGGTTTGACGGCAAACAGCTACTTATTTAGAGTCATGTTAGTTTACTTAAAATCAGCGTTTTCTCTGTTTAACCTTAGAACGGGCTTTTGAAAGTAAAGTAAGCTTTTTTTGTTATTATAGTAGACGAAAAGTGTACTTTTTGTTAAACATTACTTTATATTTTTTAATGTATACTTTTTAAATGACTATAGTTATAGCCCATTATCTATAAAATAAAATTAATAATTTTATGTTAGAGTAAAAGCACGTTTCATACATTCAAATTCTGAATTAAGTATATGCGGCTTTAAAAGTAAAAAAAGTGGCAGCACATAAATTTATTCTGACAGCTGTTTAATTTTCCAACCTTTGCTATAACTTTTCTGCACAAGGTATACGGGTTATTCACTCATTTTTTAGTTTTAACTAGTAGCTTTGGCTAGTACTGAAAAGATAAAGCTAGTGTGCTGCTACTTAAAGCTATGTAGCATACGAGTAAGCTACATTTTTATTCACTCGGCTCATTTCGTTGTATTTTTTGTAGCAAAATTTATTCACGTTTTCTTGAGAATACAATAAGATACGGTTATTTGTTTCGAGACTCAATTGTATGTTATATAGTACAGAGAGAGAGATGCATTTTTTTTCTCACTACTGTATATGAACTTGCATACATACGTACATACAGACATTTCTGTATACTAGAAGGGTGTCTGTTTTCTTTAATATTGATTATAATTTAGAATTAAATTTTTCTTTTCTGCCAAGAACAACAGAATTTTAATGCCACTTTGTTTGTATGTGTATGAGTTTTATACTTTTAAGAGAATCTTTTTTCTTGTTTTTTATTTTTTATTATTTTTACCAAAGACGATTAATCATAAACGAAACATCAATTCCAGCTCTTGACCCCTGCTGGCTTTACAACACACTCACTCGTTCAGTTACACTTGAAGCTTCCTTTCTTCTTTCACTGCTTCCTTTTAATCTTTGAAAACATCCTCAATTAAACACACTCACACATGTTGCCAAACTGTACTGGACTGGACTGAACTTTATGATTGTCGTAATAATAGTTTTATTAATAGGAAAAAACCACTTGTAATGTGTCCTTTAAATTGAAATGAAACCAATTGCTGCCACTTATTTTATTGGCTCAATTCGTATGTTCATGGTAATGTGTAAAACACATACTTACATACAAACAAACAAAACACTCGTGTACACACACACGTGTATAAGAAAACACACTTTATTACAAACATAAACACGCATATGCTTATTTTAAGTATTCTTACATAAATGTTTTGTATTGACACACTTGAAATGTAATCCACTTGATTTTTTTTTTGGGGGGAAATGCTTTTTTGTTCCACAATAGTTCTTTTTTATGAAGGAAAAGTTTTGCTTTGAGGAAAAGTACATCACTTAGAGAATTCGACAAAATTTTGTTTTTTAGTGGTATTTTTTTTTGTCCAACAGGGAGTTGAGCTTTTTTTTCATCATAGATGAAGTACTTCAACCATTTTTGGACCATTGAGGTGGAAACATGTGAGATTCGTAATTTGGAAAATTCAAATACTTTTATACATATAACAGCTTAGAAGTGTATAGGTAAATACACGCAGAGAAAAGGCAATTTGAAATATGGTTGCAATTTATTCTATAACATTATACATTATTGTTAAAATCGTTGTGTAATCATCATAATTATAGTTTGTTTCTCTACAAATATTTTACTGTGTGCATTTCTGTAATTCTATTTTTAACGTCTATATATTTCAAGATATGATTATATACAATAATAACAATTGTGAAATTTTTTTAAAAACAACGATAGCTTTTGTCACACCCAATGCTAAAATAATTGTTTTTATCGTATGTATGATAAGCTGATTCACATGCAACAAAAGTGAGTTTACAACATAAACTTACTATTGCCTACTTGAACGTTATTTTCATTCTAGTCGTTGACATACAATATTCTTTCAGTTTGGTTTTATCTGTGGAAACAAAAAAATATTTTATGTATTTTCAATTAAAAAAATATGTATACGTGTGTATTTGTCAGCTATATTGAAAAAAAGATGAAAAGACGAGAACTTGTCGAAGAAATACATATGGGATATTCGGAATAATAAAAAGGTTAGTTTAATATTAAGATGTAAATATAAATATCTATGGTGAATCCAACAATTCATGCAATCATATTAATATGATTAAAGCTGTCTGTTAAAATTGCAATCGAAGACAATACTTTTTCTTTCATTACAGCTAATGGATATTTCAACTTCCAAGAAGAAACTTGTACATTAGTTAAGATGCAACGCGATTATGTCTTTCTAATTATTTGTATTTATTTTTTATAATAAGTATTATTAAATTATATTATATGCTGTCTCATTTTTGAAGCTAATTATTATATGTATGTATGTATTTGTGATAATTTAAAGAAATTTATGTGTCAACAATATTACAATAAAGCTATTTACGACACTAATATGGTTCTATATTTATGACATTGCTATGGTTATACGAGTATATAAGAAAAGTATGAATATTTACAGGGCTGTTCTGCAAATCACTTTTTGTCAAAGTGATTTCAAATCACGCAAAAGGTGTTCTACACACAGAAAATATTCAAATCACGTGATTTTAAACCGGTTAGCCAAATGGTTGGCTTTTTGATATCACTTGGTTATTTTCTCTGTGTTTTTCAATACAAATTTAATAAAACTATTTTTATGTATTTAAAATGATGTGTTGTTTGTTGATTTTTGTAACAAAATTAAGTTTTATTCACACAGAAACATAAATATTAATAAAATTATTGACACTGCTTGTTTTTTGAGAAATTGTTTTGCTGTGTTTACCAATAGTAGTGATTTACATTTTTTCTTTAACAGTCAGCTGGTTTATTTTTTTACTTAATATTCATTTTTTATTGTGGTTAAGAATATAAAACTATAAATAAACAAAACAAAAATGTAAAAATAGCTGTTTTTCGTGCTTTCGACAAATTAAAAGCACGTCGAAAACCGTAAAATCACGTGATTTGCAGAACAGCTTCAAATTGTCTGCGTGCTTTCAAAACGGTTCGTGATTTAAAAACACGCCGTTTTCAGAACAGGCCTGTTAGTTTAATAAATGCTATGGTTACTTATTATTAAACCAATTTTTAAACCCAAATATAGTGTGGTTACTTATAATAGAATTTTTTTAACATTACTATGGTGTGTCATCTGAATGACGTTTTAAATATAACAATATAGTATTATTAGGTACAACCATATAATTCAACAATAGTATGTTGCCCTTAGAATATTGTTGTATCCACCATATATTTTTTTCTACGTGTATATAAGTATATGAATTCCAATAACATATGACTTACCACAGGTTTAAAGAGTAGTTAACACTCATTTCCCGCCAAACGACTAGAGGGAGATTCTACATAAATGACTTGATGCGCAAGTTAGATTTCTTAAATGTGTGGACAGTTTTGCAAAGAAATTCGTGACCTTGTCCAAATCTATATTTAAAACTAGAGAATGAAAATTAACAGTTTCCCAGCGGCGAACATTGCCTACCACATTACTTCTCTTCGATGATGTGTACCACACTTTGTAATCAATGAATGGTAACATACAAAGTGTATGGCAGTAGTATATGGAGTTCCCAAAAATGAATTATGCTAATTTTTTGTATCACATTTACCCAGCGGCGAACATTGTCTACCACATTATTTCTCTTCGATGATGTGTGCAACACTTTGTAATCAATGAATGGTAACTTACAAAGTGCATGAAAGTAGTATATGGAGTTCCGAAAAATGAATTACGTTCATCTTTTGTATCACATTTATATACAAATGTATTTTATTTTTTAGTTGTAAATCAAATGTTCGCCGTCTTTGTCAGACTACTCGTACGTTGCAAAAATTTTAATTAACAAAATCAGATAAAAGTGCTAGAAAACAATTTAAAAAAGGTACAAGACAAAAGGAAAGACAAAACATTTAGGGAAAAAATAAAAGAATGCAGTAGACAAAAAACAAAACAAATTTATTTAATGGAATATTCCCAAAAAACTGAAGTGCGCAGTACGTACGAGCTGCCTACTGCCGGCTTACAATGTATGCGAGATTGTATTCGAGCTGCCTACCGCCGACTTACAAAGTATGCGAGAATGTATTCAGGCTGCCTACCGCCGACTTACAAAGTATGCGAGAATGTATTCGAGCTGCCTACTGCCGACTTACAAAGTATGCGAGATTGTATTCGAACTGCCTACTGATAGCTTACAATGTATGTTAGGAAGTAATGAGCTTTTGTTGGATGAACACCACACTAGCTCGCTTACTTTGTGTGCAGGTAGTAGGCGTTCACTCTACAAATGCGGCAATGTGTATGAAAAAGTATACTAGGATCGTATATGAGATGGTGTGCATTACTGACTTACAAGTGTGCATCGGATCATCGCTTACGTAAGCGAAACTTTGGCCGCTGGGTATAAGTGCGTATTTTATTTTTTAGTTGTAAATCAAACGTTCGCCGTCTTTGTCAGACTACGTTACAAAAATTTTAATTAACAAAATTAGGTAAAAGTGCCTAGAAAACAATTTAAAAAAGAAAGATAAAAAAAATTTAAAGAAGGAACAAATTTATTTAATGGAATATTCCCAAAAAACTGAAGTGCGCAATACGTACGAGCTGCCTACTGCCGGCTTACAATGTATGCGAGTTTGTATCCGAGCTGCCTACTTCCGACTTACAAAGTATGCGAGATTGTATTCGAGCTGCCTACTGATAGCTTACAATGTATGTTAGGATGTAATGAGCTTTTGTTGGATGAACACCACACTACCTCGCTTACTTTGTGTGCAGGTGGTAGGCGTTCACTCTACAAATGCGGCAATGTATATGAAAAAGTATACTAGGTTCGTATATGAGATGGTGTGCATTACTGACTTACAAGTGTGCATCGGATCATCGCTTCTGTAAGCGAAACTTTGGCCGCTGGGTTATTACCAAAGTATTTCTCCCAACAACAAAAACTTTTAAAACTCATTTCTTGTTTTTGCACAATGAACAAAACGAAAACAAATACTTTTGAAATAGCAAAGAGCATACTCGTACATGAAGCAATAGATTCTCTTGCTTATTGGCTTGCTTTGGTATGCTGTTCGAATCGTACAACAGAGAAGTGGGCTACAGCAGTTGTGAAAAAAGATTTACATCAGCACCTGCCTTTATGGCCCTATCTGCTGATGGACCAGTTCCACGAGTGAATTATTCACGATTCACCAGCGCCCCCGTGTGGCTTGCTAGGCTCACACAGGTGCAGCAATTTTTCTTGTTGAGAAGTTCGGACCTTTTTATCCCTCCTGTATGCAATTTCCCAGCAATCAATTTAGACTAGAACGGAAACAAGATGGCTGATGAAAGCTACTACAAAAAAAAAAAAAAAAAAAAAAAAAAAAAAAAACTATTTTTTATTATTGTATTTTATATATTGATCTTTAAGCCTTGATCCTATTTGCTATTTGCAAATGCAGAAGTGGGACAATGAAACAAGAATTTGTATTTGTATTTCCGTCCAAAGAGAATATAGACGCACGTTTGGTGGCACTCCTCCTAGCAGATTGATTATAATCAGGCCCGGAAAGAATTTTTCCGAGCGTGGCTCAATCACAAGAAGGCCTTGTCACTGAGATTCCTCAGTTCGGACGCAGGAAGCTATCGCTGCTTTAGCTGCTGCCATACAATCCAATCCTAGAGTTTTGACAAGGAGCAAATGGGTTCAGCAGAAGCTTTTGCACTAAGATTTAATCTTATTTTCATATAAGATTCAATTAACAAACAAACTGAACCCTAGAGACTTCCCGATTCACTTGGAGTTTTGTGAGAAGATTATTCAAATGGTGTCAGAGGATGAAAACATCTTGAACTGAACAGTTTGATTTAAACGGCAATCTTAACAAACAAAATTGTCGAATATTTATTAATTCTAACCCATGGTTACTCCATCAGATGCAATTACATCCACTTCGTATCACAGTGTGTTGTGCACTTTCTTCAAGTTTCATTGTCGGACCTTACTTTTTCGAAGAAAACGGTCTTACTGTTACGGTCAATGAAGACCTTTACTTAAAAATGTTGAAAGAGTTTTTCTTTTCAGAATTACGCCGAACGAGAATGCCTTTCAACACTGTTTGGTTTCAACAAGGTGGGGTAACTTGTCACATAGCCACGCCTGTTACGACAGAATTGAGGCCAAAATTTTCCAATAAACTGATTTCAAGACACTCCACATTCCGTTTGCCTCCCAGGGCTACCTCACTGTACCTGATTTTTTTTGTGGGGTTATGGCAAAAACGAAGTTTACAAGAGAAACATAACAAATTTCTATGATTTAGAGCAATCCATCCGAACGGTAATTGAGACAATTATCGCTGCAACGCTCCTGGCAGTAATGAATAACTTTTTGATAAGATGTCGCACGTGTCTCACAGAGGTTGGAGGCCATTTGAGTTCCATTATTTTCAAAACTTCATGAATAACTTTAATAAAACTCTATAATTTTTGAAATTTTCTCTCCAAATATATCGATACACGATACGACTGAGCTTATGAATTCAACAATTATTTTAGTTTCACTTGTTTGTATGTTTGCAACACTCGAAACACATGCCATATAAGTGATTATTACATATGTAGGTATATAAAACTGTGTATATAGTGTTGCCGCTTTAGTGCAAAAGTTGGAGTTGTCTTATTGCTTCCGGGGAAGTGGAGGGATTTTGGAGAATCACGAAGCCGATTTTGGGAACTCCCAAAAAAATTCTAAACCACTTTGCTAACCGGTTTTTCATATTCGGTGCGCGTTTTTGCCGTGGAACATGTATCTGAACTAGTTACGATCATTCGCTTTAGTATAAAAATTGAAGTAGCCATATTAGGTTTAGGAAGTGAAGGGATTTTGACGTTTCCTAAAGACGACATTGGAAATTCCCAAAAAACTTGGAACCGCTTCGCTAAACCATTCGGAACCGATTTGTTATGTTCGATGCCCGGTTTTGCTGTGAAGCGTGTATTTAAACTAGTAACGGTCATTCGCTTCAGTGCGTAAATTAAATTTGCCATATTGCTTCCGGGAAAGGAATTTCGGGGATTCCTGAAGTTGATTTTTGGAATTCCCAAAAGATTTGGAACCGCTTCGGTAACCGGTTCGGAGTCGGTTTTTCATATACGGAGCGCGTTTTTGCCGTGAAACGTATATCTGAATTATTAACGGTCATTGACTTTAATGCGAAAATTGAAGTTGTCGTATTGCTTCCGGGGAAGTGAGAGGATTTTAGCAATTCTCGGAGCTAATTTTGGGAATTCGTAAAAAACTTGGAACTGCTTTGCCAACCGGTTCGAAATCGGTTATTCATATTTGGAGCGCGTTTTTGCCGTGAACTATTAACGGTCATTCGTTTTAGTACAAAAATTTAAGTTTCTTTATTGTTTCCAGTTTTAGTTCGATATCGGAGCTTTTTTTAGTCCTTCTTGTGTAAAGTTGCAATTATGTTAGTTAGGGCCTTTCTACATGAAACCAACGATATACTATATTTACATTTTACAGTATTAATTGTCTGCTTAACTGTGGTACAATAGCTTTGTGCATTATTTGTTTTGTTACTCTCTGTGTACTGCGCCCTCAAATTATCTCAATATTACAATCAATATTCACACTTGATAAAGCTTTTAAGTGGTTTCCTTCAGTTTATACGTATACATGCATGTGCTTTGTTTTTTAAATGATATTTTATTAGAGGGTGTTTTTTTTAAGGAGGTATATAACATTAAGCTGTGGCCCTTATACAGCCATGATTATTTACTTGTTCGATCATCAATTGAACGAGTGTGATTTGCGGCACAATTGGTTTATTAAAGGAAACGTTTGGTAACCGCATTAAAATATTTTCGACTATGTGAAGTCAATAGTCTACGCGGATAAGCGCGAAATGATTGAGTCCTTGGAGAACAATATTCGTCGCGTTATTGCCATATATTGAAAAAATTCATACAAGATTAAACCTCCAGATTAGACTATTTTCGAAACAGCCGTGGCGGTCATATGCCAGAAGGCTTAGTTAAGTTATAATTCCAGAAGATTGTCTTTCAAATAAAGTAAATTTTATGTCAAATTAAAAAATTCATCTTTTTTTTAAATTTTAAAGTTTTATACCTCTATAAAAAGCAACCTTTACAAATGATGTTCAATAGAAAGAAGGAATTTTATGCACAATTTCACGTTTCGGAGCCGTGAATTGGTGTCGTAGACTAGTTTTTGAGGGGACATAAGAAGACGCTAGTCTACGCCGGTAAGCGCGAAACGATTTACTACTTGTCACGTTATTGTCGATATATGCGATAAAATAGAAAGGGGTTTCGAACTTTGGATCTCCAGATTAGAATACGTTCGAAACGGCCGTGGTGGTCATATGTCCTATGTCAGAAGTCATGATTAAATTATGATGAAAGAAGATAATCTTTCGACTAAAGTAAATTTCATGTTAGTTTAAAAAATTCTTTAATTTCATGTTAGTTTAAAAAATTCTTTGTTTTAATCCATTTCAAAGTCCTATATCTCTATAAAAAAAACACCCTTTATTTTGTGTTGAGCGTTTGCGTACAGAAAATTTATTCAAATGTGATCTTTTTAAAACTTTAACTCCTTGTCTCGATAAAAATAATGATACTCATCTTTTAGTCTTAACGTATTTAGTTGTTTATTTAAAGATTTATTAGCAAATTAAAAATAAATATATACATATATGTATATGACGATGTTTGTTAGCCAGTTTACTGCGAGCATAACCCCATTGACCATGATAGTTGTTTTCCAAAATTTAGCAGAAATGTAAATTATTGAATTCTTGACGATTATTGCTGATCATGTCATTGTAATACCATTTAGATGTGGTATTGTCCGTAGAACGGCTGGGCACTTCCAATTTGTAGCCGATGCGCGGACTTGAGGACAACTCAGATTTATTGGGCGCAGTTGTTAAGGTCTGGCGTACAGTGTTGACATCCATGACGGTACCTGATTTGGCTGATGAGCGATGTTTATGGACCATTTTGCGATTTAGAATAAAATGTACGTTGGGATTAATTACTCAGGGCACACTTTGTAAATATGTTAAAACGGAGAATTCTAAATGATTGCCGCAGTTGGAGGTTCTTGATCCTTTTTTAGATGACAAATGTTTTGAGAGACTAAAAGATGGGGGGAAAAAAAGAAAATTCCAATTAATTAAGTTCACTATTTCTTTATTTTAAGTTTTTTATTTTTGTTGTATTTTCTGACACTTTCTCTTACCTTAAATTGGCGTTCAATTTGTTTTTGGAGTCGGTACTGTTAGACATTGACACATATGTAAATAAATTTCTTTTACTTTATATGATATAAAATTTAAAAAATTTCTGCTCTAGACTTGCTGTTGAAACTTTGATCTTTAAAACTCAAATGTTAAATGGGTTTTTGTAGCTTTTCGTTTTATACCAAAAATGTTGTTTGTGTCCACGATCACCATCTACTCGTATCTATCTGTCTATCATGCGCTATCCGCGTGTTATTGTGAATAAATTTCATTGTTATTCGCGCGTTTAACGTGACAAAAAATGCTTACACACATAGTCGTATACGAATCTCAACTAGTTTAGTTTGTTTTAATAATTTTGAACAACATAGAAAAACAACAATACACAAAAAAACCAAAATAATAATTATAAACTTATCTATCGCATGTAATACAAAAAACAAAAAAAAAAAACCAAAACATAAAAATTAAAATTTGACATCATTTGTTTGACTAATTGAATTTAAAATTTAGATATACAAATGGTTTTTACTGTTTTGTTTTCTTATTAGCAGTTGATTTAAACTATTTGATAACTATAAGTATGTAAAATTGTGGCCCAACAAAATTGCTTGATGTTAATTGTGACTAAGTCCTTAACGTCAAGTGTTTTTCCCAACTTAATTGGATATTTCATTGTTTGACAAATTCAAGCACGCGGAGGTACACAATTGAGCTGAATGGTTGGTTAATCTAACAAGATTTATACCAGCAGCTACCTTGACGGCCTTATCTGGGGGTGGACCTACTCCACGGACTGAATTATTCACTGCTCGCCAGTGCCTTCGTGAGGCTGGCAAGGCTCACACAGGTCGCATATACTGCCATAAGTTTGTAGCCATATGGACAAAGCCCTTGCTAAAGAGCTTGGGCCTTATAATCTCTCTTATATGCAATTTCTCATGCAATCAATGGAAGAGAAAACACAATGAGTCGGGAGGCCGAAGCCCATTTAAGAGTATCTGCCCTTAAACCAACTCACACTGACTTCTTATATCGCGTGGTTAAATTTTAAGGGCCGATGTTGAATGTGAACCACACCTAAACGTCAGATTTTTTTCTGCATTTCATTTGACATTTCTCAATTTGAACTATGGAAAGATACACAATCGAGCAATGCGTTAAAGTTATTCAGGCTTATTACGAGGGCGTTTCGGAAACTTCTTAGCCTAGCACAAACGGCACGGAATAAACAAAACAAAAATTAAGTGTTTTGGAAACTTCCATCTCTACTATAAACACATGTTAAATTTTGTCTTGATCTGTTAACTCCTTCATATAGAAACAGGTGTTCACAAAAGACGCTTCCGCGATATTTTTTACAATGGAAAAATTAGAAATGCGTGGTGTTATTAAATATTTACACAAAAAAGGTTTATCGGGACAAGAAATTCATAATGATATGGTGAATGTGTTAGGTGAAAGTGCTCCTTCATATACAACAGTAAACGTACAAGCATTGAAGATGAATCACGTAGTGAACGTCCAAAAACAGAAACAACAACAGAAATTGTAGCCAAAGTGCATGATATGGTATTAGATGATCGACGAATAAAAGTGCGTGAAATAGCTAAATCATGGGCATCTCTAACGATCGAGTCCATTTAATTTTGAATCAAGAACTACAGATGAAAAAGCTTTCTGCAAGATGGGTGCCGCATTTGTTAACAGTCGACCAAAAATGCATAAGAATGAACATTTCTCAAGCTTGTTTGGATCGTTTTAAGCGAAATAAAATGGATTTTAAGCGCGTTTCATAACTGTTGATGAGACATGGATACACAACTATAATCCAGAGACAAAAGAACAGTCCAAACAAAGGACTGAAGCTGGAGGTAGTGCCCCAAAGAAGGCAAAAACAATTCAATGGGCTATTTTATTTATGATTTTTTTGATGGATTATCTGCAAAAGGGTAAAACAATAAATTCAGAGTACTATTGCAACCTTTTGGATCAATGAAATGTACAAACTCGAGAAAAACGTCCTGGCTTACAACACAAAAAAATAATTTTTCATCAAGACGAGGCACCAGCGCACAAAAGTGTTTTGACAATGGCTAAAATCAATGAATTACGACTAAAGTACGAGTTGCTTGACCACCCACCTTATTCTCCTGATTTAGCTCCAAGTGACTTTTACCTGTTCCCAAATCTAAAAAAGTTGCCTTGGTGGCAAGCTTTTTACCTCAAATAAAGATGCAATTACAGTTGTAAATCGCTATTTTGAAGACCTTGAGGAAAACTATTTTAATCAAGGGATAGAATTGCCAGAAAAGCATTGGACTGTGTTGAAGTTTCAGGAGATTATATTGAAAAATAAAAATATTTTTTAAAAACAAACTTTTCTCTTTTATTGATAGGCTAAGAAGTTTCCGAACCGTCCCCGTAAGATGTGGGAAATAAAAAAAAGAATACAATATTTGCAATAAATTCCTTCAGCTCAAGGTCCTTTTTTTTAAATACAATTTTTGACATTCTAACATTTTGTTCAATATATCTGAACTCTTCGAACTTATTTAATTTTTCTATTACAATATGGTCTTACTACTTTCCAATACTAGAAAAATGAAGTGTCATACAACCTTAAGCACAAGGTATAGTATGACTACAATAGTAGTCAGACAAATGGTAGCGTTAGTGCAGTACTTGTATTTATTTATTTATTATTATTTTTTTTTTTTTCATTTCTATTGATTAGCAATTTGTTTTATTACACAATACACACATATGCATGATGTTAACGATCTTTACTAAGTGATTTCAGTAGGATAAATGAAAATTTTACAAATGAAAAATCCACTAAAGAGCATTTCAGACTATCACACTTTGTATTAAGACTTGTCAAAAAATGAAATAATACGTGCAAGTGTGATAGTGTGAATGTAAAGCGTTATGAAGATGAGAAATAATACGGTAAAAGATTTGACATCCCATAACACTTCACCATTTTTAGAAATTTGTTTAAACAATAAGATTTTTCTGTTAAATTTTTGTTGAACTTTTATAATTTTTTAAATTAAAAATTGTTTGGTTTGTACATATGTACAACAGGTTTTTAGTTCAAGTTTTTCCTTTCTTAATTTTTTCTTAAGAAGGATTTTTTACAATACAAATTTGCTGTGATCAATAATTATTGATTGAAGAAGACAAGAAAAATAATAATCAAATCTTTAGCTGGGGGACAACTAGCTGTTTCGTAGTCGCTACACTACTCATCAGCACCCACTGGGATTTGAACTCGGGTCATGACGTATCATGATCTACTGCTTTAACTACTAAGCCACCGAGCATTTAATTAATTTTTATCTATATTCATCTCATATTGAATCACATATGCATTTTGTTAATTGCCCACATTGTTTGTACAGCGTTTGCTGTCTCTAAACTAGCGGTATTTATTTTTATTTATTAACATACATATTTTTGTATTTAATATTCTCCGGACCCAGAGATGTAAATATTAATTTGTTAAATTTTTGTTGAACTTTTATAATTTTTTAAATTAATTATAATTTTTTAAATTAAAAATTGTTTTTCATTGGATCAGGGTTGCATTTGTTGCAAAAGCAAATAATAAAAATATGAAAACCAGACGTTAAGTAAATTGGATGTTTATTTTCACATCATATTTCTTCTTTTACTTTAAGTGTGATAGTGTGAAAACAAAATGTAATAGTACGTTAGATTTTTTGACAGTCGCAACAAATATCTTTAGATTTTTGTCCCACAAAATCCAATCAAAATCTTAAGACTTGTATGATAGTCTGAAACGCCCTTAATGAATATGTTGAAGAACGTAAAACATACTTGAAAGGGTAATTATAAGGTTTGGAAAGTGAAATGTAAAAATTAACGTTTAAATTTAGTTGTCTATTTCATTTTATAACCAAAAAGATTTTTAAATACTTTAATAGTATATACTGCTAGTATATACTATTAAGTATTTGCTTAATATTTTAATATAGCTAACAAAGCGACCACATATATCTACTTAAGGCCCTGATTCACTATCCTACACGATCGTACGATTCATTGACAGGAAACTGTTTCAAAAGTCTGGCCGACTTGAAAAAACCGCTTCAGAATGGCGTTGTAGGTCACACTATCATACAAGTATAATTGCAATAATGTATATACACAATAAAATAGTTAAAAACTTTTATTAACACAATAATTTTCAATACTTAAATTTTTTTCTCGAATCACCAACAATATTCTCATATTTTTCACAATATATATCACACTGATCGCACAGAAACCATAATGTTTTGAAAAGTTTCATAAAATTTTACGGTTGAATTTTTAGTACACTGAAAAATATTTGCTTCATATTACTAATGAACCCAATTCATTAGATAATTTTCATTAATAGAATGAAAAATTACGTTCCATCAATGAAGATTCATAGCTTTAATGAAAATATTCATTCAAATTGATTCATTAGGTTTCATAATTTCATTAGAAAATTTCATTGGATTTGTAATAAAAATTTTTTGAAGTCTGGGTGCAAAATTGTAGAGATTTCGTAAATGTGAGATGATAAATATATTACAACTACTAAATAAATGATAAAGTAAATTATTTTATACATTAATTAACGTGTAAAAAATTGTTTAATAAAAATTTCAATAGTGTATTAAAACAATAAAAAATTATTTTATGCTTAATAAAAAAAAAAAAAAATGTTTAATTTCTCTTCAGTAGCACAATTCTAATGAAAAAAGATCATTAGAATAATGCAACTCTTCCTTAAACTAATGATTTTATTTCGTTAGAATGAAGAAAAATTTTCACCAAATTAGTGAACATTTTCATTGGTTCAACAAATGTATTCATTACATTAGTGAACATATTTCATGAAAATAATGTAACACATTCATTGGCCTAATGAAAAAATTACGTTTGAATGATGAGGAAGATTCATTAAAATAATTAAAGTTTTACTTAATTCATAAAACTAATGAAATTGAGTCGTTACTTAATGAATATTTTCATTGTTTTAATGTAAACTATTCATAAATATTATGATTCATGCTTCATTAAGTTAATGAAGCTATCATTAATCTAACGAATATATTCATTACATAATTTTTAATGAAACAAGATTCATTAGTCCAATGAAGGCCATCATTAGCCGAAAAATAATGAAAATTTTCATTAGATTAATGTCAATATTCATTATATTAATGAAGGAATTTTTTTCAGTGTACTTTTTCTTACTTTAGTTATGTTTGGTAGATCGCACGATCGTGTAGGATAGTGTAACTAGGTCTTTGTATCAGTTTATCTTTTCTTCTAGTGTGCACAGTTCAATTACAAATTTCAAAAAAAAAATCAATTCTAGGAGTAAATTTTCTTATTTCATAGTGTGGAACGCTTTTTTATATTTCTCTCTAATAATAAACTTCAAAAATCCTTATTAAAAATAATAAAAAGAGTATGCAACAACCTTGTATTTTGTATAACATGATATTTTATATATGACATATTGAAGTCAGTTGTTTGCTGACCTCAATGTGTTTAATGCTTAATTGAATACATTTTTTTTAGATTAATAAGTAGAGATTTCTATTTGAATAACTATAAAATTACTCGTAAAACTGGCTATCCAAGCAAACAAATTACTGGTATTGAAAAACGTCTGCATTTGCTAGACGGAATTTGTTCATGTTTTGTTCAAGAAACGCCGGTTTTAAAAAATCAATTATTTCCTTAATCCAGACAAAATACTTAATGTCTTTCATTTCTGTCTCAAGGTTAATAATAGCTTAATACACGGGTTATAATTTATTTTTGAAAAAAGCAGAATATCTAAAAGAAATATGCTTGTGCTGTTTACGGAACACAGACGAGCGGCTCGTCTAGATAATTTGTATTAAGGGCCTTATATATCTAGACAAGCAGCTCGTGTGCATTCTGTAAACAGCCCACTTATATATTAGTAAATAAATTTCGATTAAATTTGTTAATTTTGTTTTTTTGTTTTTATATAATATTAACAGTTTTATTTATATCTTGATCCTAATTATTTGCCCTTTTTTTATCAATTAAATTGAAATGTTGTTTAAGTTTGAGAACAGTTTTGTTTTTTATATAAACAAGTTCTAATTATATTCGATATTTCGTCTTCCTTCGGAAGACTTCTTCAGGAAATTTTTTTATATTTATTAAGCTAAAATTAGACAAATTTTTATACAAAATTTGTTTTTATACAAAATTTGTCTAATAAGACCTTAATAAACATGAAATGTTTGTTTTTTTTTTTTTATAAATAAGATGGTAATTAAATTATTTATAGAATTTTTTGAATTATTTAAATACCAGTTTTCTCGTAATATGTACTCATCTATATTTTTCAGTAATTTTCAGTTTGTAATTTTATGTAAAAATAATTTTAATACTTTTACCTGTTTAGTTTTTAGTTTCTGATAAAATTTAATGTCTACCGAAGACTGATCGCGAGAGCGTTTTTTTGTGTCAAGATAATTGGCTGATGCAACGAAACTTGTACTTGTCATCAGCTCTCATGAGAAATTAAAAAAAAAAAAAATAATCCATAAATATGCGCAATTAAAAGTTTTATACAATATAAAAAAAGATATATTTCAATTGAGATAATAAAATTACAATTTAGCTTCGTATGAAGCAACTTTGCAGATTGACAGATCTTTTTTTTTTTTGGCTACAAACACATATGTACACAATTACATAGACAATACATATGTATGTATAAACAAAACTACATACATATGTTCATTTATATGGCTATATATATACTAAAATTTATATTATAAATAAATTTATATATACTAAAATTAAGTATTAGTGATAATGTATTTCTTTTTGTTCCTAAATATTTTTAAACTAAATGAGAATTGAAAATATCAAAGTGAAAAATTTTCAAATCAAGAAATTCTTATTATTTTGCTGCTAAGGTTGCGTGAAATTGAATTTTCGATTTATGTTCATTTATATGGCTGTATAAATGTTATATACTAAAATTTATATATAACAAAATTAAGTATTAGTAATAATGTATTTGTTTATGTTCCTAAATATTTTTAAACTAAATGAGAATTGGAAACATCAAAGTCAAAAAGTTTCTAAACAAGAAATTCTTATTATTTTGCTGCTAAGGTTGCGTGAAATAGAATTTTCGATTTGCTATTACTACTCGTAATAGACCCCTTGAGTAATCAACAAAGGCTTCTCTGCTGTAGTTTTAACTGATATGAGTGCTTTATAAATATATATTTTACTAACGGTACACATACATACATACTTTGTAAATTCGTTAGATTTCTACGTACCGTGAGGCTGCAAGCTGAAGTGCGGAACTGAATTTTCTCAAAGTTTGAATTCGTGGTGGTATTTCATTATTAAATCTTATAGCTCCATATAGCCTTTAGGACTTGGTTGTAAAATAAACGTTTCATTACAGACCAAGTCGGCTCGAATGTCTTTCTTACATACCGTGTCCAGTTAATAAATGTGCAACGACATTTGAAATGTTGACTGTTTCGTTTGGCGAGTCTACTATGAGCAGAACACTAGGTCAATTGTGGTATAACGGGTTGAAGGAAGGCCGAGAAGATGTCAATGACAATGCTCGTCCTGATTACCCGAGCACGTCAACAACCGATGAAAACATTGTAGCAGTGAAGAACATGATTTTGGATAATCGTCGCATCACTATCAGATAGGTTGCTGATGATCTTGACACATCGTTCGATTGATGTCAAGTAACTTTTACGTATATTTTAGGCATGAAACGTGCAAAATTGTAAAAAAAATTTTGAGCAAAACTAATGTCCCATGGACATCCCCCGGGGAATAGGTTTTGCCTTGGCGTATTCCTAACTTAGGCGCTCTGTTTTTCGGGAAAAAGAGCGGAAGGGGTCCCTCGTTTGGTGCGGCAAACAAAACTCTAGGAAGCCACATGACTTATGTTGTGTTGGCTTACGAAACCCTTACCAAGGGTATAAATTGGCAGAACGGGGATCAGCATGGCCCCCGGGAAGTTCTGCTTGCGGTTCGAACCGGGCTGATCATGGTTGAGGTGCCTACGTTGGCTGAAACGTTCTGGCTGTGGTTGAAACCTAAAACGCAGGAAGGGAGTGTTAGTATCCTTGATAATTGTTTGGTGTGTGGCTTTTTTTCGGGAACTAACAATCTCCCGAGGATCTGTTGCCTATACAACAGATACGTGTACTGTAAGGAACCAGTGGTGATGATTGACGGGTGAGTTGGTTTAAGGGCTGATGCTCTTAATGGGCTTCGGCCTACCAACTCATTAAACCTTGTCCTCCATTGATTGCTGGGAAATTGCATACATGAGGGATTAGAAAGCCCGAACTCCTCAACAAAAAGTTGTTCATATGACCGCAATCATATGACAAGAATTGCTACCTATGTGAGCCTAGTCAGCCACACGGGGGCGGTGGTGAATCGTGAAAAATTCACTCCGTGGAATTGGTCTACCATCAGGTTAGGCCGTCAAGGCAGGTACTGATGTAAATCATTTTCACAGTTGTCCCATGGACATCGCTCAGGAGCTGTGGAACATCGTCAACGACGATCCAAATTTCCTCAAAAAGGTCATAATAACTGGTGACGAATTGTCGTGTGCACCCTGTGAACGGAGACCTGTGAGTGTGTTGATAGCCCAACCACGGAGTTGCCATCACGGGTTATTAATATTATATAAAGAAATTGCACAGAGTATTAAAATCACTTGTAAATCAAATTTTTTTTATTTCTAATATTATATGATGATGGGTTGGTATCATTCGTCTAGCTCAAGTTCAAACCTGGCTAAAGCCAAGAAATATTTTTATTTATAATTATAACAATAATTGCCGCGATCAATAACTCTTGATCAAAGAAGACAGGAAAAAATAATTGAATACACTAAAGCTGGGGGACAGACAACTAGCTGTTTCACAGTCGCTACACTGCTCATCAGCACCCACTAGGATTCGAACTCAGCACCATGTAAACATGATGTATTTTTAATACGGCCACCAACTCAGCCACTGAACTCTTATTTATTTTTTCGTCTATATTTGTCTCATATTGATCACATATGCAATTTGTTATAATCCCAGCAAACTGCAGTACAAACAACTGGGATTATAACAAATTGCATATGTGATCAATATGAGACAAATATAGACGAAAAAATAAATTAATAGGCTAGTCCGGGTGTGTTGAAGAGTTCCTAAATAGATAAACACCTCAAGTCTCTCCGAAGAGACAGCAGCAAACTGCAATCCAATTTTATAATTATAAACATTTATTAATTATGTATTTTTTAAGCAAGATGTTTGTTGTTTATATATTTTTTTGTTCAATTTTTGTTTAAAACTTTTTTCACAAACACACGCGTATACATTTTACGTCCACTTTTGAAAATATTTTTAATTTAAATGAAAATAAAAAATATTTGTTGGTTTTCATAAAAATGAAATTCACTGCCTACTAAACTAATATAAAAAAAAATAAATATTTTGATTTCACATTTCTTAAATTTTAGGATTATTTTCATTACTTTAAAGTAATTTTGTACATAAAACAAAGAACTCGACATATTTATTTTAAGTTAATAACCAAAGTTGAACTAGATTTTAGGAAGCTTTTTACTAAATTTTATATTTTTCATACAAAATTAGAGTTACTTAATGTAAAGCTAAAATACTTTAACCATCGGGTGGTTAAATTTCAAGGGCCGATGTTGAATGTGAACCACACCTAAACGCCAAGTTTTTTTCCGAATTTTATTTGACATTTCTCTATTTCAGACTTATTCAATTTAAACCATGGAGAGATACACAATCCAACAACGTGTTAAAGTTATCCAGACTTATTATGAAAATGATGATCAATTTTCGAAGAAAATCATCTTCAGTGATGAGGCACATTTTCACCTCAGTGGATTCGTCAATAAACAGAATTGCCGCATTTGGGCGAATGAGAATCCAAGAGTGACTGTCGAAAAACCAATGCACCCACAAAGAGTGACTGTTTGGTGCGGTTTATGTGCTGGCGGCATCATCGGGCCGTATTTTTTCCAAAATGAGGCCGGTCAGGCAGTTACTGTGAATGGTGTTCGGTATCGTGAGATGATAACGAACTTTTTATGGCCCGAATTGGAAGATATGGATGTAGACGATATTTGGTTTCAGCAGGACGGTGCCACTTGCCACACAGCTAACGAAACAATTGCTCTTTTGCGCAACAAATTCAATGGCCGTGTTATCTCACGTAATGGCGATGTCAATTGGCCGCCAAGATCATGTGGTTTGACACCGTTGAACTTTTTTCTTTGGGGTTATTTGAAAGAAAAGGTGTACGTCGTTAAGCCAGCAACAATTCAACAGCTAAAGGATGATATAATTCGGCACATTAACGGCATAGAACCTCCATTATGCCTCAGGGTCATCGAAAATTTGGACGCGGCACCCATTTGGCCGATATTTTGTTCCATACATAATTGGGTAATACCAATATATCATAATAAAATAAAATTACAATAATTTCCTACATAGTTTGCGTTTTATTCAAAATCAACATCGGCCCTTGAAATTTAACCACCCATTATTATGAAGTTTTTACTATATGCAAGTAAATTTATAGTAGTTTTAAAAAATTATGTACTTTTTGTAAGTAAGGATATATAAGTAAAATTGGGTAATATTTTTAAGATGGGGTTGAGTTTAGACGAACTTCGTGTTTACTTCCGAGAAGTACTATTTCTTTGTCTTAAGTTAATTTAAACTAAATTCAAGAAAATTTCTACCTAAAATTTAGTTCATTCTTTTTTTTTGAGTGTAGGCAATCGCTAAGGTTTAGAAATAGTTAGGCTATTTGGCCCTGATCATGTTTCGGAGAGACATGAGGTGTCTCTTTAGGAACTCTTCAACACACCCGGACTAGCCTATTAATTTACTAATTAACTAGTTCTAATATTTATTTTGTTTTGTTCTTTTTGTATAATAAATAATTAATTGTACTTCTAGTTTAAATTGAAATGATTTAGCACTGATTCTTGTTTCTGGGATGGTGAAGTTAAGAAGGGGTAGGTATGAATATGACTAGGGATAATATGCATAAAGGTTTTATGTCGGCAGCATATTATCATGGTGGAGTTGACTTCAACTCTAAGAGGGAGGGTAGCCGAAGTTTGCCATCAACATCTGGCAGCTGAAATGGTGGTGTACCGGCACACAACGGTGGATGGGTAAGGCATCATGGTGTGTTATAGCAGTTTTTATGGCGTGACATTTTTTTTTGAAACTTTCATTTTCGGGTCTCAGATTCTTTTTTTTTTTTTTTTTTGATGTTCCAGGTTTCAGTCAATGCTGACATGATTTTTTGTTGTTGTTGTGGCTGATTACAACTGTGAAAATGATTTACATCAGTACCTGACTTGACGGCCTAACCTGATGGTGGATCAGTTCCACGAAGTGAATTTTTCACGATTCACCACCGCCCCCGTGTGGCTTGCTAGGCTCACACAGGTAGCAATTCTTGTCATATGATTGCGGTCATATGAACAACTTCTTGTTCAGGAGTTCGGGCCTTCTAATCCCTCATGTATGCAATTTCCCAGCAATCAATGGAGGACAAGGCTTAATGAGTTGGTAGGCCGAAGCCCACTAAGAGCATCAGCCCTTAAACCAACTCACCCGCCAACCATCACCACTGGTTTCTTACAGTACACGTATCTGTTATATAGGCAACTGATACTCGGGAGATTGTTAGCCCTCGAAAAGAGACACACACTAAACAATTATCAAGGATACTAACACTCCCTTCCTGCGTTTTAGGTTTCAACCACAGCCAGAACGTTTCAGCCTAGGTAGGCACCTCAACCATGATCAGCCCGGGTCGAACCGCAAGCAAAACTTCCCGGGGGCCATGCTGATCCCCGTTCTGCCAATTTATACCCTTGGTAAAGGTTTCGGAAGCCAACACAACATAAGTCATGTGGCTTCCTAGAGTTTTGTTTGCCGCACCAAACGAGGGACCCCTTCCCCTCCTTTCCCGGAAAAACAGAGTGCCTAAGTTAGGAATACGCCAAGGCAAAACCTGTTCCCCGGGGGTTGTGCCTGATTACAGCTAGACTGGCCGACAAGAACCAGCGCAAGACGGTGAGCCCTAGCCGGAGCAATACGCCAGCATGTCAGCGCGGTCGGTGATCTAGCCAAGCACGAAAGATCTTCCATCTTTGAATTTCTTTGAATTTATTTTTTATCGATAGCAAAGAGAACGGCAATTGCAATAACGAAACGCCCCAGACAACATCGCAATGGCGCCCAACGTGGGGCCAGACGCGGCTATTGCAATTATAACAACATAACGCAACAGCTAACACAATAACAGAATCATGGGCGTATGGCTATGACATTGAAACCAAAGCCCAATCATCCCAATGGAAGCGTCCGGAAGAACCAAGACCGAAAAAAGCACATTAAGTTCGGAAAAATGGGAAGGTTTTGCTAACTGTTTCCTCGACTGCAATAGCGTGGTGCATGATGAATTCCGTTTGCGCGAAGCAATTCGTCAGAAACGCACATAATTGTGGAAAAAACAGTCATTGATTTTGCACCATGATAACGCACCAGCAAAAACAAAACCGTTATCATGCCTCAACCACTGTATTCACCGGACTTGTCCTCCGCTGACTTTTTCCTTTTCCCACAACTGAAGAGACCGATGAAAAAAAGCCTTATGCTATAGTTTGATTGAGGAGATAAAAGAAAAATCAAAACAGGAGCTGTTGGCGATACCAAAAAGCTCGATTCAGAAGTGTTTCGAGGATTGGAAAAAACGCTGGCATAAGTGTATTATATCTGTGGGGGATTACTTAGAAGCAGAGAAGATAGTTATTGATGAATAAATAAATACTTTTTGAAAAAATTTTAAATAACGGTTGTTTTTTATCAGACCTCGCATATGCAATTATTGTGAAAATAACTTGCAAAAATAAGCAACTTAACTAGCACCTTCATACTCGAAAGTATGTATGTAAGTATCTATGTTTGCTAACTTCAACTTATATTATTTCCAGAAGTAGTGTTTAACGAGAGTATCAATAGTTTTACTTGAAACTATGAAAAATATCCATCGAGAGTTTTGCAGCTCTATGTAGCATCTGTGTTCACAGTTCCACCTAGCTGAAATGAATTCGCCTTGCAGTTGAAGTTTTTAAGCGGCAAGCTGAAAAATTTCTTGCAGTTATCAATAAGCCCCCGTATGCGAAGGTGTAATAAACAGAAACAGGGTATTCGGCTTAAATTTTTTTCTATATAATTACCAAACAATTTTGAAGCATGTGACTAGATTGTATGCACTCGCATAAAAACAAATGATATTTGTATTTATTTCTGATTACAATGACTCCGCTTGTTTGAAAATACATTTGATGAAACATTTCTACCGACACTTTTGTTTCCACAGTATAAAAACCAGTAATATTTTAACATTATCGTCATTCTTTTTTCAAACATTTTGATCTTCAAAGAGTACGTGAGTGCTGGCAGGTTTATATGAGCAAACACATTTTTTTTTTATTAAAAAAAAAACCAGTTTTATATAACACAGACACAAATCAATACTAATAAGTTACAAAAAATTTTTGTAGCAGACTTGCAGACGAAATTTAAATTAGGCAGGTGTTTCAACTGCATTTCATTAGAATAATTTCAAACATAAATCTCATGCTCACACTCGTATGAGTAATAAAAACTCACACACGAGTACAAATATGGAGAGAGCACGAGTGCATTGTGCCAAGTTGACTATTTAAACAACAATTTCAATCAAAGAGAGCATTAGTTGTGGTTCAAAATTCAGCAAAGCAACTTCTTCAGTAAATTGAAATTTGCACAAACCGAAGAAAATAAAATAAAAAAAAAAGTTTGCAAAAAAAGTATAATTGGTTATCTATTTTTGGACTAAAGCCACAACCTAGTTTTTGTTTAACAAATTCTACACATGTCAAACTTGAGAAATTTTGGTGTCAATGTTTAGACCCTCAATAGCGAAATTACGTAAACTACGGTAAGCGTTTAGGCAGAGATCAAAGTTATATACAAGTGTATAATTTCATTGTTTTATTGATTTTTTTCATTGCAGTTTAACTAAGGATCCTGCCAGAAATCGAGGTTCACGCACTGGCAACGCTGCCAACAATCTAGAGCTTAAAGTTCTTACCCACATACAATACGTGCCGTGAAATTCTTTGCTTCGCAGCAGCAAATCTATTGGAACTTTTCGAAAATATCCTTAAAAGAAAACAGCAAAACTTGTCCTTAAAATGGTTTATACAAACCGTACCGAAAAATGCACGACATCTGATGAACCGATTGCAGTAACAAAGACCTCTGCAACGGTTTCAAAACCACAAACCTCATTTGGCCAGAGTTCAAGTTCTTGTGCCAGTGCCAGCTCCTCCCATGCTGCTGCTAATAACTCTTGGTCGAAAAATGCTTCCGAAAGTGAGAAATGGAAGTATAATAACATGGTGCGCGATGAGCGCAGCAAATTCAATAGCATGCATTTCTCATAAACTATAAATAATTGAAAAAAAGTTCTCGCTGATTCATAATTAATAATTCATTGGCATTATCCCACCCGCAGTAGTTCTCTTAGTTTAGATCCTTAGTATTTTTAAGCACGTGCTTATGATTTAGTGTGTATGTAGTTTACTTTAAAAGCAAATTCCAAATTAGATAAATGTTATTTAATGACGTTTTTATTATTAATAAATTGTGTAAATTGAGAAAACATGTTTGATTCTTTATACAGGGTGGGCCAGAAGTTACCATGGGGTTTAAAACTTTAATAGCTCTTTAGTTTCTTAATATTTTTTCTCAAATTTTATAATATACAAAATCGAAATTTTGTTGCACTAACACCGCATTATGCATGCAGTAAGTTCAGGAGGCTTATTCTGAATTGCGATGCGAAAGATATTCGGTATTCTGTAAAGATACGTACACACGATTGTCAGATCTTACAATATTGCCAGTAAAATTGTCTGAAAATGTATTACAATCGTGAGAACACTCTTCGTCGGCATTGCCAGATATTTGGCTGGTATTGTAAGCTCAGCTTTAATTGTCAGATGTATAAAATTAATGTACCTGACAGTGGCAATATTGTCAGAAAAAAGTTTGATGGGCAACACTGCCAAATAGATGGTTGTTGATATACATAAGTGGCAATGCCTTACAACTTGTCTGGCAATTTTTCTCATCTAACAATCTAACAACCGTGTGAACTGACAATTTTTGTTGTCAGATGAATTATTTGTCAGACCGTAGTCTGACAATGAAGTTGTATGATTTTCTTGCGATCGTCTGGACACTCAATTTACTTCTGCGGGACAATTTTTCATTGTAACTACATTATCAGCATGTTGCCAGATCTTACAATGCTGTAACATCTGACAACCGTGTGTACATAGCTTAAGTATTTCGTATTCGCATTCGCAACTAATTTCAAAATGTGGCAATACTCTTCCAAAGTGAACACATAAACGTCAAATTTATTTCTTATTCGACAAGTTTAAAGCACCCCATACACGTTTCAACTCAGTTGGCAACTGAGTCGGTTGTTGTCCAAATCAAAGCGTGTATGGCTTTGTCAATTGATTAGTTTGACAGTTGTCGAGTTGGTTGAAGAAAAATTAAAATTTTTTGCTTTTTTCAAGTTGACTAGCAAGTCTTTCAATTCGTTTGCGTTGTGTGTATTCGAGTTTCTTGATCAGGCTTCAAAATTAAATTTGTAGTGGTTTTTGCAAAGAAAACGCCATATGTTTTCAAAATTGTCTATAATTTCATTGAATTTAATAGTTGAATAAAAATCCTTCAATTCAGTTTATGAAGTGTGTGGCCAAGAATCAATTCAGTTGAAAGACTTAATTCACAATTGAATTGAAAAGTGTATGGGCCGCTTTACAAGTTCGAAAATTGTTTGGTGGCTTTGAAAATAAAAAATAAATAGTTTAATTAAAAAAGAATTGTGAACAACTGAGTTTTACTCACCATATCAGCCTCTAATATTGATACCAATCAAAAAATAAAATTAGAACGTGTGTAGAAGAAAAAGCTTGTTTATTGTGTTTTGACATTATTCTTTTTAAATTCTCAATAATTTATTTAGATTGTTGGGATATAAAGTTGAATGTTTGAGAATATATTCCAAAAATTGCAAGGTCTACTGATGATTAGGGTAACTCCTATGAAATTTCGACATATGGACAGGTGGGAAACGTAAAAACAAGCTGTTTATAATTTTTGATTGGTAAAAAATTGTGTTATTTTGTAACGGGTGCGTTACTCTGTTCTGTCGTTACTACAATGGATTTTGCTCTGACGAGATTAGGGATTTTGTTCCCAAAACTCGCATATTTTTACGTAGCACACGTTCATCGTCCAGAGCTCATCCACTTGTGGTCGATTGACCGGGGAATCGTACTACGCATTACAGAGAGAATTCGTTTTTCAGCCGTACGCTTTGCCTGTAGAATAAGTTGCCTGCAGACGTGTTTTCTGCCTGTTATAATGTTGGAAGATTCTAGGCAAATGTTCACAAACGCTGCTCCCTCTTTGCCCCTCCTCACAACCTATTTTCCTAGTTCTGGTACAATGCCCTGGATTAGTAGGAGTCCTCCCCTGAGTACTGGTCCAAGAAAAATAAAAAATTAACTGTGTTTTACACCTAATGGGCTGCAATAGCCGTTTGTTGAATATCTCTTGGTTTTTCAGAACTCCAGAACCTGCAGCTCTGCTTATTAATAAAGGCATTCAAATGAAAATGAGCTTCATCAATTTGCTTTTTGCGTTAAAATAATTGATCTCTGATTTAAATAATAAAATTCTATTATTCTGGTTCTTTGTTCAGTTGTGTATCTCTCCATTATTTAATCTCTAAATGTTGTTTATATAATCTGAAAAGAAAAAAATAAAAAAATATATAAACGAAAAAGTTATTAAAGTTTTAAACTCCATGGAAACTCCTGGCCCACCCTGTACGAGTAATTAACTTTTGTGCCGTCGTTCACATTCAATTTCAAAACAGAAACTTTACTTGATTACGTAAAAAATCGTCTACGACAGATTTGTAATAGATTAAAGAGAACAAGTTTACTTATTCATTAATCTACTTCTTAAGAATTAGGCGTTTAAAAATATCGAATTTAACTGAAGTAGAGCTGTTAGTTGCACTTGAATATATTGTGTTGTATTTTTTTGTAATAAGTCACTTAGCTGAAATAAGTAATCCCTGTCTGCTAAAGTAGCTGAAGTAATAATGAGAGAGCTTAAAACACGTGACTAGTCGCAGTCGGTGTGAAGTTGGCATAAAGTCGACAGATTAGCGGTTCTAGCAGAAAGGAGCTGCTGATTGAAATTGAACTTTAAATAAAGAATAAAACCGAATAAGTGTGTTTGTGTTATATATATATATATATATATATATATATATATATATATATATATATATATATATATATATATATATATATATATATATATATATATATATATATATATATATATATATATATATATATATATATATATATATATATATATATATATATATATATATATATATATATATATATATATATATATATATATATATATATATATATATATATATATATATATATATATATATATATATATATATAGCTCGAGAATTACAATTAAGCTCCCGAAAATCAGTCAAAAGAATCAACCATAATCATCAGGGAATAATAATAGCCTTTCAATGCGATTTTAGGTCTGAACCACAACCAGAATTTTGAAGCAAAGATGCAGGGATCCCAGCAAAGTAATCTGCGCTAGAATGGTCTGTAAACCACAACCTCTTGGTAGCAAGTTTATTCCTGTTCTGTAAATCTACCGTTGGTGAGGATTTTCGGATGTCTCAATACAATTTAAGTCTTGCCAAGAGTTCTTAGAGTTTTATTTGTTATAGCCAATGAAGTACCTCATCTCCTCTATCCCCCAGAAAGCAGAGTAGTCTTGTTTGAAATACGCCAAATCAAAATGTGTTAGCTGGGGTGAGAGGATCTGGTAAATTTTAGATTGCCCAACTCCAAGCTGAATTGTAAAAGTAATCCGTTCCGAAATCGCCTTCATGCACTACAAACTATCATGCATGGCTATCATTATCGATTACATGTTGAATGCCATATGATCAACCTCATGGCTTGGAGTATAGTCTTTCTAACACTTCTGGCGATTTCAGGGTTATGGCAGTGCAACTTCACACCGATCTCAAAGGAACTATCCGTGTATTTGGGTAGAGAACAACAACTAGTATGTTGCACTTGAAGTATCTTACACAAGCTGAGTGGGACCAAAGATCCCGGGGCTTCTGGCACAAGAAAATAGTAGCCTATGGTCAGATTATGACATTCTTAAAAAAGGCTACTTTGAACCCCAACGACTCGAGGAACTGCTAGCCCTCTAAGGGAAGGTAAGAAAATATAGGACTGATAATCTGATTTATCCCTCTAAATCACTCCTGATTTACATTCTGATCTTTTCAACAAGCTAATTTATTGCCTCCATGCTCAAATTTACCCTTCCGGATCCAGTGTCAGACTAATTAATTGAAAATACAAACAAATTGCGCCCTTGACTTTTTTTCTTTCCATAACTTTATCAAATTTTGTTTAAGTTAAAAAAAAAGGAATCCTTCAAATTAATTTTAAAATGTATATTAATAGTGGCCATAAAATACACTTGTTGTCGCAACAATTTGATGAAATTAATTGTTTTGCACCACAATTAAAGATAATGGTTGTTGTCAACACTTACACTTGACTTGCCACCCTCTTGCAGAATGAAATTTCTACACATTCACGACTAAACAAAATTACATTCGTTACGTTTGTTCATCATGAACAATAGAACTCATCCCTGTGAACTTAATTTACTCATCATTATCACTCGAGCAGAACCTTTTAATGTTTTTTTTCCTTTTTAAGATTTTATTTCTCGTTGTGCGGGCACAAGCCATTGTCCATTTTTCAATCTTTCACTTTTAGTTTCAGCACGTGCCCGGCTGTAAGAAAGGGCGTGCGTTATCTTTGTGTCGCTGGGGGTTTCTCTCCGCTGGATTAACAAAACAAGTGAATTTAAAACTTAAAATGGAAAAAAATAATAAAACCTTAAAATTGATATTTGTTTGTAAAGAGGAAAATATTGTTTGTCACGTGTCTTCCGTGGTTTGCAAAGTGTGTCAGACAGTTTGCTCTCAAATAAATATACTTTTTTGCTGTTTACACTTAAACAAAATTTTCCCCCCTTTACTTTAGAACAATAGTAAGGATTTTAATGTTTGACAATTTATCAATTTTTGTAACATATGCAAAATGTTTTTTTTCCTGATTTCAAATATTTATTACACGTTTTTGCTACATTTATTTAAGTTTTTAAAACATCGTAATGAAATTTTAGTAGATTTGAGAAAATATCAGATGCTGATGATTAAGTATATCTTGTACGAAACTTTAAGTTGGCAGCACTCTTTTAACTGGCATTTTGTCAGCTGTTATATGATTTATATTTATTTATTTATTTACTATTTCATCTACAGAATTATATTCTTACAGGTTATTGAACACTTTAATTAAATTATTTAAATAACATAAATTTAAACGAATTAAAACTAACGTTAAAATTTAACAAAGGAAACAAGTTGTTACATAAATGTAAGCATCAGCGTTGTCAACTTTGAAATTTCAAAACGCACCAAAATGGGGAAAAAACGCGTTATATCAACGGAAACGCACCGAAATTTCTTTACATTTTTTAAAACCTATTTTATATATTAAAAAGTACAATATTTTTATATTACAAACACGATAATGAAACAGACTTATAAGCGACTATTATACAATCAAACTAGGTCTTATAGCACTGCCTGATGGCATGCAATCAAATTCGTTCAATAGCTAGAATTCGTGTTTGTCAAACTTGGTCTCTAGTACGACTCCGTTAGTTTTATTAAGATAATGTTACCTTTACAAAAATATATTATCAAATTTATTATTAAGCAATATCATTTAATTATATTTGCTACCAACCGAAATCAGCTGTTACTTTTACTGCTTATTATCAGGGACCAAAATACCTGCTTACCATCGTCAAAATTATATTTCAGGAGCATGCAACCATTACTAACGAAAGAATTTACGATTATCGGATCATTAAAAATAAATAGAAATTCGATTAATAGCAATTCTATCAAAAAGAGTGTAAGCGGTGTCTTTAAAAGAATTTATTGAAAAATACGAAAATTTGACAGAATTATAACTAATAAAAAAATGAAGTTTACCATAATCAATATTTAATGCAAACGTTTCGGAAAAACTTTTTAATATATGTAAGAATTTGATAATTTCTCAATAACCAAAACCGTAACGAATTCACGAACCATCATAAATACGAACTTCTCTGTTCAGAGACTGCATTTATTGCATTATTTGACAAACTTGGCTTGATCGTGTAGTAATAAAACACTCTCTAAAAGCAGCAAATTTTATAAAACGAAATGTTTCGTTGTATAATATACAACAGCAAGATTGTCTTAGTTTGTGCATTGTCTTACTTTGTGTATACAAACATTAAAACAAAAAGTTGAGTTGAACTTGATTTTGTGCCACCGAAATTTTAAAAACGCACCGAAAATTAAAAAAAAGCACACTGCGCACAGATTAAAGAATTTTTCGCACAAATAATCTTAAAAAGCGCTAAAAACGGTGCGAAACGCACCGAGTTGACAACGCTGGTAAGCATCTTGCAACAGGTTCATTTTTCGCATAATTAGTCCTTAGACAGCTCTCCTCAAACATACGATTATTTTTTAAATCGCTGGGAGGACAATATAAGGTAAAATAATTTTTTAATTCTAGACAATCAATATTGTTAGATAAGATATTATAGGCCAGCAATAGTAAGGAACAAGTTCTGCGATCATTTAATGATTGCAAGCCTAATAACTTTTTCCTGATCCTGATAGATGCGCTCAAGTTCGGCATTCAATGTTGCAGCGCACTGCTTAATTTGCGATGAATCACATTCTATATAAATCTGAACATCATCAGCATACAATCTTACTTTACACTGATGAAGCTGGTTTGGCAGATAATTGATGTATAACGATAACAGCAATGGTCCAACTATTGAACCTTCAGGTACTCGTCCTCCGATATAATTACATACATACATCCACAAATGTTGGGAAAAGTCATCGAAAATTTAATCTCCAAATTAGACTACGTCCAAAATCATATTTAAATTATAAAACCAGAAAATTAACATTCAAATAAAGTAAATTTCATGCCTATTTAAAAAATTCTCTATAACAGCAACTTTTGTTTTATTAAATCGCTACTATTTAAATAAAGCGTTTACGAGTATATGTATGAAACTTTTTCGCCTCAACTTTCTTTTCTTTTCAATTCAATTCAGTTCTTTATTTACTATTTAATATGGCATACACTTTTTTTTTATCTTAAACATAATTTGTCTAAAGAGTTTAAAAGTTTTGACTCTTTTCTACTTTGATATATGTTTACGATATGATTATTATGAACACAAACAATTTATATTATCACTTGGTGTGAAGGCAAAATTAGCAAAGACAAAACCCTTCCTGATCATTTGTTATTAGCGATAAAAATAAAAGGATGAGAACAAAATACTTAAAATTACTCTGAGATCAACTCATTAATATATGAATATCAAAACTTGATGTCAATCTTTCAATTTTATTTTTAACGAGTGCATTGCTTGCTACTGTATGAAGACGACTTGTTGAATAGTGCCATATGGCAAATTATAAATCATTTTTAAAAGCTTGTTCTGCGCTATTTGTAATTTTTCGGTGTGACATTGAGCAGACCATGATCACACTGGGGCAGCGTAGAATATTATTGAGTGAAAAACTGCTTTTAATATAAATTTTTTATTCTCCAATGTTAGTTTTGAATTTCGATTTATTAGAGAGAACAGCGTTCTTGTGGTTTTATTTAGCTTACCAATAATATATAGGATACGGTTTTTAAATTAAAGTTTTTGGTTTAGTATGACACCCAGGTCTTCCACACTAGTATCCCAATTTATTGAGTTATTGTTGAAATTTATTGGGTTTTGTTGTACAAATCAAGCTTTTCGCCTTCTCGTAAACTATATTGCTTGCGTCTTTTGAGTATTAACCATTATTTTCCATTTTGTGAAATAATCGTTAATTTCTTTTAATGCACTTTCCAATTTAGAGATGACATCTGTAGCGAATACATCAGAACACAACAACGCTGTATCATCTGCGAATTGAAGTTTTGCAAAAACTTAGTGTTGGAAAATCGGCTGTAAATATATTATATAAAATGGGTGACAAACAAGAGCCATGTGGGCATCCAGCTGTTAAGTTTTTTTTGTTGGGAGTGAGTGAAACCTATGTAGACATTAAATGTTCTGTCATTTCGAAAGTATTGCATAGTTTTGATTAATTCTGTTGGAAAGTTAAAGTTTAACATTTTTAAAATCAATCCTTTATGCCACACTGAGTCGAAAGCTGCCTTAATATCGCGCAGGATCATTCCTGTTGATTTTCCATGTTCAAAATTTGAGAGGGACCATATTTCTGATTCTTAGTAGAGGTTGGAAAGTGTTACGTTATTGTCTCCAATCAAATTGATAAGATGGTAGAATATTATGACTTTCTTTGCGATTGTATTCAGTGAAAAAGAACTTTCGAGGAAAAGGGTATTTTTAGAGCTACAAAATCGCAGCCAAAAAACCTATTGTACGCATCAGTTGTGGCGACCAGGCTGGTGCGTAAGAAACGCAATCTAGGACACCACTTTTTGTACCAAAATTCGCTGAATATACGTCCTTATTTCACTAATAATAATGTTGGCTTTCAGGTGTTCATTTGTGTCTCCCCATAGAGGGCACAAAAATGTGGCATATCTTTATCTCAGGCACTCTGCCTTCTGGGGGTATAGAGGGGTCCCTAATTTGTTATAGTAAATAAAATTCTATGAAGTCCCAGCATGACTTAAGTTGTATTGAGACTTCCCAAAACCCTCACCAAAGATTAATGGGTAGAAAGAGCATCAGCACGCCCCCAGAAGCTTCTATTGTATGCTGGCCGCTTTTTTATCTATGGCTTAAGGCCATGCTATGATAGTGTAACACGATCGTGCGATCTACAAAATAAAGCATGTGTGCTGAAAAAGTACTAAAAATGCAACCGTGCAACAGACTTTTTGACAAATCGTGCGATTTGAAAAATTTTATGAAACTTTTCAAAACATTATGGTTTCTGTGCGATCAGTGTGGTATATATTGTGAAAAATATGAGAATATTGTTGGTGCCTCGAGAAAAAAATTTAAGTAATGTAAAATTAATATGTTAATAAAAGTTTTTAATTATTTTATTGTGTAAATAAATTATTGCAATTATACTTGTATAATAGTGTGGCCTACAATGCCATTTTAAAGCGATATTTTCCAGTCGGCCAGACTTTTGAAACAGTTTCCTGTGAATGAATCGTACGATCGTGTAGGATAGTGAATCAGCTTTAGAGCTGAAATCGCAGGAAGGTTTTATTAGTATTCTCTGATAATTATGATACGTGACCGATTTTCGGGAAGCTAATTGGTGTCTTACAACGGATACTTGTTATGTAAGGAATAAGAAGTGCGAGAAAAATGGTGAATTGGTTAATAGCTGATACTCTTTATGAGCTTCGTGGAGAATTGTACACAGAAGGGACTAGAGCTCGACTTCTTCAGCAAGACGGTTGTTCATATGACACTCAAAGAGTAAAATAACACAAAAAACACTCTCTGTTAACTTCATGAAATGTATTCAAACATATGACACTTAACAGTTTTAATAAAATATTAACGAAGAATAAAAAAGGGCTTCTAATTACGGTGTATGTTAAAGGGCATGATCCTTTAGTCCTTTTTTATCAAATTCAAACTTGTTATCCTTCCTATAAAGTTTTATTAATGCCAGCTTGAAATCACGACCTTAGGTGCCCCATAAAATTTTTCCAATGAGCTTGAGTTACTCTCTCAAATCCCAACATACAGGATGTCCCCGAATTAAACATAAAGCCGAAACTGGGTGACAAGATTGGTTACAACCATCATAAGAAAAATTGGGAAAATTTAAAAAAACACTTCACTTAGTTCAGACGTTTTTCACACAAGGCACTGTGCTTTTTTTTTCTTGATAGCTACAATCAATCTTGTCACCCTGTTTCGGCTTGACATTGCATTCTAGGACACCCTGTATATAACAAAATTATCATAATTTTTAATTCAACTAATTTGAATCCTGTGAAAAAATTTACACAATGTTTCAATAAGAAAATTCTTTACAGTATTTTCACATTGATGTTCATGTTAAAATGTTAATAAAAAATACACACACACTCACACAAATAAAAATTCAAAAGATGAAAATCATTTTCCGTTTAAAACATATTTTCTTTAAATTGATTTTGTATGTTCTTGACACCACAGGAAATTGATTACAGTTCACACTTTTGACAAAAAAGATGACTTATCAAGGAAATCAAAAGTTTGAAAGGCAGCCAACGTATCTACAGAGCTGTCATAACGACCTTTTAAGTTTTAGCACTTAATAATAAACACAGCCACACACAACTACACGTGCATACACAAACACACTGTAGCTCATTATGTCAAAGAGCAGAGCAGAGCAGAGCAGAGTGAACATTAAATGAGAGGGCAGCGAGATAAACTGAACAAATGTAATTAAAACATCACCACAGGTGTCCTTTGTATTAACGTACTTAAAAAGTGTGAAAAAAAAAACAACAACAAGAATAATGTCACTTGCACGGTTTCCACAAACAGGACATTCGAACACAAAACATTTTTAAATATGATTTTGTACAAACACACACATACATACATCACAATTGAAAAATGAGGGGTGTATTTAAGGAAAAATTTAAAATAATAATAATAAAGTAGCTAAAAACAATTATCGCTATAAAAGTTTTAAAATAAAGGGTGCTTCGCTTAGCGGTACATACACCTTACACAAAGGTTACATACCACCCGTAAAAAGAAGGAGTAAGCAGGCCTTCTGAAATGCCTGATTTAGCAGACAGAAATCTGTTAAGAAAAAACTTCAACTAAAATCCGATGTACATATGTACAAACCAAAAATTTAATTTAAAAGTCCTTTTTATTCGATTACACATTCATTTATTTTTTACACACGATGTCTTAGGTAGATAAGGCCTTCCACACTCCCTTACGCATTAGGTTTTATTGAAGGTCTGCTTGTGCAGTTCTCATGGTAGGCCTTATTGAAGACCTTCTTAGCAGGTCTAATTGGAGGCCTTTATTAGAAGACCTCATTCAAGGCTTTCTTAGATGACCTCATATAAGGGCTTCATTGTTTGTATCGCTCCCTTTAGCAGGGCAAATGTAGGACTTTTACAAGGCCTTGATTGGAAGGTACGCAAGAGTGGGTATGTACACACAGAAAAAAATATATGGTTGATATGACAATATTCTAGGGCAATATACTATTGGTGAATTATATAGTTGTATCTGATAAAACCATATTGTTAACTTAAATCGCCATTGATCTCCATAGTATTGTAAAACAAATAGTATAAATAACTATTCTATATTTTGGCTCAATATTACTATAATAGTAAGTAACCATAGTATTAATTGATGTTACCATATTAGTGTCATACTTAACCATATTATTATTTTAAGAAACTCTATTTTTGTCATATATAACCACATTACTTTCATTAAAGAACTATACTAATATTGCAAATAACTTTATTTTAATAGAACCATATTTTTGTCTTAATTTAATATACATATGATAATAAATAAAAGCTAAAATATAAAGTTATATATTCATGATATAAAATAATTAGAAATAATTCGAAACATTTATCCGGGCTGTTTCTTGATGGGATGAAAGCACAAATGCCATATTTCATGTTGAATTATCTATTACCTGTAATAAGTCAAAAATAGTTATTAAGCACTTCGTTGAAATTGCGATATTTAGAGTAATACATAACCATAGTAATATGGTTGGATGTAACATAGTATGGTTGGTCACAACAATACTATGGTTGACCATAAAAATTGTAATGAATATGACAATAGTATGTTTGGGTATTACCATACTATGGTTAGCCGGAAGTATGTTTGGCTACGTCATTGTATTGTTGGTTACTAAATGCAGACATACATATGTCTACATCTTAATAAATTAACCTTTCAACTTACACTATCACTTAAAACGGGTTTTTTGTACAATTTTCATCTTATTTGTTTACCTCAACATATGTACATTTAGAGAGATATTTTTCTTTAAATAAAACGACACACAACACATTTTTTTACTATCAAAGAAAAAATAAAACTGAAAGAATATTAAATATTAGCGATGAGAACGAAAATATTTTGATGGTGGGTGTGATAAAACCTATTGTTGTTTTAAACAAAAATTTCATAAATGCTATTATTGTACGCAAACATATCTTGAAATGTATAGACGGTAACAATAGCAATTCAGAAATGCACAAACTGTAATTAAATTGAAAGTACACTGCTTTTAACCATAACACACAATGTTATAGTAAATACACTAATGTTGTTGTGACCATATTTCAAACTGCCTTTTCTTTGCGTGTACCACAAAAAATGTTTGTACCCGTTCCTGAAGTAGGGAGTGTATAGGTGTTCTAGACGGCCTTCATCAGAAGATGGGAAAGAATGAGTATCGGATCTATTATAATGTCTTAAAAGCTCTCCAAGAACGCCTTTCTGCTGAAGACATCTAGAAGTTTCCCACTGGGATTGTGCAAGTTTTTCACTGAAAAAACTTATTGCAAATTTAAGACACAACTTAAAACTGAGAGAGCTGGATTTAAAGAGATCGAAACAAAGAGTACACTATACTATATCTATAACTATTTCTTAGCGCGTTTACCCTTAAGCAGCGTTGCTACAACGAAGATTTTAACTTAATTTTGAAGATTTTACAATGAAAATAAGATTTGAAGATCTTTTTTTTTTTAAATAAGATTTTTAAGATTTAGTATTCTAATAAATACTGTTTAAACTATTTCCAAACAATTAATGAATTTTGATTTTGCCCATGACACGAATCTTAGAGTAAGATTTACTACATTTGTATTTGGAAAGTAATTTGATGGAAATAAATGTTTGCTTTAAAATTCTCTTCTTGTATTGTTAGAAGAACCAACTCTTTGTAACAATTAACTATTTGGTTAAACTTATAGCGAAAAGTTGCGAGCCATGTGAGCCTTGTGTGGCTAACACGGAGGTGCTGGTGAATTGTGAATAATTCACACCGTGGAGTTGGTCATTTATCAGATAAAGCCGACTAGGCAGGTACTGATGTAAATCAATTTCCACCTTCTGTTTTGTACCCATGTATTTTGAACCGTTTTCTTAGTTTCAGGTTTAAAAAAAATCTGTTTAAAATTGTTTAGTAATGGGGGAAATATGAGTGATGACATTTAATTTATAATATCAAGTAGCGAAGAACACAATGATGCAGGTTTCTCTGGAAGAAACACTAAAACAATATCCACTAACAAACCACTACAGAGCTAAAATCTTATACATTATTGGCAAATAAGTGCGAGCATGTTGTTGGTATGTAATGAAGCGAAAAAATATTTTCCATTTTCACTTTCTGACTGCAGAAATCTATCATTTTGAAATGTGTGTTTGTGAAGTCTAACAAAAACTGTTTTTTGCCACGAAACCCTTTTTGAGAAGATAAAGTAATAAGTTACAATTTGAATGTTTCTGTATAGTATTAATCAGTTGCACATTGGGCCAACAACCCTTATTTTGATAAACAAAGTTATTAACAACAATTGTCAGATAATATCTGATTATCACTCTCCAGCTTAATTCTGTTTTTTTTTGTTTTCTTCCAGTAAATAAACAAATTGTACGGGTTTTATCGAATAATATGAGATAAAAAAAAAAATGTGTTAAACATACCACGTTGTCACAGAAGGCACACAGCTATACGAGTACAACCTTCAGCATACCATAACATGACATCTACATTACGACAGAAAGGCAATCAGTAGTCAGTAGTCAGCCTGCCTGCCTGCCACCTTAAAACTGTGAGATGTGACAACACAAAGAATATTGGATGGCACAAGAGAAATAATAAATGTGTCTGTAAATGTGTTCAAAACACCCGTGACAATGTCAAAATAATATATAATTTTCATAATTTCAAATGTATTGAAATTGCTTTTTTCGTATTTTTGTTTTTACTTCTTTTGATCTTCTCATATTGAAGGGGATAAAATGTTTTTTTTTCCTAAAGCAGCCACTTCCTTGCTTATTATCGCAAATGTTTTTCAGATTTTGCTTTTCTCCTTATTTTGGGAAAAAGGTTGATTTCATGAATTTACTTTTGTTTCCAGTTATTATTTTCACCTTAACACGAGCTGCGATTTATTATTTATTCATACCCGTTTCTCTTCATATTCCCTGCGTAAATTGAAACTTGAAAATTGTTCCAGCAACAGACAACAGAAATTAAATGTCAATAACTTCCGACAGATGTTAAACGGTGGCACCACGAATGCGTTGCATTAAATCTTTTCTATTTGAATGCAAAAAAACAGGGAAAAAAGTGGGAGTTTCTTAGTCTTGCCCTCTAACGTTCTTCGTGGCAGAAAGTTTGGAAAAACAAGAAGAGATAATGTTATGAAAATTGCGTTGGTTTAATTTGAAATTATTGAAATAATGAATACTCGTAACACATTTTCGCTAAGAACTCTGCTTCGTGTTTCATACCCTTAACAGCTTTTTAAAGATAATCATTTTTGGCAGATGACATATTGCAGGGCAATTTCTGTTACGTGTTTTGTAAATTAAATCGCAGTTTACAAAACGAGCTACGTATAATTTAAACTCAGTGCTGGGCAAAATACTTACATTATGTATTGCAAATACAAAATACTTTCAAGTTGATAACAATGATTCCTAAGCCAGGGAAGGATCACACGAAAGTAGAATCATACCGTCCAATAAGTCAAAACTTTTCGAAAAATTGCTAAAAGCGAAGTTGGATCCAATGCTTAATAAGGTGGTATGTATTCCTAATCAGCAATTTGGTTTTAGAGCGAAACATGGCACCATTGAGCAAACACACAGGTTAGTTAACGTCATAAGAAAGGCATTTGAAGATAAAAAATATTGCTCTGCCTTATTCATCGACGTCTCACAAGCTTTTGATAAAGTGTGGCACGATGGCTTAATGCATAAAATAAAGTTTAACTTACCTGCAAACGTACATAACCTTTTGGAAAGCTATTTATATTGTCACCAATTTATAATACAAGAAGGCGATTTCATAAGCCCCGCCCAGCCTAGCTGGAGTTCCCCAAGGCAGCATATTAGGGCCTATCTTATATTTGATCTACGCATCTGACATGCCGACAAGCACCAGCATTCACACTTCAACCTTTGCAGATGATACAGCATTGCTTAGCATACATAGTAACCACCAGCAAGCATCAATAAACTTACAGGAACATATCGACAAACTAAAGAAATGGCTCAAGCTTTGGAAAATCAAGGTTAATGAACAAAAGTGTGCCCATGTTACATTCGCACTGCGTCTAGGAACATGCTCACCCATTACTAACGAATGATTTTTTTGCTATTATCTTTTTGGCAACACTAGTTTTGACAGCTCACGCACGTTTTGTATCTTGTGTCACTGTCAAACATCTTCAGTTTGGTCTATAATTTAATCATGAATCGTCTTACAAACGAACAACGCTTGCAAATTATTGAATTTTATTACCAAAATGCGTGCTCTGTTAAGAAAGTTCATCGCGCGCTTCTTCCATTTTATGGTCAGTTTAATCGACCTACTGAGGCTTCTATTCGGGCTATTGTAAAAAAATTTTGCACCAAATTTACATTGTTGGACATTAAACCACCAACACGCTTACGTAGAGTGCGAACTGAAGAAAATATCGCAGCCGTATCGGCCAGTGTTGGTGATGACCGTGAATTATCGATTCGAAGCCGTTCGCAGCAATTGGGCCTCTGTTACTCCACTACGTGGAAAATTTTGCGGAAGGATTTGGGTGTGAAGCCTTATAAGATACAGCTGGTGCAAGAATTGAAGCCAAACGACCTACCACAACTCCAAATTTTTGGTGAATGGGCTCTTGAAAAGTTAGATGAAGGTCCACTTTTTTATCGAAGAATTGTGTTCAGCGACGAGGCTCATTTCTGGTTGAATGGATACGTGAACAAGCAAAACTGCCGTATTTGGAGTGAAGAGCAGCCAGAAGCATTGCAAGAGCTACCAATGCATCCACAAAAAACAACCGTTTGGTGCGGATTATGGGCTGGCGGCATCATTGGGCCGTACTTCCTCAAAGATGATGCGAATCACAACGTTACTGTGAATGGTGAGCGCTACCGTGCGATGATAACAAACTTTTTTTTGCCCAAAATGGAAGAGCTTGACTTGCATGACATGTGGTTTCAACAAGACGGTGCCACATGTCACACAGCACGCAAAACAATGGACCAATTGAGAGGCGAGTTCGGTGAACAGTTTATTTCACGCTTGGGACCAGTCAATTGGCCGCCCAGATCGTGCGATTTAACGCCTCTAAACTATTTTTTGTGGGGCTATGTTAAGGCTAATGTCTATAGCGACAAGCCCGCTTCGATTGACGCACTGGAAGCCAACATTGCCAACATTATTCGTGAGATACCGGCCGAAATGTTGGAAAGAGTATGCCAAAATTGGACTAAGCGGATGGACCATTTGAGGCGCAGCCGCGGCCAACATTTGCATGAAATAATCTTCAAACATTAAATTATATCGACCCAACTATCGATCCAAATAAATATTTCATGCATTTTTCTGAATTTTATGTGTTTTTTTTTTTAATTTCCGATAGTTCTTATAAAATCACCCATTATTAACAATAAAGTAATACCTCAACACAGTGAACTCAAATACCTCGGTATTCATCTTGACCGTAGACTAACATGGAAGACGCACATCGAGGCAAAAGTAACGCAGATGAAATTGAAAGCAGTGCAAATTAACTGGCTACTAGGCAGAAATTCGACCTTGAAGCTTGATTGTAAACTTTTGCTGTACAACTCGATTCTAAAGCCAATATGGTGCTATGGGATTCAATTATGGGGCACAGCCTCGGCATCTAACATTGAAAAAATTCAAAGAAGTCAAAATAGAATACCCCGTAGAATTACAGACGCTCCATGGTACGTTAAAAACTCACGAATCCACGCAGATCTGAACGTACCTTTTGTGAAATCTGAATTTGTGAAGTACGCAACAAGATATATTAACAAGCTTGAATTCCATGCAAATCCTCTTGCAGTTAATATTCTTAACTTTGGTGGTCATACCCGTCTGAGAAGGAGGGATACTTTGGCTAGCATTAGAGCTCTAAACAGATGATTGAATTCTGAAATAATATTCGCATAAAAATAAATGGCAGGACTTTAATCACAATTTTTTTTTTAGTATTAAGATTTGAATACTTATTGTCATTACATTTCTTATGTAGATTCAATAAATAAAATAATAAAGTTAAAAAAAAAAAAAAAAGTTGTGTATTTAAAATTCAAAATATAACTAAAAAAATACAAATACTTTTTTGTATTTCGGTCTTATAAAAATGTATTTCAAATACTTGCTCAGCCCTGTTTAAACTGATAGATAAGATTTAAAATTAGTTTTTAAATAAGCTAGATCTCGTTTATACGGTGACTAAAAGTCATTACTTTTTCGAAATTTTCTTTCATAGTTGCTACCAAAGTCATGTTACATTTTACCAGTGATTACATGTCTTTTTTAACACGCTTATATTAGCTTCACCGGTAAGTTTGTATGTTTGTAACTCTGGCAACCTCTGTTACAGTGCGACCACACAGGCAATCTGTTGTGTCTTAATACTAGCAATGACGCCGGCAGAATTACATCATCAAATTGCTAATGTTCAACGCTGTACTTTAAGTTGGCGAAAATGTAAATATCTTAAAACATAATTTGATAAATTTTGCCAAAGAAGGTTACGTGTGTTTTAATTAATTGTAATTGCTATAACCTTTTATTCTTTTAAAAATGAGTGCTTTAACCCATTATACCCCAGTATCCTATTTATAGGACAGTACAAAACCTGGTGTTTTTTGTTCTGTTTATAACATGTTTTTTCAAAATATTTTTTTTATCGTTATTTGGAATCCCATTAAGCCTTTTAAGACATCTTTGGCCATATATAGTTTGTACCACTAAAAAGATTTTTGTAATCCATACATTTAATCTCAAAACGCCGTTTTTATAATGTTATATATATGTTTGCAAATCATATAAAAAAAGGTTTAACGATCATTTACTATACTATTCACTCAAAAAAGAGTTGTGTATCAGAACCCCCAAGTCATCAGATATATTTTGACAAATTGTTTTCAAAGAGACTTACTCATCATCTACAATAGTTAGGATTTCGAGCGACTCGAACTTTAAAAGAGAATAGATTATGTTCATACCCTTTAAAAGATTCCAAATCTTTTGGAAAAGAAGAACGAGGCTCGTATGATTACGGATTCGATAGATGCAAAAATACTTATTGTGAAATGGAATGATAACAAGTGCGTTACAATTGCCACCAATTTCGATTCAGTAGAACTTCTCCATAGAGCAAGTAGGTGGAATAGAAAGGCTAAAGAAAAGCGAAGCATTCCACAGCGACTTTTGTTAAAGAATTACATTTCTTACATGGGTGGCGTGGATCAACATGAAATAGTACTGGCCTCTATGTATTAGGTGTATTGATATGGCCATGGTAAACTCCTTTACTAGAGCACAGAAGTTCTATTACCGCACCATATATAAAAATTATTCAAAAACTCTTTGTCGGTAGGCCGAGAACGTCTGCAACAAAAGTTTTCGAAGATGTAAGATATGACAACCAAGGCCATTTCATGAAAAAAAAGAGAGAAAAGCGAAGATGTCAAGGAAAAAAACTGTTCATTCAAACCTCTTTCATTTTGCGTCAAATGTGATGTGACCCTCTGCAAGGAATTACATGTGATTCCTTACCACAAAAAGTAATCTGCGTCTTAATTTCCTCTGTACGGTGTGTATATGTATAAGTGCCAGTGTCCTATATTTAGGACAGGCTATATTTGCGTTATTTTTATAAAAAATTAATAAATTTTTGTATTTTCGTATTGTTTTACTGAAATTAAAAACGAAAAAAAAAATTGTTTGTACTTTTTAAAAGTTGGACATTAATAGGTTAAATGCATCAATCTTCGAATATTCCATTTCTTTTTTTATGAACTCAAAAATGTAAATAATTATATTTTTCTGTTGATAAAATTACTTTTTGTAATAATTTACATTTGTTTATATATTGAGGCGTATTCTTGTATTTATGTTTATAAACATTAGTGAATTTTGACAGCTTAAGTTCAAAGATAATTGCTCAGCAATATCTTCTAGCAATAATTGCTGAACATGTGTTTGAATACATATTCGTGGAGTCCACACGCAAATATTTTGTATCAGCAATTGGTTTTGGCAGTTGCCACGGCAATAATTGCCCGTGTGGACTAGTAGTTATATATACGGACTGCAACTTGCCACCCATAAAATAGAGCTAGTGTTCTTGTCCAAGCTTCACATATACCTTAGAGGTCCATATTCCTATCGACAGCTCTACACTACTCAATACGAAAGTGGTGGGCTATTTAGGAGTAAGGCTGGACTCGCAACTAACATAGTTAACCTAGACTTAATCCACCACGGGGAAGGCAGCTGAGATAACGTAGAAAATGACGCACTTGATGGCGAATGGAGGCTTCTTATGGAAGCAACTACCCAGTGAACTTTTTTTCACATACATCTTCGATCTGTGAGCATTGACAATGTAGGCGGGACCCATCCGAAGTCTGTATACAAATCCAACTTACATTTACACAGCGATGACCTAAGCCGTAAGATGCATCCAACACTATACATTGTAAGCGAAGATTGGATAAGTTCAAAACGACTTTATATGGTATTTGTTTTCTTCTTTGCTTCTTATGTACATTTAATTTATTATAATGAGTAGAAAAAGACAAATCTGAATCGGATCCTAGTTGTTTGTTGAGCTTAACGTATTTATTTTGATTTTTTCTGTTGACACAATCGCTTAAAATCGGATGCTTTGCAAATTGTAATAACTTGTGGACTACTGGGTAATTTCATTCTCCTTTACGGTTGCCAGATCTGAGGAAACAAAATGAGTATAAGAGAGAGAGAGAGAGAGAGAGAGAGAGAGAGAGAGAGAGAGAGAGAGAGAGAGAGAGAGAGCAAACGCTTTGCTAGCGGTCCAGAAAACAGCAACAGACCATTTGTCTCCACTCGACATCCCGAGCAACAGGTTTTGCCTTGGCGTATTGCTAACCTGGGCACTCTGTTTTTCGGATAAAGAGGGGAAGGGGCCCCTCGTTTGTTGTGGCAAATAAAAATATAGGAAGCCGCATGACTTATGTTGTGTTGGCTTTCGAAACCCTTACCAAGGGTTTAAATTGGCAGAACGGGGATCAGCGTAGCCCCCGGGTGGTTCTGGTTGCAGTTCAACCCGAGCTGATCATGGTTGAGGTGCCTATCTTGTCTGAAACGTTCTGGCTGTGGTTGAAACCTAAAACGCAGGAAGGGAGTGTTAGTATCCTTGATAATTGTTTGGTGTGTGGCTTTTTTTCGGGGACTAACAACCTACTGAGGATCTGCTGCCTTTACAACAGATACCTGTAGTATGAGGAACCAGTAGTGATGGTTGACGGGTGAGTTGGTTTAAGGGCTGATGCTCTTAGTAGGCTTCGGCCTATCAACTAATTAAGCCTTGTCTTCCATTGATTGCTGGGAAATTGCATACAGGAGAGATTAGAAGGCCCGAACTCCTCAACAAGAAGTTGCTCATATGGCTGCAAACATATGGCAAAAATTGCTACCTGTGTGAGCCTAGTCAGCCACACGGGAGCGCTGGTAAATCGTAAATAATTCACTCGTGGAACTGGTCCATCATCAGATAAGGCCGTAAAAGCAGGTGCTGATGTAAATCTTTTTCACAACTGTCTCTACTCGAGTCACCAGAAAACTGATGGCTCTGGCCAAAGATACTGCAAAGCGCCTGACGTGATAGAATATTCATCTCTCATAACTATATTTCGTTTAATTGGATAAGAGTCATAGTTGTTTTTATTCTCAAAACGGATAAAGCTGATCATGAGAATGCGAAGCACTTTTGAACAATTAATCTCATCTTTATAGAGTTCTCGAGAAATCTCTTGAATTTAAACACAGGTACTAAATAGTTTATGATTTCCTTTCTTTCTTTCTTAAATTACAATTACAATTCTCTTCTCTCATTTAACTTTTCTGTTTTACAGTGCAATCTAAATTCGGGCGTAAAGCGCAACGTAATTTAACGCTTTTATTTTACACTTAACTTAACTTATTTTACGCGTAACTTAAATAAGAGCGTTAACATAGTGCCATAAATAGTATTTCTTAATAAATTTGATTAATAAAAATCACTACATAGAAATAATAAAATGCAAAAAGTCGCTAAATTAGTCTGAAACCACTTAAAGTGTATTACTAATGGCGGCAAAAAATGTCCCAGCGGCGAACACTGCCTACCACATTACTTCTCTTCGATGATGTGTGCAACACTTTGTAATCAATGAATGATAACTTACAAAGTGTATGAAAGTAGTATATGGAGTTCCCAAAAATGAATTACATTCATCTTTTGTATCACATTTATATACATGTATTTTATTTTTTAGTTGTAAATCAAACGTTCGCCATCTTTGTCAGACTACGTTGCAAAAATTTTAATTAACAAAATTAGGTAAAAGTGCTAGAAAACAATTTAAAAAAGGTACAAGAAAGATAAAACATTTAGTGAAAAAATAAAAGAATGCAGTAGACAAAAAACAGAACAAATTTATTTAATGGAATATTCCCAAAAAACTGAATTGCGCAGTACGTACGAGTTGCCTACTGCCGGCTTACAATATATGCGAGATTGTATCCGAGCTGCCTACTTCCGACTTACAAAGTATGCGAGATTGTATTCGAGCTGCCTACTAATAGCTTGCAATGTATGTTAGGAAGTAATGAGCTTTTGTTGGATGAACACCACACTAGCTCGCTTACTTTGTGTGCAGGTGGTAGGCGTTCACTCTACAAATGCGGCAATGAGTATGAAAATGTATACTAGGTTCGTATATGAGATGGTGTGCATTACTGACTTACAAGTGTGCATCGGATCATCGCTTCTGTAAGCGAAACTGGCCGCTGGGGTGTAGCATTTGTTTTGAAACGAACTTTACTGAGAGACGGTAAAGCTTTCTCTCTTACGTAGCTGTCAAAATTGGATTTTTCAATTACAAAGCGTTGACGCCGCTCTATTTGGTAAATACTCGTACGCATAAATTACGCTTAACGTGCTAATTTAGGTTGCACTGTTAGGAAATATTCGCATTTTCGTTACAATTGTCTAATAATAATTTTCTTGCATAAAAAATCAACCTGTTAAATAACCGGCGGCATCTGTAAGAAAATTGAAACTGTATGGGAGCGTGTGCAAGCAAAAACACAGAGAGAAAATCACAATAGTCGTAATAATAAGCCACACAATGTAAATGCCCAGCAAACATTTAAGCGGCCGGTCGATCGATGGTTGGTTTATGTTTATATTTAGCAAAATGCATTTGCAAGTAAAAAAATATCTGAAAGCAATTATGTAACGAAACGCAAATATAATAAGAGTAAGCATACACATACATACGCAAACATAAATGTATATAGCTACCCAGTTGACCATGTATTTAGCATGTCGTAAATACCGAGTACAAGACAAAAAAAAATCGGGGAGAGGCATATTGACGACAGCGCAAACAAATTATTGACCATATTTTCGAATAAATGACTGCAAAATCGTACAAGACCCCACAGGTAACAATTACCTTTTCAGTTTCATGACGACTGTTTCATTTAAAATATTATTGAGTGCTTCTAATAGTCAACTGAATACAAATTTATACCCAATTTTCATAAATTATTAATTAATTTTCTATAAGTCGTCTTCTTTTTTGCAGTGATATTTTGCACAAACAACTTGAAGACCCGATTGAAGACATTGCCACACCCCATTTCCTTAAAGTGTCTTTTAAAACGTAAACATACCCGTTAAGTTTTTCATGTATTGTTGCAGACTATGTTGTCTAGGAGCAGTTTGCCAACTGGGTGTAGTCTTACGGGTATTTTAATGTGTTTGCTTACGTGTAGATGTGGCTGGATGGGTGTACAAATTCATGTAGAATCGTGTATGTTTATGTATCTTGTGGATTTAGTAGCAGAGTGGATGGTTACAATATCGCTTTAGGCGCATTTAATTAAATGTCAGCGTATGCAACAAACAATAAAACGTGAGTGTGTGTGAATTTGAGGCCAAATTATTTACAAAGGCAATCAAAGTCATGTTAGTGGAAAAAAAGAACTCTTGACACAAGTGTGGATTTCAGCTTGACCCAACTCCAAAAAGAGTCAAAAGATGTGGAATCAAAGCGAGAGATTTGATAAGCAATTTGACACGAAACAACTCAAACGATGGGTTGGTTTGCTGAAATTAATGACTGATTGTAATACAATAGTAAGAACAAACAATATTTATTTAATGTGCAGTTTACGAAATACGTATTGGCAAGGCGTCTAGAAAATTTGTAGGAAGTGGATTCACAAAATTAAGAGCATTTAACATAAATTAATTTTCTAGACTTGTTGTGTTTGCATTTTTTGTAAACTGGGCATGTCTTCAGTTAGTATTGTTTAATTAGAAATTCAGTACTGAAATAAATAATTTTGTTAATCTGGGCATCATCAATTTTCAAAATGCCACACCCAGGCTGTATTGAGAAAAAATATAGCGGCTGTGGATTGTTGGCTTAAAAAAGGATAATAAGTCCAACTTGCTTGAGCTTTCTCCTAATTGCCACACTTGAGCCAGAAGAGGTTTTCGAAATAAATTTTATGTTGTGTTATGTTATGTTATGTTATGTTATTTTATGTTATGTTATGTTATGTTATGTTATGTTATGTTATGTTATGTTATGTTATGTTATGTTATGTTATGTTATGTTATGTTATGTTATGTTATGTTATGTTATGTTATGTTATGTTATGTTATGTTATGTTATGTTATGTTATGTTATGTTATGTTATGTTATGTTATGTTATGTTATGTTATGTTATGTTATGTTATGTTATGTTATGTTGTGTTATGTTATGTTATGTTATGTTATGTTATGTTATGTTATGTTATGTTATGTTATGTTATGTTATGTTATGTTATGTTATGTATATCTCTACGTTACGGTATGTCTCTACGAAGTACATACTATTGCATCCATAAAAATACACTGTTTGGTATGACTTCTGGCTGAAGGTATCATCTTTTTATTCATCTTTAAAAATTGCTAGATAAAATTACTTGTTTTATTCGAGAGCAAATGGATATAATCAATAATTGAATAGTTCCAATGACCCATATGCGTGAAAAATGCCAACGATTTTTCTTCCGGGCCATAAGTGGCTTATTAATAATACCGTGAATTTTTCACTCTCCCGTATAACAACTTTAAATTTAATACTGGTGCTGTCAACCACCAATTTTTAATAGATTTCTGTCAAATTTTTAGCAAGTTAGACAGTTGCTAAAATTACTTCGCGAGTTTTTACAAAAATAGAATAAACGAGCCGTCACTGAAGACTTAACAAATAGTATGGCAACTCTGCAACAATTTGAGAGCTTAAGAAGTGGTTTACTCAGTTCCGTTGTAATTGTATTAGCACAAGAGACTACGTACGTTCACTGCACTCAAAAAGAGCTCATTAGCCCGGATATCGTCGATAAAATTCATCGAATACTATCGAAAGATCGGAGAATGAAAGCATATAAGAAGACTTAGGCTGTAGGCATCTTCACTGAGCAAGTATATCACATTTTACATAAACGGGTGCCGCAGTTGTTTACACTCATAAGCCGTAAGCGCAAACGAGTTTAACCACGAGCTTTTACACCGTTATATATCCGTAGATGTAATTCATATTTAATTTACGTTTACCGAGTTCCATCCATCACAGTACTCTAGAGTGGAACAATCAATATAGTAGGTTTTATCAGGTGAATGTGCACGAAAGTAGGTCAAGGTGGGTCATGGCCACAGTTTTTCGGAACTCATGCGGTGTCATTAACATTAGGCTACCTAAAAAAGAGTGGAACGATTATTATTGGGAACCTTTTGATAGACACGATATTCAATTCAGACAATGCACAAGTGCAATCATGTTTTGTCACTAGGTCAAAGCTTCATAAAATTGGCTACGAATCGTCGCCACTCCAAACAGCATGTTCTCCCTCAAAGGGAGAACCCAAACCAGAAAAAATGCTTGGGTGTGAAGAGATTTTAGTTGGAAGAAGAAGTAATTTTCCAAACAATTTCCTATTTTGAGGGCTTTGAGAACACCTACAATATTATTGGACAGGAATAAAAGAATTGGAAAAAGACTAGACTAAATGCATTGATCGAAAATGAGATTGATGTTGAAGATTAAAACGCTTAAAAATTTTCATTCAAATAGTTACGGAGTTATCAAACAAGATTTTGACATTTAACTACGTTTTAATTATTCACTGGATTATGTGTTTTGTATAGACAATAAATTTAACGCACTACCCTCGTTGATGTAATCATAATATACGAGTACCAATAATGCTTTTTGGGGGTCAGCCTTAGATAAGCACAATGGGTTGAGGGTGAGGGGGATGAGGGGGATGGGTGTTGTCGAACAGAATACTTTTAACGAATTGACTGCTGTGACGTTTAAGCAAAAAATCATTAAATATTAATGTAATTATGAAATGAAAACAAAACTCTCAACTGTTGTATCGTGAATAAGAGAGAGAGAGAGAGAGAGAGAGAGAGAGGGGTAGATGAAAAGAGCTTTGTTTAACTCATACTATTTACACATATCAGCAAAACATTGTAACATTTTCAAACAAAATACATTTCATCTTCAAGATATTTCTATTATCTAAAGATTGTTTTAATAAAACATTAAAACTAAATTTAGCGCTACTTACAGCCAGTTTCCCAATTTCGAAAGGAAATGAATGCGAAATAAAGCTAGTCACTCACATTCGAATTAATTTATTTATTTATAATCAAGGCGAATTTTTTTTTTAAGAAAAATTTAAAAAAACAATTTTTTTAATTTTTTTGAGTTATGTATCTTGAGCGCCAGATATCATCCAGAATCCTCCCCAATCTGGCTGACCAAGTTCACCTTTTCAAGTTCTATGATCTGGGACTTTAAGTTTTACGAAATAATTAAGGTTTTCTTTTATTGCAAATTTTTTTTAATAGAAATTTGAAAAAAAGTTTTTTTTTTAATTTTTTTTTAAATTTTGTATTGTTATCTAGAATCCTCCTCAATCTGGATAGCCATTTACACCTTTCCAAGCTCAATGGTCTGATACTTTAATTTTCACGATATAATCAAAACTTTCACGAAGTTTTTAAACGTTTTTCTTTTCTTGTAATTTTTTTTTTAATTCCTTTTTGTGTTTATATTTTTCCCCTGACATTTGAAAAGGATTTATTTTTGGTAGTTTTGTATTCAAGGCGAATTCACCTTGGTTGAATTCGCCTTGGTTGTATTTATTGCTCTTGCACAAGGCGAATTTATAACAGGTGATTATTTTTTCCTCCTCGCGTTTTTTCCAATGAAACTGTCAAATTTTTTTTCTTTTGCTTATAAACTTTTTCGCGCCATTTAAATCTGAAGATTTTTTTGTATGATTTAGTGCAATTTCAAGAAATTTGTGTGAATTTAAAAGTGAAAAACTAATACAATCTGTGATTTTAATTACAAACAATTATAAAAGCTTATATTTAACGTTTATATAAAATTTTTTCTCTGCTGAGCAATCTTAGGCGAATTTCGACCTGTATAAATTCGCCCTGTTACTAATGTATCAAAAACATACTGAATTCGCCTTAAATTCTATTGAACAAATCAGTATTGCCGGGAACGTAAACAGCCAAGAGCTCAATATTACACAAAATCCGAAAAATTCTTTTCGTTTTTTGACAATATAAAAATTAAGGAAGAAAAAATTTTTAAATTGTAATAATAATCAATTGTCTTTAAATTTTTCCACTTTTGAATATATTAAGTGGAAATTTTTTTAGCGAACTTAAAAGATTAAAAACTGGATATTAGAAATATATTATAAATCTCTTGTACAATTTCTTCATTGTTTTTTGCTAGAGAAGGTATAAGAAATTGTCGATGATGATTTGGACCTATCAAGAAAACAATTAAACAAAATATTGGAATTAGGAACTTATTAAAAGTTTTGTAAATCAACGAGAGTACAAAAAATCTTCAGATTAAAATGGCGCGAAAAAGTTTGTAAACAAAAGAAAAAAAATTTGACAGTCTCATTGGAAAAAATGCGAGAAGCAAAAAATATACACCTGTGCCAAGGCGAATTCATTACTAGGTGAACTTAATAGCATAGGTGATTATTTCTTGCTTCTCGGGTTTTTTACTTATTCTGTAAAATTTTTATTGTTTTGTTTACAAACTTTTTCGCGCCATTTTATTCTGAAGATTTTTTTGTATGTTTTAGTGCAATTTCAAGAAATTTGTGTGAATTTAAAAGTGAAAAACTAATACAATCTGCGATTTTAATTACAAACAATTATAAAAGTTTATATTTAACGTTTATATAAAATTTTTCCCCGGTTGAACAATCTTAGGCGAATTTAGATTTTGACATTCACGATATGTTTTACAATAACAAAATACATAGTACTGAATTCGCCTATCCGCTTGCACTCAGCTGTATAAATTCGCCTTGACCTGTGCTGTTAAGTTCACCTAGTACAAGGCGAATTAATTATTAGGTGGATGCATCGGCGAATTCAGGCGAATTCGATTAATATGGCGGCACTTTCTCTGTCAAGTTTTGTTTGCATTTTTCGGCGCCATTTAAATTTTTGTACATGTTCACTATGAACTACTTTTGACAGCTTAAGTGTGAATTCGCCTTTTTACACAAACAAAATACCTGTTGTTTTTTTTATTCTTGTATTGTTGTAGCGAAGCGGCTACCTTGTTTTTTGTGTCATGACCTAGTAATGAATTCGCCTTATTGCGAACGCAAGAATGTTGTCCAGATTGCTAAACTGGCGGATAACAAAGTTTCTGTAGTTAACCATTTAACAACTTATTACATTTGAGACCAAAAAGAAATTACGATGGAAAGACGGTAGGGGGGGGGGGGGAGGAGGTAAGTGGTTGATTGTTGCGTTTGAACTTAATTTCGTACAACAGGTTTACAAGATAATGCTGCTTATACCTTAAAGGTGACTTGTAAAGTTGTTGTAGCAATAATTGTTTACAATTTCCTCACAACCATGACGAAAACAATAACAGCATCCTGTGTGTAGAACATGAATCGTTTCTTCCAAACTGAAGGGTAAAACAATAAAATAAATACAATTTACAGAAGGGTAAATAATTTGTTTGTTCAAATTTATATATTTTTCTGTTTTGTCTTAAACTTGCCGCAACGACAGACATTGTTTTCACATGCAGCAAAAGGATGAAGCAGCGGGAGGGGTGTGTGTGTGTGTGTGTGTGTGCGGCCCAATTTCTTTCAATTTATTTTCTTGTTTTCTTTTGTTTCTAGCAACAAAAGTGTAAATGTATGGCAACATATTGATAGACAATAATTTGTCTTAATGAAATTCTTTGTGTAAAATTTATGTTATAACCAAGACGTGAAGTCAATTAGTTAAAAGTGTTTTTGTCAACGGCTTCTTGGTTATTATGAGATTTTTGGTTTCTTATTTAGATGTTTTAACAGATTTCTGGTTGCCAAAGCAAAACTCATAGAAAATGATTAAGTTGCAATACTCGTAGATACCCCAACCTCTGCTCTTGGAATGTTTTAGCTCAAGGTCTGTGTTATTTATGCGTTAGACGCCAGTTGACTGTAATGGCTTTTATGGGCTGTTGTATTTTTGCCTGTTCGCTGGAAACGGAGAACAGAAGGAAACCTTTCAATGTTCAATTAAAAATAGATGAAAAGTGTCAACAAACGTTTTAAAACTGTAAAATAGAGTTTTTAGGCAAACTGGCACAAACGCCAGATAATTAAGGGCCTTTTGTGAGGATTTGATAATGAAATGGAAATTCTTTTTTGTTAAAAAAGAAACAAATTAAGAAATATAATTTATGAATTTCTTTAAGGTGGGGCAAATAATGAAAGGAAGCCAGGTTATTTTACCTATGGTGTCCAAAGCAGGGAAGGCAAATAATTATCCGTTAAAAAATACTCTAAACAAATTCCAAATACAGTAGACGCGCACAAATTAGAACTCGTGTAAATTTGATTCATGCTGAAAATAGAACCAACGTTTTTAACACATGACATGCTAAAGCATCTATTGTATTAAAATATTACAATAGATGTTTTCAATTTCTGGGAATTTTAATTTTTCGTTTGTTTTCACCATTGCAAAAATGCTTTCACAGTGTTTTTTTTTTGGCTGCCGTGTGTTAAAAAAGGGGAATCCCATGTTTTTTCTTCTTGAACCAGTACTCAGGGGATGACCCCCACATATGCAGTGCGTTGTACCGGAACTAGGAAAATAGAGTGCGTTGTACCGGAACTAGGAAAATAGATTGTGAGGAGGGGGAAAGAGGGAGTAGTGCTTGTGAACATTTGACTTGAGCTTTCCAACATTAAAACAGACACAGGAAACACGTTTGCAGGCAACTTATTCCACAGACGAAGCGTACGGCTACAAAATGAATTCTCTCTGTAATGCGTAGTACGATTCCCCGCGCAATCGACTACAAATGGATGAGCTCTGGACGATGAACGTGTGTTACGTAAAAATGTGCGAGTTTTGGGAACAAGATCCCTTATCTCGTCAGAGCAAAGTCCATTGTAGTAACGATAGAACAGAGTAACGCACCCCACACTGTGTTGATGCTCCAGTGAGTCAATAGAGTTGGATACCCTTCTTCGCCCTATCCTGCACACGGTCGAGTAACTCCAAAATAGACTTTGAGGCACCGGCACAAACATGAGAGTTGTTTTCCATTTTCGGTCGGATGTAGGTGTTATAAATAGTAAGGAGATCGGATGGAGTGAAGTACATCTTATACCGTTTCAAAAAATCCGAGACACTTGGATGCTTCTTTAGAGATATGAAAAAGAAAGTCCAGCGAACATTACACTGTATCTTCATTCCAAGAACATCAAGAGCATCCGATTCCTCAATATTTATACCATCCATCAGTACAGAGGAAACAGCATTTGCGGTTATTTGTTTGTGTGTTAATAAGCAACATTGGGTCTTACGAGCGTTAAAGGCGACTCTGTTTTCACGACCTCGGAGATTAATAGAAGATCACTCTTCAGTGAATCATTCATATTTAGCTTCTTGGCTGCGATCTCTGATAGGCTGGGCCTATAGCTAAAAGAGTACAAGTGGCAAATGCTGCTGTCATCCGCGAAAGAGTGGATAGGTTTTGAAGTTTGATAGAGAAGGTCGTGGAAGAAAATAAGAAATGGGATATGAGAAAGAACAGCGCCTTGTGGTACCCCTGAATTAATCCTGAACTCGTTTAATGAGACCCCATCTATAACAACTCGTTTAGTGCGATCTCTGAGAAAGCTCGATATAAACCGAGAGAAGTCATCACCGACACCAAAAGCAGTAAGTTTTGCCAGTCGTGCACCATGCCATACTCTGTCAAACGCTTTGGAAATATCCAGAGCCACCATTTTACTTTCACCGAAATGTTGGATTGAGTGCCATCATTTCTCTGAGAGATATGCCATAAGATCGCCAGTAGAACGACCCTTGCGAAATCCATATTGGCGGTCACAAAGTAATTTATGTGACTCTAGATATTTCATAAGGTGACAGTTGATCATAATTTCCATCACTTTGGAAAGCGCAGAGCAAATTGCAATTGGGCGGTAATTTTCGGGTTATTAGCTTCACCTTTTTTGGGTTTCACCAAGAAGAAACTAAAGCGAAACTCAAAACCCCTAGTTAACAATGTACTCTCAATGAAAATATATATTCATATTGATATTCTCCAGTCATCCGAATGGGTGATTTTATAAGAACTATCGGAAATTAAATAAAAAAACACATAAAATTCAGAAAAATGCATGAAATATTTATTTGGATCGACAGTTGGGTCGATATAATTTAATGTTTGAAGATTATTTCATGCAAATGTTGGCCGCGGCTGCGCCTCAAATGGTCCATCCGCTTAGTCCAATTTTGGCATACTCTTTCCAACATTTCGGCCGATATCTCACGAATAATGTTGGCAATGTTGACATCCAGTGCGTCAATCGAATCGGGCTTGTCGCTATAGACATTAGCCTTAACATAGCCCCACAAAAAATAGTCTAGAGGCGTTAAATCGCACGATCTGGGCGGCCAATGGACTGGTCCCAAGCGTGAAGTAAACTGTTCACCGAACTCGCCTCTCAATTGGTCCATTGTTTCGCGTGCTGTGTGGCATGTGGCACCGTCTTGTTGAAACCACATGTCATGCAAGTCAAGCTCTTCCATTTTGGGTAAAAAAAAGTTTGTTATCATCGCACGGTAGCGCTCACCACTCACAGTAACGTTGTGATTCGCATCATCTTTGAAGAAATACGGCCCAATGATGCCGCCAGCCCATAATCCGCACCAAACTGTTGTTTTTTGTGGATGCATTGGTAGCTCTTGCAATGCTTCTGGCTGCTCTTCACTCCAAATACGGCAGTTTTGCTTGTTCACGTATCCATTCAACCAGAAATGAGCCTCGTCGCTGAACACAATTCTTCGATAAAAAAGTGGATCTTCATCTAACTTTTCAAGAGCCCATTCACCAAAAATTTGGCGTTGTGGTAGGTCGTTTGGCTTCAATTCTTGCACCAGCTGTATCTTATAAGGCTTCACACCCAAATCCTTCCGCAAAATTTTCTACGTAGTGGAGTAACAGAGGCCCAATTGCTGCGAACGGCGCCGAATCGATAATTCACGGTCATCACCAACACTGGCCGATACGGCTGCGATATTTTCTTCAGTTCGCACTCTACGTAAGAGTGTTGGTGGTTTAATGTCCAACAATGTAAATTTGGTGCGAAATTTTTTTACAATAGCCCGAATAGAAGCCTCAGTAGGTCGATTAAACTGACCATAAAATGGAAGAAGCGCGCGATGAACTTTCTTAACAGAGCACGCATTTTGGTAATAAAATTCAATAATTTGCAAGCGTTGTTCGTTTGTAAGACGATTCATGATTAAATTATAGACCAAACTGAAGATGTTTGACAGTGACACAAGATACAAAACGTGCGTGAGCTGTTAAAACTAGTGTTTCCAAAAAGATAATAGCAAAAAAATCACTCGTTAGAACGGCACTTACGATATCCATATTGACGATCACAAAGTAGTTTATGCAACTCTAGATAACTCACAAGGTCAAACTTTATTTGCAAATAAGGGCGTTATTCACCACACATTTTCATGTGTACGGCAATATTCTACTTTCTTATTTGCAAATAAATCGTACGTATAAACAAGATAACAGAGTTATATCTCGAATAGATTAAACTATTGTGCAGAATGTGTGAAATTTATAGACTTTTTGCGCTATTGAATTGCTACGAATTCAGCTAATTCTTATTTTTTGCAAAAATCCATATCAGTAAAGAATTTACATATTCTGCTTCTTCCATCTCAAACTTTCATTTAAATTAAAATTTGAAAACAAATCTTTTGCATTATTTACAATTACAAAAATTTGCCATTATATGCTTGAGAAAAAAAAGGTGAAGAGTGCAAATAAATCCCATTAGACAGCCTAAACCAATTTCACTGAAAAAGGGGCAGGGGGGAAATGACAACATTAAATGTGATACCAATGCGAAATAATTCCACACACTCGAGGATATTTTTTGACAATACAACTTTAACACAAAACGAATGAATATCCGGCCAAAAAGTGCTCGTATGTATTAATATGCAGACATACATACAAACAGGCAAACACAATGTTGTAATAACACACATTTGCATGCTTTTTAACCCCACTTAATAATATTCTTTCACATTAATGTTACATACTTCATTGTTAGATCTTCGGTTTTGTGAAACAAACAAAAAAGCATGTTTAGTGGTTAAAAGATTTAAATGTGAAGAACGAGTTTATTTGCACAGGGGTGATGCAAAAAAAAAAAACTCCGAGAACACATTTTTAAATACATATCGCTCCTTTATTGCAACATTGTCATAATTCAAAAAAGCTTGATTCGAGTAAAACGCAGTTCAAATTTTTAGCTGCCATACATGCCTTAGAAAAAAATTTTTCAAAATATTTTCTAGAGAAGACAGTTTAAAAGTAATTTGAATAAATTTTTGGCACAATATAAAAGGTTGTAAGGTTAACAATTCTGCATTATTAACTCGAAAAGCTAATTTTTTCAGATATGACTATGTTGCAATAAAGGAGCGATATGTATATGTATAATTTTTTGCAGGGATATTGCTTATCAAAGTTTTAATAGTAAAAACGAGCATATACGAGGGCGGTTCGGAAACTTTTTAGCCCAGCACATAAAGCGCGGTATAAACAGAAAAAAGTTAAGTGTTTTGGAAACTTCCATCTCTGCTATGAACATATGTTATACTTAGGTTCGATCTGGTAACTTCTTCATATAGAAACAGATGTTCACAAAAGACGCATCCGCGATTTTTTAACAATAGAAAAATTAGAAATGCGTGGTGTCATTAAATATTTACATAAAAAAGGTTTATCGGGACAAGAAATTCATAATGATATGGTGAATGTCTTAGGTGAAAGTGCTCCTTCATATGCAACAGTAAACGTACAAGCATTGACGATGAACCACGTGGTGAACAACAACAGAAATTGTAGCCAAAGTGCATGATATGGTATTAAATGATCGACGAATAAAAGTGCGTGAAATAGCTAAATCATGGGAATCTCAAATGATCGAGTCCATTTAATTTTGCATGAAGAACTACAGATGAAAAAGCTTTCTGCAAGATGGGTGCCGCATTTGTTAACAGTCGACCAAAAACGCATAAGAATGAACATTTCTCAAGCTTGTTTTTATCATTTTAAGCGAAATAAAATGGATTTTAAGCGTCGTTTTATAACTGTTGATGAGACATGGATCCACCCACCAATATACTCCAGAGATAAAATAACACTACAAACAATGAAGCTGGAGTAAGTGCCCCAAAGAAGGCAACAACAATTCTATCGGCTGGTAAGGTTATGTCAACGGTTTTTAGGGACTTCAAAGGTATTTTATTGATTGACTCTCTGCAAAAGGGTAAAACAATAAATTCAGAGTACTATTGCAACCTTTTGGATCAATGAAATGTACAAATTCGAGAAAAACTCCTGGCTTACAACACAAAAAAATAATAATTTTTCATCAAGACGACGCACCAGCGCACAAGAGTGTTTTAACAATGGCTAAAATCAACGAATTACAAGTAAAGTACGAGTTGATTGACCACAAACCTTATTCTCCTAATTTAGCTCCCAGTGATTTTTACCTGTTCCCAAATCTAAAAAAATTCCTGGCTGGCAAGCGTTTTACCTCAAATAAAGATGCAATTACAGTTGTAAACCACTATTTTGAAGACCTTGAGGAAAACTATTTTAATCAAGGGATAGAATTGCTAGAAAAGCTTTGGACTAAGTGTATTGGAGTTTTAGGGGATTATATTGAAAAAAAAAAAATATTTTGGAAAAACTAACTAATCTCTTTCATTGATAGGCTAAGAACTTTCCGAACCGCCCTCGTAATTAACACTGTACTGTAAAAGTGTTTTTTGGAGAAAACTGTTTAGACAAATATGTACTTGTAAAGAAAGGAAATAAACTTTCGCAAAAAGGTATCATCTTTGAAAAGTAACTACTTTCACACTGAATAAAAATATAGCGCCCGTTCACGGATAACGAAGCTGGTTCGTTCGTTCGCACAAATACATTTAAAGCCAAAACAGCCCAGTTGGCCATGTCTTAAAGACACCCTAAATGATGGGTCCAAGACAATAGAAAATTGTGGATGACATGTTGACGACAGCTCAAACAAAACGTTGACGAACTTTTCGAACAAATGGCAACGAAATCACGCAAGACCACACAAGCGAAATTTTCTCTCACCGCATCGCCAACGATTATATATACTACATTTACGTCTACCATGTCGTCGACTAATAAATATGAGACAATATCCACACTACCTCGTCAACGATTGTGTAGGTGACGATTATCATTGTCGATTGCATAGGCAACATAGTTGTTGATGATTGCTACGACGATATCACGAAACTGTCGTCTTTGATAGTAAGTGATTTAACAAAAATTATTAATTAACTTTTTCATCTTCCGATGTCTTTTAAAAAATGTTGTTGCGGTGCATAATTTAATTTAATACAATTAGTTTAAATATGACCACAAACTATATTGATAAAATAACAAATGTAATGTATTTTTCACCCCTGGCTCTGAATGCCATTTTTTATCAACCGTAATTAGTTTTATCATTCTTTCCTTTCATTATTCTTTCAACAAGTCTTTTAAGACCAAACCACGTTTTGGTAAAGACCGAATTTCTTAAATATTGTTAAGATACTGGATTAAGATTTTTTAAGTTTAAGCACAAGTGTAAGTTGGTGTTAAAAATCTGTAATGTAGAATGAATTTTTATGAATTAAATTTACAGATTTTAGCATTTTGTAATAAGCTGAAAAATACGCTTTTTCTTATTTACCGAAGTCTTAACAAATGTACTTTATTTTAAATCATCAGAAAATTTTTACAAAATTATTAATAGTGTCATAATAGAATTTGGCAAAATGCTTGAACAGTTACCTCGTGTAGCTAAAAGAATTCTACTTTTTATTTTTAACGCTATTTTACGCCGTGAGTATTATCCTGCAGAGTGGAAGGTCTGTATGATTACTATGATACCCAAGCCAGGGAAGGATCCGACCAAGGTAGAATCATATAGACCAATAAGTCTTTTACCAACAATTTCAAAACTATTCGAAAAGTTGTTAATGGCGAAGTTGAGTCCAATATTGAACAATGTGGGATGCATCCCTGATCATCAATTTGGTTTTCGGGCTAAACACAGCACCATAGAACAAACGCACAGACTAGTCAATGTCATAAGGCAGACCTTTGAGGAGAAGAAGTATTGCTCAGCTCTATTCATTGACATTTCTCAAGCTTTTGATAAAGTGTGGCACGACGGCTTGATGCACAAAATAAAGTTGAACTTGCCTCCAAATACTCACAAGCTTCTGGAAAGCTACTTATATGGGCGGAAATTTGTTATCAGAGAAGGTAATTTTATAAGCCCAACTCAACCTATCGAGGCAGGAGTTCCCCAAGGTAGCATACTTGGGACTACTTTATATTTGATTTACGCCTCTGACATGCCAACGACATCTGGAATCCACACTTCAACTTTTGCAGACGACACAGCGTTTTTGAGCGTTCATGAAAACCACCAATTAGCTTCACGAAATTTACAGGAATTTATTTCAATATTGGAAAAATGGCTGAAGCTTTGGAAAATCAGGGTTAATGAACAAAAATGTACTCACGTTACATTCACACTGCGTAAGCAAACATGTGCGCATATCCAAATTAACAACTCACCTATTCCGCAGCACAATGAAGTAAAGTACCTTGGTATTCACCTGGACCGTAGGCTAACGTGGAAGTCTCACATTGAAGCAAAGGTCACTCAGTTAAAACTAAAAGCAGCGCAGCTAAATTGGCTTATGGGCAGAAATTCGACACTGAAATTAGATTGCAAACTTTTGTTATACAACGCAATACTAAAGCCTATATGGTGCTACGGAATTCAGTTATGGGGCACCGCCTCAGCGTCAAACATTGAAAAAATCCAAAGGCGACAAAACAAAATTCTTCGAACGATTACTGCAGCTCCATGGTACGTAAAAAATTCACGAATTCATAAAGATCTGAGTGTTCCGCTGGTAAAAGAGGAGTTTTCTAAGTACGCGACAAGGTATGTCAGTAAACTGGAACTTTATCCAAACCCTCTTGCTCGCAATATACTTAATTTTGGCGGCCACACTCGGCTTAAAAGAAGGGATACCGCTGCCACCATCAGATTGCTCAATAGGTGATTTTACCGATATTGCTCCCGCATAATAGAACTTTTTGTCTTACATTGGCTGGACGTAAGTAAAAAGCACATTTTATTATTTTTTTTTTATTAATTCTTCTATTTTTATATTTAGTATTAAGATTTGAATACTTATTGTTAGTTCATTTTGAAGATTCAATAAATAAAAACGCTTAACAAAAAAAAAAATAATAGAATTTGTACAGAATGCTTACAAAATGTCAGCGAAATATTTATAATTATATTAAACACTGTGCAAATATGCGTCAGCGGATATAGTAAATTGAATTTTTCTATTTGTATTTTATAGCAACATTGAATTTGTATTTTATTACAGTTTTGAAGTTATACGTTTGAATTTTCCAATTTGTATTTTATAACAACAAATCTTTGAGTCATATAGTCTGAAAACAATTGCATTTGAATTCCGTAACTTTGCACTAAACCATGTTGGCGGATAAACGCTAACATTGATAAATGTCAACGGCTTACCGCCAAAAAGATAAGATTACAAGATAACTTGTAATTGAAACCATTTTGAAAATCTTTGTAATTTCTCTCTATCACTAACCTTTGAAGGGTAAGCATCTCTTGCTTGTCACTAAGTTAAATTCACTTAATTTATATTTAATTATTTTTCATTGTTACCATTCATATCTGGCAACAAATTAAAACCTTCATGTATTTACCTATTTGTGAACTCAATTTATTGAGTTTTTTCTTTTCCTCCCGCTGAAACACCTAAACATATCGACTGATATAATTTCTCCTTTGCCTGGAACCGACTTACAAGGAATCCCTAACCATCCTCTAATTCCAACAGCAATCAAACCACGTTCCTCTATATTCCCTACAGTGAGCATCGGTGCACTGAATTTTAATCATAAGATATAAGTTACTCTACACAAACCACAAGTAAGTACTATTTTACTCAAACACTTTTACATTTTTAAAATCATACAAAACAGGATAAAAAATTAATTAGAAAAGAATAATCAATATAATTTATGTCGATTATTAAAAAAAAATCAAATTGTATGCATGTATAATTAATTGAACAAAATTTGTGTTAATATAAATTTATTGAATTTTTGATGAACTTTTATAATTTTTTTAAATTAAATTTTTGGTTTGTACATTTGTACAACGGGTTATAGTTCAGGTTTTTTCTTTCTTAAGTTTTTTTCTTAAGAAGGATTTTTTACAATACAAATCTGCTGTGATCAATAATTTTGATTGAAGAAGACAAGAAAAATAATAATCAAATCTTTAGCTGGGGGACAACTAGCTGTTTCGTAGTCGCTACACTACTCATCAGCACCCACTGGGATTTGAACTCGGGTCATGACATATCATGATCTACTGCTTTAACCACTAAGCAGATTTGTATTGTAAAAAATCCTTCTTAAGAAAAAGACTTAAGAAAGAAAAAACCTGAACTATAACCCGTTGTACAAATGTACAAACCAAAAATTTAATTTAAAAAAATTTGTGTTAAATTTATTGAGAAATTCATTTTTGCTTCAATATTTTTTTTTTAAATATACGTACATACTCGTACATACATAAGCGCTTAGCTATAATACATATTTTATTTCATACAAAAAATGTACAGAAATAACTGACGATATGTCTTGTACTGCCTGTTAATATTCAACTGTGTAAAAATGTGTCCAAATATGTTTGGACACATCATATTTTTATAAGAAATAATCGCCAAGTTATGCAAACTGGTAACACTGTTTAGTAACTACCCAGCAGTCCACAAGTTATTACAATTTGCAAAGCATCTGATTGTAAGCGATTGTGTCAACAGAAAAAATCAAAATAAACATGTTAAGCTCAACAAACAACTAGGGCCCGATTCAGATTAGTCTTTCTACTCATATTGTTAAATTAAATGTATATAAGAAGCAAAGAAGAAAACAAATGCTAATAATATAGTTTTGAACTCATCCAATCTTCGCTTACAATGTATACAGTGTTGGATGCATCTTACGGCCTAGGCCATCGCTGTGTAAATGTAAGTAGGAATTGTATACAGACTTCGGATGGGTCGCACTTACATTGTCAATGCTCTCAGATCGAAGATGTATGTGACAAAAAGTTCGCTGGGTAGTAAGTCTCTGCTGAATTTATAACACTTATGGTGAATTTCAAATATTTAGAGTTATTCCAAATTTGTTAGTAAGTTTTTCTTTTTTCTTTAACTTTATTTATTTATTTATTTGTTTATTTTCTGTACAATAAGATTTAATCTTATATTTATAGTACAGAAACGGTATATGCGAAATCGCAATTATTGAATTAAATTAAGTTGAAATACAACAAAAATTTAAATTTAAAAGAAAAGAAAAATAAAATTGTAAAAAAAAATATATAAACATAATGAAATGAAAATATTATAAAAATACCCATAAAAACAATTTATATGATTTTAAATAAGAAAATTTAATAAAAAATTTTTGAAACTATTAGCATTTCTGTTCAACTGTTGACATAGTGGTAGATTGTTCCAAAGTCGGGTAGCATGTATGTAAAATTGCCATTCGGACACTAGATATTGGTATCGAGGTATTACAATGTTTCGGTTTCGCGGCGATTGAAAAAATCAAAGTTTTTCATATAAGTAATTAGGGATACGAGTGTGAACTATTTTATGCAAAAAAAACCAGGGTGCGGATTATTAATAAGTTATCAAAACTAACCCCATATAGGCTTTCAGAGACAGATGAAACGTGATCAAATCTTCTCAACCCGTACGCATACCTTATAATATTGTTAAACAAAATGTTTAGTTTTCTTTGACTAACCGAGTCGCACTTTGAAAATAATTCACAATCGTACAAAAGGGAAGGAACTAGGTAAGTCTTAGCAAGCAAAATTCTTATTTTGAGAGGTGTAAAGTATTGTGTGAACCAGAGAGCTCGTAATTTGCTATACGTTTGGCCAACCATTGAGTTCACATTATCTGACCAGGTTAAATGGTTGTTAAAAATAATACCAAGATTCTTCGCCCTATTAACAATTAAAATTTTTTGGTCATTTAACACAATATCCACACCATTAGATAGAGCTACACTTTTTTGGTGATTATTATACATTTTGACTTTTTTGGGTTCAGACAGAGCCCGTTTGCACTAGCCCAATCATAAATTTTCCTGAATTCATAATTTAAATGTGATATACTGGTAACAAAGTTTTCAGGTGCGATACTTAAAGTAAGTTGAATGTCGTCAGCGTACAGGTGAATAATGCATTTTTAATAATAATAGCCATTGAGCGCTTGTCTTAGCACCTTGCAATTCTTTATTCACTTGAAGTCAAATCTTATTTGTATTCTCTAATAATATAATTGAATATCATAGTAAATAAACCCTACTGAATTAAAACTGAGACGCCTTTATATTGGTACTACAAACGGGTAAGCAGCCAGTCAAGTTCTCAGTCCCAGAACCAGAAAAATAATACTACCCAACAGCAGAATTATTTCAAAATATATACTCAAATTTTATACATTTTTGTTATCTATTTAGAGTCCTGTTACTTTTTTTCCAGAAATATTTTACTTGAACGAAAGAATAGATTGAAGACATTGTCGCTCATCGTGTCGCTCATTTAAACACAAATGTAAATTCTTGTTCAGCTTTACCGTTGCTTTTTTGAAATGCTTACACGTACAATTTGTAGACATTGTCGCTAATCTGCTCATCCTACAGATGAGCGGCCAGATTGAAGGCATTGTCGCCCATATGGTCCGCTTTTCATTACAAAACCTAAACAAAAGAGGACAAATCGTGCATGTATCTTCGAAGACAATGACATGTATCTTCGAAGACGATTTTGCCAACTGGAAGCGTTAAAAAAATTGTTATTGTTTTATATGTAATTGTGCGAAAGAAAGAACAGCTTCCCTAGTGGCGGAAAGAAGGAGTAAACAGGCCTGCTAGAAGTCCTTATTTGGCAGACACAAGACCTTGCTACTGCATTCCATACACGCAAAGAAAAAGCAGTTTGGAATATTGTTGTGACAACATTATTATTTACTCTGTGATATTCCGTATTATTGTCCCTAGCAGTATATTATAATTTTTAATATAGTATAATTCTCTATAAATATACCCATGTTGAAAATTCCACATTTCTATTATTACATTTCTGTCATTTTAAAATATGGTTGAATGCAATAATAATGTTTAAAATGATAATGTGAACACAACAATAGCTTTTGTTATGTACAATAATATAAAGTTTTTTATGTAATATATGTATCTATAACACATTTCCATTAAACAACTATTGTTGTTGAACATATTTATATATATATTTTTATTTAATTTTTTTAATTTTGGAGCAATCAGTTTATTTTGATGTGAAGATTATATGTACATATATTCATTAATTGGAGAAAATAGTCAAATAGACATTTGGAAGTAAGAAGATTTGTGTACGAAGTTATGTAGAAATGCATGTATGTATATATGTGTTTTAATGTATTTGAATTTTAAATGTATTTTTACAGATTTTTGCCCTAAAGAGATATATGTACTTCAGCCTTTCTAGAGCATCAAGATTTTGAGGAATTTTATGAGTTTTAATCTTCTTGTTAAAATGTTAAGCAGAAAAAATTTATTATTTTACATATTAATAATTTAAAAAAGTATTGTTTTAATTATAGTAGTTATGTGTATGGTTCTATTTATGTATAATACGTAATTATATAATATTATGACGTTCAATACCAGTACGATTGCTCCTGATAATAGAATTTACAATTTTTCAAAAATATGGTCGGGAATGATAATATAATATGGTGGGATATGACAATAACAGTATTGGTCATGTTACAAAAATTATAGCTTTTACCAAATACTTGGTTATACAGTATAATTATGTGGTTGTGTTCCACCATATAATTCAACAATAGTATTTTGACCTTAAAATATTGTCATATCCACCATATTTTTTTTCTACGTGTACTCATATATTTTTTACACACGAAAAAGGCCGCCAAGGCCTTCCACGTTCCCTTTATCAGAAGGCCTAGTATAAAGCCTTCTTCAACAGGCCTGATAGGAGGCCTTCTTCAACAGGCCTTATTGATGTGCCACTTCAGCAGGCCTGATTGAAGGCCTTCTTCAACAGGCCTGGCTTAAAAAAACTCTTTTAATTAAAAACATTTTATTTCTTTTTGTTAATATAAAATATAATATTTAATATAATATAATATAATATAATATAATATAATATAATATAATATAATATAATATAATATAATATAATATAATATAATATAATATAATATAATATAATATAATATAATATAATATAATATAATATAATATAATATAATATAATATAATATAATATAATATAATATAATATAATATAATATAATATAATATAATATAATATAATATAATATAATATAATATAATATAATATAATATAATATAATATAATATAATATAATATAATATAATATAATATAATTTGTATTTTATTTTGCAATCCATCATAGTTGAGATCTTGAATTATTCGATCGCCTATTATTTGGGCCAACTCTCCAATGACTACTTCATTATAGTTTTTTATTTCATTTCTAAGATCTGCTATTTGATTTTTCAAATCTACAATTCGAAAAAAATTAATAGATTTAACTAAATTGGGTAGTTGTTTACGTAACAAAATTTTGAGTTATTATCACAAAAAGAGAGATTTTCAGACTTGAAAATTCTCAGTAATCCAACGACACACCTACGTGTAGGGTAAATTGGCTTATACCACTACATCAGTTTATTTTCTAATTTTAATTCTATTTAATTTTCGGTTTCATACTGTTCATTAGTAACAAATTCCTTATTTCTATTTAATTTGTGCGTTTGTTTGTTACTTTCTTTGTATAATTTCGTTAGAATATTTTCTTTTTCTAACTTTCCTAAGTGCCTCTGATCTCGTGTTAATGGGTTAATACAAGCTGATAATCAGTTTGCAATTATTTGTTTTAAAAGTTGCATACTTTTAGGAGGACAATTGGAATACCGTTGGATAACATGAAGAAGAGTTTTATTCTTCTTGCTGCAAAGATTGGACAACAAATGTGAAATCAGCGTGGCCTTTTGGACATTTTTGGTTCAATTTAACATTTTTTTATTTTTCCGATTTAATTGCAAATTTTCCATTCAGCAGTTCGTAGTTTTTCTAGCATTATTCAACTATATACTTATATACAGAATAGTTTTGATATTTTTGTTTTTTAACAATTTATTTTGATTGAGAGTCAAAGTTGTCATGATGTCTTTGAAAGTAGTAGAGTTTTGAAACGTTTTGTTTTATATACAAAATGCTATATGCATGAATGTGTGTATGTATGCAAATGTATAGAAACACAAATTTTGTGTTAGAAGTTTATTTGTGCTAGTAATTTTTGTCAATTTTAATATTTTACAGCTGTCAATCATTAAACGAATGCCAGTAAATAAACAGACGTAGTAGCTGTCATTGATACTTCGCTTTTCTATGTGAGATTATGAATAATTAAAATCGGAATGATTTGAATATTTTTGTTTATACAATAATTATTTCGATGTTAAGCGGGGATAAGTAATATATTGGATAACCTCTTTTTTTTTATTTGAAAAGAAGTAACTGCAGCTGTAGAGCGCGGCATTTTGACATAAATCTAGAACTTTTGAATGATTTGAAACTTTCGCAGGATGATTAGTTTAGCAGACAAATAATTATCTAAAGGTGTCCCAATACGAGAAACATTATTCTATAGTATCTTGTAGAACACAATAAAGAAGGAACATCAATGTGCATAAAGGTACCTTTACACTACCACTTGTTCAGAAACAGCAAACGCTGTAGAAAGAATGTAAGCAATTAACAAAATGCATATGTGATTCAATATGAGATGAATATAGACAGAGAATAATTAAATGATCGTGGCTGTGTGGTTAAGGCAGCATATCATGATACGTCATGATCCGAGTTCAAATCCCAGTGGGTGCTGATGAGTAGTGTGGCAACTACGAAACAGCTACTTGCCCTCCAGTAAATTTGTATTGTAAAAAATGCGTCTTAAGAAAAAACTTAAGGAAGGAAAAATCTTGAACTAACACATATGTACAAACGAAAAATCTAATTTAAAAATCATAAAGTTCGACAAAAAGTGTATTAGAAAGAGTATTTTTTTACCGATGCGATTATTTTTCACCGATACACTTGGCACATGCCCGGCATTAGAGCATCATCGTCTAAGACACTTAGGCGAGCGGGGCTTCAATAGCCTATCTTGTCTGGCCTCGATCAAACCGACCGCGCTAGCCTCTTTCATAAGAAGCAGCGGATGGCTAGTATAGCAGCATGTAACGCTACACTAAAAGGTTCCCGCATCTGCTATCCATCCCCGCCCATCCTTTCCACTCACTATCATTTTCCTATAACTTCTTCTCTTCACTCCACTATTTTAGTTTTTCAGGCAATCACAAAGGGAACGACTACAGGACCCAAGTGAGCTGGACAACCTAGATTATTCCGGGGTATTCAGCGGCCTGCCTACCTAACCTAACCTAACCTACTTGGTACTCGATGGTAAAGCATCGATAGTAAAAGTACTTGGTATCGAAAGAAATGTGTCGAGTATTTACTGGTATTTACTCGTATCATTTCATCCCTAGTTCGCTGATCACTGAGATGCAGATATTAGGAAATACCTGCATCGCGAATAAGTAAATTCTTATTCGAAAAGTTTTTTCCCTTGAGGGCATACTTTTTACCCAGCAGCTTCGGCTACTGTTTCGCCAACAGCTTCGGACTGACTATTCTCCCAGCCGCTTCGATTTTTCTCCCAGCTGACTGTTCATCCAACAGCTTCAGCTGACTGTTCACCCAGCGGTTTTCAGACTGAATGATTTTTCAGATTCGAATGATTTTTCACCCAGTGGTCTTCAGATTGGCTGTTACCCCAGCATCTTCGGCTGACTGTTCACCCAACAGCTTTAGCTTTCAGGCTGACTGTTTGATTTTTCTCCCAGCTGACTGTTCATCCAACAGCTTCAGCTGACTGTTCACCCAGTGGTTTTCAGACTGACTTTTCCCCCTGCAGCTTCGGATGATTTTTCACCTAGCGGTCTGCAGACTGACTATTACCCCAGCAGCTTCGGCAGACTGTTCACCCAGAGGCCCTACGGCTGACTGTTCCCTATTTCGCAGATATCCTGATTGTGGTGAGAGTATTGTCTGTACTAGGAGATTCACACGACCTATTCTAATCAGCAACCAGCATTGCCAGAATGAAGATTTTACCTTAAGTTTGAATATTTTGCAAGCAAAATATTACTTAAAAATTTTTATCTCAAAATTTAGATTTTTGAGATTCAGTAATAAAAAAAATTGTGTAAAAGCTATTTTCAAACAATTAGTATAAAGTGTACTCCTAAGTACAATACATACATATCGCCTTTATTGCAACGCAGTCATATCAAAAAAAATTAGCTCTTCGAGTTAACAATGCAGAATTGTTTATATTGTGGCAAAATTTTAATTCAATTACCTCTAAACTGTTTCCTTTAAGAGATATTTTCTAAAAAAATTTTCTAAGACTTGTATGGAAACTAAAAATTTTAAATGTGTTTTCCTCAAAACAAGCTTTTTTGCGTTATGACTATGTTGTAATTAAGGAGTGATATGTACGAAGCTACATATGCACATGGTACTAATTTTGGGACAAGATTTCACTGAGTTTTTGCTTTAAAAAATCTTTTTTTTATCTTATAGTGTTTGAATAACTATTTTGTAACAATTAACTATTTTCCAAAATTAAGATTTTGTTTTTTTAAAAATTAAGATTTTTTGTTAAAAGTTTTTGGCAGCACTGTCAACAGCTGTTATACCGAACCCGAGGGAGTTTCTACCATAACCGATTCCAGTGTATGCTGAGTACGACTGCCTTACCAAACCTAAAGCCTTTCCGTACGAAGATGCACCCGACCCGTCCTAATCAGCAGCCGTCCAATGAAAACCAGCCAACGAAAACCGCGCGAAGAACATACGATACGCAAGCCAGACTGCAAGTCTTGTGAACCGAAACCTATCATGGCTCCTATTTTAAATACTGAGTAACTGTGAAAATGACGGCCTAACCTGATGGTGGATCAATTCCACGAAGTGAATTTTTCACGATTCCCCACCGCCCCCGTGTGGCTTGCTAGGCTCACACAGGTAGCAATTCTTGTCATATGATTGCGGCCATATGAACAACTTCTTGTTGAGGAGTTCGGGCTTTCTAATCCCACATGTATGCAATTTCCCAGCAATCAAGGGAGGACAAGGCTTAATGAGTTGGTAGGCCGAAGCCCACTAAGAGCATCAACTGTTAAACCAACTCACCCGTCAATCATCACCACTGGTTCCTTACAGTACACGTATCCGTTGTATAGGCAACAGATCCTCGGGAGATTGTTAGCCCTCGAAAAAAGCCATCACCAAACAATTATGCGTTTTAGGTTTCAACCACAGCCAGAACGTTGCAGCCAAGGTAGGCACCTCAACCATGATCAGCCCGGGTTGAACCGCAAGCAGAACTTCCCGGGGGCCATGCTGATCCCTCTTCTGCCAATTTATACCCTTGGTAAGGGTTTCGGAAGCCAACACAACAAAAGTCATGCGGCTTCCTAGAGTTTTGTTTGCCGCACCAAACGAGGGACCCCTTCCCCTCTTTTCCCCGAAAAACAGATCGCCTAAGTTAGGAATACGCCAAGGCAAAACCTGTTCCCTGGGGGGCCCCGTTAGAGCAAATAAAACTCTTGGTAGCCGCATGACTTACGTTGTGTTGGATTTCAAAAACCCTTACCAAAGGCCAATTGGCAGTATAGGAATCAGCCAAGTCTGCGAAGGTTCTGCTTGGCAGTCATGTAAACCAAAATTGCAGGGAGAGGTATTAGTCTTCACCGATAAATATGGTGCATACCGGTTTTTGGGGACTTATAACCCCCCGAGGTGCTGTTGTATTTCAATAGATATCTGTAATGTAAGGAACCAGTAGCGATGCTTAGAAAGGTGATTAAGCTTTGATACTCTTAATGAACTTCAGTAAATAGAATTTTGGATTATTGTAGATCTTAAAGGGGATAAGGTTCGTGGATTCTTAAGTAGACCCCGGACATCGCTTTGCTACCTCCGCCGACGACAACACCACGTTACAACTTGTAGGCACGTGTGCTAACAGCACTTAAAAAAACTGTTAAAAATTATTGAAATATATTTAAGCTTGTAATCAATAAAAAACATTTGCGAATAATATGTTAGAAAGAAAAAGCATCATAAATAAAAACAAAATAAATTGCAATAATTATGATGACGATCTGTTTTAATGATATATTTTATCCACAAAAACAGATGTCAAACAATACCACAATTGTATTTCCGCTGTCGTTTGGTCGGTCGGTCGGTCGGTCGGCCGGTTGGTTAGTTTCAATCTCTAAAAAAAAAATACTCGTTCTACTCGCGTTCTAGTGGGCTTTTAAATGAAACCAACATGCCCAGACGCAAATTGTAAAATATTATAAAATACAATTAAATAAAAGAGAGAGAGGAAAAAAACTCCGTTTTCAAAAGTGAAATATTTAGAAAACAACGAGTGCACAGCAACAACAATTTAAACATCCGCAGCGGAAGGAAGAATCAGTGGTTTGCTTAAACCCAAAGTTGAAATGTTGGTAGCTGATGTACGGCGAGTATTCTGCCTGCAAAAGCAGAAATGAAGCAGTTGAATATTTGAGTGAATGAATTGGAAGAGAATGAATGACTGACTGAATGACTGACTGAATGAATGAATGAATGCAGGAGTTTAAACAACAATTTTATAACCGCGTTCAGCTGAAGTCCTTCCTTGTTCGTGTACTTCTTGTAGTTTTTGGGGGGTGAAATTTAAACGTTTGCATTAACATCATTATCCTCTAAATGAAACAAATTGTTTGAAAATCGTTTCTTTATTATAACGTATCCTTTACAAAAGAAGCCACCAAACACTAAAGTGATAGAAAAAAAACCACAACAACAACAACAATAGAAATAATAAATTGAAATAAACTGAAAACGTATGTAGTCGTATGTATAAAAATGAGGGTGGGTGGCAACTAAGAAATCCGTGCTTTAACATCTTCCAAGGATATTACATGGCAATTCCCACAGAATGAACATTGAAAACAAAAAAAATATACACAAATTATGATTTATGATGCCAACCACTTTACAAATATTATTTTATTACGCAGCGAAAGCCAAGAGAATGAAAAAAAAAAAAATGTGTAATCACAATCTAACAGACACAAATCGTGTGTTAATAACGCATTAGATTTGCTCTCTTTCTGAAAGCAAAAGAAAGCCGAAAACAAAAACATTTTTTCTGAATGATGATTGCTGACGATGACAATATTGCTCAACATATGCTTTTGGAAAAATTTTACGGCCAATTACACAATTTCTGAAATAAATGAATGGACACACCTTCTGCCTCAAACTCTTCTTCTGCCATCGCCTCCGTCTGTGTCCTTTAAACTACAAAGTCATACAAATCCCAGTAGTACGAGTACGAGTAGTATGTGCACACGCTCTCTTACATTATCGCCACATATACACACACATACTCATACACACACACACACACACACACAAACAAGCGCGCGCTTGGTTGCATACGAAAATAATTGTTTCACATCCTTCAAATATCTCTATCAGAGTCTGTTGCTTGCACACTTCGTTGCACTTCTAATGGATTTTCTTTTAACAAATTCATTACTATTTACGAGATTGTTTTCATTTATTTCTCTGCCACAAGACCGCAGCTTATTTAATCGCATTTAATGGGAAAATCTTGAGAAGCAAATTGTTTTGAGTGTATTTAAATACATATCCCAAATGGCCATGTTATTAGGAGATCTTAAACAATGGGTAACTGACCTTGACGACCGCACGGTGATTCTCCCACCGGGTGAAAACAAAACGTGCATGACAAATAGTAACGCATGGCTACCATAGCGTTTTTCAAGACCTTCCAAGGTTTCAGTAATGCTTTTTACTTAAAAATAAATGCTTAGTCAACTTCACAAGAAGAAATTCAGTTTTTCCCAAAAATTCACGAGGTTGTGTGCTTCTAAAGCCTATCAAATACAAACCGAGTAACGCATACTCGTTGTTACCGCCACTTAAAAATCGCTACAGTTGTATTATTTTTAACGATATTTTATTCTTAAATTTCACTAACAGCTGAGTGGATAAAAAAGACTTTCCACGCGGTTCCAAAATACCGCGCTATATTTAATACAAAACGCCATAGTTTATTCGCGAGTAGTTCACCTTATTAGAACCACGACGAAGTCTTGCTCTGAGTATTTCATTAATATAGTATAAGTTTATTTCGTTCACGTATGTATATAATTTTAGGAATTTTAACACATTTAAATGAAATAAAAATATTGTTTTCTAAAACTTATTTCATTTGTGTTTATAATCTACCACATGGCTATAAAGAGCTTGGGCAGCTTCACCCGCAACACTCGTATTACTGAAAGTTTATAAATAGTCTATTAAAGGGTGCTGGTTGTCGGCAGTAGTGTTGCATTTGAAGTTACTGAGCGGGAAATTAGAACAGCCATTGAGCTATCATTCCGCTTTTGCACAAACGACTGCTGACTAAAAATGAATGTAGATACGAGGGCGGTTCGGAAACTTCTTAGCCTAGCACAAAAAGCGCTAGGCCTAGAAAAAAGTTAAGTGTTTTGGAAACTTCCATCCCTGCTATGAACATATGTTAAATTTTATTTCGATCTGGTAACCCCTTCATATAGAAACAGGTGTTCACAAAAGACGCATCTGCAATTTTTTTACAATGGACAAATTAGAAATGCGTGGTGTCATTAAATATTCACATAAAAAAGGTTTATCGGGACAAATAGCTCATAATGATATGGTGAATGTCTTAGGTGAAAGTGCTTCTTCATACGCAATAGTAAAAAATTGGCTTGCGTACAAACATTGAAAATGAACCACGTAGAGGACGTCCAAAAACAGCAACAACACCGGAAATTGTAGCCAAAGTGCATGATATGGTATTAGATGATCGACGAATAAAAGTGCGTGAAATAGCTAATATCATGGGCATCTCAAATGATCGAGTCCATTTAATTTTGCATGAAGAACTACAAATGAAAAAGCTTTCTGCAAGATGGGTGCCGCATTTCAAGCTTGTTTGGATCATTTTAAGCGAAATAAAATGGATTTTAAGCGTCGTTTCATAGCTGTTGATGAGACATGGATCCACCACTATACTCCAGAGACAAAAGAACGATCCAAACAATGCACTGAAGCTGGAGGAAGTACCCCAAAGAAGGCAAAAACAATACAATCGGCTGGTAAGGCTATGGCAACGGTTCTTTGGGACTTCAAAGGTATTTGATTGATTGACTATCTGCAAAAGGGTGAAACAATAAATTCAGAGTACTATAGCAAACTTTTGGATCAATTAAATGTACAAATTCGAGAAAAACGTCCTGGTTTACAACACAAAAAAATAATTTTTCATCAAGACAACGCACCAGCGCACAAGAGTGTTTTAACAATGGCTAAAATCAACGAATTAAAGTACGAGTTGCTTGACCACCCACCTTATTCTCCTGTTTTTGCTCCCAGTGATTTTACCTGTTCCCAAATCTAAAAAAATTTCTTGCTGGCAAGCGTTTTACCTCAAATGAAGATGCAATTGCAGTTGTAAACCACTATTTTGAAGACCTTACCGAAAACTAATTTAATCAAGGGATAGAATTGCCAGAAAAGTGTTGGACTACGAGTAAATGTACTGAAGTTTCAGGAGTTTATATTGAAAAATAAAAATATTTTTCAAAAACTAACTATTCTCTTTCAGTGATAGGCTAAGACGTTTTCGAACCGCCCTTGTATATTAAATTTTGTGTTCAAATTTTTGTTTTCAACAAATTGTAAACAGCTTGTTTTCTATGTTTCCCAGCTATCTATATGTCGACATTTCATAGGAACTACCCTAATCATCAGTTTTTTCTGTTTTGACAGGTATTATTAAAACATTTTTCTTTTTAAATTCTTAATAATTTATTAAAGTTGTTGAGATATAAAGTTGAATGATTGAGAATTCTCTCAAAAATGTCCAAAGTTTACTGATGATTAGGGTAGCTCCTATGAAATGTTGACATATAGACAGTTGAGAAAGATGGAAAACAAGCTGTTTATAATTTTTTGATTGGTATCAATGCTAGAAGTTAACATATTGACTAAAACTCAATTGTTTGATTTTGTTTATTTTCTTAACACGTAGAAAAAAATGTATGGTTGATGTGGCAATATTCTAGGGGCAACATAGTATTATTATACCTCATAACACTATATTGTTAATTTAAAACGCTATTAATATGACTCTCCATAATACTCGTATTGTAAAAAAATATTATAAATAACTATTATATATTTTGGTTTGTTTGGTATATAGTAAGCATCTAAAGTATCAATTGGAGTTACCATATTAGTGTCATACTCAACCATATTACGATACTAAGAAAACACCTTTTTGTCATATATGACCACATTACTTTCATTAAAAAACTATACTAATGCTGCAAATAACTTTATTTTAATAGAGCCATGTTTTTGTCATTATTTAATATACAAATTAATGCTAAAATATAAAGTTATATATTCATGATATAAAATAATTAGAAATAATTCGGAACAATTATCCGGGTTGCTTCTTGATGGAATGAAAGCACAAATGTCCTCTATAATGTTGAATTATCTATTAGCTGTAATAAGTCAAAAATAGTTATTGAGCACTTCGTTGAAATTGCGATAATAAGAGTAATACCATATTAATATGGTTGTATTGAATATAGTATGGTTAATCACAACAATAGTATGGTTGACCAATAAAAATTGTCATGACTGTGACCTTAGTATGGTTGGGTACAACCATAATATGGTTAGCTAGAAGTATGGTTGGCTACGTCATAGTATTGTTGGTTACCAGACGCATATATATGTTTACATCTTAATAAACTAACCTTTTGATTGACACTATTACTTGACAAAACGGGGTTTTTTGTTCAATTTTCATCTTTTTTGCTTACGTCAACATATTCATAGAGATATTTTTCTTTAAATGAAATGACACACAACACATTTTTTTTTTTTAATTTCAAAGAAGAAATAAAACTGTTAGTGACGAGAACGAAAATATCATTAATTATGCTAATAGTAAGTTTATTGCGTAAGCTTAGTTATGTTCTATGCGAGTTAGCGTATCATACATATAATAAAAACAAATTTTAAGATAGTGTGGTTGTGATAAAAGCTATTGTTGTTTTAAAAAAAATTTTCATAAATGCTATTATTGGGTGCTACCACGTCTAGAAATTTATAGGCGGTAACAATAGCATTACAGAAATGCACACAATAATATAGTTTTAGAGCAATAAACTGTAATTAAATTGAAAATACACTGTTTTTAACAATAACACACAATAAAAAATTATAAATAGCTTGTTTTCTATGTTTCCCAGCTATCTATATGTCGACATTTCATAGGAACTACCCTAATCATCAGTAGACTTTGGAAATTTTTGAAAGATATTCTCAAACATTCAACTTTATATCCCAACAATATAAATAAATAGCGAATAAAAAACTTAATTGTTTGAATTTTTGTTCTCTGCTTTTCGATACTTTCAAAAAGCAAATCGTAGCAACCAACGGTTGTTCATTTGTTTGAAAGGTGTAAAGAAATGTTAGAGACATTTACAAATAGAAAAGCTTGTTTTTTGTGGTTTGACAGGTATTATTAGAGCATTTTTCTTTTAAGTTCTCAGCAATTTATTTGGATTGTTGGGATATAAAGATGAATGTTTGAGAATATCTTTCAAAAATTTCCAAAGTCTACTGATGATTAGGGTAGTTCCTATGAAATGTCGACATATAGATAGCTGGGAAACATAGAAAACAAGCTATTTATAATTTTTTATTGGTATAAATGGTAGAAGCTAAAAATAGCGAATAAAAAACTTAATTGCAATAACACACAATGTTATAACATATATACTAATGTTGTTGTAACCATATTTTAAACTGCCTTTTCTTTGCGTAAAGATGGAAAACATTGAAGTCTATCTACAGATACACAAATTTCATTCATTTTAGTTTTGCTTCTTCCTTTGAACCCTATTGAGCTTTACCTGCTTTGTTGCAAGCTATTTTTGTCCAGCTTCTTTTTAGAGATCCTTTGGAAAATCTCTCTCATCTCAGACTATGTTGTCTAGGACAACTTTGCCAATTGGGATATTTGTTCTTATTCCTGAGGAGTACTCTAAAATTTTATGAGTCTTTTATTTTTAAGGAATTATAAGATGCGGTTGACCGTGTGACAGAACTAAGAGATGCATTCGCTTTGCTTAATTGGAGGCATGGTTCCTGTTGAAGATGGAAAATATTTTAATTTTGTTAATTATCTAGCGGCAGGCGCTGGCATTATTATTGCTGGCAGTAGCAGTCACCGTACTTTGTTCATTCTAGTCGGCCAAAACGCTGTGTAGTTGAAGTGTAGTCGGAAACAAGCCATACATGGTTATACATACAGCGGCACGCATATAACACTAATGACAAAAAAAGAGCCAAATCTATGAAAAAGTTTTTGTCTAACGTTTTCCCAATTTAATTTGAAGTTTTTCAATTTTATTTCGAGTTTTCTTACATTAGACTTGAAATTCTAGATTTCGCTTGGAGTTTTCTCAATTGAGATTTTCGATTACATTTAAAATTTTTTATTTTTCTGGATTTAAAATTGTAACTTTCTGCCAATTCTCGCATCAAAATTGAAATTACAGCTTTCATTTGGAGCTACCTCAATTTAAAATAAAAATTTTTAATTTCATTTGGAGTTTTATGAATTGAAAACTAAAACTTCTGGATTTCATTCGGAATATTCAGGACTTCGAATTGAAATTCTCAATTTCAAGTTGAAATTTATGAACTCATTTGGAATTTTCTCAATTCAAAATTTAAATTCTTGTTTTTATATGGACTTTTCTCAATTTGAAATCGAAATGATCGACTTCCTTTAGAGTTTTCTTAATTTAAAATTGAATTTTTCTGTTATATATACTTGGAATTATCTCAAATTCCAACTGAAATTCTTGAATTCATTTTGAATTTTCTCAACTTTAAATTGAAATTTTCGATTTCATTTTGAATGTACTCATTTCCAATAAAATATAGTATTTTCATGTAAAATTGAACTTGATTAAGAAAAGCTATACTGTCATGACGTTTCCAAACGGAATTGAATTCGTTTTTAACTTTTAGAAAAACGAAAATCCAAAAGTTTTTTCGGAATGAAATCCGTTTTATTCTTGAAGCAAGAAGGGATTTCATTCTTAAAATTTTGTTAGTTTTTCGTTTTCTTTGAAGAGTTCAATTCCGTTTACGAACGGAATTGATAATTCCGTTTGGAAATAGAAAATAAGATTGGATTGAAATGATTCTTAATTTCAGTAATAAAATTAATGATTTCTGTGAAAAGTGATTGCATTCCGAAATATTTTTGGGTTGTTCATCCTCTAAAGAATCAAAAAACTTTAGTGCCGTTTCCGAATGGAATTGAACTGTCTCATAGCTGTATAACTAATTTTTTAAAAACACTCAGCATTATCTGTATTGAGTTTCTTGTTAAAGCAAAGTTCATTACATCAAAATTTCACCGTATGAACAAGCCATTATTGTGATATATTGTAATATTTACAGCAATCCATGTAATTTTGTATAATTATGTATGGAATATTCTCAACTTCAATTTGGAATTCATTTGGAATTTTCTCAATTTCAATTTCAAATTAAAATTCTCAATTTCATTTTCAATATAAAGTAAAATTGAACTTGATTAGGAAAAAGTTATACAGCCTGAACAGTTTTGTGGTTAGATTCAAGTATATGATCTAAATGGTTACCAGCAGGTTCGTTCAGTTACAATTTCGTTTAAAAATAATAAATGCATTCACAATATGTACTTATGTATAAAAGATTGGGATATGTACTTATGTAAAAAAGATTAATGACAACCAAATTCAAGATCTACAATGAACTGTATTATTTATGTTTAAACACAGCCATTTCACAGAATTCAATGCCGTGCGCAAATGGAATTGAATTTTTTTTCGGAATGAAATCCGTAGAGTTCGTTTCTTGATTTTTAGAAAAATGAAAATCCAAAAGGATTTTCAGAACGAAATCAGTTTTATGAGATAATACTAGCTTCATTCTTGAAATTAGAAGTGATTTAATTCCGACAAGTTTTTTCGTTTTTATAACGAACAAAAAAAAAATCAATTATGTTTCCGCACGTTATTGCGTTCCATGGCATTTTTGATAATTATCAGTGACTGATTTTTATAATATTTTTCACGAAAAGTGATTTCATTCCACAAAGTTGTTCATCGTCTGAAGAACCAAAAAGAATGAATGCCGTTTCTAAATGGAATTGAACTGTCACTTGGCAGGCAGTGTAACAAAATTTTTCTTTAAACAAGGTCAGCAAAATATTCTCTGTATTGAGTTTCTTGTTAAAGCAAAGTTCGTTGTATCAAAGTTTCACTGTATGAACCAGCCAGTGTTGTGCTATATTGTAATATTTACAGAAATTGTATGTACTTATGTATGATTATTGGTTTTTTGCTTCTTTTGCATTTTCTTTCATTTCAGAAACATACGAGTACAGAAAAGCATATGTATGTTTTTTTAGAACGGAATCAGTGTTATGAGATAATATTAGTTTCATTCTTGAAATTACAAGTGATTTTATTCTGACAAGTTTTTTTTTGTTTCCGAACGTTATTGAGCTCCGTGCTATTTTTGATAATTATCAGCAACTATTTCCATTTTGAAATGAAACTAATCTTGTTTTGGTTCTATAGAAAAAGAAACACCTTAAACAAATTTTGCAATAAAATTATTCCTAATATCATGGATACAATTAATAGTTTCCATGAAAAGTGATTTCATTCCTCAAAATTTTTGAGTTGTTCATCGTCTGAAGAACCAAAAAGAATGAATGCCATTTCTAAATGGAATTGAACTGTCACATGGCAGTGTAACAAAATTTTTCTGTAAACAGAGTCAGCATAATATTCTCTGTATTGAGTTGCAGGTTAAAGCAAAGTTCGTTGTATCAAAGTTTCACTGTATGAACCAGCCAGTGTTGTGATGTATTGTAATATTTACAGAAAAGCATATGTATGTTTTTTTTTAGAACGGAATCAGTTTTATGAGATAATATTAGTTTCATTCTTGAAATTAGAAGTGATTTCATTCCGACAATTTTTTTAGTTTTTCGTTTTTATAACGAACAAGAAAAAAATCAATTATGTTTCCGAACGTTATTGAGCTCCATGGCATTTTTGATAATTATCAGCAACTATTTCCATTTGGAAATGAAATTAATCTTGTTTTGGTTCTATAGAAAAAGAAAAACCTTAAACAAATTTTGCAATAAAATTATTTCTAATATCATGGATACAATTAATAGTTTCCATGAAAAGTGATTTCATTCCGCAAAATTTTTGAGTTGTTCATCGTCTGAAGAACCAAAAAGAATGAATGCCATTTCTAAATGGAATTGAACTGTCACATGGCAGTGTAACAAAATTTTTCTGTAAACAGAGTCAGCATAATATTCTCTGTATTGAGTTGCAGGTTAAAGCAAAGTTCGTTGTATCAAAGTTTCACTATATGAAAAAGCCGCTGTTGTGATATATTGTAATATTTAATTAAAAACGGCATGTAAAATTGCACTTGATTAGGAAATAGTTATACAGCCATGTCATAAAATTTAAAACGTTCCCAAACGGAATTGAATCCGTTTTTTAATTCTTAGAGAAACGAAAATATAAAAGTATTTTCGGAATGAAATCCATTCGGAAACGGAAATTAGCCCGTTTTAAGTTTTTAGAAAAATTAAAATCCAAAAGTTTTTTTTTTCAGAATGAAGTCAGTTTTATGGGATAATGCTTCATTTTTGAATTTAGAAATGATTTTATTCCAACAAGTTTTTTAGTTTTTAGTTTATCGTTTTTATAACGAACCAAAAAATTCAATTATATTTACGAACGGAATAGGGCTCCGTGATATTTTTGTTAATTATTAGCGGCCAATTCCTTTTGGAAATGAAATGAACTTTGTTTTAATTCTGTAGAGAAGGAAAAAGATTAAAAAAATTTTTCAGAATAAAATGAATTTTATGAGATGTTCATAGAACACAGACGAGCAATTTGTCAAGAAAATTTGTATGAAAACAACTCAATTTTTTTAGTGCTTTCTATATAAATTTTTTAGACAGGCCACTCGTCTGTGTTCTATGAGTAGCACATTGCATGGATACAATTAATATTTTCTGTGAAAAGTGATTTCATTCCGCAAAATTTTTGAGTTGGTCATCTACTGAAAAAAAATGAATTAATGTTGTTTCACTTGGCAGTGTAATAAAAAAACTGTTTTAAATTTACTCAGCAAAATACTCTCTGTATTGAGTTTCTTGTTAAAGCAAAGTTCGTTGTATCAAAGTTTCACTGTATGAACCCGCCACTATTGTAATATATTGTAATATTTATAAAAGATCATATGTATGTTTTTTAAGAACGGAATCAATTTCATGAGATAATATTAGCTTCATTCTTGAAATTAGAAGTGATTTCATACCGCAAAAGATTTTTAGTTTTTCCTTTTTATAACGAATCAAAAAAAAAATCAATTAAGTTTCCGAACGTTATTGAGCTCCGTTGCATTTTTGATAATTATCAGCATTTATTTCCATTTGGAAATGAAATTAATCTTGTTTTGGTTCTATAGAAATAGAAAAACCTAAAAGAAATTTTGGAATAAATTGATTCTTAATATCATGGATACAATTAATATTTTCTGTGAAAAGTGATTTCATTCCGCAAAATTTTTGAGTTGTTCATCGTCTGAAGAACCAAAAAGAATGATTGCCGTTTTTAAATGAAATTGAACTATCACTTGGCAGGCGTGTAAGAAAATTTTTCTTTAAAGAACTTCAGCAAACATTCTCTGTATTGAGTTCGTTGTATCAAAGTTTCACTATACGAAATAGCCGATGTTGTGATATATTGTAATATTTAATGAAAAACGGCATGTAAAATTGAACTTGATTGGGAAATAGTTCTACAGCTATGACACAGAATTTAATGCCGTTGGCAAACGGCATTGAATATTGGAAAAACAATAATATAAAAGTTTTTTCGGAATTGAATCCGTTTTTGGATTTTTAGAAAAATGAAAGTTCAAAAGTTTTCTTTAGAACAAAATCAGTTATATGTGATAATACTAGCTTCATTTTTGAAATTAGAAGTGATTTCATTCCGACAAGTTTTCTAGTTTTCCGTTTTCATAACGAACGAAACAAAAAAAAAAAAAAATCAAAATAAAATGATGCTTATGTGCTGTTCACAGAGCACCGAGAAGAGATTTGTATGAAAACAGCTCAATTATTTAAGTGCTCCCCATATAAATTTTCTAGACAGGTCGCTCGTTTGCGTTCTATGAACAGCACTTTAATTTCATGGATGAAATTAATATTTTCCGTGAAAAGTGATTTCATTCCGTCAAATTTTTGAGTTGATCATCTTCTGAAGAAAACAAAAATTAATTTCCGAATGAAGTTGAACTTTCACTTGGCAGTTTAACAAAATTATTTTTAAAACGACTCAGCAAAATATTCTGTGTATTGAGTTTTTTGTTAGCAAAGTTCGTTATATCAAAGTTTCACTGTATGAACAAGCCAGTGTTGTGCTATATTGTAATAACTATTTACAGAAATTATATGTAAGCATGTATGTATGATTATTGGTTTTTTGCTTCTTTTGCATTTTCTTTCATTTCAGAAACATACGAGTACGAGTAACAAAACGAAAACAATAAAAATTTTTGTCTCATCTCAAACTTTATACATTTATGTTTATTTAAATTCTTTCCATCTCAAGTAGTGTTTTTCGAAAAACTATAAAAATAAAACAATTTTATGGTCATTCCCCTTTTTTTTGTTTTGATGGCTGGAAGTTTAAATTAAAAATTTATCATCCTTAACGGACGGCAATTATGAGTGCATGTTCTTGTGAAGACAATTCATTTTCAATAGTGAAATTTAATACTTTTTTGGAGATTGTGAGTAAAATGATGACTGACTGCATCTTTGACAAATTTAAACTGTTGTAAACTGTGTTTATAAAACACTTGAGCCGGATTTGAAAAGGTCTTTGCACCAGATCTGTTGAACAAATCGCGGTCTCATTAAAAACAGGGTTATTAAATACTGATGAGACTCTTGAAACAAAACTATTATTAATTGGTTTATGAAAGTTTGTTTTGTGTTGTTGTTGTTGTTGTTGGTCTCTTTTAATCTTAGCAATTTGAAAAGTCTTCAAGATTTGTTTTATTAGATAAACAAAATAGAAAAAATAGAATTTAATTTGTGGCCACATAAATTGTTGGTTTTATTTAAGTTTTCTTTCCTTGCGCCATTTTCTACATTTGCGTAAGTAACACTCCCCCCACCAGCAACCGCCAACACACATACACGCACACACACACTTCCAAACATACATTCCACTACATATACATATGTAAAAGCATGTGAGAATGTGTATCTCGCTGTGGCCCTGACGGGGTGGCTGGTCAAACCACACAATATCTGGTCAAGTATTCATTCCTTCAACTGACATTAGACACGACAAAAAGACATTAAACACGACAACGGCATAAAACATTTCGAGTCTTATCAGCACTTCCGTTCGTGACCAATGTCTTGTGCATGAATAGATGGTTGGATAGATGAATTTAATTTGCTTACGTTTGGGCCTCTTAATGTGGGACTGGATTCGATTCTTGAGACATGAAATATCACAGGCGAATGTGAAGTGTTTGATTGTTCTAAATGTAAATTATGGTTGGCTTGCGCAATACTTTTATAATTCTCATTGGACTCTGAAGGGCTGTGTATGGTGAAGGTGGCGTATGGCAGGAAGGAGGTGGCGTTTTGTTTAAATGAAGAGCTGAGCGGATTATTACAAAAAAATATGAATTTATGTAAGTTTTATTCTAAATATGAAATACTAACTCGTACACACAAACATTAATATTAAACAAATTACTAAATTATTTGTTCTAAAATGAGGCCACATTTTAGATAAACAGTTTTTTTTCCGAAAAATATTAGTAAAGGGTTGTTAAATTTTAAGCGAGTACGTAAGAAACTCACGAATTCACAAGGATCTGTGTGTTCCGCTGGTAAAAAACGAATTTTCTAAGTATGCGACAAAGTATATCAGTAAACTGGAACTTCACCCAAATCCACTTGCACGTAACATACTTAATTTTGGCAGCCACTCTCGGTTGAGAAGTAGGCATAGCCTTGCCCCCATCAGAACGTTAAATAGGTGATTCTAACGATATTATTCACGCAAAATAAAACTTTTTTGTTTAGCAGTGGCTGGACTTAAATAACTTTTATATTTAATATTAAGATTTGAATACTTATTGTTAGTTCATATTTTGAAGATTCAATAAATAAATGAATGAAAAAGGAAAAAAAAATTTTAAGGGCCGATGTTGATTTTGAATAAAACACAAATTATTTAGGAACTAGTGACAATTTCTTTATATTATGATAATGTTGATGTGTTTCAATTATGTATGGAACAAAATGGACATCACGACCTTGGCGGCACACCTCCATTCAATGGTCAAAATTTTCTATGACGCCGAGGCACAATTGAGGTTCCCTGGCGTTAATGTGCCAAACTATCTCATTCTTTAGTTCTTTAATTGTTGCTGGCTTGTCGAAGTACACCTTTTCTTTCAAATAGCCCCAAAGAAAGAATCCAATGGTGTAAAATCACATGATCTTGGCAGTCAATTGGCATCGCCACCAAGTAACATAACAGGGCCACTGAATTTGCCACTTAAAAGAATCATTGCTTCGTTCATTGCTTCGTGTGGCAGGTGGCACGGTCCCGTTGCAACCACATATCGTCCGTATTCATATCTTCCAATTCGGCTCATACAAAGTTCGTTATCATTATCTCACGATAGCGAACACCATTCACAGTAAAGCTTGACCGACCTCATTTTGGAAAAAAAATACGGTCCGATGATGCCTCCAGCCAATGAACTACACCAAACAGTCACTCTGGTGGGTGGATTGGTTGTTCGACAATCACTTTTGGATTATCTTTCGCCCAAATGCGGCAATTCTGCTTAAGCTACGTACACACGGTTGCCAGATCTAACAATATTAAAAAAAAATTGTATAAAGTAAAATTGTCTGAAAATGTATTACAATCGTGTGAACTGCCAATTTTTAACTTACAACGTTGTCAGAAAAACCATTGTCAATCAATTGTAAGATGACAATGTTCTCAGGCATCTGACAATCGTGAGAACACTGTTCGCCGGCATTGCCAGATAATTGGCTGGTATTGTAAGTTTTATTCAGTTTTAATTGTCAGATGTATAAAATTAATGCACCTGACAATGACATCATTCTCAGAAAAAAGTTTGATGGGCAACACTACTAAACAGATGGTTGTTGATATACATAAGTGGCAATGCCTTGCAACATGTCTGGCATTTTTTTTTTTCATCTAACATTCTGATAACCGTGTGAACTGACAATTTTTGCTGGCAGATGAATTATTTGCCAGACCACAGTCTGACAATGAAATTGTAAGATTTTCTTACGATCGTCTGAACACACAATTTACTTTTGCGGGACAATTTTTCATTGTCACTACATTGTCAGCATATTGCCAGATCTTACAATATTGTAACATCTGACAACCGTGCGTACATAGCTTTATTGACGAATCCACTGAGGTGAAAATGTGCTTCATCACTAAAGATAATTTTCTTCGAAAATTTATCATCTACTGTTACCATTTCTGGCCACCATTCTGACCAAACTCGATAGTGTTCTATCTTTCCACGGTTCGAATTGAGCTAGTCTGAAACTGAAAAATGTCAAATGAGAAATGAAAAATGCGAAAAACCTTGACGTTTAGATGTGGTTCACATTCAACATCCGCCCTTAGAATTTAACCAACCGGTATATACTTATCTATGAACACATGGGATTCCCCTTTTTGGATACACGGCAGTCTAAATAAAAGCTATGAAAGCATTTCGCCACCGTTGAAAACATACGAAAAATTAAAACACTTTAAAATTAAAAACATCTATTCTAATATTAAAGCATGCTATGCATATACAGCGTTGCCGCTTTAGTACAAAAGTTGGAGTTGCCGTATTGATGCCGGGGAAGTGTGGAGATTTTGGCAATCTACGAAGCCGAATTTGGGAATTCCCCAAAAAATTCGGAGCCACTTCGCTAACTAGTTTAGAACTGGTTTTTCATATTCGGTGCGCGTTTTTGTCGTGGAACGTGTATCTGGTCATTCGATGTAGTGCGAAAATTGATGCTGTCATATTGTTTCCGGGAAAGTACGGGATTTTGGCATCAGAGCAAAATCTATTGTCCGATACTCCTCTAAAAACTTTTTGTATTATTTACAATTAACATTGTCTGTTTTGGTTGCACCAACTTTAACATAAAAAATTGTTACCTAGAATGTCTTTCGATAACTTTGTGAAAATTCGGACCGCTTTGTTATTCTTGTGGAACAGACCTATTATTTTATATGTTTTTTGTGTTATTAAAGTAGGTTTTTATAAAAATTTATTTTAATTAACTTCTGTGGGTCATTGTAATTAAAATGTTGTAAAGACCCTGGAAAACAAAACAAAAACTTGTGAAATATCGTCAAGTGGGGAAATATTGAATTTGTATCCCCCTATATTAGAGAAGGATTAGTTTCAGGCTGTAAGATGAGTGAAGCGTAGCGCAGGCGACAATCGCGGCCATAATAAAGATCAGTTAACTGGCTAAGGTACTACAGGATAGACGGGGATGATATCCGAATTTGTAGTGATATTAAGACAGCGTTGTATGCTCGAGCTGGGTTCTATACGACGTCCAGGTTGGTTCGTAAATGCCGGATATCTCTAAACGAGATAGCGAGACATTCGAAGCTGGAGCTTTTCTGGGTAAGAGGGTACAATGAAGCCCCCGGAAATGTTGTAGTAGACGAACTGGTAAAAGCCGTTGTCCAGCTACAATAAAGGGACATAGATGGTATGATTGGCGTCTTGCTTAGGAGCTGTAAGAAACAAGTATAGCGTCAAATTTTTGAAACCGCTCAAGCCAGTTGCTCTAGTACGGCTACCTGTCGAATATCAAGGCTGACATGGCCCAGATATGATAACAGGAGGATTATTATTCTTCAGGGCTTGCCTCGACAGAGGTTTCATTCTGCTGTTTCGGTTCTGACGGGACACTGCGACATAGGGACGCAGGCGAGGAGATTAAATCTTCCATTTAATGACTAATGTAGAAGCTGCAGAGACGAGAGGGAAGTAGAGAGTGTTGAGCACTGCCTTTGTCGGTGTCCAGCTCTTGCTTATATAAGGGGATTGTATCTAGGCAGACTGATGCTGTATGATTTGGTGAAGGTATTGGAATGTGATATAAGTGGATTGGGTTCCTTTAGCCGATCCTCGGGTTGGTTCTAAGCCAGTGATATGTAGATCTCTTGAGATATATATCACACCCAGGCAACATAAAGGGATCAGATTGGATCCAAGTGAGCCAACTTTTCAATGGCTGGCAGCTTGTTAAACCTAACCTAACCTAACCTAATATTAAAAGCTAAAGTTTAAGCATATGTTTAAGTTTATATGTTATAAATTTAAGTAATGCACATACATACATACGTATGAATATATATGTCCTTACTTAAGTACTTGTTTGTTATAATTTTTTTTTTTTGCACGCGCATATCATCAAAGTAACAATGGAAATGTAATATTTTTCCCTTGACTTGTCATGCAAAAATTTTTATATATTTTATTTTTTATTTTCTTTTTCATTTTTTTTTTTAATGCTGACTGTAGATGATTTTATGTTTGAACAAATCTTAAATTCAATTTCAATTTTCTACCATTCTTCTGCTTCTTTTTTTTTCTTTTAATAGAATGAAGCATTTTGTATTTTGCAAAAATAAAAAATATCCTGAGAAATAAAAAAAAAAGAGAACTGCTTTGCAAAGGTAAGTAACTGTAACATTTTAATTGCAACCTCATATTCCTTTTTCGCATTCGCATTAAAAATAAAAAATAAAAATATTAATACACACACACACACACACACACACACACATTTTTATGCCACTTTGATTTTTTGATGTTAACGCTCAACATAAATTACTTAAGTAAATACTCGAGAAATGGACAAGATGTTTTTCAAAATGGTGGAAATTTTTAACTAAGAAATTAACAAATTAGGCACTCAATAATCAGGTTAGCAAAATTTGTGCAACATTTCAAAAATGAGCAAATAATACAATAAAAATTAACCCCTCTTTGCAAATTATAAGCTAATTTTTCTTTATAAAATATAAATAATTTTTAATGGCTGCTTAAAAAGGACTTTACAGATACTGCAGCCAACTTCAAGTGGTATTGCATTTGTTCTAATTAATTGTGTATATCTGATTTAATCAGCCCAAGCGAAACTTTTTGACATGACTTATTTTATTTTCCGTTCATTGTTTAATTGCCCCATACCACTACATTTGCACAATGTGAGTATCCCAGTTGGCAAAAGTGTAACAGATGGCATGGTCTATGATGGGAAGGTATACTACTTTGTTTTGATTAAACATTATATTACATAAAGGGTCAAGAAGCTCATTACAATTTCGCGATAGCGAACACCATTCACGATAACGGTTGGCCGACCACATTTTCGAATATATCCGGCCCCATGACACTGCTAACGCATAAACCGCGCCAAATAGCCACTATTTGTAGTTGCGTCGGCTTTTCACTTGTGTTGTGACTTCCGAAGCCGTCACTAAGGATTAATTGGCAGAACGGGGATCGGTTCGTCATCAGACAAGGCCGTCAAGGCAGGTGCTAATGTTAATCCTGTCTGTTCAGCCAACCATTCTTCGTATTGCTCAATTCTGTACCTCTGCAAACCCTATACGACAGGGCGTGATAATAGAAATACTTTCTGGTAGTCAATCGGTCTTTAGAAACCTAAGCAGTTGTATTTTTACGTCTAAGCTGGTATTGGAACATCGCAACAGGTTAAATGAATTTGCTAGTTAGAATCAGATTGCTCTGGTTTAGGTAACCGGTGCACTTACAGCAACTATACTCAACGAATACCTCAAATTTTGGAGAAAAGAGAGTCAGCGAAACAGTTGGTAGCTTTCTGTGGGGTATTGGCAGACAGATGGTGCTGCCTAACTACTAAGCACGTACTCCTACCTCATTCAGCATACTCTGCAGATTAAGTGTTCTGAGATTATTTTAATTTTGCGTATGTTAGGAAATGGTCTATTTTGGGGTTACTCGGCCGTGTGCAGTAGAGAGCGAAGAAGCTTATCGGTGACCGTAGGGTATCCAACTCAATTGACTCACTGAAGCATCGACGCAGTGTGGGATGCGTTACTCTGTTCTATCGTTACTACAATGCATTTTGCTCTGACGAGATTAGGCACCTTGTTCCTGAAACTAGCACATTTTTACGTAGCACACATACATCGTTCAGAACTCATCCATTTGTGGTCGATTACCCGGGGAATCGTACTACGCATTATAGAGAGAATTCGTTTTTCAGCCGTACGCTTCGCCTGTAGAATAAGTTGCATACAGACGTGTTTCCTGTGTGTTATAACATTAGAAGTTTCAAGTCAAATGTTCGCAAATACTATTCCCTCTTTCCTCCTCTTAACAACTTATTTTCCTAGTTCTGGTGCAATGCACTGCGTAAGTAGGGGTCATCCCCTGGGTACTGGTCCCAGATAAAAAAAGTCCTTATGTTAGGAAATGGCTAGATGGCAGGAGATTTGGATCGAATAAAGGTGCCGTTATCGAAACATTACCTATATTGAGGGTTTCATGTGGACGGAATAAAAAAAGATCAGAAAGGTATCTATCAATCCTACTTAAAGAACCAACCCACCAGCCTACAAAAATAAACAAAAACCAGTATATAATCGCACCTATATTTACACAAAACTTAAGTATACTAAAGGACCAAATAAACTACGCAAACTGTTTGCCAAACACATGCTTTCCGTTTGCACCCAAACCATACAAATACAACACAGGCAAATATAATGTAATCACACATACAAATGCAAATTAATCAATTTTTCTTGGTTTTCAATGAGAGCAGCCGGCCATTGCGTTGCGGCAATTTGTTCGCGAAATGAAGTTTGCAAGACACAAATTGTTTAATAAATTATTTCTTAATATTATTCTGTTTTTAATCTTTATTGTTTGTTTAATTTCCACAATAAAAGTAAGCTTTTACGCCAATCTAAACATAATTAAAAGAAAAGATTTTTTTGATTCACGCTGTATGCTTCTTCTTCCACCACCTCACTCTGCAAAAATTGCATTGAAATTACTAAAAATCAAAAAAGTTTGATTTTCATGCATACATGCTTCAAATATTTGTACAAACTGGCAAACAGCCCCACAAACGAACAAAAATGTTTGCACAAACCTAAAATTTTGATGTGTGTGTCAAGCAGTTTGTGTGGTTTATTTGGCTCTTAAATCATTCAGTTGACTATTGACAGCCGTCAATGACAAGATAAAGAAAAATTTCGTTTGGCAAATTGTCGCTCATACAATTTTGCATGATTTCGTGGCCATTTGTGCAAAATTTCAGCCCACAATTTGTTTTCCATATTTGCATCTGTGTCATCCACGTTTGAATCTGTATCTTGCCTTGTACTCGCCGTTTAAGTAGCCTTAAATACATGGCCAACTGGGATATCGCCTCCTACACACGTTGATGATGATCGAGCAAAATTTGATATCTGATCACTAACATATTTCAACATTTAAACTACATTCGATAATTATCATCGATATGAATGCATGAATGCGTGTCTGGTTTTTTTTTCTTCTCGCATCACGAGAACAAATTTCTTAAAAGTCACGTTCTTTATTTATAAATAAAAGATCCGCGAAATAAAGTGTGTACGAATGTGCAGAATGTATATTCGATTCGATATGATGATTTATATGGAAACAGCATACGATGCTGTCTATAAGGAAATAGCAAAAGGTGGCGCAAAATAAATTATTCAATTGAATAACTTTTTTATGGCCACAAATTTATGGCAAAAGTTGCAACCTATGTGAACGTTGCAAGTCACATGGGGGCGCTGGTGAACCGTAAATAATTCATCCCATGGAGTTGGTCCCTCATTAGAGTAGGCCGTAAAGGCAGGTGCTGATGTAGATCAATGTCAGAATTCTCCCTTTTGATTTTGATTCCGGCATCAAACCGATATCGCAAGATTCCTAAAAACTAAACTAATTATGAATAACTGCTATTTAATTCGAGCAAAGAATAAGAAAAAAAAATTTTTATAAAAGATACAAAAAATTTGGATCCTTAATAGATATCCGAAATTACTCCATTGCGCATTCTCAGTATAATATTTCAAACAAATCTCGCATGAGATTACAGTTGAAAACTAACTCTAAGTCTTTTTATAAGCTTGTCAATTCAAAACGCCGTTCTTGTGACTACCCCAAATACCTGAAATATGGTACCTGTAGCAGTGATGGCAATACATTCATCAGCAATATATATTACTATTTTCAAATAATATATTACTATTTTCAAATAATATATTACTATTTTTTGAAAGTTTCCTTATTAACAGAAAACTTATAGTTAAAATCGGAAACGCTTCCTCATCATTTTTAATAGATGCTTATTCTGGTATTCCGCAGGGAACACATATTGGGCCATTACTTTTTATACTTTTCATCAATGATTCACCACCAACTTTTAAGTTTTCTAGATGTTTGTTATTCGCTGATGATTTAAAATTATACTCTTGAATTTCCAGTCTGGTAGCTGATCTTGATAAATTATCTGACTGGTGTTCTGAAAATGATATATATATATAATGGGTGATTTTATAAGAACTATCGGAAATTAAAAAAAAAACACATAAAATTCAGAAAAATGCATGAAATATTATATTTATTTGGATCGATAGTTGGGTCGATATAATTTAATGTTTGAAGATTATTTCATGCAAATGTTGGCCGCGGCTGCGCCTCAAATGGTCCATCCGCTTAGTCCAGTTTTGGCATACTCTTTCCAACATTTCGGCCGGTATCTCACGAATAATGTTGGCAATGTTGGCTTCCAGTGCGTCAATCGAAGCGGGCTTGTCGCTATAGACATTAGCCTTAACATAGCCCCACAAAAAATAGTCTAGAGGCGTTAAATCGCACGATCTGGGCGGCCAATTGACTGGTCCCAAGCGTGAAATAAACTGTTCACCGAACTCGCCTCTCAATTGTCCCATTGTTTCGCGTGCTGTGTGGCATTTGGCACCGTCTTGTTGAAACCACATGTCATGCAAGTCAAGCTCTTCCATTTTGGGCAAAAAAAAGTTTGTTATCATCGCACGGTAGCGCTCACCATTCACAGTAACGTTGTGATTCGCATCATCTTTGAAGAAATACGGCTCAATGATGCCGCCAGCCCATAATCCGCACCAAACGGTTGTTTTTTGTGGATGCATTGGTAGCTCTTGCAATGCTTCTGGCTGCTCTTCACTCCAAATACGGCAGTTTTGCTTGTTCACGTATCCATTCAACCAGAAATGAGCCTCGTCGCTGAACACAGTTCTTCGATAAAAAAGTGGATCTTCATCTAACTTTTCAAGAGCCCATTCACCAAAAATTTGGCGTTGTGGTAGGTCGTTTGGCTTCAATTCTTGCACCAGCTGTATCTTATAAGGCTTCACACCCAAATCCTTCCGCAAAATTTTCCACGTAGTGGAGTAACAGAGACCCAATTGCTGCGAACGGCGCCGAATCGATAATTCACGGTCATCACCAACACTGGCCGATACGGCTGCGATATTTTCTTCAGTTCGCACTCTACGTAAGCGTGTTGGTGGTTTAATGTGCAACAATGTAAATTTGGTGCGAAATTTTTTTACAATAGCCCGAATAGAAGCCTCAGTAGGTCGATTAAACTGACCATAAAATGGAAGAAGCGCGCGATGAACTTTCTTAACAGAGCACGCATTTTGGTAATAAAATTCAATAATTTGCAAGCGTTGTTCGTTTGTAAGACGATTCATGATTAAATTATAGACCACACTGAAGATGTTTGACAGTGACACAAGATACAAAACGTGCGTGAGCTGTCAAAAATAGTGTTGCCAAAAAGATAATAGCAAAAAAATCACTCGTAATGTTCTTCGATGTCCTATACTCATATCTTAAGCCCATTTAAGTTCGATTATTCTATGAATGGCCTCTCAATTAAACGTGTAGCTGAAGTAAAGGATTTAGGCGTACTTTGTGATAGTAAATTGAGTTTTTCTATCCATATTGATTATGTTGTTTCTAAAGCCTATTGTATGCTTGGTTCCATACGAAGAAATTCTAAAGATTTTAAGGTTGCATATATCCTGAAATCCTTATACATTTCTTTCGTCCGCAGTATTTTGGAATATTGTTCTATTATCTGGAATCCCTATCATGTAGGTACATCTAATCGTATTGAACGTATTCAGAAAATTCTTACTAAGACCGCTTTAAAGTTAATATGGCCTTATGAACTGCCTTCTTATGACATCAGAAGAAAGTTATTAGGCTTGCAATCATTAAATGATCGCAGAACTTGTTCTTTGCTATTGCCGGCCTATAATATTTTATCTAACAATATTGATTGCCTAGAATTAAAAAATTATTTTACCTTATATTGTCCTCCCAGCGATTTAAGAAATAATCGTATGTTTGAGGAGAGCTGTCTGAGAACTAATTATGCGAATAATGAAAATATTGCAAAATGCTTACATTTATGTAACAACTTGTTTCCTTTGTTAAATTTTAAAGTTAGTTTTAGTTCGTTTAAATTTATGTTATTTAAATATTTTAATTAAAGTGTTCAGTAATCTGTAAGAATATAATTCTGTAGATGAAATAGTAAATAAATAAATATGTTTTTAGATTTCTTCGCAACAACATACTCCAAGAGCACAATCGATTACAATTCTACTTATCAGTTTAATTTGAAACGTTCATCTGGCATAACTTTTCCTTTCATTGACAGTGAAACCGTTCTTTCAAATTAAAGATCACTTAAATCTTTTTATTATCCCGGTCCGAATGGAGTTCCTAGCTATATTCTCAAACATTGTGCAGAGCTCTTATATAAACCACTTATGATAATCTATCGGGTGGTTAAATTTCAAGGGCCGATGTTGATTTTGAATAAAACACAAACTATTTAGGAAATTATTGTAATTTTATTTTATTGTGATATATTGGTATTATTCAATTCTGTATGGAACAAAATATCGGCCAAATGGGCGCCTCAACCACGGCGGCACACCTCCATCCAATAGTCCAAATTTTTGATGACCCTGAGGCATAATGGAGGTTCTATGCCGTTAATGTGCCGAATTATCTCATCCTTTAGCTGTTGAATTGTTGCTGGCTTATCGACGTACACCTTTTCTTTCAAATAACCCCAAAGAAAAAAGTCCAACGGTGTCAAATCACATGATCTTGGCGGCCAATTGACATCGCCATTACGTGAGATAACACGGCCATTGAATTTGTTGCGCAAAAGAGCAATTGTTTCGTTAGCTGTGTGGCAAGTGGCACCGTCCTGCTGAAACCACATATCGTCTACATCCATATCTTCCAATTCGGGCCATAAAAAGTTCGTTATCATATCACGATAGCGAACACCATTCACAGTAACTGCCTGACCGGCCTCATTTTGGAAAAAATACGGCCCGATGATGCCGCCAGCACATAAACCGCACCAAACAGTCACTCTTTGTGGGTGCATTGGTTTTTCGACAGTCACTCTTGGATTCTCATTTGCCCAAATGCGGCAATTCTGTTTATTGACGAATTCACTGAGGTGAAAATGTGCCTCATCACTGAAGATGATTTTCTTCGAAAATTTATCATCATTTTCATAATAAGTCTGGATAACTTTAACGCGTTGTTGGGTTGTGTATCTCTCCATGGTTTAAATTGAATAAGTCTGAAATAGAGAAATGTCAAATAAAATTCGGAAAAAAATTGGCGTTTAGGTGTGTTTCACATTCAACATCGGCCCTTGAAATTTAACCACCCGATATAACAAGTATGTTGATCTATATTACCTTCCTCCTGAATGGAAAAAATCTTTTATTATCCCTTTGTTTAAATGTGGAAGCAAGTTTGATATATCAAACTACAGAGGAATTGCCAAGCTAAATGCTATTCCAAAACTGCTGGAAAAAAATTTTGACTAGTTGTCTATCGCACCAAATATCTTCACTGTTATCAACGTATCAACATGGCTTTTGTAAGTCACGTTCCACCACTACTAACATTTTGGAGTTTACTACTATCGTAAATGATGGATTTTTAAATAGCAAGCAAACGGATGTAATTCACACGGATTTTAGTAAAGCATTTGACAAAGTAAACCACGACCTGTTGTTACACAAGCTTTCGTTAATGGGATTTAGCATTACAACCCTTAAATGGATTCGTTCATATCTGTCCAACAGAACCCAACAAGTCAAGTTTAGAAATCGATAAATTTGGATATTCCTTCTGGTGTTCCCCAAGGAAGCCCTCTTGGCCTGTTGTTATTTACACTTTTTATTAATGATTTGCCCTCTGCTGTCTTGCACTCAAGAATTTTAATGTATGCTGGTGCTGTTAAACTATTTAAAGACCTAAATAGCCCCAAAGAATATCTTCTAAATACTTCAAGCCGATATCAATATACTTGAGGAATGGTTCAAACTTAATTTTATGTACCTTAACATAAAAAATTTAAACATTTATGTTATCACATTAATGGAATAATGCTTGAAAAAGTTAACACTATTACCGATTTGGGATTCATCCTTGATCATAAGCTGGATTTTCCAGATCACATTGCGCTAACTGTTAATAAGGCTTGTGGAGTTCTTGGATTTATGAAACGATAGTCTAAAGCATATTCAGACCCTTACATTACAAAGTAACTTCATATTTCCTTAGTTCGCCCTATTCTTGCATATGTAGCAATTACATGGGATCCTGACATCTCCATTCACATGAATAGTATTGAATCTAAACAAAAACAATTTCTTATTCTCTGTCTACGGGGTCTTGGAGGGAACTCATATGTGCTGCCTTCATATGAAAGTAGGCTTGGACTCATTTAATTACCAACTTTGAAAAGTCCTCAAACCATGCTTAGTATTTTTTTCGTCCTTGGATTGATTCGCGGTGAAGTTGATTTAAAGTTTCTGTCTGAGCAAAATATATTTCTGTGCGGCAACAAGAGCAACCTGTAACTATCAACTACTAAGTCTAGATTATCACAGGACTGTCTATGCTAACAATGATCCCATTCGTCGCATATGTGAAATATTTAACAAATTTTATCATATTATAGATATCTCTGAATGTAATGATGTTCTAAAACGAAAAATAATTTTGTACTTAAATAGGTAATTGTACTCCTTTATATTTTTTCTTTAGTCTGTAAGGATTTATAGTCTATAGACTTAAATAAACAAAATAAAAAAAAATATTATAAGAAGTTTAAATAATGATTTTTTTTTTTTGTCTTGGACCAGTACTCAGGGGATGACCCCTACATATGCAGTGCATTGTACCGGAACTAGGAAAATAGGTTACGAGGAGGGGGAAAGAGGGAGTAGTGTTTGTGAACATTTGACTTGAACTTTCCAACGTTATAACAGACAGGAAACACGTCTGCAGGCAACTTATTCCACAGACGAAGCGTGCGGCTGAAAAACGAATTCTCTCTGTAATGCGTAGTACGATTCCCCGGACAATCGACCACAAATGGATGAGCTCTGGACGATGAACGCGTGTTACGTAGAAATGTGCGAGTTTCAGGAACGAGATCCCTAATCTCGTCAGAGCAAAATCCATTGTAGTAACGATAGAACAGAGTAACGCACCCCACACTGCGTCGATGCTCCAGTGAATCAATAGAGTTGGATACCCTACTGTCACTGATGAGCTTCTTCGCCCTCTCCTGCACACGGTCGAGTAACCCCAAAATAGACTTTGGGGCACCGGCCCAAACATGAGAGTTGTATTCCATTTTCGGTCGGATATAGGTGGTATAAATAGTAAGGAGATCGGATGGAGTGAAGTACATCTTACACCGTTTCAAAAAACCATGACATGAAAAATGTGATCATTCCAGCGAACATCACACTGTACTTTCATTCCAAGAACATCAAGAGCACCCGATTCCTCAATATTTATACCATCCATGAGTACAGATGAAGCAGCATTAGCGGTCGTTTGTTTGTGCGTTGATAAACAGCACTGGGTCTTACGAGCGTTGAAGTCGACCCTGTTTTTGCGACCCCACTCGGAGATTAATAGAAGATCACTGTTCAGTGAATCATTCATATTTAGCCTCTTGGCAGCGATCTCTGATAGGCTGGGCCTATAACTGAAAGAGTATGAATAGCAAAAGCAGCAGATCATGATACGTCATGACCCGAGTTCAAATCCCAGTGGGTGCGACTACGAAACAGCTAGTTGTCTCCCAGCTAAAGATTTGATTGTTATTTTACTTGTCTTCTTCAATCAAAAATTATTGATCACAGCAAATTAGTATTGTAAAAATCCTTCTTAAGAAAAAACTTAAGAAAGGAAAAACTTGAACTAAAACCCGATGTACAAACCAAAAAATTTTTAATTTAATCTTAATTTCCATTAATGTTTCTTATTGGAAACAGTAAAAATATCTCTCCTTCCTAATATTCCTTGCAGTGTATTACCCTAAACGAAAACAAATATCTTTCCTCTCATAAGTATTCACTCAACAATGAACGGAGTAGTTTCATTACAATCAGCCAAGTTTATGGATCTATATAATAAATACATATCTTTATGTGGGATTATATGAGCATTCGTATGCAAATTAATAAATAAATAAAAATAAAATAAAAGCACAACTGCTTGCTACTTCATTACCTAGAAAATGGATAAATCACCTGCCTCTAACATTGAAAGAGAACATAAAATAGAAATAATAATAGAACAATTTAGGTTACTTGTTTCTTGGGGGCTTTTTATTTTCCTCTTTTTTCTTTTCTTCATAGAACATGGATTCTCAGCGGTTGACTGGCTAAATCACTAAATGTACGAGTTTAAAAGGAAAGCACATTTGCATTAAGAAGCGTGACAGTGCTCGATTCATACAACCAAACACATACACACTTGCACACACACACACACACACACACACACCCAGAAACGAAAAAATGACCAACAACATCCGGTGAAATATAATTAGGGAGTAGAAATAGAGTGTGGCGGATGGTGGAGTATCCAGTCAGTCAACAAGAGCTTTTTCTTACTTAGAAATTATGTTCTTATCTAGTTTCCTGTCGTGCTGTTTTTATCCTCTGCACATGTGTATAGGTGCATGCACGTGTGTGTGTATGTGTGTGTGTGTGTGTCTAATTTGTATGCCAGTTCTTCAAGAGATTTTTTTACCTGCCTATTACGAGTAGAAAAAAAAGGTTGTCAGTGTCGTTTCATAATAGATTGTCAAGCAGGACATTTATAAATGATGGAATATCTTATCAAAATTGGAATGTTCGGCCTAAAAGTGCAAACTTCAGCACGTGAATTTTAGTTTAAGAAATTTTTGGGAAACAATTAAAAATGGATTAAGAATAATTATTCCTAAAGCTAATATGATCACAGCGGGAGTATAAAAATGATTAACGTAAGCCAAAAGAATGCTTTCTGTTGGCAACGTTTTTTATGGCAACCTAATCAATAATCATCGTTGTTGTCACCACTGGCAAAACCGCTTAGAATAATTTTCATATTTGCACTTTATATTTATACTTCCATTACATTTAATGGCATTGGTACTAATTTTCAGAATGAATAATTCGCACGCTTTTTATATGCAACTCGATCTTTATTTTTATTTATTGTTCTTATTCAGCCGGCGAGGTAACAAGTCCTTCAGACTTGACCCATTATTTTATAGAAAATTTTAAAATTATATTCTACGAGGGCGGTTCGGAAACTTCTTAGCCTATCAATGAAAGAGAAGAGTTAGTTTTTCAAAAATATATTTATTTTTCAATATAATCTCCTGAAACTTCAATACACTTAGGTTAGGTTAGGTTAGGTTAGGTTTAACAGGCTGCCAGCTTTTATAAAGCCAGCCCACTTGGGTACAGTCAGGTCCCGTTGTGTTGCCTGGATCTGATATGTATCTCAGTAGATCTACATATCACTGGCTTAGAACCAACCCGAGGATCGGATAAAGGAGTCCAATCCACTTACATCGCATTCCGATACCTCCGTCAAACCATGCAGCATCGGTCTGCCTAGGTACAATGCCCTTATATCAGATAGAGCTGGACACTGACAGAGGAAGTGCTCAACGCTCTCTTCTTCCTCCTCGTCTCTGCAACTTCTACAGAAGTCATTAAATGGAAGATTTAACCTCCTTGCCTGCGTCCCTATGTGGCAATGTCCTGTCAGAACCGCCACAGCAGAACGCAACCTCCGTCGGGGCAAGCCCCTTAGGATAATAGTCCTCCTGTTATCATATCTGGGCCATGTCAGCCTTGATATTCGACAGGTACCCTCATTAGACCATCTGTCTTGAGCGGTCTGAAAAAGTTGGCGCTGTACTAGTTTCTTACAGCTCGCAAGCGGGATTCCAACGATCCCATCAATATCTCTTTGTTGTAGCTGGACACCGGCCTTTGACAGTTCATCCGCTACTAGATTTCCGGACACTTCACTGTGCCCTCGTACCCAGATAAGCTCCAGGTTCGAATGTCTCGCTATCTCATTTAGAGATATCCGGCATTCACGAACCAACCTGGATGTCGTATAGACTCCAGCTAGTGCATACAACGCAGCCTTACTATCAGTACAAATTCGGATATCATTCTCATATATCCTGTAGTACCTTAACCAGTTAGCTGCCCTCATAATGGCCGCAATTTCTTCCTGCGCTACGCTACACTCATTATGCAGCCTAAAACTCATCCTCCTCTCATACAAGGGGATAAAGATACCCCCACCGACTCCCGAGTCCGACTTGGATCCATCTGTAAAAATTTCAAGCACGTCCTCTTGACGATCTATACCAGTCGCCTCCGAGAACGAGCCTGATAAGATTACATCAAATCTCTTGTCGGGCAGTAGAGCCAGCGAGCAGTAAGCAATATTTTCCGGAAGGTTCACTATTCTTCCTATTATTGAGGCATGGCCATATGTCGCCTCCTTCCACGTCCCACTTGACCACAGCCTGATAACCGAATTCATGGCTATTTCCTTCACCATGAGATCAGCCGGCAGCCAGTTCAGCATAGTGAAAAGTGCTTTCGATGGCGTAGTGCAATACACTTAGTCCAATGCATTTCTAGCAATTCTATCTCTTGATTAAAATAGGTTTCCTGAAGGTCTTCAAAATAGTGGTTTACAACTGTAACTACATCTTCATCTGAGGTAAAACGCTTGCCAGCAAGGAATTTTTTTAGATTTGGGAACAACTGTGAAAAAGATTTACATCAGCACCTGCCTTGCGGCCTAATCTGATGGTAGACCAATTCCACGGAGTGAATTATTCACGATTCACCAGCGCCCCCCGTGTGGCTTACCAGGCTCACACAGGTAGCAATTCTTGCCATATGATTGCGGTCATATGAGCAACTTCTTGTTGAGGAGATCGGGCCTTCTAATGCCTCCTGTATGCAATTTCCCAGCAATCAATGGAGGACAAGGCTTAATGAGTTGGTAGGCCGAATCCCACTAAACCAACTCACCCGTCAACCATCACCACTGGTTCCTTACAATACAGGTATCTGTTGTATAGGCAACAAATCCTCGGGAGATTGTTAGTCCTCGAAAAAAGCCACACACCAAAAAATTTTCAAGCATACTAACACTCCCTTCCTGCGTTTTAGGCTTCAGCCACAGCCAGAACGTTTCAGCCAAGGTAGGCACCTCAACCATGATCAGTCCGGGTCGAACCGCAAGCAGAACTTCCCGGGAGCCACGCTGATCCCCGTTCTGCCAATTTATACCCTTGGTAAGGGTTTCGGAAACCAACACTACAAAAGTCATGTGGCTTTCTAAAGTTTTGTTTGCCGCACAAAACGAGCAACCCCTTCCCATCTTTTCCACGAAAAACAGAGCGCCCAAGTTAGGAATACGCCAAGGCAAAACCTGTTCCCCGGGGGTAGATTTGGGAACAGGTAAAAGTCACTGGGAGCTAAATCAGGAGAATAAGGTGGGTGGTCAAGCATCTCGTACTTTACTCGTAATTCGTTAAATTTTAGCCATTGTTAAAATACTCTTGTGCGCTGGTGCGTTGTCTTGATAAAAATTATTTTTTTTGTGTTGTAAGCCTGTACGTTTTTCTCGAATTTGTACATTTAATTGATCCAAAAGGTTGCAATAGTACTCTGAATTTATTGTTTTACCCTTTTGCAGATAGTCAATCAATAAAATACCCTTCCCAAAAAACCGTTGCCATAACCTTACCGGGCGATTGAATTGTTTTTGCCTTCTTTGGGGCACTACCTCCAGCTTCAGTCCATTGTTTGGATTGTTCTTTTGACTCTGGAGTATAGTAGTGGATCCATATCTCATCAAAAGTTATGAAACGACGCTTAAAATCCATTTTATTTCGCTTAAAACGATCCAAACAAGCTTAAGAAATGTTCATTCGTATGCGTTTTTGGTCGACTGTTAACAAATGTGGCACCCATCTTGCAGAAAGCTTTTTCATCTGTAGTTCTTCATGCGAAATTAAATGGACTCGATCATTTGAGATGCCCATGATATTAGCTATTTCACGCACTTGTAATCGTCGATCATTTAATACCATACGATTATCATGCATTTTGGCTACAATTTCTGTTGTTGTTTCTGTTTTTGGACGTTCACTACGTGGTTCATCTTCAATGCTTGTACGTTTACTGTTGCATATGAAGGAGCATTTTCACCTAACACATTCACCATATCATTATGAATTTCTTGTCCCGATAAACCTTTTTTATGTAAATATTTAATAACACCACGCATTTCAAATTTTTCCATTGTAAAAAGATCGCGGATGCGTCTTTTGTGAACATCTGTTTCTATGTGAAAGAGTTACCAGATTGAAACAAAATTTAACATGTGTTCATAGCAGAGATGGAAGTTTTTAAAACACTTAACTTTTTTCTGTTTATACCGCGCTTTTTGTGCTAGGTTAAAAAGTTTCCGAACCGCCCTCGTTCATCCTAAATTTGCTGAAATTTTTGCACTTTTTTTCCGATTGTACGCACATTTGGACGATTAAATTGACCGAGAAAATCACGAAGTGCACGATATGCCTTTTGATTTGAATGCCCATTTTCATAATAAGCCTGAATAGCATTAATGCGTTGCTCGATTGTGCATCTTTCCATGTTTCAAATTGAATAAGTCTGAAATCGAAAAATATCACACTCGACGTTTTGGTGTGGTTTACATTCAACATCGGCTCTTAAAATTTAATCACTCGATATATCCTAAAGTGACGCGTAGGAAGTCGCCCTCTAATACGATTCTCTATCGTATTATAATAAAAGTTGTTATTGTTAAAATATTAAACAAACGATTTTGCGATTTTGCTATTCTGCACTGCTTTTGACAATACTTATTATTGTTTGAGTCAGCTGTTCTTGTTAAGTCTTTAAGTTGTTTAGTTTCACTCGTATAACCAATACACATTTTTACTCTATTGAATTGAATATTAAATATATTATTCCACGTTTCTCGTTAATTATATAACATTAATTTCTACTTACCTCACAAAAACTAAACAATATTAACTTTACAGAAAATCTTGTTCTTACTTCGGCGGTAATGTTTTTTGTTTTCACTTTTGGACATATGTTTTGGCAGCGATGCCACTTGACTTAAATTTTTGTCAATGTTGTAGTCTGCAAACGCCATTTTACATTGACAATATAAAAATGTCTCTTATTGTTTGAAGTTGCAGAAGCGCACTATTGTTATTGGTAGCAGTTGTTTGCTGCTACTTGTGCTAGAGTTCTGTCCAACTATACTTTTGTCGGACAGTAGAGCCGGTGGGCTGTAATGAATAGAAGTTTTCGTAGGACGCCGCCCCGTTATTGGCAGCAGTTGATTTTTGCTACTTAATATTTTATTGGTTGCGACGACTAGTGAAATCTGACTAACAACACTCTTGTCGGGCAGTAGAGCCTGTGAGCAGTAATCAATATTCTCCGTAAGGTCCGCTATTCTTCCAAGAGGGTTTCGTAGGAAGTCGCCACTTTATTGGCAGCAGTTGATTGTTGTTACTTATTATTTTATTGGTTGGGGCGACAAGTGAAATCTGACTCACAACACTTTTGTCGGGCAGTAGAACCGGTGAGCAGCAATCAATATTCTCCGGAAGGTCCGCTATTCTTCCTAGAGGTTTTCGTAGGAGGTCGCCCCGTTATTGGCAGCAGTTGATTTTTGCTACTTATTATTTTATTGGTTGAGACGAAAAGAGAAATCTGACTCACAACACTCTTGCCGGGCAGCAGAGCCGGTGGGCAGTAATCAATATTCTCCGTAGGAGACCCTAGAGGGTTTCATAGGAAGCCGCCACGTTATTGGCAGCAGTTAATTTTTGCTACTTAATATTTTATTGGTTGCGACGACTAGTGAAATCTGACTCACAACACTCTTGTCGGGCAGTAGAGCCGGAGAGCAGCAATCAATATTCTCCGGAAGGTCCGCTATTCTTCCTAGAGGTTTTCGTAGGAGGTCTCCCCATTATTGGCAGCAGTTGATTGCTGCTACTTGTTATTTTAGAGGTTGGAGCGCGAAGTGAGTTCTGTCTGTCTATACCTTTGCCGGGCAGTAGAAAAGTTTAGCAGTAATTAATATTCTCCAGAAGGTCCGCTATTCTTCCTATTCTTCTTCCAGCCGGTGGGCTGTAATGAATAGAGGTTTTCATAGGAAGTCGCCCCATTATTGGCAGCAGTTGATTGTTGCTACTTATTATTTTATTGATTCCGTTGTTCTTGAAGTAGGCCCGTTATTGGCAGCATTTGATTGCTGCTACTAGTTATTTTAGAGATTGGAGAGAGAAGTGAATTCTGTCTGACTATACCGTTGCCGGGCAGTAGAATAGGTTGGTAGTAATCAATATTCTCCAAAAGACACAACACTCTTGTTGGGTAGTAATCAATATTCTCCGAAAAGTTCGCTATTCTTCCTATAACAGAAAGCATAGCCATATTTGTATTTGTATATATTCCGTCTTATTCCACGTCCCGCTTGCCCTTAGCGTGATTGACGAATTCTTTAAAACATTATTGCTTAAATGAGTTTGCGTTAAAATGTTACTGGCTAGAAACATGTTCTGCGAGAAAAATTTTCCATAGCGAAAAGTTTTGTTCGAAAAGTTATCGATAGCAGAAATTAAATGAGTGCGTGCTAGAAAAGAAGATTAAACTTTATCATTTTTGTTAGAACTTCATAGATTCCATTAAATCTAATTTCTTTTAGTCCTACTCTGAAAAGAAAAGATTCATAAGTTTTGTGAATAATTTCTTTGTCTTGTAGCACGCAAACCCAAAGCACAACATGAACGTTAAAATCCAACATAAAACATTTGCCTTTTTCTATTTCTCGTCTTCGCTGTAAAATGTAGTAATTTACGACAATATTGCTTGCTATCATTAAGAAGCTCTAGCACACAGACTACGACATTGGCAAGTGTATGTTGTTGTATGTATGTCCGGGCGAATGTGAATGTGAATGATAACAATCTTTTAGGTGATATACGCCGCGGTTATATCGGACTGGAAGTTTTAGTCAAGACAATTATTTTTTGGTCACACAAAACAAAAGGGAAAAAAAAGTGACACGTGTATTTTCTTTTGCTCTTTTTCGTTCAAATGCATGTTCGCACATAAATCGACTGACTGTCTTGACTGACTCTGCCACTGGCACTGCCGCTGCTGCGAAGGGATTTTAGTTTTTAGTTTTCTTGCGGTCGGTCTGGTCTTTTGGCAAAAAGTTGGTGCTCGTAGTTAGTTAATTTTAGGTCGATTCGCTCATGTGTCACGAACTGCATTTCATATTCCATTTTCTTTATTGTTTGGTTTTTATATTTCAGCGTCATTTCCCCCCGGATTGTGGGCAGCAATAAAGTTAGCGATTGTCATTACGGAGTGCTTCCTTATTCTATTATTGTTGTGCCTTTAAAGCGCTTTTTTGTTACTTGTTCCATTGACCGTCCAATGTCTGTGCATGTCATAATTTACTTTTTTTTCTTTCTTTCTTATTTTGTTTAGCAGTCTAAAGGTGAAGTCGTAAGTAAACTCGTAGCAGAGCTATTTAAAATATGAGCTCATTCATTCATTCGTTGCTGGTATGATGAAGTTTTTAATCCTTTTTGCTGGTTCTGGTCTATAAAACTTTGCTCATTTCAGAGTATTTCGTTTCAGATCTTTAATTTTGGTTTCGCATTTTAATACTTTTCGAACGAACGTGACAAATTGCCAGATAATATTCAAGTGAAGCATCCATTTGTGACAATTACTTTTGCCAAACGAGATTATGACTGAAAGACAATCACATTTTATAGCACAACAACAAAAAATTGAACAAAAAGTTAAGAAAAGTGGATGAATACATTTTATTCCGAAGATTTTTTTTTTACTCAGTGACAACTCAATTTTCATTTCGTTATATATTTGTTTTTGTTTGCATTTTACAGCAAATAAATATTAAAGAAGTTTGAAAATTAACACAGTGGAACCTCTCATATCCGAATACTCAACCAATTCTAACAATATTTGTGAGCGCTTATGGTAGGTTGGTTATAAGAGGTACTCACTTAGTATCCTACACAATTTATTGCACAGTGAAACCTCCTATAACTGGATACTTATCGTAAAAGAAGAAGTTTTTGTAAAAAATGTACTTATTATTTCTTTATTTCGCCCTTTTTTCCTCTTAATATTATATAATTCTTCGAGCTTAAGGTCTTTTGGAGTTTTTAGTTTTTTCATAATTATCTGGCAATATTATTTTTTTTATAATTTTCTGGAAAATTTTATTTGGCCCGAGAAGCTATCCTAAGGAGAGCGAAATATTGCCAGATAATTATAGAAAACCTCAAAACTGCAAAAGGCTTTAAGCTCGAATAATTATATAATATTAATAAAAAAAATGTATCGATATAAACAGAAAATTTATCGAAAATTTATTCATAGCAATAATTTTCCATAGGAAATTTATTAAAAGTGAAAATATTGTATAAAAAATTCAATTGAAAACAAAATTGTCTATAGAACGTGTATCGACTTCAGCAGAAAACTAATCGAAAGCAGAAATTCTTAAGCAACAGCGAAAGTCTGTATAGAAATTTATCGATGAAAAATACAAACAATTGACTTTGCTTCACTATAGTACCTTCTAATATTAATACCAATCAAAAACTTATAAACAGCTTGTTGTCTATGTTTCCTAGCTGCCTATATGTCGACATTTCATTGGAGCTACCCTAATCATCAGGTATTATTAAAACATTTTTCTTTTTAAACTGTTAAAACTTATCGATAGTAAAAACTATTTGTATAAATTTGTGGTAAATTTCCTGTTGATAAAAACTTAATCATGAGCAAATATTTTCTATAAAAAGATTATTGGTAACAAAAATTTTTTGTCAGAAAATGATCGATGGGAAGTATTGTTTATATGTGAAAATTTTCCATCGGATATGAAAAGTTTCACTGTATTATAATATATGTTAAATAATAAGAAATGTGTGTTTCTAATAAGAGGATTGAGTGTTCGATTATGAGAGGTATTACTTTATAATAATATAATTTAATTAATAATAAATATGTATTTCTTATAAGAAGATAGCTCAGTGAGTGTTCGACTATGAGGGGTAGCACTGTATATTTGGAATAACAAATGTAAGCCACCTACACGCGCACAAAACTACCGCAACGATAAGCGTCCAGTTATGAAAGGTTTCACTTTATATTAATATATATTAAATGATAATAACTATTTACCCCTTACAAGGGGATACCTCTCACAAACGAACAAAAATATCGCATGGAGGTGAGTGTTCGGTTATGAAAGGCTTCACTGTATAATAAAACCATCAGTGAGTGTTCAAGACAGGTAGCGCTGTGTAATAAAATATTTGAAATAATATATGTAAATTTCCTATACGCGGACGAAACTACCGCATCGATAAATGTACAGTTATGAAAGGTATCACTGTATAATAGCTTATGTAGCCGTACTACTGGACCGATTTAAACAAATTATATATCGTTTTAAAGTTCTTTCTAAATAAAAGTGAATGAGTTTATTTTAATTTTGATCGGTTCAGAATTTTAGCAGTAATACGGCTATTAGCTTACAAGTAAAACATAAACAGTGTGACCAATTACGCTGTTTATTAACACACAAACGTAGGACCGCTGATGCTGCTTCATCTGTACTCATCGATGGTATAAATATTGAGGAATCGGATGCTCTTGATGTTATAGGAATGAAAATGAGTGTCATGTTCGCTGGAATGCTAACATTTTTCATGTCTCTAAAGAAGTATTCAAGTGCTTCGGTTTTTGTCACGGTGTAAGAGATGTACTTCACTCCGATCTACTTACTATTTATGCCACCTACATCCGAAAGAAAATGGAATACAACTCTCATGTTTGGGCCGGTGCCTCAAAGTCTATTTTGGGGTTACTCGACCGTGTGCAGGAGAAGGCAAGCGAAGAAGCTTATCGGTGACAGTCGGGTATCCAACTCTATTGACTCACTGGAGCATCGACGCAGTGTGGGGTGCGTTACTCTGTTTTATCGTTACTACAATGGACTTTGCTCTGACAAGATTAGGGATCTTGTTGCCGAAACTCGCACATTTTTGCGTAGCACGCGTTCATCGTCCAGAGCTCATCCATTTGTGGTCGATTGCCCGGGGAATCGTACAACGCTTCGCCTATGGAATAAGTTGCTCATAGACGTGTTTCCTGTCTGTTATGACGTCGGAAAGTTCAAGTCAAATGTTCACAAACACTACTCCCTCTTTCCTACTCCTCACAACCTATTTTCCTAGTTACGGTTTAATGTACTGCATATGTAGGGGTCATCCCTGAGTACTGGTCCTAGTAAAAAAAAAAAAAAAATATGAGTGGAGAACATATTTTTGGTTTTTTATATTTTAATTGGTTTCAACATTAGACTTTATATGAGAGTAATTATTTAAGAGCGGTAAAAAAATATTCGGTCGATTGCGTCGACCGATGATTCCCACTAGTATATTTTAAATGATAATAAATATTTTCCTCTTATAAGAAGGCACCTCTCACAAATGAACAAAAATATCGCGCAGCGATGAGTGTCCGCTTATAAAAGGTTTCACTGTATATGAAATGTATGAAATATACATATGTATGATATATTAGAATAAGTGTATACCTTGTCTAAGCGATCACCTCTCATGAGCAGGCATTATGTGGATAATAATAAATAGGTATCCGTTTTAAGAGAGCACTTCACAAAAGCGCACAAACAAAAACCCGGCGTTGAGTGTTTGGTTATAAGTGGTTTCAGTGCCTAATCATATATATAGAACAATAAAAGTATACCTTTCATAACAGAACAAAAAAAAGTGATGATGACTATCCGGTTGTAACAGGTTTCACTGTGCAATAAAATATTTGAAATAATAAGTCAATATCGCATGTAAGATCGATCACCTTTCATAACTGGGAAAAAAATACCAACACCATAATTATAAACAGCTTGTTTTCTATGTTTCCCAGCTGGTCGATATTTCATAAGAGCTACCCTAATTATCTTTGGAAATTTTTGAAAGACATTCCCAAACATTAACCTTTATATCCCAGCAATCTAAATAAATTGTTGAGATTTTAAAAAGAAAAATGCTCTAATAATATTTGTCAAAACGCAAAAAACAAGCTTTTTCAATTATACACGTTTCCAACATTTCTTTACACCTTTCAAACAAATGAACAGCCGTTAGTTGTTGCGATTTGTTTTTTGAAAGTATCAAAAAGCAGAGTACAAAAATTCAAACAATTGAGTTTTATTCACTATATTATCTTCTTCGATAACACATTTTATATTTCTACAGAAATTTTCTAAAATTTTCGGTTTTCGATTAATTTCGATTCTACTGATTTCGATAGATTTTTTGTAGAAAATTTCTTTCGATCTATTTTTTCAGCTTTCGATTAATTTTCTATTGATTCATATATTTTTTGTAGAAAACTTCTTTCGACAAATTTTTTCAGTTTTCGATTAATTTTCTATTGGTTGATATATTTTTTTGTAGAAAACTTCTTTCTTCGAAAACTTCGATAACTTTCTATTGAAAAATTCGCTATCGCATGAGATTTTCAGCTTTCGATTAATGTTCCATAGAGTTCGATTTATGTTCTATAGACAATTTTTGCTTTAAAAAAGTTTTCTTAACAATATTTTCACTTTCAATAAATTTCATATATAGAGAACCTTTTGAAAAGAGCGTTTTCAATATAAAAACGCCAAATACTCGTAGGTGTGTTCCGATAAGCGCATATTTTTCCCTAAGAAAATAACGGGCTTGATCGGAAATGCATCACTGCGCTGCATCTGATGCGCAGTATGTTCTAAAAAGCAAAAGCTTGCAACACTGCAAATGTCGTGCGTTCTAACATGCAACTGTTAAAGCCCAATTCAGACTATTATACTTTGTATTAATACTTGTCAAAAATTCAAATAATACGTGCATACGAAAAATAATACGATAAAAATTTGACTTCCTATACGACTTTGTTGTTTTTTGAAACTTTTCAGAACGATAATACTTTACAGTGGATCAGGGTTGTGTTTTTTAGCAAACCAACTAATTAAAAATTTAGTAGTCGGCTATTTCGTAGCCAATGGAGTGCCGTCACCGATAGTATTCTTTGTCGTTATAAAAAAGCTCGAAAGTTGGAATTTAGCTGTCATTTATAAATGTATTTTGCTCATGCTATATTTAGAACATAAAAAATGTTTGTGCTATTGAATTTGGATGTGTTATACATAATTATTATTTTAACTGTTGAAGAATTTCACGCGCCGGCACGTCTATCGCCTACGACGAATAGCGCACCTGCCGCCGTGAAAAGTTTTATGATGGCACATCTATGTTGGTTTATATCAAGTGTGATGGATGGTGTGAATGCAAAATCAAATTTACGTTAGACTTTTTGACAGTCGCAAGAAATGTGTTTAGACTTTTATCTCACAAAATCTTGTATAATAGTCTGATTGGGCCTTAAGCAGATACAACTGTGAAAATGATTTACATCAGTACCTGCCTTGACGGCGTAACCTGATGGTGGACCAATTCCACGGAATGAATTTTTCCCGATTCACCACCGCCGCCGTGTGGCTTGCTAGGCTCACAGAGGTAGCAATTTTTGTCATGTGATTGCGGTCATATGAACAACTTCTTGTTGAGGAGTTCGGGCTTTTTAATCCCTCATGTATGCAATTTCCCAGCAATCAATGGAGGACAAGGCTTAATGAGTTGGTAGGCCGAAGCCCATTAAGAGCATCAGCCCTTAAACCAACTCACCCGTCAATCATCACCACTGGTTCCTTATAGTACACGTATTTGTTGTATAGGCAACAAATCCTCGGGAGATTGTTAGCCCTCGAAAAAAGCCATCACCAAACAATTATCAAGGATACTAACACTCCCTTCCTGTGTTTTAGGTTTCAACCACAGCCAGAACGTTTCAGCCAAGGTAGGCACCTAGGTCGAACCGCAAGCAGAACTTCCCGGGGGCCATGCTGATCCCCGTTCTGCCAATTTATACCCTTGGTAAGGGTTTCGGAAGCCAACACAACATAAGTCATGTGGCTTCCTAGAGTTTTGTTTGCCGCACCAAACGAGGGACCCCTTCCCCTCTTTTCCCCGAAAAACAGAGCGCCTAAGTTAGGAATACGCCAAGGCAAAACCTGTTCCCCGGGGGGCTTAAGCAGATACAGTGAAAAAGTAAGTAATGAATAGTTTATTATTTTCTTTAATTAAATTATTTAAATTTTTGCAGCTTAAAAAAAAATTTATGCAGCAAAAATTTAAATAATTTAACATAAAAGAAGATTAAATAATATTAGGATAAAATTTTCTTTAATTTGTTATTTTTTGTGTTTTTAATTTTATTTAGAATAGAAAGTGATGTAAAATTTTCAAAGTTATTGATACGAAAACGCTTGAACATGGAGGAAGGATTTTTCGCAGGCAAGAAGAAAAAATCTGTTTTCTGGGGAAAGGTGGTAGAACAAAATTAAGGAGCAGGCACCTAATATAAATTATACAAAAGAACAGAATAATAGGAAGTTTCTAAGCCCGCTAACAACGTACAGGAGAATAAAATCCAGGAATGAAGAGTCTGGAAGAAATGCGACAAGGTGGTTGTTTTTTTGAAATTTTTTTTTACCTCAAATGCCTTTTAGTTTGCTGATTGTATACTTTCGAATTATTTTTATATTCATCCAAGTCAACAAATGAATTTATTAATAATTTGTCCATTTTTAATATTCCCGCGTTGGTAATTGTAAACAAATCGTTCACAATCGTTTACTGTGCTGCATCTGATACCCATCAGAATCAGCTGTTTTGTATCATTCACATGTTTTGTGATGCTTTGCGGCAATTGTATAATCCTATCTTAGATGCGTGTAAATATGCTATTACGAATATTTTTAAGTTAACTTTTTTATTTTTCTTCTTGTTTTGCTACAATTGATGGCGATTTTATAATTTTTTTATTTTGAGCCCATGTTTTTATTACGCCTGGCGACAAAAAATTGTTCGATTTCAGCAAAATCTACTTTGTCTTTTTGATAAGAAAATAACGAAAAATAAAAATTTATGTTTGTTTTCTTTTCAGACTCTGCTTAATAAGATTGTTGTTTTCGTTTTTATTATTTTCTCGCTTTTGTTGTACTCGCACCAGAGCAATTTGGCTTGGTAAACTATTTCGTTAAGTTGCAACAAAGAAAGAAGGAAAGATTCATTGTTTATTTATTCCACAAACGACAAGTCTGGCTGTTGTTGCGTTCCAAAGACAACAACATTAAAAATCACAATCAAAGGCAGTGGCAGTGGCAGAAAGACATAAAAATAAATTTTAAACAGATTGTGTCATAATATTTTCTATTTAAAATGAAGACATGGAGACGAACAAGAGAATTGAAATGAAAACATCAAACCAGCAACGAATATCCATCCCAACAAACCAACCAACCACACAAACACAAAAGAGACCATACTCGTAATGTTACGAGTAATGAGCGGCAATAAATAACAGAAGAAAAGAAAAAAAAAATAAAGAAGATTGAATGGACGTTTTGGGACACCTAAGAGAGTGGGCTTGTTATAAATATTTTATGCAAAAATAATGAATAAATTATTAGGGAGGCCCAAAATGCTTTGTAGAATAGAATTTTATAAACAAAATATATTTATGAGTTGTTGCTAAACAGAAAGTACTTTTGAATGATTTTTAAGTATACAGGCATGTAAATCGCTTTTTAGAGTTATTGGTTTGAAAACGCCAAGAATAGATGTTCCGACAAAAGCATTAAAAACATTCGAGACAGCAGACAACATGAACACACGACTACAAATGCCGCTGGCTATAAATGTAGCCTGTAGCCAGCTACATAATTTTATTGAAGGCGGCAGCTACATAATAAACAGCTGATATTGTTTTCTTTATCTCCTTACAAATATTAAAAAGCTTTTTGTGCATATAAAATGGCTGAGGGAAATTTAGAAAATTTTATAGTAGCTATTGCTAAAATAGTGCGAGCTACTTACTGCCCTATTTATAAAACAAAGTTTCATGTTTATTACTCGACCGTGTGCAGGAGAGGGCGAAGAAGCTTATCGGTGACACTAGGGTATCCAACTCTATTGACTCACTGGAGCATCGACGCAGTGTGGGATGCGTTACTCTGTTCGATACTACAATAGATTTTGCTCTGACGAGATTAGGGATCTTGTTCCCGAAACGCGCACATTTTTACGTAGCACGCGTTCATCGTCTAGAGCTCACCCATTTGTGGTCGATTGCCCGGGGAATCGTACTACGCATTACAGAGAGAATTCGTTTTTCAGCCGCACGCTTCGTCTGTGGAATAAGTTGCCTGCAGACGTGTTTCCTGTCTGTTATAACGTTGGAAGATTCAAGTCAAATGTTCACAAACACTACTCCCGCTTTCCCCCTCCTCACAACATATTTTCCTAGTTCTGGTACAATGCACTGCATATGTAGGGGTCATCCCCTGATTACTGGTCCAATATAAAAAAAAGCTGTTATTGCACTGATTTCTATACAAAATTTGTGTAATAAGAGCTTAATAAACATGACAAAATTTTTATAAATAAGACCGTTAGTATTCGATGTAATAATATATATAAATATTAAAAAATTAAATATGTGTAAATCACAATCAAAATCCTTAATTAAAATTAAAACTTCTGATATATAAACAGCTGCTTTTTTGCATTTCGATGGTGCCACTTATAATTTTTTAAGCTGTTTCTAGGTTATGAAGAGTAAAAAAAAACCAAGAAAATGCAATGAATAAAGTAATTTAAATATATCTCCATAATATATAAAACAATATACGTAAATAATTTTTTGGCAAGAATTATTATTAAACATCTTCAATTTAGAAATATACACTTTCATACATTAAAGAAAACGTGTGTGTGTATCCAAAAATGATTGGTGTTTCAATAATATTATAATAACAGAAAGAAATATATAAAACACTAACAAACATGTGCACTGAAAGAACTATGCGTCGTATATTTAATGAAACTGTTTCATTAAATATTTTTCATTAATCCAATGAAAACTTTTCACAATATGCATGAAACTTCATATATATTATGAAATAGTTCCATCAGAATGGTTTCGTTAAGTTTCATAGTTTCATTATAAAAAATCACTACAACAAAATTTAATTTTTTTTAAATTCTTTGAATTTTGGTAAGATATATTAATGGGCATTTATTAATCTTAAGCTACAGTTTAAAAAATGTCAATTTTTTTTATTAAAATGTAAGTTTTATGAGTTTCATAATACCAATGAAATAGAATTCATTGGATCAATGACAAATAAATTTCTGGCTACCGAACTTGGGTATGTATGTACATATGTGTATGTACTCAAATCAGCATAATAATAGTTTTAAAAATTTAAATACCAGTGTATTGAAGTCATTTGTGTTAATAAAATATGTTTTATTTGGTGAATACTTTTTCAACATTTTCTTTTATCATAATAAGGCAAGGAATAGTATTATTTGTATAATGAAATAAAGTATCAATGAATAAATGAAATAACTCCATTGATCTTATTACGTACATTTGTGAACATATTTTATTAATGTGTGTGATTTGTCTTTCATACTTTTAATGAAAAGAAGTCAAGTTTCTTATTAAAATGTTTTATTACTTTTATGAAGGTTTTCATTAAAATAATCTAATGCAATTTGTTTCATTATTTCTATGAAAAGTTACAATGGTTGAAAAATAATGAAAAAATTCATAAAAGTAATGTCAAAATTCAGAGAATTTCTGAAGAAAATTTTTTCAGTGTGTAATAAATTGCAATACATGTAAGAACATGCATCTTTGTTTCGGTTTACGGAAAATGCAAATAAAGCGCAGTGCGCTACTCTATACGAAATTTCAGGTTACAAAAATCAGTTTTTATACACGGAAAATTATCATGTTGATTTTTGCAGGTATGAACATTTGTTTATGTGTATTTTAGTTATTTAACAATTAAATTTGAAGTTATTCTCTTACAGCTAAATGGTTCATTGTTTTTGGTATCTTATTATGGTTCTATTCATTTTAAATATGATTGGATGGCATAATAGTATTTAAAATATATAGTTTAAATACGATAAGAAGAAAGAGCCGAACAATGACAGAGGAAGTGCGTCATACCCTCTCTCTTCATCATCCCCACAAATTCTACAGAAATTATTAAATGGAGGATTTAAACTCCTTGCATGCCTCCCTATGTGGCAATGTACATCCAAAACCGTCACCAAAGTACCCAAACTTCCCCGGGACAGCCCTTCAGAGCCACAGTTCTCCAAAAATCATTCACAGGCCAAGGTACTCTCACCAGATCAATTGTCCTCTGCAGCCCCTATAACCACCTTGAATATATATGTGTATACCAGAGAACAACTTTGAGTGATTGCAAAATAATCATGCTTGCTCAACAACATGAACACCATTTCATTTCGTTCAAATATGATTTTGTATTCAGCCCCTCAAATGCGCAGTTGATTTTTAATCAGTAAACACAATGAGTGACAAATTCGCTATGCGAGTGAAATCATCGTTAAGGTTCATGCTTGAACATAAATGAATGCGCATATAGTTCGGCATTCATTTCTTGTGCTTGAAATTTGTTTTTGGAAGAAAAAAAATATATTAACAAAAATCAATGCAGTGATATAATCAACAGTTTTTCTGCATTTTTTTAACATTTGTTAAAAAATACGATGGTATACATATAGCCAAAAACTACACTTGTGTCACTGCATTTTAAATTAACTTTGTCTTTTAAAGTAACATACAAAATATGTATGTAAATATGTTTCAAATTTGTTTATACAACACACAATCAAAGCAACATCTAACGTTTAGCCGATTTTATTCAGTACTAAAACGTACGCGCAATATTTACAAGGCTAGTGGATTTTACTCAGCATTGAGCCTTGTTGCTAGATTTTTGTTGATTACAAATTAAGATTCTTTAGAAGCCGAGTTGATTTCACTCGACGTTGATTTTTGTTGCTTGATTTTTGCTGATTACAAAGTTAGAATGTTTACAAGACGAGTTGATTTTACTCATCGTTGAACTTTGTTGCCTGATTTTTGTTGATTACAAATTTTACTGTATTAATTAATCAAGCAAAAACATGATTTTTGGTGATCACTGGTGTATACGCAATAAAACAAGTACAGTTGACCGTACATACATATAGAATTACATACAAACACTACATTTTACAAATGTTTTATATTTAATGTAAAAGAAAAATTATGATCTTTATATACAAACGTTATAATTAAGTTTACACAGTTTACTTTTTGCCTTAATAAATAATAAACTAATTTGAATATTATATATTTTATTGGCTTCTTTTATTCTTCATTGAACTGAACAAGAAAAATATTTAAAAAATGTGCGTGCATCATGAAATCTTTAATTAACTCAATAACATATTGTTTATAAGCTAAAAGTAAGTCACAACTCGTAAAGTTCTGTTTACGAGAAATATATTAGAGCTACGAGTATCAACGTAATTTTGCTTCACAGAAGGACAATTTAATCTATTTAAAAATTTTTTTTTTATAAAATCATCTTGATTGCCTATAAGGTAGTCATAAATTTAATTATCATGATATTTCACAGGTTAAAAATAATAATTTTAAATAGATTTAGAGAGCAAAATCGGTGCGATGGTTTGACATACTAAAGAGTTTTTATATATATGTATTCTTTATTTACTACATATTTCGCAGTTTATTTTAATTGCGGCAGTTTATTTTAATTGCGGCTTGTACAAGGCTGAGCTTAAAGAACTTAAATTAAAAGGCCTGTTCTGAAATCACGGTGATTTTAAACCACGAATGGTTTCACGAATGTTGGTTGTTGGTGTTCAGAAAATCACGAGATTTTAACTTTTTTAAAGTGTTTTTCTCTGCTGAACCCATGAGCAAACTTTGTGAGTCTGGTAACCTCAGATACACCCTGCAGTCAGGGCGGCCAGAAAAAATATTGAAGAAATCGTCAATATCCCGATAATCTTTAAAAATATCGTCATTTTAGTTTTGAAATATCGCAAAAAAAAAATCGGACTTATAAAACTACCAAATTTTTAGTATGATTTAAATTTTTATTCAAAAATATAAAAAGTTTTTAATGCCATAATAAGCCTGGTCTCAAATTTGTATATTAGCAAAAAATATATAAATTTATTAAGGAATTCCGTTTTTAACTAATTACATTTTCATACATACGTACATATGTATGGTATTATAAACAAATACGTTTTTATATAGTGAAGATTCTGAAAATTTTAGGAATAAATATTTGAATTAAAGAAATCCAATAAATTGAGTTTAATTGCAATACAAATGAAATTTGAAAGATTTAATTTTAATTAGATTTATAATAAAGAATGCCTTCCATTGTTTCATTTCCTAAAGAGTTTCGTCCATGTAGCAAAAGAAAAGGGCAATCCCACCATATTTTGGAATAATATTGAATACATTTGAAGTGCTTGCATTTAAATTAATAGTTTTGTTGTTTTTTTTTTTGCTATATAAATTTGTTTCTAAAAGCCGTTATTCACTATCCTACACAATTGTGATATCTACGGAATATAACATGTGTGCTAAAAATGATTTTTTTTTCAAATCGTGCGATTTGAAAAATTTGAAATATGAGAAATATAGGAAATATAGGAAATTGAAATATGAGAATATTATATATATAATATTATTATGGTAATAATAGTTTTTAGTTATTGCACTAGTTTTTAATTATTTACTATAAATTATTAAAATCATTCTTGTATAAAACTACAACTTCATTTTGAAGCTATATTGTTAAGTCAACCAGACTTTCAGAACATTTTCCTGTGAGTGAGTCGTACGATTGTGTTGATATTGAATCAGCGCCTTTAGATACACGCTGTGTTTCATCTATAAACAATTTAATGTTTCCCATGCTTTTTGTATAGCAAAAATTGGACTCGAACTCACAACTAGTTAGTCTTGTACATATGTATGTATATAACTAAAAAAGTTCACTCACAGTTAGGAGAATTATTAGTAAATAATAAAAAAATTAAAAACTGGTTGTTCAGTGACATAAAATCCTGTACAAACAACTGGGGTTATAACATTTGCATATATGTGATCAGTATGTGGCAAACATTAACGTAAGAATAATTAAAGAGCTCGGTGGCTGAAGTGGTTAAAGCGGCCGTATTAAAAATACATCATGTTCACATGATCCCGAGTTCGAATCCCAGTGGGTGCTGATGAGTAGTGTAGCGACTACGAAACAGCTAGTTGTCCCCCAGCTATATGGTATTCAATTATTTTTTCTGTTCTTCTTTGGTCTTATTGTTTCACAGGAATTATTGTTATAATTAAAAATAATCCTTCTTGACTGAAGTTGGACTCGAACTCACAACTAGTTAATCTCGTATATATGTATATAACTAAAAAAGTTCACTCATTAATGATTTACATAAAAATAGTAATATTTAGGACAAAAAATGTCATTTTGCTAAATTTGGGCATTAAAATCGCCAAAAAGACGATTTATCGTCCAATCTGGCAGCTATGCCTGTATCCTGTTTGGTGGCATATTTATATTTATAAATACAATTATTTAAAAAGTTATCCACTGTGCGAATTTGTCAGTCAAGCATTAAACACATTCGAGACAGCAGGCTACACGAACATACGACTGCAAATGCCGCTGGCTACAAATGTAGCCTGTAGCCAGCTACCTAAATATAATGAAAACGGCAGCTACATAATTTAGCACAAATTTATACCCCTAAATTTGTTCATAATAAACGGCTGATATTGTTTTCTTTATGTTTTTACAAATATTAAAAAGCTTTTTTGCATACAAAATGGCTGAGGGAAATTTAGAAAATTGTATATTAGCTATTGCTAAAATAGTGCGAGGTACTTAGTAGTCCGTGTAGTAATATATATAAATATTACAAATTTAAATATTAGGAAATCACAATCAAAATTTAAAATTAAAATTGAAATTGAAACTTCTAAAATATGAACAGCTGCTGTTTGTCATTCCAGTGGTGCCACTTACAATTTTTTTTAGTTGTTTTTAAAGCTATCACCTAGCGAAGAGCAAGAAAAATCCAAGAAAATGCAAAGAACTATATGAAGACTAAAGTAATTTAAATAAATATAATTTTTAGAGCTTTAGATCTATGTTTTTTGTTTTTTATAAAAAATTAACAATTCAAAATCTTTTATTTCTCGATATTTCTATAACAATTTGTTATCATCGTCAGGAAAATTAAAATGTTATTAAACATTTAAATTGATACACAAAGAAAAAATTTTAGTTCATACACAAAGAAAAATGTTTAACAATATTAACAAATTGAAAAATTTAAATATAACATAATTTAAATTAAACTTATTCTGCAAACCAACACACGCCCTGTTAACGGTTACAACATGTTGTACCTTATCCTTAAGCACATGGCACATGTTGCTCACAGAATAACATTACCATTAAAAAAAACAAGAATTTACCAATCTGAATTATTAGCGTTTCGTAGCTATAATTTTTTAAAGACGCTTCACATTTTGTTTTAAGACTTGTCAAAAATTCAAATAATACTTGCAAGTGAAAGTTTAAAGTGTAATAAAGTGATAAATTGTATGGCAAGAGATTTGACATCATAACACTTTGAGAAATTTATTTAAACAATAAGATTTTTTATTGAACAGGATTGCATTTTTTACAAAAGCAATTAATAATCATTTACAATTCTCATCTAAATCATAGTGTTACACTAAAATTGTTACTAGTTCATATGACTAGTATATGCAAACATATATTTTTTATTGTTTTTTTTTATGAAAATCAATACTAAAACAAATAAATACATGTTAACTTCATCTTGACTTTCAATTGAATAACAAAAATTAATGATTAAAAATTGTGTTTGCGCATGGAAGAAATTATGAAAACGAGCTTTTTTATTGTTTCGTTTTTTTTACACATCACTAATGTACATAACATATTTATGAATTCCTAAACAAAATTTTAGTAATAATAAAATGAAAAAGGGGTAAAGTATATAAAGCGTAATTGCTTATTTTAATAAATACACAAAACTAAAATTATCCGACATTCAAATAATACTTTTCATCAATTATTTTTATCAAAAACATCTGATATATGATTAATAAAAATTTTAGATTTAAATAAGAATTTTCATAATATATAAAATAAAAAAAAAAATAAAAACAATATCTAAAATCACTAAAATTGTCTTAGAAAAGGGTGCAATCAGTTTTAAAAACGGTTGACTGAAAAGAGTGCTCTACAGAACATTTTAACTTAAAATTCTTTTATGAATACAATTTTATCGTGTTTCCTCTAAAAATGATTTGAATAGCTGTTTAATATTTTTATGAATACATTTTGTGAATTTGTTCTCAAAGCGCTAATTTATTTGATTTTACTTGATACATTGACATCACTAACAAAGCTTTTGTAGCCAACAAAAATAGAAATTAGTTTAATTGGACTACAACAACAAAATCAGCATGGACAACAACCTGCAGCCGTGCTGCTTACTGTTTTCAAAATATTCATTCTTATAAGAACACGTGAATTTTAATTTTGAGCTTTTGTAGCTTGTAGCCTGCTGTCTCGAATGTGTTTAATGCTTCACGATATCGCAGTGGTCAAGTGAGCATCGCGCGTTTGCTGTGGAAACATTTTTTAACAGTAATGATTCTTACGTAATTGCAGGACAACAATTTTGTTCAAAGTTTGGTCTTCGGCCAAAAAGTGATGGACCGAGTCTAAATTTAATTCATTCATGGGTACAGAGATTCTGCACAACTTTCGGCTTTGAATGTCCAAAGGTCAAATTTTAATTTAATAAAAATAAAAAAATGAAATTGTAGCCACTTTCAAAATCAAGTCGAATCTCGAGTTGCCACCCAGAATTCATATCATTGCTTATATCTCTTACAGTAATTTCGTGTAAACCTTGAAATTTTCCAACACAGCTTGTGATCATCTGTTAAATGGATTTGTTAGTGCACTCAACTTTTTATCGGTGATTATTTACCTATATAGCATTATTTTCTTCTTTGATTTTTATACCTATTATCAAAAATTATTAAATAAATAATTTTGTATAATTTTTCCGATTTTGTGTAATATTCAGGGCTAGAATTGATTTCAGCTCCGGCTACACTGCTAAGAATAAAAAAAAATATATCTAGTGTTATTTTATATTCCCTTAAAGTAGTCAACCAAAAACTTACGAAAAGTTGGAAGAAATGTAACTAGACATTTTTTAATCAAAAATTAATTATGAAAATAAAAATTATGGGTATTTAGTTAATAAAAATGTTCTCCATTTTTCTAACTTAAAAAATTAAATTATAAAAAGCAGCTATATACAGATTAAGATAATTTCTTGGTGTATTTGTAGTTTTTGGTTTTAAAGATAGCCAGACGTTCTGGGTAGATTCAAGAAATTCATAAGATTCAAGAACATGAGCACAGAAACTTAAACGAATGTGGTCGAGTGCTCTACATACATGCATACATATACTTAGATTAAATAATAAAAGCGCAACATTTCGCCGGTATAACAATGATAATAAAATGACCAAACAAAAGTCAGAAAGACACTTAAAGCCACGCCCTTTTTAAAACACACACACACTCATGCACACGCACTCACACAAACACACATTAACTGACGCCAAATAGAATAGATACAAATTTGTCTGAACGAATCATTATTGAATCAAATCGGTCATCCGCAAACACTTGCTAGCAGCCAGTTTTTTGCTTTATTGTTAATACTTGTATATACTACGTGTATACTTGTATGTATTTAAATCCAGCGAAAAAGATTTAAATCTAAAATAATTTGTTTACATATAACGAGAAAATATTGATTTTCTTTTTTAAGCCGGCGGAGATCTTGTGTTTTATTTGTTATTGAAATTGGAAATTTAAGCACGCACTTTGCTAAGTGATTTCTCTGCTAGAAACTAATGCTATAAATTTGAGACTTTGAAACAAACAATTTAATAAAATTCAAGGACTTTTTTTTTGCTGGCGACGGCCTTGTAGTGATTTTTATTTTTTTTCCTACATTTTTTTTGCTGTTTTCTGTATTTGCATTCCTCTTGCAAGTCTTTAGACCTGCTCAACACTTTCGCAAACTTCGTGGTTAATCGTCGTCAGACACTCTCGTCTTTTTAATAACTGTTCTTTTATTTTCATATTTGCTCTGGCTTGTTGTAGTGGTGGTATCGGCCGTTTGCCCTCTTAACACACTTCATTAGCTGATTATGTGTTCTGTTTTTTTTTTGTTTCTGTGTTGTTGTGTTTCTTCCAGCAGAGTAAAGAACAAGCAGCGAAAACCGAAAATCTTTGCAAAGTTTGTACCTATGTACTATGAGGGTACACGACATTTCTCAACACTTGATTACGCGGCAAAAATCTGCAAACAATTACAACAGCCATCGACAGGCAGACAGACATGAAGCAATCACGACCTCAAAATACAGTGCAAAAGAAAAAATACATAGGTACATAACAATCAAAATGAGAATGAAAGAAATGAATTTGCCGTTAAAAGCGAATTTATCTCAGTAGCTGGGAGAAAAGAGTGTAGCAATTAACAGAGCAAAGAAGCTCCACCCCAAATGATGCAAAGCGCAGGCTTGAGCAAGTGCTCGTTTGGCAGCAACAATAACAACTTGAAAATGAAACAAGTTAGACAAATAACAAAAGTGTTCAAAATGTGCGTTGCAGTGTGTGTTTGCGTGTGTGTGTGTGTGTATGTGCATTTAGTAGATAATTGGGGAGAGATAAGAATATAAAGATTACAGCTCTTCGTGTATAAATATGTATGTATGCAAGTGTATGTTATAGCCCGCCAGTCAGGGCCCTCTTTTTATGAATGTCGTTTTGTAAGTGGAAAACATCTTTAGCTTTTAACTCGTATTCAAAAAAAAAAAAAAGAAAAAAACATTTATTAAGTATTTCTGTGCTCAACAAAAAGCAAAAAAAAAAAGAGAGCATCATTTTCATGCACTTACACAGCCAACATAAGCAACATTCAGTATTCATTATAGGGGTTGTGGGCGTCCCCCTTCATTACAATTGTTCAACGGCTTTTATCATTTTATTTGATAAAATAGAATCTGTATACAATTCGCGTTCACAATCATGCTCTGGCTAAAAGTTTGCAAAAAGTTTATGTCTGTGTTATTCCCAACCGTCCCCCACACCAAAAACACTTTCCAACACACTCACTCACTTACTCACTCTCCCACTCTCATCCAAAACATCTCTTTTATTTACTGTGGCATTTGATTTTAATGTAATACTTGTATTTTATTTCCTTTTCTCCTCCACCATCTCTCTAGTTAGTGGGGGATTTTGTAATGTGCACCTCTTTAGCCTGATTTTAATGTATCATACCCGGTTCCATAAGCAGCCAAAAGGAAAAAGCATTAAAAGAAAGCTGAAATGTTTATGGACAAAAGGTAATTTTGGGGTTTAAGCGTATAAAAATAGAAAAAAATTTATAAAATATAAACGAATGATTCTTGGGATTATTTATTCTTATAAATGGCTCTAGACAAGTAACAAAAAAATTGGATTCTGGTTTTAAATTGTATTTGAGTTAAATAGATATTTATGTGCTGACAAAAATCCTGTTATAATCTAAGGAAAATGGCTGCTGGAGGAGAACAAAAGTGTTTGTTTGTTTGCTTTCTTTTGGTAAATGGAATACATATGATGTTACAGACATTAAATATGCTTAAAACCCCAAAACATATCCCTTTAAAAAGTTAGCAATAAATATGCTTTGAGTTTTATTTATGAAAGCAAATTTTATTTAGAAAATTAATACAGGTATGCAGCAAACTAATCAGCTCAAATCATTAATTGAAGGAAAACAATTTGTTATATTTGGGAATGAAATAGCACAAAAAGAAGTATCACCTTTAACTTTTATTCAAACAGTTATTACAGCATTCCAGAATAATTATTTGCTGATCGGGTATAGCGTTCCACAAGACATATAAAAATACTCGTATAGTTTAAAAAACTAAAAAAACACGTTTCGATATCAAACTAGCTATTACTCATACGGACTGGGTTTCGAATGTTGCAAACATACAAACAAACAAACTTACAAGTGAAGCTATTAAAAACATGTTTAATAATGCATTGCGAGTTTTTTTTTCAATGCCCAAAATTGGCTTCAGGAATCGCCAAAATCCTCTACTTCCCCGGGAACAATATGGCAACTTCAATTTTCGCGCTAAATCGAATGAACGTAAATAGTTCAGATACACATTTCACCGCCAAAACGCTCACCGAATATGAAAAACCGGTTCAAATGCGGTTTAGCGAAGCTGTATCGGGCTTTTTTTGCGGGAATGCCCAAAGTTGGCTTGAGGAAACGTCAAAGTTCCTCAGAAGCAATACGGCAACTTTAATTTTTGCTCTAAAGTAAATGGCCGTTTATAGTTCAGCCATGGCAAAAATATGCACCGAATATAAAAAACCGATTCCAAACCGGTTAGCGTAGTGGTTCCTATTTTCTTTTGGGAATTCTTCAAATCAGCTTCAGGAATCCCTAAAATTCCTCTACTGAAACAATATGTCAACTTCAATTTTCGCACTAAAGCAGCAACATTATATATAGGGTAATCCATGTCAAATTGGACAGTTCGGAGAAAATCTTTTTTGATTTGCTTTGTTTTTTATTGTATTCATTTCAGCAAAATTTCAGATTTTTTGGCTTATGGTTTCAGAGATATCGGGTTTTAAAAAAACTAAATTATGAAAAAACCGTTTCCGAATAAATAAATATTCATAACTTTATCAATATTGGTCCAACCAGAATAATTTGGAACAATAACCCGTTGTAAAATTGTACAAACCAAAAATCTAATTTAAAAAATAAAAAAATTGAGCAAAAATTCAATAAAAGAATAATTTTTTTTTTTGCATTGTTGTTCTTTTTCTGTCTACAATCTAATAAAAAATAGACAAAAATTGTGCACAGTGGACTTGGATGCGGTTCCCGAGATTTTATATTTAAATCATTTGTTTTATACATTGTTTTTTATTATATATGATTACTATATAAAATATATCCTTCGGAGTCCTAGAAAATATTTGCACAGTGGCTTAACGCAAGAAAATAATTTCAGAAAATTTAACAAAATCAGCAACAATAGTAGTTATTTGAATCCCACTACCAAACGGGTCTTAAAAAATGTGGAAAAAATTCAAAGTTATATACAAAATAATTTCAAGAAAATCGAAGAGTACAGACAGTGAAAAAACTGTTTAAAACTAGAAAACCGCATCCAAGCTGATTGTACACAATTTTTTTCTATTTTTTATTAGATAGTAAACAGAAAAAGAAAAGCAATGTGAAAATATATTCTGGTTGGACTAATATTGAATAAGTTATGAGTATTTATTCGAACATGATTAATTCGGGTTTTTTTTTTTTTTTTTTTTTTTAACCCGATATTTCTGAAGACAAAAATATCTGAAAATTTGCTGAAATGTGCTGTTCAAAAAGAACATGAATACAATAAAAACAAAGCAAATCAAAAAAATGTTTTCTCTGAACTGTCCAATTTGACATGGATTGCCCCATATATAGTTTTATATACCTACATATGTATTAATCACTCATTTGGAATGGATTTCGGGCGTTGCAAGCAAATAAGTGGAATTAATATAAATGTTTTAAAATGACAAAAGATAACAACTGTTGACAGTGCGCCTGATAAATTTTAAGCCACTGTTTCAGGAAACAATGAACCACAACTATATGTTCACTAAATGCAAGTTTTTCCAAGAACATCACCCATTTTCGTTAGAGTAGACAGAAGAGAGTTGTCAGATCGTAAGATTTATTTAACTTTGTTGATAAGCCGAAGGCGAGATTGTTCAAGAAAGCTAATCCTGTCTTAAAGAGAATAAAATTATTGATCCCATAAAAAAACTTAAATCTAGTGTAGAATTCTTGAACTAAATAAAAAAGCTAAAACAAAGGTTCAAATAAATATACATATTTATATGAACTAGTAGGAATGACCGGTCGACGCAATTGACCGAATCTTCTTTTGTCGCTCTTAAATAAAGGTTTCTCATATAAAATCCAATGTTGAAAGTAATAAAACTGTGAAAACCCACAAATATATTCTTTTTACTCATATTTGGCCACACTGTTTTTGTATTACTTGCATTTAAGTCAAACACATACACATATTTTGTTCGGTAGTGTTAGTGACAAATTAATAGTAATATTACACCAAACATACTGAACCGAATTAAGCTCGTCCACTTCGGCATATGCTCGTATACGTTTTAATTTGCGAAAAAATATGCCGCCAAAAAATCGTGGATCATCTCGTTTCTCTTTCTTTATATAGGTGTGACCAAAGTGAAATCTGCTCATTCGAGATTTCAAGCAAAATCTAGTAGCTTTTGAGAAGATTTCTCATACAAAATGAAATCTACTTTATGAGTAGTTTTCGACGAAATCTCCTGAAATCTAGTCAATTCGAAGCGATGTAACTGTGATTTTGATCAAAAAGTACTTAAAAATACTGCGCTGCAACAAAAATATACACTTTAATGTGGTGTATTCAGCCTCTGATAAAATTGTTTTGTCAAAACTAAAATTGAATCTTGCTAGTTGTCAAAAACCGGTAGTGTAAAAAATATAGATTTCGCTGTAGATTTTAATTCAAATCTACTAGACTTTGAGTTGGTGTAAATGTAATATTAGTCCTATTTTTCTCCATACATGATCTAGAAACTAAATCGGCTATCATATTAGAGTTACCACAAAATTTCATTTATATATATGTATATTCCAGATCACCGTATAAAATACTTCTAATTAGCAAAAATCTAAATTATTTACATACAAAGATGATGTACTTGGCAAAAGAAAAAATTTGATACCCATATTGTCCGATTTAAAACGAAGGGTTACCACCTCATTGCAGTTTTGTAGAAGCGCGTGCTAGCACGAATTTAAAAAAAAAGCTGAGACCCGTATTTAACTAAATCGACTAAACATTAAAATAAGTTAATTTGGCATTTTTATTACAAACAACCCCGAAAAAAATTTAAAAATCATTTTTTACAGTGTATCCTTAAGAAAAAGACATATAATAATCGTCCTTGGAGAAATTGTATATAAAGTAGAACGTGCCTTAAAATAAACTTTCTCATGATATCCATATCGTATATCTTGGTAAGGAAGCAGATTCTCAAATTGATAAAACATGCAAAAATAGACCCTTTTTCAAAATGGTTCAGCTCGCGAGAGGTCAGAGCTAGAGCCGAAATATTTTAGATGTCATCATAAAAAATACTAATGTTCATTTTGAAGGGGGTACACCCTGCGCGAATTTCACTTTCATACAACTTGAGCCGCTCTAAAGGCCGGGACACATAGAATCCGTCGTACGTTATACTTTACCTTTTTCAACTGACAACTAAGTTGAAATGCATGCAGGCTTATGGGCTTTGTCACATTCGGTACTTGTCCGTCAACGCAAAGTATTAAAGTTGAGCAACTTTCAACTTTTAACGTACGTTGAGAACTTTGACAACTATCTGGTAATATTTTTTGTATATTTTAATATAATTTTCGGTTTAAAAATTAATTAAAATGAAAAAAAAATTAAGTTAGATTTTGTGTGCTGTGTCCGAAATATAAATTCAAAGATTTTAATCAAACTAAAGTAAAATGCAGTTGGTTTTATATCCGTTATCAAAGTAGTGATTATGCCAACTTCATACTTTGTACACGTGATGTCAGTTGATAAAGGAGACAGACAAAGTACGACGGATTGTATGTACACCGGCCTTTATACACACGTCTCCGCTTTTCTTTGCACCTGTCAAATAAATCAGTGTTGCCAACTCAATGTAGTGAACTAAAAATTTACTAAATAAAAAACGGAATCCATACTTCAACTTTTGCAGATGACACAGCATTTTGTAGCGTTCATGAAACCCATCAATTAGCTTCACGAAATTTGCAGGAGTATATATCAATATTAAAGAACTGGTTGAAACTTTGGAAAATAAAAGTTAATGAACAAAAATGTACTCATGTCACATTCACACTGTGTAAACAAACATGTTCGGCTATCTAAATTAACAATTCTCTTATTCCGCAGCAGAATGAAGTCAAATATATACCTTGGTATTCACCTCGCCTCACATTGATGCGAAAGTGACTGAGTTGAAATTAAAAGCAGTGAAACTAAATTGGCTTACGGTCAGAAATTCGACATTGAAACTGGATTGCAAACTTTTGTTATATAACACAATTCTAAAGCCTATATGGTGCTATGCAATTCAAGTATGGGGAACCACCTCAACATCTAACATTGAAAAAATTCAAAGACGACAAAACCAAATTCTTCGAACGATTACTGCAGCTCCATGGTACGAAAATCACGAATTCAAAAAGATCTGCATGTTCCGCTGGTAAAAGACGAATTTTCTAAGTATGAATCCCCAAAATCCCCACACTTACGCAGTTAGTGGATATGTTTGCCATGAGCAAGCGAGACAGACAGTCACATCAAGCACTACGTGAAACGGATGCATTTCGACTCTTTGTAAAATATGATGCGCTGTATTTATGACTACTACCGTTCTTATTTCAGTTTCACGAGTGGAAAAACTTGAATCATGTGCGATTTTTTTAAGTATACGACAAGGTATATCAGTAAACTAGAACTTCATCCAAATCCTCTTACACGCAACGTACTTAATTTTGGCAGCTACTCTCGGTTGAGAAGAAGGTATACTCTTGGCACCATCAGAACGTTAAATAGGTGATTCTACCGATATCATTCGCGCAAAATAAAATGTTTTTTTTTGTTTATTTTTTTTTTATATTGGACCAGTACTCAGGGGATGATCCCTACATATGCAGTGCATTGTACCAGAACTAGTGTTGGTGAACATTTGACTTGAACCCTCCAACGTTATAATACACAGGAAACACTTCTGCAGGCAACATATTCCACAGGCAAAGCGTACGGCTGAAAAACGAATTCTCTCTGTAATGCGTAGTACGATTCCCCGGGCAATCGGCCACAGATGGATGAGCTCTGCACGATGAACGCGTGCTACGTAAAAATATGCACGTTTCGGGAACAAGATACCTAATCTAGACAGAGCAAAATCCATTATAGTAACGATAGAACAGAGTAACGCACCCCACACTGCGTCGATGCTCCAGTGAATCAATAGAGTTGGATACCCTACTGTCACCGATGAGCTTCTTCGCCCTCTCCTGCACACGGTCGAGTTACCCCAAAATATACTTTGAGGCACCGGCCCAAACATGAAAGTTCTAGGTCGAAAGGAGTGAAATACATCTTACACCGTTTCAAAAAACCGAGACACTTGAATGCTTTTTTGGAGACATGAAAAATGTGATCAGTCCAGCGAACACATCACTGTATCTTTATTGGCTGGACCTAAATAACTTTTATATTTAGTATTATTGTTAGTTCATATTTTGAAGATTCAATAAAAAAAACTATAATTTTACAATCTAGCAGCATTTTCGTTTAGACAAGAAGAATTTGGCAGGGAATGAAATCGAATTTGCTTTTGAAAAGCTTTTTCCTCCTTCAAGTTCACAAAATTACGCAAACTGTTGCTGTTACATGCAAAGATTTTTATGTCGTTTCGCTCATTTGGAATCAGCAAATTGATATTGTTTATTTGTTTATTGCTTCTCTATTAATACATTGCGCACTTAGATCATTGATCACCAGGCAATTCACTCAAGGGTAAGCGTGCATTTACATGCTGAGTGTTCTCTTTGTGGGGTCCACTGCTTTAGCTAAAACACTTCCATCATTATTTTCACGACTAAAATCCGCTTACAATAATCGTTTAAGAGAATCGAAAAAAAATAATTTAATTCAATTCTCATTTTTTAAGTGCGATGTTATTTATTTGTTTAATTTTAATTATTCTTGCGAGTCAATGTTTACACGAGTATCAGGGATATTCAATTGAATGAGTAGGAGGAGAGCATCCAGCATTTGTATGTTTGTAAAAATGTAATTGAATGAATCTGTTTGTGCCACAAGTTATTTGTTTACATACATATGTATATGTACTCGTATATGTACATATGTATTTAGTTCATGAATATTTATCTTCATGGGTTGGTTTTACTACTTTATTTTATATATAAATTTCTAGTTTTTACAACTTGCTGTAAAATTTCTTATTTACATTTGCTTTCAGATTTTTATATCTTTTTTTTTTTTTTTTTTTTTTTGATTTTAAGTGGGTCACCAGCAATCGCTTTGGCTCCCAAGTATTTGAATCAGTTGCAGCAGTGTGGCTTCATTTAGAAATTGTGCTAAATAAATATCAGACTGTTGTGGATAATAATGGCTGCCGACTGCAAACAGATATTTTTGCTTATTTGGAGCAAAACGGAGCATGCTTGGTTTGTTTTTACGATTAATTTATAATTAAATATGCAATGTTCAATTTCTATAAATGCGTTTTAGATGCAAATTATTAAGCGATAAAGCTTACGTAGTGTTAATGGGACACGAATTCGTCTAGAAATACTCAAAATATTAATGTGCTGTTCATAGAATACAGACGAGCAACTCGTCAAGAAAATTTTTATGAAAGTTACTAAATTTTTTGAGTGATTTCCATACAAATGTTTTAGACAAGTCGCTTGTCTGTGTTCTATGAACAGCACATAAGTATATTTCATACAAACTTTTTAGACGAATCACTCATTCGTGTCCCATAAACACCACATGTATGTGCTGTTCATAGAATACAGACGAGCAACTCGTCAAGAAAATTTGTATGAAAGTTACTAATATAATGTTTATGGGGCACGATTGAGTGATACGTCTAAAATATTTGTATGAAATACACTCAAAATATTGAGTATATTTCATACAATTTTTCAAGATGTATCACTCAATTGTGCCCCACATAAATCTTTTGAATGATTTCCATACAAATGTTTTAGACAAGTCGCTCGTCTGTGTTCTATGAACAGCACATAAGTATTTCTCATACACATTTGTTAGACGAATCACTCATTCGTGTCCCATAAACACCACATGTATGTGCTGTTCATAGAATACAGACGAGCAACTCGTCAAGAAAATTTTTATGAAAGTTGCTAAATTTTTTGAGTGATTTTCATACAAATGTTTTAGACAAGTCGCTTGTCTGTGTTCTATGAACAGCATATAAGTATATTTCATACAAATTTTTTAGACGAATCACTCATTCGTGTCCCATAAACACCACATTTAATATACAATAAGTACGTGAAAAATGAAGATTCCTGAGATATTTTTGATACGTTTCTTTTTATAAAAATTCAAACAAAAGATTTATTATGTGATTGCAAGAAATTTTAGGTGTGTTTTTTTAACTTTCTGGGTAAGTTTCGTGCAAATGAAAGCAAGCATAAGTTTTTCCCAAAAACAGATAAAATTTACCAAAAGTACGGAAACGCAGAAAAGCAAATTTCTAGATCATGAATAATTGACCACATGAAGTAATCCATCATCAGATATGGTCGGGTGCTGATGTAAATCAGTGACACATTCTGTACACTGAAAGAAAAGCATTCGTATCTATAACGATTTGGCTGGAATGTAAACTCCAACCTCAAAATTGCTGGTCGAGCACTCTACCAAATCAGCCATCGAGTATGTAATTAAATGCGTCCATTATTTCAGCCACTTTGTTTCGTAGCTGCTATGAAAATCTTACATTAATGCAATTTAATATTTTCATTGTATTTACTACACTGTTTAGCAGCTATAACGAAGTTCTTAAATTTTTTTAGTTTTTCGTAACATGAGTGAAAGAACTTTCACAAGTTAAATGAAGTTGTAAAAACTAAATAAGGTGATGCTACTAAAAACGTTCATCCCATTAATGAAGGTTTCATAACCGAAATGGAAAAGTTTATTGTATTAATGAAAGAATAATGAATGAAACGGTTTTATTCCCATTTCATTTTTCGTTGAGAGTAGTCCCATAGTTCTGTTGCCTTTTAATAGTTGGAAAGACGGGTAATGATCTTTAGAGACTTTGGCCCACCAACACGCAGAGCCTTGCCTTCTATTGACTGTCTCTTGAATATCCTCCTGTATGCAATTCACTAGATAGTCAGTTAGTCCTGCAGAGATGTTGCCTTGTAACAGATACTTGTAAATTAAGGTACCAGAAATAATGGGAAAACAGGTGAGTTGGTTAATTGCTAATGCTCTTTAGAGATTTTAGCTCACCAACTCGTAGAGCCTTGCCTTCCATAGACTGTCTGTTATATTTTCTCCTGTTTGCAATTCACTGGACGCGAAAGCGCGAACTATTCAGCAAGAGGATGTTTGTTTACATGGCTACAAATATATAACAAAAAGATGCCACCTGTATCAGCCTTGCCAGCTACGGGGGCTGCTGGTAACCCATGAACTAGTTCACTGCGTAGAACTGGTTCACTACGTATAACTGGTTCACCATGTATAACTAGTTTACTACGTAGAACTAGTTTACTACGTAAAACCAGTTAACTACGTATAACTGGTTCACTACATAGAACTAGTTCATTGCGTAGAACTAGTTCACTACGTAGAACTTATTCACTACGTAAAACCAGTTCACTACGTAAAACTAGTTCACTACGTAGAATTAGTTCGCTTAATAGAACTAGTTCACTACATAGAGCTAGTTCACTATGTAGAACTAGTTCAATGCGTAGAACTAGTTTAATACGTAGAACTAGCTCACTACTTAGAACTAGTTCATTATGTAGAACTAGTTCACTACATAGAGCTCACTACGTAGAACTAGTTCACTACATAGATTTAGTTCACTATGTATAACTAGTTCAACACGTAGAACTAGTTTAATACGTAGAACTAGTTTACTTCATAGCACTAGTTCATTGCGTAGAACTACTTCACTACGTAAAACTAGTTCACTACGTAGACGTAGCTCACTACGTAGAACTAGTTTACTGCGTAGAGCAAGTTCGCTGCGTGGAACTAGTTCACTACGTAGAACTAGTTCACTACTTAGAACTAGTTAACTGTGTAGAACTAGTTCACTACGTGGAACTAGTTCAGAATAGGCCGTCATGGAAGTTGCTGACACAAATCAATTACACGGCTGTAGCGCTTTTCATCAGCCACTCTGCGCTTTGTTGTTGTGATTAATTCTAAGGCAAATTAAGATAAAATTAATATGAAACTAGTTGTTTTAAATTGTTGTTCAGTTTTTTTCCTGCGAAGTGTAGGAATATTGGACCTTTTTTGCCTACCGAGTTATGGGTGTATTTTGTATTTATTAAGGAATTTGATAAAATTTATTTACACATGTACTCGTATATGTTTAAAGCTTTTGTTGTTGTTTCAGATGATAAGACATTGTAGTTGGGTGTCTCAAAAATACAAAAGAATTTCAACTAATGATTTTTTTTTGCTTTTTGTTTAAGAAAAATTTACAAATGATAAAAAGGAGAGAACTAAATAAAGAGCAAAATGGAAAACGGATGACGATTAATCTACAAAATAAATTATATTTGTTAATTTATAAATGTTTTATAAAAAAAAGAAGAAAAAAAAAATCACAAAACTGAAAATAATTCTGCTGCTCTGTATTTCGAAATAATCTAAATATTCTGTTCATTCATTAAGAAGAGGAGAAGAAGAGGAAACATTAGATGCCATTCGTTGTACACAATTAGAAATGATTAAAATACAAACGAGATATCCAGCAGCAAGAATTCATACGAGTATTCGGTGGCGGTTTTAATTTTTGTGAAATTAAAGAAAAAAAAATTAATTCATTAAAAAATTATAATAATCATTTAGTCCTTTTTGCCTAATTTTGTTCAATTAAGCAACAGTTTAGTGGAGCAGAGATATAACGGCAAAAAAGAAATCAAAACTTGTTTTATTGAAAAAGAAAAGAAAACAGTTTTTTGTGTTTTATGTTGGAGTGAGTGAGTTGTGTGGTGGTGCAGGCAGACTTAACACGCTGATTGCGTGACTAAATTAACATAACGCCAACGTTTTATTCACATACATATATACAGGGTGTACCATAACTCAACGTCAAGCGGAAATGGGGCGACAGGATTCTTTCTAACCAATCATGAGAGAAATCAGAAAAAAATCTATTCCTTGCAATTTGAAAATTATGAGAATTTAAGAAAAACATAGAAATTTGCTCCAACTGTAATCCGTTAATTTGCGTTTATTGTGGTTAATTTTTATTATTTTTGTTCATTTAAACTTTGGAACCAGTGGTGTCAGAAATTGTTAATTATTACAAAAATAACAAGCAACTAACAAAATATAAAAACAAGACAAGATAAAAATAAGAATTTAAAAAAATTCAGTTCAATGAAATTTTCTTCCTTAACATTAGTACTCATATGTAAAGGGCGAACTAAACTATATAAATTGTTTGAAAAGCATTACTAAAATATTACGTTTGTACAAACATGTTGTATGTTTGCACAAATATTTGAAGAAAGTTTACATGAAAATCAAATATGTTTGATTTTCGTTTTGATGTTTGCAAAACCACTAGTGTTGACGCTAAATTTGAAATTTTACTGTAAATGTTGCAGAGTGAAGTGGTAGTTACAAGAAGAAGCACACAAAATTGATCAAGAAAAAGTTATCTTATTAGAATTTATCGAATTGTATAAAAGTCTGCCTTTTAGACGGAGTAATTAAAAGGAAGTCATTGAGTCAACTGATTCTCACGAAATAGAGGTTATAACATTTTTGCCAAGAAGATAAAAGAGAAATACATATCTTGAGGCCAGCAAAGGCATGACAATGAAAACAAAAATTGAGTTCAATCAAATTTCTACATAATGAAATTTCTATATAAATTGCTTGGAAAACTTGACGAAATATTACGTTTGCACAAACATTTTGTATTATTTATTCGGATGCTTGCACGTTTGTACTAATATTTCAATCAGGTTTGCATGAAAATCAAAAGTGTTTGATTTTTGTTTCGATGTGTGTCGAACCGCTTGTGTTGTTAAGCGTTAAATTTTGAAATTTCGGTGAAAATGTTACAGAGTGAAGTGCTAGTTAAAAAAATAAGCACAAATTAGATCAAGAAAAAGTTGTCTTGTTAGAATTTATAAAAGAGTATAAAAGTCTAACTTCTTGGTGGATTAATTTAAAGAAAAGTCATTGAATCAATTCATTCTCAAGAAATAGAGGTTATAGCATTTTTGCCAAGAAGATAAAAGAGAAATATCATGAGACATGAATATGAAAACAAAAATTTAGATCAATGAAATTTCCTTCCTTAAAATTTATAATATATGTAAACGACGAATTAAACTACATTAGTTGCTTGGAAAACAACTGTTTGCACAAATATTTGAAACAAGTTTACATGAAAATCAAATATGCTTGATTTTATGTTCGATGTTTGTCGAACCGCTTGTGTTGTTAAGCGCTAGATTTTGAAATTTCAGTGAAAATGTTGCAGAGTGAAGTGCTTGTTAGAAGGAGAAGCATACAAAATAAAGGGTGTTTTTTTAAGCCCGATAGAACTTGAAATTGTAAAAAATAACACAAAAAATTAAATTGTAATCAAAATTTTTTTATTCGAAAGATCAATACGTGACATTAACATTTGAAAATGATTTCGGGCATATGGGCACCGCGGCTGTTCTTGACGAAGCGCATTCTGGAGGAAATAATCGAGAGGTGTCAAATCGCACGACCTTGGAGGCCAATTGACAGGTCCATTTCTCGAAATCAACTTATCGCCAAATTTTGATTTCAGTAAGTCGATGGTTGCGTTCGCCGTATGGCACGTAGCGCCATCCTGTTGAAACCACATCTCCTCCGGATCAATGTCATCCATATTTTCAAACAAAAAATCATTGATCATGGTGCGGTAACGATCTCCATTGACCGTAACGCGAGCTCCGGCCTCATTTTTGAAGAAATAAGGTCCGATGATGCCACCAGCATGAAAACGGCACCAAACAGTGCATTTTTCTGGATGTAATGGAGTCTGTAGGGTCTCTTGTGGATTGGTCTCACTCCATATGCGGCAATTTTGCTTATTAACAAACCCGTTAAGCCAAAAATGCGCCTCATCGCTGAACACAATTTTGCGTCTATAAGTTGCGCGAATCGACGACTGATTTTCAAAGTAAATTTGGATAATTTCGTAGCGTTGTTCAAGCGTGAGTCTATTCATGATGATTTGTCAGAGTATACTGAAACAAATAAAAAAAATGTTTCATCAAAATTTAATTTTTTGTGTTACTTTTTACAATTTAAAGTTCTATCTAGCTTAAAAAAACACCCTATAGATCCAGAAAAAGTTATCTTGTTAGAATTTAAAGAATTGTATAAAAGTGTGCCTTCTAGGTGGTGTAATTAAAAGGAAAGTCGTTGAGTCGACTGATTCTCAAGAAATAGAGTTTATAACATATTTGCCGAGCAGCCAAAAGAGAATAGAATCAATTTATTTTTGGCGGACTTAAAATGGCGAGCAAAACTGCCACAATACAGCCGCCGTCTGCTCTCGTTGAAAACCAAAAAAAAATTCATTTGTGTTTGTATGAAAATTAAGAGCCTACCAAGAGCTTGTGTGAATAAAAAACTTTTGAACTGAGTAAAATGGGTTCTCAAAAATCGGGTTATTTGAGGTTTTTATTTTTTACTCGTTATTTTTTTAGTATGAAATTAACAAGTATTGTACCATTTTACAATCCTGATTAAATGTGTGAACTTTTAATGGCATTTGCAAGATTCAGATTCAACATTGGCGCTTAAAATTTAACCACTCGATATAAGTGTGTTAATAACAGCTTCTGCCGTGTAGATACCAGCTATTCAGCTACTATAAACCAGCAGAAAACGTTAAAAAGCGCTACTGCCTTGCATAAAATGCTCACAAACTCAGCAAAATGTCCAAAACCCAGTAAAAATTTATTAAAAAAAAACAATAAAGAAAAAACCGGTAAAAAAATTAATTACCTGTATAACCGTGTTAAAAATTGCCGTTTAACGCTCCACGGGAAAATCACGCACCGAATATGAAAAACCGGCTCCAAAATGGTTAACAAACCGTTTCGGTTTTTTTTGGGAATTTCCAAAACGGGTTTAAGGAATCAGCCAATCCAGTATAATACCGAAAGGCGTACGGGAACCTAAATTTTCGCTCTAAAGCGGCAACACCCTCTTCTACAAATTGAGTAAGTCTGAAATTGAGAAATGTCAAGGAAAATGCAGAAAAAACTTGACGTTTAGGTAGGATTTCACGAAACCGATTTTGGGAATTCACAACAAAATTCGTAACCACTTCGACAACTGGTTTAGAGCCCAGAGATGCCAGAAATTTTTGTGGGGAAAAAACCTTCACATGGGAACAAAAAAATCCTAAATTTTGGAAAAAAAATCTTAAAATGTTTTTCTTTTGACTTTTTTCATACCAAATAGTTAATTGTTGGGGGGGGGGGGGGGGGTTTGACGTTTGACGTTTCCTAAAGACGACTTTGGGGATTCTCAAAAAACTCGGAACCGAATCGGAATCGGGTTTTCATATTCGGTGTGCGTTTTGGCCGTGGAACGTGTATCTGAACTATAAACGGTCATTCGCTTTAGTGCGAAAATTGAAGTTGCCACATTGTTTCCGGGGAAGTGGGGGATTTCGGCGATTCCTGAAACCTATTTTGGGAATCGAAAAAAAAACTCGAAACGCGTTGTACGGTTAATTATTCTGGTTATATGGACAATTTAAAAAAAAGCTTAAACAGTAGTGAATGAAGAATTTAAAATTTGATATCGAAGCGTGTTTCTTAGATTTTTAAACGATATTTATTTCTGATTTTTCTCCATGATGGCTACAACCAATCTTGTCACTCCGTTGCGGTTTTACATTGAGTTTTGGCACACCCTGTATACATTTGTGTATATATATATATATATTTGATTAACTTTTGTGCTTAAAAGTTAAAACTCATAAGGTGCTAGAGGTCAGCAAAATAAAAGTTTTGTTTTTTTGTGTGTGAACACAAAAAGTAACACTTAAACTATCATAAACTTATAATAAGAGTCAAAAAGTCAGTAAGTCAGTTTAAGTCTAGGTTTGTTGTTTAAGTAAATAGTGTGAGTTTGTTTGAGTTGAATAAAAACAAAAAAATTCATTGTCCTTATGCCGTGTAATCCTGCTCGCCATCCCCCATTTAATAATTGCGGTTACTTCGTTTTAGAATCTATTCAGTTTGTGTTTTGTTGTTGTTTTTCTTATTCATATTTTTTTTTAAATATTATTTTGCTGGGCCTAAAGTTAGTTGCCAATGGTGTTGTTGTTGTTGTTGTTGTTGTTGTTTTGGTAGTAGTTGTAGTAGTAGTAATTGTTGTTGCTGGCTGGTGGTTTCCACCTGGCTGTGTATTCTAAGGCAATAGAAATTATAACAAACAACACTTTACAACAAATCTTGGCTGCTTTTTCACAAGAACAGACTGTGTTTTTGCTGAAGCCGCCAAGGAACTGTCTCGCCAGTCGCGTCTGTAGAGTTTTAACGAAAACAGCTATTCATGATTGTCGTAATTCCTTAAACAAATAGCAAAAAAAAATTGGCAAAACTTTCATACAACTAGAAGAAGAAAAAACGAACTCAAAAATGCACTCGTCATAAGCTGCCGCATAAACGCTTGCATTTAAACTTAAGCAAGAAAGAAAACAAATTGGCTGATATTGCTTTAGGGTTTTGTTTTTTTTTTTTTTTTTAGGAAAATCAAAATGAATTAAAGCCTTTTTTCGCCTCCAAAATCCCGGTAGAAAAAAAAATAAGATTTCAAGGTGAATGTTTGTGTTGGTTAAAGTGAAAAATAAGAAATACACAAAAATATACAAAAAAATAATAAAATAAAAGAAAAGTTTGCTAACCTGTTGTTTAGTGCAAATTAAATTGATTTGTTTGTCCAATTTAATGAAACAGGGGTTCATTTAATTGACCCATATATTTCTGCCCAGCAAATTCCTTTGAACAAACATTAGTTCATATAAACATACATATGTACATGTGCGATCGCAGTAGAGCAGCAACACTCTCCCACTGCTCATCAACACCAGGCGCCTGCTGCATATGATGAGGCTGAAACTGCTGCCGAGAAAATTAAATCAATGTGAGTGAAAACATATACATACATACATACATGCATAAGTGAAATCTATATGTGTAAATATATACCTACATACATATGTTGTACATTTGTTATTATTGTACTTCTTATGGACCTTGAAAAAAAAAAACAATAGTTTATTAAAATTCAGTAGTATAATTTTTTGAATTTTTCAAACACAAAATATAAAAAATAGAACAAAGAAGCAATGAAACTCGGCTAGCTTACGTAGTTTGTGAGACGATTGTGTTCAATATATTAACACGTTTATCAAAATAATGAAAGTTGTATCTGGGATGGAAATTTGTATTCCGATTCCTTCGCTGTCGATATAGGTGTAAAGCAGGGTTGTATATTAAGCCCTATATTATTTTCCTTATACATTAATGATTTAGTTGACGTGCTACCTGGGGGTGTTAATGTTGCTGATTGCAATGTAAAAGTACTACTTTACGCCGACGATATTGTTATTTTATCAGGCAGTCCAACAGAATTGCAAAACATGATTAACTGCTTATATGATTACTGTGCAATGTGGGGCTTGAAAGCAAATCTAGATAAATCTAAAGTAGTAGTATTTCGATCAGGTACAAGAATTTCTGCAAATTTGAACTGGAACTATGGTGGCGTTAACATTGAAATAATTAATAGTTATAAGTATCTTGGAGTCGTTATTACTTACAATCTCTCTTTTAAAAAACATTTGACTAATAAATTATCAACCTCAAAATTAGCGCTTAACTCTACTTGGTTGAATTATATAAGCAATCCGCAGATATCGCAAAACAACAAACTAAAAATATTCCAGGCTGCCTCCAGGTCGATTATGTTTTATGCGGCTCAAGTATGGGACTTTAAAAAGTTCGATGAGGTTGAAAAACTTTTCAGATTTTTTATAAAAAAGATGCTGTGTTTGCCCAGCGCAACACCTAATTATATGCTGTATATTGAAACAAATCTTGACTCGCTTTATGTATCGACCTTAAAGCTTCATCTCTGTTACATTATTAACGTAATAGATATGAAGCCACATAGATTACCACGTATTTTAGCATTAAAAATTATAGAACAAAACATATATTGGGCTAAAGAATGGGAAAAGATTTGTCAAAATATACAGTTTTCTCCCGGTAACACTATGCTATGTAGAAATTGGAAACCTTTATTAAATCTTCTAAAAACTCAAGAACGAAATACTTGTGTGCAAAATGCTAAAAGTTCGCAATTTCACGACCTATATGCTAAATTAGATTACAATATTTCATCACTTTACTCTTCAAACTTTTCACCTCGTGTAGTCAGTTTAATAATAAAAGCTATAGAGGTGGCTTATTAAACCTTAATGCAAAATCCTTCAGCAACAATACTGTTGGTATTTGTACTTTATGTAATTTAGATGCTTCTGAAAATACGGCTCACTTCATAGGTGTTTGTCCAGCATACAAAGAATTCAGAGTGCAATATTTTAGTAAATCCATACTAAATGAAAATGAAGTTATATGTATACTAAATGGCTTAAATTTTGTTTCTCTTTATAAATACATTAAAGTCTGCTTAAAGTATAGACAACTTATTTTAAATGAATTTGTACCTTAAACTTTTCTGTGATAAAATAAAATATCTTGTCTTCTTTTCTTTTTCTATCCAAGTATTTAAAATAATTTTGTTAAAAATTGCGCCAATCTGGCTTACAACTAATAAGTTATGCCATTTATAGATTTAGTTGCTAATCACATTGTAAATGAATTATAAAATATGTAGATACTTTCTAAATCTATTAATAAATAAATAATAATAATAAATAATATTAACACGTTTACATTAGGTTCACTTGTATGCGAAAATAGAAGTTGCCGTAATGCCACCGGGGAAGTGGGGGCATTTCGGAGATGCCCGATGGTATTTGATTGGGAATTCCCAAAAAACTATGAACCGCTTCGCTAACCGGTTCGGAGCTGGTTTTATATTCGGTGTTTGTGTTTGCCGTGGCAAATTTATATTTTTAAATACGATTATTTCAAAAAATAATAAACGGTGCGGTCGGAGAATAGCACTATTAGAATTATCGATTGTGTGAATTTGTCAGTTACCATGTTGTAGGGGTCAAATCAGCATCTTGCATTAGCTGTGCAGTCATAGAAAACCCGTCATAACTGTGATGTCCTTATAACGAGTGATTTTTTTGCTATTATCTTTTTGGCAACACTAGTTTTGACAGCTCACGCACGTTTTGTATCTTGTGTCACTGTCAAACATCTTCAGTTTGGTCTATAATTTAATCATGAATCGTCTTACAAACGAACAACGCTTGCAAATTAATGAATTTTATTACCAAAATGCGTGCTCCGTTAAGAAAGTTCATCGCGCGCTTCTTCCATTTTATGGTCAGTTTAATCGACACATTTTTGGTGAATGGGCTCTTGAAAAGTTAGATGAAGATCCACTTTTTTATCGAAGAATTGTGTTCAGCGACGAGGCTCATTTCTGGTTGAATGGATACGTGAACAAGCAAAACTGCCGTATTTGGAGTGAAGAGCAGCCAGAAGCATTGCAAGAGCTACCAATGCATCCACAAAAAACAACCGTTTGGTGCGGATTATGGGCTGGCGGCATCATTGGGCCGTATTTCTTCAAAGATGATGCGAATCACAACGTTACTGTGAATGGTGAGCGCTACTGTGCGATGATAACAAACTTTTTTTTGCCCAAAATGGAAGAGCTTGACTTGCATGACGTGTGGTTTCAACAAGACGGTGCCACATGCCACATATCACGCGAAACAATGGACCAATTGAGAGGCGAGTTCGGTGAACAGTTTATTTCACGCTTGGGACCAGTCAATTGGCCGCCCAGATCGTGCGATTTAACGCCTCTAGACTATTTTTTGTGGGGCTATGTTAAGGCTAATGTCTATAGAGACAAGTCCGCTTCGATTGACGCACTGGAAGCCAACATTGCCAACATTATTCGTGAGATACCGGCCGAAATGTTGGAAAGAGTATGCCAAAATTGGACTAAGCGGATGGACCATTTGAGGCGCAGCCGCGGTCAACATTTGCATGAAATAATCTTCAAACATTAAATTATATCGACCCAACTATCGATCCAAATAAATATTTCATGCATTTTTCTGAATTTTATGTGTTTTTTTTTTTAAATTTCCGATAGTTCTTATAAAATCACCCATTATTTGACCCCATGACACTTTTCATCGCTGTGCTGTCAATTAAATACTAAACTGACGACATCGAAATACGTTTGACGTGAGCAGACGATAAATGCAATGGCACTCTAATATCGAAGAAATTGCTAATTAAAGTCAATGTATTGGCAAAATATTATCAATACAATTTCTCACTAAGATCAGGCCAACTATAATTTGGATTCAATTTGATGTAAAAATTTGATAAATGTGATGCTCATTAACATCAAAAAAATGATTCAGTGAAGTAAATTTTATGACAAAATATAATTAAGGATGGAACGATACGAGTAAATACTCGATACTTTTCTTTCGATACCAAGTAATTTTGGATCCGATCCAAATAGGCATTGGTCAAAAATACTCTTAAATGTCAGAAATACTGTTTTCTTATTGACAGTCGAAAAAACTGAGTTGGCCACCATGTTTTCCATAATTTTATTTGTTTTTAAAGTTTTTATAAAATAAATCCATACAACCCGTACATGCATATGAGACTACGAAAATCGGGTGCATGGTTGCATTTCATAAAAAAGACGGTAAGATTGCGTTCACGATCTTGAAATAGTAAAATAAATAGTCCAGTTACTGAAGCCATTGGAATTTGTCATTAAAAAATCATCAGGCCATTGAATGTGCCAGACAGTTAGGGACATTATGACAACTTACCGGTAGGGTTGGTGAAAGGTACCTTTAGCAGAAGTAAGCGAAAAGCTGTTCGTTAACCATTTTTCATTATTACAACATGCCTGTAAAATTAAATCTATCTTTTTCAAAGTATGGCAACAAAACACAAATTAAAGACTACTTTTAGGGCCATTATTAAAGCCTAACCCATTAACCTTAAAATTAGTTAACGTGAACAATAAAGTCATTATTAAATTTTTTCCATTTCTACAGCTGAAGTTACAATACTTTCAGCAGAAAATATGGCAGCTTCAAATGCTTAAAGTTAACTTTGAAATTTACCATGAGGATAAACTTGCTATTAAGTTATCAGTAACTTTTCAGGTTAATGTTAACTTGTAATAACCATAAAAAAATTATATATATGATTAAATCGTAATGTTAACTATTCGTCAGTGAGAAGAAAAAAATTGTTGTGGCAACTAAACTGCACTTTATTGTAATTCTTTGCAAATATGGCAACTTCAAATAAAAAACCTCTCATTAAAATTTACAAGTAGGATTCTCTTCCCGGTAACTTATCGCTTACTTTTATGTTAAAAGTATGATAAACTGCGAATTATCCGGCCTATAAAATCCTACCTTTAACTAACGTCAAGTTGTATTAATGGGCCTTTTACAAGACTAACTAATTGGATGAATGTAGCAAAAGAATTGTTATGATAGAATTCCTGCGTTTTAAAAATCTTCACTTCCGGGATCCTAATTAAGACAATTTCAGTAATTGGATCAACGAAGATTTTGATTTTTGACTCCATGTGTTCTTCCTGCCACTAATCGTATAAAGAAATCGACTGATACAAGTATGTATCAATGTTTTTTCTTCGATACCGAGTAGGTATCGATAGGGATGAAACGTTACCACTAGGGTATCGGTACTTATACTCGATACAGTATCGATTGCGAAGTATCGATACCTACTCGGTATAGAAGAAAAAGCATCGATACATACTTGTATCGGTCGAGTTCTTTATATGTTAGCGGCAAAAATCGAGCCAAAACCCAAAATCTTCGTTATGGACTTCATCTTCTGATGAAATTGAAGTGTTTTAATTAGGATCACCGGAAGCGAAGATTTTTAATAATCTGGAATTCTATCATAACAATTCTTCTAGTATAATCTTCGATAAAGTCACATAGTTCTGGCCTGAAAATTCTTTAGTGACAAATTCGTTTGACTTTAGTAACTGGACTATTTGTTTTAGCATCTCAAGATCGTGGCTGCAATCTTATTGTCTTTTTCATATTTGGGTGGTCCCATTTGGATGCGCGGATTTATTTTATAAAACTTTGAAAAAAAATAAAATTATGGTAAAAATGGCGTCCAACTCATTTCTTTTTTCTGGCTTGTCAATGTTCAATCACACACGAGAACAATTAATTGTTCTGACAGCTTGCTGGCGAACGGCCTGAGCTTTATACCCACACAAACAACACAAAACCAGTAGAAACACAGACCAAACAATCAAATGGATTCAAAAACACTAATATTAAAAAGTTACAGTAGATAAATTAGTCTCGTGTGTGATGAAAGCAAAAAAAATTATTCGGACTTAAAATTGTTTTCTAGCATAATAAGAAAAGAGTATTTCTAACCGATACCGAGTATTTTTGACCGATACCTACTTGTACTTGGTAGTAAAGCATCGATACCAAAAGTACTAGGTATCGAAAGAAAAGTATCGAGTATTTACTTGCATTTACTCGGATCGTTTCATCCCTAGGCATCGATACTTTGCAATCAATACCCTACCAAGTATAAGTATCGATACCCTAGTGGTATCGTTTTATCCCCAAATATAATAAGTATTATCCAACAAATTTATCAGCAACTAAACTTAAGCTCCGATTAAATTTAATGATTTAAAATATATGTTTAAATCTCTAACTTTATATATTTTCATTTTCAAGAAATCAATGAGAATTAAAAATGTTCTAATACTTTTGATGACTTCAACTTTATATAAATATAATCTCTGTGTGTCGCATTATCATACTTTAATTGTGTGTATGCTGCGTACAAGAAATTAATCTCTTTCTTTGCCCCGTAGTTCCTATTTTTATTTTACTCTCTGCACTCTCATTTTATTCTTTATTCAACTAACGTCGCATATGATGAGTAAGTATCATCAATATGATGTGTAATATTATCGTATATTCGCTTTACAGTTATTCTCATTTGCCTTTGCTTAAGCAACACTTGTTGTGATTACAAATTTACATCAATATGATGCAGTTTTTTATACTTCTTAAAAATGCATTTAAATATAGAAAAATAGTAATATTAACAACAAAATTCCATTCCAACAATAAATAGAAACTGTTATAATACTATTTATCTTTTTTTTAAATAAATTTTGATAATTTATAGAATTTTTGTTGAACTTTTTATAATTTTTCAATTAGATTTTTGGTTTTTGTACATTTGTATATCGGGTTTTAGTTCAATTTTTTCCTTTCTTAAGTTTTCTTATGACGGATTTTTTACAATACAAATTTGCTGTGATCAATAATTTTTGATTGAAGCAGACAAGCAAAACAATAATCAAACTTTTAGCTGAGGGCCAACTAGCTATATCGTAGTCGCCACAGTATTCATCAGCACCCATTTTTAGATTTGAACTTGGGTCATGACGGATCATGAACTGCTGCTGCCTTAACCGTACTCAGCCACCAAATCATTGTATTATTCTCTGTCTATATTCATCTCATATTGAATCACATATGCATTTTTTATACTCGTATTTACATAAATTATAATCAAAAAATTATAAACAGCTTGTTTTCTATATTTCCCAGCTGTCTATATGTCAACAATTTATAGGAGCTAGCCTTATCATCAGTAAATTTTGGAATTTTTTTTAAAGAGCATTTTTCTCCTAAATTCTCAATAATTTATTTAGATATGAATTTGACTGTTTGAGAATATCTTAAAAAAATTTCCAAAGTCAACTGATGATTACGTTAGCTCCTATGAAATGCTGACATATAGACAGCTAGGAAACATAGAAAACAAGCCGTTTATAATTTTCTATTGGTATCAGTGTTAGAAGCTAATATAGCGAATAAACAACTCAATGGTTTGAATTTTTGTTCTCTGCTTTTCGATACTTTCAAAAGCAAATCGTAGCAATCACCGGTTGTTCATTTGTTTGAAAGGTGTAAAGAAATGTTAGAGATGTGTATAAATCAAAAAGCTTGCTTTAGAGCATTTTTCTTTTCAAATTCTGAACAATTTATTTAGATTGTTGGGATATAAAGTTGAATGTTTGAGAATATCTTTCAAAAATTTTCAAAGTCTACTGATGATTAGTTGGAGTAGCTCCTATGAAATGCTGACAGCTGGGAAACATAGAAAACAAGCTATTTATAATTTTTTGATTGGTATTAATGTTAGAAGCTAATATAGTCAATAAAACTCAATTGTTTATATAAATTATTAATAAAATATATAATTATTAATAAAACGTATCATTGAATTGACGTCGCCACGGTTGCAGCATTGATGAAATTGTCAATAATAATTTTTAATTTAAAAAAACAGCGAACTTTTTCCTTTTTACGTTTTATTCTACTTGTCTTTTTATTCTACTCGTACACACTTGTACTTCGGTATAAATTTATACTTATAAAAATAAATACGATAAATGCCACAGATATTTTTTAAAAAAGATCACTCTGTACATCTGGACGAGTAGAGACAATAAATTGTTTAAAAAATCTGCAACCAACAACCGACCACATGTTCTTATTTGCAAATAAAATAACACTGTGCTACAACACATACTAAAAACAGCTTCCTGAGATGTTAGCTGAAAACCACAAGCAGAAGGTTTCAGTTAAAGTGCAGGCATCTCAACTACGGCTAGCGTCAGAATGGTCTGTAAAACAGAACCTTCTGGCAGCGAGCTGATCCCCGTTCTGCCAATTGACATCCATTGGCAAAATTTTATGGTTTCTTTTTCTGTGCTGCACAGTGTAATTCTAAATATAAAGTGATTTAAAAAAATTATTTTTAATATCTTATATAAATAATTTCATAAATAGATTCCAAATAAAAAAAATATATGAAACGAATAAAAAACATATTTAATAAGAATATAATTTTGCATTAATTATGTAAATTTCTGACAGGTTTTTCGATTGTTTTGTTTACCTACATTCTCGTACATACGTATCGCTCCTTTACTGCAACAAAGTCATATCTCGGAAATTGCGTTTTTCATGTTAACAGTGCAGAAAGGATAACAGTACTACTCTTTATACTGTGCGAGGTTGAGAGAGCGTGTTGTGCGTGAATGGGGCGAGAGTGTGAGTGTGGATGTGGCTATCGACGAGACCCTGGCAATGCTGTTGCTCGTCCGCCGCACATTCGCCCCAGTGGCTTTTTTTTCCGATATACGGAAGTCAAATACCTGTGACCAATGAAGAGTGAAAGATTGAACTTTATATTATTTTTGTTGTTATTTATTTTATAAATTAACACAAGATATAACATCTTAGAAATGACAGTGTTAGTAATAAGAGCTTGCTTACCTGTCAGTTTATAGGACGATATTGACGGATGCAGGTCTTGCTGGAGGTGGCCCGCTGAATTTGTATTCTTCGTGCCATTACTTTCAGGGATAAGAAAGGGCTACCATTTTGTTCACATGATTGGCTATCTGCTTGGGACCGCGTGGTGAACAGGGGGACCCTTGTTAGATATCAAGTCGCTGCTTTGGGAGCGTCTTTAAACAAGTAACACACGAATTTACTCGGGAGGCAGACATGGTTCTTTCAGGGAATTTTTGTATAAGAAGGTTCTGTTTGAAATCACGCTGTGCAATTGTGGTGGGGACCCTGAGGTCTGGAGGCAAATTCTGGTCATGTGCATCTTATGATGACATTAGGGTATGGGCGACCATTGGGATATTTTGACGCATTGGGTGGGTATTCCTGCGAATGATTCAGGAGGATGCCAGGATAGGAAGGGTAACTTCATTGTACTTGGCATTATCCCCCAAGGCAACAAGTTTTGCCTTGACGTATTCCTAACCTATGTTGTGTTGGCTTTCGAAACCCTTACCAAGGGTTTAAATTGGCAGAACGGGGATCAGCATGCATTCCAACTAAGGTAGGCGCCTCAACCCATGATCAGCCTGGGTTGAACTGCATGCAGAACCACTCGGACCCATGCTGACCCCCGTTCTGTCAATTTATACGTTTGGTAAGGGTTTCGTAAGTCAACACGACATAGGTCATGCAGCTTTCTAGAGTTTTATTTGCTACGACAAACGAGGGTCTCCTTACCCGAGAAACAGAATGCCCTGGTTTGGAATGCTCCAAGGCAAAACCTGTTCCCTGGAAGGCACTGATTCGTAAGGATAAGTGTTGAGTGTTGCTTACAGTTTACTGTGTCCTGAGCTGGTGTGACTTTATTGCAGTAGCTACTGTTTTATTCTTTGCTGAAATTACTATTGTTGCTGTGTTTGCTATATTTGGTGGTTTCAGTTTTGTAGGTTAATAGTTGCAGGCGGTCAGTGACAGTAGTCCTCAAGCAACACAGTTTAACCGGAGACTTAAAACAGGCACTACGTAAAGCGGGAGCTTTTTCTTGACCGGTTATGTCGCGGGGCCCTTTGAAGAGTATAGTGTTGGTTGTGGTTTAAACACAAACCGTGGAAGGAGTTTATTTGAATTCGGTGCAGAGTTGCATTGCAACCAGGTACGACGACTGAGAGTTCAGCAGAAGTATTAGAAAGCCTCTACTCTAGGCCGAGCTCTTCTTGTCCATACAACAAGAGATCGAACTGGCACTCATGCATGGCATTTTGTCATGTAGGGCAAATTTGGTGCATGCAATGTATTTCACCCGATGGTAAGATCAATATGAGGTATGGCCATAATAGGGATGCCATAATTTGAAAGCGAAAAAAACAGTTCATTGAGGAAAAAACAGTGCTCTTCAAAAAAAAAATATTTTTTTACTTGTTGTTAACACAACTTTTACCATCATTAGCAATTGAGAACGTTATCCCGCAAGCTGAACACTTAGCCCTCGATTTATCCTTGGTTCTTATCAACCAATTGAAATCCTTTGTCCAACGGTCTTTATTTGCTTTTACGGTGATTTCCAAGTATTTTTGTTACTTTTTTAGGCGATTGACAATTAATTTTTACGACGTCGTTGGAACTATTTGAGTTTATATATTCACTAGAATCGGTTTCCATTTTTAACTAATCAAGAAATATACAATGAAAAAGGAGTAAAATCTATTTTTTAAGGGATATGACCATGCGTTTATTTTGTATATGAATATTAATTACACATTATAAAAAGAACATAAGTAAAACACAAAACCTTCTTATTTACAAACAACATACTTTGCTGGAAAAGCAAACAAACCAAATTTATATATACAACGAAACAAAAAGGTATAAAAACAGGGCGATTCAAATAATATTTATACAGAAATATCGTGCACACGAAAAAAAACATGTATGAAAAATGAACTATTTGTACACGCAAAAAATTTTTTTTATAAATATACATAAAACAGTACAAACAAGTAAGAGTGTGGTATATTCGGCTGGGCCGAATCTAAAATACCCTTCAAGATAGTCACGTATATGTATAGTATATTTAAAATTGTGAACAAAATATGCTCGGTTATATATGAACCGATATCGGAATTTTCTATTTTCTGTATTTTAGTAACCTTCTTTTATAACGAGAAAATTTTTCAGCAAAAAAAAAAAAAAATATTAATGGAAATAACGGTTTAGGCTATATCTCGGGTATATATGGACCGACATCGGAAATTTTTATTTTCCATATTTATATAACCTTATTTCATTACCAGAACTGCTTTTGAGCACAAAAGTTGTTTAAGTTCGCTTAAGCGACATTTTTATGTAAAACCAGGTCTAGGCTATATCTCGGGTATATATGGACCGATATCAGAAATTTTCATTTTCCATATTTATATGACCTTATTTCATTACCAGAACTGCTTTTGAGCAAAAAAAAAGTTGTTTTAGTTCGCTTACGCGACATTTTAATGAAAACGCCGGTCTAGGCTATATCTCGAGTATATATGGATCGATATCGGAAATTTTCTGTTTCCATATTTATATAACCTTATTTCATTACCAAAACTGGGTTTGAGCAAAAAAAAGTTGCTTAAGTTCGCTTACGCGACATTTTAATGAGAAACCCGGCCTAGGCTATATTTCGGGTATAAAAGGACCGATATCGGAAATTTTCATTTTCCATATTTATATAACCTTATTTCATTAACAGAACTGCTTTTGAGCAAAACAAGTTGTTTAAGTTCGCTTACGCGACATTTTCATGAAAAACCCAGCCTAGGCTATATCTCGGGTATATATGAACCGATATCGGAAATTTTTTTTGTTTTTTAGTCACCGTGCTTAAAGAGTGTGTGAAATTTGAAGCAAAACGAACAACTTTTGTTTTCAAAAATTTTCATACAAAACTGCAAAAAAAAGGCTTTTTTCGGAATTTTGAATACATCTCAGCTATACGTGGACCGATATTACTGAAGGTCAATAGCAAATAGATGGCAATATGGAGTAATAGAATGGTGAAAGAAAAAAGTTTCTATATCTAATGGTTTTCTCAGAAACGGTATTTCAACGACCGACAGATGGACAGACGGACATCGCTTAATCGACTTTTCCATTAATTCTGAATCAGAATATATATAATTTATAGGGTCGCAAAAAAAAAACTGTAGAAATTACAAACGGAATCACAAACTTAACATTTTTGTGAAGGGTATAAAAAAGGACAATTCTAAAAAAACAGTACTTTTGCGTACTGTTTTCGGTGTTGTGAACATTTTAGAAAAAAACATTACATGTACTGTTTAAAATAGTAGGAATGGCAACCCTAGGCCACACTGCCAGGTACTTACGGAAATCATTTTCAAACCTATAGAAATGGTGTAACTAACATATTTCCTAAAAATATAGAAAATAGAAATGGAAACTGTATTTATCAACATGTCACTTCTTTTATCCTTATAAATCTATTCCTGCCGGTTTCACGACTTCGTACGTTAACGTTCGCGCATATATGAAACATCCAGCAAACACATTTAGAGCCAAAAAATTCCCATTTGCCAAAACTTTTGCTATGTTTACTTACACTATGCTTAGCTCAAAAGTGAATCGGAAATAGGAGTTCTGGCCACTCAAACTGCCTGCGAACGTTGAGGTTCGAGATCGTGAAATAGGCTGTAAATTTTGGTGACAAGATGCATTTATGTGAAATTTATTAGAATCTTTAATATGCAATAATTCCAAAAAAAACTTAAGTTAAAGCCTTTAATTTTTGCAGCTTCAGATCTTTGTTTTTTATAAAAAATTAACAATTCAAAATCTTTTATTTCTCGATATTTCGATAAAAATTTGTTATCATCGTCAGGAGAAAAAGTAATTTTGAATTGTTAATTTTTTATAAAAAACAAAGATCTGAAGCTGCAAAAATTTAATTTATTTAACAAACGAACATGTAGAAAAAAATATATGGTTGATATGACAATATTCTAGGGGCAACATACTATGGTTGAATTCTATGGTTCTATTTGATAAAACTATATTATTAACTTAAAACGCCATTGTATTGTAAAAAAAAATTGTATAAATAACTATTCTATATTTTGACTCAATATTATTATAATAGTAAGTAAGCATAGTATTAATTGATGTTGCCATATTAGTGTCATACTTAACCATATTATTATATTAAGAAACCATATTTTTGTCATACACAGCCACATTACTGTCATTAAAGAACTATACTAATGTTGCAAATAACTTTACTTTAATAGAACCATACTTTGGTCTTAATTTAATATACATATGATAATAAATAAAAGCTGAAATATAAATTTATATATTCATGATATAAAATAATTAGAAATAATTCAAAACATTTATTCGGGCTGTTCTTGATGAGATGAAAGCACAAGTGCCATATTTCATGTTGAATTATCTATTAGCTGTAATAAGTCAAAAATAGTTATTAAGCACTTCGTTGAAATTGCGATATTAAGAGTAATACATAACCATAGTAATATGGTTGCATGTAACATAGTATGGTTGGTCACAACAATACTATGGTTGACCATAAAAATTGTAATGAATATGAAAATTGTATGGTTGGGTATTACCATACTATGGTTAGCCGGAAGTATGGTTGGCTACGTCATAGGTATGGTTGTTTACAACAATAGTATGATTGACCATAGAAATTGCAATGACTGTGACAATAGTATAGTTGGGTATTACCATACTATGGTTTGCCGGAAGTATGGTTGGCTACGTCATAGGTTGTTGGCTACCAGACGCATACATAGTATGTTTATATCTTAATAAATTAACCTTTCAACTTACACTATCACTTAAAACGTGTTTTTACAATTGTCATCTCTTTTGTTTACGTCAACTTATGTACATTTATAAAGATATTTTTTTTAAAAAAAAAACGACACAACACATTTTTTTTATTTCAAAGAAAAAATATTACATGTTAGCGACGACGAGAACGAAGACATAATTAATGATGCAAATAGTAAGCTTATTGTGTAAGCTTAGTTATGTTGTATGCGAGTTAGCGTATCATACATATAATAAAAACAAATTTTAAGATAGTGTGGGTGTGATAAAAGCTATTATTGGGTGCTACCAAGTCTCGAAAATTATAGGCGGTAACAATAGCATTGCAGAAATGCACGCAATAACATAGTTTTAGAGCAATAAACTGTAATTAAATTGAAAACACACTGTTTTTAACAATAACACATAATGTTATAGCATATATACTAATGTTGTTTTAAACTGCCTTTTATTTGCGTGAAGATCAAATAATATTGAGTTAAGTTAAAGCCTTTCTACATAAGATCAACGATATTCCCTATTTGTCTCCGTAGAACCAAACAAAGCACGCTATTGGCAAGGATGACATTTTACGCAGAGGCGCAAGTTTTATCAACAAAACGTACTCTAATTGTAGAACTTTGAGTTTATGATATCGTGGCATTGAAATTAAATAAAAAACAAACATATTTGAAAAAAAACATATCAATTGAAATATATCGTACATACATACGTAAGTATGTCACAACAAAGCAAATACAAGTGAGTACGAGTACCTCCTTGATGCTGGAATTTGCGAGTTACTGGCGATAAGCAGCCGCTACTAGAAACAAATGAAATACAAATTTGTTTATCCTAAATGAAATATATACACATACATATGTATACCCAACAAACACGAAATCAAACATTTGATATAAAATGACTTTAACATTTGGTATCAAACATAATTTTCAAACGACCACAAATGCTGCTTCATCTGTACTCATGGCTGATATAAATATTGAGGAATCGGATGCTCTTGATGTTCTTGGAATGAAGATACAGTGTGACGTTCGCTGGATCGAACACATTTTTCATGTCTCTAAAGAAGCATTCAAGTGCTTCGGGGTTTTTGAAACGGTGTAAGATGTACTTTACTCCATCCGACCTCCTTACTATGTATACCACCTACATCCGACCGAAAATGGAATACATTTCTCATGTTTGGGCCGGTGCCTCAAAGTCTATTTTGAGGTAACTCGGCCGTGTGCAGGAGAGGGCGAAGAAGCTTATCGGTGACAGTAGGGTATCCAACTCTATTGACTCACTGGAGCATCGACGCAGTGTGGGGTTCTGTTCTATCGTTACCACAATGGTTTTTGCTCTGACGAGATTAGGGATATTGTTCCTGAAACTCGCAAATTTTTACGTAGTACACGTTCATCGTCCGGAGCTCATCCATTTGTGGTCGATTGCCTGGGGAATTGTACAACGCATTACAGAGAGAACTCGTTTTTCAGCCGCACGCTTCGCCTGTGGAATAAGTTGCCTACAGACGTGTTTCCTATTTATTATTACATTGGAAAGTTCAAGTCAAATGTTCACAAACACTACTCCCTCTTTCCCTCTCCTCACAACTTATTTTCCTAGTTCTGGTACAATGCATTGCATATGTAGGGGCCATCCCCTGGTTACTGGTCTAAAATTAAAATAAAAAAAAAATATATAAAAAATTCATTTTCAAACCTTTTTCAATGGTTTGATTTTAACATCTGAATTTAAATTAAGAATCATTTGAAAATAAACATTTAATACTCAATATTTTATCAATTGGTTTTAAGTATAACTACCAATCGTAAAACAAATGTGTCAGCAATTATTAAAAAAAACATCATTTTAAATTCATTTACAAAAAAAAAAATAAGAAATTGGAAAAAGATTAATAAATGTGATTTGTTTTAGAGCAATATATAGGGTGTTTTTTTAAGCCCGATAGAACTTGAAATTGTAAAAAATAACACAAAAAATTAAATTGTAATCAAAATTTTTTTTTATTCGAAAGATCAATACGTGACATTAACATTTGAAAATTATTTCGGGCATATGGGCACCGCGGCTGTTCTTGACGAAGCGCATTCTTGACGTCCAATTTTGGGCCACTTTTTCGAGCACTGCTGGCCGTATGTCACGAACAACACGAACAATGCTGGCCTCCAAGGCGTCAATTGTTGCTGGTTTATCAGCATAAACCAGTGACTTCACGTAGCCCCACAGGAAATAATCGAGAGGTGTCAAATCGCACGACCTTGGAGGCCAATTGACAGGTCCATTTCTCGAAATCAACTTATCGCCAAATTTTGATTTCAGTAAGTCGATGGTTGCGTTCGCCGTATGGCACGTAGCGCCATCCTGTTGAAACCACATCTCCTCCGGATCAATGTCATCCATATTTTCAAACAAAAAATCATTGATCATGGTGCGGTAACGATCTCCATTGACCGTAACGCGAGCTCCGGCCTCATTTTTGAAGAAATAAGGTCCGATGATGCCACCAGCATGAAAACCGCACCAAACAGTGCATTTTTCTGGATGTAATGGAGTCTGTAGGGTCTCTTGTGGATTGGTCTCACTCCATATGCGGCAATTTTGCTTATTAACAAACCCGTTAAGCCAAAAATGCGCCTCATCGCTGAACACAATTTTGCGATAAAACAACGCGCGAATCGACGACTGATTTTCAAAGTAAATTTGGATAATTTCGTAGCGTTGTTCAAGCGTGAGTCTATTCATGATGATTTGTCAGAGTATACTGAAACAAATAAAAAAAATGTTTCATCAAAATTTAATTTTTTGTGTTACTTTTTACAATTTAAAGTTCTATCTAGCTTAAAAAAACACCCTATACAACTAAAACTTTAAACACATAGACGACAGCAGACAGCAAGCAGCATTCTGTTAAAAATAAAATACATGTGTTTAAATGCACACGATTATGTTAACGACATCACAGCAGCACGACTTCACAACAGCATTTGCTGCTGCTGCCAACATAGGCTCAGTTTTTGACTGCGTACTTAAATACAAAATTAGTTAATTTTCATTTAAATTTAAGTTGTATTTAAATGCTAGTTCAGTTTACCACTATTAAATTATTGTTATTATTTAAATACGATGAAAGTGTGGCAGCTCTACTTTAATTCCAAATATTATGGAAAGTATTCCATAGAACAGCTGTTTGTAAGTGGAAGAATAGAAAAATTCTTAAAGAAAAATATTAAATTTATTAACGACATAGAAAAACTTAACAATTTTATTTTACGCTAAGTTATTTTTAATAAATTATTATACTGTGCTGTTGTTTAGTGCAAAATTAGCAACTAATTTTCGAATATCTTCTCGTATGTGTGTTTTGTTTACCTTTTTTGCACTAATACAGATGCAAGCACACAAAAACCATATGGACTTTGAGAAAAACTTAAATAAAACTTAAATGAAGAAGTTTGGGCATTTAAGTTTAGTCCAAATTTGTAGTGAAAAACTGATTTTCGTATTTAAATGGAACTTAAAGCTAAATAACATTTAAATACGAACTCAAAAACTGGGCCTTAGACTAATTTCTATTTTCGTAAACAGCAAAGAGTAAATGCAGTGCTGCCACTATAAATATAAATTGTCAGCAATAAGAAGTAAAATTAGTTTGAAATATTTAATAGAAATAAACATCACATAAATAAAATAAACAAATAAATTGATGGGTTTTCACAGTTTTACGTGATATTATCACGCACATAGTGCTGCTGCTGTCTTGAAAATAATTATGTTGCTGACCAGACGGCAGCATTTGAAGCTAACTTCATTTGTACTAGTGAAGTTGTGAGGTCTGCTGTCGTCTAAGTCTTTAGAGCTTAAATGTGAGATTTGTTTTAAGTAAAATCGCATGAAGCAAAACATAAAAAAGTGAAACAATAGGAAGTAATGAGCACGATTTAGAGCCAAGAGGAACCAACTATTTTGTCCTTCAAGACTAGAAAAAATAACAATAATAAAATAAATAATAATAATAGAAAATTTAAATTAAAAATCGCAAATAAATCAAAGGAAATTTGCAAAGCAAAAATTTGTGTTTATTTGTGTTCCACATCACAATCCACATTTGAAAAACATTTGAGAATTACATTTGAAACCCATTTGAGAATAAATAATTTAAATAATTGCCGCATAATAGAAATAGCTCCCGCATAATAAAAATTTTTGTCTAGCATTGGCCGGACTTAAGTAAAGCTATGTACAGACGGTTGTCAGATGTTACAATATTGTAAGATCTGGCAACATGCGGACAATGTAGTGACAATGAAAAATTGTCCCGCAGAAGTAAATTGTTTGTTCAGACGATCGTAAGAAAATCTTACAATTTCATTGTCAGGCTATGGGCTGACAAATAATTCATCTGACAACAAAAATTGTCAGTTTACACGGTTGTCAGATTATTAGATGAAAAAATTGCCAGACATGTTGTAAGGTATTGCCACTTATGTATATCAACAACGATCTGTTTGGCAGTGTTGCCCATCAAACTTTTTTCTGACAATGATGCCATTGTCAGGTACATTAATTTTATACATCTGACAATTAAAACTGAGCTTACAATACCAGCCAACTATCTGGCAATGCCGACGAAGAGTGTTCTCACGATTGTCAGATGCCTGACAACATTGGCGTCTTACAATTGATTGACAATGGTTTTTCTGACAACGTTGTAAGTTAAAAATTGGCAGTTCACACAATTGTAATACATTTCCAGACAATTTTACTGGCAATATTGTAAGATCTGACAACCGTGTATACGTAGCTTAACAATTAAATTTTTTAATTTTAATTTTTAAATCACATTTTTTAACTTTAAATTTAGTATTAAGATTTGAATAGTTATTGTTGGTTCATTTTGAAGATTCAATAAATAAAAATTGCTAAAAAAAAACAAATTTGAAAATTTGAAAATAATTTCCTCTTTTTTGTTGAGAACACTATGTTTATCAATTTGAATTCAAACCAGTATCAAACGTTTATTGTTTGAGAAAACGTTTGATTTCAAATCATTCTCAATTTGAAATCAAACCTTAGTGTTTGTTGGGTATACACACATACATACACGTACAAAGGAAAGGCTACTGAAAAACTAAGTTAGATAAAAATGTTTATTAAATGATTTATTCCAAATGCAGATTTATTTTTAAGCAAATGTGGTCACTAACGTGGTATTTTTCTTATCAAGAAAAGTTGGAATAGAATTGAAAAATAAAACGTCGTAAAGTAAGATAAAAATATAAATCGTTAGAGTAAACTTGAGGTACGTTGTGCACACACACATGCATACATATGTACATACTGCAGCAAAAAACTTATTTTAAGTTATAGGAAAATATTTCTTTTCAATAGTTTTCAAAACGCATGAATAATGTTTGACAATAAATGCTTATTAATTTCTAGATGTCCAACGATACGCGAGCTCCACAGGTTTTATTTATATCTAACTTTAACCAAATAAACCTCAATAAAATCATCAAATGTGCTGCAAACGTCATAAAAATGTCAAAAGCAAAAGCGTCAAATACGTGGTCTAACAGATAGATAGTTAACATCTTCAGACATTTGTTTAACAATTTGTTTCGAATTTTTGTCAAAAACAACTGATAATCGTATCTTTCAATGTTGAGTATCACGATTAAATCGTACTGTCAACTAAAGTCCATGCAAACTCTGAAAAAAGCAATTAAATAAAAACAAGACAATAACAAATTAATAACTTACCGTTTTATTTTAAAGATAAAGAAGAAAAAGTTTGATAAATTTTTCAAAAGAAGCTTTTATTTTTTTTCATATTGCACCAATACTCTGGAGATGACCCCTACATATGCAATGTATTGTACTGGAACTAGGAAAACAAGTTATGACGAGGAGGAAAGAGGGTGAAGTGTTTGAACCTTTCAACGTTATATGTGACAGAATGTGTCATTGATTCCTATCAGTACATGCCTTCACGGCCTTATCTGATGATGGACCAACTCTATGGGGAGAATTATTCATGTTACACCAGCTACCCCGTGTGGCTTACTAGGCTCACACAGATTGCATCTTTTGTAGCCATACAGCCTTGCTGATGATTTGGGTCGTTCTAATCCCTCATGTATGCAATTTCTCAGACAGTCAATGGAAGACCAGGCTTAATGAGTCTAACCATAACTACGAGTACTTGTTCCATACATTACAAGTTTCTATCGCAACTCGCCATTATTAGGCTCCGAAAACCGGCATGCAAGCTATCAGGGAAACTAATTCCCCTTCCTGCGATTGAGGATTAAAGCACGTTTTACATCAGCACGAGTCTTTACGGCCTAATCTGATGATGAACCAACTCCATGCGATGAATTCACCAGCGCCCTCGTGTGGTTGCAACTTTTCGCCGGTTTGTAGCACTATAAACGAACCGCTTACATAAGAGTTTGCGTCCTCTAAACCCTTCTGCATGCCATTTCCCAACAGTCAATGGCAGACAAAGCTTAATGAGTTGGCGGCCCAAGCTCATTAAGAGCACTAGCTCTTAAACCAACTCACTCGTCCAACCATACAGTACAGGTATCTGTTGCAAGATAACAGCACCTCGGAGGGTTGTTGACCCCCGAAATCCGGCCATGCATCAAACTTATCAAGGAAACTAACTCCCCTCTCCTGCAATTTTGGGTTAAAACACTGCCAGAACGTCAACCATGATGAGCACGAAAGATCTGTAATGAAGAATCTCCCGGGGGATTTGCTGTTCTCCGTGCTGCCAATTTTAAATCTTGGTACTGGTTACGGAAGTCCAAGACAACATAAAACATGTGACTTTCTAGAGTTTTGTTTGCTACAAAAACCGAGGGCTCCTTTCCTTCCATGCCATAGGAAAACCTGTTCCCGGTGGGGGCGAGTGTTAAAGCTCAGCCAAAACGTTTACGCCAATATTTAGGCACCTCACCTTTGCTCAGCACCAAGAGATCTGCACAGCAGAACCTCTCGAGACCTTTGCCGATCCTGTTTCCGCCAATTATGCCTTAGTAAGGGGTTTGGCTGTCCAACACGACATAACTTATGCGGTTTACTTGAGTATTATTTATCCCAACAAACGAAGAGAGTGTCCTGGTTAGGCTTACACCAAGATAAAACTAGCTTCCTGGAGGCGTTGTGACATGAAACACGTCAGACAACCCGTACGGCTGAAAAATGAATGCTCTCTGTAATGTGTTGTGTTTTTCGCAGGTACAGGGTATACGCCAGGAAGGTATGCCACTTACAGCGATTTCATTGTTTTCCTGGCTGGTATTGCATTGATAAAGGATACTTTACAAGGCAATGTCACTAATATTGTCAAACAGAAGACACGTTGGAAGACAATGTCGCTTATACTGGCGTACATGTGCATATCCACTCATAGAATCTAGCAGGAAACCTTATGATCAGAAAATATCTAATATGATCGTATGTATTGTATATATTGATAGAGAACTCCTTACAAGACTCCGTACAAGAAATGTCCATTATATTCTTGGCTGGTATTGGCATACATATCCATTGATAAAGGACACCTTACAAAACAATGTCACTGATATTGTTAAACATATACCTATGCATATCCACTCATGGAAACCATCAGGAAATCTTATGATGAAAAAATATCTAATATGATCGTACGTGGTGTATATATTGATAGAGGAATCCTTACAAGAAATGTCGCCAATATTGTGATATTTATGCGCGTTGTATGCCACTCGCAGTACTACCATTGTATTCCTGGCTGGTATTTACGTACATATACATTGATAAAGGACACTTTATAAGACAATATCACTGATATTGTCAAACATATGTATTGATAGAAGACACTTTGGAAGACAATGTCGCTTATACTGTCGTACATATGCTTAACCACGTATGGAAACCAGCAGGAAACCTTATGATGAGAAAATATCTAATACGATCGTACGTATTTTATATATTGATAGAAATCTACTTACAAGAACTGTCGCCAATATTGTGATATGTATGCATTGATAGAGGACGCCTTAAAAGACAATGTGGCTGATGTCGCACATACAGTGGTGGCCATATAATTAAAAAAAAATGTCATAGTAAATTAATTTATTGTTTTGATGATATAACTGAGACTGTGTTGTTGGTTAACTAGACGCCGTACATGGAGTTTTACATCTGATCCCCACTGGAAAAACTTGCATTCGTCACTCCATAAACTGTTTTTCCAAAAGCTCATTGGTTTCTTAATGTTTTTTCTGACAAAATCCAATCTAGATTTAAAATTCTTTTTGGAGACGAAAGTTGTTTCTGTGCGATGCTTCCACATAAGCCACTTTCATTCAGCCGCCGTAGAAGAGTTCTAGATGATATATGGATGCCAAATGATGACTCTAATTCAACTTTTAGCTGTTTGAAGCTTTTCATTCGGTCAGCTTTAGAGGAACTTACAACTGTTCTATTGTCTCTGACTGCGGTTTTACGCGATTTGGAAGCTCTGGATACATAATTTGAGTTCCCAAATTTATCAAAATGGTTCATTGCATTATACATTTTTCTTCTAGAGCAAATAAGTAATTGAGAAAATGCATTCCCCGTCTTCTATTATCGGTGCCTCATTAATCTAACGACTACCCTCTTTTCTTCTTCAGAGCAACTTGGTCTTTCTCCTAATGGCTAATATTAGTATAAAATTTTACGGATCATTTAAAACATACCAATCAAACAATTTTCGCAACAAAACGAAGTAATATATTAGAAAAACTTTATTTAAATAGCAGAACTGAAAATGTTTTAATGTGTCCACTTGAAAAACGCCCTTTTCACTAAATAATGGCTAATTTTTTTTAAGACAATTGAACAAAACTCCATGTAAAGAAAGAACCAAGTGCAATAGATATCAAACTTATATTTGCAGTGGAAAAATTCCGTTAAAATAACAATAGATCATATAAAACATTGAAAGAATGAAAGATCACAATTAATTACATGTCCACCACTGTATATGTTGATAGACAGGGGTCACCTTACCAGAAACTTTTTATACAAAAGAGCTGATAGAGGACACCTAAAAAAGCAAAACTCTATCAAACGCCCTGGAGATATCTAAAGCCACCACTTTACTTTCATCGAAATGGTGGCACCATTTCTCTCTGAGGTACATATGTCAAAAGATCATCAGTTGAGCGACTTCTATGGAATCCATACTGAAGGTCACAAAGTAATTTTTGCGACTTTGGATGCCTCACAAGATGGCAGTTAACTATAATTTTCATTACCAATCTTAACTCCTATTTAGCAACTTCAAATCGCCAAAACATACTTCCTGCGTGAAACATTTGCCAGGCGTTTTCAAATCGCAAACATTAACTTTAAGCGATTTCTGCTTATAAGAACATGCCTGATAAAATTATTTACTTACAATTTAAAACTAATTTTAAAACTTTTTCAAAATAAAGCAACCAGAGCATCCAAAACCTTTTTTTTTTAATTCCCACAATTGTGCGAATGCTTCTAATGTCTTATTCAACGTGTGTATCAGTCCGTATCTGGAAATAATTAGCAACACAAGTTCATAGATAGACGATTAATTTCACTACTAGTATTTTCGAAAACACAAGAATTAATTATATATGTTAACGCGATTGTCTATCGTCTATCAATTGCAGTAAAAAGTAATCGAAAACAAAATTCTTGTTCTAATTTTTAACATGAGTAAATTTATGACACTTTAATTTATTGGCTTATCAAAAAGAAAATATATTATTTTATATTTTAAAATTGTTTATAATTCACTGTTAATTCCTAAAACAAATTAATGAAAGAAAAGAAAAAGAATTCGATTGACGATAAAATATCATATCTTGTCTTGATGAAAAGTGATAATTTTTAGTCATTCAGTCAATCAGTCAGGCTGACAGCCGGTCAGTCATAATTCTATTATCTATGACTAAATAGGTGGTAAATTTCTAATGCTTCCGAGTGTGTGTTCAAACTGAAATGATAGCGCACAGTGTTTTGTACCGGGGAATATTTTCGTGTGAAACAGTTAAATAAAATAAGTTACTTGCAAATGTTTCGGAAGTACAAGTTGGAGATTTGTCATTTTTTACTCATGGAATTTATAGGTTAAGTATTTTCTTCGGCCGTACAAACTTGCAAGTATTTATTACTTTCTCAGGCTCAAGTTTCAGGCAAATTTAAATAAAACTCTAATATGAAAATCTAATATGATCGTACGTATTTTATATTTTTATAGAGGACTCCATAAAAGAAATGTGGCCAATATTGTGATATGTATGCAAGTGGTATGACACTCCATGTAAACGTTATTTAAATTTAAAATTTATTTTAATGTAAAAAATTATTATTTCTAATATTATATATGATAGCATCATTCGTCTGGCTCAAGTTCAATCCTGGCTATAGCCAAAAAATATTTTTAATTATAACAATAATTACCGCGATCAATAACTATTGATCAAAGAAGACAAGAAAAAGTAATTGAGTACACTAAAGCAGGGGGACAACTAGCTGTTTCGCAGTCGCTACACTGCTCACCAGCACCCACTAGGATTTGAACTCAGTACTATGCAAACATGATATATTTTTAATACGGCCGCTTAGCCAACTCAGCCCCTGGGCTCTTATTTAATTTAAAAATTCCGATTTTCAGTACATGTAAAGCGGCCCATACACGTTTCAATCCAATTGTCAATCGTGCCTTTCAATTGAATTGGCCACACACTTCTTAAACTGAATTCAAAGATTTTCATTCAATTATCAAATTTAAGGAAGTTATGGACAACTTTAAAAATATTTAACGTTTTCTTTGCAAAGAAACTAAAAGTATACATTTTGACAGCTGATCAAAAGACTTGAACATACACAGCACAATCGAATTGAAAGATTTACTAAGCAACTTGAAAAAATCAACATCTTTTTTAATTTTTCTTCAATCAACTCGACAACTGCTAAACAAATCAGTTGACAAAGCCAAACACGGCTTGACTTGGACAACAACCGACGCCAATTGATTGAAACGTGTATTGGCTGCTTAAACAATTTTGTCTTTATTTAACTTTTAATTTGATATCACGCACGCCTAGACAATTTTTTTTAACATTCACTGAATCAATTAATAACCTGTTTGAATACAGATCTGCAAAGAAATTCTTGGATTCAAACACAAATTTAGCACAAATAGTTAATGACCGAATAGCTAAACTACCATCTGATTTACTGCTCATCAATAGATTTATTGTAAATTTGTCAAGCACGTTCTCGGAGAGAACTTAAGATCTTTATAAAAGGAACCCAGTTGGAATCGGGAGTTGATGGGGGTATCTTTCTCTCTCTATATGATAGGAGGATTAGTAGGCTGCAAATTCGGTGTAGTGTAATCTACGGAAATCATGACTATAAGAAGGGCAGCTAACTGGTTGAGGTGCTATAGGGTATATGGAGGGAATGTATGAATTTGTACAAACTGTAAGATTGCGTTGAATACTTTAGAAGGGGTCTATAAGACGTCCGGGCTGGTTCGTCAATGCCGGATACATCCAATGCAATTCGAACCTGAAGCTTTTCTTGGTACGGAAGTACCGTGAAATGCCCAGAAATGTTGTTAAGAAAAAACTTGCAAAGGCCAGTGCCTTGGGATGGTTGGAATCCCACTTAAGAGCGGTAAGAACCAGTTACAGCGTCAACTTTAAGGCACAGATGTTCTAGTGAGGTTACCTATCGAATATCGACATTTAAATAGCCCAGTTATGATAATAGGAGGACTATTATTCTTAGAGGTCAGCCCCGACGGAGGTTGCATTCTACTGTGGCATTTCTGACGGTACGTGGCCACATAGGAGCCTTAAGCAGGAGATCAAATCTTCCATTTAATGATTTCTGTAGAAGTTGTAGGGACGAGGAGGAAGTAGAGAGTGTTGAGCAGTACCTCTGTTGGTGACCAGCTCTTTGGTTATAACAACTCTATACTCGTATAGGTACACTGAAGCTGCACGATTTGGCAGAAATATCGGAGTGTGTGGTTGGTGGATTGGATTATTTCATCCGATCATCGGATTGGTTAAGAACTTGACTAGTGTTATATAGATCTGCTGCGACACATATCACACTCAGGCAATTCAATGGGACCAAATTGGTCCCAAGTGGATTTGCAGCCTGTTAAGTTAAAGAACGAAAGCAACTATTCTTTCGTTAACAACAAAAGATGATATCCAAGATTATTTTTTAGATACGTCAGAAAATATATTCACTCAATATAAGCGCTTGCAGCTGTCTGTATCACCTGTGTCCCAATGCCCCACAGTGTCAAGTATTTCATTGGCTTCTCCTCCTCTCTGCAAATGTTTGTATTAGAAATGTTCATCCTGTACAGACGCTTAAGGCAGGTATAATGACCTGCCAGTATTCTGAGGCTTTTCTTATTCTATTGTAGAGCATGTTCGGCCCTCTCCTCATCAAAGCTTAGAAATTTCTTTGAATGTTCAAGACCGTCTGTCCCTTCCCAATGTTTCTCCACAATGGACTGTGTCCATTTCTTCACATACTTCCTTAGGAGATCCTTTTTGAAGCCAAATGTTGAATTGGGGCAAATCTCCCCTCCACAGATACCTGCCATATGCCGTTCATTGTCCCTAATGCCCTTCAATGTCCTGGCTCTCAGATCAGAGTAGTCTGGATCATGAATCGCTAGTCGCATGGACTATCAGAGAGTATTTTTATCATTACACTCTTGTGACTCCTTGGAGCACTTTCAATTAATCCACCGCAGCCACCTTGGGCTCATGGCCCATTCATCTCTTGTTGCGAATTTGATCTCATACTTCCTGGTAAAGGAGTGGGTTGGATCTATGAGATCACTTGTTTGAGACATATCAATTACGTCTCTGATACCCTTTAGATATACAAAATGGCCAATAAGGTTACCTGCATTAAGTTTTTCGCTTTTGTATATTAAGATCGTCTGAACAGCTGCCTTCTTTTGAACAGCCACGTTAAGTGGTACTAGGTTGTAAAGAGCTTCGATACCTGCCATTGGGGTAGTTCTCACAGACCCTGTGATACGTAGACAAGCAAGTATCTGCACCTTGCGAAGTCTTAATATTACTATTAAGCGTTTGGTTTTTACCCACCATACTAGAGCGCCATATAGTATAGAGGGTCTTACCATTTGAATATACAACCAGTATGTCAGCCTAGAGCTTAGGTCCCAGGACCTACCCAGTAATTTTTTAGAAGTCCAGAAACTTATTGTTGCCTTTGTTATAACCTATTCAAGGTGCGTTGCTCATTTGAGTTTCCGATCCAGGATTATACCCAGTTATTTCACCTCTATCTTAGGAGCAACCTCAATACCATTTATTCTAGAGTAGAGATCTCTAATTCCTTTTTCCTGGTAAATGGCACAATTGTTGTCTTTTCAGGATTTATTGAAAGCCATTCCCTTCTGCTCCATTCCCATATTGTGTCCAATGCATGTTGGATCAGCACAACCATTATGTTGGAATGATCGCCCCTAGTTGTCATCTGCGTATCCCATGGTTTTCTATCCCTTCCGATTAAACAGCCTGATGAGGTCGTCAACATGTACTGACCATAGTAGGGAAGAAAAACAAAAACAGGGTTAATCAACAACTGTTCATGGCACAACATTAACGCTCCTATTTAAGTAACTTAATACCATGAAGTAAATAACTAAGATGACGCCGAAAAGTTTCCAAAATATTTCTCTACTGCGCATCACATCACATGGGATTACCATTTGTAGTTTCTTCATTCTCTCTTGCTATAATTTGTTGCTTCTTCATTCTCTTTTGCTTTGCAATAGTATACAAAAATCACTGTCTACGTCATAAAATCAAAGCGTTAAATTACGTGGTGCGTTACGCCTTAATTTAGTTTGCGCTGTTACAAATTTAAAAATAATTTTGTGAAATAATTGTAAAAAGAATTTAAATAAAAATGAATGAATGTGAAAAAGTACTTTCATAATTTATAATTCTGAATGAAGTTTCAAATATTTTTGACATAAACAGCTCACTACAAACTTGTTTTTGTTATGTTGTTGTAACTTTGCGCTAGTGCGCAAATATATACTTATAATTTCACATGTTTTCTGCTTTGTTTCATCTCTGTTTACTTGGTAGTGATAGTTAGAACAGGTGTGAAATTATTTCTGTGGATATCTGCCAAACGGTGATCTTATCACCGGGTGAATATAGTACGTATACCAACGTACATCAACATTCATCAACGCCTCAACATTAATCATGACATGTTGTTCGGATAGAAGCGGAGCTTTTCTAATACTCCGACCAATTTTTGGATCACAACACCCGGTTGCAATGCAACTCCACAGCGAGTTCAAATGAACTCTCCCTGCGACTTGAGTATAAACCACAACCACCTTGATATTTCTTGAAGTGTAGCACTATAACCGGGTAGGAACAAATTCCTAGGACTCCTGGTTCCCACGGTACCATATTACTATTTAAGTACCGTTCAGACTTTGCAGCCCAAGGAGAACTACCAGTAGAGCCCCAAATGGCTCGGTCATTGGTGACCACGATAGGTTCGATATTGAGTTCCCTCTCTATGGAGTTTTTTTCCCCACTTGTGGCACAAGGCAAAACAAATTTTTTTTCGATATCGGTCCATATATCCAAGTTATAGCCTAAATCGATTTTTCCATGAAAATGTCGTGTAAGCGAACTTAAGAATTTTTTGCTTAAAAGTAGTTCTGGAAATAAAAGGAGGTTATTAAAATACAGAAAACGAACATTTCTGATATCGATCCATATACTCGTATACATATGGGGCCAGTGTCACGATAGCGAAACTGTTCGTTCGTTCGCACAATTACATTTAAAACAATAAAAAAATTTTGAATGTTGTTTTTGTTTCAAATGTAATTGTGCGAACGAACGAACAGCTTCGGTATCGTGAAACTGGCCCATGTAGCCTGAATCGATTTTTTCATGAAAATGTTGCGTAAGCGAACTTAAAAAAATGTATTTTTCTTGAAACTAGATCTAATAATAAAAGGAGTTTACTAAAATAAAGAAAATTAACATTTCCGATATCGGTCCATATATGTTTACCCAAGATATAGTCTAAATCAATTTTCCCATCAAAAAATTTTATTTTGCTATTATGAAAGCAGTTCTGGTTAGAAAGGATGTTACTTAAATATAGAAAATAGGATGTTACTTAAATATAGAAAATGAAAATTTTCGATATCGGTCCATATATACCCGACATATAGCCTAAACCGGGTTTTCAATGAAAAAAAAAAATTTTTTTTGCTTAATAGCAGTTCGGATTATAAATAAATGTTATTTAAATACAGAAAACGAAAATTTCCGATATCGGTCCATATACCTGAGATATAGCCTGAACCGATTTTTTCATGAAGAACTTAAAAAAACTTTTTTTTTCTTAAAATCAGTTCTGATAATGAAAGGAGATTACTAAAATACTCATACAGAAAATTAAATTTTCCGATATCGGTCCAATATATAGCGGTCCGCGATATAGCCTAAACCAATTTTCCCATGAAGAAATTTGATTTTGCTTAAAAACAGTTCTGGTTGTAAAAGAGCTTACTAAAATATAGAAAATGAATATATACGATATCGGTCCATATATACCCGACATATAGCCTAGACCAGTTTTTTAATGAAAAACATTTTTTCTTGCTCAAAAGCAGTTCTGATTATAAATATAGGTTACTAAAATACAGAAAATTAAAAATTTCGCTATCGCTCCATATATAACCGACGTACGAGTACAGCCTAAACCGATTTTTCCATGAAAATGTCGTGTAATCGAACTTAAGAATTTTTTTGCTTAAAAGTAGTTCTGGAAATAAAAGGAGGTTACTAAAATACAGAAAACGAAAATTTCCGATATCGGTCCATATACCCGAGATATAGACTGAACCGATTTTTTCATGAAACAACTTTTTTTTGCTTAAAAGCAGTTCTGGTAGCATAAGGAGGTTACCAGATAGAGAAAATTAAAATATATAAACCAATTTTCCCATGAAAAAATTTGATTTTGCTTAAAAGCAGCTCTGGTTATAAAAGAGCTTACTAAAATACAGAAAATGAAAATTTCCGATATGGATAAACATATATACCCGAGATTTAATATGAACCGATTTTTCCATAAAAAACAATTTTTTTTTGCTCAAAAGCAGTTCTCGTTATAAAAGAAGTTTACTAAAATACAGAAAATGAAATATTCCGATATCGGTTTATATGTCACCGATATATAGCCTATACCGATTTTTCCATGAAAGATTTCCTGTTTGGATAGGGCAAAAAAATTTTTTTTCCCATAATGGGTCTATATATGTACATCCGAGCATATTTAATTCAAATTTGTAATATATACTATTATATACGTGACTATCGTGAAGGGTATTTTAGATTCGGCCCAGCTGGATATACTAGACTCTTTTTTGTTTAAATATTCATTTAAAAAGCTGATGCAAAAAGTTTGCTTAAGTGTGAGAGCCACCCTAATGTAATATAAAAATTATAAAATAGCTATCAAAATTTTTTGGAAAATCGTATAGTAAAACATGTATTGCTATCGTTTATTGCAAATTTATGGGTTTTTTGGGTATCTCCAAAAAAAGAAAAAAAAAAGTTTTAGTTGCGCGACATGATAACAGCTACTTTAACTTCACATGTGGACTTATGTTTTGAGAAAACAAAAAAGCACTTCAAAAGATATTGTGTTGTCTTAAAACAGTTTTTTATGACAATGATAGACCAGTCAGTCGCTATCACTGTCGTACAGGTGACGCTTAGAAACACGAACAGTGTTCAGTGCAACTTTTGGCTGCTTAATAAAAAATAAAAAAATTAAATAAACTTTGATATTCAAGTACACATATTTGTATTCTCTATCTTTTGGGCTGATACAGTGCAATAATTGTTAAAAATAAGTTAAATAGTTAAATACTGGAAGTCTTGAAGGTGAATAAAATAGAGCGGCAGAAATTTTAAACAAAAGATTCTTGGTTTAGATAAGTAAGTGAGAAGTGAAAAGTGGTAACTTAAAGAGCGATAAGTGTAATATCTAAAACAAATCTATTTTAAAATTATAAATTATTAAAAATTTTATTAAAATCAATTAAAAATAAGACGCGTTAATAAGACGGCTGCTACAACAACGCATTGAAAAAGCAGCGAAAACTGCTCAGTGTACATTTCTCAAAGAACTCATCACATTTCACGTTTAATTGAATAATTTTTCAGGACACGCGCCACTTTATTTCCGGTAAGTAATAAAACTTGTGAATTAATTCATGTCATTTAAGAAAAAAGATGTTCCCTAAATCTTGCGAGTATATTAAAGCAAAGCTGCCGTAGTTTTTAAACAAAATATAAAACTGCATCCCCCGTTAAACTCCTTAATCTAATACTAGTTTTGGTGCAACTTTTTCCAATCTGCACATAAATTGTCAGTTATGAATACAAAACGCAAATGCCTGATTGCTGACATTTGGCAATGCAATCAAGACAGACAGTAAGGAACAAAAGAAGTAGCAGACACGCTACGAGTACACATCATCTCTCCCTTTGTACGATCCATATACAATAAAATGCGCTTGATAATCAAATGATCTTGCAGCCTCTGTCAAGAGCACTTCCTTTAGTTGCGCCTCCAAAAATTAAAATACCTCATTAACAGAATGCAGCATAAAAGTATTCAATTTCATCATGCCTTCATTTCATTTCGTTCGAATGGCACACATTTCACTTTTAAAGTCAGTCAGTTGTTATTGTGCCAAAATAAAGTGGGAAAATTCTAAATAAATGTGCGCAATTTGGAATTGAATTCATGATGCTTCTTAGAGATCAAACTAGAAACTAAATAATACAACGTTTTAATTAACGAACTTAAGACAACTTTTGAAACCTTCTTTTCAACCAATTTCTTTAGATTACTTTTAGAAAAGTCAAAGTTTAGATTTACCACGATGCCAACCACTGAAAAGCCAGCTCACTCGGGTCCAATTTGGTCCCATTGTGTTGACTGAGTTTTATATTTATCTCAGTAGTTTCATTCATATGCATACCGATACTTCTGCATTCTACACTCATAGAAAAAAGCATCTTCATATTGATGGCGGCGGATCATCAGAGTTGTGACATCAATAGTATGTAAATAGTAATCAGTAAAATGAAAACTGACATCAATCTCAACAACAAAAGTCATCAGACAATTTTGTCATATATTGAGTATCATCAATGCTACAACTGTGTTGACATCAATTCAATGATACATTTTATTAATGGGTATATTACATCTAATTTGTCAGAATTGATTATAAAAAAAGCCTACATAGCGTTCAATGTATGTATGTATGAATTAGGTCGTAAAAATTATTATTTTTAAATTTAAATTCATTTTTAAGAAGTAGAAAAAAATGGATCATATTAATGACATTTAGTCATCATATGCGACGTTACATAGATATAATGCCAGCGTAGAGAGTAAAATAAAAAGATGAACTACGAGGCAAAGAAAGCGAATATTGCCTCATACACAGCGTACATACAATTAAAATATGTTAATACGCCACACAGGCATTGTATTGATGGCAGGAAGTCATCAAAAGTATTATCAGAAGATTTTTAATTCTCATTGATTTCTTTAAGATGGTAAAATAGAAAGTTATGTGTTTGAACATATTTTTGAAATCAGAAATTATAACCGGAGGTTAATGTTGATGATGTCGTCATGAAATTGACTTCCAACTCAATCCTATTTATAGTTGGTCTGATATTAGTGCGCCACTCAACTGATGATGTTTTATCATTACATTGACATCATTTAGTAATTTCCTGGGTATTGGAGTTTCCTTGCATTGATTACATGCTCTCATCAAACGTATTCCGATAAAGCATCCCCATGATGTCAGCGCGACATTTCATTGATGAAATATTTGTCATAACTGCCGCTGTTGATAATTAGAGCAACTGATGTAATGGTTGACATCACAGCGATGACAAGTGTCATGGGGTCAAAAATGATGACATTTGGCATTGCATTGATGTTTAAATACATCGTAGTTATGACAGGTTTTCTATGAGTTTACGGCCTATATAGCAGGCGGTAAAATTTGAAGGGCCGATGTTGAATGTGAACCATACCTAAGTGTCAAGTTTTTTTTTTGCATTTTAGCAGACATTTCTCAATCTCCGACTAACTCAATTTGAACCATGGAGAGATACACAATCGAGCAACGCGTTAAAGTGATTCAAGCTTATTATCAATATTAGCGGTCAAATCGAAATGCACATCACGCACTTGTGATTTTTTTCGGTCAGTTTAATGGTCCAAATGTGCGTAAAATCGGATAAATCGTGCAAAAATTTGAGCAGGGCGGGTCTGTAGGAGATGTGAATGCTAGTACAGCTCATGCTGTAGAAACTATTGCTGCTGTTCGCGATAGTGTGGCCTCATTTTGTCGTCGTGCCCAACAATTCCATCTCTCACGCACGTCGTTGATGAATATTATTCATAAAGATTGCGTTTACATGCTTACAAGGCACAATTGACTCAAAAACTAAAGCCTCTTGACCATTCCAAGTATCGTCAATGATGGAAAGAAAAGGCAACAGTGGAGGATCAATTTTCGAAGAAAATCATCTTCAGTGATGATGGACATTTTCACCTCAGTGGATTCGTCAATAAGCAGAGTTGCCGCATTTGGGCGAATAATAATCCAAGAGTGATTGTTGAAAGACCAATGCACCTACAAAGAGTGACTGTTTGGTGCGGTTTGTGGTTTGGTGGCATCCCCGGGCCGCATTTTTGCAAAATGAGGCCGGTCAGGCAGTTACTGTGAGTGGTGTTCGCTATCGATAGATGGTAACGAACCTTTTAGAACCCAAATTGGAAGATATGGATGTGGAGGATATATGGTTTGAAAAGAACGGTGCCACTTGTCACACAACTAACGAAACAATGGTGCTTTTGCGCGACAAAGTTCATGGTCGTGTTATCTAACTTGGTGGCGACGTCAATTGGCCGCCAAGATCATGGGATTTGACACCATTGGACTTTTTACTTTGGGGTTATTTTAAAAAAGGTATACGTGAATAAGCCAGAAACAATTGAAGAGCTAAATATAAATAATATGGCACATTAACGGCATATAACCTCAATTATGCCATCGAATGGAGGTGTACCGCCGAAGCAGCCCATATTTTATTACATACATAAGTGAACCAAAGAAGTATTATTATAATAAAAAGAAATGACAATTATTCCTAATATAAATCAACATCGGCGTCTAAAATTTAACCACGCTTTAAAAATCCATTTTAGAACTTAGAAAGAGCTGGGTACCAAGAGAGGAAGTGCTCAACACTATCTACTTCCTCCTCGTCCCTACAGCTTTGATATTCTCCGAAATTATTATGTGGTAATGTTCTATCGAAAACGCCACAAGAGAACGCAACATCCGTCGGGGCAGGCCCCTCAGTATATATATAGTTATGCAATAATCATAGCTCGACGATATCAGCCTTTATATTCGACAGGTAAGCTCACTAGATCATCTGTTTTGTGCAGTCCGTAGAAGTTGACGCTGTACCTGTTTCTTAAAGCTCCTGGTTCTTACAGCTCTTGAGTGGAATCCCAACCATCCCATCCATATCCCCTTGTTGTAACGGCCTTTGCCAGTTTGTCCACTTGTTTAGAAACAGGGTGTCCGCCGGAAAAGTATACTAATTTTTATGTTTATAATTTTTGATTCAATGAAAAAGAATGGCTCATATTGATAAATTTTTTATGTAATGTCGTCAACTACACTGGTTTACAGCCAAAATACCAAGAACGCCACATGCCTAAATAAGTTAATTGAGATCTCCTGAATACGGAAAAAGCTGTAATTTTTTCTTCTAAGTGCCGTTTTTTAGATAACGGAACTTTTGTGCTTTGCGATATATGGTCCCACTCAAACGCTTCTGGAGCCTTGTGGATGAATAGACCCGCGATATTGCATTCAATGCATTCATTGCTGTCAGCACAAGGGTATATTCTCTCCCTATAGTACCTCAAACAGGTGTCCTCATTATAAATGCGATTTCCGCACAACAAATGCAACTTGTCGGTCTCATTTTCCGATCAAGGTGGTATCGGGTACGATATACAATAAAATAAGACAATGTCACTCATCGTGTCTTATACATAAAGATCACAGCTTACAAGACAATGTCGACCAGCAGCCGTATTCTGTAACTCGCTTAGCTAAAGCTAAAACTCGATCGCTAAAATGCTAAAAAAAATTAAGGCAAAGATTTTAGCAATGTCGCTAAATCTGTATTCTGTAAGCAAAATTGCTTAGCTAAATTTTTATATTTTCGCCGCAGCTAATTTGCTAACTGTATACTATTTCTCTCTTTCTACTTTGATGAACTTCTGTTAAAAAGAGATAAACATAATATAATAATTTTTGGCAATTCATTATAGTGTTACCTTACTTTATATTGTGCTTCCCGTAAATATTCTTAAAACTTCTCTTCAATAACGTTGTAAAATATGTTTTGAAATATGGATTTTAAATAGTTATTGTGAAAGATCCATTCAAAATTTATTTTGTTTTTGACAAATATTACTTAAACAGCATTTAAGTCGATAAATTATAAGCAATTATTTTTCATGATACTACCAAATGTGGAATTTATGGGAAAATTTTCAAAATACGGCATCACAAAAAAGTATTTGTTTATTTACATTTTAAATATACAAAAACACGTTCATAAGGTTTAGAAAAATTTTTCTTCTTTTTATAATAATAAATATTTAATATTTATAATAATAAATATTTAATATTTAATTTATCGGCGTCGTAATATAATGAACTCAGTTTAATTCCGTTCGGAAACGGAATTGAATAATTTTTTCACTTCTTCAAAAAACGAAGAACTGAAAAATTTTCGGAATGAAATCATTTTTAATTGCAAGAATAAGACTAGTATTGTCTTATAGCATAAATTTCATTCCGAAATAAGTTTTAGATTTTAGTTTTTTGAGAATTAAAACCCGATTCAATTCCATTTCCGAACGGAAGTGAATTCTGTGACATGGCCGATTAAGTGCAATTACTCGTAGTGAACGCAATAAGCTAAATGTGAACCAGAAACATTTGTGGAATTCACAAGTCTTAAAAAACGAATTTTTGTGTTTTGCTTCACTTTAAGTTGAAATTAATATTCTATCATGGGCAAATTGTTTGTGTTCCTCCAAGTACTGAATAAGCATATATTTTTACTCCTATGTAATTCTTTTTATTGTTTCTTCCATTATATTGTAATAATATATTTTTTTTAACAATAAACAATAGAAAAAAGAAAAGATTTGTAATTTACTTACATTTTAGCACTTAAAAATTTGCGTTGCTAATATTTTAGCATTTTAGTCAACAACAACTACTTACTTATTTGACGTTAAAGAATACAAAATTTAAACATTTTAGCGATGCCACTAATCGCTAAAATTGCGGCGAATTCAATTTTTTTGTCATTGCCAAATTTAGCTATGCACATTACAGAATTGCATTTGTGGCCAAAAATCGCTAAATCATCTTTGTAGATTTTTAGCGATGGTGATTTAGCTTTAGCGAGTTTCAGAATACGGCTGCAGGACAAATTAAAAGACTTTGTCGACCACGTTGTCGTTTATAAACCTCTAGAGCAGACAGTATACTAGACGAAATTTTGTCGGAATCCACGAATTTCTTTCCAGGTTTGCATTCAAACAATCTATTAATTGATTTAGCGAATTTCGTTATTGAATATGAAAACAAATTTTCTGTGCGGTTTTCGTAAATTTATTTCAATAGCTTTTCCTCCTACTCCCGCTTTACATTGCAATTACTCGTATTATCATTAATTTTATCGTGAGATAAAATCAAATTTCTTGTTGAAAACAAAACAAAAACTCTCAAAGTTGTTTTAAAAGTCAGATGTCAGTTACTTTTCTTTCAAACACTTGAGCTTAAGTTTTGCATCTTTAAATCAAACTACTGCGAGTACAAAAGAAGGTTTTGCCTTCGAATTCCTCAACAGAATACAAAATCCAGGCAAACATATGTATGTATGTATGTGTGTGAGCGTATGTATTTGCAAATGTAGACTGCAACTTCCGTTTTTGGCTGAATAGCGCAAATGAATAACAAAAGATATCCTTGATCGCTTTTAATAAGATCGTTTTGAATGATTTCCATTTGAAGATTTTTGACTTGAAGGGGGAACTATTGTATATTTTATTCTCTGATTTTCTCGTTACACTTCATGCTCAAATTAAAGAAAAAAAAAAAAAAAAAAACAGAAGCCTGGTAACGTTGTAGTGACCGTAATGTTATGTATGTACGAGTGTGTGTGTGTGTGTGTATGTATATAAAACGTGCAATTTTTGGAATACTGTTCTATTTTACCGTTGCTCACGATGAGAAGAAATCATGTCCTGGTTTGATGTATTGTTTATCACATCTCGTGCAATTTTATTTGTAGGTTTGAGAGTACGTGAGTGAGTGTGTGTGTGTGTAAGTGTAGGCTTTGTTTTATATGCATGTTTATGTTTAAAGGAATGTAAAAGTTCAAACTTTTGTGCGGATGAATATACAACAAACATTCAGCTTTGAAGGATTTGAAATCATTTCCAACCGAGTTAATTATAGAGGAGTTTGTTAATGACAAAAAAAAAAAGGAGAAGAACAAAAACATAAAAATAAAGTTGAGCGCAGGAATTTTTTTCCGTACTTTTTTGTTTTTTGTTTTTTTTTTTTTTTTTTGTTGTGAATGGGAAGCAGACTTTAAGCAGACACCGTTAAAATAAAAGTCAAAGATAGGGAAGTGTAAGAAGTCTTGAAAACATTTCAACATTTCGACTTGTTTGAAAATTTACAATTAAATAAAATAAAGAGAGAAGTTTTTAAAGAACTGCTGCGCAGCTTGTCTTTATACCTTGAAGTCCTTAACAAAGGAAATGATAAGCAGCGCCGTGCCGGGTATAAAAATCCAAGATCAATATTTTTGCCACCAAAAACTTGAATTAAAAAAAATATATTAAAAATAAATGGAATTCACAACTTAAGGTCATGTGACATTAACTGGGAAAACAATAAAATCATATGAATCAGCTCATAGAGAGCAATTCATTTCGATGAACTATTGAAATGTGATCGAACTGTTATGAATCATGTAATTATTTTTAGCAAAAAAAAAAAAAAAAAAAAAAAGAAATCGCTTTCCCCACGAAAAGAGAAAAAGGGAATCATAAATATTTCAGATACTTCATATTTACTTGCCATGCCATAATTTTTGCCAACTTTGTCCATTTGCACAAATTCTTTAAATAATACTGTGCTAGTCACAAATTTAAACCAGCTGGACGGACAGCTTGCTGGTAAAGCTAATTCGAGTACCCAAAATTAGATTTTCCTTTATCATTTTTCAATTTTAAACTTAAAAATTTTGATTCAACAAATAGAAAATTTTAGCGAAATTTTTCTTTCGCGATTTTTTTTACGCGAGTTTTTTGCAATTTATTTCGGCGTGGGAAAAACATGGTATTTTTAATATATTGGATTTTTGTTAAACTTTATTTTTTTTAAGTTACATTTTTGATTTATACATTTGTACAACGGGTTATAGTTCAAGTTTTTTCCTTTCTTAAGTTCTTTCTTAAGAAGGATTTTTTACAATACAAATCTGCTGTGATCAATAATTCTTTACTGAAGAAGACATGAAAAATAATAATCAAATCTTTAGCTGGGGGACAACTAGCTGTTTCGTAGTCGCTACATTACTCATCAGCACCCACTGGGATTTGAACTCGGGTCATGACGTATCATGATCTGCTGCTTTAACCACTCAGCCACCGAGCATTTGTTTTAAATTTTTTTTTTTTTGCCATTTTCTAATTTTAAATTTAGAAATTTTGTTTAAATACTCAATGCATATCAATAAATAAAGAATTTTAGCAAAATTTTTTTGGCGATTTTTTTACGCGAATTTTTTTCGGAATGTTTTTTGTTTTGTTTGAGTTTGAAATTAATTCGAATACGCCGAAATTAGCCACGGTATTTTAATACTTTTTTGGCCATTTTTTAATTTTAAATTTTGAAATTTTCAATAAATATGCACATCAATGTACAGACCATTTTAGCGAAAATTTTTTCTTGAATTTTTTTACGCACATTTTTTCCGATTTTTTTCACAAAATTCTTTTTTTTGAGTATATTTGACACTTAACTTCCATATGTAAATTTTATCAACGCAGATTAAAATCTAATTTAGTGCATATTGCTAACAAAAGTGATAACTATAGAAAACATCAAGCGCGACCAATTTCGGTGTATTCGCATTAATTTCAAACACGCAGCAAAAACAAAAAAAAAAAGAAAAAAAATTCTTGCAAAAAGAAAAATCGCGTAAAAAAATCGCTAAAAAATCGTGTAAAAAAATCGCGAACAAAAATTTTGCTAATATTTTCTATTTATTGATATGCATATTTAATAAAAAGTTTCTAAATTTTTGTACTTTAGCGTACAAATTTTAAATCGCGAATACGAGAGCTGACTTCAAAAAACAAGAAATGCCATTGAATTCAGCATACCTTTATTAGCTTTACCAGTAAGTGTCAAATTCCAGCACAGTGATAATTATCCATCAGAAATAATCATACATGCATATGTACTTAACTATCTTTTAAAGATTTTTTAGATTTGATTTGGCAACACTGCTTTATTTGACAGCCCATATAACAACTGATTGTTGCGTTTTGTTTAGTTTGGCATTTCATTATGTATAGACTTACACCAGAGCAACGCTTGCAAAATACTGAAAATTTAAAAAAAAAGTAATATAGGGTGGTCCAACCAAAACGCACGATTTTAATTGTGAATAAAACAAGAAGTTTTCAAAGAAAGGCAACCATAAATTGTTTTACTATATTTTACTCCATTGAAATGCATATTTTATTTAAAAATTAATTTTACTAGTTGACGATTTGAGGTAATCATATTGACGATTTTTCCACCGAATTTGGCGATTTTAAACCGGATTTATTTGCCATCTATGCTTGTTGGTAATAATAAGTCGATAATGGTTGTTGTGCTAGAGCATATAGTCAATATCGGACAAGTGAATGTATAAGCTTTGTTAAGGATATAAAAAGGCGGGCCAAACTTTTTCTTCTAAGACAAACAAAGACTTCATATTTATGTCTTAAGAGTTTTATTTATCTGACGTTAAATTTTTAAAGGAAGAAATTATATTTGAATGCTGTCAAAAAGAATCTCGTTTAACATGAATTATGTTTATTTATATTCATAAGAAAACTGGCAGCAAGTTAATAAAACATATCTATTCTTTTTCAAACATTTGTCAAACAAATTTTATGGCTGTTAAACAAAATCAAATAAATGAATTTATTAAAAAGGCGTTTCAAGCGATAGGCGCAAAAAAGGGAAAGTAAGGTTTTCAAACCCCTTTAGAGACAGACAGACAAATAGACAATTGACTCCTTAAAACAAGTCAATGATGTTAAATGACAAATTTATTGCTTCAAAATAAAAAACTGATATTCAAACAATACAAAACTATCAGCGTACACCAGGACAAATTTAAATAATATAATCAAAAGGGTGAACATTTCCACAACTTACAAAAAAAAAAAAAAAAAAGAAAAAAAAGTGACAGTAGAAAAAAATGTGTTAAAGATATCTCTGAACTGGTGTTCAGGGTGTAAATAAGCCCTTCTTTTATCATTAGTTGGAAAAAATCCCTTTATGAATATTCAAAATTATACAAATGAGGGTTTCCAAATGATAATAGTCGTAAATAAATTAACCAAAATGAAAGGAACAAAAAACTTCGTTAAAACATTTTTGTTGAAGTCTGACATTCAAATGTGTTAATTCAACTAAATTGGAAAGCACCCTTGATATGTACCTATATATAAGGGTGTTTTTTTAGAGTCACACAATTTTAAATCATAATAAATAGGATAGAAAATTTAATGACAAAAATGTTCAAATTTGATTTTGGCCACGAGGTCATCAAGGCTGGCGCGTATACGGCGTAATCCAGAATACCAATTTACACAACATTTTTGCAGCATTTAGAGCCGTATTTCGCCCTCTCATAACCCTGTTTCCTAGTTCTGGTACAATGCACTGCATATGTAGGGGTCATCCCCTGAGTACTGGTCCAAAATGAAAAAAATATTAAAAAAGAAAATAGCTTTTCATATATTGGCTTCCAGGTCATCAGTTACGGGGTTTTCTCTAGTGCGCAGCATTTGCCTTGATGTACCCCTAACCAGATCACTTTGATCTCTGGGGCATAGAGTGATAGGAGTTCCTCGTTTGTAGCAAATAAAACTCTAGGAAGCCGCATGTTTTATGTTGTATTGGATTTCCGAAACCCATACCGAGGCTTAATTGACAGAACGGGGACCGGCAAAGGCCACGGAAGGTTCTGCTTGCAGACCACCTCAGCACGATCATGATCATGATGGAGGTGCTCATCTTAGCTAAAATGTTCTAGCTGCAGTTTAAATTTAATTTATTAAGCAACTTCTTACTGCCGGATTTGAATCCCACCGGAGAGAATGATCTGCCTTGGTGTGCGCTAACCACCACTAGGGCATAGAGGGGTAGGAGTCTGTTGTAAAAAATAAAACTCTAGGAAGCCACTTGACTTAAGTTGTGTTGGACTTCTGAAACCCTCTCCAAGGCTTTATTGGCAAAACGCGGATCCGCAAAGCCCCCGGAAAATGCCGCTTGCAGACCACCCCGCGTTTATTATGGTTGAAGCGTTCTGACTGTGGTGTAAACCTAAAATCGGAGGAAAGGGAGTTATTTCCCTGATAATTATGGCGCAATGCTGGTTTTCGGGGCTATTAACCCGCGAGGTGCTGTTCTCTTGCAACAGACATATGTACTATAAGAAACTGGTAATGATGGTTAGACAAGTGAGTTGGTTAAGGGCTGATGTTCTTAATGGGCCTTGGGCTACCAACTCATTAAGCATTGTCTTCCATTGACTGTCTGGGAAATTACATATAGAAGCGATTAGAAGGCTCGAACCCTTCAAACAGGGGTTTTTTCATACGGCTACATGCTTATGGCAAAAGTTGCGACCTGTGGGAGCCTTGCAAGTCTCGTGAATAATTCACCCCTTGAATAAGGCCGACAAGGTAAGTGCCGATATAAGACCAATCAGGGACAATCTTCCCTGATAACAATAACGCCGAACTGCTGTTGTTTTTCAGCAGATGCCTGTAATGTACGCAGCCGTACTGTCGTTTAAGCGGGTCAGTTGGCTTAGAGCTGATGACCTTAATGGGTTTCGTCCTAACAACTCTTTAAGCCTTGTCTTCCATTGACTGTCTTGGAAATTACTTACAGGAGGGATAACAATGTCCTTGCTTTCCAGCAAGACTATAAATATATCGCTCCTTTATTGCAACATAGTCATATCTCAAAAATTGAGCTTTTCGAGTTAACAATGCAGAATTGTTAACAGTACTACTACTTATATTGTGCCAAAAATTTATTCAAATTGTTTTTAAACTGTTTCCTTTAGGAGATACTTTCTCAAAAAATTTGCTAAGACTTGTATGGAAACTAAAAACTTTAAATGCGTTTTTCTCGAAACGAGCGTTTTTGAGATATGACTATGTTGCAATAAAGAAGCGATATGGCGAAAGTTGCGACCTGTTTAGTTTATGCCATTGCCTTGATTCCATTAAAGCCATAACCTTATTTCCTTTTAAGTTTAACACATTTTCCATGCCTCTAAAGAAGCATTCAAGTGTCTCTGTTTTTTGAAAGGGTGTAAGAAGTACTTCAAACCTAACTACTAAGAATACATATTATTTACATGTTTCCGAGTTCGAGTCCCAGTGAGTGCTGATGAGTAGTGTAGCGACTACGAAACAGCTGGTTGTCCCCCAGCTATATGGTATTCAATTATTTTTTCCGCTCTTCTTTGGTCTTATTGCTTCACAGCAATTATCGTTATAATTAAAAAATAATCCTTTTTTCTTAACTGGAGTTGGACTCGAACTTACAACTAATTAGTTAATATCGTAAATATGTATCATTGAATTGATGTCACCACAGTTGTAGCGTTGATGATACTCAATATATGACAAAATTCTCTGATAATTTTTGCCATTCAGATTGATGTCAGTTTCCAGATTACTGATGACTGTTTACATAATATTATTGTTCCAACTCTGATGTCACGCTGTCATCAATATGATGCTGCTTGTTTCTATGAGTGTAAACAAATTATTTTTCAGACAAAAATTTTGCTGATTTTATTTTTTTTATAATTTTTTCTGTGTATATAGTAAAAACAACTATCAAAATTTGTTGCAAAATGTGCAGTTAGTTCTACATATTGGCACCTGCAAGTCTTGCTAAGCAATTTATTAATTAATATGATTAAAGTTTTAGGTATATCAATTATATGTTCAATTTCAGCAAATACGAGTAAAGAGTATAATATCAGTTTTGGTTTTTCTGTGTTGTTAATATTACTTCAAGATTTATTGCGTATACAATATAAAAATATATATGTATGTATATATTAAAACACATACTTACACACATAACATGTTATGTACAAACAAATATTAAGGTCTACTTAAAAGCATTTACTGCAAAACTTTTCTGTATATATGTATGTACTTACATACTTTAACTTAACCAGAGGAAAAACGGGGATCGTGGCGTGTCTTTTTCTGCTGTTAAAAGTAAAATGTACTTACGAGTTTGCTGTTACTTTGACACTTACAAAGAATGCATTAAAGTTGGTATTAGCAACATTTAAACAGAATAACAAAACTAAAGACGAAACATACGATGCGCAGTCTCCCTGCGTGTGCATTGCAAAAAAAGAAAAATAAAGGAAAAAGAGGTGAATTTATGTCACCTCTACTCCCAGTAGTTAGTTTATCCTGTTTTACACAAATGAGAGACACATTGAACCCGCATCTTTACAACAAAAAACCAAAAAAAAAGGAGAAAAAAACGCTTCTTTGATGACGATATCTTTGCCTACCCACATCAGTATGTTACAGCACAAACAGAGTTTATCATTCTTCATGCTCTGCGACTTTTAGGTTGTAAAATCCCACAAACCAAAACCAAAAAAACAATTTACTTGTAATCGAATGCCAGGCCAGTCTGTCAGCCAGTCAACCAGCCAGCCAGCCAGCCATTCAGGCAAAACGCACCGTGCACCATTCCCAAAGCAAAACCCATAATGTCGGTCGACCACAAATGAACGAGGGTTTTATGTTTAACAATTGTAGTATTTGCTTTTTTTGGTGTCACAACATAATATTACAGATTTTGCTGTTGTTGTTGCTTTCATTATTTATTTATTTATTTTTTGTTTTTATTCTGCCTCGCAAGTTGTTTCAACAGAATACTGCAGCTTTAATATAATGATTGTACCAACAACACACATTTGTGTTGTAGTTCTGTGTGTGCATTTAATGTACTCATACTACAAACAAGTATTTATCTTAAAAACATGTTGGTGTTGTTGGTGTTGGTTTTGCTGCTGCTTCCATTTGTTTAAAATCGGAAGGTAGAACGAAGAGACGAGCAAATTTCACAGCAACAAAAACTGTTTTTGTACATTCGAATGGGAGAATTTGATTTCGGCAGACAGAATGAGATGCCAGATACAAAGAGTGGATATGTTAAAGTAGATAGTAAACAGCAAAACAACAACAACAGCAGAAATAACAACAACAACAACAACAACAGCAACAAGAACAGTATAGAACAGAAGCAACACAAAGCAGATACAACAATCATAAAGACACAACTGTGAGATACAATTTGGCTCTGACTCACAGATACTCTATTTTATATATGTATGTATATACAAATATTACACACACACACACACACACACACACACACACATAAAAAACATAAAAGTTCTCCATATAAATATAGTCAATCATTTGATGGTGTGCGCGTACTTTTGTTTGCCAGCATATACATAATTACATACATATGTATGTACGAGTACGAGGCATGTATGTATGTTTGTACAAATGTTTGTATGTACATACATATGCAAGTTTAGTTGTTTATTCATAATAAATGAGCACAAATAGTACACTACGACGACAGTACGTACATTTGGACTCGTTAATATGTGTCTGTTGACTCTTTTTGCTTTGTTTGGTTTATTCAGTTATATTTTTGTTTTTTGTTTTTTTTTTGTTGCTTTCCACTCACAACAACGTCCCATCACATTTTTGGTTTCTGGCATACAGATGGCATCACATACCTACATACATATATACTCTCGTACACGTTGTTTATTTCGGATGAGTGAGTGAGTGTATTCCTCATCAGTGTGTACAAAATTTCTGTTTATCTTTGTATTTGTGTATCTCTTTTGTTAGTAATATTGTGTCATTTGTACACATGTCTGTATGTTTGATTGTATGTATTGTTTGCATATAGCAAAGGACAAGACCGCCCAATATTATCCTATAATTATGATGCTCCTCCCAGTTGTGTGTTTGCGTGGCTTTTTTTTTTGTTGCCTTATATATTTTCCAGCACATCCTTATATGTATTCTCATACAAAATATATCTTTTCCGATACAATATTTATATAAATGGACTCTCAGGACTTTTACTGATTTTGTATCTTTCAGCTACAGAGCTGCACATACTCGTACTTCCAAACTATGACAGATTTTCATGTAACGCTATTTCGTCAATAAAGTTTTAAGATAGGTACCTATATGTTTTACAGAATGGGAACGATTGGTGGGTGTTTAAAGGCCGGAATGGGAGTACAATTAGTGGAGTGCTGATTCATCAAACTCCTTTATGATCATTTGTGATAACTGTCCCAGTATAAGTACCCCAGGTCTCGGCTAAAACACTTCAATGAACCGCACTATACGAGTTGTTATAGATGGGGTTCCATCAAACGAGTTCATCAAACGAGTACCGCAAGGCACCGTTCTTTCTCCTACCCTATTTCTTAGTTTCCTCAACGAACTTCTCTATCAAACTTCCAACCCTATCCACTCTTTCGCAGATGACAGCAGCTTTCGTCTTTCGTACTATTTTAGTTATAGGCCCAGCCTATCAAATATCGCTGCCAAGAGGCTAAATATGAATGATTCACTTAATCTTCGAATGGGGTCGTAAAAACAGAATCGCCTTTAACGCTCGTAAGTCTATGGTCGGACAGAGCGATTTTAATTGCCGAACTTTTTAGCAATTTTCTTTTGGAATTGCTTTCTTGTCCACACACAAAAACTTTTTTCGGCAATTCTTGAGCAGTTCTCTACCTTTTGTTTCATGCAATTTATATTGTATATGTACATACACATACACACATGAGAGGAAAGTAAGGAATTGCTGAGAACTGCCGAGTACCGGCAATTCTTTTTCCCTTCTTATTCCCCTCACCGAAAGCTTCCATAAAGTCAAGAATTGCCCAACTAAAGTTGCTGTGTGTGACCTGGCACTAAGACTCAATGCTGTTTACTAACACACAAATAAACGACCGCAAATGCTGATTCATCAAATACAACTCTCATGTTTGGGCCGGTGCCTCAAAGTCTATTTTGGGGTTACTCGACCGTGTGCAGGAGAGGGCAAGCGAAGAAGCTTATCGGTGACCGTAGGATATCCAACTCTATTGACTCACTGTGGCATCGACGCAGTGTGGGGTTAAATGAATGTTCTATCGTTACTACAATGGATCTTGCTCTGACGAGATTAGGGATCTTGTTCCCGAAACTCGCACGTTTTTACTTAGCACGCGTTCATCATCTAGAGCTCATCCATTTGTGTTCGGTATCCCGGGGAATCGTACAACGCATTACAGAGAGAATTCGTTTTTCAGCCGTACGCTTCGCCTGTGGAATAAGTTGCCTGCAGACGTGTTTCCTGTCGGTTATAGCGTTGGAAAGTTCAAGACAAATGTTCACAAACACTACTTCCTCTTTCCTCCTCCTGACAACCTATTTATCTAGTTCTAAGTAGGGGTCATCCCCTAAATACTGGTCCAAGATAAAAATAAATAAAAATTAACTATCACAAAAATGTTAATATTAAAGTGAATAAATTATTATCACCCAGTGGCGAAACTAATCACGCTTCAGCGTGAAAATAACGAGCTATGTTAGATCATCAAGATACGACCTTTGACCCTTGACATTCCAGTAATGACAGACAGTTTTAATATTGTTTATTGTAATATACGTGTTCAGAGCATGAATTTCTTTTCGGTGCATATTCACACTTGTCTCCATCGGCCGGATGTGTTCACCTTATGTGAAACCCAGGTATCAGAGAATGCTGATCCACAGGATTTTTATATACCTACCTGGGTATCTACTGCTGTCTGTTTTCTATTTCTATCGCAGCTCTGTAATACACCTACATTCGCAATGAAATTGTGTTTCAATGCCAGCAGCCATTAAGAATGTAAGATGCTGAATTCGCCTGCCTCTGGGTTAAATTAAATATCAGGATACACTTTTTGCACTTCGGGTTTCTTTACACGAGTCCAAATGCGGGAAGGGATATTGCCTTCTTTGGTTTCGATGCCCTCTCCGATTCCATATCGAAGATTACGGAGAGTTGCCCGATCAGTGAATTTTTTTATATTTTGGACCAGTACTTAGGGGATAACTCCTTCATATGGCTGTTTCTATATTAATAGGCTACATTAAAAAATCATATACAACATTTAAAATCTGTGGAAATATAAAACGTGTTTAATTATAAATAAGGTATAACTTTTTAACTGTAAATTGCAATACCTAAATTATCTTAGCTTAGTTATAACTGCTTGTTTACCAAGAAAAAAGCATCTACCCTGGCCTGCCCCTTTATTATTCTGTAACAAATAACGCTTTGAAATTTAATACATTACTAATTCATTAAACATTTAATCGTTATTAATTACATAAAGTAGTATAAATAACTAATAAATTTTTAAATTTCTTTTACATTCTATTAAAAAAAAATACACAGTTTCTGTAACTTATATATTTTAAATCTCCTCCCCAGCACATTTTCTGACCGTTTAAAAATGCCGTTAAAATGCGTTAACGCTGTAAATTTAAATAGCAGAGCATTTGTTTCGAAGTGAATTTAGCAATAAAAATCGCGCAAGTCACTAGCGTACTCTTATTGGGCCGATAATTTCACCACACCACTGGGGTCGCTCGCACTGGTGAATTTTATTTGCTTGTTATTTGTGGTTTAAGTTTGTTTGCAATATATATTTATTTTAATTTTAGTCTAATTTACTGTGTTAGTTTTTTCTTCCGTTACAATACATATTTTTTTGATAGTGCTAGTCTTTTAATGAAAAACATCTCTCCCCTGCCGTATTTCGCCTGCTTCATCAGATGCCAGGGTAGAGATTTTGCATCCAGGGTAGATAGGGAAGTGAGATGTTACTTCTTTCTTATTTCACGTATTTTATTTTACATTAAGCCAACACATATTAAATATATACGTTATACCTTATTTAATATGAATTATGTTTTAAGTTGGCTTTATACTACTTACATATATACGGGGCGAATGTATATTGAAGCTATCTAGCGCTAGATGGCAGCATATTTTTTTTTTTAAATTGCGATCTGTCAAACGTTAACTGTTTAAGTTTCACCCAAATTCATCGAATCGTTTATTTGTTGTAGTCGTTCGCAACTTTTGTGTTTCTTGAAATATGGAAAGAAGTGAATTTCGTGCAGTGATTAAACACTATTATTTGAAAGGAAATACAGCCCAAGAGACAAAGGGGAAGCTCGACAAACATTACGGTGAATCTGCTCCGTCAGTTTACATGGTAAAATACTGGATTGCTGAATTTAAACGCGGCCGAATAAGCACTGCAACCATACCATCATCACAGGAAAGCCTAAAGAAGTGGTTACTGAAGAAGAAATTATAAAGAAAATTCTCGATATCGTTATGAATGATCACCGTTTCAAGTTACGTGAAATTGGTGAAATGGCAAACATTTCATATGTGTGCTCAACATTCTGCATCAACATTTTCATATGAAAAAGCTATCGGCAAGATGGAAGCCCCGTTTGCTCAGTGTCGAACAAAAACGAGTTCGACAGACCACTTCATAGCGGTGCTTGGACATGGTAAAGTGTAATCCCGTTCATTTTTGGAGTCGATTAATAACTGATGATGAAGCGTGGGTCCACTACTACTTACCTGAAACCAAAAATCAATCGAAACAATGGGTGGTAGCAGGTGGAAGTGCTCCGAAGAAGGCGAAGACAGTGAAATCGGCTAGCAAGGTTATGGTCACTATATTGCTCATCGATTACCTTGAAAAAGAATCCACAACTACACGAAAGTGTTATCGTGCATTGTTCGTTCAATTGATTAATGCAATCAAGTGAAAATGACCACCTTTCAAGAAGAAGTAAATGTTATTTCTTCAAGACAATGCACCGGTTCGCTCAGAATTAGATACGATGCTAAAATTACGTGAAATACAATACACTTCGAATTGGTTGTTCATCTACCTTATAGACCAAATTTAGCTTTCAAACTTGAAAAATGTCTCCAAAAGATTCATCTCAAACGAAGAAGTGATTACCGAAACTAAAGCGCATTTTGAGGGTTCGCAAAATCGTATTATTCGGATGATATAAAAAAGTTGGAATATCGTCTTACTAAGTGTATTGAGCTAAAAGGAGATTATGTTGAGAAGTAAGTAGTTTAAAAAAAATGTTTCTTTCCTGCTTAGGTAACTTCAATATCAATACGCCCTCGTATAAGCATAGTTGGGTGCGTATTATAAATTTAAATAGAGTTCAGGCACTAAATTGCGGAACGATGAATTTTGAAGTATTCATTAACTCAGTGTTCACTTTTCATTTCAAGCTCCGCAATGGTGAGAATGAATAATACTCAAAAATTTTCGGTGCATTTTGTTTTTTTGTACAACAGAGTTTGTTTGTAATAAATAAGAATTATAAATTATTTTTTTAAGATTATTATGAAGCCTAACAACTACGTTTTTTTTTTTTTGGTTGTTGTTTTCGATCAATAATTATTTTTACTAAACTTTTGTTTGAATCCACGAATTTCTTCACAACAATTTATTGATTGATTCAACAAATTTCGTTAACACGAAGAAATTTGTTTTCTGTGTATATGTTTTACGCCTGTAATATCCCATCTGGAGTCCACACTTCAACTTTTGCAATTATAAAGCCTATATGGTGCTAAGGAACTCAATTACGGGGCACAGCCTTAATGTCAAACATTGAAAAAATTCAAAGGTGTCAAAACTAAATTCTTCAAGCGATTATTGCAGCTTCACGATATGCACAAACTCACGAATTAATAAGCATCTGTGTGTTCCCCTGGAAAGTACACGAAAAGCTATATCAGTAAGTTGGAACTTCACCTTTATCCTCTTGCACGCAATATGCTTCATCTTGACGGCCATACTCGGTTGAGAGGAGTTACACTTTCCGAAAAAAGTCGAAACCACTTCGCTAAGCGGTTTGCAACCGATTTTTTTTTATATTCGATGCGCGTTTTTGTTTGTCATATTGCTTGTGAGGAAAATCCCCCCAGATTTTCGCGTTTCCTGAAGCCGACTTTGGGAACTCGCGAAAAACTCGGAACCGTTTCGCTAACCGAATCGAATGCAGTTTTTCATATGGCTATGAGGAGCAGGAATCTTAGAAAAAATTAAGTTAGAGTAATGAAAGCGTGGAGAGTAAATAAAGATTTTTATTAGAACATGGTAGTACCTATTCCAACAATTGTTTTGACCTTTTCATATTGTTATTGATAGGTTACAGACAAATGTCCAAAAACACTACTCCCTCTTTCTTTCTTTCCTAGTACTAGTACAATGCACTGTGTATGTAGGCATCCCCTGAGAACTCGACCAAGATAAGAAAAAACTCATTTATTTCTTATTTATTAAATTTGTTGTTATGGGTTTATTTAAAAAGCGAATTGCTCTCCATTTTTCTTCCCTTTCAATTTATGTATGTTCATAGAAAGAAAACCTTCCCTATCAGGAGTATTCTTTGAATAGATTCCCATTTATCCACAAAAGATAACAAGAAGAAGATAATTTTCATTGAATAAATATTTTAACGCCCTTAAATTGGTTAAATAACGACGGCCATTTTTTTTTTGTCTTTTATATTTTCACTTAAAAAACAGAATACCAATAAGAAACGGATGAATGAGTGCAAAGTAACCTGAGGCAACATATATAGAAATATCACAACTTTTAACAAAATAATGAAAAAAAAAACTCTAAAAGGGAGTGTGAGCGAAGGTTTAAGATAAAAAAACATAAAGCGAAATAAAATGATATCTGGATGAGTGTAAGCAATCGTCTGTATGTGTGTGTGCAATTTTTTTTGTATTTTAAGAGAGATGAATGACTCAAAAGTTTAAAATTTGAAAAGTGTATTTGAGATTTGAATTGATATTGTTGGGATTTGTGGCGTTTTTATACGAGTACGTTACAAAAGTTGGTTTTGAATTTGTGATTTAATGTTCTTGAGTTTCAAGCAAGAACAGAAAAAATAGAAACTTACACCTTCAAGAAGTTGTAATAATTAGGGCTAGGATTTCCATGCAGGAAACAAACACGTTTCATATGCATAAAAAATGCATTAAAAATCACTAAATAGGTACCTATTTGGTTTAAAGTATGAATACAGTGAAGCCTCTCACAACAAATTGTGTTGTATGCAAAACTATAAACAAACCCATTGAGGGAAATTTAAAAAAATATATATTTTTATTATATACTTATATGTACATATACAATAGTGGACATGTAATTAAAACATAAACGTAATCTCTCATTCTTGCGGAATTTTATATTAATTTTTTGTTCAGTTTTGTTAAAAAATAGCCCATTATTTAGTGAAAGAGTAGTTTTTCAAATGGGCACATAATGAAAACATTTCCAGTTCTGCTATTTAAAAAAAGTTATTTTAATATCTAACTTCGTTTTGCTGTGAAAATTTGATGATAGGTATGTTTTAAATGATATCAAAAAATGTCTATACCATACTACTCTCATTGAAAAAAGCATTTTCATATTGATGACGGCGGGTCATCAATTGTATGTAAATAGTCATCAGTAATATGAAAACTGACATCAATCTCAACGACAAAAGTCATCGGAAAAATTTGTCATCAATGCTACAACTGTGGTGACATCAATTCAATGATACATTTTATTAATAGTTATAATACATCCAATTTGTCAAAATTGATTGTAAAAAAGCCTAAATAATGTTATAATATTTTCTATTTATTGTTGAAAAGGAATTTGGTTGTTAAAATTATTATTTTTACATTTAAATTAATTTTCAAGAAGTAGAAAAAATGTATCATATTAATGACATTTAGTCATCATATGCAACGTTAGTTACATAAATATAATGACAGAGTAGAGAGTAAAATAAAAAGAAGATATAAGAGGCAAAGAAAGAGAATATTTTCTCGTACATAGCATACATAGATTTGAGCCACGCAGACATTGTACTCGTATTGATGGCAGGAAGTCATCAAAAGTATTATTAGAACATTTTTAATTCTCATTAATTTCTTGAAAATGGTAGAAATGTGTTTGAACATATTTTTGAAACTTAAGAAACTTAAGAGTGACAATTTATAAGAAAAAGAATTGTAATACAGCAATGCTGTAACCGTTTTGATAAATTTGGGAACGCAAATAATGTACCTAGAGTCTCCAAACTCCGTAAAACCACAGCCAGAGATGATAGAAGAGACGTAAGGGCCTCTAAAGCTCACTTAAAAACTCTAAACAGTTAAAAGTTCAATTAGAATCATCATATGGTATCCATATATCATATAGAGTTATTAGTCGGCTGCTTAATGAAAAAACTGAAAATCTAATAGATTTAAACTAAAATCTACAACGAAATCTATATCGTTTACACCACCGTTTTTTGACATTTAGCAAGATTTCATTTTCACAAAAATGATTTATGCATGCGGATTTGACAAAACAATTTTATCAGAGACTGAATACAATATCAAAGTGTATATTTTTGTTGCCCAGAGACTGCATACACCGCATAATTTTTTGTTGCAGCGCAGTGTTTTTAAGTACCTTTTGAACAAAATCACGGTTGCATCAGTTGGTACTGAGTAGATTTCAGGAGATCTCGTCGTAATCTACTCATAAAGTAGATTTCATTTTGTATGGGAAATCTGCTCAAAATCTACTAGATTCGGCTTGAAATCTCGAATGAGCAGATTTCGCTTTCTGTGTAAATAGACTATTAGGGGGATGCATCGCAAAGAGAAATCTTTCTTTCTCCAAAAAAATGTTAAATCCAGAGGGAACATTATGAAACGAATGAGTTTTTGGAAAAATATTTTATGGAGTGAGTTTTTCTGTGCGGGGGAGGGGGTACGATCAGATGAAAAATGCTATGAATAGCGTCTAGTCTAGTTAGCCAATAACACAATCTCAGATATACCATAAAAAGAATAAATTAATTTACTTTCAACAATGTGACCAAAACTGTATATTATTTGATCTAATTTATTCTTATTTTTGCAGCTAAAGATCTTCATTTGTTTTTTAAAAAAGTTTAACTGTATTTATTTTCAATATTTCGCTAATAATTTGTTAGCATCTTCTAGAAAATAAAATGTGAATAAAATTATTTCAATTTTATGGTTTTGCAGTGTAAGTGCACTTACAGTGCACCTGTCGGTGTTCTGAGGTTTTTCCTATTCAGTTTTAGAACAGATTCGGCCCTCTTTTTATCAAGATCAGTTGTCTCCTTCCAATGTTGTTCCACGATGGACTCGTTCTATTTCTTCATCTTGTTGAAGTCAAATTTTGGTGTGGGGCCATTAAAAGTCTCCTCTGCTTGGTTTTTTACGTAGGTCTGCCATCTCATTGCCATAGTGCCACTCATGTCCTGGCACCAAGATCAGAGTAACCTGAATCTGGCTTGCCAGTTCATATAGTTTGCTAAGACATTCCAGTACTAACCTGAACTAGGTTAGGTTACGTTGCATAGGCCGATATATATCTCATAGAACAGAGAGCCGGGCACCGACAGAGGAAGTGCTCAACACTCTCTTCCTCGTCATCATGACTACAACTTCTACAGAAATCATTAAATGGAATATTTAACCTCCTAGCATGCATCTCTAGGTGACAATGTCCTCTCAAAACTGCCACCAAAGTACGCAACCTTTAACGGGGAAGACCCCTTAGGACCGTAGTACTTTTACGACCATACGCCGGCCATGTTGGCCTAACTACTCGGCAAGTAACCTCACCAGACCATCTGTTTTGTGCAGTGCCTACAAGTTGACGCTGCCCTTGGTTCTTACAGCTTTTAAACAGGACTCCTACCATCATATCACTAAGGGCTGAGATAATTTGGCATAATAACGATATTGAACTTCAACTATGTCTCAGAGTCATTGAAGATGTGGGCCAGGGGATAGAGGTATGTATGTGAGCGAAGCCGTGGCCAGCCTGTGACCGATATTTTATTTCACGCATAAATAAATAGTAAAAAATATGCAGATAATTATCTGAAAATGTTTTGTTTTATTCACAATTAATGTTGTACGTTTTGGTTGGAGCTAACTTAATTTACTGGGAACACTTAGCCCTAAAAATAAAACTTTGCTAATGAATGTTTGAATATTGGTTGGAGAGGAAGTCTGTTAGTTTGTGGATTTATGTTTAAGGTTTTCACAAGTTCTTGGTTTTATTAACAAATTTCTTTGGATAACATTAAAATATTCTTTAGGGGACTTCGTTGCTGGCAATGTGACATTGATTTCAGAGCAACAGAAAACAAAACCTTAAACAAACACAATGCAGCAACAGACGGCACATAACCGCATGGCATTAAGAAAGTATTATACCAAAAAAACACCCAGTCAACAATGTCTGGCTGAGTTTAAAGAAACAAAATGTCAAGAAAAAAAGTTTAAAAGTTAAGAAATTATTTTGCTGGTTTGGGTTGGCATTCCAGCAAAGTGGGGTTTCCATTTAAGTTTATACTTCGTTTAGTTTTCCTTTTGAGGTTGGGGAAATTTTAACAGACGAATGTGTCTTTTTATTTGTTTTTCTGCTACTGCCACTTCTACTTCTTCTTTTCTTACAACATTTATACATAAATATTTTATTGCGAATAATCTTGGCTCCAGTGTGTGTATTGGCAGAACGTAGTAACATCGGGCATAACCAGTAGCAATCAGTTTATTTGAAACATCAAACCAAATATCAGGTTTGAAGCGGCAAAAGTTTTCAAAAGTTATGCCGCATGCTGCTCAAATGAAGCAACAAAGATAATACTTGAACAAACAGCAAAAACAAAAATTCTAATAAGAAAATTAAGTTTTGAAACTGTTGGAAAAAGTGCTCAATAGAAAAAAAAAGAATAAAATTGACAAAACGAAAACAAAAAAAAAAAAAAAACCAACCCCTACAGAGAGAGTAAATGGTTGAGCAACTAAAATTATCATATCAAATGAAAACGTGTATAGTGGTGTGTGAGTGTATGTGTGCATGTGTGAGTGGGAATAACGATACATCCAGCCAGCCAGCCATCCAGCTATCCATCGTTCTGTAATCTACCCTCTGAAACAGATGAGGAAGATTTTGTTGTACTATTACATACAACAAACACAAATGCAGTTGACGATGACGATGATGATGATGATGATAACGATGATGATGTTGTTCGTTGTGGATGGAAACCTCGTTTAACCACCACTATTGTTGTTGTTAGTGTTGTTGATATGTTTTTGCTGACAGAATGAATATTTTTGTTTGAAACTTAATCTCAATGTTTGTTTGTTTATTTGTTAGAAGAGATTCATCTCTTCACAGATACACGACAATCGGTCACAATTGTGAAAACATACATACACACACATACACACACGCACACACACCGCTACACTCATACACATCCCTGCACTCATCAACAAGCATACAAACCTTATCATCTTGTTAAATATTAAAACCAACATTTCATTCTCTGTCACGACGTCATCACGTCAAATACGCGACTCAATACGCATACGTAGCCAATGGCTGAAGATATACCTCCGTGTATATACATATATTAGACTTTTATATTAAATTATTAAAAGAAATAGCTAAAGAGACATCATCACCATCATAATCAGCGACGTCACATGCTTTGGATACAATTGAAAAATTACACTATATACATGAATATATATATATTCTACTCTGTGCTGTGGTGTTCTTGTCGTTGTGGCTTCTAATTCAGTGTTTAATTGTAAATTGTTTACGCAACCAGTTAAAATACGCTTCCGTTGAAAAAAAATTAAGATAAAACAACTAAATTAAAAAATTAGGCATATAATAAATAATCCCTTAAATTATTTAATTAAAAAAAAAAATGTTAAAAATAAATCAATAACAAATTAGTGTTAATTTTGTTGAAAAGAAATATGTTACAACTAATATGTTTAAGTTAAAAAGTTAAAAAAAAAACAAGGATAAGTGCCAAAGGAAATATTTTAAACATAATCATCAGCAACATCTATAGTTTTAGTAACCCAGTGGAATAAAAATCGCTAAAATGATATTCGATCGTTATGCTGCCGCAGGTAGGTGTTCCGTGGCATGGAAGAAATTTAAATAATATAGAAATGAATAAAAAAATCCCTGAAATCAAAAGCAAGGACTGAGATGAGAAAAGAAAATTTAGCCTCTCAGCCGTCGGGATATAGATTTGCAGGAGGTCTTCCATAATTTTCATTTAAAAACAATTAAGCAATAATATGAAGACGTAAGAAATTCAAAATTTCTGTTATTGTTAATAAAATTTCAATTTAAAATCCTGATAATTTATTTGCATGAACTAACTAACGTTTTAGAAAGTAAACCACGGTCTTGACAAAAAAAAAAAACGATGAGTGTTGCAAACTCTCCGCGATTTACAGAATGTTATAATGTATTTTTTTAAGCATTTACGAGTATTTATTTATTGCATCTTAAAAATGGCAACTAACAATAAATATTAAAATCTTTACACAAAAAAGAAAAAAAAATTAACTAAATTAAATGTGCTTTTTACCTAAGCCCGGCCAATGCTAGAAGAAAAGTTTTATTTTGCGGGAATTGTATTAGTAAAACCACCTATTTAACGTTCTGATGATGGCAAGTTTATCCCTCCTTCTCTACCGAGTATAGCCTGCTAAATTAAGCATGTTGCTTGCAAGAGGATTTGGATGAATTTCCGGAATTTACTGCCTTTCCCTTTATATTTTCGCTTACTTAGAAAATTCCCCAGCGGAACACAGATCCTTTTGAATTCGTGAGTTTTTTTATGTACCATAGAGCTGTAGTAATCGTTCGAAGAGTTTTGCTTTGCCGCCTTTGAATTTTATTCAATGTTTGACATTGAAGCGGTGGTTCATAATTGAATTCCGTAGCACTATATAGGAAACTTCTTAGCCTATCAATGAAAGAGAATAGTTAGTTTTTAAAAAATATTTTTATTTTTCAATATAATCTCCTGGAACTTCAATACACTTAGTCCAACGCTTTTCTAGCAATTCTATCCCTTGATTAAAATAGTTTTCCTCTAGATCTTCAAAATAGTTGTTTACAACTGTAATTGCATCTTCATTTGAGGTAAAACGGTTGCCAGCCAGGATTTTTTTTAGATTTGGGAGCAGGTAAAATTCACTGAGAGCTAAATCAGTAGAAGAAGGTGGGTGGTCAAGCAACTCGTACTTAAATGCACTGATTTTAGCCATTGTTAAAACATTCTTGTGCGCTGGTGCGTTATCTTGATGAAAAATTATTTTTTTGTGTTTTAAGCCAGGACGTTTTTCTCAAATTTGTACATTTAATTGATCCAAAAGGTTGCAATAGTACTCTGAATTTATTGTTTTACCCTTTTGCAGTTAATCAATCAATGCCCCAAAAAACCGTTGCCACAACCTTACCAACCGATTGAATTGTTTTTGCCTTCTTTGGTGCACTTCCTCCAGCTTCAGTCCATTGTTTGGATTGTTCTTTTGTCTCTGGAGTATAGTGGTGGATCCATGTCTCATCAACAGTTATGAAACGACGCTTAAAATCCATTTTATTTCGCTTAAAAGGATCCAAACAAGCTTGAGAAATGTTCATTCTTATGTGTTTTTGGTCGACTGTTAACAAATGCGGCACCCATCTTGCAGAAAGCTTTTTCATCTGTAGTTCTTCATGCAAAATAAAATGAACTTGATCATTTAAGATGCCCATGATGTTAGCTATTTCACCTAATACATATCATTATGAATTTCTTGTAACGATAAACCTTTTTTATGTAAATATTTAATGACACCACGCATTTCTAATTTTTCCATTGTAAAAAAATCGCGGATGCGTCTTTTGTGAACACCTGTTTCTATATGAAGGAGTTACCAGATCGAAACAAAATTTAACATGTGTTCATAGCAGAGATGGAAGTTTCTAAAACACTTAACTTTTTTCAGTTTATACCGCGCTTTTTGTGCTAGGCTGGGAAGCTTCCGAACCGCCCTCGTATATTTAGAGTATGTAGAATATCCGCCCCTAAGCCAATTTAAAGGGTGGTTAAATTTTAAGGACCGATGTTGATTTTGAATAAAACACAAACTATTGTCTTCTTCATCCTATTTGCTTTGACCTTTATTTAATTCAATATTTGCAATAAATTTCTTCCGTTCAAGGCCCTTTTTGTTTTTTTTTTTAATTTTTAATACATTAAGAATTAAAAAAAAACAAAAACCACCTTGAACGGAAGAAATTTATTGCATATATACATAAATTGTTGTCATTTCTTTTTATTATGATAGTACTGGTATTGCGACTTCGGCATCGGTGTGATCCATCCGATGGTTCAAATTTTCGATGACGCCTTAGCGTTAATGTGCCGAATTATCTCTTCCCTTAGCTTTTAAATTCTTGCTGGCTTATCGACGTACACCTTCTTTTAAATAAACTCAAAGACAGAAGTCCACTGGTGTCCAAACACATGATCTTGGCTACCAATTGACATCACCACCCCATGAGATAGCACGGCCATTGAATTTGTTGCGCAAGGCCTTTGTCTCGTAAGCTGTGTGACAAGTGACACCGTCCGTCCTGTTGAAATCACATATCGTCCACATCCATATCTTCCAATTCGAGCGATAAAAAGTTCATTATCATCTCACGATAGCGAACACCATTCACAGTCAGAGCTGCCATTGTAGGTAATTTTAACCAAAATTGGTAATATTTTTCTTCAATGTGGAGATGCGAATATTTTTTTCATTTTGTTTAATTTTTCCTTTCATAAATATAGTAGAACCTGTCATAACCGGACATTTAACAACATGGAACTTTTGGCCGAATATGAGAGGTGTCCGATTGTAAGAAGCTCATATTTATTATTTTAAATATTTTATTATGTAAAGTCACATTTTATTAAAAAAAAAAATGCTAGGTTACACAGAAATTTTTTTTTCGTGTTTAATAACGAAATTCGTTGAATCAATTAAAAAATTACTTGAATGCGGACTTGTAAAGGAATTCGTGGATTCAAACAAAAGTTTGGTCAAAATAATTATTGATCGAAAACAACTATTTTTTTAAACAACAACAAAATACGATATCCAGGGTTATTTTTTTTTTGATATTTATGTATATGAATACAAATTATTTTTTCAGATAAAATTTTTCTTGATTTTATTTTTACTACAATTTTTTCCGTGTAGTTTATGGTGGTTAAATTTTTTTTTTGCATATTAGACTGCTTTAACTTGGACAGGTTCCACTTGGGGCTGTTTACTTTCAAAATTACTGTCATTGTTTTTGATGTGTTGGTTACAGGTACAGATTATAAGTCTCAAAGTACTGTGGCGCTAAGTTTAGAATAAAACACGATTTGGTTCTTAAAGTAGAACTAGTTTTTATTGCTAATACAATTATTAGTCAAAAACGTGTTAAAGCCATAAAGTTTGTAGTCAGAAAAAAAAGGTTATTTTTTACGTATCTCTAAACTAAGCCATTGCGAGTTGCCACAGTTTAATACTGTTTTTATCAGCAGGTGTGTATGTGGGGGAATGTACGCTACAGTACTTTAGGAAAATGTTTTAATGGTTAAACATAAAATTTATATATTTGCCTCATCTCAAGAGTATTCAGGCGGACTTATCTCGAAAAGCTCTTGACTTTATTGTTTTGAAATAGTCATCTTTAATGTAGATGCTTTCAACGGCTTATAAAAAGTTCGTCAAAGCCAATTGATTGACCGAACAGTTTTTAATTATGAACGCAGTCAGCAAATCTCCATACTACTAGACTAGATTACAATGTTAAGATTATTCCAATGTAAGTCCACACAAAATATTGAACATTTCTTTTAAGCCAGCTTAGTATCCGCAAATGTAATGAATTGTTTAATTCTTAGCACTTTAAATTCAAGTTATTTTGAAATAAAATGATACTAAGTCATGTGAGATAAGGGAGCTTTTGGGCGACACTGGCTTAACAGTATACTTATTATATTTTTCTAACACTTATTCTTGACATGACAAATAATTTAAATAATCCTAAAAAGTGTGTTTTCCAATCGTTTGAAGTAAATTTGAAAAAAGTTTTGAATTAATTTTTGTTTTCTAATTATAATACCATTTAATTATTAGGCGAAAAAAAAAACTTTTGTATTATAATGCAATTTGAATTAAATTTGCATGATTGTCAAATAAAAAAAAAATCATATAATTAAAAAATACCAATTTTTTTTTTTTAAATTTTGGTTGCAATAGTTTTTTGGTGGTGGCAGCACTGTTCACAGTAACTGCCTGACCGGCCTCATTTTGGAAAAAATACGGCTCGATGAGGCCAACAGCCCATAAACCACACAAAACAGTCAATCTTTGTGGGTGCATTGATTTTTCGACAATCACTTTTGGATTATCAGTCGCCCAAATGCGGCAATTCTGCTTATTGACGAATCCCCTGAGGGGAAAATGTGCCTCATTACTGAAAATGATTTTCTTCGAAAATTCTACGAAGAATTCTGAGCAACTTCACTAAAGAAACTATGTGTCTAAAATGGATTTCGAGCATTCCTTCGATTTTTTTCGGCTCCATACAAATCAATCCGCCTTAATGCATTTATTTCACAAAAGAACAAAAAAGTTTATTGATTTAATTAAAACAACATTTAAATTTGATTATATTTTAGGCCATATTAGAAAATAAAATATTTTTAAGTACTGAAATGTTTTACAAATTTTTTTATACACTGGTCACACTGTTTTTATTTCGTAGTCAACAAAAATAGAAATTAGTTTAATTCGATTGCGACAAAAAATCAGCGTGATCAACAACGCGCAGTCGCGTCGTCTTGCAGTTGTCAAAATAAAAGGTCGCATTTACATGCATGTATTTCATATATGACATTAAAGTCGGTTGTCGGCTGACTTCAATGTGTTAAATGGTTAAGCTTGAGGTCTATAACGCCAAGCTCTTGAACTATTTTTGGTCTATATCACACACAAAAACTGCAAAGATTGTTTGTTTGTCTGCAGTAACACCTAGGGTCTGTGACATTAATCGAACCTGCTACCTCGAGACTGTCGGTCGAGTGCTCTAACAACCAGCCATCGAGGCACCCTTTAAGACGTACTTACAGCCAGTTTACCAATCTCGACAGCGTGCTTGCGTTCGCAATCTAAGCGAAAGAAAATTAATTTAGGTTCGTCAAACTTTTTTTTATGCGAACGATATGTCAAAACTCAATGAAAATACATAAGAATATGCGAAAGAATAATAGTGAGATAGACAAACCCAAATTGATTCGAACGTGAGTGACTATCTTTCTTTCGCATTCATTTTCATTCGAAATTGATAAACTTCCTGTTATATATGTATTTTGTTATCACCCTTTTTGTTGTCTGTACAGTATTTTCTGTCCCTGGGCAACCAGTTATTTTTGTTTATTAAAAAACTTAATAAATTTTTAAAGCAAATTTTTAAAGTATTTCTTTAGTTAAACAATTTTAATGTACTTCTAAAATTCGTTGATGATATTTTTACAGATATTTTCTCAAAAGCTGAAAACTTTGTTGTTATTTTACATTGTCTGTGGTGAGTTGTATTGAAATTCCGTTGGAATTCTCCAGTTTTTCATTGAAGAGAGAGTTCCGCTATTGTGTTTTATCTCTGCCGCTCTTTTCATTTGCACAATTGGCTATAGTAGTATTTAGTACCTTGTTTTTTTTTTTTTTTTTTTTTTTGTTTTGTTAGGAAACCAACAAATTGATAAGCTCGACGTTGATTTTTTGGCGTTTTAAGTCGTATCTGTCTGGTAAACGCCTTGTACTAGTAGAAAATGCTTAAAACAACTCACAGGACTCTAAACTCTTGATACTTCTTTAAACTAAAATGTAAATTCTAGCGCACACGTGTTATACATAAAAGTGCTTGTAATAATCTATTATCCTCCTGCAGTTTGCTAGTCCTGTTTAAATATTTACTTATTTCTCTGATATTTATAACAGTCAAGTTTCTTTTTACAATAACGCCATCAATTGTATTGGGAACTCAATCTGCTAATCAAATACTAAATACAAAATTTCGTAACAGGATTCAGGATTTTGCTACGAATAACAAAAAAAAAAATTATTCACACTTGCCAAAGTAAATAGCGAGAGCGGTAAACCACTAAAGATAGCAAGCAAATGTTTTTTGTAGAATTAATTAACAACAAAAGAAAAGTAAGAACAACTAAGCGCCAAAGAACAAGAGATTTTTCGCTTTCGGAAATGTGTGTGTGGCCGAAGAGTGTGACGAGATTTGTGAGGGCACAAATAATTCTGAGTGTTGTGTTTAATATATGCCGCGTTAGAAAATCCTGCCAGAATATATTCTATTAAATACTGAAAATGCCAAAGTGTTATCTAGAGATTTTTAAGGACATACATTTGTGCTTATGATCAATAGAAGATCCTGAAGTACTGGCGCTTGAGTGGTCGTTTTTATTTTTGCCACCAGGATAATGATATGATCATAATCATAATCTAACGGTATAACAGTGGTGTTAAATTATGTAATGTAGAAACAATGAAATTTTTGAAAGAATAGTAAATGCTGGTAAATATCAATCAAACATCCAACGAGTTCAAAGTTAATTCAGGGGTACCGCACGGCTCGGTTCCTTCTCTATCTATTGCTTACTTTCCTAAATGACCTTCTATGCCAAACTTCTAACCCTAGCCACTATTCAGTTATAGGGTCCCCTATAACTGAATAGTGTTATAGGCTGCCGCCACTGTTGATACACATTTGTGCTCGTTTCATCTCATTTTCTATAACTTTCCGCAACATATCTGGTGATAACTTATCGCCTTCCTGTCGCTTGTTGGCATAAGCCCGCATTTTCAACTAACTATAAGGAAAGATTTCTGCGATGGTTGTTATGCCAAAACGGAAAATTACGCGACCAGGAAATGCTTCCTTCCAATATCCATTGTGGCTACCGCTATGTGTGTGTTGTACTGTCTTATCGAAACCACATTTGCAAATATCTCTTAACTGCAATTAATAAAAAATTTTCCGATTTATTGATTGTTATTCAATAAATAAATTTCAAAGGTTGTCCATAACAGTGAAGAGTTGTTGTTTCTTTTTTCTTAAGTGTATTTTGCAGATTTTACATATTAAGAACAATTTTTTTCAACTCAATAATTTTTGCTTTTAAGTGAAAAAGCTATTTCTACTTTATAATTTGAATTATCAATCCGGCAAAAAATCTTTTTCACAGGAAATTTGATAAAAATGGTGCAATTTTTTTTATATGGCATTTTTTTTTTTCTGTGTATTGAACAGCACATTTCAGCAAATTTTCAGATTTTTTTTGGCTTATGATTTTAGAGATTTCGCGTTTTGAAAAAGGCAATATGTGAAATAAAAAATATGGATTAGCATTTAAAATATATCCTACAAAGTACTAGAAAATTTTTGCACAGTGGCTTAAAGCAATAAATTATTTTTAGAACAATTAAAAAAAAATCAGGAAAAATAGCAGTTATTCGAATCCCACTACCAAAAGGGCCTTAAAAGATGTGGAAAAAATTAAAGTTAAATACAAAAAAAAAAAAAATTTAGATAATCGAAGAGTACAAACAGTGAAATAACTTGATTTAAAATACTAAATCCCAAGCCCACTGTGCATAATTTTTGTCTATTTTTTATTAGATAGTAGACAGAAAAAGAAAAACAATGCAAACAAAAACTATTCTGTTTGGACTGATATTGAAAAAGTTATGAGTATTTATTCGGGCACGGTTTTCTGGTAATTCGGCTTTCGTGATATGTCTGAAATCACAAGCCAAAAAAACCTGAAAATTTGCTGAGATGTGCTGTTCAATAGGGGCATCAATACAATAAAAAAATAAAGCAAATAAAAAAATTTTTCTCCGAACTGTCCGATTTGACTTGGATTGCCCCATATATAAATGGATCCGAACAAATGAAAAAATTATCTCAGGTACTTTATATTTTGAGAACATCTTTATAAATTTGTTTAATATTAATAAGAATTAAAATAAATATAAAAAGTGGTATCAATAATAATAATAATTAATATAAATATAAAAGGTATTATTTCGTGAAAAATATTGTTTTTATATAAGAAGCCTGGTCACCTTATCAGCGTTCCCTTACGAAACAATTATAAATAAATCCATTTCAACTTCGCTGAGTATGATGAATTTCGATTAACGCCGCGATTGTGTGCATTTTTATATACACCAATGCGTTTTTTCTTTAGGCGACGAATATTCGCGACCTTAAATTCGCCCTTCGTCGCAGTTGTGTTCCTAGCATCAGATGGTTTTTGGTGTTGTATGTATTGTAATTTCAACACTACCTGGTAAAGATACCTTAAATACTTTTTAACACAAAAATTATCATCACGCAAAATCACACAAAAATAAAACACATATTACTCGTATATTTGTTTTCTGGCTTAAATAATATTTAATATTCTTTATTGTTAGTTTTTGATTGTTAAAGACATATGTGAGAAGCCATTTCACGTGAATTAGTTTAATATTGTGCTCCATGGCGCTTAATTAAACTATAAATATAAAAAATTGTCTAAAAGCTACAAGTGCAATAACTATTAAAACACGAGCTGGTGGAAAAAGTGTAGGAGTTAATCTAAAAAAGGATTTTTGCTCATGAGTATATGACGCAGTTAAAAAACGTCATTTATACCTAAAATGACAGAGTTTTGTGCAGTGCAGTAACGTTGTGGTTCTAATGTTTCAATACAGGTTTTTAGTATTTCAATACTAAAAATCATTGACGCAAAAATCTACTTGCACTACTCGAATCTTAAAAAGGATTGTCATATCCTTATGAAACACTACAATCAATATTTATTCATTCATTTGCAGAAATGGTTTAATAAACAAAACTGTAGTTAAGCCAATTAATTATATGTTTGTACAGAACATTTAATATGCTTTTGCAAACGGCGTTTTACGTCAATCATATATAAAATTTGTGGACTAGACAGCTGCAGGATACAATCAGGTAAACAATGGAATGTTTTTTTTATCTTGGATCAGCATTCAGGGGTTTACCCCTACATACGAGTATGCAGTATGTTGTACTGGAACTAGGAAAGTAGGCTATGAAGAGGAGGAAAGAAGGAGTACGAGTAGTGTTTGTGGACGCTGGACTTGAATCGATCAATAACAAGACGGACAAACCAAAACAAACATGGTGACAGCATTTAAAATGTTCGAACTAGATTAGTCAAAACTGATTAGTGCCCAGTATATATCTTCGCCACTGCTCAGACTAAAAAATATTAGTCCAATAACTCCCACACTGCAAAGAAATAAATTATATTGAAAATAAATTATTAATGTACATATCGGGGTTTCAAATGAGGACTTGACAATTTTTTTAAATAAAACTCAAACCATTTAAGATATTTCCAAAATATTTTGATCGACTTGAAATACAATCAAAACATTTATTAATAAAACTCGACGTCAGTTAAAAGGCCACCGCAGGCACTTCAACAGCGGTAGATTCATTGAACCCAATTTTCGATGACTCGGTCGTTCAAAGTTGGCTCTGAATTCTTCCAACGTCATCGGCTTGTTGGCATAGAACCGTGATTTGACGTAGCCCCAAAGAAAAAACGTCCAACGGCGTTAAAACGCACGAACGAGGTGACAAATTGACTGGTCCATTTCTTAAGATAACACGCTCACCAAACTTATACTTCAATAAATCTATTGTAACGTACGCAGTGTGGCTTGTGGCACCTTTCTATGGAAATGACATGTCCAATGTCCAATTCAAGCCAAAAATAATCGGTATTCAGCGAACGATAACGAGCGCCATTCATAGTAACGTAATGATCGTTATTGTCGACGAAAAAAATATGGTCCAATGACGCCGCCAGCATGCAAACCCCAACAGTTATTTTTTGTGGATGAAGTGGTGGTTCATAGAAAACCTTTTATAAAGAAATAGCAGACGACAGTGAAAAAAACCACTTGTACACCGGAGGAAAGACAACACACAACTCCTACACTGATATAAAAAACTTTCGTAGATATGACGACTTTTTACATTAAAGTTATTAATTTCTATGCTTATTATTTCTTTATTTCGTCCCCTTTTCCTTCTTAATATGTGTAATTGTTCGAGCTTAAGGTCTTTTTTTGGAAGTTTTTAGAAGCTCGAACAATTACACATATTAAGTTATGAATTTATTAATGTTTTTGGGCCGACGTAAAGCTTAATATGGGCTATTAATTTTTATGTTTCATTCAGAAAATAACAGTCGTAAATATAATGAAATTTCTTGGTTTATATTATAATAAACATTCATCTTTTGACTGCAAGAGATGGTATATACGAGTATAATGAACTTAATTCAGCAATATCTTTTTTAACAAACACAACAACTGCGAATCTATTTTGCTTGTCTGCACTAGCAACCAGAGTCTGGGACCACACAACTGCAGTTCAAGTACTCCACTAAATCAGCCATCATCGAATATATAATGAAAGTCTTACACTTATATAATGAAATACGTCCGTTCATTTTAACCACATTGTTTCGTAGCTGTTATGAAAGTTTTACTTTAATACAATGAAATATTGCCATTGTAATTACTACACTGTTTAGTAGCTATAACGAAATATTAGCATTTTCATATAAAAGGTTTTCGTAACACGAATGAAACAAGTTTGGTTACAATAATGATATTAAAAAAAAATATATAATGGTGCTATGCAAATTTTTCATACTATTAATAAATGGAATGAAACTTTTCGTAGTGTTGACGAAAGAATGGTGAACGAGGCGGTTTCATTCACATAACGAAGCATTTTTCTTTCATTGTATACTCCGGAAATTTTTACATTTTCATGTAAAAGTTTTTCGTAACATGAATTAAAATTTTTTTGTTACAATAATGAAATTTGAAAAAATAATAAAGTGATGCTACGTGAAATGTTCATACCATTAATAAATGGAATGAAACGTTTCGTAGTGTTTACGAGTGATAAATGAGACGATTTCATTCCCATAACGAAGCATTTTTCTATCAGTGTATACTCCGCAAGAGCGGGGCATAATTGTGTCGATCGATTGTTGGTGTTAGCTTAGCGTAAAGTTCGTGCCAATGAGCTGCTCGTGTCGAACAGACTGGAACCACAGAAAATCTTTCAGGGTGTGGTCGATACCGTACTGGTCATTATGTCCAGAATATCGCGCTTGTGGCTGGTAATGTTGCTGATAACAATGAAACATCAAGCAGCCACGCAATTGCGCGTCATAAGGCGGCCCCTACTACGAATTTTAGTGAAAAAAGACTTAAGCTACGTACACACGGTTGTCAGATCTTACAATATTGCCAGTAAAATTGTCTGAAAATGTATTACAATCGTGTGAACTGCCAATTTTTAACTTACAATGTTTTCAGAAAACTCATTGTCCATAAATTGTAAGACGACAATGTTGTCAGGCATCTGACAATCGTGAGAACACTCTTCGTCGGCATTGCCAGATAATTGGCTGGTATTGTAAGCTCAGTTTTAATTGTCAGATGTATAAAATTAATGCACCAGACAATGGCATCATTGTCAGAAAAAAGTTTGATGGGCAACACTGCCAAACAGATGGTTGTTGATATACATAAGTGACAATGCCTTGCAACATGTCTGGCAATTTTTTTTTCATCTAACAATCTGACAACCGTGTGAACTGACAATTTTTGTTGTTAGATGAATTATTTGTCAGACCATAGTCTGACAATGAAATTGTACGATTTTCTTACGATCGTCTGAACTCACAATTTACTTCTGCGGGACAATTTTTCATTGTCACTACATTGTCAGCATGTTGCCAGATCTTACAATATTGTAACATCTGACAACCGTGTGTACATAGCTTTATACATGTTCCCTTACATAGAGCAAACAGTACATAGTGCAAACAGTACATCAGTAAATGCTTGCTGACCATCTGGTTCGTGTGAATTATTTTAGAACCATTCGTAATGTGCACAACGAAAAAGTAGATTTTGAGTCTGAACGATTGAACCACTTCAGGTTTCTTTCTATGGGGCCACTTGAATTTGTGAGGTTATGAAAACAGGCCCCAGATAATTGCTGCTCTTAAAGAGAATAATATCCAACAGAAATGCGTATAGTCATCGGCAGAAATATTTCAGAAAGTTATGGAGAATACAATAAAACTGGCACAAATGTGTATCAAAACTGGTGACAGCCTCTCGGCTAATATCATATTTTCCCATTAACAGAAAAAATTGTACAGATAAAGATTTCCAATACTCAAAATATAGTTTTTTATTCAGTTAAAAAGTTATTCAGTAAAAAGTTATTCATCCAATTGCTTGACTAATTTTGCGCCACCTTGTATACATCTTTTATTAGCAAGATTTCCCATTGTGCTTTCGTTGTCTGTTTTAGTATCTCTGCCCAAAGCTGTCAATCAAATCTGTTTTGTTACCTTTTTATTTGGTCCTTGTATTACGTTTTTCTTTAATCAGTGAAAGATCTGCTTAATACAAACGAAGTGATTGTGTTTTTTTTATTAATACTACTTAAGCTTTAGTTGTCACATACAGACAAAAACTTGTAACACTTGATGAACACAACAAAATAATTTTCTAGCATTCTTTTCGTATAGAATTAAGCTAGATAATCGAAATTTGGTTTTTTTGGTCATAGACAAAAATCATAGTTTTGCGGTTCAGCCGCAGTTGGAATTTTGTTCCATGGGCATTTCCTTTTTCTATGGTTCAAGTTCTATTAGTCTGTTTGTTCATTTTAAGAAAACTTCTAACTGTGAATCAGTTGTGAAAGCTATTTTGCCACACAAACTCATTGTTTTGTATATCAGTCACATTTGGAATTTTGTTCTATGGGGCAAAATTCTAGCGGTAGTCTCATTATTTTATAACAACTATCATATCGGCTGTGAAAAAAGAAAATCAGAGCGACTACCATAAATAGGTATTACTTTGTATTTCAACTCTATTCGACATTTTGTCCTATGGGGCTTTCTTGGTCTTTAGAAGAAAGTGTTATCGTTATGTTTCTTTGCTTTAAGAAAACTTTCAGTGACTAAAGCTATGTACACACGGTTGTCAGATGTTACAATACTGTAAAATCTGGCAACATGCTGACAATGTAGTGACCAGCGTTGTCAACTTTGAAACTTCAAAACGCACCAAAATGGAGAAAAAAGCGCGTTATTTCAACAAAAACGCACCGAATTTTGAATTTTTCTTTCCATTTAAAAAAAAAAACCCATTTTGTACTATAAAGAGTATAATATTTAGTATTAAAAAACACGATAATGAAACAGTCTTTTAAGCGACTATTACACAGTAATCTGTATAATAGTCGTCTGGTACCACTGCCAGATAGCATGCCATCAAATTCGTTTAATAGCTAGAAGTCGTGTTTGTCAAACTTGGCCGCTAGTATGATACAATATTTATAACGATATTTGATCAAATTTATTATTCACAAATACTATTTAATTACTGCCTATTATCAGGTATACAAAACTACAGCTGCTTACGGTCGCCAAAATCGAAGAAATTTACAATTATCTGATCAGTAAAAGATACAAAATCACACTACAAGCCATCAAACTCTATTAATAGACATTCTATCAAATACAGTCTAAATTTCATTTCCGTTTTCTTAAGCGAACAGTGAAAATTAGTTTGGTGTCTTAAAAAGAATTCGCCTGAGTTATAACAAATAAAAGATGAAGTTTAAAAGAATCAATATTTAATGCAAACGCTTTGGAAAAACTTTATAATCTAATTAATAATTTATTAATTACCAAAACCGTAACAAATTCACGTGCCATCATAAATACGAACTTCACTATCAATGTAATATTTGTATTATTTGACAAACTTGGGTTGATCGTATAATAGCAAAACACGCTCTAAAAGCAGCAAATTTTGAAATCCCAAATATATAGGTTTCTTTCGAGAATATGTATAATTTAGCAAGATTATCTTACTTTGTGCATATAATCTGGTGCGTTTTCCACATTATAGCTCCGTGTCCTGATTGTGCTCTACAAAATGAAACGTAATAATATTGGAATACTTTTTTCTTATATTAAACCAAGAACTTGAGTTGAATTTGATTGGGTGCCACCGAAATTTAAAAAACGCACCGAAAATTAAAAAAAAACGCACCACGCATCGACTAAAGAATTTTTCGCACAAATAGTTTTAAAAAGCACCAAAAACGGTGCGCAACGCACCGAGTTGACAACGCTGGTAGTGACAATGAAAAATTGTTCCGTAGAAGTAAATTGTGTGCTCAGACGAACGTAAGAAAATCTTACAATTTCATTGTCAGACTATGCTCTGACAAATAATTCATCTGACAACAAAAATTGTCACTTAACACGGTTGTCAGATTCTTAGATGAAAAAAATTGCAATTTATGTATATCAACAACGATCTATTTGGCAGTGTTGCCCATCAAAATTTTTTCTGGCAATGATGCCATTGTCAGGTGTATTAATTTTATACATCTGACAATTAAAACTGAGCTTACAATACCAGCCAATTATCTGGCAGTGCCGACGAAGAGTGTTCTCACGATTGTCCGATGCCTGACAACATTGTCATCTTACAATGGATTGTGAATGGTTTTTCTGACAACGTTGTAAGTTAAAATTTGGCAGTTCACACGATTGTAATACATTTTCAGACAATTTTACTGGCAATATTGTAAGATCTGACAACCATGTGTACGTAGCTTAACAGACTTGTATATCAGCTAAATTTTGAATTTTGTTCTATGGGGCATTTTCTTTCATAGCTTACATTTCAACCGCAGTTGGAGTTTTGTCATATGGGGCATAGTTCAAAGTTCTATTGATCTTTTTCTTCGTTTTAAGAAAACATTCAGTAACTGACAAACTTGAATTTAGGCAAAATTTAGAATTTTGTTCTGTGGGGCATTTTCTTTTGTCTATGGGGCAAAACTCCAGCAGGCTGTTTCTTCCTTTTAAAGAAACTTCCACTGCACAAAAAAAGATCCTGACATTATTATTACACAATTATTAAAACTAGTACGTTTGTTTTAATGCACTCCTCATGTGTTGATTTAATTTGTGCTGTGAGCAAGGATAATTCACGAATGCGTTTTTTTTTTGTTAAAAACGGAAATGCATACTTCTTTAAGCGGCTACAAGCCCAGATTAAATTAGCGCTTAAAGCGCCATCTAGCACATACCGTGTGAGACCAACCCAAACATTGCGATGTCAATCTTTTGCATTTGGAAAATAAAATTTTGACAGCACATAAAGAAGTGAAGTTGGCTTCAACACAACTGTTATTGTCTTTTATGTGGTAATCAGGGGCCAAATCACCGCATGCGATATCGAGAAAATGCATGGTTCTTTAAGCGGCTAAAAGCGCAGACTAAATTAGCGCTTAAAGCACCATCCTAGCACATACCGTGTGAGACCAACTCAAACTCCGTAATGTCAATATTTTGCATTTGGAAAATAAAATTTTGACAGCTCATAAAGAAGTGAAGTTGGCTTCAACACAACTGTTATTGTCTTTTATGTGGTAATCAAGGGCCAAAGCACCGCATGCGATATCGAGCAAAATTATCGAAATTTTTCATTTTGTTATCATGGCATACGATATCGAATAAATTGTATTGCAATAATATAAAAAAGTGAAAAGATTTATGTTTTGTATTCGTACTTTTAGGAAACGTATGGTCTTCAATCTACTACATTTTATTTAAATTTATTTAAGATCCGAAATGCATCGTTTGCCATAATCTGGATGTATCGTAATATACTGTAGTTAATGCGATGTCGTATGCGGTGATTAGACCCCAATAGTCACATTATTGCTACCTTCATGCCAATTTAGCAATTTTATCTCTACTTATTATTTGTATTTAGTGATTTTGTTCAAACAAGGTTAGTGACTGATCATGACATAGCGTTAGCTTACGTTTAATTTATATATTCTTTGAAAAATCTCAGGCCATTGAGATATTTCAAAGAAAATAAAAACGCTTCGTTATTGAAATGAACCCGTTTTATTCCCCATTCTTTCGTTAACCCCATGAAAAGTTTTATTTCGGTTGTGAAAGTTTCATTAATGGAATGAAAACTTTGCACAACATTACTTCATTATTTTTTTCAACTTCATTCGTGTTACGAAGCTTTTACATGAACATGTAAGAGCTTCGTTATAGCTACAAAACAATGTAATAAATATAATGAAAATATTACATTGTATTAATGTAATAGCTACGAAACAATGTGGTTAAAATAAAGCTCATATTGCATTACATACTCAATGGCTCATTTGGTAGAGTACTCGACCAGGAGTTTTGAGGTCGCAGGTTCGATTCCGATTTTCATAAACTAACAAATTTACGATTGTTATATTCATACCCCGAAGCTCGTAACTTTAATGCCAAAAATCGTTATATATACAAAAGTGTTTCTAACAGTATAAACGGGTAGCGTTTTTTGAATTTAACTGTCCACTCAATTTGCCTACTTGTGAGCGATTAAATATAATACTTTCCTCAATTTCCAACGAATAAATACTTCTTTAATGTGCTGTTTGCAGAACACAGACGAGCGATTCGTTTAACATATTTGTTTGCAAAATACTAACTTTTTTTTGTGTGATGTTTTATATTAAAAATTCGGCTTAACTTGCAAGACATACTCTTTACCTTTTTTAATACCATTTATATTCTTTAAATGAATATTTGTACACTGAAAAGAATTCCTTCATTAATATAATGAATTTTGACATTAATCTAATGAAAATTTTCATTATTTTTCGGCCAATGATGGCCTTCATTGGACTAATGAATCTTCTTTCATTAAAAATTATTTAATGAATACATTCGTTAGATTAATGAAAACTTCATTAAGTTAATGAAGAATAAATCATTACATTTATGAATACTTTTCATTAAAACAATGAAAAAATTCATTAGGCTAACGACTCAATTTCATTAGTTTTATGAATTTGGTACATTAACATTAAGTAAAACTTTCATTTCTTTAATGAATCTTCTTCATTATTCAAACGTTATTTGTTCATTAGGCCAATGAATTTATGAAATATTTTCACTATTTTAATGAACACATTCGTTGAACCAATGATAATCTTCACTAATTTGGTGAAAAATTTTCTTCATTCTAATGAAATAAAATCATTAGTTTAAAGAGGAGTTTCATTAATCTAATGACCTTTTTTCATTAGCATTGTGCTACTGAAAATAAACTAAACAATTTTTTATATTAGGCATAAAAGAATTTTTCATTGTTTTAATAATAATAGAAAATAATATAAAATTAATAATATTAATACATTACATTTAGAATGATGGTTAAAAGAAAATCAAAACATGTTAATTCAACACAAAATAACTTAAAAAATAATATGTAATGTTACATGTGTAAACATTTTGGATAATTAATTAAATAAGTTTAAACAATGGTTATTTGACATTTAATTATTTGATCTTGTTTAAGTCAATACTTCTTATTTTCAGCTAAAGATCGTTTTACTTTTTATAAAAAATTCAACAGTATTTATTTTCAATATTTCGATAACAATTAGTTATCATCGTCAGGAAAACATATAAAATATTAATTTTAGCAAACTTCACTTTAAACAATGAACTTCAGCAAACTCATTTCTTTTTTTAAACGTTTGCTTCTGCTTTTGGAAACTTGTGATGTTTAGCTTTTTGAAGACCAAAAAAAAAGTCCCGTTGCGTGCAAAAACAAAACGTTTGCTTTGGGTATAGATACATACATAATTGTTCACAACGAAAAAATTAAGTGTGACTTTGTTGTTGCATTTGTAACGGAATAAATATTCTTTTAACCAAAAATCGAGAAAAAGCCCATCTCTTTGCTTTTGATTTCAACTATGTAGGTATTTAAAATGAGGGTAGTTTATGAATTCTAATGAAAAGTTTAGTTAATATAATGAAAATTTTCATAAGAACTAAAAAACTATTGAAATTTTTATTAAAATAATTTTTTACACAGTAATTAGTGTATAAAATAATTTACTTTGTCATTTAGTTAGTAGTTATAATATATTTATTTTCTCACTTTTAATAAATCTCTAAAATTTTGCACAAATTTTATATAACAAATCCAATGAAATTTTCTAATGAAATTATGAAAACTAATGAATCAATTTTAATGAATATTTTCATTAATGCTATGAATTTTCATTCATGGAACGTAATTTTTCATTCCGTTAATGAAAATTATCTAATGAATGGGGTTCATTGGAAATATGAAGCAAATATTTTTCAGTGTAGTGAATATAAAATGTTTAAAAGAAAGTTTTCCTTCCGTCATTTCCTTTATTACAATTTTGTCTTGTTTTCTTATTATTTTCAGGCAGCACAGGTGACGATTATGAATTTGGAGCATTTAAACACTATCCCAATAATTTAGTTTCGCCCGACTCAACCAATACTTTGCGGTTGAACGCAAGCAGCACAGACCTTAACAGCTATCAGCACAACAATAGCCAGCGTCTGAACGGTTTCAGTCGAAGTAACTCCCCTAGTCGCACATTTGGCATAGACGCTACACTGGCCAACAATTTGCCAAATTCTCCCGCCCACATGGAACATTTGTTCAGTAGTAAATTGCAAGCTGAAAGGCTTTTATTAGAGTTGACGTATTCCAAGGAACAAGTCTGTGATTTAAAACAACCCACGGAACATGGAGTTTTAGCCAAACAACATTTGAGAAGGGGCACTCGTTTTGGCCCATTCGCCATAACGGATGCGGCGGAAAAATCAAATGCCTGGGATGTAAGTAGAATTTTGTGATAAATAAGTACTTTAGGCGATTTTTTTTTATAAAAAATTATAAAAGTTTGGAAAAAAAACTCTAATGGAATTTTGTTGAAAATATCGTATTTTAATATGGTGTTTATGGAACACGAATGAGTGATACGTCTAAAAAAATTTGTATGAAATATAATCAACATTTTGAGAGTATTTCGTACAAATTTTCTGGGCGTATCACTCAATCGTGTCCCATAAATACCACAGTAAACGGTTGTTTATAAGACACGAATGAGTGATAGTCTAAAAAATTTATATGAAATATACTCAACATTTTGAGAGTATTTTCTAGGCGTATAACAAGATGAAAGGTGAATAGCAAAAACTTATAAATTGTTTCATATTTTGGTCTATTATCATCAGTCATGTCACAGAGTTCAATTTCGTTCGGAAACGGAATTGAATTCGCTTTTTGGTTCTTTAAAAAATGAAAAACTAAAACATTTTTTTCAATGAAATCATTTCTAATATCAAAAATATAATTAATGCCTCTTTAAAATGATTTCATTTCAACTAAATATCGGATTCAATTTCGTTTCCGAATGAAACTGAACTTTATTGGCCATGTCACAGAATTCACTTCCGTTCGGAAATGGAATTGAATCGGTTTTTTAATTCTCAAAAAATGAAAATCTAAAACTTTTTTCAGAATGAAATCAATTCTATAAGACAATACTAGTTTATTCTTGCAATAAGAAATGATTTCATTCCGAAAATTTTTTAGTTTTTCGTTTTTTGAAGAAGTAAAAAAATAATCCAATTCCGTTTCCGAACGGAATTAAGCTTTGTGACATGGCTGTATGACATGGCCTTCTTCTTCCTTCGTATTATGCCTTCAACACATTGTGATGAGTTTCTCAATACTCAGGCTTCTAGCTATTCTCAAAATTCTCAAGAGTTCGTAATGGACTAAAGAGAAAATACTCGACCTAACAGCCATGTTCTGACAAATACAAATCGCTTAAAATTAGCATTTTCGATTTGAAAACGCCAAATAGGTATTCTGACAAATGTATAACGCAAGAAGTATGGTTTTGCGTTATGAAAGCGCCTCAAGCTCACGAAGAAGCATTGGACTTTACTTCTTCGGCGTAACGGTAACTGTGAATGAGTAGCGATATCGTTATATGATTGAAAACTTTATAACGCAACAGCTGCATGCTTTGGGCGTGGTAACACATACCGGTTCCAAATCGCATACAGCCAGGATTACAGTGGAATCACTGTGAGTAGTTTACCTTCTCGGCGAGCACCCTGTATTAGACAAGGGCGGATTGATATTGAAGCTGGGAAAAAACATGTTTTTTTTTCAAAAACCATTTATTTCTCAACGTATTCTAATTTTAGCTCAATACACTTAGTAACGGACATTATTACAACTGAGGGATAGTTAACATTAGTATTTTATCTAACAGATAATTTTTTTGGTTATTACAAGTTAACTTTAACCTGATAAATTCCTGACAACTTATCAACAGCTTTATCCTCATGGTAGATTTCAAAGTTACCTTTAAGCATTTGAAGTTGCCATATTTTCTGCTAAAAATATTGTAACTTCAGTTGTAGAAATTGGAAATTTTTAATGGCGGCTTTATCGTTCATGTTAACTAATGCTAACGTTAACTATCTAGAACTTTATCGTTAGGTAGTAATAAGGGCCCTAAGACAATATTTTAACTTTTTATACCATCTGAATAATACGATTTTGGGAACCCTTCAAAATAGGCGTTAGTTTCGGTAATCACTTCTTCGTTTGAGATAAATCTTTTGGAGACATTTTTTCAAGTTTGGAAACAGGAAAAATTCACTAGGAGCTAAATCTGAACTATTAGGTGGATGATCCATCAAGTCGAAGTGTATTTCACGTAATTTCAGCAACATATCTAATGCTGTGAGAACCGGTGCTTTGTCTTGAAGAAAGAGCACTTTTTTCTACTTTAAAGGTTCTTTTTTTTTCTTGATTGCATCAATCCAATGATCCAATAGTGCACTGAAATATTTTCCAGTGATTGTGGATCCTTTTTCAAGATGAGCGATGAGCAATATTCCGTGTGCATCTGAAAATACAGCGGCCATAATCTTGCCAGCCGATTGCACTGTCTTCGTCTTCTTCGGAACACTTAAGCCAACTTCCTCCACCCATTATTTAGATTGATTTTTGCTTTCATTACGCTTTATCATGTCCAAACACCACTGTAAAGTAGTTTGTCGAGCTCGTTTTTTCTTCGACACTGAGCAAACGCGGCACCCATCTTGTCGATAACTTTTTTATATGCAAATGTTCATGCAAAATGCTGAACACACGTTCATATGATATGTTTACGATTTCAATAATCACATGTAATTTGACTCGGCGATCATACACAACGATATCGAGGATTTTCTTGATATTTTCTTCAGTAACCAACCACCTCTTTTGGCCTTCCTGTTAAAAGGTATTGTTGCAATGCTTGTTCCGCCGCTTTTAAATTCAGTAGTCCAATATTTTACCAAGTAATCTAACGGAGCAGAATCACCGTAATTTTTATCGAGCTTATCTTCTGCCTCTTTCGACGTTTTCCCTTTCAAATAATAATGTCTAATCACTGCACGAAATTCACTTTTTTCCATTTTCCAAGAAACACAAAAAACAAATAAACTGCAACAAATAAACTAATCGATTAATTTGGGTGAAATTTTAACAGCTAACGTTTAATAGATCGCAATTTGAAAAAAAAAAAATTGTGTTTGTGCTGCCAACTAGCGCCAGGCAGTTTTAATATCCGTCCGCCCTCGTACAGACCGTCTTTCTATGAAATCGATCAGTCTACACAGGGATGAAATGATACCTGTAGGGTATCGATACTTACTGCCTGGGCCACGATGTCACTCGACATCGCTCGCTCGCATAAATATATGCAAACCAAAAACAACATTTTAAAATTTGTTTTTGTTTCAAACGTATTTATGCGAGCGAGCGATGTCGAATGACATCGTGGGCCAGGCAGTTACACTCGATATGCTATCGTACCTTCGATACCGAAGGAGAAGCGTCAATACATACTTATATCGGTCGATTTCTTCATACTATAGCGGCAGAGAAGTACACATGGAGCCAAAAGTAAAAATCTTCATTTCAGCTTCTGATCCTCTAGCTGAATTTTTTTTTTACAATTTGCCGCTTGTACAGAATGTTTGTTGGTAAACGGTCAATCCTGGTTTGTATTAATTCGAAATTTTTTTAAAAGCCGGAATTTTATCATATTAATTTTTCTGCTGCATTTACCCAATAGTTTGCCTTGTAACTGTGTGGCACATTCAATAGAGGAAGGAAAAACTTTGTAGCTGCGATGTAAGACAATTTATCGTTGGTATGATCTTCGATAAAGTCACATAATTCTACCCTGGTTTTCTAGTGACAAATTCGAATGGCTTTAGTAACTGAACTATATATTTTAGTACCTGCATATCAGTGTTGGTAACTCGGTGCGTTTACCACCTTTTTTTTGGCGCTTTTAAATTTTTTTTTTGCGCAAAATTCTTTAGTCAGTGCGCTGTGCGTTTTTTTTTTTAATTTTTGGTGCGTTTTTTAAATTTCAGTGGCACCAAATGATATTAGTACAACTTTTTGTTTTAATGTAAGAAAAAAGTTTATTCAAGTGTCTAAAATTTTAACACCTCATTTTGTAGAGCACAAACAGAACACGGAGTAATAAAGTGAAAAATGCACAAAATAAGGAAATTTTGCTATTGTATACAAATTCTCGTAAGCAAAAACAATTTCGTTTTTTACAATTTGCCGCTTTTACAGAGTGTTTGATGTTGAACGATCAATCCAGGTTTGTCAAACAATACGATAAAAGCAGACACTGAATAGTGCGATTCTATAACTTTTTATAATTCGATAATCGTAAACTTTTTAATGACGGTAAATAGCTTTTTTTTTTGTTTTTTTTAATTTTTATTTTATTTTTAAATATTTTGTTTTCCAAAGAAAAAAAAATTAAAAAAAATAAGATCTTGAACTGAACAAATTTATTGCAAACATTGATTAATATAAAGGTCGTAGCAACTAGGATCAAAATAAATCGTTACAATTATTGTAAAGTTACAACTGCCTTAATAAAAGTAATAGAATCGCACTAGAGGCCAATTTTGACAAACACGATTTTTAGCTATTGAACGAACTGGAGAGCATTTCATCAGCCGTTGCTATCAAACCCGTTTGAACGTCTAATAACCACTTAAAAGGTAGTTTCGTTGTCATCAAGGCGAATTCATACCAGGTAAATGCAAGAGCAATAAATACAACACTACAAAAAATAAATTTTTTTCAAATGTCAAGAGAAAAATATAAACACAAAAAGGAAATAAAAAAAATATATATTAAAAAAATTTACAATAAAAGACAAACATTTATTTGGTGAAACTTTTAGTTATTTCGTGAAAATTAAAGTCACAGAGCATAGAGCTTGGAAAGGTGAAAATAGCCAGCAAGATTGGGGAGGATTCAGAATGATAGCTGGCGCTCAAGATGCAATACATAAATTAAAAAATTTTTTTGAATTTTTTTTTTCAAATTTCCGTAAAAAAATTTACAATCAAAAAAAATTTCTTATAATGTGAAACTTTTAGTTTTCTCGTGAAACTTAGCCTCAGATCATAGAGCTTGAAAAGGAGAAAAAGGTCAGCCAGATTGCGGAGGATTCTAGGTGATATCTGGCGCTCAAGATGGAATACATAATTTAAAAAATTGTTTTAATTTTTTCCCCAATTTTGTTTTAATTATGCCATTGACATCTGAAACAGACAAAAATTAAAAAAAAAAATTTATCAGCTGCGCTGTCAATTTCACCTGTTATGAATTCGCCTTGGTTATCATGATTTTAAATATAAAAATATTATATTTTTTATAAAACAAAATGGATTTTTAAACAAGTTTTTTTAAGCGGCTTTTATTTATTGAATCTTCAAAATGAACTAACAATAAGTATTCAAATCTTAATACTAAATATAAAAATACAAAATGTGCTTTTTATTTAAGCCCGGCCAATGCTGGAAAAAAAGTTTTATTATTTGTGGACTATATCGGTAAAATCACCTATTGAACTATTGCTCTGATGGTGGCAACGGTATCCCTTCTTCTTAAACGAGTGTGGCCGCCAAAATTAAGTATATGAAGTGCAAGATTGTTTGGATGAAGTTCCATACCTTGTCGCCCATTTAGAAAATTATTCTTTTATCAGCGGAACACTCAGATCTTTATGAATTTTTTACGTACAATGGAGCTGCAGTAATCGTTCGAAGAATTTGGTTTTGTCGCCTTTGAATTTTTTCAATGTTTAAACATGAAAAGAAAAGTTCTAAATTTGGTGCGTTTTTGTTGAAATAACCCGTTGTTGACAACACTGCTGGATATCTCTGGATACTCGATTCTGGTGATCTGGTAAGCTGGACACTCGATTCTCGTGATGCCATTTGCATAAACGGATTGACTGCACGGTTTTGTCCTTTTTTCAAGAAACACAAAAGTTGCTTACTGCAAACGGCAACAACAACAAATAAACTAAACGATGAATTTGGGTGAAATTTTAACACATCAGCTGATTGACAGATCTTAATTAAAAAAAAACTTTGTTTGTGCTGCCATCTACCACTAGGTAGCTTCAATTTCAAGCCGCCCTCGTATAATAAATCAATCTTTCCTATTTTCCTATTTCAAACCGCGCAATTTGTTTTCTTATAATGACAATCTTTTTTTGCTGTCATTTCGAAGACCTTCAAATTTGCCACAGTTTTTACATGTGTTTTATTTTCTCAACATTTTATGCAATTTTAATCCTTTCACATCTGTTTAGAAATGAAATTTCCTAAAAGCAATTTTTTTCTTTGCAAAAATGTGTGCATTTTTGCTAACAGATCGTATTTCGCAATTATACGAATTTTTTTCCAAAAATTTACACATATTTTTTTGTTGTTTTTTTCCTGCTTTCTATTTGTAACTTAATCCTGTTACAGCATTAAACCAAAATAATATTCAACATTTCAATTTCAAAATCCTGACACATATTCGCACAATTTTTCATAGAAATGCCAAAGAATATCAAGCAAAAATAAATTAATTCCAATTTGGGTGCGAAATAAAATGATTGGAAAGTTATTTAATTAAATAAAAAAGATGTTCTTGCCATGCAAAAGCAACAATAAAAACAATAATAGATAGGACGAAAAGAGAACTATTGAATGAAAATAATACTCTTCAAATTGACTGAGAATCAATTAGACAATTAAAAACAGGCAAAAGTATGCACACACGCAAAACTAAACTGGCCGTTAAAGGATAATACCTTTAATGCAGCAAAATGGAAAAAAAGGGCTCATCACTTTTACCCTGCAAAAAAGAACACCACCAGAGCTAATTTTGACACGCAAACACTCACACACACACACGCAGGCAGTTATCAGTAGGACACACAAAAGATAGAATGGAATGAAAATTGAAATACGGAAGCAAACAGGCGCAAATCCACAAAGTATTTCCTAAATGAGGCTTAAATTCGGTCGCCAGATAATTCCAATTAGGGCCCCCTTGTCACACTCTTTGCAGCACAGCCCTCGTCGCTCTGTTCGGCGCTCAGCAGCACCTTTATCGCATTCAATATCTAAATTTGTAAATGTTGTTTTTGTGTTCTTGGCTTTTCAAAAGATTGACAGACAGACAATCCAATCAATTTGTTGCCAAAGAAAGTAAAATGAGTCGCACGAAAGAGTCCAGGTAGTTGATTTCAAATACTGCCAATATTTATCAAACACTCGAAACCGTATCTGTTTTTTTTTTCTTCTGCTTTTTTTTTCTAATTTTATTTGTGTTTTGTATCTGTTTCACTGTCATACTTAAGTGTTTTTTTCTTCTTCTTCTTTTACTTCTCTGCTCTCTGTTCTCTGCTGGTATTTTTGTTGGTGTGAACATCTCACCAAATAAACAACAACTCAAATCCCAAAAAAAAGCAAAAAATATGAAATTGCCAGTGAGGCAGCAGAAATTATTATTGAGTTGTTGTTGATCCTTGAGCCTTGAAAATTCCAAGCTGCGAATGTGTTGAATGTTGAACACTTTTCTCACAAAAGGTGCAAAAAAAAAATAATATCATTTCTGTTATGGTTTTATTTAAATCTGTTAACAAAAACAAAAAATAGAAAATGTCTCAATTGACAAGAAATGTGTTGGCATGAATGTTGGCTGTGACTGTTTGTTGTTTGAGCAGATAAACAGGAAACAAATGTATATCAGTTAATCCTTATATTCAGCTGAGATTAAGATGATCCAGCCTCATTGAGGGATGGTTGGACGTTTCCAGTTGTACCCGTCGTCTACTCTAGTCAATAATAACTTGCGTCTCATATTTTTTGTCACAAACCCAAACTCATTAAAAAGATAATGCTTGTTTTTCTTGTCTTCTAAAAAGTGAAGCACAAATTAATGTCTTACATAAAATTATGGCAAACTCAAACAATATATATTGGGTATATTCTTTAGAGGTTCACAACTTTGAGCTGACAATATTGATTTATTTGAGAACACATCTGAACAGCTATTTTTTCAGTTTGGTTGGACATTTCATTATGGATAGATCAAAGCAAGGCTTGCAAATTGTTGAAAATTTCTCATTAAAATAATAGGTCTGTTTGTCAAAATTGCCACTGAGTTTTCAGTTAAAATGTTATAAATCCGAAGAAGTCTGAGTGTGTTTAAATGAGTATGTAAATACGCAGATTTGAGGCAGATTTGTGCTTTTGTCGAAGCGCTATTAGTTACATACAAGGAAAATTGCAGTTTGGTGCGCATTATGAGCTAACGAAGTCTTTAATCCACACACTCATAAAAAACTCGTTCAAGGGCTGTCTTCATTATTGATACCATATTAAAATAATAGGTCTGTTCGTTAGAATTGATGCTGAGTTTTCAGTTAATATGTTATAAATCCGATGAAGTCTGGATTTCGTTTAAATGAGTATGTAAATAAGCAGATTTTACACATTTGGAGGGACCATCATCTAAAAGCTTTTGTCGAAGCGCTATTACATCCAAGGAAAATTGCAGTTGGGTGCGTGAAAACCCATCCAACTATTTTTTTTTAGTTTGGTTGGACATTTCATTATGGATAGATCAGAGCAAGGCTTGCATATTACTGAAAATTTCTTTTTGAAATAATAGGTCTGTTCGTCAAAATTGCTACTGAGTTTTGCACATGAGTATGTAAATAAGCAGATATGACGCGTTTGGATTGAAGCGCTATCCATGGAAAATTACAGTTTGGTACTCTTTTTGAGCTGACGAAGTCTTTTATCCACACACTTCAACCGTCCAAGGATTGTCTTCATTTTTGACACCATTACACTTTTCAGCGCTGTAATTTTAAACATTACATCAGTTTCTCTAATTGTTGTTAGCGTTAGTTATGGCAAATTGGAGGCAATTTAACTATATAAATATAAAACCAAATTCTTCGAACAATTACTGCAGCTCTATGGTACGTAAGCAACTCACGAATTCACCAGGATCTGTGTTCTCCACTGGTAAAAGATGAATGTTCAAAGTATGCGACAAGGCATATCAGCATTTTGGCACCTAAACCCTCCTGCATGAAACATACTTAATTTAAGTAGTCATACTCGGTTGAGAAGAAGGGATGCCCTTGCCACAATCAGAGCTTTAAATATGTGATTTCACCGATATAATTTGCGCAAAATAAAACTTTTCGTCTAGCAATGACAGGAATGTCTTCATTTTTGACACCATTAAACTTTTCAGCACTATAATGTCAAACATTACATCAGTTTCCCTTATTGTCGTTAGCATTAATTATGACAAAGTGGAGTCAATTTATAATATGTCGTCAATACAAAGGCACATTATCATCACATAGACAAAAATTCAATTGAAGCCAAAAGGTTATCAATATGATGATATATTAATGTCAAAAAAAATAAAAAAAATGATTTATTAGAACTGATTTAACAATGAAATAATATTCGCGACTTCAGAGGAAAATTTATCTGTTCAAATTCAGAAAGTAAAAACACTAATATGACATTTACACCAACGAAAAATCTAGTAGATTTGAACGATATACCACAAAATCTATATAGTTTACAACACCATTCTTTGACATCTAGCAATAATTTAGGCATGCGGGTTTGGCAAAACAATTTTATCAGAGACTGAATACACCGCATTAAAGTGTATATTTTGGATGCAGCGTAGTATTTTTAAGTACTTTTAGAACAAAATTGCAGTTGCATCGCTTGGTACTGAGTGGATTTCAGGAGATTTCGGGGAAATCTACTCATAAAGTAGATTTCATTTTGTATAGAAAATCTGCTCAAAATCTACTAGATTTGGCTTGAAATCTCGAATGAGCAGATTTCGCTTTGGCGCAAATAGACTACGAAGTTGTTTTAAAGAAAATTTGTAAAACGTGTAAATATTCCCTAATTTTGTTGAGCTCGGTGGACACACATTACGCCACTTAACTGCTCGACTGGAACAGCACAGCAGATTTTTTTAAGAACGTGCCGGCCACCGACCGAATCGGTCGTTCTGTCGAGAATATCACGACTGCGGCTGCTGTTGTTTTTGATAATAAAGAAACATCAGCTAGGCAACTTGTTACTGCCGGAATTCAGTTCTCCCGGATAGCAGGTTTTGCCTAAGTGTATGCTTAACCAGGACACAATGCTTTCTAGAGGGGTAGAAGTCCCTCCTTTGTTGTAGCAAAAAGTGTAGGAAGCCGCATGACTTATGTTCTGTTGGACTCCCGCAAACCTTACCAAAGGTTAAATGGCAGAACGGGGTTCATCAAAGCCCCGCGGGAGGTTCTACTTGCAGACCATCTCGGCGTAGATACTTACCTTGGCTGAAACTTTCTGTCTGTGGATTAAACTGAAACCACAACAAGGGGAATCAGTTTCCCCAATAATTTTGGTGTATACCGGTTTTTGGGGCTAATAAATGCAGAGGTGCTGTTGTCTTATAACAGATACCTGTAATGTGAGCAACCATAAGTAATGCTTAGACGGGTGAGTTGGTTAAAGTTTGATGCGGTTAATAGACTTCGGTCGACTAACTCATTAAGCCTGGTCTTCCATTGACTGTCGCGGTAATTGCGTACAGGAGGGATTATAAGACCTGAACTTTTCAGCAAGGGGTTTGTCCATATGGCTGCATGCTTATGGCAAAAGCTTCGCCCACGGGTTAATTGGCAGAACGGGGATCAGCAAAGCTCCCGGGAGGTTTTGTTTCTAGACCATCTCATCGCTGATCATGGTTGAGGTTCTTACGTTGCCTGAAGCGTTCTGGCTGTATTAGACTTAAAACCGCGGAGAAGAGCTATTAGCTTTCCCTTATATTTATGATGAATTGTGGTTTTCGGAAACCCGAGTTTCTTTTGACTTGCTACAGATACTTGTAATATAACCAAAAGTGCTGCATACACGGGTGAATTGAGTAGGAGCTGATTGTTTTTATAGACTGCGGACTCTAGCTTATGAATATTTATCGTCCATTAACTGTCTCTGGAATTGTCTACAGAAGGGACTAGAAGTCACGAGCTCTTCAGCAAGAGATTTTTAAATAAATTCATAATATTATTATGAATTTATTAAATAAATTCATAATATTAGTATAACAACATATCGCTCCTTTATTGCAACATAGTCATAACTGTAAAAAGCTTGTTTCGAGAAAAACACATTTCAAATTTGTATGGAAACTACAAGTTTTAGAAAAATTTTTTAGAAGATTTCTCCTATAGGAAACAGTTTAAAAGTAATTTGAATAAATTTTTGGCCCAAAATAAATGGTAGTTTTTTTTCGGTTGGAGAGGGGAAATGAACAACGCATCGTCAGATATTGTGACCACTTAGTATCCGGTATGTGGGTCTTGCACCTACTAAAACCCCTCCCATTTGTTTGGGCCTTGTCTCCACCCCCGGTACCAGTTTCGCATTGCTTCATGATGAGGCTCCTCCTTCGTTCCTACCGGGTTGCACGTGCCATGCCCGCGTCTATATCTTGCTTCTTGTCTCGTAGGATCTTCTCAATATAAATCGCTATTTGATTGCATTTCCTCTCACTATATAAAAGGTAGTATTGGTAACAATTCTGCATTGTTAACTCGAAAATCTCATTTTATGAGATATGACTATGTTGCAATAAAGGGGCGATATGTATATTTTTTATTTCTTCAGGAAACTAAAGCCACCAACTTGAAATTTGGTTCTGCAAAAAATTAATTTTTACTGAACTTTAGGAGATATACTTAATTAAAGTTTAAGAAATGTGATTCCTTATTCAAGTGGCAGGCAGTGTATGCATGTGTGTACGTAAGTTTCTACATCTGTCACAAAGACACTTCACAAAAATTCCGTTTAATGTTGTTGTTCAAATTCATTTCAGCTCAAAATTGTTTGTTCTCAAATGGCAAACAAAAAAGTTGAGAAAAAACTTTTTTTCTCATAATTTTATTCTAAATGAACAACTTATTTTTTATTATAATATAATTTTCTTTAAAATAACAATATAATTTTTGGAGCGTGTTGCATGTTGCATATGAGCCACTTAATAAAACATTTATACTACAACAACAACAGCTGGATATTCAAAAAGACTCATGTAGAAAAATAAAAATATCATTTAAATAACCGACGTTTTTCCAAATGACTTGCTAGACAAGAGCATCTAAATGAACCACCGAGCAAAAGTACGAGTAAAAAAATTACAAAAAAAAAAAAAACAAATTCAAAATGAAGTGAAGAGCGTACATGTGCAGAGCAGAGAGCACACATAAGCACACACGGCAAAATTATAGAAAAATATTTAAAAAAAAAAAAACATTATAAATAAATAAAAGAAAAAAGCACAACTTTAACTGGCCATTGAAGTCTACAAATACAAATTGTATGAACATGAAGTATGTACTCGTATGCAACATACACACACACTAATTCAAATATACTTATATATGTATGTATAACACATAAGCAGCCTACAACAAGAGTGATGATGAAAAGTGAAGAGAGTTTGTTTTTGAAGGGGCTCTACTCAGTATTTAAAAAAAAAATATGTGTATAAACGTTTTAAATGTTTTTTTTAATGATTTCATTTTTTGTTAACAAACTACTACCCTTTACACTCTAGTTAATGTAAAATAAGGCGAGACGTCTTTATCATCATCGCAATCATCATGATTACAATCATCATCATCATCGTCGTCGTCGTCGTCATCGTTCTGGAATTGTACATAAAAGTGATATTTTAAATTTAAAACTGCAGGCTGGGCTGATTTAATTGTTACCAAAAGGGTTTTTCTTTTTAAAGTGATTATGAATTACACTAAACAAACCCAGCAGTAGCTGAAAACAAAAATCAAACACCAATACACACACAAATACTCACACGCTCACGCACGCACATGCACACTCTGTGTAAATTTTTTCCCTAAAATTGTCATAAATTTTCTTAACAAGCAGGACGTTTCTCTATAATTGCCAAAAGGATTAAAAATTAAGAATAAAAAATATACAGATAACTGTTTATTTAATTTGGCAGAAGACAATTTATTTAAGATTTACAAATTTACAACAACGTGTTTGGTTGGATGTCATTGAGTTTATCTCTCATGTTTAGTTTCTCTTCTTCAATTCTCCAGGGTGAAAGTGTTCAATGGAAGGTTTTTTTTTTCTTGTAGTTCTCTAGACTTAAAGACGTCTGTTTTTTCATGTTCAGGCTCAATTGTTTTTCACTACAAGTGTTTGTTGTTATTGTCTGTCCTTTCTGCCGATGTTTAGGTAGCGGCTACTGCATTTTTTGTTATCTCTCCAAGACCCTTTTCCTTTGCTTAGTGGTTTCCCTACTTTAATTAGTTGTGTCATTGTCTTTGAACGCATGACCTTAAGGCGTTTGTCATGCTCAATTCATTTGTCATACTGCACAGTGGGCAAGAGTTCAATTTTGTTTAAAGTAAGTTTGGCGTTACAAAATTTGCAGAACTTGGTAAGAAATTGTTAAGAAAAATTGGGCCAATTTCACGATAACGAAGCTGTTCGTTCGTTTGCACAATTACATTTAAAACAAAAACAACATTCCAAATTTTGTTATTGTTTTAAATGTAATTGTGCGAACGAACGAATAGCTTTGCTATCGTGAAATTGGCACATTGTGTTAAAAAAACAGATTTGTGATTTCGTCTTCATACAGCTATTTTTTTTACTGCATTTTTTAATTTATTGAACCTTCAAAATGAATTAATAATAAGTATTCAAATCTTAATACTAAACATAAAAAAATTATATAAAAAAAGATGTGCTTTTTACTTAACAGTGCAAAGTTAAATTTTACGCTGTAGTAAGTAACTTAAATAAAGCTGAAAGTCCATAACACGCGTTTTACGCGTCAACGCGTTCTAAGTGTCTGTCAAAAAAGTAGAATTACAGACGTTCCATGGTACGTTAAAAACTCACGAATCCACGCAGATCTGAACGTACCTTTTGTGAAATCTGAATTTGAAGTACGCGACAAGATATATTAACAAGCTTGAATTCCATGCAAATCCTCTTGCAGTTAATATTCTTAGCTTTGGTGGTCATACCCGTCTGAGAAGGAGGGATACTTTGGCTACCATTAGAGCTCTAAACAGATGACTGAATTCTGAAATAATATTCGCATAAAAATAAATTTTTGTCCAGCACTGGCAGGACTTTAATCACAATTTTTCTTTAGTATTAAGATTTGAATACTTATTGTCGTTACATTTTTTATGTAGATTCAATAAATAAAATAATAATGTTAAAAAAAAAAAAGTAGAAACAATGTAATTTTATGTGAGAGGTTACACTGCACAATCGTATGACGCCAAAAGTAGGTTTACTTTCTACTTTTGCATGCGTCACAAGCGTTATAAAAACTGTCAGTTGTTTTTGATAGCCGCAGATCACAATTCATTTTATTTTTTCAAGGTTATCACCAAAAAATATTTGTGTCGTGGATTGTTACTTTATGTTTTTGTGTTAAAAAAATGTTTTTATTGAAAAATTAGTTCAAACACAACAAAAAACTTATCGCATGAAAAGCGTTGCATGTAACTCGAGCTTAGAAAAAGTGTAGAACGCGTAGAAAGTGTGATATGTGTAATACGCGCAGCGCATATAATGCGTGGTATGGACTTTCAGCTTAAGAGCGTTAACGCTGTGCCATGTACACAGTATTGCTCAATAAACTTGTTTAATAACAATTTATTAATTGATTCAGCGAATTTCGTTTAAAGAAAAGTTGTAGTTTTAATAAGTTTGGAAGCTAAAGTTTAAGACGTTTTGCTTTCTTTTGACTTTGATATTTGAAGTGCGCTTTAAGTTAAAATCCTTTTTGGTGCTTTATTTTGGTTGGATATGCTTGGATATGGTTCTTGCATGCAGTACTACTGAGTGATGTTAAATAATAATTAAGATGTAATGATCTTCAAGCTTGAGGTCTTTTTTATAAAATTTTTTTTTTAATTGTTTATTTAATTCAATATTTCCTCTTCCGAAGGAAGATAATTTAAGAAAAAGGTCGAAAAATTAGGATAAAGAAAAGTTAAATAATAATTTTATCCTGGTAAAAAATAATATAATTTCAATTTGAAAAGAATTACCACTTTTTAAATTTATTTGAGAAGTATTTTTTAAGGTAAATAAATATATTTTAAAGCATTTTGAAATCCATATGTACATAAGCGAGCAAGGTGCATTAACGTATACACGGTGGCAGCACTACGGCATGTGACAATTTTTTGCTACTGGCAATATAGTAAGCTATTTACGTCAAATGTATTGTTTACATTTTTGAAAGTGAATTTAGTGTTTTATTCTGAATTAAACATATACAAATTATTTTGTGAACATATAAATAGTTCAAATAAATATAATTTATAATTATGAAAAAGTACATTCATAGTTTATAATTGTAAAAATAGTTACAAATATTTTTGGGAAACTTAAGCTTACCACGTGCTGTTTTTGTTGTATTGTTGTAATTTTGCTCTAGTGCTGCCACCGTGTATACGTTAATGCACCTTGTAAGCGAGCAAGCGATGTCGCATGAAATCGTGGGCCAGGCAGTAAATTTTAAAATTTATTTTTGTTTCAAATGTATTATGCGAGCGAGCGATACTGAACGACATCGTGGGCCAGTCAGTTAATTATTTGTCGTCTTATTTTTTTATTACCTTTTTTTTAGCTTTTTAATTGTTTTAAAAACAAAAAAATATAAGAATTTTTTCTTTTTCTTATTAGATTTTTGGTTGGTACATTTGTAGTTCAAATATTTTTCCTGCCTTTAATTTTTTCTTAAGAAGGATTTTTTACAATACAATTTTTTGTGATCAATAAATGCATTTTTTTCTTTTTATAATTTTAAAAAAAAAAGTTTCCACGAATGAGGAAACAAAAATTTTGTGGTAAAGGGTGGCTAAATTTCAAGGGCCGATGTTGATTTTGAATAAAACACAAACTGTTTAGGAAATTATTGTAATTTTATTTTATTATGATATATTGGTATTACTCAATTATGGTTGGAACAAAATATCGGCCAAATGGGCGCCGCGACCTCGGCGGCACACCTCCATCCGATGGTCTAAATTTTCGATGACCCTGAGGCATAACGGAGGTTCTATGCCGTTAATGTGCCGAATTATCTCATCCTTTAGCTGTTGAATTGTTGCTGGCTTATCGACGTACACCTTTTCTTTCAAATAACCCCAAAAAAAAAGTCCAACGGTGTCAAATCACATGATCTTGACGGCCAATTGACATCGCCATTACGTGAGATAACACGGCCATTGAATTTGTTGCGCAAAAGAGCAATTGTTTCGTTAGCTGTGTGGCAAGTGGCACCGTCCTGCTGAAACCACATATCGTCTACATCCATATCTTCCAATTCGGGCCATAAAAAGTTCGTTATCATATCACGATAGCGAACACCATTCACAGTAACTGCCTGACCGGCCTCATTTTGGAAAAAATACGGCCCGATGATGCCGCCAGCACATAAAACGCACCAAACAGTCACTCTTTGTGGGTGCATTGGTTTTTCGACAGTCACTCTTGGATTCTCATTCGCCCAAATGCGGTAATTCTGTTTATTGACGAATCCACTAAGGTGAAAATGTGCCTCATCACTGAAGATGATTTTCTTCGAAAATTTATCATCATTTTCATAATAAGTCTGGATAACTTTAACACGTTGTTGGATTGTGTATCTCTCCATGGTTCAAATTGAGTAAGTCTGAAATAGAGAAATGTCAAATAAAATTCGGAAAAAAAACTTGGTGTTTAGGTGTGGTTCACATTCAACATCGGCCCTTGAAATTTAACCACCCGATATTACCATTAAACAAACCAGTGAGAAAACCGAACAAACGATAAGAAATTTATAAGAAAAACAAAAAAACATAATGTAAATAAGTCTCCAAAACCGTAGAAAACTGAAAATTAATATTTTCGTAGTACAGACACACTCCAATAAAATAAATTTTGTATGAGAGATACACAACTGTAAACTACTACTAGGCAACAGATGGCAGCACAAAGCAAATTTTTTATATCTTTTTATTAAACTTCAAAGAAAACCAAGTTATAAATTTGAATAATATTTTTTTTAATCTTTAAACAATGAACTATATACATATAGTTAGCTTAAATGCGAAAAGGCGTAAATAACAAAAAATAAAGTATTACAGAATAAACAAAAAACAAAGTGTGAATATTTTTACCATACGTTTATAAATAGAAAAGCTTGTTTTTTGTGTTTTGACGGATATTATTAGAGCAATTTTCTTTTTAAATTCTCAGCAATTTATTTGGATTGTTGGGATATAAAGTTGAATGTTTGAGAATATCTTTCAAAAAAAATTTCCAAAGTCTACTGATGATTAGGGTAGTTCCTATGAAATGTCGACATATAGATAGCTGGGAAACATAGAAAACAAGCTATTTATAATTTTTTACTGGTATAAATGTTAGAAGCTTAAATAGCGAATAAAAAACTTAATTGTTTGAAAAATGTTTACTTGTAACAAAAAAAAAATATTTAAGGAAAATAATCTTAAATGTTTATTTTGTTTGAGTAAAATGTGAAGGCCGGGGCACATAGAATCTGTCATACGTTAGAAGTTGCTTTCTTTATTCACAACCAAGTTAAAATACATGTGTTCTTATGAGCTCTGTCACATTCCGTACTTCTCCGTCAACGCAAAATATTGAAGTTGAGCAACTTTTAACTTTTAATGTACTGTGCTGTATCTGAAAAGTGAATTAAAAGGATTAAATCAAATAGTGGATTTTATATCCGTTAACAAAGTACTGATTGTGGCGATTTCGTAATTCGTTTACATTGTAGTCAGTTGAAAAGGGAAGCGGATAACGTACGATGGGTTCAATGTGCCCAGGCCTTAAGAATTGTTTTTTAATTTTTCTAAAAGGATAGCTATTTTAAAATAACAATACGATAAAAACACTTAATAATTTTTTTTTTTGTAAAAGTATATATGTATGTACAGGTCGTCTGCCGGGAAGGTATAATACTCGCAGTACTTCCACTGTAATCCTGGCTCTATGCAATGCGACACCGTCTTATTGATACCACATGTTAATCAAACCCAAAGCATGCAGCTGTGGCATTACACAGTTTTCAATCCTATCACGATATCGTTCCCTATTCATAGTCACCGTTACGCCGTTTCCATTTTCAAAGAAGTAGGGACCAATGACTCCTCCTGACCAAATTGCACACCAGACTGTCACTTTTAATGGATCTAAAAGTGACTGATGAATAATTTAAGAGGTTTCCATTGCCCACAACCGACTATTCTGTTTATTCACATTTCCATTCAAATGAAAATGTGCCTTGTCCCTTTTTATGATTTTTTAATGAAAATCTGCGTTGTCATGGGCGAGCTGTAACTTCCTATTGGCATATGTATGACGGCGTAAATGGTCTTGTGAAAAAAGCTCTTGTGCCAACTGTATCTTAAATGGCGACAAAGGCAAGTTCTTGTTCAAAATTGTGGCCAAAGTTGTTCTTTGAAGACCAAGCTTCTGTGCAGGGCATCACATTGAGGTTGATGGATAGTGTTGAACATTTTCTTGAACAGCAGTACGTTATGGTCCATGCTTGAGCCTATTACCTATAAACCCTCTATTTCCAAATTATTCACAAAAAAATGCGTTTAGTTGGCAGCTTCTTTCTCCCATAAATATCACGTAACTTTCTCATCGTCCCAGTAATCGATGATTGATTTTGATAAAAAGTTGTAACGATTAGAACACTTTGGTTTATCGAACTTTTCCATAATAAATTTGCCACGTGTATACTTTACGACTAGCAAATGTGAACTGTCAAGACTAATGATTACCAAAATGGCGGCAAAACAATGTACCTTCCCGGCGAACACCCGTATTATCACTACCTTTTTCCACAAACAAACTGCAATATTTTATTTGCTCTTTATAATCACAGACACTCTGCATAGATGAATTACTTATTATTTTTCTATAGAATATTGCTCTAAACTCTTTACTAGTACAATTGGACTCACTGTTATTTAACACTGTCGCATATGCTGATGACATAGTTGGCAGTATCGGCTAAGTATCTGGACTCTGTCTCTCCCTCTCTCAAGCACAGTTTTTGAAATCTGCCCTGAGGATCATAGACGGGTGGAGCACTTACAGTGAGCCGAGTAAGAATTTACAGAAAGAAAGAGCTTGTATTTTTCACCCGTAGATACAATACTCCTACTTTCCATCTATCAATTGTAAAGAGGGTTGAGTGGTGGACAGTGCAGTGACAATTATCAAGGAATCTTGATTCCAAACTGTCATGGCAGAAGAATGTCCAATCAAAAGTGGAGCACAGTACTCAGGGGATAGCTTCTATATACATATGCAGTGCATTGTACTGGAACTGAGAAGGAGGAAAGAGGGAGTAATGTTTGTGAACTTAACATACGGAACGACCAAAACAAACGTTATCACAGCATATAAAAAGTTGAAATTAAATTAGTTAAATCTGATCAGTGCCCAGTGTATACACATAGGAAGAACATGTATTTGTGTCGAAAGAACCTCTCGTAAGGGCACTGGTATGGTGAAAGGCCTTGGAGAAAACCCTATAGTGCAGAGTTATAGAAAGAATACTGCGTCTGCTTTGTTGGTGACTGTTGCCAAATCACGCCAGCGTAGACGCTGTTTACGAAAAATGTATTCGTGTGGGTCACCAACAGTCCCATTTTCTTCGAATTCATTCGCTACACGCTAAATAGTGCGTTTTGTTTGTACCTTGTTTCTTCCAAAAATTTCACGTAACTTTCTCATCGTGACAGTAATTGATGATTGAATTTGATAAAATGTTTTAACGATTAAAACACGTTGATTTTGTCGAATATCTTTCCACAATAAAATTGCCCCTTGGCTATTTCACGACTGCCAAATATGAACTGTCAAGACAAATGTGTACCAAAAGGGGGGTAAAACAAAGTAGTATACCTTCCCGGTGGACACCCTGTATGTAGTGAGCTTAATAGAGTAGATTTGGAAGGACCAAAATTTGTCGTTGTTGTGCCATCGATTTTTGAATAGCTTTTGACTTGGCATTTCAACTAACGATATGATTCGTGTTTTTGCTTTAAAAGGAAATATTTTATATATTTGGCTTTTAATGGCGTTTTCTTTTCTAGAAAAAGTGTAACATTTTCAATATTGTTTTGCCAAAAAAAAAAAAACAGAAGTATACAATTTTCTCTACTTTTTTTTCAGATATTTGTAGTTATTGCGACATCTTCTTTTCATCTCAATAAAACTTAAATTTTAAAACTTGAATTTTAAGAAAAAAGTGCAGCATAAATGCAGAACTTTTCCAGAAAAGAAAACGGCATAAGTTATTTAAAATTATAAAACAAAATCGTTTTTTTTTCTTTGCTTTACAGATCCTACCCATTAGTCATATAAGAAGTTTTTTAGAACCATTGCCCGAGGTCAAGTCCTTGCTGAAGAAAATTCGCAGTACAGCCAACTCGGAAAAAGAGGCTAATTTTAATAGTTTTTATGTGGCAGGATGTGTAAGTTTTCCTTCCATTCATAAAATTTTCGCTTCAATAATTTCATATTTGAATAATAATTTCTGTTTAGCTTTGGTATGAATCAAATCGTGATATTGAGGCTGGTGAAGAGATCATAATTGATGGCCGGCCCAAAGCTCTGTATGAGCAAAATGAATTGCTGGCGAATGGTGAAGCGCACAATGGTTCCTCAATACACAGCAGTGATGACAGAAGTGAACGTGATAATGGTGAGCAGATCAATATCAATTTGTTTGACTTTAAGTTTTTCCCACCCTCTTCTAGCAAAACTTTATTAAAAGAAAAAAAAAAACCAAAAAGTGTTTCAGCAGTAATTTCCACAAATGTTGTGCCATATGTTTTTTTTTTTTTTTTTGTAGATAAAAATTTCTTCTCTTAATTTGCTTTAATATTGTTGTCCTCGTTGTGGCAGCAGTGGGTGCTTGGCAGGCACTTGAGCATGACTTCTTAAAAATACGTTACAAAACATTTAAAAGGTGTTCAATTGGGTTGAGAAAAATGTGTGTTAAAGACGACCAGTCACCACCACCTTTTTCTCTTTACTTAGAATTTTTACTTTGGGAAAATTCTTGCAAATATCTGTTACATTTTCAAACATATGTAATTATAATTAAGGCTCTAAAATGTAAACGAAGTTAACAGCGTGAAACAGACATTTGTACACAGAAACCCGTTTCAAATATCTATAACTTTCATATGGGGTTCAACTAAAATACCAAAATCCTTTTGCGTTACTATGTTCTATCTATATTGAGGAATCGGATGCTCTTGATGTTTTTGTAATGAAAATACACTGTGATATTCGCTGGACTGAACACATTTTTCAGGTCTCTAAAGAAGCATTCAAGTGCCTCGGGGTTTTTGAAAGGGTGTAAGATGTACTTCACTCCGATCTACTTACTATTTATACCACCTACATCCGACCGAAAATGGAATACGACTCTCATGTTTGGGCCGGTGCCCCAAAGTCTATTTTGGGGTTACTCGACCGTGTACAGGAGAGGGCGAATAAGCTTATCGGTGACAGTAGGGCATCCAACTCTGGAGCACCGACGCAGTGTGGGGTGCATTACTCTATTGTATCGCTACTACAACGGATTTTGCTCTGATGAGATTAGGGATCCTGTTCCCGAAACTCGCACATTTATACGTAGCACACATGCATTTTTCCTAGTTCTGGTACAATGCACTGCATATGTAGGGTTCATCCCCTGATTACTAATCCAAGATAAAAAAAAACTAAAATAGTATTTTTAGAGTGCGGTTTCTGAGATAGTAATTTAATAAAAAAGTATTCTTCAAAATAATCCCCCTTATTCCAAGAGGCGTCATTGTGGTTACATGAAGACGACGTAAACAATTTCTGTCTTGTCAACAGTCTTAATTTAAAGCAGGAGTGCCCAAACCCTATGGGCTTGATGCTCAACTGTTTTGTAAAAGCGCTTAGCTATAGGGCTCTTTAATACACATAGGCTGAACTCAGAACTAGCAACGAAAAATGCACAAACAACTTTGTCTTATATATTTTTTTGTCCTTCTTGACAGTACACACCCAACAGCAAAGCAACAACACTTTCATATGCTCTGCAGTGTAAATTGTGTTTTTGTAAATATGTTTTGCTTGATACAACTAAAAATATTAAATAAAAGTAGTTTTTCCTTAAATGTATTGGTGTTTGCTCTTCCATAAAGAACTTTTCTCAAAGGTCTATCAAGGAATAGATAATTACTATCGTAGACGAGCTTTATAATGTTGTCTTAATGTGATAACGATGACGCCTTTTTTGAATATGGGGGATTATACACGGTGTCCGCCGAGAAGGTATACTACTTTGTTATGCCCTTGGTAAACATTAGTCTTGATTGTTTATATTTGGTAGGCGTAAAGTAATGTTAAATTTATGGAAAAGTTATGCAATATACAATAAAATGCGTACAAATGTGTATCAACACTGGCGTTCAAGGTTGCCAATTTAGCGCCTTCTCATTATTTTAGCGACTCTCATTATTTAAAAAAAATTATTTCGCCACGGCGCTTTAAAAAACAGCTAAAATAGCGCTTTTTTATAAATTTAATTTATGTATTTCTTAAGAAGTTTGTGCTAAATTTTGAAGTTGATATTCACTCCATATTGAGTGATATTGTTATCTGGTATTTTTATGTCTATAAAAGTCCAAAAGTGAAAAATAATATTATCGACCTTAGTCATTATCTTATAAAGTTTTTCTTTTCAAATCAAAATTAATAACGGAAGGTCTCAGTCGTAAAGCAGCTCTGGGCTGCAGAACAGCTCTCGCGTCATTGTAATTATTTCTTAAGTGCGGTTAGGCTTGTTGTTTTTGTTGTTCGGTCTTCGCGAGTTTTGCGTCTCACTTGCTGTGGTTAACCATTTGCCTCATCTAACTGTATTGGATTACAGTTTTTTAACTGTAACTTTCTATGTGAAGGCATAGGTCGTTATAGTTAGTCACAGCGATGCTACAAACGTACTGTTAATACCATGTGGGGCATATGGTCTGCGTCATCCCGCTCATGCTGTGCACCCTATACTTTGCAAGTTTATAGTTAAATAGAAATAGAAAAAGGGAATGTCGCTTGTTACCATGAACTCATTAATTCGTGAAAAATAATGGCGTAGAACGGAATACAGTTGCTGTAAAAATTATAGTATTCCATTTGACGAAAGTCCAAATGTTAATAGTAAAAATACTTTTGTATAAGAATTGGAAAACTTATATTCAAACAGTTTTATGGCAGAAGATAAACATGACTCTTTCGTTTGCCTGAACTTCAAGAATGTAGAAAAAGAGTTTATATTTTAAAATTGTTATTGAGCTTTTTTTTTTGGGTGTTTGTTAGTTATAAGGTTACTTACTTGAATACAAAATTCTATTAATTGCTATATTATTAAAGTTAAATTAAAAACTGTATTATTGTCGATATAAGCTGTCACGCAGGTAATAAAGTAACCAGCATGCCCATAACCATTTAATTAGAAATGAACTTTCACCAGACTTTAAAATAACTTGTATAAACAATTTTTTACCGCTAACACCGATTAATTAATCTGGCATCACCAAACTCTCTGATGAAAATTTTTCTGATATAACGAAAGAATATATCTTTAAAACTTTAATTTAATTTAACTGACGCCCTTTTACCGCCAATTTTATTCTTAATAAGACATCGTACGAGTTGGTAGTGCTCAATTTTATTTTAATTATGTATGTACAATATTCAATATTAGTCAGTAGCATTTACTAAACCTAAGAATTCCTGGTGGCTCCCATACCAAAAAAGTATAGGCCTCAATTTTATAATTTAGAATGAATTAATTAATATTATTTCTTAATTGTTACATTTAATATAGCAATTTTAATATAAATACACAGTGCAATCGAATTGTGTGTTTTATTCAAGATCCTTGAGGGAGTCACTAGGACTTGTGGCTGGCGTGCCTTGTTTACACAATTCATTTTGCTTTTCTTGTGAATATGTATCGTTAAGCGCTTTCTAGCACCTTCTGGGTAAGTTCACAGCGCGTTTTGGCTATAGATAGTTGACAACACTGCTAGCGGCAGCCACTCGGCTGATATCATATTTTTCAATCAACGGAAACAATTTTTTAGTAGAAAAGTTATTCAAAACCGAAATTAGATGATTAATTATATAATAAAATTTTATCTAAAACTAGTAAATAAATATTTTAGTTATATTAGTTGTTAACGATTGTTGAACCCCCCTACTGCTTGTCGAAAGAAAAAAACTCCGTAAAGATGATTTCCCAAAAGATTTTTATTTCTTTTATTTTTGTAAAATCAATTTAACTGCTTGATATTTTCTTATATTTCGAAAACAATCATATCATGAATGTATTTGTTACGTATTTTTGTGTTCAAAATTGATAAACAAAAAACAAAGAGCGCAACAATATCTCTAGATAAAGATCAATTTCCTATATTGGGAAAATATGTTTGCTGTGAATTGCTGAGTAAAGCAAAAGTGAAGCTAAAAATACGAATAGACGACGTTACGCAAACAATATTATAAAATTGCAAGACACGTACTCGTAGCTCAACTTCAGCACTAATGTTTGATCTTGACGCCATGCGGCAGTCATAAATGTGGGAATCAACACAGCTGGACTGCTCTTTAAATGTTTGGCGGTGGCGGCGGCGGCTTCGCATTGCAGCAAATTTGAGTGCAAAAGTTAACTTTCAGTAGAATCAACGAATCAAACGGGGAGTAGAGCAGTTTTCACATGGAAAACAGTAGTTTGTTTAGTTTGTGCTCGTAATCTACTGAATAAAACAATTAGCAGAGAGACAACTGGGAAACAAACCAAAATTGTGTTTATTTAATTTTTTTCTTTTTTTGGATTTTTTGTTTTGTTTGCTCATTCCTTTTGTTTTTTTTTATAATGTTTTAATGGCTTCTTAATGTTGTTGCAGGCTTTTGCCAAACAATGATGCCGAGATGTGTTAATAGAGATAAATGCGTGACTTTGTACAAGGCACGCGTTCAAAAGTGTCACAAATATATATAGACACACACACACACACACACTCATAAAGATAATTAATACACACACATACTCGTACTCATTCGTATATACAATCAAACCCAATTGGCAATGCCGTGAAGGAGTCATTGGTGACTCATATGCGACATATAAAGGACAACTAATGCAAATCATCAACGATACTTTCACACAAGTGTCGCAAAAATAGTGCACGACTCAAGAGAAGACAATGTCACTTATCTTGTTGTTAACACAAAAATGTATTACATAGTGGACAATATCGACTACTTTCTTGGTATCGGACGACGTCAATGAACTTGTCTTTAATTACCCCATGCACGAGAGTTTTATTAATATTGTCTTTGACAATAATAATAAAACTCTGACCCGCGAACAGGTTTCGCTTTGACGTAGGCCAAACCAGGACACTCTGTTTTCTGGGGCATAGAGGGGAAGGAGTCCCTCGTTTGTTGTAGCAAACAAAACTCTAAGAAGCCGCATGAATTATGTTGTGTTGGACTTCCGAAACCCTTAATAAGGCTACAAATTGGCAGAACGGGGATCAGCATGTCCCCGAGTGGTTCCGCTTGCAGTTCAACCCAGGCTGATCATGGTTGAGGTGCTTACCTTGGCTGGCACGTTCTGGCTATGGTTTAAACATAAAGGCGCAAGAAGGGGGAGTTAGTATTTCTGATAACAACAGATACCTGTACTGTAAGAAACCAGTGGTGATGGTTAGGCGGATGCTTTTAGTGGGCCTATCAACTCATTTAGCCTTGTCTTCCATTGATTGCTGGGAAGTTGCATACAGGAGGAATATGAAGGCCCGAACTCTTAAGCAAGGGGCCTGTCTATAGAGCTGTAAACTTATAGCAAAAAGTTGCGACCAGTATGAGCCTAGCAAGCCACACGAGGGCGCCGGTGAATAGTGAACAGTTCATCCCATGGAGTTGGTCCACGGGTGAACTTCATCTTCAGATTAAGCCATCATGGCAGGTGGTGATGTAAATCAATTTCACAACTTTGATGACTGTATACATGACAATACATTCTAATTTGTCGCCAACGACTCCAAACAAGACAATGTCGATAAAATTGTCGTTAATGACGAAGTGCGTGTCTTTGACATTTTCATTATGATCGACGACTGGCTCCAAGACGATGTTATCGATAAACCTATGCAAAAGCTGCTGCAAATAATTATACGCACATTTTCAGTTTCATTTAAAAAATTTTACACAAATTAAAATATATGTTTTGCAAAACAGAACCACCCTGAAATACCCTTTCCCAGGCAAAGTGGCCTCATACGTCAAGGCAAAATTTGCGCTCTGAGTGGTCTTAATGAGATAGCGACATATTCGTACCTAAAGCTTTTCTAGGCAAAGGTTCATACTCATAGTGAAGTAGACTTTAATGTTGTGGCGAACATTAAAGCCCCACATTGTAGCGATACTCCAATGAGTCAATAGAGTTGGATATCCAATGTCACCGTTAAGCTTCTTCGGTCTCTATCTCTTTTACACACAATCGCGTAATTCCAAAATAGACTGCCCAATATAAAAGTTATATTCCATTTTCGATTAGATATATTTTTGAGGCACTTGAATGCTTCTATTGAGTAATTAGAACATCATCATCAACATCACACTGAAATTTCATTCCCAGAAATCAAGATCCCCAATATCTATGGCAGCAGATGAAGCTGCATTCGTCTGTGTATAAATAGATAACACTGGCTCTTGCAAGCGTCCATTCAGAAGTTGTAAGTTGATTATTCAGTGAGTCATTCACCTATCTTTGATAGGCTGCGCCTATAGCCGAGTGATTGCTATTGACGAATTCTGTTGTAATCTGCAAAAGTATAGATACGATTGAAAGCTTGACATAAAAGGTCATTAAAAACGATAAGAAATCGAGTAAGATAAAGAACCAAGCCTTGCCAAGTTTTGATAGAGGTCACCTTATACACCAATATCGTTGATAGGGGACACCTCGGCGCCAATATTGTCTTACATATACGTTGATAGAGAGAGGACACCTTACAAGAAAGGACATTTGTAGAGGATAGGTTATAAGAATATGTCGCTGATGCTGTCGTACAAAAGTGTTGATAGAGGATACCTTATACTCTAATATCGCTGATGCTGTTGTATATGCGTTGATAGAGGACACCTTGTCACCTATACTGTCGTATATATACGATACTGTCGTATATATATATGATACAGAGAAGGCAGCTTACAAGAAAGATCCTTGATAGAGGCTACCTTACAATGCCGCTTATACTGTTTTACAAATGCGTTGATAGAGGACACCTTGTCACCTATACTGTCGTGTGTATACGTTGATGCAGAGAAGGCAGCTTACAAGAAAGCACCTTGATAGAGGCTACCTTACAAGATAATGCCGCTTATACTGTTTTACAAATGCCTTGATAGAGGATACCTTAAAGGACAGGGTCACTGGTATTGTCAAATGTATACATTAATAGAGGGCAACTTATAAGACAATATCGCAGATATTTTCATACAAAAGTATTGATAGATGACACCTTATACACCAATATCGCTGATGTTGTCATATAATACATTGATAGGGGACACTTTGTCGCCGATATTATCCTACATATATGTTGATAAGGAGAGAACATCTTGCAAGAAAGAAACTAATATGTAAAGGTCATTGGTATTGTCGTACAAAAGTGTAGAAAGCGGATGCCTTATTAGACAATGTTATAGGGTTTTGAATAATTTTCCCCTAAAGAAGAAGTCATAGTATCTAAAAATATCATCATAAAATCACAGAAAAATCCAATATTTGCAGAAAAGGAATATATATATTGCTAACCTCTTTAATCTAAATCATATTGTTAACAAAATTATATCAAAGAGAAACAAATAAATTGAATTGAAAGAAATAAGACAATGTCACTGACGTTGTCGTACATATGCATTTATGGAGAGCACCGTATTAGACAATGTCACTAAAATGTACAAACATATGCGAGTATGGAGAATATTTTACAAGAAACTGTTGTTGACGTTGTCGCACAAATGCGTTAATTGAGGTCACTTTACAAGACAATGTCAGTCATGTTGTCATAGATAGACTTTGATATGACAAATCATAAGACAATGACGATCATGTTGCTTACAAACTTTAAAGCGAAGACAGTACATCACACAATGTCACCTATTTAACTTAAAATTCTCTGTTAGAAATCCTGAGTGATAGAAAACATGTGGTACATAAATCATTGACGATAATGTCGCTGATGTCAACGTTGTCAACTGGGAACGAATGAATGCCAGCCAACTTGTGTGTGGAGGTATAAGGGCTTTCTAAATTTGTTGATTATACAATTAATATTAACAAAAAAAGGAAACAAAAAAGTTACATGCATATGATGCTGCTGCTGATTCAATAAAAAAAAAATAAACCTTCCACCACACGTTTAGATTGTATACACATATGTACGAGTATTGTATGTCATGTGATCAATGATATCATGCTCGTATTCAAAACGCTTGTTCCCGTGCAATCCCATGAAAATATGACATTAAATTGATATAATGTTTGTCAAATAGATTATAAGGGCTCAGCACCCTTTTGTCAACAAATCAGTAGCGCAGCAGACAGACATAAAGGCACATGCTCAAACACACGTTCACACACGCACTCACACACATACTTACTTTATTAACGTAAGTGAGAATAAGGACTTGACTTTAAACACTGTTTATGATTGCATGTAATGCCAGAGCAAAAGGCCGTTTTCATTCAATCCTGTGTACTTGTATTCGATATCAAAACCACCACATGATTTTTCAATTCAGCCTACAAAAACACACACATGTTGTCATTTGTTATTAAAAATGTTTGGTTAATATTTATGTACTCGTATGCACAATATGAAATAATAAAACTGCTCGTTTGTTGGCTGACTAACTTGCCTGCTTGCTTGCTTGCTTGCATAAAAAGGGAGTAAGAGACTGTGCAAGAACAACAACATCATCACATCTAAATCAACACATCAAAAATGTTTATGACTGGCAAAAACTTGTCAAATTCATTCTTAATCCTCCCGTATAAAAATCAAACGAGAACGTGTTTATTGCAATTGTCTGCAATTGTATAAATTATGTATGTACTCGTAAGTAGATACGTAATGTGTATGTGCCTCGTAAGCTGTTGCAAGAGCGAGCAAGTTGTAACAACGCATGTTGTCTGAGCAAATTCCCTGCTTTGCGATCATAAAGCGGAGATCATGCAGCAGTTAATGTTGATTTCATGTTTGTTAATGGCTTTTTGTGTTGGTTGTTCAATTGATTTAAAAACAATTGAGGATTAATATTAAATTTAAACGAGTGTTTTGAAACGGTTTTAAAAATGCGGGATTAAATTGTACTTTTTTTATTTGTTCTTTTGGACTCGTGGCAAATTTTAAAGTTCTGTTATTGAAAAATTAAGTACAAGTTTTTTTTAAATTCCCAAAAGCTTTAAGCTTGCAGAGGCTTAAAAAAATAACAGATTTAAACAGAATTATTTGCTTTATTTTGAGTATGCAAATTATTATTACAATACAAATTAAACAGTTGCACCATAGTGCGAAGGCATAAGGAAAATATATTAGAAAATAATTGTGCGGAGGCATAAGGAAAAAATATTAGAAAATAATTGGGCTTAAGCCACCATAACATAGACGGTTGGATGACGGTGTTCCTCTCAATACATAGACAAATTATTTGCTTTTCTTTTTTAAACCAACTTACTCGAAATGATGACTGTCCCTGCGGGAGATAGAATTAGTATATAACTAGTACTATACTAGTAAACTAATCACTCAACTGTTGTACTCAATTGTAAACTTACCTGCTCCTAGAGCTGCAAAACTATCGATAGTCGTCCCCATCGATATTTTCAAGAAACACTATCGATACTATCGGTAAGCGCTACTTTTGGTTATGAATCCGTAACTCAAGTGGAAGTTAGTAAACATAGATACATACATATTTATATGTATTTACGTATTTTTATTCTATGATAAAAAATATAGCTTTTAAATACTTTTCTTTTAAGTTTTGCTAAACATTTTTAGCCGCAGTGCCACCTGTATGCAAAGAGAACAAAGTTTTTTAAGTTACAGTCGACATTTAGCTGCAGCCGCCAGATATAAGTTTGTTTAGATTACATTTTTTATATAAAAAAAAAAGATTTTTTTTTTATATAAAAAATGTAATCTAAACAAACTTATATCTGGCGGCTGCAGCTAAATGTCGACTGTAACTTAAAAAACTTTGTTCTCTTTGCATACAGGTGGCACTGAGATAAAAGTAATAAATGATATAATACACTTTACTCTGATATATAATATGATTTATATCATATATTTTCATTTGCAAATTACGCTATAACTATAAAAATTTAAAGGCGGCTAAGAACCTGCCTTAATAAGTGGCCAGAAACGTTGTGCCGGCTACATGTACCCGGCTTCGTATATAAGTTCAAAAATTGTCGATAGTTTGACTATCGAACAAAAACAGTCAATAGATAGCTGAAAATAAAACTATCGATAGTACTATCGATTGTTTTGCAGATCTACCTGCACCACCTTAATGCTCAAGTTAACATTGAGTGCGCTAGAAAAACCACTAGTACTTTTAGTTCTAGATGGTTACTAGTACCCTTGATTTTAGACGGACATTAGCACCATTGGCTCTGTCGGGTGGTTAAATTTAAGGGCGATATTGAATGTAAACCACACCTAAACGTCAAACTTTTTTTCTGCGCTTCATTTGACATATCGCAATTTCAGACTAATTTTATTTGAATTACACAACTGAGCAGCGCGTTAAAGTTATTGAGGCTTATTATGAAAATGGGCGTTCAAATCAAAATGCATATCGTACACGTCGTAATTATTTCGGTTAATTTGATCGTCCAAATATGCGTACAATCGGAAAAATCGTGCGAAACTTTGAGCAAACTGTGTCTGTAGGAGAGAGATGTGACAACATCAATGCTCAATCGTACAGCTCGATCTATAGAAAATATTGCTGCTTTTCGCGATAGTGTGGCTGAACAGCCATTCACCTCAAAGCGTTGTCGTGACCAACTATCTCACGCTTGTCGTTGATGAACATTATGCATACAGACTTACATTTACACGTTTACAAGGTGTAATTGACTTAAGAACTAAAACCTATTGACCATTCCAAGCGTCATCAATGGTCAGAATGGTGGCTAGAAATGGCAACAGTGAATAATCAATTTTCGAAGAAAATCATCTTCAATGATGAGGTATATTTTCACCTCAGTGGATTCGTCAATAAGCAAAATAGCCGCATTTGGGCGAATGATAATCCAAGAGTGATTGTCGAGAAACCAATGCACCCATAAAGAATGGCTGTTTGGTGCGGTTTATGGGCTGGCGGCATCATCGGGCCGTATTTTTTTCCAAAATGAGGCCGGTCAAGCAGTTAATGTGAATGAGCAGGATATGTTCTTTCAACAAGACGGTGCCATTTGCCCCATAGCTAACGAAACAAAGGCTCTTTTGTGCGACAAATGGACTGGTCGTGTTATCGCCAGTGGGATGTGGAAAGAAGCGACAGAAGGTCACGCTTCGATAATAGAAAGTATAACGGACCTCCCGGAGTATATTGATTACTGTGCACCAGCTCTAATGCCCGACAAGAGATTTGACGTGACCTCATCAAGGACAGCCTCGGCAGCGAACCAAATGGGTCGCCAAGAGGACGTGCTTAAAATTTTCACAGATGGATCCAAGTCGGACATGGGAGTTGGTGGTGGTATCTTTATGCCCCAGTATCAGAGGAGGATCAGTTTTAAGCTATACGATGAGTGTAGCGTAATGCAGGCTAAAATTACAGCTATTTTGAGAGCAGCTAGCTGGTTGTGGTACTATAGGGTATACGGGGTGAATATCCGAATCTGTACTGATAGTAAGGCTGCGTTAAATGCGCTTGTGGGTGTCTATACGACGTCAAGGTTGGTTCAGGAATGCCGGATATATCTTAATGAGATAGCGAGACATTCGAGCCTGGAGCTTTTCTGGGTACCGGGGCACAGTGGAGTGCCCGAAAATATTGTGGCGGATGAGCTGGCGAAAGCCGGAGCTCGTCTGCAGAGAGGGGACATTGATACGATGGTAGGAGTCCCGCTTAACAGCTGTAAAAACCAAGTGCAGCGTCAACTTGTAGGGACTGCGCAGGACAGATGGTCTGGTGAGGTCACATGCCGAGTAGAAAGGCTGACATGGCCTGCGTATGATCGTAGTAGAACTGCGGTCTTGAAGGGTTTTCCCCGTCAAAGGTTGCGTACCTTGGTGGCAGTTCTGACAGGACATTGTCTCATAAGGACGCATGCTAGGAGTTTTAATCTTCTATTTAATGATTTCTGCAGAAGATGCGGGGATGAGGACGAGGAAGATAGTGTTGTCTGTCGATGCCCGGCTCTCAGTTCTATGAGAGCGCTGTACCTAGGCGGACCGATGCTGCACGGGTTAGCAGATATATCGGAATGCCGAGTGAATGGACTGGATTCTGTTATCCGGCTTTTAGGTTTTGTGCTAATAAATGTTTTTTATTAAAAAATACTTCAAACACAACAAAAAACTTATCGCATGAAAATTGCAGAAAGTTTGAAACGCGTAAAAATCGTAGCGCATATAACGCGTGGTAAGGACTATAAGGTAATATTTTACGTTCTTATTTACAAATAAGTCGTGCGTATAAACAAGATCAGCGTAGTCAACTTGGTGCGTTTCGCACCGTTTTTGGTGCTTTTTAAAACTATTTGTGCGCAAAATTCTTTAATCGGTGCGGGGTGCGCTTTTTTTTAATATTCGGTACGGTTTTTAATATTTCGGTGGTACAAAATCAAATTGAATTCAACTTTTTGTTTTTATGTAAGAAAAAAGTTAAATCACGTTTCCAAAATCTTTACGTTTCTTTTTGCGTGGAAAACGTACCATGTCATATGCACAAAGTAACACAATCTTACATACAATCTTAATTTAATATACAACATATTAAACACGCTCTAGAAAGAAAAAGGAACATATCATTTGATAAAATTTGTTGCTTTTAGAGAGTGTTTTGCTATTAAACGATCAAGTCAACTTTGTCAAATATTACAATAAATGCAGTCTCTGAACAGCGAAGTTCGTATTTATGATGACTCGTGTATGCGCTACGGTTTTTTTTAATTGAGAAATTACCAAATTATTAAATAAACTAAAAAGTTTTTCCAAAACGTTTGCATTAAATATTGATTATGGTAAACTTCATCTTTTTTTTTTTTTTGTTGTAATTCTGGCAAGTTTTCGTATATTTCAATAAGTTCTTTTAAAGACACCGCTTACGATCCGATAATCGTAAATTCGTTTGAGAGTTGTATGCTCCTGCAATTTAATTTTAACGACAGTAAGCAGCTGTATTTTTGCCTCTGATAATAGGCAGTAAATGTAAGAGCTGATTTCGGTCGACAGCAAATATAATTAAATGATATTGATTAATAAAAAAATTTGATCAAATATCGTTATAATTATTGTCTTAATAAAACTAACAGAGGCGTACTAGAGGCCAAGTTTGACAAACCCGAATTCTAACTATTGAACGAATTTGATGGCATGCTATCAGACTCAGTTTGATTGTATAATAGTCGCTTAAAAGACTGTTTCATTATCGAGTATTTAATATAAAAATATTGTACTTCTTAAAATACAAAATAAGGTTTTAAAAATGAAAGAAAAAAATTCACAATTCGGTGCGTTTTTGTTGAAATAACGCGCTTTTTTTCCCATTTTGATGCATGTTGAAATTTCAAAGTTGACAACGCTGAACAAGATATATAATGAAAGCTAAAAATATTTATTCTACAATCTTGCTATTAGTTTATATAATTTTTGTTACTGTCATCAAATAATCACCATATTTTATATTCCGCTAACCCTTTTCTGGGCTAATCTGTAAAATTACAACTTAATTAAATTGTTGGCGAAAGAAAAAAAACCATCATCATCAATTTCAACGCTGCCTGCTGCAAAAAACAGTCGTCGATCATCAATCATTTAATAACAAAAAGAAGAAAAAAAAAAAAGAGTCAAAAGACTTAAACCAAATGACTACTGTTTTTGCAATTGATGACAAAACAATATGCGGCACATGTCATTATTACATACACTATTAACTACAATATTATCAATAGCAAAAGAAGTAGTCGGGTATTAGTGCCACAAACGTGATGCCTGCCAGAGAATATGCAACACAAATGATATTTTCAAACAGACGTTTGTTTGTTTGTCTCTCTGGTTGCCAGAGATCATTTTTTATACTTAATTTTTTGTGCTTTTTTTTTTTTTGTTGAAGACTTGTTCATCAATCGTTTTTTTTTTTTTTTCTTATAAACTATTAGAAATGAGATCGAATAGATAACGAGAAAATGCAAAAAAAAAAATTAAAGTCATTTTTCATGTGAGAACTTAATGGGAAAAATAGTTTGGGGAAAGAGAGCTTATAAAGGGATTGATTCGGAGGGTCGTTAAAGGGTTTAGCATGTTTAGCAGCATTTATAATTGATTTTCCAATTTTTTTTTTTCTTTTTTTAATACGCTTATATTAGTTTTACTTGTATGTTTGCAACTCTCTATACCCATGCCATTATAAGTATTATATGGCACTGTATATACAGTTATATATATGGTATATGTAACTGTATATACAGTGTTGCTGATTTAGTGCGAAAATTGGAGTTGATGTATGGCTTCCGGGGAAGTGGAGGGATTTCGGGGATTCATGAAACCGGTTTTAGGAATTCTCAAAAAAGTTCAGAAACACTTCGCTAACCGGTTTTGAGCCCGTTTTTCATATTCGGCGCGAATTTTTAACGTGTACTATAAACGTTCATTCGCGAAAATTAAAGTTAAGGAAGTGTGGGGATTTTGACGTTTCCTGAAGCCAACTTTAAGAATTCACAATAAACCTGAAACCGCTTCTTTAACCGATTTTTAATTTTTAGTTTGATATTAAAGCTTGTTTTTTTTAGTTGTTTAAACTATATTTATTAATTTGTAATATTTTCACTGAAAGTGATTAATATTGTGGAAGAAAAAGTAACGGTTTTCTTTTTCAAGTTTGTTTCTGTTTTCCTTCGTTTGAAAAATAAGGAAAAAGTTGCGTGGGAATGTTAAACAGGTGCCTGCTTATTCTATTACTGTTTGATGTCATTATATACAACTCCCAATTTTATGTCATCGTTATGTAAATAAACTTGACTTTATGAACCCTCCTGAATTGGTGGCTTAAATTCAAAATTATTGCTATAAAAATAACTTTAATTAATAACAAAAAAAAAGGAAAACTAACAATAAAATTTGAAGTATAAATCCTTAAATGTTAACCTGAGTCAAGACCCTTGGCCAGCCGTAAGTTGAGCGAACAACCAACCACCTTCTTGCTGCTGGCCATCTGTGCCAGAGAGCAGACCACCGACAACCGCAAGAAAACTCTTGCACTTGGGCTTTTGTCAAACAGGGTAAAAATCAGTCCAGCGTGGCCAGAAAAAACGTGAAAATCTTTGCGACATCAAAAAATACTTAACATCCCTTAACACAACAAACACACAAAGCAACGGTGACCACTGTCAGCCGCTACCAGCCACTACCACCACTGTTGCAATCAAATTTTACCTGCTTAAAGTCAGTCACTTGACTTTCGAACTTGTGGAAATTATTTGAGTGGTCAATTTGATTTTGCTTTTGAAGCAGCATTGTCAAACATCATGCTATTTATGCTTGTAAGTCCTGTAATAGACTTTAAACAAGAACAAGAAAAAACAAAAGTCCTTTGAGGTTTTCTGAAAGTCTGTTTTTTTCATATCTTTCGCTCAGGTGTTTGTTTGCTTGTAAGTTTGTTTTGGTCTCTGGAGGGGTGTAATGGGCAAATGCCATTGAAATAGTTGGCTGGTTTGGGCAGAGGGTGTTTTCCCTATATACATACATATACTCACTTTAAATACTAAAACCAATTATCTATTCACAATTTTAGTTCATTTGTATGTTTACGTGTTTAGTGAATAAAATTTGAACAAAATTAAAGTGGAAAAAAAACAAGACAATGAGTGTTTCCAGTTATTAACACACAAATGAAATATAAATAATACAGAAACTGGTGTTTTTTGAAGCAAAACATTCATTCAACTTACATACATACAATGCATAGAAAAAAGCTTCACATAAAGGACACTTGACGTTCAAAGGATTCAATAGTCAAACACTTGTTCGTCGGAAACGGAGGAGTACGGTTGCATTTTAAAGTAAAAAAAAATACTTTGTGAAATAAAAAGACTTACTATTTTTAAAACGAAAGAAAAAACAATATTAAGATAAAAAAAAAAAACTATTCGAAAAGTTAAAAATTTTAAAAGAAAACATCTTCATAAATAAAAGTGATTAAAAGTAAAAGAAAAATATATAAATTCCTATTATTCTTTACATAGAGTGTACCAAAATTAACGTAAGATTTGAATTGCATAGAAAATACAGTCATAAACTTTTAATTTCAAATAATCCCATAAAATGTAATCTAATAGTGTTAGATCACACGATCAATTGTGATCAGCGAAAGGAGAGAGTACACGACCTGTAAATCTCCTTTGCAGTAGTTGAATTGCTTCACGGGCTGTATGGCATGTGGCAGCATCTTAACATTTTTTTTTATATTGGACCAATACTCAGGGAAGACCCCTACATATGCATTACCGGAAGTAGGAAAATAGGTTGTGAGGAGGGGGAAAGAGGGAGTAGTGTTTGTGAACATTTGACTTGAACTTTTCAACGTTATAACAGACAGAAAGCACGTTTGCAGGCAACTTATTCCATACTACAACTTATTACATACTATTGGCCTCATTAATATCAACCAGTTTCGGCAGAAATATCTGTGTTATTATAACGTGATTTCGAAGCTTAGGCAAAGTCACTACTGGATCAGCATCATTTTCAAAAAAGTATAATTCAATTATGTCGCCGGAACAAAATCCACACCAAACAGTGGCACCTTGTAGATGCATTTGTTTTTCAACAATCGCTTAAGGCTTCCCAGAACCCCAAAATCAGCAAATTTATCCACAAACAAAGTCATCTTTATGAAAATATGCTTGATCGTTTAAGGCACTGATTTACTATCCTTCGCGATCGTACGATGCATTCACCACAAAATGTTATAAAAGTCTGATCGACATTAAAAAATTGCTACAAAATGGCGTTCTAGTGCCACAAGAATGATTGTAATAATTTATACAGGATATCCCAGCACTCAACGTCAAGTCGAAACAGGATGAGAAAAATGGGAAAAATAAGAGAAAAAAATCTAAAAAAAAACATTTTACTCAGTTCAAAAGCTTTTTATTAGCACAAGCCCTTGTGTTTTTTTATTTTTTTTAGATTTTTTATCTGGTTTTTCTCATGATGATTACAATCAATCTTGACACCTGTTTCGGCTTGACATTGCGTTTTGTGACATATTATTACCATAATAATTACACATTTTTTCAATTTATTTTTCAAGACGCCGGCAATATTCTCATGTTTCACAATAAATACCACTCTGATCGCATAGAAACCATAATTTTATGAACATTTTCAAAAAACTTTTTAAATCGCACGACTTGTCAAAAAAAAAATCTATGACACAGTTACATTTAGCATACTTTTTCAGCATATATGTATATCTTATATGCCAGATGGCACGACTGCTCTAAAAATCAAAGTTCATTTATCGATTTTCCACCATCCATTTCACGAACTCTCTTCTATCGTAAAGCGCTCTCTTTTTTGTAACCAAAAACTGTCAGCTGTCGAATTAACTTTTAGTGTTGCCAACATTTTACTGCAAAGTTGACAAAAATTCAAATCTGGCGTTAATTTTGTTATACCCTTTACACATATACTAACTAGCTTAAAAGTTAATTTCTTAAATAACTTTTGATTAAAGAAAATCAGCAAAATAGATATAGATTTGAACTGGAAGGACTGAGAACTAGCTATTTCTGGGCCGACATACTTGAATTCGGAATTAATAAAATCATAAAATACGACCGTTTAAACCAATTAACCACCGAACCTTGAATTTCGAGATGAAAACCAAGTGTTTCTCCCAGATTAGATGAGAACCATGCCTGATCTTTCTTTTAAAATAGTATGTTCTCCTGCGTAAGTGGCAGTGTTGCCATCCGTAAAACCATTAAATAATCAGATAAACTCATTTTTTTATTGAAACTTTCAAATTTGATTTTTTTTATTCCCCTTATATGTTCCATTGGATTGAGGCTTAGAATTAAAAAATAAAAAAACATAAAATACGGCCACTTAAACAAATTATCCATCGAGCCTCGAATTCCAAGTTCAAACTCAAGTGGTCGTCTATAAGCCAGATTAGATAAGAATTTGGAATCATTTTCATGCCTGGTCTTTCTTTTCTCCTACGCAAATGGTAGCATTGCCATCCGCAAAACCAAATCAGATGCACTCATTTTTTTGATTACAACTTCCAAATTTGCTTCTTTACTATTCCCTTATATGTTTCATGGGGTTGAGGTCCGAGATTTGGGATAACTAGTCAAAGACTCCCACTTTATTATCTCTAGTCAGTTTTTCGCTAGGCTAAATGAGTGTTAGGATCATAGTCTTGCATGAATTCCCATTTTAGAATTACGTTCTTTTTCGCAAAAGGTAGCATTGACGTCTGCAAAATGTCTAAGTGATTAGATGCACTCATCTTGGGATTAAGGTCTGGGATTGGGAATGGCAAGTTCAATATGTTCACTTTATTGTCCTAAGTCAGTTGCTTACTAGGCTAGATGAGTGTTTGGAATCGTTGTCTTGCCTGCACTCCCATTTTAGTGACTTGTTTTCCTGCGCAATTGGTGGCATTGTCGTCCGCAAAATATTTAAGTAATTAGATGCGCTCATTTATGGTCGAAATTTGATAATTCGTTTCTTTACAATTCCTCATATATATTCTATGGGGTTAAGGTCTGGGATTGGGGATGCCTAGTCCAAGACGACCACTTTGTTGTTTCTAAGCTAAATTTCCATCACCCTAGATAAGTGTATGGAATCATTGTCTTGTTTGACCTCCCATTTCAGAGGCATATTCTGCTGCGTAATTGGCAACATTGTTGTATGCAAAATCTCTAGGTAATCCGATACTCTTATCCTATGATTAAAGTCCCAAAATTGGGATGACTAAACCAAGGCGTCTACTTTCTTGTGTCTGTGCCAGTTTTTCACCAGATTAGATGAGTGTTTGGAATAATTGTCTTGCCTAAATTCCCATTTAAGTGACATGCTCTCCTGCACAATTATTAACATTATTGTTCGCAATATATTTAAGTAATCAGATGCTCTCATTTTTGGTCAAAAGTTGCCAATTCAGTCCTTTACAATTCCCCATATTTGTTCTATGGGGTTAAGGTATGCGATTGGGGATGACTAGTACAAGACATCTACTTTATTGTATACAAGTAAGGTTAGATAACTGTTTGGTATCACTATCTTGCATGAGCTCCCGTAATTGGTAGCATTGTTCTATGCAATCCAATGTACTCATAATAGGATTAATGTCCAAGAAGCGGGATAAATATTCGTTTAATTACAATTTTCCATATATGTTCTACGGGGTTAAGGTCTGGGGTTGCGGGTGGCTAGCTTAAGACGTTCACTTTATTGTCGTTAAATCAGTTTTTTACTAGGCTAGATGAGTGTTTGGGATCATTGTCTTACGTGAATTCCCATTTAAGTAGTGCAATTAGTGGCATTATTGTCCGCAATATATTTTAGTAATCATATGCTCTCATTTTTTGTCGAAAGTTGCCAATTCGATCGTTTACAATTCCTCAGATATGTTTTATGGGGTTAAGGTATTCGATTGAAGATGGCTAGTCCAAGACATTATCTTGATTGTATACAGGTCAGTTTTTCATCAGATTATTTAAGTTTATGGTGTCACTATCTGAGCTCCCATTTAAGAGTCATATTCTCCTGTGTAACTGGTAACATTGCTTTACGTAAAATCTGTAGGTAATCCAATGTACTCATCCTGGGATTAAAGCTCCAGAAGCGGGTTGAATAGTCCACGATATCCACTACATTGTCTCCAAGTCAGTTTTTCACCAAATGAGATGAGTGTTTGGTGTTACTTTCCTGCAAGAATTCCTATTTCAGAGGATTGTCCTCCAGCGCAAGTTGTCGTCTGCAAAGTCTTTCATATTTTCATATTAGACCAACGGCAATTAATAAAAAAACAATAGCCCTAAGGAATAATAAACCCACCATCTCAGTGGCAAGCCTTTATGGTGTACTTTGAAGTGCAGACCACATTTATAGAACGCTGCACATATGAAAATAAATCTATTTGAGTCTTTTTGGTCATAATTTGTTTATCCAGTAAGTGATGTAGAGATTGTTTCTAAATATTATCTTGATCTTATCTTGCTATATCATCTTTCTCAATAATTCTTGGAGCTTCAGGTCTTTTTTTTGTTTTTTATTAAAAAAAAAAAACTCTTTAATATTATCTTTGATATTACGTTTTCCTTTAAGAAAATTTTTTCAAAAATTTCATATTTTTTAAGATAAAAAAAAATTACATATTCTTTTTCTACCACTGTATATACTACAAACAACAGTAATCTAATTATAATTATAAAGTTCAACATATTATAATTAATAAAAATTATTTATTTTGTTTGAAATCTCATGACACTATCAGCCATGTTCCAAGAACGGGCGTTCTGAAACCGCAATGCGTTTTGAAAAACGTCTAATTGATTTTTAGGTGTTCTGAGGAACGCACGTTTTACTGGCGCTTAGGAGTTTTTTTCCGAAAAAAATACAACATGTGTTTTACATACGTACATATATACATATGTATGTGGTAGTTATATAAAACGAAAAAAAAAATTTGACAACAAATAGAAAAATTTTTCAATTTAGTTTTCTTAATGAAAATGTGTAAAATTCTTTTTATTGAAATAAAAAGGAAAGAAAACATATTAAATTTTAATTGTGAATAATTTGATTGCCTTTTGCAAGTTCAGTTTTAGCAAATTCAATCAGTTCACTTCAATATATACATGCGAGTTGAAGTCGCCAATTTTAAGCTATTTGGCGATTTCAAAATGCAAAACTATATTTCTTGCGTTTCTCAGAACACCTATTTGGCGTTTTGAAATCCAAAACTCTAAATTTAAGCGATTTGCGTTTCTCAGAACATGCATGTTTATATGTAATAATATCATTTTATTTTTAATATCATTTCCTTTTTTCCTCTTTGCAGCCTCATTTTATGGATCAAATCTAAATCGTGAAGAGGATTATAGCAAAGACAAATCCTCCTCCGATCTCATAAAAAGTGAACTAAGCGATGACGAAAATGGTTTTGATATACGCTGTGAAGTCTGCGATAAAACATTTTTACAATTAGAAAGGTATGTACACATATGTCTGACTGCTGTTCCATTCACAGCCAAACGTTTAACTAAAATACTATAAAACTATAGAAAAAAAATGAAAAATAAATAAAAAAAATTATGGTCCCTGAGGGACTAATCAACTTTGACTACCACCACAATTACTCTAAAACAGAACAGGAAAGAGGCGATAATTACAATGATTTAAGTGTTTAATGATTTACTTTTATTAATTTGTCATTTTACTCATCGGCAAACACTTTGTGCTTAAACACAGAGATATGAGTACTGGTGCCGCAAGACAGACTTTTGTGGCCAACAACTAAAAGTAAAAAAAAGGGTTAATCAATCAGTCTAGTGCAAGATAATTTTGATATTAAATTAAGTTATATTTAGCTAAAAAAAAAGGTAGTAATAACCAACCAAAATAGTGTATTCTTTAAATACCAAATGCAGGTGTTGAGGATGTTTTTAGTTTTTTATTCATAGTTGCGCTTGCCTGCACACATAACAGGTCTATTAACTTTGAAAAATCTTATACCGTTTCGTATCTTAAATCCTATAACGGAAAAGAATGACCCGGATCGGGGTTGACATATGCTACAAAATTTTTTGAAATAGACTAAAGAAACCTTTGTAGGTTTTCGTGGTAATTTACTACACGCAAGCAACCAACTAGAATCGAATAGATCCAGTTTTAATAGAACCATACCACTCGTTAGATGTATCATAACTAGGGTGATCGATTATTCGACTGTTTTCAAAATCTTTTTTCTAATACCTCGAATATGATTCAGTTATGATTTATATCAAAATATCAGCTCCATCCTGTAGCCGCAAGATATCGCAGTAGGTCATTGATTCTCAATCTTGCTACTCTGCCAGGGTTGAAAATTATATCACTTACCAGAAATATATGCCTGTTGACAGCCAAGCTAGGCATTGCTAGAGGAGGTGTAAGGCAGTTTGTACCTTCTCCTTTTCCTTGCAAATACGGCAAAATTCAGTACAGTGAAATCTTGTATCTATTATATCTTTCTAGCATCCAGTGTCTAGCTAATACTGCCTGCAAACTCAATATACCCCTTTTACTATGGGCCTAGTTCGTTTTTCGTCAAAACTTGGCCACTCTGCATGCTCCCAACCTTCGACATCTGCTTATAGCATTCTGTAGATAGAGTGAAAAGATCCACTTTTAATAAAATCTATCGGAATTGATTTCGCGATGGATATGTTTAAAGTAGATTCTATTTCGACTAACTCGTTTACCCGGCCTTTACCACGGTAGTCCCTATACTTAGGTACGCAAACTAAAGTACAGGGAAATCATGTATCTATTATATCTTCCTAGCATCCAGTGCCTAGTTAATACTGCCAGCAAACTCAAGGCCTAGTTCATTTTTCCTCAAAACTTGGCCACCCTGCATATTCCCAAACTTTGCCATCTGCTTGTAGCATTCTGTAGATAGAGTGAAAAGATCCACTTTTAATAAACCCTATCGGAATTGATTCCGCGATGGATATGTTCAAAGTAGATTCCATTCTGACTAACTCATCTACCTGGCCTTTATCATATTTCGATACCCAAACTAAAGTCATTGACCTCCAACCATAGAATCGTGGGCTTCCTTGAGAACCCTGGTGGAATACAAGTCTTTCAAGTTACCCCCCATGCTACTCCCTTCTGGAGAGATCTATGACTTTCGGCATTCTTGAGAAATTAAAGCTGAAGTCGGTGGCGCAAGTTCAAAATCCTTCCACGTGCTCAGGTTCTTGATCGCTAATCATAGCGTGGGTTTCGCGAAGACCCCGAAGGAATATTCCTTTTTCACATTTCTCCCATACTACATAGACCCGTGTGTTCTGCGAAGACCCTGAAGGAATATTTTTTTCCAGATTACTCCTATACTATTTTCTTCCTCAGAGAGCTTAGACTTTGAGCATTCTTGCAAAATCATAGCTCGGTGTATTAAAGTCGCTGGCAGCAAGTTCAAAATCTTTGCCTTCCATATGTTCTTGATCTCTAACCGTGTAACTGAATGTTCCGTGAGGAACCAGGTGGAATACTTGTCTTTCAGGTTACTCCCTCCTGGAGAGAGCTATAACATTCTTGCAAAATTAAAGCTAAGAATACTGAAGTCCGTGGCGCAAGTTCAAAGCCGTTCCATGTCCTTCATCTTGATCTATAACCACAGAACCGTAGGATCCGTGAAAATCCTGAAGGAATATCCCTCTTTTAGATTACTCCCATACTACTCCCTCTTTGAGGGAGCTATGACTTTGAACATACTTGTAATAAAAAAACTAGGAGTATTGAAGTCTGATGGGTTGTTAAAGATCAGTAGTGTCAAGTTATAAGTCTCATCTTGCTCGTCCATATCGCTCCTGTATTGCAATATAATCATAACTAAAAACAGCTTGTTTCGAGAAAAACGCATTTCACATTTTTAGTCTCAATATAAGTCTTAGAAATTTTTTATAGAAAATATCTCTTAAAGTAAACAGTATAAAAGCAATTTGAATAAATTTTTGGCACAATATAAAATGTAGTGCTGTTAACAATTCTGCATTGTTAACTTGAAAAGTTAATTTTTTGAGATATGACTATGTTGCAATAAAGGAGCGATATGTTCTTAATGCCGAATCGCAGGTTCTGTGAGGAATATTTGGATTTCAGATTACCACATGCTACTTTGTTCATTCTTGCAAAATTATAAATAGGAGTAATGAAGTTTGATAGGTGGTCAGAGATCGGTGGCAGCAAGTTCAAAATCTTGCACGTCCATATGTTCTTGATCTTCAACAATCAGCCGCATAAAAGTGTTACATATTCGTTGATCTATTACAAAACTTTTTATATCAAAGTTGGGATCACCCAGTGATATATACATCCATTTTTGCTCAAAAAAAAAAATTACATGTAAGATTCTAGTTACCAAAAAATATATATAGCCAGGATTGAACTTAAGCTAGACAAATACCATCATATAATATTAGATATATGTGATATATAGGTGGATTTTATAAGAACTATCGGAAATTAAAAAAAAAAAAAAACACATAAAATTCAGAAAAATGCATGAAATATTTATTTGGATCGATAGTTGGGTCGATATAATTTAATGTTTGAAGACTATTTCATGCAAATGTTGGCCGCGGTTGCGCCTCAAATGTTCCATCCGCTTAGTCCAATTTTGGCATACTCCTTCCAACATTTCGGCCGGTATCTCACGAATAATGTTGGCAATGTTGGCTTCCAGTGCGTCAATCAAAGCGGGCTTGTCGCTATAGACATTAGCCTTAACATAGCCCCACAAAAAATAGTTTAGAGGCGTTAAATCGCACGATCTGGGCGGCCAATTGACTGGTCCCAAGCGTGAAATAAACTGTTCACCGAACTCGCCTCTCAATTGGTCCATTGTTTAGCGTGCTGTGTGGCATGTGGTACCGTCTTGTTGAAACCACATGTCATGCAAGTCAAGCTCTTCCATTTTGGGTAAAAAAAGTTTGTTATCATCGCACGTTAGCGCTCACCATTCACAGTAACGTTGTGATTCGCATCATCTTTGAAGAAATACGGCCCAATGATGCCACCAGCCCATAGTCCGCACCAAACGGTTGTTTTTTGTGGATGCATTGGTAGCTCTTGCAATGCTTCTGGGTGCTCTTCACTCCAAATACGGCAGTTTTGCTTGTTCACGTATCCATTCAACTAGAAATGAGCCTCGTCGCTGAACACAACTCTTCGATAAAAAAGGGGATCTTCATCTAACTTTTCAAGAGCCCATTCACCAAAAATTTGGCGTTGTGGTAGGTCGTTTGGCTTCAATTCTTGCACCAGCTGTATCTTATAAGGCTTCACACCCAAATCCTTCCGCAAAATTTTCCACGTAGTGGAGTAACAGAGGCCCAATTGCTGCGAACGGCGCCGAATCGATAATTCACGGTCATCACCAACACTGGCCGATACGGCTGCGATATTTTCTTCAGTTCGTACTCTACGTAAGCGTGTTGGTGGTTTAATGTCCAACAATGTAAATTTGGTGCGAAATTTTTTCACAATAGCCCGAATAGAAGCCTCAGTAGGTCGATTAAACTGACCATAAAATGGAAGAAGCGCGCGATGAACTTTCTTAACAGAGCACGCATTTTGGTAATAAAATTCAATAATTTGCAAACGTTGTTCGTTTGTAAGACGATTCATGATTAAATTATAGACCAAACGGAAGATGTTTGACAGTGACACAAGATACAAATCGTGCGTGAGCTGTCAAAACTAGTGTTGCCAAAAAGATAATAGCAAAAAAATCACTCTGTATATAGATGGATTTTTTGGATATATAATTTCTAATGTTAGTTTATTTTTTATTAATAAATCATTAAATAACTCTAATATTTTTAATTTTTTTGGAGCAATATGATTTATACCTTTTATTTCTACTTATGGAATTATTAAAAATTTTTTAATAATTGGGAAAATAGTAGAAAAATCATCTGATCAAGGTTGATCAGAATATTTTGGAGGTCAAAAACTTTATTTTAATTTAAAAAAAAATTGTCAAATAAATCAAAATTTACAAAATAATAATTTAAAAATATATTTATTAAGATTTTTTGGCATAACGAAATGTCTGCGGATTTTTAAAAAAATTTTAAATAATCCCTCCTAGCCGTCGGTACTTTAAACCAGCTAATAATTTCAATCTGGATCTCTTCCTGCCTGCCTGCTCTTTTTATGAAAAAAAAAATTAAAAATACATTTATTAAAACCTGTTGCCAAATAAACGTTTAAAGTGCTAATTATATTTAAAATACTTTGGTAAATATTTGTGCTAAAAGTGTCACTTGCCATTCAACGACTGACTAAATACATATTTGATGTCATATTTACTTTCGATGAAAACTACAAAAAGTCCTTTCGACCACAAAAAACAAAATACATTAATGGGGATTGTGGAAAATAAACTCGCAACGAAAACAAAAAAATATTCATATGTATTTGTATCGTGTATGTATGTGTATGTGCATGTTGCGGTATAAAGTATAAATATATGTTTGCATATTATTTGGACGTGATTTGTCAGGCGAGCTGAACACTCAAACTCAATACAGTTAATGGACAATTTGGATTTTTCAACAGCACGCAATTGACAAATCACAAAAATCATCATTATTAAAATCATCATAAAACATAAAAGTCACTTCAAAACGTACTTACAACCTGACATACACATACAAACTTAATACATGAGAGAGCAGAGGGAAGGTTACCTTAGTTGAATATGGAAAATGAAATAGGTCTCATAATACTGGTTGCAAACTAATACTAAACTAATAAAATTGATTAAGAGTTTTGATCTCGAATGAAATATGACTTTATAAACTTTTAAAATTCTTATACAAATTTTTATAAAATTTTAAAATTCTGGGTCTTCTGGAATAATAGTATTTCTTTTACCTTAAGCTTGAGTAAAATATTTAAATTTTTTATATTAAGCTTGAGTAAAATATTTAGATAAGAAACAGCAATCAAATTGTCAGCCATGTTCTGAGAAACGCGTGATCTAAAACCGCAAAACGTTCTGACTAACGCTTAATTCACTTTTAGGAATGCGTCTCGGAGTTGCTTACGACAAAATACAACATGTGTTTTACATGTGTTTGCGGTAGTTATATAAAACGAAAACAAATTGACAACCAATAGATAATTTTTTTTTTAATTAAAAATCTTGAATGAAAATGTGCAAAATTCTTCTATATTTTTATTAAAACAAAAAGAAAACATATTAAATTTTAACTGTTCATAATTTTATTTCCTTTTGCAAGTTTAGTTTAAACAAATTCAATCAGTTCACTTCAATATACAGATGCGAGTTGAAGTCGCCAGTTTTAGGGGATATGCGTTTACCAGAAAACCTAACTGGCGATTTCAAATCGCAAAACCAGACTTTTTGCGTTATACGTTTTTCAGAACACCTATTTGACGTTTTCAAATCGAAAACGCTAAATTTAAGCGATTTGCGTTTCTCAGAACATGCCTGTGTAACTTGGCTTTATTATCAGCTAAGGTAATGACATCCAAGTACTTTTTTTATCTTGGACCACTACTCAGGGGATGACCTCTACATATGCAGTGCATTGCACCAGAACTAGAAAAATAGATGGAGAGGAGTGGGAAAGAGGTAGCAGTGTTCAAGTTCAAGTCAAATGTTCACAGACTTGAACTTTTCAACATTATAAAAGACAGGAAGCACGTCTTCAGGCCACTTCTTTCACAGGCGAAGCGTACGGCTAAAAAACGAATTCTCTCTGCAGTGCGAAATGCAATTCCCCGGGCCACAAATGGATGAGCTCTGGACTATGAACGCATGCAACCTAAAAATGTGTGAGTTTCGGGAACAAGATCCCTAATCTCGTCAGAGCAAAATCCATTATAGTAACGATAGAACAGAGTAACGCATCTACGATTCTACTTAAGCATCTACGATCCTTTAACCAGGTCGGGTCTATATCCGTGTACTAACATGCAAAACAACGGATTCGCTTAACAGTTGTACATGGTATACAATGGCATCAAATGTTATAGAAACTTTCTCGGGTTCGGTTTTGCAACGTTTGCTGGCTTGCGACGATGGATCTTTAAAGGACAGTTCGGGTATAACTCCTTAGACGGAAACGCCTCGATTTTAGTTAACAGAAAACGTACTCGCTATGGTAGATCAAGTTCAATTGTAAACGAACTTCTTCGGGTGCAGTATAGAAAATATCACCGGTTGGTTTCAGTCATTGGAACCTGACGTAAATGTTGCCGGAAGGTAGCATAACTAGTACTTAAGGCACAAACAGCATATCTGTAAGTCAGGAATAGTTTGTGGTAGCAGCTGGGGAAAAAATGTGTCAACGATTATCGTGGGCATATGTCGCGGTGGCTTAGCCCCACGGTGGTCTGAACACCGGGTGAAAACGATGCGTTCACCAATTCTCCTATGTATGGCATTATACCATTCGATCATTTGGAAGATGATCTCCCCCTGAATTAGGAGTAAATCCTTTCTAAAACTTCTGCCTGGGTCACAGTGCCCAGTTGCAATCCAATTCCACACCGAACTCAATTGAACTGCCCACACGATTCGAGTTCAAACTACAATCACAATATGACTGCCCGGAGGTCCTGAGCATAGTCGTGTAACAACAAAGTTTCTGAGGTTCCCATTACTTAGTAATACGGGTGCTAGCAGCAATAATGCCACGGCTCACATTTCGTAGCCCTGAACAGACTACTATCCGCTTTGAGCTACAAATTCTTACAGAGACTGGTGCCCCTACAAGAATAGGGAACAGATGTATAATTGCTTTACGTCAGCACCTGCCATTACGGCCTAACCTGACGGGGTGAACTATCTCACGGCTCACCAACACCCTTATGTGGCTTACAATTTTTACACCAATCGCAACTTTTTTATCTGTAGCCATATGAACAAAGCCCTTGCTGAAGACTTCGTACCTTCTAAACTTTTCTGTATGCAACTCCCCAGGCAGTCGGAGGAAAACTAGGCTTCGTAAGATGGTGTTCCGAGGTTCTTAGAGAACATCAGCCCTTAACCAATTCACCTGCCTTTCCACTACTTCTCGTTCCTTACATTTCATGTATCTGTTGTAAGACAACAGCACTTCGCTCGTGCACTCTAATTAGGTCCTTGCAGATCGATCAGACATCATGAATAGCAGGAAACTCTAATAATCTTCCTCTGCAATAATAGGTCTAAAACACAACAGAACGTTTCAGCGAAGAGTAAGGCACCAAGATGCCAAGATGGTCCACAAAACAGAACCACCTAGTGTGAAATGATCTCCGTTCTGCCACTTAGTCTCTGATGTGGAGTTTCGGAAGTCATGCTGGTACTTCCTAGAGTTTTTTACGAAAATCCTGCTCCCCAAAGAGTCTGTTAAAACAATTAGTCCGAAAAGCTGAGAGAACAGTTGGCCCGATAATCTATGAAGGAATACAGAAGATTTCAAGCCAAAGCTACTAGAGGAACAATCAGTCTGGAGGTTGCAAGAACAACAGTAAACCAAAGTTTTTAGGGGAACAGTAAGTCTGAAGGTTGCTCAGAGATCAGTCAATCGAAAGCCACTGCGAGAACAGTCAAGCAAAGCTGCTAGGCGAATAGTCAATCCGGAGGGGTGAGGGAACAGTAAGCCAAATCTGCTGAGGGAAATTGGCAGACCAAAAACTAAGGATTGAATAGTTTGTACAAAGACCAGTGGGGAAACAGTCAGTTGAAGCTGCTAAGTAACTCTTTTGCTTCAAAACATCAATAGCTCGTAGTATACGGGCTGTACCTCTACTACGCCGACCATTGAGTTTCTGGCGATTCTGGTTGCACTTTGGCACCGTATACCCCTCCGTACATGATACTATTGGGAATTATTACCAAATATATTATTATTTCTATTTCTTTTTATACGTTTTACTTTAAACAATATTGCAACAACAATTGTATTTGGTAGACTTGAAGTTTTCTCAGTAATTTAGTGCGTGAGAGCACAAGTGCGTTAAAACTAAATGTATTTCTCTTTAGGATACGATTATAGTATAAACGTAGCGATATTCTATGTACGCTTCATTACAAATTAATGGAACTTTGATTACATCAAATATGCAATATTTAATCTTGGCATACCTTCTCCTTGAGTTCAACTGAAAGAAGGGCATGTGTGTCATGTGCCAACAGCGTAAACAACAACACGGACTGATGAAACCCTGTGATTTGTTTTAGTAAACTAAAGCTGACTGCCGCTTTTGAAGTGGCAAATAAAAAACCTCTTGGAAATAGAAAAATCACAAAATCACAAACTAAAGAACTAAACTGACACGTCACTCGCCGTTTGGATTTTGGCTGGGTTACCGTTATCAGATCTGCTCGCAGGGTGGAAGCCACAAACTGGGTGTTACACCAAACTAATGCAAATATTAAACGCCTCCCCTGCCCAGCATTGAATGTTTAATGTCAGTAGGGAGTTTCAATAGAGATAATTTTGTTTTCATGTCAGCAAGATTTCAATCTGTAAATATTGAACTTCAATTTTGCTTCTAAATGAAATGTGAATTTTGACACATGTTGCTGGCAACAAACTCAAACTAATTACAAATATTTTTATTGTCTTTCTTTCTTCTTTCATTTGTTGCAGACTTGATGATCATTTGGTGGCAGCCCATCACTTTCGTAAAGACGAATTTTTTTGTGAATTGTGTTCGCTGCGTTTCTGTCATCGGCCATTGTTGTTGAAACATCGCGCCCTGCAACACAACGAAGTGCGGAAGTATCCTTGTGAAAATTGTACAAAGGTAAATTTCTTTTAATGATTTTTATTTAAATAATTTATAAGTAATTATGAAAGCTGATATAAAATTATTGAAGGGAAATGTTTAGTAAAATATTTTCTGCTTAGAAATCGTGCTTTAACTAAAACTAAAAGAAGAACGGTAATAAAAGAGAGAGAGAGAGAGAGAGAGGAAGAGAAATGTTTGTACAAATTTTTTGGTTTTTCATTATTTTTGTGATCAAATTAAGAATTTACTAAAATAAAAAAATTAAAAGAAGAACGGTAATAAAAGAAAGAGAGAGAGAGGAAAACAAATGTTTGTCAAAATTTTTTGATTTTTCATTATTTTTGTGATCAAATTAAGAATTTACTAAAATAAAAAACTAAAAGAAGAACGGTAATAAAGAGAGAGGGGAAGAGAAATGTTTGTCAAAACTTTTTGGTTTTTCATTATTTTTGTGATCAAATTAAGAATTTACTAAAACAAAAAACTAAAAGAAGAACGGTAATAAAAAGAGAGAGAAAGGAAGAGGAAGAGAAATGTTTGTCAAAATTTTTTGGTTTTTCATTATTTTTGTGATCAAATTAAGAATTTACTAAAACAAAAAACTAAAAGAAGAACGGTAATAAAAAGAGAGAGAAAGGAAGAGGAAGAGAAATGTTTGTCAAAATTTTTTGGTTTTTCATTATTTTTGTGATCAAATAAAGAATTTTGCAATAATTTCGGGATAAAAAAATTTTTATATAACGTTCAGATTTTTTCCTTTTTTTTTTTTTTATTTATTTATTTTTTGACAAATGGATAAAATTTTTTCAAAACATTACATATTGTTGTATCATCCCTGGTTACCATATTTTAACCGATATTTTGTTAATAATTTTTTCTCATTTCTAATGATATATTTGTTAATCGTAAATTTCATTCTGTATCCAATAGAAGTAGTCAAAGTTGTGATATCTTATTTGCCCTTGCTTGTTGTTCAGGCGAAATGAGCATTACTTATCGGGGTTAAAGCCTGGTATTGAGATTGAACGTGCGAAAGTTTTTCAGCAACATTACTTATTTCGTACGAAAAACTTGAGATTAACTCAGTGTTGTCTATTTTTTCCCTTATTCATGTTTCTTTTTTAATTTTAAGTATACATGTTTCTAATTCGTGCGAAAAAAGCTTTGCTTATGTTATTTCACATCTGAAAAAACAGAAACAATTTTAAATTAAAACATGTTGCAGATACACATTGTGTGTTTTTCGCTTTAAAAACTCAGTACTACATTTCTAAACTTATTTCGCAGATATTTCATACGAAACACAATGACACAATTTGAAAGAATTTCGCACGAAATAATGAACTCAATATTAGCCTTAAGGGCTCGTATGTATGTGAGATCACCACATCGGCTTTAGTATAACAATCTGCAGGATCATAGTGCAATTACTAAATAGCAGCTTTAGTATTTGTAGTAGAATAATACAAAAAACGACATAGTAGTTTGTTGTGTAATATAAAGGGTATTTTTTTTAAGTTATAGAAATTTGAAATGGAATAAAACAAAGAAGATTTTTTCAAATAGACATGAAATTTACTTTAGACAATATTTTAATATGACTTCTGGCATACAATCATCACGGCCGGCTCGAACGTAGGCTAATTTGGTCAAGCGTTTTGGGTTTATCGACGTAGACTAGCGACTTCACATATCCCCACAGTCCAAAGGCGTTAAATCGCACGTTCGTGGAGGTCAATTCATGGATCCTAAACATGAAACTATGCGTTTATCAGATGTTTACTTCAATATATCTATTAAGGCGTGAGCTGTGTTGTTCAGTTGATGAATGAAGAAATCAGTAATCATGTCTCTATACCATTGACTATAACATTCTGACTTCTCTATACCATTAACTGTAACTTTTTGGAGACTAAACAATTTTTCTCGATATGACGGTGTTACAACATTGTGGCCCGTAGTTCTTAGGGAACATCAGTTCTTAACCAACTCACCCGCCTTTCCACCACCTCTCGCTGCTTACATTCCATGTATCTGTTGTAAGACAGCACCTGTATATGTTGTAAGACAGCATCTCGCAGAATCTAATACAGTTAGTTGAAGCAAACCGTTAACTAGTGCGAGTGAGACGCAAAACTCTCGAAGACCTAATAAGAAAAACAACAAACCTGTCCGCACTTAAAAAATAATTACGATGACGCGAGAGTTGTTCTTCAGCCCAGAGCTACTTTACGACTAATCCAAATAAATATAGGTTATTATAACTCAAAATAAATGTGAATGATATACTGAATAGTAATCTTCTATTAATCTCCGAATGAGGTCATAAAAACAGGGTGGCCTTTAATGCTCGTAAGACCCAGTGTTGTTTATTAACACACAAACAAACGACCGCTAATGCTGCTTCATCCGTACTCATGGATGGTGTAAATATTGACAAATCAGATGCTTTTGGTGTTCTTGGAATGAAGATACAGTGTGATGTTCGCTAGACTGAACAGATTTGTAATGTCTGTAAAGAAGCATTCAAGTGCCTCGGGGTTTTTGAAACGATGTAAGATGTACTTTACTCCATCCGATCTCCTTACTATTTATACCACCTACATCTGACTGAACATGGAATACAACTCTCATGTTTGGACCGGTCAAATAAAGTTTATTTTGGGGTTACTCGACCGTGTGCAGGAAAGGGCAAATAAGCGCAGCGGTGTGAGTAGGGTATTTAACTCTATTGACTCACTGTAGTCTCGACGTTACTACAATGGATTTTGTTCTGACGAGATTAGGTATCTTGTTCCCAAAACTCGCACACTTTTACGGAACACGCGTTCATCATCCTTTTGTGGTTATTTATCTGGGGAGTCGTACTACGCATTATAGAGAGAATTCGTTTTTCAGCCGTTCGCTGCACCTGTGGAATAAGTTGCTTGCAGACGTGTTTCCTGTCTGTTATACTACTCCCTCTTTCCCCCTCCTCACAACCTACTGTCCTAGTTCTGGTACAATGCACTGCATATGTAGCTGTCATCTCTTGAGTACTGGGGGCTTACTCTCTATTGCGATAAGCTGTTTAATCCACTTTGTATCGCGCCACGAGCGATAGGAATAAATTAGTTTTTAGTTTATGAGTTATTTTGAACTCTACACCAGAACCGGGTGAAAGGCTTCACAAAAAAATCAAATTCACTTAACATGGAAAATGTATTTTTGATGGTGAAGGGGGATCACTTCTCCGAAAATTTATCAGTTAGAGTTTAGTGCTAAGTTTTGGCGCATTTAATTACTTCAATAAGAAAAAATGTTACGGCCAATAACATGTTTGCAATAAAAATGTAGGTCTTTTGGTAGAAAAGTTAAAAGTTAAAAGAAAAACTTCAAAGCATTCCTTCATATCATTAATATTCCCATCCTAACTTATAACACAACTTTAGTTAACTGCAGTTTATAATTGATCTACACGGTTGCTCTCACTACTGTGTCATGCACTCGCAATCAATAAATTAAAACAACCTCATGAACGTCATGAAGAAGAATTTTCTATCGATCTTAACTTTGAAATGAAACCTTTAACATCTTGTAGCTATTATTTTCGCTTTGAAATGCATCAAGTCTTTGTTTGGAGTAAAATAGAAAAATAATATTGAAAATCACATTGAATGGATCAAGAAAATGATGGGCAGCCATGGACGGAATCAAAGTAGCAGATGAATTAAAAAAGCGCACACACACATTTTTGTCATAAATTACATGAGTTTGAAAAGCCTTTTAAAGAGTAACAAATGGAACACACCTTAATTTGTTTTGTACATTTTGTTTTTGTTGTTGTTTCTAAATCAATGTGCGCTGTCAAACAGTGTTGCCAGTTGGCAACACAAATAAATCGCAAATAAATCAAAAGAAATATGAATTTATAAAGCAAAAACTAGTTTTGTATATTTCCACATCAAGATACACATTTGGAAAACATTTAAGAATTACATTTGAAACCAAGTTGAGAATAAATAAATTTCTCAATTTGAAAATAATTGCCCCTTTTTGTTGAGAATACTATGTATTTCAATTTGAATTCAAATCAGTATCAAAGGTTGGTCGTTTGGGAAAACCTTTAATATCAAGTCGTTCTCCCACAAGGCAGCATACTGGGCCCTACCTTATACTTAATTTATGCTTCTGACATGCCAACAAGCGATAAAATTCATACATCCACGTTTGCAGACGATACGGCTTTTTCCAGTGTACATGAAAACCACCAAACAGCATCACAAAATTTGCAGGAACATATTTACAATTTAGAGAAATGGTTAAAACTCTGGAAAACCAAAGTCAATGAACAAAAATGTGTCCATATCACGTTCACACTGCGTAAAAATACATGCCCGTCAATAAAAATTAATAATCAAATAATTTCACAACACAGTGACGTCAAATATCTCGGTATTCACCTCCACCGTCGACTAACTTGAAAGAAACACATTGACGTAAAAACAACCCAGATGAAATTAAAAGCCGCGCAATTGAATTGGCTCATCGGCAGAAATTCCACCCTGAGCTTAGATTGCAAACTTTTGCTGTACAACGCGATCCTAAAGCCAATATGGTGCTATGGAATTCAACTATGGGGCCCCTCCTCCGCATCGAATATTGGAAAAATTCAAAGGCGTCAAAACAGCGTTCTACGAACGATTACCGCAGCCCCTTGGTATGTAAAAAATTCTCGAATTCACAAGGACCTAAACGTACCTTTAGTAAAAGATGAATTTGCCAAATACGCTGGAAGGTGTATAACCAAAACCACCCAAATCCACTTCCTCGAGACATCCTTACCTTTGGTGGTCACACACGATTAAAAAGAAGTTACACCCTGGCTTCCATTCGGGAGCATAACAGATGATGTCCTGTGGCACGGTATTCTGATACATTCGCTGAATCATAATTTTTTGTCTAGCATTGGCTGGACATAAAGAAAATTTTTTAGTTATTAAGATTTGAATGATTGTTGTTAGTTCTTTTTGAAGATTCAACAAATAAATAAAAATTGATTAAAAAAAAAAATTCTCAATTTGAAATCAAACCTTACTGTTTGTTGGGTAGTTTTATCTTGTTTGTCTGAATGTGTTGTACATTTATAATAAGCAGATCCACACTGGGTTAAATGAGAGAAAAATTCTTAACAATATTCTAATGTGATGTCACTATTTCAATCTTAAAATTTAAACAAATTTTTTACCAACAAGATCATTAAAGAAGATCTTCAATGGCATTCACCATTTCGTGCACGGCAACACTGCTGTCAAGGCAGTTACACGAGAATGAAAGGCAAAGATTGCTGGCTGGTACTTGTACGTAGTGAGTGGATTTGATGTCTAATTGTTGGATATTTTCCTTAACTTGTTATTAACTGTTGTAGTTGAAGTTATGGTTGTTGTTTTTTCTTTCTTTTTTGTTTTTTTTTTTTTTGTCTTCATGTTGGTTTTCAAACCAGATTTTAATTCTTTTGTTTGACTTGTGGTATGTAGTCGTATGAAGGAAATATGTATCAACTGCTTTAATGGCCTTTGGGGCAATTCAATTCGTTGTGTCGCTGGTATGTTAGAAATCAAAAGTTGCTTCAAATCATTATATTTTTTTTTCTCTCTCTTCAAATGATCAGTTTTTTTAATAACATTAATTCTTTTAAGTTGATCAATCTTCACACTTTTTTAAGTGGTGTGACAAAACCACTTTTTTTGTGTGTTTTATTCGTCTGTTTTTTTTTTTCTTCTTTTATAGAAAATTAACAATTGAAGCTTTCGATAAAAAAAAATCGAAACTTATAAAATGAGTGACATGGTCACAAAACAATAGAAAATTAACAACAGTTTAACCCGTAATCCATCAAAATTTCGTAACAAGTAAAATTGAGTTTAAACAAAGAGACTCTCGAGGGCGGTTCTGAAAATGATTCAATTGACGTGTAAATAGCAGCATTAAAAATCGAAAGTAAATTCATTACATGCCTTTTAGTTTCAAGATTGAATTGCGTTGCAAAACGGAAAAGACATAATTGTATGCTTTTGATTTGATGTAGTTTAAGTAGTAGGTGTAAACTAGTTTATTTTATGGGCATTTTAGGAACTGTTGAAATAACCCAACAATTTATGCTCACCATTAATTATCAAACTTTATGGGCAAAAAAATAAACAAAATTGTTTGAGCTAGTTTTACACTTAGTTAAAATTAATTCGCAGTTCCCACTATGCAAGTCTATTGCCTCAGCTGATGAACTTTTAGAGCACGGGGCTAAGTTGAAGACGCCTGCATCTTGGCAGAAACGTTCTGGCTGTGATTCAAACTTTTAATTGCAGACAGCGGTTATAAGTATTCCCTGATAAGTAATGGGTGATTTTATAAGAACTATCGGAAATTTAAAAAAAAACACATAAATTTCAGAAAAATGCATGAAATATTTATTTGAATCGATAGTTGGGTCGATATAATTTAATGTTTGAAGATTATTTCATGCAAATGTTGGCCGCGGCTGCGCCTCAAATGGTCCATCCGCTTAGTCCAATTTTGGCATACTCTTTCCAACATTTCGGCCGGTATCTCACGAATAATGTTGGCAATGTTGGCTTCCAGTGCGTCAATCGAAGCGGGCTTGTCGCTATAGACATTAGCCTTAGCATAGCCCCACAAAAAATAGTCTAGAGGCGTTAAATCGCACGATCTGGGCGGCCAATTGACTGGTCCCAAGCGTGAAATAAACTGTTCACCGAACTCGCCTCGCAATTGGTCCATTGTTTCGCGTGCTGTGTGACATGTGCCGTCTTGTTGAAACCACATGTCATGCAAGTCAAGCTCTTCCATTTTGGGCAAAAAAAGTTTGTTATCATCGCACGGTAGCGATCACCATTCACAGTAACGTTGTGATTCGCATCATCTTTGAAGAAATACGGCCCAATGATGCCGCCAGCCCATAATCCGCACCAAACGGTTGTTTTTGTGGATGCATTGGTAGCTCTTGCAATGCTTCTGGCTGCTCTTCACTCCAAATACGGCAGTTTTGCTTGTTCACGTATCCATTCAACCAGAAATGAGCCTCGTCGCTGAACACAATTCTTCGATAAAAAAGTGGATCTTCATCTAACTTTTCAAGAGCCCATTCACCAAAAATTTGGCGTTGTGGTAGGTCGTTTGGCTTAAATTCTTGCACCAGCTGTATCTTATAAGGCTTCACACCCAAATCCTTCCGCAAAATTTTCCACGTAGTGGAGTAACAGAGACCCAATTACTGCGAACGGCGCCGAATCGATAATTCACGGTCATCACCAACACTGGCCGATACGGCTGCGATATTTTCTTCAGTTCGCACTCTACGTAAGCGTGTTGGTGGTTTAATGTCCAACAATGTAAATTTGGTGCGAAATTTTTTTACAATAGCCCGAATAGAAGCCTCACTGACCATAAAATGGAAGAAGCGCGCGATGAACTTTCTTAACAGAGCACGCATTTTGGTAATAAAATTCAATAATTTGCAAGCGTTGTTCGTTTGTAAGACGATTCATGATTAAATTATAGACCAAACTGAAGATGTTTGACAGTGACACAAGATACAAAACGTGCGTGAGCTGTCAAAACTAATGTTGCCAAAAAGATAATAGCAAAAAAATCACTCGTTATGATGCATGCCGGTGAAATGAATAGGCGACGGGTGGGTTGGTTGCCACTTTTTATGGGCTTTGCATGAATGATATATGGTCGGTTTTCAAGAAGCTAATTATAAGGAGCCAGGGGGCTAATTCTGTCATTCGCTTACGATCAAGTTCTTACTCGAATGTGCGAGTCTTCACACTTTTGGGATTATCTCATTCGATATCGAGTAAAAGGTATCGAAATTTGTAATGATGGCATTCGATAGCGAGTAACCATTCGAATGTAACCGTGCAACTTTTTACTCGTAAGCAAAAGTACTAACGAAAACCCGCCAAACAGAAAAACAGAAAAGAAATAGAGTAAAAATAAGCTAAACCTTTTTGCAAATGCAATGATGCAATACCATTTACACGAGATTGTTTTATAAAAAGCCTCTTTAAAAAGATGCTAACTGCAATTCCTAAATTTGTTTCAGTTCAATATCATACTTATCAAAAAAAATTTTCGATATTAGTTAAATCGCTTTCATCTTATCAGCGAATCTTTTTCAACAGTTGGCTGCCCTGTTTTACTAAACTAAAATTAGAAGTGTTGCGAAGAAATCTTGTTTCGTTTCACTCTTTTAATGCAAAAACATTCTGAAGTGTAATCAAGGCGAATTCATTACTAGGTGAATTAATTATTAGGTGGATGCATCGGCGAATTCAGGCGAATTCGATTAATATGGCGGCACTTTCACTGTCAAGTTTTGTTTACCTTTTTTGGCGCCATTTAAATTTTTTTACATGTTCGTTATCAACTACTTTTGACAGCTTAAGTGTGAATTCGCCTTTTTACACAAACAAAATACCTGCTGTTTTTTTTATTGTTGTAGCAAAACGGCTACCTTGTTTTTTTTTTATCATGAACTTGACAGCTCAGGTGATTATTTTTTGCTTGCCGCGTTTTTTCCAATGAGACTGTCAATTTTTTTTTTCTTTGTTTACAAACATTTTCTCGCCATTTTAATCTGAAGTTTTTTTTGTGTGATTTAGTGAAGTTTCAAGAAAATTTTGTGAATTTAAAAATGAAAACCCATTATAATTTTTATTTAAATATAAATTTTGACATTCTTAGTAAGTTTTACACTAAAAAAATACATAGTATTGAATTCGCATTTTTTATATACATACATATGTATGTCTACTTCAAACATAAACTAAATAAAAATTTTTACTACAAACAATGTCGCCAACGTCGCCAACATTGCCAACGCTGTTTCAAGAGCATCTTAAACTGAAACGAAAAAAAAGAAATACAACACTAAGCTGACAAGCAAAAAGCTTCACTTTAAACACCCCCTCAGCCAGATTTCGAATGAATCCCTTTCGATTTGATCTCTTTGATATTTTTGATTTTTTAATACATATGTACATATGTATGTATTTTGAATAGTAGTCCAACAGCACGAGCTATTCAATTCGTACATTAATTGCGTGCTTCGTTTTCTTCATTAATCTCGCTTCTCAGAAAAAAATTGATCTTCAAATTTAAATGCTGAAATAGGAAAATATTAAGTACTGAAATTTTGAAAATTTGATCAATATGACAGCATGATTAGACAAACAATAAAAAGTAGACAATTAAAAACGAAGTACTTTAAGGTTCATAACGACTTAAGATTGCGCTACATGTCATTTGGATATGATAAGCAAGCCGAATGCTGAAAACGCTATTGCATTATCCAGTGCACAACTTTGCTTCCACCGTTTTGCAATAGATGGCTGGAGCGGTAAGTGGCGAAATAAATAAATCATAGACTTCATAGAATAAGCTTACGTAGTTGTAAACATAACGCCTTGGAAATATTAGTCGATTTGTGTCTGCATCATAAAGTAATTCTCGCCATTTGATGGAGGTTTTCATTTTCTGCTTTAATATGAAGAAATCTGCAGCTGAGAGTCATCGAATGCTCTCAAATACCTATATAGTGAGGCCGCTATTGGTGAAAGAAAATGCCGAGAGTGGTCGAAGACCAGCATGGCGGTAGAAGAAAAATTTTTTAAAGATGCAGAACTAGAGGCATTACTTGATCAAGACAACAAGAATGAATCAATGTATAGCTATTTTTTAAAATAATGCCTCGAGTTTTGGTGAAAAACAATGGTGGCAAGGTTAAGGAAGGAAGGCAGGCTGCTGGATTCCCCAGTATGTTCTCAAGCTCACTTGGGCTATAAATTTATTACATTTATGTTTGCCTGTTTAATAGAGAGCTGACAAGAAAAAGTTTCGAATTTCGTAAAAAAATATTGTCAGAAGCCACGTTAGGTACGGTAGGCAGGTCGCTGGATTCCCCAGTATGTTCTAGGTTCTCCAGCTCACTTGGGTCATAAATTTGTTTCCTTTGTGTTTGCCCGTATAATAGAGAGGTTAAAAGATAGAAGTGAAAAGAGAAAGTTTTGAATTTCGAAAAAAAAAAAAAACAATGATGGAAGAAATGTTAGTTAAGGTAGGCAGGCCCGTGGATTCCCAGTATGTCCTAGGTAGGTTGTCCAGCTCACTTGGGTCATAAATTTGTTCCCTTTGTATTTGTCTGTATAATAGAGGGGTGAGAAGATAGACGTGAAAAGAGAAAGTTTCGAATTTCGGAAAAAAACAATGCCGGAACAAATGTTAGGTAAGGTAGGCAGGCCGCTGGATTCCCCAGTATTTTGTCAAGCTCACTTGGATCGTAAATGTATTACCTTTATGTTTGCATGTTTAATAGAGAGCTGAAAAGAGAAAGTTTCAAATTTCGGGAAAAAACAATGGCAGAAGCCACGTTAAGTAAGTTAGGTAGGCCGCTGTATTCCCCAGTATGTTCTAGGTTCTCCAGCTCACTTGGGTCATAAATTTGTTTTCTTTGTAAGGTAAAAAGATAAGCTATGGAGATGTACTGGTATAGGGATTACTGTGCGGCGTTACAAGCTATTGTACTAGCCATCCGCCACAGCTTATGAAGAAGGCTAGCGCGGTGTCAGGTTGATCAAAACCAGACATGATAGGCTATAGAAGCTACGTTCCCCTAGATTTCTTAGGCGTTGGTGCTCCAGTGCCGGGCACGTTCCGAGGAGGTGAAGTATCGTCTCCTCCTCGTCATCGGCTTGGCAATATCTGCAGAAATCGTTATAGGGTAATAAGCCCAGTCTCCTCGCATGGTTACCAAACGGGCAATGTACAGTGACGACTACTACTGTAACTCTCAAAGGAGATCTAGGTAGTTTTAGGAGCTCTTTTGTTCTCTTAAAGTTAATATGCGGTCGCAGATTCCTTGATACAAGGCATGTGGACTCTGTGAACTATTTTTCTTGGGCATTTACCAGAGTGTGGAGCTGTATTCTTTTCCATTAAGCTGTTAAGGGTTGTCCGCAGAAAAGATCGATATCCCTATCCTCTAGGATTGTATCTTTTTTGGTTAAGTTATCAGCGATGTTATTGCCGTTATTGCAGCCGTGTCCACTTATCCATTTTAGGGTTAGGTTAGAAAGTCTCGCTATCTTGTTTAAAGATGCCAGGCACTCCTGGACTAGACTGGTATTAGTGTATATTGCAATCAGGCAGTTGATGGCAGCCTGGCTGTTTGTTATTATCATGATAGAGATATCACCGAATATCTTGTTAAACGTCAGCCATCTGGCCGTTTTATTTATAGCCGATATTTCGGCTTGAAGAACACTACATCCGTCTGGTAGTCTGAAGGATATTTTTTTGTGTTGAATTCTTCTATGTAAAGACCTGCTTCAACCCTTTCTCCTCGTTTAGATCCCTCCGTGTAAGCATAGAAAGATCCAGATTCTAAGAGAGATTCCTCGATTTGCTAGCCAAAGCTCCTTGAGGGGAATGGTTTTGGGATGCAGTACCCAATTAGATCTGCGACTAGATTATTTTCAATCTCAAGTATATTGGCGTGTCCCCATTGTCTGTGGGTCCATGTTCCTATTGCATTCAAAGTGACTGCGGTTTTAGTGATATCTGCCTGGCGTCTAAGTAACATGGCATCCAGCTCATAAGAGCAAGAAGTTATACCGTTTCAGTTGGTGTTGTTCTCATGGCCCCTGTGATCAGTATTACTATGGCTCGACGGATTTTTACAATCTACAGGCTCTTGGTTGCGGAGTTCAGCAATTTCCACCATACTGATATTCCATAGAAAAAAGCTGTACACTTATTAAAACAGAATGAATGTGGAAATTGATTTATATCAGCTCCAGCCTTGTCGGCCTTATTTGAGGAAGGATCAAGTATACGGGGTGAATTATTTATTATGATTTAACAGCGCCCCCGTGTGGTTTGCAAGGTCCACACAAACACCTTATTGAAGAGCTCGGATCTTCCTGAATGTAATTTACCAGACAGTCAATGGAAGAAAAGGCTTAATGAGTTGGTGCACCGTAGGCCATTAGTAGTATCAGCCGTCGACCAACTCATCCGTCTAACCATTAATACTGGCTGCTTACTTTATAGATATTTGTTGTAAAACAACAGCACCTCAGGGGGCTGTTAGCCCCAAAAACCGGCATTCCACCAAAGTTATCAGCGAAACTACTTCCTCTTTCTACGATTTTAAGTTTAAACCACAGCCGTAATGTTTCAGACAAGGTAGCCACCTCAGCCACGATTAGGTTTGACAGGCTGCCAGCTATTATAAAGCCAGCCCACTTGGATCCAGTCAGGTCCCGTTGTGTTGTCAGCCACGATTAACGCCGAGATGATCAGCAAGTAGAACCTCCCGGGGGCTTTGCTGATCCCCGTTCTGCCAATTAACCCTGGGTTAGTGTCTCGGTAGTCCAATGCGGCTTCCTAGAGTTTTATTTGCTATACCAGGCGAGGAACTCCTGCCCCTCTATGCCCCCGAAAGCAGGGTACCCTGGTTAGGCAAAACCTTCTCCAAGGAGGGGAATTTAAACGGAAATCAAAGTGTAACAAACAGTTTCATAAATCGAATAAATTAAAGTTTAAAGCTCAAAAAGTATAGTTTGGTTTTTATATTTGCTAGATGCAAAGTTTCGGCTCAGTTTTATCGAACGACAATTGTTACATTTGATGGCCATCGGAGGGGTTTTTTATTGTTGTTGTTGTATTGTTTGGAGTAGGTGTTTAAGCGTTTAGCTGACTGGTTGTTAAGATGATTGGCTGGTTGTCTTCTGCGTAAAGAGATATTCTTTTGGTCTAATCTGCTTTACAACGTCTTGCTTTTTATTCAAATGATTTTTTTTTTCTTTTCATTTATGATTATTTGTGGCTTTTAAACTAAAAGATTTTGTTGTTCCTTCTGCTGCTGTTTTTCTACGAAATATTCAATTGAAATAATAAAACAATAAAATACTAGTAATTGAGTGCGGGTTTGTTGGCAACAAGCGTAAGCAGTTTTGGCTGTTTTTTGAGCATTTTTGGGTTTGAATTTAATAAACATCCGAATAAGATTGATTAATTACACTTTTCGTTTTTGTTATCATTTGATTTGCTGTGCTTAAAATTGGGGGTTTATATACAAATTTTTTTTTTTATAGGATTTCAATTATTTGTCCTCAAAAGCGATTTTTTTTCTGTCGTTATGCTCAAACTCTTCATTTTAAGGTTTGTCATTTGGTTAAGTAAAGTCTGTCTATACGGTAGCTAGACCTGTAATTATTATTGTTAAATATAAGAAGAAGAAATAAAAAGATTTGGCTTGAACAGAAACTTTAATTTTTAAAACGAACACATCAATCAATCTATTGAAACAAAACTCTTCTTTTTTTGTTGTTTTTTTCAATTTTAAGGTATTTTGTGATCCCTCAAATTTACAGCGGCATATTCGTAAACATCACATCGGAGCCAGAAGTCACGCTTGTCCCGAGTGCGGTAAAACGTTTGCCACATCCTCGGGTCTTAAACAGCACACACACATACATTCATCGGTTAAACCGTTTCAGTGTGAAGTCTGCTTCAAAGCTTATACACAGTTTTCCAACTTGTGCCGTCACCGGCGCATGCATGCCGATTGCCGTATGCAGATAAAGTGTAGCAAGTGTGGCCAGAGTTTCAGCACAGTTACCTCCCTATCGAAACATAAACGTTTTTGTGATTCTACCAACGTAACACCAGCTTTAACACATCCCCTGCAACATCATCCGACACCGGCGCAGGCACCCAACCCAACCAGAGCAAACGCAGCAGTGAACGGTACATTGCCCAACAGTATGACAACACCACCAAATCCGTTTCTATTTTGGCGTTCCACCTTCTTTCCGGCATTTCCACCGGCGGCAGCCGCTTTCGGTTTGCAGGGCATGTTTCCTCAAGCTCCAGCCCCGCAGGCTGCCAACTTCCCGCCCATGTTTACAAAACCAAATCTAGACTTCAAGCTACAACAAATGCGTTGCCAACCGCCACCGCATAATCTCAATCATAACAACACCAACAACAATAATCACAATAACGCTACAGCAAAACCAAATGCCATCACCAGTTCCAATTCCAAACAAGATGTCATCTCCAGCACCGTGCCCGAAAATTTCGGTCTCTATTTTCCCTCTTTGGAAATGGATTACAAGCTCAAACGTGATATTTGTCTAGCAGAGAGTCAAGCGAAAGCTCATAAAAGGGCCGCCGCCATACAGCAGTTGACTTCGGATGAAGAGTCGCGGGAGGGGAAAGAAAAATTTGATATCAAAAAAGAAAGCAAAAAAGATCAAGATCTTGCAGTTAAAAAAGAAGAGGAGGAGGATGTGGCTTTGAAATTAAACGATGATGACAAGGTAAGATTTGTCAATACTGGCTTAGAAAAACCTAGTTCAGGGAATCATGTATCCAATTTCTGAACAAAAGTCTACCGAAAGCACGTAGTGGTAAATAAAAGTTTATTTTTTGTTGCTTACATAAAATAGTACGTTTTGATTAGGATTAACAGGCTGACAGCTGTTGACAAAGCCACCCAAAATTAGCTCAAGTTTGCTCCCAATGTGTTCTCTGAGAATGAAATACATACATGTATGTCCACAGATCGTCGTTTCATTCACCGATCCAGCTGTGGACCACTCTGAGGATCCCATGAAAGAGTCATATCCATCTATAATATATTCCGATATTTATGTCAAATTATTCCGAACCAGTCTGCCTAGAAACAAGGCCTTTTTTATGTGTAAGAGCTAGACAGTGACAGAGGAAGTGCTTAATAATCTCTCCTCCATTTGCATCCCCAGAAATCATCATATGGAAGATTTAACCTTCTCATATGTATCCCAATGTAAAAGTAACCTGCCAGAAGAGCCACTACATTATGCAACTTCCGTGGTAAACCTTTTAGACTATTATAGTCTTCCTGCACCATTTCATCTTCCCTATTCGACAGGTAACTTCTGTATTCCAACTGTTCTGTGCAGTCCCTAAAAGTTGACGCTGTAGCTGGGTTTTACAGCGGGATCTATACCATTCAGTTCATGTCCCCTTCTTGTAAACGGATCACGTATTCCTCTGCTACAAGATTACTGTGCATTTGCTCATGCTCAGAAAATATCCAAGTTCAAATATGTCGCTATCTCATTAAGATATATTTGGCATTTATTAACCAACCTGGATAGTTTAGACCTCTGCCAGTGCGTTCAACGCAGTCTTACTATCCGTACAAATTCAGATATTCTGCCCATGTAGCTTATAGTACTTCAACCTGTTAGCATACATTATTTCCGTCTGTGTCATGTCACACTCATTGAGCAGTCTAAAGCTAATTTACTTGTGATATTGGGGAATGCAGATACCCTCACCAAATTCCAATGTTTAACTTGAATTCTTCCGTAGAGAACCCAAGCACGTTTTGTCGATAATCCACACAAACCACTCCCGAGATCATGCCGGGCAAATTTACTTCAAATCTCTTATCGGGCAGTTAGTGGACAGCAAGCAAGATTCCATGGAAGATCCACTAAACTTCGCGTAGATAAAGCATGAAGATATGCAACCTCCTTCCATACTTTGCTTGCTTTTAGGCTAATCCCCGAACTCAGCGCCATTTTCAATGCTGAAGTGGCCAGCAGCCAGCTTTATAAATTGTGCTTTCGATGGTGTGTTGCAGGAAGATCCAGTCACCACCAAAACATATATATCTTTTTATTTTTATTTTGGACCAGCAATCAGGGGATGACCACTACATTTGCAGTGCATTGTACCAGAACTAGGAAAATAGGTTGTGAGGAGGGGGAAAGAAGGAGTAGTGTTTGTGAACATTTGACTTGAACCTTCCAACGTTATAACAGACAGGAAACACGTCTGCAGGCAACTTATTGCATAAGCAAAGCGTACGGCTGAAAAAGGAATTCTCGCTGTAATGCGTAGTACGATTCTCTGGGCAATCGATCACAAATGCATGAGCTCTGAATGATGCACGTGTGCTACGTATAAATGGGCGAGTTTCGGGAATAAGATCCCTAATCTCGTTAGAGCAAAATCCATTGTAGTAACGATAGAACAGAGTAACGCGCCCCACACTGCGTCGATGCTGCGGTGAGTCGATAAAGTTAGATACCCTACTGTCACCGATAAGTTTCTTCGCCCTCTCCTTCACACGGTCGAGTAACTCCAAAATAGACTTTGAGGCACCGACCAAAACATAAGAGTTATATTCCATTTTCGGTCGGATGTAGGTGGTATAAATAGTAAGGAGATCGGATGGAGTAAAGTACATCTTACACCGTTTCAGAAAACCGAGGCACTTGGATGCTTCTTTAGAGACATGAAAAATGTGTTCAGTCCAGCGGACATCACACTGTATCTTCAATCCAAGAACATCAAGAGCATCCGATTCCTCAATATTTATGCCATCCATAAGTACAGATGGAGCAGCATCTGCGGTCGTTTCTTTGAGTGTTAACAAACAGCATTGCGTCTTACGAGCGTTGAAAATGATTTTCTTCAAGATCTTTTATCATGCGGGCACCCCATACCATAATATGGGTTTAATAAACTTGCCGAAAAATCAGCAGGAGCTCCAAGGATCTGTTCTCTAAGAATTCGCAGTGACCCTTCTACATAAAACAAGGCAACAGTAATTTTGTTCAGCCTTGACTGGACATTTCATTGCCAAGACAGTTTAGAATCTAGGTAGATATCTGATATTTCGATCTGTCTAATAGTTTGTACTCAACCTAAGTTACGGCTGGTAGAGCAAACTACAGAGTCTTGTATAGCCGAGTGAAGAGTACTACTTCTGTTTTCTTCGGACTCACATTCAGACCACTATTTATGCAACATCCTTAGTGCAATGTTCAGTTGTTGTGAGGGTATGTCTGGATACTTACCCGACGCTGCGCTACACAATATTATCAGTATAAGACATAGTCCTAAACAATAGCAGTTTTATATTTAAACAAATTATGGTTTAAATCAGTAACTATTTACAGAATTTGTTGAAATAATCTCTCCCATAATCTTTGCATATGTTAAATAATTCCCCCATATTTCAAGAGGCGTCATCGTCGTCACATGAAGTCGACATACAAATTTGGGCATTTATTTACTCGTTGCCAATAACAATTGAATGTTGTCGATAGCCTCTAAATATCGCTTAAGTCTAGAAATATAGAAGACCTATCAAAGAATACATAACTGGAGTCGAAGGCGAATATACAGGGTGGCGCAGAACTATCTTTTTGGTTTGAATTGATCTTTAACTTTCAAAATAAAGTTCAACAAATTTGATCGCTGTTCTGTTGTGTAGTGTTTCATGTTAAATTCCTTAGTTTTTCTTCACAAAGTTCTGAAATTAAAATATTGAAAAACTGAAAAAGTTATCGCAGTTAGTTGTACGCCATCCCGCGTAACCGAGTAATTTTTGATGTCGTCGTAAGGCGAAAACGACGACGTCTCTTGGAATAAGTTGGATTGTGAAAAATATTTTCTTAATAATATATTTTTAATTTCAGAAATCAATCGATATTGTCTCAGTTTCACCACATCATGAGTCCGAGACGAAAAGCAATTTTACTGAACTACCTTTGGATTTGAGTGTTACGCGCAAGCGTAACAGCTTAGACTCAAATTTCAGCCAAGAAGAACAAAAATCCATCAACGATGATCACAAATCGGTGACAATGAATAACAGAGAAAAGAGTCCTCTTGCTGCAGAGGAGCTGAGCAATAATGACAGCTATGAAACGGCTGCTAAGAAACAAAGACGTTTTAACAATTCTGTTACCAGTAGTAGAACACCTACCGCTTCACCAGGACCCACCCCCTCACCATCACCACCGTGCAATGTGAGCAGTACAGCAACTCATGAAAATATGTCACCCGCTTTGCCCACCTGCCCAAGACCCATACATCCCATGCTGCTGGACGAAATCTATCGTACACGGGCCTTAGAATCTTCTTTTCCACGCACGTTCCCTTTTTTAGGACTAATGGGCGAACGGGCTGCACTGGATGCAAATGCTTTGCGCGCCAGAGAAGACCAGTTTAACGCTGCCGAGCCCATGTTTCATGAGGCTTTGAGAGGCCTGACGGCAGCCAGTGCTTTGCAAGTTGCTCAAACGGGCAAACTAAAAGATCGTTACACTTGCAAGTTCTGCGGCAAGATCTTCCCCAGATCGGCCAATCTCACCAGACACCTAAGAACCCACACCGGCGAACAACCCTACACTTGTAAATATTGCGATCGAGCTTTCAGCATCTCTTCCAATTTGCAAAGACATGTACGCAATATACATAATAAAGAGAGACCTTTTCGCTGCCACTTGTGCGATCGTTGTTTTGGCCAGCAAACAAATTTGGATCGCCATTTGAAGAAACATGAATCGGATACTACGGGTCTGGGCATGGCCATCAGTGATTCGCCAAGTTCGAATGAAGCCGATCGTGAGGACTCGTATTTCGATGAAATACGCAACTTTATGGATCGCGTCACCTACAATGAGGACTTGTATACCCCCTCCAGTATAGGAAATGCCGAAAATGAGACCAGTGATTACAACGCCAGTGATAATGACAACGAGCTTTCAGTGTCTCGACCCTCATCGGCTGGCTTGTTGACGGCCGCTCAACCCCGCAAAGCTAAGGAGGCTACCGAAATCTTAGACGATGATGAATAATAAAACTCCCCAAATAGAACAAACAACCAAAAACCCAAAATCATCAAGTTAAGAATATACAATATTTCAGATAAATTTAAGACAATTTGTTGTTAAGTTATAAAACATTTTGCTCTCCTTGATAAATTATTTAAGTCCCTAAGTCTTAAATCTAAAACAAATCAATGTACAGTTAATAAATAATTTCTTAAAAAGAGAAAGAAGACAAGAAAGCTTTCAGCAACTTAAAAAACTTTTTCTCATCTTAAACATTGAGCTATGACAACTCCTCCTGTTATATTGTATTGTACTATAATTAAGTATTCAAAATTTTTACTTAGTAATATTTTTTAGTCTCTTATGGAAACACAAAACAGAAAATACTACAAATACGAGTATAAATTTCAGCATAAGTTTAATTTTGTATCTACATATTTAACTATTGTTTCTGACGAATTGTTTAGTTTTAATTAAATTAAATATTAAACGAATTTCGCATAAGATCACCACCACAACACTCTATTGATTAATTTTAGGATTTGAAAACTATATACATAAATTTTTGAAAATTTATAACAATTTTTTTTTTTTTAAATTGAATAAATTTTTTTTGTCAATTCAAATAAATAAATCTCTTTACTATTACGAATCAATATTTAAAAACTAAATAAAGAAAAACTAACGAATTAAACAAAAGATGGGGATATTAATGTATTTAATTGAATTGGAGAAGTGCTTTTAGAAATAAAGTAGAAAAAAAAAACATTATTTCATATGATCTATAGCAGAGATCTGCATGGATACACATCAGAGATCTGCACCGGTACACCACAACCATAAGTATTATGAATGCCCAATCATCTTCACATCCAAGTATTTTAAACACTTTTAAAAATTAATGCGGTGATTTTAATGCAGGCGATAGACGATATTAATTTTCGTACTCAACGAAGTATGAGTTGTAGCACGGTTTTCAGATACACGTTACTACAAATCATACTATATTGTGATTTTTTTGCTATTATCTTTTTGGCAACACTAGTTTTGACAGCTCACGCACGTTTTGTATCTTGTGTCACTGTCAAACATCTTCAGTTTGGTCTATAATTTAATCATGAATCATCTTACAAACGAACAACGCTTGCAAATTGAATTTTATTACCAAAATGCGTGCTCTGTTAAGAAAGTTCATCGCGCGTAAAAAAATTTCGCACCAAATTTACATTGTTGGACATTAAACCACCAACACGCTTACGTAGAGTGCGAACTGAAGAAAATATCGCAGCCGTATCGGCCAGTGTTGGTGATGACTGTGAATTATCGATTCGGCGCCGTTCGCAGCAATTGGGCCTCTGTTACTCCACTACGTGGAAAATTTTGCGGAAGGATTTGGGTGTGAAGCCTTATAAGATACAGCTGGTGCAAGAATTGAAGCCAAACGACCTACCACAACGCCAAATTTTTGGTGAATGGACTCTTGAAAAGTTAGATGAAGATCCACTTTTTTATCGAAGAATTGTGTTCAGCGACGAGGCTCATTTCTGGTTGAATGGATACGTGAACAAGCAAAACTGCCGTATTTGGAGTGAAGAGCAGCCAGAAGCATTGCAAGAGCTACCAATGCACCCACAAAAAACAACCGTTTGGTGCGGATTATGGGCTGGCAGCATCATTGGGCCGTATTTCTTCAAAGATGAAGCGAATCACAACGTTACTGTGAATGGTGAGCGCTACCGTGCGATGATAACAAACTTTTTTTTGCCCAAAATGGAAGAGCTTGACTTGCATGACATGTGGTTTCAACAAGACGGTGCCACATGCCACACAGCACGCGAAACAATGGACCAATTGAGAGGCGAGTTCGGTGAACAGTTTATTTCACGCTTGGGACCAGTCAATTGGCCGCCCAGATCGTGCGATTTAACGCCTCTAGACTATTTTTTGTGAGGCTATGTTAAGGCTAATGTCTATAGCGATAAGCCCGCTTCGATTGACGCACTGGAAGCCAACATTGCCAACATTATTCGTGAGATACCGGCCTAAATTTTGGAAAGAGTATGCCAAAATTGGACTAAGCGGATGGACCATTTGAGGCGCAGCCGCGGCCAACATTTGCATGAAATAATCTTCAAATATTAAATTATATCGACCCAACTATTGATCCAAATAAATATTTTATGCATTCTTCTGAATTTTATGTGTTTTTTTTTTTTTTTTTTAAATTTCCGATAGTTCTTATAAAATCACCCATTATTTAATTTGAAAGAAATATTTTAAAGGCTATCAATATTTGTATGATTTGATCTTGTTTATATTAATTTCTTCTAAATTTTCCTAACTAAAGATCGTTGTTTTTTTTTTGTTTTTTTTTTCTTTTTTTTTTTTTTTTTTTTTTATTAAAAAGATTCAGCAATTTTATATTTTCGATATTTCGCTAATAATTTATCATAGTATTATGATAATAATATAGCATTTTTCTTTTAAATTCTGAGTAATTTATTTAGTTTATTGGGATATAAAGTTGAACGTTTGAGAATATCTTTCAAAATTGGCAAAGTCTACTAATGACTAGGGTAGCTCCTATGAAATGTTGACATATAGACAGCTGGGAAACATTGAAAACAAGCTGTTTATAATTTTTTGATTGGTACTTTCATAATTTATAATTGTGAAAAGGTTTGAAATAATTCTGACAAGAGCTGTTTTTGCCAGTGTTGTCACATTTCTTTTTAAAAATCTTTTATTTACTGAAAAAAAAACAAATTTTTTTCACCAAAAAACACTTTTTTGTGTGTCTTTTTGGTTTAATTTTATTCAAAACGTGATAATATTGCTCATTACAGGCCTTATTTTACAGTATTGTTGTAATTATTCCCCAGCGCTGCTTTGTAGCAATATTTTGTAGTCGATTAGTGCTGCCATAACTATAAACAGCTGATATTAATATATAACAGTGCTGCCAAACTGCATATAATACTGTATATAACATAGATTTTATAGTTTTTCTTTTAAATTAATTACTATTGCTTTGTCCAAGGTAATTTGGTATAAGGTGCGAGTAATCAAAAAACGCTCGTAGCCAGAAGGCAAATTTGACCATCATTTGCTGGAACACAGAAAACCACATATCAAGCTAAAAGCTCAAAAACGATTATTGTTTAATATGCAATGTAGAAATGCAGTGTTGTCAAATTTAAAATTTTCTAAAGCATTGATTTCACGTATGGCTTTCTATCCATTAAAAACTCGAAGTTTTACAAAATCGTTAAATCAGGGAGCTTAAAACTTTTATTATTAAAACTTTTATTATTACAAGCTAATTGTTAATTAAAATTTTTTCAAAAAGTATTTATTTATAAATAGTATTTATTTATAATAACTATCTTGTCTCCTTCAAAGTCATCCCTTTCAGATATAATACACTTATGCCAGCGTTTTTTCCAATCCTCGAAACTTTTCTGAAACACGCTTTTTGGTATCGCCAACAGGTCTTGTTTAGATTTCTCTTTTATCTCCGCAATCAAAGCGTAGCAAAACGCTTTGGTTTCAACGGTGTCTTCAGTTTTAGGAAGAGGAAAAAGTCAGCGGCGGCCAAGTCCGGTGAATACGGTGGTTAAGGCATGATAACAGTTTTGTTTTTGGCCAAAAACTCACGCACAAGCATCGATGTGTGAGCTGGTGCGTTATCGTGATGCAAAATCCATGATTGTTTTTTCCACAATTCTGTGCGCTGAATTGTTTCGCGCAAACGGTGCTTAACTTCTAGGTAGTATTCCTTATTGACCATACGACCTTGTGGCAAGAATTCATGATACCACCACGTCATAGTGAGCAAAACCTTCACATTTGGCCGAACTTGGCGTGCTTTTTTCGGTCTTGGCTCTTCTGAACGCCTTCATTGGGATGATTGGGCTTTGGTGTCGATGTCATAGCCATACACCCAATTATGACCTTTTTGAAGAAACCTGGATCGTCGTTGACGATACTCAACAGCTCCTACGTGAAGTCCACGCGACGTTGTTTTTGCTCAAAAAGTTTGCAATTTTGGAACAATCTTCACTGCAACGATATACGAGCATCATCAGCAGCATTTGTGGTAGTGATCCGACGATTATCCAAAATCATTTTCTTCACTACTTCAATGTTTTCATCGGTTGTTGATGTGCTAGCGCGACCAGGGTGAGCATCATCATTCACATCTTCTCAGCCTTCCTTAAGCTGGCGCTACCACAATTGAACTTGTGTTAGGCTCTTAGTAAACTCCAGAGTCAACATTTCTTATATCCTTGCGCATTTAATTTAATTTTTTACACAAAACTCAATACAGTTTCTTTCGTCCATTTCTTCGAATAGTAAAAAATCAAAGAGCACACCAAAACACGACTAACTTTTTTTTTCATCAAAAACAAACTGACAATCCAAAATGGCTGATATTGCCAACATATATAATAGACATAACAGAAAAAAGATGCAAAAATCGAACATTACGTAACACACAAAATTTAAAAATAAGGTTATATTTTATCAGACCTCGTACTTTACCAGCTTCTAATATTGAAACCAACCAGAGGTGACCAAGTCTACTAATGACTAGGGCAGTTCCTATGAAATGTCAACACATAAACAGTTAGGAAATATAAAAAAAATATAATTAAACAACGAACGTTAACACGTTCATATGCATTGTATTGTACCAGAACTAGGAAAATAGGTTGTGAGGAGGGGGAAAGCGGGAGTAGTGTTTGTGAACATTTGACTTGAATTTTTCAACGTTATAACAGACAGGAAACACTTCTGCAGGCAACTTGTTCCACAGACGAAGCGTGCGGCTGAAAAACGAATTCTCTCTGTAATGCGTAGTACGATTCCCCGGGCAATCAACCACAAATGGATGAGCTCTAGACGATGAACGCGTGCTACGTAAAAATGTGCGAGTTTCGGGAACAAGATTCCTAATCTCGTCAGAGCAAAATCCATTGTAGTAACGATAGAACAGAGTAACGCACCCCACACTGCGTCGATGCTCCAGTGAATCAATAGAGTTGGATACCCTACTGTCACTGATGAGCTTCTTCGCCCTCTCCTGCACACGGTCGAGTAACCCCAAAATAGACTTTGAGGCACCGGCCCAAACATGAGAGTTGTATTCCATGGTATCCGGTTAGTCTGACAAAAAAGCGGATTTTTAAGATCTATTATTAGTATTTTGTTTGACAAAATATTGCATATTTACTTTGCTAATTGCCAAAATCTGTTATTTTAGCATTAACAAAGTGTTATTAAATCTGGAATATCTGTTATCTTCTTTTCCCCCAAGTACCCAACTGGTTTTAATAATTATTCGTGAGCATAATAAATTGAGAGTTTGGCCATCACCGTCTAAAAAATATTTGTGCTTCACGAAATCTAGAATATCTGTCATATTTTCTTTCTTTAGATATCAAACTGTCTTTATTTAAGTCTTCGTGACTATATAAAATAGAGATTTTGGCCATCACTGTCTTAGAAATGTTTGTGCTACATGAAATTTGGAATATCTCTCATCTTTTTTTCACTGAGGTACCCAATTGCTTTTATTTATGTATTCATGAGTGGGGAAAATTGAAAGATTGGCCATCACCGTCTTAAAAATGCGTCAACTTTACGAAAATTGGAATATGCATCTGCTTTTCTATATTTGCGTTTCACGAAATCTGGAGTATCCGTCATATTTTCTTTCTCAAGATATCTAACTGTCTTCATTTAAGTATTCGTGAGTATATAAAATAGAGATTTTGGCCATCACTGTCTTAGAAATGTTTGTGCTACACGAAATCTGGAATATCTCTCATCTTTTTTCGGTACCGTGAAATAACTCCCAATGCAATAAATCCCAATGAAATAAGTCCCAACAAAAATGAAATAACTCCCAACGCCAAACTGAAATAAGCTCCAAAAACCTAATTTAAAAAGTTTAGTTTTAAATAAAAATATTTTTTTTTACAAAAAAAAAAAAAAATTAAATAACTCCCAAATGAAATAAGTCCCAGCAAAAATGAAATAACTCCCAACACAAATTATATTTGCACCCGGGCACTGTTTAACTTTTTTAACCTCTATGGTATAACAGGTAACTCCCAATGAAAGCGGTCTTTAACTTTTATATCATATCATATATCATAGATGTATGAACAGAAAAGTTTGTAAGTGAAACCAATTTTAGTCAAATGAAATAACTCCCAATACCAACAACTCTTAATACCAACAACAATAATATTTAAGCAATCCAAATCAGGAGTATTCTCATAGAAAAATATCCAAACATGTTGCTGCTGAAGAGAGTGGCAACTTTGCAGGTCTCCCCAGCTTAAGACAAGGCTACGGGAATGCATAACTCAGCTTAGAAATCTGCTCGAAATCCAAAGACTGGCTTCCCTTAAAACATATCTGGAAAGCCTTGATGGTACTCCTCAATCTGATTATTCCTTGTGGAAAGGGACAAAAGGTTTAAAAAGACCCGTAATAGGTAAGCCACCTTTGCGAAATTCAACTGGCGACTGGGCAAGAAGCGATTCTGAAAAGTGAAAGTTGTATGTCGATCATTTGGGAAACGTTTTTATTACAAATGATTCAACGAATAATACAGCGGAATTACCGTCCTATGCTACTAGACCGCCTGTGCCTTTGAGACTTAATTTTCAAGATGTCTAAAATGTTATCGGTAATACAAACTCCAGGAAAGCTCCAGGCATTGATCAAATTACTGGTAAAATGCTTGACCAGTTACCTCGTGTAGCAAGAAGAGTTTTACTTTTTATTTTTAACGCTATTTTACGCCTTGAGTATTATCCTGCAGAGTGGAAGGTCTCAATGATTACCATGATTCCCAAGCCAGGGAAGGATCTGACAAAGGTAGAATCATATAGACCAATAAGTCTTTTACCAACAATTTCAAAACTATTCCGCAGCACAGTGAAGTTAAGTACCTTGGTATACACCTCGACCGTAGACCACGTTAGGAAGTCTCACATTGATGCAGAAGTTACTCAGATGAAGCTAAAAGCAGCGCAACTAAATTGGCTTATGGGCAGAAACTCGACATTGAAGTTGGATTGCAAACTTCTGTTAGACAATGCAATTCTGAAGCCCATATGGTGCTACGGAATTCAATTATGGGGCACCGCCTCAGCGTCAAACATTGAAAAAATCCAAAGGCGACAAAACAAAATTCTTCGAATGATTACTGCAGCTCCATGGTACGTAAAAAAATTCACGAATTCATAAAGATCTAAGTGTTCCGCTGGTAAAAGAGGAGTTTTCTAAGTACGCGACAAGGTATGTCAGTAAACTGGAACTTCATCCAAATCCTCTTGCGCGTAATATACTTAATTTTGGCGGCCACAGTAGGTTGAGAAAAAGGGATACCGCTGCCACCATCAGATTGCTCAATAGGTGATTTTACAGAAATAGCTCCCGCATAATAAAACTTTTTGTCTAGCATTGGCCGGACTTAAGAATCACATTTTTTAATTTTAAATTTGGTATTAAGATTTGAATACTTATTGTTAGTTCATTTTGAAGATTCAATAAATAAAAAAATGCTTAAAAAGAAAAAAGATATTGTTGCTGTGGTTACTGGGCCATTGCGGCATTAGTGGTAACAAATTCGCAGACAACGCCGCCAAAACCGCAACAAAATTCCCTTTCCACAATCACACAAACGCTGATTGCAAGGATATAAGCAAATTTATTTACACTTATTATCTAACCAACGATATAAATCTGACTTCCGAAAGAACTAATAGTAATAAAACGTCACTTAACAACTTTCAGCCCCTGATGTCAGCAGGTTCGACCTTGTCAAGTTCACTTGTCTTAGACTTGGGCACACAAAAATATCTCACGGAACCCTAATCAGCATTCCGTCCCCCTGTGACTGCTACACACAACATACGAACCAGCCATTCCTTGACGAATGTCCAAAATTTAATGAAGCACGTAATCAACTCTTTGGGAACACTGATTCAAAATCCTTCCTATCCATCCCAACCAAAGAAAATATATTACGAATTTCCCAATTCCTAAAAAAAAGCCAACATTTATGATAAAATTTAAAAAAATTTAAACGCCTTAAAAAATTATTTTAATAAATTTTTACCGATATAACATTGAAGGAGCTAAAGGCCTATGATGCCATTGCTTTTTAAATATTAACATATAATTTGTAATTATTTGTTAATAAATAAAATAAATAAATAAATAATTAGCTCCCAATTTTCAAAATAAATGAAATAACTCCCAATTTGAATGGGAATTTAATTTTTTGTTGGGAGTTATTTAATTTTTTTTGGAGGGATTTCATTCGGGAGTTATTTCACGGTACCTCTTTTTTTCACTCAGGTACCCAACTGCTTTTATTTATGTATTCATGAGTGGGGGAAAGTGAAAGTTAGGCCATCACCGTCTTTAAAATGCGTCAACTGTACGAAAATTGGAATATGCGTCATCTTTTCTTTATTTATATATGAAAAAGCAAGAATAATTGTGAATTTTTGTATTTCCCGCACGGAGCCGAAATTTAGCAAAATGCTATTTGTTACTGATTATTTTATATAAAGGGTGGTTAAATTTCAAGGGCCGATGTTGATTTTGAATAAAGCACAAACTATTTAGGAAATTATTGTAATTTTATGTATGGAACCAAATATCGGCCAAATGGGCGCCGCGACCACGGTGGCACACCTCCATCCGATGGTCCAAATTTTCGATGACCCTGAAGCATAATGGAGGTTCTATGCCGTTAATGTGCCGAATTATTTCATCCTTTAGCTGTTGAATTGTTGCTGGCTTATCGACGTACACCTTTTCTTTCAAATAACCCCAAAGAAAAAAGTCCAACGGTGTCAAATCACATGATCTTGGCGGCCAATTGACATCGCCATTACGTAAGATAACACGGCCATTGAATTTGTTGCGCAAAAGAGCAATTGTTTCTGTTGTTAGCTGTGTGACAAGTGGCACCGTCCTGCTGAAACCACATATCGTCTACATCCATATCTTCCAATTCGGGCCATAAAAAGTTCGTTATCATCTCACGATAGCGAACACCATTCACAGTAACTGCCTGACCGGCCTCATTTTGGAAAAAATACGGCCCGATGATGCCGCCAGCACATAAACCGCACCAAACAGTCACTCTTTGTGGGTACATTGGTTTTTCGACAGTCACTCTTGGATTCTCATTTGCCCAAATGCGGCAATTCTGTTTATTGACGAATCCACTGAGGTGAAAATGTGCCTCATCACTGAAGATGATTTTCTTCGAAAATTGGTCATCCACTTTTGCCATTTCTTGCCACCATTCTGCCCATTCACGACGTTTGGAATGGTCAAGAGGCTTTAGTTCTTGAGCCAATTGCACCTTGTAAGCGTGTAAATGCAAGTCTTTATGCATTATGTTCATCAACGACGAGCGTGAGAGATGCAATTGTTGGGCACGACGACGAGTTGAGGTGGACGGCTCTTCAGCCACACTATCGCGAACAGCAGCAATATTTTCTGCAGTACGAGCTGTACGAGCATGCACTGGTGTTCTCACATCTTCTACAGACCCGGTTTGCTCGAATTTTTCTACGATTTTTGCGATTGTGCGCACATTTGGACGATCAAATTGACCAAAAAAATCACGAAGTGCACGATATGCATTTTGATTTGAACGCCCATTTTCATAATAAGTCTGGATAACTTTAACACGTTGTTGGATTGTTTATCTCTCCATGGTTCAAATTGAATAAGTCTGAAATAGAGAAATGTCAAATAAAATTCGGAAAAACTTGGCGTTTAGGTGTGATTCACATTCAACATCGGCCCTTGAAATTTAACCACCCGATACATTAACTTTAAATAAAACTAAAACAAAAATAAATTAAAAAAAAAAAACCGAAAATCTTGATTAGTGCCAACGATTTGAGTTTTTAATTTTGCAGAACCTCTTTCATCAGCTTCTCACACTTAAAGACGTAAATTACAATTGACAAATTTTGCACGCATGAAATAAAATGCTTAAAAATATAAAAAGTGTTTACAGTTTTTTGTTTTTGTTTTTGGTTTTAAATAAATATCTTTGTAGCATGGAAACTGTCATGAAGTCTGACCACTGGCCAGATTCAAATGAATTATGTGAAGAAAAATATCATGCACCAAAAAATATTTTTATATTTTGGCCAAAAATGTTAACTGGCTTGAAAAACAGAAATAAAACAACAACAACAACAACGAGAACAAAAACAACTACAATTGAGAGGACGTCGCGACGTGATAAAAATTAAACTCACCTACCAAAATTCATGCCATACAAAAGATCAACTAGACAGCACGAGATTTAAATTTCAATATTTTTTATTTCTTACATACATTTTATTTATTCTATAAGTATTAAATGCCAAACCTGGTTTTAAGGGGTTTAGATTGATCTGAAGGCAAAAACAACAAAAAAAAAAACACCAAAAAGCAAAAAATAGTCATAAAAAACCGTCTAGCAATCGCTTCAATATATATATTTTTTTATAATGCACTAGATTTAGTACCGCTGGCATTAGGGGCATTCCATGCAAATGAAATAACTACTCCCAACAGTAATCCGGGTGACCCAAAGAACTTTTACTTATTCCCAATTTGGGCTAGGACCCACAAAAACAATTGTTAGTCGAACAATTTTTATTCTAATCCTTCGCACACGGAACTAATTCATACGTTCGAAAAAGAAGCGTGCCAGTTTCTATGTTTCCCAGCTATCTATATGTCCACATTTCATAGGAGCTAACCTAATCATCAGTAGACTTTGGAAATTTTTGAAAAATATTCTCAAACATTCAACTTTATGTCCCAACAATCTAAATAAATTGTTGAGAATTTGAAAAGAAAAATACTCAAGATTTTTATTTGCTACAACGGGGAACTGGTTTTGTCTTGGCGTATTTCCAACCAGGGCAGTCTGTTTACAAGGAGGCATGAGCATGCCTCCGGGTGGTTCTGATTGCAGTTCAATGCGGTCTGATTATGGTTGAGATGCCTACGTTGACCGGAATGTTCTGGCAGTGGTTTAAACCTAAACTTGCAAGAAGGGGGAGTTAGTACCTCTAAAAATTATGGGTGCATGCTTTTTTTCGGGGGCTAACAACCCCCCAAAGGGCTGTTGTCTTGCAACAGATACTTGTATTGTAAAGGCGTTCATGGTTTTATAACTTCCGCCATGTGGTTGTGTGTTAATAAACAATACTGGGTCTTACGAATGTCGCAGTCGAAACTGTTTTCACGACCCCATACGGAGATTAAAAGAACATCATCAGTGAGTCATTCACATTTTGCCACTTGACACCGATCTCGAATAGGCTGGGCCTATAACTAAAGGCCATGTTACACTATCATACACGATCGTGCGATCTACAAAATAAAGCATGTGTGCTGAAAAAGTACTAAAAATGCAACCGTGCAACAGACTTTTTGACAAATCTTGCGATTTGAAAAATTTTATGAAACTTTGCAAAACATTATGGTTTCTGTGCGATCAGTGTGATATATATTGTGAAAAATAAGAGTGATTTTTTTGCTATTATCTTTTTGGCAACACTAGTTTTGACAGCTCACGCACGTTTTGTATCTTGTATCACTGTCAAACATCTTCAGTTTGGTCTATAATTTAATCATGAATCGTCTTACAAACGAACAACGCTTGCAAATTATTGAATTTTATTACCAAAATGCGTGCTCTGTTAAGAAAGTTCATCGCGCGCTTCTTCCATTTTATGGTCAGTTCAATCGACCTACTGAGGCTTCTATTCGGGCTATTGTAAAAAAATTTCGCACCAAATTTACATTGTTGGACACTAAACCACCAACACGCTTACGTAGAGTGCGAACTGAAGAAATTATCGCAGCCGTATCGGCCAGTGTTGGTGATGACCGTGAATTACCGATTCGGCGCCGTTCGCAGCAATTGGGCCTCTGTTACTCCACTACGTGGAAAATTTTGCGGAAGGATTTGGGTGTGAAGCCTTATAAGATACAGCTGGTGCAAGAATTAAAGCCAAACGACCTACCACAACGCCACATTTTTGGTGAATCGGCTCTTGAAAAGTTAGATGAAGATCCACTTTTTTATCGAAGAATTGTGTTCAGTGACGAGGCTCATTTCTGGTTGAATGGATACGTGATCAAGCAAAACTGCCGTATTTGGAGTGAAGAGCAGCCGGAATAATTGCAAGAGCTACCAATGCATCCACAAAAAACAACCATTTGGTACGGATTATGGGCTGGCGGCATCATTGGGCCGTATTTCTTCAAAGATGATGCGAATCACAACGTTACTGTGAATGGTGAGCGCTACCGTGCGATGATAACAAACTTTTTTTTGCCCAAAATGGAAGAGCTTGACTTGCATGACATGTGGTTTCAACAAGACGGTGCCACATGCCACACAGCATGCGAAACAATGAACCAATTGAGAGGCGAGTTCGGTGAACAGTTTATTTGGCCGCCCAGATCGTGCGATTTAACGCCTCTAGACTATTTTTTGTGACGCTATGTTAAGGCTAATGTCTATAGCGACAAGCCCGCTTCGATTGACGCCCTGGAAGCCAACATTGCCAACATTATTCGTGAGATACCGGCCGAAATGTTGGAAAGAGTATGCCAAAATTGGACTAAGCGGATGGACCATTTGAGGCGCAGCCGCGGCCAACATTTGCATGAAATAATCTTCAAACATTAAATTATATCGACCCAACTATCGATCCAAATAAATATTTCATGCATTTTTCTGAATTTTATGTGTTTTTTTTTAAATTTCCGATAGTTCTTATAAAATCACCCATTACATACATAATCGTACAATAGAACTCATCTATTTACAATTTAATCAAGACTTGAAAAAGACTCGTTTCCTTTGGAATTGTGAGCTTTTAATTTGTCGCTCTAAACTAGATAAATATTAATTAACAATCTGTTCGACGATGTCGAATGAAAATGAATGCGAAAGAAAGCTAGTCACTCACATTCGAATCAATTTGGGTTTGTCTATCTCACTATTATTCGTTCGCATATTCTTATGTATTTTCATTGAGTTTTGACAGATCGTTCGCATAAAAAAAAGTTGGACGAACCCAAATCAATTTTCTTTCGCCTAGAGTGCAAATGAACTTTCAAACATTAAATTATATCGACCCAACTATCGATCCAAATAAATATTTCATGCATTTTTCTGTTATTAAAAGTTTTTAACTGTTTTATTGTGTACATAAATTATTTCAATCATACTTGTATAATAGTGTGGCCTACAACGCCATTTTGAAACGATTTTGTCAAGTCGGCCAGACTTTTGAAACTGTTAGTTTCCTGTGAATGAAGCGTACGATCGTGTAGGATAGTGAATCAGGGCCTTAAATGAGTACTGAAACTTTAAATAAGTTCCAAATATTTAAATGCTGGCTGGTGAGAGGAGTTTATGATACTCCCCTTATAGATTTTAGGCCAGAAAAAAAACGCAAAGAAAATAAATAAATAAATACTATATAATAAAATAAAACATGCAGTGGCATGGTGTTGCATGATTATTTGTATGTTCGTTCGTTTGTTTGGTTTTTATACGATTTTAAATAACTAAAAATGTATTAAAACTGTAACAACGACGACAGATAGATACTCTCGTTGGATGGACGGAATGGAATATTCACATACACAATCATGGGTACATGGGTTGGATGTACGAACGAACATGCAGCAGCGAATAGGCAAGTACTCGTACAACCAAAACAAACAAAAAAAATAGCAGCCACCGTCAGGTTAGACAGACACACCAGCCATCCAGCCAGCCAGCCAAAGCAACAGCAATATGGATGGACGAAAAATGTGGACAGACGAAATTTTAAACGAACGCATAGCTTGGCAAGGCATGTCCATATCGAAGTCTAACAATTTTTTGAGGTTGTTCTTCTTGTTCACCTGGGTTGGTTGCATACATACATACACACACATATACGTACATACATATCTAACGATTGCTCTAGTACAATACTTAATAATAAAAAAAAATTGGAAAAATAACGTCTAAACTGAAACAAACTTACATACAGACATACATACTCGTACATATAAAACCAGATTCAACGTAATTGGGGCAAAATGCGTTGTATTTGTTGCATTTATAATAAATGTTGTGTGTCTCATATCGGATGTTATAAGTAGAAATATGTGTTTGTATGTGCAACATTTAAAATTGAAATTGTTTGGAGATGAAGAAAACAAACAAAAAACTAAAAAAGAATTATATATTACAAACAACAAACCAAATACAACAACTAACTGATTGTTGCGTCATATTGCAAATAATTTCAAAGGCTGGTGTCCGTCCTTAAAGAAACAAAAACAAAAACAAAATACAAAAATTACAAATAAATAAAACTATAAGGCTGTCTGTCTATCTATTATGGTTCTTGTTTTGGTGGCGACTTGCATCTCTAAACAAATTGGAATGCAGTCTCCAAGTTTGTTAAAGTTTGCGCCAGCAGTCCGCAAGATCACAAAACCTAAACAGTAATACAACTCTAAAACAACATTATGAACATCACAGACCGGGTCACTTAAATGCATTTTAAATGCATTTTTAAGTTCTGTTTTCGATTTTAACTAAACAACACCCACATGCGCATTATTTTTCTTTTTTTTCTGCTGCTGCATTTTTTTTTTTTAATTTTTTATTTAGTATTAAAAATAACTCGAATTGCAACATTACAAAAGCACACAGCTACAAACATATGTGTGTACATACGAGTACATATAGTATTTATTTTACTACTCCTATTTTCGCTTTTGTTGTAACTTTAACTGTCATGCGTTCGGTTTTGCTTAAAAGTGACAGGATGTCCATTAATGCATGTGACAAAGACACGCAAAATATGTTTTCCAAATTTTCAAATTCAGACACCTTTCGAAAACGAATTTAATCAGAGATCGCTTAATTAAACATAAAATCTAGCAAAAATTTAGAACGAAAAGTACAATTAAATATTGATTGAAAGAAAAACACTGTCTGAGCAAACGCTCATTAAAAAAAAACCCCCATCATAGACCGCGTTGCCAGAATGAAGTTTTTAGCTTAATATTGAAAATGTTATCAGCAGAATAATACCGTAGATAGACAACAGCGTTAATGCTTAAATAAAATTGTGCATTATCCCCTGCTTAATCTGCATTAGCTTTATCGTTAATGCAGTAAATAGAACTGTATTTAAACTGCATTTAGGTATTTTGATGTGGCAATCCGGAGAGGCAGCATTCAGTAACTGGCCTTTAAACAAAACTCCAGACACTGATTTGCTACGCAAAAAATTAAGATCTTCATGTACTCCGGGGAACATGTTTTGCCTTGGCATATTCCTAACTTGGACGCTCTGTTTTTCGGGGAAAAGAGGGGAAGGGGTCCCTCGTTTATTGCGGCAAACAAAACTCTAGGAAGCCGCATGACTTATATTGTGTTGGCTTCCGAAACCCTTACCAAGGGTATAAATTGGCAGTACGGGGATCAGCATGACCCCCGGGAAGTCCTGCTTGCGGTTCGACCCGGGCTGATCATGGTTGAGGTGCCTACCTTAGTTGTAATGTTCTGGCTGTGGCTGAAACCTAAAACACAGGAAGGGAGTTTTAGTATGCTTGATAATTGTTTGGTGTGTGGCTTTTTTTCTGGGGACTAACCATCGTCCGAGGATCTGTTGCCTATACAACAGATACCTGTACTGTAAGGAACCAGTGGTGATGGTTGACGGGTGAGTTGGTTTAAGGGCTGATGCTCTTAGTGGGCTTCGGCCTACCACATCATTAAGCCTTGTCCTCCATTGATTGCTGGGAAATTGCATACAGGTGGGATTAGAAGGCCCGAACTCCTCAACAAGAAGTTGTTCATATGACCGCAATCATATGGCATAAAATGCTACCTGTGTGAGCCTAGCAAGTCACACGGGGGCGCTGGTGAATCGTGAATAATTCACTCCGTGGAACTGGTCCATCATCAGATAAGGCGGCAAGGCCGGTGCTGATGTAAATATTTTTCACAACTGTGCCAAGGTACTTAGGCGTGAAAAGTTTCTTCACTGCAAGGGTCTTCGAGCCGAGGCCCTTGCCGTTAAGAGAGTAAAAAACAGTGCTAGGTCATTAATTGCAACTCTGTTAAAGAATCTTACTGCCCCGGGGTCTTAATGCCCCGGTTCAGTAAGACCTTTTGGTCTTTCGTTAAGAGAGTAACGAACAGTGCTAGTTCATTAATTCCAACTCTGTTAAACAATGGCCAAGCATTCACCGACCCGTTTGACAAAGCTAACTTGTTGGCTGAAATTTTTGCAAGCAATTCCTGCTTGCCGGAAAGCAGTCAACCACTTCCCGAGCTCGAAAGAGTATCTGTAACTATGCCAAATATATTCTTCCGGGCGCGAGCAGCTAAAAGGGTTTTGGCAGACCTCGACATAAACAAGACTCCTGGACTGGATGGCATTCCAGCACTGGTCTTGATGCAGTACCCTTCTACGCTTGCGCGTCCATTAGCACGCCTTTTCAGCATACTTTACCATTTTGATGAGTTTCCTTCTTGCTGGAAGGTTGCTAATGTAATACCAATACCCAAAAAGGGTGAGGCAAATAACCCTGAAAATTACCGCCCAATTCCAAATTGCTCTGTACTCTCCAAAGTGATGGAAAGCATGGTTAACCATCACCTTATGAGGTATCTAGATAAATTACTTTGTGATAGTCAAAATGGATTTCGTCAATATGGATTTTGTAAGGGTCGTTCTACTGGCGATCTTATGGCATCTCTCTCAGAAAAATGGTGCCACTCTATCCATCATTTCGGTGAAAGTAAAGTGGTGGCTCTGGATATTTTAAAAGCGTTTGTCAGAGTGTGGCATGCTGCACCACTACAATCGGATTCCCTTTATGTTCTTGGAATGAAGATACAGTGTGACGTTCTGAACACATTTTTCATGTCTCTAAAGAAGCATTCAAGTGCCTCGGGGTTTTGAAACGGTGTAAGATGTACTTCACTCCATCCGATCTCCTTACTATTTATACCACCTACATCCAACCGAAAATGGAATACAACTCTCATGTTTGGGCCGGTGCCACAAAAGTCTATTTTGGGGTTACTCGTCCGTGTGCAGGGTAGGGCGAAAAAGCTTATCGGTGACGACTCTATTGACTCACTGGAGCATCGACGCAGTGTGGGGTGTATTACACTGTGCCACCGTTACTACAATGGATGTTGCTCTGTCTAGATTAGGGGTCTTGTTCCCGAAACTCGCACATTTTTACATAGCACGCGTTCATTGACCAGAGCTCATCCATTTATTATCGATTGCCAGAGGAATCGTACTACGCATTACAGAGAGAATACGTTGCCTGCAAACGTGTTTCCTGTCTATTATAACGTTGGAAAGTTCAAGTCAAATGTTCACAAACACTACTCCCTCTTTCCCCCTCCTCACAACCTATTTTCCCAGTTCTGGTACAATGCACTGCATATGTAGGGACCATCCCCTGAGTACTGGTCCAACATACAAAAAAATACTGTCGATTAACAGCAAATTTATTTCTGTTATAAAATAAAAATGGATACAAACTCAAAACAAGCTATTTCGTTTATTTTGCTAAAAAAAAATATTAAATTTGAAACGTTTTTTTTTCATTAAAAGTAGCAAAGGAAAAGAAGCGAAGTGTGTGGACCGGCGAAGACGCAAAAGTTCTGCTGGAAGTGTGGGCGGAGCGTGCTGACAATTTGCGACGGTCAAAGAGAAATGGTCATGTTTTAAACTTTCTCTCACAGTTTTTGAAAAGCCTTCCTTTTCTTTAAATATGTTGTCATTCATCTTAGGTACGTCACACTCCCAAAAAATTCTGTTGCAGTTCTTTAGGAAACGTCATACTCATACATGAGTTATGTACAATGAGAAGATAATATTGAACTTACAAACTTCACAGAAAAAAATTTGTTTCGTGTTCAATGACGAAATTCGTTGAATCAAGTAATAAATTGTTTAAATGCGGACCTGTAAAGGAATTCGTAGATTCAAACAAAAGTTTAGTAAAAATAATTATTGATTAAAAACAACAAAATACGATATCCAAATTATTTTTTCAGACAAAAATTTTGATGATTTTATTTTTACTATAATTTTTTCTGTGTTCCATAATTGCCTTTCTCTCATTTTCCATTGTTCTAATGCAATATTTACTTGCTATTCCATGTAAATAAAATATTGCTATTATGAAGCAATTTCACTAAAAGTAATTTGAACTTGCTGTCCTTTATTGGAACATAGTCATAACTAAAAAAAAAACTTGTTTCGAGAAACACGCACTTCAAATTTTTAGTTTCCATACAATTCTTAGAAACATTTTTTCAGAAAAATCTCCTAAAGAAAACAGTTTAAAAGTGATTTGAATAAATTTTTAGCACAATATAATAGGTAGTACGAGTACTGTTAACAATTCTGCATTGTTAAGTCGAAAATCTAATTTTTTGAGATATGACTATATTGCAATAAAGGAACAATAAGGAACATGGCGACTTCTGTTTAGGTTAGGTTAGGTAGGCAGGCCGCTAGGTTCTTCAAAGTGTACCTGGATACTCCAGCTCACTTGGGTCGTGAAGGTCGTTCCCTTTGTGATTGCCTGAAAAGTTGGGGTATGATAGAAGGAAAAATAAAAGTTGTAAGGATATAGAAGGAGTGCAGAAGAGGGAAAGCAGAGGAAAGGTGAAAAACTGCTTAATGTGACATTACTTGCTGATTTACTAGCCATCCGCTACTTCTTATGAAAGAAGCTATAGCAGTCGGTTTGACCAAGGCAGTCGGTTTGACCAAGACTTCTATTTAAGAAACAAACTATCTATTTACCTATCGAAAAACACTTCTTTACAAGCAAGCAGCTGTTTATTGAATGCAGTTAACGTCGTCTGTCAGGGTAAAATTTTAATGCACATTAGTGAGATTTTAATGCGCATTAACGCTGTCGTCTGTCTACGGCAAGTGTGCCCAGCCCTATGCGCTTGATACTCAATTGTTTTTGTAAATGCGCTTAGCTATAGGGCTGTGCTATTTTAATACACAAATACTGCGCTCAGCACTAATAATGAAAAAATATACAAACAACTTCGTCTTGTACATATTTTTGTCGTTCTTTACTATACACACACAAGAGCAAAGCAACAACACTTTTGCATGTTTTACTGGTAAATACTGACGACAGATTACCAGTTTGAAATTTGTTTTTGTAAATGTTTTGCTTTTTACAACAAAAAATATTAAATTAAATAAGTTTTTCCTTAAATGTATTGGTCTACGGTATAAAAGATTCGAAGATCTTTCTCTCAAAATTAACAGGCAGTTTACCAATTTCGAATCAAAATGAATGCGAAAGAAAGCTAGTCACTCACATTCGAACCAATTTGGGTTCATCTATGTCACTATTGTTCGTTCGCATAAACTTATGTATTTTAATTGAATTTTGACACATCGTTCGCATAAAAAAAAGTTGGACGAACCCAAATGAATTTTCTTTCGCATAGATTTCGAACGCCTGCACGCTGTCGAGATTGGTAAACTGGCTGTAAGACTTTTGAGATTTAGTATTCTAATAAATCTGTAAACTATTTCTAAACGTTAAATAATGTTTAACATTAAATAATATTTGATAGAAATTAAACATTAAATAATGTTTAACTTCTATCAAAAGCCGACACTTTAAATAATCTCTTAATTCTGGGTTACAAAGAAAACGGAGAGGAAATAACCCAGTGTTTAGACATACGAGTAAGAGTTCGAAAAACTCCATACACTCACATATTTTTACTACCATATTCACATTTTTCGCACTCGCAGGTCTACTCGCAGCTAAATTTGCATGCGAGTGATTTTTTGGCATTTCCATACAATCAAATGTCAAACAAACAAACAGTGTTACCGTGTAAATAACTTTAAGCAAATCAACTGGATCATTATAAAATTAAAAACTTAAGCTTTAGCTAGTTTGTATGTTAATTTATTAAAACTAATACTATAGATAAAAAATTTTAAATTATAAAGCGTTAATATCAATAATATAACGATAATACAAATTAATGTCAACTATTTTCTAAAAATATTCTCAAGTGAAAAACACGGCAACTCCAGTTTATAAAGACAGCCAAAGAAACAAAATATATGAAGGAAACAAATTGTTTGAAGTTCACGTGCTGACGACAAATTTAAAATTAACTCTCACTCGCATGTGTAGACAGAAATGAAAATTGCAAGAGATTCGAGTTTTTCGAAGAAATGTTCGTTAATAATACTTATTCAGCACTCGCATGAGATTACTCGTATGTCTAAATACAGGGTTAGGACCAGCAGATCATGAAACTACACGTAGAAAAAAAAATATTTGCGTTCGATTGCCCAGCGAATTGTATAACAGAATTTGATGAATCAAGCTTTAAACAATTTTTTGTAGTACAGTGTAGTACAACTTAGTTTTTTTTTAATTAAAGTTTTATTTATTTTGAAAACCTTTGTAGTGACAAGTAAATAATACAAACAGCATTCAAATTGCACTGAGTTTATTGTTTATTTAATACTCGATTTTATTTCACGTTTTTTTTCTTCTTTTTTTGCAATTTAAGTAAATGGACACGATGCGATGCGATGTCTTGTGTCTAAGTTGCTTCAAGTCTTCTTTTTTGGATTTTTTTTTATAGCAACATCGTTAAGCTGTTTTTTTTCTTTATTATTTTGCTTTTTGGCTCAATTTGCGAAATTATGGGCATGCGCCACAACTATTAAATGCGAAAAATGAAAAAAAGTGTCTGCGTGCATTTTTTTATTAAAGTAATAGCATTTTAAAGTAATTACGATCATTTAAATAGAGACATTGCCAAGACGTGACTCATCATCAGTAACTGAAGTTGCCAGATTGAATTAGTCTAAAAGTATCATATTATAAGAGATATATGAAAAAATTTTGCTTTATTGGAGATTTTCGTATTTTGGAGCAATTTTTAAGTTGTGTTCTACAAGATCTCGGGCAAATTCAGTTAGCAAAGTTTTACCAGTGGATAGCCCGAAGCGTATAAGAGTATGCAGCTGCGAAGTTGGTTTACCTCAGCTTCTGCCTTTACGGCCTACTCTGATGGTGGACTAAACTATACATAGCATAAGTTGTTTAACAGCTGACAAAATGGTTGCCAGATTGTGAAGATTGATTTACATCAGCACCAGCTTATATGGCCTAATCTGATGATGGGCCAACTCCACGGGGTGAATTATTCACGATTCACCCGCATCTCCATGTGGCTTGCTAGACTCACATAGACAGCAACTTTTCGCTTAAGTTTGTAGCCCTTGCTTAAACGTTCGGGCCTTCTAATCCCTCCTGTATGCAATTTCGCAACAGTCATTGGAAGACCAGGCTCATTGAGTCGGGTGGTCGAAGCCGATTAGAAGCATCAGCTCTTAACCAACTTACACATACTACCATCACTCCTGGTTCTTTGCAGTACAGGTATTTGTTGCAAGACATTAGCACCTCGGGTGGTTGTTAGTCCCCGAAAACCGGCTTGCACCATAGTTATCAGAGAAACAAATTCTCTTGAGCACGTTTCAGCCAAGGCCGGCACCATAACCATGACCTGCGCCGAGAGATCTGCAAGGCAGAATCTCCCGGGTGCTTTGCTGATCCCGGTTCTGCCAATTTTAACCCTAGGTAAGGGTTTTAAAAGTCCAACACCATATAAGTCAAGTGGCTTCCTAGAGTTTCACTTGCTACACCAAAAGAGGAACTCCTTCCCTTCTATGCCCCTGAAAACAGAGTGTCCTGGTTTGATCTCCACCAAGGCATAACCTGTTCCCGGGGGCGAACAAGTATATCCAGTGGTGAAAAAGATTTACATCAGCACCTGCCTTTACGGCCTTATCTGATGATTGACCAATTTCATGGAGCGAAATATTCGCGATTCACCAGTGCCCTCATGTGGCTTACCAGGCACACACAGGTAGCAATTCTTGCCATAAGTTTGTAGCCATAAAGCCAACCCTATATGGTAGGCCAAAGCTCACTAAGAGCATCAGCCTTTAAACCAACTCACCCAGCCCACCATCGCCACTGGTTCCTTATAGTACAGGTATCTGTTGCAAGGCAACAGCACCTCGGGGGTTATTAGCCCCAGAAAAAATCCATGCATCAACTATTACCAGGAATGCTAACTCCCACTTCCTGCGACTTTAGATTTAAACCACAGCCAGAATGTTCCAGCCAAGGTAGGCACCTCAACCGTAATCAACCCGGGTTCAACTACAAGCAGAACCAACCGGATGCATGCATTTATATCCTTGGTAAGGGTTTCGGAAGTCAACACTACGTAAGTCATGTGGCTTCCTAGAGTTTTATTTGCTACAACAAACGAACGAGATACTTCTGTTTACCCGAAAAACAGAGTACACTGGTTTGGAATACGCCGGGAGGAACGAGTATATATCAGTCTGCAGCAGTAATATTTCTCTGCCCATATTTTCCATATTTTAATCCCGAAAACACAGACATCAGTCGCCATAATTTAAGCAAACGGAATCTCGATTTCGTTAGCAACGACAGATCGTTTCACATAGTAAATCAAATATCAAGGAAAAAAAAACAGAGGTCGGACAATTATTTCCGATTTCTATTATGTCCATGTACTTGCCACCAGATCAAATATATGTGTTTGTTGGATTTGTCCTTACTAAGCAAGATACATATATATGTATGTATGTATGTATGTATGTTTTTTTTTTTTTTTTTTTTTTTTTTTTTTTTTTTATTCGCGGGGTGAAAAACCATCGAAAGGCACTGGCAGTGATGGTGGTTGCCAGTAGTGCGAGACTTTAACTCGCTAAAAAACACCCCTTCGCACTGACCCAGATGCTCCCCGAGGGACTGCCGCAAGGCTTTACGTCTCGGGGTGGGAAAGGTGATACACCCTACATCTAAACTAAACTACATTGATTCTGCTGCGAATCTGTTCTAACCTACGAAGTTCCAACAGAACCAATTTTACAAAACTACAGACGTACGTCCAGTTGCACAAAGATTCCAACATGATTGGAACGATACTGCTCGGACTGATGCTACGTCCTAGGACTGTTTCTAAATATTCCCTATCACTATTAAACCGTGGACAGATGAAGAACACATGCTCAGCATCTTCCAAGACATTACCATCACAACTCGGACAGAACGGAGTACTGTCATGTCCAAAACGGTACAAGTACGACCTAAAACAACCATGCCCAGTTAGAAACTGTGTAATATAGTAGTTCAAATCGCCATGCTTTCTTGATAGCCATGCTCTGATGTCTGGTATCAGTAAGTAGGTCCATCTTCCCTTGTCAGCTGTCGCCCATCTTTCTTGCCATTTTCGCAGACACGATTCTCTCAACCCAACCGAGATGTCCGAAGCGGCCTCTAGCTCGATCGGTATCATGCCGGCAATGACAAAAGCGGCCAGGTCCGATACAGTTCGGAATGCGCTACATACACGCAAGGCGATCAGCCTATACACAGGAGATATCAGGTTCACATAAGTAGGATATCTAAGTGAGCCTGACCATATAGGCGATGCATATAAGATAATGCTTCTTACTACACTAGAGAGTAATTTCCTCTGCAGATATTTTGGACCTCTTGTATTCGGCATGATCCGGCATAGCGCTGTGCATGTTTTTGATGCTTTACTGCCTATGTACTTCAAGTGCTCTTGAAAAGACAGACGAGTGTCAATCATGACCCCAAGGTATTTTAAACATTCCTTAGATTCTATGCTACACGTGCCAATATTTAGCCTGACAGTTTCCCTAATTTTCCTACTACTAATCAGAACCGCTTCCGTTTTATGGTCAGCTAGAGTTAGGCCCATTGATCTTAGCCAAGATCTTACGATCTGAATACTGGCGTTTGCAATGGTTTCCACCTCTAGTAACTCTTTCCCTTCACACACTAACGCTAAGTCGTCTGCAAATCCAACTATCTTCACCTTTTCCGGTAGATCCAATCTTAATACTCCGTCGTACATGACGTTCCACAATAGTGGGCCAAGAACTGAACCTTGAGGCACCCCACCAATGATCTTGCGCCTCTTAGTACCTTTATCGGTATCATAAACTAGCTCTCTATCCCGGAAATAGTCCCGTACAATTGCTAGTAAATACCCTGGGATGTCTATACGGACCAAAGCATTAACTATATGCTCCCAGTTTGCCGTATTGAAGGCGTTTTTTACATCTAGGGTTATAACCACACAATACCCTTTTGTTCCATTCCTCCACCTCTTCCCTTGGATAGCTTGAGCAGCGGTTTCTACTACAACTTTGATAGCGTCCACCGCTGACTTTGCTTTCCTGAAGCCAAATTGGTTATCTGATAAACCTAGGTTAGCTTGTACGCAATCTTCCAATCTTCTGCAGATTATACTCTCCAGAAGTTTTCCACTTGTATCTATCATACAGAGCGGACGATAGGAGGAAGGGTCGTCTAGCGGCTTGTTATCCTTAGGTAACAACACCAATTTCTGCCTCTTCCAGATTGTTGGAAAAGTTCCCTGAATCAAGCATGCGCTTATTACTTTCAGGAAATAATCAGGATGGAGCTTAACAGCCTCCTTCAGTACCATATTTGGGATGCAATCTAAGCCTGGTGCCTTCTTGTCTTTGAATTTTGAGACAGCACCTTCTATCTCGACGACCGTAACCGGAGGAATGTCGAATAATTCAGCTGGATAGCTGTGTTGCCATGTCGGAGCTTCCTGTTGAGGAAAAAGATGGTCTACAATTCCGTTGAGGATATTCTCTTCTCTTGGCGGTGATGGGCCAAGACATTTAAGTTTCCTGGTTACTAGCTTATATGCTAAGCCCCAAGGATTACTATCTATTTCATCACAAGCATCCAGGAAACACCTACGCTTGCTCCTACGAATTGCAATCTTCAATGCCTTTCTTTTATCCCTATACAACTGGTGCTGCACGTTATTCTCTAACCGACCCCTCGTTCGTGTATACCGCCTTCGGGCGCTAATACACTCTGAACGCAAGCTAGCAATTTCATCATTCCACCAATACACTGGAGGCTTATTTGGCGATCTTTTTCGCCTTATCATAGCTACATTGCAGGCACTAGTGATATTGCGCACTAATTGCACTGCCATGTCTTCTGCTGAACCAGCCATTTCCATGTTCTCCATGCAGGCTGCGAAGCTATCCTTATCAAAGGTATTTACCTTCCATCCTGTCAAGACACGTGCTTGTACAATAGCACGGGGCTGTGCGTCTTGCACATCTATTATTATAGCGCTATGATCGCTATGTGTATAGATGTCAGATATTCTCCAGTTCACTTGGGTTGCGATACTGGCACTGACGAATGTAATGTCAATTACTGAGCCAGCATCACCCCTTCTGAAGGTGTGTTCAACTCCATTATTGATGAGTACAACACCCAGTACAGAAAAGGCTTCCAAGAGTATTCTTCCTCTTGCGTTTGCTGAGGGACAGCCCCATTCAACAGCCCACGCATTGAAATCACCTGCTATTATTACGGGGGTTCTTCCAACTGCATCCGTTACAATACTGTCAACTATTACCCGAAAGTCTTCTATAGAATACCTAGGGGGTATATAACAGCTGTAAATAGTGATGCCAGATATAACCGCTCGAGCATATCCACATTGCGTTGTTATTCTATCGCGTATGGTTAGCGTGCTGGTGTTCCATATTGCCGATGTACCCGTGTTATCGGAAACCCAGTTTACAGATGCCATGGTCCGATATGGCTCACTTAGAATAGCGACATCTACACTTATATCTCGAACGCTTTGCTTAAGAAGCTCCTGGGCTGCCTGGCAATGGTTGAGATTTAACTGTAATATACGCATTTTGGTGACTTAGGTTCTACTCTACTCCCTAAGTTTCTGTAGAGCTCTTTTATAAAACGGGCAAACTGCACCTCCGGTGACATGGTCACTAACGGTGTCTGCTCCCTTCTTGCAGAGCAAGCAGGATGGTTTATTGGAACAGGTTCCAATTTTGTGGCCCGTTTTGCCACACCGTAGGCAATTCCCTGAAAGGTCTTGCCCCTTACAGTTCCCTGCTACGTGTCCATAATCCAGACATTTAAAGCATCTTTTTGGTGCTACCTTTTCGCGTATTCGGCAAACCACCCAGCCAATACGTATCTTTGCCATCTCTATAAGGCGGCGAGCTATCAGTGCACTCACGCCAATTGTGGCGGTCTGTGTCCCACCGTATGCTCTCCTTAGCGACTTAACTGCCGTAGGGTGCAAAGCTTTAAATTCGTCAGATATTTTGACGAGAGCTTCATAAATATCCTCCTTAGAGGTTACTTCGTCTATATCCCTAATCTCAAGCCTGACCTCATGAGAAAGTGATCTAACCTTAGCAGCATCACCTAGCACCTCTTCTATAGCCGACCTAAATTCGCCCGTATTCTGGTGCGCGGGTCTATTCAGCTCAAACAACAGTTCACCCTTCCCTGTCTTCCTAATGCTCTTCACATTTTGACCCAGGTTGTTTAGCTTAGGGTCCCTCTTCACCTGTCTGAGAATATCCGCATAGGAAGTATCTCCACAGGTTTTAATCACTATAGCATCTGGTTTAACGGACGCTTTCTTTGTTTTAGCCCTTGGGCCAACCTTAACCCAGCCAGGATCTTTAGCACTTAGATCCGGTTTGCCAGCCAAGTTTGAGTTTATAGCCTTGGGTATAGTGTGTCCACCTACCCTGACTACTTTATTAGGGGTTGTTCCCCTATTCTTTTTAGCTCTGTTACCTTTTGGGCTTAAGTCCTCCCTTCTACGCTTTGGAGTTCCGCCCATCACAGGATTGAGCCTTGGTGGTTCGTCTGTTTGAGTATGCGTACTAGTATGTGCTTTCTTTGTACTACTAGCACTTCCACTACTCAATTCATCTGAGACCTGCATGTACAATGCCTGTATCTCACGTGACATTGTCACTATTATCACCGATTTCTTAGCAAAAGGGTTTACAATTTCACCCATGCTCAACTCATTTATACTCTCATTATTATTATTTTTATTCATTTTTTCAGTTGGGTCCCCGCTTAAAGCTGTAGTCTCCGTTTGCCGCACACTCAATAAAAAGTTTTTTCTTTGTCCAAAACATTCCCGCATTTTCCGGGTTAAGTTAATTTTATTAAAATTTAGTTCACTTTTTGTTGAGTGAATGTGCAGTTACCCTTGTAGTGACCCCGAGGGTGGCTATGCAAGCAGTGAGTTCCTCGCGAGGGTTGACACAAGGCCTTATGAGACTTGTGTACAGAGCCAGGTCGGGAGCTGATTAGGAGTCATCTCAACTAACCCTGCACAGCCAAAAACTATTGGCTACAAACTTTGATCATACTTTAAGCCCCTGCCAGGGTTTTACCGGGACGGAGGTAGCTTCCGCATTAGCCCGTGAGCCATTTCAGCCCGATGTCACTCGTGCTTAATCAGGTCACGGAATACGTCAGCTCCCAGCCCATAATCGTCTGCGTCAGGTCGTCATCCAATCCATTATCGCTGTCACACAGTTAGTTTATTCTCAAATTTTGAGAACTATTCAGTAGCGCCACGAGAAGGCCGTGTGACAACTTGGTTTGAGCAGGGACAAGGATCGCTAACTGGCTACACCCAATGGGAAGCCAGCGCTTTACCTTGAACGCTCGCACCCACGCCACCATGTATGTATGTATGTATGTATGTATGTATGTATGTATGTATGTATGTATGTATGTTTTTTTTTTTTTTTTTTTTTTTTATTCGCGGGGTGAAAAACCATCGAAAGGCACTGGCAGTGATGGTGGTTGCCAGTAGTGCGAGACTTTAACTCGCTAAAAAACACCCCTTCGCACTGACCCAGATGCTCCCCGAGGGACTGCCGCAAGGCTTTACGTCTCGGGGTGGGAAAGGTGATACACCCTACATCTAAACTAAACTACATTGATTCTGCTGCGAATCTGTTCTAACCTACGAAGTTCCAACAGAACCAATTTTACAAAACTACAGACGTACGTCCAGTTGCACAAAGATTCCAACATGATTGGAACGATACTGCTCGGACTGATGCTACGTCCTAGGACTGTTTCTAAATATTCCCTATCACTATTAAACCGTGGACAGATGAAGAACACATGCTCAGCATCTTCCAAGACATTACCATCACAACTCGGACAGAACGGAGTACTGTCATGTCCAAAACGGTACAAGTACGACCTAAAACAACCATGCCCAGTTAGAAACTGTGTAATATAGTAGTTCAAATCGCCATGCTTTCTTGATAGCCATGCTCTGATGTCTGGTATCAGTAAGTAGGTCCATCTTCCCTTGTCAGCTGTCGCCCATCTTTCTTGCCATTTTCGCAGACACGATTCTCTCAACCCAACCGAGATGTCCGAAGCGGCCTCTAGCTCGATCGGTATCATGCCGGCAATGACAAAAGCGGCCAGGTCCGATACAGTTCGGAATGCGCTACATACACGCAAGGCGATCAGCCTATACACAGGAGATATCAGGTTCACATAAGTAGGATATCTAAGTGAGCCTGACCATATAGGCGATGCATATAAGATAATGCTTCTTACTACACTAGAGAGTAATTTCCTCTGCAGATATTTTGGACCTCTTGTATTCGGCATGATCCGGCATAGCGCTGTGCATGTTTTTGATGCTTTACTGCCTACAGTACAGAAAAGGCTTCCAAGAGTATTCTTCCTCTTGCGTTTGCTGAGGGACAGCCCCATTCAACAGCCCACGCATTGAAATCACCTGCTATTATTACGGGGGTTCTTCCAACTGCATCCGTTACAATACTGTCAACTATTACCCGAAAGTCTTCTATAGAATACCTAGGGGGTATATAACAGCTGTAAATAGTGATGCCAGATATAACCGCTCGAGCATATCCACATTGCGTTGTTATTCTATCGCGTATGGTTAGCGTGCTGGTGTTCCATATTGCCGATGTACCCGTGTTATCGGAAACCCAGTTTACAGATGCCATGGTCCGATATGGCTCACTTAGAATAGCGACATCTACACTTATATCTCGAACGCTTTGCTTAAGAAGCTCCTGGGCTGCCTGGCAATGGTTGAGATTTAACTGTAATATACGCATTTTGGTGACTTAGGTTCTACTCTACTCCCTAAGTTTCTGTAGAGCTCTTTTATAAAACGGGCAAACTGCACCTCCGGTGACATGGTCACTAACGGTGTCTGCTCCCTTCTTGCAGAGCAAGCAGGATGGTTTATTGGAACAGGTTCCAATTTTGTGGCCCGTTTTGCCACACCGTAGGCAATTCCCTGAAAGGTCTTGCCCCTTACAGTTCCCTGCTACGTGTCCATAATCCAGACATTTAAAGCATCTTTTTGGTGCTACCTTTTCGCGTATTCGGCAAACCACCCAGCCAATACGTATCTTTGCCATCTCTATAAGGCGGCGAGCTATCAGTGCACTCACGCCAATTGTGGCGGTCTGTGTCCCACCGTATGCTCTCCTTAGCGACTTAACTGCCGTAGGGTGCAAAGCTTTAAATTCGTCAGATATTTTGACGAGAGCTTCATAAATATCCTCCTTAGAGGTTACTTCGTCTATATCCCTAATCTCAAGCCTGACCTCATGAGAAAGTGATCTAACCTTAGCAGCATCACCTAGCACCTCTTCTATAGCCGACCTAAATTCGCCCGTATTCTGGTGCGCGGGTCTATTCAGCTCAAACAACAGTTCACCCTTCCCTGTCTTCCTAATGCTCTTCACATTTTGACCCAGGTTGTTTAGCTTAGGGTCCCTCTTCACCTGTCTGAGAATATCCGCATAGGAAGTATCTCCACAGGTTTTAATCACTATAGCATCTGGTTTAACGGACGCTTTCTTTGTTTTAGCCCTTGGGCCAACCTTAACCCAGCCAGGATCTTTAGCACTTAGATCCGGTTTGCCAGCCAAGTTTGAGTTTATAGCCTTGGGTATAGTGTGTCCACCTACCCTGACTACTTTATTAGGGGTTGTTCCCCTATTCTTTTTAGCTCTGTTACCTTTTGGGCTTAAGTCCTCCCTTCTACGCTTTGGAGTTCCGCCCATCACAGGATTGAGCCTTGGTGGTTCGTCTGTTTGAGTATGCGTACTAGTATGTGCTTTCTTTGTACTACTAGCACTTCCACTACTCAATTCATCTGAGACCTGCATGTACAATGCCTGTATCTCACGTGACATTGTCACTATTTCCTTATGCACGTTTGAACGTGCCTTTAGGAAAGCTACGAGCTTTGAGATCTTCTCTCCTAGCCTCTGGACGTTATTTTGTCCATTTTCACTATTTTCAACGGTGCCTGGCACCGGAACGGTCCTACTCACCGCTGTAGGAGGTGATCTGGTTATCACCGATTTCTTAGCAAAAGGGTTTACAATTTCACCCATGCTCAACTCATTTATACTCTCATTATTATTATTTTTATTCATTTTTTCAGTTGGGTCCCCGCTTAAAGCTGTAGTCTCCGTTTGCCGCACACTCAATAAAAAGTTTTTTCTTTGTCCAAAACATTCCCGCATTTTCCGGGTTAAGTTAATTTTATTAAAATTTAGTTCACTTTTTGTTGAGTGAATGTGCAGTTACCCTTGTAGTGACCCCGAGGGTGGCTATGCAAGCAGTGAGTTCCTCGCGAGGGTTGACACAAGGCCTTATGAGACTTGTGTACAGAGCCAGGTCGGGAGCTGATTAGGAGTCATCTCAACTAACCCTGCACAGCCAAAAACTATTGGCTACAAACTTTGATCATACTTTAAGCCCCTGCCAGGGTTTTACCGGGACGGAGGTAGCTTCCGCATTAGCCCGTGAGCCATTTCAGCCCGATGTCACTCGTGCTTAATCAGGTCACGGAATACGTCAGCTCCCAGCCCATAATCGTCTGCGTCAGGTCGTCATCCAATCCATTATCGCTGTCACACAGTTAGTTCATTCTCAACTTTTGAGAACTATTCAGTAGCGCCACGAGAAGGCCGTGTGACAACTTGGTTTGAGCATGTATGTATGTATGTATGTATGTATGTATGTATGTATGTTTTTTTTTTTTTTTTTTTTTTTTTTTTTTTTTTTTTTTTTTTTTTATTCGCGGGGTGAAAAACCATCGAAAGGCACTGGCAGTGATGGTGGTTGCCAGTAGTGCGAGACTTTAACTCGCTAAAAAACACCCCTTCGCCCTGACCCAGATGCTCCCCGAGGGACTGCCGCAAGGCTTTACGTCTCGGGGTGGGAAAGGTGATACACCCTACATCTAAACTAAACTACATTGATTCTGCTGCGAATCTGTTCTAACCTACGAAGTTCCAACAGAACCAATTTTACAAAACTACAGACGTACGTCCAGTTGCACAAAGATTCCAACATGATTGGAACGATACTGCTCGGACTGATGCTACGTCCTAGGACTGTTTCTAAATATTCCCTATCACTATTAAACCGTGGACAGATGAAGAACACATGCTCAGCATCTTCCAAGACATTACCATCACAACTCGGACAGAACGGAGTACTGTCATGTCCAAAACGGTACAAGTACGACCTAAAACAACCATGCCCAGTTAGAAACTGTGTAATATAGTAGTTCAAATCGCCATGCTTTCTTGATAGCCATGCTCTGATGTCTGGTATCAGTAAGTAGGTCCATCTTCCCTTGTCAGCTGTCGCCCATCTTTCTTGCCATTTTGGCAGACACGATTCTCTCAACCCAACCGAGATGTCCGAAGCGGCCTCTAGCTCGATCGGTATCATGCCGGCAATGACAAAAGCGGCCAGGTCCGATACAGTTCGGAATGCGCTACATACACGCAAGGCGATCAGCCTATACACAGGAGATATCAGGTTCACATAAGTAGGATATCTAAGTGAGCCTGACCATATTGGCGATGCATATAAGATAATGCTTCTTACTACACTAGAGAGTAATTTCCTCTGCAGATATTTTGGACCTCTTGTATTCGGCATGATCCGGCATAGCGCTGTGCATGTTTTTGATGCTTTACTGCCTATGTACTTCAAGTGCTCTTGAAAAGACAGACGAGTGTCAATCATGACCCCAAGGTATTTTAAACATTCCTTAGATTCTATGCTACACGTGCCAATATTTAGCCTGACAGTTTCCCTAACTTTCCTACTACTAATCAGAACCGCTTCCGTTTTATGGTCAGCTAGAGTTAGGCCCATTGATCTTAGCCAAGATCTTACGATCTGAATACTGGCGTTTGCAATGGTTTCCACCTCTAGTAACTCTTTCCCTTCACACACTAACGCTATGTCGTCTGCGAATCCAACTATCTTCACCTTTTCCGGTAGATCCAATCTTAATACTCCGTCGTACATGACGTTCCACAATAGTGGGCCAAGAACTGAACCTTGAGGCACCCCACCAATGATCTTGCGCCTCTTAGTACCTTTATCGGTATCATAAACTAGCTCTCTATCCCGGAAATAGTCCCGTACAATTGCTAGTAAATACCCTGGGATGTCTATACGGACCAAAGCATTAACTATATGCTCCCAGTTTGCCGTATTGAAGGCGTTTTTTACATCTAGGGTTATAACCACACAATACCCTTTTGTTCCATTCCTCCACCTCTTCCCTTGGATAGCTTGAGCAGCGGTTTCTACTACAACTTTGATAGCGTCCACCGCTGACTTTGCTTTCCTGAAGCCAAATTGGTTATCTGATAAACCTAGGTTAGCTTGTACGCAATCTTCCAATCTTCTGCAGATTATACTCTCCAGAAGTTTTCCACTTGTATCTATCATACAGAGCGGACGATAGGAGGAAGGGTCGTCTAGCGGCTTGTTATCCTTAGGTAACAACACCAATTTCTGCCTCTTCCAGATTGTTGGAAAAGTTCCCTGAATCAAGCATGCGCTTATTACTTTCAGGAAATAATCAGGATGGAGCTTAACAGCCTCCTTCAGTACCATATATGTATGTATGTATGTATGTATGTATGTATTTATTTTTTTTTTTTTTTTTTTTTTTTTTCGCGGGGTGAAAACCCATCGAAAGGCACTGGCAGTGATGGTGGTTGCCAGTAGTGCGAGACTTTAACTCGCTAAAAAACACCCCTTCGCCCTGACCCAGATGCTCCCCGAGGGACTGCCGCAAGGCTTTACGTCTCGGGGTGGGAAAGGTGAGACACCCTACATCTAAACTAAACTACATTGATTCTGCTGCGAATCTGTTCTAACCTACGAAGTTCCAACAAAACCAATTTTACAAAACTACAGACGTACGTCCAGTTGCACAAAGATTCCAACATGATTGGAACGATACTGCTCGGACTGATGCTACGTCCTAGGACTGTTTCTAAATATTCCCTATCACTATTAAACCGTGCATAGATGAAGAACACATGCTCAGCATCTTCCAAGACATTACCATCACAACTCGGACAGAACGGAGTACTGTCATGTCCAAAACGGTACAAGTACGACCTAAAACAACCATGCCCAGTTAGAAACTGTGTAATATAGAAGTTCAAATCACCGTGCTTTCTTGATAGCTATGCTCTGATGTCTGGTATCAGTAAGTAGGTCCATCTTCCTTTGTCAGCTGTCGCCCATCTTTCTTGCCATTTTCGCAGACACGATTCTCTCAACCCAACCTAGCTGTCCGAAGCGGCCTCTAGCTCGATCGGTATCATGCCGGCAATGACAAAAGCGATGTATGTATGTATGTAAAAAATCTAAAAATTCTTGTGAAAAACATTTGTGTAATGTTTCCACAACACAAGCAATAAGCGAGATGTTTGAAATAATTGTATGGAAACCACTAAAAAAATTGAGTGCTTTTCATAAAAAATTTATTTGCAAGCTGCTTGCTTGTGATCTCCACATCAACTCTCACATTCAACTACGTAAAGTGTTCATTTAATTTTCATTTAGATTTTTTTCTGATTTTTTTCATGATGGTTACAATCAATCCTGTTACCCTGTTTCTGCTTAATGTTGATTACTGAGATACCCTGTATACAAATACTTACATCAATTATTGTATAACATTAATTATTTAAAAAAGTAAGAAATGGGCTTCTTTAAAACTCTTAGTTTTCAAGAAGTATTTTATGCACTATAGGTGTTGGTGCTATATTAAACATTACGACTACTATTACTTTATCACAAGTTGCCAATTTAAACAACTGTCAAACTGGAAAACAGCAACTGCTTGTAAAATAGTTAAGAGCACAAAGTTTTCTTAGCTTTTCCCCGCTGACAGATAAGCAATAACTTACGCCTGGACTCACTCATTCTCCCAGTGTTATTATTATTATTTCCTATTATAAACGAGAGTGAGTCATCCATCGTCATCACCGCCAAACGCGCCACAAAATGTGAAACGCCAAAATTGTTCACATTTTTTTTTTCTTGCATACTTGTTGTTGCTGCTGCTGTTGTTGTTGTCGTTGTTTCTTTTCTCATTGTTTCATTCAAGAGTTTTAGATTTTTATTCATAAAACATGGCCAGCTGCAGATTATCTTTCCGTTTTTGTATTTTTTTTTTTTCTATTTCATATTTTATGGCTTGAAAAACAAATGCTACGCAATTGCACAAATGCGCGTGCAAAATTATGGTCTTTAAGGAAACTGCAACTGCAACAACATTAACGGGTGGGTCGCCACCATTTGCCTCATTCATAGCAACAGATACGTTGTTGTAGATATTCACAATTTTATGAAATGAATCTAAAACATTTAAACATGAAAATTATTTTTTTTTTTTTCGAGATTTTTGTTGAAGCTTTGTTGATGTTGATGTTTTGATTTCAGAGAAAATACTCGCACTCGTATGATCATCGTTCAGTGTTTGAATGCACGAGGAGGTTTTTGTTCAGCCATAAATTTTGTTATAAGCTGCAGTTCAAACAAATTTTAACATTTTAATTTGAAAAAATTGTTAAAATTTTTGCTGTGAAATTAATTTCTTTCTTTGCGATTAAAAAATATTTCTATATAAAGGGTGTTAAATGTACTTAATCATAACAACAACCGTGTAACTAGTGGATGGTTAAATTTTATATGCGGTTCACACGCATTTCATTTGTCATTTAATTTCAAACCAATTCAATTTTACAGATTGAACACAACCGATCAACGCGTTGTAGTAATATGGTTACTGTGTCTGACGCTGTTAGGAATGTCTGACAATGATTTCTAGGTTCATTAGATTCCTTTGGTTTGTAATGGGCATGGGTTAGTACAACCATCTCCTTCTAATCCATTTGTTAGCATAGTATGTTATTGTTTATATTCTAACTCATTTGTGTATGTAATATATATATTAATATTTATTTTGTAAACTTTCTAGATTTAAGTATGCTTGTATTGAGTTGTTAAGAGAAAAAGGATGATAAAAATTGTAATCGTTGTGCGAGGCAGACGTGTTTTATTTTATTCGGCAAATCCTACAATTCAGAAGTGGGATTCGAACCCACGCCCTCAAAGAGGAAAATAAGAATTTGACACTAAAGCCTTGAATAAAAAATGGAGAATATTGATGGAACAAAATATACAGCAGAACGTTTGCGATTGTGGTTGCAGAAGCTGGGTATGTCTTCCTCAGGATCAAAGAGTGCACTGATATTGAAGTTAAACAGTGTGCCACCTGGAGAACGAGGAAATTGTCCAGCAGTGGAATTCAGTCAACAAGAAGCGGAATTAATAAGCATTGATATGGATGGTGATGAAAATGAGTGTGTGAAGCGAGCTTGTGGAAGTAAAAATGATGAAGAAGTGGTACAGAATTATAACAAGATTGGTGGAAAGGAAAATGATAGCGAGGTGGTGAAGCATACAAATGAGTGTCGCGGGGAAAACAATTTTAGTGCAGTGCAGATACACAATGAGTGTACAAACGGAAGTAAAAGTCAGTTAAGTGTTTTAAGTGAGATTATGAGTAGAGAATTGGCATTAGTTAAACGTGAAAGAGAGCTCCTACGTAGAGAAAATGAATTATTGAAGATGATAAAAGAAAATGAGAAAGAAAGCGGAAGTGTGGAAGCAAAAAGTGATGAAGTGAGTACGAAAATAAAGGATGTTTGTATGCAACAGTGCCTAAATGCTAATGACAACAGATTCAACATATCCTTCAGTATATTAAAAGATATGATTCCCGACTACAATGCTGAATCATTTTCTGAAGTTTGGGTAAATCAATTTCGCAACATTAAAGCTTTATACAATGTTGACGAGAGCACAACAAAAGCGTTATTGATATGTAAACTCAAAGGAAAAGCGCAAGCATGGTTACACAGCAAGCCAAATTTTATCAATGAGGGATCAGATGAAATTCTAGAGGAAATTACTCAAATTTTTTGCATGAAGGGTAACAAACTGATTATGCGGCGTGATTTTGAAGCACGTAAGTGGAAGTTCGGAGAATCGTTTGTGGACTATTTTAATGAAAAGGTGATGTTGTCCTGTAAAATTGGAATAGACGAAGAAGAGCTTGTTGATCAAATCATTGAAGGTATTTCCGACACTCATTTGAAAGTGCAAGCAAAGCTGCAATGCTTTACAGAAAAATCAAGATTACTACAAGCATTTTCAAAAATTGAAATTAAGCGTCCAGAACAACAATTTGCTAGAAAAGGGAACCAGGTAGTTGATGGTTTGGAGAAGATGATAAGATGCTATAATTGCAATTCGTTAGGACACATTGCGTCAGAATGTCAAAAACCGAGGCGAGAAAAAGGATCCTGTTATGGATGCGGAAGTTCAACCCATCAAGTTGCATCTTGTCCTGAAAGGAAGAAGACCGTTCATTTATTAACTGAAAACGAATATGTAAGATATTTTGAGTTTTGTACTAACCCTACTTTTAGTATTCGGTTTTCTTTAGAATGTTTAATAGATTCGGGTAGCAGCGTCAGTTTTGTTAGACGGTCAGTGGCTTTGAAATTTATGAATTTGGGTAAAATTGTATGCTCTCGTGGCGACTTCATTGGAATAAATGGTTCAAAGTTAAACGTTTATGGAAAATTTGATTGCTATGTTTTTATTGATGGTAGGGTGGTTAATTTGGAAATGCTAGTTGTCTCCGATAGGACAATGTCATATGAATGTGTGTTGGGTAGAGATTTTTTGGGTAGAGCAGGATTTAGATTGACATCATGTGATCGGGATAAGGACGGCAGAGGTGGGGATGATTTTGAAAGGTCTATATTATCCATTGATATAGGTAAGAGTGCGCCCTATGACTTAATTATAGGCAGTTGTGTTGGGTATGGTGATAGGAGGAGACTTGAGGATATGTTTGATAGGTATTATGTACGACCTGTTCGTCCAGTCGAACCTAAGGTGTTCAGCGAAATAAGCTTGAGGCTGAATGATAATAAATGTTTTAACTGTAATCCAAGAAGGTTATCGTACGCGGAGAAGAATGAACTGCAGAAATTGTTGGACGAATATTTGGAAAAAGGATACATACGGCCTAGTGAATCGGAGTTTGTTTCACCTATAGTTTTGATAAAGAAGAAGACAGGTGATTTAAGAATGTGTGTAGATTATAGAGCTTTAAATAAAGTAACTGTTAAGGATAGCTATCCAATTCCTTTAATTGATGATTTATTGGATAGGCTGTCTGGAAAGCGGTTTTTTACAAAGCTGGACTTAAAGAACGGGTTTTTTCATGTTTTCGTGCACCCTGAATCAGTGAAATATACCTCTTTTGTAACACCTCTTGGCCAATTTGATATGATAAGAGAAGACAAGATCATAATCTATTTAGATGACATTATGATTGCTACAGTAGATATAACTGAACATTTTGAAATTTTGAAAGAAGTTTTCAAACGAATGATTGAGAATAATTTGAATCTCAGGATTGATAAGTGTGAATTTCTACAGACATCTGTGAAGTATTTAGGGTACACAATAGATGAGAGCGGAATTCGTGCTGATGATAAGGGGTTGTTTGCAATAAAAAAATTTCCCGTGCCGAATAAGCAGCATTCGGTGCAAAGCTTTTTAGGTCTATGCTCGTATTTTCGGAGATTCGTGAAGGACTTTTCAATTATTGCTAAGCCTTTATATGATTTAACAAGAAAGGATAGAAAATTTGTGTTTGGGGAAACTGAGCTTAGAGCATTTGAACTACTAAAGAATAGAATGATGGAAGCACCAGTATTAGCGTTATACGATCCGAAAGATGAGACTGAACTACACTGTGATGCAAGTTCTATTGGTTTTGGAGCTGTGCTACTACAGAAAAAGAGTGATGGAAAATTCCATCCAATTTTTTATTTTTCAAAAAGAACAACGGACACCGAATCTAAATATCATAGCTTCGAGCTTGAAACGTTGGCGATAGTTTACGCGTTGAAACGTTTTAGGATCTATTTGCAGGGAAGAGAGTTCAAAATTATAACGGACTGTAATTCCCTAGCCATGACTTTGAGTAAGAAAGAACTGAATCCAAGGATCGCGCGTTGGGCTCTAGAACTGCAAGGCTATGATTATAAATTGGAACACAGGTCTGGTGATAAAATGAAGCACGTAGATGCGCTAAGTAGAAATACTAACATAATGGTGATAGAATCAAACACGTTTGAAGAAAACCTAATAATTTGTCAGAATAGGGACCAAAGGATAAAGGAATTAAAGAATAGTCTCCAGGGCACGGAGCACAATTTTTATGAAATGAGGAATGATGTGTTATATAGAAAAACTAATGATGGGGGCTTATTGTTCTATGTACCGGAGGATATGGAAAGCAATGTGATGTATAAATACCACAACGAAATGGGCCATGTGGGCATAGATAAAATGATTAAATTGATTCAGAGAACTTACTGGATTCCGAAGATAAGAGCGAAATCTGCATCTCATGTTCAGAATTGTTTAAACTGCATTGCATATTCCCCTAAAAATGGCAAAGAAGAGGGCTTTTTACATAACATTCCTAAGTCAAATAAACCATTTGATGTTGTGCATATAGACCATTACGGTCCAGTAGATAATGGTAGGTCGTTAAAACATATATTTGTCATTATAGATGCTTGTACAAAGTTTGTTAGGTTATATCCGACAAAAACTACAAATGCAAAGGAGGCAATTCAGGCATTAAGAGATTATTTCAGATCATATAGCCGGCCAAGGTGCATAATTAGTGATCGTGGGGCTTGTTTTACTTCGAAAGATTTTGAGGACTTTTTGTTGAATAATAATGTCGCACATATTTTGATTGCAACTGGTTCCCCACAGGCAAACGGGCAGGTAGAGAGAGTTAACAGGTCGATAGGACCAATGTTAGCAAAGCTAGTGGAGCCTGGAAACGGCATATATTGGGATAACGTACTCGAACAAGTAGAGTATAGTCTTAATAACACTATTCATAGGACAATAGGCGAGCAACCCAGTGTGATGTTTTTTGGAACAGGACAGAAAGGAAAGGTGATTGATGAAGTAAGGGAAATTTTAAATGGTGTTTCGAATCTTCAACAAAATGAACTTAGTACGATTAGAAGCAGAGCGGCCAAACGACAAAAGAACTTACAAGACTACAATGAGAGGTATGTTAATAGACGAAGAAAGCACCCAATCATATATGAGAAAGGTGATTATGTAATGGTGAAAAACTTTGATTCAACGGCCGGCATATCTCGTAAATTAATACCAACTTTTAAGGGTCCCTATAGAATATCTAAAGTTCTTCGGAACGATCGATACCTTCTTGAGGATGTCGATGGATTTCAAATTTCACGTACACCTTATAAGGGTATTTGGGCAGCCTCCAATATGCGCCCGTGGTTCAAAGGACGTGTTAGGTTTGGAAAATAGAGTGAGATCAGGGGATCTCATAGTGTCAGGATGTCCGAGTTGTAGTAATATGGTTACTGTGTCTGACGCCGTTAGGAATGTCTGACAATGATTTCTAGGTTCATTAGATTCCTTTGGTTTGTAATGGGCATGGGTTAGTACAACCATCTCCTTCTAATCCATTTGTTAGCATAGTATGTTATTGTTTATATTCTAACTCATTTGTGTATGTAATATATATATTAATATTTATTTTGTAAACTTTCTAGATTTAAGTATGCTTGTATTGAGTTGTTAAGAGAAAAAGGATGATAAAAATTGTAATCGTTGTGCGAGGCAGACGTGTTTTATTTTATTCGGCAAATCCTACAGCGTTAAAGTTATTTAAGCTTGTTCTGAACATGGGCGCCCAAATCAAAATCCATATCGTGCACTTCGTGATTTTTTCGGTCATCTTAATTCTCAAAATGTGCGTACAATCGGAAAAATCAGTGATCTGAAAACTCCAGAGCATGTTCGTACAACTCGTTCTGCAGAAAATGTTGCTGCTATTGGTAGTGTGATCCACCTCAACTCGTCGCCGTGCTTTATAATTGCCCTAATCTCACGATCGTCGCTGATGAACATTATTCATAGATACTTGCATTTACACGCTTGCAAGGTGCAACTGACTCAAGAACTAAAGCCTCTTGACCACTCCAAGCGTCGCCAATGGTCAGAATTCGTGGCAAAAAATGCCAACAGTGGAAGATCAATTTTAGAAGAAAATCATCTTCAATCATGAGGCACATTTTCACCTCAGTGGATTCGTCAATATGCCGCATTTGGGCGACAGCTCTACAAATAAAAGCAGTTGAGTACTTGGGGATAACTTTAAAATTTTTAACTCTTGGTTTTAACTAAGTTAGGAAAAAATTCTGCTTGCAAACTAAATTTTATTCCATGCTCTCGTTTTTAAATTTGTATTCCCGAATTTAAAAATAAAATTCGCGAGCAGTATTTTATTTTGTGTTCTTGGTTTTTTTCATTCTCTTTGCGAACACAAACATTTATTTATTTCGTTCGCGAGCAGCATGAAAATACGTGAGCAGAATTTTAGAACAAGACGAACAAAGAAAAGAAAAATTAATTTCGCATAATGAGAGTTCTTGTGGTTTTGCAGCGTTGCCAGAATGAGAACTTTAACACATTTTTGATGATTTTTGAAATAAAATGGGATTTGATAATTTTTTCTGAAATGATTTTTAGATTTGCGAGCAGAATTTTATTCTTGTTTACTTTTTTAATTCGCTCGCCAGGTTTATGGGCAAAATTCGCGAAAGAAGAAGGAAAACTTTTTTATATGTAAAAAACTAAATTCGTTCGTATTAAATTAATAACCATAATAAATGCATAATATACCGGTTGATTACAGATAAAGGGCCGATGTTGAAGGTGAATCACATATAAAAGTCAAGTTTTTTCTACATTTCATTTGACATTTCTCAATTTCAGACTAATTCAATTTGAACCATAGAAAGATACGCTGTCGAGCAACGCGTTAAAGATAAAATTGTCGTGCGCTTCGGGACTTTTTGGGTCAATTTAATTACCCAAATGTGCGTAAAAACGAAAAGATCGTGGAAAATTTTGAGCAAACTAGATCTGTAGGAGATGTGAAAACACCAATGCATGTTCGTACAGCTCACAGAATATATTGCTGCTGTTCGTTATTATGTGGCTGAAGAACCTCCATCTCAGCTCGTCGTCGTGCCCAACAATTGCATCTCTCTATGCATAAAGACTTGACTTGACTCAAGAACTAAAGCCTCTTGATCATTTCAAGCATCGTCCATGGTCAAAATGGTGCCAAGAAATGGCAACAGTGGGTAATCAACTTTTTTCTTTGGAATTATTTGAAAGAAAAGATATACGTCGATAAGCCAGCAATAATTCAAGAGCTAAAGGATGAGTTAACTCGGCTCACTAACGGCATAGAACCACAATTATGCCTCAGCGTCATTGAAAATTTAGATCAATAGATGGTGGTATGCCGCCAAAGTCGCGGCGGCCATTTGCCCGATATTTTGTTCCATACATAATTGAACCATACCCATATTATTATAATAGAGAGAAATGACAATAATTCCTCAATAATTTGACTTTTTTTCAAAATCGACATTGGCCCTTAAAATTTAGACACCCTTTAGTTTACATCAATATTTGAATATGAATTAGCCATCCCCTAGATAGTTGATGAGATTGCTCTTACTTAGTCATAAGAACAACTGTGTAACTACTTCAAAGCAATAGTTGGTAATCTTCCACCTCAATTCAGGCTTATGTGGCGATGTCAATGACGACAACCACACTACTGAGTGCCGAACTAGCCTTTAGACTAGTTTGGTACGCGTAACAGATAAGCGTGGACAAAACATGTATCCGTCACAATACCCCAGAGACCAAAGAACAATCAAAACAAGCGATTTCACCAAATGAACGTACTTATTTATAAACATATCACTCCTTTATTGCAACATAGTCATATCTCAATAAACTGAGCTTTTCGAGATAGCAGTGCAGAATTGTTAACAGTACCAACAATTTATTCCAATTACTTTTGCACTCTTTCCTTTAGGAGATATTTTCTAAAAAAAAATTGTCTAAAGTTACGTACACACGGTTGTCAGATCTTACAATATTGCCAGTAAAATTATCTGGAAATGTATTACAATCATGTGAACTGCCAATTTTTAACTTACAACGTTGTCAGAAATATCATTGTCCATCAATTGTAAGACGACAATGTTGTCAGGCATCTGACAATCGTGAGAACACTTTTCGTCGGCATTGCCAGATAATTGGCTGGTATTGTAAGCTCAGTTTTAATTGTGAGATGTGAGGGTGACAATTTTTTTCATCTAACAATCTGACAACCGTGTGAACTGACAGTTTTTGTTGTCAGATGAATTATTTGTCAGACCATAGTCTGACAATGAAATTGTAAGATTTTCTTACGATCGTCTGAACGCACAATTTACTTCTGGGGGACAATTTTTCACTGTCACTACATTGTCAGCATGTTGCCAGATTTTACAATATTGTAAGATCTGACAACCGTGTGTACATAGCTAAAGAAAAAACTTAAGAAAACGTAAAAGCTTGAACTATAACCCGTTGTACAAATGTACAAACCAAAAGTTTAATTTAAAAATTATAAAGTTCAACAAAAATTCAATAAATTAATTTTTATTTATTAGTTATTTTAATTTTGCTAATTGTTTTTACTGTTTTAATAATTTTTTTTCAATTAACCATACAATTGACAACTTGTAATTTATGTCAAATTCTGTTAGTTTTTTAGAAATGCCTTACAACATGTCTGGCAATTTTTTTCATCTAACAATCTGACAACCGTGTGAACTGACAATTTTTGTTGTCAGATGAATTATTTGTCAGACCATAGTCTGACAATGAAATTGTAAGGATTTCTTATGATCGTCTGAACACACAATTTACTTCTACGAGACAATTTTTCATTGTCAATACATTATCAGCATGTTGCCAGATTCTACAATATTGTAAGATCTGGCAACCGTGTGTACATAGCTTAAGACTTATAAGGAAACTAAAAATGTGAAATGTGTTTTTCTCGAAACAAGCTTTTTTTTTTAATGTTATGACTATGCTGCAATAAAGGAGCGATATGTGTAGCCAGAAACTGATTTGTAGGAAGTTTTCTAGTGTTATATCTCCAAGCTTTTCATTTAACTACCCCAAATCTCATTTAATTTTGAAATGAAAAAAATCAAAACAAAAAGCAAAAAAATAATAATATAAATTTATTAAAATATTAAATTATGATACTTAAAAGGCAGGCAACAGGTTGCATTTTCACAGTTTTTAAGCTGCCAAAGCAAATATTGTTTATTGAAACAATAACAATTAAGAAACAAAATCTTAAATAACTTAAAAAATTTTTTTTATAAACCAAAAAACAGAAGAAAACAACAACGAACAAATAAAGATATAATGAAACTAATAATTTAAAGTTAACTGTGGTCAGGGCCACACATTTTGCCAACATTCAGTCGAACGAGCAACCGACAGCGAGCAACAACAATAATAATAAAACTTTTACAACAACTTAAAGTCATACATTCATTTAACAAACATACTTACATATACATATATGTACGTAACGACGAAAAGACAAACGTATGTTCATACCAACAATCGAAAGTGACCGCAATCCGATGGAGAATCGTTTTAAAAATAACGGTCGCTGGTAGTGTAAAAGGCTGGCTACTTTAATACGAGAGTACTCTCTCACTCACTCACTCACTCTCGTACGAGCTAGCGAAAAACAAAACATTCATTGAATGGAAGGAAAACAATGAAACAAAAATCTACAGGTTGCTGTTTCAATAAAATACTTTCAATAAATACTTGTCTACAGCGAACAAGAGCAAAAAAATCAAATTGCTACCGATTTTATTTACACAAACATTTTTACTCATACGATTTTATACCAGCCCCGTAGACCAGAAGTCAAATATTAAAATATGTATAAAAAAAACATTTTTATTGAGCAGTATTTGCACCCAAAAATTGCGGTATTGATTTTATATTCATTTGTTTGTTTGTTTGGCTGCAAGTTATTTGTGCATTAGGGCGCTGTAAAATAAAGAAAATGAATAAGAATCCCCCTGTGTTAAACTTATGAACTCACATAATACAGGGTAATGCAGGCAAGTGCCATTAAATGTTCGCGAATTTAATCAGGATTATAAAATGATTAGTTTCCTATTAAAAAAAACCGAGTAAAAAAATAAAAACCTCCAGCTAACCCATTTTACTCAGTTCAAATGTTTTTAACACTATTAGTTTCACTTGTAGGGTTATTTGTTTGTATGTTTGCAACACTCGAAATCCCCGCCATATGAGTAGCCATTACATATGGCCTATTGTTAGTAGACCTCCTCTGCCTTTAAGATTCAATTTTGAAGAAGTTGAAAGTGCTATTGGTAATCTAAACCTTAAAAAAGCTCCAGGTATGGACAAAATCAGCAACAAAATGCTCGTAGAGCTGCCTCGTGTAGCTAAAAGAATTCTTTTTATTTTTAATGTTATTTTACGACTTGAGTATTACCCTGCAGAGTGGAAGGTGTCCATGATAACAATGGTTCCTAAGCCAGGGAAGGATCACACGAAAGTAGAATCATATCGTCCAATAAGTCTACTGACAACAACTTCAAAACTTTTCGAAAAATTGCTAAAGGCGAAGTTGGATCCAATGATTAATAAGGTTGAATGTATTCCTGATCACCAATTTGGTTTTAGAGCGAAACATGGCACCATTGAGCAAACACACAGGTTAGTTAACGTCATAAGAAAGGCATTTGAAGATAAAAAATATTGCTCTGCCTTATTCATCGACGTCTCACAAGCTTTTGATAAAGTATGGCACGATGGCTTAATGCATAAAATAAAGTTTAACTTACCTGCAAACGTACATAACCTTTTGGAAAGCTATTTATGTTGTCGCCAATTTATAATAAAAGAAGGCGATTTTATAAGCCCCGCCCAGCCTATTGAAGCTGGAGTTCCCCAAGGCAGCATATTAGGGCCTATCTTATATTTGATCTACGCATCTGACATGCCAACAAGCACCAACGTTCACACTTCAACATTTGCAGATGATACAGCATTCCTTAGCATACATAGTAACCACCAGCAAGCATCAATAAATTTACAGGAACATATCAACAAACTTGAGAAATGGCTCAAGCTTTGGAAAATCAAGGTAAATGAACAAAAGTGTGCCCATGTTACATTCGCACTGCGTCTAGGAACATGCTCACCCATTACTATTAACAATAAAGTAATACCTCAACACAGTGAAGTCAAATACCTCGGAATTCATCTTGACCGTAGACTAACATGGAAGTCGCACATCGACAAATTAACTGGCTACTAGGCAGAAATTCGACCTTGAAGCTTGATTGTAAACTTTTGCTGTACAACTCGATTCTAAAGCCAATATGGTGCTATGGGATTCAATTATGGGGCACAGCCTCGGCATCCAACATTGAAAAAATTCAAAGAAGTCAAAATAGAATACTCCGTAGAATTACAGATGCTCCATGGTACGTTAAAAACTCACGAATCCACGTAGATCTGAACGTACCTTTTGTGAAATCTGAATTTGTGAAGTACGCGACAAGATATATTAACAAACTTGAATTCCATCCAAATCCTCTTGCAGCTAATATTCTTAATTTTGGTGGTCATACCCGTCTGAGAAGGAGGGATACTTTGGCTACCATTAGAGCTCTAAACAGTTGACTGAATTCTGAAATAATATTCGCATAAAAATAAATTTTTGTCCAGCACTGGCAGGACTTTAACCACAATTTGTTTTTAGTATTAAGAATTGAATACTTATTGTCATTACATTTCTTATGTAGATTCAATAAATAATATAATAAAGTAAAAAAAAAAAAAAAATATGGAGATATATAAAAGCGTATACACAGTGTTGCTGCTTTAGTGCAAAGTGGGGGATTTTGGGAATTCACGAAACTGATTTCGAGAATTCCCAAAAAATGCATAGTCACTTTGGTAACGGGTTTGGTACTGGTTTTTCATATTCAGTGCGTATTTTTATCGTGGAACTTGTATCTGATCTATAAACAGTCATTCGCTTTAGTGCGAAAATTGAAGTTGTCGAATTGCTTCTAAAAAAGTGGGGGGATTTTGACGTTTTCTCAAGCCGACTTTAGGAGTTCCCAAAAAAATTTGTAACCGCTATGCTAACCGAATCGGAACGGGGTTTTCACATTCGGTGCAAGTTTTGGCCGTGGTAGTGCAAGAGATTTACATTAGTACCTGCCCTTATGGCCTTATCTGATGATGGACCAGTTTCCCGGAGTGCATTATTCACGATTCACTAGCGCCCCCGTGTGGCTTACTAGGCACATACATGTAGCAATTCTTGCCATATATCTGTAGCCATATGGGCAACACATTGTTCAGGAGTTCGAGCATTCTAGTACCTCCTGTATGCAATTTACTCGTAACCGCTTCGCTAACCAAATCGGAACCGGGATTTCATATTCGGTGCAATTTGTGGCCGTGGTAGTGAAAGAGATTTACATTAGTACCTGCCCTTTCGGCCTTATCGGATGATGGACCAGTTTCACGGAGTGAATTCTTCCCGATTCACCAGCGCCCCCGAGTGGCTTTCCAAGCAGTAATGGAGGACAAGGCTTAATGAATTCATAGGCCGAAGCGCACTAGCAGTATCAGTCCTTAAACCAACTCACCCGTCCAGCCATCACCACTGATTCCTTACAGTACAGGGGGTTACTTTCTATTGCGATGCGAGAGTAAAATCGAAGAATTGGTACTTTGTATTGCGTTTTCTTATTTTCCTTTCGCATTTAATTTTTCCCTTTCACACATTTTATTTTATCATTCTTGGCTATTGTTTATTTTGTGGTACCAGCGGTGGTTCATTTTCAAACTATTTCGCAAAAAAATTTGTGCAAAGGGAACAGAGTACCAAATTATACTCTTATCGCATTTGCCGTTCGCATAGAACTCACTTTCTCATCGCAATAGAAAGTAACCCCCCTGTAGTGCAATTCACTAACTTTTAACGATTTTAAAAGAGCATAACTTAACGCGAGCTATTGTGATTTGCACTAACGCTTATGTGATTCACTAACTTATTCTTAACACTTCTGGTTGTATGTTAAAAAAATTGGAAATAATGTGGCAGCTTTGTTAAAAATAAAGAAAACCACAAAGAGGAACAGAAAAAAACAAACAAATTTGCAAATAATTCCATGTTTAGGGTAAGTAAAACTATTTATATGTTTATTATTTAAAATATTTTTTGATAAATAAGTTCTTCTCACGGAGAACACGCCGACCGACTGTTGGAGTCTTCCGACAAGTCGTATGCCAAATATTGTGAAGTTATTCTAGTAGAAATTTTAACGACATTGTTGTTAAGATAAACACCACAAAAATAATTGGTGTTTAGTTAACGCTAATCAGTCAGGTTATAAAAACAGCTGATTTAAAACGAAAACAAATAGTGTTAAAAACTGTTATAGAATCGCGAAAACACCAGCGGTAGTGTTAATTTCTCTAAACGAATTTTATTAGCGATAAAACAGGTTATTGAATTGCACTACTGGTATCTGTTGCAACACACCAGCATCTTGGAGTGTTGTTAGCCCCCGAAAAAAGTCACGCACCAACAATTATCAGGGATACTGCCAAGGTAGGCACATCAACCATGATCAGCTCGGGTTGAACTGCAAGCAGAACCACCCGGAAACATACTGATTCCCGTACTGCTAATTTACACCCTTGGTAAGGATTTCGGAAGCCAACACAACATAAGTCATGCGGCTTCCTAAAGTTTTATTTACTACAAAAAACAAGGGACTTCTTCCCCTCGTTAACCGAAAAACAGAATACCCTGGTTAAGAATACGCAAAGGCAAAACCTGTTCCCGGGGGAGGTTTTGGCCGTGGTATCTGAAGGTTATTCTCTTTAGTTTGGAAGTTTAAGCTGCCATACTGTTTCAGGGTAAATAGGGGATTTTAGAGACTTCGGACTCTGATTTTGGGAACTCCAAAGAAAAAACTCGGAACGCGTTATACGGGTAATTATCTGATTATATGAATAATTATTTTGGTATTAAAGTATTTGTTTTAGCTTTTTAAACTTTTTATTTTAGGTTTTTATTTTTACGGCAAAATAATGAGAGAGGTGGATAGTGGACATGTTTGGCGTGCCACTCCCACTCTATATTCATCACTGTGTACTTTGCTTCTATTTACCTAAAACTGAAACTGAGGTCTGCTTTTACTTTATATTCTGCCAAGCGATAACCTTACCTACTACATGAGCTACACGCTTAGTTTTCTCCTGGTGTACTTTTAAAACATTATCTTTCACGATTTTCACCATGAACGTGTGATATCGAAAGCTACCACATCCCGCATTAATCCACTTAACCCGTCCTGGGCACTATGATTGCCTGAAGTGATTCTTTCAGAGGATATATACAGGGTGTGCCAAAATTAAATATCAAGCCAAAACAGGATGACAGGATTGATTGTAACCATTATGAGAAAAATCGGAAAAAAATCTACAAAAAATACAATAGCTTGTGTTACAGAAGATTCCTGCCTCACAAGTATTTTATATGCGTTTTCATTACATTTGTTGTGCGTATTTTTCAAATATTGAATCAACAACGATATATTGCAGAATATAAATATAAGTAAAGATCCAAATAAAACTAATTCGCAAAATTGTGATAGTCTAAACAGCTGGTATTCAATCCCCCCAAAACAGGTGAAATACCAAATACAAACACGTAAACTCCACTGTATGGCATATACCCAGCCCTATGCCCTTGATACTCAATTGTTTTTGTAAATGCGCTTAGCTATAGGGTTGTGCTCTTTAATACACAAATACTGCGCTCAGCACTAGCAATGAAAAATACACAAACAACTTCATCTTATATATTTTTTTGTCATTCTTTACTGCATACACACAAAAGCGAAGCAACAACACTTTTGTGTTGTAAACATTGACGACAGCGATTTTCAGTGTGAACTTTGTTTTTGTAAATGTTTTGCTTTTTACAACAAAAAATATTAAATAAAAATAGTGTTTCCTTAAATGTATTGGAGTTTACTCTTCCATATACAACTTGTGGGCACCACTGGCATATACTGTGACAAATGCTGTTGTTTAATTGTTTAAAATTTATCTTTTCTTTTTCCTCTTTTTTTAATGTAAAAAGCAATTTCGTTGTAATATATCTGACCAGAGTATTTTCACAATTAATATCGAATGCGCCCTAATGTTTGGCTCATAAATAAATGAAGAGATTATTGGGGAAAAATCCATGCTTAAGCAGATACCCTGGTCGCCAAAGCATTAAAAAATAATTTTAGTCATTCATACATTCCACGATTATTGGCCACCACAATACAACGCTAAAGGCGTTAAGCAACCCAACAAACAAATGCAAACAATTTAATGGAGGGGAAAATAATTTGATAGGAGTTTATAATTTTTTCAAAGCTTAAATAATTAACTCAAATAGAGTTTATTTTTCAAGCTACTTAAGGGATTGTGAACCAATTGCACGCTTTATTAAGATTAAGACCAATGTTTTATAAAATATTTTCTCATATTCCAAGACATCACACCATCTCGATACTAAAATATTCCCGCCTTTGTATTCATCATTGATAAGAGTTCACATATCCATTCAAATGAAAGTGTGCCTCGTCACTCCTTATGATTTTTCAATGAAAATTTATTATTGGTTTTGATAAAATGTTTTAACGATAACAGCAGGTTTATCCTCATAGCAAACTCCGAAGTTAACTTTAAGCATTTGAAAGGAACATATATTTTAATGAAAGTATTGTAACTTCAATTTAAAAAATGAAAAATGAAATTGAAAAATTCAATGGTGATTTTATCGTTAACGTTAACTACGAGGACGGTTCGGAAACTTCTTAGCCTAGCACAAAAAGCGCAGTATAAACAGACAAACGTTAAGTGTTTTGGAAACTTCCATCTCTGCTATGAACACATGTTAGATTTTTTTTCGATCTGGTAACCCCTTCATATAGAAACAGATGTTCACAAAAGACGCATCCTCGATTTTTTTACAATGGAAAAATTAGAAATGCGTGGTGTCATTAAATATTTACACAAAAAAGGTTTATGGGGACAGGAAATTCATAATGATATGGTGAATGTGTAAGGTGAAAGTGCTCCTTCATATGCAACAGTAAAAAATTGGGTTGCTGAATTTAAACGTGGTCGTACAAGTGGACGTCCAAAAACAGCATCAACAACAGAAATTGTAGCCAAAGTGCATGATGTGGTATTAAATGATCGACGAATAAAAGTGCGTGAAATAGCTAATATTATGGGCATCTCAAATGATCGAGTCCACTTAATTTTGCATAAAGAACTACAGATGAAAAAGCTTTCTGCAAGTTGGGTGCCGCATTTGTTAACAGTCGACCAAAAACGCATAAGAATGAACATTTCTCAAGCTTGTTTGGATCGTTTTAAGCGAAATAAAATGGATTTTACGCATCGTTTCATAGCTGTTGATGAGACATGGATCCACCACTATACTCCAGAGACAAAAGAACAATCCAAACAATGGACTGAAGCTGCAGGAAGTGCCCCAAAGGAGGCAAAAACAATTCAATCGGCTGGTAAGGTTATGGAAGCGGTTTTTTTGGGACTTCAAAGGTATTTTATTAATTGATTATCTGCAAAGGATAAAACAATAAATGCAGAGTACTATTGCAACCTTTTGGATCAATTAGATGTAAAAATTTGGGAAAAAAGTCCTGGCTTACAACACAAAAAAATAATTTTTCATCAAGACAACGCACCAGCGCGCAAGAGTGTTTTAACAATGGCTAAAGTCAACGAATTACGAGTAAAGTACGAGTTGCTTGACCACCCACCTTATTCTCCTGATTTAGCTCCCAGTTCCTGTTCACAAATCTAAAAAAAATCGTTGCTGACAACCGTTTTACCTCAAATGAAAATGCAATTACAGTTGTAAACCACTATTTTGAAGACCTTGAGGTCTTCAAGGGATAGAATTGTTAGAAAAGCGTTGGACTACGAGTAAGTCTATTGAAGTTTCAGGAGATTATATTGAAAATTAAATATATTTTTGAAAAACTAACTATTCTTTTTCATTGATAGGCTAAGAAGTTTCCGAACCGCCCTCATAATGTTAAGGTTAACCATCAAGAACTTTATCGTTAGGTTGTACTAATGGGCTTTAGACGATATTCTAACTTTTTTATACCGTCTGAATTAATTTTAAAAAAAGCAAGTAAATGCCAATTTTTAGAAACACTCCGGACATCGTTAATTATTTTCTAAATGGTTATAAAATTGATACCGTAGACAGTATAATGGATTTAGGTATTTAATTTGATCCAAAAATAAGTTTAATTCCGCATATCACAGCTACAATAAATAAGGCCAGGGGTACACTGGGTTATATAGAACGTTGGTCTAAAGAGTTCGCCGATCCGTACATTGCGAAAACGTTATATACTGAACTGGTTCGTCCTATATTAGAAGATGGATCAAGTATTTGGGACCCTATCTATCAGATTCATTCAAAGGCAATTGAGTCAGTGCTAAAGCAGTTTCTGTTATTTTGTCTTCTAGGGTTACGGTTCTACCCTCAAAATTTGCCATCGTGTGCGGCTCGTCTGGCTCTCATCAAGCTGTCTACTTTGAAAAGCCATAGAACTATGATCAACGTTTCCTTTGCTCTGAAACTTATTAACGGTGATATCTGCTCTGGATTTTTGGTTAATGAAATTCCATTTAATATTCCTGGTATTCCTTTCCGTTATTTGTGGAATTTTCTTTTTTTTTATGTATGTATATTTCATAGTATAATTCATTTACAATAGGTTGCGTCAGCGCCTAAAAGGCATTGTTGAGTCGAGTTGACAAGATTTTAGTTTACTTTAAATTTATACAGTGTAGTAATAAAGAAAAATAAAAAAAATGTGAGAATAAAATATGGTATGATATGATTGTATGATATGACAGTAAAAATTCGATTATAAAAGTTCATTTATATGCTGCAAAATGGGTTGTTTTAAAAATCTTTTAAATACTGAAATTCTACTTTCATTTTTCAAAACTTGAGGCAAGTTATTATTCTCACGACTACCCATAAACTCTATTCGCTGTTTAGTTTTTTCCAGCCTACAAAAAGCTACTCTTAAATTTCCAATACTTCTGGTATTTATTGCATGATTATTCCTCCTGGATGGAAGTCCATGAAGAACACAAGATAAGTCATGTGGCACTTACTACGGTCTTATTCGCTACAACAAAAGAAGAACTCCTACCCCTCTATGCCCCAGAAAGCAGACTGCCCTGGTTTGGCGTACACCAAGGTAAAACCCACTCCCTGGGGAGCGCAGAAATGGTCCTTATGGTACTTATCCAGCCAAGAATGCCACTTGCCTAGATAAGTTAATTCGGACCTCATGAACACGAAAACGCTGTAATTTATTTTTCTCTTGTGTTTTCGGTGTATGGTCCCACTCAAACCCTTGTGGAGCCTAACTAAAAACCGATCTCGATCCGATCGAGATAAATAGCATATCGTCAGAAAGGTAATGGAATGCCTTTTCTGTCGATATAATATAGGAATTTCCATCTGACAGGAAATGGCTGAGTTATGGCACATCAAAATTTGCCTATTTTTTACGTTTGTTTCAAAATTTTTCATTTTGATTTCGTTTTTTTTTTCTACGTTGTAGTAAAGATCTGGAATTTTTTATTCTTTTACCAAACAGTTTATTTAATTAATTTGTTAAATTTTTGTTGAACTTTTATAATTTTTTAAATTAAAAATTGTTTGGTTTGTACATATGTACAACAGGTTTTTAGTTCAAGTTTTTCCTTTCTTAATTTTTTCTTAAGAAGGATTTTTTACAATACAAATTTGCTGTGATCAATAATTATTGATTGAAGAAGACAAGAAAAATAATATCAAATCTTTAGCTGGGGGACAACTAGCTGTTTCGTAGTCGCTACACTACTCATCAGCACCCACTGGGATTCGAACTCGGGACATGACGTATCATGATCTACTGCTTTAACTACTAAGCCACCGAGCATTTAATTATTTTCTATCTATATTCATCTCATATTGAATCACATATGCATTTTGTTAATTGCCCACATTGTTTGTACAGCGTTTGCTGTCTCTAAACTAGCGGTATTTATTTTTATTTATTAACATACATATTTTTGTATTTAATATTCTCCGGACCCAGAGATGTAAATATTAATTTGTTAAATTTTTGTTGAACTTTTATAATTTTTTAAATTAAAAATTGTTTGGTTTGTACATATGTACAACAGGTTTTTAGTTAAGAAAGGAAAAACTTGAACTAAAAACCTGTTGTACATATGTACAAACCAAACAATTTTTAGTTTATTTAATTGCCAACATTTTAAGAGTAATTTGAAAAAAAACGGATGAAAAAAAAAGTTTTTATTAACGATTTAGTGGAACGACAATATTTTCATTTTCTTTGCTCTCATACTATATTCGGTGTAAATTTAAAAAATTTAAATTAAAATGAGAACCGATTTGAACTGTTGCGTTTTTTTCAGATGCATCTCCGCGAATGAGGAACCAACAACACCCCGCCATCATTTGTTCATCCCACCAGCCTTTGTAACGTGTCCCGATTTCATCCATTTTCTGGTGAAATCTTTCACCTTGTTTATCACTTTCGGAGCCAAAATTCGTGGGGAATATATCCAAATTACCTTACCAACGATGTGTAATATTTATCTTGATCGGAGTCTTCGGTTGGTCACCACAAGGGTTTGAGTGGGACCATACACCGAAAAACAAAAGTACCGTTATCTAAAAACGGCACTTAGAAAAAAAATTATAGCGTTTTTCTAGCTCAGGAGGTCCCAATTAATGTATCTAGGCATGTCGCGTTCTTGGTATTTTTCCAAATTTAAAATTTGTAAAGCAGTGCTATCGACGCTGTAAGTACATATGTATGTATCAATTTAAACGTGGTTTTTGCAAAAAAGAGGGGGTAGGAGTTAAATTATGCACATATATATGGATGTATGTAGATAAGTATAGCCTTTGTTTTGTACATATGTATGTACTTATGGCGACACATCTATGTAGTTATAAACTTTGGGGGTTAAAATTTTAGAAAAGTGGCGTGTACATATGTATATGGATGTACATATGTATAGCTTAGGGGGTTGAGACAAAAGGAATGGACATGTGTATATGGAATACACAAACCACTCTTCTAATTTATGCAAAGACACATACATATATATGTATGTAGCTGTACATGTGTATGTGCTTTGCATGGGAGGATTGCCGGGTTATAGCTGGCCCGTATCCGGTTCGATGAATCAAAATGTGCGAGGCACACGGGGGTTTAATAAAAATGGGTAAAAGAAAACAGAGGACTTACCGTTGTGAAAAGGGGGCTGACGGTGATGACAATGGGCTGATGGGGAACTGACTTCTCAGAGTTATGCGCTCGCTTTGGCTGCCGCGACGTGCAGTAGTGCTGGATGGTGCAACGGTGGGCTCCGGGTGAATCAATGTATGGGTGTACGCAGGATTGCGTGATCTCCGTTTGCCAATAAAATCTGCTGCCAAATATCGGTGATGCTGGTTGCGCAAGTAGGTTTATTCCTGATGGATCTATGGAACCGCTCGTCGAGCGGCTGTTGCCAGTTTACAAAATAAAACACGATTTCTGTTTTCTTTTTTGAATAACTTTAACCTCTAATTGGCGACACACTTTATTTATTTCAAATTAGGAAAAAAAAGGAAATCTCTTAAGAGATACGGTTGGCACACACTAATCACTAACAAAAAAAAAAAAATACTGAGAAAAATTACTTGAACTTCACTGGTTGTGCATTCGTTGACTGTTCAAAATAGAAAGAATGAAAGAAACGATTCAACACCGCCAAGACCAGCTGCCCAAAAACAACGAGTAAGTTTTGCTCGTTGGTTTTGGCAGCCAGTGTTGCCAGGTTTAAATTATTTTTCGACAATTAGTGTTGCCACTAATATAAGATGAGCAACATCAACTTTTGTGTGAAATTTGCGCCACTTGTTTGAGCATATCGATGAGTTGTTTCTCGGGATTTATGCAGAAATTTACTACATACAACATAGTTTCCCAACACTTGATATTGTGTTTGTTGGGATATTGAACTTTAAATGAAACTCAAAAACAGTGACTGACTGGCTGGCTGGCCATCGGCCTTTACACGCTCACATCCCAAAACTTGAAACAAGCAAAAAAAAAACGGTAAAACAATTTAAAAAGTGAAATAAAATAAAAAAAAAGTCGGCATCAAACAGCATTCAAAAAGTAACAGCACCGGAAGGGTAATTAACTCACTTTTCAAACCCAAACCGAACCAAACCAAACCACTGCAACAACAAACAAAAGCAATAAAATTCAATAACATGAAATAAAACAGAGCACACGCCTTTCCCTAAAGTTACTTGCGCTGCGCGATGATAAAATTACGATCGATAGGAAGAAGCAAAAATTAAAGAATAAAAGTCAAATATTTGAATTTGTTACTTTGAACTGTTGGATTTTTGAGAAATTGTTGAATAAAATACCTTTTTCTTTTGCTTACGTTTTGTAAACCACATCTAGTGTTATAGATGGAAGCAGCTTAGAGGCTGCTTTTTGGCTCACATGGCTGCTGATGGGTGTTTAAAAAGATGATTTCTGCCAAACAGTAAAAATGTTTCTTAATTACTGAAGAGGAGGCAATAAATAAACACACAATTAGGCAGACAGACCCCGCCGGTAGAAGACCAGCGATGACTAAAGAAGAAGAAGATGATGATGATGATGGTGATGGCGATGACGATGAACTATACAATTAATTTAAATGTTTAAGTTATGGGTTTGACAATGAGTGACTGAAAACCATTGAACGACGAACGAACGAACCATCAATTGAGGTTTGAGGTTTAGGAGACTCCTTTCACTGTGACTGATTTAAAGCGATTATTATTATGTTTTTGTTTTTTTTTTTTTTTTTCTTTTTTAATTGAACATCTTGTGTGAATAAGTGAACACATTACAGTATGTTAATTTAAATTGCACACATACTACAAAATTAATAAATAAGGCCACAGTTATTTAAAAGAGGGCTTTCACTTAAATATTTATCTTCTGCCAACACAATTAAGCTTTAAATTGAAAAAGAGCTTTGTGCAAATTCTTGTCGGCTACACCACAAAATTTGTGTTTGCATACATTTCATTAATACTACATATCATCAATTCATTCTTTCCCAGCACTGCTGTCTTTTCACGAACGTAAACAAGTAATTAATAAACATGTTACTAATTGCATGTAAGTAAATAGCTTTATATTGAATCCAATCATTCATTTAGCTTAAGTGCAATATTTTAATTAAAACTGAACGCTAATAAATACTTAAACCCCTCGCAGGCCGGCAGATTTCAAAACTGAAAGCGTAGCACATCTTATACCAGATATTTCTCAACACTTAAAGAAATAGTTTCATTTACCGCCAATTTGTCTTTGGACGCTCCTCAACGGATGAAGCTGCTTGATTATTATTAATATTATTGGCACCGTTACAGACAAAGAAAAACAGCTTATTAAAAACAATAATCTTCATTCAGTTCATACTTTCTTGAAATATTATTACGATAATTGCATTTATTTCTAATTATAACAAATTTCTGTATGCACAATGGTTCAACACAGAAATTTACTCGTAATTCATTTTGTGGAAAAAAAAACTTTGTTTCATGTTTAATAACGAACTTCGCTAAATCAATTAATAAATTATTGGAATACGAACCTGCAAAGGAATTCGTGGATATAAGCAAAAGTTTGGTAAAAATAACAATTGATCGAAAGCATTATTTTTTTTTAACAAATTCTAAATTTTTATTATATATAAAGTAATGCACGACTTTACGACTTCGTTTCACCAGAACCTCGTACTTTGTGCGGTTTGGTAAACGATATGTATGAGCCAAAAAAGATCCTTTTATTTAAACTTTTTTTAAAGGGTCCTTTTTTTAATTATAAGCTCTAAAACTATTAAAGTGTACTTTTTCAAATGGGTTTTTTTTTTTTTTTTTTTTTTTTTTTTGATAGGAATTTTCTTTACAGGGGTTTTCTAGAAAAATTTTTATTAAAAATATGTTTTTCACAAATGTACTTTTTTAACTATAAAAAGGCACTTTTTAAAAATAGATTTTTAAAAAGTATGTTTTCGAAAGCTATTTTTTAAACAGGTACGGGTATTAAAAGAATTTGTTTAAAAGAGGCTTTTAGTTAACAAAGCTTTTTTAAAAGGTACTTTTTTCACTTACTTAAATTTGTATATGACACCGTTTTTCATAAAATAACAGCATTTCAGACAAAAGTACGTATGTATTTAAAAGGTACCTTTTTTAGTGTACTTTCTCACAAGGCGCTTCTTCTTGAACAGGTAGTTTTATAAAAGGTACTTTTTAAAAATGTAATTTTTTGAAAAGTGCTCCGTTCAAATGTACCTTCTATAAAGGTCCTTATTTCAGCACTTTTTGCAAAAGATACATTATTTTGCAAAGTAATGTTTTTGAAAGGATTTTTTTTAATGAAATAGTACTCCTATTATAGCAGGGATCACCATGCTATGCTCTCAAGGTTAAGCGCATTTATACATTTACAAATGTTCTTTTTCAAATGATAAATTTTTTGAAAGGTATTGTTTTCAAAGGTACTTTTTCAAATATAATTTTGGCAAGGTACTTTTTCCTAAACCCTTTTTTAGGTAAACTTTTTCTAAATTAGATTTTCGGTTTGCACAACGGGTTATCCAAGTTGGACTCGGGAGTTGGTGGGGGTATCTTTATCCCCTTGTATAAGAGGAGGATGAGTTTCAGGCTGCAAAATGAGTGTAGCATAGGGCAGGCCGAAATTGCGGCCATTATGAGAGCAGCTAACTGATTAAGGTACTATAGGATATACAGAAATGATATCCGAATTCGTACTGGTAGTAAGACTGCATTGTATGCACTAGCTGGAGTTTATACGACATCCAGGTGGGTTTGTGAATGCCAGTTATCTCTAAACGAGATAGCTATACATTCGAACCTGCAGCTTATCTGGGTACGAGAGCATAGTGAAGTGTTCGGAAATCTAGTAGCGGATGAACTGCCAAAGCCCGGTGTGTAGCTACAACAAAGAGATATAGATGGGATCGTTGGAATCTCGCTTGCGAACTGTAAGAAACAAGTACAGCGTCGACGTTTTCACACCGCTCAAGACAAATGGTTTAGTGAGAATGTTGGGAGAGTAATCCAAAACAGCCTGAATTCCGCTAGATTTTTCACGTAAAAATAGCACCATTTCTATTCAGTTTTAACTTTTATTTCTGGACGTTATAACTCCTAACCATAATTTAATCAATATATTAATAAATTCATTAAATGGTTTTGTTTTAACTTATAATTCTTTTTTAGTGCGACAACTCAGACAATTAAAAATATACTTCAAGCTCATAAAACAAATATACACTTTAAGTATTATAAGCAAATTACAAAAATGGCGCTTGCTTAACGCAGGAATATTCAATGTTCTATATAATTTTACATTAAATTGGTTTTTGACATTTGGTTAAGCTTTAAACACATAGACGACAGCAGACAGCAAGCAGCAATCTGTCAAAAATAAAATACATGTGTTTAAATGCACACGATTATTTTAACGACATCACAGCAGGACGACTTCACAACAGCATTTGCTGCTGCTGCCAACTTAGACTAATTTCTATTTTCGTAAGCAGCAAAAAGTAAATGCAGTGCTGCCACTATAAATATAAATTGGCAGCAATAAGAACTAAAATTAGTGTGAAATGTTTAACAGAAATAAACATCACATAAATAAATTGATGGGTTTTCACAGTTTTACGTGATACTATTACGTTTTCAGTCAGTAATTTTAGTTTTATTCATGTAAAATATATATGTGGCAACTCTGGAATTTGCATTGTTTAAATACACATAGTGCTGCTGCTGTCTTTAAAATAATTATGTTGCTGACCAGACGGCATCATTTGTAGCTAACTTCATTTGTGCTTGTGAAGTTGTGAGGTCTGCTGTCGTCTAAGTGTTTAGACCTTAAGAGATAACCCTGCACAGCCGTAAATTAGTAATCGACAGTGATGGTAGCAGAGAATATCTGTCGAATATCAAGGTTGACATGGCCCAGATATGATAACAGGAGGAGGTTGTGTTCTGCTGTTGGCGGTCCTGACGGGACATTGCCACATAGGGACGCAGGCGAGGAGGTTAAATCTTCCATTTAATGACTTCTGTTTCAGAGACGAGGAGGAAGAAGAGAGCGTTGAGAACTTTTTCTGTCAGTGTCCAGATCTTTCTTATATAATGTCATTGTACCTAGGCAGACCGATGCTGCATGATTTGACGGAGGTATCGGAATGCGATGTAAGTGGATTGTACTCCTTTATCCGATCCTCGGGTTGGCTCTAAACCAGTGATATCTAGATCTACTGAGATACATATCATATCCAGGCATTACAACGGGACCAGACTCGACCCAAGTGGCCTGGCTTTACAATAGCTGGCAGCCTGTCAAACCTAACCCAACAACGGGTTATAGTTCAAGTTTTTTCCTTTCTTAAGTTTTTCCTTAAGAAGGATTTTTTACAACACAAATTTGCTGTGATCATTAATATTTGCTTGAAGAAGACAATCAAAATAATAAACAAATCTTTAGCTGGGGGACAACTAGCTGTTTCGTAGTCGCTACACTCGTAAAACTTATGTATTAAAAAAAGAACAATTTCATATTAAAAATATGATTTTTATATTATTTGCCAGCACATACGAGTAAATATTTGAAAATTCCCTCAATACAGACACTTGAGGCTTCAAAATAAACGTCATGGAATTTTAATGCAATTTACAAACAGAAAAACTCAGCGAAACGTAGAAAACATTTTTTTTCTTTTAATAAATTATATCAATTGAAACTCAATAAACCGCATGTTAATGACCAGGTCTTATGATTTTGTTGCCATCTACCACGTTACACTTTAGGAGCATTTTTTTTTATTTTTTTATTTTATAAAAAGATTTAAGACGATCTCGTAAAGTAGCAGTAGTGTTTGATGTCTCAATTTCCTTTCAAACCTGTTCAAAAGCTACAGCGACGACGATTACACTCATTGCAAAGAAATACTTAATCAGTGTTTTTTAAGTTAAAAAAAAAAGGCAAAAATGGGAGACCTGCCGAACGCAGCGTAATAATGTTTTAATGAATGCGCTTTTTTCATTTACACTCACTCGTACATACAAACTTACATATGAGTATGTAACCGAGTGTGATGACTGTTTGGTGGAACGGGGGTATCTATCTGTCAGTTGTTAATGATGATTATTTACTAATGATCTGGATAATTAGGTAGCGTAATTTAATTTTTATAATTGTTATATTTTTTCATCGTTAATTTGTGTAAAGCGTTTTTTTTTTTTTGTTGTTTGTTTCTAAATACCAGGTACCGTAAATAATAGTTACTTGTGAAAATGTGACCCTAAAAACTCTACACAATAGAGCAAAGAAACACGTATAGTGTCAAATACTAACAGATTCGTATTAACTTTGTCGTTAAAAATCTTTGGTGACCTTGGGAAAATGATCTCAAGTCCAGGGGCCAAATCACCGCATACGTTAGCGAGCAAAATTATCGAAATTTTTCATTTTGCTATCATGGCATACAATATAGAATGTATTGTATTGCTATAATATAAACAAACCTGCAGAAATCGAGATTACTCTTTACATGCGTTTAAGGAGCACTCCACAAGGGACCAGGACTAGTACAAAAGTAATCCAAATATATGAGAAAAACATGCTCCATTCAGTGCTGCCAAGCGTGGGGATTTTTCCCTTTTCGTACAGATTTATTTGTTTATTTCCATATGTAGGGAAAAAAGGACAGATTTTGTTGCCCAAATTAGACATCGATTGATTTACATCCAATTTATACACAATGTTAAATGATTTAACAATAACTATTACCCAATTACGCCAAAATTATTAAAATCGTACTCGTATTAATATGCGAGGGGAAAAAGCTAAATCGTAAAGGTTTGAATTCGAACATAAGCATTCTGAAATTTCATTTGCAAGCTGTTTAGTCCAACGGTGTCAAATCACATGATCTTGGCGGCCAATTGACATCGCCATTACGTGAGATAACACGGCCATTGAATTTGTTTCGTTAGCTGTGTGGCAAGTGGCACCGTCCTGCTGAAACCACATATCGTCTACATCCATATATTCCAATTCGGACCATAAAAAGTTCGTTATCATCTCACGATAGCGAACACCATTCACAGTAACTGCCTGACCGGCCTCATTTTGGAAAAAATACGGCCCGATGATGCCGCCAGCACATAAACCGCACCAAACAGTCACTCTTTGTGGGTACATTGGTTTTTCGACAGTCACTCTTGGATTCTCATTTGCCCAAATGCGGCAATTCTGTTTATTGACGAATTCACTGAGGTGAAAATGTGCCTCATCCCTGAAGATGATTTTCTTCGAAAATTGATCATCATTTTCATAATAAGTCTGGATAACTTTAACACGTTGTTGGATTGTGTATCTCTCCATGGTTCAAATTGAATAAGTCTGAAATAGAGAAATGTGAAATAAAATTCGGAAAGAAACTTGGCGTTTAGGTGTGGTTCACATTCAACATCGGCCCTTGAAATTTAACCACCCGATAGCATTGATGATACTCAATATATGGCAAAATCCTCTGATGACTTTTGTGATTGAGATTTATGTCAGTTTTCACATCACTGATGACTACTTACATAATATTGATGTCATAATTCAGATGACTGGATAATATCAATATGAATATATTTTTTCAATGAGAGTACATTGTTAACATAGGGGTTCTTAGTTTCTTCTTGGTGAAAATGTTGTCAGACTCTGGAACCCCATATCTTTATTGCGCCATAGATTTACTTAATTAATGAATCCATTAAAATATTTTTAGCAGAAATAGTTTCTAAAAGCTTGTTTTAAAATTTGAAGTAAAAAAACTGTTCAAGATTATAGGAAAATTTTGCATTTCGATTGCAACAAACTATTTCAGCTTCAACAACCATCTTCCAGTCATCTTTATCGCCTTAACTGCTCTTCAGTAATAAACATGCTAGTTTGACCTTTGATGCACAACAACTAAAAGAATTTCTCCCTGATAACGTTATACAATTGAATAAAATGAATTCTTTTGTACCGGCTGTTTGCCACGCTGTTGTTGCTGTTACTGTTGTTATTGTTGCTGACTGATACTCGCTCGTATTTTTATGTATATGAGGATCGGTAGGGATGCGGTTTTGTTATAATTTCCGCATGACTATAAAATTGTAATAATTTTCATCTAATAACGTTTTTGAGAGTTTAATCTGATTACGAAGCGGAGAGGAAGAAAAAAGCTCCACAAGACCGTTAGGCATTGCACAATTGCGGCGAAGGAAAAAAAAAAGCGGTCACAACATCAGCAACAACAAACAGCAGCATCTTAAACATTTTGCGATGCAATGTGTGCAATGTGTATGTCTGAATCTTTTTCGTGTTGGACCAACAGCAGCAGCAACAATAACAACAACAACAACAACAATATCAACAAAATTATTCACTCTTTCGTACACCAAACAACACAGATCACTCTAATCAGCCATAGATAACTACCTACAGAAAAAATTGTAGTAGGCACTCACTCGCTCACTCACTCACTCGCTCGCTCGGTGTTTACGATACACAGCTGCACTTTTGTTTTTCTTTTTTTGTTTTTCATTAATATTTTTTTCTGCTTTTTTTTCTTTTTTGCACTGCAGATATGAGCTTTAGTCAGGGACAATATTGAACTAAAAACTCTTAGAAGCAGTGGTTCCTGAAGCGAAGGACATCTTGATGTAAACTCTGTGCTTATGAAACGGTGTAGCTGTGTTTGTGAGCTTAGCTTTGCTGGCTGTTACATTTGTATGTATGTATGTACTCGTACATAAGTAACTATGTAAGGCGGCAGCAACAACAGCAATTGCAGCTTGTTGCAATGGTATACATTACTCAGGCTGATGATTGTGCACTAATTGCACAATTTGTGCAACAGTCTGTGGTTTGTATGTATCGAGTACGAGTCTTAAAGTGTGTAGCAGAAAAGGTTTAACCCACCCCCATCATCTTTGCCCCGTCTTGGTCACCACACAATAGCTGATAAATACGAAATTATTTGGGACTATGTTGATCTGTTGCCTGTCCGTCTTGGAGTCTGTCCTCTCATGCAGTTGCCTATCCCGAGGTGGCAATAGCAGAAAAAAAACAACAGAATTATATTGAAAATGAAAAAATAAAACAGCCAAAACAACAGCAACAACAACATTAAAATGGTTGCCGATGGCCAGCCACTAGTAAATGCTAGTTGATTCTTAGTGAACATTTGTGGCGTTAGTTTTAGCCCAGTTGGCATACATTTCATAGGTACGCCAAAGACAACACCAAAAAAAAAAAAGTGAAAAAAAGCAGAAAAACTGAAAACAACAACGACTGCGATGACTTGATGACGACCACACCCAATCCAATTCAGTACAATCGCACTGCACCGACCGTCAGCAGTTGCAAAAATATACAAAATAACTACCACCAAACGTGCTACGCCCGTGCGAAAATGTTTCATAAGTCTGAGTACATGATTTCTAATGAGCATTTAAATGCGATTAATCGATTACTAAGTAACTTAATTTGTTTTTAAATGCACTTTTGTCTTCAAGAAAATATAATCACAACGTTTAAGAAAATTTAATTACAAATAGCACAGATGAAAATTTGCCAACAAATTCAGGTTAAGCTATGTTTACACGGTTGTCAGATGTTACAATATTGTAAGATCTGGCAACATGCTGACAATGTAGTGACAATGAAAAATTGTCCCACAGAAGTAAATTGTGTGTTCAGACGATCGTCAGAAAATCTTACAATTTCATTGTCAGACTGTGGTCTGACAAATAATTCATCTGACAAGTTAAAAATTGCCAGTTCACACGATTGTAATACATTTTCAGACAATTTTACTGGCAATATTGTAAGATCTGACAACCATGTGTACGTTAATAGATTTGTTGTAGTATGTTTTTAGCTTTATGTTCTTTGTGTGGATGTATGTGTATTTTATATTTTATTATTATTAGTGGATGGGATATGGCCCTCATCGGCCATCTATTGTGCGTCCCCTTGCCCCATTATGGGTTGAGTATGTCAAGAAAACGGACAAGCTCCTTCATAGGGAGTGCTAGTAAGTCACATTCACTTAACATATAAGCTTGTAGTAGCCTATTTCTTCTTTGTCCCAGTGCTCCACAGTGGGTGATTAAGTGCTCCATTGACTCCTCTTCATCACCGCAGAGTCTGCAAACGTCTGTGTTGGACACTCCCATCCTGTACAGGTGCTTGTAGCAGTTATAATGACCAGTAAGTGCACCTGTCCATGTTCTGAGACTTTTCCTGTCCAGTTTTAGAGCACGTTTGGCCCTTTTTTTATCAATGTTTAGAAATTTCTTGGAGTATTCAAGACCAGCTGTCTCGTTCCAATGTTGTTCAACGATGGATTCCGTCCATTTCTTTATCTCCTCATTCAGGAGACCCTTATTGAAGCCAAAAGTTGGAGTGGGTCCAATATTAGTCCCCTCTGCTCCTTTCCTGGCATAAGTGTCAGCCATTTTATTGTCGTGATGCTATTCGTGTCCTGGCACCCAGCACTGGTTGGCTATCAGAGAGTATTCCTATCAGTACTCCCTTGTGTCCCCTATCGGAGAGTATTTCCACCGCTTCCCTTATTGCGTATAGTTCCGCTTGGAAGATTGTGGTGTCTTTGCTAAGAGTTATACATTTGCGTGCTCTAGGCCCCACTATTCCCGCTCCAACATCTTGGAGCGTTTTGGATCCATCCGTGTACCACTTTTGTGAACCATCCCGCAACCATCTTGGATTCATGCTCCATTCCTTCTTTGTAGGGAATATGATCTTAAACTTCCTGGCAAAGGAGTTAGACGGATCTATAAGGTCACTTGTTTAAAACATATCGATTACGTCTCTGAGATCCTTTAGGATTGCAAGATGTCCAATAAGGTTTCCTGCCTTAAGTTTTTCCCTTTTGTAAATTGAGATGCATACAAGTCTCTGAACCTTGCGAAGTCTTGATATAACTGTTACCTGTTCGGTTTTTCTCCACCATACTACAGCCCCATATAGTATAGTGGGTCTTACTATTTGGGTATATATATATGTATGTGTATACTTATAACAAGCAGATTACCAGTTGCACAATGGGTTAAAAATAATGCAAATTCGTAACAATATTGCCGATTATTTGAATAATGTGTGTGTTTGGTAACATAACTACTTATTACCTTACGAACCCTCTTATAAGCACAAAATTAAAAGGCAGACAAAAGCAAAAGTTTGAGAAGAAATAGAGCGTAGTTTAGGAATACATGTTCCCAGCGAAAAAAGGAACTGATATATTTATATCTGTCTAATAAATTCGTAATTGTGAAATGTTTAGAAAATATCTGTCTCTCCAATTTCTTCGTTCTCAAAGTCGACCTGATGCAGGATAAAGCGAAAGGACTAGATAATGCATGATGTATAATCTACAAAATATTACAATTTATTTTTATACCCTTCACAAAAATGTAAATGGTATATATAAGTTTATGATACCATTTGTAATTTCTACAGTTTGTATTTGCGACTGTAAAAAGTATATACATATATTCTGAATCAGAATTAATGGAAAAGTCGATTAAGCGATGTCCGCCTGTCCGCTGTTGAAATACCGTTTCTGAGAAAGCCGTTAGACTTAGAAACTTTTTTCTTTCACCCCATCGATTCATGGCTTTGCTATTGAAATTCAGTAATATCGGTTCACGTATAGCTGAGATATATTCAAAATTCCGAAAAGCCCCATTTTTTTGCAATTTTGTATGAAAATTTTTTAAAAAAATTTTTTTTGTTTTGCTTCAAATTTCACTTACTCATTAAGCAAGATGCCTAAAAGGCAAAAAAAAATTATTCAGACATCGGTCCATATATACCCAAGATATAGTCCAAATCGGGTTTTTCATGAAAATGTCGCGTAAGCGAACGTAAACAACTTTTTTTTTAAAGCAATTTTGGTAATAAAATGTGGTCATATAAATAGAAAAAATGAAAATTTCCGATATCGGTCCATATATACTCGAGATATAGCCTGAACCGATTTTTCCATTAACATTTTTTTTTTTTGCCGAAAAGCAATTCTCGTTATAAAAGAAGGTTACTAAAATACAGAAAATAGAAAATTCCGATATCGGTTCATATATAACCGAGATATTGCTTCAACAAACTTTTCCATGAGGGATTTCTTTTTTGGAATAGTGATTACAAGGCAAAAATATTCTTTCCCTGATATCGGTCCATATATATCCAAGCATATTTAGTTAAAATTTTTAGTATATACTATACATATATATAGATTCGGCCCAGCCGAATATACCACACTCTTACTTGTTTTAAAGCATTTATGGTCGTTTGCCCATTTATGGTCGTTTGGCGAGAGTATACCAAAGCTCTCAGAGCCTTACCCAGATACTTCCAATGGTGACATAGTCTGAATTTATGCTTATAAACACTATATCCTTTTCTTTTATACATTATCTATTTCCCAGCTCTGGCATAGCTACCCGTAAACTCATAGACAGAATTTAGTGGAGGCGATTCCAGTGTTGAAATATCTGTTGTTTTAACTGCAAAAAAGGAAAATGCAAATAGTTTTGCCGACTTTCAACACAGTTTTTTCATCTTCTTTAATATTTTTCTTCTCCATTCCAAACCCGGCATTCATCAGTGTCCATGAAGACTATAAATTAGCATCACAAAATTTGCAAGAACATATTCTTATATTGGAGAAATGGCTGAAACTTGTGGAAAATTAAAGTAAATGAACAAAAATGTACCCATGTTACATTCACACTACGTAGAAAAACTTGTTCGGCTATTAAAATCAACAACTACATTGTTCCGCAGCACAGTGAAGTCAAATACCTTGGTATTCATCTCGACCGTAGGCTTACGTGGAAGTCTCACATTGACGCTAAAGTCACCCAGATGAAATTAAAAGCGGTGCAACTAAATTGGCTCATTGGCAGAAATTCTATCTTGAAGTTAGATTGCAAACTTTTGTTGTATAACGCAATCCTAAAGCATATATGAAGCTATGGAATTCAATTATGGGGCACCGCCACTGCATCCAACATTGAGAAAATTCTAAAGTGACAGAATAAAATTCTCCATATAATTACTGCAGCTCCATGGTATGTTAAAAACTCTCGAATTCACAAAGATCTAGGTGTACCCTTAGTGAAAGATGAATTTTCAAATCACGCGATAAGGTACATTAACAGACTGGAGTCTCACCCGAATCCTCTCGCACGTAGCATCCTTAATTTTGGTGGCCACACTCGACTGAGAAGGATGCACACCCTTGCAACCATCAGAGCGTTGGAAAGGTGATTTACCAACAAAATACACGCAAGAAACAACTTTCCGTCTAGCATTGGCTGGACCTAAGTAAATAAAATTTTTCCATATTAATAATTTTTTTTTTCTAATGGGTGATTTTATAAGAACTATCGGAAATTTAAAAAAAACACATAAAATTCAGAAAAATGCATGAAATATTTATTTGGATCGATAGTTGGGTCGATATAATTTAATGTTTGAAGATTATTTCATGCAAATGTTGGCCGCGGCTGCGCCTCAAATGGTCCATCCGCTTAGTCCAATTTTGGCATACTCTTTCCAACATTTCGGCCGGTATCTCACGAATAATGTTGGCAATGTTGGCTTCCAGTGCGTCAATCGAAGCGGGCTTGTCGCTATAGGCATTAGCCTTAACATAGCCCCACAAAAAATAGTCTAGAGGCGTTAAATCGGACGATCTGGGCGGCCAATTGACTGGTCCCAAGCGTGAAATAAACTGTTCACCGAACTCGCCTCTCAATTGTCATGCAAGTCAAGCTCTTCCATTTTGGGCAAAAAAAAGTTTGTTATCATCGCACGGTAGCGCTCACCATTCACAGTAACGTTGTGATTCGCATCATCTTTGAAGAAATACGGCCCAATGATGCCGCCAGCCCATAATCCGCACCAAACGGTTGTTTTTTGTGGATGCATTGCTAGCTCTTGCAATGCTTCTGGCTGCTCTTCACTCCAAATACGGCAGTTTTGCTTGTTCACGTATCCATTCAACCAGAAATGAGCCTCGTCGCTGAACACAATTCTTCGATAAAAAAGTGGATTTTCATCTAACTTTTCAAGAGCCCATTCACCAAAAATTTGGCGTTGTGGTAGGTCGTTTGGCTTCAATTCTTGCACCAGCTGTATCTTATAAGGCTTCACACCCAAATCCTTCCGCAAAATTTTCCACGTAGTGGAGTAACAGAGGCCCAATTGCTGCGAACGGCGCCGAATCGATAATTCACGGTCATCACCAACACTGGCCGATACGGCTGCGATATTTTCTTCAGTTCGCACTCTACGTAAGCGTGTTGGTGGTTTAATGTCCAACAATGTAAATTTGGTGCGAAATTTTTTTACAATAGCCCGAATAGAAGCCTCAGTAGGTCGATTAAACTGACCATAAAATGGAAGAAGCGCGCGATGAACTTTCTTAACAGAGCACGCATTTTGGTAATAAAATTCAATAATTTGCAAGCGTTGTTCGTTTGTAAGACGATTCATGATTAAATTATAGACCAAACTGAAGATGTTTGACAGTGACACAAGATACAAAACGTGCGTGAGCTGTCAAAACTAGTGTTGCCAAAAAGATAATAGCAAAAAAATCACTCGTTATATTAATTAATGAATTTTTATTTTTAGGATTTGCATACTTATTGTTAGTTCTTTTAGAAGATACAATAAATAATTGAATTATAAAAAAAAAAAATCAAACCCGATTAATTGCTGGGACTAAATACATAGCGACACTATTTTTGCTGGTTCAGAAAAAAAGAACAAAAAAGAAACTAACCAGCCAGACAAAGAAAAATTTAGACACACAATCATACAGAACGGAATAAATATTTTATAAATTTAGCCAGTTGGCAATTGCACTTATTAAAATGCGCTCCGTTTGTCAGTTGGTGTTTACATTTTTTTTTATTTCTTTATTTTTAATTTTTTTCCTTGTAACTGTTTTAATGAACGTACGGGTGAGTGAGTGAGCGAGTGAGTGCGAGAGTGAGTACTCGTATGCATGAATGTTGTTGGAACAAAGTTTTTTTTGGTCTCAAATAGGATCAATTTAAAACATTGCAAAGATCACATTTCTTTGTATTTCAAAACACTTTGATGGCTCGCTGGCTCGTTTGTTTGCTAAACGAACTATTGAGTAATAAATATTTATGGACAAAAATGTCTTTTAATCAAAATGTAAAACAGCAAAATATTCCAAATGCTTTGATTACATTAGAGCTGGCCAACTAACTGCCAGCCGGTACCTTAAAGATGCCGGGCATTAAGCATAACTTCAATGTTCCAATTCGTTTGATCTAAAAAATGTTTAAAAACCCCATCGAACTCAATTCTGATAAATAATATTGGCAATTCCAACACAAAGCCCTATAAAACCAATTCCAAAGTTTGATGTTGCTCCAAAAACGTTGTTATTTTATTTATTCGCTGAACATAGAAACAATGGAAACAAGAAACCTGATTAATCACTGATGTTGGAATGCAATTATGCCTTCTTCAGGAAAAGCAAAATTTGTTGCTTAAGGACATCACGCGTAGCAAATGATCACAAATACAAATGCGCTTAAAAAAACAGCTAGAAACACATATTACAACAACAACAGCAAATAATAAGCAACATCAAATGTAACTGTAACAAGCGATAGATAACACCTACACACATACATACATATGTACAAACATAACATTGGTCTCCTGTAAAAAGGACCTAACTTGCATTTTCCCCGAATTTCAGTTTATCACAGACTCTGATGCTTTCCTCACACATATAAGTCGTCACAAGGATATTTCTATTTCTATGTAACTATACAGTTGCAAAGTAAATTTGCACAGCAAGGGCGGGTTGACGGAAACCATATGCCCAAGATGGTATTAACAGTACGTTTGTGGCATCGCTGTGACTAACTACAACGACCTATGCCTTCACATACGAAGTAGCAGCGTGGTTAACAATGAAATACTTCTAAAAAGCTGTAAACCAATACAGTTAGTTGAGGCAAACCGTTCATCAGAGCGAGTGAGACGCAAAACTATCGAAGACCGAACAACAAAAACAACAAGCCTGACCGCACTTAAGAAATAATTACGATGCCCGCGAGGTCTGTTCTTCAGCCCAATGCTGCATTACGACTGTCACCAGGATATATTTGAAAAATTTCCTGTTTAACGGTTTTACAAGCAATTGTACCCAAGGCTCGAAGGACCATAATCAAAAATGTATTTTTGGGTGTGAAATCAACTTTTTCTGTGGCCTTGACAAACTTAACGGGAAGAGTTCCAGCTGAACAACTTCTCTTCCTCCAAGGAACGGACTTTGCCTCGATGTACACTATTATTATTATTATTATTATTGGATGGGATATGGCCCTCATCGGCCATTTGCACTGCGACCAATGGTGATCTATTGTGCGTCCCTTGCCCCATTATGGGTTGAGTATGTCAAGAAAACGGACAAGCTCCATCATAGGGAGTGATATTAAATCACATTCGCTTAACATATAAGCTTGTAGTAGCCTATATCTTCTGTGTCCCATTGCCCCACATTGGGTGATTAAGTGCTCCATTGACTCCTCTTCATCACCGCAGAATCTGCAAATGTCTGTGTTGGAAATTTCCATCCTATGCAGGACCTGTAAGTGCACCTGTCAATGTTCTGAGACTTTTCCTGTCCAGTTTTAGAGCACGTTCGGCCCTCTTTTTATCAAAGTTTAGAAATTTCTTGGAGTGTTCAAGACCAGCTGTCTCGTTCCAATGTTGTTCAACGATGGACACCGTCCATTTATTTATCTCCTCATTCAGGAGACCCTTGTTGAAGCCAAAAGTTGGAGTGGGTCCAATAAAAGTCCCCTCTGCTCCTTCCTTGGCATAATGGTCAGCCATTTCATTGCCATGATGCCCTTCATGTCCTGGCACCCAGATCAGGGTGACCTGGTTCTGGCTTGCCAGTTCATTTAGCCTGTTGTGACATTCCAGTACTAACTTGGATGTGAAGACACAACTGCTCAGGGCCTTCAGCACTGATTGGCTATCGGAGAGTATTTTTATCAGCACTCCCTTGTGTCCCCTGTGGGAAAGTATTTCAACCGCTTCCCTTATTGCGTATAGTTCCGCTTGGAAGATTGTGGTGTCTTTGCTAAGGGTTATATATTTGCGTGCTCTAGGCCCCACTATTCCCGCTCCAACACCTTGGAGCGTTTTGGATCCATCCGTGTACCACTTTTGTGAACCATCCCGCAACCATCTTGGGTTCGATGTACACTAAATCGGTGCACTATTCTTTCTGGGCTATATACCCCTCTATAGGGTTCCTCGTTTTTTGTAGTAAATAAAACTCTAGGAAGCCGCATGACTTATGTTGTGATGGACTTACAAAAACCTCACCGAAAGTTAATTAGTAGAACGGGGATTGGCAAAGCTGCCTTTAGGTTCTACTGGCAGACCATCTCGACGCTGATCTTGGTAGAGGAGTCTATTTTGGTTTAAACGTTCTGCCTGTAGTTTAAACCTAAAATCGCAGGAAGGCGACTTAGTTTACGCGATAGCTATGCTACAATGGCGGTTTTCGGGGGCTAATAACTCTCCGAGGTGCGGTTGTCTTGCAACTGACAAATTTAATGTAAGGAAGCCGATAATATGGTTAGACGGGTTAGTTGGTTAAGGGCTGATGCTCGTAATGAACTTCGACTCACCAACTCATTAAGCTTTATCTTCCATTGATTGTCTGGAAAATTCCATACAGGAGGCTTCAGCAGTCCCGAAATCTTCAGCAAAGGGTTTGTCCATAGGGCCACAAACTTATGGCAAAAGTGGGAATCTGTATGAGCCGACTCCATGGGATGAATAATTCATCCCATAGAGTCGGTTCGTCATCAGATAAGGCCAACAAGGCAGGAGCTAATGTAACCCAATTTCACATTCTATCCACTTTATCAGTGCGACCTTACAGGGTGTTTCAATTTTAGTCTAAAAAAATAATGTTTAAATAATTTTATAAAGGGTGGTCCCACAGTGCACCATATCAATTTTGAGTCCTTCTTAACGTGAAGTTTTGCCCAACTTAATTTGACATTTCTTTGCTTTAATGTTTGACAAATTCAATAATGGATCGATATAAAATTAAGCAGCGCCTTTTACAAAACTGGGCGTTTAAACTCAAATGCATTTCGTGTACTTCCGGATTGTTTTTGAACTCGTTAACAAGCAGCATTTCCACCTTTGGGCTAATGAGAATCCACCAAAAGTTGTTAAAAAAACCGATTTGTGGATGACAAGAGGTGATTGTTGTTCGATGCCATTTATGGTTGGTATCATCGTGTCGTACTTCTTTGAAAATGAGGCCGGCCAAACAGTGAATGTCTTCTGGCTTCTTATTTACCCCCCATTTTTTTACCGCCGTGTGCCTCGCACAGTTTCTATATTATGTTTGTTGCTTTTCTTGCAAAGCTGCAATTATGTTAGTTAGGGCCTTTATACATGAGACCAACGATATATATATATACCTAGTGACGTGATGCCTGCTCAAACATCAATCTATTCAGTGACTCGTGCTGTGTCTTCTTAACAACACCACCAAAACACCGCAGCGAACAACAACAACAGCAACAGCAACAACAATAGAACAAGCAACAACATGATGCTCAAAACAGCCACTAAACCAATATCATCAAGATACACTAAAATAGTACATCTCGTTCAAGAAAGCAAGAAAAAAATATATAAACAGTTGAACAGTTGAAAAAAAGTATAAAAATAAACTTAATTTTTAGCGAAAAGTAGAAAATAAAACAGAAATAGCTCAAGAGTTTTATAATCAGCAGATGTTGATCGGAAGAGTCTCACAAGGGGCTTTCTTAAGAAAAACTAATTTCTTTAACATTCTCTGCCACTAAAAATGTTTAGCCTTCTGCAACCTTCTTTTTCATCATTTTTTTTTTTTTTGGTTTGTGGCAGCTTGTGTTCTTCTCTTACAAAAATGCCTAAATTCAATGCATTCAATTTAACTGTAAAAATGGTAACATCAGGTTGCCCTACAAGCGGCACAGTTGGCTGTTAATTATTTTGTAAATGCTACTTTCACAAAGAAACTCAGTCAGTAAAAGAAATATGGGAAATTAATATCCATTTTGTTTGTATTTTCAGCAGGTATTACGAGGGGTCTACACAACGCGATGACTAACGCGTCTAAATAATGTTTATGAAATGCGCTCAAAAAGTGGAAAGATTTTCATAAAAGTTTTATAGACGCTCAGCCGTGTTCTTCTTCCAGCAAATACATCACCTTCTTTTTTTAACTTGTTTGTTTGTAACTCTCGTATCGCGTGTTGTATATCTTAGTGTATACTTTTGATATACCGCTATAGAAAAGACTCCTGCCGCTTTCTTGTGAAAGTTAAAATTGCCGTATTGCTTCCGGGTTTGTTGCGGGGAAGTGAGGAGATTTTTGCAATTACTTAAGCCAATTTTTGGATGTAACAAAAAAATCGGCACCGGTACGCTAACTAGTTCGGAACTGGGTTATTATATTTGGTGCGCGTTTTTGCTGTGGAATGTATATCTAATTTCTTAACGGTCATTTTGAACCCGGTTATACCGGTAATTATCCGGTTTTTTGTACATTTTTATCGGTTTTTGGAACTAGTTTGCCAACCAGTTCGGAATCGGCTTTCCATATTCGGTGCGCGTATTTGTCGCGGAACGTGTAACTCAACTTTTAACGGTAATTTTGAACCTGGTTATACGGGTAATTACCCGGTTTTTTGTTGATTTTTGTCGGCTGTTTGTCAATTCTTGTCGGTTTTTGGAACCTCATTCGATGCGTGTTGTTGTCGTGGAACGTGTATCTCTATTCTTAATGGTCAGTTTGGCCCCGGTTATACGGGTTATTATCCGGTTTTACACCGACACTTTTACCGGTTTTTGCTAATATCTAATTTCGGTTTTTGGCCGGGTTTTAGCGTCATTCTAGTGCTTCTTTTGTCCAATGCAGTAGCACTTTCCAACGTTTTCTGTCGTGTTTTAGTGGCTGAAAAGCTGGTATCTACACAACCGGAGCGCTTATTAACACACTTGCATTAGTCTCACTTGTATGTTTGGAAGTCTGTAACTCTCGCAACTACTGTAGTATGAGTGATTTTTTATAGGGAGAGAGAGAGAGAGAGATAAGAATATTGATACTCATTTGCATTCTCACATACGCTTTCAGAGTACATCAAACTAAAAAGTAAAAAATATATATGGTTAAAAATATATAAAAAAAACACGTTTCGATATTGAACTAAAAAGTAAAACAATATTTCTCAAAATAAGCCTTAAAAAATAGTGAACGAAAATACTAGTATTTTAGTATATTTCGTATATTGAATGCCCGACATTTTTGAATACTGAAATTGGTAAAAATGTTAATATCATGAGCAATTTTCTAAACTCTTGGCCATTGTTATTTCTGAATTCTCATATGAATTGTTATTTGTAGTTTCATATGCATTGAATGTCAATAAATGAAGTGATGATGACAAATTTACATTCTCTCACTTTTACTACTAATGAAGAGTGTTACACTTTAGCAAAATACTTAAATAATGAGTGTTACACTTTAGCAAAATACTTGCATATTGATTTCTTCCAAATATCTTCTTCTTGTAGAGCTATTTTATTTTATTTAAAGTTTTTTTTTTTTTTTTTTTTTTGTTCTTAATGTTAATTTTATATTACTTTTAAGTTTTCGTGATATATGTCTTGCGAACCTCTGGTCCTACTGTATAAATATCTACATGCTTATTTACTGTATAACTATTTAATAATTTCAACGTAAGCACTTTTGTAAAACAATTCAGTCTATTAAAAACTTTTATTGAATAAACTCATTGGAAAACGTTTTCATTGGAAAACGTTTCGCCTTTTATATAATTTATAGTATATAAAAGACGATTTTTAAATACTTCTTTTAAATCCTTTTTTAATATCCTTTTGCACTTTTATTAAAACTGTAATAAAACAGTGTGTTTTCTCTCTGGTATAGGGATGAAACAATACGAGTAAAAATGAGTTGCTCACCATTTTCACCATAATTTTATTTATTTTCAAAGTTTTTATTATAAAATAAAACCGTGCAACCCGTGCATGCAAATGGGACTATCAAAATCGGGTGTATGGCTGCATTTCATAAAAAAGACGGTATGATTGTGGTCACGATCTTGAGATAGTAAAATAAATAGGCCAGTTACTAAAACCACTTGAATTTGTCACTAAGAAATTATGTGACTTTATCGAAGATTATACGAGGGCGGTTGGGAAATTCTTAGCCTAGCACAAAAAGCGAAAAAAAGAAGCTCCCATTACTGCTATGAACACATGTTAAAGTTTATTTCGATCCGGTACCTCCTTCATATAAAAACAGGTGTTCACAAAAGACGCATCCGCGATTTTTTTACAATGGAAAATTTAGAAATGCGTGGTGTCATTAAATATTTACATAAAAAGGGTTTATCGGCACAAGAAATTGACAATGATATGGTGAATGTGTTAGGTGAAAGTGCTCCTTCATATGCAGCAGTAAAAAAAATTGGGTTGCTGAAACGTGGTCGTACAAGCATTGAAGATGAACGTCCAAAAACAGCAACAACAACAGAAATTGTAGCCAAAGTATGGTATTAAATGATCGACGAATAAAAGTGCGTGAAATAGCTAATATCATGGGCATCTCAAATGATCGAGTCCATTTAACTTTGCATGAAGAACTACAAATGAAAAAGCTTTCTGCAAGATGGGTGCCGCATTTGTTAACAGTCAACCAAAAACGCATAAGAATGAACATTGCTCAAGCTTGTTTAAATCGTGTTAAGCGAAATAAAATGGATTTTAAGCGTCGTTTCATAACTGTTAATGAGACATGGATCCACCACTATACTCCAGAGACAAAAGAACAATCCAAACAATGGACTGAAGCTGGAGCAAGTGCCCCAGAGAAGGCAAAAACAATTCAATCTGCTGGTAAGGTTATGGCAACGGTTTTTTGGGACTTCAAAGGTATTTTATTGACTGACTATCTGCAAAAGGCTAAAGCAATAAAGTCAGAATACTATTGCAACCTTTTAGATCAATTAAATGTACAAATTCGAGAAAAACGTCCTGGCTTACAACACAAAAAAATAATTTTTCATCAAGACAACGCACCAGCGCACAAGAGTGTTTTAACAGTGACTAAAATCAACGAATTACGAGTAAAGCACGAGTTGCTTGACCATCCACCTTACTCGTATTCTCCTGATTTAACTTCCAGTAACTTTTAGCTGTTCCAAAATCTAAAAAAAAATTTCTTGCTGGCAAGCGTTTTACCTCAAATGAAGATGCAATTACAGTTGTAAACCACTATTTTGAAGACCTTGAGGAAAACTATTTTAATCAAGGGATAGTATTGCTAGAAAAGCGTTGGACTAAGTGTATTGAAGTTTCAGGAGATTATATTGAAAAATTCAAATATTTTTGGAAAACTAACTATTCTCTTTCATTGATAGGCTAAGAAGTTTGCGAACCGCTCTCGTACCAACGATAAACTGTTTCACATCCAAGCTATAAAGTTTTTCTTCCTCCATTGAATGTCTCAGATAGGTACTAGACAAACTGTTGGGTGAATTGTTACGATAAAAGTCCTGTATTTTAAAAATCTTTGCTTCCGGATTCATAATTAAGACAGCTGAATTTCAGTCGATGGATCAGAAGATCAAGTCCATAACAAAGATTTTAATTTTTATCTCCATTTGTTTTTCTCTGTCGCAAATCGTAAGAAGAAATCGACCGCTACAAGTATGTAACGATGTTTTTTCTTCGATACCATTTTTTCGTGTATAAGTATCGATGCCCTAGTGGCATCGTTTCATCCCTACTCTGGTAGCGTTTCAAACTTGCCTATGTGACTGACTGTTCTTTTGGTGCCAGCACCAATTTTATAGCATAATAGTGCCTGTTGGCAAAACACAAAAATGAAAATTAAACTAGAAATAAAAATAAAATTGTACTTAAATGTTACCAGACAAATTGCAGAAGGTTCTGAAGAATAAGTAATGAAAACTTTTTTTTTTAGCATTTCGCTGCTTTTATTATCCTGAAGTGATGATTTGAATTTTTTTCTTCTCTCAAATTGGAAAAAGAGGAATTATTTAGTTTTAATTAAGTGAGTAGCATTTTAGCACAATAAAGTTTTAGAAAAAAAGTTTTCGAAATGGAAAGAAGCAGAAGTAAAAGAAAAAAGTCAACGAAAGTTGGAAATGATGTGACTTTTGATATCGTTGAATGACTTTAAAATGCGGGAAGGTTATCGATGCTTATGCACCTATTTTTTTTTAATTTGAACTTTTTCGGGCCACACATGTCGTAGACTGCTCTCATGGAACGGTAAAATTACAAAAATTAATGCCGCGTTATTAAAACATATTGAATTACTGTTTTTTAAAGTTAATTTAACATGATTTTATGTTTAAGGCAAACATTTTGATGTGAATGTGTTTATAATAATCTTAATTGCTAATACTTTATATTAAAAATAAGTTCAATAATAGTCAACTATTATTCAACTAACGTATATATCGGAAGTAGACAAGGCAAATAACACGAGATCAGGGTAAAATAAAGCTTAAAAACGGCGTCGGAATAGGTTTTTTGAACTTAAAAATTATAACGAACGTTTACGAAACGACATCGTGAGAATGTGAATAAAACAAAAATTTTATAAACACATACTCGTAACTTTCGTATGAATTATTTATTTACTTATTTCACAAGATTCTTAAGCCGTGAGGGCCAATAAACTATAACAATATTCCATATGGTATGGTATGATATTCCATATGGTAAGTACCTGGGGCACCGAGCGTGCCCCAGGTACTTACAGTTTGATATATATTTACTTTAATAAAAGTAAATGTTTCCATTTTTACGCTGTTTAAAAAAGTCACGACAAAATTGTGCTTTGACTACCTTTTTCTTTTTCTCTTATATATTTTAGCAAGCTTATTTATTATTCCGTGTTCTCATAAAAACTGTTAGTTTGATATCCATATCAAAATTTCCCCAGATATGTATGTGAAAAACGAGCAAAAAAAAAATTAGAAACGGCACTAACGAAGATAGATTTTTCTTCCAAAAACTTCCAGATACTGACTCTTTGAAACCGTTTTCGAAAACATTTAATATCAAATGTTAGTAAACCCAGTCAAAAAAATGGTGACGAAATCTTGATCGGAAAATAATTAAACTCAATTTAGTCGTTTTCGAGGCCTACTCGCTTTTTCGATCTTAGAAACTCCTATATGCCGATTTTGTTTACCTTAAAAGCCCCTAGATACTGATTTTAATTAAAAGCGTTAGAACCAATAAAAGTTTTACAAAAGGGTAAAAACCGGGACAAAATGGGTTTTCCCTGGATCAAGAACATTCTAAATCGCTTTTATAACTTAAAAAGCCCCTAGATACTGATTTCCATTAAATCGTTAGAGCCGTTTACAATAATAATCAAAAGTACCTTAATAATCCCTAGATACTGATTTTCATCAAAAACGTTAAAGCCGTTTTTGAGAACCAAAAAAAGTTTTACAAATGGGTACAAACTGGAACAAAATGTGGTATCCTGGGACCGGGGATAATCTAGATCGCTTTTTTGACCTTAAAAACCCCTAGATCCTGATTTTCAATAAAATCGTCAGAGTATTACAAATTGGTAAACACCGGGACAGATTGGGCCTTCCCGGCACCGGGAACTAGATTTCTAGATTGGTTTTTAACCTTAAAATCCCCTAGATACTGATTTTATCAAAAACGTTAGATCCGTTTTCGAGAACCAATAAAAGTATTAAACATGGGTAAAACCGGGACAAAATGGGGTTTCTCGGGACCGGAGACAATTTAAATCGGTTTTTTGACTTTAAAACCCTACAGATACTGATTTTCATTAAAATCGTTAGAATCGTTTTCGAGAACCAATTTGTAAAACACAAATGGGCAAAAACCCAGACAAAATGGGTCTTCCCGGGACCGGGGACAATCTAGATCGATTTTTCATCCCCTAGATACTAATTTTCATTAAAACCATTGAAGCCGTTTTCGAGAACCAATGAAAGTATTACAAGTGGTTAAAAACCTAAAATTGATTTCTCGTCCCCAAAAGCCCCTGGATACCGATTTTCGTCAAAATCGTTAGAGCCGTTTTCGAGAACCCAATTGCAAATATATATATTTATATATAAATATATAAACAAGAATTGCTCGTTTAACAAGAATGGATTAACTAAATTAATAATTCATTCTAAAAAGAAAGAAGAGCAAAAACGTTTTCCTGTTAATCATCCCCCCGTTGCATAAACTCTGGAAATACGGAAGCCCTATTGCATAACATCTATAGATATGTGAAAAAATGATTAATAGCAGTCGAAACATATTTTTACTAAATTACTTGTTGTCAAAAACAATTTTCTTAAGCTTCTTATTAGAGTGGGAGGATTTTCTATTCGTATAAGGCATTACTGAATTCCATAGCAAAATAGATCTTGCAATAAATGATCTTTTCATTATTAGCGTAGAAAACCGAGGAGGAGCTAACGTGCATGTCCTAGATGATAAACGTAGAAAAAAATATGGTTGATATGACAATATTTTAAGGGCAAAATACTATTGTTAAATTATATGGTTGAACACAACCACATAATATGGTTTCAATACGAAATTTATTTACAAAACCTAGCACAGCCAAAAACCAAATTATACCATATAACCATATACTTATATGGCAAAAGTTATAATTTTTGTATCATATGATTAATACTGTTATTGCCATGTCTCACCATATTATATTATTACTGCCGAAAAATTGTAAATTCTATTATCACGATCAACCATACTGGTATTGAAGGTCACAATATTATATGATTACAAAATGTATACACGTACGTAGAACCATACATATAATTTCTATAATTAAAACAATACTTGTGTAAATTATTTAATATATTTTTTTTTAAATATTAAAACTCATAAAATTTGACAAAATCTTGATGCTCTAGAAAACTTGAAGTACATATTTTCCCTCGGGGGCCAAAACCTTCTTACTTCCAAATGTTAATTTTTATGTCCATTTTCTTTAATCTTTATTATTTTTAATATTATTAATATTGAAAAACTACACACACACAAGAAAATAGACTGACTGCTTCAAAATTTAGAAAAATTAAATAAAAATTTATATAAATATGTTCAACAACAATAGTTATAGATATTATAAAATATAAATATAATATTATTGTACATAACAAAAGCTATTGTTGTATCCAAACTATCTTTTTAAACAATATTATTGCATTCAACCATGTTTTAAACTGATATAATGCTGCTTTATCTGTACTCATGGATGGTATAAATATTGAGGAATCGAAAGCTCTTGATGTTCTTGGACTGAAATTACAGTTTGATGTTCGCTGGACTGGACACATTTTTCATATCTCTAAAGATGCATTCAAGTGCCGCGGAATCAGATGCTCTTGAAGTTCTTGGACTGAAATTACAGTGTGACATTGGTTGAAGTGAACAAATTTTTCTTGTCTCTAAAGATGCATTCAAGTGCATCGGGTTTTTGGAACGGTGTAAGATGTACTTCACTCCATCTGATCTCCTTACTATATCCGAAAAAAATGGAACACAACTCTCATGTTTGGGCCGGTGCCCCAAAATCAATTTTGGGGTTATTCGACCATGTGCAGAAGAGGGCGAAGAAGCTTATCGGTGACAGTAGGGTATCCAACTCTATTGACTCACTGGAGCATCGACGCTGTGTGGGGTGCGTTACTCTGTTCTATCATTACTATAATGGATTTTGCTCTGACGAGATTAGCGACCTTGTTCCTGAAACTCGCACATTTTTACGTAGCACGCGTGCATCGTTCAGGGCTCATCCATTTGTGGTCGATTGCTCAGGGAATCGTACTACGCATTACAGAGAGAATTCGCTTTTCAGCCGTACGCTCCGCCTGTGGAATAAGTTACCTGCTGACGTGTTTCCTGTCTGTTATAACGTTGAAAGGTTCAAGTCAAAAGTTCACAAATACTACTCCCTCTTTCCTCCTCGTCACAACCTGTTTTCCTAGTTCTAGTACAATGCACTGCATATGTAGGGGTCATCCCCTGAGTACTGGCCCAAGTTAAAAAAAAAAAATGTAACAATAGAAACATTGAGCATTCAACACTGATATGTTTATAGAGGATCACACTATATTAAAAATTATAATATACTGCTAGTGGCAACAATACGGAGTATCAGAGAGTAAACACTAATGTTGCTACAACAATATTCCAAACTGCGTTTTCTTTGCGTGTAAATATATCGCACTATTCTGTTGAAGCAGTGTTCTATCTCTCCATATACTGCTGAGAAGTACCACTATATATCTCGAAACCGTAAAGCATAATAGGCGTACATGTGAAATCTTAGCTTTTTGGTCTTCTTTTAGGGTCCTCTTATTGAAATAAAAGGCGGCTACCAAAATTAACAATAAGTTTCCTTATTTAATTACTGATACGTCTCTCTACTATTTTATAAGTATAGATATTTTCTATTTTCCTTTTACAAAAACACTTCAAGCAAAGGTTGCTGATCGAAACCTACCTTAAAACTCAAAACCAAGGCAGCTTTAATACGGTAGTGGCATAAGCACAGCTGTCTTTCATTTCCTTAGCGCAAACCCGTCAAAAACACATAGACTTCCTTGCTTTTTCAAACAAAATTTTGACAACTGTTCATAAATTCTACCAACAAAATACATGTTGATGTTTGTTGGTGTTGTATTTACTGTAATTCTGCCACTACCTATTAAAGCTGCCTTGCTCAAAACTACTTATGTACATTGAGTAAACTCCACAGCCACTCTGTTTACGCCTTTTACTCTCTCAGTACTTGTATTTGTGGATTACTCATGCTCACTTCCCACTATCAATGAATCTCTTCTTTATATATGTAATTAAAGAGCATTTTTGTAAAATTTTATTGAAGCTTAGGCCGCATGGATTTTTTTTTTGATATTTGGAATGTTTTACTATGAAATTAACTTGAAAAGTTAATAATTTGCAAACAGTTTTTGGAAGCTGCTTTTTATGAATTCTGTTTAAGTGTCTGCAAAATATTAAGAGCTCTACGACAGATATAGTATAGTAATGGATTGACTTGACTTAATTTACTGACTTATGACTTTCTTGCACAATGTTAAAAATTAAACTCTAACTCTGCTGCTAGTTATAATTCTTTATTACCTTCTTTATTCTTCTAGTTAACCTCTTGTACTCAACATACTTAATTTTGGCGGCCACTCTCGGTTGAGAACAAGGCATAGCCTTGCCATCATCAGAAGGTTAAATAGGAGATTCTAAGGATATTATTCGCGCAAAATAAAACTTTTTTGTCTAGCATTGGCTGGACTTAAGATTTGAATACTTTTTGTTAGTTCATATATTGAATATTCAATAAATAAATGAATGAAAACAAGTAAGAGTGTAGTATATTCGGCTGGGCCGAATCTAAAATACCCTTCACGATAGTCACGAATATGTATATTATATTAAAAATGTGGCCTGAATATGCTTGGTTATATATGAACCGATATCGGAATTTTCTATTTTCTGTATTTTAGTAACCTTCTTTTATAACAAGAATTGCTTTTCAGCAAAAAAAAAAAGAAATTTTTTAATGAAAAAATCGGTTCAGGCTATATCTCGGGTATATATGGACCGATATCGAAAATTTTAATTTTCCATATTTATATAACCTTATATCATTACCAGAACTGCTTTTGAGCACAAAAAAGCTGTTTAAGTTCGCTTACGCGGCATTTTCATGAAAACCCTGGTCTAGGCTATATCTCGGGTATATATGGACCGATATCGGAAATTTTTATCTTTCATATTTATATAACCTCATCTTATTACCAGAACTGTTTTTAAGCAAAAAAAATTGTTGTTTAAGTTCGCTTACGCGACATTTTCATGAAAAACCCGGTTTGCGCTATATCTCGGGTATATATGGACCGATATCGGAAATTTTCATTTTCCATACTTATATAACCTTCTTTGATTACCAGAACTGCTTTTAAGCAAAAAAAGTTGTTTAAGTTCGCTTACGCGGCGTTTTCATGAAAACCACGTTCCAGGCTATATCTGCGGTATATATGGACCGATATTGGAAATTTTCATTTTTCATATTTATATAACTTCATTTCATTACTAGAACTGCTTTTGAGCACAAAAATGTTGTTTTAGTTTGCTTACGCGACACTTTTATGTAAAACCCGGTCTAGGCTATATCTCGGGTACATATGGACCGATATCGGAAATTTTCATTTTCCATATTTAGGTAACCTAATTTCATTACCAGAACTGCTTTTGAGCACAAAAAATTTGTTTAAGTTCGCTTACGCGGCATTTTCATGAAAACCCCGATTTGGGCTATATCTCGGGTATATATGGACCCATATCGGAAATTTTCATTTTCATATTTATGTAACCTAATTTCATTACCAGAACTGCTTTTGAGCACAAAAAATTTGTTTAAGTTCGCTTACGCGGCATTTTCATGAAAACCCCGGTCTAGGCTATATCTCGGGTATATATGGACCGATATCGGAAATTTTCATTTTCCATATTTATGTAACCTAATATTATTACCAGAACTGCTTTTGAGCAAAAAAAAGTTATTTAGCTTCGCCTATGCGACATTTTCATTAAAAATCCGATTTGGTCTATATCTCGGGTATATATCGACCGATATCTGAAAAAAAATTTTTTTGCCTTTTTGTCACCATGCTTAATAAGTGTGTGAAGTTTGAAGCAAAACGAACAACTTTTGTTTTCAAAAATTTTCATACAAAACTGCAAAAAAAAATGGCTTTTTTCGGAATTTTGAATATATCTCAGCTATACGTGGACCGATATTACTGAATTTCAAGAGCAAACCCATGAATCGATGGGGTAAAAGAATGGTGAAAGAAAAAAGTTTCTAAGTCTAATGGTTTTCTCAGAAACGGTATTTCAACAGCGGACAGACGGACATCGCTTAATCGACTTTTCCATTAATTCTGATTCAGAATATATATACTTTATAGGGTCGCAAAAAAATCTGTAGAAATTACAAACGGAATCACAAACTTATATATACCCTTTACATTTTTGTGAAGGGTATAAAAAGAATCATAATTCAAAACTCGAATATACAAATATAATTTCGAAACAATAAGGATGCAGCAACAACAATAAAATCTTTGGTGGTTGATTTACTTGAAATTCTGCGCTCATTAAATCATGTATGTTTATTTGTTTGTGCATTATGTTTTTGGCTTTATGTTGTATGTGTGGATGTGCGTGTATATGTATAACAAGCAGATAAACGGTTTGCACAATGGGTTAGATGTGACACAAATTCTTAACAATATTTTATGGTTCTTGTTATTTCCAATGAATAATTATGCTTACTAAACTTTTGTTTGAATTCACGAATTCCTTTACAGTTTCGTATTCACACAATTTATTAACTGATTTAATGAACTTTGTTATTGAATTTGAAAAAAAATTATTTTATGTGTAGAATTTTTTTCTACGGATCAAATTTACGGACGTAAATAATAATAAAAAATAATATTGAATGTTTATTAAACACTTATTTGACAAATTTTCCACAGTATTTTCTGAAAGAACAGTGTAATAAACATAAGATATTTTTTATGAATAAAGCCATTAGTCATTATAATTATTTTCCAGAAATAAGGACAATAGAACCTATTCACCTGAAATTGGGCAACTTCCCTCAGAAAAACGACATTGAAAAAATTCAAAGGCGACAAAACCAAATTCTTCATTCATCGTACGTAAAAAACTCACGAATTCACAAAGGTCTTTGTGTTCCGCGGGTAAAAGACGAATTTTCTTAGTCGCCTTTAACGCTCGTAAGACCCAGTGTTGTTTATTAACACACAAGCAAACGACCGCTAATGGTGCTCCTACTGTACTCATGGATGGTATAAATATTGAGGAATCGGATACTCTTGATGTTCTTGGACTGAAGATACAGTGTGATGTTCGCTGGACTGAACAGATTTTTAAAGTCTCTAAAGAAGAATTAAAATGCCTCGGGTTTTTGATGTACCGATCTCCTTATTATTTATACCACCTCCATCCGACCGAAAATGGAATATAACTCTCATGTTTGGGCCGGTGCCTCAAAGTCTATTTTGGGGATTACTCGACCATGAGCAGGAGAGGGCGAAGAAGCTTATCGGTGACAGTAGGGTATCCAACTTTATTGACTCACTGGAGCATCGACGCAGTGTGGGGTGCGTTACTCTGTTCTATCGTTACTACAATGGATTTTGCTCTGACAAGATCAGGGACCTTCTTCCCGAAACGCGCACATTTTTACGTAGCACGCGTTCATCGTCCAGAGCTCATGTATTTGTGGTTGATTGCCAAGGGAATCGTACTACGCATTACAGAGAGAATTCGCTTTTCAGCCGTACGCTTCGTCTGTGGAATATGTTGCCTGCAGACGTGTTTCCTGTCTGTTATAACGTTGGAAAGTTCAAGTCAAATGTTCACAAACACTACTCCCTCTTTCGCCCTCCTCACAACCTATTTACCTAGTTCCGGTACAATGCACTGCATATGTAGGGGTCATCCGCTGAGTAATGGTCCAACAAAAGATAAATAAAATAAAAAAATATTTTGTATTAAGATTTGAATACTTATTAATTTATTTGAATATTTATTGTTAGTTCATATTTTGAAGATTCAATAAATAAATGAATGAAAAAAAATTATAATTATTTATAGATGAGCCTTTATTGCTGAGAGTAGTTGTTTCAAGATAAATTAACACATTTGTTTAACAGATTTATAGGTTTCAAAAGAAATAAATTTCTAGTAGCTTTAAAGAAGAAATTTTATTTGGCGGAGGGATTTCTTCTTTTTTTTTTTTCTTTCTTCGTTTTCTGTTTTCCAAATTACAGATTGTCTACTTCAAATTCGTATTTGATGGTGCTAAAGGTACAAATAAAAAGGCGGTTAACGAGTAGGTTGATAAAATGGGCCACAAAGAGGAAAATAAAGGAAAAAAGTTAAACACAGCAACAACAACAACAACAGCATTAGCATTAGCACTGGCATTATAGAAATGTTTGCCAGTGTTTAATTTTGTAACAACTCGTGCTTACAAAAGCGCTGCGGTTAGATTTTCTTTCAATGAATGCCGGCAGCTGTATTGAGAAATTTTTGAGTAAATAATGGAACAGTCAGACCAGCTTGGTTGGAGCTGAGGACGATTTGTGTTGGAAAAAAATAACTGGAAAACACCCTTTGGCGCATAATAAAAATTGCAAGTAATAATGTAACTGTTTGTGGCAACAAACATAAAATAAAAGCAGACAGGCACACACACACATACACACAGTTATATATGTATGTATGTATGTATGTGTGCATAGACTTACAAATAAAATGTAACAATCATCATTTGCGCGTGCCCAAGTCAATAAGCTGCACGTTTGAAACAACAACAAGAAAATATAAATAAATTTAACGAGTTGCCGCAATGGCTGTGAGTGCACAAGGGGGTGTAGTTGCAAAAATTGGAACATATCCTAAGGTTAAAATTATTGATTATGGCATATGCAACATGCATTTTAGATTAAACAAAAAAAAAGAAAAAAGAATTATGCAAAACAACATCATGTTTTAAGACGACATCTTCCTTGCCGCCTATCAACGACATCATCATCATCATCTTTATGAGAATTTACGACGACAATGTTATATAAAATACTCGTAAAAGAGCCAAACGAACAAAAAGTAATCCACAACAGCATTTTAACAAAGTTATTTTGTTTACATGTCAACAAATTACCTTCGATACCTACACATTTTATTACTTTTATTTGTTGGTTCTGAAGATCTTGTTGATTGTGATGACGATGACGCGCTGACGCTGAAGTTGACGCTGATGCGGTGATCATCTGTACACGAGTGCAATACAGAAATGGAATTGTCTTTACCGTACACTCGTATTGCACTATTTATTACACATTTTGTAAAATATTCGACGACGCCATCACAAAAAGATCCAAATATTATTATTGCTGTTGCTGTTGCTTGACATTCCGCGCGCTCATCTACGCCCAATGAAATATTCAGACTTTTTTTTTTTTTGTTTTTGAATATTTTTTCGATTTTTTTGCTGCTTTTTTTTGGCGATTATTGTCTATGTCTATTTTACGTGGCTCACTCACTGGCTTTTTTCTTTCTTATGGTTTTGGCTGGTTGGCTTTATGTCTCCTTGGCTTGGTGATTTTTTTGTTTGTGGTTTATTTGGTGTAAATATTACGTTGCAAGTACGTTTGTTTAGTGTATACAACATGTTGCATATTGCGTGGGCTTAAATTATGTTTGAAATGTCATCGTAATATTCAACACACGACAAGAAGGGTTGACATAAATTTCCACCAACATACAAAACAAGAACTATGGTTACTTGCCTACTACAAAGGCAAACTATAACAACACCAACAACACCACCAACAACAACACCAACATCCATAACCAAAAGTAAGAAAATACAGATCACCAACATCAGATAGTCGTCTCTACTGGCTGGTACTCGCTCGTGTATGCCATAAATACACAACTAATGTTCGAATATATTCTCAGTACAATAATCTCTGGGCCTTTCTGCATATTAAAAGTGTTGCTTAACTATTTTCAAACATTAACTGTTACAGATGTCAGCAATAACGAAAACAACAACAGCAACAACACCAACAATTGCTGCAAACGAAGACAGCCTAACAAACAGCCAACCATCCTCCTTTTTCCGCTGCCTTAAAGGCTGCCAACGAAAAAAGTTCACGCTTAATAGCGAACAATGTTTTCTTAATAATGTTTCACCAAAATTGTTAAATTCAAAATAGTTGTTATTAATGCAGCAGTCATTGTCATCATCATCATCATCATTACAGCAACTGGAACTGGAACACGTTTTATCTGCAGTTCTCAAAAATATTCATATCAGCCGAAAATAAGGCGATGTTTACCAAATTTACTTGCAGCATTTCCTACTGTTAACTACACGTAGAAAAGATTATATGGTTGACACAACAATATTCTAAGCGCAACATAGTCCCAGTTTACATTGTACAATTTTTGTCGTCACAAATTTTGTCTTTTGTTTTCATTTCATTTGCGTTTCTACGAGTATTGTGAAATTTTTATCGCAGTAATTTTTTTTATTGATGTATTTATATATAATAGGGTTTTTTGATTTTTTTAAATTGCGCTCTGTCAAGCGTCAGCAGTTAAAATTTCACCCAAACTCATTAGCTGTATTCACAGTCTCATGGAAATGACTTTGCATCATTGCATTTGCAAAAGGCATACACTAACAAATTACACAGCAATGCACTTGCTAGTCTTATGTGTATATGCAATACTTAAAACTTATAGTTTTTGTTTGCTCTGCTCAAGCTATTTAGTTCGTAATCGTCGCTTAGTTGCCGTCGCTCATCCCGCATTCAACTAACAAAAATCGATGCTTTTATCTAACTTAAAATCGCTTTTTCTATTAAAAAGTCCATTAACTGCTCCTTTTTATACCCTTCACAAAAATGTAAAGGGTATATATAAGTTTGTGATTCCGTTTGTAATTTCTACAGTTTTTTTTTTGCGACCCTATAAAGTATATATATTCTGAATCAGAATTAATGGAAAATTCGATTAAGCGATGTCCGTCTGTCCGTCTGCCCGTCTGTCCGCTGTTGAAATTCCGTTTCTGAGAAAACCATTAGACTTAGAAACTTTTTTCTTTCACCATTCTTTTACCCCATCAATTCATGGGTTTGCTCTTAAAATTCAGTAATATCGGTCCACGTATACCTGAGATATATTCAAAATTCCGAAAAAAGCCATTTTTTTTGCAGTTTTTTATGAAAGTTTTTGAAAACAAAAGTTGTTTGTTTTGCTTCAAACTTCGCACACTTATTAAGCAGGGTGACTTAAAGGCAAAAAAATTATTTTTTTCAGATATCGGTCCATAAATACCCGAGATATAGCCCAAATCGGATTTTTAATGAAAATGTCGCATAGGCGAAGCTAAACAACTTTTTTTTGGTTAAAAGTAGTTCTGGTAATAAAATTAGGTTACATAAATATGAAAAATGAAAATTTCCGATATCGGTCCATATATACCCGAGACATAGCCCAAACCGGGTTTTTCATGAAAATGTCGCGTAAGAGAACTTAAACAGCTTTTTTATTTATAGTTAGAGGTATGTATTAACAAAAAAAAATTTTTTTGTGTAACACTGTAGCTAAAAAAAATTATAAAGGAAACAAAAAAATTCTCTAAACGCTATTAATTAAACGCCGCTAGATGAGCCTTTTCGCCCACTGTGCATTCTCTATAAGTTAATCAGCTCAGCTAAAAAGACTTGCATAGTGGAAATTGCGAGTAAGCAATAAACCCTCGATAAACATTACGGCGAGTCTGCTCCGTCAAATTACAAGGTAAAATATTGGATTGCTAAATTTAAACGCAGCCGAACAAGCACTGCAATACCATCAACAGAAAGGCCAAAGGAGGTGGTTACTGAAGAAAAAATCCAAAAAATCCTTAATATCGCAATGAATGATCAACGAGTCAAGTTAAGTGAGATTGTTGAAATTGATTGAGAAAATCCTCAATATCGTTCTGAATGATCACCGAGTCAAGTTGAGTGAGATTGTTGAAATGGTAAACGTATCATATGCGCGTGTGTTCAACATTTTGTAAACACATTTGCCTATAAAAAAAAGCTATTGGCAATATGAATGCCGCGTTTGCTTAGTGTCGAATAAAAACGAATGTCGAAGAAGTATCACACCCCCACACCCAATTTCCTGAGCTATAGCCGAAGCACTGCTAGGTGTGCAGGCGAGTGATACATAGAATGCCTACTGGTTCGTTACAAAACCTAATAATGAGTTCCGCCCAATAGCTATTCTCCCGTATTTATCTAAGGTGTTTGAAAACCTTATCTCTAAACAAATAAACGAATATTTGAACAAAAAGAACTTGATTTCAGCAAAATAATCCGGTTTTATGAAGGGTAGAAGCTGTATAACAGCACTGGTGGATGTCGTTGGGGACATAAGATCTAAAATCGACGATAATATGGTTTCTTTTCTGATTCTTTTAGATCACAGTAAGGCATTCGATACGGTGGACTACCAGGTTTTGTTATCAAAACTTAGAAAACTTTTCCATTTTTCAACTTCTGCTTGTAGACTCATAGCGTCGTATCTTTCTAATCGCTCACAAGTAGTTAAGCTTAATGATGAAAGAGGCGTTCCACAGCGCTCGACACTTGGTCTTCTTCTTTTTTGTATGTACATTAATGACCACCCTGACATTCCTATCACCAGTTCAATTTATATGTGCGCTGACGATGTTCAACTTAATAACTATTGCACGATTGATGATGCAACTTCCTGTATAAGCAGGATTAATAGTAACCTGGATATAATTAACAACTGGGCTGAGGCAAATGGTCTTAGTATATATTCCTCTAAATCTTAATGTATTCTTATTTAAAAATCGAAAATTGTGCGTGAGAATCTTCACATTAAAATCCATAATGACGAAATCGCCTTTGTTACTAAAGCAACCAATCTAGAAGTCATGTTCCATGAGCAGTTGACATGGTCTTCACATATTGGCACTGTTGTAGGTAGAGTGTATAGTATGCTGAGGAATTTGTGGACTGTGTAACGAAGCATACATTTTTGCTTCGTACATAATATTCCTTATTTACAATTAGCATCAAGTGATCACGATTGTCAATGTGAATAAATAAATAAAATACAACAACACTCACGGAGAATAATGGTTGTTGTAACAAAGCATACATTTTTTTATTACATACCATGATTAATATGCATGAGGTATACACACGCACAAACTGGAAAAAAATACAACAATACCCACAGAATATGATGACTTTTTTGTTAAATTGATTGAATGTACATTTCTTTAAGTTGATTGAATTAAACCGTAGTTAGTAATAATTCTCATACAGTTCGTGCACTGAGAAGTATAAGATGGCATAGAAAGAAGGCAGTCATCGGTGATCACCCAGGTGCAGATATTGAAAGATATCTATACCGCGAATATTCGAAAGCGTTTTTCCCCTTCAGGGCATAAATTATACCCAGCTGTCTTCGGACTAGACTGTTCCCACAGCGGCTTCGGCTGGCTGTTTACCCAGCGGCCTTCGAACTAGACTGTTCCCACAGCAGCTTCGGCTGACTGTTTACCCAGCGGCCTTCGAACTAGACTGTTCCCACAGCAGCTTCGGCTGACTGTTTACCCAGCGGCCTTCGGGCTAGACTGTTCCCACAGCAGCTTAGGCTGACTGTTTACCCAGCGGCCTTCGGGCTAGACTGTTCCCTTAACAACTTCTCTGTCCTCCAATTCGCAGGTACCCAGATTGTGGCGAGATACACACGACCGGCCCTAAGAGCAAATTATCACCAGCGGCCGCTGTTATCCTGGCCCGAGAGAGCCCCTACCAAAATCGATTCCAGTGTACGCGGAGTACGACTGCTATATCGCACCTGAAGCCAGTCCGTATGAAGATACACCCGACCCGTCCTACGAAGAATTCTCACAATTAACCGTTGGTTTACCGAACCCGAGAGATCTCCTACCATAACCGACTCCAGTGTATGCCGAGTGCGACTGTGATACCGAATCCAAAGCTTGTCCGTACGAAGATACACCCGACCCAAGAGTAACTCTCACCAGCAGCCGTTGTCGTACCGAACCCGAGGTGTGCCCATACGAAGGTATACATCCAACAAGGCCGCAAGCAATCATCACCGCAGGTTAAACCTGCACGAACGACAGACGAAATAAAAGCCGAACCGCAAGCAATCCTCACCGCAGGTTAAAACCGCACAAAGAACAGATGAAATAAAAGTCGAACCACAAGCATCTTGAGCCTAAACCTATCATTGTTAGTGTAATTGTAAATACTGAATAAATAGAATTTGGATTATTGTAAGCCTCAAAGAGGAAAATCCAGTCTTGTTAATTACTTAAGGTTCGTAGATCCGTAAGTAGACTCTGGACGTCACTTTGCTAAATCAGCCGACGACAAAACCACTTTACAACTGTCAAAGACTCCACCCCATTTAACATACGTATGCCACTAGCAAAAACGTATCTTATTCCTTCTTTTTTATACGGTTGTGAAATCTTTGCAAATTATGGCAGCGAAGACAGGCGTAAAGACGCGGTATATTTTCCAAAAGCGGCGTCTTGACCACATTTCACAATACTCATACCAAATATTTCACCTCAATTTTGATAACCTACTCAAATATAAATGTCTAATCTTCCTGCATAAAATAAGTATTTCTAAACAATAATGAAAGAATAAAATTTGCTAGATCGAATCGTGGTAGAAAAATTATTCAAATAAAATGTAGGAGTCTTATATCGCAACGCCAGTATTTAATTCATGCATTTAGTCTTTGGAACGTATTACCAAATCATATTCAAAAGATTAGCAACGTTAATAGGTTTAAAATAGAATTTAAAAAATTTATTTTTGTATAATAGTATTAAAAAATTTATTTTTGTAAATTATTTTTTACGACATATTTGGCTTCTTTTTGCAAAGTAACCATAGTGATTCATGTTTTTCCTGTTTTTCTGTTTCTTACATTGTTTTTCACTTTTGATTAAATTTTCATACATACGTTTATTATCATTGTCTGCCCTTATTACTAACACTTTCATTTATAAGATGTGATATCTTGTTGTGTTAGCTTATCAAATAAATATATAAATAACTAAATAAATAAATAAAATAAATAAATAAATAAAAAAAGGGTATTTAAAAAATTGCTCTTCAAAGTTGAAAAAAATCGGTTTTCCGCACTTCGTTTTTGAGACCTAAATTTTACTCATTATGCCCAACACTGTTTTGCTGTTTTGACTATAAAAATTATTTTGTTTCTTTCTTTTACCTTAAAACAGTTTTTGACTCCATGAAGGCGCGTGCCTTTCGCGTGCTTGAGTTTTGGCATTATTGTTGTTATTGCAGTTGTTGCTATTGTTGTTGCTGTTTAACTACAAAATAATTGATCATATTTTGGGTTTGTCATCTCGTTGTGGAATAAGGTACTCACTCACTCGTATATTTGAAGCTCATTTTAGCAGAATTAAAACCAAAAAGCGACACCAGAGTTCGTTATAAGTCAAGAAATGTTTGCTTAAATGATCAAACAGCATCCATGGAGGATGTTGATTATTCAAAGTACTCGTGTCATCCACTTGAAGCATCCCAAGCAAATGATAATAAAACGAAATTAAATGCAAATGAAAGTCGTACAAGCAAATTCCTCGAATGCATAATTTCAAATAAAATCTCAAACGATACATGTCAGTTGGTCTATTATCTGCACTTCTAACAGTTTTCCTTTTTGTTGTTGTTGTTAACTTTTTTTTTTTTTTTTTTTTTTTGTAAAGACGAACGTATAAAAGGCCATTAGATGTCTTTCGCCAAGCACTAGGCAAAAATACGGAACAATCAACGTACTAAGAATATTTGTTTCATTTTTTTTTTTTTTGCTTAGACTTTAAGGAAAAGGCAAAGAAAGAGTGCAAAGAAAACTTCAATAGACTTTGCTGGAAACTGGGTCGCTAGAAGAGAGAGGATGTTTTCAAGTATTCAAACATGTTGGTCATCTTCCACAATGGCTGCAGCTTAAAGCTATTTCCTGCAACCTGAACAATACTGATGGCAAATCATGTTGCAAAAGCACAAATAAACATTAGGCAGTTTTTCTTTTATTATATTGGCATTTTTGGATAATTAGAAAACAGAATAATATTTATATTAAACTCATACTGGTGGAACTATTACGGAGTTATATCAGAGCTGTGACAGCAATATTTTGTAAATGTTTTCAAGAATGAATTTAGTTTTTGCAGCTTCAGATCTTTGTTTTTTTTTTATAAAAAGTTTACAATTAAAAATCTTTTATTTCTCAATATTTCGATAACAATTTGTTATCATCGTCCGGATAACAAATTGTTATTGAAATATTGAGAAATAAAAGATTTTTAATTGTAAACTTTTGATAAGAAACAAAGATCTGAAGCTGCAAAAATTAAATTTATTTAACAAACGAAGATCAAATAATATTGAGATAAAATGTTTTCAAGAATTTTACGCGCACATTTATATGAAACATGCGTTCATCGTACAGAGCTCATCCATTTGCGGTCGCTTGCCCGTGGAATCGTGCAACGCATTACAGAGAGAATTCGTTTTTCAGCCGTGCGCTCCGCCTGTGGAATAAGTTGCCTGCAGACGTGTTTCCTGTCTATTATAACGTTGGAAAGTTGAAGTCAAATGTTTTGTTTTTTTTTTAATCTTTATTTATTAAAAATTAATATTGGCTTAACTAAAAATAAGTAAATAGTGTGAGATAATTATATTTCATTTGTATACACTATGCCATCACTTTGAGCACTTTAGTATAATAAACGAGGGCGGTTCAGAAACTACTTAGCCTAGCACAAAAAGCGCGGTATAAACAGAAAAAAATGAAAAGTTTTGGAAACTTTTATCTCTGCTATGAACACATGTTAAATTTTGTTTCGATCTGGTAACTCCTTCATATAGAAACACGTGTTCACAAAAGACGCATCCGCGTTTTTTTTACAATGAAAAAATTAGAAATGCGTGGTGTCATTAAATATTTACTTAAAAAAGGTTTATCGGGACAAGAAACTCATAATGATATGGTGAATGTGTTAGGTGAAAGTGCTCCTTCATATGCAACAGTAAAAAATTGGGTTCCTGAATTTAAACGTGGTCGCACAAGCATTGAAGATGAACCACGTAGTGGACGTCCAAAAACAGCAACAACACCGGAAATTGTAGCCAAAGTGCATGATATGGTATTAAATGATCGACGAATAAAAGTGCGTGAAATAGCTAATACTCGTATCATGGGCATCTCAAATGATCGAGTCCATTTAATTTTGCATGAAGAACTACAGATGAAAAAGCTTTCTGCAAGATTTGTTAGCAGTCGACCAAAAACGCATAAAAATTAACATTTCTCAAGTTTGTTTGGATCGTTTTAAGTGAAATAAAGTGGATTTTAGGCGTCGTTTCATAACTGTTGATGAGACATGGATCCACCACTATACTCCAGAGACAAAAGAACAATCCAAACAATGGACTGAAGCTGGAGGAAGTGCCCTAAAGAAGGCAAAAACAATTCAATCGCCTGGTAAGGTTATGGCAATGGTTTTTTGGGACTTCAAAGGTATTTTATTGATTGACTATCTGCAAAAGGCTAAAATAACTACAAAGTACTATTGCAATTAAATGTACACGTTTGAGAAAAACGTTCTGGCTTACAACACAAAAAAATAGTTTTTCATCAAGACAACGCACCAGCGCACAGGAGTGTTTCAACAATGACTAAAATCGACGAATTACGAGTAAAGCACGAGTTGCTTGACCACCCACCTTACTCGTATTCTCCTGATTTAGCTCCCAGTGACTTTTACCTGTTCCCAAATCTAAACAAAATTCCTTGCTGGCAAGCGTTTTACCTCAAATGAAGATGCAATTACAGTTGTAAACCACTATTTTGAAGACCTTGAGGAAAACTATTTTAATCAAGGGATAGAATTGCTAGAAAAGCGTTGGACTAAGTGTATTGAAGTTTCAGGAAATTATATTGAAAAATAAAATTTTTTTTGAAAAATTACTTATTCTCTTTCATCGATAGGCTAAGAAGTTTCCGAACCGTCCTCGTATAGGGTGTTTTTTTAAGCCCGATAGAACTTGAAATTGTAAAAAATAACACAAAAAATTAAATTGTAATCAAAATTTTTTTTTATTCGAAAGATCAATACGTGACATTAACATTTGAAAATGATTTCGGGCATATGGGCACCGCGGCTGTTCTTGACGAAGCGCATTCTGGACGTCCAATTTTGGGCCACTTTTTCGAGCACTGCTGGCCGTATGTCACGAACAACACGAACAATGCTGGCCTCCAAGGCGTCAATTGTTGCTGGTTTATCAGCATAAACCAGTGACTTCACGTAGCCCCACAGGAAACAATCGAGAGGTGTCAAATCGCACGACCTTGGAGGCCAATTGACAGGTCCATTTCTCGAAATCAACTTATCGCCAAATTTTGATTTCAGTAAGTCGATGTTTGCGTTCGCCGTATGGCACGTAGCGCCATCCTGTTGAAACCACATCTCCTCCGGATCAATGTCATCCATATTTTCAAACAAAAAATCATTGATCATGGTGCGGTAACGATCTCCATTGACCGTAACGCGAGCTCCGGCCTCATTTTTGAAGAAATAAGGTCCGATGATGCCACCAGCATGAAAACCGCACCAAACAGTGCATTTTTCTGGATGTAATGGAGTCTGTAGGGTCTCTTGTGGATTGGTCTCACTCCATATGCGGCAATTTTGCTTATTAACAAACCCGTTAAGCCAAAAATGCGCCTCATCGCTGAACACAATTTTGCGATAAAACAACGGGTCAGTTGCCAACTGCTCTAGAGCCCAATTTCGTAGCGTTGTTCAAGCGTGAGTCTATTCATGATGATTTGTCAGAGTATACTGAAACAAATAAAAAAAATGTTTCATCAAAATTTAATTTTTTGTGTTACTTTTTACAATTTAAAGTTCTATCTAGCTTAAAAAAACACCCTTTATATATAAACTATTCATTATTTCTAAATCTATAATATATTTGGATATGTAGCAAAGTTTAAGTACATATGTGGTTGTATTAAATAATTTTTAAGCAGAGTGAGAAAAAAAACTTACTTTTATATTATTAAGGTTAAAAGGAAAGGTCAGGGAGTAAAGCAAAGCAAATTACTTAGGTAATCCACCAATATATTTTAGGATTTAAATTTAGGTTTATATTCCTGTCTCTTATATAAAAACTTGTATCAAAGCGACAATTGTCGGACGTGAGTGTATTGCTGTTTATATTTTTGTTGTTGGCTCGTCTATAAATGTGACAAATTATAGGGATACCATCATCGCTTTGAATATATCCATTTTTGTCAAGAAAAAGAAACGATTCGGGTGAAATAAATCCATCTTACAATATTGGCGCTATGTAATCCTCTGAAACGTAGTACGAGTAAGGCGCCATTATAAGGTTATTTTCCAACGTGTTTACACAATTTAAGATATATGTATTTGTTAACTTTTTTAAGTAGCTATTTAAGTTATTCTTAATTGATTACTTTCAGCAGGTCATAGCCTAAATATTCAATATAGAAACGTTTTTATTCTTGAAACAAAAATCTAAACTTCACGTTTGACTTCTACTTTCGCTCAATTTATATATCAATAGCTGTACGACTTGCATGACTTTCAATTCTAAAAATAAAACTAAAATAACTTTCAAAACAAAGTCAAGCTTTATTTTAAAGGAAATATCTTTGAACCTTTAGTTTTTCCTCTAACACTATTTCTATTGACTTATTTATATGCATGGCTGTCTAATCTGTTTTAATTATTGCCTTGTTTATAAATTAGATTTTTCATACTTTAAGATTAAAGCTGATGTCTTTAATTGTATTTAAGAGCGGTCTTAGGTATCATTAGAGTTAAGCTGATGTGCAATAAAAAAAAGGTTTTCGAAAGCAAAAATTATTTAATAGAATTTATAACAAGAAATAATTAGCTATTTGCAAAAAGCAAAACTGATTTGAAATTATAAAACAGTATTAAATAATAATTGTGTTTTATCACAAAGATATCAAATAAAGAGCACAAAAAAATAATAAAACTTTTAAGAGGAGTAAATGCAATATGTACAAAGAGCAGCAGAATTTTAAGAGCCAGTGCTGTTTTGTCACACTCAATAACGGTTGCAATTTGAGTCACATGCTCTTTTTGGATGGTTGTAGTGAGACGTCGTCGTTGTTGTCCAGAAACAAGTTGTATGAAAAGTAAATATTTTTAAGACAATTTAGGGTTGGTATTGTTTTTGTTTTTTTTTTTCTCCTTTTTTTTCTTTAAGAAGAAATAGTTGAAGTGGTTGTAAGTGATTTTTTTTTCTTGCTGTTAGCTTTGTTTTTGTTTAGCAAATTTATAAGCAATTTAAAATTGTTTGTTGTTGTTGTTGTTTGATTTCGGTTTTTTTAAGACCGGGTGTTCAAGTTTGTGTCTTGACTCTTTTGTTTTTTTATTTTAACGTGTATCATTAGAAACTGAATCAGTAACAACAACAACAACAACAACATTAAAAAAGAAGAAAAAAAACACAACAGCAAACGTAGCAAGCGTGACTCGTTTTATTTGTAGTGTGACTAGAGATTTGAGACGCTGCTGGCACTAGTGGCAGTACCAAACAAAAATATTGATGTTAGCCGATTAAACGTCAATGTGCACACGAGACGAACACTAAACGTTGGCTGAGACGCCACCACACCCTTACATGGATTGTTTGAAATAATAGTTTTGCATTGACTCTGACTTGGCTGAAAATTGTGTTTTGTTTGTTTGTTGTTATTGTTGTGTGCTTTTCTATACAATTTGAAACTAAAATATTGTTGTTTTTTTTTCATCTTGCAGCTTTTTTTACTGTGTGTTTTTAAGCAAAATTTTAGTTGTTGTTATATATACATATTTTATTTAGAGCTCTAACAGGATTGGATTTGATGTGATTTAGCAGTTTTACAGTCGTTGTTACATAAAATGATCTATTTATTAAACGTTTTATGTTATAAATGATTTCCTTTTTTGTTCGTCAAAATGTGTTGCGTCAATTACTGCAGCAATAAACTAAAGGTACATCATCTACTAGAGAAAATAACTAAACTTATTTAACCTTTTCCATAAAGGTTTGTTTTAAAAAATATACATACATAAAAAATACCTCAAAAACATTTGCAATATGTACTCGGACTTATCTCAAAGTTTTTTAAACCACTCAAAAAAAAAAATATGTATGCAATAAACTAATATCCAGAAAATTTTGTTCAATAAATATTTTTGCTGATTCAAAAAAATCTGTGATTCAGTTTAATCTCGTATCACTTTTTCCAAACTGTCGTCAAATTTCCATAATAGCTCCTTACGTATATTTACAAAAAAAGAAAGAAATAGCTGCTTTCGTTCAAAAACTATTTTTACAAAACTTTTGTTTGAACTCACGAATTCTTTTACTGTATATGAACAATATATGAACTGAGTCAGCAAATTTCGTTACTGAACATGGAAAAAAAAGTTTAAATGAGATATAAGCGTAAATACTTTTTTTAATAGGTACTTTTTTCATAAACCTATGTACATATTAAAATAGTACTTTTTTTAATGATATACTCTCTTAAAAAAGTAGTTATTTTAAAATTACCTGTTCTGAAAGTGCTCTTTAAAAGGCACCTCTGCAAAACTATTTCATTTTTTAATATATGTAGTTTAAGTTTTAGAAAGTGATTTTTTAAGGTTTCTGTAAATTACTTTTTAAAACTTTTGAGAAGTAATTTTTTAAAAATTTGTTTTCTAAGATATATTTTACAGCTTTTCTTAGCAACTAATTAGTATTAAAGATACTATTTGTGCAATAAAGAACAGATTTTGCAAAAGGTAATAAATTTAGAATATGTACTTTTTGAAAAAGTTTTTTTTTAATGTACTTTTTAGAAAAGGTGCTTTTTGAAAAAGATACTTTTTGCGTAAGGTACTTTGTGCAAATAGTACTTGTTGCAAAAAGTATTTTTTTAAAAATTACCTTTTGGCAAAAGGTACTTTGTGCAAATAGTACTTGTTGCAAAAAGTACTTTTTGAAAAGATACTTTTTGCAAAACGTACTTTGTTCAAATAGAGTTTGTAGCAAAAAGTACTTTTTGGAAAAAATTCTTTTTGGAAAAGGCGCTTTTTGAAAAAGATTTTTTTTGAAAAAATTAATTGTTTTAAAAAAAAGTATATTTTGTAAAAAATATTTGTAGGACCCATTTTGCAAAAGTACTTTTCGAAAAGGATTACTTTTAATAAACGACACATTTTGTGAAAGAACTGCTTTATGTTAATGTTACAATTAGTAAAAGCTACTTTATGCAAAAGAAGTACGTTTTTTTTTAATTCATATCTTTTAAAAAAAGTATTTTGAAGGCACATATTTTATAGGGAGTATTTAATTTAAAAAGTACTGTATGAAAAGGAATACGTTTTATAAAAGGTATGTATTATAAAAAGTACATTTTGTAAAAGGTCTGTTTTTTTGCTAATGGTACTTTTTGTAAACGGTATCTCTTGTAAAAAAAATACTTTTTGTAGTGGTAGTTTTAGCATTTTGTGCACTTGTAAATGGATCTTTTCTTTGTAAAAAGTATATTTAAGGCACATTTTTCAAAGAGGGTACTTACTATGAACAGTACTTTTTGAAAAAGTATAACTTTTATGAAAGCTACATGTTGTAAAAAGGCTGCTTTTTTAATGGTTTATTTTGTTAAAAGACCTATTTAGCAAACTATACGATTTGAAGAAGTATAATTTGTAAAAAGTATTTTTAAGACACATGTTTCATAGGGAGTACTCAATTTAAACAATACTTCTTGGAAAGGAATACCTTTTGTGAAAAATATATTTCTAAAAGGACTGCTATTTGCTAACAGTACATTTAGTAAAAGGTACATTTTGCAGACGATGTATTTTATAAACAACTTAATGCATTTTATGTAAAAGCACTATGAAAACTACTTTCTGAACAAAAAAACACTTTCTATAAATGGTACATTTTCTAAGAAGGCTGCTGTTTGTTAACGGTGAATTTGGAAAAGGATGTGACTATGAAACAGCTAGTAGTCCCCCAGCTAAAAAGGTTTGATTATTTTTCTGATCTTCTTCAATCAAAAATTATTGATCAGAGCAAATTTTTATCGCAAAAGATCCTTCTTAAGAAAAAAGCTTAAGAGAGGAAAAACTTGAAACAAAAAATGTACAAATGTACAAAAATCTAATTTAAAAAATTATAAAAGTTCAACAAAATTTCAATAAATTAATAGTGTGACGTTAGCGGTTACTTTTTCAAAAGGTACTTATTTAAACGGTACTTTTTCAATAGGTACTTTTTTGGAAGCTACTTTTTCAAAAGGTAAGTTTTCAAACTTTTCACAAGGTACTTTTCCAAAAAAAAAATTTTCAAAAGTTACTTTTTCAAAAGGTAATTTTTCAAAAGGTACTTTTTCAAAAGATATTTTTTCAAATGGTGCTTTTTCAAAATGGTATTTTTCAAAAGGTACATTTCCAAATGGTCCTTTTTCAAAAGGTACTTTTCCAAAAGGTACTTCATCACAAGGAACTTTTTCAAAAGGTATTTTTTAAAAGGTACTTTTTCAATAGGTACTTTTTCAAAAGATACTATTTCAAAAGGTAATTTTTCAAATGGTATTTTTTCAAATGCAACTTTTTCAAAAGGTATTTTTCCAAAAGGAAAATTTTCCAAAGGTAAATTTTTCAAAAGGTACTTTTTCAAAAGGAACTTTTTCAAAGGGTGCTTTTTCAATCGGTACTTTTTCAAAAGAAACTTTTTAAAAAAGTAATTTTTCAAAAGGTACTTTTCCAAATAGTACTTTTTCAAAAAGTACTGTTCCATAAGGTATTTTAACAAAGGTATTTTTTCAAATGATGCTTTTCGAAAAGGTACCTTTTCCAAAGGTAAATTTTTCAAGAAGTACTTTTTCAAACGGAACTTTTTCAAAAGGTACCTTTTCAATAGGTACTTTTGCAAAAGGTACTTTTTCAAAAGGTTCTTTTTCAAAAGTTACTTTTTCAAAAGATACTTTTTCAAAAGGTACTTTTCCAAATGGTACTTTTTCAAAAGGTACTTTTCCAAAGGGTACTTTTTCCAAAGGTAAATTTTTCAAGAGGTACTTTTTCCAAAAGGTACTTTTCGAAAAGGTACTTTTTCCAAAAGGTACTTTTCCAAAAGGTACTTTTTCCAAAGGTAAATTTTTCAAGAGGTACTTTTTCTAAAAGCTGCTTTTTGCAAAATGTACTTTTTCTAGAAGTTGCTTTTTGCAAAAGGGACTTTTCACATAAATTACTTTTTGTAAAAGGTGCTTTTTGTAAAGTACTTTTTGTAACACTTTGTTAGGACGAATCATAGATGAAAATATCAATATGAAAAAGTCACTCAAAAAAGGCCACTGGGTGGATTTGTTTCTATCGATCGTTTTTTTAGTAAAATATCAGTCTTTTTTTATCCATTTTATGCAAATATTTCAGCACTTATTATAAATGGCAAACTTTGGTGGCAAAAAGGAAATCTTCAGACACCAAGTATCCTTCGTTAGCAGACACAACTGTAAACACGTACAGTTTTTTTTTCTTTCTTTTGCTTTTTTTTCGAGGTTCATTTAGTTTACAATAGTTTTTCGAAAAACGATGTGTTTTCTTCAGCAATTTGGTGTTGTAACCAACTGCAAACTGGCAAAAAAAAAAAAAAAAACTTTATTACAGTTTGATGTTATTATTGTTGGAATAATGTTCTGCTTTACATTGTGGCTGGCTGTCTGTTTGAGTGTGTGTGTGTGTGTGTGTGTGTCTCTTATAAAAGTCAAAAAGTATGTGACGCTATGTGGCGTCTATTTGTTATTCCATTCCATTCCACTTCGCTTCATTTATTTGGAGATGCCGGCTGGTTGACTATTTTGGTACAATACGTTCAAATCATTTGTTCATTTCGCATCTACGAAATGGTTCCATTTAAGGTTTCGTTGTTTCTTTTTTTTTTTTTTTGCTCGCTGTTTTCCTTAAGAAAACAACATCAAGAGAATTTGTAATTGTCATCGCAACCAACCGCATCTAACAAACGTTAACCGCCCGTCTAATTGTAAATGGAAGATGGCTGTTGCTTGTTTTTGGCAAAACGCTTGAATATCTTTGCAACCGCTTAACACTGTAGCTTAAGGAAGGGGTTGTGGCGAAAAAGTAAAGGAGCTGGTGGTGGTGGCGGTGTGTAGGGTGGAGTTTTCATGGCAGTTCCAACAATTTTTTTTTTTTGTTTGTTTTTTAAAACAATTCATACGACAATCTCACATAACTGACATGCTGTTAAATTAAGATGAAAGAAGAGAAAAAAATGCACAACAAAACTACTTTTGCTTTCATTTGAAAAATAAATAATTTAGTTTATGTACGACAACGTTTTGGTTTCTTTTTAAAGTTTTATATCTACATCTGGTTTTTCTCCGGCTGTACGTACATATGTACGTACGTACGGCGGTGCTTGCACACTCTTGCAAACATATCAATTCGATCGTATTTGGTTCACTTTTTAATTGAAATTTTTAAATAGCCCGTCATTGTTTGCTGCTGTTGTTGCCGTTGTTGTTGGTGCTCTGTTATGTTGTTGGTATGTACTTGAGGAATTGCTGCTAGTTGGATGATGTTTCTGGTGCTGCTCTCACTATTTTGCTTTAGTTTTTTGTGGTTGTTGCTTTTATGTTTGAAGAGTTATTTGTTGGTTTGTTGTTTTGAGTCGGACCAGTCGTTGCATGTTTAATTTATTGGGTCTTGTGTTATTTTATCCTTATTTCTATTAAAGCAAAAGAAAAAAAAGAAAAAACTTATTTTTTGCAGAGTGACGAAAATATGTTGACACAAAATCACTATTTAAAAAAAAGCGCATGATTTAATTGATAATTGTGTAATCTTTCTTGGTTTTCTAAACAAAATGTTTTCCTTAAAGTCATAAAAACTGTAGCAAAATTACATGTTTTTATCTGGCTGTAAAGATAATACAATACAGTCTCGTGCAAATGGTATTTCATCATTGCATTTGCAAAAACGTTTTTTTTTTTTTTTTAATTGGAATAGTACTTAGGGGATGACCCCTACATATGCAGTGCATTGTACCACAACTAGGAAAATAGGTTGTGAGAAGGGGGAAAGCGGGAGTAGTGTTTGTGAACATTTGACTTGAACTTTCCAACGTTATAACGGACAGGAAACACGTCTGCAGGCAACTTGTTCCACAGACGAAGCGTACGGCTGAAAAACGAATTCTCTCTGTAATGATCAATCAACCACAAATTGATGAGCTCTGGACGATGAACGCGTGCTACGCAAAAATGTGCGAGTTTCGGGAACAAGATCCCTAATCTCGTCAGAGCAAAATCCATTGTAGTAACGATAGAACAGAGCAAAGCACCCCACACTGCGTCGATGCTCCAGTGAGTCAATAGAGTTGGATACCCTACTGATGAGCTTCTTCGCCCTGGACACGGTCGAGTAACCCCAAAATAGACTTTGAGGCACCGCCCCAAACATGAGACTTTAATACCATTTTCGGTCGGATGTAGGTTATATATATAAATAGTAAGGAGATCGGATGGAGTGAAGTACATCTTACACCGTTTCAAAAACCTGAGGCACTTGAATGCTTCTTTAGAGACATGACAAATGTGTTCAGTCCAGCGAACATCACACTGTATCTTCATTCCAAGAACATCAAGGGCATCCGATTCCTCAATATTTATACCATCCATGAGCACAGATGAAGCAGCATTTGCGGCCGTTTGTTTGTGCTTTCATTTACGAAAACGCAAATGAAATGCGCTCTGTGCTTGATAGAATTGTTTTTAATTAAATTTGAAGGCTTCTAGTACGATTCAGTAACTTGTAATGACCCAATAATCGTAAATTCTTTCGACAGTAAGGTTTGTGTGCTCCTACAATACAATTTTGAAGACGGTAAGCAGCTCTTTTTTTGTGTCCCTGATAATAGGCAGTAAAAGTAACAGCTGATTTCGACAGCAAATATAATTAAATAGCAATATCATTTAATAATAATAAATTTGATAAAATATCGTTATAATTAGTGGAAAGGAAACATTATCTTAATAAAACTAACAGAGTCGTACTAGATGCCAAGTTTGACAAACACGTTGCCAGGTTTGACAAACACGAATTCTAGCTATTGAAGGATTGTATAATAGTCGCTTAAAAGTCTGTTTCGTTATAGTGTTTTTAATATAAAAATATTGTGCTTTTTAAAACACAAAATAGGTTTTTAAAAAGGCAATGAAAGAATTCCAAAGTCGGTGCGTTTTTGTTGAAATAACGCGCTTTTTTCCCCATTTTGGTGCGTTTTGAAATTTTAAAGTTGACAACCCTGCCTACATCCTTTTAAGGCTACTGTGTGGTGTGCTGTTCAAGCAGGTAGAGTAATTGTAGCGTATTATATTAAAGGCACCATCGGCAATACAGTTACTGTTACTGGCGAACGGTACAAGGCCATGATAAACTACTTCTTACTGCCGGAATTGAATTGACAGCTGAATATATGGTTTCAACAATGGATATTTACTGTTCGCGTAATTTCCCCGACCAGCAAGATCGCCCAATTTAACCATTCCATTCTTTGGGGTTACTTGATGTCGCGGGGGATTGTAGCAACAAGGCCCAGACTGCCACAGCCCTCAAGGAAAATACTTGACAGGAGTATGCACGGCTGAAAAAGAATGATCTCTGTAATGTTTTCGCTAGACAATTGACCACAAATGGATGAGCTCTAGACGATGAACGCGTGGTACGTAAAAATATGTTTGTTTTTGGTAGAAAATCCCTAATCTCGTCAGCGCATAATCCATTATAGCATCGATAAAACAGAGTAAGGCATCCCTTACAGCGGCTATGCATTCGGTAAGCTTCTTCGCTCTCTCTCTCTCTCTTGCACTCCGTCGAGTTACTGCAAAATAGATTATGAGGCACTGGCCCACACATGAGAGTTGTACTCTATTTTCGTTCGGGTATAGATTGTATAAATAGTAAAGCGATCGAATGCAGTGAAGTACATTTTACATCGTTTCGAAAAACCGGGACACTGGAATACTTCTTTACATACATGGAAAATGTATTCAGTCCAGCGAACATTGTATTTTAGTGTCATTTCCACAACATCAAGAGGCCTTAATAGCCTAATATGATGATAGACCAACTCCACGTCGTGAATTATTCGCGATTCACCAATGGCTTGCTAGGCTCACACAGGTTGCAACTTTTTGCTATAAGTCTGTAGCTTTATAGACAAACCTCTTGCTTAGGAGCTCGGGCCTTCTAATCCCTTTTGTATGCAAATTTCCATTAGTTAATGGAAGACAAGGTTCAATGAATTGGTAGGCCAAAGCCCATTAAGAGTATCAGCTTAACCAACTCACGCGTCCAACCATCACTCCAGGTTTCTTATAATGCAGGTATCTATTGCAAAACAATAGCACTTCGGGAGGCTATTAGATCTCTGAACGCCGATATGTACCATCGCTATCAGGAAAACTAATTTTCCTTCCTGCGAGTTTAGGTTCGAACCACAGCCAGAACGTTTCAGCCAAGGCAAGCACCTTAACCATAATTACCACCGAGATATCTGCATGGCATAATTTCCCGGAGGCTTTGCTGATTCCCGTTTTGCCAATTTTAACCCTTGGTAAGGGTTTCGGAAGTTTAGCACGATATAAGTCAAACGGCTTCCTAGAATTGTATTTGGTACAACAGCCGAGGACTCGGGTTTTTGGGGCATAGAGGGAACAGAGTACCCTGGTTCGGTCTACGACAAGGCAAAGCCTGTTTCCCCGGGGGGAACCATATATGAGTACATATGTAGAAGAATTCACGGTCATGAGCTTGTGTGTTAATAAACAATACTGGGTCTTACGAGTGTTGAAGTCATAACCCATAAGGAAATTAAAAGAATATCATTACTCAGTAAATCATTCATATTGTGCCTCTTGCCATCGATCTCGGATAAGCTGGATCTATAACTGAATAAACATGAAGGGCAAATACTGCTATCAGCTGCAAAAGAATGGATCGGCTTAGAATATTGGCATAGAAGGTCATTAAGAATAATATGAAATAGGGTAGGAGAGAAAAACGAGCCTTGCGATGCCCCTAAACTAATCTTGAACTCATTTGATGAGACCGCATCTATAACAACTCGCATAGAGCGGTCTTTGACAACAAAAGTAGCAAGTTTTGATAATAATGCACCAATACACAATCTATCAAAGGCCTTGAAGACATCTAGAGTCACCACTTAACTTTCACCGAAATGATGGATTTACAAGTTCCGCTGCAATGCGCTGCTGCGATTCTAATTGACAAAAAAAACCAAACTTCTGATATTTTGAAAAGAGTAATACATTCTCTTATAAAGTAAATAATGAATGGTCCAACCATAATGCACGATGTTAAATTTAAGCCACTTCTTATCTTCAAGTTTTTTTTTCGCAACTTAATTTTGCAGTTCTTTGTTTCGGTGTTTGTGAAGGAAATATCCATGAATTCGGCTATCAGGCTGTGGTCAAGCGGGACGTGGAAGGAGGTGACATATGGTCATACCTCAATAATAGGAAGAATAGTGAACCTACCGGAGAATATTGATTACTGCTCGCTGGCTCTAAAGCCCGACAAGAGATTTGATGTAATCTTATCAGGCTCGTTCTACAAGACGACTGGCACAGATCGTCAAGAGGACGTGCTTGAAATTTTTCAGATGGATCCAAGTCGGGCTCGGGAGTCGGTGGGGGTATCTTTATCCCCTTGTATGAAAGGAGGATGAGTTTCAGGCTGCCAAATGAGTGTAGCGTAGCGCAGGCCAAAATTGCGGTGATTATGAGGGCAGCTAACCGGTTAAGTTACTACAGGATATACGGGAATGATATCCGAATTCGTACTGATAGTAAGGCTGCATTGTATGCACTAGCTGGAGTCTATACGACATATAGGTTGATTCGTGAATGCCGGATGTCTCTAAACGAGATAACGAAACATTCGAACCTGGAGCTTATCTAGGTATGAGGGCAACGTGAAGTGTCCGGAAATCAAGTAGCAGATGAACTGGCAAAGGTCGGTGTCCAGCTACAACAAAGAGATATTGATGGGATCGTTGGAATCCCGCTTGCGAGCTGTAAGAAACAGGTACAGCGTCAACTTTTTCACGCCACTCAAGACAAATGGTCTAGTGAGGCTACCTGTCGAATATCAAGGCTGACATGGCCCAGATATAATAACAGGAGAACTATCATCCTTAGGAGCTTGCCCCGACGGAGGATGCGCTCTGCTGTGGCGGTCCTGACGGGACATTGCCACATAGGGACGCAAGCAAGGAGGTCAAATCTTCCATATAATGACTCCTGTAGAAGTTGCAGAGACGAGGAGGAAGAAGAGAGCGTTGAGAACTTCCTCTGTCAGTGTTCAGCTCTTTCTTATATAAGGTCATTGTACCTAGGCAGACCGATGCTGCATGATTTAGCGGAGGTATCGGAATGCGATGTAAGTGGATTGTACTCCTTTATCCGATCCTCGGGTTGGTTCTAAACCTGTGATATGTAGATCTACTGAGACACATATCATATCCAGGCAACACAACGGGACCTGAGTGGACCCAAGTGGGCTGGCTTTACAATGGCTGGCAGCCTGTCAAACCTAACCTAACCTTGTTTCGGTGTTTAATAAATTCAACACAAATGAGCAGCTCGTTGAAGCCTTTGGCAACAATGGGCGTTCCAACCAAAGTGATTTTCGTGCATTTTGTGGTTTTGTTGGTCTGCATAAACGACCAACTGTGGATTTGGGCAATTGAGAACCCACAAGTGATTGCTGAAAAGCTGATTCATCCACAAAGAGCGGCTGTTTGCTGTGCAGTTTATGAGTGGGCGGCATCATCGGAGCATACTTCTTCGAAAATCAGATTAACCAAGTAGTTAACGTGAATTGTTTTCCGTATCACGAAATGATGATAGAGTTTTTGTGGCTAGAAATTTTGTCTAGGGTCCTGGATGATATGTGGAGGATAGTGTCACTTGCTAACGAAACAATGGCTCTTCTGCGTGAGAATTTATGCAGCCGTTCAATCTCATGACGTAGCGTTGTTAATTGGACAACACAGTCATGTGATTTGACATCGTTGGACTTCTTGCTTTGGGGGTATTTAATGGAAAAAGTGTATATCAGTACGCCAATAACAATTCAAGAGCTGCAGGATGAAATAGTTCGGCACATTAACGATACTGAACTTCAATTTTGGCTCAAAGTTATTGTAAATATGGTCCACCGGATGGAGGAGGCATGCCTTCGAAACCTTGGCGAGTCCTTTGCTCGATGTTCTGTTTCACACAAAATTGTTAGAGATCCTTCTGTTAAAATGAGAAGTATTAAGCTTTTCTTCGGAAACTTTTTGCTTTACTTACAATTAACGGCGTGTGGTTTGGTTGGTCCACCCTTTACATGCACATTTGTATTCTTTTCACTTAAAATATTTCTTCCTGTTAATTATTCTAATTAATGGTGATTAAATTTTTTCCAGTTTCGTACGAACTAAAACAAAAACCTACACACAATAATAGCAACAAAAAAAATATTTCAATGACACTGATTGTTAAAACGTTTAAAAAAAATACTTTCGGCCAAACACATGCGGTACTTTGACTTTGAGCAAAACTGACTACAATAATACATGTGTGTGTGTGTGTGTGTGTGTGTGTGTGTGTGTGTGAATGTATGTATGTATACACGCTAATATGTCTTTTTTAATTTAAATAAAGGAACTAAAATAGATTAAACTGGCAGAAACTTATTTGAAAGTGTGTTTTTTTTATATCCAATAAAAATTTGCCAGCGAAACACAAAAACATCGGCAATAAAAATGAAACACTCACACACACATACGCACACAAACACAGACGGTGTTTTGTTTACGGTCACAAAAATAAATTAATATCGTTTATTTACGCTCGTTTATTTAAAAAATATATATTAAATAGTAGAAAAATAAAATTTTTTTAGATAAGTTACTTTTCAAGAGACCACATATGTACATATTTAATTCCAAAGAGTATTTGAAACACTAAAGTAGATAACACACGATATGTTTTTAACAATGTACATGTCATTTTTCACAATGTAAATTTTACGAGGGCGGATTGATATTGAAGCTACCTAGTTCTAGATAGCAGCACAAACACATTTTTTTTTAATTGCGATATGTCAAACGTCAGCTGTTAAAATTTCACCCAAATTTATCGATTAGTTTATTTGTGAAGTAAAGCCGTAATGACACTTATAGTCTATTTACACCAAATCAAAATCTACTTATTCGAGATTTCAAGCCAAATTTAGTAGATTTTGAGAAGATTTCCCATACAAAATGAAATCTGTTTTATGAGTAGATTTTGGCGAAATCTACTGAAACCTACTCAGTACCAAGCGATGCAGTTATGATTTTGTTCAAAAAGTACTTAAAAATACTGTGGCGCAACAAAAATATAGACGTATTTTGTCTCTGATAAAATTATTTTGTCTAACTCGCATGCATTAAGTATTTTTGAGAAATTTAAATCTTGCTAGATGTCAAAAAATGGTGGTGTACACGATATAGATATATAGGTTTCGATAGTATATCGTTAGTAAACGATGTAGGATATATAGATTTCGTTATGGATTTTAATTCAAATCTACAAGATTTTGAGTTTGCGTAAATGTAAAGTAGATAGCACACGATGTGTTTTTAACAACATCAGGTCACACCTCTTCGGGTTTCTTTACAGAAGTCCAAAAGCGGGGAGGGATACTACCTTCTCTGGTTTCGATGCCCTTTCCGACTCTATATCGAAGATCCTGGAAGATTGTCCGAGCAGTGAAATCGTTGTTGCTGGTGATTTCAATGTTCACAACTCATCCTGGCTTCATCATTCGAGTCATACAACTCCAGAACGCCAATATGTTGAGTTATTCGCTGCGCATAACCACCTAGCTCAATTGGTGAATGATCCAACGCATATTCCATGTGTTGAAGTGCACCATTCAAACACACTTGACCTATTCCTGACTTCACACCCTGAAAAGTATGAAGTCAAAGTTAGCCCACATCTGCAATTCGGATCATTGCACCATTTCTGCCTCCTTTTCGATCTCTAAACTTCGTAACGTTTCGAAATCAGCTACGAAACGTTCAATATTTATTTACGAAAAGGCGCGTTGGGCTGAGCTCAACCAATTTTATGAGCATTTTAATTGGAAACTCTGCTTTCTTGATAACAACATAAATGCTTCAGCAAAAATGGTCGAGAATATGATATTGCTAGGGATGAAATCATTCATCCCCTCCAAGCAGATTTCGGTTAAACCAAGAGTGAAATCCTGGTTTAATCAGACGTGCAAAAACGCAGTCAAATCCAGAGAGGAAGCATTCAGTAATTGGCGTTTAAACAAAAACCCAGACACTGATCTGCTACGCAAAAAGGCAAGATCTCCGTGTTCCAAGGTACTTAGGCGTGAAAAGTTTCTTCACGAACAGCGCCTTCGTGCCAAGGTCATTGTAGCTCCTCGGGGCAGCAAAACCTTTTGGTCTTTCGTTAAGAGAGTAAAGAACAGTGTTAGTTCATCAATCCCTACTCTCTTAAAGAATGACCAAGCATTCACTGACCCGGTTGACAAAGCTAACCTATTGGCTGAAATTTTTGCAAGCAATTCCTGCTTGCCGGAAAGCAGTCAACCACTTCCCGAGCTTGAAAGAGTATCTGTAACTATGCCAAATATATTCTTCCGGGCGCGAGCAGTTAAAAGGGTTTTAGCAGACCTCGACATAAACAAGACTCCTGGACCGGATGGCATTCCAGCACTGGTCTTGAAGCAGTGTTCTTCTACGCTTGCACGTCAATTAGCACGCCTCTTCAGCATAATTTACCATGGTGGTGAGTTTCCACCGTGCTGGAAGGTCGCTAATGTAACACCAATCCCCAAAAAGGGTGAGGCACATAACCCTGAAAATTACCGCCCAATTGCAATCTGCTCTGCGCTTTCCAAAGTAATGGAAAGTATGGTTAATTACTATCTTATGGGATATCTAGAGTCGCACAAATTACTTTGTGATCGCCAATATGGATTTCGTAAGGGTCGCTCTACTGGCGATCTTATGGCATATCTTTCGGAGAAATGGTGCCACTGAATCCATCATTTCGGTGAAAGCAAGGTGGTGGCTCTAGATATTTCCAAAGCGTTTGACAGAGTGTGGCATGCTGCACTGCTGGCAAAACTTACTGCTTTTGGTGTCGGTAACGATTTATCTCGGTTTATATCGAGCTTTCTCAGAGACCGCACTATACGAGTTGTTATAGATGGGGTCTCATCAAACGAGTTCAAGATTAATTCAGGTGTACCGCAAGGCTCCGTTCTTTCTCCTACTCTATTTCTTATTTTCCTCAACGACCTTCTCTATCAAACTTCCAACCCTATCCGCTCTTTCGCATATGACAGCAGCATTTGTCACTCGTACTCTTTTGGTCATAGGCCCAGCCTATCAGAGATCACTGCCAAGAGGCTAAATCTGAACGATTCACTGAATAGTGATCTTCTATTAATCTCCCAATGGGGTCGTAAAGACAGGGTCACCTTTAACGCTCGTAAGACCCAATGTTGCTTATTAACGCACAAACAAACGACCGCAAATGCTGCTTCATCTGTACTCATGGATGGTATAAATATTGAGAAATCGGATGCTCTTGATGTTCTTGGAATGAAGATACAGTGTGATGTTCGCTGAACTGAACACATTTTCATGTCTCTAAAGAAGCATTCAAGTGCCTCGGGTTTTTGAAACGGTGTAAGATGTACTTTACTCCATCCGATCTCCTTACTATTTATACCACCTACATTCGACCAAAAATGGAATACAACTCTCATGTTTGAGCCGGTGCCTCAAAGTCTATTTTGGGGTTACTCCAACGTGTGCAGGAGAGGCCGAAGAAGCTTATCGGTGACAGTAGGGTATCCAACTCCATTACTCACTGGAGCATCGACGCCGTGTGGGGTGCGTTACTCTGTTCTATCGTTACTACAATGGATTTTGCTCTGACGAGATTAGGGATCTTGTTCCCGAAACTCGCACATGTTTGCGTAGCACGCGTTCATCGTCCAGAGCTCATCAATTTGTGGATGATTGCGCGGGGAATCGTACTACGCATTACAGAGAGAATTCGTTTTTCAGCCGTACGCTTCGTCTGTGGAACAAGTTGCTTGCAGACGTGTTTCCTGTCTGTTATAACGTTGGAAAATTCAAGTCAAATGTTCAGAAACACTACTCTCTCTTTCCCCCTCCTCACAACCTATTTTCCTAGTTCTGATACAATGCACTACATATGTAGGGGTCATCCCCTGAGTACTGGTCCAATATAAAAATAAAGATAAAAGACAATGTACGTGTCATTTTTCACAATGTAAAATGTCTACATGTCGTCTATTACCTCAAAAATATTGCGTCTGTAAAAAACATGAGCAAAGTCGTTTGACAAAATTTCAAATAGTGTGTTCTATTTTGTTATATTTAAACATCTGACATTAGAACTCTATGCCTTGCGAACAATTCAGCAGCCGTTTCGGGGCGGTATAAGTAGTCGGCTTGAGAAAATTTTAATGCATTAATATTTTATTTGTTTTAAATAATTATTTTTTATAATAATAAAAAGCATAGACAATGTCAGACGTAAATGTACATGTGCGTTCGTGAGCAAATTTTAAAACCGTCTGTAAAAATGAAAAATGTTGACAGACAAGAAAAAATACATGAGGAATTACATATTAAAACGCAGACGTAAAAACATATCGTCTGTGGGTGCCTTAAAATAAAATTTTAAGAAACATTTTTAAAAAGACATTATTAAAATACTAAAAATTAATCCACAAAATATATTATTATAAACAGTGAGACCCCTCCTTACGGACACCTCTCATAACCGGGTAAACTGTGTGGGAAAGTGCCCTCTCTTAAAACTTTATTCTACAAAAATGTACTTCTTTAAAAACACATTTTTAAAAACCCATCAAGCAAAATAATTTTTAAGAAACGTAGTTAAAAAACAGAACCTTTGAGTTGGAAAAAAGTATCTGCGATAAAAGTACCTTTGAAAAATAACCTTTTATAAAGAGTACCTTTAAACAAGTAAGAGTGTGGTATATTCGGCTGGGTCGAATCTAAAATACCCTTCACGATAGTCACGTATATGTATAGTATATATTACAAATTTATACTGAATATGCTCAAACGTATAAATACGGAGCGATATCGGGGAAAAAATATTTTTGCCTTGTAATCTCCATTCCATAAAAGAAATTTTTAATGGAAATTTTTATGGAAAATCTCGGTTATATATGAACCGATATTGGAAATTTTCATTTTTCATATTTATATAACCTCATTTTATTACCAGAACTGCTTTTAAGCAAAAAAAGTTGTTTAAGTTTTCATGAAAACCCCGGTTTAGGCTATATTTAGGGTATATATGGACCGATATCGGAAATTTTCATTTTCTTTCTTTAAATAACCTTCTCTTAGTACCAGAGCTGCTTTTAAGCAAAAAAAATTTTTTAAGTTCGCTTACGCGATATTTTCATGAAAACCCCGGTTTAGGCTATATCTCGGGTATATATGGACCGATATCGGAATTTTTCATTTTCCATATTTATATAACCTTCTTTTGTTAACAGTGCTTTTAAGCAAAAAAAAAGTTTTTTAAGTTTGCTTACGCGGCATTTTCAAGAAAAACCCGGATATACATGGACCGATATCGGAAATGTTAATTTTCTTTCTTTAAATAACCTTCTCTAAGAATTTTGAATATATCTCAGCTATACGTGCATCGATATTACTGAATTTCAATAGCAAACCCATCAGTCGATGGGGTAAAAGAATGGTGAAATAAAAAAGTTTTTAAGTCTAATGGTTTTCTCAGAAACGGTATTTCAACAGCGGACACACAGACATCGCTTAATCGACTTTTAAATTAATTCTGAATCAGAATATATATATACTTTATAGTGTCGCAAATAAAAACTGTAGAAATTACAAACGGAATCACAAACTTATACATACCCTATACATTTTTATGTCGCGCATAAAAACAAAAATTTAATCAACTTTGTGCAAAACGCTGTGGCATTCGCGAAATTTGCAGGAGTATATTATCAATATTAGAGATGTGGTTAATGGACAAAAGTGAGCTCACGTTACATTCACACTGCGTAGACAAACATGTTCAGCTATCCAAATTAACAATTCACCTATTCCGCAGCAAAATGAAGTCAAGTACCTTGGTATTCATCTCGACCGTAGGTTAACGTGGAAGTCTCACATTGACGCGAAAGTCACTCAGTTGGAATTAAAAGCAGCGCAATTAAATTGGCTAATGGGCAGAAATTCTACATTAAAGCTGGATTGCAAACTTTTATTATACAACGCAATTCTAAAGCCTATATGGCGCTACGGAATTCAATTATGGGGCACCGCCTCAGCATCAAACGTTTAAAAAATTCAAAATTCTTCGAACAATTACTTACAATAGTACGTAAAAAACTCTCGAATTCACAAGGATTTGTATGTTCCCTTAGTAAAAGACGAATTTTCAAAGTCTGCGACAAGATATATCAGCAAATTGGAACTTCAACCAAACCCTCTGGCGCGAAACATACTTAATTTTAGCGGTCAGACTAGGTTGAGAAGAAGGGATACCGATGCCACCATCAGAGCGTTAAGTAGGTGATTTTACCGATATAATATGCGCAAAATAAAACTTTTTGTCTAGCATTGGCTGGACTTAGTTAATTTATTGTATTTAGTAATAAGATTTGAATACTTATTGTTAGTTCACATTGTAAAGATTCAATAAATAAATAAAAGCTAAAAAAAAAATTAAAAAATAAAAAATAAAAATAAAAAAAATTTTAAACAAATTAAGTCATTTGAGATAATTTGATCATATAAAAAAAGTATGCGAAATCATGTCACAAATTACTTAATTTGGGCAAAAGAAATGATTTGGCCCAAATCACGTACATATGTATATGGGAACGTACTATGATTTATCATTTTACCCGCGCATATATAATGTTAACATGACTTTTAAGCCGGGTATTCATAACCTGTAGCCTGTAATGACAGCAAATCTATTGACACGAATAGTATTTTTGCCAGAACAGCAAAATTTATAAAAACAAATATTGATTTGGAAAATTTTTCATTTTGTAAACATTTTTAAACTCGTTTCTATCACCTAACCCGCGTATATCACCTTATCTTAAGTTTTAGCAAATCCCAGTATTATTCAAATTCTTTTATTCACATGAATATATCTGCCAAGAACAATTACTTACATACATACAGGGTGGCGCAAAAATATCCTTCCGATATTTTTTGGCTGTAATTTAAAAAAAAAAAAAATAAAAACTTTGATTCTTCTTGTGGATTATTTTTATTTGGCCTTTTAATTTTTTTACATCAATATGATGTCATGTAAATGGCCGCCGCCACAATTGATTGTCATTTTAGCCCTCTTTAAACCACTTTCCATCACATTGGCCAAAACTTCAGGCGATAGGTCCTCACGTTCTTTACGGATATTGTCTTTAAGGGCTGAAAGACTCTGAGACATGTTGACATAAACCCGCGACTTCAAAAAGCCCCACAAAAAGACGTCTACAGGAGTCAAATCAGGCGATCTTACTGGTCAGTGCAAATCACCAAAACGGGAGATTAGGCACCCGGTAAATGCATCCTTCAGCATATCGGTTGTGGCACGTGCAGTGTGTGCCGTAGCACCGTCCTGTTGGAAGCACATGTTTTCCAATCCCAATTCATCAAGTTGCGGCAAAAAGAACTCGTTGATCATTGCTCTGTAGCGCTCACCATTCACAGTAACCGTTTGGCCGAAGAAAACGACGTCTTCGAAGAAAAAAGGTCCGATGAACCCTCCAGCGAAAACAGCATACCACACAGTGACTTTGACAGTGGCTCTTCGTGGGTTACACGTGGATTTTCAGTGCCCAAGAAGCGTAAATTTTGCTTATTTACGTACCCGCTAAAATGGAAATGGGCCTCATCACTCATGATCATTTTTTAATGAAAAATCATCTTCCTCTTGGGGTCAAATAAATAGTCACCAATATTCCGCGTGCTGGAGCAGTGTAGCATAACATAACACAAATGTCAAAACAGAACTGACAATAGGGGCCAATCGCAAAATTTATAGCATTTTCTGATAGGAAGATTACTTTTGCGCCACCTTGTATATAACAGATATTAAGCAAGTCATTACTTAACTTGTTATAAGTAATGCAGGCGGTATATACTATGGGATGCATTATATTATACAAATAAACATACATACATATCTTAAAAGAAGTACCTATAAAAAATATAAAAAATTATAAAATAAACTTAAAACTTCAAAAGTTGCAACTAAATGATTAACCATCACTGAGCCCCAAACAGCACCTTCAATTAATTTAATTACGAATTTGAATTCGTTTTGGAATACACATATTTGCAAATACGATCGAGTTATTCCCTCATGCATACAAACATACATACATACATACTTACGTACATACACGCTCGAACGTGTATTTAAATATACTTATATGTACATACATATGTATGAATAGGTAATGCATGTGCGGTTGAATCCATGCCAGTGAATTGTATGCATGTTTTATCATAATTTTTTTATATTTTTTTTCTGCTCGCTTTTGTATGTGGTGGCTGGCTTAACTAAAAGCTGTTAGATTTCGTTTTTGCTGCTGCTGCCGTTGTTGCTGTTTTATTTTTGCTCTAACTTTAAATTGCCAAAGCTTTGAAATGACTACTGATGCAGATGCTGGAATCCATTAAAAACACTTTGTTAGGTGTGGTCTTGTTCTAGTCTAGAAAACTACTTTCATATTTTGTGCAAAAAAATAAAAAACATACATACATTGAATAATAACAGCAACAACAAAAACAACAATAATAATAACAAAACTAAATCTTAAACAGCATCCGTACATTAGTAGACCCAAACATTCATAATACATACATACCTACATACAAGTACGTGCATACATTTATGTGTACATATGTACATTTACAGATACCGAGATATTCAATGTTCAAATGTTTATACGGTCAGACATACTGCGAGTACATACCAACAACAAACATACATACATACATGCTAGCGCACAGCAGCGCTACACTGAAACTAGCGAAACGTCAACAACTTTAAAATGCAACAACAGCGACGCGACCAACAAATGAATGCAGGCACAAAAAAAAACGTCTGATCGCCACATTGGGTCCCGCTCGCATATTGTTCAATCAAGATGGACAACATTTATTTAATTTATTTATTTAAATAGATGCATATAGATATTGCACAAGAATTAATATAAACATACATACATATATATAACTATGTATGTATTTTTATAAAAAGTTTTTATTTTTATTGCTATTGCAATAGCTCAGACATTTGCGTAGTTCGTTCGTCTGGAAACCTTCTGCAAGAATTTGGAGTTAATTATTTCCGAGATTCAGAGAATTTGCTTCACTCGCCCTTGTCGAGGCCCCCGTTTTAAAATATATATGTATTAGGTATTTCTACTTTAGATGTCCATAACTAGCTTGTACCAGCAACTAACAGTGCAACTGAAATTAGGGCGTAAAGCGTAACGTAATATAAGTAACTTATACGATATAAAAGCATTAGCTGTCTGTCATAAACAGTATTGTTCACTAACCTTGTTTAATAAAAATCACTAAATTGAAGCAATTAGTAGAGATAAAATCGCTAAATTAGTCTGAAAGCACCTAAAGTGTGATTACTAATGGCCTCAAAAAATGTTATTCATTTTTTGCTTTGAAGCGAACTTTGCAGAAAGACAGTAAAGCTTTCTCTCTTACGCTCTGTCAAAATTTGAAATTCTAATTTCAAAGCGTTGACACCGCGCTATTTGGATTGGTCTCATACAGGCGTGAAAACGATTTCAATGGGTACCTGCCACTGAGGGCCTACATCGCGGTTATCTTATCCCAGGTTGAATATAATGCGTCTACCAGCAGCCCCACAAACTGTCATACAAGATTACCAATTCGATCTGCTGTTGTTTTGACAAGGTCTTGGTTAGGAACGTAGCCTTTCTAAAACTCCTTCCGATCTTTGGGTCACAATGAAACCAAACACAGAGCTAAATTTAAAATCTCCCCGCGATCTGAGTTTTTAAAGCTGCACCATAGACGGGCAGTTACAAATTCCTTGGGATTCCGGGTCCCATGGTTCCAGACTTAAGTCCCCGGCAAGGCTTCGTAGCCCAAGGACTACTACCAGTAGAGTCCCAAACGGAGACTGGTGACCTCCCGCAATATAAATACATACAAAACTGCAGCCTGCCATATAGCAACATGGATACACAGCAACAACAGTAACTGTAATACAGCAACAACAAGAAACAGGAACAACATTTTCGTCAGCGACAACATCAAACAGAAACCACAGCAACAGCGAACACTGTAGTCACCCGCAGCATAAAACACGCACGGGTACACAACGTAATAAACAATAAAATACATAAGCAGTCAACATTCATTGTTACGGATGAGCCCATTGGCCGCACCCCAATGACCAAGTCCTGGACAAAGCGAATAAAAACAAAAAGAATAACAATGAGACACGACCCCCCTCATGGAGGGACTTACAGCAAAAACAACATTGCCGGCAACTCCGCATCAGCAGACACTGCAAACAAAACACCACTGCAAACAAAACACCAACACCAGAAACAGCATAGGGTACAAGAACTGCTCTCTATGCTCCTCATGGTTGCCTAGGACTTCAACCACAGACGCAAACAACTCCACAGACCAGCGACGCATACAGTTCCGCATGAATCTGCGGCTCGGCAAACGACGGTTCAGCAAAGGGCAACAACTGGGAGGCAACACTCTCTACTTTGGTCTCCTCCTAAACACTTCACGGTCATACACGCCCAATGCCTTTAAGGACGTGATGTGTGCCAGAACCCTACTGAAATCCCAATGGCCGCCAGCCCCTACTACCACCATACCCTAATGTCGTTAAAAATGTGACATCGACCAGAATGTGTTTGCAGTCCTCAGGGACCCCCTTCCCCACAACTGTACTGCGCTGTCTCACACAGGCCCATCTTTAGCAAAAATGCATTGAGGAAGCCATGCCCCTCAATGCAGCACGGGGAAACTCATACTGAGACTGAAGCCAAATTCAGGTCGTCCCACTACAAGATCAGCCTCGTGCGTTACTCGCTCTTTTATGGTACTTGACCATCGCACCCATAAGGACGTTCCCAAGGAAGGGTCTTGATCTGACTGGCTTCTCTATTCACCACAAGATCCAGGGCAAAAATCAATCATGTGGACGAAATGGTAGTCCCTTATTGACCTTGAAGGCGATCACATTGCAAATCCCTTCCACATAAAAGGCAGCCATATCCAGGAAAACCTGAAGAGCCTCTGTTAACACCGTCGTACAAACCGGCATGCAAACAAGCATCGCAGTTTTCTCGTAAGTCGCTATTTTACCGCCAACCGTATTATATCATACTGGTGCACATGCTACTGAGGCCCCATTCACTTCTAAGGATGCGTCTAACCTTACCCAATATAGCATTCAGCCTATCCCTCATATATATGAGGTGAACAATAAAGTTCAACCTCTCTCTCGCAATTATTACCAGGTATTTGACTTCCGTCGGATACCGGAGACTAAATGCCACCAGAGCGAACGAGTGGTGGACGAGCCCAAAACAACCTGACTTTCAGCTGCATTGCCACGGTATTGTCCATAACCAGCTCCACACCCACAACAGGCATGGCCCTCTCATCTTAGTTTTCCAGATCAGCACAAGACTATCATTCGACCCAGATGGGCAGTTTATCCGCATACGCACACACGGATAGTTACGCAGGAGCAACCTGAGCAAGCAATCCATCATGAAGTTCCATATAAATGGACCACAGATAGAACACTGCGGACATCCGCGTACAACGTCAATCCAAACCATGTCACTGGCGCTCACCACAGAGACTTTCATTCCGCAAATAACAAAATACATGGATTAGTATTTAAAAAACATTCTATGAAGTCAAAGAAAAGTTTTGCACAGTGGTTTAACACAAAAAATTATTTTTTAAGGATATTAAAAAAACAAAAATCAGGAAAAATAAAGTTGTTTGAATCCAAAAGGAGCGTAAAAGTTGTAAAAAATACAAGTATCACACAAAAAAAGTTTTAAGAAAATCGGGGAGTACAATCAGTGAAAATATATTGTACGACCATTCCGAAAACCAGATAAATTTTATATTCATTTAAGAAATTCCTTGCATCAATGTATTTAACAATTTGATTGTTCATAACATTTTTAATTAACTTAGATAGAAGCGGTAAAATACTAATAGGTCTTAAAGTATTAATGTCCATTTGATGATTATTCTTAGAATTTGGAGTAACACGCGCAACCAGTGATGCCAGAAACTTTTGTCAAAAAATAAATCTAAGTTTTAGGAAAAAAATCTTAAAATGATTTGCGTCCAACTTTGTTACAAAGATATAGTTATTCCAACAAGACAAAAAAAACAACTTTTTAAGCAAAACTTTATAATTTTCAAGCTCAAAAAACCTATTCCGATGCCGCTTATAAACTTTTTTCCCCTGATCTTGTATCATTTGACCTACTTCCGATATATCTGTTAGCTGTATAATAGTTGACTATAAGTCACTTATTTTTTATATAAAACATTAGCGAACGTTAACGAAACGACATCCGGAGCCAGGCAGTGAATCTCAATAACCTTTATTTTGAGAAAAAATTCTTTAAATCTTATTTTGCTTGCAAACTCTTCAAAATTAAGGTAAAATCTTCATTCTGGCAACGCTGCAAGCAACGTTCCAACTTTTAGGAAACCTGGAATATTGTTCATTGGAAATGCTACCTGAAAACCGGAAACACCATTTTAATTAATTTACGAGTAATAGATATTCCATCAGCACCAATAGAAGACATTTGTATTTTATATAACGAATCAAATGACGTTGATTCAGATATATTAGAAAAGGAGAAGAAAACTGAGCCATTGACAAAATCAGTTCAGTGAGGCTCCTCATCAAAAGTGCTTTGCTGGTTACTAATAAAAATATTGAAAAAAATGTTAAATTATGTAATGAATTTTCATGAAATATTTATAAAAAAAAGGCTTAATTCGCTTAGAAAGTTGGAGTACAGCACAAATTGTAAAAAAAAATCTACAAAAAATATTTCTTATATATTCTGCTGAGCTTTCTAGTGCTTAAATTCACTTTCAATGACAAATTCAGTTTTTTGTTTTTGTTTTCTTGTGCAATTCCCACATTGTACCAACCCACCAGACGGCCAATATCATTTCCTCATCTATCAATTAGAGCTGCTCATTTTTCATTTCTATATTTATCAACACATCAAAGTAATTAATTCTAGCAACAGCAACAGCAACAGCAACAGCAACAACAACAACAACAAAAATCATGTGACAACAACGAGAGCAAAAATGATACCAATCAGCTCATAACTTGCGATACTTTAAAAAGTCATTTACTAAGTCTCGTACTGACGGCACACACACACTCACACACATACACATTGTTACTCGTAGTTTCCCAGTTGACAAAATCATCCTAGACAACATTGTCTTCGAAGATATATGCACGATTTGTCTTCTTGTATAGGTTTTATAATGAAAAGAGGTCGCTATGGGCGATAATGTCTTCAATCAGGCCGCTCATCTGTAGGGGACAGATGAGCGACAATATCTAAAAATTGTTCATGTAGGCATTTCAAAAAAAAAAACAAAGCTACTCTTAAAAAAGCTGAACAAAAATGTAGATAAGCGACACGGTGGGCGACAATGTCTTCAATCTACACGCAAAGAAAAGGCAGTTTGATATATGGTTGCGACAACATAAATATATATTCTGTAACATTGCATATTACTGTTTGCATTTCTGTAATTCTATTGTTACTATCTATAAATTTCAAGATATGGTTGCATACAATAATAGCAATTGTGAACATTTTTTTAAAAACCAATAATAGCTTTTAGCACATCCAATATAACAATGTTATAATATGTATGACATGCTAATTCATATCCAACAAAAGAGTTTAAAAAATAAATTTACTATTGTCAGTCGCTGACACATATTTTTTTTAAATTAAAAATAAGTTTTGTGTACTTTTAATTTGAAAAAAATATATACATATTTGTAGAAAGAGAAAAAGAATACGAAATTGGCGAAAAATACATTTGATCATTCGCGAAAATATAAAGGTAAGTCTTTAATATTAAGATACAAACATATGCAACAGTACGACTACGTGCCACCATATTAATATGGTTAAATTTTACTTTTAAAATTGCAATCGCAGACGAAATTCTTAATAACTTTTTTTGTTTTATTGCAGTAGATGGATAATTCAACATCAAAGATGCAACGCAATTATTTTTTTAAATTTAGATTAAACATAGTATTTAAATATATTATAAGCTGTCTTTTTCTTGTAATTAATTATCGTATGTACGAGTAATGTATTTGTGCTAATTACAACAAATATATGGTTCCATTACAATAAAGCTATTTGTGATAATAGTATAGTTATATCATGAAAGTAACATATGTAACATGGTTACACATGAGAAAAGTATGATTGGCTAGTATAATAATATGTTTGAGTATGACACTTATATTGATAACATTAATTACTACTGTGGTTATTTATTATTATAATAATGTTAAACCAATATATAGTATAGTTACTTATAATATTTTTTACAATACTATGGTATGGTTAAATGTAACAATGTAGTATTGTTAAGTACAACCATATAATCCAACAATAGTATGTTGCCCTAAGAATATTGTCGTATCAACCACATATTTTTCCCATGTGAAATAAAAAATAAGTATTATAGCTATGTACTCATGTATGTTTATTTAAACAAAAATTAATTTCTCAATAAATTTAGCATAATTTTTTCAATTAAGCATACAAATTAATTTTGTAAAAATAATCAATAACAAAATTTTTAATAATTTGATAAAAAAAATTAATTAGTTCTTATTTTTGCAGCTAAAGATCATTTTTAATATAAAAAATTTTTTATATAAATAATTCAACAGTATTTATTTTCGATATTTCGATAACAATTTGTTATCATTTTCCTGACGATGATGACAAATTGTTATCGAAATAGCGAAAAAAATACTGTTGATTTTCTTTTATAAAACCAAAGCGATCTTTAGCTGCAAAAATAAGTTCTAATTACTTAAACAAGATCAAATAACTAAATATTAAATTTAAAAAATGTAAAAGATTTTTATCTTATTTTAAATAATTCGCTTGTTAGCATTCTCTACAAATTGTATTATGACACTATCAACAAATTTATACAAAATTTTCTGATGAATTAAAGTAGAGTAAATTTAAATAAATTTAATTTTTGCGGCTTCAGATCTTTGTTTTTTGTTTTATAAAAGTCTTTTATTTCTCGATATTTCGATAACAATTTGTTATCATCTATATTTTGATAACAAATTGCTAGCAAAATATCGAGAAATAAAAGATTTTTAATAGTTAAGTTTTTGTAAAACAAAAAACAAGGATCTGAAGCTGCAAAATTTAAATTTATTTAACAAACTAAGATCAAATAATATTGAGATAAAGTAGAGTAAATTTTTCAAAAGACCTCGGTAGGTGAATTACAATTCTCATTTTTTTACAATTTTCATTAAATCACTTACTGTTATTGACGACAGTTTAGTGAAGCTAACGTCAGAACAATCGCCAACGATATGCATTCATCGACGATTTTTTTTCGGCGAGGCGGAAAAATTTGTTACGCACTGACCAGAAGGTCCGTAAACTTAGCTTTGTGTAAGACTTCTTCCTGGGATAAAAATTTCCGCCCCGGGACCGCCTTAGCATTGCTACGGGGTGGATTCCCAATGGCCTAATCAGCCTTTCTTTTTACACTATTCTTCGTCTGGGATCCTGATTATGATCTTGTTCTGCTGCGTTCAGATCTGGCCTTTGCGTCCGCAGAACTTTTTCACAGAATCGCGATACCGCTAAAAAGTTAGTATCGCTCACTATTATGATGTCCACGATATTCTCTATCGTTATTGTGCCAGGCTTTATTTCCAGTTCTCTACGAGTTTTCGCCCATCGAATACACTGAAAGAAAGTGTGTGTGGAAGTTGTCACTTATGTATTCGTCGACGTCATGGTAGAAGAAAACGTAGTACATTTACTCATCGTCGATGCGGTGTGGGAAACCATGGCTTCTGTGGTCTTGCGTGAACCATTTGTTTGAGGCGTCGTCAGCATGTCTTCCACGATTTTCTATTGTCTTGTACCCAGCGTTTAAGATGTCTTTAAGACATGGCCGACTGGGTTCATACGTAAATACTTGCATACTAACATACATATGTACAGACGTGGATGCAAGTTGGAATACTCGCATGAAAAAAAACGCATCGTTTTAAAACTTGTTGCGAAATGAAAGCAAAATTGTTTATTATTACGTATAAAGAAAATACTAATAGAAATAAGAAACAAACGAAACAAAAAAAAAGAAAAAAAAGTAGAAAAAACTAAAACAAGAACGAACGGATTGAACGATCAACTACTAAATAGTCGTACTAACCAACATCCAAGCAAACCTGCAGTGATAAAATAAAATGCATACTCTGCTCTGCTCCGCTCTGCTCTACTCTGATCTGATCTGCTCTGCTGGTATTGTACAAGTAACTGGATGTCGGTCGATCGACTTCAACCGAAAGTGACAATTTAATGGCGTGAGCATAACGTCGTCAATGGCCCAAACGGTGGTTGTTGTTGTTTTAATTCGATCGTGGAATTATGGCTTTAATATTGATACATATTGATGTTACTGGCATGTATGTATGTAGTTAGTATGTATGTTTATATGTATGTATATGTGTGTGCGTGTGCGTGTGTGTGTGTGTGTGTACATATTGCAAGTGGGAATGTTGGGAGCCAAAAGCAGTAGCATGTGTTACAAATATAATTTTTACATGTTTTAAAATTTTATCAGGTATTTTATGTTTGTAGGATCATTTTTTTGTTTTAATTTTCGTTCAGAGAAAATAAAGAAGATTTTTTTTAATTTTTGATAAAATTAAAGCGGCGTTTTAATTTGCGAATAGTATTTGTAAGCAATTGATCTTTATTAATTTTTAGCGATCGTTATTATAATGTTATAAAATGGTTTGTTTAGAGGTTTACTTGAATTATAAAAAGTTGTAAATATTTTTAAATCTGGAATTTAAAATTTTCGATAACACAAGGATTGCCTGTCTATCATAAGGGGTCTTGCGTTCGATGGTGGCTGTTCTAACTGGACATTGTCACCCAGGGACGCATGTGAAGAAATTAGTAGCCTGTTCATGGAACACAATGTGTTAAAAAAACGCGTAAAAAACTTGACGATTTTTCTATTTGGGTTCATGCAACGCAAATATCAAACTTTTTAGACGAAAATCGCAACAAATGTGCGATTCTGTAACTTTTATAACTACATTCAAATCGTTAAAATAATTATAACGATATTTTATGGAATTTGCTATTCTGTAACATGTTTTTAACGATATTCACCGTCGATCAAAATTAGATGTTAATTTTACTGCCGATTGTCGATATCTTAAAGACAAACATTCTCTTGCGGTTTATTCAAGCGTTAAAGTGTGTTTTGTGTTGAAATGGCGTTTAAACGTTTGGCATTCAGACTTGCAAGGGATGAAACAAAATTGAACGCTTCAAGGAATAATCGGTGTGTTTTTCGAGAGTTGTACAATTCCTTTGAGTTGACAGCTAATGAGTTTAAAACGTTGTATTGATTATCACCAGCCTTAAGGCCGCATTAGCTTTTACTATCTGCTGCCGTTCTATGACGTTCATTTCTGTAGCAAATATTTTACAATTACTTTTTCCGTGAAAATAGTCAGCTGTTTTTTACAGTAGAGTATAAATAAAAGAAAAACGTTGGTATGAAGAATAAAATATGTACATAAATATTATCTTGTGTGAACAAACAAAAAAAAGGAAACACATTAATAATTTAGATATGGTGATCAACCAGCCCACTTCTTTCTTTTTCTGCAGACTTTATGACACTTCTTGTACAAAATATAATTTTTTCTCCGCTAAAGTAATATTCTTTTGATCATCCACAGTTGCTTAATTGATAAAAATGTATTAACTTTTAAAAATCTTTAATTGAAAGAAATTTTTTTAGCTTTTGACAAAAAACAAATTTTATACATTTGAATAAAAAATTAATGTTTCCATACCTGATAAAGGTAAAACATACACATATCTGGCCGTCACTTAACGTTGAATTCTATTTTCAACAGATTCGTCCGCAACAGAACAGAACGAAAAAGTGAAAACAAACCATTCACATGTAGTTTATATTGAACAGAAACAAAACAGCTGATTCAGAACGGAAAAGAACGTACAAACTAATTCTGCCTTTAGTTGTGGCTATTCTGAACATACAGAAATTAGTACATATATGTATAAACGAATAAATGAAACGTATGAACTCATATTTTATTTTACTTACTTTATTACAAATTAAATAACATTTATTGTCACTTAAAAACTAAAAAATTTATGATTTTTATTTTCTTCTTCGTGGTTTTCGCATTTTTCTGGCAGAGATGCCACGTGATGTTTATATGAACGAATAGAAAAATAGGTAAACAGCTGTTTACCATCGTTAGAATTAAATTACAGAATCACTCAACCGTTAGTGCAAGCGATGAAACTTGATGACAATAGTTGCGATTATCGGTTCGTTAAAAGTTAGAGAATCGCACTACTGCTTTCTGTCTTTGTATCGCGTTTTTAAATGCCAAACGGACGACTGGTGCACCCATTCGCCCATTTTTATTCATTGAGAAAGAAAGAAACTTAGACCAAAATTAAAAATCAAATATATAGAAATGGAAATAACAGCAAAAAAAGTATGTATGTGTAAAAGTATGAAGTGCGTTATGTTAGGAACACAACTGCGACGAACGACGAATATTTGGTCGCGAATATTCGTCGCCAAAAATAAAACATATTGGTGTATATGAAAATGCACGCAATCGTGGTGTTGGTAGAAATTCGTCGTACTCAGCGAAAGTTGAAATAGATTTATTTCTAATTGTTTCGTCAGCGAACGACGAACAAAGCAGTATCAGGTGACCAGGTTTCTTACATAAAAAAAGTATTTTTCATGACATAATAGTTTTTATAAATTATATTAATCCATGTAGTAAAATATGTATGAAGATGTTCTTAAAATATAAAGTGCCTGAGATAATTTGTTCAAAAATCCCTCTTTCGGATGGGTTTTATATAACCTATATACTTTTAATATGACCACCTTAGTATTTATACTAATTTTTTTTTCTTTGCACGGAATATAAACAATGTTCGTTGATATTGTGCTTCACACGACGACTTTATACAACGAATATTTGCCGGCGAGTTCGTCACGATGAGCGAAGTTCGTCGTTCGTCGCAGTTGTGTTCCTAGCATTACACAAACCCAATATCTTACGGAGTCATAAACGTGTCGCTGATATTCGCTTTACTTAAAACGCGTTCCATAAACATACTGTAACTCTTGCATTTAATGACTTCTGTAAAAGTTGTACGGGAGAGGAAGAGGTTGAGTACTTTCTCTGTCAGCCCTTTCTTATATCGGGTGGTTAAATTTTAAGGGCCGATGTTGAGTGTAAACCACACCTAAACGTCAAGTTTTTTTCTGCATTTCATTTAACATTACTCAATTTCAGACTGATTCAATTTGAATCATGAAAAGATACACAAGTGAGCAATGCTTATTATGAAAATGGGCGTTCAAATCAAAATGCATATCGTGATTTTTTCGGTCAATATAATCGTTCAAATGTGCGTTCAATCGCAAAAATCGTATAAAAATTTCAGCAAATCTGGTCTGCAGGAGATGTGAAAACATGCTCGTACAGCTCGTTGTGCAGAAAATATTGCTGGTGTTCGCATTAGTTTGTTTGTAGGGCCTTCCACCTCATCTTGTCGTCGTGCCCAACAATTGCCCCAACCTCACGATGAACGTTGATGAACCTTATGCATTAAGACTTGCATTTACACGCTTAAAAGGTGCATTTGACTCAAGAACTTAAGCTTCTTGACCATTCCTAGCATCGTCAAGTGTCAGAGTGGTGGCAAGAAGTGGCAACAGTGGATGATCAATTTTCGAACAGACAAATTTTCCCATTAACCAGAGGTGCTCCTTACAGTACACATATCTGCTGCAAGGCAATATCACCTCGAGGGGTTGTTAGCCGCCAAAAAAGTCACGCACTAACAATTATCAACAACCAAAGCCATTTCACCATTCCAAACGTCGTCAATAATCAAAATGGTGTCAAGAAATGGCAACAGTAGACGATTAATTTTCGAAGAAAATCATCTTCAGTGATGAGGCATTGTTTCACCTCAGTAGGTTCATCAATAGGCAAAATTGCCGCATTTGGACGAATGATAAGCCAAGAGTGAATGTCAAAAAGGGTGACTATTTGGTGCGGTGTATGGGCTGGCGGCATCATCGGGCCGTATTTTTTCGAAAATGAGGCCGGTCAGGTAGTTACTGTGATTGGTGTTCGCTATCGTGAGATGATAACGAACTTTTTATGGCTCGATTTGGAAGATATAGATATGGACGATATGTTGTTTCAACTGGACGGTGCCACATGCCACACAGCTAACGAAGCAACAGCTCTTTTACGCGACAAATTCAATGGCCGTGTTATCTCACATGGTGGCGATGTCAATTGGCCGCCAAGATCCTGTGATTTGACACCTTTGGTCTGCTTTGTTTGGGCTTATTTGAAAGAGAGGATATTCGTCGATACGCCAGCAATAATTCAAGAGCTAAAGGATGAGTTAACTCGGCTCAGCAACACCATAGAACCTCAATTATACCTCAGTGCCTTGGGAAATTAGACCGTCCGATGGAAGTGCGTCGCCGCAGTCGCCGATTTTAGATCTAAACCACGGCCAGACCATTTCAACCAAGTACAGCCAGCTCAACAGTGGACTGCGTCAAGATAGTCTGTAAAACAGAATCTCCTGGAAGCATGCTGATCCCCATTCTGCCAACGCTTGGTGGGGGGTTTTGGAAATCTCAACACAACCTACGTTATGCTTAGTCTTGCTGGAGTTTTATTTGTTACAACAAAGGATGGCTTTCAACTTTCTGTGCCCCAGAAAGCAAAGTGCCCAAATTTGGTATACGCGAAGACAACAATTTTTTCCCAGAGGATGTTCTGTCTAGAGTTAGAATTTGGTAGTTTAGGACACGCAATTTATTCCCCCTTTTTTTTTTGCATATTTTGCTTCCAAATGTAGAACTACATATCGAGATGATGCACGGGCTGGTAGATATATCGGATTTCCGAGTGAACGGACTGGATTCCTTTATCCGGCTATTGGGTTCGTTTGGAACTGAACCGTCGGGGGAAGTGTAAGTCTCATAGGCTGCACTTCTCCCTCAGGCAACACAATGGGACCAAAAGGACCCAAGTAGGCTGGTTTCATGAAACCTAACCTATCCAGCAAAATCTTCATTTATTTCATATAAAATTTAGATTTTTTTTGCAAAAAAAAATCTGTTGTACACTCGTAGATAACCTGTCATAACTTTGATGTATTTTAACATCAATGCAATGCCAACTTTCATCATTTTTGACCCCATGACACTTTTCACCGCTGTGACGTCAACCATTACATCAGTTGCTCTAATTATCAACAGCGGCAATTATGACAATTATTTCATCGATGAAATGTCATAATGACATCATGAGGATGCTTTATCGGAATACGCAATGCAATGAAACTCCAATGCCGAAGAAATTACTAAATGAAGTCAATGTAAAGACAAAATATCATCAATAGAATGGCGCACTAACGTCAGACCAACTATAATTTGGATTCAATCTCTTTGATGTGATAGCTCATTAACATCAGAAAAATGGCGATGATGATGAAATATCATCAATACCATGCTATGCTATCAGCAACATTCAACTACGGTTCAATTTAATGGTTTCAAATATATGTTCAAACATGTAGCTTTATGTTCTAACATTTTCAAGAAATCAATGAGAATTAAAAATGTTCTAATAATACTTTTGATTACTTTCTGCCATCAACACAATATCTGTGTGGCACATAATCATATTTAATTTATGTGTATGTTGTGTACGAGAAAATATTCTCTTTCTTTACCTTGTAGTTCTTCTTTTTATTTTACTCTCTACGATGACATTATATTTATGTTAGTAACGTCGCATATGATGACCAAATTTCATTAATATGATACATTTTTTTCTACTTCTTAAAAATTAATTTAAATATAAATATAATAATTTTTACAACCAAATTCCTTTTCAATAATAAATAGAAAATATTATAACACTATTTAGGCTTTTTTTATAATAAATTTTTACAAATTAGATGTATTTTAACTATTAATAAAACGTATCATTGAATTGATGTCACCACAGTTGCAGCATTGAAAATATTCAATATATGACAAAATTGTCTGATGACTTTTCTTGTTGAGATTGATGTCAGTTTTCATATTACTGATGACTATTTACATACTATTAATGTCACAATTCGGATGACCCGCCATCATCAGTATGAAGATGCTTTTTTCTAGGAGTGTATGGGGGCACTCTTTAAATTCCATACTAAGTTTTTAGTTGATGCGTTAAACTTTGCGTGCTGTGAAACAAAAGTTTGAACTTGTTTGTAGCTAAAAGTTGTAGTGTATGGGTGACCTTTTTTTTAACTTTCCTCCATAGCACTTAATGCCGAACACATGTGTGAAACATGTGTGAAAATTCCAGTTCGCTAGCTTTTACACACATACCCATTAAGCCTTGTCCTCCATTGATTGCTGGGAAATTGCATTCGGAAGGGATTAGAAGGCCCGAACCCTTGAACAAGGGGTTGCAAATATGGCTACAAACATATGGTAATAGTTGCTACCTGTGTGAGCCTGGTAAGCCACACAAGTCAAACGTGAATAATTCTCTCCGTGGAATTGGTCCATTATCAGATAAGACCGTAAAGGCAGGTGCTGATGTAAATCTTTTTCACTCTCTGTCACTTTGGTCGATTTTGCATGGCACCCTCAAACAAGTCATTTTGTCAATTTTTTTTCATGGAAAAGATATTTTAAATTTGGTTGCGCAACTTACAAATTTGTCAACTAAAAGTTGTCATCTATTTTTTTTTTTTCTTCTCTTGTTTTTTGTAATTTAATTGATCAAGTCTGCGAATAGCCTTCACAGTAAAGTTAAGCTTGAAAGTTGACTGTACTTTTACAAAAAGAAACGTATAATCCTCTGGATTTTTGTTTCACATTAAAAATAATTTCAAGTGCATGCATGTTTTCCTTTCTCTATCATGTTCACTTTAAGCCGACACATGTGACTGCAAATAACTTTCATCACGATCGTGGCTGGCAAAAGGTAAAAAGTTAATTCTGAAACAAAATCACACAATCAAATAAAGTAATTTTCGCTTTGTTTTTTCTTTTTCTCTCAACAAATGTTAGAAACATCCAAAGAAAGTTTCAGTTGAATATTTCAGAAATGATGCGTTGGGTAAATTTGAAATGTGTAAAATGAAGTAGTGATCGCTCTCTCGGTATCCACATGGTGATCATGTAAAGTCCAACTGGAACGAGGCAAAATTAAAATTTGGACATTTTTAAACAATAGAAGAAAACTTAAAAATAAATAGAAAATCCAGATTCAGTCACAAAAACAAACTTTTAAATAAGTACAACAAAAATGTTTAAGCAATTGCAATTCTTTACTTAAATTTGTGTTGCTGTCCTGTAAAGAACTTAATATTTATGTGTATGGGAAAATTAATTTTGGTAAGATGTTTTAAAAACTGCAATATCAATTTGTGTCTTTCACTTCATAGTTCATTGGCAATAGACCAAAATCTAGTAGATATGAATTAAACGTTCACAATGAAACAAAAATTTGGATAGTGCAACGCTGTCACGCTTTAGAGTCTGTTGTTTCCGTTCAAAGAGAATATAAGAGCATTTTGGCGGCACTCCCTTTAGCAGATGGACTATAATGAGGCCTGTGAATAATTTTCCCGCGAGTGGTACAATCGCAAGAAGGCCTTATCATCGAGATCCCTCAGTTCGGACCCAGGAAACTATCGCTGTTGTAGCTGCTGCCATACAATCTAATCCCAGAGTTGCTTATCTGCTCAAATGCATGTCAGCAGACAGTCACTGGAGACAATTTTGCACCAAGATTTAAACTTATTTCCATATAAGATGCAATTAACAAACAAACTGAACCCTAATGACTTCCCGACTCGCTTGGAATTTTGTGAGAAGATCATTGAAATGGTGCATTTTTATGTCTGACGAGGCACATTTTGATTTAAACGACAATGTTAACAAACAAAATTGTCGAATATGGAATAATTCTAACACGCAGATACTCAATCAGATGCAATTACATCCACTTCGTATCACAGTGTGGTGTACATTTGCTTCAAGGTTTATTGTCGGGCTTTACTTTTTCGAAGAAAACGGTCTCAGTGGAGACCGTTAGTTAAAGAAGTTGCAAGAGGTTTTCTTTCCAGAATTGCGCTGAGAGAGAATCTCTTTCAACACTGTTTGGTTTCATCAAGATGAGGCAACTTGTCACACAACCTCACCTGTTTTTTTTTTTTTTTTTTTTTTTTTTTTTTTTATATTGGACCAGTACTCAGGGGATGACCCCTACATATGCAGTGCATTGTACCAGAACCACGCCTGTTATTTTTTTTTTTTTTTTTTTTTTTTTTTTTTTTTTTTTTTTTGTATTGGACCAGTACTCAGGGGAGGACCACTACATATGCAGTGCATTGTACCAGAACTAGGAAAATAGGTTGTGCGGAGGGGGAAAGAGGGAGTAGTGTTTGTGAACATTTGACTAAAATTTTCCAACGTTATAACAGACAGGAAACACTTCTGCAGGCAACTTGTTCCACAGACGAAGCGTGCGGCTGAAAAACGAATTCTCTCTGTAATGCGTAGTACGATTCTCAGGGCAATGCTTCTTTAGAGACATGAAAAATGTGTTCAATCCAGCTAACATCACACTGTATCTTCATTCCAAGAACATCAAATGCATCCGATTCCTCAATACTTATACCATCCATGAGTACAGATGAAGCAGCATTTGCGGTTGTTTGTTTGTGCGTTAATAAGCAACATTGGGTCTTACGAGCATTAAAGGTGACCCTGTTTTTACGACCCCATTGGGAGATTAATAGAAGATCACTATTCAGTGAATCGTTCATATTTAGCCTCTTGGCAGTGGTCTCTGATAGGCTGGGCCTATGACCAAAAGAGTAAGAGTGGCAAATGCTGCTGTCATCTGCGAAAGAGTGGATAGGGTTGGAAGTTTGATAGAGAAGGTCGTTGAGGAAAATAAGAAATAGAGTAGGAGAAAGAACGGAGCCTTGCGGTACCTCTGAATTAATCTTGAACTCGTTTGATGAGACCCCATCTATAACAACTCATATAATGCGGTCTCTGAGAAAGCTGGATATAAACCGAGAGAAATCATTACCGACACCAAAAGCAGTAAGTCTGTCAAAAACTCTGTCAAACGCTTTGGAAATATCTAGAGCTACCACCTTGCTTTCACCAAAATGATGGATTGAGTGGCACCATTTCTCCGAAAGATATGCCATAAGATCGCCAGTACAGCGACCCTTACGAAATCCATATTGGCGATCGCAAAGTAATTTGTGCGACTCTAGATATCCCTGTTATGTTCCCAACAAACTGATTTCAAGAAACTCCACATTCCGTTGGCTTCCCAGGGGCTAAATTCCGTAACGATGAATTTTTATATGTTCACCAATTTCAGTGTTGACTTTTAATTTTTGTGTCCACAATGCTGAGAACGTATGAGTTTGACAATTACAGCGAACATTTAGGAATAATTTTTTCACTCAAAAATCTGCGGTGAGGTTTGATTATTGTAAAATATTTTGAAGTTTAAAAAATAAATGAAAATATTACGTAAATAGAAATTTCCATTAGAAAACCTGCCTGGCAGTAGATTTGAGCATTCAGCTCTTCATTCTGCGTTTACGAACATATTCAGCGCAAAAATTTCATTGATTCTTATGGAATCACTTTATATTGAAAAGTGAACACTACGACTGTTGATGAATTTTACTTTGGGTGTTCACTGGTAAAAAAAACTCATCGTTGCTCATTCTGGCCACAGGTCTCCTGACCTCACTGTACCTGATTTTTTTGTGGGGTTCTTGCGAACAAAAACAAATTTGGATGATTTAAAGCAATCCATTCGAACGGTAATTGAGACAGTTCCCGCTGCAACACTCCTGGCAGTAATGACTAACTTTTTGATAACATGTCGTTTATGTGTCAATGAGGGTGGAGGCCATTTGAATTCAATTATTTTTAAAACTTAATGAATTACTTTAATAAAAACGTATTATTTTGCAAATAAATTTCTAAAAATCAAATTGCATAAACTTAACAGCCAGTTCATAGAACACGACTAAGCTTACTTGCGACGAGCCAATTTGTAAGCGAGTAAGTAAAGAAATAGGTTTATATAACGCGGCTAAGTCGAGCCGTCTAGCTTACGTTAATTCGTCTATATATCAAACAGTTAAAAAATGTTATCATTGCCAATATGATACTCGTACAAAAAAAAATATATATCTACTATATATATATATATATATATATATATATATATATATATTAGATAAAAATTCCAGAATCTGGTCTTTAGTTAAACATAAAGACCAATCTATAAACTACAATAAAAATGGAACAGCTTAGTTAAACAGAAAGTAAGTTATTACGTTTACGCTGCTGCCAAAGCTTTCATCAGCCACCTTGTAGGCCATTTTTTTTTTTTTTTTTTGGATTTAAATAATTTTTTATGTTTAGTATTAAGATTTGAATACTTATTGTTAGTTCATATTTTGTAGATTCAATGAACTACTGAATGAAGAAAAAATAAATAAATTTATAGGAAATGCAGATACAAGTGCCGCTACTAGACTTTACCGTAGAAGATATTCACATTCGGAGCGTTATCCCGATTACCGCGTGTTGGTTAAAGTGCACCGTTCACTCAAGGATGGCCGCTACTATCTAACTCACTCGCTCATGGTAAACTTGTCCAGCATAACGTTGACTTCTAGGACACCCTGTTTATTTGTTTGATTTCAAAGCCGAACAAATTTCCTGAGTTAAGCATCAAACACATTGAAGCCAGCAGACAACCGATTTCAATATGTCAAATATAAAATACATACATTTAAATGAGAATGTTTATTTAGACAACAGCAAGACGACACGACTGCAGCTTGTAGTCCATGCTGATTTTTTTGCCGCACTCGAATTAAACTAATTTCTATTTTTGTTGACTACAGAATAAAAACAGTGTGACCAATGTATTAAAAAAAAATTTGTAAGAAAAAATTGTTGCTCTGGGAAATATTTTATTTTCTAATAAAGCATAATAAAAGAACAAAATTTATATGTGCTTTTAAATATATTAATAAATTTATTTGTTCTACTCTTAAATATGTCCATACATATTTATCCTCAAAATAAGAATGCCTAATTTTTTAAAAGAACTAGTTAAGCGCCAAACAAACTACACAAACAGCTTACCAAACATGCAAAAATATTTGTACAAGCATTTAGCGTTGTTGAAGCATGTTTGCACGATTTGTGTGCAAAAATCTTGAATGTTTGTGTTGTCTAGCGCAAAATTTTGTCATTTGCATAGTTTATTTGTCTCTTTAGATATATACCAGTTACTTCATTTATAAGTAGTTTTAGGAGTAATTAGATATCTTCGACGAACCATTTTATAATTTATATACATACATTTTTCTTTCTCGAGTCGAATCGTTTTTGTCCAAATATTGAAGAACTCGATATAAATTTTCAATTCATTAATATTGTTCCCATTATAAATCAAAAAATTATATTTTTTAACTTTTAAGACCCGCCTAACCTGAATTTAGCGTAGCAAACAAAAGCTTTTTTAATTAATTTGTTTCTTTAGATTTAAAGGCCTTTTTTTAGAGAGAACTTTTCTCATGAAAAATTGATATAAATAGAACTCGGTCTGTAGGTAGGCAGGCCGCTGGGTTCTCCAAAGAGTACCCGAATACTCCAGCTCACTTGGGTCCTGAAGGTCGTTCCCTTTGTGATTAACTCGTTCTGTAAAACAATGGAATTTCGTAAAGGTAAAAATTTTAAGTTGGCCACACTGAAGTATACTTTTAAGCATTAAACACATTGAAGCCAGCAGACAACCGACTTCAATATGTCAAAATATAAAATACATGTATTTAAATGCGAACGTTTATTTAGACAACAGCAAGACGACACGACAGTAGTTTGTTGTCCATGCTGATTTTTTTGCCGCAGTCGAATTAAACTAATTTCTATTTTTCTTGACTACAAAATAAAAACAGTGTGACCAATGAGTATAAAAACAAAAAACAATTTAGCTCTCGGAAATATTTTATTTTCTAATATAACATAAAATAACAATAAAATTTAAATGGTGTTTTAAATAAATTAATAAATATTTATACTATTGTTAAATATACGCACACATACTTACGGCCGTATTCATAAAATATATTATATGTTTATTAAACATTTATTTGATAAATTTTCTATAGAAATTTGTCAAATAACAGTTTAATAAACATACAATATTTTTTATGAATTAGACTCAAAACAAGAAATCTTAATTTTATTAAATAAGTAGGATGTGATTAAATACATATGTTGATTTACGTCACGTACAAGTAGTTTTAATTCCACATTTTTTATAAAAAATTTTAAGAGTTTTGATCTCCGATTTAAAAAATTCGATAAATTGTCGTAAAGTTTCATTTCTTTAACACTGTTCTCATTATAGATCAGAAGTTATATCCAATTACATTTTAAACTTTGAAGGCCCATATAATCTGAATTAATCGTAGTAAACGAAAACTTTTTTAATTTAAGTTAACCGTTTTATCTTTTTAAGACTTTATTTGTTAGACGAAAGAACTTATTCATGAAAGTTTGATATAAGCAGATCTTGTTCTGTAAATCAACAAATTTTGTGAAGCTAAAAACTCTTAGGTGGCCACACTAAAATATAATTTTATGAATATGAATTTATGTTGCAGCCGTGTTCAAAATAATTCAGTAGTGCCCTACGCGACTACAATTGCCGGTTGCAGTATTTGCTGTCTTGAAGTTGTGAAGTCTGCTGTGGTCTATGTGTTTAAAGCTTTACCCAAAAGGGCGTCTTAATTTTCTTTTTGCTTAACGTTTTACTACTAAAACGCCAAGTGATCATCATTGGCCATAAAACCATGCACTATGCACAATTTTATATTTTATCTCGTACGTATGAATGCCTAAAAATTCTTATTTATAATAGATAAAGTGACCAACAATCTTTGGCATCCTTTTACAATTGATTTTGCTTTGCAACCAAAGTCGTAGCGCATGAATGAATTTGACAAAATACAAAAAAGAAAAAAATGCAATGAAAAAAATATGTTTAATTTAATAGAGGATAATGAAGTATCAAGCTTTAAGAAAATAAACAAAGTTTTCAATAAAAAATGAATTTATTTATGTTTTTTTTTTCTTTTTAGTTTTGTAAAAAAGTTATGTTGCAACATGCGCACAGAATGTGGTCTGGGCACTGTAATATCGTTTCTATGCGATGATGTATTTTTTTTTCTCTCTTCTATACAATTTACAAAGATTGTTGCAAAAAAAAAAAAAAAAAAATCTTGAATCTCCAAGAAGAAGAAGAAAAAATATATAAAAAAGTAAAACATACGAATAAACCACTAGCACAGACACACACACATACATACATATACACAGAGAAAAACATCTTACCGAGATAGACAGACGGCAATTTTGAAAATGAACTGAAAACTAGTTTAGGTGGGTCGATATCGTCATTGTTATTTCGTGCTAAATTGAACATACAAACATTAATGTTGCCGAGATGACGATGATGTTGAATAAATTGCTGATGTTGTTGGTTGCTGGTGTTGTTGTTGTTGTTGTTGTTGTAACTGCAATTCTGCTTGCTCGAATTCTAATGACCGCCCAATGTGCCTAAGCATACACCACTCATCCATAGACAACAACAACATTGCTTGGGTGATCACAATAAACAATAACAACAACAGCAGCAACAACAGCAACAACAACAAACAGAAAAAAAAAGCACAAAAGGCTCTATTAACTAACAGCAACAACAATAGTGAACAATTTTTAAAGTTTTTCTTAAAAAAAAAATTTTAAAAAAAATATAGAAAAATAAACAAAAACAAACTCCTCGTCACATTTGGTAGTGATCCGCCCGTCCGTCCATGCAATCGTCCGTCCGTCTGTTAGATTAGAGCTAAGCAGGCCAAATATTCAAATTATATGATCGCTTTACACGTTACATGTTCGCGGAGAGCTCTAGTGGTGTGTTATTGTTGCCAACACACATACGACGGACGGCCTGCAATACACATAAAATGAAATAAAAAAATAAAACAGATAAATAGTTATAGTTGTAACCCTCATCAGCCAGAACTGGTTTTTCCAATTCAATTCGTAACGATTCGCTGTTGTTGTTGTTGTTTTTTTTTCCTTCCAGCCGTCCGTACAGAGGAATTGGTCTATATACGTTAACAGACTTGCATACATTAAAGCATGCAGGCATTTTAACTCACTCGTGCAACATCCACAGAACATTAGAAAAAAGCTGCAAATAAAACACAAAGTGCCAAAAATATGGGTCGATTGCAAAAATATAAAAAAAACCAACAGAAAACTAAAAGCAAAAAAAAATGTGATCGACTTTTTTCCTATTTTTCTTTTACACTTTTTGCAACTCAACGAAATAGCAAGAAAAAAAAAACTCGCCAGCGCGAGGAGAGCGTCGCGTGAACGTCTTCCCTGGCAGCAGGCGAGCACAGATTACAGTTTAATCCTTTAAAGCAGAGACGTGGCAGCAGTTTAAGCTTCACAAACATAATTTACTTATTTATTATCTAAATAACAATGTCTATCGCAAAATGTTGTAATAAATATTCAAATGCTATTTAAATTTTATTGGATTTTATATTTTTATACACGTAATCTCGCTTTTACTGCCACCCTGGCTCGTTGCCGCATTTGCTTTGAAATGAATGTAAGAGAAGACAACAACAACAACAACAAATGTCTTAAACATTTTATGACCAAAAAGTGTGGCGCGCGATTTGTGGCAAATCATAGCATATCATCTACGTGTTGTTGTTGTTGTTGTTGTTGTTTTTCTATTTGCAGCAGCGCCTCCTGTATGCAGTTGGCAGTTGTTGTACACAACAACCACAAAAAAAACAGCAGAATTCCGTTTAAAGTGGCTGAGAGGTCCAGTTTAAATTGCAATTGCTTCTCGTTAATGGACATTTCAAACAAAGAACCAAACCTCTTGCGTAGCACAGTGGAGTTTTCCATTTTCTGCAAAAAATAAAATAAATATGAAAAACTGAAAATTTGCAGCCAAACAGTGCGAAACAGAAGCAATCTTGTCTACAATAGGTGTGTTCCTTTACTCTACTTCCCACAGAATCCAAATTTGCATGCAAAGCATTGATCATGGCGATATGTCCTCTAGGCAGTGTTGCCAGCAGGAAGATTTTACCTTAATTTTGAAGATTTTTTAAATAAAATAAAATTTGAAGATATTTTTTTCGTAATTAAGATTTTTGATTTTTTCATAATCAAGATTTTTGATCGTTAGTGGACATTTCAAACAAACCAAACCTTTTGCGTAGCACAGTGGAGTTTTCCATTTTCTGCAAAAAATAAAATAAATATGAAAAACTGAACATTTGCAGCCAAATAGTGCGAAACAGAAGCAATCCTGTCTACAATAGGTGTGTTCCTTTACTCTACCTTGGGATCCCGCTACATCCCACAGAATCCAAATTTGCATGCAAAGCATTGATCATGGCGATATGTCCTCTAGGCAGTGTTGCCAGCAGGAAGATTTTACCTTAATTTTGAAGATTTTTTAAATAAAATAAAGTTTGAAGATATTTTTTTCATAATTAAGATTTTTGATTTTTTCATAATCAAAATTTTTGATCGGTAGTGGACATTTCAAACAAACCAAACCTTTTGCGTAGCACAGTGGAGTTTTCCATTTTCTGCAAAAAATAAAATAAATATGAAAAACTAAAAATTTACAGCCAAACAGAAGCGATCTTGTCTACAATAGCTGTGTTTTTTTACTCTACCTTGGGATTCCGCGGGAGCCAAATTTACATGCAAAGCATTGATCATGGCGACATGCCCTCAAGGACATATCACACTATATTTCTATACTCAGGGCTGGGCAAAATACTCACTTTAAGTATTTCAAATACAAGATACAAAATACTTCCCAGTTGTGTATTTCAAATACAAGATACAAAATACTTTCAAGTTGTGTATTTTAAATACAAAATACTTTCCAGTTGTGTATTTTAAATACAAAATACAACTAAAAACTACAAATACTTTTTTGTCTTTCGATCTCATAAGAATATACCACTCTGGTTTTAGATAAATGTTTTATTTTATATATGCACTTAAACTAATTGCATGTTGTCACATACAACTTAAAAGGGCGTAACTGGCAAAGTATTGAAAGCCTATTAAAAATTGTGGATAGTTGTATTATTGATAATAACTAGACTAGACTAGATTTTTTTTGTCAGTTATGCTCTTTTTCTTTTTAGACGACAATATACATATATGTTCATACTTACAACTGCATATATACTTATTATGTATACAAATCTAGACATAAAGCTGTGTAATATTATATAAAATGTGTTATATTTTTTTTATTATATATATTTAACATTCTATGCATTTTACATATATACAGGTGTGACATACGTGTGTATATTCATATGATTGTTTTAAACTCGCCAAGTGGGAAATTAATAATATTTAGGATTTAATAGATAGTAAATAAAAGATTCATTCGGCAAAACAAGTATTTCCTTTAATAAAACAAGATAATTTAATAAGTCATCCGACAAACAACCTCTTGTTGGGGAGTGAATAAAATCTGCCGAGGAAAAGCATATTTCTACAGGTTCTGCGGGATCTGCTGCCAAATTCTATAAATGCAAAAAAACAATAAAATTCTCATCATCTTTACTGCAACTACTACTTCTTCTATTGCATCCATGTTCGGTTTCACGTTCTTTCTCTAAGGTATCTATTGCAAGGTTTTGAATTCGTTGCCTCTCTTTTAATGAGATGATTTGTGGTGACCAGTGTATTTTGAAACTAGTTTGGACGCCAATATGGCTCTACTCGCTTCAGGTGTCGTTATATGTCCTTTCTAAGCTCTTTTTAGTTTTGTTAAAATACAACTGAAATACCTCAAATTATTATATTTGCAATCGATATAATCTGATTCTCACAGACATTAAGGTAGGCAAAAGTTTTCATAATAAATATTGTTTCCCTGTATATAATACAAAGCGTTGGGAAAAAGCTGGTGGCGAATATGTGAAAATTCCTATTGATATCACCTGATTAGTGTAAAATGCATTTGCTCTGGACCAGACAATTGAAAGCTTAATTACGGTATTGCAAAATAATAAAGATTTTAGTGGCCGCAGTTTCTAGCAATTTTAGCTTTTGTGTGAAAAAACTTATTTTGAACTTTTAATAAATAAATGTATTTTGTAAAAATGTATTTTAAGCCATATGTAAATATTTGAAATACAAGATACAAAATACTTTTAAGTTATGTATTTGAAATACAAAATACTAAATACTCTCAGGTTGGGTATTTGAAATACAGATACAAAATACGTATTTGTATTTCAAATACGTATTTCAAATACATGTATTTCAAATACTAAATATAGACAAGAATTACAGTTTTAGGGGCGCAACTAGGTTCTGAAATGCCTCGAATGTGGATAATAATGGAAGATTGCATAATTATAAATGGAAAAACTGATTTTTTTTAACTGTTTATGTGGAAAAACATTTAAATTTACATTTTGCAAAGAAACCCAAAAAAAGTGATTCACACAAACATTCGTACGCAGTGACATGGTGTTAAAAATTGAAAAAGACGCAAGAGGGGAAAATTCTAAAGGCATTAAGTACGAAATTATGCAAACACTACATATGTAAAAAGGGGAAAAAACTAAGAGCGAAACTAGACTGTAGTATTAGTTTCAACTAATTTAATTCCAACATTTTAAATGGTGCAATAGAGTTTGTTTTAGTCTTTCGTGTTGTTATTGTTAAAGTTAAACCTCCACGAACACTTCTCCCTTTTTCCTCCTTATCATAACTTATTTTCCTAGCTGCAATACAATGCGCTGCAATAGTCCCAGATAAAAAAAAAGTTTTAGAGGCTATCTGTACATGTAAATATAAAGTTGAAGAGAATTTTGATTATGGAAGTTGAATTAACCTACAATTGACAGTTAATGCAAGGGTTGGTAGTTAATTACCGAATTACTATATAAACATTGATTGTTATGACCAAAGGATCTACGATAATTATGTGATGTTGTGACTGCTTCGTGGTCCTCATAATCGTGGTGAGTACAACAACACACGACGACAAAATGGAAGTTTTGCTTATAACAGCGCTAGGTAGAGACCACTTCGAATAAAAGAGAATAAATAGGTTGCTACAAAATTGCTCCAAATTTTTAACAGTTTAAAAATAATTGTACAGTCGACAACGGTGTATAACAACAAAAACGACAAAAGTCTGTTATTAATTTAAAAAAAAATGGGTTTCTTTTATACTTTGTCACTTTAAAACGGTGGATCTTGTTTGTAGCAACATGATAACTCTTTGTCTGACCCACTGTTCCAAGTGGAGCATCATGCCAAAAAACCAAACCAAAAATGAGAAGAAAAAAAGTTCGTAAGAGTTAAAACAACAATAACAACAGCTTTGGAGTATTTCAAAACATTGACATGATGCCAGTTTGGATGTTGGTTGTTTGTTTGGTTGTTTGTTTGTTGTAGACGTACAAGCATAAGTATATCGAACATTAGCCAGGGCACTACGCTCAAACATGCTAACATACATATACAACTTTCGTTCGTACATAACGTGACCGAATGCACTGCTCTCTCTCTCTCTCTCTATCTCAGCCACATCTAAGTAATATAGAGCTACCAGCTTTTGTTTATTCTATCCTTCTTATTTTAATACTTCTCAAAAATTTCATTTTTTTCAGTGATGAAGCACATTTCTCGCTTAATGCTAACCATCCATGTAAACACAATGTCAGTATTTGAGCTGATGAGTAACACGAAGAATACCAAGAGCTGTCACTATCAGTGTTGCCAGTAAAATTTCGAAAAAGATACATTTTATTTCATAAATAATGAATTTTACTCTTATATAAAAAGCCATTTATCATTAAAATTGTATGTTGCATTTTTTGGAGAGTGACGTGTAAATTATAACGAAGTTTTAATAACTCCATAAAAAACGGGAGTAGGTAAATATAAAATTCGCTCATTTATTTTATTTATATGTACTTACATAAAGATATAATATTTGCAGTATACTTTTATAGTTTTTTTATTTAATTTCAGGATTACAACTCTTTTATTTTATAAAACTATTACACAAAAATGATCTGAAATTATGAACTGTAAAGATCGTTATTGTTTTATCTTCGTCTAAAATTTCATCTTAACACACATACAGAAGAATAAGCAGACGACAGAAAATCTTTAGTACGTTTCCATATACATACGTGATTTGGGCCAAATCATTTCATTTGCCCAAATTAAGTAATTTGCGACATGAGTTTAAATTTGTTTCAAATTAAGACGAAATTTGCCTTTGCAATACTGCGCGGCTGTTATTCTTACAAATTCAAACTTGAGGCATCCATTACTGGTGAGTTACAATCCGAAAAAAATACATTCATTACGAATCAAAATGGCTGATTTCACAGATTATTTTCATTAAATCCATGTTGTATTGTATATAAGTATGTATGCAATTCAACAAAAGCATAACCCTATCGGTATCATTTTCGAGTTCTTTAAGTAGAGCAAGTCCAATTGTAAGCAAGTCTCACCCGGCTATTGCTTTAATTTCTCAAATATTTCACCAATAACCAATCTGATATTCAAATTTCTTATAGTAGTTATAATTTTTTTAGCAGATACAACTCTTGGACCTTCCTTAGGCTCATATATCTTCTTATCTGTATATGCAACAGAGCAATCTAGGAGGTGGCTCGCAAATGGAATTTACACTTCTTGCGGCTTGTAGACCCTCTTATGTTGAAACCAATTTAATAAGAATGCGCTCCTTTCCTATCTCCATGTCTTTCTATAAGGAAATCAACATCATGGCTTTCTTTATGTTTTTCTTGGCATCAGAATTTTATTTTCGAATGCCACAGCTTTACTCAACAAAATTTTTGTTTCTTTTCTGTGATAAAATATAATCAAATAATACAAACGTCAAACTGATTTCGAAAATTCGAAGAGAACATTACTCACAACATAATAGAAACACTTCGAAATGATTACATCAAATCCAGGCGAATTTATAACAGGTGAAATTGACAGCGCAGCTGATAACTTTTTTTTTAATTTTTATCTGTTTCAGATGTCAATGGCATAATTAAAACAAAATTGGGGGAAAAAATGTAAAACAATTTTTTAAATTATGTATTCTATCTTGAGCGCCAGATATAACCCAGAATCCTCCGCAATCTGGCTGGCCATTTTCACCTTTTCAAGCTCTATGATCTGAGACTTTAAGTTTCACCAGAAAATTAAAAGTTTCACATTAAAATTAAGTTTTTCTTTTATTGTAAATTTTTTTATGGGAATTTGAAAAAGAAAATTTCAAAACCATTTTTTAATTTATGTATTGCATCTAGAGCACCAGCTATTATTCTGAATCCTCCCCAATCTTGCTGGCCATTTTCACATTTCCAAGCTATCACTATGATCTGTGACTTTAATTTTCACGAAATAACTAAAAGTTTCACCAAATAAATGTTTGTCTTTTGTTGTAAATTTGTTTATTATATATTTTTTTTAAATTCCTTTTGGTGTTTATATTTTCTCTTGATATTTGAAAAAGATTCATTTTTTGTAGTGTTGTATTTATTGCTCTTGCATTTACCTGGTATGAATTCGCCTTGCATCAAATCAACTGAAATTGCTTATAATGGAAACGTACTATTAGACAAATTAACAACAAAATACATGTTGTGTTTAGTTGTCACTTTTTTTTAGTATTCACAACGAAATGATAACTTTAAAAAACTTTGTCAGAAACGGCAAGTCTAATATTTTATTTCTGCACATTTAGCGTACAGATTTAAAAGATACGACAAATGCCAGGAAGTCATCAAGCGATACGAAGTCGTCAAAAGATACGAAGTCGTCAAAAGATACGATGTCGTCAAAAGATACGAAAAATGTATGTTTCGTATCCTAATGGCATCACTGATCACTTTATACAGCAGTATGATGTTGATTGAGGACTCGTGGAGTCCCTAAGTCATATTTTTCAATAAATATAATTAAAAAAAAAAAGAAAAAAAAACTGAAAAACACTATATTGAAGCAAAAAGTAAGAAATAATGCTTGGGGAGACGCATAATAGACCTACAATGGTCTAAATTAGAATACTGTTCATTTGTTTGGAGTCCCATTTATAATGTGCATATCAATAGAACTGAAAGAATTCAAAGGAAATTTGTCAAATAACATGCAATGTTCGCTTAACCTAAAGAAGGTCAAAACCTTTGAAAATAAACTTTACGTTCACAACTGTCCTGAAAGCAGACAGGGCGGCGCTTTTTCTAAATATATGCTTTTGACATCCTTTATTTATAACAACAATTGTCTGGTCACGTTATGCACACACCGCATAAAGTTAATTTGCTCGTATTAAATAGCAGGAAGGCAAGCAAACAGGCTGGCTGGTAGGCAGGCAGGCAAGCAGGCGCACATGTGCCCTGTATGTTTGTAGGTTTGAGATCTACTTTTGCTCTAACAGCCTGAATGCAAGCGTAAAAACAAAACACAAACAAACAAAAAAAAAGAAAACAAAAAAAGCTGAAAAGCGATCAAGGAGGACTGTGATCGTTTTGTTGCTTTTGTTAACTTGTCGCATTTGCCGTCTTTAATGTTTCTTTGGTTGGATACCTTCGAATAACAGTTAGAGACCTACAAAACTAAATACCGGGAGTAAGAATGGTTATAAATTGATATTTGCTTTGGAGGATGAAAGGGGAGACTGACTGTTCGTTCGTACGTTACGTTTGTTCCACTAGACTGTTGGTTGTACGAGTATTGTGTTGTGTTGTGTTTGCATGTAAGTATTTATGGTTACAGGCGACATGAATGTAATGAAGTTGAAGTGTGCGGGTGTGGTCGCTTGATTTGCTATTACCAAATTTTGTTGTTGTTTTATTTTTTACTTTTTTCTAACCATATAAACCTGAAGCCACTAAAAGCTGGCGTTCAACATTTGTGATCAAGAAAAGAAGGAAAAAAATACACACACTCACACACACACACACTACGGCACTCAGGCACTACCTTCAGCTGTGGATGGATGTAAAATAGAAGTTTAACAAATATATTTGTTTGTATATATGTATGTACGTATGTTCATACCTGTATTCGACTGGAAATGTATGTATGCATGTATGTAGCTAAGGCCTTAACTCGTCCATGTGTGTGCGCGCCTGCCTGCTCTACAATATTCAAGCGCAAAAAAAGCGATTGTGTAATATTATCCAGGGATAAGACGACGTCTATGAGTATTTGCATGACATGCCATGTAAAATGGCAGAAAAAAATTTATTTTCTTTTTTTTTTGCAATCAACTATTACAACATTAGAGGCAATAACAACAACAACCACAGCAACATCATTGTTATAGAAATTTTTATTAAATAAGAAAATATTTTTTGAAAAACAAAAAGAGTTCTTGACTCGCAAATATTTCAGCAGATGGCGCATAAGTAATTTGATAAGACGTGAATTTGCAAATTCTAAAACTATTCGCTTTAAAGCGAAGTTCGTTTTTGAATCCAAAGACGTATTTAATTAATTATAATTGCAGCTAAATTAGTTAAAAATATTTTCTTTTATTTGTATCAAGCATCACGTATGACTCGTCTAGAAATTACGTAACACGCGTTCATTGTCCAGAGCTCATCCATTTGTGGTCGATTGCCCGGAGAATCGTACAACGCATTACAGAGAAGGTTCGTTTTTCAGGAGTATGACTCGCTTATGGATAAGTTGCCCACACTCTGTCTGTTATGCCTTCGGAAAGTTCAAGTCGAATGTTCACAAACACTACTCCCTCTTTTCCCCTACTCATAATCTATTTTCCTAGTTCTGGCACAATGCACTGCTTATGTAGAGGTTATCCCCTGAGTGCTGGTCCAAAGCAAAAAAAAAAAATAGATTATTAAAGTAATGATATAATAGTAAAAAATTATAAATGGTATGTTTTCTATGTTTTCCAGCTATCTAAATGTCGACATTTCATAGCAACTACCCTAATCATCAGTAGATTTTGGAAATTTTTGAAAGATATTCTCAAACATTCAGCCTTATATCCCAACAATCCAAATAAATTGCTGAGAATTTAAAAAGAAAAATGCTCTAATAATATCCGTCAAAACACAAAAAACAAGCTTTTATATTTATAAACGTCTCTAACATTTCTTTACACCTTTCAAACAAATGAACAACCGTTGGTTGCTGCGATTTGCTTTTTGAAAGTATCGAAAAGCAGAGAATAAATATAGACATATAGATATACGGGAAGAATATCCTAAATTGTAAGTAAGCATGTGTTGAATGCACTAGCAGAGATCATCTATATATCCAGTTTGGTTCCTCAGTGCCGGATATCTCTTAATGAACTAGCGAGACATTCGAACCTGTAGCTTAGATTGGCACCAGGGCACAGTGGAGTACCCGAGAATATTGTCGCGGACGAACTGGCACATACCGTGATCTGTACCTCGTTTCTGTAATACAAGTGAGAAGTTTCTCGCATCGAAAACTATGAAGCATAAAATTCCACTATCGAGAAAAACAGCGTTTCTGTATATTAAATCGAAATGTGGCAACACTAGTTACGTCTTTATTGAAATATTTCCATTTAGCAGCTGTCAAAATGCAAAAAGTAAACAAATAAGAAGAAGAATATAGGAAAAAATTATCAAACGAAAATAAAATTTAAGAAACAAATGTTTAGCACTAAATAAATAAAACAATTGTATTCAGTAATGTTACATGTAAATAAAATAAAATTGTGTCAATCAATAACATATGTACATAAATAAAAACACATTCAAATCATAAATAAATTTCATAAAACCTTGCAATAATGTATAGTTTTGTGGTGATGGTTGCTGACTAACATGACCGACAAAACATGTTGCGCATTTACAGGCAGAGTCAACTACTCGTAATACTCAAGATAACGCAAAAATAATAAGATAAAAACAAGAATTTAAAGCAAAATTTCAGTTTAATCAGAATTCCTTCCTTAAAGTTAGTAACATAGGTATAGGGTGAATTAAACTGCTTTAAAAACATGCCAAAATTTTACGTTTGTACAAACAGTTTGTATTATTTAGGGACGTATTTGCCTGTTTGCACAAATATTTGAAGCAAGTTTAAATGAAAATCAAAAATGTTTGACATTCGCATTAATGTTATCAAAACGCTTGTATTGTAAAGCGTTAAATTATGTAATATTAGTGTAAAATTTGCCAAAATTTTACATTGGTACAAACAGTTTGTATTATTTAGGGACGTATTTGCCTGTTTGCACAAATATTTGAAGCAAGTTTAAATGAAAATCAAAAATGTTTGATTTTCGCATTAATGTTATCAAAACACTTCTATTGTAAAGCGCTAAATTATGTAATTTTAGTAAAAACTTTCCAAACTAAAGAGGTAGAAGCAGCAGCACGCAAAATATATGAAGAAAAACTTGTCTTGTTAGAATTTGAAAAATGGTAGAAAAGTCTACTTTCTTTGTGGGATAATTAATAGGAAAGTCACTCAGTTAACTGATACTCAAGAAATAGAGGCTACAACATTTTTGCCGAGTAGTAAAAAGAAAAATATCTTGAGACCAACAAAGAAATGGCAATAAAAAATTTATATTTTGCTGGCTTCATATGGCAAAAATATAATTAGTTCTAATATTATATGATGATGGGTTGGTATCATTCGTCTAGCTCGAGTTCAATCCTGGCTAAAGCCAAGAAATATTTTTATTTATAATTATAACAATAATTGCCGCGATCAATAACTCTTGATCAAAGAAGGCAGGAAAAAATAATTGAACGCACTAAAGCTGGGGGACAACTAGATGTTTTACAGTCGCTACACTGTTCATCAGCACCCACTAGGATTCCAACTCAGTACCATGTAAACATAATGTATTTTTAATACGGCTGCTTAATTATTTTTTCCTGTTTTCTTTGATCAAGAGTTATTGATCGCGGCAATTATTGTTATAATTATAAATAAAAATATTTCTTGGCTTTAGCCAGGATTGAACTCGAGCTAGACGAATGATACCAACCCATCATCATATAATATTAGAAATATTGAAAATAAAGTTCGACTATTTAACATTAATACATACAAATATAATTAGTGTTTGTATAAATTATATTTTTGTGTTGTTTGAGAGCAAACGGAGAGCGTAAGTTTTCTAAACGGTTTGCGTAGTTTATTTGGCCTTTATGTATATATGTAGTATACAAAACATATGGAACTAAGAGGTAAAAAATTATTTCAAATGTCATTGTATTAAAGAAGTAAAATTTTGTTAGAGTACTAAGTCTCAAAAATCGTAGTTTTGTGAAAAAGATTATTTTGTCTAAAAAATCTTCAAAATTAAGGTAAAATCTTCATTCTGGCAACGCTAGCCAAATGTATGAAGCTTGTGTAACAAAAGATAATGGCTAACTGTACCAAAAGCTTTCGCAAAAGCCTGTATATATAACATCAAATTGTGATCTACGCGCCATTGATGTTATAATATCACGACGTAAATTAGTAGAAATTGATGTAGTAGGTATAAAACCATAAAGCTGACGGGAAATAAAGTTCTTAACAGGGTCGAAAAGCTTATTCATTAATATTTTATCAAAATGCTTTGCAAATGAATTTTATTTAAGTCTCAGTTTATACACAGCAGGTTTTATTGATTAATTCTGCTTCAATTTGCTTTTCAACTTGCATTTATCTTCACACAGAAAAGTTTTGTGTCATCAAGTTTAAGTATTTTTGCCTTCAAGTTTTCATATTTTCTTGCATTTCATTTTAAACTTGATGGTACCGTCAAGTCTGCACCCTTTTTCATTCTCTTTTCCCCGTTCTCTCACAAACTCAAGACTTGACGAGTCAAACTTGATATGTGTAAACTGGCACTAACTATAATGATATAATTAGTTATTAGGTTACGATCACCTTGGTTTAAAAACTGGTAAAACACAACAAAGTTTTCTAAAAATTTACCATATTTGAGACACTTATTAAAAAGTTTCGCAATAATCTCCGCAATGCTAAAGCTACATTTTTTTAAAATATCGAAAGATGTGAACCAACTGCGGACTTAGTATCGTTATTTAAAGCAGTTATCGGCTCACAGACCTCGTTAACAGTTACATCAAACTTAAAGTCGCTATTGATGTTTGGAAACATTAAATCCTCCGACAAAAGAGACTATGAAACGCTTAAAAAAAATAAAAGTTGCAATCACTGTTCAATATGCTGCAAAACTTTTCACATGTAAGCATCGCAAATTAAAATTGTTTTTTACTTCCAAGTTATACAAGACATAAACATTTATGGTCCAAGTAAAATTGTTAAAATATGTTGTCACACCTTAACAAATACAAAACAACAAAAACAACCACAGCAACAATAAAACTGGATCGATTTAAACTGCAATAAGTCTCAGTCCGTTAAAGATTATTACTAAAATATAATTATCAATTTAAATAAAATAAAAAGCAAATATTTTTACGATTAATTGCCCGAGCAAATGTACGAGTATGTGTAACAGATCTGAAAAGCTATTTTATATTTTCATTTCAATGAAAACGTTGTTTTCTTTCCTCCACTCGTTTCTATTGTTAATCAAATGCTCTGTTGTGGCCGTTAATGCTTCGTTCGATGCAATTTTATAAGATCGTCGTTGCGTGATAATTTAACTGCGCCGTTTTAGCAGCTGAGAGCTTCTAAAGAAGACGATAAAACTTTATAAAGTAAAGCTAAGACTGGCTACTTTTAGCTTAATATAAGAAGCACTTTGAAAGCACTACTTTGCTTCGTACAAGAAACGAATTGGTTTGCATACTCGTATTTAATAACAAGCGTTTTGAAAAAGCTAAATGGGTTTACTGCTTTACGGCTTAAGGTGAAATCGTGTGTTTCTTTAACATTCCTGTAAGCCCATAAAGTGGTTTTCAGAAGTTTTGGTTTTTTTGCAAAAGTTTCCTTAAAGCCGCTACCAAGGTGATTCACTGCCACAAATGACGCTTTTTGTGTAACGACATGATTGTAAGAATGATAGCTTTCTTATTTTTTCCTGCGACTACAAACGCATTGACAGCATTTGCATGCCTGTCATGTAATTGCAAGGGTGAAAAGTGGCAAATTATATTGTGCAGCTGCTAAAACCCAAACAAATTCAATTCAAACAACCAACACATGCACATACACACTCACTCGTTGTCAGCTTTTGACCAAACATATGTATGTACTAACCGACATCCCAATATCCCAGTTGGCAAAGTTGCCATTAATGCTATTGCCGTTAACAATTTTTGCAACAGAAATTCTGTATCATTTAGATATATGAAAGAGAGTTTTAAGGAAAATGTTGAAAATGTGGATGACAACACAGTTTACTGTCCTATTTGTAGACGTCTGTAAACGTCAACATGGCAGAAATTGCCTTGAAAAGTGCCCTCAGGCAATGCATCTGTAGGACAATACGAGTGACATTATCATAAAGGTTATCCTCTATCAAGTTCATAGGCTGCACTCCTCCTTTTTCCGTTGTCCGTGTTTTCTTTATATGTTCAATATTAATTTATTTTCAATGCATTTTATTATCTTGTAGTGTGGAAGGTGTGGGACTAAATTTTGCTAATCTGTACAGTGTCGAAGGTATATACACTGGATCAGTTTTAACTAATTTAATTCCAACATTTTAAATGCTGCAATATAGTTTGTTGTAGTCTTTCGTGTTGTTATTCTTAAGGTTAAACCTCCACGAACACTACTCCTTTTTTCCTTCTCATCATAACTTATTTTCCTAGTTCCAGTACAATGCGCTGCATATGTAGAGGCTAACCCCTGAGTACTGGTCCCTGATAAAAAAACAAAGCTGTCTTCTACCAATTCATATATGTGATAATATGAACGACATTGTCATATGAGTTATCCTTTATCCAGTTTGATGTCCCACATTGTCTTATAAGCAGTCTTTTATCAATACGTATATGTGCCAATATGAGCGACATTGCAATATAAATTAACCTCCATCAACTTAGATTTGTGACAGTATGAACGCCATTGTCTTATAAGCTGTCTTCTATCAACACATATATGTGACAATAAGAGCGAGATTGTTATATAAGTTAACCTCTATCAATTTAGATGTGCGACAGTAGAACCGAAATTGTCTTATAAGCTGTCTTCTATCAATGCATATTATTTTTTTTTTATTTTGGACCAGTACTCAGGGTGTAATCCCCACAAAATAAGTTATGATGAGGAACAAAGAGGGTGTAGTGTTTGTGGAGGTTTAACAATAACAACATGAAAGACTAAAAGAAACTATTACAGCAATTAAAATGTTGAAATAAAATTAGTTAAAACTGATCAGTGTCCATTTAGTTATATTATAAGCTGCCTTGCATCAATACATCATATGTGACAATATGATCGAAATTGTCATGTAAGCTATCTTCTATCAACTTAGATGTCTGACAATATAAGCGACATTGTCTTATAAGCTGTCTTCTATCACTTTATAAATATGATGATATGACTGATATTGTCATATAATGTATCCTCTATCAACTTAGCTGTGCGATAGTATCATACTAACTGTCTTCTATCAATGTATATGTGACAATATATAATATAACTTAGCCTCTATCAACTTAGATGTGCGACAGCATAAACGACATTGTCTTATAAGCTGTCTTCTATCGCTACATAAATATGATAGTATGAGTGATATTGTCATATTATGTATCCTCTATCAACTTAGCTGTGCGATATTGTCTTCTATAAATGCATATATGTAACTGAAGAAAAATGGTGTAGTCCCACAGAATTTAGGGAGTGGACTGTATGATTTGTTAGGAGTAGGCCACCACTTTTCTCGCTACTATACCTTAGTATTAGAGTATGGTTGATGCTTGTGCGCCTGTGTGAGGATGAGTGTGTGTGCTTATGTAAATGAGAACAAATGTAGATTTTTCAATTAATAAGTTTTATTTATTACAATAAATATTCAATTATTGTTTTAAATAATATAATTTCCTGTTTTATATTTAAGATCTATAATAAAAATTCAGTTTTAAGACAAGTTGAATAAATTTAAGCAACTGCTTCGGAGGTTGAAAAGTAAGTGACTTAAAAATGTTAGTTTCAAAAAGATTAAAGATACATGTTGTATATTGGAATGTTCGAAACATCAATTCTCCACGTAACATTTCCAATAGAATAATTCACAATAGAATATTTTGTTAAGACAAATATGTGTTTAGCAAAACTAATGAAAGATAATAAATTGACAATGATAATGAAATATAAATGGACATAAGTTAAATTCGTTGTTTCAATAAGTAAAAGATTTATAAATGTTGAAAATTATTGTATATAATTTTCAGTATAAAATCTTCGATTTTATACAGTAACAATATAAGCGGCATTGTTAAGGTAACCTCCAACAACTTAAATGTGGTACAGTATGAGCTACATTGAATTACAAGTTGTCTTCTATCGTTATGTATATGTGAGACATTGTCATGTAAGTTGTCCTCTAAACAAAAAATAAAAAGTAAGGAATGCCGTCTCTTGTACTTGAAAAAAGTTGTAGAAACAAATGTCTTTTTTCACAATTCTCATTATTTTCGCAATAATAATGGAATATAGAGTGCAATTAGGTTATAAAAGCTCCCAGTTTTATGAAATCAGCTTGCTTGGGTCTAAAAAGAATAGGTTATGAGGAGGAGAGAGGTTAGACTTGAACAATAGCAACTTGAATGACCAAAACAAACTTTCAGCCATGTTCTGAGAACTCGTGTTCTGAAACCGCAATGCGTTTTGAAAACGCTTAATTGATTTTTAGGTGTTCTGAGAAATGCGCGTTTTACTGGCGTTTAGGAGTTTTTTCCGACAAAATACAACATGTGTTTTACATACGTATACATACATATATATGGTAGTAATATAAAACGAAAAAAAATTTGACAACAAATAGACAAATTTTTCAATTTAGTTTTATTAATGAAAATGTGTAAAATTCTTTAAACTTTTTATCGGAATAAAAAGAAAACATTAAATTTTAATTGTGAATAATTTCATTGCCTTTTGCAAGTTCAGTTTTAGCAAATTCAATCAGTTCACTTCAATATATACATGCGAGCTGAAGTCGCCAATTTTAAGCGATATGCGTTTTCCAGAACACCTTTTTGGCGATTTCAAATCGCAAAACCATATTTCTTGCGTTATACGTTTCTTAGAACTTCTTTTTGGCATTTTGAAATCGAAAACGCTAAATTTAAGCGATTTGTGTTTCTCAGAACATGCATGTTTATTACTCGCATAACATTTAAAATGTTGGAATTAAATCAGTTGAGCTGGATCAGTGCCTAGTGTATATACTACCTTCGACACTTCAGACTAACAAAATTTTATCCAACACTTTCCCCACTACAAGGTAATGAAGTCGAAGTGTGTCATATTTGTTTGAAACTGTCATTGACTATTTATATTAGTTGCCTCTTGCGTATCAATCATGCAGATATTAACTTTGCCGGGTATAAATCATCACAGATTCCTGCACTTCATGTCTAAATAGACGACATAGCCAACTGGGTTTAAACTCGTATATATGCACATTGCTGCATACTCTTAAATAGATATACAGATAGTTAAATCACACACAGACTCGTGCATACAAACACACGAACATGTGAATTTTACCAACACTACTTTACAACAAATTGCTACAGAATATATGGCAAAAAGTAACAAAAAAAAAAAAAAAGAGAAGAAAAAAATGCGAGCTTTAAAGTGAATCAGAGTGTATGTGCTGATCATGTAGCTTACAACCTTGAGTACCGTTAGTTTTAGAGTGCTCCGTCTTAGCGTCGTCGCTAGAAATAACAACAAAAACGACATCACCAGCAATGAAACTGCCAGTACCGCCAACACACCCAAAACAAAGCAACTAAAAATAAAAAAAATAAAAATAAGAAAGAAAAAAACAAATTCACTATTGAATTTTATGAATACGTTACGTTGACGAAGTAATCAACTTTTTTTTTCTTTTTTTTGCAAATTTTATTCTTGTTTTCTATATGAATTTATATTGCCTGCACTGATTTTTACTGTTACTAATCATTTGAGGAATAATAAAACGAATTACAGACGAACCGCTGCAAAAATCGCTAAGGGACTAACACACATATCTATCTATAACTTATGCCCAGTTTTTGACTGCGTATTTAAATACAAAATTAGTTAATTTTCATTTAAATTTAAGTTGTATTTAAACGCTAGTTCAGTTTATCACTATTAAATTATTGTTCTTATTTAAATGCGATGAAAGTGTGGCAGCTCTACTTTAATTCCAAATATTATGGAAAGTATTCCATAGAACAGCTGTTTGTAAGTGGAAGAATAGAAAAATTTTTAAAGAAAAATATTAAATTTATTAACGGCATAGAAAAACTTAACAATTTTATTTTACGCTAAGATATTTTTAATAAATTATTATACTGTGCTGTTGTTTAGTGCAAAATTAGCAACTAATTATCGAATATCTTCTGCAGGCAATAGCTTGTAATGGGTGATTTTATAAGAACTATCGGAAATTAAAAAAAAAAAACACACATAAAATTCAGAAAAATGCATGAATGATATAATTTAATGTTTGAGGATTATCTCATGCAAATGTTGACCGCGGCTGCGCCTCAAATGGTCCATCCGCTTAGTCCAATTTTGGCATACTCTTTCCAAGATTTCGGCCGGTATCTCACAAATAATGTTGGCAATGTTGGCTTCCAGTGCGTCAATCGAAGCGGGCTTGTCGTTATAGACATTAGCCTTAACATAGCCCCACAAAAAATAGTCTAGAGGCGTTAAATCGCACGATCTGGGCGGCCAATTGACTGGTCCCAAGCGTGAAATAAACTATTCACCGAACTCGCCTCTCAATTGGTCCATTGTTTCGCGTGCTGTGTGGCATGTGGCACCGTCTTGTTGAAACCACATGTCATGCAAGTCAAGCTCTTGCATTTTGGGCTTTTCGATACTTTCAAAAGGCAAATCGTAGCAACCAACGGTTGTTCATTTGTTTGAAAGGTGTAAAGAAATGTTAGAGACGTTTATAAATAGAAAAGCTTGTTTTTTGTGTTTTGACGGATATTATTAGAGCATTTTTCTTTTAAACTCTCAACAATTTATTTATGTTGTTGGGATATAAAGTTGAATGTTTGAGAATATCTTTCAAAAATTTCCAAAGTCTACTGATGATTACGGTAGTTCCTATGAAATGTCGACATATAGATAGCTGGGAAACATAGAAAACAAGCTATTTATAATTTTTTACTGGTATAAATGTTAGAAGCTTAAATAGCGAATAAAAAACTTAATTGTTTGAATTTTTGTTCTCTGCTTTTCGATACTTTCAAAAGGCAAATCGTAGCAACCAACGGTTGTTCATTTGTTTGAAAGGTGTAAAGAAATGTTAGAGACGTTTATAAATAGAAAAGCTTGTTTTTGTGTTTTGACGGATATTATTAGAGCATTTTTCTTTTAAATTCTCAACAATTTATTTATGTTGTTGGGATATAAAGTTGAATGTTTGAGAATATCTTTCAAAAATTTCCAAAGTCTACTGATGATTAGGGTAGTTCCTATGAAATGTCGACATATAGATAGCTGGGAAACATAGAAAACAAGCTATTTATAATTTTTTACTGGTATAAATGTTAGAAGCTTAAATAGCGAATAAAAAACTTAATTGTAAAGCTATTTTGTAATTAAAATTCTATTATTCGAGTATAGTAACCAGCGTTGTCAACTCGTTGCGTTTCGCACCGTTTTTTGGTGCTTTCTAAAACTTTTTGTGCGAAAAATTCCTTTACCGGTGCGCGGTGCACTTTTTTCCACATTTCGGTGCTTTTTTTAATTTTCGGTGGCACCGAATCGAATTCAACATAACTTTTTGTTCCAGTATAAAAAGACTTTTTGTGTTTTATTTCAGGTTTACATTTAATAACATTTCATTCAATTGCGCAAAATTTGTACATTTCATTTTACAGAGCACAATAAGAGTACACGGAGTAATGATGTATGAAATGCACCAAATTATATACACAAAGTAAAACAGGCTTGTTGTTTAGGTTATATGTATTATCTAAGAAAAAGGGAATATTTAATTTCTTAAATTCAAACAATTAAGTTTTTTATTCGCTATTTAAGCCTCTAACATTTATATCAGTAAAAAAATTATAAATAGCTTGTTTTCTATGTTTCCCAGCTATCTATATGTCGACATTTCATAGGAACTACCCTAATCATCAGTAGACTTTGGAAATTTTTGAAAGATATTCTCAAACATTCATTTATTTTAATTTATTTGGATTGTTGGGATTTAAAGTTGAATGTTTGAAAATATCTTTCAAAAATTTCCAAAGTCTACTGATGATTAGGGTAGTTCCTATGAAATGTCGACATATAGATAGCTGGGAAACATAGAAAACAAGCTATTTATAATTTTTTTACTGGTATAATTTCTTAAATTTTATGTCCCTTTTATTTTTACATTACAAACATAAATGTTGTTTATGCTTGTTTTTCAATTGGCTTATAGTGGTCTTAGTCTTTCAAATTATTTACATGGCGCAAATGAAATAAATTTATTTCATGTATTTTCCAGCGTTTTATCGGCTTTTTTCTGACATTCTCAGGAAAATTTTTATTTTTCTTTATATCACTCAACAATTATATAATAAACGAAAATAGACATCACCAGGCACTTATTTATTTACCAATTCAAAAAATTATCAAAAGAAAATATCACAGTTTAATTTAAAACAAATATCTGAGAACTTGTCAACTTCGTTACCTAAACAGTAAAAAGTTGTTCATAAAACAAAAACATAATTATTTTTAATTGGTTTTTAATATAAAAATATTATACTTTTTATAAAAATATTTATGTGGTGACCATAGAGCGCGGGCAAGCTAATTGCATGGAAAATTTTTAAGAAACACGCTCAGTTTTTTGAATGCTTTCTATACAAATTTATAAATGTATCGTTCAGCTGTGTTCTGTAAACAGCATATTAAGTAAAAAGGCAAATTCCAATCGTTTTTTAATTTTGAGCCTCTATTGCAAATATTAAATTTGTTCACAGTTTTCTGAACCACTTATAAAATAAACAAACAAAATTTGTTGCTGCGTTTTTTTTTTTTCGAAATAACGCGTTTTTCTCCCCGTTTTGGTGAGTTTTGAAAGTTCAAAGTTGACAACGCTGATAGTAACATTCTCTAATTAAAGAGGAATTTTCGACATTGTTTTAAATTTAGAAACTCAAATTTTCATGAGGAAAAAAGCATTTTTGTTTTCAAGTGGCAAATGCTAATTGAATGAACTAAATTTTGTATGTCTGAACAGCAAAACATTATTGTTCAATAATCGAATATTGTCTCACATGTCTGAGCACACTATAAAACGAGATAAGATAAAAAAAACTTTTACTAATTTTTATTTTTTTATTTTTATTATTATTATTATTATTATTATTATTATTATTATTATTATTATTATTATTATTATTATTATTATTATTATTATTATTATTATTATTATTATTATTATTATTATTATTATTATTATTATTATTATTATTATTATTATTATTATTATTATTATTATTATTATTATTATTATTATTATTATTATTATTATTATTATTATTATTATTCAAACAATTAAGTTTTTATTCGCTATTTTTAGCTTCTACCATTTATACCAATAAAAATTATAAATAGCTTGTTTTTTATGTTTCCCAGCTATCTATATGTCGACATTTCATAGGAACTACCCTAATCATCAGTAGACTTTGGAAATTTTTGAAAGATATTCTCAAACATTCAACTTTATATCCCAGCAATATAAATAAATTGCTGAGAATTTAAAAGAAAAATGCTCTAATAATATCTGTCAAAACACAAAAAACAAGCGTTTTCATTTATTCACCTTGTTAAAAAACAAGCTATTTATAATTTTTATTGGTATAAATGGTAGAAGCTAAAAATAGCGAATAAAAACTTAATTGTTTGAATTTTTGTTCTCTGCTTTTCGATACTTTCAAAAAGCAAATCGTAGCAACCAACGGTTGTTCATTTGTTTGAAAGGTGTAAAGAAATGTTAGAGAGGTGAATAAATGAAAACGCTTGTTTTTTGTGTTTTGACAGATATTATTAGAGCATTTTTCTTTTAAATTCTCAGCAATTTATTTATATTGCTGGGATATAAAGTTGAATGTTTGAGAATATCTTTCAAAAATTTCCAAAGTCTACTGATGATTAGGGTAGTTCCTATGAAATGTCGACATATAGATAGCTGGGAAACATAAAAAACAAGCTATTTATAATTTTTATTGGTATTATTATTATTATTATTATTAGTATTATTATTATTATTATTATTATTATTATTATTATTATTATTATTATTATTATTATTATTATTATTATTATTATTATTATTATTATTATTATTATTATTATTATTATTATTATTATTATTATTATTATTATTATTATTATTATTATTATTATTATTATTATTATTATTATTATTATTATTATTATTATTATTATTATTATTATTATTATTATTATTATTATTATTATTATTATTATTATTATTATTATTATTATTATTATTATTATTATTATTATTATTATTATTATTATTATTATTATTATTATTATTATTATTATTATTATTATTATTATTATTATTATTATTATTATTATTATCATTATTATTATAATTATTATTGTTATTTTTTTTTTTAGAAGTATTTCAACAAAGAACTATATTTAAGACGTAATGCAAATAAACTACACAGAAGTTTTTTCTTTCAGGTTCAATAACGAAATTCCGCGACTCTGTTAATAAATTGTTTATATGCGGACCGGTAACAAAATTCATAGATTCAAACAAAAATTGGCATAATTACACTTAAAATAAACACTGCAATTAAAATTTTGTTTTTTTTTAAGGTGCAATCGAACTCAAGCCATCTCAATTTACAAAAGGGAAAAACTTAAGGCAGGAAACCTTATTGGACATCTTGCAATCCTAAAGGATTTCGGAGTCATAATCGATATGTCTCAAGCGAGTGATCTTAAAGATCCGTCTAACTCCTTTGCCAGGAAATTTAAGATCATCTTCTCAACAAGGGAGGAATGGAGCATGAATCCAAGATGGTTGTAGGATGGTTCACAAAAGTGGTGCACGGATGGACAGACATTTGCAGATTCTGCGGTGATGAAGAGGAGTCAATCTTAATCACCCACTGTGGAGCACTGAGACACAGAAGGTTACTACAAGCTTATATATTAAGTGAATGCGACTTAATATCACTCCCAATGAAGGAGCTTGTCCGTTTTCTTGACATACTCAACCCATAATAGGGTAAGGGAACGCACAACAGATCAACATTGGTCGCAGTACAAATGGTCATATTGAGAGCCATAACCTATTCAATAATAATAATAAATAATGCGATCGAACGAACAGTTTTGATAACCATAAATTGGATCCATTGAGTTTGCAATCGAAAATTTTGCGATGGTTATAGTTTTCAAGAAAAAAAATGTCCGTAATAAAAATTTAACATAAAAAATTTTGTGGCTACTTGAACAACTATTGAAAATTAGAAAAAAATGGTCTTAAAATCAGAAACGTAGCTCTTATAGAGCCGCCGACACCGATATATAAAATATTACGATCGGACTAAAACTGACAACCCAGTGAACAAAGTACTAAAAGGGCGGTATTTGTAGGCGCGGCAAAAATATAAAAGGACTAATTTTCTTTTACATTTTCCTTAATTCTAAGGAATAGGAATCCCTGAGACAATTTTTTATTTTTTTATTATTATTTTATTTTATTTTATTTATTTTTTTTTTTTTTTTGTATAGAAGTTGAACCGGTCTAATGTACACGCATATCCTCACAAACAGCATAAAACTACCCAGGTGCATTTGCAATCATCGGCGAGCTTATTTTTTAATCACAGCCGATCCCTCGCACGGAAGTAAGTGTTACAAAAGCTGATTCTCCTATAAGACTATTACACAACTCAGCAAAAGACTCTTTGGTTAATCGTATAGGGAATCACCTGAGACTCCTGTAGATATTATCTTACAAACCGTCAAGGAATTAGCCGTGTAATCATTGTATGATTCTTACAAGAAACCGCACAAATCTCATTCGATATTTTCATACTATATATAAATCGCACTGACTTACTTAACCATAATCACCACTCGCACTTTTTATATTCAAAAGCTCTATAATGTAAAAATCAATTAAAATATAAATAAATAAATATATTAAAAGTTTTAATCGTCTAAAAACATGTGTGATGAGCGTGCAACTTCAGCCATCATTTTTAGCAAATCATTTTCTTACCGCAGAAACTCTCTTTCTTTCTTCACTAATTCCAATTCCTTTTTTAACACATTTGCAAAACCATACCAGAGCGTCTTCTCCGTTTTCTCTCGCTTTTCCATTCTATCATCCGATTTCACATTCATTGCTTCTGCTTGACAACACTCATTTTCTTGCTCCAATTCGCAATCATTTTCTTGGCCACACTTATTATTTTTCCTCTCACAGCGTTCATCACTCTTTTGTCGGCACTCCTTTACTTGTTTCACATAATTTTCGCAACATCTTCAAAAGCAACTACTTCGTCCTCACCACCAGCTGCCCCAGGACACTCGCCTCTTTCTTCAGCCGGTACCTCATTAACTCGAACAATCAGCGCATTTTTCGTACCACTTGACGGTAATTTGAGACTCTGCAACCAAAGCCGCAGTTCGGCTACAGTATAATCTGCCGAGCACACACTATTTTCCATTGTTTTTATTTTTCTTAAAAAAAAATTTCCTTTTTTTCAATTCAATTTGCATTCGCTTAAAAAAACTATAATTTTTTGTTCACAATCCCACTTCTGAAAATTGTAGGCGAAAACACGATGCGTCTTATCGGTTCGATAATCAATTTTTTAATAATCCTTTTTTCAACATGACATTTCAATTTTATATGTATATAATATATGTATATCAAAGTTAACTTATTATCTAGATATTTATCTACGTTCATATTCAATAAAATTAAAAAGGACAGTTACTCAATGTTTACACACGCAAGTGCAAGTGCAAAAAACCCAATACATACCCATATTTTTACTAATACATTCACACACCTGCAAGTGGTAGCTTCACTTGCAACTGATTTTGGTTGGCAGTGATTTTTTCACTTGCATGCAAGCAGAAACAAACAGTGTTGCCAATAGATATTTCATTTTAACCTTAATGGGTATTTTTCAAGGAAATTTTTTTAAAATATTAAAATTTTTAATTGTATGCCGAAAACATAATATAAAAACACGAAAATAAATAAACATCTATAACTTATTTTTTATTTGGAATACAAATTTATTATTTAAATTGTGAAAAAATTGTGTGCATAATATAATTCCCCTGTAATATTGCTATGCTAAAACTTTGGCAGCACAGACATTAAAAGCGCATGTAGTACAAAGGCGTACAACGTTTGTCTTCGACGACATTTTGAAAATGAACTTGCACTTGAGTGTGTAAACAATCGTGCAAATTGCAAGTGTTTTTATTATTTTTTTCGATGTATTGGTTGTTAATATGTACACACAACTTGTAACAAGTTACTTGTATGTCTAAACGCAGTGTTATAGTAACATGTATATTGAATATTCCAGAAGAACTGTGCCAAGGCGAATTCATTTTACCAGGTGAAACTGAAAAAACAGATGTCCTACTTTTTTTCTATTTGTAAAACATCAAGTGTCAAAAGCTGTTTCTACCCTGTCGGATAATCAGTAGCTGACTAGAAAAATAGCCAACTTTTAATTAATTTTTATGAACCAATTTTAAGCTATCATGTACACAATACAAAAATGCATTTTCAATGTCGCCACCTAGTAAGCGCCGTAGATTCCCGTTTTTATTATTAATACTACTGCGTGATATTGAAGTCTTTTTATTTAGGTTCATATAGATTTTTTCAATTCTGTGGAAGTTTTCTAAAATAAAATTTTTTATATAAGTACATATGTCAAATAATAAAGATATTAATATTGTTTTAATTTTAATTAAAAGTGCAAGAATGAGAGTCGTTAGCAAAAGACATTTAAGAAGCCTTTTTAAAAAAGAATGTAATGTATACGCCAACAAACAAACATTTGATACAATTTTATTTATATTGACTAATATTTATATATATTGACTAATTTATTTTATTACGAAAAAATATTACATAAATGAATGATTTTTAGGTGTCAGCTAGTTACAAAAAGTTGTTTTTCACCTATAGTGTCAACAATTAACTTTTCGTTGATTTAAAAATAACTAACTTACGGTTGACTTGAAAATATTAGTAGCTTCAAAAAGTTAACTGAAAGTTAGCATTTAGCTAGCTAACTGTAAGTTAGTTGAAAAGTAGTGTAAAGTCAGACAATTGACTACTTCCTAGGACATCACAATGTTAAAATAGTTAGTTGCTTTCATTGAAAAGTAATCCAACTGTCAGTCAGCACTAGTTTAGGAATAGTTAACTTAACTGCCCGTCCACACGGGCAATCTGATTGACAATTATTGCCGTGGCATCTGCCAAAATTGATTGCCAACACAAGATATTTGCGTTCAAACACATGTTCAGCAATTATTGCTAGAAGATATTGCTGAGCAATTATCTTTGAACTTAAGCTGTCAAAATTCACTTATACGCTTCAATATATAAACAAATGTACAAATGATTATAAAAAGGGATTTTATCAACAGAAAAATTTAATTATTTACATTTTTGAGTTCATAAAAAAAAGAAATGGAGTGCTCGGAGATTGATGAATTTAAAGCACTCATTTTTAAAAGAATAAAATAAATAAAACAATTACAATTAGTTAAAACATCGTAACTTTCTTTGCCAAAATATCTTAAATTATGTTTTAAGATATTTACATGTTCACCAACTAAAAAGTACAGCGTTGAACATTAGCAATTTGATGACGTAATTCTGCCGGCGTTATTGCTAGTATTAAGACACAACAGATTGCCTGTGTGGTCGAGCTGTAAAGTTAGTTTAAAACTAACTCAGTTTCCGACAGGGTGGTTTGCTCACATACAAACATATCAGCAAACAAAGTGTGTGTGTGTATGTATATACTAGAGGGCTGCTCAAGCACAATAAAAATGTGTTACAAAACGTCGTAGTATTTTCAAGTACTATCCATCCTCTTCTTTCACATTTCAAAACAAACACTTCAGTGCCGAAATGTTCTAAACACACAAACGAATACTGTCTTATAAGCATTTAGAACAAACAGAACCAAACACAAGTAGAACCAAATGAAATAGAACAAATTTGAAGTAGAAATTCAAGCCTTGAAGTAATGTTCTACTTCAGTTTTGTTTGTAAAATTTGTTGTTCTTGTTCATGGTTTTTGTCTTTGTTTTAGTGCACAAGTACTGTATGCACAGTATGCTTATGTGTGTGTGCTGTTGTTGTTCATGGTTTTTGTCTTTGTATTAAGCACAAATATTTAAGACGCAATATGCTCAAATGCCAATGTGCTTGCTGTGATTCATCGTTTATTTGCTTTATTGTTAGGTTTTGTTTTGCATTTAGCTGGGAACTACTACACAATAGTGAGCAGTGTTTTTTGGAACATTCTGTGCAGCCCTTTAGTATGTACATATTTTCTACACAATTTTTTTGACACACCAGCCGCTCAAGCAACAACAAATGCCTATGTTGTTTTTGCATTGTTGTATTTATTGTAATCCCAGTTTCACCTGGTAAATTGAATTCGCCTTGAACTGTGCTAACGAATCAAAACAGTTATTCTAGAATACAATTTATAAGATATCCTTATACATATGAGTGTACTTATATACTACATTCTACTACATACCACTGCAGATGTTTTTGCTATTGTTACTCGTCAGATAATCAACAGAAGATTATTTTGGGGATTGTATATAGAACACAATCGTCTAACAAACAAAGCTGGGTAAAAACATAATACACAAACAAACACATATAATATAAAGAAAGCTAAATTCCAAGTAAATCGCCCACCAATGTTTTTTATTGTTGGTGCTACTCGTCAGGTAATCAAGACAAGATTCTTTTGGGGATTGTTTATAGAACACAATCATCTAACATAATAACGTATGCTAGTTGGATAAAATATAATACACAAACAAACACACATGACTTAAAGAAAGCTGAATTCCAAGTAAATCACGAACTAATGTTTTTTATTGTTATTGCATTCTTAGTTTTTCGCAAACACTGGTGTGTGTGCCGGTTATATATCAACATATGAGTGTGAAATTATCAATAACTAGAAAGTTCATTTTTTTATTTTTTTTTTTAAGCATTTTTTTTATTTATTGAATCTTCAAAATGAACTAACAATAAGTATTCAAATCTAAATACTAAATATAAAAATAAAAGAATTAATAAAAAAAAAATGTGCTTTTTACTTACGTCCAGCCAATGATAGACAAAAAGTTCTATTATGCGGGAGCTATTTCGGTAAAATCACCTATTGAGCCATCTGATGGTGGCAACGGTATCCCTTCTTCTCAACCTACTGTGGCCGCCAAAATTAAGTATATTACGCGCAAGAGCGGTTGGATGAAGTTCCAGTTTAATGACATACCTTGTCGCGTACTTAGAAAACTCCTCTTTTCCTCCAGTGGAACACTCAGATCTTTATGAATTCGTGAATTTGTTACGTACCATGGAGACGCAGTAATTGTTCGAAGAATTTTGTTTTGTCGCCTTTGGATTTTTTCAATGTTTGACGCTGAGGCGGTGCCCCATAACTGAATTCCGTAGCACCATATAGGCTTTAGTATTGCGTTGTATAACAAAAGTTTGCAATCTAATTTCAATGTCGAATTTCTGCCCATAAGCCAATTTAGCTTTTAGTTTTAACTGAGTGACCTTTGCTTCAATGTGAGACTTCCACGTTAGCCTACGGTCGAGGTGTATACCAAGGTACTTGACTTCACTGTGCTGCGGAATAGGTGAGTTGTTTATTTGGATAGGCGCGCATGTTTGCTTACACAGAGTGAATGTGACATGAGTACATTTTTGTTCATTAACTTTGATTTTCTAATATTAAAATGTATTCCTGTAAATTTCGTGAAGCTAATTGGTGGTTATCATGAACACTCAAACACGCTGTGTCATCTGCAAAGGTTGAAGTGTGGATTCCGGATGTCGTTGGCATGTCAGAGGCGCAAATCAAATATAAAGTAGGCCCCAGTATGCTGCCTTGGGGAACTCCTGCCTCGATTGGCTGAGTTGGGCTTATAAAGTCGCCTTCTCTGATAATAAACTTCCATCCATATAAGTAGCTTTCCAGAAGCTTGTGTGTATTTGCAGGCAAGTTTAGCTTTATTTTGTGCTTCAAGCCGTCGTGCCACACTTTATCAAAAGCTTGAGAAATATCAATGAATAGAGCTGAGTAATACTTCTTCTCCTCAAAGGTCTGTCTTATGACATTGACTAGTCTGTGCGTTTGTTCTATGGTACTATGTTTAGCCCGAAAACCAAATAGATGATCAGGGATGCATCCCACATTGTTCAATATTGGACCCAACTTAACCATTAACAATTTTTCGAATAGTTTTGAAATTGTTGGTAGTAGACTTATTGGTCTATATGATTCTACCTTTGTCAGATCCTTCCCTGGCTTGGGAATCATGGTAATCATTGAGACCTTCCACTCTTCAGGATAATACTCAAGGCGTAAAATAGCGTTAAAAATAAAAAGTAGAACTCTTCTTGCAAAAGTTCATGATGATTGAGGAAGGTAACAAAGAAGTATAAATAGCATGCAGAGTTTATTTTTAAACGCTGTGCAAGACTGGCATAAGTCAGAAAAGTAAGCAAGTCTAGTGTGTTAATACACAGTGGTGTTAAGTGTAAATAAAGTTATGAGTTATTTAAGTACTGTGTAATAAGCAAGTGTTATGCCGTTTTCTTTTCTGAAAAGGTTTTGCCTTTATGCTGCACTTTTTTTCTTAAAATTCAAGTTTTAAAATTTAAGTTTTATTGAGATGAAAACAAGATGTCGCAATAACTATAAATATCTGAAAAAAAGTTGAGAAAACTGAATACTTCTATATTTTTTTGGCAAAGCAATATTGAAAATGTTACACATTTTCTAGAAAAGAAAACGCCATTAGTGTCATTATTTCATTTTCAATTGAAGAATCCACACATCGGTTTTAAAGGCAAAAACGTAACAATATGTTAATATAATTTTAATGATATAAAAACTGCATAAAAATATGATTGTTCATTCGTCATTCCAAATTTGAGCTGTTTCAATGTACAACACCAATAATAAATTAAACAATAGTAAATATTTTGTTTGCTTGATTGTTGATTTAAATGCACACACACACACACACACATCTACACATATGAAGTCAAGACAAATCGAAAAAAAATCAAATTCATTGATTTAAATGATTTTATAAACGAAATATTTTTTTTTTAAGATTTTTCATCATTAAATCTAAAATATATTAAAGCAGCAGATTATACAAATTTTTTTCCGACAATTTTATTTTAAAATTAGCTGCACTCTAACTTAAACTACAATAGATCATCCGTGGCAAAATACGAACTTTATTTCGTTATTAATTAAATAATAATTTATTAATTTATTGAAAGCAAAAAAAAAAAACAACATATGAATTTTAAAGTATCATGCTGCAGATCAATCTCTATTTGCCACTCGCATCTGCTTGTTTCATGTTCATCTGTTTTATAATATTTATTTTTTATATTTTTATTTGGTAAACTATTAATAAAACTAGCACTAAAGCGTTGGAATGATTTAATTCATGATGTATATGACCATTGTTTTGTGGTTTAAGTACTTTTTCTTCTATTATATTGTTTTATGGGATTTCTAGGGCGTAACGCTGCCACTTGAACGTTGAACTGCAGACGCCCGATTGTGACTTCTGTGAGGAAACTTGGGCCTTGGCAAACTTAATAATCGAAACTTCTTTTGTCTACTCCTGTTCATTGTTTTGCTATTTGAACAATCAAAATGAAGCTTAGAGGATGGGTTGAGGTCTCTGCCAAGCAATTGGGCAAATATACAGTCAGGCAGGCAGTCAGTAAATTAAGCAAAAGCAAAATTAAAAAGTGAAAAATTGGCAAGTGCAAAATATTGTGCACCCTATACAGCAAAGTAATATTTTTTTCTAATTTAGTAATATAAAGTTTCGGCGCAAGTATTTTACATTTTTTTGAGAACTTTTCATATTAACCAAAAACTTTTGAGTACATACTCGTATGTACTAAAGGCATACAATAGTGTAAAATCCTAGCAGGAAACTTCAAAAGGTCTTCGTCAGAAAGGCTTTCTTGACGTACTACTAACAAAATTATTTTAGATGCTATACTCTCATTCTTGCCTGCCTCTGATGAAGGCCTGCACACTCCCTGCTATAGGTAGGTTTACATACGTTTTTTTTTTTTTTTTGCTACATACTCACACTTGCCTGCCTTCTAATCAAAACCTTGTAGAAGGCCTACATTCTCCCTACTATAGGAAAGGCTACAACCAAAGAAGCCCTCAGATGAGGTCTGCTAAAAAAAATCCTAAATGAGGTCTTCCTAAGAAAGCCTTCAATTAGACCTGTTAAGAAGGCCTTCAATAACCCCTACTAAAGTATGCCTGCCATGAGAACTGTTAAAGCCAACCTTCAATAAGACGTAACGCATTAGGGCTGGCGTGGCTGCCTAGGACATCATGTGTAGAAAAGAAATGAATGTGTAATCGAATAAGAAGGACTGCTGTTTGCTAAATTAGGCTTTTCAGAAAGCCTGTTTACTCCTTCTTTTTACCAATGGGAGAGTGTATCGCTCAAACTGGAGTTAATGGGGTAAGAACGATTGGTACGTCTAGAAAATTTGTATGAAATAAATCCATCAATCTGTGTTCATAGAACAGAGACTAGCACTTCGTCTAAAAAATTTGTATGAAAGTTACTAAATTTTTTGAGTGATTTCCATATAAAATTTTTTAGACGATTGCTCGTCTGTATTCTATGAACAGCACATTAGTAACTTTCATACAAATTGTCTAGGCAAGTTGTTCGTCTGTGTTCTATGAACAGCACATAAGTATATATCTTATCATATTTCTAAACATATCGCTCATTCATATTGAAAGATATTGCAAAATAATTAATTTAAAAAAAAAAATTTTTTTTTGCCGTACAGAGAGAGGGTGCTTATCTGACAAGATCTAAAAGAGCGTCCTTAAATTTTTTAGGGAGTTCATTGATTTTGAAAAAGAAATTTAAAAAATATACAACTGTTTTTATGTTTACCAGTAGACATAATAAATTCATATAAAATAAGGATGTAGAGCAGAATAAACATTGTAATATTCCAACTGATGTACTCGCCCAAAGTCCAAATAGCAAAAATACTTATAAGAATTTGCATTATTATATCCAAACAGTTTTATGACTAGAAGAAAAACATGATTTGAAAAGTAACAACTTTAGATTGATTATGTTTTAATATTTCATATTCTAAAATAGTGCTTAAATAGCCCTACCTTGTATGTTACTCTTTTATATGGGTCAATTACAGAAATGAAAGAAATGTTTTTAAATTTTTGTTTCCGTTATTTTATTTAAATCTTCAAACTTTGACTGCGATTTTAGCGCTTTTTGGATAAGAAAATCGCACGTTTTGGTTATGAATAGTTGACAATCTTTTTGTCAACACATTTTCTTGGGAGTTATTAATGGGACAAAATGCTCTTTTGTTTGTACGAGTATGTATGCCAGCAAGAGCACGTGCATAAACACATGCACACATACTTCTGCATTATACGTGGCATTTTTTTTTTCTTTTGTGGTGAATCGTCACTAGTAGTAACAGTACTGATTTATGTTGTTTTTTTTTTTGTCTGAGAAAGAGTAAAACAAATATGTTTCTCTCATTAGCTCCTTATTTATGGGTCTTTAATGTATATAAAAAACTAGCAGCGCCAAAGCGTATGAGGACTATTGAAAAATTCCAAAGCTGAGTTTTGTAGCCAAAATTAAATTTTTGATCAAAAATTATGTTATTTTCAAATTAGTTTTGCAAAACTTGACTGGATATTTCTCACCTCATTTCCTTGAGGGCTGTAAGGTGCAATCATAGTGGAAATGCCTAATGGAAATAACAAAACAAAGTTTAATATAAAAAAATAATAGCAATTGAACTCTTCTTTCCACTTTACTTAAGTGTTGCACAAAAGGCCAAAATGAATAAAGTTTTAGGAAAATTTTTTGATTTTAAAAGAAAAGTCATTTCTGTATAAGTATTCATGATATAGGAATTAATGATATAAGTATTAACAATAAAAGTTATTTCCATATTTTCTTTATCCCAATTTTTCGACCTTTTTCTTAAATTAAGATGAAATGATCTTCAAGAAGACCACAAGCTTGAAGATCATTTCATCTTAGTTATTTCCATATAAAATTTTATTTACTTTATTAGCTTCTAACATTAATACCAATTAAATAATAGGAGTTACCCTAATCCTAAGTGGGCTTATATACTTTAGAAGAGTATGTTTTAAACATTTCCTGTCTGTTATAACGTTAGAGGATTCAAGTCAAATGTTCACAAACACTACTCCCGCTTTCCCCCTCCTCACATCCTATTTTCCTAGTTCTGGTACAATGCACTGCATATGTAGGGGCCATCCCCTGAGTACTGGTCCAATATAAAAAAAAAAAAATTTAACTATATATCCCAGCATTTTAAATAAATGATTGAGAAGTTAAAAGAAAAATGTTATATTAATAACCTTCAAAAGTAGAAAGGTGTGTAAAAGAGAAAGCTTGTTTTTTATTTTGAAGTGTGTTATTAAAACATTTTTCTTTTAAATTCTCAATAATGTATTCAAAATTTTGGGATATATAGTTAAATGTTTAAAAGATATATTTCAAAAGCTTCTAAGTCTAATGATTATTAGGGTAGCTCTTATATATAGACAGCTAAGAAACATTTTTCTTTTCATAAAAATTCTGTACGGACAGTTTCCCAGAAGTCAATGGAAGACAAGGCTTAATGAATTGGGGTGTCTCGATAGCTGATTTGGTAGAGTACTGGACCAACAGTATCATGCTGATCCCCGTTCTGCCAATTTATAACCTTGGTAGGGATTTCGGAAGCCAACACAACTTATGTCATGCGGCTTCCTAGAGTTTTATTTGCTGTAATAAACGAGGGACTGCTTCCCCTTTTCAGTCGAAAAACAGAGTGCTCTGGTTTGGAATACGCCAAGGCAAAACCTGTTCCCCGGGGGGCGAAAATAAAGATAATAAAGACACGTTTACATGTCACTCAGAGTAAATAAATGAGCCGCGCACTGCGGCTTAGCCAACTTTTCAAAGAGTTTGCTTTGTGGTACTAAGTTTGCTTTGCAGATTAGGAAGGCAACTCACAACAAAGATCATTTAGCTTTCCACCTTTTTTGAAGCCGCGCTTGTTTTATTATAAAAAATGTTGTTAAATGTAAAATTTGTGAAAAGTTTGTTATAAAAAATTAAGCAAAACATGTAACTGTGCATTATCGACTTGCCAAAAATTGTGACAGTCTAGATTATTGTATCAACCCACTGTGCATTGTCTTTAGGTTGTGCAATAATCGTTCGCCAACATTTCGCTAAAGATCGAATTTATAAATCATGCCATCGTATATTGTTCATTCAAACTGTAAAGATTTTTTTTAACTTTTTTCAGTTACATTGAATTTGTTTTTGCTCTTCTTTAGATTTGGCTTGTGGCTCCTTTTTTCTTCATCATCTCCTATCGCAGATGCAAAAACAGCAGCATCTATGGTATCACCGGGGTATCATTGCCGCGAGCTGAATATGCAGCATTACTCGTATTTTAAGATTATAGTTTTTTTTTTTTTTTTTTTTTTTTTGGATTTTTTCAATTTCGATTGAAACTCAGAAACTGATCTTGTTTGACGATGATTTATTTCAATATTCTGTTTTACGTTGGGCAGAAGAACGGAGTCGCTTAAGCATTTCTAGTTAAAGATGTGACTACTTTCTTTGTAAACTAAAATGCTACAAGTTAAACAAAAGCTGAAAAAATCACATCCACCAAATGGAATAGTTTAAAGAAAGCAAAAGAAACGGAAAAGCCAAGAAAATTTGTATCAAGAAAAATTCTTTTTTTTTCTTTTGTTGGTTGGGGTTTTGCTAAGTCAAGAGAAAAAAAGTTTGTGTTGTTGAGGTTGTTACAGTTGGGTGTTGATGAAGAACAACAACGTTGACTATGACGACGACGACGACGATGATGATGATGATGGCAGCTTTATTATTGTTGCTGATGATGAGGACGTTTGTTCGTTAAAACAATGTTCGCTATGTCAGCGATTCTTGTAGTTGCTGATATCTTGGCTGACGCCGTTGCTGTTGTTGTTGGTAGTTTTGCATTTATACTGATCATTAAGTGTGGGCAGGAATTGTTTTCAACACATTGTGTCTTGTAATACGTCGGCCCAATACAAGTGTTACAGACAACGACTTTATAAATTTTGAGCACACTTCAACAGTTTAAGACAAACTCTTTGTCAGCACTTTCTTCACCCCTTCTGGAGCCATACAGACGAAAAATTTTTGTTTCTAATAAAAATCATATAAAATTGAGTTTTATGGTACTTTTTTAATGTTTGAAGTAAATCGCATTCACTTTGATGGCAATTTAAAAGAAGAAATTTTTAAAAGAAAAAATTTAAAATTATTTTATAGAAAAATATTGTTCGAAAAGTTTCTAAGGAAAATATCTAGAAATATGTTAAATAGAAGATTTAAAAAAAATTATTAATAGCTTATTTTCTATGTTTCCCAGTTCTCTATATGTCGACATTTCATAGGAATTAACCTAATCATCAGTACACTTTGGATAGTTTTGAAAGATATTCTCAAACATTCAAATTTATATCCCAACAATCTAAATAAATTGTGGAGAGTTTAAAAAGAAAAATACTCTCATAATAGCTGTCAAAACACAAAAAAACAAGCCTTTTCGTTTATACACATCTCTAACATTTCTTTACACCTTTCATACAAATGAAAGTCTACTGATGATTAGGGTAGCTCCTATGAAATGTCAACATATAGATAGTTGTGAAAAACATTCACATCAGCACTTGTCTTGCGGCCTTATCTGATGATGGACCAGTTCCACAGAGTGAATTATTCACAATTCACCAGCGCCCCCATGTGGCTGACTAGGCTCATATAGGTAGCAATTTATGCCATATGCTTGTAGCCATATGAGCAACTTCTTGTTGAGGAGTTCGGGCCTTCTAATCCCTGCTGTATGCAATTTCTCAGCAAGCAATGGAATACAAGGCTTAATGAGTTGGTTGGCCGAAGCCCACTAGCAACATCAGCCATTAAACCAATTCACCCGTCAACCATCACCACTGGTTCCTCACAGTACAGGTATCTGTTGTAAAGGCAACAGAACCTCGGTAGTTTGTTAGTGCCCGAAAAAATCTACGCCATCAAGGATACTAACACCCCCTTCCTGCGTTTTAGGTTTCAACCACAGACAGAACGTTTCAGCAAAGGTAGGCACCTCAAATATGATCAGCCCAGGTTGAGCTGCAAGCAGAACCACCCGCGGGCCATGCTGATCCCTGTTCTGCCAATTTAAAACCTTGATAAGGATTTCGGAAGGCAACACAACATAAGTCATGCGGCTTCCTAGACTTTTATTTGCTACAACAAACAAGGGACCCCTTCTTCTCTCAACCAGAAAAACAGAGGTCCCTAGTTAGGAATACGCCAAGGCAAAACCTGGTATCCGGGGGGTCGACATATAGACAGCTGGGACACATAGAAAACAAGTTGTTTATAATTTTTTTATTTATTTTTTTACACAAAATTTACAAGAAGCTATTTTTTCTTTTCCAAACCCCAAAAATTCATGTCAAAGCAATTGGCAAGCCACTAATAATTTTTTCTAAAATCTTCAATACTAAAAATAGAATTAGATTATAAATTTTATTTATTTATTTCTTTTTTTCGATGCTCTTGTCATTGTTGGCAATTTTTCATTTTCAATGCCTTAATTAAATGTGCCACTGTCTTGTGAACAGCGAAACAACACTCGCAACAATAAATTATACTCAAATTAATAACAATAAAATTATGAACAAATAAATTTGAAATTAATACAACACCGAACAACAAAACATTCATAGCGACCAAAGCAAAAAGAAAAAAAAAAACAAAAAGTAAGAACCGCATCAAAAATAATCTTAAAAATCATCTCAGAGTACAAGATCATTCAGGAAACCAACCTCAACCTACAAGACTTTAGAAAAAGCTTAAACAATGTTCTTAAAATATTTTATTTTTTATTATTTTTATATGTTTTTGTTAAAAAAAAACTGTTTAAAACAGTGGTAACGTTTGATAAGAATTGCAGTAGTAAAAAAAGGCAGCAACACTGTCAAATAGATGGATGAATGGTCGGAATGGCTGGTTGAATGGTTGGATGGTCGGACGGCTGGATGATTGCTGTATTTGCTACCACGAATGAATATCTTTTGTTGCTTTAAATTTTTGACTTGTTATTAAGTGCTGCTGCCGTTCAGTTATTTTTTCATAATTTTTTTTTTCTTTTTTTTTTTGTAGCTAAAGTGATGTTGATGATGGAAAATTAACTTTTAATGCCAAATCAAGGTTACTAGTATTTTTATTAATAATATTTGGCGTGAATACAAGTAGATCAGCCGATATAGAAAATATGGATTACAACAATAAAAGCAACGGTAAAGCAACAGCAACACCAACATCAACAGCAACAGCAACAACGTTTGCAGAAGCTTGGTTAGCCCAGTTAAGCTGACCAAACTTAAAATTAGACAAACAAAAAGAAAAAAGTTGTAAAAAATAAAATATTCGAAAACATGCCAAAAGAATCTGAAAGAACTCTAACCAACATTTGTGCTGATTAAATTTGTAATTTCCGCAGTTGAACCTTTTGGGTCAAGAGATCGTTTCAAGTCAAAATGTAATTACAGTGGCAGCAGTAGTGGAGGTGCTGCTCCCAAAACTTTAAAAAGAGTCTATCTGCAACAAGAAAACTAACATTGTAAAGCAACATTTCAATGACAATAAAAACTGAAAACTGAATTCAATGAATAATTTTGCTGGAGGCTTTTTGGCAGCACATGCTACAACGTTTTGTCACAACTAAGACCTTCGCACGACAATTAATGATGGGCCAGAAACTCTCACCACAATGTCTTTCCTTTTATAAAATCAGCGTTACAAACTTTAAATAAAATTGAAGTTACATATACATAATATATGTACGTAAATAGACAGATGTGAGTTTTTTGTGTCCCTAATTATTAGTTAAGATCAGCTTAAATTAAAAAAAAAAAATTATGTTAAGTTTTATTAAAAACAAATATAATGGTATAGGGAATTTAAAAAGCGCCCACGACAGTCTTGTAATAGATTAATAAAAATAGTCTTCGACCTTTTTTTAAATATAATTGTTCTTTATTATTCGTTTATAAATGTTTGGATATTTCGATACCCCCTTGTGTGTCTTCTTCAGGAAAATTTCTAAATTTTTTGTTTACAAATTTTTATTTGTTTTCAATTTTATAATATAATATATGGTACTTATGACTGCATGCAAAAAATAAAATAACCTAACTTTTTTTAAAATTTCCCTCAGTGGGAAATATATTTTTTTTAACTTTTTAATAATTTGCCCCAACTTTGTTATTTGATTTGATAAAAAAAAAAATTAAGAATACGATAAAAAAAACTCGTGAATTTAACATTTCCCTCACAGGAGTTTTTTTTATATAGTGCAAATTTTTCATCAAAAATATTTAATAATGTTTTTTCTTTATAATATAAAATTGCCATATATAAAATGTTAAATGAATATTTTTAATTAAGAAGCAAAAAATTATAAAATCAGTAGACTTTGGAAATTTTTGAAAGATATTCTTAAACAACTTTATATCCCAACAACCTATATACATATATTTTTGAGAATTTAAAAAGAAAAATGTTTTAGTATTACCTGTTCAAACACAAAAAAACAAGCTGTTTATAATTTTTTGATAGGTATCAATGTTATAAGCTAATATAGTAAATAAAACTTAATTAGTTAACACTAAAAATTTTCAGTATTAAAAGTATTTATGTAATTGCAAATTTTCCATGGAGTTTTTTTCACTTAAATGTTTTTCGCTAAAAGCCCTTGCAGCATTAGCATTCAACTTAGCAATTTAAAATTTCCCTCTGTTGGGAGAATTTTATTCAGTGAAATTTTTCGCTAAAACATTTTGAAATAACTTTATATTTTTGATTATATATCAAAAATAAAAATAAAAATACATAAACATATTTTGTTAAAAAATTTCCTTCAATGGGAAATTTTTGTTAGAAGAAGGTTTTGCATAAAACACTATTCAACTATTTTATTTAATTAATTTGAAAGAAAAAAAAATTAATTAAAACTTTGAATTTAAAATTTCCCTGAAGGAAATTTTCAATACTAAACATTTTTAATTAATAATGTAAAAATATTTTTTAATATGATTATAGAAATTGTATGAGATGTTATTTTAACATTTTTAATTGATGCGTTAAAATAAACAATTTACCTTGGTAGGCAATTATCATTCAGACTAGAAAGTATTTAATTTTAAAATATTTACTGACATTTTTTTTCACATTAATTTTTTCACTATAATCCTTTTTGCCGTTAGAAAAAATTTTCGTTGTTAATACTGTTTCGACTAACAATTTTAAAATTTTCCTCTTTTGGGAAATTTTTATTCAGTAAAATTTTGCGATAAAAGATTGTGAGTATACAAAGTTTTGCAAAAAATTTTATACCGCTAATTTCTTTCAGCACTTTGATGAAAAAAAAAAAAATACTAAAACTTCTAAATTTAAAGTGTTTCTCGAGGGAAGTTTTTCTAAAGATAAATATTTTCATCAAAAATTATTCTCTATTTTTTAAATTTATACGTAAATCGTATAAGAAGTAACTTTAAATTATTAATTGCTGATTTAAGATTAAAAACTTCCCTGGGTAGAAAACTTCTATTCAGTCCGAGTTTAAAATAAAAACCTATGCAAAAAACTCTATGTGATTATCGCAAATGTTTATACAAAAATTATGCTAAAAACTATAATTTTTAAAATTTTCGTGGTGAATATATATATATATATATATATATATATATATATATATATATATATATATATATATATATATATATATATATATGTATATGTATATATATATATATATATATATATATATATATATATATATATATATATATATATATATATATATATATATATATATATATATATATATATATATATATATATAATAGACAGAAATTCCACCTTGAAGCTTGATTGTAAACTCTTACTGTACCACTCGATTCTAAAGCCAATATGGTGCTATGGGATTCAATTATGGGGCACAGCCTCGGCATCCAACATTGAAAAAAATTCAAAAAAGTCAAAAAATTCCCCGTAGAATTATGGATGCTCCATGTTACGTTAAAAACTCACGAATCCACGCAGATCTAAACGTACCTTTTGTAAATCTGAGTTTGTGAAGTACGCGACAAGATATATTATATATATTAAAATCACTAGAGTAGCTTTAAAAATAAAAATTTCTCTCGGTAGGAAATTTTCATTCAGTCTGAATCAATGATAATACGTTGTTTTTGTGATTTTGGAAAATTCTCATCCAAAAATCTGCTAAAAAATTTAAATTTTATCTGTAGAAGGAAATTTTTTTGTAGGAAAATTTTGAAATTATGTAAAACTTTTCCACAGTTACTTTAGCTAAATACATTACGTTTGCTTTAACAATTAAGTTTACTTTGCAAAGTCTTGTGTTTGGAGGTGGGAAGGAAAACGAGAGTGGTTCTATGGCACTCTTTATTTCACCATCAAACTCAGGACTTTGCAAAAAACTTTCCATGTGTAAAAGCTGTGCGTAAATACATATGAAAGCAAAGGTGCTTATAATGAAAATTATTGGCCCTTTGCTATGTCAAAAACTTAGACGCTTCTGAAAATCCCCCCAATACTTATATCTGTTATTAAAATCTACAATAATCATGGTCAGAAAAAAAAATAACAAACTTTTAATTAAAATGTTCTGGTTCTTGTTGAACATTGACTGCAACTGCAACTTCAGCAAAAATAAAACCAAATACTTATTAACAATCATCAAAATCTAAATCAGAGACATTAAAATTCAATCAATTATCAGAAACGACAAAAAACCAAAGAAAACCAATTGTATAGTAGACGAATTGTTTAACACACTAAACGGCTTCATATTTTTTGTATATTTTTATATATTTTTTGTAAAAGTATTTATTTAGCGCTCTAACACTATGTATGTAGGGGGATCAACTCAGTGCTCTAACACTATGTATGTAGGGGGATCAACTCAGTGCAGTAGAGCACTGTGCCGTAACTGCTACACTGAGCAGAAGTGGGAGTATAACATCCCCGTGGAGGCCGCCAGGAACAGGCCCACCGGTATGGTCATATTTCAGCTGGGAGGTCTGGCTAATATAGAGGTGCGCAACTTTGCTTCTGCCGAAATTCGAGGCTTTAGTGTAAAAAAATGGTTATACATTTCTGACTCAAAATATTGTCCATCGCTGTCCATTACTTTCTCCCATTGATCGAAACAATTGATGCTAGGAAAGTACAACAGAGCCCGGCGAATGGGGTAGGATCTCCCACTTCAACATTTTCGTTTGCCTTGACCACTTGCGCAATATGGTGTCGGGCATTGTCATGCTGTTATCATGTCTCTCGTTGTATTGCAGCGGCTCCTCTTTCAATGCTCGGCTGAAATGCATTAATTGTGTTCAATAACGATCGCCTGTGATTGCTTTAGTCGCTTTTAACACCTCATAATGCACTACTGGTCCCATTAAACACAGAGTATGACCTTGGAACCCTGAATATTGCGTTTGGCTGTCGACGTGGAAACATGGCCGGGATATCCCAATGATTTTTTTGCACTTGGGATTATCGTAATGAACCCATTTTTTGCTCCCCAGGTCACAATGCGTTGCAGAAACCACTTCAGTCTTTGCCTTGCAAGCAGCTGTTCACAAGCAAACAAATTCAAGATCAAGATCTCTCGGCTTCAACTCGTATAGCACCCGATTTCCTTGTTTCTGAATTATTTCCATGATTTTCAGTCATGTTTTGCATTACTCCCAAAGATCCTGGCAATTTTTATTGCGTTTGACACGAGTTTTAATCAAGCAATTCCTTAAATTCTGCATCTTCGAAAATATTCTCTCTTCCGCCGCCAAGCTCGTCTTCGGCGATAAAACCACCGTTCTTTGAAGCGTTAAAATCACTCTTGACTGGTTTTATCACTAAAAACGGCTTCACCACAGGTATTTGGGAGCAGACTTCTTCATATTAATTAAAATTAAAAGCTTCCGCAAGTGACGAGAATTTGGTTTGTTAGCCGACAGGTCTAATCGAGAATAACTTTGTGATGCAGACATAAATCGACTAATATTTTGATGGCGTTATGTTTACAAATACCTAAGCTTATTGTATGACATCTACAATCTATGTATTTCGCCTAGCACTTACCTCAAAAAGATGCGCCCGTTCAAGTGATCTCAATTTACAAAAGGGAAAAACTAAAGACAGGTAACCTTCTAGATGATCTTACAATCCTAAAGATCCTCAGAGACCTAGTCGACATGTCTCAAACAAGTGACCTCATTGATTCGACTAACTCCTTTACCATGAAGTTTGGGATCATCTTCCCAACGAGGGAAGAATTGGGCACGAACCCAAGGATGGCAACTAGTACACCGGTTGATCCAAAACGCTCCAAGGAGTTGGTGCGGGAACAGTGGAGCCGAGATTACGCAGGTATATAACTTTTAGTAAAGACACCACAATCTGCAAAGCAGAACTATACGTAAAAGCCCTCATGCAAGTTTGTCATAAAAGTTTCAGTGTTGTTTTAAACAATAGGCACTATTGTAAATATCAATAGTAAAAAAAAATTTTAACGTAAAAGAAAGTTCAGTATTTTGCGGGGGAAAAATAATTGGCAGAATTATTTTTATTTCAGATTTCGTCATTCTTCTAAATTTTAACAAGTTACTTATATTATGATCATTAGATGACCGTGCGGTGTTACCATATAGACGTGTTTTACAATTGTACTTTGAACCTTATTTGGCTGCACAAAGGCCCTGATACACTGTAGTATAGGATACACGATCGTACGATTCATTCCCAAGAAAATGTTTAAATGTCTGGCCGACTTTACAAAATCGCTTTATAAATAACATTCACACTATTATACAAGTATGATTGCAATAATTTATGAACATTTTAAAATAATTGAAAACTTTTATTACAATAATAATTTTTTATTAATTTAATTTATTTCTCGAGGCACCAACAATATTCTCATATATGTGATATGGTGTATATTGTAAAAAATATGAGACACCGGTCGCACAGAAATTATCATGTTTAGAAAATTTTCATAAAATTTTTCAAGTCGCACGATTTGTCAAAAATTCTGTGACACAGTTGCATTTTTAGAACACATGTTATATTTGGGAGAATGCACAATCGTGTAGGGTCTTAATAAGAGAAATAGTGGAAATACTCTCCGATAGGGGATACATGGGAGTGCCGATCAAAATACGGAGTTCATCGTGAAGCAGCATTGGAACGCGACAGCTAGTCTTGAACATTCCGAAAATTTTCTAAACATATTTTTTCTATTTCAGTTATTTATTTAAACGCATCTCCATTAATTATATTTGTGGAGTCAACGCCGGTAAGGCATTTTAGAGACGATCTGACAATTTTTTTACAATATAATTTTGTTTTGAATATAACATAATAAAAAATGCAAAGAGGGCTGAATGTGCTCTAAAACTGAAAACTGCCAGGTGACCTTACAGGTGCCTTAAGCACCGGCTTAGGATGGGCATATCCATTTCCTTAGATTCTGCAGTGGGGAAGAGGAGTCACAGGAGCACTTGATCACCCACTGTGGAGCATTAAGACATAGGAGATATAGGCTGCTATAAGCACATACTTTGAGTGAATGGGACTTACTATTACTCCCAACAAAGGAGCTAGTCTGGTTTCTTGACGTACTTAACCCGTAGTGAGCCAAGGGAACGCACAACAGACCAACAATGATCGCAGTGCAAGTGGCCATCCAAATAATAATTAATATTAATACAAATATCTAAGCTTATTGTATGACTTCTACGATCTACTTATTTCGACTACCAATTACCACTACAGTCATTTATTGCAAAATGGTGGTAGCAAAGTTTTACACCTAATAATTTGATCAAATAAAAGAATTTATTACTTTAGACTTCTCCAAAAAATATTCATTATCAATTAGTTCCCATTTTTGCAGCTAAAGATCGTTTTGGTTTTAATTATATAATTACATAATATCATAGTCAGGAAAATTAAAATATTATTAAAAATTTTAATTTTAAAAATTCAAACAATTAAGTTTTTTGTACGAGATTAACTAGTTGTGAGTTCGAGTCCAACTTCAGTCAAGAAGAAGGATTATTTTTAATTATAACAATAATTGCTGTGAAACAATAAGACCAAAGAAGAACAGAAAAAATAATTGAATACCATTAGCTGGGGGACAATTAGCTGTTTCGTAGTCGCTACACTACTCATCAGCACCCACTGGGATTCGAACTCGGGATCATGTGAACATGATGTATTTTTAATACGGCCGCTTTAATGGCCGCTTTAGTTCACTCAATTAAGTTTTTTATTCGCTATTTTTAGTTTCTACCATTTATACCAATAAAAAATTATAAATAGCTTGTTTTCTATGTTTCCCAGCTATCTATATGTCGACATTTCATAGGAACACCCTAATCATCAGTAGACTTTGGAAATTTTTTAAAGATATTCTCAAACATTCAACTTTATATCCCAACAATCTAAAGAAATTGTTGAGAATTTAAAAAGAAAAATGCTCTAATAATACCTGTCAAAACACAAAAATGAAGCTTTTTCATTTATACACGTCTCCAATATCTTTCAAAAATTTCCAAAGTCTACTGATGATTAGGGTAGTTCCTATGAAATGTCGACATATAGATAGCTGGAAAACATAGAAAACCAGCTATTTATAATTTGAAAAATTATTAATTATTGTTTAGCAATAAACTACGCCATCATCTGAGTTATTGAACAAATTAATTAGATTAATATGACACGATAAATGAACCATTGTTATTCATTCTATATTTTTTATAACCATAAGTCATATAAGTCATCATAGTAATGATTAGTGCAAAATTTTTTGTAATAAATGTTAATGCTTTTTCTGAAAATTCTAGAAAACTAAGTGTTCCCCAAGTGGAAAGCGGCTGTAAACGGGTTAAATACACTTGTGTGTTAACCACACCTTAATTTTTGAGTACGACTCGAATAAAAGCAACTTTTTAGTACAACTAATTTAGTACCAGCTTTTTCTTTCTGTGTAGCAGTAGTAAGTACTACTTATTTTGGTTTTGCTGCTATTTTGCTTATTGCACCACTGAAGAAATTGTTCTCAAATCTTTTTCACTCTTTCTCATTGCTCGTTATGATGGTAAAAATACACCAAAGTGTTCCGAGACGTTTATTGCTTTAGTTTTAAAAATGTATTCTGTGTAACAATAGTGTCAAAGTTACAGCCCGATATGTTTATGATGGCACTAGAATCTGTCAGTTTGTTGCTTTATTATGGCCATCTTCTTTAATGACATCCTCATAAAAAAGTGTCTTGTTCTCGCCGAACAAAGTTTAGAATTGAGTCACACACGAGACTTGTCTGGTGACAGGTTCTCTTTCCTCTAGGGAAACCACATTAACACTTTTATTTACAATACTCGTATATTTAATTAAATGTCCATACAACTTTATGTTTACATTACCCATAAAAAAGTGTTCTTTGCTACTTTAGCAACATTATTTAAAAAGAAGAAATATTGTTTACTTATAAACAAACACCCTGAGGACAAATGCCTCAAAAGGTGTATTACATTTAATATACCATTATTTTCTGAAGAAGCTCATCAACTACCAACCGAAAAAAAATGCTGAAAAAAAATTCTTAACCAAATTGATCACAACAAATTAATAATAACCAAACAAACGAATAAACGAAAGAAGAGGAAAAAAAAGAACAAAATCAGGTGAAGGACGCCTGCCAGCAAAACTACCGCCACCTCCATTAGCAGCACCAGTGTAAAACAGTAAAACAGCACTACGAGTATGGCTTGGCAGCTAACAGTGTAAAATTTTTTGCAGAGGATTGAAACGCCCTGCACTGAACTCAACTGTAACTGAAAAATGAACAAATAAATAAAAATGTTTCATAAACTCTTTAAACAGTCGTCATTTATTTGTATCCGATCAGTTCTGTAATTTTTGTTTTTGCTTTAACTGCCTCTTAATGCAGTTTATTTGTATTTAGTTCGAGTTTTTTTGTTTTTGTTTTTGCTTCTATCTCTTATTAATTCGTAGTTCGTTTTTTTATCGCCAACGAACGAACAAAGTCTGGGCAGATAGAGTTGATATTTTGTAACGAGACTTCACTCAAGGGAAGTGTTAACAATAACTGCTTATTATAACTGTTATTATTGAGGTTGATAATATTGTTGGCTGTTATTATTGCTCTATCCGAACAGTGTGGCAAACAAAGTAAAATCGTTATAAAAGTTCTTGTTTAGCAGAAACATATTTGATTTGTAGGTACAAAATATAACAACACATGGAACAAATATTTGATCAAATAACCGTAGCCATTCACTGCACACAAAGAAGAATCAGCTTGAAATATGGTCACAGCAACATTAGTATATAAAGTGTGCTTTTTATAGAGGTATAGAATTTAGAATTAGAAAACTGGAAAGAAAATGCAATCCATATATACTTAAATCAAGCCCAAGCGATGTCAAAAGTACGGTAAGTATGGATTTTCTTAAATCAAGTACGGATTATTCAAGCACTAAGTTCATAATTAATTATCTTTAAGATAATTAATGGCGATTGGTTTGATACCAATCTTAAAATACGATTGATTCAAGAGTTTTTAAGTTAATTTAATTCCGAATCCGTACTTGATGTAAGCTATATAAGAGATTTTAAAGCACTCACATACAGTGGTGCCAGAAATTTTTGCGAAAAATTTTCCTTTTTCACAGAAATATCTTCATTTTAGCAAAAAAAAAAATGTTTGTCTTTTTATTTTTTTTTTATGTCAAACTCAAAAAATAATATTTGCTAATTATTACAATAAGCTGATTATTATAATTATTACAATAGATTGATTATTCAGTTCAATAAAATTCTCTTTCAAAATTAGTACTCTTAGTACAGGGCTGCTGCCAAATCGTGCTACAGCAAGCAATTCGAATAATGTTTTTTCATCAATGTATTTTATTTATTTATTTATTTTTATTTTATTTTATTTTATTTTATTTTATTTTATTTTATTTTATTTTATTTTATTTTATTTTATTTTATTTTATTTTATTTTATTTTATTTTATTTTATTTTATTTCATTTTATTTTATTTTATTTTATTTTATTTTATTTTATTTTATTTTATTTTATTTTATTTTATTTTATTTTATTTTATTTTATTTTATTTTATTTTATTTTATTTTATTTTATTTTATTTTATTTTATTTTATTTTATTTTATTTTATTTTATTTTATTTTATTTTATTTTATTTTATTTTACTTTATTTTATTTTATTTTATTTTATTTTATTTTATTTTATTTTATTTTATTTTATTTTATTTTATTTTATTTTATTTTATTTTATTTTATTTTATTTTATTTTATTTTATTTTATTTTATTTTATTTTATTTTATTTTATTTTATTTTATTTTATTTTATTTTATTTTACTTTATTTTATTTTATTTTATTTTATTTTATTTTATTTTATTTTATTTTATTTTATTTTATTTTATTTTATTTTATTTTATTTTATTTTATTTTATTTTATTTTATTTTATTTTATTTTATTTTATTTTATTTTATTTTATTTTATTTTATTTTATTTTATTTTATTTTATTTTATTTTATTTTATTTTATTTTATTTTATTTTATTTTATTTTATTTTATTTTATTTTATTTTATTTTATTTTATTTTATTTTATTTTATTTTATTTTATTTTATTTTATTTTATTTTATTTTATTTTATTTTATTTTGTTTTATTTCATTTTATTTTATTTTTTTTTTTTTTTTTTTTTGTATTATAAGTTCAATTTAATTTTATATAACTAATTGATACACAGAAAAAAATTGTTTCGTGTTCAATAACAAAATTCGTTGAATCAATTAATAAATTGTTTGTATGCGGACCTACAAAGGAATTCGTGGACTCAAACAAAAGTTTAGTAAAAAAAATAATTATTGATGGAAAACAACTATTTTTTAAACAACAACAAAATACGATATCAAAAGTCATTTTTTTGATTTGTATATAATCATATAATATATGTATTGTCTTAACTCCATGAATAGTATTAATGTTATATAATTACCTAACCCTGACATACTGTACAATTAGTTTTAATATTTATGTATTTGAAAATGGAATATTTGATTTTGAAAAATAAAAAGTTTGAGTTGTAAAACTAATTTCAATACGAAAGGAGCTTATTTTTATTGCTCTTTTACGCGTGGAACTCGGCACGTCCTCCCAACGTTCTTGGCGACGAGGAAAAAAATTGAAAAAAAGACGAATCAACTGATGAGATTTAAAAAATAAATCAGATAAAAGCAAACGATCAAAACAGATAAAAAAAGGACAAGGAAGCATTAGGAAAGTTTTGGGCATCTTTTTGGCAAAGGAACAATAAGTAAGAGGATGCCTAAAGAAAACATTTAGCAAGTCAGAGGAATCGTGTCGCCTGAAATCTTAGCTCGTCCACAGATTACCTGGTAAAAGGAATTTTAAAAATTGTTTTATTCATTTCTGAGAAGAAAAAAAGGAAAAAGATTGACAAATAAAGCTATGTGTATTGCGTTAAAATAATAAGTAAAAATAAGATTTCATAATAATAAATAAATATCAAAAAAAAGGAAATAGCTGTCAGCATGGAAAATTAAAACTAAAAACTAACTGGGAAAAGCTAGCAAGAGAAAGAAGAAAGGAGAGAAGAGGAGAAAGAAAAAGAGACGTAAGTTTTACCGAAAGCCCTTCTGAATAGAAATTTAGCCAAGGTGACTTGACGAAAAAAAGAAGTTGAAGAAGAAGATTTGAAAAGCAGGAAATAAGTGGAATCTAAATAAGGAGCATTGGAAGGTAGTGATCTAGTGAATTCTGCAAGAATCAAATTCCAAGGCATCAAAAGTTAACGAGGTGGATATGTTCGAGCATTAGTGGTTCGTAAAAATATTTGCATAATTTAGAAATAATTTAAAAGCATTATCTTTAATTCTTGATTCAATTAAGTAGAAGAAAGAAACATTTTAATTAAAACTGATTTTTAAGATTTAGCTTAGAGCCAAAAATTTTAAATTGAAAAAGTTTTGATTTTGCAATTGCAAGATTACGTATTAATGTTTAAGTTTTTATTTAAATATTAATAACTTTTATGTAAGTTCTTTAGCTACTTATTTTACACGAGTTTAACTAAAAAGAAAATACAATAATAAGGTAATGAAATAGTTTAAAAAAGGAGATATAACGAAAATACTTTAATCTATTGTTATTGATTCGAGTGATTTCCTCAAGTATTTTTGAAGTTGTTGAAATTTTCCCTGTACCCGTACCAATTTTCAGATAATGAGCAATAATTAAAAACTATACAGTTAGTGAAAGGATTGATATATAAGAGATATATTGTTTAGTTTTAAAAAAAGATTGAAGTAATATTATAATCATGGCAATGGAAGTTTCGAATTCATTGTTTAATGTTGTTATGACATGCATTAGGGATATTAGAAGCTTTGATGGATCAAATCCAAACGTGTTAGCAGATTTTATTCAACAGATTGAAAGCATTTATGTAACAATGATAGCACGGTTTGACGCAAATAGCATCGATATTATATTTAATTTTGTAAAGAATAAATGCGTTGGCGAAGCCAGAGATACAATTAATAGATACGGTCCCGTTGTAAATTGGACAGATTTGAAGGAACGGTTGATAACACATTTTGGCGAGAAGGAATCAAGCAGTGAGTTAATGGATAAGCTAAAAACTTGTCGGTTAGATAGTACAATTGAAAACTATTTTTATAGGTTAACAAAATTAACTGTACGCATTTTGAATCGTATTAGGACGCATGTTGAAGACACTTATTCTTCTGAGGAGGTTAACAGAATCGCACTTAATGTTTTCAGGGAGAATTTGCCAGAACCAACAAAGACCATGATTTTCGCTAGAAACCCATTAAATATAGATGAGGCTTATAAAATTATACTGGAAGCTCGACATCAGACATATACCCGTTATGAGCATAATTTTAATAGAAGGAGAAGCAGTAACCGAAATTACAATTTTAGTGATACTTTTAACAATAGACGGGAAAATAGGAATATATTGGTGCAAAGAAATTTATACGGTGATCTAAGAACAGATGGGAATGTGAATAGTTCATCGGATGTTCAAAATTCGCGATCTAATAACTTTTATAACAATTATACTGGTGAACAACACAATAATAACCTGAATCGAAGTTCTTTTGAAAATTTAAATTATCAGAATCGAAATATTAGGAACTCTTTTAATAGTCCGCGATATTGTGATCAAGGAGCAAATTATCGACGCACTGATCGAAATTTTGCTTTAGATAATCGTAAATCACCGGTTGTGAGCAACATAGGCCGAAATGGAAACAATTGTCAGTATAGGAACTCTAATGGTAATGGGAGTTCGACGGGAAGTCGTATGCAAATAGACAGAACAAGACAATCTCATGGTAATGATAATATAAGTGACGTACGAATGGAAATTGAAAACAATTCGTTAAATTTTCGGAACCGCGGTCAGCAAAATTACCCTATATAGCAATAGAAACTCCTGTTAGAACTTTATATTTTATAATAGATACTGGTGCTGAGTTTAGTTTAGTTAATCCAGATGTATGTAACCCTGTATGGAAGCATAACGTTAATGTGAAAATAAAAGCTTTAGGAAAGGAAAGAATGCTAACAAAATTATGTCGTTTTCCGTTATTTAAAGAATTTAATGTAGAAAATGAGCTCTGTGAATTTTTGGAAATGAAATTTAATGATAAATTTGATGGCTTAATTGGAAATAATATTTTGAGTAGACTAAATACGATTATAGATTTTCCTAATAGACAGTTAATTACCGGAAATGCAGTATTGCCGTTGTTTTTACCAAAGCAAGAGGAAACATATTTCTGCAATTCATATAAAGAGAATGTTATTGAGATATTCAGTAATGAATCTATGCCGCATGATATAACAAAATTAATTGATCTTCACCATTTAACAGACTGGGAAAGAAATAAAGTAAATAGATTAGTTAAAAGCAACAGGAAGGCATTCTATAATGAGAATGAGCCGCTTTCTTTTACCCATGAAATTAAGCATAATATTGACACAACGACAGATACACCAATTTATTCGAAATTATACAGATACCCGGAGGTTCACAGAGCAGAAGTGGATAAGCAGATAGAAGAGATGTTACAGCAAGGAATAATTAGAGAATCGAATAGTCCATATAATAGTCCGATATGGGTAGTGCCAAAAAAGTTAGATAGGTCAAATGAGAAAAAATGGAGAATAGTAATAGATTATAGAAAACTCAATAGCGTCACAACTGAAATTCGGTACCCGATGCCTAATATGGAAGACATACTTGATAAGCTTGGTAGGTGCCAATATTTCTCCACGTTAGATCTCGCTAAAGGTTATCACCAAATTGAAATGCATCCGAATGATGTAGCTAAAACGGCATTTTCAACTGCAACAGGCCACTATGAATTCTTACGTATGCCATTTGGTCTACGGAATTCAGCGGCAACTTTTCAGCGAATGATAAATGGTGTACTTAAGGAGTTTATAGGTAAGATTTGTGTGGTATACCTTGATGACATCTTGGTTTTCTCGACTAGCATTGAGGAGCATATGGAGTCATTAAATAAGATATTTCAGAAGCTTATAAAATCCAATTTAAAATTACAAATTATAAAATGTTCGTTTTTGAGAAGGGAAACTGATTTTTTGGGTCATGTAATAACTGCAGAGGGAATTAAAACTAACCCATCAAAAGTACAGGCTATAGATAAAATCGCATTGCCAAAAACACAAAAGGAAATAAAAATGTTTTTAGGAGTCACAGGATTTTACAGGAGGTTTATCAAGGACTACTCGAAAGTTGCATACAATCTTACAAAATATTTAAAGAAGAATGTTAAGGTTAATACTAAGGATGTTGATTATATAAAAGCTTTTCGTAAATTAAAGATGATATTAAAAGCGGACCCTATTTTAATTCGCCCTGATTTTTCAAAAAAATTCACGCTTTTTACAGATGCTAGTAATTATGCTATAGGTTCAGCTTTGATGCAAGAGAACAAAGTTGTAGCTTATGCAAGTAGAACACTCAATCGGCATGAGCAGAATTATGGTACGATCGAGAAAGAGTTGCTTGCGGTTATATGGGCTGTAAAACATTTTAAACATTATTTGTATGGTCGTAAATTTACAATCAAGACTGATCATAAGCCACTTGTTTGGCTAAGTAATATAAAGGAACCCAATATGAAAATACAAAGATGGAAAGTGATGTTAGGAGAGTTTGATTTTGATATTGAACACGTTAAAGGGAAGGAAAACATCATTGCTGATGCTTTGAGTAGACTCACAGTTAGTCAATGTAAGGATGATGAAGACGTTTTTAGTGAAGGCTTTGCAGTCAATTTAAATGAACTTTTTGATAAAAATGATATTGAAACTGTACATAGTGCGGAAACTGACAGTTCAGATTTCATAAGAATAACAGAAAAACCGATGAATCTTTTCAAATTACAAGTTGTTTTAGAACAATCGAACAAAGAGGAAATAGGTTCAAGGATACTTTTTAAGAAAATGATACGACACACATTTAAAACTACGGATGGTAGTGATTTACTAAAGATTATGAGGGAAAATATCCCACAGAAAGGTTTAGTTGCAGTATTTAGTGAGGATGATGCCTTATTTAAAAAATTTGAAGACTTTTATCGTGATTATTTTGTACGGAATAGAAACTTAAAGATTGTAAGGTCTAAGATAATGTTAAAGGACATTACAGACGGAGACAGGCTTTTAGAAATTATTAAAAACGAGCATTTGAAAAACAACCATCGTGGAATAAACGAAGTATTTTTCGAGATTAAGCAGAATTATTACTGTCCAGGACTACAAAAACAAATCCATCAATATATTAACAGTTGCGAAATATGCAATTTGGCAAAGTTTGATAGACGACCTATCAAGCATTCATTTAATGTCACACAAACTCCAGAAAAGCAGAATGACATGGTGCATGTGGATATTTGGTACCCCAAACGAAATGTAATGTATCTGACATCTATTGACAAATTAACGAAGTACGCAACAGCATTTGAACTAAAAGATAGGACGTGGGTATCAATAATCGAAGCCTTAAGAGTAAGATTTCAATATCTAGGCAAACCCAGATTGATTATTACTGACAATGAACTAAAGACTTCAGCCATTAAGCAATTTTTTGAGGATAGCCATATTGAAGTACATTTTACCACAACTTATGCTAAAACAGGAAATGCTGATGTAGAAAGACTTCACAGTACTTTAAACGAACATTTAAGACTTTTTCATGCTGATCCCGATAATTCTGATGAACTAAAAGATAATGTTTACAAGGCAATAGTAGCTTATAATAACACCTTACATTCTAGCACGAAGAAGCGACCTATAGATTTTCTTGATAACTTAATTTCCAAGGAAGAGATAAAGGAATTTGCTCAGAATTTACATAGATCAAAGATAAAAAAATTGATATAATCAATAAAAGATCAAAAAGATACTCAATAGATAATTTTGAAAATTGTTATGTACAGAATAACAGGGTTGGAAAGTCCGATCCAAAATATAAAAGGATAACAAATTTTGAAAAAAGTGGCAATCACCTTGTTTCTAAAGATGGTAAATTTCTAAAAATTTACAAAACGCAAGTAAAGAGGAAAAACAAGTTTCAACAATGATCAAAAATATGTAGATAGGAATGCAAATAATGTAATTTAAAACAGAATATAACAAAATAACAGTAGAAAAAAGTAATAAGAATATGATATTGTAAAAATTGCTATTTATTGAATTTTCTTTTTAGTATTTGTACTATATGTATAGGAAATACATTCTTTGAAATATTAATAATTTAATATGATAATTAAATAATATTAAAAGTTTTGTATAGAATTTTTTGCAATTGAGAAGTGATAAAATCTAAATAAAAAATATATAAAAAGTATAGTATAAGAAACAAGAGATAATGTTAATATAGTTTTGTTTTCTGTTTATCAATTGTATCAAAATTTTGTAACAAGGAATGAAATTTTATTACTGTTAATTGTAATTGAACAAGTTATGAACCAACAGGGACTGTTGTATTTAATGGGGGGAGGAATCATATAATATATGTATTGTCTTAACTCCATGAATAGTATTAATGTTATATAATTACCTAACCCTGACATACTGTACAATTAGTTTTAATATTTATGTATTTGAAAATGGAATATTTGATTTTGAAAAATAAAAAGTTTGAGTTGTAAAACTGATTTCAATACGAAAGGAGCTTATTTTTATTGCTCTTTTACGCGTGGAACTCGGCACGTCCTCCCAACGTGTCTATATGCATACAAATTACTTTTTCAGATAAAAGTTTCGTTGATTTTATTTTTACTATAATTTTTTCTGTGTAGAGATTTTGAGAAAAATATCTTCAAATCTTATTTAACTTATAAAATCTTCAAAATTAAAGCAAAATGTTTATTGTGGCAACGCTGCTCACATATTATACCCAGAGAACAATTTAAGCTTATTTCTATTTTTAGTTAACTATACAGTTGCAAATTAAGGGCCAGTTTCACGATAGCAAAGCTGTTCGTTCGTTCGCACAATTACATTTAAAACAATAACAAAATTTTGAATGTTGTTTTCGTTTCAAATGTAATTGTGCGAACGAACGAACAGCTTCGCTATCGTGTAACTGGCCCTAAATTTGCAGAGTATAGGATGCACAGCATGGGCGTGTACTCATTAAAAATTCTTAAATTGATATCGATATCAAAATTTCCCCAAATGTGCATGCAGCAAAAAAAAAATAATAATAATTTTAGAAACGGGACTAATGAATATAGAGTTTTGTTTCCAAAAACTTCCAGATACTGACTCTTTGAAGCCGTTTTAGAAAACAATTAATACGTAAAGCGTTTCGTTTGCTTTACTCAAACATCATCAGGCGTATAAATAGTATCAGTATAATTATTTCATGGTTTTCCTTTGGGAAAAAACATATAAAAAAGTATTTAAATGTCATCTAACCATATTGAAGCCCAAAGGTAGCCCCTTTTTAAACAAATGGGCTTTTGTTCAAGCAATTGTTTAGAAAGAATTGTCAATTAAGTTTGCAAGAACTTTTTACTTTTTCTAATAGTCGACTTTCACTTTATGGTTTGGTGGGATATAATTTCGCTAAAAACGAGTTTTTTATTAAGGCGATATTTCACCTCTTTAAGTTTGAGGCCATTTACATTAGACTTCCAAATATTCACTAAAAGAAAGAAAATTTATTTATTGCTTATAAATGTATTCCCAGAAATTTTAGCAAATTTTCTTACATCCAGCCAGAGTTGTCATATTTTTTTCGAAAAGAAATACTTTTTTTTCGACCAAAATATTTTTTCATTTTTTTTTTTATTTTATTTATTTTTTTTGGGAATCATCAGCGTTGTCAACTTTAAAATTTGAAAACGCACCAAAATGGGAAAAAAACGCGTTATCTCAAAGAAAACGCATAAAATTTTTTTTTTATTAACTTTATCCGTAGAAATTTCTTTTTTACTTAATATTGTGTTTACAGAACACAAACGTACGACTCGTCTACAAAATGTGTATGGAAAGCATTCTGAAAACAATTCTTTTCAAACAATTTTTCTAGATGAGTCGCTGGTCTGTGTTGTTACTCCTTATTCTTACACCGCTTTCACATACAGAAAGTTTACTTTGTAAAGAGAAAGGCTCTCTTTTCCCTTGCTAGCACTTGGTAGAAGACCAGCGTTGCCAAAATGAAGATTTTTCCTTACTGTTGAAGACTTTATAAGTAAAATAAGATTAGAAGGTATATTTTCCAAAATTAATATTTTCAAGACTTAGTATTATAACAATACATGCTAGAACTATTTTCAAGAATTTTGACTTCTTTCAAAAAATGTTACATTTGTAACATTCCTTGATTTTGTTTGTTACAGCTCTTACCTGACATAAAGCTTTAGACACATAGACGACAGCAGACAGCAAGCAGCAATCTGTCAAAAATAAAATACATGTGTTTAGATGCTTACGATTATTTTAACGACATTACAGCAGCACGACTTCACAACAGCATTTACTGCTGCTGCCAACTTAGATTAATTTCTATTTTCGTAAGCAGCAAAAAGTAAATGCAGTGCTGCCACTATAAATATAAATTGTCAGCAATAAGAACTAAAATTTGTTTGAAATATTTATTTGAAATAAACATCATATAAATAAAATAAACAAATAAATTGATGAGTTTTTACAACTTTACGTGATATTATTACGTTTTCAGTCAGTAATTTTAATTTTATTCATGTAAAATATATATGTGGCACCTCTAAAATTTGTATTGTTTAAATACACATAGTGCTGTGGCTGTCATTAAAATAATTATGTTGCTGACCAGACGGCAGCATTTTAAGCTAACTTCATTTGTACTCGTGAAGTTGTGAAGTCTGCTGTCGTCTAAGTGTTTAGAGCTTGACTCGACAAAAATTTGTTTCTTATACTAGAACCGAAAGTTATGCTAAAATTTATATAGTGCCACCGAAAATTAAAAAAACGCACCGAAAAGTGGAAAAAAGCGCACCGGCTAAGGATTTTTTCGCACAAAAAGTTTTAAAAAGCACCAAAAACGGTGCAAAGCATGATCTCATTACAGCATCTCAAAAACCACAAAAAAATAGATACATCTTCTGGCAACACTGCAAGCAGCCTAGTCGGGTGAAAGTCTGCGGTTCGGATAATTTTATTCTCACAATATATATCCTGCAAATAATATTGGACTGCGTGATCAAATTTAGGTAAAACAACACTACTTACAATGTGGTCCTATGTAAAACAGACATGAAACACGTCATTACAAGATTGTGCTATGTAATGCAGACTTGGATCATTTCATTGTTAAACAAAAGTTTGAATGCATGTTTTTAATAAAATAAGGCAACAATTCGAAACTAAGCATGATCTCATTATATCTCCTCAGTGAGGAGTAGTATTAGGTAGTATTTTACAAACTGCTCCTTTGTGGTGTAGCATGCAGTAGTATTGTCAATAACCTTCTGGTGTAGTATTAAAACTATTCTTTGTAGTACTGCATGGAGAGGTGACATGGATTAGTATTGACACTAACCTTTTGGAGTACTCCTTGGAGTAGTATTGTCACTAACCTTCTGAAACGCTCCGTGGAGTAATTTTGAGTTTATTCTTATGTAATACAAAGCTTGGTTATATGTGGTCCAACTATAGGACATCGTAATGCTAAAAAAGACCATGTGTTTGTCATACAATTAGGTTAGTTTTGGGTTACTCCTAGTCCGTTACGGAGCATTCTTTACACGCATGTATGGGCTAGTCGCATTTTTTGCAGGAATATATTTATTTATGTTCACTTCTTACCTTATTGCTTGCACTAATTGAAAAATCTCAATATATATTTTTGACAAAGTTTATAACTAGTCCGTTCCACTGTACCTTGTCGCCTTAGTTGCCTTGGTGTTGTTGTCGTCGTAGTCGTCGTCGTTGTTACGATTTGTTTCATTATGATTTGTTGAGTTTGATAATTCACTCGTCGTCGTCGCTTTTTATTATAACAAAATACATATTTTATTATTGTTATTGTTGTTTTCATTTTGCTATTCTTGAGCTGAATTTATGATAGAAAAAGAACAATTATGTTGAAATATCGTTACAGTTCTATTGTGATCAATTTCCATAAATTTTGCACAATTTAGAATAAAAATGTATTTTTGCTGCATTTTAAATCAGAATTCTTAAATTAATAACTATTGTTTTGTTTTGTCTCGACAGTAGTGATTAAAGCGAATAAATTTTTGCGTCGTTCAATGATACTTTAAATATTTTTATTGTTATGACTAAAATACAAATTTGAAATTTTAAGACAATTAATTCAGATTTTCATTTAAAACTTTAAAAACCTTAAGAACTTTCAAGGTATAATCGCTAATATATTATATTTTTTATACATAAATACATATGTGGCATACTTTGTTGTCGATAAACGTGGAAAATTATAGTAAGAAAATGTATATTTGTATTAAAATATTCTAATACTTTTATATTTTGTGTTGCCCTTGCAGGTTTTTAAACTACTTTCTATACAAATTTCTTCAATAATCGTTTAACAAAAATATATTTTAATATGAGACCAAAGCCTGTCAGAATAAATATAGTTTAAAAAATTAAAACACTTGCTTCGATATCAAAGCAATATCCGTTATTATCCGTATAACGCGTTCCGAGTTTTTTTTTTTTTTTTTAATTCCCAAAATCGGCTTCAGGAATCGCCAAAATCCCCCACTTCCCCGAAAACATTATGGCAACTTAAATTTTCGAACTAAATCGAATGACCGTTAATAGTTCAGATACATTATAGATATTATAATATATAATAATGAATACATATGTAACATAATTTGTAACAAACTTATACACGTTCCACGGCCAAAACGCGCACATTATGAAAAACCGGTTCCGATTCGGTCGCAGCGGCTTGCAATTTTTGGGAAATTCCAAAAGTCGGCTTCAGGAAATTTCAAAAACCACCTACTTCATCAGAAGCAATACGGTAACTTCAATTTTCGCACTCAAGCGAATGATCGTTTATAGTTCAGATGCATGCGACTCATTACTTAACGATTCGAGTTATCACTTCAGTGTTACAAAATACTAACAAATTGTATTTTATAACACTGCCGGAAATTGTCAACAAAAATCATATGTTTTGACAAAACAAGTTAAAATTTACAAGCAACAAATTCAGTAAGAAAAAATTCAAAAGAAATGGACCCAATATTATTGTATATTGTGCATCATCGTCTGACTGCGACGAAACGGTTACCCTTAATAGAATAAGGAAAAAAATTAAGGGAAGTGCAGATCCTTTAAATTTGCCAAACAACGAGTAAGTGCAGTCAATATTTTGTTCAAATACATCCATACCATATGTTTATTTCAGAGCTTCAAGAGACGATTTAGACTCACAAAGGAAGCGTTTAACTATTTGTTGAGCCAATTAAATTCCACGGCATAAACGCGCATCGTTTATGAAAAACTGCTTCCAAGCCGGTTAGCGAAGGAATTCTGATTTTTTTTTTTAAGTTCCCAAAATTGGCTTCGTGGATCCCCAAAATTCCATCACTTCCGCGGAAGCAATATGGCAACTCCAATTTTTGAACTAAAGCAGCAACACTGTATAAACAGTTCTATATACCTACCCAGCAAGACCAATGACCGTGATATAATGCATTATCTGATGGGCATTGCTGATGTGAAGTTACATCACAGATTCTATCATTTTATTACGGGCAATATGAAAAAACCAGATATGACCTTTTGTGCGTGTGATTTCTTTTCTCTTTCAAACTTAAGTACTCTGTGCATATGTAATACACATACCTGTGGGCTAGTTCTGTCATTTGCTTACGAGCTAGTTCTTCCTCGAATGTGCGTGTTTTTACACTTTTGGGACTATCTAAATTGATATCGAGTAAAAGGTATCGAAATTTCTAATGATGGCATTCAATAGCGAGTAAATTTCTGAATGCAACCGTGCGACTTTTTACTCGTAAGCAAAAGTACTATCGAAAACCCGCTAAACAGAAAAACACAAAAGAAATGTATGTCCAGAATTTGTTTTCAATATGAACTGCTGTTCATATTGAAAAATTTAATTGGCTCAGCAAATAGTTAAACGCTTCCTTTATGAGTCTAAATCGTCTCTTGAAGCTCTGAAATAAACATTCTTTATGGTATGGATGTATTTAAACAAAATATTGACTGCACTTACTCGTTGTTTGGCAAATTTAAAGGATCTGCACTTCCCCTAATTTTTCCCCTTATTGTATTAAGAGTAACCGTTTCGTCGGAGCCAGACGATGATGCACAATATATAATAACATTGGGTCCATTTCTTTTGCATTTTTTCTTACTGAATTTGTTGCTTGTAAATTTTAACTTGTTTTGTCAAAACATATGATTTTTGTTGACAATTTCCGGCAGTGTTATAAAACACATTTTGTTAGTATTTTGTAACACTGAAGTGATAACTCGAATCGTTACGTAACGAGTCGCATCATTAAAAATTTACATGATATCGAAATATTTTCTACTCGATAGTGATTTCGATCACGAATGACAGAATTAGCCCTTGGAACTGTCTAAAGGTTTTTGACTGACCAGTAGTAATGCAAGTATTTTCGCTGCTGGTGCATCATACCTGATGTAATATCAGGTCACAGTTGATTAATCATTCCTGATGAATGTATAATCAGATTATCAGTTCTGATAAATAAACGCACATGTGTTTGAAATAAAATTGTTTATGTATTAATTTCCACCAAAATTTCTTTCAGGATACATATGTAATAAACACTCATACGGAATGGGCTTCGAGTGTTGCAAACATACAAGTGAAACTAATATAAGCGTGTTAAAAAGACACCAAAATACGCATTAACAAAATGTGCATTTTTATGAATTTTCCGCTCCTACATAACACATTCTACTTCTTCGATGACTTTGCATCAATAATAATTATTTAAAGTAATACTAAACGTTCGCAAGCAAAAAAAAATCAAAATTTTCTTTTAAAGTCAAAGTGAATGAAAATTTTAAAAAAAATGATTGAGATATCGATATAATGGATACATTTTCGTTATGATTTGAATAAATAAAAAGCTAAAAACACGCTTCGATGCACGTAGAAAAAAATATATGTTTGACACGACAATATTCTAAAAGCAATATACTATTGTTGGATTATATGTTTATTTCTGATAATATTATATTGTTATGTTTTAAACGACATTAATATACCACAACATAGTTTTGTAAAACAAATACTGTTTGTAACTATACTATGTTCTAGTTCAATATTGTTATAAAAATTAGTAACCTTAGTATTACTTAAAGTTACCATATAGGTGTCATACCCAACCATATTATTTAACTAAACATCCTTACTTAACCTTATTTCTGCCATTGTACACCATATTAATATCATAAATATATTTATTTTTGTACAACCATATTTTTGTCACAAATATCTCTACTAACTAAAAAAATAACATTACCGGATAAATAATATATTTTATATATGTATGACTATGTTACATAATAAACATACATACAATAAGAAATTACAATAAATAAGAAATAGATGCCATAAATATATCACCAAAAAAATATTCAGGTTATATCTCAGTGGGATGGATGTACATAATTCCTGTTCGAAGTTGTAGTTAGCTGCAATAAAAAATATGTATTAAAGTTTTGTTTTAGATTGCAAATACAAAAGTCATATATAACCATATTAGTATGGTTGGATGTCACATATTATGGTTGTCGACAACAATAATATGGTTAAACAAAAAAATTTTGTGGATATAGTAATAGTATGGTTGGATATAATCCTAATATAGTTGACCACATCAAAGTATTGTTCTATGCAAGATACATATGTTTGTATATTTGCATCTTAATATGTATACAAACCTTTTGATTTTCACAAACACTTGTATTGTTATACAATTATATGCTTATTCATTTGTCTTTAATCCACTAATATAATAACCAAAAATTTAATTTAATATAATTTTCTTTTAAATTGTAGAACACACAATATACTCTTTAACATCCAAAGAAAAACAAAAAATTCATGTATAATACATATGTATTTAGGAGTATGTCAACAACCAGAATGATACTATCATAAATGGTTACAATAGCAATTTTATTCTTACATTTGTTGATGTGAATTAATGTACCATACATATGTTAAAATCAAATATTTTTATATTAGGAGTGACAAAATCTATTGTCGTTTTTAAATGAAAATTCGTAAATACTACATTTTTGTACAACCATATTTTGAAATTAATAGACGATAACAATAGAATTAAAGAAATATAAACTATAACATATTTATGGCAGAGTATACTATAGTTGAATTCATAACAGACTGTTCTGAACAATAATACGCAACGTTATAACATTATATAATTAATGTTGCTGTAACGTAATATCAAACTGCGTTTTCTTTACGTGTGTCGAATTCAAAAGTAAGAAATAATTTTAAGAATAAGCTTAAGACGCTGATTCACTATCCTACACGATCGTACGATTCATTCACAGGACACTGTTTCAAAAGTCTGGCCGGGTTGAAAAAATCGCTTCGAAATGGCGGTGTAGACCACACTATCAAACAAGTATAATTGCAATAATTTATATACACAATAAAATAATTAAAAACTTTTATTAACATAATAATTTTACATTGCTTAAATTTTTTTCTCGAGGCACCAACAATATTCTCATATTTTTCACAATATATGCCACACCGATCGCACAGAAACCATAATGTTTTGAAAAGTTTCATAAAATTTTTCAAATCGCACGATTTATCAAAAACTCTGTCGCACGGTTGAATTTTTAGTACTTTTTAAGCACACATGCTTTATTTAGTAGATTGCACGATCGTGTATGATAGTGTAGCAAGGCCTTTAAACAATAGTGAATGAAAAATATTAGTATTATTGTGAAATAAGCGTCAGGCGCTCGATATACGAGAAATATGACACAAAGCGGTCCGAATGAACAACCCAGACTTCAGTCGTGGCCATTATTTATATTATATTCTTTTGAAACCGTAAATGCTATAAATTGTTGTTTTAACCGATAACAAAAATTTGAAATTCACTTTAAAATTTATATGTTTTAAAAAAATTAACAAAAATAGATTCATATGTATATATTCTCTCATTCATAAATATTCTTCCCTTTTTTATTATTGTCACTTTCGTTTCCATAACGAAAGATGCAAAAAAATTTTATGGTTCTATTGTGTTGACTCAAATAAGCTTTTTTGATTTTACTACCTTTCCTAAACAAAAGAGGCAGACGAAACGTTTTTTCCCCTGAACTTTAACGCTGAAACGTAAACAAAAGCGGCAAAGTTATGTCAAAGAGATAAAAACAGGGTTAACAAACAAATAAATAACACAACCCTGATTATTTTAACAGCTGGACGCACGACATTGTTGTTGTTGGTTTTCTTTTGCAACTTACTTCACTGTAAAACGCATTGCCAAAATCGTATTTTCCAATAGCAAAGCGTTGCCATACAAAATGTACGGGCATGAGAACTTTTGACAGCTAAAAACGCTTAACGCTGTTGTTCAGGAATGATTGTTAGACTTACGAAAATATTTCGCGGAGTCGAGGAATAGATAGCCTTAAATTTTAATACATTTATTCAGTGGTGTCAGAAAAGTTTTTTTTTTAAATCTTCATTTCTCAGATGTAAAGTCTTAATATAAAGAAAAAGATCTTGAAATGTTTTTGTAAGTGCAAAGGCAAAAGTAATGTTTGTTAACTATTACAAAAGTATAGATGACGATTCTAACGAAAGATAACATCACTTGAAATAAAACCCGATGTACAAATGTACAAACCAAAAGTCTAATTTAAAAATTAAAAAAGCTCAACAAAAATTCAATAAATAGATAAAAACAAAAATATTTAGTAAAAATTCAATTTAAACAAATTTCCAACCTTAAAATTAGTAGTAGATGTAAAAAAGGGCGAAATAAACTACACAAACTGTTTGTCAAACATGCCATAATTTTGAGTTTGTGCAAACATTTTGCATTGTTTATGGAAATATTTATCTGTTTGCACAAATATTTACAGCATGATTGCACGAAAAGCAAAAGCTTTTGACTTTCACGCAACCACGTTGATGTTTGTCAAACCGCTGGTTTTGTTTGGCGCTAAATTTTATCACTTCAGTGAAAATTTTGCGGAGTTAAGTAGTAAAAGAAGAAGCACATAAATTAGATCAAGAAAAAATGGTCTAGTTAAAATTTATAGAATTGTAAAAAAATCCTTCTATGTGGAAAAATTAAAAGCAAAGTTTATAGAAATAGAAGCTATAACATTTTTACAGAGAAGTTAAAAGAGAAATATCTTGAGGCCATAAAAAAAATAGCAATAAAAACAATTTGTATTCTGAAAACCGCCGAAACACAATCGCCATCACAATCTACTATCATTGAAAACAAAACAAAAATAGTTGATTAATTTATGTTTGTATTGAATTATGTTCGAGTCGTTTGAGTGCAAATGGAAGGCGGGTGTTTGCCAAACGGTTTGCGTAGTTTATTTTTTCTTATTTAGCTTTCAAATGATGATATAATATGCAAAGCATTGTACTGGAACTAGGGAAACAGACAAAACAAAATAAACGTTATTACGGCATTTGAAGTATTGCAATTAACTTAGTTAAAACTGATCAGTTAACACTGCTCGGACTACCAAAAAATTTGTTCAGCACCTGCCAAACTTCAAGGTAATGAACTACCAAATATAGACTTAACTAAGTACGTATGTAGTGTATGAAAAATTTGGCAATTATTTCATTTTATGAAAGAATTCAAAATTTTGTTGGATATTTGAAAATAGTTTACACTAAGCCTCAAAAATCTTAATTTTGAGAAAAAGATCTTCAAATCTTATTTTACTTGAAAAGCTTTCAAAACTAATGTAAAATCTTCATTCTGGCAACAATTTTGAACATGTTTTTTAAAAATGTTCGCTGGTATAACGAAAATTTTAGCTGAAATTTACAATTTCGTAGCAAAGTCAGGGCACATCAAATTTCTCACTGAACACAAACATTTTTTCAATAATTCGATAACATTGTAAGATCTTATTTCTGTTTAATATTTGTTTTATAAAAAAGTTGGTTGGCCATTCAATGAACAGCAAATAGTGTTTTTATTTTGATGACTATTTACGGAAGGCAATAATGTCTTCCATTCAATTGTAGTTGTTACAGTCAAAACTAAAGATCAACAATGACAAGTCATCAAATCTGGGGATTATAAACACCTACACAAAAAAGGCGATTAAGCGAAAGGCCAGAATAAACAAACGCTCGCTCATTCACAGAAGATAGAAAGAATTTGAAATCTGAAAATTAAACACATCATGTGTCACATTTTGAAGACTTTTTGGAAAGCTTAAGAGATTTATAAACAATGATTCAGAATTATGGTTATGTAATAAAAGTCACAGTCCAAAAAAAAAAAAAAAAATAATTAGCTATTTTTGAAGAATACCAAATTAAATACATACATACATATTGTTAGAATTCATTAGTCCAGAAGAATTTTGATCGCTTTCTACTAGCTGACGTTAAAAACAAAACACTACCAATGCACGTGTTTCCATCAGCTAGTTTCTTCGCCTTTTTACAGGGGTGCCCAAAAGTTATATATGGAAGAGCAAACAGCAATACATATAAGGAAAAACTAATTTTACTTAATATTTTTTATTGTAAAAAGCAAACAGTTATCATACGTTAAACAAAAATAAAATCTATACTGATAATCGCTGTTCTCAATGTTTACCAACAAAGAATTCGAAAGTGTTGTTGCCTTGCACTTGTGTGCATACAGTGAAGAACGACAAAAAAGATAGGTATAAGATAGCGTTGCCCACCCATCGTATTTAAATGGTAAACTAGAGCAAACACAATCTTACGCTCTTTGGTTTAAGCTGAAGCTCCATACCACGCGTTACATGCGCATTCTACCCGTTCTACACTTTTCTAAATTCAAGTTACATACAACCCTTTTCATGCGATAAGTTTTTTTTTTTTGTTGTGTTTGAAGTATTTTTTAAATAAAAACATTGTTTTAGCACAAAAACATAAAATAACAATTCACGGCACAAATATTCTTGACGAAAATTTTGAAAAAATAAAATGAATTGTGGAAAAAACAACTGACAGTTTTTATAACGCTTAAGACGCATGCAAAAGTATAAAGTAAACCTACTTTTGGCGTCGTACGCGTCTATGCGTTCTATGCTTTGTGATGTGTAACTTGTCTACTTTTTTGACATACGCTTAGAACGCGTTAACGCGTGGTGGACCCACGGTTACCAGAAATGCAGATTTATCTTCATTTTGCAGATGTTTCCTCTCCAAAAACACTAAATGAGAGAAAAGGCAATTTGAAATATGGTTGCAACAACCTTAGTATCTATTCCATAACATTATGTATTATTGTTAAAATCGTTGTGTAATCAGCATAATTATAGTTTGTTTCTCTATAAATATTTTACTGTGTGCATTTCTGCATTTCTATTGTTAACATATATATATTTTAAGATATGGTTATATGCAATAATAATAATTGTGAAAATTTGTTAAAAACAACAAGAGCTTTTGTCACACTCAATACTAAAATAATTGTTTTTATTATATGTATGATAAGCTGATTCACATGCAACAAAAGTGAGTTTGCAACATAAACTTACTATTGCCGACTTGAACGATATTTTCATTTTAGTCGTTAACATACAATATTCTTTCAGTTTGTTTTAAAATATTTTATGTGTTTTCAATTAAAAAGATATATATAAACGCATGTATTTGTCAGCTTTATTGAAAAAAAGAAGAAACAACGAGAACTTGTCGAAGAAATTCATATGGAATATTCGGAATAATGAAAAGGTAAGTTTAATATTAAGATGTAAATATAAGTATGTATGGTGAATCCAACAATATGCAATCATATTAATATGATTAGAGATGTCTGTTAAAATTGCAATCGTAGACAAAATACTTAATAGCTATTTTTCTTTCATTACAGCTAATGGATATTTCAACTTCCAAGAAGAACTTGTGCATTAATTCTGTTAAGATGCAACCCGATTATTTTTTCTAATTATTTGTATTTATTTTTTAAAATAAATATTATAAAATTGTATTATATGCTGTCTCTTTTTTGTAGTTAATTATTATATGTATTATAGAAATATTTGTTTCAACAATATTATAATAAAGTTATTTACGACACCAATATGGTTTGTTTAGTTTAATAAATGCTATGGTTACTTATTATTAAACCAATTTTAAACCCAAATATAATATGGTTAATTATACTATGATTTTGTTTACAATACTATGGTGTGTCATTGGAATGGTGTTTTAAATATAACAATATAGTATTATTAGGTACAACCATATAATTCAACAATAGTATGTTGCCCTTATAATATTGTTGTATCAACCATATATTTTTTTCTACGTGTAGGGGTGTATGAATTTATTCCTTGTTTTTCTCTATATTTTGCGTATTTTTTCCTCTTTTTCATATAAAATTTATTATAATTACTAAAAACATAAATTAATATATTTACGGCCATATGCAAAAAAAAAACTTAACAAAGCTCGGTAAGCAATTGTTAAGACAAATTTCCTAATGTTGTATTCAAAAACAATTGTTAGCTTACCATTCGTTTAAAGTTGAATTGAGTACACTTTAACTGTACGTTAAAATGACATTCGACTTGCCGATTATTATTTTTCTTGAAGATAACAATATTGGGAAAATTTAAAAACAAAATATATTATTATTTTTATTATATAAATTAATTGAAACATTGCATTTTATATAAACTGAAAATATTAATTTTGAAAGAAAAATATAAATAACAATTATGTTAGTGATGCACTTTCAATCAAACCAATACAGTGAAAATCGTTATTCGAATAATAAAAGTTTTTCTAGATAAGTACCCCTATTACTTTTTCTCAATTTCATTAATATACTACATTATTTATTAAGAAGGTAAATCCAAGAACTGTTTGTCAAAAATATGTTATTTTATGTAATAATAATCATTTTTTATTTTTTTAATTTGTTTTTCGGTTTTCAAATATTAGTTTTTATTCATCACTATTCAAAAAATTACAACTGAACATAATGGCGTTGCCACAACAAAACAATTAAATTCCTTACTACATTAAAAAGTTAACGTAATGTTTTTGCATAAAAATTTTTAACAAATGTATGGTAGTGCTTATGTGTTTGGTAACTAACGTATGTGTTAAAACTCAAGTAAGATTTTTTTTTGGATATGACCCTTATTCTTTACTTTTAGTTCAATTTTAAATATACTGTAAGTAAACCGATTTTTTGAATTGTGTACTTTTTCTCCCAGTGCAAATTTATTTAGACTCAGAGTATAACTATGGATTTCTCTTTGGGCATCACTAGTATAAGACAAAGTTGTTTGTGTATTTTTAATTTCTAATGCTGAGAGCAGCATGTTTATATTAAAGCGTACAGCCTATAGCTAAGTGCTTTTACAAAAACAAATGAGCACCAAGCAAACCGGGCTTGGGCAGTTTAAGTATTGTAGCATTCATTACTAGGTGAACTTGACAGTCCAGCAGCCGTATTCTGTAACTCGCCAAAGCTAAATCTCCATCGTAATTCTGTAACGTGCATAGCTAAATTTGGCAATTACAAAAAAATTGAATTCGCCGCAATTTTAGCGATTAGTGGCGTCGCTAAAATGTTTAAATTTTGTATTCTCTTACGCCAAATAAATAGTTGTTGTTGGCTAAAACGCTAAAATATTAGCAACGTAAATTTTTAAGTGCTAAAATGTAAGTAAATTACAAATCTTTTCTTTTTGCTATTGTTTCTTGTTAAAAAAAATATTATTACAATTTAATGGAAGAAACCACAAAAAAAAATTACATAGGAGTAAAAATATATGCTTATTCAGTACTTGGAGGAGCACAAAGAACTTTCCCATGATAGGTAAAAAATTAATTTTAACTTAAAGTGAAGCAAAACATAAAAATTCGTTTTTTTTTTTAACATTTGTGAATTCCACAAATGTTTCTGGTTCACATTTGGCTTATTGCGTTCACTACGAGTAATTGCATTTAATCAGCCATGTCACAGAATTCACTTCCATTCGGAAATGGAATTGAATCGGTTTTTAATTTTCAAAAAACGAAAATCTAAAACTTATTTCGGAATGAAATCTATGCTATAAGACAATACTAGTCTTATTCTTGCAATTAAAAATGATTTCATTCTGAAAATTTTTCAGTTCTTCGTTTTTTGAAGAAGTAAAAAAATAATTCAATTCCGTTTCCGAACGGAATTAAACTTTGTGACATGGCTGAATGAGTTCATTATATTACGACGCCGATAAAAACTGCTCATTTTCACTTTTTTAAATATTTATTATTATAAAATGCAGACAATTTTTTCTAAACCTTATGAATGTGTTTTTGTTTATTTAAAATGTAAATAAACAAATACTTTTTGTGATGCCGTATTTTGAAAATTTTCCCATAAATTCCACATTTGGTAGTATCATGAAAAAATATTGCTTAGAATTTATCGACTTAAATGCTGTTTAAGTAATATTTGTCAAAAACAAAATAAATTTTGAATGGATCTTTCACAATAACTATTTAAAATCTTTATTTCAAAACATATTTTACAACGTTATTGAAGAGAAGTTTTAAGAATATTTACGGGAAGCACAATATAAAGTAAGGTAACACTATAATGAATTGCCAAAAATTATTATATTATGTTTATCTCTTTTTAAAAGAGGTTCATTCAAGTAGAAAGAAAGAAACAGTATACAGTTAGCAAATTAGCTGCGGCGAAAATATAAAAATTTAGCTAAGCAATTTAGCTTACAGAATACAGATTTAGCGACATCGCCAAAATATTTGGCCTAATTTTTTTTAGCATTTTAGCGATCGAGTTTTAGCTTTAGCAAGCGAGTTACAGAATACGGCTGCAGGTGATATTTTTTGCTTCCCTCCTTTTCTTCCTGAGACAGTCAATTTTTTTTCCTTCATTTAAACACAATTTTGCGGCACTTTAATCTGAAAATTTTTTTGTATGATTTAGTGCAACTTCAAGAAATTTTTTTGATTTAAAATTGAAAACCCAATATAATCTGTGGTTTTAATTACAAACAATTTTAAAAATTTGTTATTAGGTTTATATAACGTTATTTTCTCCGCTGAACAATTTTAGGCGAATTTAGATTTTGACATTTTCATGAAATTTTACAATAACTAAATACATAGTACTAAATTCACCTTTCCGCTTGGATTCACTTGTATAAATTCGCCTTGCTGTTGTTGTGAAGCGCATACCAAAGCGAACTATTTATTAGGTGGATGTATCGGCGAATTTGGTTGAATTTCTCATTAATTATCCGTGGTTCGATATGTTAAATTTTTTCCCGCTCTAATCTTCACATTCACACGACAAAAATTAAATACCAATTTTCACTAGGACTTTTTAGGACATGTCTGTAGTAATACCTGTAGACAGCGTTGTCAATTTTGAAATTTCAAAACGCACCAAAATAGAGAAAAAAAGCGCATTATTTAAAAAAAAGAATGCACCAAATTTAGAATTTTTCTTTTCATGTTTATTTATTTACCTATTTTATTTATTGAACTTATAATTAAAATTGTAATATTATTGAGAGGCAGTGGCATCGTAGGCCTTCAGCTCAAGATAAGTATTTTATGAAAGTAGTATGACAAAAGGTAAGTCAATGATATATCATTATATGTATGTATGAATATAATTACATGAGCTTCAAATTTCGTTATAAAGATACGATTTTTTAAGGAACTTTATCAGAAGTGTATATTTTCAGATGTGGGATTGGAAAGTAGTTGTAGAGGATCTTTGTTGTGGAGTATTGTTAGCCTTGTGATTTGCGTTTTGGGGCAGTCGTTCAAAAATTGGGAAGTGAGAGAACTTTGAGAGTAAATGTGGTTTCTGAAAATCTATTTTGTATTATAAAAAGGATAATATTTTTATATTAAAAACATGATAGCGAAACAACCTTTTAAGCGACTATTAGACATTCAATCGGGTTTGATAGCACCGGCTGATGTCATGCCATCAAATTCGTCCAATAGCTAAAAATCGTGTTTGTCAAAATTGGCCTCTAGTAGGATTCTATTACTTTTATTAAATCAACATGATCTTTACAATAATTATAACGATCTATCTTGATCCTAGTTGCTTTAAAAAAACGTTATCAGCTACACACAATACAGCTACTTATACAAAATTATATTGCAGGAGCTTACAATCGTTACTGCAAGAGTTAAAATATGTCGAAAAAATCCACGATTATCGAATTGTTACAGAATCGCACTACAAGCCATTAAACTCGATTTTGAATTTAGTTAATAATTTGGTAATATATTAATTACTAAAGCAGTAGCGAATTCACGCGCCTTTATGAATACGAACTGCACTATTCAGTGTTTGTTTTTTTTTTCGTAATATGTACTTGACAAACTTGGATTGATCGTTTAGCAGCAAACACTCTCAAAAACAACAAGCTGTATAAACCGAAATGTTTATTTTTCTTTCGGGAAAGTGTATAATATACAACTGCAAGATTATCTCACTTTGTGTATATGATGTGATGCGTTTTCCACATTATTACTCACTCCGTGTTCAAATTGTGCTCTACAAAATCAGATGTAAAAATTTTAGCCACTTGAATTAACTATTTTCTTATATTAAAACCAAAAGTTGTATTGAATATGATTTGGGGCCACCGAAATTTAAAAAGTGCACTGGAAATTAAAGAAAAGAAAACGCAAACCGCACCAAAAGCGGTGCCAAACGCACCGAGATGAAAACGCTGCTTGTAGAGTCCGATCGCCGTAACTGTTTCTTGTGGTTTCTACTTTGTGGCAACCTCTTGCAACTAGTCTAGTGTTGTACTGCACTCATAGAAAAAAGCGTCTTCATATTCATTACGGCGGGACATCAGAATTGTGATATCAACATTATGTAAATAGTCATCAGTAATGTGAAAACGGACATTAATCTCAATAACAAAAGTCATCAGAGAATTTTGTCATACATTGAGTATTATCAATGTTACAACTGTGGTGACATCAATTCAATCATACATTTGATTAATAATTATAAAGCATCTAATTTGTCAAAATTGATTTCAAAAAAGGGTAAATAGCATAACAATATTTTCATTTTATTGTTGAAAAAAAGTTTTTGTTGTTAAAATCATTATTTTTAAACTTACATGAAGTTTTAAGAAGCAGAAAAAAATGCATCATACTGATGTAAATTTGTAATCACAGCAAGTATTGTTTAAGCAAAGGCAAATAAGTATAACTATAAAGCGAATATATAAATGAATGATTGTACATCATTTTGATGACACTTTGTCATCACATGCGGCGTTAGTTAAATAACGAATACAATGCGAGCGCAGAGGGTAAAATGCTACTACCACACACAGACATTATATTGATGACAGTTAGTCATCAAAAGTATTAGAACATTTTTAATTCTCATTGGTTTCTTGAAAGTAGTGAAATATAAAATTATATGTTTGAACAAATAGTTGAATTAAATTACATATAACTTGAGTTTAAATTTAGTTGGCGATAGCGTGCCATAGTAATGATGACATTTTGTCATACAATTTACTTCTCTTAGTCATTTTTCAGATGTTAATGAGACATCACATCAATGAGATTTTTACATTATATTGAAACCAAATTATAGTTGGTCCGATGTTAGCGTAATATTCTATTGACAATATTTTTCATTATATTGCCTTCATTTAGTAATTTCTTCGATATTAGAGTATCACTGTATTGATCACATCAAACGTATTCCAATAAAGCATCACCATGACATCAGTTTGACATGTCATTGATGAAATAATTGTCATTATTACTGCTAATGACAATCAGAGCAACTGATGTAATGGTTGACATCACAGCGATAAAAACTGTCATGGGGTCAAAAATGATGACATGTGGCATTGCATTGAAGTTAAAATACATCACATTTATGACGGGTTTTCTATGAGTGTGGTGGTTGATTAGTTGAAGACGCCGTTCCTGCGTGTGGCTGTCTGATGTGCATTAGTTTTGTCAACATATCGGTGTCGTTACCCTTGAGGTCATTGAAGTGATCTCTGCAACATACGAGTATAATTTTGCGCTTGACGAACAACCTCATATACCTACGCCACATTTTATGCTGCGCATAAGCAAATATATATGTATGTATATAACATGTACATACTATACTCGTATATTTACGTACATACGAGTACACACTTACATATGCGTAAGAAGGTTACTTATTTAAGTAAGAAGCTATTTTGTAACCTAGACACATTCTTATAGTTATGTTAATACGCAAGTTCTTGATTGCATATGTATGTATATATTACACCTCTATGCATGCATGTATGTCTATATGTACATACATACATAACCTTAAACACATATGTACCTATTTGTGCTTGTATGTAAATATTCATATATTGTACATGGCTGTTGTGTAATAACACAAGTACTTACATACAAACATAAGTACATATTCTGAATGTAGGGATGTATGTATGTACATTTATAATATAAATTTTATATGTATGTTGTTATTGTAACTCGTACACTATTAAACAAGCAAGCCTCATTTCACGGTAACGTCTCGTCTGTCTACTGGTTCAATCCCCTCAGTCTACTGCTGTTGTTTATTTACGAGTAAATTTTTTCCGTTTTTTTTTTTTTTTTTTTTGCTTAAGCTCTTTTTCAGTTTTGTTATTGTTGTTGATAGTGGGGATGGGGCTATTTTGTTTGTTTATGTTTTGTTTTTGTCGTTGTTTTTGCTCTTATAATCAGTGGTTCGTATATACTTAAAGTACTATTTGTATAAATATGTATGCGTGTATGTATGTATGTTAAATTGTGTATGTATGTTTCTATGTACATACATACAATACTGATGATGTCGTTGCTGTTCATTTTATTTGTTGTTTTTGTATTTTTTTAACTGTTGCTTCTTATTAAACACACATTTTTGTTTTTGTAAATTTATTTTTCTTCATTTTCATTCGTTGATTCAACTTAAAATGAAGCGGGCGGGTCTTGTCAGTAAATAAAAATAAAAAAATAAATGCGCCAGTTAGAAATAAAGAAGAGTGTTGGAATAATAAAATTTATAAAGCACAAGTTAATAATACCTACCAGATAGTAAGTATGTAGGTGCATATGTACCTATATAGATAATACAATTATGTACATACAGACATACGTATGTAAGTACGCATTTAGGAATGCTGGATGTGGATCTAGTGTAGATAGGTATATACATACCTACATATATGTAAATAAGTATGCACAATGTAAATAAATATGTACCTACATACATATGTATGTATGTATATACACATGTATACACACATGTATATACATACATACGTATGTATATTGTTGGTCTCATGCAGAAAGGCCCTAACCAACTTAATTGCAATTTTACAGGAGAAGGAAAAACCATAATGGAAACTGTATACCTACCTAGGTTCATCTACCCAGCGGCCAAAGTTTCGCTTACAGAAGCGATGATCCGATGCACACTTGTAAGTCAGTAATGCACACCATCTCATACACGAACCTAGTATACTTTTTCATATACATTGCCGCATTTGTAGAGTGAACGCCTACCACCTGCACACAAAGTAAGCGAGGTAGTATGGTGTTCATCCAACAAAAGCTCATTACATCCTAACATACATTGTAAGCTATCAGTAGGCAGCTCGAATACAATCTCGCATACTTTGTAAGTCGGCAGTAGGCAGCTCGAATACATTCTCGCATACTTTGTAAGTCGGCGGTAGGCAGCCTGAATACATTCTCACATACTTTGTAAGTCGGCGGTAGGCAGCTCGAATACAATCTCGCATACATTGTAAGCCGGCAGTAGGCAGCTCGTACGTACTGCGCACTTCAGTTTTTTGGGAATATTCCATTAAATAAATTTGTTTTGTTTTTTGTCTACTGCATTCTTTTATTTTTTCCCTAAATATTTTGTCTTTCCTTTTGTCTTGTACCTTTTTTAAATTGTTTTCTAGCACTTTTATCTGATTTTGTTAATTAAAATTTTTGCAACGTACGAGTAGTCTGACAAAGACGGCGAACATTTGATTTACAACTAAAAAATAAAATACATTTGTATATAAATGTGATACAAAAGATGAACGTAATTCATTTTTCGGAACTCCATATACTACTTTCATACACTTTGTAAGTTACCATTCATTGATTACAAAGTGTTGCACACATCATCGAAGAGAAATAATGTGGTAGGCAATGTTCGCCGCTGGGTACAAGTTATTTTTTTGTTCAATTGTTTGTAAAAGGGATATTTATAAAATTATTTAATAAAATTTTTTTGACGCTGTATATTTATGTGAAAGAATTATGCGACATATACCTATTTAATGAAACTGTTTCATTAAATATTTTTCATTAATCCAATGAAAACTTTTCACAATATGCATGAAACTTCATATACCTACCTATATTATGAAATAGTTCCATCAGAATGGTTTCATTAAGTTTCATAGTTTTATTTAAAAAAATCATTGGATTTATGACTACAACAAAATTTAACTATTTTTTTAATTCTTTGAATTTTGTTAAGATATATTAGTGGGTATTTATTAATCTTAAGCTACAGTTTAAAAAATGTCAAGTTTTTTTTTTACTAAAATGTAAGTTTTATGAGTTTTATAATTCCAATGAAATAGAATTCATTGGATCAATGACAAATAAATTTCTGGCTACCGAACTTGGGTATGTATGTACATATGTGTATGTACTCAAATCAGCATAATAATAGTTTAAAAAATTTAAATACCAGTGTATTGAAGTCATTTGAATTAATAAAATTTGTTTTATTTGGTGAATACTTGTTCAACATTTTCTTTTAGCATAATTAGGTACAATTTCACAAAAGCAAGGAATAGTATTGTTTGTGTAATGAAATAAAGTATCAATGAATAAATGAAATAATTCCATTGATCTTATTATGTACATTTGCAAACATATTTTATTAATGTGTGTTATGTTAATATTTCATTAAACAAATGTAACTATTTAATTGATTTAATGTAAATTTTTCAGGTGCTCAATGAATAATAAAATTAGATTAATGAAATAACTTCATTGACCTTATGAAGGAGTTTTATATTTTTAATGAATATATTACATTAGTACAAAGAAGTTATTTCATTAAATAAATGTTACTTTTTCATTAATTTAATGTACAGTTTTCATGTGCTTTATGAAATTGGTTCTTTGATTTAGAGATCTATTTCACTAATCATATGATTTGTCTTTCATACTTTTAATGAAAATAAGTCATGTTTCTTATTAAAATGTTTCATTACTTTTATGAAGGTTTTCATTAAAATAATCTAATGAAATTTGTTTCATTATTTCTATAAAAAGTTACAATGGTTGAAAAATAATGAAAAAATTCATAAAAGTAATGTCAAAATTGAGAGAATTTCTGAACAAAATTTTTTCAGTGTAGAATCCCTAAAAAAAGTTTGATTCAAGGAAAATGCGAGTTAGGGCCATGTATGTATGTATGTGTGTGTATGTATGTATGCATACATATTATATAAAAATTAAAAGACAAGAAAATTATTTTACAATAATACAATGTTTGTATGTAAATAATTCTATACATATGTATAACGGACATATTTAACAGGTTTTGATTTTAGAATTGTACATTCATCAGCAACACTTGAACATCATGTTCAGTTAATAGAAGGCAAACTTGTTAAACATAATTTCTTTATATCTACTTAAGTACTTGTGTATACATATGTACATAATTACATATGTATATATTTGCAAAACAAAATAATATATATATACTTACTTGTAAAAGCTTGTTTAGTAGATTGATCGTAAATGATTTGAAAAACAGCAAAATTTTGCTTATCAGAAAATGTACATAAACGAAAAGGTGCGATGGGTCCGGTATAATGATATTAAATACATACAGTGTTGTGCAAAACAATATCAGCACTCGCCACAAGTATTTCCACCTGATAATATCACGTGTTTTCAAATCACAAAGCAGTGTTACATCAACATGATTAAACGTTAATTGCCAAAAAAAAAATATTTTCAAACGTTCAGCCTCTATAGCAATTCATGATTTTACGTGATTTGAAAACACATAATTTTTAAATGAAAATAAAGCAAATTTAAGCTGCACTAATAGAAAAGAGCATCTTTATTTTGATGATGGCGTATCGTCAAATAAGCAACAATAACTGACATGGGTCTCAGTGATAAAAGCGGTGAGAGAACTCTGTTATACGAGTATATTGAGCAGCGTTGTTACTATTGGAATTTGAAGATGATTTGAAATAAAAGAAGAAACCGCGTTATATCAGCAACGCACCAAGCTCAAAAATTTTTTTCCGTTTTTAAAAACTCATTTTGTACTATAAAAATTATAATATTTTTACATTAAAAAAAAACAACTATGAAACAGCCCTTTAAGCAGCTATTAGACGATCAAAATGGGTCTGATAGCACCGGCTAATGCCATCAAACTTATTCAATAGCTAGAGCTCGTGTTTGTCAAACTTTGCCTCTAGTGCGATTATGGTAGCGGCATCTGAACAATGGCATGTTTACAGTAATTATAACGATATTCAATATTGAGATTAAATTTGGTATTCAGCAACAGTATTTAATTATATTCGCTGTCGACCGCCTATACTGCCTATTATCAGGTACATAAAAATACAGCTGTTTGCCGTCATTAAAATTATATTGCAGGAGCATGCAATCGTTTCTACAGAGGAAAAAATATGTCAAAAATTTACGATTATCGGATCATTAAAAGTTACAGAATAACACAACAAGCAATCAAACTCGCGTAATAGCAATTCTATCAAGCACAGTATGAATTGCAATATTGTTTTCGTAAGCGAACAGTGTAAACTTGTTGGCTAGAGTGGGTGTTTGTAAAAAAATTTATTGATATATAAGAAAATTTGCCAGAATTGTAGCAAATAGAAGATGACGTTTATTATAATCAAAATTTAATACAAACGTTTTTGGAAAAATTTAAGAGTTTAATATTTATTTTGGTAACTTATTAATTACTGAAACAGTGGTGAATTCACGCGTCTTCATAAAATAAACTTCTCTATTCAGTGTCTGCTTTTATTTCAATATTTGACAAACTGGGCTTGATCGTTTATTGGCAAAAATAGCAGTTTTTATAAAACAGCAAATTTTGTAAAATAAAAAAAAGTTCAAATTAAGTAAAAATAATAATAAGTAAACGTTTTTTATAATAATTTCATTGAATTGAATATCATTTGATGCCACCGAATTTAAAAATTAGGGAAAAGCTCACAGCGCACCGACTAAATAATTTTTCGCAAAAAAAAAAAATGTTAAATGGCATCAAAAACGGTGCGAACCGCACCGAGTTGACAATGCTGATATTGAGTATCATCAATCAGGCCTGCCATATTTGCCGATTTTTTCCCTTAAAATTAACAAAGTTCCAATTAGCCGATTCTTCTTACAAAAATTCTGATTTTTCGATAAACTCAAAAAACATGGTAACTTTGTTTATTTGAATCTAATTTACAATAAGATTGAAATTATAGGCATCATTTGAATGTGTATTACATTTAAAAGAGTCAACTACAAATAAGTTCGCTTTTACACTGAGAAATTGTTAAAAAACGATATACCAGATCTGTTTACATGAAATGTATTTGTCACTCACTTGCATTTTGCTCTTCAATTGCCTTTCGAAATTCAAACTCTATTCGGAGACATTTACAATCAAGTACACAGAAAAAATTATAGTAATAATAAAATCAAAAAAAATTTGGCTGAAAACATAATTTGTATGCATATACATATATACCAAAAAAATAACCTTGTATATCTTATTTTGTTGTTGTTTTTTGAAAAAAATTGTTGTTTTCGATCAATAATTATTTTGACTAAACTTTTGTTTGAATCCACGAATTCCTTTACAGGTCCGCATTCAAACAATTTATTAATTGATTAAACGAATTTCGTTATTGAACCCGAAAAAAAAATTTCTCTGTGCAAGTAATTTCTCCGATGTTAATATGTTGTCACATGGATGACATTTTGATATCAAATTGAAACCAAACTTAAGTTTATCTGATGATATTGTGGCTTTTTGATATTTTGTACAATTATGATATTGACTCCAATTAAACAGAATTTCCGCTAATGGCAATTAAAGCAACTAGATTAATAGTTGGTATTATAGCGATGAAGACTGTAATGGGGCTTAAAATGAAGACATTTGTCATTGTATTGACGGTAAAGTAAATGACAGCAATAATATCTGTTTCAGATCTAAATAAATTCGTGCATATATTATCCCAGCTTGTATATATACACATTGCGAATATATGATTCCTGTTCAGCCGTTTAGCGGTGATTAACGCCCAAACAAAGAAACTGGAAAGCAAATTTATTAAATGCATTCATATGACTTGACTGTACATTGATATAGTTTTTCCCTATTTTATTTAAAATATATTTTTGCTTCACAGGTAAACAAACTGTAATCATAATAAAGCGTTCGTTAGTCAAATGCAAAAAAAAAAAAACAGAAAAAAATAGTTCAATTGCAGTGTGTTGTACTACACAATGTGTAGATAGATGCTGGTTTTGTTTTCAGACACGGCTGACAAGCATGTTTATCTCGCAGACATCCTGGAAAAATGTAAGAAACACAAACTAGTGGGAAAGTACAAAAGAGTTAAACGGACTGCTGAAGTGACCTACATTTAACAATCACAAGACTTTTAAGAATGATAGATAAAACAAAGCTTTTGCAATGCTTCAGTTCATATTGATCCTGCAAATTGTGGATGGGTAGAATAGATATGTTTTCATAACTTCTTAGGCAACTTTTGCTAAAAAGCATTCAGGCAGGTCGAACCTAATGGTCCTTTTGTTTTCCTCTTTTTTTTGCATTATTATCAGCTACTTCTTCCTCCAATTTTAAAAATGTTGATGCTATGATGATTGTGCCGTCGTACATACTTACTTATTAATTGCTTTTTGTTATAATAAATTATTTCACAAAAAAAGCAAAACAGCTGATCAAAGTCAATACAAAAAGTTTAACAATAATGTAAACTAGCTTAAACAAATGTTAATTAAACTTTTGTCAAAAGATTTTGCAATTATTGAAAGAATATTTTGATCAAATTTTTGAAACGTGTAAATAGAATGTCAAAATAAATTTTCAAAATTTTGATAAGACTTCAAAATACCTTCAATCGTGTAAATCTACTTTAAGAGTAAACTAAATAATCTAATTACGACACTTCGAAAGTGAATAATGCGAGCAGTAGATGAGCATTAACAGAAACTTCATAAATAGTCTCCAAATCAGATTTCTGATCCACGGCGATTATATTTTTACTAGTATGTATGGATAAAAAAAATAGCTTTTTTCGTTCCAATTTTTTTTTTTTTTTTTTTTTTTTTTTTTGCAAAATTTTTGTTTAAATCCAGATATTTTTCTACAGATCCGCATTCAAACAATTTATTAACTGATTCAGCAAAATTTGCTATTGAATATGGTAAAATGTTTTTCAATGAAAACTTATCTGATATCTAATTTTAGTTTAATTTTATTTTGCTAAATGTTTTTTTAATGAAAACTTATCTAATATCTAATTTAATTTTTTTTTTTTTTGCTAAATCCAGATATTTTTCTACAGACCCCTATTCAAGCAATCGTTTAACTGATTCAGCAAAATTTGTAATTGAATATGGAAAAATATTTTTCAACGAAAACTTATCTGATATCTAATTTTAATTTTATTTTATTTTGCTAAATGTTTTTTCAATGAAAACTTATCTAATATCTAATTTAATTTTTTTTTTTTTTTTTTGCTAAATTCAGATATTTTTCTTTTCTATAGACCCACATTCAAACAATTTATTAACTGATTCAGCAAAATTTGCTGTTGAATATGGTAAAATGTTTTTCAACGAAAACTTATCTGATTTTAAAGAAAAAGTCCAGATCAGCCATTTCACAATATTTTGCCAAACGGTCTGCTCCCATATTATGAAGACTCACTTCTTTGGCGTTTAATAATTATAATTCTAAATTAAAATCTCATTAAGTGATCTTCAAATTTAAGTCTCTCTTTAAACAAAAATTTTTCATGCTTTTTTCCACTTGTAGGGTATTCAAATCTACAGTAGCCAAAAACTTGTGTAAATTTTATTTGACAGTCGTCCACTTTAGATGGAGCAGCAGCTACTACTACGCTTTTTACACACACACACATACACACTTGCACAAAACTAAACATAGTGAATGTTTTATGGTTCGTTTGTTCAATCATTCATTCATTCACTCACTCACTCTTCACTTTTCTGTCCAACATTTCCGCCATTTCCAAATGAAGATTGTTAAAATGAAATTTTCAAAGGAAAATGTACTTCATTTATTCAGCCAGTTAGATGAGATCATCTTATTATTCTTAAGATCAGTATGTTGCCATGGCTATCTGTCTGTCCGTCTGTCTACACAAAACCGTTCACTTGTTTGTGCATACGAGTACTTTATTTGGAAAACTTGAGCAAAAAATTGGTAATAATAAAAAAAGGAAAGAAAATTAAATTGAATTTGAAAAGTACTTTCGTTTCGTTTGTTACTTTGTTGGTATTGCTGCCAAACTGAAATAAAATTGGTCAAACTAAAAACTGTCCCAGTAAAATGCAGCCACAAACGTACAACTTAAAGAAGACGCAAAAAACCTCTTGCATGCAAATAAGTTTCTGCGAAAAATTTACAACTCTTTAGTAATTCATGCTGCCAGCCAGACTTCATTCAAACTACTGAAGTTTAGTTTTAAACGTATTGCATTTTCAGAAATTGTTAAGTTGGTGGCAGTTCTCAAAACTTGTCCTATTATATTGAGAGTCAAAAGAACTCTTTTCAAAGTTGCAGCAACTCTCTTAGCAGCATGAAATCTCTTTCAATGAAACTTTTGTAGATCAAAAACTTATGTAGATTAAGTGATAAACTATTTTTATCTTTAATGGAAATTTTTTGCATTAAAGTCGATATAATCTGAAGGCATTTATAAAAAAAACAGCCTTAAAAGGATGCCAAATTAAATTTAAAAATCTTTAAAAATAGTTTGCCACAAAAAAAATGGAAAAACAAACTTATATTTATGTGATAGAAAAATAAATTTAAATTAAATAATATTATAACCTTTCATGTCTGTTTGGCAATGGCAATTCATTTCTATTTAAAGCGAAGTCTACGAAAATTCCTTCATTCATTCATTTATTTTTCATATATTTTAAGTGATCACACAAAAAGTAAGGAACGACTTTTCCGATATATTTTTATGGAAATCACTCAAAAACTGAGTGCTTTTCATATAAAATTTTTTGACAAGTCGCTTATCTGTAATGTGAAAACATCATATTAATTTATCATTAACGTTAAAGTACACAAGATCAGTATCTACTACTTCTAATGTGATGTTTATGGGACGCGAATGAGTGATATTTTCTATGAGTGAAATTTTGCAGACGTATCACTCATTCCTGTCCCATAAATAAGTTATTAAGTTAATTGTACTTCGATGATAAATTCATCTAAACAGAACTTTGCTTTAATTGAATTAACTTCTCGTCAACTGCAACTTCACTAATAGCAAGTTATATTATTAATCGTTGCCAATCCATATTTCATTCCATACGATCTCCGTAACTATTTATATCATCTATATCCGACCGGAGATGGATTACAACTCTCATGCTTGGGCGGTCTTTCAAAGTCTATTTTGAGTTTACACGACCGTCTGCAGGAAAAGACAAAAAAGAACATCGGGAACAGTAGAGTATCCAAGTCTAGACTCACTAGAGCGTCGCCACACTGTGGTGTTCTGTTCACTGTTTTATCGGTACTACAATAGATTTTTCTCTGACGAGATCATACTACAATAATTTTTATTTTACGAGATCAGGTATTTCAATCTTGTAACCCCTGATCTCACGTATTTCTTAATTTATCATTAACGTTAAAGAGTACAAGATCAGTATCTTCTCCTTCTAACGTAGTGTTTATGGACGCGAATGAGTGATACATCTAACCAGTCTCAAAATATCGAGTATTTTTCATACAAATAAACAGAACTTTGCTTTGAATGAAGGTCCAAATTATCATAATTTCTCTTCAACTGCAACTGGACGAATAGAAAGTTATATTATTGATCGTTGCCAATCCATACATGATCTGCGTAACTATTTATATCGAAGATGGATTACAACTCTCATGCTTCGGGTAGTGTTTTAAAGTCTATTTTGGGCTTACACGACCGTCTGCAGGAGAAAACAAAGAAGCACATTGGGGACATTAGAGTATCCAACTCTAGACTCACTAGAGTGTCGTCGTAGTGTGGTGTTCTGTTCACTGTTTTATCGGTACTACAATCGATCTCTGACGAGATCATACAAGATTTTTTTTAACAAGATCAGCTATTTCGAGCTCGAAACCTCTGATCTCACGTATTTCTTAATTTATTATTAGCGTTAAAAAGTATAAGATTATCTTCTACTTCTAATGTGATGTTTATGGCACGCAAATGAGTGATACGTCTAGAAAACTTCAAAATATGGAGTATATTTCGTGCAAATTTTCTAGCCATATCACTCATTCCCATCACATAAACAGTAATAAGTTAAAAAGTTAATTGTGCTTCAATGATAAACTCATCTATACAGAACTTTGCTCTAAATTAAGGGTAATTTAACTTCTATTCAACTGCAATTTCGCTAATAGCAAGTTATATTGCTGATCGTTAACAAACCCTACTTCAGTCCAGATGATCTGCGTAACTATTTATATCATGTACATCCGACCGAAAATAGACTACAACTCTCCTATTTGGGCCGGTGTGTCAACATCTATTTTGGGTTTACCCGTCTGTCCAACTCTACTGACTCACTAGAGCGCCGCCGCAGCATGGTGCTCGGCGATACTAAATAGGATTTTTCTGTAATGAGATCATACTACGATCGATTTTTTTTTATAACAAGATAAAGGATTTCGATCTCGAAATCGGAAAGTTTGTAAGTAGCTTTCATTGTTCAGAGCTCCGTTTGTGATGGATTGGCAAGTGAATTGAACAACACATTACAGAGAAAATTCACTGTTCAGTCATACGGTCCGCAACTTACTGCCTGCAGTTATTATTACCGTCACTAACAATGTACACTGAAAACAAAAATCAATTCGAAGCGTGTTAAGTATGGATTTTTTTAAATCAAGTACGTATTACTTGAATCACGTAGTACGGATTATTTGATACGTAGTATTCAAGCACTAAAAACTTACTTTTAGCCATACTTAACACCGAATCCGTACTTAAAGTAATCCAAAAATTTGATTGATTTGATAAAATCTGAGATCAAATCAATCTTAAAATGCGATTGATTCAAGAATTTTAGTGTAGATTCAATCCCGAATCCCAACTTGAAACAAGAACACTTAAGTCTATTATTATTTACTATATTAGCTACTTATATTTATATCAAATAAAAAAATATATACAGTTTGTTTTTTGTGTTTCCTAGCTGTATGCATGTTGATATATCATAGAAATTATCCTTGGAAAACTTAAAAAAATATTTTCAAACATTTAACTATATATTCCATTATTTTAAATAAATTAATGAGAATTAAAAAAAAACTCAAATAATATATCACAACCAGAACAAAAACAGCTCTCTGAACATCATTCACACCATGATCTGACATCAGTCAGATCGTAAGATTTATCTTGGTTTGCTGGTTTTTTGAAATGCTGAAAAGAATTTTTAAAGTTTCTTTTCTATAAAAATTCAGAAAATGAAGTAGTTTTTGAAAAAAAATATAACAAAAATATAACAACACTGTTCATATGTACGTACTTGTATCTTTATTTTGGTTTTTTTACTCGTTTCAAGAACTCTGCACTTGATTCAAGAACTTTATACTTATTTTAAGACATCGCAGGATTGGTTTTCTTGAACAATCCCGTTTTCGGCTAATTTTAACTACACTTGTGTATAATTTGTACTCGTACTTAAATATCCCGTTCTTTGACTTATTTTAAGTACATTTGTGTGTAATTCGTACTTAAATTTTTGAGAACGACTCATACTGAAAGTAAGTAAAAAATACTTAAATATAGTAACAGCTTTTTCTTACTGTATAGCTATTTCGAAATCGGCTAATCTAGAATCTTGCCGTACTATATTAAAAATAACGTTCTAGTGCTTAGATCACAACTCAAAAATCTTAAACTAAGTAAATAAATATTCATAATTATTCAATATTTTTCAGATCTGGAATATAGGAAGAGTTTTAGATTATTAAACGAGATTTCAACAGCTGTAGTTTATTAAAAAAAAAAACAAGAAAAAATAAATTGATTTACGAGCCGGTTTTGAAATTCTTCCCATTTTACTAAATACAAATCTAATTGAAAGTAGTTCTTTCTATAATAACATTTAATCTGCTTTGGCTGTGTTCTCTTAACAAAGAGTAATATAACACTCTTTCGTGCTGAGAGTAATGCTTTGCGCTCTTCTAACCGATATTGTTTTTGTGGCTCACAAACAACAATAACAACTTTTCTTGACAAAAAGCATGCTAAAACACATGTTGGGCGGAAGATACTCCACCCAATTTCGGATGCAAACAAACAACAACTACCAACAAGACGAAGACGAAGACAACGTCGTAAATGAAATTCCAAAACGTAAAGCCGGCAGCTCAGCAGCAGCGGCAGCATCAGACAGTTAACTGTTGTTTAAGACACACATAGAAGAAGAAAAAAAAAACACACACACAAAAACAAGGCAAAGAAGAAAAATTCATTCATTGAGTTTGAAATTGAAAAGGGAGAAGTGGTTGTTGTTGGCTTGGTATGTGCCTCACTAAGGTAAGTGGTTGTTGTTGTTGGTGGTGGCGGTGTTGTTTTTGCAATTGATGCAAGGCTATAAATTGTGTAAGCATAATTTGGAAGCTTCTTAGATTTGCTTAAATGTAGCGAGGCTTTTAAAACGCTTAATGTGCTGTGTGCCGCTGCCCACAGCTCAAGACGAACTGCGACTTTTTGACTGCTGCAACAATGAAGGCAGTGATCAGTTTAGTTATTATTTTGTAATGATCATGATGTTGTTGGTGGTTGTTGTGGTTGTTTCGCTTGATTTGAATTGCTTGTAATTGTAACAGTTTGTTTTTTGTATTTCGGTTGTTGTTGTTGTTGTTTTTTTTCTTTTTACAATTTATCTGTCAGGCAATAGCAACAACAATAATACAAAAAGTCAGCTAAATATATGAAAACTGTTAAAGTTAAGAGTGTAGAGTCATGAGTTTTAAATGAGCTCAATTCTTCGTTGTTGTCTTCTTCATTTGCTATTGCCGATGTTGTTGCTATTGCTGTTGCTGTAACTGTTACTGTTATTATTGTTGGTGTTATGTCTTGTTTTAGAGACAGCAGCGACAGAGACGATACGATACGATACGAGCTAAGACTCCAAGCTAGATGAATAGATAGGAAGCTACAGTCGCAGTAGAAAAGTCTTGGCTCAGCGAGTGTGTGTGTTTGTGTATGTGCTTAGTATTCGCTAGAGTATGATCTCGTTTTTTTTTTAATGGCTGTTGTTAGGATGGATGTTGTTTGTGTTTTTGTTTTGTTTTCGGGGTAAAGCTGAAGCGTTAAGATTGTTTTGAATTCAGTACTTCATCACGTACCTGTAGAGAATGGTCGTCATTACGGGTTAATCCAGTTAAATAATTTAGACTATATCTTGTCTTCTTTCTTAATTAAAACAAAAAAAAATTTTTTCTTAAAACATTAAGGAAATACTACAATACAACACTGAAAAAATAAAGTGTAACATAATAATTGTAACTGTAACCAAAACCACTTGAATAAAAAAAAATCGTTCAAGTGACGATATAAAATAATAAACAAAAAATGCCCAAATAAAGGCGATCGTGATATGCAATAAATTTTTATGGTTTTGATACAAAAAAAAAATGAGTAATGAAAATATATAAACATACCTATTATGTATGTATGAAGAGATGAAAAAAGCAGTGACAAAACATATATTGAAATTAAATTATATTATTTTAAAAAAAAACTTATAAATTAAAAAAAAAATTTTAAATCGGGGAGAAAAAGTGTTGAAGAAATCTTATTTAAAAATTTAAATTAAAGCTATTCTAGCTGCAAAAGGATTCTTAAACTTATTAAGTGTCAAGAAAAGAAGATATTTTTAAACGGTATTCTGCAGTTCCCACAGCTGCGCTGCATATAAACTTAAAAAAAAAATATAATTATTCTTTGCATTAAGCACAAATAACTGAAAATATATTGCTTATAGTTTATTTCCGGAATAAGTGTAATAATTATTAATTTAAAAAACTCTTGCTGTTGCTGACACCCGTTTCTTACTCTTTCCCCCTCTCTCTCTTTCTCTCTGTCACACACACTCTTTCACTCTCTATCACTCTGTGGCTGTAATTGAAACTCTTGAAGCAAAAGGATGCCCCCTAAACATTTAATAAATTTTCCCAAGTAACGGTGCTTTAATGATTAAACGACGACCAACTTTTTCTCAAAACTTTTTACATCTTTTTTTCTATCTCTACAACATCCTCAGCATCCTCTTTCTATTTAAAACATAAAAAAAAAACTGAGACAAATAAAAAAACCCGCGTGTTGCAGCAGCTCTTTTTCTCGGCTGGCTGTTGTTGCTGTTTTTCTTATTAATAATACCATCGAGTACTTGTTAAACAAAAGCGGATATCCGTTTAATCGTTCTCCTTATAAGTGAATGAGTAAGTGAGTGAGTGAGTGTAGGTACCTGTCGTTTATAAGCAAGTGTGTGTTTGTCTGTCTATACACCAGCAGCAGAGTGTATGTTTGCTAATGCCATTGGAGACTGGCGATTTGTTTGTGCTTTAATTTGCTTGCGGATATTTGCAATTTGCATGCAAAAAAAAATTATCGTTAGATAAATAATTTTTCTTTTCAACACAACAAAAACAACAGCAGCAGCAACATCGCACTCATTTATATGTTTTTCATGTAAATCAATTGTGTAATTGTCATCATTTCAACCGTTTATTGATTTCTAATCAACGCTACTGCCATCATCAGCCAGCAACGCTCCTCTTGAACAACCTGTATCATCCGCTTTCTTTGGCCTTTATCGTGTAAGTCCTCTCAAGCTAAATAATATTTATTAAAACTTAATTTTAAATAAGTTTGTCTCATATAATAAAATAATTTTAATATTTTGTGTGGACGATCGGCTAATTGTGCACAATTTTAAAATACAACTAAAAACTTTTGCAAGGCAAAACCAAATGCTTTGAAATATACAATAATTTTGCACAAAGATATCGGCATATTGTTGTACAAGGTGTCCCCGAACTCAACGTCATCATGAGAAAAATCAGAAAAAATTCTAAAGACATGAAGAAAATTGGTGTAGGCCCACAGTATTTAGGATTAGATTATAAAAGTGGACTGTATGTGTTGTTAGGAGTAGGTCACCACTATATCCTCACTACTATACCTTAGTAATTGAAATGGTTGATGATGTGCGTCTGTGTGAGGATAAGTGCGTGTGTGTGCATGTGTAAATGAGAACAAATCTAAAGTTAATAAGCTTTATTTATTACAATAATCATTTAATTATTGTTTTAAATAATATTAATTTACTTTCTATTTTTATAAAAAAAATAAAATCATGTTTATAAAGCTCTTATTACACAAATTTTGTATGGAAATCAGTGCAATAAAAGCTTAATAAACTTTAAAAAAATTTTATAAATAAGGCAGAAATTATATAATAAAAATTCAGTTTCAAGAAAAGTTAAGTAAATTTAAGCAACTGCTTCGGAGGTTGAAAAGTAAGTAAATCAATTATGTTAGTTTAAAGCTAAATAATGTATATTGGAACGTTCGAAACATCAATTCTTCATGTAACATTTCCAATTGACCCAAGCGAAAAAGGTAAATTATTTCGTGAAATGGATAAAATTGTAGAAAGACGACAAATTAAAAAACTTTAAGAAAAAAAGACAATTTGAACGAAGAAGATGCCCAAAACTGCTAACTGCAAGGGAAGAAAGAATGTTTGCTAGCAAAGTTAAAAATAATTCACGTTCTAGTGCGGTACCCAAACTAAAGAATTTGATAAAACAGTTAGTGGTAGTACCATACGAGGCACATTGCATATACCTATATGAATTTAATAAGAGACGTCCGAGAAAAAAAACTGCAATTTAAATTTAGTTTATACATCGACATATGCTCACTTTTGGGTCTGTCTTTATCGACCTTTTGCTGTAAACTATAAAAAAAGATAGAGTATATCATGATATAAAAAATACAAGGTAGTTTTATTCTCTCAATTTTTGTTAACAATCACCATCTGACAAGTATAAGGATTGTGACATTTTCCATAAAATTGTGCTACCGTATTAGTTTATACATTCCCTTGTTTTCAGTTTTGTTTGAAGTTGTGTCTAAAAATATTAATAAAATTGTGTCTTCTAACAAAAAAAAAATAAATAAAATTTAAAATAAAATTCATACATAAATTTAAAATATGTAAAAATTGCCTGAAAAACATCCCCAAACTAAAATGCTACCGAAACCATATTTCAATGTGCCTTCAATATAACGTGGATTAAGACGTTCGCTTTTCAGTCATGTAACCAGTCTTAATATATCGGAACCTTTTAAATTAGATTTGGACTCATCGGATGATAGTATGGAATTCCTTTGTGTGGTGATCAAATTAATGTGGTCCCTTGCAAATTCCAAACAGGCTAGTCTATTTTTCCATTATATAAAGACCTTTTTTACACTATTGTATGGTATGCTTTTAGTCCGCCTTCTGCAGCCTGCCTTTGAATCCTTCTGGGGGTAACATTTTATGACAATTGTGTGGCGAAAGTTCTTGACGACACAAATTGGTCTTTTTTTATCAAACGTATTATTGCCTGGCCATCTTGTTTACTAGTTTTTCGGGAACGTCCACCTTTATGTTCTGTAACCAAAGTACCCGAACAAAGAAAACGGCTTATAATTCTTGGTGAATGTCAAATTTTTTTGTGGTCACTGATCAGGTATTATTTTATCTTTTAAATGCACGGAATAATTATATCGCGCCATTTGTTAGAGAAGTTACAAGTCACGTCCAGAACAAGTTTGAATGCACGGAAACGACGGAAAACTATATGCAAATTTTCGCTATACAAGTTTACTTTGATATTTAAACAAATAATGACTGCTTTTGGAAGTAGGTTTATTGTAAGTAATGAAGAATACTCAAGGTTACGTGCATTAGTTTTGTCGCTGCATCTTGGGCATTATAGTAGAAATAATTATTTACATAGTTTTAAACCACAAACATCAAACTTTTCCCCTTGTTTTTAATATCTAAAGAGTATTTTCTTTTAAATGTAATAATATTTTCTTCAAAATAGGCATTCGTTTGAATGCTGTCGTAAAATTTATTGATATGCAGAAGTCCGTGCTTTTAGTTTTTGGGACCAAATTGGACCCAAGTCTGTTAAACCTAACCTAACATGGGTTTCACAGATACCCATCATCATCAGCTTATTATTTCTAGCTTTTTCTAATATGAACAATGCACTACACATTTCAGAAAAAATCCATTCTAGGAGTAAATTTCCTTATTCAACTGTGTGGCAACGCCTTTTTATATTTCTCTCTAAAAATAAACTTCAAAAATCCTTATTACAAATAATAAAAAGAGAATGAAACTACCTTGTATTTTTTATATCATGGAGTATATAATTGAAGCTATTTTTTCTATTTCTACACTGAAAGAATTATGCGTCATATATTTAATGAAACGGTTTCATTAAATATTTTTCATTAATCCAATGAAAACTTTTCACAATATGCATGAAACTTCATATATATTGTGAAATAGTTCCATCAGAATGGTTTCATTAAGTTTCTTAGTTTCATTAAAAAAATCATTGGATTTATTATCGTTTCGCCATGGTGGAAAAACGTGGCAAATAGTCAAGGATAATTTTCCCGACTTGATGAAAAACTTTCCGACTCGTGGTGTCATATATGCACGCATGTCGCCCCAACAGAAACAAGCCTTAATAGTGGAACTACAAAGTTTAGACTACTGTGTGGCCATGTGTGGAGACGATGCTAATAATTGTGGTGCTATCAAGGTGGCTCATGTCGGTATCTCTTTAAGTGAAACTGAATCTACTAAAGCCTCGCCATTCCACTATTGCAGCTGTACCAAATGTTATCAAAGAATACCATACCATAAAATCATGATTTTGTACTCCATCGAATTCAATTTAACTAACAAAAAATATTTGTACGTAGATCTGGGTTTAATATTGATCTTTACATTTTTCTTTGGTAAAACCGAATAATTTCAGGGGCCTCTTATCAAACAAGTTCTTTTGTCATCGCTCTTAGCATTAACGCCCATGGCCTCTATAGTCTTGCATTTATGTTCAATTTGACGAAATAATATCATTGATATGGTAGCTCATTAACATTAGATAAAATACTACACAAATTACAGTTTATTGACAAAATATCATCAGTACAACGGCACACTATCATCAGATAAACTTACATAAATTCAGCTTGATACAAATAGTGAAATTTATAATACGTATGTGTGTTAAACCACAAAACGGACGGAGTTTCTTTGGCATTTCAAACTATCATACAAGTCTTAAGATTGTAATAGGATTTGTGTGATTTATAATTGATTTATTACAACTGTCAAAAAATCTAACAAATCATTACATTTTGTTTTCACATTATCACACGGCAGGTTTTAATATTATTTTAATATCATTTGCAAAAATACAACTCTGATTAGAGTGAATAATCTTATTATGTTTAAAAAAATTTCTAAAAATTATGAAGAACGTCAAGTCTATTATCGCAATATATACTATTTTTATAACACTTTTTTTACACTATCCCTTCCTGCACATATTGTTTGTGCGTTTGACAAGTCTTAATACAAAGTGTGATCGTCTAAAATTATCTTAAGTAATTAGCATATGTACAACATATTACCAAAAAATGTTTAATAACAAGAATTTTGCCATCGCAAAAAGAAACTTGAAATTTTTTATTCATTACATAAAACACCTCCGCATCAAATAAATACAATTCCATGCTAAAGGAAAATCGAAACGTTACGTGAACATCTTGCAAAAATTTGTAAAAAAAAAAAATAGAATAAAAACTCGTTCGAATTCTGAAATCTCAATATCAAACAAAATTCTTAAGAAAAATGCAAATAAAAGTCAGTGCTTTTACTCGTTATTAAAATGCAAATAAAATTCCAATTAGAATTCACGCGTTTTCGTAAATACGAGTTCATATTTTATTTAGAATTTATATAGTGTATTGTTGTCACCAGACTTGCCAGCTTAGTACTTTGAGTGCTTAATTTAGCAGATTTGTTTTTGCACTAAGAATTGGAAAAAAAAACTGCCAAAAATATAAAGTATCATTTACTACGAGCATATGCACGAAAATAATTATACTGAAATAAAAGTCAATAAAATTTTAATGGCTGTCAAATACTACTTGCGAATATATGATGTAGCTAGCTCAAAATTTGGCTGTAGTTTATTAAAAGATGATAGCAGATGGCAGCAGTGTTGCATTCAAAGTATCTGCGTGGGAAATTGGAAAAATCACACAGTTATACACAAATAGCTCTCGTAATTCCTTTACTGGGGGTCTCCATTGGCCATAAACTTGGTATGAGCATATATTATACGCAATATAGTTCCATGTAGTAAACTTCCTGATGGCATTTATATACATACGAATGTACACTGGAAGAAAATTAGTCTATGATATCATATTTTGTTGTGGTTGGAAACAAATTTTGTTTTCGTTAAACAAATATTTTTATTGAATATTTGTTTGAATCCACGAATTGCTTCACAGGTTCGCATTCAAACAACTTATTAACTGATTCAACAATTTACATTATTGAAAAAGAAAAATGTATGTTCTCTGCGACATTTTTAGTACTTTTTTATTATTAAGCTCACAAAATTACTTTACAAATTAATATTAATAGCGCTTATAAATCCTCTCATTGTAAATTTTTCTCACAAATATTCTATTCTCCGAAAACCTTTATTAAAATATATTTTTTTACAAACTAGTGAATAAAAATACTTGTGTTTTTATTTTTATTTTATTTGAAACCTGTAAAATGTTATAAACACTATTTGGCCTGAAGAAGCTATCCGAAGGAGAGCGAAAAACTGCCACATAATAATAAAAAACTAAAAACTCCCGAATCCGAAGAGACCTTAAGCTCGAATAATTAAATAATTTTAAATATGTTAGCTACAGAAACTCCCAAACCCCTTTTTGCATCTCGAAAAACTGACAAAAAAAATGGTATAAAATCTTGCGATCTGACAATACTGGCTGGAGGCATAAACGGACCATACCTTTTTGAAAATGAGGCTGGTCAAGTATATCTCAATATCGTGACATGATAACACGGTCCTATTTGCCTAAATTGGCCATGGCATAATCTCATGGTGTATCAATTCCACGTAGTGCACTAGTTCAGGGCTCAACAGGTGGCAACTTTATAGCTATATAAACAAACTTCTAACTAAAGAGCTCTGCAGTTGTAACCACTCCGGTATGCAATTGCTCATACAATTACCGGAAGGCTCTAAATATCTCTGCGAGTTGGTCTCCGTAGGGCATGAGGAATTTCATCCTCTCCTCCACATTTCGTTTCCTGTAATATACAGATATCTATCGCAAGGCAAAGGGGTGTAGGGAACTGCAACTAGTTCGCCGAAAATTCGCCATGTGCGATAATTATCAGGGAATCCTAATAAACATTCTCTGTCATTTCAGGTCTAATTCACAACCAGACTATTTCAGCGCAGATGTGCACAGTTCAACCAAATAGTATATAAAACAGAACCGTCTGGAGCCCTTCTCCAGGTCACCGTTCTGCCAATTAATGTTTACAGAGGATTCTCGGAAACCACAATACAACCTAAGTAATGTGAGACTTATGGTGTTTTCTTTTCTGATAAAAAATGCTGCCCTTTAAATGTTTATCATTTTTTTCCGATTACCATCACCAAAGTGCCATTTAATAATAATGTACACTTAGCGTTTCAAATACATCGTGACTACTCTTAACATACCAACGTTTTAATCACTATTTTTATCTTGTAAAAGCTATCATCAGCAGCACCGTTTACTCATCTAAAAAGAATTTCATATTTGCATAAACTCGTATGAAACAAAGATGTAAAAAAGGGCAGTACCTCCACCTTACTCGAAGTACAGTGTAGGACATGCTACATGTTTTGCCAGTTTTAAGTGCAACATGTTTTGAAAAGAACATGATACCCTTTAATAGTGTGTCAAATTTTTTAGAAAAGATCGTGTTGAACCACTATGTGTAGCATAGGTGTAACATTTTTATCAGAAAAGAAAACACCATTACTATTCACGCCTCACCGTGCAGTTGGCGCCCCCATGTGGCTTGTAAGGCTCACTCGAGTCGCCGATATTTGCATAAGATTGTAGGCATATGAACAAACCCCTTGCTGAAGAAATCGGATCTTCTAATCCCTCCTATATGCAATTTCTCAGCAGTCAATGGAAATTGGTGGGCTGAAGAGCATTAGCTAGTAACCAACTCACCTACATAACCATCACCTACTGGTTCCTTACATTACAGGTACCTATTGCAAGACAACAGCACCTCGGAGAGCCTACAAGTTAAACCTCCAGAGGACTTTGCTTATCCCCATTCTGTTAACTTTAACCCTTGGTGAGCGGGTTAGAAGTCCAATACAAATTGCAGCGGAATATGTATCAAGATGTGTACACGTATTTCCTTTTTTTTTTTTCTTTTTCTTTTTTCACTGTTGTCCATGTTTTCTTTATATGTTCATTATTGATTTCTTTTCAATGCATTTCTTTACCTTGTAGTGTGGAAGGTGTTTGACTAAATTTTGCTAATCTGAGCAGTGTCGAAGGTATATACACTGGACACTAATCTATTTTAATAAATTTATTTCCATTTTAAATGCTGTAATAGAGTTTCTTTGAGTCTTTCGTGTTGTTATTGTTAAAGTTAAACCTCCACAAACACTACTCCCTCTTTCTTCCTCATCATAACCTATTTTCCTAGTTCCAGTACAATGCACTGCATCCCCTGAGTACTGGTCCAAGATAAAAAAAAATGTAAGTCATGTGGCTTCCTACAGCTTTATTTGTTGCGAAAAAACAGGAACTCCTACCCCTCTATACCCCAGAAAACAGAGTGCCTTGATTTGAAGTGCAAAATGCAATTTGCTTTGAACATCCATTTTCGTAAAAGGCGCTGCTCAACTGTGTACCTCTACACGGTTGACTTTGTCAAACACTGAAACAAAGAAATATCAAATTAAGTTGGATCAGAAACTTGACGATAAGGTGTGATTCTTAATTAACATCGTGCGTTACTGTTAATGATTATCTTTGTATCCTAAATGAAATGAAAGCTGCCGCAACATATTTGTATTATCCACTCCAATATCTGATTCTTGCTGTTTATATTTAAAGGTTCCTGATTTGGCTATAAGACAGCTGCTGCAGAACATAGGATATTCGTTATGTCTTCTGCATTTTTTAATCTATAAAATCTAAAACTCAAATCCCGAAAAAAACTCCAAAAATCCCAAAACCATAAATGTGATTTTCAATGATTTGTCCAAAACACATTTTTTTATATCCGTTAAAAAATGAATTTCCGATTTGGATATATGTCTGTATGTAAGTTTTCTAAGCTGACCCCACTGTAGTATGTTATTGTCACATTGAATTACTGGCAAAAAAGATAATATCAATAACAAAACCAGATTCTCTCGTCGAAATGATTTCACTCCGAAAAAAAAATTTTTGATAAAAGATAAATTTTCTTCAATAATCAAAAAACGGATTCAATTCCGTTCCCGAACCGAAATGAATTCCTTGATATGGTGGAATATGTTCATCGTTTAGAGGCCGCTTACTGCTAAAGCCAAGATTCAATTATTTTCGTTATGTCTTCTTCATCTCTTAATCTACAAAATCTAAAATGAACATCCCCAAAAATCCCCGATATATAAATATCATCCTCAATGAACTGCCCAAAACAAAATTGTCCATTTATCGTCAATTTGGGTAAAATTCCTCAAAGCAGAACACACTGTAGTGTGTTATTGTCACATTAAATTTCTGGCAAAAAAGAATGAATGACTTTCGAATGAAATTAGATTGTCTCATAGAAATGATTCAATTCGGAAAAAAATTTTAGATTTTAGTTTTTGAATAATCAATTCCGTTTCCAAACAAAATCGAATTTTAGTACTGCTAAAGTCAAACTTCAATTATTTTCGTTACCTCTTCTCCGTCTCTTAATCTTGAAAATTCGAAATGAAAATTCCCAAAAAATCTCCAAAAATCTTAAAATTACAAAAATGATCCTCAATGAATTGTTAAATTCCCTAAACAAATTTTTAAAAACAACATCTCGAATTTGCTAATAAGTCCTCTAAGCTGACCACATTGTAGTGTGTTATTCTCGCATTCAATTCTAATTCTTGGCCAAAAAGAATAAATCATTTTCGAATAAAATCATTTCTAATATCAATAAAGGCCCTGATTCACTATCCTACAAGATCGTACGATTCATTCACAGGAAACTGTTTCAAAAGTCAGGCCGACTTGAAAAAATCGTTTCAAAATGGCATTGTAGGCCACACTATTATACAAGTATAATTGCAATAATATATATACACAATACAATAATTCAAAACTTTTATTAACATAATAGTTTTACATTACTTAAATTTTCTTCTGGAGGCACCAACAATATTCTCATATTTTTCACAATATATACCACACTGATCGCAAAGAAACCATATTTTTTTGAAAAGTTTCATTTGTCAAAAACTCTGTCGCACGGTTGCATTTTTAGTACTTTTCCAGCACACATGCTTTATTTAGTAGATCGCACGATCGAGTATGATAGTGTAATAAGTCGTTAATGAAACTAGATTGCCTCATAGAAATGATTTCATTCAGAAAAATATTTTAGATTTTAATTTTTTGAAATAATGAAATAACCGCTTCCGCAAGGAACCGAATTCTGTTACTGCTAAAGCCAAACTTCACTTATTTTCGTTGCCTGTTCTCCATCTCTTAATCTATAAAATTTAAATTCCCAAAAATTCTCCAAAAATCCCCAAAGTATATATGTGATCCTCAATGAATTAGCCAATTAACAAAATACAAATTTTTCATTTCCATTTCGAAAAAAAAACATTTGGAATTTGCTTATAAGTCCTCTAAGCTGACAACGCTGTCGTGTATTATTGTCACATTGAATTCCTGGCAAAAAGTGAATAAAAAAAACACATAAAAAAAGTTACATGATCATCCCAACAACATCTGTAGACTGCTTTCAAATAATAAAAATACTACAGCAACTGTTTGAAAATTGCAAATTTTTACATCCTCGAGTTATTGAATCAATCAGTGTGGTGATAAAAATAAATAAGTAAACTGGGTTAAACAACAACTATAACAACAACTACAATACAAGGGTAAAAGTAAAAGCAAAAATTGATTTTTGAAACGGAATCACTTTCTTAAACGCTGTTGAAAAAATATTTTAACTTCGATTATTCAATAATTGAAAACGAAACGAAACAAAAAAAAAACATTGAAATGCATTTGAAACACCTTTAATTAGCGTTTTATACAGATAAAGAAATCTTTATTGATTTTCTTTTTTTTCTATTTTTGAAAAACCCAGTTTCTTGGCATTGTGAATCATTTGAAATAAAATGTTTGTAATGCTCTGATTTAAAATGCCTGTTTGATTTTAAAGACAATACTTTCCGTTAAAAATAAAATTTAAAAAAAAAATTTTATAAAGTAAAATATTATTATTTTCTTACATAATTTTTTCTATTATTTTACTGATTTAGAAAAACTTTGCCTAAATGATGATTAAATGTTGCGTTATGTTTTTTAATAACTACAAAATTTTAAGAGGGATTTAATAAATTTTTATGCATAATCATTAAAGTACTTTCGCATCCGGAATTAAAATAAAAAATAAAATCAATTGTAATATTACAGTTGATTGATTTTGATTTCAACTGTGAGTATTAAAAAAAAAGTGCAGTTTAAAAGCTTGAAAGTTTTAAGTTTAAACACAAAATGTTGTTAGTGTTACAAATTCATTTGAAAATTTTCAAAATATTTAATGCCCTTCCGTTTTTTTTTTTTTTCGTGGGGTCTTATTGTAACCGTTTCAGAGAAGGAGGAGGAGCAGAAAGAAGGTCATCAATTAGTGAGCATGAGTTTTATGTTTTTGTCATTTACAAATCAATAATTTGCTGGTTTGACGAACGCCTGCAATTATCTTGTTGATACCTAAAATTTCTAATATTTCTTTTTCTGTCTATTGTCGACATTTCATATGAGCTACAGCTGGAAAATATAAAAAACAAGCTTTTTATAATTTTTTTATTAGTACCAATGTTGGAAGCTAATATAGCGAATAAATCTCAAATGTTTGAATTATTGTTCTCTGCTCTTTAGTACTTCTAAAAAAACAAATTCAATTGCTTATAATATATAATAATATTAATATATAACAGGAGCGTAGTACATTCGGCTGGGCCGAATCTAAAATACCCTTCACGATAGTCACTAAATATGCTTGGATATATATGGACCGACATCGCGCAAAAAATATGTTTGTCTTGTAATCACCATTCCAAAAAGGAAATCTTTCATTGAAATCATCATGCAAAAATTGGTTTAGGCTATATCTCGGTTAAATGTGGACCGATAACGGAATTTTCCATTTTCTGTATTTTACGCGTAATTAATTACCTCGTTTTATAATCAGAACTGATTTCAAGCAAAAGAAATTTTTCACTAAAACATCGGTTTAGACTATATCTCGGGTATATATGGACCGATATCGGAAATTTTCATTTTCTCTATTTGGTAACCTCCTTATATTATCAGAAGTTCTTTTAAGCAAAAACAAACATTTATAGAAAAATCGGTTTAGGCTATATCTTTTTCGGAATTTTGAACATATCTCAGCTATATGTGAACCGATTTCAATAGCAATCCCATGACTCGATGGGGTGATAGAATGGTAAAAGAAAAACGTTTCAAGTCTAATGGTTTTCTCAGAAATGGTATTTCAACGACCGACGGATGGACAGACGGACATCGCTTAATCGACTTTTCTATTAATTCTGATTCTTGAGAATATATATACTTTATACGGTTGCAAATAAAAATTGCAGAAATTATAAACGGAATCACAAATTTATACATACCCTTTACATTTTTGTGAAGGGTATTACAGTACTAAAATTCTAGTTATATATAATTATTAGCTTATTATACTTAAAAAGTATTAAAAATTTTTTATTATTACATTTTCATTTCATCACAGACCTAAATTTATACTGTATTGTTTTCTTACATTTATATCAGCATAACTATATATTATAAGCCAATTTTTAAAATTCATTTTATCGTTGGAAGATTGTATTTAATAAATATATTTTTGGAAATCGGGCTAATAAATGTTGAGGTTACAAATAATGTGAAAGATGCAAAAATTGTTCGCAGTGTATAAATTATGCTACCAATGTATGTATATCCATCCATCTTGCGTATTTTGCAGAAAACTCCAAAATTTTTTAAAATATATTATGTGTGTATACAAATTTAACTACTTAAACAGTTCAATTATCAAATAAAAATAAAGTACTAAAACAGGGTTTTTTGTGCCGTCCTGCCATTCACAATAATATATACCATCACTGACTACATTTGTCACGTAAACACGTAATGAAATTCTATTTTCTACAGGTTCAGACGTTACGGTTACATTTCATTACAGTCAGATAAGCATTTTCATTGTTTCTCGTATAACAAAATCGATCAGCTGTTCCGACTACATTTACATTTCTACATTTACGGTCGGCTAAATGGGCCTTTACCCATTGCCACGTTTTCTTACTTGCTAATGCTTTTTAACGCCCTGGACACCATCAGTGTCAGTGTGGTATGTTTGAGCGTTTTAAAGGACAGGAACAAATGAAAATGGCAATCAACATTTGAATTTCGATCCAAAATATACATATTTTTTTCTTCTGCGCACATCATTATAATAACGGCAAACACGAAATAAATTAATTTTTTTGTCAATCACCCCAGGAGATGATCAAATAGTCAGCCCTCAAACAAAAATATCTAAACTTTTCAATTTTCATCCTATATTAAAGACAACAATATTAAATACAAACTGCACGCATGCATTTATATCGCTCCTGTATTGCAACAATGTCATAACTCAAAAAAGTTTGCTTTGAGAACAACACATTTAAAGTTTTTAGTTTCCATAAACGTGTTAGAAATAATTTTTAGAAAATATTTTCTAAAGTTTGCAATTTAAAAATCATTCCAATGAATTTTTGGCACAATCTAATGCTAAGCGCACAACTGCGACGAACGACGAATTTTTGGTAGCGAATATTCGTCGCCAAACATAAAACACATTAGTGCACTGAAAAATATTTGCTTCATATTTCTAATGACCCAATTCATTAGATAATTTTCATTAACGGAATGAAAAATTACGTTCCATCAATGAAGATTCATAGCATTAATGAAAATATTCGTTCAAATTGATTCATTAGGTTTCATAATTTCATTAGAAAATTTCATTGGATTTGTAATAAAAAATTTTTGAAGGCTGGGTGCAAAATTTTAGATATTTAGTAAAAGTGAAATGATAAATATATTACAACTACTAACTAAATGATAAAGTATACTATTTTATACATTAATTACTGCGTAAAAAATTTTTTAATAAAATAAAATTTCAATAGTGTATTAAAACAATAAAAAATTATTTTATGCTTAATATAAAAAAAATTGTTTAGTTTCTCTTCAATAGCACAATTCTAATGAAAAAATATCATTAGAATAATGCAACTCTTCCTTAAACTAATGATTTTATTTCATTAGAATGAAGAAAATTTTTCACTAAATTAGTGAACATTTTCATTGGTTTAACAAATGTATTCATTACACTAGTAAAAATATTTCATAAAAATAATGTAACACATTCATTGGCCTAATGAAAAAACTACGTTTGATTGATGAAGAAGGTTCATTAAAGGAATTGAAGCTTTACTTAATGTTAAAGTACCAAATTCATAAAACTAATGAAATTGAGTCGTTAACTTAATGAATATTTTCATTGTTTTAATGTAAACTATTCATTAATATTATGATTCATGCTTCATTAACTTAATGAAGTTATCATTAATCTAACGAATATATTCATTACATAATTATTAATGAAACAAGATTCTTTAGTCCAATGAAGGCCATCATTGGCCGAAAAATAATGAAAATTTTTATTAGATTAATGTCAATATTCATTATATTAATGAAGGAATTCTTTTCAGTGTGTATATGAAAATGCACGCAATCGTGGTGTTGGTAGAAATTCGTCGTACTCAGCGAAAGTTGAAATAGATTTATTTCTAATTGTTTCGTCAGCGAACGACGAACAAAGCAGTATCAGGTGACCAGGTTTCTTACATAAAAAATGCATTTTTCACGACATAATACTTTTTATAATTTATTTTGATCCCTGTAGTAAAAAATTTATGAAGATGCTCTCAAAATATAAAGTACCTCAGATAATTAGTTTAAAAATCCCTATTTCGGATGGGATTTATACATTTTTACTTTTAATAGGATTACCTTAAAATTTATATTATTTTTTTTTTTTTTGCACGGAATATAAACAATGTTTGTTGATATTGTGCTTCACACGACGACTTTATACAACGAATATTTGCCGGCGAGTTCGTCACGATGAGCGAAGTTCGCCGTTCGTCGCAGTTGTGTTCCTAGCATAAAGGTGTTCATTTAAATGTGCTCATTTTTGGTTCCACGACTTTTTTCATCACTGTGATTCGATTAGCGACAATTATGACACTTATTTCATCAACGAAATGTCATATGCTAGGAACACAACGGCGACGAACGACGAATTTTGACCATCGCGACGAATACTATATCGGAATACGTTTGATGAGAGCTACATGAATGCAATGACACTCTAATATCGAAGAAATTACTAAATGAAATCAATGAAATAATAAAATATCATCAATCGAATGGCACACATCAAATCAATTATAATTTGGATTCAATTTGATGTAAAAATCTCATTGATGTGATGGCTCATTAATATCGGAAAAATGACTAAGTGGAGTAAATTTTATGACAAAATATCCTCAGTACCATGGCACGCTATCATCAGCTAAACTTAAGCTCCGATTAAATTTAATTATTTGAAAAATATGTTCAAACAATGTAAGTTATTACTTTTTTCTAAATCTTTATAAATATTATTATCATATAAAATAATATTGATTGTAAACACGTATTAATTTCTAAGTAGAAAAGGTCAATTTGCTGCCTGAACTCTTAAAAAATGGTTTATTGTACATTGTTAACAACATCAAATGTTAGTACAAAATAAACAAATAAACCTTAAAATGTATGTTTATATTCTAGCATTTTCAATAAATCAATGAGAATTAAAAATGTTCTAATAACACTTTTGCTGACTTATGACAAAATTCTCTGATGATTTTTGGCATTGAGAGTGATGTCAGTTTTTACATTACTGATGATTATTTATATAATATTGATATCAGAACTCTTATAACTAGGCGTCATCAATATGATGATGTTTTTTCTACTTTAAACACTACTCCCTCTTTCTTCCTCCCCATAAACTATTTTCCTAGTTCCAGCACAAAGCACTGCATATGTAGCAATCACCCCCAGAGTACTGGTCCAAAATAAAAAAAAACTGATCTGCATTGAAAATTCGAAAACCCCATTTTTTGAGATATGACTTTGTTGCAATAAAGATGCGATATAAATAACGAGTTTATTTGACCGTGTTCATGGCACTTTAGAAGTGGATTTTACATAAAGATTTTCTTCATTTAAAGTGTTTGCGAACGTTAAGGTTCGAGTTCGTGAAACAGGCTCTTAATATATTGTCTTTATTCCTGCTTTGCTTTTGTGTACGCTTAACGAGGGCACTCTGCTTTCTGTGGCATAGAGGAGTACACTGAAAAAATTTTGTTCAGAAATTCTCTGAATTTTGACATTACTTTTATAAATTTTTTCATTATTTTTCAACCATTGTAACTTTTCATAAAAATAATGAAACAAATTTCATTAGATTACTTTAATGAAAACCTTCATAAAAGTAATGAAACATTTTAATAAGAAACATGACTCATTTTCATTAAAAGTATGAAAGAGAAATCATATGATTAGTGAAATAATTTCTCTAGATCAAAGAATCAATTTCATAAAGCACATGAAAACTGTACATTAAATTAATGAAAAAGTAACGTTTATTTAGTGAAATAACTTCTTTGTACTAATGTAATATATTCATTAAAAATATGAAACTCCTTCATAAGGGCGATGAAGTTATTTTATTTATCTAATTTTATTATTCATTGAGCACCTGAAAAATTTACATTCAATCTATGAAATAACGAGTGATTTTTTTGCTATTATCTTTTTGGCAACACTAGTTTTGACAGCTCACGCACGTTTTGTACCTTGTGTCACTGTTAAACATCTTCAGTTTGGTCTATAATTTAATCATGAATCGTCTTACAAACGAGCAACGCTTGCAAATTATTGAATTTTATTACCGAAATGCGTGCTCTGTTAAGAAAGTTCATCGCGCGCTTCTTCCATTTTATGGTCAGTTTAATCGACCTACTGAGGCTTCTATTCGGGCTGTTGTAAAAAAAATTTCGCACCAAATTTACATTGTTGGACATTAAACCACCAACACGCTTACGTAGAGTGCGAACTGAAGAAAATATCGCAGCCGTATCGGCCAGTGTTGGTGATGACATGAATTATCGATTCGGCGCCGTTCGCAGCAATTGGGCCTCTGTGGAAAGTTTTGCGGAAGGATTTGGGTGTGAAGCCTTATAAGATACAGCTGGTGCAAGATTTGAAGCCAAACGACCTACCACAACGCCAAATTTTTGGTGAATGGGCTCTTGAAAAGTTAGATGAAGATCCACTTTTTTATCGAAGAATTGTGTTCAGCGACGAGGCTCATTTCTGGTTGAATGGATACGTGAACAAGCAAAACTGCCGTATTTGGAGTGAAGAGCAGCCAGAAGTATTGCAAGAGCTACCAATGCATCCACAAAAAACAACCGTTTGGTGCGGATTATGGGCTGGCGGCATCATTGGGCCGTATTTCTTCAAAGATGATGCGAATCACAACGTTACTGTGAATGGTGAGCGCTACCGTGCAATGATAACAACCTTTCTTTTGCCCAAAATGGAAGAGCTTGACTTGCATGACATGTGGTTTCAACAAGACGGTGCCACATGCCACACAGCACGCGAAACAATGGACCAATTGAAAGGCGAGTTCGGTGAAGAGTTTATTTCACGCTTGGGACCAGTCAATTGGCCTCCCAGATCGTACGATTTAGCGCCTCTAGACTATTTTTTGTGGGGCTATGTTAAGGCTAATGTCTATAGCGATAAGCCCGCTTCGATTGACGCACTGGAAGCCAACATTGCCAACATTATTCGTGAGATACCGGCCGAAATGTTGGAAAGAGTATGCCAAAATTGGACTAAGCGGATGGACCATTTGAGGCGCAGCCGCGGCCAACATTTGCATGAAATAATCTCCAAACATTAAATTATATCGACCCAACTATCGATCCAAATAAATATTTCATGCATTTTTCTTAATTTTATGTGTTTTTTTTTTTTAATTTCCGATAGTTCTTATAAAATCACCCATTACAATACTTGTTAGCTTCATATTAAAACAAACAAGTAAACAATTAAAACCTCAAGTAACCCAAGTTTTGCTGACATATTTTAGTCAGTTCAAATATATTTTAATCGCACAAGCTCTTAATTTTACGGCAAAATGATGAGAGAGATGTATGAGGGAGCGAAACAGATAGTTACGCTACTTTTACCAAACACAACAAATCAATCCTGTCGCCCCGTTTAAAAGTGACATTGAGTTCTGCAACACCCTGTATGTTAAATAGATAATGGTAAAAATTTTACCACCAGCTCTTTCTATGTGTTACAAAATTTCACATTCTAAGTTAAAAGCTAACCAACCGATTAAGTTAACAATCTCAACAAAAAATCAAATTAATGCAAGAAACTTTTGCTAAAGAGCAAAACGATCAAACTGTGGCAAAAATTAAGACCGTGTTAAGAAAAGAGATTGCGATAAAAAAAAACCGAGAAAAAATTTGTACAACACTCGCTGTTAAATCATTTTACTTTTACAATTTAAAAGGCAATTATTCAGTCATAAAACTAACAAGAAGTCAAACGCTGATCCAAGCGAAAAAAAAAATTTAAATAAAAAAGCAAATGTAAACCGTATTTGGATCATAACGATAAAACAATAACCAAAAAAAAAAACCAAAAAACGTAACAAAAAAACGTTTTACGCACTTTCAATTTACATTTTAAAAGCGAAACGAATAGCCGCCAAGTTCACGCTTCATCTTTTAGGTCAAACCGTTGGGATTGTTAAAAGCAAAAAATAAAAAATAATATAAAAAAATTCAAATAAAATAAAGAGCAAAAAAGAAACCAATAATCGGCAACATGTACAGGAACTTGACCATCATTTTAACCTCTTAAGAAAATCGCAAATCGGGCGCATGATGAAGTCAAAATCAATATGAATTTTCATACAAACACGCAATTTGCTTTAATATTCACAAATAAAAAAAAAATGCTTAAAAAAAAAAACAGCAAAAAATATATAAAAGGAAACAGCATCAATAAACGTAAATGATCGCAAATTTTCATTCACAGCGCAACTCTTTTTTTCTCAATGAATTGCTTTATTTTGTCTCTTATGTCTGTATGTATGTACATATGTATGTATGTACATATATACCCAACAAACACAAAATCTAACATTTGATATAAAATGACGTTATCATTTGATTTCACACATAGTTTTCAAACCTTTTTCTATGGTTTGATTTTAACATTTGAGTTTAAATTCAAAATCATTTGAATATAAACATTTGATACTTATGGCATTTTCTTTTTTATAAAATAGTGTAACATTTTCAATATTGTTTTGCCAAAAAAAATAGAGAAGTATCCAGGTTTCTCAACTTTTTTTCAGATATTTATAGTTCTTGTGACGTCTTCTTTTCATCTCAATAAAACTTAAATTTTAAAACTTGCATTTTAAGAAAAAAAGTGAAGCATAAATGCAAAACTTTTTCAAAAACGAAAACTGCATTAAAAAAATATCAACATTTTAAATTTATTTGCAAAAAAAAAAATTAAGAAATCCGGAAAAATCAATAAATGTGATTTGTTTGTGATCAATATTTAATTAAATGTCAGCAAAAATTTCTTTTAATAAGTTAAAACGCATAAAATAAAACATGAAAAAGTGAAACAATAAGAAATAATGAGATTGTCTGATTTGACCTCGATTTAGCGCTAAAAGGTGACAACTACTTCGTCCTTTCAAGAATTTCAAGATTATGGAAAATAATAATAAAATAAGTACTAATAATGGAAAATTCAAATTAAAAACCGCAAATAAATCAAAAGAAACATGAATTTGCAAAGCAAAAATTAGTTTTTATTTGTATTCCACCTCACAATCCACATTTGAAAAACATTTGAAAATTAGGTGGCATGTCATAACGTCCAGTGACATAAAGTCCATGGACGTATATATATATATATATATATATATATATATATATATATATATATATATATACATATATATATATATATATATATATATATATATATATATATATATATATATATATATATATATATATATATATATATATATATATATATATATATATATATATATAATGGGTGATTTTATAAGAACTATCGGAAATTAAAAAAAAAAAACACATAAAATTCAGAAAAATGCAATAAATATTTATTTGGATCGATAGTTGGGTCGATATAATTTAATGTTTGGAGATTATTTCATGCAAATGTTGACCGCGGCTGCGCCTCCAAAGGTCCATCCGCTTAGTCCAATTTTGGCATACTCTTTCCAACATTTCGGCCGGTATCTCACGAATCATGTTGGCAATGTTGGCTTCCAGTGCGTCAGTCGAAGCGCGCTTGTCGCTATAGACATTAGCCGTTAAATCGCACGATCTGGGCGGCCAATTGACTGGTCCCAAACGTGAAATAAATTGTTCACCGAACTCGCCTCTCAATTGGTCCATTGTTTCGCGTGCTGTGTGGCATGTGGCACCGTCTTGTTGAAACCACATGTCATGCAAGTCAAGCTCTTCCATTTTGGGCAAAAAAAAGTTTGTTATCATCGCACGGTAGCGCTCGCCATTCACAGTAACGTTGTAATTCGCATCATCTTTGAAGAAATACGGCCCAATGATGCCGCCAGCCCATAATCCGCACCAAACGGTTGTTTTTTGTGGATGCATTGGTAGCTCTTGCAATGCTTCTGGCTGCTCTTCACTCCAAATACGGCAGTTTTGCTTGTTCACGTATCCATTCAACCAGAAATGAGCCTCGTCGCTAAACACAATTCTTCGATAAAAAAGTGGATCTTCATCTAACTTTTCAAGAGCCCATTCACCAAAAATTTGGCGTTGTGGTAGGTCGTTTGGTTTCAATTCTTGCACCAGCTGTATCTTATAAGGCTTCACACCCAAATCCTTCCGCAAAATTTTCCACGTAGTGGAGTAACAGAGGCCCAATTGCTGCGAACGGCGCCGAATCGATAATTCACGGTCATCACCAACACTGGCCGATATGGCTGCGATATTTTCTTCAGTTCGCACTCTATGTAAGCGTGTTGGTGGTTTAATGTCCAACAATGTAAATTTGGTGCGAAATTTTTTTTACAATAGCCCGAATAGAAGCCTCAGTAGGTCGATTAATCTGACCATAAAATGGAAGAAGCGCGCGATGAACTTTCTTAACAGAGCACGCATTTTGGTAATAAAATTCAATAATTTGCAAGCGTTGTTCGTTTGTAAGACGATTCATGATTAAATTATAGACCAAACTGAAGATGCTTGACAGTGACACAAGATACAAAACGTGCGTGAGCTGTCAAAACTAGTGTTGCCAAAAAGATAATAGCAAAAAAATCACTCGTTATGTATCGGTGCCGATTTTTCCTTCATACTTCCTTTATGAGTGATCAACCAATGCAAAGTAATAAAGATTATCAAAACCAAAAACTTGATCAGCAATTGGACATATATCAGTATCTGAGGCTTTTAATATTACTATCAATACATAAAACAATTTTCTTTCATTTGATTGCTTATCAGATAAATCAAATTGCTTGTCCTTTATATTATTATAATTCCCTTTATATTCATAGTTCCTTTATAAGTAATCAATCAATGCAAAGTAATAAAGACTATTAAATAAAAAATAAAAAAAAAAGATATTGGAGAAGAAAGCGATTCAGAAACAAAAGATATCGAAAAAAATGCTGTCAACATCAATAGTCAGGTGACAGAAATCTTAAAATGCGTTACATGCTTGGCAGAGCTAAGAAATGCAGGTATTTTACAATTTGTTCTCCTGGTTTTCAAAATTTGGACACTAAATCTAATAACTTTGCCTTTACTATAGACAAATTTTTGAACGTGATATACTCCTAAATATATCTCTATAAGCGATTATTTATTTTGATAATAAAGTACTTTTTACTTCTGTGAAAACTCATTTATGTAAAAAAAAACTCCAATTTTGGTTTAATTTTTCAACAGAATATTAATTCGTAGATTTAAAGAGAATACAAACAAATTCTGTATTGAAATAATTACTTCTTTAATCAAAAAAACGAAAGTAATAATTTCTTTTAGGCAATACAAGCAAGAGTTATGCATCAAAGTTTTCCAACGAAAATGTGGGCCAATTCAGTAATGGGAACGGCTTTTATTGATTCACATTATCACTGAAATATACGGTTATCTTCGTATACAAATTCTTTTCTAATTATGGACCTTATGACATTTTTAAAAATGACATAATGTCCATTTGCAAAGTGTCACTATGCCCATGGACACTATGACATTTTCAAAAGTGTCTTAACGTCCATGGACCTTATGACCACTTTTAAGTGTGTCATAACGTCCATGGACATTATGACATGCCACCGAAAATTACATATGAATGCAACCAAGTTGAGAATAAATGAATTTCTCAATTTGAAAACTATTTCCTCTTTTTGTTGAGAATACTATGTTTTTCAATTTGAATTCAAATCAGTATCAAAGGTTGGTCGTTTGAGAAAACCTTTAATTTTAAATCATTCTCAATTTGAAATCAAACCTTAGTGTTTGTTGGGTATGGATGGATGTTTATATGTATTTGTCTTCTTCAATAAACAAAATCGGTTGCAAATCAATTTTGGTCAAGGTTGGCTTTTAGAAGCTGCATGAAAAATTTATATTAAAATAATTTTTTTTTTTTTTGGATTTTTGTTGACGATGATGACGAGCTCAAAAATTAAGAAAAAAAAAACATTAAACCAATTTCAAATGGTGGTAAAAATTAATTACAAAACACAAAATAAACTAATTTATATTAAAATGAACAATACCTATACATATGTATGTGCATACATATTCTTAATTAACAAAACATAAATTTTGAGGGACGCCTAAAAAAAGTGGTGGCTGTATTTTGCAAAACTCAAAACTGTATTTCAAACTCAGGCGCCGCTAATACAATATCAAAACATTTCAAAGTTTCTCTCATAGAAATCAAAGCGCAAAAATAAAAACTTTTAAGTGGGTTAGACACGGTCAAGCATGATTATATTGCAGCATGTGTGCAAAATCGTTAGTATGTGGACACCGAAAACGCTTAGCGGCAAATCAAAAATATTTGCTTCTTCCTCAAGCCTCCCGGGGGCTTTGTCGATCCCCGTTCTGAGAATAACCCTTGGTTGCTTAAATAGGCTGCCAGCTATTGTAAAGCCAGCCCACTTGGGTCCAGTCTGGTCCTGTCTGGTTGTGTTGGGTTAGGTTAGGTAACCCTTGGTAACTATTTTGGAAGTCAAATAAAACATAAGTCCTGCGGCTTACTAGAGTTTTATTTGCTACAACAAATGAGGAAATTCTACCCCTCTATGTCCCAGAAAACGGAGTGTTCTGGTTTTGTGTATACCAAAGCAAAACCTGCTTGACGGAAGGATCCTTGCAGGCAGATTGTAATGATTGATTTACATCAGCATCTACCTGGTTGGCCTTATCTGATGATAGACTAACTTCACGGGGTAAACTATTCATGATTGACTAATGCCCCCTCTGTGTGGCTTGTAAGACTCACGCAGGTCTCAAGTTTTTGCCATAAGTTTGTAGCCATATAAACAAAATGCTTGCTTATGAGTTCAGGCATTTTAATATTTCTTGTATGAAATTTCCCGGACAATAAATGTAATAGAAGAATCATGAAGAGTTGGTAGGACGAAACCCATTTAGAGCATTAACCCTTAACCAATTCACCCGTGTAGCTAGCACTACACGGGGTAAATTATTCATGATTCACCAACGCCCCCTCTGTGTGGCTTGAAAGACTCACACAGGTCGCAAATTTTTGTCATAAGTTTGTAGCCATATAGACAAACCCCTAACCTTAAGAGTTCGGGCGTTTAGTCCCTCCTGTATGAAAATTCTTGAACAGTCAGTGTAATACAAAATTCATGATGAGTTGGTAGGGCAAACCCCATTTAGAGCATCAACACTTAACCAGCTCACCCGTCTAGCTATCACTACTGATTCCTTACATTACAGGTATCTGTTGCAGGACAATAGCTCCTCGGCGGGTTATTAACCCCCAAAAACCGGCACTGCACCATAGTTATCAGGGAAACAAATTTCTTTTCCAGCATTTGTAGGTTTAAATCACAACCAGAACGTTTCAGCTAAGGCAGACACCGCAATCATGATGAGCACCGCAATCATGATGAGCACCACAATCATGATGAGCACCAATTTTAACCCTTAGTAAGGGTTTCGGAAGACCAATGCAACATAAACCTACCCTATTCCTTATTTTTCTAAATGATCTTCTCTACCAAACTTCCAACCCTATCCACTCTTTCGCAAATGACAGCAGCATTTGCCACTCGTACTCTTTTAGCTATAGGCCCAGCCTATCAGAGATCGCTGCCAAGAGGCTAAATATGAATGATTCACTGAATAGTGACCTTCTATTAATCTCCGAATGGGGTCGTAAAAACAGAGTCGCCTTCAACGCTCGTAAGACCCAATGTTGCTTATTAACACACAAACAAACGACCGCAGATGCTGCTTCATCCGTACACATGGATGGTATAAATATTGAGGAATCGGATGCTCTTGATGTTCTTGGTATGAAGATACAGTGTGATGTTCGCTGGACTGAACACATTTTTCATATCTCTAAAGAAGCATTCAAGTGCCTAGGTTTTTTGAAACGGTGTAAAATGTACTTCTCGCCATCCGATCTCCTTACTATTTATACCACCTACATCCGACCGAAAATGGAATACAACTCTCATGTTTGGGCCGGTGCCTCAAAGTCTATTTTGGGGTTACTCGACCGTGTGCAGGAGAGGGCGAAGAAGCTTATCGGTGACAGTAGGGTATCCAACTCTATTGACTCACTGGAGCATCGACGCAGTGTGGGGTGCGTTACTCTGTTCTATCGTTACTACAATGGATTTTGCTCTGACGAGATTAGGGATCTTGTTCCCGAAACTCGCACATTTTTACGTAGCACGCGCTCATCGTCTAGAGCTCATCCATTTGTGGTTGATTGCGCGGGGAATCGTACTACGCATTACAGAGAGAATTCGTTTTTCAGCCGTACGCTTCGTCTATGGAATAAGTTGCCTGCAGACGTGTTTCCTGTCTGTTATAACGTTGGAAAGTTCAAGTCAAATGTTCACAAACACTACTCCCTCTTTCCCCCTTCTCATAACCTATTTTCCTAGTTCTGGTCCAATGCACTGCATACGTAGGGGTCATCCCCTGAGTACTGGTCCAAGCTAAAAAAAAAAAAAAAAAAAAAAAAAAAAAAAAAAAAAAACCATGTGGCTGCCTAGAGTATTATTTGCTACAACAAATGAGGGACTCCTTCTCCTCTATGCCCTAGAAAGCAGATTGTTCTAGTTTGCAGTTCCTTCTCTTTTTTATGCGTGTGAACTATTTTCAAACTGCGACTCGGTTAGTCAAAAAAAACTAAAGATTTTGTTTAACAATATTATAAGGTATATGTACGGATTAAGAAGATGACTTTGTTTAACAATATTATAAGGTATGTGTACGGATTAAATAGATTTGATCACGTTTCATCTGTCTCTGAAAGCCTATATGGGATTAGTTTTGAAAACTTATTAAAAATCCGCATCCTGGTTTTTTTTTTGCATAAAATAGTTTACACTCGTATCCCTAATTACTTATATGAAAAATTTCGCTTTTTTCAATCGCCGCGAAACCAAAAGATTATAATACCTCGATATCAATATCTAGAGTCCGAATGGCAATTTTATATACATGCTGCCCGACTTTGGCAGCATATATACTAATTTACATGCAACAAAAGTGAGTTTACAACATAAACTTACTATTGCCGATTTGAACGATATATTCATTCTAGTCGTTGACTTACAATATTCTTTCAGTTTCGTTTTATCTTTGGAAACAAAAAAAAATATTTTATGTGTTTTCAATTAAAAGAAAAACATCAGCTATATTGAAAAAAAAGAAGAAAAAACGAGATATGGTTCTTTATTTATGACATTAATATGGTTATACGAGTATATGAGAAAAGTACGAATGTTTACTTTAATAAATGCTATGGTTACTTATTATTAAACCAATTTTAAGCCCAAATATAATATGGTTACTTATAATTCGCTTCTTTTGTAGTACTATGGTGTGCCATCTGAATGGCGTTTGAAATATAATAATGTAGTATTATTAGGTACAACCATATAATTCAACAATAGTATTTTTCCCTTAGAATATTGTTGTATCAACCTTATATTATTTTCTACGTGTACTATAAATATAAGATTTAATCTTGTTATACAGAAGATAAACAAATACATAAATAAATAAAAAATAAATAAGTTACAGCAAATACAGTCGTTTTGTTTAATTCCCCATTGAATTTTTCCCCTTCTGGGGACAATATGGATTGTGCCGCGTGCATTTCAAAAAGCGGTCGCCATAACCTTATTGGCTGACAAGTTCACCCTTGAATTCTTTGGCTCCGATTCACATCCAGAAACCCAGTGTTTTGACTGCCGTTTGGTCTCCGGTATTTTGCGGCGGATCCACGTTTCGTGCACAGTGTCAAAATGGCGCAAAATCTCGTCCATATTACGGGTTAACAGTACTAAAGATTGTTATGAAATTTTCACACGTTTGCATTTGCAGTGGATTATGAGCAAACATCCATGTTGTGGAAAGCTTTCTCATAGTGATTCATTCAGAATTGAAGCCACTTAAAATAATTATTATTTTTTAATTCTAGTGCGAAATTTTAGCAAATAAGAATTTTAGGTATCTTTCGTTAACTGCCTGGCTCATGATGTCGTTTCGTTAACGTTCGCTAATATTTTACATTAAAAATATGTGGCTTACAGTCAACTATTATTCAACTAACGGATATGTCGGAGGTAAACAAGGCAAATGATACAGGATCAGGGAAAAACAAAGCTTATAAACGGCTTCGGAATAGGTTATTTGACCTTAAAGATCATGACGAACGTTTACGAAACGACATCGTGAGCCTTCGTACAAGATTTTTTGGATATATCGTAGTGCAACTTTTTTAACTCATGCCAAATGCTTTCACAAAATGGATGTCACAATGTCGATTGCTAAATCGACAAACCTTAATATACCTACAAAGAGAAATTAACACCAAGAGTACATAATACACGATTTACATAACTATAATTTTTAACAGGATTTTAATAATAAATATTAAAGCATAGTCATGCAAGAAGAACACTTCTTGGCGCCTTAAAAAGGAAACTAACCTTAATAAATATTAAAATATAGTCGTGCAAGAAGTGTTCTTGGCGCCTTAAAAAGGAAACTAACCTAACTAAAGTTTTATATCCCGTTAATTTTAACTATCTTTCCTGTGTCATAAAAGCTGTTGGTAATTTTATTATATTATTTTGCCCCCCTATAATTAATTATCAAACATTATATGCGCCATTTAACCCGTTTTCGTTGTCATTGTGTTCACACACATTTTGCTCCCATTTATAAGTTGTTAAATACACATACATACATGCATATATATGAAGGTATGCAGAAAATAATGCCGTTAATTTATTTTGTATAATGGGAAAATATCTCAGAAAATTACTCTTTTTTTTTTTTTCTTCAAATTATTGCAAATCAAAAGAAGTTGTTGGTACTCGTACGTATGAATGTTTTGATTGTTATGTGTGTTTGTGCGAGTACTACGCCAGCGTTTATATGTGAGTAAAAACATACGTTTAAATTTGATTGTCGATTACACGAGCACTTGCATTCATACATACATGTGAACAATCAACCACAAAAACAGTTTTCGTAAAAAACAACAACAATAAAAAAACATAAAAATGTGTATGTATGTGAATAGATGACAACGTACAATAACAATAAAAACCGTCAAGTGCTTCTGACGACCTTGGACCATAAAACCCATTGTACTTTAGAGTAAAGAGCAAAAACAAAAACAAAACAAAAAAACAACAAAGATAATGTTACAAACTTATTGCTAAAGCAGTTGGTAACGTTTTTTTTTTCTTATAAATATTTACGAGTAATAAAAATTTAAGTTCAAATCAAATAAACTGAGGTTAAATGAAAATTTACGGTAAAATTTTTAAAATTGTTGAACAGAAGATCTAACACTCGTACACATACACATACATACATACATATGTATGTTAATACATATGTAATTACATTATTACAGCTGTTTTAACAGGAAATTTGTTTCCCTAAACAGGTAACATGTGGGAATAACCATAGCTGCCAGACTTGACAATAAATCGTTATTTTGACGATTTTCGTGCTCAAAAATTACCTAGCGTTTCGACAAGAAAGTAATTTCATGAAAATTGCAATGCACTCACTTTTTTTCACTAACACATTCACATTTTGTTTACCTTCCTCTCAGCTTTCATCAAAACTTTTAATGAAAAAAATTTTTCAAGTTTTCTGAAAGTAAAATGACAAATTGCTAAACATTGTTGCCACATACAAAGAATTATACAATGTTGCAGTATTGTAGTAAAATAATAATTATGAAATTAACTTCTTTTGCATGTTCTGAAAAGAATTATAATATTTTTTCTTTTATTTTATAATATTTTTTCCAATTAAATAAAATTTTTATAAAAATAATCCCATAAAAAACTTTATACTGATAAGTTTTTTCAACTATAGCTCCATAAATCTGTATATGCAATAAATTTAGCAACTCTAATTAGTAAGCGAACAATATAAGAATGGAGAGAAATAGAGGCAAATTTTGTGACTCTTTGCTTCGGCGACATTTTTAAAATGAACTTTCCCTTTCCTGTGTAGACGAACAAGAAATTTTCATGAAAGTCGTCTATTTCATTGAATTTTTTATTTATAATACGTATACAGAAATTTCATGAAAGTACTTTCGTGTGTAATGGCAGCGTTAAGCAAAATAACGATTTGACGTTTTTTGTCCTAAAAATGAAGATTTTTTTAATTATTTATAGGTGAATCACTAAGTATATCTGTAAGAATTTTAACAATGATCATTGTGCAAAATTTGCAGCTTGTAAAATTGAAATGCAGATTATTATGGTTGATCATGAGCATACCCGTTTATTTTTATGGAAATGTGCCTTATTTTTAGAACACAAAAAACTTCTGGCTGCACTAGCAGGAGTCGTCAAAAATAATTTTTTTAATGAGTAAAAATGTCCAGAACCAGTGAAAGAGAAAAGATTATAAACTTTTTCGCAAATAATGGCTTTTATGACGTTGAGTTTGTTTTGAAAATACAACTAAAAAAAATACAAATACTTTTTTGTATATCGGTCTTATAAAAATGTACATCTCTGGTTTTAGATACATAAATTATTTTACATATGCACTTAAATTTAATAAAACTAAAGTATTAAACACATATACTACAGCAGAGTTCATAACCTTGAGTATTATCCGGTCGAGTGGAAAGTGTCTATGATAACGATGATACCTAAGCCGGGGAAGGATCCTACTAAAGTAGAATCGTACAGACCAATAAGTCTACTGCCAACAAATTCAAAACTATTTGAGAAATTGCTAATGATGAAGTTGAGTCCAGTACTGGAAAACATAGAATGTATTCCTGATCATCAGTTCGGTTTTAGGGCCAAACATAGTACCATCGAACAGACACACAGACTAGTTAATGTCATAAGAAAATCATTTGAAGACAAGAAGTATTGCTCTGCACTTTTCATTGACGTTTCCCAAGCTTTTGACAAACTGTGGCATGGCGGTTTAATGCACAAAATAAAACTAAACTTTCCTGCGAACGCCCACAAACTTTTTGAAAGTTATTTGTATGGACGTAAATTTATCGTTAAGAAAGGTGACTTTTATAGCCCCATTCACCCAATCGACGCAGGCGTCCCACAAGGCAGCATACTGGGCCCTACCTTATACTTGATTTATGCTTCTGACATGCCAACAAGCGATAAAATTCATACATCCACGTTTGCAGATGATACGGCTTTTTTCAGTGTACATGAAAACCACCAAACAGCATCACAAAATTTGCAGGAACTTATTTACAATTTAGAGAAATGGTTAAAACTCTGGAAAATCAAAGTCAATGAACAAAAATGTGTCCATATCACGTTCACACTGCGTAAAAATACATGCCCGTCAATAAAAATTAATAATCAAATAATTTCACATTACAGTGACGTCAAATATCTCGGTATTCACCTCAACCGTCGACTAACTTGGAAGAAACACATTGACGCAAAAACAACCCAGATGAAATTAAAAGCCGCGCAATTGAATTGGCTCATCGGCAGAAATTCCACCCTGAGCTTAGATTGCAAACTTTTGCTGTACAACGCGATCCTAAAGCCAATATGGTGCTATGGAATTCAACTATGGGGCACCGCCTCCGCATCGAATATTGGAAAAATTCAAAGGCATCAAAACAGCGTTCTACGTACGATTACAGCAGCCCCATGGTATGTAAAAAATTCTCGAATTCACAAGGACCTAAACGTACCTTTAGTAAAAGATGAATTTGCCAAATATGCTGGAAGGTATATAACCAAACTTGAAATCCACCCAAATCCACTTGCTCGAGACATCCTTACCTTTGGTGGTCACACACGATTAAAAAGAAGGGACACCCTGGCTTCCATTCGGGAGCATAACAGATGATGTCCTGTGGCACGGTATTCTGATACATTCGCTGAATCATAATTTTTTGTCTAGCATTGGCTGGACTTAAAGAAAATTTTTTAGTTATTAAGATTTGAATAGTTGTTGTTAGTTCTTCTTGAAGATTCAACAAATAAATAAAAATTGATAAAAAAAAGAGTTCATAACTTCACTACAGCAAACGTTGTAAAAAGTTAAATAAAATTATAAATTGATTATTTTTGCTTTATTTCGACCCTTTGTTTCTTAATATTACATAATTTCTCATGCTTAAGGTCTCTTAATAAATATTATTTGGCCTAAAAAAGCTATCCGAAGGAGAGCGAAAAATTGCAAGATAATAAAATAACGAAATTAATAATAAATAAATATTATAAATTGATTAAAAATGTATAAAAAACAAAACACAAAAATGTATTTTATTAGCAAACAATATCATACACATATGTATCTATACGTTGATACCAATTAAAAAATTATAAGCAGCTTGTTTTCAATGTTTTCCAGCTGTCTATATGTCGACATTTCATAGGAGCTACCCGCATCATCAGTAGACTTTGGAAATTTTTGAAAGATATTCGCAAACATTCAAATTTATTTCCCAATAATGTAAATAAATTATTGCGTAAAATAGCGTTAAAAATAAAAAGTTGAACTCTTCTAGCTACACGAGGTAACTGTTCAAGCATTTTACCAGTAATTTGATCATTGCCTGGACCTTTCCTGGGGTTTGTATTACCGACAACTTTTTCGACATCTTGAAAATTAAATCTCAAAGACACAGGAGGTCTAACAACATATGGTGGTAGTTCCGCTATATTATTCGTTGAATCATTTGTAATAAAAACGTTTCTCAAATACAACATTCCCTTTTCAGAATCGCTTCTTGTCCAGTCGCCAGTTGAAGTTGGCAAAGGTGGCTCACATATTACGGGTCTTTTTAAACCTTTTGTCGCTTTCCACAAGTAATAATCAGATTGCGGAGTATCATCAAGACTTTCCAAATATGTTGTAAGGGAAGCCATTCTGTGGATTTCAAGCAGATTTCTTAATCGAGCTACGCATTCTCGTAGCCTAGTTTTAAGCTGGGGAGACCTGCAAAGTTGCCACTCTCTTCTGACTCTTCTTTTTTCTGACAGAAGTTGCTCAATTTCAGGCGAATAAGTTCTATTGTTTTCATTTCTGGATCTTAAATGACTAGTGGTGGCATGTTCTACGGCCAGTTTGAGGTTTTCAGAAAAATCATTAATTGAGACATCAATATCCTCAGGCGTTCTTATTTTACGATTAACGATAAGTTACAACTTATTTTCAATTTATCATAATAAATAAATGTGTTTTGTAAAAATGTATTTTTAAGCCACATGTATTTGATATAGAAAATACTAAATACTTTCAGGTCGTGTATTTAAAATACAAATACAAAATACGTATTTGTATTTCAAATACTGCCCAACCCTGCCCACAGTAGATGTCTATAATAAATACCAAAAGCCTACTTTTACTACAGCTAATTTTAATGGCTTTAACCTTTTTGCTGCAAAGAATTAAATGACCAAAAATACTAGTACGAGTAAATAATAAAAATAAGTGCTCCATTTCCTGACAATTAGCATCATCTTAATAACATTAACAAGATACCAACTATAATACGAGCAGACCAAACAAAGTGTCAGACTTGAGAGTTGTTGTCATTAAATTTACGATTTTGAATCCATAAAAAGTAAAACTTTGACAACACCAACAACACCAACAGCAACGAACATTTGCTGCATCAACAAAATCTGCAAATAAGCAAACTTTATATATTTATCAAATTTAACAAGCCAAAACATCTTAACGAAATGTTTATGGTTTAAGAGTGTGGTGCCACCAACCACCACCACCACCACCACCATCATCACCAACCACCAACAACATCAACATGATCATATAGTCAATTTTAAGTACGAGTATATATGTACATATGTTTGCTTGCTTGTACGGCTAGCTCGTTCATTCTTCACTCATTCATTTATCTATTTGCCACCATAAACCTCAACGAGCAACGAGAGTAAATTACCCAAAATAGTATTCGGTGGAAGAAAAAACGGCAAAAATACTTCATGTGGTTTGTATTCAGTTATAATATTATTATTATTTATTTCGTTTTTCGGCTTCTTTTCTTTCCTCAACTTAAAAACGTTTAGAAAAATAAAATAAAATCAGCCAAGTTAATCAATTGTAGTTTCGATGCTCATAAACGTCAAAATAAGGCACGTGACATGTGTGGTGGTTGGTTGGCGGGTTTTGCTCTTTCTGACATTTTTTCTGCAAATGTCTCTTGTTTAACAGAGGTTTTTAGTGCGTGTGTGTGTGTGTGTGTGTGTGCGCGCGAATGTGTCTTTTAATAATTTTAAGATGCTAATTTAGCTACAAAAATTCATGAACTTTCGTAAATATTTGCATTTTCAGGAATTTGAAAAGAAATGCTGTTTAGTGTGTTGGGTCCATTGCTTTTTAAAATTTATATCAATGACTTAAAAAATTTGAAATTTTTTGGGAAATTGGTGATGTTTGCAGATGACATGTGCCTTTTCTATAAATACAACCACGAAAAGGTGTTACAAGTACAAATAGAGCATGATGCTGCTATCCTGGCAGAGTTTGTTAGATTTAATAAACTAGTTCTGAATTCGGAGAAAACAAACTTCATAAGATTTAGACCCTATATAAAACGGAATGAGGAAGATAGGGTTGTTTATATAGATGGATCACGAATCGCAGAAACGAAAGTTGTTAAATATCTGGGCATACATTTAAGTAATAATCTCATGTGGGATGAACATATTCTAAAACTGAAGTCTAAAGTATCTTCAGCTACTGGAATTTTGTATAAATTTAAAAATAAACTCAATACTAATGTAAAATTAATTATATATGTATCAATCGATTGTTCATTCACATTTGACCTATTTGCCGTTAATGTACGGTTTTCGAAATTCAATTTCTCTGAAGAGTTTGCAATCAGCGCAAAATAAAGCACTTAAAACTATATATAACCTGCCAACACGTTATCCGTCTCTACAATTGTATAAAAATAAGGCGCAAAATATTCTACCGATTCGTGGCTTATATAAAAATCAAATGCTGCTGTATGTTTTTAAGTCACTACGTGGAATAAGTCGAAAGTCCATCAAGTTTCATCAAAACTTAACAAGAACTGGAAGAGTTACAAGGCAAGCTAGCGACCTTCAAATAGCAAGATGTCGGACAGAGCTAACAAAACAAAGGATTATGTTTGCCGGGCCAAGTGAATATAATAATTTACCACCTATAATTAAAAATATAAACGTTTTATCATGCTTCAAACGGAAGCTTAAACTACATTTGAGAAATAATTTAGAAACACTTCTTTTATAAGTATTTTTTTTTTTCACTTTTTTTAATATTATTTGAAATTTTTATTAGCATATGTGTTTCAGTGAAATTTATGCCACGTAATTGCCTCTACAAAACCTTTAAGGTGCTGAGGTATTGATATGAAATTGTATTAACATTTATTAAAAAAAAAAAAAAAAAAAAAAAAAAAAAAAAAAAAAAAAAAAAAAAACTTGCATTAATTGAATTCGAAAAATGGTTTAATTAAAAGTAAAAATAAAGTTATCGAAATGCTACCATCTTTTTCAGTGATAAAAAAAAATTCCTTGAAATAATAGCATATTTACACTTATTCACATCTTACATCTTTCATCATTTTGGCAAGACTCAACATCTCTCAACATCTTTACAAGATGTTCGTTTCTCATTTTGCTGGACTCAACATCTTTCGATTATTTTAGTGTCATCACTAAAAGAGTTCAAAGAAATTGTTAAAAACGCATGCCATCACTAGAAAATATACCTACAAATGTCAAAAATTTTTATAACAAGCGAAAGCGAGCAATTTAAGTAAATTTTAATTTAACTAAAAATAATATATAACGAGTGATTTTTTTGCTATTATCTTTTTGGCAACACTAGTTTTGACAGCTCACGCACGTTTTGTATCTTGCGTCACTGTCAAACATCTTCCGTTTGGCCTATAATTTAATCATGAATCGTCTTACAAACGAACAAAGCTTGCAAATTATTGAATTTTATTACCAAAATGCGTGCTCTGTTAAGAAAGTTCATCGCGCTTCTTCCATTTTATGGTCAGTTTAATCGACCTACTGAGGCTTCTATTCGGGCTATTGTAAAAAAATTTCGCACCAAATTTACATTGTTGGACATTAAACCACCAACACGCTTACGTAGAGTGCGAACTGAAGAAAATATCGCAGCCGTATCGGCCAGTGTTGGTGATGACCGTGAATTATCGATTCGGCGCCGTTCGCAGCAATTGGGCCTCTGTTACTCCACTACGTGGAAAATTTTGCGGAAGGATTTGGGTGTGAAGCCTTATAAGATACAGCTGGTGCAAGAATTGAAGCCAAACGACCTACCACAACGCCAAATTTTTGGTGAATGGGTTTTTAAAAATTAGATGAAGATCCACTTTTTTATCGAAGAATTGTGTTCAGCGACGAGGCTCATTTCTGGTTGAATGGATACGTGAACAAGCAAAACTGCCGTATTTGGAGTGAAGAGCAGCCAGAAGCATTGCAAGAGCTACCAATGCATCCACAAAAAACAACCGTTTGGTGCGGATTATGGGCTGGCGGCATCATTGGGCCGTATTTCTTCAAAGATGATGCGAATCACAACGTTAATGTGAATGGTGAGCGCTACCGTGCGATGATAACAAACTTCTTTTTGCCTAAAATGGAAGAGCTTGACTTGCATGACATGTGGTTTCAACAAAACGGTGCCACATGCCACACAGCACGCGAAACAATGGACCTATTGAGAGGCGAGTTCGGTGAACAGTTTATTTCACGCTTGGGACCAGTCAATTGGCCGCCCAGATCGTGCGATTTAACGCCTAATGTCTATAGCGACAAGCGCGCTTCGATTGACACACTGGAAGCCAACATTGCCAACATTATTCGTGAGATACCGGCCGAAATGTTAGAAAGAGTATGCTAAAATTGGACAAAGCAGATGGACCATTTGAGGCGCAGCCGCGGCCAACATTTGCATGAAATAATCTTCAAACATTAAATTATATCGACCCAACTATCGATCCAAATAAATATTTCATGCATTTTTCTTAATTTTATGTGTTTTTTTTTTTTTTAATTTCCGATAGTTCTTATAAAATCACCCATTAGTTAGAAATAATAATACTCATACATACAATACACTTATTTAAAGTAAAAGCTAAGGCTGAATAAATTGATGTTGAATGCTAAAAAAACAAACTTTATCAGGTTTAAGCCGTATGTTAATAGAAGAGAAGAATTTATGGAAATACACATTGATGGAAATACAATATGCGAATCTGAAAATGTCAAATATCTTGGCATTAAATTAAGTCATAATCTTCTGTGGGATAATCATATAACTGCCTTGAAGGCAAAAATTTCTTCCGGGATTGGTGTTCTTTATAAATTTAGAAACAAATTGCCTACTGGAACAAAACTGTTACTGTATCAGTTATTAGTCCACTCGCATCTTACATATATTCCAATAATTTATGCATCAAAATCAAGTACCATATTAAAGACATTACAATCGGCTCAGAATAAGGCTTTGAAAACTGTGTTCAACCTTCCAATAAGATTTTCAACATTAAGCCTTTTCCAAAACTATGCCAAATCAATCCTTAAAATAAGAGGACTTTTTAAATACCAACTGCTTCTATATGTTTTCAAATGTATAAATAGAATTGGTTCGCATTCTGTTTTATTTCAACAGAACATATCAACATCCAGGATGAATACTAGACAGTCAAGAGACCTAAACATTGTGCTGTGTCGGCTTGAGCTTACTAAGCAGCGCATTAAATATAGCGGTCCAAGTGAATACAACATACTACCAGAAGGTTTAAAAAATATTCCGGTGTTACCAACCTTTAAAAATAAATTAAAAGATTATTTGCTTGAAAATGTAAGTTTACTTCTTGCATATGAGAATTAGTCAATTCCTTTTTATTTGTGTTCAGTTTCTGAGTAATTTTTGTGCAATTTTTTTAACACATTTTAAATATGTATTGAATTTTTTTTCTACGAAATTGTACCTAGTTGCCCTTAAGCCTCTATAAAGCCATTTGACGCTGAGGCATAAAAATATTACTGTGTAATTGCAATAATATAGAAATAAATACACTTAAAAAAAAAAAAACTTCGTGTTGTATGGAAAAAATTACAGAATTGCAGAGTGAGAAGGAAAATTCCAATATTTTCCAGGAAATGGCAATGAAGTTGCAAGATCCATTCGTAAGCTGTTGAAACTTTTAAAAACTCTGGACTGGTAATCTTGGAATTTCCTTTTCCGAAAAATTGCCATTTCGTTTCTAAGGTGCTATTAATTATAATTATTAGTTAAAATTTTAATAAATTATTTAAAATTCTAACAAATGCCTACAGGCATCTCGGACTCGAAACACGTTGCGCATTAAAAAATTTCATCCTCATCGTCGCCGTCGTCTTGCATAATTACTAATAATTCTGCAAATTGAAGCAGTAATTGTTTTTGCTCTCTAAGAGCAATAATTAATCTAATAAATGTAGACTCTTTTAATTCCATTTTATTTAATGTTTTTTGTTTGCTCAAACACGTTCAAGTTATACTTGACAGATGAAAGATGTTGAAAATGTAATGTAAACAGCTTTTTAAATTTTCAACATCTTCCACACACATCTCGAAGATGTGAGTAGGTGTAAATACGCTATTAAACGACAAAAACACGACATTCATACATATGCACAGATTGACGTGTTTTTTTATCGTCTCCAGAGCCCTTCAGGAACTTTAAAGTGCTGTACATAGAAGTCAGGCGAGTTACTCGGCTAAAAAATTTGTATGGAAATCACTCAAAAAATTTGGCAACTTTCATATAATATTCTAGACAAGTTTGACACTTCAGAGAACAACCCATAAGTTTTAAAAGATTTATGTGATGTTCATAGAGCAACTCGTCTAGAAAACTTGTCTGAATGTCACCCAATTTTTTTAATGATTTTCATAAAAACTTTTTACAGTACAACCTAAATTATGGCGTAAAGTGCAACGTAATTTAACGCTTTGATTTTAGGCTATTGTAACTAACTTAAATTAGAGCGTTACCGTTGTGCCTTGTTAAATAAAAATCCCTAAATAGAAATAAATACTGATAAAGTCGTTAAATTAATCTGAAAGTAGCTAAAGTGTGATTACTAATGGCCGCAAAAACTGAGTAACATTTGTTTTGCAGCGAACTTTACTGGGAATCAGTAAAGCTTTCTCTTTTACGCTCTGTCAAAAATAGATTTTCTATTGCAATGCGTTGATGCCGCGCTATTTGTGTTGGTCTCATACATTTTGCATATACATGAGGATCCAGGCGAATTCAGGCGAATTCGGTTAATATGGCGGCAATTCCTCTGTCAAGTTTTGTGTACCCTTTTCGGCGCCATTTGAGTTTTTGTACATGTTCTATATCAACTACTTTTGACAGCTCAAGTGTGAATTCGCCTCTTTACACAAACAAAATACCTGTTGTTTTTTTATTATTGTATTATTGTAGCGAAGCGGCTATCTTGTTTTCATGATGAGGATGTTTGACAGATAAATTACGCTTGACGCGCTAATTCAGGTTGCACCAAGGCGAATTCATTACTAGGTGAACTTAACAGCTCAGGTGATTATTTTTTTATTATTACTTATTTATGATTTAGTGAAGTTTCAAAAATTTTTTGTGAATTTAAAACCATTATAATGTGTGAATTTAATTGCAAACAAATATAAAAATTTGTATTTAACATTTATGTAACATTTTTTCTTAGCTGAACAATCCTAGGCAAATTTAAATTTTGACATTATCAGTAAGTTTTACAATAACAAAATATATCGTATTGAATTCGCCTTCCCGCTTGCATTCACCTGTATAAATTCGCATTGGGTTGCACTGTTAGACACATGATACAAAAAACAAGGTAGCCGCTTTGCTACAACAATACAACAATAAAAAAACAACAGGTATTTTGCTTGTGTAAAAAGGCGAATTCACACTTCAACTGTCAAAAATAGTTGATAAACAAAACTTGACGGAGGAAGTTCCGCCATATTAACCGAATTCGCCGATGCATCCACCTAATAATGAATTCGCCTTGGTTAGACAATTCGCTCGTCTGTGTTGAATGAACAGCACATTAGTTTCCAAGTATCCAACACATGAAAATACAATTTTTATGCTCGAGTTTGCGCAGACAATGTGCGGGATTTTCTTTCATCAAAATTTTAACTTCAATCCCAGAATTCAGAATCCTTTTGATTTAAGGGCTGGATCATGGAAGAATTAATTTAGCACAAGCACAAGTAGGTAAAAAGTTTTCTGTGCAAAAATATTTCACTGAAAAATCATTATTTAAATGCCATAAAACGGAATAAGTGTATTGTATTTTCGTAAAGCTCCAATTTTGAATGTTCACTATTATCACCTTAATGAGTTAAGTGACCACAAGCAACATGCGGATGTTGTAGTCAGTCTTTCAGTCAGTCACTCAGTCAGTTTCTATCACCGAACATGGACAATGGAAGACATGCAAAGTTTCAGTGCATGTTCGTTTCGTTTGTGCCCCTTAAAAAGTAACTGCTCTTGCAGCACGGCGATGGTGAATGTGCGGATTAGATGCATTTTAATCCATTTTAAATTATTTTGTGGTCTTAAGGCTGCCATTAACCAGAAAAAGAAAATAAAACTAAAAGACTGTAAATGCATTTTCTTTTTGGTTAGTTACACTTAAGAAAAGTCATCGTTTGATATGGTTTATTTTAGTGGATGAATCGAAATAATAACCATAACAGCAGAAGACTTTAAAAAAAAGCGGAAAACACACAACAACAAAAAAAAAACAACTGATCAATGGCTGCTACCACGAATACTAAGTTAATTCACCCAAACGATCGACCATTGTATGGAGCAACGCGAGCGAGCATAATAATTGTTTTTTGTGTTGTCGTAATCTGCAAGCCATTTAAAACCATACAGGCACACGTACACTCCATGTTCCAAACAATAAAAACTGGAAGGTGGACATTTCAAGAGCAACCATCCAGCCAACCAACCAACCAACCAACCAACGCCAGACAACCAGCCAGGCCATCCTCAGCATTTCAATTGATGTTTAAGAAATTTTCAATTTTAACTTAAACAGTAGACGACTTTGAAAAACAAAACAACAAAAAACACCAACTGTTAAAATAAAAGCATTTAACGGTAACAATAACAGCCCAAACAATTTTTATTAGAAATTCATAAAAAAAAAGAAAATCAAACTTCGTTCGGCATGCAGGGATTTTTAGAGGCATCCGTTTTAAGTATTTTAGTTCAATATTTATAACGACAACCACAACACAAAAAAAAAACGTTAAACCGCCAACATTCACCATCATTTTATTTACACTCAAAAAAGTTGAGGAGTAAAACGAAAAAAAGCTTAGGCGAATCAAGCGTATACAAACTTTATATAAAAACCATCTGTACTCATGGATGGTATAAATATTGAGGAATCGGATGCTCTTGATGTTCTTGGAATGAAGATACAGTGTGACGTTCGCTGGACAGAACACATTTTTCATGTCTCCAAAGAAGCATTGAAGTGCCTCAAGTTTTTGAAACGGTGTAAGATGTACTTACTCCATCCGATCTCCTTACTATTTATACCATCCGACCGAATCCTCAAAGTCTATTTTTGGGTTACTCGACCGTGTGCAGGAGAGGGCGAAGAACCTTATCAACCTTAGGGTATCCAACTCTATTGACTCATTGTAGCATCGACGGAGTGTAGGGTGCGTTACTCTGTTCTATCGTTACTACAATGGATTTTGCTCTGACGAGATTAAGGATCTTGTTCCCGAAACTCGCACATTTTTACGTGGCACGCGCTCATCGTCTAGAGCTTCTCCATTTGTGGTCGATTGGCCGGCGAATCGCACTACCGCATTACAGAGAGAATTCGTTTTTGAGCCGTATGCTTCGTCTGTAGAATAAGTTGTCTGCACATGTGTTTCCTGTCTGTTATAACGTTGGAAAGTTCAAGTCAAAAGTTCACAAACACTACTCCCTCTTTCCCCCTCCTCACAACATATTTTCCTAGTTCTGGTACAATGTACTGCATATGTAGGGGTCATCCCCTGAGTACTGATTCAAGCTAAAAAAAAAAATAAAGAGTACTGTAACGAATCGCCCGCTCGTAGTACTCTTTGAACCGAAAAAACCTCACGGCTGCAAAAATAGTAGCGTCAAATACAGGCACTCCAATCGTACATATCGCTCCTTTATTGCAACATAGTCATAACTAGAAAAACACATGTCCAATTTTTAATTTCAATACAAGTCTTAGAAATTTTTTTCAGGAAATATCTCCTAAAGGAAACAGTTTAAAAGTAATTTGAATAAATTTTTGGAACAATATAAAAGGCAGTATTGTTAACAATTCTACGTTGTCAACTCGAAAAGCTCATTTTTTGAGATATAACTATGTTGCATTAAAGGAGCGATTTAAGTACAAGTTACTGAAATAGCAGCTACTTGTGCTTACTTGTAACATTTTCACTGTTTCTGATACGGATTGTTATTTCTAGTTTTTATATTTATATGTATGTACATATATACTAAACCTCTTGTTAAGTCGTACTCCGCAAGTTCAGAGTATATATTTTTACTCGAACTTACTCGAAAAATATATGCTCATATTTTTGAGAACAACAAAATTATCGGATATATATTTTTTGTTACTTGGCTTTGTGTTTTCTAGTTAATGATGAAACAGAACTAGGGCATGACGTTTTTCTCCATACGATTTGGCAAAAAATAACGCCAGAAAATGCGGTCGTAAAATAGAATCTATTTTATTTCGGCAGAGATTTTTCTTATGCTCTCACTTTGAAGCAGAAAAGCTTTCAACGATATTACCACACTTTTAGTAAATTTCATACATTTTGTAAACAAAACCAAAGCTTCAAAAACTTAACTGCTTGTATACTCGTACAAACGTAATTTTATAGGCACATCTGGTACAAAACATATTTCTTAAAATAAGACTTCATTTGATAAAAAGCGTTTCGAAAGTTCTTTTTAAGTATCATATTTTAGAGTTATATACGCATTATTATATTAAACACTTTTATTAAATCGGGCAAATTGCAAAGTTTTGAGTAGTTTTTAGTATATAACATTACTTTTAAAAATAGTTTCTTAAACTAATTTCTCACTTTGGTTTTGGGAAGGTTTTATATGTATAGCTGGATGCGAACCCGACCTCATTTGCATAAAAATACGTTAAGACTAATATTATTGCTATAAACTTAGCCAATGAAGGATTATTAGTGAAGAATCAATTTTGATACTTTATTCCAAAAATCTGGCATATTAATATTGTACAATAAACCTAAATTTCCAAGTTTAGATTTCATTGATTTCATTCTGATTAAATGTCTCGTCTTTCAAATTCTACGATGAAGTATGAAAACTCTGATTATATCCGAAATAAAAGTACTTTATTATTTTATAATATTGTAAGGTTTTATAACATTTAAAGTTTTGAATTTATGTTGTGAAATTTTTAACTCATAATAATGGGTGATTTTATAAGAAATATTTATTTGGATCGATAGTTGGGTCGATATAATTTAATGTTTGAAGATTATTTCATGCAAATGTTGGCCGCGGCTGCGCCTCAAAAGGACCATCCGCTTAGTCCAATTTTGGCATACTCTTTCCAACATTTCGGCCGGTATCTCACGAATAATGTTGGCAATGTTGGCTTCCAGTGCGTCAATCGAAGCGGGCTTGTCGCTATAGACATTAGCCTTAACATAGCCCCACAAAAAATAGTCTAGAGGCGTTAAATCGCACGACCTGGGCGGCCAATTGACTGGTCCCAAGCGTGAAATAAACTGTTCACCGAACTCGCCTCTCAATTGGTCCATTGTTTCGCGTGCTGTGTGGCATGTGGCATCGTCTTGTTGAAACCACATGTCATGCAAGTCAAGCTCTTCCATTTTGGGCAAAAAAAAGTTTGTTATCATCGCACGGTAGCGCTCACCATTCACCGTAACGTTGTGATTCGCATCATCTTTGAAGAAATATGGCCCAATGATGCCGCCAGCCCATAATCCGCACCAAACGGTTGTTTTTTGTGGATGCATTGGTAGCTCTTGCAATGCTTCTGGCTGCTCTTCACTCCAAATACGGCAGTTTTGCTTGTTCACGTATCCATTCAACCAGAAATGAGCCTCGTCGCTGAACACAATTCTTCGATAAAAAAGTGGATCTTCATCTAACTTTTCAAGAGCCCATTCACCAAAAATTTGGCGTTGTGGTAGGTCGGTTGGCTTCAATTCTTGCACCAGCTGTATCTTATAAGGCTTCACACCCAAATCCTTCCGCAAAATTTTCCACGTAGTGGAGTAACAGAGGCCCAATTGCTGCGAACGGCGCCGAATCGATAATTCACGGTCATCACCAACACTGGCCGATACGGCTGCGATATTTTCTTCAGTTCGCACTCTACGTAAGCGTGTTGGTGGTTTAATGTCCAACAATGTAAATTTGGTGTGAAATTTTTTTACAATAGCCCGAATAGAAGCCTCAGTAGGTCGACTAAACTGACCATAAAATGGAAGAAGCGCGCGATGAACTTTCTTAGTAGAGCACGCATTTTGGTAATAAAATTCAATAATTTGCAAGCGTTGTTCGTTTGTAAGACGATTCATGATTAAATTATAGACCAAACTGAAGATGTTTGACAGTGACACAAGATACAAAACGTGCGTGAGCTGTCAAAACTAGTGTTGCCAAAAAGATAATAGCAAAAAAATCACTCGTTTTTATACATATCGATTTTACTTACAATAACAAAAATGAATAAAGCATTATTTATAGCTTTATGATAGGAAAAATAGCTGAAATTAATTATAATATCTTTTTTTATACTTAACAACAAAGGGTCAATAATATATGATCAAAAGTGAGTGTACATTAATGTATAAACAAAATGTATGTGCAGTCTTATTTCTCGAACACCTGACATTAAATTCATATTTATGCTAAGTACGTCATATTGTGCTATCACTAACTGCTTTATAAGACTCTGTAGTGATATCCTTGGCAATTTGTACCACATTAGAATGTGGTTTATTTGTAACTATGGCAGCAATTCTTCTTTCTTCTCTTTCAGTTACCAGCTTTGGACGTTCTCTTCGCTTAAAATCGTCTATTTTCTTAAAGCTTTTTAATTTTTTCACAATGCTTTTTAAGAGGTGTAGTATTTTCATAAAATTATACTAATTTTTCGAAATAATTTACCTTTTTCTGTTAGCTCTATTATAGTTTTTCTTGTTTCTAATGAAATTTCCAATTTCATCTTTATTCGCGGTTTTTATAAAAATTTACTGGCACTTCCATAACGTATATTGATTATCAATTAACTAAAACAATTATTTTTTGCCTTTTTAAATAAAAATCAGCATAAAAATTGCTGTAAATCTACCGGTCTTAGCGAAAAAAATAAATGAGGAGGAAACTGTTTACTCACTTTTGATGAGTAATTTTTGACAGTTTTAGTTTAAAGGTATTATAAAAAATTTTTGGTCTTATTTTTTGAATAATTTTTGAAACTGGTTAAGTAAGCATTAGATAGTCCCTTAATTATAGTTACTAAGATTATTCTAGTGTTAATACTAGCAATGTAATAAAACGAAATATAAAACCATCACTGATGTTGACTCACTTTTGACGCTGATAGTATATGAATGCTCACAAAAAAATATCACATAACATTTCAGTTTGTCATACGATTACATATTTACGTTTTTTTTCTATACTACTTTCATTCATTCTATATTACAATTAATTATATACAATTAAGTTTTTTATTCGCTATTTAAGCTTCTAACATTTATACCAGTAAAAAATTATAAACAGCTTGCCTTCTATGTTTCCTAGTTATCTATATGTCGACATTTCATAGGAACTGACGGTAAATCGTCAAATATGGCAACCGTGATTGCAACCATTGCACACTTCTTTGATCAAAACTGGCAATATTTTCCGAGTGTAGCGTAACATCTTCGGTTTCTCGAATCAGCTACACGTACCATCTGGAGCACTTTCACTTTGCGCTCAATGGAATGAAAATCCATTTATGATGCTAAATTGGTTTAGAGGAGTTAACATTTGAAAATTAACAATTTCATATTTTTTTGTTTTTTGTTTCGCAAATGTGTTGAATGTTATTTATTTTTATCAGCACTATCATCAAACAGCAGCCATCTAGCCATTCAGTCAGTCAGTCAGCCAGCCAGCCATCCAGCTAGCCAGCATTTACCATATAATGATGTTGAATGATGATGGTCATAACAATGATGATAATGATGATGGCGTCCTCCGAATTTGCAGGCAAAAACACATATTTTTTAGTTTGCTAGTTTGAACTCAAACGGACATTGATTGAGTGTCTATATTTTTTAAATATTTGACTTCTTTATTGAAATAAAGTTAATTTGTGAATCGGAAGTCTTAAACTTATGATGTTGAAAAATATGTATGTAGCAAAAGCGTAACAAAAATATTTTGTTTATATCTTGTGTTATATAAATGTTTCTCTGACCATAAACTGGCATATTCTATACCAACGCTGGGACAGGAGAAGGAAATAACCTTTTAAGTGGCTTTTAGACGATCAAACTGGGTTTGATAACACCGGCTGATGACAGGCCATCAAATTCGTTCAATAGCTAGAACTCGTGTTTATCAAAATTGGCCTCTATTGCGATTCTGGTACTTTTATTAAGACAATGGTATCTTTACAATAGTTACACGCAGAGAAAAGGCATTTTCAAATATTGTTGTCGCAATACTATTTTATTCTCTTTAACAATACAAATTGTTGGTGAAAGCAGTGTGTTATCATTTTATAAATAGTATATTTTACCATGAATATATTTTTATTTACACATTTGTAATTCTATTATCACCGTCTACAAATGTTAAAATATGATTGGATGGAACAACATTATTTATAAAAAAGTTTGTGGTTAAAACAATAGTATGTAAAACATAGAGTAAAAAAAAAATATGGTAAACTTGTGAATGTTTAGATGATGTCCTTGCAACCTAAGTATATTTGCAGAATTATTTTACTTATTTCGTTGTTTACAAGATTTTTATTCCAGTCATTACAATGACAGTCAATGGATTGAGTACAATAAATATTATTTTCTGTTGTTCATTTTTGTGTTTTTGTGAAAAAATGTAGTAAATAAAAAATATAAAAATTAAATCCTGAAGATGTGGGGGATAAATTTTAGGTATGTACTACATTTATGAACATATGCAATAAAAACAAAGCTTTAATAATACCTACATATGTACATACATGTATGTACTAAGTATGTGTGTACCTACTATATACTCGTATATACATATTTTCTTTTTTGTTTTCAGAACTAAACCAATCAAGATCCAAAATCTGAACAAAACTGTTATCAAATCCAAAATATTCTGAAGAATAATTTTTATTTATTTCCAACATACATATATGCATATATTTATTGAAATAAAATATTTAATAAAAAATAACCAACTACAATATAGTATTGTTAAAAGTGATAATAATGTTTTTTTCTTTCATAATAATATGGTTGATAAAAATGGTAGCATGGTTCAATAAGATATTAGTATGTTCAAATGTTAAAATTAACATGGTTACAAAGAGTCATATTGTTGTAAGTCTTAACAATATTTTATGTCACTGAATTGCCATTATTTTAAAATTATAATGTTGGATATAACCATTTAATATTTTTGTATCTAAACATATAGTGCCAGTATCTAAACATATAGTATGTTCCCCTCAGAATATTGTTGTCTCAACCATATATTTTTTTCTACGTGTACAATGCTATTTTATCAAATTTGTTATTCAGCAAAATTATTTAGTTATATTCGTTGTCGACCGTAATCAGCTGCTAGCTTTACTGCCCGTCCGTTGTTAAATATATATTATATACAACTATGAACAAAGAAATAGCGCACCTGTATTCTGAATTATACCAAAAGTCCCGTTATCTTTTGCACTTTTCTGTTTATGTCATATTGTGCTAAAAAGATAACGTTTTTTGGTTTGACAATGAAATAGATCAATATAGTTTATGAAATGTTATGTGAAAAATACGCGTCTATTTTAATAAAACTATTGTTTAAGTTTAACTTTGTGAATTAAAATAGGTAGGGGACCTTAATGCTCACAGGAGAAAAAGAGTTTATTTGGGAACTCCTCCAAAAAAGTGCCAAGTAGATGAAAGTTGCCTAAATTATTGGATGTTCCGCAAAGATGGTTTACAGTGCCATCAAATATTTTAATTCTGATGCAAATTTGTTTAAAACGAAAAGAAACCATCGCGCAAGACAGCGAACCCTGAAGATAAAGCAATCGTTAAAAAAAATTATATAGATCCTTTCCAGCCCTCGAGAATAATAATGACTGAAATCAATGAGGAATTTGGGTTAAGTATCTCCAATAGACTTACACAAAGATGTTTCAATGAAAATAATCTCTATGGTCGAGTCACCAGCAAAAACCCCCTCCTATCAAAAAATAATATAAACCCCAGTTTGTCTTCTGCGAAAATACCCAAGAATAAGGACATCAAATTTTGAAAAAGAGTACTTTTCACAGATTAAACCAAAATAAATCTGATTGGCGCGGACGGAAAAACATTTGATTACCGCGGGAAAACTAAGAGTTCATGTTTTTTTTTTTTTTTTTTTTATTGGACCAGTACTCAAGGAATGACCCCTACATATGCAGTGCATTGTACCAGAACTAGGAAAATAGGTTGTGAGGAGGGGGAAAGAGGGAGTAGTGTTTGTGAATATTTGACTTGAACCTTTCATTGTGCCATTAAACTAAAAAAACAGTGAAGCACGACGGAGGTAAACTGCAAGTTTATGGATACTCGTAAGTTCTTTTATCGAAATATATTGGAAAACGCTATAGAACCATGGGGGCATTTTATGCCCCTTAACTGGATCTCTATGCACGATTATGACTCAAACCCTATGACAAAAGTCGCGAAAATTTTGGCTCCGTGCAGAAAAGGTTTTAATTCTTGATTGGTTCTTAGGTTAGGTTAGGTTAAGTTGTACAGGCCGCCAGTTTCATGAAACCAGCCCACTTGGGTCCTTTTGTTCCCGTTGTGTTGCTGAGGGAGAAGTGCAGCCCACGAGATTTACACTTCCCCCGACGGTTCAGATTCAAACCAACTCGAAAGCCGGATAAAGGAATCCAGCCCGTTCACTCGGCACTCCGATATATCTGCTAACCCGTGCAGCATCGATCTGCCTAGATACAGCGCTCTCATAGAACAGAGAGCCGGGCATCGACAGAGGAAATGCTGAACACTTTCCTCCTCGTCCTCATCCCCGCAACTTCTGCAGAAATCATTAAATGGAAGATTTAACCTCCTAGCATGCGTCCCTATGAGACAATGTCCTGTCATAACTGCCACCATGGTTCGCATCCTTTGACGGGGAAAACCCTTTAGGACCGCAGTTCTACTACAATCATACGCACGCCATGTCAGCCTTGCTACTCGGCAGGTGACCTCACCAGACCATCTGTCCTGTGCAGTCCCTACAAGTTGACGCTGCACTTGGTTTTTACAGCTGTTAAGCGGGACTCTTACCATCGTATTAATGTCCCCTCTCTGTAGACGAGCTCCGGCTTTCGCCAGCTCTTCCGCCACAATATTTCCGGGCACTCCACTGATTGGTTCTTAGGCCCATAGAAAATTTTTGGAGCGATGTTAAGGTTGATAGTTGGCCAAAAAAAATTTAAGAATTGTGAAGAATTTTGGGAAGGAGTAAGGGAAGCGTGGTACCCTTTGGAGAGATGCCATATGTTAATAGAAGGTTTACCTCGCAAGTGTGAAGCAGTTCTGTTAAATTAGGGCTATCCAACAAAATACTAAGTAATTCCACTACAGAATTGAAATCGTTCTGTTAAAAATACAAATTATTATAGAAGATCATGAAAAGTGCGCTATTTCTCCGTCCAGTTTGAATTGTGGCAATTTAAAGATTTATAAACTTATTAAATAATGAAATGTCAAATTGTATTTTTGTTATGTATTTTTGGTTTAAAAATTTAATAATCTAAAAGCTAAATTTCAAAATAACTGCCACTTCCTCTATTTCGAATAAATATGTTCATTCGCATACACAGAAAATAATATTTGTCGTGTTCATTAACGAAATTCGTTGAATCAATTAAGAAATTGTTTGAATGCGTACCTGTAAAGAAATTCGTGGATTCAAACAAAAGTTTAGAAAAAATAATTATTGATCGAAAACAACAATTTTTTTATATTACAAAAAATGTTGTGATTTTATTTTTACTATAATTTTTTCCGTGGAAACAAAAACAAATTTTCAAATTTTGTTTTTGTTTCAAATGTTTTTATGCGAATGAAAATATTTATTCGAACTAGTGCAAGTGGCAATAAATGTGTAATTTTATCTCATATTAAATCACTAACTTTTGTGTCTTGCTATAAAAAATTGAGCTATTTCTCTGTCCACAACTATATATATTGCAGGAGCATACAATAATTACTGCAAAAGATGAAATATGTCAAACAATTTTTCGATTAAGGGATCATTAAAAGTTACAGAATCCCACTGCGAGCCTTCAAACTCGTATAATAGCAATTCTATCAAGCACAGTATGAATTGCAATATTGTTTTCGTAAGCAAACAGTGAAAATCAGTTGGCTAGAGTAGGTGTCTTTTAAAGAATTTATTGAAATGTAAGAAAACTTGCCACAATTGTAACAAATAAAAGAATAATAATAAAACTGAATAATTTAATTAATGCTTTGGAATTCATAAATACGAATTTCACTATTCAGCAAATGTTATAAAGCGAAACACAGAAAAAAAAATTTCGTGTTCAATAACGAAATTCGTTGAATCAATTAATAAATTGTTTGAATGCGGACCTGTAAAGAAATTCATGGGTTCAAACAAAAGTTTAGTAAGAATAATTATTGATCGAAAACAACAATTTTTTTTTTAACAACAACAAAATACGATATCCAAGGTTATTATTTTGTTATTCATGTATAAATGATGAAACAGAACTAGGGCATGACGTTTTTCTCCATACAATATGGCATAAAATAACGCCAGAGAATGCGGTCGTAAAATAGAATCTATTTTATTTTGGCAGCGATTTTTCTTATGCTCTCACTTTGAAGCAGAAAAGCTTTCAACAATATTACCACACTTTTAGTAAATTTCATACATTTTGTAAACAAAACCAAAGCTTCAAAAGCTTTACTGTGAGGAAAAATTAAAATAAAAGAAAAAGCTTTTTTTACCTAACAAAAAAGAAGATTAAATGACAGTTTGTGAAGTTACAGCCGTCGTTTCAATTATGTGCCTGTTTTCTCTGAGAGTCGATTTTGCTTGAAGTTGCGGACGTATTCTGTTTCATCATTAATGCATATAAATTATTTTTTCAGACAAAAATTTTGCTAATTTTACTTTTACTATAATTTTTTTCTGTGAAATATTTCTTTTTCTTCCAGAATACGTACACAATAGCCATATTGTTTTACTTGGTGCAGATGATACAATACGTTTTCCACATTACTCGTGTTCTCATTGTGCTCTACAAAATGATACGTAAAAATTTTGACACTGGTATAAACTTATTGTTACACTTAAACAAGTAGTGTTTTGTTTTTCGTTCTGTATACACACGTGTTTTTCATTTTTTTTTTTTCATTCATTTATTTATTGAATCTTCACAAAGTGAAGTATTCAAATCTTAATACTAAGTACATAAAATTAATTAAGCCCTGCCAATGCAAGACAAAAATGTTTTATTTTGCACGGTCAATATCGGTAAAATCACCTACTGAACGTTCTGATGGTGGCAAGGGTGTCTCTCCTTCTCAACCGAGAGTGGCCTTCGAAATTAAGTATATTGCGTGCAAGAAGATTTGGATGAAGTTCCAATTTACTGATATACCTTGTTGCGTACTTTGAAAATTCGTCTTTTACAAGAGGAACACCGAGATCCTTGTGAATTCGGGAGTTTTTTACGTACCATGGAGCTGCGGTAATTGTTCGAAGAATTTTGTTTTGTCGCCTTTGAATTTTTTCAACGTTTGAAGCGGAGCCGGTAGCCCATAATTGAATTCCATAGCACCATATAGGCTTTAAAATTCAATGTAGAATTTCTGCCCATAAGCCAATTTAGTTGCGCTGCTTTTAACTTTAACTGAATAACTTTCGCATCTATGTGAGACTTCCACATTAACCTACGGTCGAGATGAATACCAAGGTACTTGACTTCATTTTGCTGCGGAATAGGTGAATTGTTAACTTGGATAGCTGAACAAGTTTGTCTACGCAGTGTGAATGTAACGTGAGTACATTTTTGTTCATTAACTTTAATTTTCCAAAGTTTTAACCATTTCTCTAATATTGAAATATACTCCTGCAACTTTCGCGAAGCTACTTGATGGTTTTCATGTACGCTGCAGAATGCTGTATCGTCTGCAAAAGTTGAAGTGTGGATTCCGGGTGTCGTTGGCATGTCAGAGGCGTAAATCAAATATAAAGTAGGCCCCAGTATGCTGCCTTGGGGAACACCTGCCTCGATTGGCTGAGTTGGGCTTATAAAGTCGCCTTCTCTGATAACAAACTTCCGCCCATATAAGAAGCTTTCCAGAAGCTTGTGTGTATTTGCAGGCAAGTTCAACTTTATTTTGTGTATCAAGCCCTCGTGCCACACTTTGTCAAAAGCTTGAGAAATGTCAATGAATAGAGCTGAACAATACTTCTTCTCCTCAAAGGTGCGTTTGTTCTATGGTGCTGTGTTTAGCCCGAAAGCCAAATTGATGATCAGGGATGCATCCCACATTGTTCAACATTGGACTCAACTTTGCCATTAACAATTTTTCGAACAATTTTGAAATTGTTGGCAGTAGACTTATTGGTCTGTATGATTCTACCTTAGTGGGATCCTTCCCTGGTTTGGGTATCATAGTAATCATGGACACCTTCCACTCTGCAGGATAATACTCGAGACGTAAAATAGCGTTAAAAATAAAAAGAAGAATTCTACGAGCTACACCAGGTAGCTGTGTGTTTTTCATTGTCGTCCGTGTTTTCTATGCCTAAACATAAGTAGTTTATTATTAATTTGTAAAAAGCGAAAATTTACCGGAATAGGTAGAGCTTTGCATCATGTGTGCACGTGTTTTTTTTTTAGTGTTGAACTAATTTTTGTTAGTCTGAGCCGTGTCGAAGGTATGCACACTGGGCACTGATCAGTTTTAACTAATTTAATTTCAACATTTTAAATGCTGTAATAATGTTTGTTTTGGTCGTGCCGTGTGTTAAGTTAACAAATATTATTCCCCCTTTCCTCCTGATCATAATCTATTTTCCTAGTTTCAGTACAATGCACTGCATATGTAGGGGCTATCCTCTGAGTACTGGTCCAAGATAAAAAAAACAAAGTGCTGTTGAATATGCCAACGATATTTAAAAAGTGCACAGAAAATTAAAAAAAAAAAATTAAAAAGCACCGGAAACGGTTGAGTTGACAACATTGCTTATTTATTTTGCTTGAAAAATCTTCAAAATTAAGCTACAATCTTAATTTTAGAAACGCTGCCCTCTATTAAGATTTTCTTTATCTGAAGTTAAGACTTTCCTTCATCCTAATTTTTCGACATTTTTCTTAATTTAATATATAATAATCTCCAAGCTTGAGGTCTTTTTTTTTATAAAATTTTTGTTAAAAAGTTTGTTTATTAAATTCAATATTTCGTCTTCCTTCGAAAAACTTCTTTACGAATTAAATATTCATATTGTTTGATCTTGTTTATATTGTTTTCTTCTAAATTTTCCAACTAAAGATCTTGATTGATTTTTGTTTTTATATTAAAGGTTTAACGGTATTTTATTTTCAATATTTCGATAACAATTTGTTATCATCATCAGGAAAATTAAAATGTTATAAAAAATTATTTGAAAAAATGTCAAAAAATTTTACGTACAAAAAATTCATACACATGAAAAAATTCTTAACAATATTTATTTTATACCAATAAAAATTATAAATAGCTTGTTTTCTATGTTTCCCAGCTATCTATATGTCGACATTTCATAGGAACTACCCTAATCATCAGTAGACTTTGGAAATGACAGGTATTATTAGAGCATTTTTCTTTTAAATTCTCAACAATTTATTTATATTGCTGGGATATAAAGTTGAATGTTTGAGAATATCTTTCAAACATTTCCAAAGTCTACTGATGATTAGGGTAGTTCCTATGAAATGTCGACATATAGATAGCTGGGAAACATAGAAAACAAGCTATTTATAATTTTTATTGGTATAAATGGTAGAAGCTAAAAATAGCGAATAAAAAAACTTAATTGTTTGAATTTTTGTTCTCTGCTTTTCGATACTTTCAAAAAGCAAATCGTAGCAACCAACGGTTGTTCATTTGTTTGAAAGGTGTAAAGAAATGTTAGAGAGGTGAATACATGAAAAGGCTTGTTTTTTGTGTTTTGACAGGTATTATTAGAGCATTTTTCTTTTAAATTCTCAACAATTTATTTATATTGCTGGGATATAAAGTTGAATGTTTGAGAATATCTTTCAAACATTTCCAAAGTCTACTGATGATTAGGGTAGTTCCTATGAAATGTCGACATATAGATAGCTGGGAAACATAGAAAACAAGCTATTTATAATTTTTATTGGTATAAATGGTAGAAGCTAAAAATAGCGAATAAAAAAACTTAATTGTTTGAATATTTATTTTATTTATTTATTTATTTATTTATTTATTTATTTATTTTACTGTTATCTAGCACAACAAGATGAATCATCTTATGAGTGACAGTGCTAGTGATCAAGCAATTACATATATATATGAGTATTAGTTAACAAAACTTATAATAATAATAGTAATAATTATACTAATAATAATAATATAACAATAATTTAGTGTATATGTATGTATATATAATTTAAAATAATAATTTTATAAAAAATTTGGGAGCAGGAGTTTTAAAGTCTCGGAAAAAAATTACATTTTAAAAGATAGTTGTATTCTTATAGCAATGAACAGAAAACAAAATTAGAAGACTACAAAAACACGAGTTGCAATATACCAATGAACAAATTCGATCACATGAATCATTGAAGATAATAAGTATAACAAAAGTTTCATCCACACAGACAGTATGTGTGTATATGTATGTATGTATAAAGTATTATAGTGGGAAGCAATGTTTAACGATTAAGATATTTGAACAACTCTTTTTTAAATAAATTTGCGTTGCCTATCTGTTGGGTAGTATTTGGCAGGGAATTCCAAAGACTGGTAGAGTAAATTAAAAATTGTCGCTGGGAAAGAAGACTCTTATATTTTTGCTGAATTATGTTCTTACCACGCTGAGATCTGGCGAAAATAATTTTGTTGAACAGATATGGTGGTTGTAGGGAAGTTATTATTTTATGCAAGAAAAAAAGGCATTATTTTATTTTACAAATTAAAAAATAAAATAATTTAAATTAAACTTATTCTGCAAACAACACATGCTCTGTTAACAATTACAACATGTTGTACCTCTACCTTTAACAGGCTAACATAGCATATGTTGCTCACAAAATAACAAAAAAAGAACATAAAAAAATTTTATACAAATTAACAATATCCTAATAAATAACATTGTAAATAGAAGTATTATTTATTTCAATGTATTAACTTTTTGCTAACTAAATGCCTATAACTCTGTGCTAAATTATCTGTGTCTAATTTGAAATTAGTTCTCTGTTCTGTAGGTGTATTCATAATTCCTAACATTTCTAACATATAACGTTTCTTATAATTTGTTTCTGTTTTTATTATTGAAACATTTTCAAAGTGAGGATAGTGATTTAAACTAAAGCAATGAGAAGATAACGCTGTTTTTTGTGAATTAATATGCCTATATTTTTGGTCTGATTTATGTCCTGCAATCCTAGTCCTTAATTTGCTTTTTGTTGTCCCTATGTATACTTTATTACATTTATTGTAAGCACCCTTTCAACAAAATTTCTAGCTGTGTTAATGACTATACTTCGACTATGTTTTGAAAAATAATTAATTATTCTACCTGATGCTGTTGGCTTCTGATACCAATCTACAATTAGCTTATTATTCTTCCTAATTACCATTGTTTCCAAATATGGAAGCCTTGAGTTATCCTCCTTTTCCATACACGCAGAGAAAAGGCAATTTGGAATATTGTTGTAACAACATTAGTATATACTCTGTCACAATTTGTTTTGTTACCGCTTGCGGCGAATTACCGTTTTTAATATAGTTTAATCCTCTATAATTATTTTAATATTCAAATCTTTGCTTTTCTATTGTTACATTCCTATCATTTAAAAATATGGTTGAATGCAACAATAATGTTTAAAAAAAATTATTGAATAGAACAAAACGTGTTGTAATGTGCAATAATAGACTATTAATAAAGCATACGTTTGTTTACACAATAAACTTACTATTGTTGGTTTTATACAAGTCGTTGACAAACATATTTTGTGTACAAAGTTTTCTTTCAATTTCATTGTATATGTGTTTTTAAAATTCAATAATATTAAAAAATATATGTATAAGCATTCATTTATACTTTTGGAGGAAATAGGAACATCATAAAAATAGACATTTAAAAACAAAAAGGTCTGTATAAGAATATATATCTATGTGCTTTAGTATATATGATTTAAATGTATATGTTTTTTACAGATACATACATATGTGGGCCAGATCAAATTTGCTTCAGTTTCAGGATTTTGCAAAATTTTTCTAATAATTGTGATACATTTTTTGTTAAAATATTGGTTAACAAATATGTATATTTATATAAAATAAATCAAAAGTATGTGGTTTTAATTATAAAAGTTATTTATATGTGTATGTATTATGGAACCATATAATAATGTCACGTTCAACACAATTACGATTGATTTTGACAATAGAATTTACAATTTTTCAATAAAATGTGTGGGAGTGAATATATTATATGGTTTGACATGACAGTAAAATAAAAATTTTAATAATAACAGTGTTAGTCGTGATACAATTGTTGTAACTTTGATCAAATATATGTTTATATAGTATAGTTTTGGTTCTTGGCTGTACTTAGTTTTGCAAATAAATTTCATATTGCAACCATACTATTGGTTGTGTTCAACCATATAATTCAACAATAGTATTTTGCCCTTAGAATATTGTCATATCAACCATATTTTTTCTTCTGTGTGTAGTAAACTTAATATTAGTATTAAAACCATTTAAAGTTGAAAACATATTCTTTAAAATTTTTTTTTTTTTTTTTTTTGCACAAGAGAATGTTGTATCAACATTTCAAGAAGGATGAGAGACTGAGAGGGCTGATAAATAGGCCAAATAATTTATAAACAAAAATCAAAAAAGCTTTTCCTGAATTTAATAAACAAATTTTTTAACAAAAATTTTATTAAAAAAAGACCTCAAGCTTGGAGATTATTACATCTTAATTTAAGAAAAAGGTCGAAAAATTAGGATAAAGGAAATACTGAATTTAATAAACAAATTTTTTAAACAAAAATTTTATAAAAAAAAAAGACCTCAAGCTTAGAGATTATTACATCTTAATGAAATTAAGATTACTTTTTTTTTTTGAAAAGTAAAGATTTTTTTACAATAATGTGGGCACCACTGCTTTCGGAATTCGTATGCAGTTGTAGTGATATTACCAGGCCTGGGAACATATAGAATAACGTTTGTATGCATATTTGTTTAATTGCCAGCACAAAATTCACGTTTAAAATAACTCTTTTATGTTTGTTGTTGTTGTTCGCCTTATCTGGCCATTATAAATAACAGGACAAAATATTTATTGCAAACAAACTCCATTTCAGCAAAATTCAATATTCTTTTATACCACAAAAAAACAGAAAGAAAAAAAAGCTTAACACTTGGTCTAAATACTGGCCAAACATCAAATATGTATCTGGATAGCTGTCCATGTAGATTTATTTACTTAGATGTACACAATCTATCGCAACTTCAATGAAAAATCGAGAGTAAAATTAAAAAACAACAACAAACAAACAAACACACCGAAAAAATGTCTTCAAGCAACACGTACTAAAATGGAAAATTAAACCTTGTTTAATGGTTACATCAGAAGAAAAAAGCAGCAGCAACACCAACAATAACAACAACGACGACGTCAAGAAACCAAAAAGAGAAATATAACATCACAAACATTTTTGAAATTTAAAAAAAGAAGAAGAAAACCGCCAGCTTTAGACCAGCAACAAACTAAACTGTAACAGGATCAAGGAAAAAACCAAATACAAATAAAGTGCTTTTCTATTTCAACGGCTTAAGTAGAGGAATGGAATGCATACAATCAGTGCGAAAGCAATTGCAACCAAGTCAACTACAGATGGCTGGCTGTTTGGCTGGCTGGATGGCTGTTGGATGAGATGACTCTTAACGAGCCAGTTAAAGTAAGTTGATGCTGCAGCCAAGATGCCTACATCTTCTTCTTCTTCAACATACACACATAAACGAATACCCAAATGAAATCGAAACCGATAGAAACAAGCAACATTACACCAACAACAACAAACAACAAAATATGAATAAAAAGAAGACGCATTTTTAAGTTGCTACTTGAAGAAACAGCAGCAGCAGCATCAGCATCAGCAACAGCTGCTTTTGTCTTCCAACTCATCTATTGAATGCTGGCTTTAAATCTTACTTGGCCAATATTTTACTACTAAGTAGGTATATCGTTTATAGTACACACACACACACACACACATACTTATATATGTAAGCAGCAATGTTTTTAAGCAGCAACAAGTGTTGCAACTGACTCCATGCAGTTGTTTGGGATCTTTTTTTTTCTTCATTTTTTTTTTTCATTTTTTGCTCTGGTTTTTTATTATAAAAAGTGAGAGTGACATCGGAAATTGTTTCAATTTCTACCATACAACAAAAAACAAGATTTTACTTGTTGTTGTAACGTAATGAATGGACAAATGTCGAAAACTGTAACAGCCACATTTTTTTTATTTGTTTATTTCTTTCAGCTGCATGCCATTGCATGCTCAAAACTCGCCAGAGTTGCTTATACGACCACAAATAGTATTCCAACAACAAGCTAGCAAACCAGCTAGGCAGTTAGATAGTAATATTATTAAGCTAGAAATGGATCGCCAACACCTGACTGAACATTACAAATAATAAGAAAGAAGAAGGAAAAAAAAGACACAACAACAACAACATCACAGCATAGTAAATGGTAACAGTCTCCCCGTCATTGTCGTAATCGTTAAACTCGATCATTTTATGTATGCGAACACTTTCCCATCTTAAGAAATTATTTTCTTAACCCGTTAAATTTGGTTTTTGTGCAGAAAGAAGATGCATAAGTGCATAAAGCTAGATAGACATCCAAATCATTTATTTCCTTTTATTAAAAATATGTTTAAGAAATTTTAAAAGCTTAGAATTTGTAAATATCCCTAAAAGGGACATTTTTATTTAAGTTAATTCTTCTTAAAATTATATCCAAATAGCATTTAATAAAGTAATTAAAAATAGTTTAATTAAAAATTGGATTAAAAAAATTTTAAAGTTTTGAATTTGAAAATTTTCTTTGCTAGGAAATTTGAACTCAGTGGATTATTAGCAAAACAAAAGTATTGAAATGTCATCTTATTATAAACAATATGGATACAAAAAAGTTTATTGGAAATTCAAAAATTTTTTCTAATGAGCTCATTATAGAAAAATTTCCCACAAAGGGAAATTTTTATTTCACTTATTTTTTATAAAAAGTTTTATTTAAATAGCTCTTTGTTAAATATAAAACAGATAATAATATTAAAAAATGTTGAAAACTTCGATTTTGAAAATTTCCCTCAATGGGAAATTTTAGCACAGTATATGATTAAAAAACAAAAGTAATGAAATTAGTTCTTATTATCAACAACACAGAAATTTATTGAAAGTGCGGCGAAACCTTGCTTAGAAAAAAGTCCCACAAAGGGAAATTTTTATTTTAGATAATTCTTATTAAAATTTTAATGACATAGCTTTTTATCTGAAAAGAGATACATAATAGAATTAAAAACTCTTAAAAACTTTGAATTAGAAAATTTCGCTCACAAACTCGGTGTATGATTCAAAAACGAAAGTTATGACATTACTGCTTACTATCAGTGCCATAAAAATTTATTAAAACTGCATTAATGCTCTGTTAGGAAAAATATGTTATAACAGAGAAATGTTTATTTCCATTATGTTTTACGAAAACTTTATTCAAATAGGAGTAGCTTATTGCTAAATGTGAGAGTGAAAAAGCTTTAGGAAATTTAAAAAAAACTTTAAATTTCAAAATATCTCTCCCTGAGAAAGTTTGCCCCTATGAAAGTTTAGTAAAACAAAAGTACCAAGCTTATTTCTTATTAAAATCAATATAAAACTTTATTGCAATTGCTGTAAAAATGTGCCGCGAAGGGAAAGTTTTATTTCAGTTACTCTTTATGAAAACCTTATTCATGAAAACCATATTTATGAGATTGAAACATGATTGAATAATTTTAAAAACTTTGAACTTTTAAATTTCCCTTATTGGGAAATTTTGACTCAGTGTATGTTTAAAAAACAAAGGTATTGAAATTACCTTTAATTATAAACAATATAACTACATACATGATAGTTTTTTGTTAGAGCTGTAATACCTTGTTAGGAACAAATGTCCCACAAAGGGAAATTTTTATTTTAGTTTTTTTATAAAAAACTTTATTTAAATGGCTTTCTTTTAGTTATGAGATTAAAATATTACTAGAAAATTATTAAAAACTTTGAATTCTAAAATTTCCCTTAATGGGACATTTTATCTCGCTTTGTGATTAAAAAACAAAAAATGTTGAAACTACTCCTTATTATGAACAATAGAAAAATGTATTGAAAATGTCGCACTACATTGTTAGAAAAAAATTTCCCACACAGGTAAATTTTGATTTTAGTTACTATTTATAAGAACTTTTTTCAAATAACTTATTAAAAAAATTAAAGACTTTGAATATGAAATTTTCCGTAAATGGGAAATTTTTTCGGGCTTGGATTTTTGTACGCCTACTAGAAAGAACTAGAAAAAAATGTTTTTTAAAGCCAAAGATTACTAAAAACGCATAGAGAAAAAAGTAACACGTTTTACATCAATCAATTAAATATGATAAATATTAATAAAGTATACAAATCCTACTAGAAATTTAAAAAATATTGATTTTAAGTTAGAAATTTCCCTCAGCAGTGCTTTTTGATAACTATGGAACTTTTTCAATTACTTTTAAATACAGCACTGCTGACGTCAATCAACATCTGTTAATAGACTACGGACAAATTTTGAGCAAGCTGCGTTATTTAGTTGTGTTTGACAGATATTGTTATATAAGATTGAAATGTAACATCCTTTAAAGGGTTAACTTTAAATTTATTACCATGAAATTTAAATACAATTTGTTTGTACTCTTTAGAAAATCGAAGAATTAATCAATTTCATCCTATGGCCTAGCAGTTTATTTTTTACAAACTACTTTCTTCAGCCTCACAAAGGGTTAATTATCAAATCAAAAGTTGTGGTCGTACTTTATGGTTATAATAAAAAATTCAAAAGAAGAAAAAAACAAATTCAGTGTATTGCAGAAGCAATGCAATGCAATTAAAATTGCAATTGTTTTTGTTGTTGTTTTTTTTTTTACTTTTTTATTTCTGTGGACAGCATAATATTTTTGTACACGTCTTCTTACAGACATGGTCAAATGTTGGGTAGACCAGTTTAAATTGACCAAATTGACTTTTGCTTGACATAACCATGTTTCAGTTCTCGTCACTTTATGCTACGAAAGAAATTGTAATGGACAAGTGATTTACTCGTATGTATGTATGTAGTTGTTTGTTTTCGTACTACTCGTATGTTGTTTGTTAATGTTTTAGTTTTGTTTATTATCGTTCAAACTTCTGGCGGTGCTTGTTGTTGTTAGTTTGTTTGTTTATTTGTATGCTGGCCAAAAAATTACAAATTTTTATGAGCTGTTGCTTTATTTTTTGTAAATTTGCAATAGCGATTTTGCTGACTGATAAGATGAGTTTAAAATGTAGATTTATCATGAACAAATTTCCGTGTAGTTTTTTCTTTATCTCTAGTAATTAGTTAAGACAAATTTAAAGGATTCTTAAGGCTTAATATGGTTAGAAAAATAGATGTAGTGGTTTGGAATGTTATTACATATAATGAAAATAAAGTAAACTTGATTGTTTTTTTATTAAACATAAACACAATTTAACTAAAAAAATAATTATTTTACTTTTTAAAGTAATAAAAACGCTGTAAATATTGTATATAATCAGTTTTGTTAGTATATTAATTTTCTATTTTATAAATTAAAACTCAGCAGTTTATTTTTCTGAATATTACTTATATATCTTATTGGCATATTTATTATCTGTGACACTTGAGGTATATGTACAACGTTTTTCATTGTAAATATATGTATGTAAGCAAGACAGCTTTAACAACACCAAAAAAACATCAACATGTATTTTGTTTTTAGAATTTACGCACAGTTGTCAAAATTTTGTTTGAAAAAGTAAGAAAGTCTATGTGTTTTTAACAAATTTACGCAAAGGAAACGAAAGACAGCTGTGCTTATACCACTACCGTATTAAAGATGCCTTGAACAAAAGTAAACAATATTTTGACGATTTTTCGAAAATTCTAGTCACAAAATACATGTGATGTTTTTTGGTGTTGTATTTATTGTAATTCTGCCACTATATATTTAAAGCTGTCATGTATGTAAATAAGTGTACACAAAAGTAATCAAACTAAATCGTTATTGGATGGGCATACATGTGTTTTCAATATTTATATGTACATTCGAATATACAGAGATTACTAATACGTTCCCGGCTACTGTCTCATTTATCTGTTAAATTATATGTATGTATCAGAGAAATACATGAGTTAATTCACTTTCGCTCTTCACTCACATTAGCAATATTTGTGTTGTTTTTTTTTCAACATCAATATGTGCTAATGATACTGCTTACAGTGTTAATTCTTTGAGAACTGACCGAAATTAACTCACTCTTATTTTTTTAGTACTGATAACAGCACCGTTTTTGGTGCTTTTTAAATTTTTTTTCTGCGAAAAATTCTTTGGTCGGTGCGCTGTGCAATTATTATATAAAACTTTTACATTTAATTTTACAAAATTTGTTGTTTTATAAAAATTAATGTTTTGCTATCAAACGATCAAGTCAAGATTGTCAAATATTACAATAAAAGCAGACACTGCATAGTGAAATTCGTGTTTATGAAGACACGTGAATTCACCACTCTTTTAGTAATTAATAAATTACCAAATTAATTACTAAATTCTTACATTTTTCTAATTTCGTTTGCATTAAATTTTGATTATGATAGACTTCATCTTCTATTTGCTACAATTCTGGCAAATTTTCCTATATATCAATAAATTCATTTACAGACTTTAGCTAACGAGTTTTCACTGTTCGCTTGGGAAAACAAACATGTAATTCACACTGTGTTTGACAGAATTGCTATTACACGAGTTTGATGGCTTGTTGTGCTATTTTGTAACTTTTAATGATCCGATAATTGTAAATTTTTTTGACATATTTTATCCCTTGCAGTATCGATTGTATGCACCTGCAATATAATTTTAACGACGGTAAGCAGCTGTAGTTTTGTGTACCTGATAATAGGCAGTAAAACTAATAGCTGAGTTCGGTCAACAGCGAATATAATTAAATAAAGTTGCTGAATACCAAATTTGATTTACGGGTAGATGCCAGTACCAGAATCTCACTAGAGGCCAAGTTTGACAAACAAAAATTGAAGAAATATGATGGCATGCCAACAGCTGGTACTATCAGACCCATTTTGATCAGTTTTTTGATGCAAAAATATTATACTTTTTATGGTACAAAATGGGTTTTTAAAAACGAAAAAAAAAAAAATTTTACCTTGGTGCGTTTTTGCTAAATAACGCATTTTTTCTTCATTTTGATACATTTTGAAATTTCAAAGTTGACAACGCTGACTATTAGAAAAGATATTTGCCTTCCAGTGTTGCCCCTGATAATTATCAAAAAGTGTCACAAAAAGGAAAAAAATGAAAAAAATTATTTTTAAGAAAAAAAAAACTGTCAAGTTGTTTAAAAACCAAAATATAAATATTTACTAAAATTTTGATAAGAACAAGTAAAGAATTGGTAACAATTAATCGTAAAAGTATGTAAATAAGAAAACATAAGAATTATTATAAATAAAAACTAAAAAAATTCTTCAAAGTTTTGCTTTTAAATGAAAATATCATGTAACGATTTGAATTAGAGAAACAATGCATATATAATTAATAAACTCAGAAGAAATGATATTAGCTTTACTTAAAAACTTTTTACGGTTAAAACTTATTGACGACAAAAAAGTCACATTTATATTTAAAATCTTGGTGTAAAATACTCAATTACTATACACACATCACTTCTTAGAAATAAAGATTTAATTACCCAATAAATTAGAGCAGTTTGTTATAAAATTTTTCTTAAATATTGCTGAGAACTGGGTATTTATGAATATATATAAAAGCTGTTTGCAAAAGAAACACCTTTTACACTAGCGTTGTTACGACCGTTCTCTAGAAACCGTTTCATGGTTGAAAAAAGCGCGCAAAAAGTATCATGGATTTGTCACAAATGTTACTAAAGGTATTTTAGAAGAAGTATTACGGTCATCAAAAATAAGTCCAATGGTCCAATTCATTTATATATTTGCAAATTTTTTTTAATTTTTATTTATTGCAATAGCTTAGGTTAGGTTTAACAGACTGCCAGTCTTTGAAAAATAAGCGCACTTGGGTCCAATTTGATCCCATTGTGTTGCCGGAATGTGATATGTATCTTCAGCAGATCTACTGGTCAGTTCACTGGTCCAGTTCAGAACCAACTCGAGGAACGGATGAAAGAATCTAATCCACCTATATCAAATTCTGATACTTCTACCAAATTGCGAACGACGAACAGTATCAGGTGACCGGGTTTCTTAAATAAAACAAGTATTTTTCACGAAATAATACTTTTTATATTTATATTAATCCGTGTAGTAAAAAATTTATGAAGATGCTCCCAAAATATAAAGTACCTCAGATAATTTGTTCAAAAGTCCCTCTTTCGGATGAGATTTATATAGGTTTACTTTTAGTGTGGCCTCCTTAGCATTAATATTCATTTTATTAATTTTTTCTTTGCGGAATGCAAAAATGTTATATACACAAAAGTTCGTTGATATTGTGATTCATACGACGAATTTATACAACGAGTATTTGCCGGCGAATACGTCACGATGAGCGAAAGTCGTCGTTCGTCGCAGTTGTGTTCCTAGCACCATTCTTACAACTTGTACAGAAATCAATAAATGGAAAATGTGTGACAGCACATTGTCACTTAGGGACCGCCGCAATAGAACACAAACTACGGCGGAACAAGAGTCTGAGAATAATAGTACTATAATTATACCTATACCATTTCAGCCTTGATATTCGACAAGTGACGACACTAGACCATCCTTGTCTAGTGTCGTCTTGTGCGGGCCTTAAAAGTTAACGTTGGACATGGTTATTACAGTTCTTAAGCGGAATCCCAACTATGCCATATAGCCACTTGTTGTAACCGGACCCCGGCCTTTGCCAGCTACAACATTTCACTCCCAACTTAACGTAATTATTCTTGCCCAATTTAATTTGACATTTCTTTGTCTCAGTGCTCGACGGAATCAAGTACGGAAAGGTACACAATTTTACCTCACTGGAGCATCGACGCAGTGTGGCGTGCGTTACTCTGTTCTATCGTTACTACAATGGATTTTGCTCTGACGAGATTAGGGATCTTGTTTCCGAAACTCGCACTTTTTTACGTAGCACGCGTTCATCATCCAGAGCTCATCCATTTGTGGTCGATTGCCCGGGGAATCGCACTACGCATTACAGAGAGAATTCGTTTTGTAGCCATACGCTTCGTCTGTTGAATAAGTTGCCTGCAAACGTGTTTCCTGTGTCTGTTTTAATGTTGGAAAGTTCAAGTCAAATGTTCACAAACACTACTCCCTCTTTCTCCCTCCTCATAACCTATTTTCCTAGTTCTGGTACAATGCACTGCATATGTAGTGGTCATCCCCTGAGTACTGGTCCAAGTTAAAAAAAAAATAGTGCGTTACGATTGTTAAATCCCTTTATGAAAATAGGCGCCCAACTCAAAATTATCATTGTGCACTTCATGATTGTTTTAAGCAGCATAATCGTCTAAATATCGGCAAACCGGGTGTGTAGGATATGAGAAAACACGCTGAATCCACAAAGAGTAATGGTTTTTGCATGCTCGCGCACGTCGTTTATCCGAAAAGCATTTCTGTTATTAGCAATAATATGACGGAAGAATCGTCAACCTCGGCTCGTCGTTAACGTGAGATGATAACGGACTTCTAATGTCCAGAAATTGAGGGTATGGACGTCGAAGAGATGTGGTTTCAACTGGATGGTGCCACTAGCCATACAACCAACGAAACAATGGCTTTTTTATGCGAGTGATTCAATGGCTGTGTTATCTCACGTCGTGACGCTGTTAATTGGCTGCCACGATCATGTGATTTGGCACCGTTAGAATGCTTTCTTTGGGGATATTCAAAACAAAACGTGTACAGCAATAATCCAAGAATAATTCAAGACCTAAAGAAGGAGATAATTCGGCACGTTAACTACATTGAACCTCATTTATGGCTCAGAGCCACTGAAAATTTGTACCATTGGATAGAGGTACGCCATCGAAGCCGATATTTTGTTGCACACATGGCATACGAGTAGAATTATAATTCTGTGAAATCTTTTTGTTTTATTTACAATTAAAATGGGGTGTTTGGGTTGGACCACTCTTTTATAACAAAGAAAACAAACAAAAATAAAACTTTTGCAACATTAATTTTTATATGCTTAAAGTTCGCTTGTGCCGTATTCCAATATACGAATATGCATTTAGAAAAGAAAATGTTTTAACAGAAAAAAAAACAAAGGCAACATGCAGATTATGATTATTATGACAGTTGGAAAAAAATTTAAAAAAAAATTAAAGTGTTGCGTAGAAATGTTAAGTCGTGTATGAGTATTTTTCATTTAAATTAATTGAAATGATGACGATGATTTTGTTTTCTTTTGCTAGTTACAGTTTTATCGTTTATTTGCTTGTGTCTTTTTTTTAGCAACATGACAAAGGTAATTTCAACTTTTACTTTTGCTTGATCATACCGCAATTGGGAATTGAATTCGAGTGCAATGAATGGATGCATTTAATTTTTGTTGTTTTTTGTTTTTTCTTTAATTTTTTTTTTTAAGACAATACTTGCTCGTAATTTTGTCACCGTGTATTTAAAGTAAATATAAAATAAGATCACAACAAGGATAAAAGAGAGAATAAAGTACACTGAAAATAAAAATATATATATTAAAGGTTTTTTGTGTATTTTCTAGCTGTCTATACATCGATAGGTGCTAAACCCACGAATCAAAAATAAGAGCGCTTTTACATTTAGACGCACGATGGGCAGACATTTTTTCATTTCTCTTTTGGTCTTGCCTAAACCTTTTATATTTAAGAAATTAATAGACAGACAGAAACTTTTCGTTTCTCTTTTCTTTCTTTTTTGTTTTTGTTGTTTTTTAAGCACAGCTAGTGTGCTTATATGAAGTTGATGCTGATATGAGAAAAATGATATGAAGCAACAACATAAAAAATGCGAAAAGTTAAAAAGAGAAAGAAAAAGTGTCCACAAATGTCTAGTACAGAGAGTCGTGTACTAGACACTCTCCCCCACCGACAATTTTCGTTACAGCACCCTCAAATTTCGTCTGTCTGCCCATCGTCTGTCTAAATGTAAAAGCGCTCTCAAGGTGCATTAACGTACACACGGTGGCAGCACTAGAGCAAAATTACAACAATACAAAAAAAAGCAGGCATCTGGTAAGCTATGTTTATCAAAAATATTTGTAACTATTTCACAATTATAAACTATGAATGTATCTTTTCATAATTATAAATTATATTTATTTGAGCTATTTTTATGTTGACAAAATAATTTGTATATGTTTAATTCAGAATAAAACAATAACATGGTGAACATGGTGTTCAGACGGTAATATGAAACACTTGGTTCGCTCTATGAACCACTATTGCCAAACTAGGTGTTCAGACGGTTGTTTTTTGCATCACACTGATGTTTACATATTTTGTGCAAAGGTTTCACTAATTCTTTTTTCAATTTTTATTTAAATTTTTATGTAAGTATCAAATTTTTACATTTTCAATGTGTTTATTTTGATTTTATCTATTTTTTCTTTGTTTCGATTTTTTTTTTGCAGCTAGTTCAGATAAACTAGCGATAATTTATTATCAAATTTGGAGATGATAGTAGTTTTTGCTTGGTTCGCAACAAGATTCAAAATGAACCAAGTAGGTTCGCTCTCAAAATTTTGTATGGCGAACCATGTTGGTTCAATCAAGATTGGGCCGCGAACCACGGATGAGAGAGCGAACCTCAAAAATAAGCCTTCGTGTGAACATGCTATAAATTCACTTTCAAAAATGTAAACAATACATTTGACGTAAATAGCTTACTATATTGCCAGTAGCAAAAAATTGTTACATGCCGTAGCGCTGCCACTGCATTGATGATTCCTGCAACTTCCTCCCAGAACACTGCTACTTCTTCCTTTGATTGCTGGTGATATCCACATGCAATATCTGCATTAGATGACATTAAATTTGCCAATTTTTCATACTGCTCTGGTGTTGTTGTTTTTGACCCAAAATACATAAAAAAAACACATCAGATTCGGGTACAAAAATTAATAATTTAAAACAAAGAAATAAATAAATTTAATTAAATAATTTTAAATGTTTTTTTTTCAATCGTTACTGAATATTTTATATCATTTTCTACTTACATTTTTTTTAATTTTTTAACTAAAAAAAAAATAAAAGAAAAAAAATATAAAAAAAATAACGAAAATTTCTCCGTCAACAAAGAAACAACTGAAAAAACGGAGTTCCGATCGTATTGCAGAATACATACAATCGAAAGAAACTGAGCGGAATCGAAACGCAGAATACTCAAGTTACCAGACGGAGAAAATTTCGATCCGAATCGAAACGCAGAATAGCCCCCATAAAAAAAAATTAATAAACGAAAAAGTTATTACACTTTTAAGTCCCATGATAACGTCTGGCTCTTTGGTACTTTTTCTGGGGCACTTTCTGCTCCTATATGGAGTATAAGAAGACTTTGTTATCCAGACCATACACGTCAAGTTAAATAGCAAGGGTAAGAAAATTCAATGAACTTAGGTGGATACTCTAAGTTTTTCTATGTCTGTCTTTCACAGAAAATTGTGACCAGTCTGTGGTAAGTTCTTTCAGGAAAATTCTCAAATTATTTATTTTGCTGCTTAACGCTAAAAACAACTCCCTAATCCTTCTTATTAATTCAATGAATACCTTTGTTAAACTCAGCTTTGTATTCTCTTTCAGTTTTATACAACCAACTATTCCATGAAATAAAAGAATTGTGCACAATTTAGCGTATAGTTCAGATAATACTCTGTATGGGTTTCCTTTAAATTCGTCAAGTCTGATGTGACTCTTATACAATTTAAATAATAATTCAATCTGCCATTTTTACTATAATTTTTCCTGTGTATATATTTTTCTAAATAGGATTTGCTTAGTAGAAGGTGCTCCCAGTAACCGTCACGCCGTTTTCATTTCCAAAAAAGAAAGGTCCAACCGTTCCTCCTGAATAAATTGCACACCAGTCTGTCAATCAGATGACTGATGAATAATTTCAGAGGTTTCCGTTGCCCAGAACTGACTATTCTGTTTATTCTCATATCCATTCATATAAAAATGTGCCTCGTCACAGATTATAATTTTTTCATGAAAATCGATAATGGATTTTGATAAAATGTTTTAACGATTAAAACACCTTGGTTTGTCAAATATTTCACCAATATGAATTTGCCACGTGTTTATCAAAATGGTGGCAAAACAAAGTAGTATACCTTCTCGGCGAACACCCGTTATAATACTTCTGAATTATATTACGGCCGTATTTATGAATAAGGCCCTTAAACTGTAGACAAAAACATTTTTTTTTTGTCTCTACTTAAAACCCCCCGGGGAACAGGTTTCGCCTTGGCGTATTCCTAACTTAGGCGCTCTGTTTTTCGGGGAAAAGAGGGGAGGGGGTTCCTTGTTTGGTGCGGCAAACAAAACTCTAGGAAGCCACATGACTTATGTTGTGTTGGCTTCTGAAACCCTTACCAAGGGTATAAATTGGCAGAACGGGGATCAGCATGTCCCCCGGGAAGTTCTGCTTGCGTTTCGACCCGGGCTGATCATGGTTGAGGTGTCTACCTTGGCTGAAACGTTCTGGCTGTGGTTGAAACCTAAAACGCAGGAGGGGAGTGTTAGTATCCTTGATAATTGTTTGGTGATGGCTTTTTTCGAGGGCTAACAATCTCCCGAGGATCTGTTGCCTATACAACAGATACGTGTACTGTAAGGAACCAGTGGTGATGGTTGACGGGTGAGTTGGTTTAAGGGCTGATGCTCTTAGTGGGCTTCGGCCTACCAACTCATTAAGCCTTGTCCTCCATTGATTGCTGGGAAATTGCATACATGAGCGATTAGAAAGCCCGAACTCCTCAACAAGAAGTTGTTCATATGACCGCAATCATATGACACGAATTGCTACCTGTGTGAGCCTAGCAAGCCACACGGGGGCGGTGGTGAATCGTGAATAATTCACTTCGTGGAATTGATCCACCATCAGGTTAGGCTGTCAAGGCAGGTACTGATGTAAATCATTTTCACAGTTGTCTCTACTTAAAATTGTAAAATTTTGAGTTATTACCCTCTTGGTGATCAAGTGTGGCATGTGTTATGAAGTTTAAAAATATTTTACAGTGTATTTAATTTATTTGGCTTGTTGCAGTTGTGAAAAAAAGTGCGACAACTATGATCTGCTTTCGTTTTGTTTTTATAATTTTAAATACAGTTTTTTGTTTTACTTTTATATTTTTGCATAAAATACAACTGCACATTGAAAGTCTTTAAATAAACGACTACGAGTACGATTTTGATTAAAATTTTGTCAAGAAAAGTAACAATAACAACAACAACAACAGCAACATCACTTAAATGCAAACATTCATTCAAATCAGCCAAAGACTATTATTCAGTTTACCATTGTGGAACAACTGCAGTCAGACAAAAGCCCATCCATCCACCATCAACCACAAGCAGCCACAAAATCATTACTGGACAAATGAACCAACCAACATTTTAACACAAAACAGAAATTTAATTTCAAATACAATTGAAAAAAAAACCAAAAAACAAAAAATTATGGCTAGAAACGGGTTCAGTTATTGACATCGGATATCAACGTCGTCGGCGAGTCATCATGATCATCATCATCATCATCATGATCATTATGATCACGATTAGTTAGAGGAAAAACTATTTTCATTTCTATGTTGTTTGTTGTATTCACAACTTCAAAAGAAATAATTATGCTGGAGATGATCATGAGGCTGTTGATGATGATGATGACAATTGTATTCATCTTTATATGGAGGCCATGAATAAAGGGAGGAAATTTTGTTTTAAACATTATGTTTTTCTTTTATAAAGTGATTCTGTTAAATGTGTCTGCAATTGTTGATAATAAAGTGAAAATTACTTTTAATCTTGCAACCAACCAAACAACCCAACGTCTTAACGAACATCAATTCAATTAGAGTTTGCTTAAACTTGAGCCAAACTTCTTTTGGCGATTTCCAAGACCATCAACATCATCAGTGTTTGGTATGTGAGAGTGTGTGTGAATGTGTGTGCGATATATATGTTATGCGCTGTGGCAAGTCTGTATGTGTCACACATCTTTGGAAAATTGTTAATCTGAAAATTATGATAAATGTTTGGACTTTTTTCGCTTCGTAATAACAAGTCTCGCATCATCATTTTTGCTTAAATGGAGTAGAAAATAATGCTGTCAGCGTTATTCCTGTTGTCATAAATATTCATTAAAAAACTATAACTTGAATTATTGTTTCAGCCAACAGGTGGCGCATCATTAATATTCAAATTAAAAATTTACAAAACTTTAAACAACACCAAATCAGACTTAGTTTTTTATCTTGGACCAGTACTCAGGGGTTAGCCAATACATATGCAGTGCATTGTACTGGAACTAGGAAAATATATTATTAGAGGTAGGAAAGGGGGAGTAGTGTTTGTGTATATTCGATACCCCTCAGACTAACAAAAATTAGTTCAACACCGCGAATCTTTAACAAAAAAATTTAAGAGTAAAAGAGATTTTAATCGATTTTGATAACCGATTGATAAACGTTCACACATATCAACCTTTGTTGCATAAGTTATTGCTCTTCTCTTATAAACAGAAGAGAGGTGGTATTATAGATCATCTAATTCTTTATTAAGCCTAGTATTGAGGTTAAATGTGTGAAAAATTTTCAGCAACATTACTTTGCGGCGCCGAAGGTTTCGATTACAGAAGCGATTTTCGATGCACACTTGTACGAGGCGGTTCGGAAATTTCTTAGCCTAGCACAAAAAGTGCGGTATAAACAGAAAAAAGTTAAGTGTTTTGGAAACTTCCATCTGTGCTATGAGCACATGTTAAATTTTGTTTCGATCTGGTAGCTTCCTCATATAGAAACAGGTGTTCACAAAAGACGCATCCGCGATTTTTTACAATGGAAAAATTAGAAATGCGTGGTGTCATTAAATATTTATATAAAAAAAGTTTATCGGGACAAGAAATTCATAATGATATGTGTTAGGTGAAAGTGCTCCTACACATGCAACAGTAAAAAATTGGGTTGCTAAATTTAAACGTGGTCGTACAAGCATTGAAGATGAACTACGTAGTGGACGTCCAAAAACAGCAACAACAGCAGACATTGTAGCCAAAGTGCATGATATGGTATTAAATGATCGACGAATAAAAGTGCGTGAAATAGCTAACATCATGGGCATCTCTAATGATCAAGTCCACTTAATTTTGCATGAAGAACTACAGTCGTTAACAGTCGACCAAAAACGCATAATAATGAACATTTCTCAAGTTTGTTTGAATCGTTTTAAGCGAAATAAAGTGGACTTTAAGCATCGTTTCATAACTGTTGATGAGACATGGTTCCACCACTATACTCCAGAGGCAAAAAAAAAAAAACAATCCAAACAATGGACTGAAGCTGGAGGAAGTGCCCTAAAGAAGGCAAAAACAATTCAATCGGCTGATAAGGTTATGGCAACGGTTTTTTTGGGACTTCAAAGGTAGTTTATTGATTAACTATCTTCAAAAGGGTAAAACAATAAATTCAGACTACTATTGTAACCTTTTGGCTCAATTAAATGTACAAATTCGAAAAAAACGTCCTGGCTTACAACACAAAAAAATAATTTTTCATCAAGACAAGGCACCAGCACTCAAGAGTGTTTTAACATTGGCTAAAATCAACGAATTAAAGTACGAGTTGCTTGACCACCCACCTTATTCTCCTGACTTAGCTCCCAGTGACATTTACCTGTTCCCTAATCTAAAAAAAAAAAATCCTTGCTGGCAAGCGTTTTACCTCAAATGAAGATGCAATTACAGTTGTAAACCACTATTTTGAAGACCTTGAGGAAAACTATTTTAATCAAGGGATAGAATTGCTAGAAAAGCGTTGGACTAAGTATATTGAAGTTTCAGGAGATTATATTGAAAAATAAAAATATTTTTGAAAAACTAACTATTCTCTTTCATTGATAGGTTAAGAAGTTTCCGAACCGCCCCCGTAAGTTACCCACCGAAAACTTGGTAATATGTTGTACTAACCTAAGAACATACTTTTCAATATCATAGTATTTGCCGCCTGCATTACTAAGAAGTATTTAAGTAATGGCTTGCTTAATACCTTACATCGTTACATACTTATATCGGTGTATTTCTTCTTACGATTAGTAGCAGGAAGGAGCACATGGAGCCAAAAATTAGAATCTTCCGATCTACTGGATGAAATTTAGGTGTCTTAATTAGGATCCCGAAAGCGAAAATTTTTAAAGCGCAGGAATCTAGCATAACAATTCTTCTCCTACATTCACCCAATAGTTTGTAACTGTCATTCAAAGCAGGAAGAAAAACTTTGTAGCTTGGATGTAAGTTCTTTAGTATAATCTTAACTCTGGCCTGAAGATTGTTTAGTGACAAATTCGAATGGTTTAGTAAATGAACTATTTATTTTATTATCTCAATCATACCGCCATTTTTATGAAATGCAACCACACCTCCGAGTTACCTTCGAAAGTTTTGCGTCTCGCTCTCACTGGTGAACTATTTGCCTCAACTACCTATATTAGTTTATAGTTTTTTTGAGGTATTTCTTTGTTAGTCATGCTGCAACTTCCCATGCAAAGGCATAAATCGTCATAGTTAGTAACACAAATCACTGTTAATACCATCGTGGGCATAAGGTCTCCGTTAGAGCTGTGTCGCTCAAGAACGAACGTGTTAAATTGAACGGATCATCTCACTGAACTGCTCACTTTTCATTCAATTTGGGTAGCTTTCGTTCAAATAACTTTCATTCTTTTTATGTCATGTTCTTTTGTTTAACAAAAGTGGCGTTGTTTTTCTTTTTTTATTGTATTATATTATATGAAATAAAACAAAAATACAATATGAAACTAATCAAAATTGATCCCATCTATATGGTTTTTATTTAATATTATTTTCTCTTTTTTAAAACAATAAATTTTGATCACTTTTTATTTTGTTTTGTTTATTTTACAAAGCTGTGTTGAAAAATTACCTAAAAATTGTAGTATTGGCAATGTGCCGTTCGTTCAAAATGACCGATTGAACGATATGAACGAACGGATCAGTCTTTTATAATTGAACGAAAGTGACCGGTCACTGAAATGAACGACCCGGCACAGTTCTAGTCTCCGTTACTCCGCCCATGCTGTGCATTCATGCAACCGTATAGTTAAACAAATGAATAAATACATAAATAGAAATTAGTTTAATGTTGTTTTAAAAAAACCCCCTTTTTGGGGTAAAAAGTAGTTTTAATTAACGATCGTCTACTGTATTGACCTTAATAGCGTTTTCAGTAAAAAAATTATCAATTTCATTATCTAAAGTATGTATTTACTCGTATGTACGTAATTATTTCTATGTTGATTTTTTGAGACCTCGATTTGATGCTTTTAATTATTGCTTCAGAATTTGACAAAAAATATAAAATTAAGAAAAATTCACGGCCTTAAGTACTTAAAATTATTCTCGAAACAATTGAAAAATTTTTATTTACCTGAAATACGAAAAAATAACGGCACTTTTGTTGTTTCTTTTTCGTTTTTCTTCACAAAAAATTTACCAAAAGTACTATTGTTTAAATATTTACACAAAAAAAAAAACCTAAAATAACAAGTTGTGGAAATATTTAATAGTAACAACGAACGAGAACTTAAATACACAATTTAACAGTTGAAAACAATTTAACGACAAGAATTAAGAATTTAGATGAACGTTATGAAAAAAAAAAATGAAAACACAATAGAAATAATCCAAACAATTTAAAGAAAAATACTCGCTTTAAAAATAACAAAACTGTGAATTGGGTTTTAGGGCCGAAAACAGAAATCATTTAAATAATGTGACAAAAAGACAAAAAGACCTCCACCTGGATAACATACATAAATAAAATACATACGAGTATTCTTATTTATAATTAAACAAACAGAAGTAAGAGGCCTAAATTATAGAAGGTCGGAAAACACTTGAATATATGCATTAGGGTGGCTCAGTTTGGAAGGACCAAAATTTGTGGATATTGTGCCATCGATCTTTCAATGGCTTTTGGCTTGAGGTACAAATAACTTCCACTATGACATATTGTTACGTTTATACCTTCAAAAACGTTTTGCGGATTCTTTAATTGCAAATAGAATAATGAAACACTTTGTATTAACACGCTAGACTTGTTTACTTTTCTGACTTATAACTGTCATGCACAACGTTTAAAGTTATGATGTTTTCTTCTCTATGGAAAGCGACAAAAAGGCTGAAAAGACTCGCAATAGGTAATTACATACACAACTCTGCAAATGACTCTTATGTTAATCGTATCTAAGTCGTCGTGTAGTCTAAGAGTCATGTAGATATTATCTTACAACACCTCAAGGAATCAGCCATGCAATCTTTGTATGATTCATTGAGGAAACAGCACTAAGCTGATGCATATTATTCGCACTGACCACCCTAATCACCACCCGCACTTTTTGTATTAAAAAAGTTGTTAAACAAAAAGAAAAAACTATTGTACGCTGTTTGTTTCAATTTTAAACAAGTAACAGTGTGATTAATTCGGCTGGGCAGAATCTAAAATACCCTTCACGATAGTCATGTATATGCATAGTATATATTACAAATTTGAACTGAATATGCTCGAATATTAATAAAGCGATATCGGGGAAAAAATATTTTTGCCTTGTAATCACCATTCCAAAAAAGAAATCTTTCATGGACATTTTCATGGAAAAGTTTGTTTAAGCTATATCTCGGTTATATATAAACCGATATCGGAATTTTCTATTTTCTGTATTTTAGTAACCTTCTTTTATAATTAGAATTGCTTTTCAGCAAAAAAACAAATGTTAATGGTAAAAATCGGTGTATGGAACGATATCGGAAATTTTCATTTTCCATATTTATATAACCTCATTTTATTACCAGAACTGCTTTTAAGCATGAAAATGTTCGCTTACGCAACATTTTCATGAAAAACCCGGTTTAGTCTATATCTCGGGTATATATAGACCGATATCGGCAATTTTCATTTTCCATATTTATATAACCTTCTTTTATTATCAGAACTACTTTTAAGCAAAAAAAAAAAATTAAGTTCGCTTACGCGACATTTTCATGAAATAACCGGTTTAGGCTATATCTCGGATATATATGGACCGATATCGGAAATTTTCATTTTCCATATTTATATAACCTCATTTTATTACCAGAACTGCTTTAAAGCATGAAAATGTTCGCTTACGCAACATTTTCATGAAAAACCCGGTTTAGTCTTTATCTCGGGTATATATGGACCGATATCGGAAATTTTCATTTTCCATATTTATATAACCTTCTTTTATTACCAGCACTGCTTTTAAACAAAAAAAAAAAGTTGTTTAAGTTCGCTTACGCGAACGTCGGTGAAGAACTGCGGCAAGCGGGTTAGAGATATATTTAGGGGTTGGATAGTTAGAGTTGAGTGGACTGTAGGTTTGCCCCTAAATTAGATTGCCTACCGCTTTTCTTAATATTTAGGGAGGACGTTGTTAGAAAATTAAATCCTCGTGGAAGAAAAAACGTAATCTTTCAACTTTTATGTGTGGCTTTATTGACGCTTCGTTCGTAAGTGTCTACATACATTTCTTTTAGCTTTAAGTACTATTTTTTATAGCATATTCGAACATTATATGTAATAATTCACAATAAACTAGATTAACTATTCGTTACTTCATGATAAAACAAAATTATGTTATTATGTTAATAATATTTTAACTTTATAGTTAGTTCAAAATTCGTCGATGTAAATATTTTTTGTTTAAAATATTTATATTTTAAACAGCCGGCTTAGGCTATATCTCGGGTATATATGAACCGATGTCTGCCTTCTAGTTACCATGCTTAATAATTGTGTGAAGTTTGAAGCAAAACAAACAATTTGTTTCAAATTTCCATACAAAATTGCAAAACTTCATGGCTTTTTTCGGAATTTTGAATATATCTCAGCTATACGTGAACCGATATTACTGAATTTCAATAGCAAACACATGGCACGATGGTGTAATAGAATGGTGAAAGAAAAAAAATTCTATGCTTAATGGTTTTCTCAGAAACGGTATTTCAACGACCGGCAGACGGACAAACGGACATCGCTTAAATGACTTTTCAATTAATTTTGATTCAGAATATATCGGGTGGTTAAATTTCAAGTGCCGATGTTGAATGTGAACCACACCTAAACGCCAAGTTTTTTTCCAAATTTTATTCGACATTTCTCTATTTCAGACTTACTCAATTTGAACCATGGAGAGATATACAATCCAACAACGTGTTAAAGTTATCCAGACTTATTATGAAAATGATGATCAATTTTCGAAGAAAATCATCTTCAGTGATGAGGCACATTTTCACCTCAGTGGATTCGTCAATAAACAGAATTGCCGCATTTGGGCGAATGAGAGTCCAAGAGCCGACTGTCGAAAAACCAATGCACCCACAAAGAGTGACTGTTTGGTGCGGTTTATGTGCTGGCGGCATCATCGGGCCGTATTTTTTCCAAAATGAGGCCGGTCAGGCAGTTACTGTGACTGGTGTTCGCTATCGTGAGATGATAACGAACTTTTTATGGCCCGAATTGGAAGATATGGATGTAGACGATATGCCACTTGCCACACAGCTAACGAAACAATTGCTCTTTTGCGCAACAAATTCAATGGCCGTGTTATCTCACGTAATGGCGATGTCAACTGGCCGCCAAGATCATGTGATTTGACACCGTTGGACTATTTGAAAGAAAAGGTGTACATCGATAAGCCAGCAACAATTCAACAGCTAAAGGATGAGATTATTCGGCACATTAACGGCATAGAACCTCCATTATGCCTCAGGGTCATCGAAAATTTGGACCATCGGATGGAGGTGTGCCGCCGTGGTCGCGGCGCCCATTTGGCCGATATTTGGTTCCATACATAATTGAGTAATACCAATATATCATAATAAAATAAAATTACAATAATTTCCTAAATAGTTTGTGTTTTATTCAAAATCAACATCGGCCCTTGAAATTTAACCACCCTTTATATATTCATTAGGGTCGCAAATGAAAATTGTAGAAATTAAAAACCGAATCACAAACTTATATAAAGAGTGATTTTTTTGCTATTATCTTTTTGGCAACAGTAGTTTTGACAGCTCACGCACGTTTTGTATCTTGTGTCACTGTCAAACATCTTCAGTTTGGTCTATAATTTAATCATGAATCGTCTTACAAACGAACAACGCTTGCAAATTATTGAATTTTATTACCAAAATGCGTGCTCTGTTAAGAAAGTTCATCGCGCGCTTCTTCCATTTTATGGTCAGTTTAATCGACCTACTGAGGCTTCTATTCGGGCTATTGTAAAAAAATTTCGCACCAAATTTACATTGTTGGACATTAAACCACCAACACGCTTACGTAGAGTGCGAACTGAAGAAAATATCGCAGCCGTATCGGCCAGTGTTGGTGATGACCATGAATTATCGATTCGGCGCCGTTCGCAGCAATTGGGCCTCTGTTACTCCACTACGTGGAAAATTTTGCGGAACGATTTGGGTGTGAAGCCTTATAAGATACAGCTGGTGCAAGAATTGAAGCCAAACGACCTACCACAACGCCAAATTTTTGGTGAATGGGCTCTTGAAAAGTTAGATGAAGATCCACTTTTTTATCGAAGAATTGTGTTCAGCGACGAGGCTCATTTCTGGTTGAATGGATACGTGAACAAGCAAAACTCCCGTATTTGGAGTGAAGAGCAGCCAGAAGCATTGCAAGAGCTATCAATGCATCCACAAAAAACAACCGTTTGGTGCGGATTATGGGCTGGCGGCATCATTGGGCCGTATTTCTTCAAAGATGATGCGAGTCACAACGTTACTGTGAATGGTGAGCGCTACCGTGCGATGATAACAAACTTTTTTTTGCCCAAAATGGAAGAGCTTGACTTGCATGACATGTGGTTTCAACAAGACGGTGCCACATGCCACACAGCACGCGAAACAATGGACCAATTGAGAGGCGAGTTCGGTGAACATTTTATTTCACGCTTGGGACCAGTCAATTGGCCGCCCAGATCGTGCGATTTAACGCCTCTAGACTATTTTTTGTGGGGCTATGTTAAGGCTAATGTCTATAGCGACAAGCCCGCTTCGATTGACACACTGGAAGCCAATATTGCCAACATTATTCGTGAGATACCGGCCGAAATGTTGGAAAGAGTATGCCAAAATTGGACTAAGCGGATGGACCATTTGAGGCGCAGCCGCGGCCAACATTTGCATGAAATAATCTTCAAACATTAAATTATATCGACCCAACTATCGATCCAAATAAATATTTCATGCATTTTTCTGAATTTTATATGTTTTTTTTTTTTTTAATTTCCGATAGTTCTTATAAAATCACCTATTACTATACAGCGGAGAAAGAACAAAAATAAAGACATACATAATTCGACTTGTTAAAACAATTATAAATAACTATATATATAATCATTTGAATTTAAAAAGTTTAAAAGTATTGCCTTAGAAATATTAACATGATCAGATAACTCTATAAGATAATAAAATTTATTAATATCCAAACAAACTCTACGAATTGGGTCGAAGTTTGGGAAATTCATTCTATTAAAATTTAGATGTAGGAACTAATAGGATCTAAGTTGCCTGCTGGGAATGTTTACATATGTTTATTTTACTGAGAAGAAAGATGGAGTTAATTTTTCCTTGAAATAAGTTTATGAAGAATGCGATGTTGGATGCAATCCTTCTGCTTTTCAATGTTGGGAGTTTTATAAGTGACAATCGACTACGATAAGGCGGATGATGGGCAGCTGGATTCCATGGAAGAGAACGGAGACAAAATAGCAGAAATTGTTTCTGAACTGATTCTATGTTTTTAATATATAAGTTGTACTGTGGATCCCATATAACAGCACCGTATTCAAGAATGGATCTTACTAAAGATGTGAATATATTCTTCGTCACATAGGGATCATTAAATTCTTTAGCCCATCGTTTTATGAAACATAATACAGTATTCGGCTTATTCACAGCGAACGTAACGCTTAAATTGAAATTAAGTTTCTTGTCGAAATAAATCGCAAGATCAACATATGAATTAACACACGTAGAAGAAAAAATATGGTTGATATAACAATATTCCAAGGGCAAAATACTATGGTGAATTATAAGGTTGAACACAACCACATAATATGGTTTCAATTTGAAATTTATTTACAATACTAAGTACAGACAAGAACCAATATTATAGTATATAACCAAGTGTTTGGTAAAAGTTATAGTAATTGTATCAGAGCTAACACTGTTATTGTAAAAAATTAAAATTTTACTGTCATGTCCAACTATATAATATAATCACTCCCACCCATATTATTGAAAAATTGGTAACTCTACTGTTACGATTAATCCTAGTAGTGTTGAAAGTCACAATATTATGCTTACATAAGTGTACATATGTACACACACAAACGACCTCTATTTATAATTAAGACCCGATTTCTTTGTAATAAATGTAATATATTTTTTCAATCAATATTTTTACAAGTAGAATATAATAATACAATACTACAATAAAAGTTGAAAAATTTTTGTGTTTTGGGTATTTCGGTACGAGTATATTTTTTGCTCTGGTCCGTAAATCTGCAAAAATACACATACACTCAAATACGTTAAAAGACATACATACTTATATTTGTAGATATAAATTCTTATCCAAACCTTTTTGTTTTCGCATGTGTATTTTGCAACTGTTTTCACCAGAATATTTCTTTTAATCTTTTTAATATTATTAAAATTAAAAAAAAAACTCGCACACAAAACTGCTGTAAATGCACATGTCAATAATTTTCACAAAAACAACAATAGTTAGTTTATTTTGTAAACGCGCATGTATTGCAGATACACACATTAACCATAAGACAAAAATTCTATTATTGGACATTACAAAATATATTGTTGCACTTATTACACAAATTATTTTTTAAAACATTATTATTGCATTCAACCATTTTTTAAAATGATAGAATTGTAATAATAGAAATTTGAAAAATTCCATATTACTATGTTTATAATGAACTTAACTACATTAAAAATGAAAATACACCGCTAACCACAACAATTCAAATTATGACAGAGTAAGTACTAACGTTGCCACAACAATATTCGAAATTTGTTTTTCTTTGCGTGCAGGTATTAGCTCAGTACCATTAATAAAATATTTGGCCAAAAATAGCGAATATCTAGTAAAAGTCATGAGTTTACATTTATTTTAATTTAATTCTATAAAGAAAACCAATCGAAAAAGACAAGTTGCATCATTTAGTTTTGCAATGCTTGAAAAGAGCCCCTTAACATTTTTGTGAAGGGTATAAAAATATAAGTAAATAAACGAAAAACATTTTTAATCGTCTAACAAACATTCCAAGATTGTGTGACGGGCGTGCCAATACCGAAATATCAGAATGAATATTTTTTGATATATCTTAGTGAAATTTTTTTTTCCTCATACCAAAAGCGATCGAAAAATCGATTACTAAATTGACCCACCCTAATACACACTTACACACTTCTAGCGTTTTTCAAAATCAAATATTTTTAAGAAAACAAAAGCTTCGAATTAAGAACACTTGTTAAAATATCTATTGTGCCCCTGATCATCGCTGGTGTGCTTGTTTCTGTTAGTTTCGATGTCTTTTCGAGCGATCTTTTTAGCAATCGTAATTTTTTAAATCCAATTATGTGAAAACACGCAATTTGCTATGTAGGCAATTTAGAGGAAGATAAAAGAGGACTGGGGTGGTTTAAGACAAAACTAAACACGATCGTGCTTACTTGTTTTTGTAAGCTTTTTTTCTTTATTGGTGTTTTTGTTTCACATTGATATTCTTCAATAGCCGATTTAATATTTACTTCCCAGTATAATGTTTCCTTGTTTCTTTAGTGCTTCTTTACAGTGTATACATCATAATAAAACATGATGATTGGTTGGTTTACGGGATAGTTCTCTGCTCGCAAACGATCAAGTAGCGTCGAAAGGACCCCATTTTCAGCGACCCACACCACTCATTGGATGTATCAACGCTCAGTGCAATCGTGCAATCAGCAAAGTATTAGATCCAACCTGTAGCCTTAAAATATAACATTAGATAATTAATCCTAGAGCTCAATAGCTCAGCAAGGTTGGAAATTATATAATTTCCCGGAAAGGTGTTCTTCTTGGTAGCCACAGCTGGAAGCTAGAAGATGATTTCTCACTATCTGTCTGTCCTTGCAACTGCAACAAAACTCATTAAAAGGAAGTCCAAGACGATTTTGGTGTCGTTTTGGAACTTAGTGTCCCGTTATTAACGCCAGTAACCTGGATATGCCCCGCCCACTATAAGTCCTAAGTCACCTAATTTATTTTCTTCAAAATTTGGCTACGCCAATTTGGCCACTCTGGTTATGACCAGACTAAGGACACCACGCTTAATAAGCCCCATCAGAGTTCTGACCAATTCTATACATCGTTCCTTTATTGCAATAATGTCATAACTCAAAAAAGCTTGTTTCAAAAAATATTTAAAATTTTTAATTTCCATACACGTCTTAGGAAAATTATTTAGAAAAGATTTCCTAAGAGCGGCAGCTAAAAAGTAATTTTAATGAATTTTTGGCACAATATAAAGAAAGGATAGTAATGTTAAGAACTGTGAAGTTTTAACTCGAAAACCTCTTTTTTGAGATATGACTTTGTTGCAATAAAGAAGCGATATATATAAAGTATACCATAAAAAGTCCCCCTGCGAAGGGCTACCTTATACGCAGGGACCCAAATTGAAGTAATGTTAGAGAGACGACGTAGCATTGACAGATAGTGTTTACACTGCCTGACAAGTACAGATGCTGTCGTGTAGGAATTTAGTGAGAAAAGTGCTGCCTGGTTATTCACAAAAATTTCAGCACTACCAATTTTTTCATGATCACATAGTAGTTCGCTGGTTGCCATCTTAAATATTTCCGTTTGTAAATAATTACATTTATTAGGTAGACGATGTAGATCGCGTATCCCAAACTCATCACAGAGCTCTCCAAAACCAATGCCGTTGTTCGTTCTAGAGCCATCCGTGAGAACTCTGGTGGTTATCGCACGTCATGGCAATGTTAATTGGCCGCCACGATCATGTGATTTGTCACTTTTGAACTGCTTTCTTTCGGAATATATAAAATAAAACGTGTTTGCCAATAAGCCAAGAACAATTCAAGATGGATTAGGCTAGGTTTAATAGGCTGCCAGAAATTAAAAAGCCAGCCCACTTGGGCTCATTTCGGTCCCGTTGTATTATCTGGGTGCGATATGAATTTCAGCAGAAATTCATTTCACTGGTTCAGAACTAACCCGGTGATCGAATAAAAAGGTCCAATCCACTGACACCACATTTCGATACCTCTGCTAAATAATGCAGCATCGGTGTATCTAGATACAAATCCTCCATATCAGAAAGAACAGCACACCGACAGACGAAGTGCTCAACACTCTCTACCTCCCCCTCACCACTACAACTTCTACGTAAGTCATTAAATGGAAGATGTCACCTCCTCGCCTGCGTCACTATGTGACAATGGCTCGTTAGGACCGCCACAGCAGAACGCAACCTCCGTCGGTACAGGCCTCTAAGGATAAAAGTATAACTGGGCCATGTCAACCTTGGCATTCGACAGGTAACCGCACTAGACCATCTATCTTGTGCGGTCCATAAAAGTTGACGTTGTACTTGTTTCTTACAGCTCTTGAGTTTCATCCCAACGATCCCATCTATAACCATCTTTATTGTAGTTGGATACCGGCCTTCGCCAGTTCATTCTCTACAACATTTCCGGGCACTTCACTGTGACCTTGTACCCAGAAAACCTCGAGGTTCGAATGTCTCACTTATCTCGTTTAGAGATATCCGGTATTCACGAACCAACCTGTACGTCGTAAAGGTCCCAGCTAATACATATAGCTCAGTCTGACTATCACCACAAATTGGGATTTCCTCCACTTATATCCTGTAGTACCTTAGCCAGTTAGCTGCACTCAGTATGACCGCGATTTCTGCCTGCACTACGCTACACGTATTTTGCAACCTGAAAGTAACCATACAAGATGATTCTCTCAATTAAGACTGAAAGTGATTCAAGACATGGTCCATCGCATAGTGGTATGCCACCGAAGCTGTTGCGATCACTTGGCCGATATTTTGTTTTATACATAATCGTGCGCTTGGCCCTTTGCTAAAAAGATATATGAGTAAACAAATTATAATAAAAAGTTATAAGGAATCCAAATTCCATCGGAAATGTTTGGCTGTTTTGTATATAATATTAATCATAGTTTCAATATTCGTAAGCATCTAAAATATAGCCTCGACTTTGTTTAAAGTTAGCTTAAAACTAAATTCTATGTTGCTTTCCTGTAACTTAAAACACATTTTTTAATATTTATTTAAAATCAAAGCAAGGTTATTATTTAAACCAAATTATTTTCTTTCTTATTGCAGATAATCATCATGTTAAACAAGATCAGCTGTTGAACTAAGAGTATGTTTTTGCTGTGAGACACAACTTGATCACCATCGAAGAAGTATAGAAGTTTTGAAAAGTGAAAACTGAAATTAAAAATAGTTTGAAATTAAATTTTGAATGCAGAATCTAAAACAGCATAAGCCTGCATTTCTAGTATGAGAGAGAAACACCATTCTCCTAGAAAAATGCTTCCCAGCCCTAAACAAGGGTCAGTATACCCTATTTTAGGCTCAGTGCCTTACAATTTAAACTCAAATGTACCTTATGACTTGACATCGCCTTCGAGAGCTTCAGCCACCGCCCTCACATCAGCCCTAACGGCCTTGTATCAAACCCAAAAAGAACTTAAACACAAGGAACGAAGGCGTGGCACTGTAGATCAACCTCTGGATTTGCGTTTAGCTCATAAAAAGCAAGATGCTGGTAATCGTGCCTCAAATCTTACTGAGGATGCCAGTAAAAACTGTTCCACCGAAATGATGGAAGATGAGAATAGCAATCTAGTTATGATCGCTGCTGGCCACAAGCAGTCATCTTCTTCTGCTTCTTTAGAAAAATCCTGCCGGAGTGCCGAGTGCAACAATAATAATATTATTAGCAGTCAGTTGGCAAGATTTCAGGCGGATCAAATAGAAAAGTCCGACGGCAACTTATTAAACGAAATGAACAACAATGACTGCAACATGTTGCCACAAAATCACTCCGTGCGAAATCAATTTGATAATTTGAATAATAAAAAGATATTAAGAGTTTTAAGAGACCAGACTAAATCCTTGCCTAACAATTTGGAACAATTACCTTTTCCGGTCTCAGCTTTACATCCCACTCTTTTAGAGACGATAGCCAAAGCCATGCCACCTCTTCCCTACAGAAATCTTTTCTTCATGCCGCGTCCCAACCAGACTAGCAATTCCACAAATTTTTCCTTTTTCACTACACCTCTCAGTAAAGAGCCCAAGAAAAATTCCAGCACCGTGTCAGCCACGACAACAACTCCCCCCATAGCTACAACAGAGTCTACGCTAAATGATATTCATTTTGAAGCAACGCAAACACGCTGCTCTCTAACAGAAAATCTTTCGAACTCCCTGCTAATCAATCAAAATAGTCCAACCACACCGGCTGTTAAAGCTTCCAACCAATCGTCCACGTACCGTCATAAGCGAACAACGACCACCAACGTTAACACACGTACAAACAACACTCCACAAGTCTCTGGTAACCTGTCGTACAAATCTAAAGATCGGTACACTTGTAAGTTTTGCGGCAAAGTATTTCCTCGCTCAGCAAATCTAACGCGTCATTTGAGAACCCATACGGGAGAACAACCGTACAAATGTAAATATTGTGAACGTTCCTTTAGTATATCGTCGAACCTGCAGCGACATGTACGCAATATACACAACAAAGAAAGACCTTTCAAGTGTGAGATTTGCGAAAGATGTTTTGGCCAGCAAACTAATCTCGACAGGCATTTAAAAAAACACGAAGCCGATGCTGCTTCCATGGGCTTGGGTCTCAATGAGCGCTTGCGGGGAGGCCTAAGACGTTTCTGCGATAATCCTGCCGAAGAGTCCTATTTCGAAGAAATACGTTCTTTTATGGGTAAAGTAACCCAATTGCCCGTCAATGCTGCAGGCAGCTCAGCAAAACATAACAACAACAACGGCCCCGAAAATTCCACAACACCACACTCGGAGCCTCAGTCCCCGGGCAGAAGTTCATCTTATGCTCCTTCCGATCCGGATTCAGCAGCAAGTGGTCTAAGAATTGTGACACATGACGATCAGAGCAATCACAGTAATCAGTCCAATGAACAACTCAACTATTCGCAACGACAACAGCAGCAGCAACAACAACAACAATATGCTGGTCAAAATGATAAACTATCAACGCTGTCGACATCTTCTTCGCCCACTTCCACCGACGACAATGACACAGCCTCACCGGCTGCGGCCAAGACATTAACCACAACCTATGAGTCATCCTCTAGAGGTTTTCCTACAACAACTTAACACTTAATTTATAAACTTTATTAAATTTACAGTCGAATTATACTATTGCTCGACCATTAAGCTATTCTATTGTATCATATATATGTGTGTACATATGTTTATATGTATGTAATTAAGTCCTTCTCGGTGCAACTCTATATTATAAATACATTTTCCTATTGTAGAATAAAAACTAAACTTTGATGCTCAAGTTTCAAACTTTAAAGTTAAAAAAAAAATTAAGAAATAAAATACTAGAAGTGTTTTTTTTTTTAATAAAAATATATCCAAACACTTTTTCTACACGCAGAGCTTTCACACTTGGAGTTTAACGCATGAAATTTTGAGAAAAGCAAAAAGTATTTAAAATTTTATTTTAGTGTCAGGTGACCGCCGGGAAGGTATGCTACTGGCAGTAATTCCATTGTAATCCTGGCTAAGCCCAAAACATGCAGTCATATCACGATATCGCTCGCCATTCAGTGTTGCCGTTAGGCCGTTTTCATTTCCAAAGAAGTAAGGGCCAATGATGCCTACTGGTCAAATTGCACACGATACTGTCACTGTGAACGCTGCAGATTTCTCAAAATTTTGTATCAAAATTACAATTGAAAGTCTGTGCATTTGGTATATAAATTAAACCATGTAGGGTTAAGTAAGGCGAGCAAAGAAATATTTTCTTAAAAGCAAGGTTATGTTTACTATAAAAATGCGTGTTGTTGTACAATGTTATAAATATAGACGGTAAAACTGGAAAATAAAATTTTGGCGGTATTTTTTGCTACAAAAGTTAAAATTTAATTAGTGTTTCATAAGTAAAAACTAAAATTTACCAAAAGTTTCACATTCAAAAACCACAGCTAAACCTTGACCGATATTTTTTTGTTAACAGAGGTCACTAGTTTTCTTTTAATAATAAATAGAAAATATTTACTTTTTTTTTTGTTAAAAATAGGGGCTAATCGTAAATAGACTTGGAAACCTTTGAAAAATATATTTGAAAATAGTTGAATATGTTTGAACATATTTTTCAAAGTTTATTTAAATAAATTGTTTTGGAAATAAACATGAAGGTCAAATTATAGTTGTTAAGTATTAAAAAAAGTATTAAACACATTCGAGACAGCAGGCTACACGAACACACGACTACAAATGCAGCTGGCTACAAATGTAGCCCATAGCCAGCTATACATAATTATAATAAACAGCTGATATTGTTTATTTTCTCTCCTTGCATATATTAGACCCCTGGGGAACAGGTTTTGCCTTGGCGTATTCCTAACCAGGGCAAAAAAAACCCCTAGGAAGCCGTATGACTTTTTTTTTAACTTGTTCCAGTACTCAGGAGATGATACCTACATATGCATTGCATTGTACCAGAACTAGGAAAATATGTTGTGATGAGGGTGAAAGAGGGAGTAGTGTTTGTGAAAATTTGACTTGAACTTTCCAACAGGAAACACGTCTGCAGGCAACTTATTCCACAGACGAAACGTACGGCTGAAAAACGAATTCTCTCTGTAATGCGTAGTGCGATTTCCCGGGCAATCGACCACAAACGGATGAGCTCTGGATGAGAGTAGTGTTTGGTCTCTCGTCGTGTGCACATGTCTTTTGTTACTGCTGTCCGTATTTTCTATATGTGTACTTTCATTAATTAAATTTATATAAAACCAAATTGCACCGGAATAGGTAGCAAGCTATACGTGTTTATTTTTCTTTCTCTCTTTTTTACCGTTGTCCGTATTTTCTGTATACCTACACATGTTCATTATTAATTTCGTATGAAATCAAAGTGCTCCGGAATAGGTAGCAGTATGTGTACACGCGTTTCTTTTTGTTTCTTCCCTCGCTGTTGTCCGTGTTTTCTTTATATGCACAATATTAATTTTTTTCTGAATGTACTTCATTACCTTGTGGTGTGGATGGTGTTGGACTAAATTTTGCTAATCTGAGCAGTGTCGAAGGTATATACACTGGGCACTGATCAGTTTTAAATAATTTAATTCCAACATTTTAAATGCTGCAATAGAGTTTGTTTTAGTCTTTCGTGCTATTATTGTTAAATTTAAACTTCCACGAACACTACTCCTTCTTTCCTCTTCATCTCAACTTATTTTCCTAGTAGTACAATGCACTGCATATGTAGGGGTCATCCCCTAAGTACTGGTCCAAGTTATAAAAAAATAAAAATGATGAACGCGTGCTACGTAAAAATGTACGAGTTTCGGGAACAAGATCCCTAATCCCGTCAGAGCAAAATCCATTGTAGTAACGATTGAACAGAATAACGCACTTATGTTGTGTTGGCTTCCGAAACCCTTACCAAGGGTATAAATTGTATAAAGTGTTTCTGCTTGCAGTTCAACCCGGAGCTTGGCTGGAACGTTCTAGCTGTGGTTTAAAACTAAAACGGAGGAGGGGAGAGTTAGTATCCTTGATAATTGTTTGGTGTGTGGCTTTTTTCGGGGACTAACAACCTTTATTGCCTTTACAACAGATACCTGTACTGTAAGGAACCAGTGGTGAAGGTTGACGGGGGTGAGTTGGTTTAAGGGCTGATGCTATTAGTGGGCTTTGACCTACCAACTCATTAAGCCTTGTCTTACATTGAATGCTATGAAATTGCATATAGGAGTGATTAGAGGGCTACAAACATATGGCAAAAATTGCTACATGTGTGACCCTAGTAAGACACACGGGAGCGCTGGTGAACCGTGAATAATTCACTGCCTGGTATTGGTCCATCGTCAGATCAGGCCGTAATGGCAGGTGCTAATGTAAAGCTTTTTCACTAGTTGCATATATTAGGAAGCTTTTTGTGCTTACAAGATGGTTGAGATATATTTAGAAAATTTTATAGTAGTTATTGCTAAAATAGAGCGAACTACTTAGCATTCGATGTAATAATATATATATACACATATATAAAAATTAAGTAGTATTTCGTTGAATATATACCTATGTAGACATACATATATAAAAATAAAATTTTACAAATCACAACCAAAATCCAGAATGAAAATTTAAAGCTCTGAAATATAAACAGCTGCTTTTTGCATTTCAGTGGTGTCACTTATCATTTTTTTAGCTGTTTCTAAAGCGAAGAGTGTACTAAATAGTAATTTTCTGTAGATGTAATAAAGTTTCGACAAAAGCTTATGGATTATCCACACTCCAAATACGATATTTCTGCTTACTTACGTACCCATCCAACTAAAATGACCTTCATTGCAGAATAATTATTGAATAAAAATTTATTATCAATTTGTGCTTACGAATAGGCGTAAGTTTTGCACTAGTGTAAATGTGTCTATAAAAAAATTTCAAACCAAATTTAAGATAGAGCAATTATCAGCTGTTAAATGATTTCTCAAATAGGGAAGTGCTGCCGACTGCCAATATAGTAAGATAAAAATTCGTTAAAAAAACAAACTAGTAAAACACAAAGAGTGTGTTTCACGTGAATAGCGAAACAGTCTTCACTAGTCCAAAAGCGTTCCACATAAAAATTTTTGTTCAATTTTGAAAGAAAGTGAAAGAGTATTTTTTTAATTTCCTGAGGAAATTAGCCAGAACTTTTTCTTTAAGTAAGTTCGGACTAGAACTGAATAATCAGCTGTTTTTTTTTAACCTACATAAGGAACTGAAAAAGAAATCAGAAATCAAAACTAATTAAAACCAAAAGGGATAAGTTCCCCAAACTAAAAATAACAGTATGAAGTTATAAACAAAACATGCAATTGTTATTATAAATATCTATGGAAAATTTTACACTGCTTTTAATTTTACCGTTTGTTTTTATGATGTTAGGCGTTTTAAGCGTCTAAAATCACTAAAATACACTTTAATCTAAAAAATCAGCAGCACTGGTATTGCAAGATGTGCATTAACGTCTACAAGGTGGCAGCGCTACGGCATGTGACAGTTTTTTGCTACTGGCAATACAGTAAACCATTTACATCAAATGTATTGTTTACATTTTTGAAAGTAAATTTAGTGGTTTATTCTGAATCAAGGCAGCTTTAATACGGTAGTGGAATAAGCACAGCTGTCTTTCGTTTCCATTGCATAAATATGTCAAAAATACATAGACTTCCTGCTTTTTCAAACAAAAGTATAACAAAATTTTGACAAGTGTTCATAAATTCTACCATGTATTTTGACATGTGATGTTTCTTGGTGTTGTATTTATTGTAATTCTGCCTATTAAAGCTGCCTTGGTTTTGAATTAAACAATTATTTCATCAGTTCTTGCTTCATATTATTACTCTCATATCGCTCCTTTATTGCAACATAGTCATATCTCAAAAAATGAGCTTTCCGAATTAACAATGCAGAATTGTTAACAGTACCACCTTTTATATTATATTTTATTTATTTTTAAATTTATTCGAATTACTTTTAAACTGTTTCCTTTACGAGATATTTTCCAAAAACTTTTTCTAAGACTTGTATGGAAACGATAAATTTGAAATGTGTTTTGCTCGAAACAAGCTTTTTTGCGTTATGACTATGTTGCAATAAAGGAGCGATATGAACATCAACTTCATATTACATTAGCTGTGCTTAAAAAACAACAAAAAGGAAATAAAAGAGAAATGAAAAGGTTCTGTCTGTCTTAAATGTAAAAGGTTTAGTCAAGACCAAAAAATAAATGAAAAAAATGTCCACCGTCTGTCTAAATGTAAAAGTTGACTTACCACATGCATGTTTCTGTTGTATTATTGTAATTTTGCTCTATTGCGTAAGAGCAGCTTGAAGGTGGCAAAATTGCTGATATTTGAGTACAGACTTGCTTGTACTCAACAATACGTTTTGTTTGCACATTTTGTTTTTGATATTTTCTTTTGTTTATTTCTCGGGGCGTTCAAAATATTAAGAAAATTTAAGTAAAACAGAATGAAAGTTGCAACTTCATTGCAAAAGACTTGCGCAACTAAGTTGTCTAATAGGCTTTTTCCACTGAACAACATCTACCATCAGTTTTTGAAGATGATAACATGTTCCCATAAGCAATACATTGTACTAAAAGTCAACATTTTTCAACATCTTTATAAAATGTTGCTATCTCATGTTATTCCATTCAACATCTTTCGATTATTTCAGTGTCACCACTAGAAAAGTGGCAATAATTTCGATTATTCTTGTGCCATCACTGAAAAACGCCATTTGTTTTAAATGAAATTTAAAAAAATCATTATTTATTTATCATTTTAAATAATTTAATTCCAACACTTTAAATGCTGCAATAGAGTTTGTTTTAGTCTTTCGTGTTGTTATTGTTTAAGTTAAACCTCCACGAACACTACTCCCTCTTTCCTACCTCATCATAACCTATTTTCCTAGTTCCAGTACAATGCACTGCATATATAGGGGTCATCCCCTGAGTACTGGTCCAAGATAAAAAAAAATCATGTGTCAATTGTTTGCGTGTGTTTTCTTCCTTAACTTTTTTTCCCTGAAATACTTTTTTCTCCGTTTTTGCCAAATTTTTTATGTGTCCTACATTTTGTTTATAGACATACGTATATTTTATAATTAATCCTCTTTTGTCTTTCAAATTAATTTTTTCGAAACAATTTTGCGTGCGTTTGTTAAATTGATTGAAAATTTAAATAATAATATTTTTGATGTGAGCAATGTAAACAGTGTTTCACATTTTCAACATCTTCCATGCGTTCCATGCAGATGTTGATCAATGTAAAAAGCCTATAATGTGAAAGCACTCTTTTGGATAAAATTTCCAAACTCAGAGAGTTTTATTATTATTATTTTTTTTTTTTCTCTCATTGTGCAATAACAGACGAGAACAATTTTTAGGTCGAACAATTTTTTGTTTTTTTAAGAACACACGGGACTAACTTGAACTGGCATAACATTGCGTATGTATTAGTATTTTTGTATACATTTTATTGCTGGCTTGTGTTTGTATTGGTTTTGTGCTGCTTGTGCGGGCACAAGGCGAATTTATACAGGTGAATGCAAGCGGAAAGGCAAATTCAGTACTATGTATTTTGTTATTGTAAAACATATCGTGAATGTCAAAATCTAAATTCGCCTAAGATTATTCAGCTGGGAAAAAATTTTATATAAACGTTAAACATAAACTTTTATAATTGTTTGTAATTAAAATCACAGATTATATTAGTTTTTCACTTTTAAATTCACACAAATTTCTTGAAATTTCACTAATTCATACAAAAAAGTTTTCAGATCAAAACGGCGCGAAAAAGTTTGTAAACATAAGAAAAAAAATTTGACAGTCTTATTGGAAAAAACGCGAAAAGCAAAAAATAATTACTAGATGAACTTAACAGCACTGGTGATTATTTTTTGCTTCTCGCGTTTTTTCCAATGAGACTGTCAAATTTTTTTTCTTTTGTTTACAAAATTTTTCGCGCCATTTTAATCTGAAGGTATTTTTGCATGATTTAGTGCAATTTCAAGAAATTTTTGTGAATTTAAAAGTGAAAAACTAATATAATCTGTAATTTTAATTACAAACAATTATAAAAGTTTATATATAACGTTTATATAACATTTTTTCCCAGCTGAACAATCTTAGGCGAATTTAGATTATGACATTCACGATATGTTTTACAATAACAAAATACATAGTACTGAATTCGCCTTTCCGCTTGCATTCACCTGTATAAAGTCGCCTTGCACGGGACTAACTTCAACTGGCATAACATTGCGTATGTATTAGTATTTTTGTATACATTTTATTGCTGGCTTGTGTTTGTATTGGTTTTGTGCTGCTTGTGCGGGCATAAAGCGGGTTGAAAACATTATGCCGACAGTATATCACTTTCATCAACTCGTTCGCCAACAAGCTGCAGAACAATTGTTCTGGTCTGTTATTGCACATTAGTCTAAACTTGTTTGCTATCTCGTGAAACACATTCAAGGCGAGCGGAAAGGCGAATTCAGTACTATGCATTTTGTTATTTTAAAACATATCGTGAATACCAAAATCTAAATTCGCGTAAGATTGTTCGGCTGGGATAAAATTTTATATAAATGTTAAATATAAACTTTTATAATTGTTTGTAGTTAAAATCACAGATTATATTAGTTTTTCACTTTTAAATCACACAAATTTCTTGAAATTGCACTAAATCATACAAAAAAATCTTCAGATTAAAATGGCGCGAAAAAGTTTGTAAACAAAGGAAGAAAAATTTTACAGTCTCATTGGAAAAAACACGAGAAGCAACAAATAATCACCTGTGCCAAGGCGAATTAATTATTAGGTGGATGCATCGGCGAATTCAGGCGATTCCGATTAATATGGCGGCACTTTCTATGTCAAGTTTTGTTAATCTTTTTCGGCGCCATTTAAATTTATGTACATGTTCGTTATCAACTACTTTTGACAACTTAAGTGTGAATTCGCCTTTTTGCACAAACAAAATACCTGTGGTTTTTTTTATTGTTGTAACTATTGTTGTAGCGAAGCGGCTACCTTGTTTTTTGTATCATGACCTGTGCTGTTAAGTTCAAGGTGAATTTATTATTAGGTGGTTGCATCGGCGAATTCAGGCCAATTCTTTTAATATGGCGGCACTTTCTCTGTCAAGTTTTGTTTACCTTTTCGGCGCCATTTAAATTTTTTTACATGTTCTTTATCAACTATTTTTGACAGCTTAAGTGTGAATTCACCTGTTTACACAAACAAAATACCTGTTGTTTTTTTATTGTTGTATTGTTGTAGCGAAGCGGCTACCTTGTTTTTTGTATCATGGTTAAGTTCACCTAGTAATGAATTCGCCTTGCACGCATCTAAAATTTTTTTATATTATAGTACGATTCAAAATATGTACACACCTGATTACTTTCTTCCACTTTAATTCTTTTATTATGAAGCTGTATATTAGAAAGTGGAGCTGGAACCTGGTGAACAGTTTACCAACGTTTTTCTTCCTTCATTGCTCTTGGAGGAGTTTCTGCTGATTTAGCAATTTTTTTATTACATTCAGCAGGAATTATTCAATTTTAAGAGCAGTAAATTTGACGTTAATGTAGCAATTTTTTTGTTACATTCAATTCTTCAATTTTAAGAGCAGTAAATTTGATTACTGTAATTAATATACGATCAGTAGGAATTACATTTGACCGAATGTCATTATTTTTTATGCACTTAATTTTACACTGAACATATTTTATTATTAATTAGACTCTGGAATATTTTAATTAAATTTTGAAAGTTTCATATAATTACGACAATTTTAATAAAACAATCATAGTGAGGCAAATAACTCATTTCTGATGTGTTATCCAAATACAAACTGCAAGCGATCAAGTGTGAAAGCTCTGTTAAACCTTGTCGATTTTATTACACATGGCTTTTATGTAAATGAATTGATTTACTTTTAATTAACATAAAGTTATTATGCCTAAATATAATATATACTTTTTAATATCAAGTCTAGAAAACTGTCAGTTACTATTTAAGATGACTTGTGTTCGTTCTTGAAATTACTTAATTTGTAAATAACAAAAAAGAAAACACTTCCTTTAACTTTTATTGAAATAAGAATAGGTAAAATGTTTTGTTTGTTTAAGAATACATGTTTTATATTTTTAATAAATGTTTGATAAAAATATTGTTAAATGTGTGTGCTGTGTATTTCATTCAAATGAGCTGATGTTAAGGGTTTGTAAATGCATAAAGCTGTATGCAGCCGAAACAAAATTCTGGTTCTGAAATAATTTTAATTTTTTGAGAGTCTGTTCTGAAACTACAAACAATTTTTTTGGTAAAACAAAGTTATCATATGAAATAACTCTGTAAAAGAAGCGTGTAACTGGTGTGAGTTGGCAGCACAATGGCAGACGATTGCAACTTGCCGTACACTTGACGTCCCACACATACATACATATTTTTTTGTAAAATTAATTAAAGTCAAGTGCAAGGCGAATTCATAACAGGTGAAATTGACAGCGCAGCTGATAACTTTTTTTTTAATTTTAATCTTTTTCAGATGTCAATGGCGTAATTAAAACAAATTGAAAAAAAACAAATTTAAAACAATTTTTTTAATTATATATTGTAGCTGGAGCTGGAGAATTCTGGAGATATCATCCAGAATTCTCCCCAATCTGGCTGGCCATTTTCACCTTTTCAAGCTCTATCATCTGAGACTTTTAGTTTCACGAAATAATTAAAACTTTCACATAATAATTAAGTTTTTCTTTTATTGTAACTTTTTTTTTTAAGAAATTTGGAAATAAATTCTGAAACAATTTTTTAAGTTAGCTATCATCCAGAATCCTCTGCAATCTGGCTGGTCATTTTCATCTTTCCGAGCTCTATAATCTGAGACTTTAATTTTTACGAAATAATTAAAAGTTTCACGAAATAAATAAAAGTTTATTTTTCTTGTAAATTTTTCTATCATATTTTTTTGAATTCATTTTGTGTTTATATTTTTCCGTTGACATTTGAAAAAGATTTATTTTTTGTAGTGTTGTATTTATTGCTCTTGCATATACCTGGTATGAATTCGCCTTAGTCAAGTGCTTGTTCCAATAGCTATTGAAATAAATGAAGCTGTTTTACATGTTTAAAAAAACCTCCGAAAAAATAAGAGAATTTCCGTTCGAAAGCTGCAGAAAGTAAGAAGGATAAAGGAGGTAATTCTAGTTATTGGTCTCAGATGTCTCTTATACGTAAAAGTTGGTCCCAATTTGCTCGAGGCAACTCTAGTTGCGCAATTCTTGAGTTTTGGACAAATAAGTGAGGAAAGAGTGGGGAGTGTAAAAATGAGTACAGACTTGCTTGTACTCGGAAAGTCGTTTTGTGCTATCAGAAATTTTACATTTTCTTTCATTTGTGTTTCTTTTATGTATTGATAAGTTGTCCATGATGAAAGTAATATTGGCGCGAAAATATGATATTTTAATTCATTTGGAAAAAAAATTTTTTTTTTAATATTGTAGACAACTTCATAAAATACACAGCAGTATTAATTTAGAAGAAGTGAAAATTAAATGGAAATATTTGAGAATGCAGTACATGCAAGATTAGAAAGCGTAAGCAATAGAAAACGAAAGTTGCTCAAGTAAAATTGCTGTGTCTGAACATAAAAGCAAGTTTAAAAGAAAATTTGATAAGAACTGCGCAACTAAAATTGCTTCGTGAAAATTGGGACTTATTTATGAATAAAAACTATTTGCAAAACAAAATGGAAAAACATTTTTATAAGGTAAAGACCAAGGCGAATTCATTATTAGGTGGATGCTTCGGCGAATTCAAGCGAATTCGGTCAGTTTGCCGGCACTTTATCTGTCAAGTTGTGTTTACCTTTTACGGCGCCACTTAAATTTTTTATTCTATACAAAACAAGTAAGAGTGTAGTATATTCGGCTGGGCCGAATCTAAAATACCCTTCACGATAGTCACGAATATGTATAGTATATTAAAAATGTGGCCTGAATATGCTCGGTTATATATGAACCGATATCGGAATTTTCTGTATTTTAGTAACCTTCTTTTATAACAAGAATTGCTTTTCAGCAAAAAAAAAAAAAAATTTTAATGAAAAAATCGGTTCAGGCTATATCTCGGGTATATATGGACCGATATCGAAAATTTTAATTTTCCATATTTATATAACCTTATTTCATTACCAGAACTGCTTTTGAGCACAACAAATTGTTTAAGTTCGCTTACGCGACATTTTCATGAAAAACCCGATTTGGGCTATATCTCGGGTACATATGGACCGATATTGGAAATTTTCATTTTCCATATTTAGGTAACCTAATTTCATTACCAGAACTGCTTTTGAGCACAAAAAAGCTGTTTAAGTTCGCTTACGCGGCATTTTCATGAAAACCCTGGTCTAGGCTATATCTCGGGTATATATGGACCGATATCGGAAATTTTTATCTTCCACATTTATATAACCTCATTTTATTACCAGAACTGTTTTTAAGCAAAAAAAAATTGTTGTTTAAGTTCGCTTACGCGACATTTTCATGAAAACCCCGGTTTGGGCTATATCTCGGGTATAAATGGACCGATATCGGAAATTTTCATTTTCCATACCTATATAACCTTATTTTGCTATTAGAACTGCTTTCAAGCAAAAAAAGTTGTTTTAGTTTAGGCTATATCTCGGGTATATATGGACCGATATCGAAAACTTTCATTTTCCATATTTATATCACCTTATTTTATTACCAGAACTGCTTTAAGGCGAAAAAATTGTTTAAGTTCGCTTACGCGGCATTTTCATGAAAAACACGGTTTGGGCTATATCTCGGGTATATATGGACTGATATCGGAAATTTTCATTTTTCATATTTATGTAACCTAATTTCATTACCAGAACTGCTTTTGAGCAAAAAAAAGTTGTTTTAGTTCGCTTTCGCGACATATTCATGAAAAACCCGATTTGGGCTATATCTCGGGTGCATATGGACCGATATCGGAAATTTTTATCTTCCATATTTATATAACCTTATCTTATTACCAGAACTGTTTTTAAGCAAACAAAAATTGTTAAGTTCGCATACGCGACATTTTCATGAAAAACCCGGTTTAGGCTTTATCTCGGGTATATATGAACCGATATCGAAAACTTTCATTTTCTATATTTATATCACCTTATTTCATTACCAGAACTGCTTTAAGGCGAAAAAATTGTTTAAGTTCGCTTACGCGGCATTTTCATGAAAAACACGGTTTGGGCTATATCTCGGGTATATATGGACCGATATCGGAAATTTTCATTTTCCATACTTATATAACCTTATTTGATTACCAGAACTGCTTTTAAGCAAAAAAAGTTGTTTAAGTTCGCTTACGCGGCATTTTCATGAAAACCACGTTCCAGGCTATATCTGCGGTATATATGGACCGATATCGGAAATTTTCATTTTTCATATTTATATAACCTTATTTTATTACCAGAACCGCTTTTAAGCAAAAAAGTTGTTTAATTTCGGTGACGCGGCATTTTCATGAAAAACCCGTTCTAGGCTATATCTCGGGTATATATGGACCGATATTGGAAATTTTCATTTTTCATATTTATACAACTTCATTTCATTACTAGAACTGCTTTTGAGCACAAAAATGTTGTTTTAGTTTGCTTACGCGACACTTTTATGTAAAACCCGGTCTAGGCTATATCTCGGGTATATATGGACCGACATCGAAAATTTTCGTTTGTCATATTTATATGACCCTATTTCATTACCAGAACTGTTTTTAAGCAAAAAAATATGTTTAAGTTCACTTACGCGACATTTTCATTTAAACCGCAGTTTAGGCTATACCTCGGGTATATATGGACCGATATCGGAAATTTTCATTTTTCATATTTATGTAATCTTATTTCATTATCAGAACTGCTTTTGAGCAAAAAAAAGTTGTTTAAGATCGCTTACGCGACATTTTCATGAAAAACCTGATTTGGGCTATATCTCGAGTACATATGGACCGATATCGGAAATTTTCATTTTCCATATTTATGTAACCTAATTTCATTACCAGAACTGCTTTTGAGCACAAAAAAGTTGTTTAAGTTCGCTTACGCGACATTTTCATGAAAACCCCGATTTGGGCCATATCTCGGGTATATATGGACCGATATCGGAAATTTTCATTTTTCATATTTATGTAACCTAATTTTATTACCAGAACTGCTTTTGAGCAAAAAAAAAGTTATTTAGCTTCGCCTATGCGACATTTTCATTAAAATCCGATTTGGGCTATATCTCGGGTATATATGGACCGATATCTGAAAAAAAAATTTTTTGTCTTTTAGTCACCATGCTTAATAAGTGTGTGAAGTTTGAAGCAAAACGAACAACTTTTGTTTTCAAAAATTTTCATACAAAACTGCAAAAAAAAATGGCTTTTTTCAGAATTTTGAATATATCTCAGCTATACGTGGACCGATATTACTGAATTTCAATAGCAAACCCATGAATCGATGGGGTAAAAGAACGGTGAAAGAAAAAAGTTTCTAAGTCTAATGGTTTTCTCAGAAACGGTATTTCAACAGCGGACAGACGGACAGACGGACATCGCTTAATCGACTTTTCCATTAATTCTGATTCAGAATATATATATACTTTATAGGGTCGCAAAAAAAAAACTGTAGAAATTACAAACGGAATCACAAACTTATATATACCCTTTACATTTTTGTGAAGGGTATAAAAATACTGAGTAAAGTGATACAAAGTTGTGAAATATGTATATTAAAAATGAGAACTTGTTCCGTTTGTAGACATAAATTTCAAAATGGAAATGGAACTTTATTCTGTGTTCCTAAGTCCGCTTTTAGGGTTTGGAAATTGAAAATCAGACATTTTTCTCATTCTGATTTGAACTTGCCGAAACATTTTAGAGTTGCGAAATTAATAGGCAGACAGAAATTTTTCGTTTCTCTTTTCTTTCTTTTTTGTTGTTGTTGTTTTTTAAGCACAGCTATTGTGTTTATATGACGTTGATGTGGATATGAGAATAATAATATGAAGCAACAACATGAAAAAATGCGAAGAGAGGCAACTTCAAACGAAAAATGTCTTAAAATGTCCAATACAGTAGAGGTTTACCGCACACTCTTCCTCTTAAATACATCGCCTACAAACTTCGTCTGTCTGCCCATCAATTTCTCAACTGTGAAAGGGGGCTAAGGAAACTGAATGGCATAGAGTGAAATTTATGGAATTAAACTTCCGTATATAGTAAAGTTTGGAGTGTCCATTTTTTACCTTCCAGCATTATTCATGTTGGACACAAGCCATCGCTTTTGCCAAATGTGGAACCTTTCAAAAAGGAACTTGTGAAACAGTAAGTATAAGTTCTTAAAGTAACAGATACAAATGAATATAATTAAATAAGTAGTACTCTAAATTTAAGAGCTCCGTTCTTAAGCCAACCGCAGATGTTAATTCCAAATGTTGGCAATTTTTATGTTTAGGATGCCCAGTCATTGCTTTGCATCGGACCTGGAATTTGGGTACTAGAAGAAACTAAAAAGACCATTATACAAAAAACAAGGTAGCCGCTTTGCTACAACAATTCAGCAATAAAAAAAACAACAGGTGTTTTGTTTGTGTAAAAGACGAATTCACACTTCAACTGTCAAAAGTAGTTGGTAAAGAATATGTGCATTTTTAGAATTTCGAGTATTAAAATGTACAAGTTTTTTGTGCATTAATAAAAAAAATAGTGGAAAAATAGTTTTTGAAAATCTAATTTCATCACAAATGTGCCTGTTGCGACTGGTAGAACCATGGTACAATAATATAACAGGTAAAAGCGGAACTACAACAAACCAACAATAAAAAAAAACAAAATGGGTTTTTATTCGGTGTGTTCCACGTGAATAACGAAACAGTCCGAACTAGTCCAAAGTAGTCCAAAAGCGTTCCACGTAACAATTTTAGTGTAATTTTGAGCGAAAATGAGAGAGTAATTGTTTTCATTTCCTGTACCATATAAGATCCAGAAATGTGAGCAACAGAACATATTCGTTTGAAATTGAACAACGTCTAACAGAAAAAAGAAGAGTTAGAAGAGAGTGGCAACTTCGCAGGTCTCCCCAGCTTAAAAGCAGGCTACGAGAGTGCATAGCTCAGTTAAGAAATCTGTTCGAAGTCCAAAGAATGGCTTCCCTTAAAAATTATCTGGAAGGTCTTGATGGTACCCCTCAATAGGTAAGCCACCTCTGCGAACTTCAACTGGAGATTGGGCAAGGAGCGATTCTGAAAAGGGAATGTTGTATGTCGATCATTTGAGAAATGTTTTTACCACAAATGATACAGCGAATAATTCAGCTGAGCTACCGTCATACGCTGTTAGACCGCCTATGTCTTTGAGACTTAGTTTTCAAGATGTTGAAAATGTTATTCGTAACACAAACCCCAGGAAAGCTCCAGGTATTGATCAAATTACTGGTAAAATGCTTAAGCAGCTACCTCGTGTAGCTCGTAGAATTCTTCTTTTTATTTTTAACGCTATTTTACGTCTCGAGTATTATCCTGCAGAGTGGAAGGTGTCCATGATTACTATGATACCCAAACCAGGGAAGGATCCCACTAAGGTAGAATCATACAGACCAATAAGTCTACTGCCAACAATTTCAAAACTGTTCGAAAAATTGTTAATGGCAAAGTTGAGTCCAATGTTGAACACTGTGGGATGCATCCCTGATCATCAATTTGGCTTTCGGGCTAAACACAGCACCATAGAACAAACGCACAGACTAGTCAATGTCATAAGACAGACCTTTGAGGAGAAGAAGTATTGCTCAGCTCTATTCATTGACATTTCTCAAGCTTTTGATAAAGTGTGGCACGAGGGCTTGATACACAAAATAAAGTTGAACTTGCCTGCAAATACACACAAGCTTCTGGAAAGCTACTTATGTGGGCGGAAGTTTGTTATCAGAGAAGGCGACTTTATAACGACCAACGAGATCCGGAATCCACACTTCAACTTTTGCAGACGATACAGCATTCTGCAGCGTACATGAAAACCATCAAGTAGCTTCACGAAATTTGCAGGACTACATTTCAATATTAGAGATGTGGTTAAAACTTTGGAAAATTAAAGTTAATGAACAAAAGTGTACTCACGTTACATTCACACTGCGTAGACAAACATGTTCAGCTATCCAAATTAACAATTCACCTATTCCGCAGCAAAATGAAGTCAAGTACCTTGGTATTCATCTCGACCGTAGGTTAACGTAAGATTAAGTCTCACATCGATGCGAAAGTTACTCAGTTAAAGTTAAAAGCAGCGCAACTGAATTGGCTTATGGGCAGAAATTCGACATTAAAGCTGGATTGCAAACTTTTATTATACAACGCAATTCTAAAGCCTATATGGTTCTATGGAATTCAACTATGGGGCACCGCCTCCGCTTCAAACGTTGAAAAAATTCAAAAGCGACAAAACAATATTCTTCGAACAATTACCGTAGCTCCATGGTACGTAAAAAACCCACGAATTCATAAGGATCTCTGTGTTCCTCTTGTAAAAGACGAATTTTCAAAGTACGTAACAAGGTATATCAGTAAATTGGAACTTCATCCAAATCGTCTTGCACGCAATATACTTAATTTTGAAGGCCACTCTCGGTTGAGAAGGAGGGATACCCTTGACACCACCAGAACTTTAAATAGGTGATTTTACCGATATTGACCGTGCAAAATAAAACATTTTTGTCTAGCATTGGCTGGACTTAATTAATTTTATGTATTTAGTTTTAAGATTTGAATACTTATTGTTAGTTCACTTTGTGAAGATTCAATAAACAAATGAATGAAAAAAAAAAAAAAATCCTGTACAAATTAGCCCGAACTTTACTAGCAAAAATTAGCAACGAGAGAGTAACAAGAAAATTTTCAAAATTACTCTCAAAAATGTGAAAAAGTAAATGAACACTTTACTAGCTAAAATTTGCAAGTTGGAGTAGTGTTGTTATGTATAGGTATATATGAGTACTTAATAACAACTCTTATATTTTTTGGACAAATTATACATATGTATATGTATATTATTATAAAAAGAGTGTGGTTGTGGTCATTAATATTCAGCATTGTCGTGACTGGCATTTTTCGAGTACGGCTTGTAATAGAATAAAGAAACGTTTTACAATTTTATTTAATCTAGTACTAGACGTAGTCGAAATACGCTAAATACAGGGGTGATTAGCTACTTTTGAATAAAACATATTTTTTTAATTAGGGGGCTTAACCCATACACGTTTCAACTCAATTGGTTAGGTAGGCAGGCCGCTGGGTTCTCAAAATAGTTCCTGGTTGCGATAAACTCAATTGGCTACTGATTCGGTTTTTGTGCAAATCAAGACGTGTAAATTGATTCGTTTGAGAGTTGTCGAGTTGGTTGAAGAAAAATCAAATCATTTTGATTTTTTTTTTCAATTGGCTATTAAGTCTCTCAATTCGATTGTGCTTTGTATGTTCGAGTCTCCTGATCAGTTGTCCAAAAAACTTAAGAAAGGAAAAAACTTGAACTATAATCCGTTGTACAAATGTACAAAACAAAAATTTTATTTAAAAATTATAAAGTTCAACAAAAATTCAATAAATTAATGTCCAAACTTATATTAATAATTTTTTGCAAAGAAAATGTTAAATATTTTTAAAATAGTCTTTAATTTCATTGAATCTGATAGTTGGATGAAAATCTTTCAATTCAGTTTATGAAGTGTGTTGCCAAGAACCAATTCAATTGAAACACTCAATTCATGAATTGTGCACAATTGAATTGAAACGTGTATGAGCCGCTTTATACGTTATAACTGCCTGCCTGCACATAGCCTTATTGTTTTTTCAAATTAATTTCAAAGTGTAAAGTACCGAGTAGCTAGGTACTCATAATATTTACAATACTAAAAATAACATCTGGTTTGTAAAAAAATAAAAAAAACAAAAAACAGAAATATTTTAGAGCTTAAAATTAGAAAAATGTTAGTATTACTATAAATGGAAGGATCTATGTGTGAATTTAGTTGCTCCCCTAAAAGCTGTAAACACATTCAAGCAAGTAAATTTGCCGGAACATCCTTTGCTACTGATGTGCCAGATACTGTGTTGCTTAGTTCATTTCCCCTAGACTTCTTATTTTACTTCTGTTGCTAATACACAAAAATAAATTTGTAATCTTTTTAATACTTTTCTTAAATTTTGCAAAATGTTTTTATTTTGAACTTAATTTAGAAATACTGTTTTGTAAACACAAACGGAAAACAGCTGTTTGAATAATTATTGCAAGAAAAAATTTTACTTGTAAAAACTTGCAAGAATTTTTATGGCTCTCAATTTTTTAAGCTCTTTTGACGCTCTCTCGTTGCAAATTTTTTGGGTTTTGGCTTTCTAGTAACAATTATTACAAATTTGTAAAAGTTTTTAGTAAATGAACACAACTTTTTTCTTTGGGTAAGTTCGGACTAGAATTGAATAATCAGCTGTTTTAAACAGAAAATTTGCAAATTGGAAAAAAGCTTTTGTTTAAAAATTAGTTAAAAGCAAAATGGAAGGTTGCCCAAACTAAAAGTAACGTTGTGAAGTTGTAAACAGAACACGCAATTGTTGTTTGTCTTTTCATTTTATAAATATTTACTATAAAAATCTATGCAAAATTTTACATTGCTTTTAATTTTGCAGCTGTTGCCAATAATGCAAACGTTTGGTTTATATGATGCTATGCGTTTTAAGCGTCTAAAATCACTAAAATATACTTTAATCTAAAAAGTAAGCAGCACTAGTATTGCAAGATTGTACAATTGTGGTTTTTTGCGTTCCGGGAGTTTTGAGTAAAATTTTCAAATTTTACCCAAACTAGTCCGACAGCTCGTGGAACACATCTATTGTTGCTTTGTGTTGATAACTGTCAATAAGGTTTTGAATTTAAAACTCGTGTAATAAATTAAATATATAACCTAGCGTCTCCACAAAGCTATATTTATTGCGGCAATTGTCAAATTTGATTGCGTCCATAAAAGCAATCGCTATACTGTTATTCTGCCGATGTTTTTGCTTGAGCTTAGCAATAAAAATTGCTATGTGGAGACGCTAGGTAAATAGGCATAAATGGTTCATGTCCTTGGAGATCGCCGCCAAACGAGCGCCTATATTCTCTGAGAACCGAAACCACAGACTTTAATGCATTCCCCACTTTTCTATTTTTATTTAATCTACAAAAACAAAATCTAGATTACTTATGTACATGGAAATAAAGTTATCAAGTTTTCGTTTGGTATTACGATTAAAAGCTTAGTTGATCATCTCCAGAACACTTACAGGGATATAATAGATTTGCTGAACAGTTTTGTTCGCTGGGTAATGCCCACTGGCTTTTTTATTTTCCTGTTTTTTTCCTTGTTTTGAAAATGCTTTAAATTGGAGAGCCTTTTTTTAAATATATTTTGAAATAATTAATTTGAAATAACAAAACAAAAACAAATGGATATTAAAACATTATTACTCAAATCCTTATCCTCAAAAAGGCCAATGCACGGAAGTCGCCGAATCCACTGTGGAAACTCTTGGTAGGAAATATGTCTACAGCTAAATATGCTTAAAATCTAATCATTTTCTACCGCTTGCAGTGTTATCATCAAATATGTATTGAATGGGAATATTTTTCGCATAAAAACTATAAAAGTCAATAGAAAGCATGAAAGCTGGGCACAGCGCTTGAAATGCTACAGAAGGGACTTAAGCGTTTATCGGAGCACAAGAAATTATTTATACTCTGAAAAAAGTAATATATCAATTACATATTGTAGCAAAAAAGAAGATAAAGAAACTCTTACGGAGTATCCAAAGCAATATACAAAAGAAGTGCAAACAGAAACATTAAAGAATTCTTCGACTACTAAACACTCCTCAGCGCAGACAGTTGATGTTCAAAAACATGCTAAAGAAATTCAAACAGACACAATAAAATCGCCACCAAAGTTTAAAGAAATTTTCAAACTTGGTGCCACAACTAAATCAAAACCGATTCCAAATCCACCCGTTTCCTTAACTACGACTGCTCAGCAAACTATAGCATCTGCCAGATTTAGCCGCAGCTGGAGCAAATATAACAAAATTTCACTAAGCTCCAAAGCAACTACAACTATTTCGAATACTGAATGTAAAGCCGTCCAATGCAAAAGACCTACAGAATCAAAATCTACCAATACCGATAATAACACCAGAGATTCTTTTGCTCAGGTTGAAAATGATTTGCCGGCAGAAAACAGTTCTCTACAAGAGGAATTAACAAGACGATACCCTCTTCCCGCTGAGGAATTTGGAGTTTTTATTTATATGTTAAATGAAATAGGAGAAACAGTGATCAACCAGAATCAGATTTTGAAAAGCAATACCGAAATGATAAAGCACATAATACAAATAAGCATGCTGCAGAACTCGAAACGCAAGAACAGCTCTTCGTACAGGTAAGGCGAAAAAAATATGCTGAAAGAATTACTTAATAAAAGTTTAGAATATCGTTTTGCCAAACTATGGCAATGATGTTTGGTCCCACTACAGGGCCAAATAAACCACACAAATTGCTTGCCAAACATGTCAAAACTTTAGGTTCGTGCAAACATTTTTGTTCGTTTCTGGGGTTGTTTGCTAGTTTGTACAAATATTTGAAGCATGTTTGCATGAAAATCAAAAATTTTTGATTTTCGTACAAACATTGGGAATGTGTGGGTAAATTTTGTAATTTCAATGGAATTTTATGCAGTGTGACGTGGTTGAAGAAGAAGCATACATAGTGAATCGAGAAAATGTTTTTTTTTTTGGTAATAATGCTTAGAATGGCATAAAAGTTTACTTTTATTGTGGAAATTTAAAAAATAAAGATTAAAAAAAACAGAATATCAAGGAATAGAGGGCAAAACAATTTATTAAACAATTTGTACCTTGCAAACTTCATATGGCGAGCAAATTGCCGCAACACAATGGCCGTCTACTCTCATTGAAAATAAAGAAACAGTGACTTGATTTGTATTTGCATGTGTGATTAAATTACATTTGCATGTGTTGTATTTGTATGGTTTAGGTGCAAGCGGAAAGCGCGTGTTTGGCAAGCAGTTTGCGTAGTTTATTTGGCCCTTAATTATTTTTTTTTTACTAACCCTAAGAGTGCTTTCACATTAGCCAACTTAGTTGCGCAATTCTATTTTTGGTTTTTATTTACTTTCTATGAAACTTGCTTTTGTGTTCACATACAGCAATTTAGTTTGGCAAATTTCATTTTGTTTAACTTAAATTTTCTTAACATTTTGAACGGCTCGAAAAATAAACGAAAGAAAATACCAAAAACAATAATGTGCGAACAAAACGAATTGCTGGGTACAAACAAGTCTGTACTCAAATATTAGCAATTCTTCCCTCTTCAAGCTGCTCTTACCTCTCACATCTGCAACCACAAGACTTCGGCAAGAGAATTGCGCAACTAAATTGCCGTAAGTGAAAGCGCTCTAACCTAATGTCCAAACCTGCGATAATATCTAAGATGGGAACCTCAAATTCAATCACATAGAATGCATTTCATGAAGTCTACAAAGAATGTTTTTTTGTTGGATTTGTTACTTTTTGAGGGCAACGAGAAAGCTTATCAAATATTGTATTAATTATGTGTTTGAATGCATTAGATATGAATGATTCACTGAATAGTGATCTTCTATTAGTCTCTGAATGGGGTCGTAAAAACAGGGTCGCCTTTAATGCTCGTAAGACCCAGTGTTGCTTATTGACGCACAAACAAACGACCGCAAATGCTACTTCATCTGTACTCATGGATGGTATAAATATTGAAGAATCGGATGCTCTTGATGTTCTTGGAATGAAGATACAGTGTGATGTTCGCTGGACTGATCATATTTTTCATGTCTCTAAAGAAGCATTCAAGTGCCTCGGTTTTTTGAAACGGTGTAAGATGTACTTCACTCCATCCTATCTCCTTACTATTTATACCACCTACATACGACCGAAAATGGAATACAACTCTCATGTTTGGGCCGGTGCCTCAAAGTCTGTTTTGGGGTTACTCGACCGTGTGCAGGAGAGGGCGAAGAAGGTCATCGGTGACAGTAGGGTATCCAACTCTATTGACTCACTAGAGCATCGACGCTGTGTGGGGTGCGTTACTCTGTTCTATCGTTACTACAATGGATTTTGCTCTGACGAGATTAGGGATCTTGTTCCCGAAACTCGCACATTTTTACGTAGCACGCGCTCATCGTCCAGAGCTCATCCATTTGTGGTCAATCACCCGGGGAATCGCACTACGCATTACAGAGAGAATTCGTTTTTCAGCCGAACGCTTCGTCTGTGGAATAATTTGCCTGCAGACGTGTTTCCTGTCTGTTATAACGTTGGAAGATTCAAGTCAAATGTTCACAAACACTACTCCCGCTTTCCCCCTCGTCACAACCTATTTTCCTAGTTCTGGTACAATGCACTGCATATGTAGGGGTCATCCCCTAAGTACTGGTCCAATATAAAAAAAAAAAAAAAAAAACAGAAAATTCTGTTACGTATAGATTTAAAATCAGTGCTATTGCATTCTTATAATAATTTTTTGACAGCGTTCTTATGAGAAATCTCATGGCAACAATCCTATAACAAGAGCTGTCAAAAAAGCAACCGTGTGTGTATCCATTTCTTTACAAAAAGAAGCCATTGCAATTTTACCGAAGCCCGTTTTCCGATTCTGCAGACCTTCTCTGTGGTATTATATCAGAGTTAATCGCAGTTGTAGACGCAGTGTCTCAATTGTTTTAATGGTGTCAGAATTGGTCTCACAGATCAGATGAAATAATTAGGCATTATTTTAGATAAGCTTAATTTAAGCTTTCACATTGATTTCATTTCTAATCAGGCCATGTTTTTGCCGATATTTTTCGACAGCAGCTGTGTCCAAATTATCAATTTCGTATATTCGCAAGTATAGAGTCAGGTGCCGCGACGACCTCCCCCGGAAAACAGGATTTGCCTTGGCCAGGGCATTCAGTTTTCTGGGGCATAGAGGGAAAAAGGAGTGCCTCGTTTGCTGAAGCAAACAAAACTCTAGGAAGCCGCATCACATATTGTGTTGGACTTCCGAAACCCGTACGAAATGTTAAAATTGGCAGAACGGGGACCTGCAAAACCCCTGGCAGATTCTGTATTGCGGATCTTTCGGTGCTGATCATAGCTTAGGTGTCTGCGGTGGCTGAAACGTTCTGGCTGTGGTTTAAACCACAATTAGTTTCCCTGCTAACTTTGGTGCATGCAGGTGTTCGAGGGCTAACAACCCCCCGAGGTGCTCTTGTCTTGCAACGTATAGCTGTACTGTAAAGAACCAGGAGTGATGGTTAGACGGGTGACTATCAACTCATTAAGCCTTGTCTTCCATTGATTGTCTGGGAAATTTCATACAGGAGGGATTAAAAAGCCCGAACTCTTACGCAGGGGGTTTGTCTATAGGGCTACAAACTTATAGCAAAAATTTGCGACCTGTGTGAGTCTAGCAAGCCACACGGGGGCGCTGGTGAATCGTAAATAGTTCATTCCATGGAGTTGGTCCAACATAAAATTAGGCCATAAAGGCGTGTACTGATGTAAATCAATTTCAGAGCTGTATCTTTTAGTTGCATACATGTTATGCCAGATAAATTATCCTCGTGTGTGATAAATTAGAACAAAAACTACAGCCTGTTCGCCGATATCGAATGAAAATTTATGCGAAAGAAGGCTAGTCACTCACATTCAAATAAATTTGGGTTCGTCTATGTCATTATTGTTCGTTCGCATGAACTTATATGTATATTTTAATTGAATTTTGACACATCGTTCGCATAGAATAAAGTTAGAAAAAACCCAAATCAAGTTTCTTTCGCCCAGAATGCGAATGAACGTATCTTTTCGACATCGACGAACTGGCAGTTAATTTATTGAATTTTTGTTGAACTTTATCATTTTTAAATTAGAGTTTTGTTGTACAAATGTCTAGAACAAAAATTGGTCGCTTAAAAAATGTCCTCGTCTGGGAAAGCTCACGCATTATTTGATAAATCGTTCTTAGTTAGAGGTACCGGATGCTGAAACTATCTGTCGTATGAATTGAAGATTTTTTCACATTCGAACAATATTTTTCGCCTCAAAATACTATTGTTTTTAACACGCTATATTAGCTTCACTGGTACGTCATGAATGTTTGCAACTGTCGAAACCCGTGCTGTATGAGTGATTATTGCATGTGTGGCTACAGCATTGTCCACTCGGTGCATTTCGCACCATTTTTGGTGCTTTTTAAAATTACTTGTGCGAAAAATTCTGTAGTCGGTGCGGAGTGCGCTTTTTAACATTTTTTTTAAATTTCGGTGGCACAAAATTAAATTCAACTCAAATTTTTGTTTTAATGTAAGAAAAAAAGTTTAATCAAGTGTCCAAAATTTTTACGTTTCATTTTGCGTGGAAAACGTACCATGTTATATACACAAAGTAAGACATTCTTGCTTTTGTATATTATAGACAGTGTCGAAGGAAAAGCAAACATTTAATTTACAATAATTGCTGCTTTTAGAGAGTGTTTTGTTGTTAAACGATCAAGCCAAGTTTGTCAAATATTGTAACAAATGCAGTCTCTGAACAGTGAAGTTCGTATTTATGACGGCTCGTGAATTCGTTACGGTTTTGGTAATTGAAAAATTACCAAATTATTAAATAAATTATAAAGTTTCTCCAATAACGTTTGCATTGAATGTTGATTATGGTAAACTTGATCTTTTATATGTTATAATTCTGGCAAATTTTTGTATATTACAATAAATTCTTTTAAAGACACCGCTTACGAAAACACAAATGAAATGTATACTGAATTGAATTAATTGAACATGTAGACTTGTAGTGCGACTCTGCAACTTTTAATGATCCGATAATCGTAAATTCTATCGACAGTAATGGTTGTATGCTCCTACAGTATAATTTTGACGACGGTAAGCAGCTGTATTTTTTTGTCCCTGATAATAGGCAGTAAAAGTAACAGCTGATTTCGGTCAACAGCAAATATAACTAAATCATATTGCTTAATAATAAATTTGATAAAATTATAATTATTGTAAAGGTAATATTATCTTAATAGAACTAAAAGGATTTGCCAAGTTTGACAAACACGAATTCTAACTATTGAACGAATTTGATGGCATGCCATCAGGCGGTGCTATCAGACCAAGTTGGATTGTATAATAGCCGCTTAAAAGGCGGTTACATTATCTTCTTTTTAATATAAAAAAAAATATTGTACTTCTTAAAATACAACATAAGTTTCTAAAAATGAAAGAAACAAATTCAAAATTCGGTGCGTTTTTTGGTGGAAAAACGCGCTTTTTCCACCAGTTTGGTGTGTTTTGAAATTTCAAAGCTGACAACGCTGTGTGGGTATATAAAATTGTATATACAGTATTGCCGTTTTAGTGCGAAAATCGATTAATTTATATTTGCAGCAAGACTTGGAATTATAAGATCATAGAAGTCTTTCTTTATATATAGATTTTTTTTTTTTAAATAACAAACACAAAAACTGCGAGGCTTTTTTGCTTGCCTGCAGTAACACCCAGGGTCTGCGGCACGAATCGAACCTGCGGACTCGAGACTAGTCGAGTACTCTACCAAATTAGCCACCGAGTCGGTACACTCATAGAAACCCTGTCATAACTATGATGTATTTTAACATCAATGCAATGCCATATGTCATCATTTTTGACCCCATGACACTTGTAATCGCTGTGATGTCAACCATTACATCAGTTGCTCTAAAAAATATTTCGTCAATGAAATGTCACACTGACATCATAGGGATGCTTTATCGGAAGACGTTTGATGAGAGCATGTAATCAATGCAAGGAAACTCCAATACCCAGGAAATTACTAAATGATGTCAATGTAATGACAAAACATCATCAGTGGAATGGCGCACTAACATCAGACCAACTATAAATTGGATTGATTTGGAAGTAAATTTCATGCCGACATCATCAATTATAAAACTATGTAGGCTTTTTTATAATCAATTTTGACAAATTAGATGTATTATACCTATTAATAAAATGTATCATTGAATTGATGTCACCACAGTTGTAGCATTGATGATACTCAATATATGACAAAATTGTCTGATGACTTTTGTTGTTGAGATTGATTTCAGTTTTCATATTACTGATAACTATTTACATACTATTGATGTCACAATTCTGATGACCCGCCGTCATCAATATGAAGATGCTTTTTTCTATGAGTGTAATAAGGTACATTAACAGACTTGAGTCAAATCAGCCATCGAGTCATATATATAATTAGTTAATAACAACTAAAAAGCAAGCTATTAAAATATACCGAACTAAAAAGTAAAAATTAAATATAATTTAAAAAACAAAAAAAAAAACGCTTCGATGTCGAACTAAAAAGTAATAAATGATTTTAAGAATAAGCGTAAACAATAATGAACGAAATGTACTAGTATTATTGTGAATTAAGCGTAGGACGCTTAATATTTTAGTGTTGGTCCTTTTGGCTTGTATGTATTACATAAATAAATAATATGAATAAATTAATGTGAACAATAATAAAATAAATATACCCGAACAATTTTGTCAAAAGTTTGATGATTTTCCTTCTTTATCGTTTTAACTCTACTTTTCCTCAACAATAAATAAATGTCGCTAAACAACAGCTTTTAATTATAGCTCAATATCGACTCAGACAGATCAGTTGGCGAGCATCGAAAAGAAAAATAATTTTTGTCAAACCTCAACAGACAGCGGAAAACAACGAAAATTACTATTGTTTAAGGGACGTAGAAGCAGTCAACATAAAAAATTGGAAGATAAGAAATCTAGTTGATATATTTAAATAAAACTACATTAAAAATTCAAAGTTTTGTAATTTTTATTTTAAATAAAAATAGTTCGTAAAAAACCAAGTTAAACATATACTTGACTAACCGTCAAATATCATAACTATTAAAACGAATTTGAGTCTATATAATTTTTGTAAATGTGAAATTTTGTCTAGCAAATGTACACAAAAATTGGTTTTTTGTTATTGTGGAAACTTATACCGTTATTGTAAGTAATGAATGCATGAATAACTATTAGATTTGAAATGGTTTTTCTAGTTGTTTTTATATATTTTATTATTATTTTTCATTCTTCTTTCAAATATGTATGTATGTATATATGTAAGTATTAATTTGATAGTGATAATAAAGTTTAGAATAAAATTCAATTTAACTACACAATTAACAATGAACGGCAGACACGGCACACAAAAGACTCACACTCTCTCAGACTTTGTTGTTGGCTTAATGCGTTTTTAAATGGAATTGTTTTAAAGTTACGTTTCATTTTAAGCAACTTTGCTGTTTCGAAACAATAAATCACACTAAGTTTTTTCCTTTTTTTGTTTTGGTATCATTATGTGAATGAGTGTTAAAGGAGTTTTCTGATCCCGAACTTAAAGGGCCTTTATATTAAAATTGAAAACAAAAATTAGTTTTGCAGATTTTACGATATTAACAGTTGTTACCTTTATTGGATGAGTTAAATTTTTTTGTATTACCATATGATATTTTGGAGTTGCTATCGATTCTTTCGCTGCTATTGCCAATCCGCCTTCGTGACTCTCTGGGACTTGGAGGGAGGCTGAAATCTGTTTCTGTGTCATATGTTGACATTAAATCACGCTCCGTGCCATAGTTGTAGCGACTATCAGTGGGAGAGAGTGAACGATATGTACGTGGTGGCGGTGAATATGTATATCGATGCCACGTATTATTGCCCTCATAATCTAAGTAATCTTCGTAGTCTAGGTGCTGAGGTGAAAAACGTCCAGAACGCTGAGGTGGTGGAGACATTATGCGGCCAAGAGGAGCAGGGCGCATTTCTCCAGGTGGCACAAAAGGAGGTGGTGGTGGCATGCCCATAAATGGTGGAGGCGGACCCACGAATGGTGGTGGCAAAAAGGGTGGCGGTAGCGGCATTCTACCCAGCATGGGCGAGCCAGGCGATTCCATATGAATGGGTGATGGAGCCTGTGTCAAATCATCTCCCAAGGCTACAGGACCAGCGGAAGATTCTTAAAAAATATTAATAGAAATACGTTTAAATGTAAAGCAAAGAAACACAAATCATCGTGCCGAAGTTAACTTCACGTATATCCAATTTTATTTTATTTTATTTTTATATAAATTATAACGCGTTAAATTTTTATCAAAAGTGGATAAACAGGGTGGCGCAGAACTACCTTTATGGTTTGAATGTTCAATAAGTTTTTTAGTTTACCTACATCATTTATTTTTATTTCAGAACTTTGTGAACAAGACTTAAGGAATTTAACATGGAACACTGCAGAACAGTGAATTTTATTTTGAAAACAACATGTCAATTGTTTTGACGCAACGTGCTTATCAAGGCGAATTCATAACAGGTGAAATTGACAGCGCAGTTGATTACTTTTTTTTAATTTTTATCTGTTTCAGATGTTAATGGCATAATTAAAACAAAATTGGGGGAAAAAATTTAAAACAATTTTTTAAATTATGTTCTTTTATTGTAAATTGTTTTTATGGAAATTGGAAAAAAAAATCAAAACAATTTTTTAATTTATGTATTGAATCTTGAGCGCCAGTTATCATTCTGAATCCTCTCCAATCTTGCTGGACATTTTCACCATTCCAAGCTCTATGATCTGTGACATTAATTTTTACGAAATAACTAAAAGTTTCACCATATAATTAAATGTTTGTCTTTTATTGTAAATTTTTTTAATATATTTTTTTTAATTCCTTTTTGTGTTTATATTTTTCTCTTGACACTTGAAAAATATTTGTTTTTTGTAGTGTTGTATTTATTGCTCTTGCATTCACCTGGTATGAATTCGCCTTGGTGCTTATCATCGTTTTCAACACGCTGCTATTTTAGTTTCACTTGTATGTTTGTTTGTATGTTTACAACACTCGAAATCTAGGTATATATAACTGTATGTACAGTGTTGCTGCTTTAGTGCAAAAATCGGAGTTGCCGTATTGCTTCCGGGAAAGTGGGAAGGTTTTGGGGATTCACGAAGTCTATTTTGTAAATTCCCAAAAAAAAAAAATCGGAAGTACTTCACTGACCGGTTTGGAACCGGCTTTTCATATTCGTGTGCATTTTTGTCATGGATCATGCATCTAAACTATAAATAGTCATTCGCTTTAGTGCGAATATTGAAGTTGCCGTATTGCTTCTGAGGAAGGGCTGGATTTTGACGTTTCTTAAAGCCGACTTTGGGAATTCCCAAAAAACTCGGAACCACTTCGCCAAACTAATCGAAACCGGCCGTGGAATGTGTATCTGAAATATTAACGGTCATTCGACTCAGTGCGAAAATTGAAGTTGCCATATAGTTTCCGAGGAAGTGAGATTTAGGCGATTCCAAAAGCCAATTTTGGGAATTCCAAAAAAACCCCTTGTTCGTGCAGATTGGCATCCCGTGGGATTCCAAAGTAGAGTAAAGAAACACGCCTAGTATTTACCCTAAAAGTATTCATTTGTTGAGATTTTGTGTTTTACGAGAAGATAACTTGGGCGCAACGAAATTCTTGCCTTTAAAATATTAAAAAAAAAAGCTTGATTTACCCCCCAACACAACAATAAGCTCGCTTAAGGTATAAAATTGAATTGGAAAGTTACTTACTATTAGATTCATTAACAGTACCACCTGCCAATGCTGTTAGTTTGCGTCTCAAGGCCGTGGCTTCAGCTCTTGCCTCTTCATAGCGTCTGTCTGATTGTCGGGCAGCCAACCAAGTTTCATGTGCTCTGTTTTCCAAAGTGCCTATTTGTGCTTTATGGGCGGCAAGTTGTGCTTCAACTTCAGCACGCAACGAATCATTTTGAGATCTAAAACAAAAGATCAATGTACAATATTATGCCCTGGAACAAATACAAGAAATTTTTACTTTAGTGATTGAATTTCTTCTTGCATAGCAGTAACACGATCTACTGTTGTAGTAGTTTCACCCTGTTGTTTTAACCACATGGCCTCCTTCAAGCTAAGTTCTCTAGAGGATGGAAATCAAAATTAGATGAGATTAATTAGTTTAATTTTTTTAATATACTTCTGTAGTTGATTTTCTTTATCTTTAAAGTAGTTTGACAAGACTTCAAGCCGGGTTTGAGCTTCCAATTTATCCTTTTCAGACTGATTAAAATCTTGCTTGAGTTTTTCAACTTCTGCGGAAACAACTTCCAATTGGTTTTCTGCCAATTTTCTCGAGTCCTTAATTTGATTATAAAAATTTTAATAATAGATGATAAATTTTTAAAACATTCTGTATTACCAATTCAGTTTCAAATCTTTCCTTCAAAGACTTGTACATCTTTTGCGCTTCTATAAGTTGAGCCTTGACATTAGCCACATCTATGACCTCACTTATATTCACTTTAGGATCTTTTCGCATATTTTTCAAGCATTCTTCCAAAGCCTACAAAATTTTTCAATATTATAAAAATATTAGTTCCAAGTTCTTTTTTTGTGTTTTATCAATTAAACCTCAATTTTAGCCACACTTGTTTGCCATTTTGTATGCTCGTTTTCCAACTTGTTGCTCAGGTCCAAAATATCATTTTGTAACCTTTTGATTTCCATATTTTTACCTTCCAAGGCAACTGTTATGTCTTTATCAAAATCAGTTTTCATTTCTTCCAGCCTAGTAAGCAAATTGCTTTTTTCATGCTCCAACTCATCATTGTCACGCTGCACATTAGCTAGCTCTACTTCATATCTAGCATTTTGCTCTGCTATCATTAGCTGCAATTCGCTATTTTCTCGACTTTTCTCGGCCAGGCTGGCATTGATTTCATAAATCGTATCTTGAGAAAATAATAGAAAATTACACATGTTATTAAATTTAGATTTCCGGTGGTAACTTACTTTGTTGTTCATTAAGCTGTTTCTGCAACTCCTCTACGCTACTTATTATACTTTCATCACCACTTTGATTGCTTAACAGTTCCGCCACAATTTTATTAAGTTCTATACCCGCATCAGCAGCATTCTCCAATTCTTTTTGTAAGGCAGTTATTTGTTCCTGCAATCTCGATTTTTCCAACAATTCTTCTTCTAATTCCTTTTTCAGCGAAGCCACCATATCATTTGAGCCGAATGAATTGTCCTCAATACTAGTCAGTTTGTGTCTTGTAGACATTAAATTGTGTTTTAAAATTGCATTTTCTTTGTGGGATGCGAGCAGACTACTTTCCAATTGATTGAGTTTTAAAAGCAAAGCTCCCTCTCTACTACTATTACAGAAACAGTAATAGCCAAAAACAAAGAATAGCGAGGCTGCGGCCGCAATAGCCATAAATGCTATCAGTTCGCTCATTTCAAGAATTTTAGAGGCCATGGATGTAAGGAAAATTTCTAAAGTTAAATCTGAACTTAACAGAGGTTTGGAAGCGGCGTGATGGTAATGGGATGTTGAATGATCATGGGCTTCGTTCGATTCAGGGCAGTCTCCACCAGGCCCAATATTTTTACAGTATGGAAAAGTGGCTTCTAAAAATATGAAAATGTGATGTAATAACTGTAGTTACACAAAAAAAAAAAAAGAATGAAGCAGAGAAAAAGCATTCTGCTATAGAGAGATGACAAAAAAAAAATACACTTGAAACACCATTTTTAAAGTTTACGCCTTGGCCGCTTTAATATAATCATAAATCGGGCTATAACGTTATACTACCACATCCCACCCCACCATTTACACATGCAAGTGCAAGTGCGAAAAGGTCAATACATTCAATTTTTTTTACCAATACATACTACAAATTTTTCTAACTTACAACTCAACTTTCAATCAAATTCAGTTGTAAGTGAATTTTCAATATTAGGTTTATTCGTTTACAGTAAAATTCAGTAAATGAGTAATTTTTCAGTAAATTGTAAAAATTAATCTCTGCAAACTCTCTTCTCCAAAAAAAAGTACTCGAACAGAAAAATAGTAAAAATTCGTAAACTTTAGTAAACACGTGATAAAACTACATCCATATGTAACAGCGCACACAGAGGTGATATGATCTTAGTTTCTGCCATTGATGTTCCAAAGTTGTAATTTTTTCTATAGGGAAATCAACAATTTCTTCTCTAAAATGTCAATTTACAATTATTAGTTTTTAAACTATTTTCTACATAAAAAAATTTGTATTTCTTATATTTAGATAAGATTTTGGCAACCGTTGTCTAAGTTGACATATTAGTTGATCCATCTTTTGAATAGTCTTAAATTCAATAAAGCTAAAAATTGTCAAGTATATAAGTCATGGTAAATTTAGAATAAAAAAATGCTAAATTTAGCTGCAAAAATGCCAAAATGTCCACGCTTCTTATGACTCTAACTGCCTGCTGGCCCACGATGTCACGCTACATCGCTCGCTCGCATAAATACGTTTGAAACAAAAACAAATTTTAAAATGTTTTTGGTTTTGTATTTGTATTTACGCGAGCGATCGATGTCAGATAACATCGTGGGCCAGACAGTAATTGTTTTCCGTGTGAGAAAATAAAAATGCAATAAAGAACCGAAGTCACGACTTAAACAACAAACTATGTGTGTTTACGCGTGCGTACCAACAAAGCATCAGACAAGTTGTATGATGAATCTTTACAAAGTGTTGTTTGCCTTAAACAAAAAATAACAAGAAACCATAAGTATTTTGTTGTCTGGATACGTTTGAGTGCGGCTGCAGTAATAAAACATAACAACAGCATACAATATGATAGGTTAGGTTAGGTTAGGCAGGCAGGCCGCTGGATACCCCGGAATAATCTAGGTTGTCCAGCTCACTTGGGTCCTGTAGTCGTTCCCTTTGTGATTGCCAGAAAAACTAAAATAGTGGAGTGAAGAGAAGAAGTTGTAGGAAAATGATAGTGGGTGGAAAGGATGGGCGAGGATGGAAAGGAGATGCGGGAACCTTTTAGTGTAGCGTTACATGCTGCTATGCTAGCCATCCGCTGCTTCTTATGAAAGAGGCTAGCGCGGTCGGTTTGATCGAGGCCAGACAAGATAGGCTATTGAAGCTCCGCTCGCCTAAGTGTCTTAGACGATGATGCTCCAATGCCGGGCATGTGCCGAAGAGGTGAAGGATCGTCTCCTCCTCCTCCTCGTCTTTCAGCTTCTACAGAAGTCGTTATGGTATACAATATGATATTGTTATTTGAATAAAAAGTAATGCGTAGTAACTTGTTTAAACTGTTTTCGTGATACTTTCTGTTACACTCTAGCAGATGTTTAACATGCACTTGCCTATGTAAACGTAAAAGTAAGTTGCGAAACATCTACAATTTGTTGGACATTTTCGATGTTAATATGCATGCAGAACTTTCTGTTAATTACTTGGATGTGGAAATGTAGTATTGGGAAAAACATTTTTTAGTATGTTGACAAAAATGCCCGTTTATTAAAAAGCGGCAGCAGTAAAATATTCTGCAGAAGTATTCGTCGTTAAAAATTGCTAACAGGCAGGTTAAGCGGCAGAAAGTAAAAAAAGATAAATTAAGATGATAATTTTGGTTCCCATTCCGACGCATCTTATTAGACATGCCCGCACCAAATTTTTTTCAATTGAATGCTGGATAATTATCATCCCGTCGGCAACAAATATCGTTTGGAAGTTTCATATTTTCAGTGCATTTGGCAGACAGCTCCTGTTTGACGACTTTTTATTCGTGTTTTTTTTTTCATTAAAATTGAAGTTATCATCTTCACTAATATAAATAAATCGTCACATGTCAAGAGTCTAGAAGAGTTAAGACCTATCTCTATTCTTCCACCTATCTCTAAAGCTGTTGAACTAATTTTAAAAGACCAGATACTTTCTTCGGTCAATACATTTTTGTGTCCTTCGCAGTATGCTGTCCGTAATAAACATAGTACAACTTCACTACTACTTGATCTGACGGCTGATATAAGGCGACACGTAAATGATGGCAGAGTACCTGTGCTCGTGTCACTTGATTTACCAAAAGCATTTAACTCTATAGACTTCTATATTTTGGTAATTAAGTTAAAACAACAATTCAATTTTTCTACAACCGCTTGCAAGTTAGTTCTTTCTTATCTCTCTAATAGATCTCAGTTTGTCGTTTTAAATGATCGGTCTTCTAGTCTGCTGCCTCTTTATTTGGGAGTTCCACAGGGCTCAGTTCTAGGTCCGCTACTTTTTATACTACACATTAATGACCTAAATTTGCACATTGACTCAGTAAATTGCAGACGATGTAATGCTTTTGTTTACTGGTGGACGAGATAACATGAGAGATTTAAATGAAGAAATTAACTCCCCCCTGGGATGTTTTTTATCGTGGGCTTCGATGAATATATTAAGGCTAAACTTTGTCAAAACGAAAGCCATGGTGTGTGGAGTTGCAGATAATATTGCACAGTATTTCGATGTTAGAGTTGGAGAGTTCTCTGTTCCATTTGTTGATGAAATGAAATGACTGGGAATCTTTATTGATAAACGTTTGAGCTTTGACTATCATATTAATAGCTTGCAATGTAAGATCACAGGAATCATCCGAGGGCTATACTCAACGAATATTTACCTACCTCTTCATATTCGATACCGCCTTGGTCATGCCCTTTTGATGTCTAATATATTGTATGGCATAGAAATTTTTTCTGGAACTTTTAGCTACGTTGTCTTAAAACTTAATAGAACTGTTAACATGATTGTTAGATATATTTATAATATTCGCAGATATGACCATATCTCAGAGCGTGTAAAAGACTTTCTTGGATGTTTTTTTCATGAGTTCCTATGCCTTCGAAACGTAACTTCCTTTTATAAAATCATTAAGAACGGATCCATGAGAAACCCGCAAATTCTTATTCCAAGAATAACTAGTACGATATATGAAAAACCATTTGTTGTCAGAATAGCTCGAATATGGAATTATTTGCCTCTGGAACTAAGAATTTTCTCTCACTCTAATAATGCCTTTCGTTTAAAACTTAAAGAGCATCTTACAAACTAAAATTCATTTATTGCCATTTGTCTTAACTTACTTAACTTTCGCTGTTGGGATCTATCTTTTTCTCTTTTCTACATTATTTATAAAAATATTTTATCAGGTTGGGGAACCTATGAACTAGTGAACTGAACTTTTAGTTTATTTTAGTTATTTTTCTATATATAGTACTTATAATTTTATTAAAATAAATAGGCATACAATAATAGAATGTGCATACATATATAACGCTCAAATCTGCACCTTGTAATATATTTTAAATTGGCCAAAGAGTGGCTTTTATATTACTTTGAATAAACTAAAACTAAATAAAACCCAAAATATTTCTGTCTACCTATTTGTTACCTTTTCATGCTTAAACCGATTTAGATAGATATTTTGATATCCAGAGAAGATATATGAGTTTATATTGTGGAAACCGTCCCACAAAAAAAGATGAATTTTTATGAATACATAATTTTAGTGAGCTCAGAAGTAAATAAAAAGCTAGTTATTATTTTATCATATTTTAATAATAAAATCAGTTTCATTTTTTTAATTTGTTTTTACGCCAAAGCCTTGGACACAAATTCATCATTTGTTTTTCTTCCCTCATAAATAAAATTAATTTTAAAATTGAAGCAGCTATATATTATCACATAGCAGAATATGTTTTGCCTTTAATCTAGATCATATAAAGCCGAGCGAAGAAAGTAATATTGAAAAAACTTTGTTAATAATAGTTTAAACATCAAATGGTAATGACTCTTGGTTGAAATTAAGTAATCTTAGAAAATAAGTGAATAAATAAATTCATCTGATCAATGTGCTTACCTTCATTTAATTCTTCAACATTTTTCTGTGCATTTTCTTGTGAAAATATCTTATGTATTTCATTATCACCACCAGTATCACTTTGTTTTTTCTTGCTGTTGCTTAACATATTATTAACAGTACCCATGATGGTAGCAAATAATCCTTTATTTTCCTTCGGCTCTAAAATATCTGAGGGCGTTGCAACTTTGGTGGTCTCGTGTTTCTTTTTATTGTACTGATCGTCTACATTTAGAGTAGTTGTTGCTGCATTGTTTATTTTATCAATTGAATCCAAGTTTTCTTCTGAATGTTTAAAATTTTGTCCATGATTGTCATTTGAAGGTACATTTGTGGTTATATCTTCCTGATAAGTTGGCAGTGGAGAGAAAATATCAGCTGTAGGATTAAACGTTGTTGGATTTATATGTTCTATAACTTCCGCTTGACTGTTCAGTTCCTCTGCAGCTTGATAAACTGTATTCAGAACTGCTTGCTCAGAACTACTATAAATTTTACCCGCTTTTTCGATACTGGGATCTGTTACCATGTCTGTTTTAACTGAATAAATTTCAGTAGATTCCTTATCATATGGCAAACTTTCTGTGGAGAAGTTGTTAATATTGCCCATTTGTTTGGCGCTATCTTCTTTTGGCTGTTGTAAAGAAGTTTCTTCACCAACTTTATTATTTATTTCTTGTTGATTATGTAAATTTGTTGAGTTACTACTATTTTCTGTTAACATGGAGCTTGATTCACCTAAAATTTTTTTATTGTTTGCCCTATCTTCAATGTCATTGTTTTCAAAAGCATCATTAGAAGCTAATTTTTGTGCATTCATTTCGATGGTGTTTTTGTTATCCTCTGTATTTAAATTGGCTTCAGTTGGACGATATTCTTTTGTTATAGTTTGCTCAGTGTCATCTTGCAATTCATCATTCTGTTGGATTTTACCGCTGGGTTTTTCAACACTATCTTCAGATGACCCAGTAGAAGAATTATTGACAACAGTTTCATTAACAATTTTCGCCGGCTGTGTAGGATATTCATTTAACGTTTGATCAACTTGCTCATCTTTTTTCGAAATGTTTTTATTGGAGTCATTAAGTTCACTTGATTTTTTCGGTTCTATTTGACCATTAGGTTTTTCAACCTTATCTTCAGATGATCCAGTAGAGTAAGAGAAAACATCTGCATTATTGACAACAGTTTCCTTAACAACTTTCATCTGCTGTGTAGGATTTTCATTTAAAGTTTGAGCAACTTGCTCATCTTTTTTCGAAATGTTTTTATCGGAGTCATTAAGTCCACTTGATTTCATCGGTTCTATTTGATCATTAGGTTTTTCAACACTATCTTCAGATGATCCGGTAGAGGAAGAGAAAACATCTGCATTATTGATAACAGTATCCTTAACAATTTTAATCTGCTGTGTAGGATTTTCATTTAAAGTTTGAACAACTTGCTCATCTTTTACCGAAAGCTTTTTGTTAGTATCACTAATTTCATTTGGTAGTTTCATTTCCAAAATGTTATTAAAATTATTACCTAAGTTTGCAACGTTATTAATGTTCAGTTCTTGGTTTGGAGCTGCGTTGACTTCGGAGTTTATAGAAATTGAATTAAGATTTGTCTTTTCCTTTTCATTGTCTATTAGAACATCATTGCTTCGATGGTTATCTTTATTTGTTAGGACTTTTTCTTTCTCCGAATTGTTTTGTACACTTTCAAACATATTAGCCTTTTCATCTTTAGCAGAAAGATCATCGCCAGTGAGGGGCTTTTGGTTGGCTGAAGTATATTCTAAACTTTGTCTTTTACTAACCACATTAGTTACGTCTAAATGTGTGACTTCTTTTAGGTTTTCGGCTTCATTTTTCATTGCTTTATATACTTTTTCTGTCTTGACATCTGCAGGTATATTAGCTTTTTGATCTTTCGTAGTAAGATCGTTGCTATTGAGTGAATTTTCATTGACTAAAGTATACTCTTCAACTATACTGTCACTGTCTGTATTCCCTGCTTGAGAGTTTGTGTTATCTTTTGGTTTTTCAGCTTCTACTTGAAGTTTTTTATTTAGTTCGCCGTTTAGTTTAGAATTAAATGGATTTTTATTGAACGTCTCATTTAATTTTCCTTCATTACTTTGCTTAACCAATTCATTTTCATTTTCTCTTTTTTCACTGGCACTACTAGGTTCATCCTTTTTTACTTGCTCTTTGGAAATTGGAGAAATTTCACCTTCATCTTTTTTATATACTTCTGGCTCACTTTTAGTATCCGGTATTGTTTGCACTTCAGGTATATCCTTCACTTCTTTTTCATTTCCAACAATTGGTGCTTTAGTGCTATCAACAATTTCAGATTTTGTCTCACTTTTAGTTTCTGGTATTGTTTGTGTTTCAGCTACAATATCCTTTAAATCTTTTTCATTTTCTAAAATTGGTGCTTTAGTGGCATCAACAATTTCAGATAAAACTGGTGTAGCCGCTGGTAAATTCTCAGCGCTAATTTTTTCATCTGAAGTTTTCTTTAAATGGTGTTCAGACGATTCTGCAAGTGTAAAATTCAAAGGTTTAGTTGCGGCTGTTTCTGGCACACTTCCCTGTTCAACAAACACTTCTGAAGTTGACAAGACTGGATCTTTCTTTTTTTGCTCAACATCAACAATATATTTCAGGTTTTTTTCACTAATTATAACTCTTTGCTCCAGAATATACTCCTTAGGAGCATATCCTTCCCGGCCATGTACTTCAATACCCCAGATTGATGGATTGGTCCCTGCACCTTTGGATTTAATTCGTATAGGGGTACGAGCTTTAAAAGAAATCATTCCTTCTTCTCCTGCTGCATAACTAATTTTTCCAACGCCCATTGAAATGATGGCTTCAATAAAAAATTAAAGTAGTTTTCAAATATATTTGTTCCGAGTGGTGTTTGTTATAGTTACCTTTGCAATGTTCATCTGCACATAATCTTTTGTCTGATAACAAAGCCCGAGCCGTTTCCAATAGGTGAGCGGATAGTACAGACAATAAAAATAAACGGGTTAATAAATTCGTTGATACTTGATGATTCCACATTCTACATTGCTTTTTTCGATCGTTATTTATTAACAAAATTCTACTTTTTACTAATTTTCAATAAAGGAAAACTCTATATTTGTCTCGTAAAATATAATTTCGTTGGCCACATCACACACATAAAAATATGGAATTTCTATGCACAGACTTGTTATAAATTGTAGTAAAAGTTGCCACAAACTTGAAACCTTCTCTAAATATTATAAAGTATACAGTGTGTGGCTTTAGTGTCTTAACAAAATATATGAAATTCGTTGTATTAAATTTTTTATTTCTGAATTCCTCAGGCTTTACATACCCCCAGAGAAAATAGACCAAAGGAGTCATATCGCACAACCTATGCGGCCAATTTACCATTACAAAATATGAAATAATAACCGTGAACATTTACTTTTAAAAAGTTTGAAAATAAAATTTTAAGAACTATAATCATTTGCTGAAAGAAAGTTGTGCTGGAAAAATTTGTAAGTACACAGTCATAGAAATATCACTTTATTTTTATTCATATTTACTGCAACTTGGATAAGCCAACTCAATTCAGTAAAATGTAGTAAAATGTTTGATATTCCACGTGGAATGCTGTCAAAATGCATACATATAAAATATGCATGGAAAGTTGATGAAAAATTATTGCAAGAGTTGTACTGTATTTTCTCATGGGAAAACACATGAAATGTATCTGACCACATTTCTCAAACCTGTGAAGAAAAGCAAGTTGGCTTTATTTCATCCGCAAGTTTCAAGGAATCACTGATATAAAAAAAAAATTGTTTATATCTGTAAAACAAATCCAGTATACTTATAAACAAAAAGCGAGATAGGTGTACTCACCTCAAAAAAATGGCATGTAAAATATGACGTCTGTCTCACGTTTTGAACGACATTTACATTTTTATTGTTTTTAAGTATACCATTCATTTCTATATCAAAATGCAAACGATTATTTTTATATCAGCTGTTCCATGAAAATTCTGCATGAAATAAATCCAACTTGCTTTATTTTACAGCTTTCATAAATGTTGCAAGATTCATTCAGGTGTTTTTCCACGAGAAACTACAATACAACTCTTGCAACACTTTTTTATCAACTTTCCATGCATACTTTTTACGTATGCACTTTGACAGCATTCTACTTGGACTAACACACCAATTACACTACCGGCTTAAAGTGCGGTCTCCACCTGACATAAAAACACTAACTTTGACGCTAACTTCAAGTTAAAGTTAAGTGTGGACCGCTCATGTTGAAGTTTGGTTAAAGTTATAACTTGGTTGTTAAAACATTTCATTTCGAAACTCTGTTATAACTTAAATTGACAACAGCCTGCTAATTGTAGTTGTTTTTCGCCATTTTTATTTTTTTACTATGAGAAGTTATAACTCTAACATTACTACGTGTCCGCCACCTTAAACAGACAGATATATAAACAGCAAGTTTTAACTTTATGTTTTAACTGCGTTTCAAGTTAGGTGTAGACTGCATGTTAGACATAGAACAAACTTTTGTGTAAACAAACTGGCATAATAATAGTTTCCAGCTGCATAAATGTCAAAGTTAGACATATGTCAGTTATATGTTTTACGCTTGAAATGGTTATGTTCCGTGCAGCTGTATGTAAAAGAAATCCACCGAAAACTGCAGCTGCACAATAAAGTCAAATCATCGGGAAAACCCATGTAATATTTATAAATATAAATATTTTTAAAGCCGAAATATTTTTGTGTCATTATAGAAATCATTTATATTACATGTTTTGAAATTAAAATTACTTTTGAAGATAACAAAACCAACAAGGTCTCATGACACCAATATTCATTTATTTATTTATTAAATCATTTGTCATCACTCAGAGTGTAGCTTTGATAGTGAACGGACGTATTTGTTTTTGATCGGAGTGTTATAAAAGGTGTGTTTCTTTACTCTACTTTGGGATCCCGCGGGATCCCAATTTGCACGAAAAGCGTTCCCGTATTTTAAAATTGGGCAAATGAGAGCGCTTTTGAGAGAATAGTATGCTTCCTCTTCTTGCACTAAACAGCCCGTACTTTTTCTTCGGGCTAGTTTGGGCAAGTAATTAAGCAATCAGCTGTTCGAAAAATAAACAATAGCAAAGAAACAAAGTTCATTTGAATCAACTCGTATACAAATCATTTCAGTGTTTTTATATAAAAATTAAATACACAGGAATGTACAAAAGACCTTAAAAGCTAAAAAGTGAAAAATATCACATTATTTTTTCGTAAAACTAAGTGACAATTTTTTTTGCCATATCAAAACACAGCATATGTTTCTTTTTGGGCTAGAAATTTGGCTTTTTGCGTTCCCGTACTTTAGGTAAATTTTATCTGTATTTGAGAGTAACTCATGCATGCTCTCTTTTGCCCGAAACTTGCCCGGAAAGTAAAGAAACACACCTAAAATAAAACAGTATAAGTAGAAAACCGCAATAAGTGAAAAGAGTGAATTTATACAAAAGAAAAACTTTGTGATAATTATTTTTATATACTTTCAAAGCAAAACAAATATAAATTAAAACAAAAAATTTGCAGGAGTGTACCCAGTAGATGCAACTCTGAGAGAGAGCTTAGCTCCACTAAAACAAATCTCTGGATTTCTGAGGAAGAATCATTGGATAATCTACTGTCTCTAAGAGATAAAAAACGCACGCGTTCGTGTTCGCCAAACATTGTTGTTACAACAGAAGATAAACCATCTTCCAGTTTAGCTATTGTTGATAAACCGAAAACGCAAGTGGGTATGGATAGGTATATAACCGCGCAAAAATGTCTAAAGACGATATTACCACCGCGACAACGGATAGTAATAGGTTTGGCAATAGGTAAGCCACTTTTGCGAACTTCAACTGACGACTGTGCAAGAAGCGATTGTGAAAAGGTGATGTTGCATGCCGATTATTTGAGAAAAGTTTTTGTTACAAATGATTCAGCGAATAATACAGCGGAATTACCACCATATGTTGTTAGACCTCCTGTGTCTTTGAGACTTAATTTTCAAGATGTCGCAAACGTTATCGGTAATACAAACCACAGAAAAACTCCAGGCGTTGATCAAATTACTGGTAAAATGCTTGAACAGTTATCTCGTGTAGATAGAAGAGTTCTACTTTTAATTTTTAACGCTATTTAACGCCTTCAGTATTATCCTGCAGAGTGGAAGGTCTCAATGATTACTATGATACCCAAGCCAGGGAATCATATAGACCAATGAATCTTTTACCAACAATTTCAAAATGGCGAAGTTGAGTCTAATAATGAACAATGTGGGCTGCTTCCCTGAACATCAATTGGGGTTTCGGGCTAAACATAGCACTATAAGACAAACGCACAGACTAGTCAATGTCATAAGACATACCTTTGAGGAGAAGAAGTATTGCTTAGCTCTATTCATTGACATTTTTCAAGCTTGGAACTTGCCTGGAAATACGCACAAGCTTCTGGAAAACTACTTATATGGACGGAAGTTTTTTTTTATCAAAGAAGGCCACTTTTTAAGCCCAACTCAGCCAATCGAGGCAGGAGTTCTCCAAGGCAGCATACTGGGGCCTACTTTATATTTGATTTACGCCTCTGACATGCCAACGACATCCGGAATCCACACTTCTACCTTTGCAGACGACACAGCGTTTTTGAGTGTTCTTAAAAACCACCAATTAGCTTTACGAAATTTACAGGAATATACTTCAATATTAGAGAAATGGCTAAAACTTTGGAAAGTCAAAGTTAATGAACAGAAATGTACTCATGTCACATTTACACTGTGTAAGCAAACATGTGCGCCTATCCAAATTAACAACTCACCTATACCGCAGCACAATGAAGTCAAATACCTTGGTATTCACCTGGACCGTAGGCTAACGAGGAAGCAAAAGTCACTCAGTTGAAACTAAAAGCAGTGCAACTAAATTGGCTTATGAGCAGAAACTCGACATTGAAGTTGGATTGCAAGCTTCTGCTATACAGTGCCATTCTAAAACCTATATGGGAATTCAATTGTGTGGCACTGCCTCAGCGTCAAATATTGAAAAAATTCAAAGGCGACAAAACCAAGTTCTTCGAACGATTACTGCAGCTCCATGGTACGCAAAAGATTCACGAATTCATAAAGATCGGAGTGTTCCGCTGGTAAAAGAGGAATTTTCTAAGTACGCGACAAGGTATATCAGTAAACTGGAACTTCATCCAAACCCTCTTGCGCGCAATATACTTAATTTTGGCGGCCACACTCGGCTTAGAAGAAGGGATACCGTTGCCACCATTAAATTGCTCAATAGGTGATTTTACCGAAATAGCTCACGCATCATAACACTTTTTGTTTAGCATTGGCCGGACTTAAGTATAAAGCACATTTTTTTTTAATTTTAAAGCACTTTTTTTCATTTTTAAATTAAAAAGTATTAAGATTTGAATACGTATTGGTAGTTCATTTTGAAGATTCAATAAATATAAAATTCTAATATTCAGTTAATAACACAGATGTAAACAGCAATAAAATAATAGGTGTACAACTTTGGCTCCGGCGTTTTGCAATAGATGGCTGTAGCGGTAAGTGGTAGTCGAAATTAATAGATCGCAAATGTCATACAAAAAGAAACTCTGTTATTTATAGACTTAACACCATCGAAATATTTGTCTATTTGTGTCTGTACTATAAAGTTATTCTCGATTAAATACGTCAGGTTGCATGACAAATTTTCGTCATTCGCGCGAGGTTTTAGTTCTCCGCTTTAATATAAAGTAATCTGTGGCTAGGTCTCATCGACTGCTCTCAAACACCTATGGTGAGGCCACTGTTAAAGAAAAAACGTGCTAAGAATAGTTTCAACGCTTCAAGAATGGCGATTTTCATCGAAGATCAGCATGGCGATGGAAGAGGGAGGTTTTCGAAGATGCTGAATTGAAGACATTAGTTGATCAAGACTCATGTCAGAGGCAACATCGTATCCTAATCACTTTTGTCATCTTGAAAATCGGGATAATTATACAAATAAAAGAAAAATTATTTAACGTATTAATGTATTGCTTCTCTATGATACCGCTGAACAAGATGCATCAAGCAAATAAGTATTTAAATACTTCAAAGTGGAACTCTGTCTACTTTGCGTTGCTGTGTACGTATACATAATTGAAAAAATGGAATAGCTTACCCGAATTGATGTTATTTAATTTAATTATTTATATTTCAAAACAAACAAAAAAATTCAAAATATTTAATTATTTATATCTCAAAACGACTTCATGGCGATAGGTGACTTCCTCTACATAATTTTTGATGTTGCTACATATTGCGAAATAATAAAAGGTAACTATTCATTGTGAATGCCATAAGTTCGTACAAAATATACCCATGTGTAAAGAGGATATTTTCAAACTTTTTTTTCTGCTTTTTTATCTTTTAGCTGTCACTTTTAAGCAAAAAACAGACACATTTTTAGATTGGTATTAGCAAAAGCAGATTATTTGTTTGTTTTGTTCGGGTTGTTGTAGATCCATCATCTTTAAAAGTTAATCTAAGTACATAATTTCACAATCATCATTGTCTTTCAAAGTAGAAACACAAAGTACTCTGTGGTAGAAATAAAAGCAAAAAAGTTACAATTTAATAATTTTTTTTTTTTATAAATAAGTTAAGAAAATGTCTGCCTACGTAAACAATTTTAGTAAGAATACATCATGTGCATGGGGTCAAATTGCCAAACCTCCAGTGGAATCAATGAATTTCGCAGCCATTGTTAAGAACCAACAAATAGAAAAAAAAATTGAAGAAAACGAGAAGGAGAAACGTAAGTTAATTGAAAAACAAGAGCTAGAAGAAGCTTTGGTACGCAGTTTAGAAGATGCTACTAGCTTGGATGACTCTTGGGACTTTATTGACATGGGTGAGTTTAATGCTAATTTGCCTACCGAAGTTTTGGCTTTCCTTAAAAATGAAGAAGATGCATTAAAATCAGCCAACACGGGCTGTGAATCTGACTCGGTCATAGCGCAAATGCTACAGGCACAGTTTGACAAGGAATACAATGAAAATTTAAATCGTCTAGAAAAGGCTCAAAATAAGCACTCAAAGATAACAGTATGTTTTGACAAATATCGAAAGGTTTACGTAAAAGATGACGGAGAAGAGCTTGAAGACTATGATCCAGATGACAATTTGCGTGAAAATCGCGATTGGGATCGCTTCGAGGCTAACAAAAAGTTACTAGATGCTATACCAAAATGTGGTTACACTATTGACAAGGAAGGTGAAATAATCACTAAACATGATGGTAATTTGTGTGGCGTACGTAATGTCTATAAAATGATGTCTTTTCCATTGGAGTTTGCTACAGGCGATGGTGCTGGATTTGATATAAAGCTATCGAATAGAGTAAGTGTATTCGATTTTCACGTATTCTTAATATTTTTTGCAATTCGATTAGAAAAACAAGAAATTAAAATCATGAATATTTCTATGAGTTTTAAACTTTCAATCCGAGCGAGGGTGATACCTATAATTAAAGGTCTACGAAATAAAAAATTAAACACAGAAAGTACATACCTATATACATATATATGTATATCGCTATTGAAGTAAATGACTTGCATACATATATACATATATTTTTGTAAAAAACCTTGAAAGGTCAAATAATTCGCTGTTATAAATTTTGCCTCACAATGATTTTAGTTAATAAAAAATCTAGTTTAACACACATACATACATGAATACATTCGTACACATGTATGTACATATTAATAAAAAAAAAAAAAAATTCTAATTCCCAAAAACATTTACATTCTATTGCCCACTGGCAAAAAGAAGGAGTAAGTGGGTCTTCTGAAATGCATGATCTGGCAAAAAGTAGTCCTATCTACCCAATTACACATTAATTTATTTTTTACACACGCCAAGGCCCTCCACACTCCCTTGCGTGGTAAGTGTTATTAAGGTCTTTAGCAGTTCTCATTGAAGGTCTTCTTAGTAGGTATAATTCGAGGCCTGCTTTAGAAGACCTCATTCATGCTTTAGAAGACCTCATTCATGACTTTAGCAGACTTCGTCTAAGAGCTTCTTTGTTTGTACCCCTTCTTTTAGCAAGGAGAATTTAGGCTTTCTATAATGTCCTCATTAGAAGGTAGGCAAGAATGTGTATGTGCAACTAATGGGTGATTTTATAAGAACTATTGGAAATTTAAAAAAAAACATAAAATTCAGAAAAATGCATGAAATATTTATTTGGATCGATAGTTGGGTCGATATAATTTAATGTTTGAAGAATGTTTCATGCAAATGTTGGCCGCGGCTGCGCCTCAAATGGTCCATCCGCTTAGTCCAATTTTGGCATACTCTTTCCAACATTTCGGCTGGTATCTCACGAATAATGTTGGCAATGTTGGCTTCCAGTGCGTCAATCGAAGCGGGCTTGTCGCTATAGACATTAGCCTTAACATAGCTCCACAAAAAATAGTCTAGAGGCGTTAAATCGCACGATCTGGACGGTCAATTGACTGGTTCCAAGCGTGAAATAAACTGTTCACCGAACTCGCCTCTCAATTGGTCCATTGTTTCGCGTGCTGTGTGGCATGTAGCACCGTCTTGTTGAAACCACATGTCATGCAAGTCAAGCTTTTCCATTTTGGGCAAAAAAAAGTTTGTTATCATCGCACGGTAGCGCTCACCATTCGCAGTAACGTTGTGATTCGCATCATCTTTGAAGAAATACGGCCCAGTGATGCCGCCAGCCCATAATCCGCACCAAACGGTTGTTTTTTATGGATGCATTGTTAGCTCTTGCAATGCTTCTGGCTGCTCTTCACTCCAAATACGGCATTTTTGCTTGTTCACGTATCCATTCAACCAGAAATGAGCCTCGTCGCTAAACACAATTCTTCGATAAAAAAGTGGATCTTCATCTAACTTTTCAAGAGCCCATTCACCAAAAATTTGGCGTTGTGGTAGGTCGTTTGGCTTCAATTCTTGCACCAGCTGTATATTATAAGGCTTCACACCCAAATCCTTCCGCAAAATTTTCCACGTAGTGGAGTAACAGAGGTCCAATTGCTGCGAACGGCCGATACGGCAGCGATATTTTCTTCAGTTCGCACTCTACGTAAGCGTGTTGGTGGTTTAATGTCCAACAATGTAAATTTGGTGCGAAATTTTTTTACAATGGTCCGAATAGAAGCCTCAGTAGGTCGATTAAACTGACCATAAAATGGAAGAAGCGCGCGATGAACTTTCTTAACAGAGCACGCATTTTGGTAATAAAATTCAATAATTTACAAGCGTTGTTCGTTTGTAAGACGATTCATGATTAAATTATAGACCAAACTGAAGATGTTTGACAGTGACACAAGATACAAAACATGCGTGAGCTGTCAAAACTAGTGTTGCCAAAAAGATAATAGCAAAAAAATCACTCGTTAAAAAAGTTTGTACCCCTTCCTATAGCAGAGAGAGTGCAGGCCTTCATTAGAAGGTAGCCAAGAATGAGTATCGGATCTAGAATAATGTTTTAGAAGGCCTTCCAGAAAGCCTATCTGGTGAACATCTTTAGAAGTTTTCCGCTGTGTGGTTCATTTCATTTTAAGTACTTGAATACTAAAGCTATTCACAAGCATAGATTACGTGTTTAAAATATATGCATGCACATACATACATATATATGCTTTTATCTTTATCTTTGTTTCTTCAAAATTAGGTTTTCAATCAACTTAAATCCCATTCATATAAAAACGAGAAAACTCCACGTGTGGACAATCGTAAAGACAATGCGGCCACAGCTGAAAAGGGGGTTGACGGACAAACACGATTGTTATTATACAAATTAATTAATAACCAAATATTAGAACAAATTAATGGTATAATATCTACTGGAAAGGAAAGTGTTATATTACATGCCAATTCGGATCCGAACTTCACCGGAGACAAGCCCAATCAACCCCAAATATTACCAAAAGAGTGTGCGGTAAAAATTTTTAAAACAACTTTGAATGACTTTAAACAACGAGATCGTTACATTAAGGACGATTACCGGTTTAAGAACAGGTTCAATGTACGTTTTAGCAAACAGAATAATAGAGTTATTATAAACATGTGGGCTGAAAAAGAAATGTATAATCTAATGCGTCTACGTAATGCAGATATTAAGTGTCCTGAAGTTGTTATATTAAAAAATCATGTGCTAGTTATGTCCTTTATTGGCGAGAATAATAGAGCTGCGCCAAAATTAAAAGACGCTTCGTTGTCATCAGCCGAATGGATAGCAGCGTATGATGAAGTTGTTGAAGCTATGTATAAAATGTACAATAATGCCAAACTAGTTCATGCGGACTTGAGTGAATACAATATTCTTTGGCATGAGGGTAATTGTTGGATCATTGATATTGCCCAGGCAGTTGAACCGCAGCATCCATCAGCATTGGAGTTCTTGTTAAGGGATTGTAATAACATTGTTACTGTAAGATTTCCATCAAATTAATTATTACTTTTTTTTCTAATAATGTGTATTAATGGTTTTCAGTTCTTTGGCAAAAAAGGGGTAACTGGTTGTCACACGAAGGAGGAATTATTTGAACACATTACATCTATGAATGCTGAAACTGTAAATGTTGCCACACTAGAACGGATTCATACCAAGGGTGCTAATATGCAATTAGCCACAGCTCCTAATCAAGATGAATGCCCAATCGAACTAAAACCTCTAGAATATCCGTTTGATTTGGCCTGGGAAAAAACCGTAGCCAATCAAAATAACATTCAGAAGCAACACTCAGTTGACAACTCCGTAGCGAACGCGATGAAAGTTATACATATGGAGCACAGCCTTCAGGCTTCGAATGAAACTTCAGAGCAGTCGTTAAGCCTACAAAAAACTATTGCTACTAATAGTGTTGCACATACTGCCACAGATTAAGTTTACAATGTTTAATAACGAAACGTTATATCAAAATATTTTCTGATCTTTAGTCGTAATTAACTTAGCTTAATATACATATGTATGTATACGTATACTTATGTATTATGTACAGCACATTTTTCGGATCTAAAATTATTCGAATTATGACATATATTTTGAACGAATAAAAAATAAAAATGTTTGTTTGAATTGGGAAAATAAAATTTAAGCCTAATTAAACAGAGAACGTATAAACTTTATTTTACTAAAACGAACGGCTTCCAAATAGAAAATTTTAAGATATGTTTGTATATGTGTGTAAATTAAGTTTCATTTAGTTCTGGGGTCTAATCACCGCATACGATATCGAATTAACCATCGTATCGAATAACATTACGATACGATTTAGATTATGGCAAACGATGCATATCGGGTATTAATTTAAACAAAATGTAATAGAGTGAAGACCATATGTTTCCTAAAAGTACGAATACAAAATAAAAATTCTTTAACTTTTTTATATTATTGCAATACAATTTATTCGATATCGTATGCCATGATACCAAAATGAAAAATTTCGATATTTTTGCTCGATATCGTATGCGGTGATTTGGCCCCTGGTAACTCGCATCAAATGCAATCATAAGATTTTAACAAAATTGTGTACATTTTAATAATGAAGGTACATATCGCTCCTTTATTGCAACATAGTCATAACTACAAAAAGCTTGTTTCATAAAAAAAAGCATTCCAAATTTTTAGTTTCCATACAGGTTTTAGAAAATATCTCCTAAATGAAACAGGTTAAAAGTAATTTGAATAAATTTTTGGCACAATATAAAATGTAGCGCTGTTGACAATTCTGCATTTTTAACTTGAAAAGCGTATTTTTTGAGATATGACTATGTTGCAATAAAGGAACGATATGCAGGTACATAAAACTGTATATGTAGATAATTGACTTATCAAGTATCAGAACCGATTTTTTTTACAAAATTAAGGATTCAAGATATACATACATAGATATGTATATAACTATTTATAAAATTGAATCTAAATAAGGGCTATTTACACATTATATAAGTGATCATTAAAAAAATTGTTTGCTTTTTCCTCTAAATTATTTTGCATTTTTCCACATATCGTTGGTCTCATGTACAAAGGCCCTAACAAACATAATTGCAATTCTACAGGAGAAGGAAAAATCGTAATGGAAACTGTATAAATAGGTACATCTAAAAGTAAATTTTTTGGCACAATTGCTTGTAAGAGCGATATGTATGAAATTATATAATTAAAGCTTTGTGACACTCTGTACTTATATGAAACGTAGATGTTTGAATGCATCCTCCGTAAAAGTCTGCACTAAGAGTTGAATTCGCTGCTTTTGAGGGCAACGAAAGCGAACCGAATTTAGATATAAATTAAATAAAGCGGCCAGATGGCTGATGTACCACAAGATATTCGGAAGGGATATCATGATAGTTACAGACAGCAAGGCCGCCATCAACTCTCTGGCTGGAATATATACTAATTCTAGTCTTGTCCAAGAATGCCGGATATCTTTAAATAAGATAACGAGACATTCTAACCTAACCCTAAAATGGGTACGTGGACATGGGTCCAATAATGGCAACAACATTGCTGATGAATTAGCCAAAAAAGGGACAGCCCTGGAGGACAGGGATATAGACCCCTTTTGCGGACAACCCTTGTCAGCGTGTTGGAAACGAATAAAACTCCACACGCTAGAATATGCCCAAGAAAGGTGGCACACAGAGCCCACATGCCTTATATCAAGAAGCCTGTGGCCGCACATTAACTCTAAGAGAACAGGAGAGCTACTAAAACTTCCTAGATCTCTCCTAAGAATGACGGTAGCAGTCATCACTGGACATTGCCCGTTCGGAAACCATGCCAGGAGACTGGGTCTACCATATAACGACTTCTGTAGAAGTCGCCAAGACGAGGAGGAGACAATCCTTCACCTCCTCGGTACATGCCCGGCATTGGAGCATCAACGTCTAAGGTACTTAGGCGAGCGGAGCTTCAATAGCCTTTCATGTCTGGCCTCGGTCAAACCGACTGCGATAGCAGCGGATGGCTAGTAAATCAGCAAGTAATGCCACACTAATAGTTTCCACCTCCTTTCCCTCTTCCTCACTCCTTCTATATCCCTATAACCTTTTATTTTCTTTTTCCTTTACTAACTTTCTCAGGCAATCACAAAGGGACCTAGAGGACCCAAGTGAGCTGGAGTTTCCGGGTACTTGCTGGAAATCAAGCGGCCTGCTTACCTAACCTATATGAATCGTAGTAGAATCTCTAAAATAAATCAATTCGGGGAAAACCCGAGTTAGGGCCTTTATATGTGAGACTAACGATATGTATTCCATAAAAAGATTGTAACATATATCTTTCCTAATAGGTACTTGAAATTACAAGATGTTCATCATATCCATTATTTGAATATTTGAAAAGAATCTAATTACTTAGCGGTGCAAAAACCTTTTAAATGTATTATAATTAAAACCTTTTAAATGTATTTTTTTCTTTTACTGAAGAGATAAAGTAACGGTTCAGTTTATGTTACAATCTGCCGGTCAAGTTTAAATAAAAGGATATACCACCAATCATATTAAATAATTACTATGTACATTGCTACAATACTTTAGTTGTTTCTAGTCTCGTTGAGGCCATCTGTTGCTGAATAAAAACATTTACAGTGCAAATGTTATCAATGACAAGTATTAAATTCAATAAGAAGAAGCATTTGTTTTTATGTCAAATGAAGGAGCCAAGGTACATTAATGCATACACGGTGGCAGCACTAGAGCAAAATTACAACAATACAACAAAAACCGGCATGAGGTAAGCTATGTTTATCAAAAATATTTGTAACTATTTTCACAATTATAAACTATGAATGTACCTTTTCATAATTATAAATTATATTTTTTTGAATTATCTTTATGTTCACAAAATAATTTGTATATGTTTAATTCAGAATAAAACACTAAATTCACTTACAAAAATGTAAACAATGCATTTGACGCAAATAGCTTCCTATATTGCCAGTAGCAAAAAATTTCACATGCCGCAGTGCTGCCACCGTGTATACATTAATGCACCTTGGAAGGAGCGTTATCGTTTAAAAGGTGGCAGCGTTACGGCATGTGATTTTATTTTTTTCTGCTGGCATAATAGAAGCCATTTACGTCAAATGAATTGCGCACACTTTTGAAAGTGAAATTAGTGCTTTATTCGGAATTAAAATTTAAAAATTATTTTTTAAACCAAAAAATAATACAAATAAAAATAATTTATAATTATGAAAAGGTACTTTCATAGTTTAAAATTGTGAAAAAAGTTGCAAATATTTTTGACAAGCATAGCTTACCACATGCCAGTTTTTATTGTATTGGTGTAGTTTTGCTCTAGTGCTGCCACTGTGTAGACGTTAGTCCACCTTGATGTCAAATAAAACGTTAACAGACCAAATTCATCCGCATAGTGTATTTATTCAGCAAAAAAATTTAAACAATATTTGACTCCTCACGGCTGGGCTTTTTCAGTGATTTTCTTAATTAAAATATTTAGTAAAATGGTGTTATGTAAATTTTTTCAACAAGGCACATGTCGCTTTGGCTCCAAATGTGTTAATGAACACTTAGACGTCAAACAAATGGTGAAGACTGATGTTGAAGCAGCGATACACGGTAAACAGTGGCCCTTGTCTAGCTACGGACCTTTCAGAGATAAACCTTCTATACCAAATTTTATAGAAGATCAGTCCTTTGAAGAAGTTAGAATGTTGTGTTACGAGGCAAAGCAGAAGAATTTTTTCGAACAGTTTCACCAGCAGTTTACTAAAGAAATTTTAGAAGCCAATAACAAAATGAGTGCTCTGCTCCAAATGACTCCCGATGTTGTTGATGTTTTAATTAATGTGTACGATGTTCCTTCAGATGCAAATAGTTTTGGTGTTGCTGTAGGAAAGTCGGCTAATAGCACAAACAGTCCTTTTGGCTTGGGAAACTCTAATTCCAACAATGTTTCAATTTTTAATAAATCTACAGCCACTACATCGACAAACAATTTATTCGCTAATAACAAGACTTCTGGATTGTTTTCAAACACATCAGTGTTTGCGCCGCAACAACAGACCTCCGTATTTGCTCAGGCTCCCAAAGCAACAAATTCAATTTTTGCTGTTGGCAGTAATACTAATAATACTCAACAAAATGTTTCAATTTTTGCACAACAACAAAATCCGTCCAACATCTTTGCCGCGCCTGCTCAGCAACAACAAACAACTAATACCAATGGATTATTTTCACAACAAAATCCATTTATGCAGCAGCCGCAGCAAAGTTCGAATATTTTTAGGCAAGCAATGCAATCTTCTCAGCCTCAACAAGGTTTGTTTGCCCAGGCTGCACAAACAATACAACACCAGCAAGTTCAACCACAACCAGGACTTTTTTCTCAAGCCGCTCAACCGGCAGCAAGTGGCCAAAATCTATTTGCGCCACCAACACAGCAAACCCAAAATATATTTAGTCAAGCCTTGCAGCAGCAACAACAAACAAACACAAATATTTTTCAACAAAACCAGCCAAATTCAGCATTACAACAACAACAACATGTAAATTCAAACATCTTTCAACAGAATCAACTTATAGCAAACACCCAGCAAATTCAAACTCAGCAGCCACCACCCCCCGCAGCTTTTCAACAACCCGTACCACAAACGCAAAATCCAGCTGGCCAAAACAATAATTTGCCACAACCCATCTCAACTTTATATAGTCGTCTAGAAGATTTAACGGCCGAAGAAATAGAAGCTTTCAAAGCTGATTGTTTTTTGCCAGGAAAAATACCATTTAATCCACCACCTAGAGAACTAATCAATTAAAACTTTTAAATGTGTGTGAAGATAAATTTTAAAAAGCGAACCTCGGAGACAAACCTGCTAATGCAGTAACTGGCTCCTTTTCGTTTCGTTTACGTTCCTAATGTTTTATAACTATTAAAAATAAGTGACTTACAGTCAATTATTATTTAACTAACGGATATATCGAAGGTAGACATGGCAAGTGATACAAGATCAGGAAAAAATAAAGCTTATAAACGACATAGGAATAGTTTTCTTGTGCTTAAAAATTATGACGAACGTTTACGAAAGAACATCGTGAGCCAGGCAGTTAAGCAATAAAAAATGCGTTTTAAACCAACAATTTAAACGAGTTTATATGAAAAAATTTAAGATATTCTAGAATCAAATTTATAAGGCAAAGTTACAAAAATTTTAAATTGCCCCATTAATAACAGAAAATTGTAACTGCCTTATTTATAAAAATTTTTTCAAGTTTATTAAGCTGTTATTGCACTGATTTCAATACAAAATTTGTACAATAAGAGCTTAATAAACATGAAAAAATTTTTATAAATAAGGCCGTAAGAAATTAAATTAATAATAATAATAATACAAACAATTAAGTTTTTTATTCGCTATTTAAGCCTCTATATACCAGTTGGGATATAAAGTTGAATGTTTGAGAATATCTTTCAAAAATTTCCAAAGTCTACTGATGATTAGGGTAGTTCCTATGAAATGTCGACATATAGATAGCTGGGAAACATAGAAAACAAGCTATTTATAATTTTTTACTGGAATAATAATAATAATTAGAAAAAAATTTAGAACACCTAAAAAAAAATTGGAACAAGTTCAGTTTACTCACAGAGCTCCAAATTGAAAAAAATTTATAAAGGGGGTAGAAAATTGAAAAATAAGAAGAAAAAGAAAAATGAAGAAATTGGCGGAAATGCTTAATTTCCGAGTTGTGGACCTCTGAAATTTTGATACACAAATTCTTGATCCTATTTGCTTTGACCTTTGTTTAATTCAATATTTGTAAATAATTTGTTCAGGTCTTTGAGTTTGTTTGCTCTTTGTATTGCTAAACTGTTTATTATATTGCTGCGAATATCATTTTTTTTCTGTTGTTGGGTCTCTGACTATAGGTGCAAGGCATCCGTGTTTGGCGGCTGCATCAGCAAAATTGTTACCCCTTATTCCTACATGTCCTGGGATCCATGCAATTTTAATTTCGGCAAAAGAAATCACGTCGAAAATGTTTGAAATGAAATGGGTTTTTGCGCACAAAAGCGATTCCGAAATTTTTTGGGAGTTCCCAAAATCGGTTCGTGAATCCCCAATATCTCCCTACTTTGCCGGAAGCAATACGACAAATCCAACTTTCCCACTAAAGTGGCAACACTGTATATACAGTTTCATGTACCTGCATATTGCTCCTTTATTGCAATATAGTCATATCTCAAAAAATTGGCTTTTCGAGTTAACAATGCAAAATTGTTAACAGTACTCGTACTACCTTTTATATTGTGCAAAAGATTTTTTTTTTAAGCATTTTTTATTTATTGAATCTTCAAAATGAACTAACAATAAGTATTCAAATCTTCATACTAAATTTAAAATTAAAAATGTGATTCTTAAGTCCGGCCAATGCTAGACAAAAAGTTTTATTATGCGGGAGCTATTTCGGTAAAATCACCTATTGAGCAATCTGATGGTGGCAGCAGTATCCCTTCTTTTAAGCCGAGTGTGGCCGCCAAAATTAAGTATATTGCGCGCAAGAGGGTTTAGATGAAGTTCCAGTTTACTGACATACCTTGTCGCGTACTTAGAAAATTCCTCTTTTAACAGCGGAACACTCAGATCGTTATGAATTCGTGAATCTTTTACGTACCATGGAGCTACAGTAATCCTTCGAAGAATTTGGTTTTGTCACCTTTGGATTTTTTCAATATTTGACGCTGAGGCAGTGCCCCACAATTGAATTCCGTAGCACCATATAGGTTTTAGAATGGCATTGTATAGCAGAAGTTTGCAATCCAACTTCAATGTCGAGTTTCTGCCCATAAGCCAATTTAGTTGCGCAGCTTTTAGTTTCAACTGAGTGACTTGTTTCCTCGTTAGCCTACGGTCCACGTGAATACCAAGGTACTTAACTTCATTGTGCTGCAGAATAGGTGAGTTGTTTATTTGGATAGGCGCACATGTTTGCTTACACAGAGTGAATGTGACATGAGTACATTTCTGTTCATTAACTTTGATTTTCCAAAGTTTTAGCCATTTCTCTAATATTGAAATATATTCCTGTAAATTTCGTGAAGCTAATTGGTGGTTTTCATGAACACTCAAAAACGCTGTGTCATCTGCAAAGGTTGAAGTATGGATTCCGGATGTCGTTGGCATGTCAGAGGCGTAAATCAAGTATAAGGTAGGCCCCAGTATGCTGCCTTGGGGAACACCTGCTTCGATGGGCTTATAAAATCGCCTTCTCTGATAACAAACTTCCGGCCGCATAAATAGCTTTCCAGAAGCTTGTGTGTATTTGCAGGCAAGTTTAACTTTATTTTGTGCATTAAGCCGTCGTGCCACACTTTATCAAAAGCTTGAGAAATATCAATGAATAGAGCTGAGCAATACTTCTTCTCCTCAAAGGTCTGTCTTATGACATTGACTAGTCTGTGCGTTTGTTCTATGGTGCTATGTTTAGCCCGAAAACCAAATTGATGATCAGGGATGCATCCCACATTGTTCAATATTGGACTCAACTTCGTCATTAACAATGTTTCGAATAATTTTGAAATTGTTGGTAAAAGACTTATTGGTCTATATGATTCTACCTTTGTCCGGGGGGTTTCCCTCTAGTGCGAATCGAAAGTAAGTTCGATGCGATAAGAGTATAATTTGGTATTATGTGCTGTTTGCCCAAACTTTTTCGCGAAATAGTTTAAAAATGAAGTAACCCTGATATCACAAAATAAACAGTAGTGAAGAATTATAAAATAAAATGTGCGAAAGGGAAGATTAAATGCGAAAAGAAAATACGAAAACGCTATACAGCGTACCAATTCTTCGATTTTTCTTTCGCATCGCAATATAGAGTAACCCCCCAGATCCTTCCCTGGATTTATTCAAATTACTTTTAAACTGTTTCCTTTAGGATATATTTACTAAAAAGATTTTCTAAGACTTGTATGGAAACTCAAAATTTGAAATGCGTTTTTCTCGAAACGAGTTTTTTTTTTTAGTTATGACTATGTTGCAATAAAGGAGCGGTATTTAATAAACACTTATGTAACATTCGAGTAATACAAACATAAAAAGTGTATTAACAATTTTTTTTTTTAGAAAAGAAAAAAAAAAGATTTAAGAAAAATATTTGCCATATTTTGCATTGGAAAAAATGGGAGAATTAAAACTTGAAAGAAAATTTGATAGCGAGACGCTCAAGCTAATTAATATTTGTTATGGTAGAAATAAAACAACAGATATGTTTTTATTGAATCATTCCTTTTTATTTCAAATAAAAATTAAATAAAATTTCTTTTAATTTTTGCTTTCTTTTAATATATATATATATATTTTTTTTTTTTGTTTTCATTTATTAATACAACTTAAAGGTTAAAAATTATAATTATTAATAATGCTTAACTTGTAAATGTGTTTCTTTTTAATTTCTTGTATTTTTATTTATAGTTTAATGGTAATATTATATATTTATAATATAATTATTAATAGGTTTAACTTTCTAGTTTGTTGTTTTTATTTTTATTTCAATTTTTTTTTTTGTTTTTATTTTTTTGTTTTTTATTTTTTTATATATGTATGTAGTTATTTTTATATTTATTGTGTATAGCAATATATTTAACGATTTTTATTTTTATTATTTAATTATTTTTATTTTACATTAATATTTAGTATTTTTTTTTAGATTTACGGCATACATCTACTGTTAATTTTAATACATACATATATATTTATATGAATAATTTTTAAGATAAAAAAGCTGTACACGTCGTTAATTCTACATTTATAATAGATTAAGAAAATAATTGTTAAAAATTAGAAGTGTTAGAGTAACATAGATGGAGGGGACTTTAGTAGTTAAACAAATATATATATACACATTTCAGAAAGTAGTCATATTTTTTTATATATATTACAAAATGTTTGTTAAAAAGTTCAGAGCGCAACAACAGTTTTAAAAAACAAGTTGCATTAAATTTTTTTTTTATTTGTGAAAAAAAGATTTAAAAAAATTTATTATAATTGCTTAAATGTTTTAATAAAGTTTAAACTTGTTGAAGAACAACACCCACACACACATTTTATATTTATTTTGTTTGCAAATAAAGATAAATAAAAATAAACATATTTTAAAGATATTTTTAGTTTTTTTACAGAAAGTTATTTTGCATTTACATTATTTCAATTGAAATATTCCTAGGAAAAGTGTATGAATGCTGTCTTTAGTAAGTTATGTATTTTTAAAAACTAAACAAAACTTTAAGGATCTCAAGCCAATTTATTTTCCTTTTGGCAGTGCTTTGTTAAAATTACAAAAAAAAAAAGAAAGAAATGAAAGAAAATTATTTCTTAAAAAAAAAAAATTATATGTATTGTAGCTTTTCTTAAAGCAAAAACTTAAATATTAAAGCTTCTAAGGCTGTCAGTTTATTAAACTAGGTTGTTGAGAGAAAATTTAAACTTTAGAAAAACATTTAATTTTTTTTTTCAATACCAAAAAAACAAAAATCATTTCTTCAACAATAAAATATTTAAAGAAACTTGAAATTACCTTTAATAGACATTTAAAAACAGAAAATTAAAATCTTCAAGAGACAAAACACATTTTTTCAAGTATTAGTACTTGAGAGAATAAAAAATACATTTAAAAAAATCTAACTAAAAAAATCGTTTAAATTGAACTTTCAGTTCGTAGAAAGAAGTTCGTTGACGAATTCAGAAATTTGTGTTAAGAGTTCGCTATCAGTGTGTTGGAGTGTGTAGCCAAAATAGAATTTTAAAAGGTAAAAGTTTCAGTTCACTAAAAAGGCCATTGCTTGAGTTTTAACGGTTTTATTTTTATTTTTTTGCTAGCCCAGCTAAATACAAATTTCCATTACTATTCATTTTAAGGTCGGTAGTACAATATGCAGCCTATTTCTGTTGTAAAGAAAACTCACACGAGTGTTTTGAAAACGTATGTTTTTTTTTGAACGCTTGAAAAAGATACTCTCAAAAATACAATTGCGTCTGCTTTGTAATAGATTAAAGTGAAAAAGACTCCTTTTTTTAATCTTATATAAAACTGACTTATGTTTGAATGGTATTTGTTTCGGCACAATACAGGGCATTTTGAAAACGTTTTCCTAGATCATACGTTATCCACTTTAAATTCTAATTTAAGTGCAATTCGCGAAAATAAATGTATTAATAAATTGTTTCAGTTCTTTTATATATTTGACGTCTGCGACAGTTTTTTGACAAAATGACTTATTCATTAATCTATTACAAAACTGTCAATTGTGTTATTTTTTGGTAAACACAAAGGCACCAAATTCGATCCAAGTGCGCTGGCTTTTCAAAATAAAAATCTTCCTTGCTGCATTTTCTGTTATGAAGAGTTACACTCTTGAAAGTTCTTATTTAAATACAATTGAAATGCGCAAAATACGCGTATTAAAAAAGAAAATATTTCTTTTATTTTATACATGTTACGCTTGTGACAGTTTTGTTATAGTTTAAAATGAGCAATAACACTTATTTATTAATCTAGTACAAAATAAGCGCTAGCCTTTGAATTCGTTACTTTTGTAATAGATTATAATAAACAAGATTTCGTTTCGTACTGGTATTAGGGTTTGAATACCTTTCAATCATAATTTTTCACAACAATTTAAAAAAGTTTTCCTATCAGCAATTTCCTATGAAATAGTTTTTTTTTTTACATATTTTACGCCAGCTACAATATTCAGAAATGTGCTGAGAAACACAAAATTTTTAAATCGCCCATGCCATAGACTATAAGACCGTCGGTACAACACGTTGGCTTAGGTTGTACAGGCCGCCAGTTTCATGAAACCAGCCCACTTGGGTCCTTTTGGTCCCGTTGTGTTGAACACGTTGGCTTACTGAGTCGTGTGTTTTGCGCATAAACAATTTTAATTAACAATTTAATTTCTTATCATGTTGTACAACTAGTCGCATAGACTGTGGCTTACATTAAAACAAAATCGCATTTTTCTGCGTGCTGAAGATCGCGCGATTTGCTTGAGCAAAAATATGTATAAAATTTGGCAGCACTTACTTTTTGTATCGGAAAAAACTAGTTGTGCCATCTAAAGTTGCCATTTTTAACTTAAACAAATGCAACACAACAATCATATAAAAAAAGGTGCATTTTTTAATTGCAAAATATTTTTTATTAAAATATATGAAAATTCTCAATTTTTTTGATCAAAATACATAAAAACAAGTCAAATTTTATTTCCACGGTTTGATAATAAATTTGCGTATTATAAGCTAGTTCACTTAGAGTTCACTTCATCATTTGCTTGCGAGTTGAAATAGTTAAATTTTTTGTGATTGCGACTTTCAGCACACCAATTTTGTGACTTCAAATCGTATTCACATTTTTTTTTTGGCGAAAAGCGAGTTTCAGCACATGGCTGAGTATAATGGATTAAAATAGGCAATCTCTTTTATTCCAAGAGAAATCATCGTAGTCACACGAAGGCGACGTAAAAAAGTTGGCATTTCTTTAGTCGTTGCCGACAATGATTGAATGTTGTCGACAGTCTCTATCTATAGCTTAGATCTGTGACGTATCGTAAGCCTATGCAAGAATAGAAAATTGCTATCAAATTATAATAAAGGTGTTTTTGATGTTGCCTTGATGTTACGCCTCTTGGAATATGGGGGATATATTACTTATTTATTAATTTATTACAAAACTGTGAGAAAGTACAATCAACGGGGTTTTAATGTTGCCTCGATGTGACGCCTCTTGGAATATGGGGGATATATTACTTATTTATTAATTTATTACAAAACTGTGACAAACGTTTGAATGTGTTAATCGTATGCATTAATCTATTACAAAGCGGTCGTAAGAGTTTTAGCACCTTTCACTGTGTTACTTTTGTAGTAGATTGAAATAAACTAGACACCGTATGCATTAATCTAGTACAAAACTGTCGTAAGCGTTTGCATTTCTTTGAATGTGTACTTTTGATATTGATTAAAATAAACTGCAGGTTGCATTCGTTAATTTATTACAAAACTGTTGTAAGTGTCAGCATATAAACTGTGCTACTTTTGTAATAGATTAAAATAAACTAGAGATTTTATATATTAATCTATTACAAAACTGGCGTCAGCGTTTGAATATCTTTGATTTTTTCCTTTTGAAATTTATTAAAATAAACTACAGAGAGTATTCATTAATCTGTTACAAAACTGTCGTAAGCGTTTGCATATCTTTGAATGAGTACTTTTGTAATAGATTAAAATAAATTGGGGATCGTATGCGGATCTATAACATCTAAATCTATAATCGTATGGGGATCTATAACAAAACTGTAGTAATAAACGTTCTAATAGATTAACATAATCTAAGGATAGTATGCGTTAATCTATTACAAAACTGTCGTGTCAGCATATTCACTGTTACTTTTGTACTAGATTAACATAAACTAGCGATTGTATGCATTAATTTATTACAAAACTGTCGTAAGTGTTTGAATATCTTTGCTGTATTACTTTTGAAATTGACTAAAATAAACTACAGATCGTATTCATCAATCTGTTACAAAACTGTCGTAAGAGTTTCCATTTCTTTGAATGTGTACTTTTGAAATTGATTAAAATAAACAGCAGGTTGCATTCGTTAATTTATTACAAAACTGTTGTAAGTGCCAGCATATTTACTGTGTTACTTTTGCAATAGATTAAAATAAACTAGAGATAGTATATATTAATCTATTATAAAACTGTCGTAAGCGTTGAATATCTTTGATGTTTTACTTTTGAAATTGATTAAAATAAAGTACATATCGTATTCGTTAATCTATTACAAAACTGTCTTAAGCGTTTGAATATCTTTGAGCGAGTACTTTTGTAATAGATTAAAATAAATTGGGGATGGTATGCATTAATCTATAACAAAACTGAAGTAATAAATGTTTTAATAGATTAACATAATCTAAGAATCGTATGCGTTAATCTGTTACAAAACTGCCATGAGTGTTTGAATATCTTTGAATCAATTTTTTTTTCGTTAAAATACATTAAATTCTGGAAAGTTTTTTTAGTGAAATTTCTGCTGTAATATGACAGCGCTCGTTAATTAATACGGCCTTATGAGAAGTTGTCCAACCACCTGAAAGTTCTTAGTTAAATAAAATTGCGGGCAATTCGCATGAGACAAAAAGAAAAAAAAAAATGATTTTAGTTTCTTTAATTATTTTACTATTATAAAATAAAAACTTATTTTTGGATTTCACTTTACGTTGCTATCGTTTTTTCTTTTTTTTTTAATTTTTTTTTATGTTCTTTACTTTTATAGGAAATATCATTACTTTATTTTTTTTTTTATTTTTATTTATTTGCTTTTGTTGAGATCAAAAAATAATATTTAATGTTGGTTTTAATATTTTGTTTGATTTATTTAGTTACTAAACGTACATGCATCTGAATAAATATACAATTAGAGAATATACATACATACATTTATAGATATATTTAAAAAAAAAAATTATTATTCATGTAAGCATATTTATATATGTATGCATATATATATATATATATATATATATATATATATATATATATATATATATATATATATATATATATATATATATATATATATATATATATATATATATATATATATATATATATATATATATATATATATATATATATATATATATTTATGTATATAAAACTAAAACTAAAATTTTAAAGAGAAATCAGTTTGTTAAACATAAAAAAATTTACAAAAATTTCAACATCAACTTATAACAGCTGTTGGGTTTTTGTTTTAATTTCTCTCTTAGAAAATAAAAAAAAAAAAGTCCAAAAATTAATAAAACATAGAAATCTACATATCTAGTATCTTAAGAATAAAATGTGTGTATATAAAAAATATAAATAAAACAGTTTGTATTTCACATTGTTCCTTTTCTTTACCAGTTATTTAAGAGTAGATGCGTGTAGGTGTTTTTGTGTGGTTATAGTACAAGGAGTTCATTTAACATTATTACTTTAACTATTAAAGAATTTCTTTTTTGCTCTATCTATTTTTTATTTTATTTTTTTATTTTGTAGAAATTTGTTTTTCTCAAAGTAATAAGATTTGCTACAGAACTTTCTTATTACGTTCGCGTTATTATTTAACATTTAGTCCATTATTTTTTTTTTTTTTTTGTTATATGAATTATTTTTAGTATTCTTATAAGATAAAGCATTGGCTCATGCTATGTTTATTGTTTTTCATTCTACATCAAATATTAAGTTGCAAGTTCATTTAATTCTCATATGAAGATGTGAGAAAATTCTTTTCAGGGGATTTTGGTAAATCTGGTTTTTAAAGATCACAGCTGGGTTTTCTAAAGACTCTTTCAAGGTTTTCAAAGATCACAGCTGGGTTTGCTAACGACTCTTTCAAGGGGTTTTGTTCGTGTATTTTAGACCGTGGCAATAACTATAAGCAGATGAGCAATATCTGCAACACGATTCTTAAGATCGGGTGCGGCTTTTTCTAAATTTTCATTGGCAAAATCGCACGAGGGAAATATGTGAACGACGTAAGCGGCTTGTTCGCTGCCTGGCAGAGGTATGTTTACAATGCCTGCAGCCATTTTCTGTTGCAAATAGGTTATGAAGCCGGATTGCAGGTTACGCGACTGTTGCAGAACATCGGCATGATCACGGCCACAAGGTAAAGCCAACAACATGCAATGTTCATTTTCAAACTAAAATAAAGGAATGCATAATAATAATAAGTGCCAGAAGGAATATTGGTTTTATAATGAAATAAATTACCTGCATCTTTTTCGCAACACCTTCCAATTGTGTCTGTTCTAAGCGCATACGTTGGGCAATGCGCAGCGGCGGTGTGCTGCCATCATCATTGCAAGGTAATGATGCTCGTGCTACATGAGGATTGCCAAAAACGAAATGCATTTGTACAGCAGCTTGATCGGTTTTAAGGGCTAGTAGGCCCTGCCACATAACTGGATATCGTTGCAATAATGTTAGTAACGAATCGGCTTGAGGTGGTGGTGGTTGCTGGGCAAGCGGTGGTAATTGATGAGTTGCAGCATTCTGTTGATGAGGTGGAGGTGTTGCTACCTGCATATTGTGGGCATCTGTTTTGAGAGAAAAAATTTTCATTTTGTAGTATCTTTAAGAAGCAGTTGTTTTATTTATTTAGTAACTATACAGTTGCAAAGTAAATTTGCAAAGTATAGGATGCACAGAACAGTACATTTATAGCGTCGCTGTGACTAACTATAACGACCTTCACATAGGAAGTTGCTGCGTGGATAACATTGAAATACCTCTAAAAAACTGTAAGCCAATACAGTTAGTTTAGGCAAACCGTTAACCAGTGCGACTGAGACTTAAAACTCTCGAAGACCGAACAACAAAAACAACAAGCCTGACCGCACTTAAGAAATAATTACGATGACGCGAGAGCTGTTCTTCAGCCCAGAGCTGCTTTATGACTGAAAGCAGAAATATTTTGAATTATTTTATTTTTTAACTTACCTGCTCTGATCATAATTTGCTCTTTATCGCGCAACAGTTGCTGCTCGCGATCCCTTTCTCTTTGTTCTCTTTCGAGTTCCAGTAATTTCGTATGCTGCCCAGAAGATGCAGAAGCGGGAGGTCCTTGAATAGCTGCTGGTGGAGGAACGGTAGGCATAAATGGACTACTGCTACCAGCCGTAGGATGAGAAACTACAACTGCAGAAGGAGGTGGCACAACGGTACTATGAACGGTAGCCGAACGATGTGCTGGAGGCGGCTCTAAATTAATCTGACGAGTGGCATCATAATAGCCTGAAGGTTGAGCTGCAACGGCGGGTCTACCAGTAACATCATAATGGCTATGGGCAGGTATTCGAGTATTATGCACATAAACTTGGGCCACTTGAGGAGAATCTATATAAAATTATGTGTGGTTGTTTAATTAGAAATTTTGCATAAAAAGATTATGTTGCTTACCAGTTGATCGATCTTGTGGACTTTGCAGACTATGGGGTACAGCTACAGTTCTTGGCACACTGCCTGGTCTTCTTAGTTCTAAAGGCGGGCTGCTACCCAAGAATTTTTCATCGAATTCTCGCAAGGAAGCTGGATTTAATGAATCATGTTGACGCAAAAGTTGCTGATAAATCATCAAATGTTCACGTGTTGGCACTCCTACGCGGCCTATTCCGCCCGGAAACGATGCTTCACTCTGTAGAAAACAAAAAAAGATTATCGATTCAACATCGGTTTTATAGTTCTTGCATTTTATTTGAACGAAGCAAATATAAAACATCGCGTAGTTGAGAACATGTTTCAGATGAGTTTTCGAAAATTATAGATAATTAATAATAAAAAATGCCAGTTTTATAAGAGAAAAAGCAACAATTTTAGTACTGAAATTTTTGAAGTACCGTTATATCAACACATTTTTGACAAATGGCGCTTCTGTGTTTCAGTGCATAATCAAATGTGTACAAATTAAATTTCCAATTGTCAAAATTATTGTAATATAAATAAAACAGCTGATTATTCAATTCTAGTCCGAGCTTATCCAAAGAAAAAAGTTGTGTTCATTTACTAAAAACTTTTACAAATTTGTAATAATTGTTACTAGAAAGCGTTCATTAACCCAAAAAATTTGCAACGAGAGAGCGTAAAAAATTGAGAGCCATAAAAATTCTTGCAAGTTTTTACAAGTAAAAGTTTTACTTGCAATAATTATTCAAACAGCTGTTTTGCTTTTGTGTTTACAAAACAGCATTTCTAAATTAAGTTAAAAATTAAAACATTTTGGAAAATTTAAGAAATTATAATTGTATGTAAACTTTTAAGCCGATTAAAAGTATTAAAAATATTACAAATGTATTTTTGTAGTCTTTTTAATAAAATAAGAAGTCTAAGGGAAATAAACTAAGCAACACAGTATCTGGAACATCAGTGGCAAAGGATGTTCCGGCAAATTTTCTTGCTTGAATGTGTTTAAAGTTTCTAGGGAAACAATTAAATTCACACTTGGATCCTTCCATTTATAATTATATTAACATTTATCTAATTTTAACCTCTAAAATATTTATGTTTTTTGTTTCTTTATTTTTTACAAACCAGATGTTATTTTTAGTATTGTAAATATTATGAGTACCTAGCTACTCGGTACTTTACACTTTGAAATTATGCTATGCTAGGCAGGCAGTTATAACGTATAAATAAACGTTTCAATTCAATTGTGAATTGAGTCTTTCTTGGCAACACACTTCATAAACTAAATTGAAAGATTTTCATCTAACTATCAGATTCAATGAAATTAAAAACAATTTTAAAATTATTTAACATTATCTTTACAAAAAATTACAAACATAAATTTGGACAATAATTTATTGAATTTTTGTTGAACTTTATGATTTTTAAATTAAATTTTTGGTTTGTACATTTGCAAGCTTTTTCCTTTCTTAAGTTTTTTGGACAACTGATCAGGAGACTCGAACATACAAAGCACAATCGAATTGACAGACTTACTAGCCAACTTGAAAAAAAATCAAAATGGTTTGATTTTTCTTCAACCAACTCGACAACTTACAAACGAATGAATTTAAACGTCTTGATACAACAACCGACTCAGTAGGCAGTTGAGTTTATCGCAAAGGGAACGATCCTTCAGAACCCAAGTGAGCTGGAGAATCCAGGTCCTTTTTTAAGAATCCAGCGGCCTGCCTACCTAACCAATTGAATTGAAACGTGTATGGGGTAAGCGCCTCTAATTAAAAATAGATATTTTATTCAAAAGAATCTAATCACCCCTGTATTTAGCGTATTTCGACTACGTCTAGTACTAGATTAAATAAAATTGTAAAACTTTTCTTTATTCTATTACAAGCCGTACTCAAAAAACGCCAGCCACGACAATCCTGAATATAAATGACTACAATCACGCTCTTTTTATAACAATATACATATGTATAATTTGTCCAAAAAATATAAGAATAGTTATTAAGTACTCATATATACATATGTACTTATACATAACAACACTACTCTAACTTGCAAATTTTAACTAGAAAAGTGTTCATTTACTTTTTCACATTTTTGAGAGTAATTTTGCAAAATTTCTTGTTACTCTCTCGTTACTAGTTTTTACTAGTAAAGTAGATGAACACACCTAAAGTTCGGGCTAATTTGTACAGGAAATTAAAAATATTACTCTCTCATTTTCTCCCAAAATTGCAAAATTATTGTTACGTGGAACGCTTTTGGACTATTTTGGACTGTTTCGTTATTCACGTGGAACACACCTAATATTTGTATTTCATCCACTCAATTTAAATGCTGGTTATAGCCATTAATATTTTACAAAAGCCATCAACAACAAATATCAAAAGTATATATGTATAACTTCATCAAGGAAGCAAAAGTCGCAATATGAACCCATATCATCTACACAAACTCACACAACTACAATTCCGCACCCCTATAGCTGCATATCCATTCTTGCAAAACTTCCCCTTCACATTTACATCGAGCTGATAGCCCCAGCAGCTATGCTCTTTTCCAAATCATATTTTATTATTAGAATTTATTCATAAGAATAAATAAAATTAAATACATAAATAAATAAAAATAAATGTTGGTTATATTTTTCATAGAGGATATCTATCAGATTCAAGTGGGCTGGCTTTTTCAATAGCTGGCAGCCTGTTTAACTTGCCTTATTTATATATATCTATATATATAAAAAGACGTGTACACTTTGATGTCACCACTAACTGGCCAAACGGGCCGACCGATTTCGACCAAAATTTAAAGGTACGTTAGTACTGTAGATGGTTTATGTCAAGTTTCTACAGAATCGGTTTAGTGGTTCCAAAGGTATGGCATTAAGATTTTCCTATATATTCCCATACAAATATCAACAAAATGGCTTTGATTTTTCATATTATGATATTTTATTGTCACTTGAAAAAATACCAAACCGTGTATCGTAATATCTTATCTAGACAACGACATTCGGACTCCTGAGCTGATACTTTTCAGGCGTTGTTTCGATCGCCATTTTATTTCTACGCTGACTATTCGATTTTTCACTTGCTACATACGATTATTGTATCGAAGGTAACGCCATGAGATGGCAAGCTGAACGATTACATCAAAACCAATTGCAATGCGATGCACGATTTCAAACTACATCTGTGGATAGAAGTCCAAGAAATCAGACATCGGGCCAATTAACACGACTTCCACGTCGTGTTGTACAGTACATGGAATATGCTGCTTTTACTTATGAGTGTGAAATTGGTTGCAGTGAACATGAATGTATCGGTAGAATGACGTTGAGATGTTCACATTTCCAGATGGAACCACTGGCCTGTGTTGTGCTAACGTAAAGTGAAATTGTTACAATTTTAATCTTCATCCGATCCACTCCATTCATTGGGTTTTGGAACGTTCCAAATATTTTTGGTTATATTCATACAATTTGACGTTTAAAATGACTTCCTTCGATGTGATAACAACGATTAGAGATAAATATAAGCCGACGAATATTTTTATGTAACTTTCATAGGCCATAAATCATGTTCCTGTGTTTCACGATCGTCTGGCGGATACTTGAGAATTTTTCTTATTAAAGAAGAATTAAAGAATCACGTAAAATTTTCTGTGAACGCGAATGCATACTGTACAATACAAACAATGGATGCATTCATTTCATATACGCGGCGTTCTAAATACTGAAGTTAACAGTTTCTGAAAATAAGGACAATCACATCTTGAAATATCGCCGTCTATTCCATCAATACGCTGGCAATATTCGATTACCCGTCCCTTTCTGTTATTTTACCGAATCAAAATCTGAGCTCATCAGCAATATACTCAACATTTTACAAAAATCATGTTTAGTTGACCGAACGTGTTGTCTATTTAAACATTCGGATTCAAAGTTAAAGTGCTTGCGAATAAATGATGTAGAAGTTGCTGGCTCTCTTTACTTCCCAAGATATGGTCGTCAACTCTACAAACCAGTTTTTCAACTCGCTAGATTAGATAAAGTCAGATCGGTAAACATAATATTATGAAGTAACATCAGCATAGGTGCTTTGCTTCAGGTGAAAAATTTTATGATCAACGCTTTAAAAAAAGAGTACTTAAAGGATAGTTTAAGAGGTGAGCACGTTTTGATACCATGAGTCCTAACGGTTGCGAAAGGCATAACACTCCATTTGCAGTTGTCAATATACGGCTTGCACTGGCAATGACAATTTAAAATTTAAAGTCATTCCTATATGTAAATAAAATTTGAAGGCAAAACTACGTTTGCCTGGTCAGCTAGTTTAAAATAAAATAAACCATTTAAAACTATGTTAACCTTATTCACACATAGGATGCCTATATACATTAAAGGGTTGCACGAGCATTGAAATTCGAGCATATGATCACACTCGTTTCTATTTTATGCTCTGTTCATGCTTGTCCATATCAGGCGTTGCTTATAAGCACTAGTGTTCATAAGCAATAAGCAGTAATGAGTGGACAGTTTGAAATGGTCGAAACTTATGAGCATTACTCGTTTTGCTCATAAGCAATGCTCGGGCATCTGGTCTTCACAAACAAAAAAAGATTTAAAGTACGAATATTACACTGAAAGAAATTATGAGTTTTTTTCTTTGTTATAACGTGCAAAATTTGTTTTCATTCTTAAAACAATTATGAATATTATATCATCTTTGTTTTAAATTCAACAAAACTTGAAATATTTTTTTTAGCGTTTAACTGAGAGAAAATATTATAATAAATGTAAAGGAACAATTGGAAATTTTTAAAGTAGTTTTTGGTTGTTTATTAATAATAAATATGTGTTTTATTTTTTGTTTGTTTTCAACTTCTCAGTAGTAAAATATACTAAATGAAAAATATAAAATTATACAGTATTTTTCCTTAAATGTTCATAGAATACTCATTAAATATTTTGTTTTAAAAAGTTGCAAATACCTAATTTACACGAAACATAAAAATTCATATATTTATATAGCTACACTTCTCTGTGTAGCAAAACAAAAATATTAGCTCTCTTTAAAATTGTCATACCATAAAAAAATCCGCCATGTCCCTACTCTGTTGAAAGCTACCAAGCTACTGAATGAAATTTGTCTTTTCGCACATGTTCTTTTGTTGTAAATATGGATGCCACTGTCACGAAGAAAAGGAAGCGTGTGGATTTTTTTATAAACTAGTTGTAACGTTAGAAAATTTCTTAAATTTTTGATACAAAAAAAGCTTTTCAGGAATTATTAAAGCAATGTCAGTGAATACAGTGGATAGTTAAATTCAAAGATGATAATAATGTAATGTAATGTAATGAAGATTAACTATACAATTGGTTTTGGTACATATTAAGAAGCTTTTTGGTAGTAAGTTTTTAAATCTGGAGCAATCCTGGTTGGATTATTCACGAAGAGAATAAGTAATTACTCGATCAACTTCGTCAGCTGCATAATATGTTGTAAACTGTGCTGCCATGACCAAAAACTTATTACAACAAAAATTAAAAAAAAATGACTAAATGTGCAAAAATAATTACCAAAACTAATATAAATTTGTTTACTTGGCATATATAAAAAAATGTAATCTAATTTGCATTATTATATAAAATATATTTCCACTTTATAGTTAAATAGTCTTGTAATTACTCAAGAAGAAAACAAAAATTATGCATATTTGTTTCAAATTGGCTGTAACCAATTCGAATGCCCCTTTTTTAGGACTCAAATTTTTTATATAAACTACTCCTTTTGTTAAGGAAATATGTTAGAAAGAAATAAAAGTTATACTTTTAAACTTAAATCGTCCAAGATTTAATATCGTTAACCGTAAAAGATATCACTACTTAATCAGACGATTTTCTGGTGCTAGTAACCGGGTTAAAGAAATGTCAAATATATTGTATGGTCTTACATTGGAATAATCTTAAAGTTATAATCTAGTCTAGTAGTATAAAGTTTTGTTGACAGAGTTCATATATACAGTGAAACTTATCCAAAGGAGCACTTACTACTGGCATAAACGGGCAATCTTTTTCAACCGAGATATTCCTATTTTTCCACACAATACTTTTCCCCATAGCCGGACACTTTGTTTAAAACATCTCTCACAAGCGAACAGAAGCATTGAAAACAAGCCGAATTAATTTAAGAAATTAACACGCTTTGTTAGAAACTCAGCAACAAAAGTTGTATTTAATGAAACACATCAACAAGAAAGAGAAGTTTTTAATTTAATAAAACTGTTAGGTCAAACAAAAAAATTTCAAAGAAAATCATTTTTTATAAAGGTTACTTGACCAGGTAATATTTATAAACGGTATTACATTCATTTTAAAATACACAAAAAATCTCCAGAAAGTATGCACAAAAAATTTGAGAGGTTTAAAAAAAGTGGCAACGTTTAATAGTTTGGCTTTTTTTACTACGGGCATTAATCGACCATAACCAAACAATAACCGGACACTGTTCGTTTTGATATTGAGCACTGCTCGTTTTTTCAAGTAAGCATTTTGTTTAAATCAACAGTGCTCGTTTCTGCTTCTTGATATTTGGGTATTATCGTTACTCTGTTCAATGTTCGAGCATATGAGCATACTCAAATATCAAGCATGCCCATGCAACTCTTTAATATACATACGAGTATATGTGTGTATGTAGCTAATAAAAATTTGTCTTTTTGAATTACCGGAGTTATTGGTGAAGCTTGTTGATGGGCTGGTGGTGGACTTTGTGTCGCACGCACACTTCCTGTTACAGCACTACCATACGTAGCAATATCATGCTGCGTCCACAAATATGATCAATATTATAATAAGAATTTGTATAATTCATGCTAAGGGTAAAAGAACAGATAGCATTTTTAAAACTTACCATGCTTGTTTCAAAATGTGATGGTACTTGTAAGCCACTTGGCAGCAGAATAGAACCTATGTGTGGTTGACTCTGAGGACTTATAGTCGGAATGGCTGTACGCAAACTGGAAGCTGTTAACAAAACGAGAATATTATATAAATACTAATTGAAAAAGACATATACAATTCTAGCGTTAATTTACCTCCCACATTAGATGCTAATGAAGATTGCTGTGCGTTTGGTTTTGCTGCTGAAGGTGATGAAGCAGTTGTATTCAAACTATGTTGTACACTCTGGGACTGAATACCGTGTATCATTGAATTATTTGTTGACTTAACCAAATGCTGTGCGGATGCTTGTAAAGGCGGCGAAGGTGTATGTTGCAAGTGTGCTGTTGCGGATGAAGGCGATTGAGCTGGCGCAGAAGTTTTTGTTTGAATTACCATAGCTGGATGTGATGATAGACCCAGTATACCCGGAGGTAGTACTAATGGTGTTGTTGTATTTTTGGACTGAACTCCAATTGTTTGTTGATGTATAACTACAGGTTGTTGCGGCAGCTGTTGTTTTGTATGGCTGCCTATCGGTGTCTGTTGTATATACGAAGTATATGAAGGATGGGGCGATGCGTTGGGTGGTTGTTGAAGTACCGCAGAAGAGACTAATTGGGCAGATTTGTTTGGCCCCAACGATGGAGCGCTTGTTTTTGAGCTGACCACATGTAATACTTGCTGAGGATGCAAGTCATGAGTTTGTTTAATAACAAGCGAATGTTGAGATGGCAAAAGTTGTGGTTGCTGTTGCGAGTGCTGGGGAATGTGTCGTGGTGAATTAAGAGCGTTGACGGTTGCAAGGGATGGATGTGATGAGGACGGTGGTATATTGACCATCAGTTGTTTTGTTGTTGTAGTTGGTTGCTGTTGTTGTTGGTGAGGAGGTGTACTTGTTGTTACCGCTGTTGTTATTTGCCTTTGCACGGCGTTTTGTATAATATGTGACGATGGCTGATGCACAACTCCAGTATGACAGCTTGTCGGTTGCTGTTGTAGAGCTTGCAGAGATTGCTGCTGTTGCGGCGTTTGTTGTTGTTGTTGTTGTTGCATTTGCTGCTTTGTATACTGTTGTTGGTTGTTTTGCTGTTGCTGTTGTTGTTGCAGTTGTTGATGCTGCTGCTGCTGATGCAGTTTTTGACTGTTTAATACATGAGCTTTTAGGCTTGTAGGTGGCCGAACATTTGTATGTTGTGCATGCATTATAGATGTAGTATGGTTCTGCATAATTATGGGTTGTTTTGTTGGTATTGTAATGTCTGGTCTTTGCACTGAATGTTTGCGCTGTGAATGTTGCATATGTTGTTGCTGTTGTTGTTGTTGATGCATCACTGTGTTAGGAGGTGACGATGGTGTAGGTGGTATTGTTGTTGTCTTTACTACAACGCTGACAGATTTATTTAACATTGCTGTAGCCACAGTAGAAGCGGCAACTTGAGCAGCTGTTGCCTCCACATGCACCGGTTTTGTTAGTGCAGTTATAGGAGTGGCAACAGATCCCGGAACTGATGATTGATTTTGTAATTTACTATTTGCTGAAATATTTTCAGCTGCTGCCACAGCGGCAGCTGATTGCATCAATTTCTTGGGATCCATGGGAGATCGCGATGTTTGAGATGCTGCTGTGGCGGACGGTAAGTTACCTTCTTTGGCGCGTTGCATTTGGGAGCCAGATACGATACCCGGCACTGGATCCATCAACGGTTTATTTAGAGAATCTGCAGCACCACCAGTTGTCTTTTGTGAGGCTGGAGCGGCGGTGTTTAACATGGGTGCACTGGCCGCTGGAATTGAGGAGTGTATAATGGGTGTGGATGACGTTGTTACTGTTGAAGTTTGATACGATTCTATTTCAGCAGCTGCTAAAACTTTTTTCTTTGGATGTTGCGGCATATTTGATTGAGTAGTCGTTACACATTGCAATGTCGGTTGCTGCTGTGAGGTTGCTGCATAAACTGTCGAGACAGAAGACATTGTCTGCGTTGTTTGTGGCTGTGAAGTCGCGATTTGTGTGATAGGTGCTTCTTTTGGCGGAGGTGTATTTTCAGATTTTGTATCCTCTGCATCATTAGAATCATGCACCACAGGTGTTTGTTGTGGTGATGGCAATTGTTCAACATCTGACTCGTTAGCGCTTTTGCGGTCTTTAGACTTTCTAGGCCGACCAATAGGATTAACTGATGCTTGCGGTACAGATTCTGCAGTTTTAAAAGGTTTTGATTGGCTGGAGTTGCGACCTGATCTTCTGGGAGGCGTTTGTGAACCTTTTGGTTGCGTATTGGTTGATATATTTGATGCGTTTGAAGCTCCCGCAGCTGCTGCATTTCCCCCAGCAACATTAGTTGCAGTATTTCTTACAACATCTTCGATTATATCATCTATTGTGCTACGATCTTTTTCGAGTAACCGACGAGATTTACGAGTAATAGCCGCAGCCGCAAGCTCTGCTGAAGTGGGATCTGTTTCAAGGGCTTGATTCTCCTGATGTTGTGTTGTAGTTGAATGCTCTGCAGGTGACTTTGCATGTTGGCTTTCAATGTTTACTGATTTTACGGTAGCTTTAACTAAATGGGCAGATCCCTGTGCAGGGCTCTTTATTGTTAAAATCAGTCGTGGACGTTGATCAGATGTTGTAACGGTAGATGTATTCGAAGTTGATAGTGAACTGGTTTTTATTTCATCTGTAGGCTCGTCATGGAACTCATAAACATCCTGATGTTGTGACTGTTGGTTAATATCAGGTATTGAAGCCAAAGTTGTAGATGCTGCTGTCACTTGACTACGCACTTTCTTTTCCATAGCGATCGAAGATGTTCCCGGTGATGATGCTTGCATCAGCTGTTCTTGTTGCTGTTGTTGTTGCAATAACAAATTTCTTGGAGGTCTTCCTTTGCGACCTCGAGTTGGTGGAGTACCAACAATAGGTTTTCGCAATCGGGTCTGAACTCCAGCAGTAGCACCCACGTCGACTTGCAATTGTTGCGTATTAATGCTGGTGTTAGTTACAGTACTGATAGTAGCCGTACCCGCTGTTTTCTTTCCGCCTCTAGGCTGGCGGCCACGTTTACCTCCGGTACCTCGAGTGCTAGGTCTACATTGAACAGCCACCTGTTCGAATGCTGGCATATGCTGAGTTTCAGTTTCATCTTCGGTTTCATGATCTGTTGTAACATTGCCACTTTGAGATTGGCTGGGAGTGGTGGATGTAGGTCCTTGTAGTGGTTCTGAAGGAGAAGCATTGTAGGCATCATTTTTATTTACTTCTTGATTGGATTTGGTATCTTTTTTGTCGCTTGGCACTTCATCAGATTTTGTATCTTCTTGGCTTGATGCTTTAGCTAAATTCGATGTAGAAGGAGCTGGTGTTTCGGAAGTAGATACAGATTCATTCTTTTTAATGACAGAGCTGGCAGGATTAGCATTTGAAACACTTTCAACAGGGTTCACATCCTTCGCTGATGACCAGTAATCATTGTCATCCTTAGAATCTTTCTCATTTTCATCATTTTTTGGTGGAGATACTTTAATAATGTTCTCTTCTGTTAAGGGAGCACAACGAGATGTATTTGGTACAATTGCAGTAGAAGATTCCTTGTTTGAAACTGCGGTCATTGTTTGAGATGACGTTTTTGTTGCTGTTAGCGATGTAGGTGTTGGAGTTCTTATAACAGAAACTCCATCGATTGGCTTATTTGATGATGCTGATGAGGGGGTAACAGAAGGGGAGGAACCTTGATTTTCAACTTTTGCATCAGACCTTGTAGTTGTCGATTGCAGTTGCTCATTTTGCTGGGAAGTTGAATTACTTGATATTATAACTCGAGGAGTTTCTTTCGACAAATCGGCCTGTTGTTGCTGGAACCTTTGTGGGGATGGAGATTGCTGACGTTGCTGCAATTGATGACATTGTTGTTGCTGAGCATGTTGTTGCTTTGTTGCATAAATCGAAGATAGTTTTTGCTGTGCATTTGCATTTTGAGGATAATTTGATTGTTGTTGAGGTTGTGATATAGCGTGAGGCTGTTGTTGTTGTTGCGGCATGCCAATGATGTGCTGCTGAACAAGAAATCTTTGAGGCATAGATGAGGTTTGAATTACATTTTGTTGTTGGGTGGATGATTGTGAAGAAACTAGCAATTGCTGTTGATGTTGCTGCTGGTATTTCATTTGTTGCGTGCTTTGCGTCTGCTGAGGCGTTTGTTGTGAGGCGGAAATTTTATTTTGTGGTGACAAAATGAGGTTTTGCTGCACCTGATGTTGCTGGGGTAGATTTTGCTGTTGATGAATAATTTGTTGTTGTTGTTGTTGATGATGATGCATTTGCAACATATGTTGCTGCTGTCTCTGATGTTGTTGCTGCAAAAATTGTAGCTGTGGAGATTGCTGTTGTTGATGCATAGCTTTGGAATTTATTTGCTGAATCATTTGGGGAGATTGACGTGACGAATTATTTGCAACACTAGCACCTACCGCAGGTGGTGAGAACATATTTGTGCTAAGACCTGTTGGTTGTTGCACCATGGATTGTTGTGCCTGCTGAGGTGTTACTGTAACTACTTTACTAATAATAGTTGGATGAGTTGGCACAGGAGCCATTTTTTGTACAGAAATTGGCAATATATGTTGCCCAATTGGTGCAACATGCTGCGGTTCTATTATTGCTTTACCGAGACTTTGTTGCGGTGACGATTGTTGACCGTGATGATGTGAAGGCTGAGAAACTCGTACATTCATCATATTCATAGCTTGAGATGGTGGCGTTGAATAGTTATTTATTTTTATCATATGCTGTTCGGGAGCAGTATTGACTGTAGTTTGCTGATGCGTTACCTTGTGCATTGGCACTCCTTGACCAAGTTGACGTTGATGTGATATTGGACTCGCCAATGGGCTATTACTTTGAGAAGTGTGACCTTGAGGTGGTGATGCTAGTTTTTGATGTTGCACTGTTCTCTGTAACATTATACTTTGCTGTTGCTGAGGTGTTACTATTATTGGCGGCGGCGTGGGTGTTGGTGTATGGGGACTAGCTTGTCTGGGGGTCGGTGTATTGCCTCGAGAAGTGTGTTGTCGAGGGCTGTGCGGTGATTGTGCTCTTACACCCATCAAGTACGCAGACCCAACTGGGGATTGTGGTGGCATGTGATGGCCACTTGGGGAATGCATTGATCCTGCAGAAGATGTCGATGCATCATTGTGATGTGAGCTTGAAACCGGTCCTCGTGGAGACAATACCAGTTGTGGTACCACAAAATGTGTACCAGGCTCGGGTATAGTTATGGTTGGTGGTTGCATAATATATCCTGCAGAAGACGAGGATATCGTTGATGTCAGTGGCTTTACACTGGAGATGCTTGTTTGGTTTGTTATTGATGAACCCATTGAAGTAGGCGCAAGTGAAGTTTTAATAGGAGTAGACGTATAAGTCATTGTTATACCAGACCCTGTAGTGAGAATTGAGGTCTTGGATGAAGAGGATAAATTTGAAGCTGCAGAACATGTGGGTGACGAAGATGATACTGATACTTCTTTGGTAACAGTCTGTAGAATGTCCTGAACTGGTTGTATTGCTGGTTGATCTTGCTTTGATATTGTTGGCGGTTCAATTTTTGGTTCTGCACTTTCGGGAGATACCGACTGCATTTTCGTAGGTGATTCCACTTTTGTTATAACGGATGACTTTGGTGTTTCATTTATGTTTGATTCTTTGGATAATGTTACTAGTTCTTCCGATTGCGGATTTGATACACTTGTTTTGTCGGATGTAGTGGAACTGTTATTTGATTGAGCAGTTTCATCAATTTTTAAACTGTTACTTCCACTGCTATCAGCTTCATCTCCATTCTCTTCAGTGTCAGTATCGATTTGTAGGTCTCTTACTGATTGCGGTGTATCAGCTTTAACATCCAGTTCTTCATGTCGTAAGCTTTGTATAGCTTTGCATACTTCTTCAGAATCATCTTCAACATTATCTGTTATTGCTGAACTTGCAACTTCACATTCAATGGATTTAGCTGCCAAAGCAGCTTCTTCGTCAGGCTCGCCTGGTGGAATAACTGGTTCAGGGTCTGGAATGGCATTATTTAAATCACCTAAGCCGTCATCATCATCATCATTGAATGAATAATCTGCTGAAGAATTGCCAAAGCTTTCTCCCAAAAGGGCGGACACAGCACTTTCGGTCTCTTCTTGCGATATTGTAACTCTTGACTTTGTTGCCTCTTCTAGTTTCTCCAACTTTGAAGCATCTGGGGGTGACTCAACTGGTATTTTAGGCTCATCGCCCATGGTATCCAATGGAGAGTTAAACTCCGCTGATATAGACTGGACTGCTGATTCACTAATTTTTTCATCAATTTTTCCATCAAAGCCAGGAATAAATATTTCTGGCTTTTTCTTTGGCATGGTTGATACAAGCGAGACAGAAGACTCAATAGTACTTGAACCAGTAGAAGAGTCGTGAGGTTTGTTCAAGCTTTTAGCAGCTGTGGAAGACGTTGGTGTTGTGTTTGAGCTATTGAAAGCCTCTCCTACATGTGAAGAAGTAGGTGTTGTTGGAGTTACTTCACTTTCTTTAGTCAAGTTATCACATGCATTATTGTTACCGTTATTTATTGTAGGTGTCTTAGGAATTGGGCTTATCATTTGTTTATCTTTCATATGTGGCGTGAGAGTTAGAATGTCTTTTGACGATGAACGATGAGGTGTGGTACACACAGAAGTTACATTTGTTAAAGAATTATTTGGTGTTATTTTCGATCCATGAATTGTTATGTCATCATCATCATCCCCGATTAAGCATGGCAAAGATGGAGACGGTTTACAGAGAGGCGATGATGAAGCTGGCAAATTCTCTTCAGAAGATTTTTGCGAAAGTTTCATTGCGGCGTGTACATCTATTGTAAGTTTCGAGTTGCTTGAGCCAGACACCAACATATTCGCTGCAAGCTGTGAAGTATTTGATGAAGAAGACTCCCGTCTCTGATGGTGCAATTGTTTTTCTTCTTTTGAGCGTTTCTTCTTTTTCTTTTTCTCTTTATTTTTGCCGCTTAAAGCAGTAGGGGTGTGATCTTTATCAGTTTCTTTATTCTCATGTTTATTTGTGGAAGACATTTCTAATGAATTTTCATCACAGTCAGAAAAGAGGAAAACGTCAGTCATATCACTGCGATATGTGTTAGCGGTGGATGGAGTTGCATCTTCCATTGTTTTATTGTCAGAATCTTCCATTAGTTGAGCTTCCAACGCTCTTCCAGCTGCATCTAGGTCTACACTATTTTCATCATCTATGGGTTTAGTTGTAGACACTACAGGAGATGGTATGAACCCGATAGATTGATTATGATCCGAGCTGCGGGATTTTTCACGCTCTCTACGTTTCTTTTCTCGCTTTTCTTTACGATGTTGTCTTTCGGCAACACGGTCCAAATGAGACGATGCACTAATTATTGATGAACATGAAAGTTTTTGTTTGTTTTCTTCGTTTTCTTCTACAGTATGGGATTTAGGTGTCAAAGGTTCCTGTTTGTAGGGATTGAGAGCAGCCGAAACAATAGGGCCTGGCATGTTTGATGAGGAGGTATTGCGATTAGGTATACAATTCAAATCTCTTCCTCCAATATCACTATCCGATAAATCTTCGTCTTCATCGGAGATCGGTCCAAATATATCTTCCATTTTTTCACCACTACTACGCTGCTTGTGCTGTGATGTACAAGATGCCGAAGGGGTTAATGAATGTTCATCATTTAAGATAATAGCTGAAGAAGAAGATGAAGCTGAAGTTTGTCGCATTACGTCCAAGCTCTTGGATTTTTTTGATTTCTTAAGACGATGTTTTTCTTTTTCGTGCACTAGTTTATCCAACTCTGCACCAGAGCCTAGATCGGCACTCAAATGCCTTAATTTCTCACGTTTTTTCTCTTTGCGGTCTTTATGACGTTTTTTCTCTGCAGTAATTGGAAGTTCCGGTGTAGTACGAGTCACCAAAGTTTCACCCCGTTTAAGTTCATCAAATGCGTCAAAACACGGGGATGCCAAAATTTTGCTATTTTTGCTTTCATTTGTTATATTAAACAAAGTCGTGTTATCGACGAGATTAGAATGTTTTGTCAATGTATCTGTAGCTATCTGATCTTTAACTGAGGAATCTTGCGTCGGTGTTTTTTGCCGCTTTTTGTTCTTCTTGTGTTTCTTTATTTTCGTCTGTTCAGGAGAAAATAGTTGTGATGCAGATACAATAGGAGACTTTTGAAATTTTGGCTCTGTTTGCAAATATTCTTCAGAGTAAAAATCTTTCAACTCTTTTTTAATTTCATTAGCAGATAGAAATTCTGCTGGTGTTTCCGTTTTTATTTTATGAGCAATAGTACTCTGTTCATCAGCTGATGAACAAATCGAGCTTAGAGCTTTAAACTTAAATTCACCAAAGTCGCTTGTTTCGCTCGTCGCTTCTGCAACATCCAATTCCTTTTTAATTTTATTTTTTAAATTCTTTAGAACTGGCGTAATAGCCCCATCATTAGATGTTTCGCCAGGCTCTTGTTTAAGTTTTAAATTTACAGCAGACTGTGACTGAGATTCTGAATCTGAAGCTATACGAGAGGTGTGATGAAGTAAACGTTTATTTGTAATTCCACTTTTATGACGTCTAATCAGGTCATCCTCAGAAGTTTCATCTCCATCATCACACAAACGCCTGAGATTGTCCTGGAGCTTAAGTCGCCTTTGCGCAATGGAATTATCGTCAGAATCCGAACACATTTTATGTGGATGTATGGACGTTGCGGACGAAGAAGCGTGGGAGCTTTTTCTTTTATCTCGGCTTGAAGTCCGTTCACCAGCTTCTACGTCATGATCTTCATCAGTTGACGTTAAGCCACTCGTAAGCATCTTATAGTTGCCACTACTTCGATTGTGTTGCTTTTGTTGTTCACTGCCGGCATTTTCAAAATCAGAATCCGAGTCCCCATCGTAACTGGTAGATCGTTTCTTTTCTTCGCGTTTAGCTCGAGACTGTTTTAGTTGAGAAAACTTAGCTTTTATTTTCTTTTCCTCCTCTTGCTTCTGCATGTTTTTACACGATCTTGCCTTGACTTTATCATACATCGAGACGTAAGGCCCGTCATCCGGTATATCGAATATAGAGCGTTGTCGGTTATCAGAATCGTCTTCATCTTCGGGACCCATTCCAACAGTACCACCACCTCCATCTGTATCTTCAGCCGAACTGAGGATCAATCTTTTCGATGATTGTGATGTATTTTTGTTTGAGTTATTCTGCCGATGCGAAGGGGTATGAGATTGGACTACATTTGATTCTTCCGAACAACGAGAAACTTTGCTATCAGGGGTATCATGTTTGATTTTAGTACTTAAATCAACATCAGAACTTTGAGGTGCGACGCGCTTGTAAGACAACTGATTCCCAGGCGATGCGCTGTTTTCGTCATCGTTAACATTAGAACTTGAAAAAGGTGGCGTAGAAGGCACTTGTTCATTAACGTTTGCTAAATTGGGATGTGCTGCAGACGAGGAATATCTCTTTTTATCACGATGTTCTTTTTCGCGTTTGTTACTTTTGTGGCGACTGTGATGACCACCGGTATGTTCTTTGTGTTTATGGTGACTTGAAGTATTTTTGTTGTGTTGTGGTGTTGATGCAATGATATTACCGGACTGTTCTTCATCATCAGAGGAATGAGCTAATGAGCTCTTAGGTTTCACTTCCAAGTCAAGATTTGCATTATGTTTATCATCATCGGCTTTAGGCATACAGTTAGAAGAATTATGTTCTGTTTCGCTTTTAGCAGGATTAGCATTTATTGCTTCGGCTTCACCTAGACTAATATGACTTTTGTGATGATGTTTATTTCGATGATGCTTTGAGTTTTGTTCCTTTTCACCTGTGCTGGCCGTATTGCTCTTATGGCCCAAAGAAGCTAAGCGGTTGTGTTTGCTATTGCGGTCTTTTCCATGATGTTCACGTCTATCGTCAATTAGACTATTTCCAGAATTGTGATTATTAATTTGAGTTTGCGACTGGTTTGATCCCGATTGTGAATCAATGCGAATTCGTTTGGCATGATCGTCCGAATGAGAAAATGTGGACACACCGGGATTGTTGCTTATATTATTTTCTTGAGAACTAAGTCTGCGTTTTGGATGTCTTGCTGGCGATGTATTGCGCGAATTTTTGCGACTTTTCTGTTTGCAACTACTAGTTGAAGATGTTTCAAAAATGGAAATTCCTTCTAATGTAGAGTTTTCTTTATTATTTTGTCGTTCTGTTTCCCCTTGTCCAAGAAATTCATGAACTGTTTGACTGGAGACAACTACCCCGTCTTTACCAGATTTCATTTGAATCTCACAAGCAGCATTTTCTTTGCGTCGTTGATGATCTTTTAAAAGGTTTATGTCGTGGTTGTGTTCATTGTTAGATTCACGTTCTTTCTCTTCACGCATTCGTTGGCGTTCTATTTTTTCTTTGTCTTTTGCCTCCTGTTCCTCTTTTTCTTTTCGCAAGCATTCTTCTCTTTCAACACGTTCCCGTCGTTCAATTTCATCTTTCTTTTTACGCTCTTTTTCTTCCTTCTCTTTACGATCTCTTTCCTCTTTCAATCGCTGGTCTTCCTCTTTACGAATGCGTTCTTTTTCACGTTGAATGCGTTCGCGTTCCTCCTTTTCAAATTTTTCCTTTTCAAGTTTCTCTTTTTCCAGCCTTTCCTTTTCTTTTCGCTCTTGTTCTAAGCGTTCTCTCTCTTGACGTTCACGTTCTTCACGCTCTTGTTGCCTTCGTATCTCCTTTTCTCGTCTTTCTTGCCGTTCTTTGCGATCTTTTCTGATGTCACTTTCGTCAGCATCACTCGATTCGGCAGCAGAAGTTTGCAATTGAGGCGTTTGTAAAGCATTTGAATTTTTTCTTCTATCGTTTTTCGATAATTTCTTTTCTTCATTACTACGATGAATATGTTTGTGCTGCTTTTCACTACGTTTGGCCACGCTTTCAGAAGAAGAGTGGCTGGAAGGTTTAGCAATTATATCGTCCTCTTTGTTATGAGATTTTGAGGATTGCAAGGAACTATTACCGGTTGCTGTTTGTTGAGGTTTGTTCTGTTCAATGGGAGGAACAGTTGTTACACTTTCCGATGAAAAGTATGTATTGGATTTTACTGTCCCTAAGTTTGTACTGCCAGGAACTGATACTGATTTGGTAAAAATTCGTGAGTCCGTCGCAGTTGCTTGTGGCAGCGGCGGCAGACTTAAACTTTTAGAAAGAGCTGAGGTCTTTGGCTTTGCGGACGATCCAGCTGCCGATAACAATGTAGGAGATGAAGTTGGCGGTTGAGGTGGTTGTAATACCTCCATTGGAGGTAATGGCGGCTGACTCAAAGGTGGTTTTGAACTTTCAGCCGGCGGTGGAGGTATAGGTTGAGAAGTTTGTGTCGGGGCAGCAGTGTTTGGTAAGGGTGGGTGAGTGGGAAATGGATATTGCAAACACTTCGTTCCTCCAGCTGACGAAGGTGACATTGAAGCGGCGGCGGCAGTATTTATTTGCGACCCTGAAGCTGCACAGCTATTAACAGATGTTGCCTTTGCCAATGTACTTGTTGAGGACGGGGGAATTGTACTCATTGTACTCAGTACTGATGGAGAAGCTGAAGGGCTGTTATATGGAGATGTTGAAGGTTGGGGAGAGTTCATTGGCGATAAACTGAAACGTTGCAATAATGAACCAGAAGGTTTATTTAACGAAATTCCTACCGAACTCTGCGAATTAGTAGAACAACCCACAACAGATGTTTTTGTGGCTTGTAGATTTGGTAGTCCTGGTGATGTAGAAACTCCCACAGCAGCTTTGGATATTTGAGCGGTATCCGGCGACGGTTCATACCAATGATTTTTCTTCAGCCTTTGCAAGTCATCATCAAATATCGATTTTTTTGCTAAAACTGATTTTACAATGTCAGAAGGTTGCATTTCATGAACATCGATATCAAGAAACTTATGCCGACTGACAGGTATTGGGTGAGTCGTGTTGGACCTAACATCACTATTGTTTGCTTGAACCGAATCCGCTGGTAAATTCGAACGAGGATGTTGCCATGTTGGGGGTGTATGATTAATGTCATGACGCTTTACCGCATTAGATCCTGCCGCTGAATTGTTGCTGTTTGCATTCCCAGACCAACGTTCATACATTTCGTCCAAGGTACGTATGCGTTCCTCCAGTGACGGGCTATCAGATGACTGACCAGGAACATCCGAATCGCTGGAATTTGAACTGAGAGAACGTGATCTCATAGGGCTTACCATGGATGATGATGACGAAGGTGTCGCTGCTCCTGCTGAACCATGCAGAACAACGTTATGCTGTTGATGGTGGTGGTGGTGATGATGATGATGGGGACGCCAATGTGAGGGATAACGTGATGAGGGACTAGGTAGGTAACAACTACCAGATGATGTCCCTATAGTTGTTGCCGACGTTGAAGTAGTCGTTGCAGAATTATGACTAAGACTAGAATGACTATTGTTACTACTAATACCAATATCCCCTCGATTTAACATGCTGTTTGAGAGTATATACGATGAGCTTCCCGAATTATTGTTACCCCCTAATCCAGCTGAAGAAGTAGTAAAACTGCTACTAACATGATGGTGGTTATGATACGAAATTGTACTACACATTCTAGAGTTGTTTCGGTGTTGCTGAAAGAATTGTATGCCGAATTTGGGTAAGGGCAAAATCATTGGTTCACGAGGTCTTTCGCGAGGGACACGCCTAGGTTCGCTAGGCAAAACTTCGGGGCGCTCGTCACACAGTGGTGTACCTGGTCGAGAACCATCTGCACTTTCGCCTCCGCTAGCCTCGTGCGAATGATGGGAATGTAGTTGGTGACCACGACCTCTTGAAGTATGATGATAACTTTCATCATTAGCAAAAGACGACAAATTAGAGCCTGTACTTGCAGTACCAGCCAGTAGTGAACTTGTACTTGCTATTGCATTACTACCACTACCTATCATACGGCGTCGTTTGCAAGCCAACGAAGAAGAACCCTGATGATGCTGCGGGTGATGCTCACTGCTTGAACTGCTAGTACTATTATGACGCGTCGATATACTAATACCGCCAGCAAGTCCACCACCACTTGTCGCCACAAAATCAATGGACGGCCGACGACTAAGTTGTTGCTGATGATGGTGATGATGAGGCGACGGTTGTATCGTATGATGAGAGTGGTGGTGATTTTGTTGCGGTGTTATATATTTATTAAGACTGCTATTACACTCGGACAGTCGTCTTAATTCACTTTTGCGATGCATTGGATCGTTTAATAAGTAATCACAGTTTGAGTTTTTGTGTTGGGGTTCGTCCATCGAGTGGGATTGGTTCTAAAACAAGAGTTATGAAATTAAAATACTTCTACATAAGAACAAGACAAGTCGTTGCAATTATTTCTTTTTCGCTAAAAAAAAAACATGTGCTTTCCAATTATTTTTTAATTAAATCACTAAATCCTTTGTATGTGGACGAAAATATACACTCACTTTGCCGCAGACATTTGTATTTACAGTTAAATATTGTCTATTAGGCGAACATATTTAAGATAAAAACATAACCTTACATACATATGTCTAATTTCTCAAAGTAATTTAATTTCCGTATTTTTTGTTCATTACTAATTTTTTATTTTAATCCGGCTCCTTATTTTAATATTCTCTGTATATCTAAAAATTATTATTTTCCAAACTTACCAATCCGCAGGAGGAGCTTATGGAATGATGATCAATTTTAATGCGTTTACGTGGACTGACTATACTCTCATCACCACTGGACGGGCATTCTTCAAGTTGTTCCAGCAGAACAGCACGTTCTTTTTGAAATGAACGTATATCACCTTGAAAAAATTATTTTAGGAATAAATTTTCATGAAAGACATGTGTTTCGACTTACCTTTTTGTTTTGAGGGGCTTTTATCACAACGTCGACGGCTTAAAGCCATTTCCATCATTTCAATACTAGATTCCTTTCCACTGCTGTTGACCATTGGGCCCAATCTAGAAAGTAATGGCGAATCGGATCGCAAGCCAATACCACCATATGTGGTTGTGTTGGACGCCGAATGATTTGCAGATGCGTTGTCCTCATCATGCGACGTCGCCGAACCTTGACTATACTCATCACAGGAACGAAATCTACGAGAATCTTGATACTCATAGTCCATAGTGTGACGTGAACTACGTGATCCTCTACTACGTGCTGGTGTTGTGCTACCAATTGATTGCCCTACCACAGAAACTAAGTTGGTACCACTCGTAGTATTTGAACCTGAAACAGATGATGATCCTGCCACTATGGCAGATAATAGTACCGGAGTGGATGATGACAGTACACCTGCGCTGCTATTACTGCTGCTGCCTGGAGTATTGCTGGGCGAACAGCCGTCGTTCGAGTTTTGATGTCGACTGAATGAAGAAGCCCGAGAACGTGACTGTGATTCATAGCGATTAAACCGCGATCCTAAGAAAGAAAATATTAGTATATATACATATATATAACTTCAGAGTGCAGTCAAACTTACCAGTATTTTGCTTCTCAAGTTTTTCATAAAATGCATCTTGACATTCTCTCGAAGCAAAATCTACTTGAAGCTTACGACCTCTTAAAGTTGCGCCTCTCATTTCTTTGACGGCCGTCTGAGCGTATTGAATCTGCTCATATAAAACAAGCGCCAATTGGCGTTGGCGATCGACAACAACTTTGCTGACAGCTCCATATCTCAAAAACTGGGATTGCAAATGTGATTCAGAAATTTTCTCACCAATGCCATCAATCCAAACGCAGTTTGTTGGCATTGATTTACCAAAGCCCAATTTTATACGGTTATTGCCCAAATGCTCTCCATCCATTTTTCGCATGGCTTTCACTACTGACACAATATCAGAATACTGGCAGAATGCATAAGCTGACATGCCTTGCTTTTTTATGTCTATTTCAATTATTTCCCCAAAGCATTCGAAGTGTTGCCTTAACTCACTGACTGTTATTTCTTTCTCCAAATTACCAATGAACAAAGTTCGAGTTGATTTCGGATGGTACTCATCTAATTCTGCTTCATAAGGGCGAAACTCATTGTCTTCAACATCGTAGCCCTGATATGGTTCCACCTCAATCTTACAGCCAAAAAATAACTTATCATGTGACACTTCCAAAGCCTTTTCCACATCTTCGGGTTTTTTGAAACACACCAAAGCGTAACGTTCGGCATTTTGGCCCACTACTTTGACCCACGTAACTTTTCCATGTTTTTTATATTCGTGAAATAGTCCATCCTTAAGTGAGGTATCCGAGGATCGAGCAGGTAAATTGCGCACACGTATAGCCAGAGGACGATTATCTTCGGAATGTACAACGGGATTGCCAGTAGGCGTACCAGAGCTGTTTGAACTTGTACTGCTACTACTACTGCCACAAAGATTTGAACCACTGGGATTAAGGCCAGATGATGTATTGGGCACAGCAACTGCTGATTGTAAGCTCCGCGACCCAGATCGATTGCTCGTTACGTTGGTTGCCGATGTGGATTCCACATCTCTGCCGCCAACCGGACTGCATGCATGCGAATGTGACGAGGCGGTTGATGAGGAAGATGAAGAAGAGCTATGAGACGAACTATAACTACTCGGGGAACGGGACTGCGAACGGCTGGAAGAGGTACAACTGCGACCATGAAAATGACCATGAGCCGCCGAACGCGATGTGTGATGCGAGGCGGATGTTGATTGATTATTGGAAGTGGTGTTACAAGAGGCAGATGCATTTGACGAGCAATTTCCAACACTGCCACTATTGCTAAAACTTTTGTTGCCGTCGACTGTCGAAGAACCGCCTTTTGAAGCTGCTGCTGCCAGCGCTGCGGCATTTAAAATATCTGCTACGCTGCTGCTAACACTCCCACTACTATGTGTATTATCTGTATTTGTAACATTACTACTGTTGCCGCTTAAACTATTATTTGTATTACTACTATTGATTGTACTACTAACGCTACTACAACTATTATTTGCCGTTTGGTTACTTCTGCTATGATTTATGGTATTGTTGCTGTTACTATTAGAGCTCGATGGTAGTGAAGAGGATGACGGCGTAGAAGCTGCTATGGATGAGGACGATGTCATTGTAGTTAACACAGCTACTGGCCCTCCAACTATTAACGTCGTTGATGTGGGGGATGCGGAACCACTGCGATAAATTGATGATTTCAAAACTTTTTGTTTATTTTTATTTAATAACTGTGGCGCCGCAGACAAATTCGATTCTGACTCCTTGTCTGAATTTGTTTGCACTGCTCCACCACTCGGCACGTTTCTGTAAAACGTGGAATTTCGCAATTGCGACGACGTCGTCGTCGATGTTGTATTGTGGGCAGGTGAAGAAGCAAAGGAATATGCGGTATAGGGTGAGGTTGTGGTGGAATTTGTTGTTGCTGTTTGTAATTCTGTTGAGGCGGCAGTTTGATAATGATTGATTTTTGCTGCTGAGACGTCGGCATTGCCACTGCCACCAGGACTGTTTGTATACGTCGCAGCAGCTTCGTACCATGACGTAGGCGGTACACGGCTGTTATTGATCTTGGTGCCAGCGCCACAAGAGGTTCTAGAAATATTAAGTTAAGAAATTTAATGGAAAACTAGCAAATTCAATACTTATGTATAAAAATCAATGCAACCCTAACCAATGGATGCGTAAAATCTAATTCGAAAATATTTTTACGAATTTCTATCATTTCTGATCCGCTTGTTATAAATTAACACGCACATCCAAACAAACAACAAAAACTAAAAATATAATACATAAAGAAACAAACATTCATGGTTTTAAGAGTGTAAAATTCTAAGTAAATCAACCACGATTGATTTTATTGTTGTTGTTGCGTTCTTGGTATTGCATTTCTTATTGTTATTGCACTCGTGTGTGCGAGTGTGTGTATAAGCATAAAAATTATATTTGTACATTTGGTGCCAATTTCACAATAACGAAGCTGTTCGTTCGTTCGCACAATTACATTTAAAACAATAACAACATTTTTTAATGTTGTTTTTGTTTTAAATGTAGTTGTGCGAACGAACGAACGGCTTCGTTATCGTAAAATTGGCACTTGATTCTGAAATTAGCAATAACTAGAAACGTCTTGATGATTGTATAAGGTAATAAATAGTAGTCAGATCTCCGGTAGAGAGACAGTCTAATTTTAAACTTTGTGCAAGACAGACGTCATAAGTCAGAATACTAAGCAAGTCTAGTGTTTTAATGCACTATAGTATTAAGTGTAAATAAAGTTTGTATTATTATTTTTAAATTATATTCTTAACTACTTATCAACAGATTTTGCAATTAATTGTTAGATTGAAATATAAGAACTACGAGTATAAATATATAAAAGTGTAAAAGTTTTATTAACAATTATTAATTTCTCTAAAGTCTTCCAGCTAATGATCTTTGTTTTTTTATAAAAAAGTTTTAACAATTTTCATTTTCGATGTTTCGATAACAGTTTGTTATCATCCTCAGGATAACAATCTAATTTGATGAGAACAAACTGTTATTGAAATATCGAAAATAATAATTGTTAAAACTTGTTTATAAAAAAACAACAAAAACAAAGATCTTTAGCTGGAAGAATTTAGAAGAAATTAATAATCGAATAATCACGAATATGGAATTACCAATTATTGACAAAAATATGTTGTTTTTGAATTTTTGGAAAAATAATAAACAATTTTTCAGATTTGCATTTGAATGAAAAATTTCGATTACAAAATTGTCATAAACGCCAAGTTTTTTACTTTCAAATTCCCAAACGTTATCTTTCAGAAAAATATGCTTCAAACATCTTATGTTTTTACAAGAAAAAATAGTAAGCAATGTTATTTCGAAAATTCTACTATAAACGCTGCTTTAATCAACGGTGAGCACTATAGTGCCATGATAATAGTTTGTTTTTTTTTTATAATCTTATATTATTTATATAATTAAAAAAAAATATATATAGCTAGTTTTTTATGTTTCCTAGCTGGTTAGATGGCGAAATCTCATAAGAGCTACCCTATAATGACTTCAAACATTAAGCTAAATAGTTCTATACACTCTTCAAATTGCATACTCTTTGTTTTTATTTTCCATACGAAGAATAAGAAATACATTTTATATATAACAAATAAATAAACGAAACTTTCTGTTAAACTTACCGTTCACTTAACAATGTAGACGCTGATGAACTTGTTGTCGATGCAACACCCAAGGCGTTAGGACCATTTCTATAAAGTCTATCTCTTGTACGACTTCTATTATCGGGTGTATTTTGAAAATTATTATTACTACTGTTACTGCTGTTGCTGCTGCTGTTTGTATTACTGTTGCTGCTACTATGATTGCTTTTGCTATTTGAACGTCTTAAATAGGAATCAGTTTCGGAAGCTAAACGAGAATTCCGTTCAATTTTTCGTTCCGATAAGTTCGGTGGTGATACGTCTTCTGTAGACCTATAAACATTAATAAAGAAACAGAAATAAATTATTTTTATTCAGCATTCTTTGGTAAAAGCATTTAAAAAAAAAAACAAACAAAAAATTCAATTTACAAACTAATGTTTACAGAAGACGAACGAGCGAACCCAGCCGTCTACAAAATTTGTGAACGAGCGAAACGATACATCTAGAAAATTAGTGAGATAAAACTGAAAAATTTCTATGCAAGTTATTTATCTGTGGCATATACATACATACGTACATACATATATAAATGTTATACTGGCTGCTTCAGATGGAGAAAAAATTTTCATGCTATCAAGCATGAAATTGCAAAGTATCAAGCACACGTAGTCAAAGTTGGCAGCAAGCATTTTGACCGTTTCCACCCCGCTTAATATTGCGCCGTTGTACGAATAATTTTGTCCCTACAAACATTGATGTCGTCTTTTATTTTTCGCTAATTTTATTTAAAATAAAAAATGCTTTTTACCAACATCATTTTTATTTCCCTATAATTACATAATTTTTTAATATGTGTGTAACTTTGTTCGTCGCTGTAGTTTACTTTTTCAGTGACATTCATGCTTAAATACGTAATTTCATGTACACGTATCAAAATGTATCATGTACCTATATCAAAACTGCAGAGGTCCATAATTCGGAAACTATGCGTTTCCGCCAACTTTCTCACTTTATATTTTCGGCTTAAATCTAGTTTTCCAACGCAGATCCAAATAAATTAAAATATCCATAGAGTGATAGAATATTGAAAAATAATAAGAAAATTTTAAATTACAATATTAGCGGAAATGTTTAGTTTCCCAGTTATGGACCGAAGAAGTTTTCATATAATTTTGTATTCGAAAGAGTGTGCAGGCTTTATAATTAACTTCCCCCCAAACCTTAGAAGTTTTGAATATACCATGTCATGTTTCAAAAGAAAATTGTATGATTATTATGGAGGAGCATAGAGAAGAATTGTATAATAAATATATTAGTTTTCGTCTACAAAGGATTAACTTTACATATTTAATTTAAATGGAAGTTTATAATTTTAAATTGTACTATATATAACTCAATGTATAATAGTAACTCAACATTATATAAGTATATAGATAGAGTTAAACTATGAAAATTGTATTTATTATCCTCATGAACTATCTATTTAATCAAATATGGGCCCTTGGCCTCGATTAAGAGAATTGAAATAAATGATTGAATGAATTATTTTCTACCAGATTTTTCAATTTATATGGTCAATATAAATATAATTCAATATTTATATGGTCAATATCATTTGAAAGTTTGTTAATAGCTCTCTTATACCATACAGGAGAGAATCCCTGCATGCAAAAAGACTTTTGTTAGCGGAGTCGGTGTTACTATTGTATGTATGTACATACATATGTAACACTTAGATACAAAAGTTTTTTGAAACTAATAACCTATTTACCGAGATTCGTTTATTTCCAGGAGTTTAAAATGATAATGACCATATAAGATGTGTTTCTTTACTTTAATTTGGGATCCCATGGAATCCCAATGTGCATGAAAAGCGTTCCCATACTTAAAATTGGGCAAAAGAGAAAATGGTTTTCAACCGTAATTAAACAGCTATTTAGTGAAACTATGTTTTTCAATGTATTCTTTGTATTTAAAATAAAAGATAAAAAACTATCAGCCAATTTACCAATCTCGACAGCCTGCTTGCGTTCGCAATCTAAGCGAAAGAAAACTGATTTGGGTTCGTCTAACTTTTTTCTATGCGAACGATGTGTCAAAACTCAATGAAAATACATAATATGCGAACGAATAGTAGTGAGATAGACAAACCCAAATTGATTCGAATGTGAGTGACTGGCTTCCTTTCTCATTCATTTTCTTTCGAAATTGGTAAACTGGCTGTATATCTTTTTTTTCATTACGGTCATGATTTATGGAAAAGATACAGGAGTTACAACATTCTCTTTCCTAGACTGGCAGTAATTGCTGTTGTAATTGTAATAAACTTCATATACATGTGCGTAGCTTTCAACATCGGATTAGAAGTAGAGTTTTTTCATGTATTGTCTGCGATAATACGATTCTAGCTTCAGAATATCGTTTAGCCATTTAAACGTTCTTTGTATAGCTTACCTTGATTGCTAGCTTCTAAACGTTTAGATATTCCATCTGCTCTGTATATTGTTTTCCTTTCATTCTGTTTGTTTTGTTTTCTCACTTTTTATTAATTTTTTCAACTTTTTTAGTGGAGCCATATAGGTACTCACAGTTGCAAAGAAAATTTGCGAAGTATAGGATGCACAGCACGGGCGGGGTGACAAAGACCATAATGCCCAAGATGGTATTTACAGTACTTTTGTAGCGTCGCCGTGACTAACTATAACAACCTATGCCTTCACATAGGAAATTAACAATGAATAACCTCTAAAAAAACTGTAAACCAATCCAGTTAGTTGAGACAAACCGTTAACCAGTGCGAGTGAGACTTAAAACTCTTGAAGACCGAACAACAAAACAACAAGCCTGACCACACTTAAGAAATAATTACGATGACGCGAGAGCTGTTCTTCAGTCCAGAGCTGCTTTACGACTGATAGGTAGGTATATAATAATATATTTTAATAAATTCGTTCAAATTTATATTATTTTCTAAATTAAACGAGTATTTACGGCTTTTTGGTCTATACATTTGTTAACATTGTATTTGCGGCCTTTTGATTTTCATGAATAATTTTTGAGCATATAAAAGTAAAATTTTAAGAAAAGATGTACTTTTGTTATTTAAATCATTCATAAAGTCTATTTTGAATTTTTTGGTTCTTATGGCCTTTTGGATTTTGGGTGACGATATACATATATGAAAACTTCTTGGGTCCATAACTCGGAAACTAAGCGTTTCAGCCAATATTGTCATTTAACATTTATTTTATTTAGAGCTGCGTTGGTAAACTAGATTTGTTCCAAAATTTTCAGGTGACGATAGGCTCTTTGCATTTTAGGTGACTATATGTATGTTAGAAAAATTCCGTATAATATCACTATTGAACAATGAATGCAACGCATGCGTGTGTATGATGTATGTGTGCATTTCAAGTTTAATGGGTTAATTGCATATTTCTTAAACATCAAAACTCATGCTTTCTTATACTTACATATGTACATATATAATACATATATTTTATACATATGCACGTTTTATGTACTTGCATCTGGTAAATATGCAAAATGATCATACAGAATGTAAACACTGTTATATTTGCTCACATTACGCATTTGCCACCAATTGTCGTGTTTTTGTTGTACTTTGTGGGTTTTGTTGTTATTTAAATACACATTTTAAACATTCACATTTTTACCTTTTTTGCATGTTCCTCTTTACCCTTAACTTTTTTTATTTTATATACATACAACAATTTTAATACAAAACTACAATTTCATATATAAATATGTATTTATTACGCAGAAACCAGAAGAAGCATTACGACAAGAACAACAAATTTGTTACGTTGTTAGAGTTGCACTAGTGTTGGATTATTTACAAAATTTGCACAGTTGCTTAAAACAGGCATGTTTAATATTAATGATATTTATATTCATATTATTTGATCTTGTTTATGTTTATTTGTTTTAATTCTTATAGCTAAAGATATTGATTATGTTGTTGTTTTTTGTGGCACGAATATTTTATGTTAATAATAATTTAATTTTCCTGAAGATGTGAAATATTGAAAATAAATATTGTTATAGCTCTTTTATTTAAAAAGCAATATAATCAGGATCTTAAGCTGCATCAATTAGAACAAATTAATGATATTATTATTTTTTCTAGTCACACAAATTTATGTATTTATGTAAATATTATTAAATATTTAACCACTATCCCACCGCATGGTTAAATATAAAAATTAGTTTGATTTGTTTTCAATATATAATTTTAATTCTATCCAACCGTGAGTATTTTTTAAGAATATATTTAAATTTATTTGTAAGCCATTTCCACTATCCAACCGTATGCAAATTAGGCTTTTTTAATATTTCATTCTTATAATTTACTTATATATCTTACACTAAACATACATACATAGGTTGAAATTATCTTTATTGTTTATGTATGTACATATGTATTTGTTTTCACAATTAGTTTGTTTTTTTTTTTTAACTTCTGCTTCTTTTCGTATTTGCGAAGTAAACAAGTTGCGCATTAAAATCAGAATACGGCCATAACACACAAAATAAAAATGCATCCTTGCATGACCAGGTTTAAATTTTCTGTTGTATATACACATGTACATATGTACATATGTAGATTTAAGGGATGTTTTTTGTTTTATATGATTTTTCGGTTTGTTTTTAATTCTTTATGACAATAATCAATTCTTTACTTTTTGTATCCAGTTAAGCAAAAAACTCTGCATACACCCTACTGTTTTCAATTTCTAAAAAACTAGTGATAATATTAAACATAATTTTGTTTTCAAAGTTTACGACATTAAGGACCATTATTACAACCTAACGATAAAGTGCTTGATAGTTAACCTTAAAGGCAGAATTAGTTTGTACGTTCTTTTCTGTTCTGAACAAGCTGTTTTGTTTCTGTCCAATTGAAACTAACTGCCTGGCTCACGATGTCCCTACGTTAACGTTCGCTAATGTTTTATGTTAAAAATAAGTGACTTATAGTCAACTATTATTCAACTAACGGATATATCGGAAGTAGACCTGGGAAAAATAAAGCTTTTAAACGGCATGGGAATAGGATTTTTTTTACCTTAAATTATGACGAACGTTTACGAAACGACATCGTGAGCCAGACAGTATATATGCACGGTTTGTTTTTACTTTTTAGTTCTGTTCTGTTGCGGACTAATCTGTTGAAAATAGAATTCAACGTTAAGCGACATCCAGATATGTGTTTTACTTTTTTCAGGTATGGAAACATTAATTTTTTATTCAAATGTATATACTAAAGATTTTTAAAAGTTAATACATTTTTATCAATTTTAGCGGGGAAAAAATTATATTTGGTACAAGAAGTGTCATAAATTCTACAAATTGTGAAAAAGAAATGGGCTGTTTGATCACCATTTCTAAATTATTTTTATTTCTATGTAACTATACAGTTGCAAAGTAAATTTGCAAAGTATAGGATGCACAGCATTGGCGGGGTAACGGAGACCATATGCCCAAGATGGTATTAACAGTACGTTTGTAGCGTCGCTGTGACTAACTATAACGACCTATGCCTTCACATAGGAAGTTTCCACGTGGTTAACAATGAATAGCCTCTAAAAAAACTGTAAACCAATACAGTTAGTTGAGGCAAACCGTTAACGAGTGCGAGTGAGACGCAAAACTCTCGAAGACCGAACAACAAACACAAGCCTGATCGCACTTAAGAAATAATTATGATGACGCGAGAGCTGTTCTTCAGCCCAGAGCTGCTTTACGACTGTTCTAAATTATTTATTTGTTTGTTCGCACAAGAAAATATAGATGTACATTATTTATTCTTCATGGTTTTCTATTGATTATGCTCTACTGTAAAAATCAGCTGAATATTTTCACGGAAAAAGAAATTGTGAAATATTTGCTACAGAAATGAACGTCACAGAAAGTAAAAACTAATGAGGCTTTAACATTAGTCAACGTAATTGATAAAGTCACCATTTAATTTTTCCCAATTTTACCACTAAAATTACAATACTTTCAGCAGAAAAGATGGTAGCTTCAAATGCTTTAATTTTGAAATTTACCTTGAGAACGAACATGCTGTTAAGTTATCAGTAAATTTGCAAGTTAATGTTAACTTGTAATAACCAAAAAATAACTATTTGTAAGATAAAATCCTAATGTTAACTATTCGTAGGTTGTAATAATGGCCCTTATAGTTAAGAATGTTGGAAGAAAAAGAAGTCTGAAAATATTGATAATTTATAAACTATTGGCGATAAACGGTTGGACAAACAATGGGCAGACAGACGAAATTTGAGGGGGCTGTAATGAAAATTGTCGGTGGGGGAGAGTATGTAGTACACGACTCTCTGCACTACATATATTTTTTGTTTCTCTTTTTAACTATTCGCATTTCATATCTTGTTGCTTCATATCCTTATTCTCATATCAGCCTCAACTTCATATAAGAACACTAGCTGTACTTAAAAAGCAACAAAAACAAAAAAGAAAGAAAAGAGAAACGAAAGTTTCTGTCTGTCTATTAATTTGTAAAATGTAAAAGGTTTAGGCAAGACCAAAAGAGAAACTAAAAAATGTCTGCCCATCGTCTGTCTAAATGTAAAAGAAGACAAATCGGTGGAAAAAAAGCAGCATTGGCAACTCTTAAAATGATTAAGAGAATGAGGTAGATAAAAGGAAAGAGCTCTTGGGGCTCTGTTACACGTTCAATATATACTGTGATATTTGGATCGCGATCTATTTTAATGGACAGATGGATCACAAGTGTATGCTGCATGTTCAATAATTAACGCGTCAGTATTTACATTACGTTGGTACAGTTTCTACCGGCCACACATACTCTCTTTTACTATCTTCTGCCATTAAACTTTATGGAAATAGACTTTAACAAATTTATTAAAATGCTTTTCATTATATATGTTTAATTTTTTTGACTTCGTTATGCTGCGGAATAGGTGAGTTGTTGATTTGGATAGGCGAACATGCTTTTTTTTGCAGCGTGAATGTAACATGAGAAAATTTTTGTGCATTAACTTTGATTTTCCAAAGTTTTAGCCATTTCTCTAATATTGAAATATATGCCTGTACATTACGCCTGTAAAGTTATTTGATGGTTTTCATGAACGCTGCAGAATGCCGTGTTCACTTTGTGTAGATTCAATACATAAATAAATGAGAGAAAAAAAAATCTGCGAAAGTTGAAGTGTGAATACCAGATCTGGTTGGCATGTCAGAAGCGTAAATCAAATATAAAGTAGGTCCCAAAATGCTACCTTGCGGAGCTCCTGCCTTGATTGGCAAGACGGTATGCAGACTTTTTCTCAGGAGTTTTTTATTGTTTTTGTTATTGTTGTGCTTGCTTTTGAAACTTTAAATAATATTAACGCAAACGCTTTGTCAAAAAAAGGTGTAAGTACGGTGGGTGTATGTATAGTTTTTTTCTTAACTGTATGTAGGTAACGTACTTAGGTAATGTTTATATGTAGGTACATTTTTCGGGGTTTCTGTACAATTATTACACACACACATATATATGTATGCACATACATACCTACAAGTATGTATGTATGTGCAATAAGTTGTTGCATTTAAAAAATTTTATTAATTGTTGTACACAGTACATACATGTATAAAGTTATAAAAGATAATTCTTTTTAAAAATATGCAAAATAAATTTTTTAGGAAATTGAGTAATACTTGTAATTTGTGTCTTATACCCTATTCCATATAAAAAAGTACCTTTAATAAAAAAAGTTATTTGAAATACCTAAATTAACAAAACTAATAAAAACAACAGCTGCTTTATACAATTGTTTTTTTTTTTTTTTTAATTTTAAGGGCGCGTTTTAAAATACAAAAAATATGGTTGGTGCAAAACATTTCACTTTGGAAACTCAGACTTTTTAGAAAGCGAAAATTGTAACATTTTAGTATTGTAGGTAAGCATGTTTATATATATGTATGCATGTATGTACTATATGGTGTGTTAAAATAGACGCAAATGGCCTTAAGCAGCGAAAGTATAAAGGACATTTTCGTTCAACTGTTAACAAATTTTATCAAATGTGTTTTTACATTTCTACTTAAAACTTACTATAAAACATCAATATATACAAATATAAGCTATTACTTTTAAATGCATACTCATACATGTGTAGATAGAAAGTAAAATAAAGAGCTTGGTGGTTGAATGGTTTAAGTCGTACTAGAACTCTAGGAAGGTCAATATGATCTTAGTGCTGGCAGGAACATGAAAGAACAAATGCATTTTGCAATTTAGTTTTCGAATCAATATGGTATTTTTTCAACATTTCTTTAAATAAATAAAATTTTCCACAGAATTGATAAACATTAATGTATATATGTATGTATGTATGTATATACATCTGTATATCCAATGTTTATAAATATGTAGATATGTGTATCAGAGATCTGCACCGGTGCACCGCAAACATAAGTACGCCGGTTGTTTACCCAATCATTTTCACATTCAAGTATATTAAACACTCTTAAAAATTGATGCGGTGGTATTTACACCTGTCGTTCGTTTGCGAATTCTTGATATATCAAAAATGTATCCAAACACTGTCGTATCTTGTGTATTTTTTTAAGAGTAACAGAAACGACCACAGAAAAAGTATTACTGTTACTCGCACTCATTAAGAACAAGATTTTGAGTATTTTCTTTTTTCGTTTCTAACCGTTTTTTTAATAATACATACATGACGTCGTCACAAAATGAACTAGTGAAAACAACATATGTCGAGAACATGTTCTTTTGTTGCATATATGCGTCACCTTTTATTTAAAATTAACTGAACTCGTGGCTGCCAGATTTAATAATTTACAATCATGTTGGCGATTTTGAAAGTAACAAACTGAATGATGATTTTAAGATTGTTTTTGCTGAAAAATTTGCAACGAAAATTTATTCAAACAATATTTTTTATTCAAGTATTTATGATCATATCTTATTTTTATTTATTTATTTTTTTATATACACTATCGGACAAAATAAAGTGCGGTTATGTACCCTTCTTCATTGAGATAAGTTATAAATAACAAGAGAGGAGCTACTTCGTACTGAATTTTGCAGTTATTTAATTTTTTATAATAGTTTTTAGTGAAGTGTTACTTCATTTTGTCACTTGAATTATCTTATGTGTCATATAGTTTGTATTATAAATAGATAATATAGGGAAAAAATCCAATGATAAGTTCCTTATTACATCAAATACAATTAAACTTTAATTAAATAAAAATGTGAAAACAATAAATATATTATTTAATAAAAAAAACACTTATTTCGTCCGACAGTGTATATGTTGCTTCATGTAATTAGATGTGATTAGACTGAAGAAGCTTGTAAAAAGCGAGCGAAACGTTGGATGACAAAATAAAAGGAAATAGTTTTATTTTATTTTATTCGTTTTTGGACTGACAATAATTAGCCCGTGGAAAACCTACTGTTTTTAAATATGTTTTATTGTTTGGTTATATGGATGTGTAATTGTGCATTTATTGTAGTTATGGCTTCAAACCAAGAAATAAAAATTATTATATATGAAAAGAAATTTTATGAAAATGTGCTTCAGAAAAAAAGTCTATCTTAATAAAGTAAAAGTTATTATTTTTACCGTTTTTGTACTAAATACGTTCAAATAAAATGTGTGTATATATTTTCTTCAAAACACGATCGCCAAAACATGATGTTTTAAAAACCTTCTGGCAACGTCGCGCTTAGTACGAATATGTTTACCGAGTGTGAGTGAGTATATACACAAAACTGAACACGCACACTCTCATGGCTAAGGTAAATGTGTGACTGAAAATTCTAACATACAAATATTATTTTCGTTGTTAAAAAGAAGTACGACTTCGATTGCAGAATGTGGAAAAAATAATTGAGAAACAAAATCAAGCCGCCATCGCATACAAACTTGACTAGGTATGTTATATAATCTAGTTAACAGACGCAAGCTCTAACGAGTAGAAAACATACTTGTGCAAACAATATGCGGTGACCAATCACACCTCAACCCGATTTAAGACGAGTGTACTTAGATCATTAAAAACCCACCGCTTGCAGATCTCTGATGTGTATGTACATAAAAAAGTATAAATCATATACAAACATAAGAATGTGTTATTAGTATGGGTTTGATCCTAAATAATGGTAAATATGTATCCTAAAATAACAAAACTATTATTTTTAAATCCATTAATGTTCGTTATAGGTAGGTATTTAACTCAAAATACATGTCGTCTATCAAAACCCAAAGGTACATAACATCACTTGAGATGCTAAAAGCGTTTTGCTTGGATGGTAGTTACTGACATTTGATTTATATTTTTATATTAGATGACATGTACTTTTGGATTTTTGACGACGATATGGACAAGTACATATGTATATATATTGTGTACTTGAAAACGTATTGTATACACGTATTACTGGTATGACACATACATTACATATAAATCTGTATGTATGTTCATACATACATACAAAACATTAAACCTACCACCACATCCAAACAGATTGTATGCATGTCCTGAAAAAGAATACATATGTATATTTGAATATACAATACATACATACATACGTATGTTTGTATGTATCTTTAGATATTTTAGCTGAACCAAGATTATTCAGACCAAAGTGTATTATTGTGATGTTTTCTATACAGCAGCCACGTTTTATATTTTGGTAATGAGCACAAATACAAAATGGCGCAAAGTCATCACAATATTGGAAGAAGCTATAATTTTGCGAATAGCTATAAAATTTCAAGCGAAACAATTATTCTGCATTCTTGGAAAGTAAGTATAACAATAAACGGCTTATTAACGTGTCTTTTGTAGCTGTTTACTTCACAAAATTGAAAGCATTGCCTGCGCATCTTCTGATAGGGTAACCACATTTGCGTCACCTTGTATGTTCATTCTTGGAAGCCAGTCAAGTGTTAGACCAAAAGGTTTACTTTTAAAATCACTAATATTACAGTATACAGGGTATGCCAGAACTCAACGTCAAGCCAAAACATTGTGAGAAGATTCAATGTAACCATCATGAGAAAAATTAGAAGGAAACAATCTTACTCTGTTGAAATGCTTTTTATTCCCACAAGCCCTTGTAATTTTTTTCTCATTTTTTTCATGATGGTTAGGACACCAAAGAAGTTTTAGAATATTATCTTTGAAAAACTTTGAAATTTAACCCCAGACACCAACCTACTAGATTAACATACATCTAACAAACATCTATTATACCTAAAAATTTATGTACATACATATTTGCATTAAATATACGTAGCATATATTTATTCGCTAATTACTCAATTGTAGCGGCGTATTTTGCCATATTTGTTTATTATGAAATTGCATATGTACACACATACCTACATAGAGCCAATTTTCACGATGATTTAAAGCCATGTCTAAAAGGCATATTTTTTCTTTTGTGCTGAAAATTTTATAAATTTAAAAAAAAGCCATGTTTTCTGTTTTTCAAGTTTTTTCTCTAATTTCTTTTTGACTCGTTTGTTATTTTTTAAATTGTTTTGTTTTCATTCGACTGCCAAGGTAACCACATCGATACTACCAAAAGGGTAAAAAAAGAGACAAACGATTTTTTTAACGACAACAATTGAAAAAACGACATGACTTAAAGATCACAGTAAAAATGTAACGTGATTTTGGTAGAAGCTTTAAAAGAGTATTATAAAAAAAGACTTGGCTCTAAATCACCGTATAAATCAGCTCATATACATATATTTTATATGAGAACCTCTGTCTTTCTAACTCTCACATTGTATGTATAAAAACTATAAAAAAAACCATATATAGAATACATGGTTACGACAACTCTCACAGAAAAACTGTAATCTTCTGCGCATGTTGGTCAAATGACGTCGCGAAACAATACAAATGCAGCCCTAGATGATTTTTAAATACATACTCTTGCATAGGTTAAACTACGTCATCTGATGGGAAATCATGGGCATGGCGTAATCTCTAGTTTTATCATTTACGTATTAAATATCGGAAAGTATAAGTACATATGTAAAGTAAATAATTTAGATTTTATTATTCAATTCATCTTGTACTGGTCTTTAATATCTTATTTTAGTATAATGTTTACAATAAGTTAATTTCAGTTCATGTTGCGTTAAAACACATAAAACATAATATTATTTAATTCAACTAAACTTTATAGTTTTCCAATTAAAATCTGAGAGAATGTCTATTTTAAAGCAGGATTCATTAAATTTGTACTGGTACCTTTCGCATCACACTATTTCTGGGCACTACACTGCCATAACTGCCTGCTAGAGACAAGAGCTCATGATTATGGTTTTGTAAATTCGCTAATGTTCTTTAACATAATCACAATAACTTAAGAAAATTTTTAAAATCATGTGGTCTAGGGTGCTGGATTTATATAAAAACGAAAATCTCATTTAGAATCAACTTGAAAATTGTTATAATTTTTATTTGATGCTCTTTCATTATTCTTCTAAAAGGAAAAATGTTTGCTGAGATATTTTCAACATACATGTGCTCTGAGACTTGGCAGCACTAATTGTTTATTTCAGCCACATATCAATGAAACATGTTGATATGTTTATTAGCAACATGTTTATATTAAGCTGTTTTGTGTACATGTATCTTGTTTTAATTATATAAGTATGTGTGCTCAGCTTTGTGCGTTTAATAACGAATCCTAATCACCTTGTTGTTTTTCTTCTATCTTCTTGCATTGGTATTAGACGAGTGTTGCCAGCCATAGGGATATCACTACCTTTTTTTGTATGCACATAATCTTACTTTTTTTTTTTTGTTTCCACACAAAGTGCATTAACGTCTACAAGGTGGCAGTGCTAGAGCCAAATTACAAAAACAGGCGCGCAGTGAATTTTAAAAAACGTTTTCTTTGGAATTTTTAAATAAAAACTCATTTCGAATTTATTTTAATTTTTATGAACATGCCCTTTTTAACAATATCTTACTATATTCCAATATTGCAAAAATTAATTAAAATTGTATTGAGACTGCTGAGAGTGTTTTTTCTGCTTCTTACAATTACCAACATACGAAAAAAAAAACAAAACTAAGCAATAGGCCTCATTCGCAAGCTAGTTCAATTCATTAAATTATTACATATCTAAATATCGTTGGTCGAAGGTAGAAAGGCTCTAACTCTCATTTCTCGAATTAGAGTTTTTTTTTTCGTGATACTAACGAAGTTCGCACAAACACTAGTCGTCACAAAGACTTAATGGCATAGTTCCACGCAATTGTTCAGAAAAAAAGTTACATGTTAGTAAACACAGTTTCTACTGTCTTACGAGTCTTTCTACATGAGACCAACGATATACATATGTACATATATGTAGATGTGTTAGACTTCTCAGCATGGATATTTGTTCTTAAAGATTAATTAACATATTTTTATGCGTCGTTTAATATTTATACATTATTAATTTGCAATTTTTTATACATTTTATTTATGTATGTAGATACATAAATTTTTATTTGCTTTTGCCTTTTCCTAAGTGAATGACTTTTTAACGATGTCAAGTTTATAAGACAAAGCGATGCTCTTTGCAAATGAAGTGGGTATTGTTTTCCAACTATCTATTCAAAAACCATAGTTGATGCTAGACTAAAAGTATATGATAAAAATGCTTGCTTAAGTGTTTATGTGTAGACATAAGTACATACATCTCAACTGTCTGCATAACCTAATAAAATGAAGTTGTAGTTAAACGACAATAGAAATACAGCCGAAGAGTGAATTTCAATTTGTCTCAGTTGCTTCATATAATACATAATATTTATTTCAACTGCTTTTATAATGAGGAAATTTCGCTTTGACGGTTTATTGAAAATTTCTTTTAGAATTGCATTTTAGTAAATTGTTGTAGTTTCATGTCGATTGTCGTATGTAGTAGTATTACAAGCAACGTATCCAGTAAAAATTCGAGTATGTTGGCCAATAGTAGCGAAAGATAGCCCTATATTATTATATAAAGCGCACTGATGCAAACTGCTGCAATTGTTTTAAAATTATTTTTACTTACACACATAGTGTTAGCAACACTGAAAAATGAGGAAGTTAGATGACTACCTGGTTGCACGAAGAAGGTAGTTGATAGGTGTGTTCCAAGTGAATAATGAAACAGTCCGAACTAGTCCAAAAGCGTTCCACGTAACTATTTTTGTGCAATTTCGAGAGAAAATGAGAGAGTAATTTTTTTCATTTCCTGTACAAATTAGCCCGAACTTTTTCTTTGGGTAAGTTCGCACTAAAATTGAATAGTCAGCTGTTTCATGTTTACATACATATGAAACTGAAAACTTGCAAATTGGTAAAAAATTGTTGTTTAAAAATTAGTTAAAAGCAAAATGAAAGGTTGCCCAAACCAAAGATAACGTTTTGAAGTTGTAAACAGAACATGCAACTGTTATTTGGCTTTCAATTTTATAAATATGATTATAAAAATCTATTGAAAATTTTGCATTGCTTTTAATTTTACGGCTGTTGCCAATAATGCCAATCTTTTTTTTATATGATGTTATGCGTTTTATGCGTCTAAAATCAGCAAAATATACTATAATCTAAAAAGTAAGCAACATTACTATTGCGAGATGTACAATTGTGGTTTTTTGCGTTCCAGCAGCTTTGGGTAAAATTTGAAAATTTAGAGAATAATTTGCTTTTTACGCTCATTATTCCGAACTAGTCCGAGATCTAGTGGAATACACCTGATGTTGTACCCTCAAGCCGAAACATTCAGATATTTATTTTCTTATAATCCACTATTTCATGAATTGAATTTTTTTATTAAAATTAAATAGTTAAAAGATATCAACCGCCCATTCATTCCCATCCATTCACACTATATTCCTATAACTTCTTTTCTACACTCCACTATCCCACTTTTCAGACAATCACAAAGAGAACGACTTCAGGACCCAAGTGAGCTGGACAACCTAGACTATTCCTGGGTATCCACCGGCCTGCCTACTTAGCCCTAACCTTCCCAATCAAGAATAAAACAGACATTAAACATATTTAAAGCCAATTGATGCTATTTCGGGTCAAAACAAATAAAGGTAGAAAATAACTAAATGCGTAACTTTTGCTTTAAAACAATATCTACACAGCAAATAAAGATTTAAATACTTTGCTAGAATATTAAGTTTAAGCTAAGTGTTAATTTAAAGCAGTTGATAAGCTTTAAATAACTGTTATGTACCCACTTGTAATAATATTGTATGTAGCACTGAATCCTTTTGCACATCGCTAAAAACATTTTTCATGTGCCCGTAAGTTTATGCATTATGCTCATTATGTGTGTATGTATTGCACGAGTATAGTATGCTTGTATGGGATAACAACATCCTCAATTTTCATTATATTTCCAGACATGCGCTTTTCCAAACATACATAGGTATGTATGCAAGTATGACAACGATGTTCAAGCAGCTAGCCAGAGCTATTTGCTGTCGCTGCCTTCAGTTACTGAATAATGCTGCAACACTGTTTTGTTGCCCAGTAATTTAATGCAAAAAATCAATTCAGCTAAATGAAGAAAAAATCTCTAAACTACAAATATACGTATACATGTATGTATGTACTTATATACATGTATAGTAATGCCAACAACTGACACATGAGTCCATAAAGAGGAGAGTACGATAAGAGGTGTAAAGCAGTATTTATTATTAATGCAAAAAAAAAAAAGAGACAAAATTGATTTTCATTCATACCATGTAGGGTGTGCTGAGGTGAATGTAGTATATATATATACATATATGTATGTAGGCATATCCTGACAACCAAAACGACATGCATTTGTTGCTATAGCTTCTCCCCTTTAGCGTCATAAATAGAACGTTAAAAATAAAAACTGGGAGTAAAATTTTTTGTTGGAATGTTTATGGGATATTTTTTACACCATTTGTCTGTTTGTAGTTTTTGTATGTATGTGTGTATATGCATATGCACATGCATATATGTATGTACATAGAACCCGAAAATATCTAGGCAGAAGTAAAACTGCATTACTGTTAAATTCATTTATGGTATGTAAGTGGGTATGCATATACACATGTATAAAAATGTATGTACCTATACAATTTCAAAGTAAAAAGTATTTACACATGTATTCATCAAGAAAAGTACATATTAGTTTTTTATGTATGTACATACACACATATTTTTAACTCTATTTACTTTTGAATATAGAAATAATATTATATATTACATAGCATTACATACAATAGCATTATATACATATAAATACATGTAAGTACATACATATGCTCATATTTATGTATAATATATAGTTTTACTTTTTTAACAGAATTATTAATTAATGTGGCATTATCGTTATCTCTGATTTTTCATTTTTAGGCGCAATTTTCCAGTTTGTTAGCAGAGGATGAGAAGAGTTTCATGAGATACATACAAACATATGTATGCACATATATGTACTAGCTACAATCTCACTTATGCCGGATTTATCTTATAACTTGATTGACGAAATTGTTCGCTGCTATAAAATACAAAATTGCAGTCGTCTGGCAAGGTGATTAAATCGACACTAATAAATGTCATAAAAAGAGACAATCGATTTTTACAACAACAATTAAAAAAGACTCAAAGTCGTAATGAGTATTTAAAATGATTTTGTTGGCAATATTAAGAAAATATATAGTTTAAAAAACTGAAAAATACGCTTCGATATCAAACTAATTATCTATATAACTAGATAATTATGCGTATAATGCGTTACGAGTTTTTTTTGGAGTTCCCAAAACCGGCTTCAGGAATCGCCAAAATCTCCCGCTTCTCCGGAAACAATATCGCAACCTAAATTTTTGTACTAAATAGAATGACCGTTAAAATTTCAGATACACTTTCCACGGCAAAAACTCTCAAAACCGTAATGTGTATTTAAAATGATTTTGTTGGCAATATTAAGAAAATATATAGTTTAAAAACTGAAAAATACGCTTCGATATCAAATTAATTATCTATATAACTAGATAATTATGCGTATAATGCGTTACGAGTTTTTTTTTTGGAGTTCCCAAAATCGGCTTCAGGAATCGCCAAAATCCCCCGCTTCCCCGGATACAATATGGCAACTTAAATTTTTGTACTAAATTAAAATTTTTTAGATACACTTTCCACGGCAAAAACTCTCAAAACCGTAATGTGTACTTAAAATGACTTTGTTGGCAATATTAAGAAAATATATAGTTTAAAAAACTGAAAAATACGCTTCAATATCAAACTAATTATCCATATAACTAGATAATTATGAGTATAATGCGTTACGGGTTTTTTTGGAGTTCCCAAAATCGTCTTCAGGAATCGCCAAAACCCTCTGCTTTCCCGGAAACAATATGGCAACCTAAATTTTTGTACTAAATAGAATGGCCGTTAAAATTTCAGATACACAAAAACGTGCACCGAATATAAAAACACGCTTCCGATGCGTTTACCAAAGCGGTTCCGAGCTTTTTTGGGAATTCCCAAAGTAGGCTTCAGGAAACGTCTAAGCAATACGGCAACTTAAATTTTAACACTAATACTATATTCATACCAACTCAATACCTAGTCGATTTGAATTAAAATCTACTACGAAATCTATATCGTTTACACCACCGTTTTTTGACATCTAGCAAGATTTCATTTTCACAAAAATAATTTATGCATGGGAGTTTGACAAAAACAACTTTATCAGAGACTGTATAATACCACATTAAACTGTATATTTTTGTTGATCAGAAACTGAATACACCAGATTAAAGTGTATATTTTTGCTTGGTACTGAATAGATTTCAGGAGATTTCATCGAAATCTACTCATAAAGAAGATTTCATTTTGTATGGGAAGTCTCAAAATCTACTAGATTTGGCTTGAAATCTGAAATGATCAGATTTCGTTTTGGTGTAAACAGACTATTAAAGCGAACGACCGTTTATAGTTCAGATGCATGAAAAACCGGTTCCAAACCGATTAGCGAAGTGGTTCCGAACTTTTTTTGGAGTTCCCGAAATTGGAGTCATGAACCGCCAAAATCTCCCCACTTCCCCGGAAGCAATACGACAACTCCAACATTTGCACTAAAACGGCAAAACTGTATATTTAGTTTTATATACCTATACAGGAAACAGTTTAAAAGTAATTTGAATAAATTTTCGGCACAATATGAAAGGTAGTACTGTTAACAATTCTGTATTGTTAACTCGAAATGCTAATTTTTTGAGATATGACTTTGTTGCTATAAAGGAGTGATAGGTAAATATTATTTCAAGATTTATGTTTTTAAGTTTTCACTGAATATTTAAAAAACTTCACATATTTATGAAAATATTAAGTCCCAAAATCTTAATTTTGAGAAAAAGATCTTGAAATCTTATTTTGCTTGAAAAATTTTCAAAATTAAGGTAAAACATTCATTCTGGTAGCACTATGCGGAACAGTTTCAGCTTCAATTGATTTATGCTAGGACCACAACCGCGACGAACGACGATTTTTTTGGTCGCGAATATTCTTCGCCAATAATTACGATGACGCGAGAGATCGTTCTTCAGCCCAGAGCTAATTTTGTTCCGCACTAAAGGCCACGGTTGCCATATTGGACGATTTATCGTCATTTTGACGATTTTGAGTGCTGAAAATGGCATGTTCACGATTTGACGATTTAAGGCCTGTTTTTGACGATTTTTGTAGATCACATTTAAACCTCCATTTTCTCCAAGTAACTTTGATTTTACAACTATATATTGTACATACTCCCTTTTTATAAGTTAATTTATGTTGAAAATGAAAGTAATATTAATGGTATATAGAAACTGGTAGTAAAATAAATGTGTACGTACATATATATGTATGCAGCACTCAAATGTTGTATGATATTTATTTGGGAGTATACTGTCATCTGTAGAGCATTTAAAAAATTTTGTTGGAAGCTAAATTCAAAACTTTAAGTCTTTTAAAGTGTTATGAAAGAAAGGCGTGTTTTTTCTTCAGATATAATCAAAGAGTTTTCTTATTTCAGCATAGAACTCGAAAGACGAGAAATTTACTTTGAATTAAAAAAATGCCTGAAGCCTAAACTTGGAAAATTTGTTTTATAATACAGATATGAAGATACTATAGTTTTTGAATAAAGTACCAAAAATTATTATTGACAAATATTTCCTTTTTTGGGGAAGTTGTAGTAATAATATTAGTCTTACTGCATTATTTTCCAAAGTGAAAATCCATTTTTAGAAGAAAAGTTATATATATGCTAAGGCGTACTAAAAACTTTGCAATTTGCCCGATGTTATAAAAGTATTTAGTCAATAGTGCGTACATAACTCCTACCTATTGTATATAAAAAGAACTTTGAAAAAACGCTTTATTAAACGAACTTTTATTTTAAAAAGTGTGTTACGAGTATGTACCAAAATACTAATGAAATTAACCTAATATTTTTACGAGTATGTAGCTGTTGTTATAGCTTTAAGTGCTGTAGTTTTTTACTACTGGCAACAATGAATTGTTTTGCTACATTTTACATTTTATTTAAAAAATTTTCATTTTATCTGCTGACAATTTTTAGACGATTTCCGATAATCATATTGATGATTTTGACGATTTTTTTCTTGAATTTGACGATTTTAAATCAGATTTATCTGGCATCTATGCCAATGGCTGAATCCAGCTTTATTTCCATTATTTGTTTTGTATATTTGTGCTGGATACATATGATGGTGAAGTTTGGCAAGATATGCGAGTGTATGTATCTATCATAAGTAGGTATATACTTATCTTAACCCAGTGCATTAATAAATTATATTCCGAAAATGTTTATATTATTCTATATTAATTTAGGTTAGGTTTGACAGGCTGCCAGCTATTGTAAAGCCAGACCACTTGGGTCCAGTCTGTGTTGCCTGTATGTGATATGTATCTCAGTAGATTTACATATCACTGGTTTAGAACTAACCCGAGGATCGTATAAAGGAGACCAATCCACTTACATCGCATTCCGATACCACCGTCAAATCATGAAGCATCGGTCTGCCTAGGTACAATGCCCTTATATAAGAAAGAGCTGGCCACTGACAGAGGAAGTGTTCAACGCTCTCTACTTCCTCCTCGTCTCTGCAACTTCTAGAGAAGTCATTAGATGGAAGATTTAATCTCCTCGCCTGCGTTCCTATGTGGCAATGTCCCGTCAGGACCGCTACAACCGAACGCAACCTCCGTCGGGGCAAGCCCCTATCATATTAATTTAGCTTTTTCAAAGTTCTCCTAAATATTTAAATTTTTAATTCTATTCCATGCAAATAATTATTTAAAATTTTCCGCACATTTCTTCAACTGCATTATCTTTTAGTTTGCGGCCACGTCAACACAACTTTATCTCACGTACAGCTCGCTCTTCATTTTATTTCATTTGATTTAGTTCCTTTTCCATCAGCGGATTTGTTTACATCAGATGTCTTAAAATTTTGCTTTGTTCAATCTTTTACTACGGCTTGGTGAAGTTTTAAAATTATTGGTTCTTTCTAATCGGATTTTTCTAATTTTATTTTTGCAAGTACGTGACTCATTACAAAGGAAGGATAGATAATTCTAGCGTTTGTTTGATATGTATTCATTTACATACATATGTATGTATGTGTATATGTATGTACGTATGTTATACTTATATTGTATGTGTATATATGTGCGTGCATAAAAATCTTTTATAGACATTAAATCTATATACTGGTAAACACATTAAATATGCAGACAAAGTAAAATTTATTGTTTTGTATATTCGTTAAAGAAATCTAAAGAAGATACATTATCATGTTTAGATAAGCCAGGAGCGTCTTTCTTGTTACAAAAGCAGTTTAATTGAGTGCAAACTTCAAAAGTTTAATACTGGTTTTTAAATGTTCAAGTGTAAATTTTTAAGTCTTTATGTAAGTGTTTATATTTTATGGCTTTTGCGACAAAATAGAAAAACAATATAATATCAGGTGTTAAATCACCTCATATGATATCGATCAAGATTAATCGAATACTTTCATTTTGGTATCATGAGACACGATATTGAATAAATTATATCGTAATAAGATGTATAAAATCGTAAAACAATTTTTTTGTATTCGTACTTTTTTTTAAACCTAATACATTTTGCTTAAATTATGATCGTTACGCATCGTTTGCCATAATCGTGATGTTATCCGATACGATAGTTAATTCGATATCGTATTCGCTGATATCGTGGTCTACTGAGTTTTATATTATGAATTCTGTAGTTCCTTACTGACAATTTTAAAGTCTTATGAATACTATTTTGCTTCCACTGAAAAAGTACAAACTCCGCATGATCTCTCTAAATGAAGTAGATAAAAACAAAATTGGGCGGCACCATTTAGATCATCGAAGGGCAATTGTTTGTCTGCGATACGAAGTAGTTCGGGGAATTGCAACTAACTACTCATGATGTTTATTTCAACCAGAGTTGCTACAAAGATAGTAATATGACTGATTTACCTAAACATGAGCTTATTACTATCTCCAAATGGATTTTATTTGGTGGCGATCGTTAGTACTGGACATATTTTTCATATTTCTTAAGAAGCTTTTAAGAGCCTCAGAGAATACTCACCATGCTTATTTTAGCCATAGTTCTGCAAAGCCAACAAATAAAACTAATTCACTTAAACGTGATTATATTACAACCTCCAATAGGGGTTGACTTGGCGATTGTTAGGATTCAACACGTTTTTCATACTTGTTAAGTAAGAAGCTTTTAAGGATCTCGGAGAATTCAAAACGAATGCCTATGATCACTTCTCATACCTTAGCATAGTTTAGATATATGTGTATCTATTTTTGATTATATTACAATGTCAATGTCAACGCTTTTTATGCTTGTTAAGAAAAGTCTAAGTGTCTCCGAGAATTCCAAACGAGTGCCTATGATCACTTCTCATACCTTATTCCCCCCGGAAGGCATGTTTTGCCTTTGGCGTAGTTTAGATATCTGTGTATCTATTTTTTTTTTTTTTTTTTTTTTTGGCAAAAAGTACAAATTCCGCATAATCTCTTTAAATGAATTAGATAAAACCAAATTGGGCGGTACCATTTAGATCATTGAAGTGTAATTGTTTGTCTGCGATACGAAGATGTTCAGGATTTTGTAACTACTCATGATGTTTTTTTTAACCAGAGTTGTTACAAAGATAAAAATTCGACTGATTTACTGAAACATGCGCTTATTACTATCTCTAAATCGGGTTGATTGGGTGTCGATCATTAGGACTGAATATATAATTCATATTTCTGAAGAAGCCAACAAATATGATTGATTCACTTAAACATGATTATATTACAATTTCTAAATGGGGTTGCCTTGGAGATCGTTAGGACTGAATACACTTTTCATACCTGTTAAGAAGCATTCAAAGCCAATGCTTGAGAGCATTGGCTTTGAACAGGAGAACAGGTTTTGCTTTGGCGTAGACCAAACCAGAGCACTCTGTTTTCTGTAGCATAAAGGGCAAGGAGTCCCTCGTTTGTTGAATCAAACAAATTTAACAAAACTGTAGGAAGCCGCATGACTTATGTTGTTTTAAGGACTTGCGAAGCCCGTACCAAGGGTTAAAATTGGCAGAACGAGGATCAGCAAAGCTCGCCGGAGATTCTGCTTGACAGCTCTCTCGGCGCTGATCATGGTTAACATGCCTACCTTGGCTGATGCGTTCTAGCCGTGGTTTAAATCTAAAATCGCAGGAAGGAGAATTCCTATCCCTGATAACTATGCTGTAGGCCGGTTTTAGGGGGCCAACAACGCCCCGCGAGGTGCTATTGAATTGCAACATATACCTGTATGTTAAGGAAGCAGGAGTGAGTTGATTAAGGGCTGATGCTCTTAATAGGCTTCGGCCTATCAACTCATTAAGTCTTGTCTTTCATTGACTGTTGGGAAATTTCACACAGGAGGGATTAGAACGCCCGAACTCTTAAGCTATAGGTTCGTCTATAAGGCCACAACCTTACATTTTTTTGCGACCTATATGAGCGTACTAAGCGCTGTTGAATCGTGAATAATTCACTCCGTGGATATGGCCATCATCAGATCAGACCGTAAAGGCAGATGCTGATGTAAATCAATTTCACAGTTGTTCATACCTTAGTCCCATCGGAAGATATTCCTAACCAGCAACACAACGGGACCTAATTGGGCACAAATGGGCCGGCTTTTCAATGGCTGGCCTATTACACCTATACCTAACCAAGGAACTCTGCTTTCTGGGGTATAGAAAGGGCTGACGCTCTTTATGGGTAATAGTAACTCATTTGTTGTTGCAAATAAAATGTAGGTAGTTCCAGCATGTCTTAGATTATGTTAGGACTTCTAAAATCCCCACTAAGGATTAATTACCAGATCGGGAATAGGCAAAGTCAGCAGGCGGTTCTGTTTTACGGACCAACTTGGTGCTGTTCGTGGTTGAGGTTCGCACATCCTGAAACGTTCAGGTTGTACTTTAGAACGATTTAGGACGATATTCGGGCTGCTAATTATAATTATAGTCCTCGAGGTGTTGTTGTCTTCCAACAGATACTTGTAAGTTAAGGCACCAGAAGTGATGGAAACACAAGTGAGTTGACAATGAGCTGATGCTCTTTATGAGCATCGGGCCAGCAACTTGTCTTCCATTGAATGGCAGAAAAGGGTCATTAGAATAATAATGGCCGATTTTGGGGCAGTTAACTGCAGTCTACGAGGTGTTGTTGTCTACCAACAGATACTTGCAATGTACGGAACTAGTAGTGAAGGAAAAACAGATGAGCTTGCAAAGGGCTGTTGTTCTTTATGGACATCGGGCCAGCAACTTGTTTTTCATTTAGTGCCAAAACGGTGTTATTAGAATAATTAGCAGCCTTTTTTGAAGCAGTTAAAAGTAGTCTACGAGGTGCTGGACCAACAGCAGCAGATACTTGAAATGTAAGGAACCAGCCTTGTTTTCCATTGACAGTCAGGGGAATTGCATACGTAAGCTCTTCGGCAAGAGGATTGTTTATACGGCTAAGAATATATGACAAGAAATTGCCACCTGTTCGAGCCCTTGCAAGCCACACGGGAGTGCTAATGAACTAGCTCACCCCATTCATTTGGTTCACGGTAGGATAAAGCTGTAACGGCAGGTGCTGATGTAAATTAATTACATAACTGCTCATACTTTAGTTTTTTCAAGTAATATACACATACATATGTATCTATGTATATACTTGTATATAGAATAAATTAATAAGTTCAATTCCCAATTAATTGTTTCATCACTCTGTTGTGTAACACAAATATTTGCTGGTATTGTTATATTTAAAGCTTTATATGCTACATTTATTTTTATATTTTCTGCTGAACTATTATTTTAAACTTTCGACCTCAATTAAAGCAATGCTGCAACAAAATTTTTCCCCAAAAATAATATCTTGCACTTAAAGCAAAAATCAGGCAGGCACTCTCAAATACACGGACACCAACACTCTCATACCAAGAGCAAAAAAAGCTCAATTTGACAGGACAATACACTCTTCTGGGCAAACGAAAGCAGAAAAAACAATGATGGGAGAAAAAAGGTTAAAAGGTGTCTAATATCATTTCAACAGCCACCCACTCACACATACATATATAATACATACATACATATATAACAACAATATACTTATATGTAGCAACACAATGGTTTCACAATTAAAGTAAAAAAGGTTCGTCTCAACTACTACAAGAAAAACAATGAGTCAAAAGTGAAGTGTTATACAACTTTTGAAAATAACCAACTCAAAGTGTTGCTAAAGCGCAGGCGCCTAAATTTTTACACATACATGCACATAGATACACAATTTTGAATAGCAGCTTAGCTCTTATATGTATGTAAGTGTACAGCCATGGCTCAGGTTTATTGTGCTGTGGTGATTCTCATGCAACATTCCAAAAAGAGGTTTCGTATTTTTGCAGCAATATTATAGCAATTTTTCAATGTGTGCTTATTAATACATACATACATCCATACATATACACACACACATAAATATGTATTAGAGTATTCGTTTTAAACGAAAACAAAAAATGTTCATTTTATACTTATTTTATATATTACGTACAGATACATATGTGTAAGCATTTACCATATAAATAAAAAAATAAAAAAAATTCAGCAAAATTATATGAAAAAGAAATTAAAATCTACAATTTAATGTCCTGGCATTATACTTCGTTTGTACTCATTACATATACTATTGACGTTTAAAATTTGTGTTTGTATGTGTTTTATCGTCTGCTACGAGTAAACAGTTCCCAGCGGTCGTAGGCAGCAATTTTTTCCAAAACTCTAGTGAAAAAATCTGACTGATAGTTACTTGTTATTTGAAAGTAAAAATTTTTATATATTTTTGTAACTAGTGACCAAATATCGAACGCTAAAACTGACTAACAGAACAAGCTAAATTACCGCGTAAAGCGCAACGCAGTTTAGCGATTCGATTTAATGTTGAAATGAGTAACTTAAATAAGAGCGTTAGAGTTATGCCGTGGACAATAATATTCACTAAAGGTAGGGTCACACAATTGCCGCAAATAGAGCAAACTGACCCAACTTTTATTGGGGCGCATTGGTGCCCAATAACAAAATTGTTGATCTAGTTGATGATGGAGCTCGAAATCCAGAGCTAAGTTTATTCAAAAGTTATTTGACAAACAGGAAACAATATGTAGAGTTGAATGGCAGTCGAACTTCCGTTGGAGACTTTAAGCATGACGTTCTACAGGGAAGTGTGTTGGTGCCGCTTCTATTTTCGATCTACATTAACGATATTGTAGACCTTGAGCTTTATGGGAAACTATATTTATATGCTGATGATATTTCCATATTCCATCCTTACAAACATGAGACAGTGTTAAAAGCTTACATGCAAAAAGATGCTGATATGATTTTTGAATATGCAAGAATAAATAAATTGGTGATCAATGCAGCGAAAACAAAACTGATAAGATTTAAACTATATTTAGATACAGATGCGAAAGCTTTCAATATTTTTGTAAGTGGAGAAGAAATTTTTGAATCCAATTCTGTGAAATATTTGGGAACAATATTGCAGAGTAACTTGAAACTCAAAATTGAGAACAGCCTAAATATCTCCAGGCGTAGGTATATTGCACAAATTTAAAAATAAGTTTAATGTGAAAACAAAATATTTAATATACTAGGCATTAATTCAAAGCCATATGAACTATCATGTAATGATCTATGGGTATAAAAACAGTGCAGAACTGAAATCACTGCAACGAGCGCAAAATAAAGCCATTAAAACAGTTTTCAATTTACCAATTTCTTACTCTACGATTATGTTGTACAAAAAAGTTTCTAAAAATATTTTACCTATAAGGGTTATGTACAAATTGCTCTTATTAATAGTTATGTTTAAGTCCCTAAATAATATTGGCCACAACACTATGAGTTTTTCAAGGAATCAAACATTTTTAGCTACACGAAATAACTGTAATTTAAGAACAGCAAGGTGCAGACTCGAAATAACAAAGCATATATCGCTTTGCCCATATATCGCTTTCCGGATATTTTCCCGGAATTCCCAAAACTGGCTTTAGGAATCGCCAAAATACCCTGCTTCCCCGAAAACAATATGGCAACTTCAATTTTCGCACTAAACCGAATGACCGTTAATAGTTCAGATACACGTTTAATGGCCGAAACGCGCACCGAATATCAAAAACCGGTTCGATTCGGTTAGCGAAACGGTTCCGAATATTTTTTGGAATTCCTGAAATTGGCTTCAAGAATCTCCAAAATTCCCCACTTCCTCAGAAACAATATGGCAACTTGAGTTTTCGCACTAAATCGAATGACCATTATAGTTCAGATGTACGTTCCACCGCAAACACGCGCTCCGAATATAAAAAACCGGTTCCAATCTGGAAGGTTGTTCCTCCTTTATCTCTTATTTTTCATCACGCTAAGGCTTTAACGTTGTTTACAAAATCTATGAAATTTGGTAATATTTTTGAAAGCTTTTTTGCTCCCATCACTTTGAGCTTAAGAAAAACCGCTGTCAGAATAAAATACACAAAATTTTACGACCCCGTTATTTTATGTCAAATTGTCAAGCCCTAGTTCTGTTTTATCATTTAAATTACCGCTATAGCAATATATGCAGCTTTTTTACCACTGGGTATTAATGCTTATTGTATGGGTAAGTTTATATTAAAGAGTGTATATGGTGCTGGTTAATCTAACAGGATATAACTTTGTATTCTCTATTTTGTTTTTATAACGTTAGTGAAGCAGTGTATTGGTGTTTGCTTCGTGTGTGTGTGTATTTGTGTGTGTGTGTGTCAGAGTATAAGGGTTTTATGTAATTTAATTTTTGTTTGTATGTGTCAAATAGTGTTACTTTTTTTTCTTTTTTTAGAAATGAGGTCGAAGGAATTGAAAACGAAAGCATTTTGTCGCCATTTTGTATTAAAATTTTCTAAAATTGGAGAGTATTTCTTATTTTTAAATGTATGCATGCATACATACATATATATTAAATTTATTATTGACTAAAAACAAGCATGATAAAATAAGTTGAAAACTTAAAAACGCTATTATTTTCTTTCTGAGTAAACTCTTTGTTTATTATAGCAAATGCGTATTTAGAGAAATATAGTTACAAATACATATGTGTGTGTTCTTTTTATTATTGCTTATATATAAGTATGAGTATGTAGTATGTTTTGAAGATTGCTTAAAGGACCAGTAGCAGCAGAGTGAGTATAATGGTGTAAAATTTTCAGAACTGCTCTCAAACCAAATTTGGCTTGGTTCATTTATGATAGAGCAATGTAACAAATCAGTTAAGTTTTTATAAACTCGTATGATATCGCACACACTTTATACTTTAGTGACCATAAGCTTTCTTTAAATAAGCCTTAGAATTGTCTGATTTGCCCCATTTTCAAAAGAAATAGCACTTTTTGTGCAAACAGAGCTGCCGCAAAATGTCATGGTAAAGTAAAGAACAAACCTATTATTTGGGCTTGAAACAAAACTTGTTTGAAAACTTAATTGTGAATGAATAAGACAAATAATTTATGAATGTTTGATTGTGTTAATTGTGACTCACACCCAACTTTATTTGACATTTCTTTGTTTCAGGGTTTCACAAATTCAGCCATTGAGAGGTATACAATTAAGCAGCTCGTTAAGAGTGTTTAATATTTTTATGAAAATGAACGAGCAAATCAAAATGCATTTTTTGAAGTTTATTTTTAGCGAAGAGGCATACTTTCACCGCAGTGGTTTCGTTAACAAGCAGAATTGCATCATTAGGACAAATGAGTAAAACTGATGCAGACCCATGGAGTGGCTGGCGGCGTCGTAGGACCGTACTTCTTCGAAAATGACATTCTGTAGCTAGAAATTGAGGCCAAGGACCTGAACGATATGTAATTCCAATAGCATGCCCAGCCAACGAAAAATAGCTCTTTTGGTCGAGAAATTTAATTACCCTGTGACTTCAGGTCGTGGCGATGTTAATTCGCCACCACGATCATGTGATTTTTTTAAACTTGGGCTAGTACCAGCATATGCGGTGCATTATACTGGAACTAGGAAACTAGGTTACAAGGAAGAAAAAGAAAGAGAGTAGTGTTTGTGGACGTTTAATTTGAACCTATTAATAACAACACGGAAAGGCGAAAAAAAACGTTATCGCAACATTTAAAGTGTTGGAATTAAATTAGGTAGATATTTAAAAGAAAAACTGTAAGTCAATAAGCCAAGAACAATGGACCCAAAGACCGTGGGGACCCACTAATATATTAGAGATTGAAGGAGACCAAGTCCCCGATCTTATTGACTACTGCACCCCAAAACCATTCCTCACAAGGAGCTTCGGCTACCTAATTGAGGAATCTCCCATAGAACCTGGATACTTCTATGTTTACACGGATGGGTCCAGAAGGGGAGAAAGGGTTGGGGGTGGCGTTTACATAGAGGAATTTAACACTAAAATTTCCTTCAGACTAGCAGACGGATGCACTGTACTTCAGGCCGAAATATCGGCTATAAATAAAGCGGCCAGAAGGCGGATGTACCACAAGATATTCGGAAGGGATATCATGATAGTTACAGACAGCAAGGCCGCCATCAACTCCCTGACTGGAATATATACTAATTCTAGTCTTGTCCAAGAATGCCGGATATCTTTAAATAAGATAACGAGACATTCTAACCTAACCCTAAAATGGTAATGGCAACAACATTGCTGATGAATTAGCCAAAAAAGGGACAGCCCTAGATGATAGGGATATAGACCCTTTTTGCGGACAACCCTTATCAGCGTGTTGGAAACGAATAAAACTCCACACGCTAGAATATGCCCAAGAAAGGTGGCACACAGAGCCCACATGCCTTATATCAAGAAGCCTGTGGCCGCACATTAACTCTAAGAGAACAGGAGAGCTACTAAAACTTCCTAGATCTCTCCTAAGAATGACGGTAGCAGTCATCACTGGACATTGCCCGTTCGGAAACCATGCCAGGAGACTGGGTCTACCATATAACGACTTCTGTAGAAGTGCCAAGACGAGGAGGAGGAGGAGACAATCCTTCACCTTCTCGGTACATGCCCAGCATTGGAGCATCATCGTCTAAGGTACTTAGGCGAGCGGAGCTTCAATAGCCTTTCATGTCTGGCCTCGGTCAAACCGACTGCGATAGCTTCTTTCATTAGAAGCAGCGGATGGCTAGTAAATCAGCAAGTAATGCCACACTAATAGTTTCCCACCTCCTTTCCCTCTTCCTCACTCCTTCTATATCCCTATAACCTTTTATTTTCTTTTTCCTTTACTAACTTTTTCAGGCAATCACAAAGGAACCTAGAGGACCCAAGTGAGCTGGAGTTTCCGGGTACTTGCTGGAAATCAAGCGGCCTGCTTACCTAACCTAAGACAAGAACAATTGAAGAGCTAAGGGATGACATAATTTGCCAGATATATATCAAATATGAATCATAAATATATATCAAATATGAACCATAAAATATAAAAATATGAACCATCGGATAAAAATATGCCACCGAAGTTGTCGCGAGCACTATGTTGTTATGTTAGCATCTTCAGGAAAAATTTAAATTGAAAATGCTAACAAATTGTTGGAGAAATATTGAAAAATAAAAGTTAAAAAATTTTTAAATTTTTTATAAAAAACGAAAAACAAGATCTCTAGCTACAAAAATTATATTTATTTAATATATTGATATATTTAGTTTGAAGCTTAAGGAATAAAAATTTGCTATACATGACCAAATGCTAATATATTTTTTTTTCATTCATTTATTTATTGAATCTTCACAAAATAAACTAACAATAAGTATTCAAATCTTAATACTAAGTACATAAAATTAATTAAGTCCAGCAAATGCTAATGTTTTTATTTTGCACGGTCAATATCGGTAAAATAACCTATTTAACGTTATGATGGTGGCAAGGGTATCCCTCCTTCTCAACCGAGAGTGGCCTTCAAAATTAAATATATTGCGTGCAAGAGGATTTTTGTGAAGTCCAAATTACTGATACACCTTGTCGCGACCTTGAAAATTCGTCTTTTACAAGAGGCGCACAGAAATCCTTATGATATCGTGAGTTTTTTACGTACCATGGAGCTGCAGTAATCGTTCGAAGAATTTGATTTTCTCGCTTTTGAATTTTTGCAATGCTAAATGTCGAGGCGGTGCCCTATAATTGAATTCCATAAAATCCTAATATAAAATAGTTTTTTTCATTGTGTTTTATTATTTTTTATCTGAGTTTTGGCCTCAGAACATTAAAAACTAATTTTATTTAATAGTAAAAGATGGTCCAACCAAAACGATGTTGATTATAATTAAAACAAAAAGTTTTCAGAAAATTATCTTAATACTTCTGTAATAAAAAAGATCAACAAATATTAAGATAAATGTATATCAAAATATTACTAATTAGAACAAAACCAATCCTAAATTCTAAATTATATCGAAAATATAATAGTTTAAGCTTTTCCCAGCTAAAAATAAAACATTTTTATTAATCTTTCGCAGAAATGTTTTAAGTTATTATCAATATTTTGTTTTCATGCTTATAACTACATTCAGCAATTTTATAGTGATTCTCTCTTTCTTCTGCTGCTGGAAAACTTTCAGCTTAAATGAAAATTGACGCTGCTATTCCATAAATATAATTTAAGTTCGTTTCTGTATACAAACACACACACATACACACAAATCATATATATGTATACATGTTGAGTAAAGTGCAATGAATGTCCTTCACATTTGCATGCGAAAATCATATTGCTGTTGCCAACAACAGCAAACATTGGCGTTAATGTTTAAAAAAAAATACATTTTTGAAAAAAATCTTAAGGTTACGAGCTGTGCGAAATATTTTTGTAGATACTTTGATGTTATGAAAAGCTTAGCGGGAACAAAAACAATGTTAACCAAATACAATTTTTTTTTTCTTTAAACATAATACACTCGTAACTACTAAAAATTGCTTTTAAACAGTACTTTTTACACCAGGACCTTCAAACATGTATATTTTAAGAATAATTTTTCATTTGCAACATTTTTTTTATCAATTCAATTTAATAATATTAATATTTTTATAACATAAGTATCTGAATTTTTCAGATCAGCCTTATTCACTATTTTAAGCAAATGGCCTTGCATAATTTGCATTTGCAAAATAGAGTAGTATATTTCTCCCTAACACTAATAAAATATGGAGTATTATTATTCAAACGAGCAGCTGGAGATCAGAGTAGAAATCAAATCACAATAGGCCAAACTAAACAAAGACAAAATCCATTCACAATAGAAAGTAAAGACTTACAAAATCAAATGCACAAGATTGCGAAAAATTCTATTTAGAAATATACTCTTGGAAGTTTACCATAATGCTCCGTCCAAAAAATTAAATGATGCGTTCCTCTTTTGAAGGTAGAAATAATAAGTACTCGTAAGTTATGTATATTGTATAAATATAAAGTGTGGTAACAAATCAAGTTTACATGCTGGAAATCTGGAGCAATATTTCAAAACATTACATACTAGTATTTATGATGATAGTTATCCTAAAAAAAGATATTGTTGTTTTTAACAGATATAAATTTCAAGTTATTTTATTTATTTGTTATATCTTTCCAAAGAAGTAATAATAAATAAACAAGCTTAAAAACTAAAAAAAGTTAAGTAAAATAGATAATTATTTTTGCTTAAGTCCAGTCAATGGTAGACAAAAAGTTATATTTATTTTGTATGTACTACTTCGGTAAAATCAGTTAATGCTCTGATGGCAGCAAGGCTATGTCTCCTTCTCAATCGAGAACGTTCAGCAGCATTGAGAGCCAGTTCACGGATTTGTTTTAAATGTAATTGTGTGCACGAACGAACAACTTGTTGTGTTCAAGAGTATTTGGAAATTTAAAAAATCATTGTTTTTTGTATCATAAATAAATACAAAAGTAAATTATAAGCTATCTTTAAATTTTAATCGGTGTTTTCAATTTGTTCTCTTCTATAATTACCTAATCAATCAGTAAACGTTTAGTAAACTTTTTTTCTTCAAAATGCCAGTTTTATTCCTGCTTTTTTTCTTCTAGCTGCGCACGCTTAAATTTGTATTTGCATTCAAATTAATATAAAATAAAATAACTGAATCGCTCTCATTAATTTTGATTTGCTTTTGTTTTTCTTACTAGCAAAGAGCGAAAGAGAATAATGAGGGTTAATGTTTGTTTTCGTGTCCTGCTCCATGGGTTTCAAGTATTCATGAGACGTATACGTAATACGTATTACACATAGTGATTCATATATGCTTCGATTCGTGTTTGAATCACTCATACGTATATTTATGTTGGTTTAAAATTCGTATGGTTTATAACGTTTTACATTTAACTTACAATTTGAGATGTAACTCTTAACTTTTTTATAATTTCATTTACTTTTTATTTACGTTTTTTTTTTCTAACTCGCCTCAATAATGTCCAAAGGGCGCTGAGGCACAAATCATTGTAATAAATTTTGTTCTCCTTTTTTTTTATTTAATAAAAAAAAAACTAAAAGAAAATTATTGTAACTCCTCTATATTCAGTAATTGAGATGAAAATTTTTTACAGAGTAAAATCTGCCATAGAATCAGTAGTACTATTAAATAAGATTAAGTCTTGTTGTACTGCATTTTCCTAAAATAAATATATAAATAAATAAAACAACGATTTCCAGCACAAAAAAGTCACATTCGTAAATATTAATGCCAACAAATATATTATATTTATATTATCTTTTTTAAGAGATAGATATTAGGTAAGTAATTCTGTACATGTACTGCATTTGTCTATAATCTTAGCAGGCAAAGCAATGTTGCAGTGATTTTGGTATAAAGTGCAATGAATTGTACTATTTTCGCAAGCTCTTTGTAATTATTTCGCTTCGCTACAAATACTAATCAATTATAATATTGCAATGAATATCCATACCAATAACTAAGCTAATAAAGAATATTTATATAGATTTTCTAGTCAAGCTGAAAGTCGATCACTGGAACTTTGACCAGTCAACGGAATAACCAAGTATCCGAACTACATTATACCCATATTTAAAAAATTGGTTTGAAGTTTTAATATCACATATGTAAGTCACCTAATATGCAAAAATTTTACAAAAGACAAAAAAAGAAATAACATCAAGTAATATTTAATAAGAATTCCGACTATTGGTTAGTAATACTTACTCGGAGACAAAACGAAAATTGTTACATATACATACATATTCGCAATATGATCCAAATAAAATACTGTTTTCCTACCCAAAAATCCTTTTTTTAGGTTCTTTTACAAGTTGTGAGGTTTATGCCCTTCTGAAGCCTCGTTCAGTCATTTATTGTTACGAGCTTCCGTATTTCTTTAACAAAATCGTTATTTTAAAAATACAAAGCTTAGAAGATATGTATGTGTCTTGGTGCGCTATACTATTAAATTTATATCCATTAAAAAACCAATTTTGAGTTTTTTGGTTGTTACGCCTTTTTGTATTTCAGGTGTTGTCCACTGGTAACATGTTTAATTAGTACTGATGTTTCATTAAAAGCCAATCATAATGGCAAAATCGTCGCCTACCGTTAAGAATGCTTTATAAAATTGCAAATACAATAGCCACGAGAGGATGTAGGAGAAGGGAAAATAGGTTAGTTTCTCTCATTTCGTATCAGTATTAAAACTAATAAAATAAATATTAGCGAAATAATTTTCGCTAATAATTCCAAGAAACATTTACCCTGTTGTCTGTAGTCTGTTGACTAATTTCCAGATGTAATAAAATACAGCAAACATGATTCAATAAAAACGGCTTTATAAGCTTTATATTCATGAAAGTAGTAAGCATCACAATATTGTTAACAAATTCAGATCAATCGCTGTTCCGCAATTTATAAAGAATTTTCTCTTATTTGTATAATGCAAAAAAGGTTTATTGCATGGAGAGGCCTTAACATTTTTTGCTTTGTCCTTTTTAGTACACACTTGATAAATGTGAGATACCATATCAAAGAAAAATAAAGCAAAGTTTAACTCGTCATTAGTAATAACAGTATTTAATTGTGTTGTGTAGCTTCTCTGCGAGAAAGGAAGAAAGATCTTACTCTTATTATTTCTTTATTTATTGACAATCAATATACCTATATAAAATACTGACCCGTGAGAGAACCATTGAAAATCTCACAATTAAGTACAGAAAGCTGAGGTTAAAGAAATATGTATGAATTGAGTGTAACAGTTCATGTGTCCCACATGCTCTTCACTATGTTAAACTGTATTTAATTTCCATTCTTTATATAGAGAAGGTGTCCTAGAACTCAACGTCAATCCGAAACAGGATGACAAAATTTGTTTTGGTTTTTTTTTTTAATTTTTCAGATTTTTCTCATAACGGCTAAAATCAATTTTGTCACCTTGTTCCGGTTTGACGTTGAATTCTGATACACCCCGTATGTAAGTATGTATTAATGGTATGGTAACAACTAAAACCAATCGGTATCCAATTCGTTTTTTGATTCTTTAGAAAACGAAGAACTAAAGAAAAAAATTCGAAATGAAATCATTTTTAATTTAAAGTATGAAATTAATATTTTCTGATCAACACGATTTCATAGCAAATTTTTTTTAGGTGCCCGTTTTCTAAAGAACCAAATTATATAGGTAATTGTGTTTCTGAACCAAATTGAGCGCAGTAAGATGGCTGTATAAAATTCTTTAGACCAAAATATGCGTATTCCTTATACATATCAATAAGAAAGTTGCTATCTAGTCGATATAACAGTTTACATAATTAATTTCATACATTTTATTCATTTAAATTTTTACCTAATACTTTTGACTGATTTTATTTTAATACATATATATACATTAAATAAAATTCATTTTAATTTGTTGCAATTTATTAAAATTTCATTTCCATTATTTTAATATCTTGTTGATTGCTTATTTAAATTTATAATTTATGTTAATGGTAAAGGCGGACGAAGGCGGTAAGAGACGTGATAAGGATAATTTATTAATGTTTATTTTTACTCACAGACAAACATGCAAACATTTATACATATATACAAACATAGGTATACATACATATGTACGAGTATGTCTATTTATTAACATGATGATGATAAAACGAAAATGCGTACAAAACATTTTTAAAGCCACAAAACCACGCCTTCACAGCACGTTTCAATTATCTTAATTATGTTCATTCACATAAAATTTTACAGATACACATATGTATATACATATGCATATTTAAACATATGAATTAAAAATTATCCCTCTACCTTAAACAGAGCACTCATAAATTATTATTTATATATATACATATATACATGAATATTTATGAAATAATTAAAGCCACAAAGAGAGATGGGATGAATTAAAAAAAGAAGAAGCAAACCTATAAATAAAACCTCAAAAATTAACCTCACAAACCAATGGAAGGTACATATGTATTCATAAAACATATACATATATACAGAAAGAAAAAGCTCGTACTAAATTTAAGTATTTTTACTTGCTTTTAGTACGAGTATTACTCAAAAATTTAAGTACGAATAACACATCCCGAAAACGGGATTGGTCAATGTTGTATATATGTATTTACAAGATTAGTTTGTAAAAGTATGTATTTACAGTATTTGACATCTCGCAAAGAAAGTTATCATGAATAAGTTACTTGTCAAATAAATAAACAAAAGGCTCGGTCGTCAATCGCAGAGCAACAAATGAATAACACAGTCAAGAAAACCAATCCTACAATGTCTTAAAATAAGTATAAAATTCTTGAATCAAGTGCAGAATTCTTCAACCGTTAAAAAAAAACCAAAACAAAGACACAAATACATATGTACATGGTGATGAATTGCTGAGAGATAGGTATAAAAATTTCTGTAAGAAAAAAAACTGTTTTTGTTTTACTTGTGAAATATTATTTAAGTGTTTTTTTCTTTTTGAATTCTCATTAAGTTAAAATAATTGAATATATAATTAAATGTTTGAAATTATTTTTTAAAGTATTCTAAATCTACTGTTGATTAGGATAACTTCTATGATACGGAAACACCAAAAGAAGGTGTATATATGTTTTGATTGGCATAAATATTAGTAGCTAATAGAGTAAATAATAATAAACGCATCTGTTTTTATTTCAAGTACGGATCCGAGATTGAATCAACTCCAAAATTCTTAAATAAATCGCATTTTCAGATTGATTCGAGCTAAGTTTTTGTCATATCAATCTTATTTTCGGCTTATTTCATTATACGAATAGATTGCATTTTATTTTCAGTGTACGTATGTATTTCTATAAGTTTGTGCCGACATATGTTGACAGCCTTATTTAAAACAACTTACTAAGCCTAAACTTACTAATCTGTGGTTATTAAGCAAAATTCCCTAAAGCATTATTCAAAAACCGATATTTGCTTTATATTAACTTAGTTTCAAATGTTGAAATTTTAATAAATCCTATCTTTAAACCTACAGTAAAACTAACCTAAAATTTTTTTTTTACTGATTTTCTATGCTTTTTGTCATAATTCCTCTTATTGCTTTTTGCTCTCAGTACTCGTATATAATTATTCAGGACAAAATCCTATTTGGTCATATATGTACATATATAGGCGATTATGCATGAGTTGAGTTCATGAACTCTTTTGAGAGAGTGCTCTTTTTAGTTTAGCTCTTTTAACTGAAATATGTCTTTCTTTTAGTTCAATATTTCAATTTTCAATGAACGGCTCTGTTTTAGCTTTCATGATAAAGAAAAGAAAAGCAAAACCAAATTGGTGTAAACAAATGAAAAGTACAATTAAAAGGATTAATTGAAGGTGAGATTAGAAATGTTCAGGTGTGATGAAAAATAATTGTATTGAAAAGAAGAGAAAACGATTTATTTGTGATGAGTCTCGATGTTTTTATATTTATTTGTGGTCGCATATCATATCATTTAATTTTATAATACAAAACACAGCAGCATTTTTGTAAAACAAATAAAACTAATTTTCTGAATAGTTGTATATAACATAGATATGTACTTTCTCCGTCAAATTCTGGCAGTACTGTTTGATTACTTCTGTATACATGTGTACGTACCAGAAAGAAAGAAATATGAACGAAAAAGAAAACTTGAAGATAAAAAAAAGAAACATAAACTACGAAGCTAAAAGAGCTCGCGGAAATGATCGGCTCACTTAGTTCCCTGAATAGTTCAGTGATATTAGTTAGTTCGCGAACTACCCAACTCTAATGTACATACATAAATATGAAAAAAAAGTTTATAAAATATAAACTTTATTTTGAATTGAAAAAGAAATTGAAATGTATGTACTTTTACCCATATTTCAATATTAAAAATTTGTGTTTTTGAATAAAAAAAAAAAAATATATAATAGTGATGTACAAAAAATTTATAGTAAAGTTAATCGAATTCTTTTATTCGTAATTAAAAAAAAAAGAGATCTCATTCGCCTTCGAAAATAGACTTAACTTGGTTTTATTATTACATTTTTTAACTTTATTCATTAAAATTTTTCAGCAAAAGATAAAAGCTAAGAAATGTTTATCATAAGCAAATGTTTTTTATTATTTTACAACTAAAAAGTATTTGAAAATTCGGTTACCGATGAATATAATATTTGATATTTAATTATTTGATCTTGTTTAAGTAAATATTTCTTATTTTTGCAGCTAAAGATCGCTTTATTTTACATAAAAAATTCAACACTATTTTTAATATTTCGATAACAATTGTTATCGAAATATTGAAAAATATTGAATAATATAATAATTTTCCTGACGATTATAACAAATTGTTATCGAAATATTGAAAATAAATACTGTTGAATTGTTTATATAAAATAAATCGATCTTTAGCTGCAAAAATAAGAAATATTTGATTAATATAATATATATTTTTTATATCATTAGAACATAAGCCACAAAAAAAAATATCTCATTCGCCTCATTCTCATTCGAAAATAGATTTAATTTGACTGTATGAATACACGTAATAGAGAGCATCATTAGTGTTCAGCGTGTTTAATTGTATTTAAACAGCTTGTTGCACAATGTTTATTGAAAAAAAAATTTTTTTTGACAAAATGTAATCAAACAACACAAACGTCAAATTGATTTCGAAAATTCGAGAAGCAAATTACTTACAACACAGTGGAAGCACTTCGATATGATTTCCTCAAATCAACTTAATTTGGTTATAATGGAAACGTACTATTAAACAATTAAAAAAATTATATTTGTATAAAAAAATATATAAATACTGCACAAGTGTATCAATTATATTTTAATATTAAGAGTGTTCGCAGTTTTAACGAAAAAAATGAAAAAAGAAATATATATATGTATTGCCTCTAGATGCCGTTTTCAAAAGGAAGTATTTTAGGTATTTTGTGGCAATTATGATAAATATTTTAAGGTTGCTAATATCAAAGCAATACTGTAACTCTTCAGTGCAAGCTCTTTTACTGTTAGGAAAACACTTGTCTGCTCAGAGTGCTTATCATGCATAATTTCATCCCCCTCAAATCTTAAGAGCAATAAAAATTAATTTACAAAAAAAAAAACATAAATTTATATTTATTTATGATTATAAACATATTATTATGATTATATAATAGTACATTATTTTACATACATATACATATGTGCATATGTGTGTATATTTGCATATCTATATGTATATAAACTTTTTATTGTAGATTTAAAACATTTGCTTAGTTTAGCCAGAAAAACCAAATGAATGTGGTTTCTTATGACAATTTGCCAACTTGCCAAATATTTAAATTTTTCTGTCCATTAGAAGTTACAGCTTGTCTATTACATGCTGTGCTAAAACTGACACTGCTGTTTTTATTCTATTCATATTTGCGGTAATCAAGAGAAAAATTAAATATAGAGCACTTTTTCAATTAAGTTTAAGTTTCCAAATGGCTTATATTATAATATGTATGCATATGTATGCATTATTATATTTTGTTTACATTCACAAAGAAAGCTAATTCAATACTTTAAAAAGTAAAAATGAGTGGATGTAGATCAATGATTACATAATTACCAAGTAATGTCTTCAAGGGTAATCGCACTTATACATTGTCATAGGAATGTAATTGTAAGCACCACTGATGTAGATTGAAGATCTTCGCAAAAATTGATTTCGTTTTCTAAGCATTTGTTATAGCAAAATATTAGGCAACTCTCTTCGTACTCAGCAGTGTTTAGGGGCAGTGTTGCCCTTGTGTCCATGACACTTTTTATTACCCTTTTTTAATACATCCTGATGTCGTGTTTTAAACAAACTCGCGTTACTTTTTTACCTTCTTCTCAAAAATGGACCTTTTTGCTGAAAGCAGTTTTAACCACACTGGTGTAAAAAAGTTAATGCCACAAGCAGCTCTTAGGTGTTTGTATAAATAGCCATTTTTTTTATTTTATTAATATTTAAGCAAGCTTTACAGTAGTGATGCCCAAATTAAAAAACATGGTTGCGCTCTGGTAAAAGTATATTTACACTGGGAGAAAAAGTGCGCAGCTCAAAAAAATTGTTTCACTTACAATATACTTAAAATTGAAGTAAAAGCACAAAATACACAAAAAAAAACCAGGAATAAATTTATACACCCGTACGCATGTTCATTTGTCGCTGTTTCATCGACGACTAAATTAATAAGTGTAAGATTATGTTTGCTTTTGTTTACCACTTACGAGTAAATGTTATGGGTGGCAGCGTTGAAACTGTTGGTCTTTTCCTACCAAATTTGGTCAGATATTATTCGTTTGGCGGGCTAAACCTCATTTTGGTCTTTTTGCAAAAATTCAGATCTACATTCAAGGAAACTCCGAACATTGGTCACCTCAAAATTTTTAAGTGCTCGGCAATCTATATACTTTTAAAGCATGACAAGCAAATGTCAGATATTTCTTTGTAAAAGTACAGAAAACGATTTCAGCAATAAAAGTAACATATTTTTCAAATATATTTATTGGCACAAAAACTGTAAAAAATATGATTTCGAACAAAATTTTAGAAGTTAAACAACAAATATTGTAATTTTATATTGAGCTCCTAAATAAAATGAAATCTAGCTTTAACTTTAATGGTGCAGATATTAATATTTTACAAGTAATTACTCCCTCTAAAGTGTTGTCTAAAGAAGACTTGTCTATTATGCATCTAAGTTCAAAATTTTCCAACCTTGTTGATAATGAGCCCTTGGAGGGATTTTGGTAGGTTTTAGGTCCAAGTTTGGTCGGATTGAAAATTTTTCAGTGGCAACGCCGATCGGTGGGCATCACCATTTTAGAGTTAACGGTTGTTATATGTACTCGTACATATGTATATTAATATGTATTTGAGATCGTGTGCAAGCTCTTAAAATCAATATTTTCTTTATACCAAGTTTCTTAAAATCGTAAATAAAATTTCTTTGGTTGAGGTAAGTACATTATTTGGGAAGACTTGCTTTTAAAATTTAGTTTATTCATAATTTAAAGTTTTAAGTAAATATTATTAGTTAAGGTACGTTTACGAGTACATAGTAATATAAGATATTTAGATTTTGTGTGCAGCAAAATATTACAAAATTCTCTCCCTACTTAAAAAAAAAAGTCAACAAAAATGTTGTATTTTTCTTGTGCCAGAATTTGCAGCCAGATTTAAAATATTATTGTTTTTTTTTTTTAATAAGGCTGAACAAGCAATAATGTGTTTAAAACTTGTTTTCTACTTAAATTTAATATCCTTTATTTGAGTTGTTTTTAGTGTAATATTTATATTTTAGTTAAAAGCTTTTGTTTATAATAATTTTTTTTTGTATACGTTTTATAATCAGTTGTCGTAAACTGTTTGCTTTGTTATCAAAAATGAGATAAATATTTATATTTTTGTTTTCAATATACTTGAGCCGTTTTATTTTTTTTTATTGAAAATACCCTTTTTGTGTCACTTTTCTGCATAAAATACCTTTTTTATGCCACTTTTTGGAATTTGTAAGGGCAACACTGTCCAAGTTAACTGTTAACGTCTAAAGAAGCGAATATCAGATTTAATCGCAGCTAGTTTTGTGCTACATGTTATGTAAAAAGATATGTAATGGTGTAACAGAAAGTATTGCAAAAACTGTTTTATGTTACCTCGTATTATTTTCTGCACAAATGAGCAAATTCTGTTATATGCTGCTATTTGACTTTACTCTGACTAATACACACAATTAATCAAAGTAAAAATTTTTAATTTTTTTGCTCACAAAATGCAATTTCCTCGTTTTTTTTTTTTTTTTTTTTTTTTTTTTTTTTTTTTTTTTTGTAAGACAAAACTTTTGTCAGCAAAAGTCTTTGTGAATATTCTTGGTGGAAATGTTCTTACACGTGTGTACACGTGTAAGATTAAATACAAGCTTACACTCACAACGGGACCAAATTGGACTGGCTTTTCAATGGCTGGTCTCCTGTTAAACCTAACCTGACACTCACGTACACATAATTCTCCAATGTACATTCATCATCGGTAATAACAGTACTCACTGGTTTTTTTCCAGAGAAAGTAAAACAAATATGTTACTACTCTCATTACCTCTTTGTTTATTACAATAACATTCAATTTATATAAAAAACTCAGCAACAACAATACATACTCGTGTGAGAAACGTTGAAAAACAAAAATATAAGCAAAAGTAATAGAGTTGTTTTTAGTGTAACGGTACAAGCGTTTTATGTTTTTTTTAGTTAATCAAATCAATATTCATCGTATAGTTACATACATCAGGAACAGTTTTTACTTTGTATGTCTACTTCTTTTATCCGTGGCTGTAAAATTTACAGCAGATGAAACTCTTGCGAAGAATAAATAAAGCTATTTTAAGATTTTCCCCATTGATTCTTTTAAACTATAATAAAATCTCAATTTATTCAAATTCAGTTTCAACAACATATGATGCCCGTGTCACAAAAGAGTTGATAAGCAGCTACAATGCAGCGAGCTCTTAAAAATATTGAAAACAATATCCGTAAATAAATGTCAATATACATATGTAGGTATCGGGCGTATTATAGATTTTTTTCCATCCACATTTATATATCATATGAAATCCAACCTTTGGTTTAATATTTAAGAAAATCGCTTAATTATTGAAATTTTTAGCGACTGTATTTATTTGATCACCGTCAAGCAGTTGTGTAAATTTAAGCGATTACGATTACTCGTTTTTTCCTTAATATTAATAAAAACAAAAATACTCACATATTATATATATTTATTGACTAATATTTTGCGTTTTTATTCAATATATTAATAAATATTATATTTCCTTTGTATTTAAATATAAGTATGTATTTATTTATTATTTATGTATGTATTGTATATGCATTATTATTTTTTTTTTTTTTTTTTTTTGATTTCTTTATGTAATTTGTTATTCAATGATATTTTTGTTTTAATTTTTGTAATAAAAATAACGTGTGATTTTCTTACGTTTTACCATTTGTTATTGTCGAGCTTGCTTAGTGTTGAATTGCATTTTTTTATAAAACAATTTTATTGCTTAGCTTTCTTAATTATACACTGAAGTTTATTCAATAAACACTTGGTAATCAAGTTATTGCTGAAATTGTCATAAAAAAGTATAATAATAATAATATATGTATGTACATATATGTATATGTACAAGTGTAATCCATCTTTTTATTAGAACATTTTTCTTTTTTTTTTAAGAAAAATTTTCTGATAATGTCTTTCAAAATACAAAAAAAAAAAAAAAAAAATAAATAAAAATAATACAAAATAATTTTCATTTGTTATTTTAAAAGCAATTTTTATTGCAAAGCTTTGTTTAAAGAAAACTTTATTTTAATAAATAGTTGGTCATACATACTCCAGCCTGTGTTTGTAGAAAACAACTGTCGTTTGAAATTAACGTACCTGCAAAGAGAGAAAAACAAAAGTTTTTATTAATTTTTTTGCATTTAATTTTAGTTCACTAGAATTCATTTTCGATGACAAATGAAAGTTTAATATTAAATAAAGTTTTAATTTATTATTTTGGAGAAGTCTTCTTTACTTTTGGTTCAGGTTTATTTGGTCAATTCTACTTCAATTTTCTTGCGTTTAAGTCCATACACGAAAACTTTTTATCGTCAACTTCACGTTTTTTTTTTTGCCTTTAATTTTTCATAATTTTTAACATTTCATTTTAAGTTTACGGTAGTAAGTCTCATGTATCAAAAATAAAAGATTATGCTTTGCGCGGTTCCGTTATGTTATTTACATCAGTGAGCTGCAGAATGTGACGTATACAGTGATTTTTGTATATTATTGTAAAGGCAAAAGAGAATGAAGCAACAACAACATAAAAAATCAACGAGTTGTAATCCCGTGTGACGTGATGCACAGTAGAAATTTAATTTGTCAACTTTTCGGCATTATCTTAGTTATTTGCTTCATGGGCAAGTGTGCATCCCTTTTCAATCTCTTCTCTCTATCTCCCAAAACCTCAAGACTTGCCGGGTCATGTCATATGCAGACATTTCATAGGAGCTATCCTAACCTACTGATGATTAAGGTAGCTCCTAAGAAATGTCGACATAGACAGTGGGAAACATAGAAAGAAAGCTGTTTACATTCCTTTAAAAGTACACTTGTTGTTTCTTGCTTACATATATTCTTAACATAACAAATAATTTAAATAAGAAATTTCAATCCTAAAAAGTGCTTCTCACAATGGTTTAAAGCCAATTTGAAAAAAAAATTGAATTAATCTTTGTATTCTTGTTGAAATACCATTTAACTATAGGGTGAAAAAATCGCTTCTACTATAAAGCAAATTGAATGAAATTTGGAGATTCCCGAAGCCGATTTTGGGAATTTTCCAAAAAAAAAAAAAATTCGAAATTACTTCAATAACCGGTTTTTCATACTCGGTGCGCGTTGTTGCCGCGGAACATGCATCTAAACTATAAACGGCCTTTCACTTTAGTGCGAAAGTTGACGTTGTTGTCTTTATTCTGAGAAGGTGGGGGGATTTTGACCTTTCCTGAAGCCGACTTTGGAAATTCACAAAAAACTCGAAACCCCTACGCTAACTGAATCGGAACCGGGTTTTTATATTCGGTGCGCGTTTAGGCTATTGAATGTGTATCTGAACTATTATTCATTCATTTAGTGCGAAAATACAAGTTGTCATATTCTTTTCGGGGGAGTGGGGGATATTGGCGATTCTTGAAGACGATTTTGGGAATTCAAAAAAAAAAAAACTCGGAATTTGATATATGAATATTCCCTAATTTTTAGTTTGATATAGAAAAGTGTTTTTTAGTGTTTCAAACCATATTTATTTATAATTTTCTTACATATGTATATAGTGTAACCAAATTATGAAAAGAAAATTTGCAACAAATTACTAAAAAAAATAATTTTGATGTAAAATATCTAATATACGAGTATTACGTATTTTACATCAAAACTTTTGTTTTGGTTTCTTTTTCATTTAAAAATGGTTTTAGCAAAAACGCTCCTACAAAGCTAAAAAAATACTCAGAAATCTTGTAATACTTGTAATTGGTTAACAATCTATTTATAACGTGTAAAATCAACAGACATTTTTGAAACCAAACAACATAAACAAATGAAAATTGTATGTTTACTCGTACATTAGACATACTCATGTGGTAGAAATTGTAAATTTACAAATATACACATACTCGTATTATATTATAATATTTTTTATTTTCTTTATTTTGTAGACATTTTGTAAATGTGTTTGTAAAATTTGGTGTTCAAATTACGCATGAAACATATTGAGAAGAAAATATTGTTTCGTCATGTTCTAAAAATAATTCAAGGAAAATGTTATAAAATTTTAAAAATAATATGTGTTTTATATAAATGTCTTAAAAAATGAAATTTCCTCGCAGACATTAAACGCTCAAGGTTTATTATTATTCGCAGACACCGTAACTGAGTTTCAATCAATTGAAAAGCAACTTTTTTATTTCGATTGCTATTTTTAAAATTAAGTTTAATGTAGAAAAATTAGAAAATAATATATAAAGTTTTTAAATGTTAACGATTTTTTTGGCAAAAATAAAAGAGGAAATTCAAGTTACAAAATTTTGGTGCAATTTAAAATTTGTTAATGGAATTCACCTCAATATCGTCAATATAATAAAACCTTTATATTTAGTTAGAAAATATTTTCATTACGTGGATCCAAATACAAGGGGTCTCTTTGATAGCTTCGTAACTTTTCCATTTTTCCGCGTAGTAACTTTTTATGCAACACTGCTTCCTTCCATTAACGTCTTTTAATAGAACAGTAATATTTTGAGCGAGCTGCGTCATTAAAGGGTGATTGACAGCCTTTAAAAGCAGACAACTTCGTCAACACAAAGTACACAGAGGTGTAAAAAAAACATGACGTTGGAATAAAATAAAACAGAGATAGCATGTATTATTGCCTTCGTTTATTTTTGTATACTTTAGGGGCTACAAAATTATTTGTTTACAAATAAAAGTACAAAATGCGGGAAGAAAAAATAAAAAAGATACATACAAGTTTTTTATGTCTGGTTTTATCTTTGTGTTCTTTGTATCGTTAATTTTAATAATTATGGATGGTAATCGAACTACAATTGCATAAGTGATAATGCAGTGGAGTAAAATGATAATGCAGGTAACAAAATAATAATTCCAAAAACGAATGAAGTTGTTACTTTAATGCCTTTCTGACAAGCAGAAAGTTTTCATGTACACGAAAATCAGTTGCCACCCATAATCGAGCCTTATTATCGTATGTTGATTAGGCATTATTTTTTGCGTTAAATCCCATTACTGAAACTAAGCAAAGGCTTGATAAATACTATGACAATTCTGCATGATCAATGGTTAAGAAGTGGTGCAAGTGTTTAATCAATACACAATAATCATGGCTCGATTTTAGGTGACAACTGAATTTCAGTTCAACTGCCAAGCTGGCAGCCACAAATTTGTGCTTTCCAACTTCGTTCGTCTTTGGAATTATAATTTTGTTACCTGTATGATCGTATGTTCAGGTGGCCCAAAAATGGTCATCACGCCAGAGTTTGTCGATAAGATTCAAGGAATATATTGGACAGTCGGTGAAAGAGAAAACGCGAGGTGGATGAGGCGGTAGCCTAGGAGTGCAGATCACATTCTACATGAATATGATATGAAAACATGAACAAAGTATCCGCGAGTTAGAATGTGTAATAGATTATATCAGCACCTGCCTTGACGGCCTAATCTGAACGTGAAGAAATATGTGAAATATGTATCATATGAACAGACTTCTTGCTAAAGTCAATGGAAGAAAAGGTTTATGAGTTAGTAGGCCGAAGTCCATTATGCAAATCAGGCCTTAACCAACTCATCCATCTCGCTCTTATAGGTTCCTTACTTCGCAGCTATATGTTGCAAGATGACAGCACTTCGGCAGTTATTAGCCCCCGAAAACCAGCATGCACCATTTTATTTTCCTGCGATTTTTAGATAGAATGTTTCAGCCAAGGTAGTTACCTCAACCATGATCAGACACGAAAAGGTCTGCAAGCAGAATCTTCCGGAGGCTTTGCCGATCCGCGTTCTACCAGTTAAGCTTTAGTAAAAATTTGGAAGACCAACACAACATAAATCCTACGGCTTCGTAGAGTTTTATTTGCTACAACAAACGCGAAACTCCTACTTGTCTATACCACAGAAATCAGATTAGCCGTACGCCAAGGCAAAACCTACTCTCTGAGCTCACATTAGACCATAAGTGCGACCACTTTTAAAGGTGTTTGGCAATGTTCAACAAAAAGCCGGACGAATTTTTATGACATTAAATCACCGTAGATGAAACATGGATATATCACAATGTACCAGAGACCAGGGAACATACCAAACAGTGGGCTTCACCGGGTAACGTGACGAAAGGAGGCCACTGTGGGTCTGTAATTTACATAGATTACATAGAAAAAGGTGGAATGATTATCGGTGTATATTATTCATTGCTTTTAGTCAGATTTAAATTGATTTCCCCATGAAGGTAGTTCTGTACCACCTTGTACATACATTTCAGCTTAAAGGAACACTAATACCATGGCTTAAAGGCCCATTTGGGCCATATTTTCTATATTGTGGGGTAAGAGTAGTATTACGTATTTTGCCCAAAACATCAGTTAAGAAATTAGCCAGAAAAAATAAATTTGTTCAAAACTTTTCTTCCAAAATTATTTCAAAAATACCACTTTTACCACGATTTAAAGGCCCTTTGTACCACTTTAGTATTTCATATTTTTACAAAAAGCTCACTTTTCCTCTCAAGGAATTTATCAGAAATATTAAATATGTTCTAAACGTTTTAGTCAAAATTATTTCAGTAATACGACTTATACCACAGTTTAAAGTTAAAGTTTATTAGCACTCATAGTCTGTTATATACCTTTAAGGCAATACTAAACAAATATATTCTTTAGAGAGCATTTTCCAATTTATTCTTTAGCTTGATTTTTCTTTTCATTCCTTTACATATTGAATCTTTACAACAAAGTGAACTAACAATAGAGGCCGTGTCAGATAAAACTTTTGCTTCGCTTTTCGTTGTAAATTCGCTTTGACGTCTAAGGTAAAATATACAAACTTATATGAAACATGTCACATAAAGTACTTTTAACGCAACTTGAAACGAAAAGTTCGGCAACTCTCATCTTTTTACGCTTTGAAGTTTTTTCTAATAGCTCCACAGCTTTATGCATTAAAAAAACAATTAGATCCAATTTCAATAGTTCGTTCAATAATATTTCTAACTTCTATTATCATAACAAATAATTAAATATAGAAATCAATAACAATTTTTTTAGATAAATAGACAAATCGTGAGCGTTGCCAAAGTTTTTATTGCGACATACACTATTTGCTTTGCGCATTTCTATTAAAGTTTTAAACTTCACACAAAGCGACAAAGTTTTATCTGACACGGCCTTAAGTATTCAAATCTTAATACTAAATACATAAAATTCTCTATCTTGATGTATCCCCTTATGAAGATGTTTCTTCAAGAAAAAAAAAAAGTATCAAATTAACACACACTGTTAAACAATTAAAAAACCTCTGTAAAGGAAAAAATATTGCACATGTGGTTCATGTCTATACTAGTTCAAATTAAATACAAATATGTTTCTTTACCTTTTGAAATGTTTGCGAACGTTAACGTTCGAGATCGTGAAACAGATTCGAAATTATGTAGAAAAATGAAATGAATACCTGCCGAAAACAACATCTTTTCAAATAGTCACAGAGTTATCAAACAGCACCATAACTAACTATTATATATATATATATATATATATATATATATATATATATATATATATATATATATATATATATATATATATATATATATATATATATATATATATATATATATATATATATATATATATATATATATATATATATATATATATATATATACATACAATGTCGCTTAAAACAAAACACCCGTTACATAAAATCATCTTCAAATGTGTGTTCATGCAAACGTACATACTTACATATGTATGAATTTATGTATAAAAGAATATTTTTGCGTGATTGGCGTCTGTTTTTTTTTTTAGACATTTAACTCTATGTCTGATTATTTATAGTTCGCTTTTTGCATTTTTTTGAACTTTTGCTCCTTTTTTCGGTTTTTTTTTTTCGTAATTGTACAATTTTTGTCTGTGTATTACGTTGCACATGATGTTGACGACATTTATTTGGCCAATATCATTGTCTTTTTTTCAGTTAAGATCTTTTTGTTTTTGTTTGTTTGTATTGAGTTTTTCGTGTTTTCAAACGATAAAATATTGAACATTTGCCAAGGTGCTTCTTTTCCTTCGCTTTAGTTTAAGTTAAAAAATACGTATTGGCATTTCGCTAACAAAATTAAAAACAAAAAAAGAGATAAAAACAGAAGATTTGTTTAGAAAATATGAAAATTCTGTTGTGTTGTTGTTTTGTAAATTAAATGAGAAAAGTTCAATAAGTTTTTGTATGTGATTTTTAAATGTCATTTAAAAATATGACAAAAAGACAGACAATACTCGCAAAAACAAATAAATAAAAGCAGAGAGAAAAGTTATAACCTCTTTTACACTCACTGAATAATAATGCTCTACAAGAGACTGCCAGTTAGAAAAAATAACGTTACATAATGGCGATTTGTTTGTAAGCACAATGTCTCTATGCATCTATGTATAGGTACTATATACATACATGTTGTCGTATATAAGAAATATCAGAATGCTGCATCAAAAACTCAAATTTTTTTTTTATTAAATAATAAAAAAAATTTTATTTTTCTAATCTGGCAGTACCTATGCTCTTAAATTTCTGGAAAAATTTAACTAGTGTCCCAGAACTTAGTTTCAAGCCGAAACAGGGTGACAAAATTGATTGTAATATAATGAGAAAAATCAGAAAAATATCTCTTAACCTTGTGGCTTCAGTTTTTTCAATTTTATTAAAATTCACAAGGTCATGTGGTTTAATGGCCTTCAAAAACTAATCAAATGACAAGCGTTGTCAACTAGGTGTCTTTCGCACCGTTTTTGGTGCTTTTTAAATTCTTTTGTGCGAAAAATTGCTTAGACAGTGCGTAATGCGCTTTTTTCAACTTTCGGTGCGTTTCTTAAGAAGTTATGATGTATGTAACGTACCAAGTCACATACACAAAGTAGATGTTGTAGAATATTTATATATTATCTAAAGAAAAAGATAGTATATCAATTTTTAAAATTTGCTGTCCCTTTAATTTTTCACAGTACAAAAATAATTGTTTTTATGGTGAAAACTTTATATTTATGTTTTTAGTATTAAAATGTGATACTTTTTTAACACGCTTATATTAGTTTCACTTGTGTGTTTGCTTGTAGGTTTGCAATACTGGTACCCCTTCCAATTGTGTGTTTATTACATATATCGGTTATGTTTTATCATAAGAACTTAAGTCTAATTTTAAAAATTGAAAAAACTACATCTAATTTGATTAATTTGCTAAATATACAATTTTTTATTTGTAAAAATATTTTTTCGTATTATTGACAAAATTTTGTTGTAATTTTGTTTTGTTTATATGCATAAAATTTTAATTGTACAAATATTTTTTCGTGTTGTTGACAAAATTTTGTTGTAATTTTGGTTTATTATCATTTATTCTTATATATAGTTTTTCATTGAAATTTCTCCTAAAAAGGTTTTTGAGTCTTATCTCTACTTAAGATGTTATGATATAATGCTACAGATATAGGTATATAAAACTGTATATACAGTGTTGCCACTTTAGAGCAACAATGGGAGTTGCCATATTGCTTCTGGAGAAGTAGGGGATTTCGGGGATTCATGAAGCAGATTTTGGGAATTCCCTAAAAATACGGAAATATTTAGCTAACCGCTTTGGAACCATTTTTTCATATTCAGTGCGCGTTTTTGCCGTGGAACATGCATTTGAACTATAAACGGTCATTAGCTTTAGTGCGATAATTGAAGCTGCCGTGTTGCTTCTGAGGAAGCGGGGGATTTTGCCGTTTCCTGAACCAGACTTTGGGAATTCGCGAAGCGTGTTATTTAAATTATATTTAGTTTTTTAAACTATATTTATTAAACCTCTATGTGCTATCACAAACGAGAGACTCACCTAAAAACAATTTATGTGAAAAGCTTAAATTTTTAAACAATTTAATGAAGAACTTATCATATTAATAACAAAATTGTGAATTTTTTTTCTAAATAACGCATTTTGATGCGTTTTGAAATTTCATAGTTAACACCGCTGCAAACGACACAGCTTGCTCAAAATTTCACAATAGCCTATTAAAAGATAATGCTTGACGGCAGCAGAGTTGCATTTAAAGCAGTGATGGCCACACGCACGATGCAGCAAAAACCGAAATATCACAGAAAGTTTACTTTGCAAAATCTTGAGTTAGGTGGTGGCAAGGGAAAATAAAGTGTGTAAGAGAGCCACTCTCTTCCCCCTTGCCACCACCACATTCAAGACTTTGTGAAGTAAAATTTTCATGAGCGAAAGCGGTGTATGTTTTGAAAATCTGCTAGTGTACATGTAAGGCCGTCGCAGCGGCTAAATTCTGTGTTCTATATATGTATAAATATTTCGACCGAGACTGATTTAAAGTTACTGTGCAGTAAACTAAGCAAGTCACAGAGTTAAGATACCAGAAAAGGTAGCCCACGTATAGAATTATTACATATTCCCTTAGTAAGCAAATAATAAATGATTTTTTTTTTTAGATAAATAAATTTAGATAAACACCTCCAAAACAATAAAAATAATTTTGTTATGCAATCAGTATTATATGTTTTATGTAGCAACATGAAAAGGCTTAAAGATTTGCGATTATTCAAATCAGTCTAAGGACCAACAACAATGATTGTAGGATACTACTAATTGGATTGAAAACAGTCACATTGTAAAATTTTGTACAATATTTCCATTTGTTATACTGGCGTTGTTTCTTTTGTTGTTGCCATGAAAAAAACATCAATTCAAATTCATCAACGACACTTGATTTTAATAAAAACGAATGAATTCAATTGAAATAAATTTTTGTGTGTACTGGTTATTGTTGCTGCAGTATAGTTATTATTAATTCAACCGCAAACAAACAACAGCAAAACTTACGAAATAAATCACTCAACTTAAAAATACAACCGTCAGACCGTCACACAGCAGCAGTAACAACAATAAAATAATTATAAACGATGTTTGCCAACAATAAAAAACGCAGAGCGAATCAATGACATTATTGTTTGTATCAAAATAACGTACATACATATAAGTAAGTATGTATGTACGTACGAGTATTTACATGTTTCTCTGTAACGGATGTTTTTTAAGAAGTTTTCAATGCTGCTGATTGGTGCGCCAATTTGATAGTTTTTATAGATAATTGTATGTTTTGGTCTGCCAAAATTCTGAAGCTATCGTGGACATTAATTGTAATAACAATATCACCCCTGTGCTAGGAAATAGAAATCACTTGCGAGATCAAAATAGCACATCTGATTTTTTCAAGTACTGAATTAAACGCTTTTGTTTAGGTACAAAAATATGAACAAGTGCACACATATGTATTTATAAAATTTGGTAGCACTTGTTTTTTTTTATGGGAATAAAAACAACTGTTCTTATTGAAGTCGCCGTTTTTAACGTAAACAAATTTAATCAAATGATTAAATAAAATCAGTGTACTTTGCAGTTGGATTCTTTTTTTTTATTAAAAATCATGAAAATAATGTATTTTTTTAACACAATTAATAATTTAAATTTTATTTACACACTTATTTTTACGGTGTGACTTCCAGTTTTAGTAATGTATGCAAGTCCATGTACACAGAAAAAAATATTTTTCGTGTTCAATAATGAAATTCGTTGAAGCAATTAAAAAATTGTTCGAATGCGGACCTGTAAAGGAATTCGTGGTTTCAAACAAAAGGTTAGTAAAAATAATTATTGATCGAAAACAACTTTTTTTTTTAAAACAACAACAAAATACGATATCCAAGGTTCTCTTTTTTTTGATATTTATGTATATGCATACAAATTATTGTTTCAGAAAAAAATTTTGTTGATTTTATTTTTATAATATTTTTTTTATTTTTATTTTTTTTTTTTTTGTAGTATTCACTATATTCTTCTTGGTTGCTCGTTGAGTAAGAAAATCTTTTTGTGATTGCGTTTTCAAGCACACGAATTAAAGGACTTCGAATCGTAATTACATTTTTCTTTACGAAATGTGAGTTTCAGCACATGTGCATATATTCAGCTGTATATTCAAACTAAAAAAATGTGCTAAACTTATTGCGAAATACATGTTAGTGCTATTGAAAAGTTAAGCGGCGCATTTGACAGAAGTGCGTTGTTCATAAAAACAACAGATTGGTAAATTTTATAATATTTCTTCTACACAAACGCATAACAAATTTTTCTACTTTGATAAGTTCAGTATAATAGTCAAAGTCAATCAAGACCATAACTGTAACATAATTTTCTCATTTGTATAAAAATACGTTTTCACAAAAAAACAAATCATAATTATTATTCTGGCAACACTGTTTGTCAATTTTTCAATGCTTCCCATTGTTCAATGACAAACGAGAACAATTCTTCTGCAGCTTGTCAGCGAACTGTGTGAAGGGGGTGACACTTTGTTGGCATAACTTTTTTAACCAGCATAAAGCTCGCACAAGGAGCACAAAATCAATACAAACACAAGCCAAGCAATCAAATGTATACAAAAACATTAATACATACACAATGCTGTATATACGTATACATGGTTAGAACATATGACAATAATTTTTAGTCGAAAAATTGTTGTTCCAATTCATCACTCACGAGACTAATTCATCGGACATAGCAAGTATAGTATACATAGTATTGTGTGTACTAGTGTTTTTTACTCATTTGGTTGCTTGGCGTGCGTTTTATTGGTTTTATGCTGCTGGCTCGAGTTGAAGCTGGTGGAAAAATTACAACGACTAAATATCACTCCAGTCAGAACAATTGTTCTCATTTGTGATAGTAAGAAAACATTTAAAAACATTGAATGTCAATAAATAAAAGAGATAATGAGAGTAAAATATTTGTGGTACATTTTCTTTAACACTTTGGAAAAAATATACAACCTGCATGGGAGAAACAGGTTTCGCAATACTTTCAATTACACTACTGCAATACATACACATACATAATGGGCGGTCCAGCGAAAAAGCACGATATTAATTGTATAATAAACAAAAAGTTTTCAGAGAATTATCGTAGTATGGCAATTATGTCATATCGGCCAAATGGCCGCCACGGCTTCGTTGGCATACCTCTATGCGATTGTCCATATTCTCAATGACTCTGAGCAATTTTTTTTTTTCTTTTTTTAAACAAACACAAACACTGCGAAGCTTTTTTGCTAGTCTGCAGTAACACCCAGGGTCAGAGGCAGGACTTGAACCTGCGACCTCGAGACTGTTGGTCGAGTACTCCACCAAATCAGCCATCAAGGCATCCAATTGATATTCAATGTTGTTAATGTGCCTTATCACCCTTCCTGAGGATAATAACAAACTGTTATCGAAATATAGAAACTAAAAATTGTTAAACTTTTTTTATTAAAACAACAAAAACTAACATCTTTAGCTGGCAGAACTTAGAAGAAATTACTTTTAATATTTACTTTTTTTTAATATCTACAAATTATGTGAAATGACCGAATAACAATGCCACAATGTATGTTTATACGCTTACTGAATTTCTCATTCAAAAGAGCCATTGTTTCCATCGCTGTGTAGCAAATGGCAGCGTCCTATTGGAACCACATATCGGCCAGCTCCATATTTTCAATTTCTGGCCACAGGAAGTCAGTTAATATCTCGCTATAGGGAACACCATTTTCGATAACTGCTTGACGACCTCATTTTCAAAGTGGTACGGACCGATGACGCCGCCAACCCAAAACCGCTCCAAACAGTCACTCTTTATGGATGCCTTTCAACTATAACTCGTGGATTCTCAGTTGTCCAAATCCTGCAATTCTGTTTGTTAACGAATCCACTGAGGTGATCAACAATCTTAACACGCTGCTCAATTGTGTACCAAATACTGAAACAAGGAAATGCTAAACTAAGTTAGGTAAAAACATTGATGTTAGTGTTTGACTCACAATTAACATCGTGCATTATGGTTGGACCACGCTTTATGTATGTAAGTACTTTTGTACAAGCATAAGTTTAAGTTCAACATTGATCACCTGGACTTAGGTGGTAAACGCCCCTCTTTGTTAGCCAGCAACAACACTAAACAAACATACATATTTCTACCGAAAAAACTTCTATATTCGAAATAATTTTTTTTACTAGGTAATTGGCAAACTTCATCAAGTTTCTATATTACGGCAACACCGCAACAAAAAAACAAAAAAAAAAGCAAATGCGGCTAATTATTCCACTTGCGGAAAACATACACCACTACAAAACAAAAGCAAAGAAAAAAATAAAAACGCGCCAAAAAACTTCAGCTATATATTTGTGTACGAATGTGAATGTATTCAGCAGTTTTTTGTTTTTGCGAAGTAAAAAGCGCACCACCACAATAACTTAAATCTAAACTACGTGCTTAAACATTATTGGCGGCTTTAATATACAAATTAACCAAGTCAAGAAATAAAAAATAAGTTAATGCAAATTTTAGTTGTTACAAAAACTTAATAATAATAAAACAAAACCAAAAGAGAAACTTAAAAATAAGATGAACAAATAAAAGAAGTAAAACAAATACTTTTTCTTCTTTTCGCTCAACACTAAAGAGGGCATTAATCAGCGCTACAGTTAACGTTTTAAGTAAAAACTATAAAGCAAAAAACAAAATGATAATTTAATAATACATAAAAGCTGTTAAATATAATTTACATGAAAATTTACAGAGTGAGAGCGAGTCAATGACATAAAAATCTTATACGGAAACAATAAAACAAGAAATTTAAACGAAAATTGCAACAAAGACAAAAAAAACAAGTAAGAGTGTAGTATATTCGGCTGGGCCGAATCTAAAATACCCTTCACGATAGTCACGAATATGTATAGTATATTAAAAATGTGGCCTGAATATGCTCGGTTATATATGAACCGACATCGGAATTTTCTATTTTCTGTATTTTAGTAACCTTCTAGGTTACTAGGTTTTAGTAACCGGTCTAGGCTATATCTCGGGTATATATGGACCGATATCGGAAATTTTCATTTTTCATATTTATGTAATCTTATTTCATTATCAGAACTGCTTTTGAGCAAAAAAAAGTTGTTTAAGATCGCTTACGCGACATTTTCATGAAAAACCCGATTTGGGCTATATCTCGAGTACATATGGACCGATATCGGAAATTTTCATTTTCCATATTTAGGTAACCTAATTTCATTACCAGAACTGCTTTTGAGCACAAAAAAGTTGTTTAAGTTCGCTTACGCGACATTTTCATGAAAAACCCGATTTGGGCTATATCTCGGGTATATATGGACCGACATCGAAAACTTTCGTTTTTCATATTTATGTAACCTAATTTCATTACCAGAACTGCTTTTGAGCACAAAAAAGTTGTTTAAGTTCATTTACGCGACATTTTCATGAAAAACCCGATTTGGGCCATATCTCGGGTATATATGGACCGATATCGGAAATTTTCATTTTTCATATTTATGTAATCTTATTTCATTATCAGATCTGCGTTTGAGCAAAAAAAAATTGTTTAAGTTCGCTTACGCGACATTTTCATGAAAAACCCGATTTGGGCTATATCTCGGGTATATATCGACCGACATCGAAAATTTTCATTTTTCATATTTATGTAACCTAATTTCATTACCAGAACTGCTTTTGAGCACAAAAAAGTTGTTTAAGTTCGCTTACGCGACATTTTCATGAAAAACCCGGATTGGGCTATATCTCGGGTATATATGGACCGATATCGAAAATTTTCATTTTTCATGTTTATGTAACCTAATTTTATTACCAGAACTGCTTTTGAGCAAAAAAAAGTTATTTAGCTTCGCCTATGCGACATTTTCATTAAAATCCGATTTGGGCTATATCTTGGGTATATATGGACCGGTATCGGAAATTTTCATTTTTCATATTTATGTAACCTAATTTCATTACCAGAACTGCTTTTGAGCACAAAAACGTTGTTTAAGTTCGCTTACGCGACATTTTCATGAAAAACACGATTTGGGCTATATCTCGGGTATATATGGACCGACATCGAAAATTTTCATTTTTCATATTTATGTAACCTAATTTCATTACCAGAACTGCTTTTGAGCACAAAAAGTTGTTTAAGTTCGCTTACGCGACATTTTCATGAAAAACCCGGTTTGTGCTATATCTCGGGTATATATGGACCGATATCGGAAATTTTCATTTTCCATATTTATATAACCTAATTTTATTATCAGAACTGCTTTTGAGCAAAAAAAAAGTTATTTAGCTTCGCCTATGCGACATTTTCATTAAAATCCGATTTGGGCTATATCTCGGGTATATATGGACCGATATCTGAAAAAAAAATTTTTTGTCTTTTAGTCACCATGCTCAATAAGTGTGTGAAGTTTGAAGCAAAACGAACAACTTTTGTTTTCAAAAATTTTCATACAAAACTGCAAAAAAAATGGCTTTTTTCGGAATTTTGAATATATCTCAGGTATACGTGGACCGATATTACTGAATTTCAATAGCAAACCCATGAATCGATGGGGTAAAAGAATGGTGAAAGAAAAAAGTTTCTAAGTCTAATGGTTTTCTCAGAAACGGTATTTCAACAGCGGACAGACGGACATCGCTTAATCGACTTTTCCATTAATTCTGATTCAGAATATATATACTTTATAGGGTCGCAAAAAAAAACTGTAGAAATTACAAACGGAATCACAAACTTATATATACCCTTAACATTTTTGTGAAGGGTATAAAAAGAGAAGATCAATAAAGAGAAACAATTTACTTTAATCAATTCAAGTTTATTTGTTTTGAAAAGCCAAGTTTTATGTTAACAAACTTAATATAAAGAACAGAAAGCCTGTATTTAATCAATATCGCTCCTTTATTGCAACATAGTCATATCTCAAAAAATGAGCTTTTCGAGTTAACAACGCAGAATTGTTACAGTACTACCAGAAATTTCTTCAAATTGCTTTTAAACTGTTTCCTTTAGGAGATATTTTCTCAAAAAATTTGCTATGACTTGTATGGAAACTAAAAATTTTAAATGCGTTTTTCTCGAAACCAGCTTTTTTACGATATGCCTATGTTGCAATAAAGGAGCGATATGTAACTGAACAGTTTAACATTAAGGGGTCAGTTTATTATTATTTTTTTTTTTTTTTGTTATTAAATTTTCTTAAAACTAACTAATTGTTATTAACGCATAGGAACCGCAAGAGAATAATTTTAAGCCGAATTCTACCCGCTGACACAAAGTAAGCAGACATGAAAAACGTGACGTTTAAATGAAACAAAATCTGGTTTTTGAATTTTTGGAAAGATGTCAGAACAGTGATAAAAAGAGTTTTTGTTGTCTTCTACTCATATATGTTCTTTGAGGTTACAAAATTCTTTCTTATAGACTACTCAAGCTTGGAACTGCCTAAACGAAGTTTGGTGACTCATACCATACAAGTAAACTGCACAAATTTTTATTTTAAAAAGGCAACACCAAGAAGACAACATCTTTCAAAGATTTCCAAATCAACTGATGACTAAGGTAGCTCCTATGAAATGTAATAATACAGACAGTTGGGAAGCACAAATTATTTACTTTCTTAGATTGTTTGTGTAATTACACATTTTATTTATGTTGTTTCGTTCACCTCTGTTTATTTTGTTACACTATTTCTACTTTTAAAACTGTAACAAACTATTTCAGAGCTAACGAATATTTTATTGTAATATTCTTATTGTTTCATTTATAATAATTATTTTATGCTTCCTAGGCCCCTATGTGATAAACGTTTGTATAGAAATTTGTCAAGTAATAATCTAATAAACATAAAATCTTTTTTTATGAATAAGGCTGTTAAAATATAAAAATACTTAGCGGCTATAAATAAATCACAACAATTGATTTTGCATTTGCCCACATGGAGTAGTATAGAAAAACTAAAATCATATGATAAAAAGAAATGAAACCTCATACGAAGCGTGCTTTCTTCCACATTTAGACGACACCATTCACAATTATACAGCAAACACATTCAACACCAAACAACTTCTTCGGCTACTCAACTTTATAACAAACAAATAAAAAAATTAAATGTATAAAATGCAAAAGAAAAAAGTTTGAACAAAATAAGAAAAAAAAAAACAACCAAACAAAAGATAGAAAACCCGACAGAAAGACATAAAGTCAGACTAACAAAAATCAAAATAAAAAGAATTAATGCAAAAGTTCAATGAACTTTTATGTATAAAATGGTTTTATTAATTTTTTCTCTTCATATTTTTTTTAATCATTATAAAAACGAAAGAAGATGGGGAAACAACAGCTATAAAAAATAAATAAAAAGAAACTTTATGTTGGAAAAATCTCTAATGAAATACACATTAAAAATTAAAAAGAAATATGTACACATGTATACGAATATGAATAAACATTTGGTTATGTGTTAATGTATGAATGTATGTGTTTGTGCATGTGTGTATGCATAAAAAATTAATATCATTAACAAAATGCAGACAATAATGGGTAATGACAAATAGCAGCTAAAATAAGATTTTTTTTCTACAAGATGGCAACATTTATTTTGTATCAGGCCACTAGGGAAACAAAAACAACATAAACCTATTATAGAGTTATTGTGAATCGTTACTTTTTCTTGTTAATTTTTCAGAAAGTAAATAGAGAAGAGAATAAAATATATTTTTAAACTATGTTGTGTTTTTTTTTTTATTTAAACACGCTTTCTAGTTGCTTTCTTTGTTTAAAAATGAGTGTTGTGCATACGTACAACACATATATATGTATATGCACTATATGTATTAGTATTAGATTTTTTAATGTTAAGTATTTTAGAAAAAATTGCCGCGAATTTTTTCAACTCAGCCATTACTAAGTATACATATGTATGTACGTACATACATCCATATATAAGAGCGGTTAAACTGAGAACGATAGAGTGCAACTGAACGGTGTTTTTTACATTACATGTGCAATAAAAACATATGTACTTATATACAGTGAACAAATTTAGTTTAAGTACACTTTGTTATTACTCTAAAATATTAAAAAATTAATAATAAAATTATGATAATAATAAAATCAATTATTTTTCTTTAACAATATTTAAACGGTACTGTGTTGCACTCCATCCGACCTCCTTACTATTTATACCACCTACATCCGACCGAAAATTGAATACAACTCTCATGTTTGGGCCGGTGCCTCAAAGTCTATTTTGGGGTTACTCGACCGTTTCAAGGAAAGAGCTAAGAAGCTCATCGGTGGCAGTACGGTATTCACCTCTATTGACTAACTGGAACATCGTCGCAGTGTAGGGTGCGTTACTCTGTTCTATCGTTACTACAATGGATTTTCCTCTGACAAGATTAGGGATCTTGTTCACGAAACTCGCACATTTTTGCGTAGCACGCGTTCATCGTCCAGAGCTCATCGATTTGTGGTCGATTGCCCGGGGAATCGTACAACGCATTACAGAGAAGGTTCGTTTTTCAGCCGTACACTTCATCTGTGAAATAAGTTGCCTGCAGACGTGTTTGCTGTCTGTTATAACGTTGGAAAGTTCACAAACACTACTCCTTCTTTCCTCCTCCTCACAACCTATTTTCCTAGTTCTGGTACAATGCACTGCATATTTAGGGGTTATCTCCTGAGTACTGGTCCAAGTTAAAAAAAACAAACAAAATTAGTTTTAGTCCCGTTCCTTTTCCAAAAATGAATCGAATTTGCATTGAGACAAAAAAATAAAAAATTTGCACCCAAATAGTTTTAAGCAAGGCATCTTTATATAGGTAGTGGCAGAACTACAATAAATACAACACCAACAAACATCAACATCTATTTTGTTGGTAGAATTTACGAATAGTTGTCAAAAGTAAATAATATTTTAATGCATTTTAAATAGTTTTTCGCTGTTAAGGTTAGTAGTAGTGTATAGAGGTTACTTTTAAGCTGACAAAGTGGGCAAAGGTAAAGAAATGTCTACAAAAGTTCGAAAATTGATAGTTATATTATTTTTGGAAAATAAACCTTTCCGTGAAATTGGACAAATAAATGGCAAAAGTTATTCTAGTGTTTAAGACATTACTAATTTGTACCGAGAGAATGCAAGATGTCATAAAAAACCCGATTCGGCCAGCCAAAAAATTTCTCGGAGGGATACGAGAAGAAATTCAGTTCAAACTGATCCCAAAATATTTAATCCAAAAATACAAAATGCATTGTTAGAAGGCAGAAAAACAAGCATCCACCATTAGAAACGTGTTTCATAGAGCTAGTTACAATACACGAAACTTTCGTAGAAAGCCCCTTATATCGGATATCAACAAAAAGCGACTGGATTTTGGAAAGTAGTATTTGGATAAGCCAGATTCCTTTTGCGACGGATTATAAAATTGATTTATAGTAGCAGCTGCCTTGTCAGCCTTGTCCAATGTTAAACCAACTCCAATTAGTGAACTATTCACGATTCATTGGCGACCCTGTGTGGCTTGCAAAGCTCACACAGTTCGCAACTTTTTGCAATAAGTTTGTAGCCATATAAACAAACTCTTGTATGCAATTTCCCAGAAGTCAATAGAAGACAAGTGTTAATGTGTTGCTAGGCCGAAGCCATTTAAGGACACCGGTCCTTAACCAGCTCAGCCGTCTAACCATTACATTTGATTCCTACATTACAGGTATCTGATGCCAGACAACAGCACCTCGGCAGGTTATTAGACCCCGAAAACTGTCAATCTACTAAACTAATCCCCTTCCTGTGATTTTATGTTTACAGCACAGGCAGGACGTCTCAGAAAAGGTAAGAATCTCAACGATGATCGGCGCCGAGATAGTCTGCTAGCAGAGCTCCCGAGGGCTTTGCTGAGCCCATCGGTATGTATGTATGTAGACAGGAAAACATGTTGATCATTGGGGATAAAAATCAAAAAAACATGCAATAGTTTCTTCTATCTAAATAAGTTGGAAATATTTTAAGTAGAATTTGCTTAAACTGAACGATTTCAATAATCAACAAAACGATGTGATAGCAAATATCACATATGTATATATTCCAACTTACATACTCGTACGTACATATTTCGTAACGTAACTTTGCAGTTTTGGCGCCCACGTCCTAATTTAAGTACTTTAACCTTTTTTTCTGGCACATGCTGCATTAACAATAAACAAGCATACTACATAAGTATGCATGTTACTGCAACATTTTTTTCAGCAGCAAGTGTTTACACATAACAATATGTATATATGCATGTTGCTTACCTTTAGCTTTGTTTTTTTTTTTTCTTTCTAGTTTTGCAAATAGCTGCACAAAAAAGTTGCTTAAAAACTATTTCTACATGTTGGCTGCCTTAAACTCAGTACAGTAGTTAAAAATCACGTTACGTTGTTTGTTAGTTTAGCCCGTTAACTAAGTGACTGTTTAAGCATGTAGACAAACGTATTATTTATGTTTTGTTTGTAAACACTAGGAGTAGGGGAGGGCAGAAGGAGTTTGCTTTTGTTTATAAATACAGGATGTTGTACTCTTGCGCCAAATCTGCAATTTACCTTTTTTTCTTTTTGTCAACTGAACAACATCTACATAAATGTATATGTACTTATAAACGTGTGTATGCACATACATACATATGTAGGTATGCGTGTAAATAAATAGTTAACTATGAGTATGATTATTTTTAATTTGCATAAATGAAATACGTATGTATGTGCTATATGTTGACTTTTTCATGTTGGAAGAACATTTTTCCGGAGTAATTTAAATTTATTGTATGTTAATGCATGCATATACATGCATGTGTACGTATGTATATATTTATGTTAATGCAATTCTCTTAAAATTTAATTACCATTTAAAAAAGGAACCAGAATTTTTTGCTACTCTAAAATCCTGTAGAGATTTATGTACGTACATATGTATGTACCTGTAAAAGGAGACAAACTTTATTAATAAGGGTATTCGCGATGGATAGTGTAAACAAAGCCAACGATGCGAATGTAATTAGAAGTACTTTAAGTGCCCTGTAGTGCGATTCTCTAACTTTTAACTTTTCGATAATCGCAACTTTTGTCATCAAGTTTCATCGCTTGCACTAACGATTGAGTGATTCTGTAACTTAATTCTAACGATGGTAAACAGCTGTATTTTTCTGGTCATTTATATAAACATTAAGTGGCATCTCTGCCAGAAAAAAGCGAAAACCACAAAGAAGAAAAGAAAAAAACAATAACAATATGTATACATATTGATTTTTATTTGTTGTAGTTTTAGTTTTTAAGTGACAATAAATATTATTTAGTTTGTAATAAGGTAAGTAAAATAAAATATGTGTCCATATGTTTTATTTATTTGCTTATATGTACCAATTTCTATATGTTCAGAATGACCACAACTAAGACTGGTGATAATCAATATAACTTTTTAAATTCATTAATTGCCAACTCCCGATAAACACAATGATTATCCCTTGAAGCGTTTAAACTTGTTTCATCCCTTGCAAGTCCGAATGACAAACGTTCAATAGCTATTTCAACACAAAATACACTTTACCGGTTAAAAAATTATACTGAAATTTTTGTTTCTGAAAATGTATTTAATAAATATTTTATGTATTTATTTATGTATTTAATATATAATAAATATTTTTATGTCTTAAAAATCTAATTGTAAGCACTTTATTTCATGGATGCACAATTAAAAAAAAAATATATACTTTAACGATTGAATAAACAGCAAGGAAATTTTTGTTTTTAAGAAATCGACAATCGGCAGTAAAATTAACAGCTGATTTTGATCGACTACGAATATCGTTAAGAAAATGTTACAGAATAAAAAATACGATAAAATATCGTTATAATTATTTTAATGATTCGATTATCGTTATATAAGTTACAGAATCGCACTACTGGAGACGATAAAACGAAAAACACATCAACGTTCTAAATGTGTGCGTGCAGTCGTGCTTTTTTGGGTACACCTATAGGTTGTCGGCTCTGATTGATGAAAATGAAAAACTTTTGATATTTTAATTTGACGTGTACTTATTTTGATAGCCTCCAATTGTGATTGACGATAGAAAATGTCAGTTTTGTTATGAAAAGGCAAAACTACATCCATATTTATTATGATTATTGAATTTTATTTTGTTTATTTGCATACATATATACTATATTTCATGTTTTTTTTTTTTTTTTTTTGAACAAAATTGGACAAGATAACAATTATTCATCATCCGAAGATGACATGTTCAGAAACGAGCGCAGCGAAGCCAAAATACAAATGATGATTGACGATTTTATTGGTATTTGTCTTTTCAATGACAAATACATGACACTCACACAAATGCACTGATTGACGTGTTTTTTTGATCGTCGCCAGAGCACTTTAGCCCTATTTACAATATTGTACAAATGGCCTTGCCTTGGACGTTTCCTGAAGCTGACTTTGTGAATTTCAAAAAAAAAAAAAAAAAAAAAAAAAACACGGAACCGCTTCGCTAACCAAATCGGAGCCGGACTTTGGAAATTCCCAAAAAAAATTTGCAACCGCGTCGCTAACAAATCGGAACCGGCATTTTATATTCGATGTGAGTTTTGGACGTGAACTATTACTGCTAGAAGTTTCTCAAGCCGCTAGAATAGTATTCTAAAAAATAGGGTATCTAAAATATTATTCTAAAAAATAATATTCTAAAAAAAAAGAATAATATTCTAAATCGTAAAGCATCTGTACAAAATAAAAACCGGTTATGCTCACAATTAACCATAATATACAAATTGAAAATTTTACGGAAAGACCATCGTAAAAATACTTAAAATATTTAAGGTTGTACAGGCAGGTAAAGCCAAGTGTAAAAATATGTTAATTTTTTAAAATGTAATATCTACTTATTTTAAACTTAGAAATTAATCCATGTTAGAAACTTGTAGATATGTCTGATGGTGTCTCAGCATCTCCCCTGTACAGCAAAAACTCACTTAACTATAAGGTTATTCTAGATAAACGAAACTGCCGAGACTCATAAATACCGTCGGTCGACAAAGGGTTAACATGACTCCAAATTTAAACATATTTGTTACTTTTTCAACAAGAACTGTTTGCAGGGTTGCTATTTTTACAAATGCATACTTGCACTGTTGCTGATAACGATGTTATTGTTATTATTTTTCTACTTCGAGCTCAGTACTTGAATGCGACTTTAAATGAATTTCCATTTTTTATTTATTTTTTTGTAAATCCTTTTCCTTGAAAACATTTTAATGGGAAACAAAAACAAACAATCAAGTTCATTTGATATGAATTGAACATATTTATTTGTTTTTCTCAATCATGAAATCGCTTTTACAATACTTCTATCTTATTATGTGTGTATGTTCATATATACATATGTGCATACACATGTAAGTAGACACATACATGTTTCATATCTCGTGCATTTTTATGGTTGCTGGCCAGGCATAATAAAATCCAATTTGTATGTTGTTGATCCATATACAATTCTTTGCATTCAACACAGGAAAGCAAACTTCTGCTTGACTGTGCAGGAAAAAGTAATTTTATGCAAAAGTTGTTTAAACACAGACCTCTCATTACACAAACTTATAACCTTTTTAACTTGGTCAATGGAGATTTTTTTTGTAAGTTTTTAATTTATATTTAAATGAATTAAGATTGTATTTAATTAAAAACAAAAATATGCTTAATGAAAATGAAATACCCCAGGTGGGTTTCCTTTGCTCATATACCATAATCAGTGACAATTAAAAAGGACTGGAACAGAAAAATATTCCACAGAGCCGTTAACAGTGGCTCACAATATTTGGAGCAGGAAAGAATAGGAAAATAAGTGGATAAGAAATAAAGGTATCCATGGTTATTATTAGCGGTGGTTCTAACTACAACATCTGTTAGACAGATCCATGACTTTTTCAGTTTCCAGCGCAGTAAATTTAACTGCAACACTGCTGCCACGAAAAGCAAACACTTTCGTGACTTTAAGCAAAAGTGGAAAAAGTGAATTACGTGTGCTGATTAAGCGTTATATTTTACACAAAAATGCCATCGCTGGAAGCAACTTAACAAATACTATGGCAACTCTTCACCATCCATTTCAATATTTATGAAGTGGCTTACTTAGATCGTACCGGCACAAGTGATGTAGTATGTTCAGGTCACCCAAACGATTCTATCACGCCAGAAATTGTCACTAAAATTCATTGAATAATATTGCACGATCAGAGATTGAAAGTAAGTCAGGTGACTGAGACAGTGGGTATCTCAGCTGAGCGAGTACATCACAATTTGCATGTTTGTTTGTACATGAAAAAACTATCCGTGATAAGAGCAATCGTAAGACTACTTCAAAGCAGTGTTAAGCGAAGCTCAACCGCTATTACGACAAATTTCTATGCTTCTATGTAATTCTAGACATGAATACCAGAGACTAAGGAACAATCAAAACAGTGGGTTCACTTAGTTAACGTGGAACAATAAGGTTATGGAGAAAGCTGGAATGATCCCCTGCGCATATTATTCAAAACTTTTACACCGACTCGATACTGATTTCAAGCAAAATCGACCACAAATGTTGTTCTATCGACACGATCAGTCCTAAAAGCCTTGAGCAGGTTAGTATTAGAATGTCAAAACAGGCTAAATGAACTGGCAAACCAGAAACAAGTTACTTTGGGTGACAGAACATGGGGGGCATTATGGCAATGAGATGGCAGACACCTACGCCAAAAAAGGAGCAGAGCGAACTTTTATTGACCCACTCAAACATTTGGCATCAACAAGAGTCTTCCTAATGAGGAGATGAAGAAATGGATGGAGTCCATCGTGGAACAACAGTGGAACGAGACAACCGATCTTGAACATTCCAAGAAATTTCTAAGCTTTAATGCAAAGAGGGCTAAATGTGCTCTAAAAATGGATAGGGAAAGCCTTAGAACAGTGACTTATACATTTACAGATCAATATACCTGCCTTAAGCTCCTGTACAGAATGAGCATTTCCAATAAAGAAATTTGTAGATTCTGCGGTGAGACAGACGAGTCAATGGAGCACTTGATCACCTACTGTGGGGCATTGGGGCATAGAAGATATAGGCCGTAAAAGCGCATACGTTAAGTGAACGGGACTTGCATTTATTCCCAATGAAATCGCTAGTCCGGTTTCTTGATGTACACAACACGTAAAGGGACAATCGGGAGCACAATAGATCAACAATGGTAGTAATGCAAGTGGCCGTAGATGACCACATCCCATTTAAATAATAATAACAATCAATACATGCGAAAACGTTCGCTGTCACAATGCAAAAACCTATATATTGGGCTAGGAACTGCATATTATCGAGTCTAGCATATTCACCAGCTTTAGCCCCCTGCCACTATCTGGTTGTTCTAAACCTGAAGAAATGCCTGGCTGGTAAGAGAATTGGTTGGAATGAATATGTAGGTCATTACCAAATTCAACGCCTATTTTGAGAGCTTTAGGAAATCCTGCAACATTATTTAGAAGGAATTAAAGGACTTAAATTTTCGTGTTCCGAAAAAGAATTGTGTATTCAAATTCGAGGAGTTATTCAAATAGTCGCGGAGCTATACCGTTGTAGTTAAATTCCGTTCGACAAAGGAATTTAACCCGTTTTTGGTTCATTCGAAAATGACAAACCAAATAGTTTTTTGGAATGAAAGCTCTTTTAATTTCAATAATAAAATATTCAACCATGTCACAGAGTTCAATTCCATTTGGAAACGAAATTTAATCCATTTTTTGGTTCTTTAAAAAAAAAAACCTAAAACCTTTTTTGGAATGAAATCATTTCTAATATTAAGAATGTAATTAATAATGTAAAAATAGTTTATCTTTAAAACGATTTCATTACGAAAAAACGTCTCAGTTTTTCGTTTTTGAAGATTAAAAAACCGGCTTCAATTCCGCTCCCGAACGAACAAATCATGTAGATGTTTGATGATATTTTGTTAAAAATGATTTTAGTACGGAAAACTTTTTGAATTTTTGTTTTTTTGAAGAACAAAAATAAAAACGATTTGAATTCCATTACGGATGTATACACTGGTTTAACATATTACCATCTCTATATTTTAAAACAGAGAATCTGCTGGCATTAACAGGTTATTCTTTCACACTATAGAAGTATGACTATTCAAGATGTGCAAAATAAAAATACGCTGCTTTCTATGTGCAGAAAAAAATTATCAATTAGTAAAACAGCGAGCTGACCTTCAAATGACTACTATTAAACGACTTTTATGATTAAAAATTAGAACTTTTGAAAAAAAGAAATTAATTAAGTTAATTAAAACAGCTAATTAAAAGTGCCAAAATTCATAACCAATAATTCAATGCAAAAAGTATTGATTTATTGTTTTATTATATAAAAACGTTCCTTTCACAGCTATTTCAATTTTAACTTAAGCAAGAAAGCCAAAATCATCATTTTAGTTGACAAACCTTTTAAAATATATTTTGATTGTAGAGATATGCAATTTATTCCAATAACGTTACATGGTTACCCTCAAATCACAAAAACTTATGAAATCTCACCTACTTGTGTTTGTTTGTGAGTTTTTCAATATTTCTTTTACGGATTGTTGTTGCTAGTTTTTTTCTACAGATGCATTGAGTCTCAATAAATAAAGGGATAATGAGTGTAACTTATGCAGAATGCATTTCATTACCTTGTAGTGTGGAAGGCGTTGGACTAAATTTTGCTAATCTGAGCAGTGTCGAAGGTATATACACTGGGCACTGATCAGTTTTAACTAATTTAAATCCAACATTTTAAATTCTGTAACAGAGTTTGTTTTAGTCTTTCGTGTTGTTATTGTTAAAGTAAAACCTCCATAAACACTACTCCCTAGTCATATATATATTTTTTAATCTTTTATTTTCTAAACAAAATCTTTTTCGACAAAAACAAAACTTTTATTTGAATTTATGGTTCCATTTTATTCAAAACATACAAAAAAGTAAACTGCAGAAATTTCAAAAAAAAAAAAAAATTATAGAAAAAAAGGTATGTACGAGTATAACTTTATTTACTATTTATAATATTAAGTGATGTTATTTATTCTACAGGCTCAAGTTCTACTCTGGCTTCAGCCAAGAAACCTTTTTTTATTTTTTAATTACAACAATAATTGCCAAGATCAATAACTCTTGATCAAACGAGAGAGAGAGAGAGAGGAAAAAAATAATTGAATACTAAAGCTGGAGGGCAACAAGCTATTTCGTAGTCGCTACATTACTCAATCAATCCTAGTGGATGCTCATATACAGCATACACACAATTGATGACAGTAAGTCATCAAAAGTATAAGAACATTTTATCTTATTATTTTTTGATCTTTGTTTATTTAATATATATAAAATTTGTGAAGCTTGAGATCTTGTTTTTTATATAAAAAATTTAACAACTTTGTAACTTTTATTTTTCAATATTTCGCCAATAATTTCATTTTAATTATTATAACAATTTTAATTTTTCCTGAAGATGCTAACAAATTGTTGGCGAAATATTGAAAACTAAAAGTTTTGTTTTATTTCTTTTATCTTGGACCGGTACTCAGGGGATAACTCCTATATATGCAGTGCATTGTACCAGAACTAGGAAAATAGGTTGTGGAGAGGGAGAAAGAGGGAGTTAGTGTTTGTGAACATTTGACTTGAACTTTCCAATGTTATAACAGATAGGAAGCACGTCTAAGGTAACTTATTTTACAGGCGAACCGTACGGCTGAAAAACGAATTTTCTCTGTAATGCGTTGTACGATTCCCCGGGCAATCGACCACAAATGGATGAGCCCTGGATGATGTACGCGTGTTACGTAGAAATGTGCGTGTTTCGGGAACAAGATCCCTAATCTCGTCAGAGCAAAATCCATTGTAGTAACGATAGAAGAGAGTAACGCACCTTACACTGCGTCGATGCTTCAGTGAGCCAATAGAGTTGGATGCGCTACTGTCACCGATAAGCTTCTTCGCCCTCTCCTGCATACGGTCGAGTAACCCCAAAATAGACTTTGAGGCACCGGCCCAAACATAAGAGTTGTATTCCATTTTCGGTCGGATGTAGGTGGTATAAACAGTAAGGAGATCGGATGGAGTGAAGTACATCTTACACCGTTTCAAAAACTTGAGGCACTTGAATGCTTCTTTGGAGACATGAAAAATGTGTTCTGTCCAGCGAACATCACACTGTATCTTCATTCCAAGAACTTCAAGAGCACCCGATTCCTCAATATTTGTACCATCTATGACTATAGATGAAGCAGCATCTGCGGTCGTATCTTTGTGTGTTAATAGACAGCACTGGGTCTTACGAGCGTTGAAGGCGACCATGTTTTTACGACCCCATTTGGAGATTAATAAAAGATCTCTATTCAGTGATTCGTTCATATTTTGTCTCTTGGCAGCGAACTCCGATAGACTGGGCCTATAGCAAAAAGAGTACGAATTGGAAATGCTGCTGTTATCCGCGAAAGAGCGGATAAGATTGGAAGTTGGATAGAGATTAGAGTTAAAAAAAATTTTTTATATAAAAAACAAGATCTCAAGCTTCAAAAATGTTATATATGTATATTGTATAGGAACTTTTTTAATTTTCATTGAGTTTTTGAAAATTTGTTTTCTCGCTGAAGCGAGAAAAATACGCCTTGTTAAGTATTGAAAATCGATAAAACTATCGCGAAAGGCAATCTATTTGGCAACCTTGATTAAAACAGTATTTGCAATACTTTCTTTTAAACATTAGACGCCTTCACTTTATACTTAAAGAGAATAAATGTACAAAGTTTATCAGCTCTGTGGCTTACTACTTTAATAAGAGTTGCCAACTTCTAGCAAAATGCTTAAAACAATGAAGAAAAGAAACAAATATTTGTTCTTTTTTATTATTTTTTTAACGCATTGGATTATATTATATTTACAAATGGAATGAATATTTTATTAAATTAAACCAATAATTGTGGGCGTTTTTAATAGAATAAAATTTTAATGGAGTATCCGTTCCGTTGTGATATTAATTTTATGAGTGTTTTAGGCACCGCAGATAAACAAAAATAATATAAAATATATGCATGTATTGGGGAAAAAAACCTATTCTCAGATGTTTTTAAAATCAATATTTGTTTATTTAACAAAATGTATAAATTTCAAACGTAATTTAAACAATCAAGATTAAGAATGTCAATTAAAAAAAACTTGTACGTGAATGCTATTTATTTATTTTATTATATCAGAATTTTATTGTATTGTAATTATTTTTAATACTCCGAATTGCTTAATGATACATTTATTTGTATATTTTTTTAATTTCAAAAATTATTTCATATCTGTACATTGGCATTTAAATCGTTCAAAATACAACTTATTCAAATGCCGCCAAACTATAACAGATCACTACTTTAATGTTAAAATTTTAATTTAACTTTAACCTTTTCAAAAACTGTTTCACTAAACCAAAATTTATAAAAACATACATATTTCTTGTTGTTAAACTGATTATATAATTCGCATCGTGTTTTTATGAACTTAATTTTTTTTTTAATTAAACAAATAAATAAACTAAAAACATTTATACATATATACATACATACATACTAACATAATTCAATTTTAGTGTTATTATTGCAGCAGGTGGTACATGCAACATGATTTCATTTGAGATAAACTACCCACTACAGGCAGCGAGTAGAAAAAGTCATTCTTTATTATTATTTTTTTTTTTTTTTGTTTAGTTTTAATTTTTCTATTGTTGTTGAAAAACTATTAAAAATAGAAGAAATAACAAATTATGTAAAATAACTAGTCTGAACTAGATTTTAGATTTCATGTTTGTGAGAAGGTTTTCAAAGTTTCTTTTTTAAAATTCTGGTTTTAAGCTAAAAAAAAAAACATTTTGTCGCCCAAGTTGAAGTAAAAACTAAATAAAATAAGAAAGAAAAAAAAAACTAAATCAAAACACTTTAGACAACCTGTTTTCTTTCGGCCGCTGGTGGTACGTACTGCTGCGCACAAACGTTCATCACCACTAACCACTGCAATGCAATTTTAGTTTTTTTTTTCTTTTTTACTTAAGAACTTTAGCAAAAAATATCTAAAACAAACTAGTCCCACAACTTGTTAAAAAAAACAAGATTTAAATTTTTTTATATTTCTTTTCTCAAATGAGTTTCTTTTAGTTTGAACAAATTGTACGCAGTTTGTCATTAAGCTGGTAACGAACGACTACACAGAGTATTGAAAATCTTTGCAAGGATCTAAACTGTTGCTCTATTTATCTTCGATAGTTTTAAATGGAATGAATGTTAACGAATAACTTTTCCCCACAGGAAATAGACAATGTACATACAAATGTTGCATCTGGCAACCCCATCATAATATTCATTTTGCGCAATAACTTGTTGTGAGCAAATGTGTGCGCTATTTCGTTAATCGTTTTCCGTAAAGGCTAATATTGAGTTCATTATATCGTGCGAAATTCTTTCAAATTGCATACAAAAGTGTTTAGTATGAAATATCTGCGAAATAAGTTTAGAAATGTAGTACTGAGTTTTTAAAGCGAAAAACACACAATATGTATCTGCAACATGTTTTCATTTAAAATTGTTTCTGGGAATATTTGTTTTTTCAGCTACGATATAACATAAGCAAAGATTTTTTCGCACGAAGTACAAACATATATACTTAAAATTAAAAAAAAAAAAACATGAATAAGAGAAAAAATAGACAACACTGAGTACATCTCAATTTTTCCGTACGAAATAAATAATGTTGCTGAAAAATTTTCGCGCATTCAATCTCAATACTAAGCTTAAAATTCCCAACCACGTCGAATTAACACGAAACTCATATCGCTCCTTTATTGCAACATAGTAATATCTCAAAAAATTAGCTTTCCGAGTTAACAATGCAGAATTGTTAACAGTACTACCTTTTATATTGTGCCAAAGTTTTATTTAAATTACCTTTAAACTGTTTCCTTTAGGAGATATTTTCTAAAAAAATTTCTAAGACTTGCACGGAAACTAAAGATTTGAAATGTGTTTTTCTCGAAACAAGCTTTATGACTATGTTGCAATAAAGGAGCGATATATTCTTATACTCAAATCACAGAAAATTTTGTAAAATCTCAGTTACTCACTGCATATTGGTGTTTTTTAATGTTGCTCATACGGATTGTTTTTGGTAGTTTTATGTACACTGAATGTTAATGAATAAAGAGATAATAACAGTAACATATACAGAGCAAGTGTATAAAATTATACATGAGAGTAATATATACAATTGAGTACTGTTGCTCCTAATGATGGAATTGTACTCCACCAAAAACACAAAAAGTATATGTGCAGGCAGTATTGCCAGAACTTTTGATCAAAAACATTTTTCAAAAAGAAAATCGTAATTTTAGCAAATAAAATCTAAAAATGGATAATTATTCTATCATAATAAGAAGATGAAACAAAAATTTAAAGCAAACAGTCTGTTCAATTACATTTCTTTGCAAAATTAATATTAAGCGTTACTATATACGCATATAGTGCGCAAGAGATTTGAAAGCAAGAAGTAAAAACCTACTTCAAGCATTATTTTAGGGAAGAAGTTAAACTTAATTAGATATTCGAAAATGGTTGACAAATTGATTAGAACACTAAATCTCAAAAATTTTAATTTTGATAAAAATATATTCAAATCTTATTTTGCTGGTAATATCTTCAAAATTAAGGTAAAATCATCATTCTGGCAACACGGTGTACAGGTGTATTTGCATGTATTTATGTTTGCATGCGTACAAACATAAGAGCATCTCTTATAGATTGTATAATTCACAGACAATGCTGTTGACAAGAGTTTTGCCTAAAAAAACAAAGAAAGGTCTTGCGCAGCGATACCAATATAGCTCTTTTCGCGCTAGATTTAGCACTTTTTAATAGCCCAAAAAGCGCATGTTTATACTCTAGAGCATTTTTTTAACAGCGCTAAATTTGCGGTTTTGTTGTTCTATATTTTACACCTTTAGTGCTTTTTATATACAACAGTGTAGCATACACAGAAAAAAATAGATGACATATTGCTAAAAAAAAATTGCACTATTTTTATCAAATTTCCTGTGAAAAGAGTTTTTTGCCGGATTGATAATTCAAAGTATAAAGTAGAAATAGCTTCTTCACTTAAAAGCAAAAATTATTGAGTTGAATAAAATATTTGTTAATATGTAAAATCTGCAAAATATACTTAACAAAAAAAATTATTAAAGAAACAACAACTTTCCCATTGTTATGTGACAACATTTGAAATTTGTTTATTGAATAATTCGGAAAGCTTTTTATTAATTTCATTCTATTAAGATATATTTCAAAAATGCAATATTAATAAGAATTTAATTGAGTCAATACAAATTTGATTAAATTGATGGTTTTTTATTAATAACATAACATGATTGAAAACATACGCCATCTATTTTTTTTCTGTGTGTATGTTAGATGCGAATACATTTTTTGGGACAGTTATTTTACAGTAACAGTTTCACTAAGATAAATGTAATACCAAGGCGGGTTTATCAGATAGTGACACAAGCACAGCTGTCTCGTTTTCATACCGGAAGTTGACAATTTTTAATTGACTTTATTTGCAAGATTCATAAACACACAGACTTTTTTAATACGCCTAAAATATATTACTTTCGAAACCCATGCCATATTAGTGATTAATACATATGTAAGAATATAAAACTGTATATACAGTGTTGCTGCTTTAAAGCGAAAATTGGAGTTGCTGTATTGCTTCCGGAGAAGTAAGGGATTTTGGAGATTGATAAGCCGATTTCGGGAACTCCCAAAAAACTACGTTCCTAACTGGATCAGGTTTTTCGTATTTGGTGTGCTTTTTTGCCATGGAACATGCATCTGAACTATAAACGGTCATTCGCTTTAATGCAAAAATTGACGTTGCCGTGTTGCTTCCGAGAAAGTGGGCGGACTTTGATGTTTCCTAAAGCGGGCTTTGGGAATTGCAAAAAAAATTCGGAACCACTTTGCTTGCCAAGTTGTATCCGGGTTGTTATATTCATAGGTACACTAGAAAATTCTTTGTGTACAAAAATGGCGGCAAAACAAACAGCAGAGATCAGCGAATTACTTATTTTTTACTCTGTACCATTTGAAGGTCTCACACATAATTTTTCAAAGGTAGACCGTCGTGTTTGTTGCAGCTATTGCCAGCGTATAAATATGAATATATGTATGTGCCTGGCCACCACTGCATATTTTATGTTCCTATTCTAAATAAATTTCCTCTTTTTTTTTCTTTGTTTACTCGAGGATTTTGAAGGGGTTTAGTTTCACAATTTAAGTTGTTATTTTAGAAAGCAAATAGGTTTAGCAAAGAAAATCAAACAAAGAAAACAATAAAATGCCAACACATGATGTCGAAACTATTGTATAATAGTGGCCGGCTCTCAGACAACTAAATCCACGCATTCACACAGACAGAACCAAACAAAAAATGAAAAATTGTTACCAGTATTTGCCTCAACATAGAATTTTTCATTTAGATTTAAATTTGCGTTGGCCGTTCTAGCAGACTTGTTAACAAATAGAGTAACCAATCAACCAACTAACTAGCCAGTCAAATGTTTAAAGCTTAGAAAATGTTTTAATGAATTTAAGCCATGAAAAAATTACAATAACACATTTACATTGTTAGTATTGTATGAAAAATGAGAGCAACTATTCCAGAAGATTATTAAACAAAAAACCGAGATAATAGTTTCATACTTTCAGCAAATCATTACAGAATTTATTGGTGAAAGACAGACTGAAGCACTTCTGGCAAAACTCTAATGAATAGAGCAGAATAATGGAGCTTTCCGAATTAAGCCTTTTAGTAGGTGTACAATTTTGCTTCCGCCGTTTTGCAAAAGAAGGCCGTAGCGTAGTAATAAATATATCGTAGATATCATACAATAAGCCCAGTTATTTGTAAACATAACGCCACCGAAATATAAGTCGATTTGTGTCTGCAGCATAAAGTTATTCTCGATTAAACATGTCGGCTAACGAGCCAAATTCCCGTCATTTGCGGAAGATTTTAATTTTCTGCTTTAATATGCAGATATATGCGGCTGAGGTTAATCGAATATTTTGGAATACATATGGTGAGGCCGCTGTTAGTGAAAGAAAGTGTCGAGAGTGGTTGCAACGCTTCAATAACGGTGATTTTGATGTCGAAGACTTGCGTGGCGGTGGAAGTGAAAAGGGTGTTGAAGATTCAGAACTGGAGGCAGAATTGGCAGGGTCATTAGCAGTGGCACAACAAGCCATAAAGAAACGCCTGATAGGCGTGGGAATAATGCAGAAATAAGGAAATCGGGTGCCACGCGAGTTGATGGCGAAAGATGTTGAACGACATTTGTTTGCTTGTCAACAGCCGCTTGCAAGGGAAAGATGAAAAGGATGTCTACTTCGCATTGTGACTGGGTACGAAAAATAATGGGAATATCCCGGCCATGCTTCTACGTCGACAGCCAAACCGAATATTCACCAAATACTTAGCGGTCATGCTCAGTATTTGGTGGGACCAGCTCGGCGTTGTGTTATATGAGTTGTTAAAACCGGATGAAAATTATTGACGCATGATTTCGGAATTCTTCTTGCCAAATCTGTGAGCTCGTCCATCGTACACTTCAGACGCGAGATTTCGTACTCTTCAGACGCGAGGTTTTAATAGGGAGTACACACATAGCCAGTGCTTCGATGAATTTGCTTCAAGAAAATTTCCCACAAAAACTGATCAGTGGCTTTGGGAATATCCCAGGGCCGCCTGGATCACTCGATCTTACTCCTATAGATGTGTTTAATGAGGCTACTTTAAAGAGATGGTGTATAATGACAATCCCTAATGGCTCTAAAGGAAAATATTCGTTGAGAAATCAGCTCAATTAAAACAAACTTACTGCAGCGTGTGGTGCAGAACACAGTGTGTTCAACTCGATGGAAGACATCTGGATGACATACTCTTTAGAAAATAAAATCATCATTTCCATTCTATCGTTTAATGCTCTTAATAAAACTTTGTGTCAATAATTACGTTCTTTATTTAAGTTAGAAAATATAAATCTGCTACCAGACACCCTGTATATTTGCTACTTACAGTTACATACCTATTAAATACAAACACGGTTGCTCTGAATTCATACAAAATATTGTGCTTATTTATGGGCTTTTTAATGTAATTTCTATGGATTGATATTGCTTAATTTTTATTTGGGTACATTGAATGTTAATAAATAAAGAGATAAGAGTAAAGCTACGGACACACGGTTGTCAGATCTTACAATATTGCCAGTAAAATTGTCTGAAAATGTATTACAATGGTATCATTGTCAGAAAAAAGTTTGATGGGCAACACTGCCAAACAAATGGTTGTTGATATACATAAGTGGCAATGCCTTACAACTTGTCTGGCAATTTTTTCCATCTAATAATCTGATAACCGTGTGAACTGACAATTTTTGTTGTCAGATGAATTATTTGTCAGACCATAGTCTGACAATGAAATTGTAAGATTTTCTTACGATCGTCTGAGCACGCAATTTACTTCTGCGGGACAATTTTTCATTGTCACTACATTGTCAGCATGTTGCCAGATCTTACAATATTGTAAACCTGACAACCGTGTGTACATAGCTTAACATCCACAGAGATATAAAATTATACATGAGAGCAATATATACAGCAACAGTAGGTTGCTACCAATGCCGGCCATATACTACACAAGTTCAACGCTCAAGTGTAGCACTGTACAGTGCGTTTGCATAATATTTAGGGGATGTTTACGCAGTGGACTGAACAAAAATCAAAGCGGTTTTGATATTAATTTATCGAATTTTTGTTGAACTTTATAATTTTTAAATTAGATTTTTTGGTTTGTACATTTGTAGTACGGGTTATAGTTCAAGTTTTTTCCTTTCTCAAGGGTTTTCTTAAGAAGGATTTTTTACAATTGATTGAAGAATACAAGAGAAATAATAATCAAATCTTTAGCTGCGGGACAACTAGCTGTCTCGTAGTCGCTACACTACTCATCAGCACCCATTGGGATTTGAACACGGGTCATGACTTATCATGATCTGCTACCTTAACCACTCAGGTTTTGATATTTGTTCGAAAAATTGCGCAGTGAACGTTGTGTAGTGTGTGTTGAAGATGTTCAGTTGTGTGGCGGGCTTTAAAGTGGAAACAATCAGAATTTTGTGGAGAAAGTATAATCAAGATGGAGTTCCTTAAATTACATATATATACATAGAGTCGCCTTCACTATGGTGCATTAAAACTAGTGACTACAGGAAAAAAAATTAAGTGTACAATGAAAAATTAATTCTTAAATTAAAATAGAAATTTAGAACAAGATATAAAACGGAGTTTTCTTTTTTTCTTAAATAGAAAGTTTCTAATTATTAAGTTTTAAGAAACCTTTTAGATATTTCATTACGTATCAAAACCTTTCATATAACAGGACAGAAACTCGAAGCAATATATAAGTGGTCCAATTTAAAGTCTCTGCGTAGATAATACTCGTATGTGGAAATGAACATTCTATTGACCTCTTTGATGTTTTCACTAATATTTAAAATTCAGTTAAAAACGGATATTATTGCATTTGTTTTTTGTAAAATTGGCGAGAGAGCACATGAAAGTGTGTTAAAGAAGCCACTTTTGGGACAAGTCTAAATAAATTTTTATTTAAATATATTTGCAAGGTATATACAATACATATGTATAAACATGTAAATATAAATAAAATATTAAGAAAATTTTTAAAACTGTTCACTGCTGCCATTTAAAAGACCACTTTAAAGGGTTCTTCAACATTTAGATATAATTGAATGCAGTTCTGAGATTTAACAAATAAACCGAATAAGAAATACAAAAATAAAACTTCAAAAAGTACCGACAAAAAGACTGACAAGAAGAATAATACTCAACACCACAAGAGGATCACTGACTACAAAATGTATACATACATACAAACATATGTAGAAAATCTGTTTTTAAAGCAAAAAAAGAGGATCTTTTAATGGTACATTCATTTAAAAATTCAAGTATATAATACTTAAACCGATTTCCTCATAAAATGAACGGAAGTTCGTTAACAAACAGATTCTTTCTTTATAGTACATGGATGCTTATAAACAGCAAATCCAGTTGCAGCAATTAATTGGTTAAACATTTCAAATAAAAGACAAAAAAGAAAAATGTAAACAAAATCATTTAGAGTCGTTATTACTTCACGGAGAACTTGATCAGTTCATTTTCATTAATATGACTTCACTTTAACCTAAAATAAAGCAATAATTTACTAGGATTATATTCCTACTTATACCTGCTTAACGACAGATTTTGTATTTGAAACTGCCATATTTTCGTACGTTGCCATACTTTTTATTCTATTAAATTAAGTCAACTTTAAAAGAATCTATTTTATAGTATATATACTCCCTAATTCGAGTAACCTACGAGGTTGTTCTGGCACATCGTGTATACTTCAGCCAGAGCTGCTACAAAGCTAAACATTTTGTTACAAAGATGTTATTTATAGGTAATTCCAAACATACATTATGCATAGATAAAAATATAGGGTGGGCCAAAAGAATTCATCCAAAGTTGTTTGGCTCTCATTTTTTTTAATTAAAAACTTCGATTCTGTTTTTTGATTATTTTTATTTGAACCTTTAGAGTTTTACTGGTCAATTCGAGAAGATGATATCGGCTGAATGGGCGCCGCCACAATTGACTGCTATTGTTCTGGACAAACAAAGCTACCATATGAAATAACTATGTAAACGAGACGTTTTAACGAAGTGGCAGCTTTTTCATTTCTGAAATAAGCTTCGATATAATCGATGCGTTCAACTTCATGACAAAATGTTTTAAAGTTGTTTACTTTTAATTTTTTAATAAACAAAATAAAACATTTACATATATACTGCATTTTATTATAAACATATATGTACAACATGATGATGTATAATATGATGTGGCAACTCTGTTCAATTTTACTTGGAAAATAGTTCAATTGGTTCGGAATAAGAAATAAAATTAACCTAAAGCTGGATTCACCCATTTCACAAAATTCACCCCATTCACAAAATTTTTGTCCGGACAATATTTTTTTTTTATATATAGTTTGACGTCTCTCTTCTTGAGAGAAAGAGCAAATATTTTTTACGAACAACTCCCAACTGAGAGAAATGTCAAACTGCGCCTAAAATACATGTTTCTAAACGAAAATATTGTTACAAAACATGGGTGAAGCCTGCATAAGTAACAAAGAGTTAAGCACTGTTACCACCCACATATTCCTACACAATATTACAGTAGCGCTGTAAAATATTAATTATAAATTTAGCTTCTTTTGTATGCATATAAAAAAAATTAAAATATTTTTTATTTAAATATATGTATATAACTACAATTAAACAGCCATCTTCTCAAAAACGTACGAATTGGAACTGCTAAACGATCTGAAAAGCTCTAAATTTAGTTTTTGTTGTTCTAAGAAACGCGAGTTTTACTGGCGTTTCGAAAAAATACAACATATGGTTTATATATGTGCATATGTATGTATGTGGTAGTTATATACAACGAAAATAAATTGACAATAAAGAGGTCAATCTTTTAGTTTTGAATTTTTAACTGAAAATGTGTAAAATTCTTTTAACTTTTTATTAAAATAAAAAAAAAATACTAAATTCTGAATAATTTCATTTGCTTTTTAAAGTTTGTTTGAGCAAACTCAATCAATTCACTTCAATATACTGATGCGATTTAAACTCACCTTCAAAAACTATATTTTTTACGTTTGTCGTATTTGACATTTTCAAATCGAAAACGCTCATTTTAAGTGTTTTGTGTTCGACAGGACATGCCCGAAATTCTGTCTATAAAAAATCTTATTAAAAAATTTATTACGATAATTTTGCTTCATAAATTTAAGTATGTGATAATTCTGGCAACTCTCATTAGTTAGCAAACAAAATAAGAGTGTTAGAAACAGAGCAAATTATGAAACTCTTCATTTTGACGACATTTTTTAAATTAAATCTCATTTTGGAATGTATAAACGGTCAAAAAATATCCAATAAAATCATCATTATCTTTTAAATTTGTGTCTATAATATTGTACGTATACAGAAGTTTCATGAAAGTATTTTCTTATGTAAAGGAAGGTAAAATTAACTTTAAAATACTGCTTATTACTTTGTTTACTCTTTAGCTTTCTCACTAACTGCATTTCACTCTGTAATATTTACATAAGGTGAAGTCTTTAACTTGGCAGCACAGATATGCAGATTAACTTATTGGCTGCACGAATTTTTCATACGACTTGCATATCAAAATTCATATACGAGTACTCGTATAAAAATGGTGCTGCCAAGTATATTTAAAAAAATCTTATTTTTGATAAAATTTACTACACATGGCTGTCAAGCGTTTGTTCCCGGTATTAATACATATGTATGTATGTATATATTTTTTAATAAAACATAATTTATACAAATTAGTTTTTGAAATGTAGAAATTTCAAATAGGTATACTGTGAAAAAATGTTTTTGCCGCTATTTATGTTTTTCTTTAAGTGATGATGATATTCGTTAGTGAACTTCACCCTTTTTTTGTGGTAGGTAACTGAAAATGAAACAAGAGTTTAATAAATGTATGTTGTATGTAAAATATAGACTTGTATGAGGCTACAAAGTCAATTTTATTTAAAACATTATACATATCTACAACAAATAAACACAGTTTAAATTGCAGTTAATATGTTTGTACATATGCTTGTGTTCGTATGTAGGTGCTTGCATGCATATGTTGAAAACTATTGTGTATAAACAACCAACCGATTTCAATGTATTGTTTTAGTTTGATTTTTCAAAGAAAAAAAAAAACAATTGACAAGCAATAAAAACAGACCAAAAACAGGAAATAAATTGTTTTTTCTTTTTACATTGCTATTCTTATTTCATATTTAATTTTTTTTTTTTATTTAACTTCTTTAGGTATTAAAGAAACAAGTTTATAAGGCAAACGCATAAAAAAAAATATTTCAAAACCGGATTTTCATTTCTTTTATTCCTTTTCTTGACTTTTATTATTGTAGCTTTGTTTTGACGATATGGTTTTTTTCTTCAATACAAAAGCATGTGTATGTGTGTGAGTATTAAATATTGTTTGGAAGAAAAATTCTTGTTTGACTTCTTGACAAGGTTTAATATGAAGAGACAACAACAATAAAAAAAACCAGCCTCTTTAAAATATCTCTAAGGTGTTGCCAAACACAACAAAACAAATTCTAGCTACTTTTAATAAATTTTGAAATGATAAATTATTTAAGGTACTTCTTACTAAATTTTGACTACCGGTATTAAAAGTTTTATAATAGTTAAAAAGAACTTGAATATAGGTATGTATGTATGTAATTATTGGTTTTATATTGCTTGTTTAATGTTTTCTTTGCGGTATTTCCATCAACTTGCATACATATATTTGGCACTATTTACCAACCAACCGAACAAACACATTCGTATCCGTACAAATTGTAATTTGTTCAATGCTGCTTTTTAAAGACTGACTCAACTTGTTTTTATATGCTACAAAATACTCAAACTACACAAATGAAGACAGCCAGATTATTGCTGTTGCTGCTGCTGCTGTTGCTAAAGTTAAGACTACAACTTCTTTGCTTAAATGTTGGTAACTTGATATTTAAGGCGACAACTATTTTTGTTGTTGCTGTCGTTGTTGTTTATTGTGTGTGTTTTTCTTAAGATACTTGAACACATGCACACATACATTGAGACATAAATACATATGTACTACCCCACTCATCAGCTTCATTGTTTGAAACGTTTGGTTTTTTTTTTCCAGTAAAAAATAAGGAACCGGTTTGTTTTTATTTTGCTTTAAGTCTTAATTTGTGTTTTTATTATTAAAAAGAAATCTATCTCAAAAACTGATGCTATTGGTAAATCAGCAGCAGGTACATTTCTATCTGAAATAATGTGTGTCTAGCAGGTATGAATGCCTTTATGAAAAGAAATCTGTATGTACATATATATACATACATGTATGTATGTGCAAAGTATTTACAAGCATATTTATGTACATATATGTATATGCAGGTAAAAACTGTATATACTTCTAAGAAATGTTGGTAAAACACATGCTAAATAAATAATTTGAAAAATTATTTACTATTTCATCTTTTTTTGATTTAGAGAAATATGTTTATTTATATACACACATAGTAGTGCTGCCAAGTTAATACGTTGAAAAAAGAAAACTTTATAACGCGACCATATAAGATAACATTTTTATAATTTTATTTATTTAACCATACTACTGCAAAATAAATTTGCAAAGCGCAGGATGTACAGCATGGGCGGTATAACAAAGGCGCTATTAATAGTATATTTGTAGCGTTACCGCGAATAACTAAATATCTACATGTAGAAAGTTGCAGCTTGCAGTTGGTTAATAACGACATAGGTACCTCAGGAAAAATAAAATTGTTATAATAATTTTTTTGAAAACAAAAAATTGTCAAATAATTTTTGGTTTACAAAAAATGCTAACTCGAAGAAAAATACTTAATAATATTAACAATTAAAAATAACATAATGTAAACAAAACATTTATTCTGGAACCAACATGTGCCCTGCTAACATTACAACATATTGTTTTCTAACATACAAATAAATTAACATAGCAAATGTTGCTTACACACGCAGAGAAACGGCAATTTCGGTTATTGTAGTGGCAACGTTAGTATTTGCTCTGTCATAATGTGAATTATTGGCGGTAGCAGTGTGTTATCGTTTTTAATCCACTCTAAACATAGTAATATTGAAAATTCTACATTTCTACTGTTATATTTCTATCGTTTTAAAATATGGTTATATACAATAATAATGTTTTAAAAACTAGTTTGAATACAACTATAGCTTTTGTGCTGTACAATTATAGACTATAATTTTTAAACGTGCGTATGGTTGTTGTTTGTTTGGCAGCACAAGTGCGTTTACAAAATATACTAACTATTGTTGTTTTAATGAAAATGTTTCACAAATGCATTTAACTATAATCATTTTAAAAGAATCAGTTTTTTGTGTGCATGCCTTTCTTTGAGTTTAAAAATATTAAAAGAAATATAAATAAACCAAAACATAACAATAATTATTTGAAATCAAAAAAGTTTGTATAATAATTGATATCAATAAATACATATATACATGTTTTTTAATGTTTTTGAATATATATTTTAGCAGATTTATGGGCCAGATCAAAAATGCAGCAAAGTTTTCCAAACAGCAAGATCTTGCAAATTCTTTTAGTTGTTTTCTATTTTATTTTTGAACATAATGTTTAAAAACGTATATTGAATAAATTACAAAAATGTGGTTTTAATATAGAAATAACTTACAGTGCTGTTCCTACGCTAAGCAACTCACACTGTATTTTAGAAAAATGTTACTTTTCTCTCAAATAAGAAGACCTTAAGAACTCATTATAATACTTATTTATGACTTGTATGATAGCAAAAAAAAAAAAATGTATAAAAAAATAACAACAAAAACCTTTTTGGATATTTCAATAACAAACAAAAACAAAACTAACTCTATGAGAGGCTGTGCCTATGCTAAGCAACAAATTTTCTTATTCTCTTTCCCTTAAATATAACGGTTCTTTTGCGATGCATTTGAGTTCATTAATTGCAAATTACTTAAATCAATGCAATTTAGTCCTACTAAGACTTTCTTCGTCTTTAAACTATAAATTTTCAACATGAAGCGCGTTCAATACGATAATAGCTTCAAATCTTCCGTTATATCATTGTGGAAGGCAGGGCAAAGTCAAATTGATATAGCTAATAATTTAAAAATTAACAAATCAATGGTTTCACGGTGGATTCAAAATTATAAAACGATAGGCACTGTCGTAAAACCCAATACAGGCGCACCTCCACGTAAAATTTCCGACCGTGACGACAGACAAATTAAAATATTAATAAAAAAAAAACCATTTATAACTTCAAAAGAGGTAATGAAATCACTTAATTTGAATGTGGATTCCAGCACAGTCAGAAAACATATCATCAAGCTGGGCTTAAAAAGTTATAGGGCTGTCAAAAAACCAATGCTGACAAAAAAACACATGAAAAAACGGTAAGTGAATTTTAATTTACTTTAACAACAAATTCTATAGGACTTTTGTAATTTTTAGTCTTGAATTTGCAAAGCAACACATTAATTGGACTATCACAAAGTGGAACAGTGTGCTCTTTAGCGATGAAGTCAAAGTAAACCTCTTCAATTCAGACGGCATATGCACTGTGCGGCATATGAAAGGAAATCGGCTCGATCCACGCTATTGTAAGCAAACAATGAAACATGGAGGGGGAAACATTATGGTGTGGGCATGTTTCTCTGGCAAACGCCTTGGTCCTGTGCACAAAATAAACGATAAAATGGATCGATTCGTGTATAAGGACATCTTAGAAACGAAAATGCTCCCATATGCAGAATGGAATATGCCACTTCGATGGGTGTTTCAACATGATAACGACCCGAAACACACATCGAAGTTGGTCAAGGAATGGTTTCAGACGAAAAGGATTCAAGTGCTTGATTGGCCGGCACAATCACCCGACTTGAATCCTATCGAAAATTTGTTCGCCATTGTGAAACGACGCCTCGGATCGAGTCGATTTACAAATAAAGAAAATTTGTTAAACGGTTTTCAAAATGAATGGAAAAACATCCCCAAAAGCACATTGCAAAATTTAATTGCCTCAATGCCCAAGAGATGTGCTGCAGTCATAAAAAACAAAGGGTCATATACGAAATATTAATAAGTTGCTTAGCCTAGGCACAGCCTCTCATAGAGTTAGTTTTGTTTTTGTTCGTTATTGAAATATCAAAAAAGGTTTTTGTTGTTATTTTTTTATAAACTGTTTTGTTATCATATAAGTGATAAATATATATTAAAATGAGTTCGTAAGGTCTTCTTATTTGAGAGAAAAATAACATTTTTGTAAAATACAGTGTGAGTTGCTTAGCGTAGGAACAGCACTGTATGTGTGTATGTATGTATGTGTATTTATTTTATCATATAATTTTGTGAACTTCAACACTATTACGATTGAACGTGACAATATATTACACAATTTTTTCATAATATGGGTAGGATTGCTAATATTTTATTTTTTATAATTCAATTATTTATTGCATCTTCTAAAAGAACTAACAATAAGTATGCAAAAAACAACTAACAATAAGTATGCAAAAAAATTAATTAATATTAAAAAATTTTATTTACTTAGGTCCAGCCAGTGGTAGACGAAAAGTTGTTTCTTGCGTATATTTTGTTGGTAAATCACCTTTCCAACGATCTGATGGTTGCAAGGGTGTCCATCCTTCTCAGTCGAGTGTGGCCACCAAAGTTAAGGATGCTACGTGCGAGAGGATTCGGGTGAGACTCCAGTCTGTTAATGTACCTTATCGCGTGTTTTGAAAATTCATCTTTCACTAAGGGTACACCTAGATCTTTGTGAATTCGAGAGTTTTTAACATACCATGGAGCTGCAGTAATTATACGGAGAATTTTATTCTGGCGCTTTTGAATTTTCTCAATGTTAGATGCAGAGGCGGTACCCCACAATTGAATTCCATAGCTCCATATTGGCTTTAGGATTGCGTTATACAACAAAACTTTGCAATCTAACTTCAAGATAGAATTTCTGCCGATGAGCCAATTTAGTTGCACCGCTTTTAATTTCATCTGGGTGACTTTAGCGTCAATGTGAGACTTCCATGTGAGCCTACGGTCGAGATGAATAACAAGGTATTTGACTTCACTGTGCTGCGGAACAATGTAGTTGTTGATTTTAATAGCCGAACAAGATTTTCTACGTAGTGTGAATGTAACATGGGTACATTTTTGTTCATTTACTTTGATTTTCCAAAGTTTTAGCCATTTCTCCAATATAAGAATATGTTCTTGCAAATTTTGTGATGCTAATTTATAGTCTTCATGGACACTGATGAATGCTGTATCATCTGCAAAAGTTGAAGTGTGAATTTTGCAGCTCGTTGGCATGTCTGAAGCATAAATCAAATATACAGTTGGACCCAATATGCTACCCTGGGGAACTCCAGCTTCGATTGGCTGAGCCGAGCTTTTGAAATCACCTTCCTTAACGACGAATTTCCGGTCATATAAGTAGCTCTCTAACAGCTTGTGCGTGTTTGCAGGCAAGTTTAATTTTATTTTATAGGTTAAGCCTTTGTGCCACACTTTGTCAAAAGCTTTGGAAACGTCAATAAATAGAGCTGAGCAATATTTTTTATCTTCGAACGCATTTCTGATAACATTCACCAGCCTGTGTGTCTGTTCTATGGTGCTATGCTTAGCCCTAAAACCGAATTGATGGTTAGGAATACATCCTACTTTATTCAAGATTGGGGTCAACCTCGTCATTAGCAATTTCTCCAACAGTTTTGAAATTGTTGGCAATAGACTTATCGGCCTATATGACTCAACTTTTGTAGGATCCTTTTCCGGTTTGGGTATCATAGTAATGACAGACACCTTCCACTCAGTAGGAAAATACTCGAGACGTAAAATGTCAATAAAAATAAAAAGGACGATTCTTCTAGCTACTCGGGGTAACTGCACAAGCATTTTGTTGGTAATTTTATCAATACCAGGAGCTTTTCTGGGGTTTAATATTTTATGATTGGGCAAATATATGGTTACCAAATATGTATATGGTTACGTAGTATAATTTTGGTTCGTGGCTGTATTACGTTTTGTAAATAAATTTTAGATTGAAACCATATTATGTGGTTGTCTTTCACCATACAATTCAACAATAGTATTTTGCTCTTAGAATATTGTCATATCAACCATATTTTTTTTTCTCCGTGCAGAATAACAGGAAAAAATTTAATAATTCAATAATATACTAACAACTATACTCATATACATACATTCAATGTTATAGTTTTTTGTTAATTAAGTGCCTATAGCTCTGTGTTGGGATCATCTTAAAATTAATTCTCTGATCTGCAGGTGTATGAATAATCTCTAAGATTTCTAACATATAACGTTTCTTAAAATTACTTTCTGTTTTTATTATTGAAGCATTTTCAAAATGAGGGTAGTGATTTAATCTGGAACAAAAAAAGCGTTTCAGTTTTAAAGTGTTTTTATATCAAAACTTGCTTTTTAGAAGAAAAAACGTTGGCATTACTAATTCCAAACACACAAGGCGAATTCATACAGGTGAATGCATGGTGCAATTAACCAGGTGGCATCACTAGCGCAGGTGATAATTTTTTGTTTCATAAAATTGTGGGTGTCAAAAATTGTGGGTGAAAAAATAAAAATATTTTAAACAGTTTGAAAAAGGGCAAGAACACAATTAAAAAGTTTTCAAAAATATTTTAATTGCTTAAAATGTGTTGAAAACAATTTATAAAAAAAATTATATTAATTTTCTTTGTTCGTTTTTTTTATATAAACGTTTCTTTCTTTATTTTCTTCTGTTTTGTAAACATGTTTTTGACAGCGTCCGGAATTTTTACACAAACAAAATATTATGTACGTAGTACAACAACTCTTATGCTGCCACCTAATAATTGCACCATGGGTGAATGCAAGTGGGAAGGCGAATTCAATTCTATGTATTTTGTAATTAGAAAACCACGGCGAATTCATTACTAGGTGAACTTGACATCTTAGGCGACTTTAGATTTTGACGTTCCTGATATGTTTTACAATAACAAAATACATATTACTGAATTCGCCTTCCTGCTTGCATTCACCTGTATAAATTCACCTTGTAGAAAACTTACTGAAAATGTCAAATTTTAAATTCGCCTAAGATAGTTCAGCTAAGAAAAAATATTACATAAACGTTAAATACAAATTTTTATGATTGTTTATAATTAAAATCACACATTATAATGATTTTTCACTTTTAAATTCGCAAAAATTTGTTGAAACTTCACTAAATCATACAAAAAAATCCAGATTAAAATGGCGCGAAAGTGTTTGTAAACAAAAGAAAAAAAAATTTGACAGTTTCATTGGAAAAAACGCGGCAAGCAAAAAATAATCGCCTGAGCTGTCAAGTTCACCCAGTAATGAATTCGCCTTGCTCTTACATATTAATACTTTTTACAGCCTTTTTTTCTCTTTTATGTTTGTTTTTGAACTTTCAATATATTATGAAATTATCAATAAATTATGAAAACTGGAATAATTATTTTTTCATAAAACATAATTATAATTCAGTATAAAGTCAGCCTGCAGATTGGTAAAAAGAGGGCACCCTGCAATTGAAGTCGAGAGCAAAATATGCTCTTTTTCATGCAACATATTTAGAAAAGAACACGTTTTTTATTTATATTATTTCCTAATTTTTAGAAAAGAACATAAAAACGGGCAAAGGGTAGAATAATTGTAACATTCTTGCTAGAAAAGAAAACGCCATTAGAGCAAGAATGTATTCTACATCTTGATATATTTTTAATTTTTTTTTGCGTGTTTTTTGTTTATTAGATATTTACGTTATTAAATTTCACGTGGCTCTGTTTGGTAATAATAGAATAATTACGAATGAAATATAAATTAGTCATTGTGTACACAAATGTATGTTTTCGAGTTTCTAGATAAAAAGTTTTTGAAACGCATGCAAAAATTGAAATTATTGCGCAATTTTGGAAAAAATAAAATTTCATTAAGTAGCTTTTAAGAGAAAGAGTCTCGGCTGACTAAGCTAGTTGCTAGCGCAAAAACTAATGTGTGTTTTTAGCCAAATAATATGACAGTTTTAAGAAAAATAAAATTTTTAACACATCATGCGATAATTTGCGAAAACTTGTTTTAAAAGCCAAATACTTCAACACAATTTCACAGCACATGAATTAGAAAATACAAAGTTGTTGTTATTCTCCGTTGAGATTTTTAACTTTTTGCTAAACGTAGAGCTTAAAACAGTTATCTTAAATATTATTCAAATCTTATCTTAAACTATATATATACATATATGTATGTGTATATATTATATATGTATGTATACCAGTCGTTTATATTTTATCTTTATTCCATTTTATTTTCTTTTTTAATTTTAGGTAATTTGGTGTCTATCCAGTGTATCAACTTTTTTGTAGGTTTTCTTTAAAAACGTTTTTTTTTTTTTTAACAGAGTAGAGTATAATAGATAACATTTAACACTAATTTAAAAACAAAAATATCTGTTCCAATTAAGAAGAAAACACTTAAATCAATATGCTTTGTTGTTAAACATTATTTTATAGAAATTTTGCATTTCATCCCCGAAAGGAAATGAACTCTGTGACTTGGCTGTATGTATGTGAAGCATAAGCAGCAGCGTTGCCAATTTTGAAATTTCAAAACGCACCGAAATGGGGGAAAAAACACGTTATTTCAACAAAAACGCACCGAATTTTTAGTTTTTCTTTTGATTTTTAAAAATTCCATTTTTTAGTTTAAAAAGTATAATATTTTTATATTAAAAAACACGATAATGAAACAGCCAAGTCGAATTCATAACACGTGAAATTAACAGCGCAGCTGATAACTTTTTTTTTTTTAATTTTAATCTTTTCCAGATGTCAATGGCAGAATTAAAACAAATTTGGAAAAAAAAAATTAAAACAATTTTTTTTTAAGAAAAAAAAAAAAAAAATGTTTTCTACCTAACTCATGTATTAAAATTAATAATACTGACGTTCCGTGGGACTCTAAAGTGAAATATTTAGGAATGATTCTCGACAAAAAAATGTTATTCAACGAGCATATTAGTTGTATTTAATCAATAAAATCAATATAACTTTAAAAGTCTTATATCCTTTCATAAACAGAAAATCTAAACTAAGCATTGATAATAAACTGATTATATTTAAAGTAGTATTGCAAGCCATTCTTTTTTACGGATCTCCGGCATGGAGTAGCACATCAAATTGCCACCTTAAACGACTTCAAGTTTGTCAAAATGAAATTCTAAACTTGATGTGTAATCTGCCTTATTCATTTTCAACATCACGTCTTCACTCACAAACTAATTTGTTATTAGTTAAAGATAAATTGGTAGAAGAGCTAAAAGAGAAATTTGTTGTTAAATGTTCAAACTCCACATATGATCATATACGAGCCCTTTGTTCTTAAAATAAGTGTACTTTTATTCTCTGACTTTTCTTACTCTTATAATTCATGGGTTTTCCATTGTAATCTATTTTTCCCAAAATCCTTATATTATTTTTGTAAATAATATTTCATATTGTTATTTTATGTTTAAGCAGAAAAGTTGGTATAACTGAATTCTTACTGCCTTATTTATAAAAAATTTTTCATGTTTATTACGCTTTTATTGCACTGATAACTATAAAAAATTTGTGTAATAAGAACTTAATAAACATAAAAATTTTTTTTATAAATAAGGCTGTTAATATTTAAATTCTAAATTATTGTAAATCGTCAAATTATTTTGTAAATAAAAATATATATACAAAACAATTTTTTTAAATTTATTTATGTGTGGTATCTTGAGCGCCAGGTATCATTCAGAATTCTACCCAATCTGGCTGGCCATTTTCACCTTTCCGAGCTCTATGATCTGAGACTTTAATTTTCACGAAATAATTAAAAGTTTTACGAAATAACTGAAAGTTCGTCCTTTTTTGTAAATTTTGTTTAAAAATATTTTTTTTATATTCCTTTTTGTGTTTATATTTTTCTCTTGACATTTGATTATTTTTTGTAGTGTTATATATACCGCTCAAGGCGAATTCATCTGAATTCGCCTGGATATTGCTCTTGCTTGTATCTGGTATGAATTCGTCTTGAAAACAGCCTTTTCGTTCAACAGCTAGAATTCGTGTCTGTCAAACGTGGCCTCTAGTGCGATTCTGATACTTTTATTAATACAATGATATATTTACAATAATTATAATGATATTTTTTAAAATTTGTTATTGAGCAAAACTATTTATTTATATTCGCTGCCGACCGAAATGAACTATTATTGGGTACACAAAAATACAGCTAATTACCGTCGTTAAAATTATATTGCAGGAGCATGCAATCGTTACTGCAAGGTATGAAAGATGTCGAAGAAATTTACGATTATCGGATCATTAAAAGTTACAGAATTGCACTACAAGCGATCAAACTCTATTAACAGCAATTCTATCAAACACAATGTAAGTTTCATTTGTGTTTTCGTAAGCGAACAGTGAAAATCAGTTGGCTGGAGTGGGTGTCTAATAGAATCTATTGAAATATATGTACGCCAATTTGCCAGAATTATAACGAATAAAAGATGATCAATATGCAAACATTTATAATTTTATTAATAATTTAGCAAATACTGTTTTTCATATCTGTGTTTGCATTTATTGTAATATTTGACAAACCTTGCTTGATCGTTTAATATCAGAACAAGCTCTAAAGCAGCAAATTTTACAAAACGAAGTGTTTCTTTTTCTTTCGAATATATCTCTTCTTTATTGCAAAATAGTCATATCTCAAAAAATTAGCTTTTCGAGTTAATAATGCAGAATTGTGAACAGTACCTTTTACCTTTTATATTGTGATAAAAATTTATTCAAATTACTTTTAAACTGTTTTCTTTAGGAGATATTTTCTAAAAAAAAATTTCGAAGACTTGTATGGAAACTAAAAAATTTAAATGCGTTTTTCTCGAAACAACCTTTTTTGAGTTATGATTATGTTGCAATAAAGGAGCGATATGTATAATACAGCAAGATCGGCTTACTTTCTGTATATAATAAGGTGCGTTTTTCACATTATAACTCCGTGTGCTGGTTGTGCTCTGCAAAATGAAACGTAAAAATTTTGGGCACTTGAATAAACTGTTTTCTTATCTTAAAACAAAAAGTTGAGTTGAATTTAATTTGGTGCCAATGAAAATGTAAAAAAGCGTACCACGCACCGACTAAAGAATTTTTCGCACAAATAATTTTAAAAAGCACCAAAAACGGTGCGAAACGTACCGAGTTACGAAAGTTAACAGAGCTCTGTTAATGAGCGTTTTCCGCTAAAATTATAAGATGTATTCTAAATGGAATTTTGAGCACATTTTTCAAAAACGAGAATCTACTCCCAGAATTGATATTTTCTAAAATCGTGTAATTATATTGTTCATATTAGAAGAAACTAGCAACAATAAACTGAGCTAAGTAGTTTTCTGTGGACTTTTGAAAACCCATATTAGCTATATTAATACATTTAGCGAATATATTAATGTATTGAAAAAACTTTTCACTGTTATAAAAACACGGTGATTTTAAATCGCGAAAGGTTTTAAAATCACATAGATGATTTGTTGGTGTTAAGAAAATCACAAGATATTAACTTATTCGGAGTGCTTATCTTCTGCTGAAATCACAGACAAACTCTGTGAATCTTGCATCTACAGATGTATTTTCATATAAAACATGGAGCATGCAATTGAACTATAAAGGGTCATTCGCTTTAGTGCGAAAAGTAAAGTTGCCAAATTGCTTCTAAAGGAAGTGGGGGGATTTTGACGTTTTCTAAAGCCGACTTTGGGAGAGCCCAAAAAACTCGAAACCGCTTCGCTAACATAATCTTCATTTTTAGGTTGTTGCCGAAGCATGTTTTTAGTCAACACCAAATTCGAAATTCCAAGAATATTATTTGGTATAATGGTACATGTACATATATATTATACATATTATCAGCCATGTTCCGAGAACGCGCGTTCTGAAACCGCAATGCGTTTTGAAAAACGCCTAATTGATTTTTAGGAGTGCTGAGGAACGCGCGTTTTACTGGCGTTTAGGAGCTTTTTCCAAAAAAAAAATACAACATGTGTTTTACATACGTATATAATATGTATGTGGTAGTAATATAAAACGAAAAAAAAAAAATTGACAACAAATAGAAAATTTTATCAATTTAGTTTTCTTAATGGAAATGTGTAAAATTCTTTAAACTTTTTATTGAAATAAAAAGAAAACATATTAAATTTTAATTGTGAATAATTTTATTGCCTTTTACAAGTTCAGTTTTAGCAAATTCAATCAGTTCACTTCAATATATACATGCGAGTTGAAGTCGCCAATATGCGTTTTCCAGAACACCTATTTGGCGATTTCAAAACGCAAAACTATATTTCTTGCGTTATGCGTTTCTCAGAACACCTATTTGGCGTTTTGAAATCGAAAACGCTACATTTAAGCGATTTGCGTTTCTCAGAACATGCATGTATATTATTATGTAAATTATTTTTGCAAACAAAAAGTATCTTGTTTTTATTTTTACTGTAATTTTTTCTGTGTGAATTGGGCCACAAAAATCATTAATCAATAAAAAAATCACAATTGTTATTTTCTATTGACTCACTGGAACATCGACGCAGTGTAGGGTGCTTTATTCCGTGCTATTGTTACTATAATGGATTTTGCTTTGACGAGATTAGCGATCTTGTTCCCGAAACTCGCATATTTATACGAAACACGCGTTCATCGTACAAAGCTCATCCATTTGTGGTCGATTGCCCAGGGAATCGTACAACGCATTGCAGAGCGAATTTGTTTTTCAAAAACTGGCAACCACGCATCCAAGAAATAGTTCGCGAATGTTGAAATGAGATATAAAACTCTTTTGTTGACAAATGCCAGCAATACGAGTATGATAAAATTATAATATAATGATGTCTGTATACACTAGTCTTCTTTACGCTAATATATAAAGTTTATCATTTGACGTATCATCAAATAGATTCTTTTGAAATGCGTATTTTATTAAGTGATATCTTATCTGCAGCAAGCTATACATACATACATATATATTATATATGAATATATATGTATTTAATGCTTTTGTTTGTGTAATTTATAATGTTTTCCTTTTCTACGAGTACGAGATAGTGTTATCAAATAAAAACAGCAGCTAAAATGAAATAATGAAAACAAAATTGTTTTGTGCAAAATTGTACAGATACCGGCAATGTTCTTTTACGTTAAAAGCATATGCGTGTACATTTGTATAGACATAAATAAATAAATATATACATACATATAATGAATATGTACATACCAAATAAACAGTAAGGTTTGCTTCCAAATTGAGAATGACTTGAAATTAAAGGTTTTCTCAAACGACAAACCGTTGATACTGATTTAAATTCAAATTGAAATACATAGTATTCTCAACAAAAAGGGGAAATTATTTTCAATTTGAGAAATTCATTTATTCTCAACTAGGTTTCAAATATAATTCTCAAATGTTTTTCAACCACTAAACTAATAAAACAAACTTTTGCTTTACAAATTCATATTTCTTTTGATTTATTTGCGATTTTTAATTTGAATTTACAATTATTAGTTTTCTTAGTCTTGATTTTCTCGAAAGGACGACGTAGTTGGTTCCTCTTGGCTCAAATCGCGCTCAAATCAGACAATCTCATTATTTCTTAATATTTCACTTTTTCATGTTTTTTTTCATGCGTTTTTTACATTAACACTAATTTTTGCTCACAAACAAATCGCATTTATTAATCTTCTCCCGAATTCTTAAAATTTGTTTGTTAGTGAACTTAAAATGTTGATATTTTTTCAGTAATTGCTGACACATTTGTTTTATCATTGATAGTTGCACCCAAAACCAAATTGATTATCAAATATATATATTCAAATGATTCTTAATTTAAATTCAAATGTTAAAATCAAACCATTGAAAAAGGTTTCAAAATTATTGGTCATGTCACAGAATTCACTTCCGTTCGGAAATGGAACTGAATCGATTTTTTAATTCTTCAAAAAACGAAAATTTACAACTTTTTCGGAATGAAATCAATTCTATAATATAATACTGGTTTCATTCTTGCAATTAGAAATAATTTCATTCCGAAAAATTTTTTAGTTTTTGGTTTTTTGCAGAAGTAAAAAAAAAATTCAATTTCGTTTCCGAACGGAATTAAGCTCTCTGACATGACTGTATGTTTGATATCAAATGATAAAGAAGTCATTTCATATCAAATGTTTGATTTCGTGTTTGTTGGGTATACATATTGGTTGTTTGTATTATCGATTTTTATTTATTTATTTATTTTTTTTGTTGTGATATGTCAAGTACGTTGTACATTAGTTGTACAATTCATGGTTATAGCAATTGATCCACATTTTGGAAACTTAACGATGTCCGTATTAAACGCATACAATACATGCACGGTTACACTCAAATGATGCAAATTTCTGAAATCTGAACTACTTCTGCTTTTACCAGTGAGCAGTGATGCCAGAAACTTTTGTGGCAAAATCTTCATTTTCTTTTTCTTAATTTCAGATAAAAGATCTTAAAATTTTATGAATTAAAGAGATGATTATTCAAACAATTCAAGGCAACAACAAAAATTCAACTCTTATTATTATTAGAGCGACATTTTCATTATTTTAATCGATGCATAATCTAGCAACATAGTCAGTAAAAAGCACGGTTGCCATATTTGACAATTTATCGTCATTTTGACGATTTTAGGTGTTGAAAATAGCGCGTTGACGATTTAAGGTTTGTTTTTGACGATTTTTGTAGGTCACATCTTTCTCAAGCAACTTTAGTTTTACAACTATAAACATACTTCCTTCCCTTTTTTTATAAGTTAATTTATGTAGGAAATGAAAGTAATATTTTTGGCAGAGAACGATAGTAAAACAAATGTTTACGTAAATATGTATGCCAATATTTGCAATAAATTCGTTCAGCTCAAGGTCCGTTTTATTTTTGGAAAAAAATGTTTAATGTATTTTTCAAAATTTCGTCTTCCTTTGGAAGACTCTTTCAGCAAAATTTTTTTTTTTGTGTGATAAATTCAATATTTTGCAATAAAAATAAATTTGCAATAAGTTCCTTCAGCTCAAGGTCCTTTTTGTTAAAAAAAAATAATGTTTAATGTATTTTTCAATATAAATTTTAAAATTTTAAGTATTTTATTTAAAAGCTATTAATTTTTTTAACCGACGATTTTTTGACCATTTCCTATAACCATATTGACGATTTTCAACCAGATTTATCTGGCATCTATGGTAACAAGTCTTCAAAAAGTGGCACAAAAAGGGTATTTTGAAAAAAGGTGTCACAAAAAAGGTATTTTCAAGAGAAAAAGGGTCAAGTAATTAAAAAACAATAAAAACTAAACAAAAATTCTTCACAACTTAATCACAGCGTAAAAATTGATTAAAAATTGTTTTATGTTTGCAGTTAAAAATGTAAAATATACAAAAATTAAAGCGAAATCTATTCAATAATGCCTTGTTCATATAATTTAATTTGTATTTAATGAAAAATATTTGATTTAAAATAATATTTGATGAAAAAAATATGGATCAAGTCTTGACGTTTTGTCATTATTGAAAAAGTTTAGAAAAACATATTCATATGTAATAATTTTTTCTAAAAAACATGTAATTTATGGTTAGTACTGCCATTGAAATATGATACAGCTGTGTTCTTTCTTTATTTTTCGTTATATATAAACATGCTAAACATCAGCTATGATCATTATTTTTTTTAATAATAAGTATTAATTTGATTTAAAGCTCATTTTCGGCAACACTGTTTTATTATTTGTCATTTTGATTGCAGTAAGTATTGAAAATTCACTTACAATTGAATTTGATTGTAAGATGAGTTGGAAGTAAGAACAATTTGTATGTATTGGTAAAAAAGTTTGATTGCATTGACTTTTTCGCACTTGCGCTTGCATGTGTAAATGCTGGATAAGCAATTAAAGTATTTTTGAAAGCTCTTTTATTTTATTTCTTTCGCACTTTTTCAAACTGTTTAAATTTTTTTAAATTTTTTCACTTCAGTTTATGTAAACATAAACAGCTTTTGACACTCAAGTTTATGAAACAAATATTATCAGCTGCGCTAGTGATGCACCAGTTCAATTGCATCCCGAAATCAACTATAGCCATCTGTGACAGTTTCTACAAATACGAGTACTTAAAAAAATGCATATATGCTACTTAAGCAAAATTAACACTTCTCGTGGGTGATCAGCGTTTGTCACGTTGTTTCACTGTGACCTTCGCCACAGAGTATATGTATGTATTGTGCTTAAAGAGGTAGAAGTTATATCACATCTATGTTATTAAATAAACATATATTCATTGGATATTTGCAAATAATTCTAATTATATAAAATCTCCAAAATCTTAATTTTGAGAGAAAAATCTTCAAATCTAATTTTGCTTATAAAATTTTCAAGATTAAGATGAAATCTTCTTACTGGCATCACTGACAGTGAGTTTTTCAACTCTTCTCTTACGAATGGTTGTTGATAGTTTCTCATAAACATTCAATACCAATAAATAAAGAGATAATGAGCGTTACATACACTCGTACAGAGCAGAGAAATGCAAGAGTTGATTGACTTTCACTGTCAACTCACATTTTCAATGCTTTTGTTTTCTTAAGTACTGTTAGTAAAACACAAAAAACAATTCTTATTCTCGTTTAATTATTTGTGTAGAGTTTTTGAACTAAAACTTATTTGAAATATATTTTAATTTTTATGAATATGTTCATTAAAAATTATATTGAATTATGAACATTAGTTCTCAAAAATTTGAAAATAAAATTGTTTGAAAAAAGTGTACTCTCTTCGCAAGCAATTGTCCTGCATTTTTTATGCTGGCGTCCTCTTTTTTATCAAACTAGAAATGGCAACCCTAGTTTTAAACAATATATGTATCAAAATTTCGATATTTTTAAAAACTGTATTATATGGATGCTCCTCAAATATATCGATATGCTTATAAAAACTAACAAAGTATTGCGAAATTATTTTTAAATGTTTTATATTACGTAAATTTTTGATCGCACGTTCTAGCAAGAAATTGTATACCAATAAAACTACACAATATGTGTGTATGAATATGTTTTTATATAAAACGGCAATGATCAAATTAATCATCTAATTTGAGCGAGAAGCCAAATAAAAAAAGAATTCATGTATACATGTGTGCCGAAGTACAATAATGATTAAATTCTTATCAAAGTGACACACATTTTATATTTCTAATCAACGATATTAAACAAATTTTCCATTAACACAATAAGTCTGTTTTTTCTTTTTTCACTTTTTGGGTAAAGTACCAAAATAAGTTTTTCGTAAAAAGCACATTTTCTTTATATAATATTTATACATATGTATATGAAAACATTGAAATGATTTGTTTATGGATTGATTCATAAGAAACTCTTCTTTGTTATAGTTTACTTCGCAAACAGCTGATGCCTCCCAATGATTGGTGCAAGAAGAGGAAGCATACTCAAGAGTGATAGAACCCAGGTGCATTAACGTCTACAAGGTGGCAGCGCTATGGCCGAGTTTTAGTGTTTTATTTCGACTCAAAAATTCAAAAATAATTTTTTGAAAATAAAAATAATTTATAATTGTGAAAAAAGTCTCCACAAGTTCCCTACACGCCTGTTTTTAACACACTTACGAGTATAAATTTGTATGTTTAAATGCTTGTTGCACTCGAAACCCATGCCATATGGGTGATTATTACATATGTAGGCAAATAAAAGTATATATACAGTGTTGTTGCTTTAGTGAGAAAATCGGAGTTGCCGTTTTGCTTTCGGTGAAGTAGGGGGATTTTGGGAAATACAAAAATCCCCCTAGATTTTGGGAAGCAGAAGCAGAAGCTGGGAACTACCGAAAAATTCGGAACCACCTCGTTAACCGTTTTGGAACTGGTTTTTCATTCTTGGCGCGCGTTTTTGCGTGGTACATGCGTATGAACTATAAATGGCCGTTCGTTCAAGTGCGAACGTTGGATTTGCTAAGATTTTCGCGTCTCCTGGCGCCGACTTTGGGAATTCCAAAAAAAAAACCCGGTATCTTATAATCCGTGGAACGTGTATTGAACTACTAACGGCCATGCGATTTAGTGTAAAAATTTAAGTTGTCATATTGTTTCCGGGGGAATGAGGGTTTTTGCCGATTTTTTAAGCCGATTTTAGGAATTCCAAAAAACTTGGAATACATTATACCAATAATTATCTGGTTATATAGATAATTACTTTGATATCCGAAGCATGCTTTCTAGTTTGTTAAACTATGTTTATTATTATACTGTTGTAATTTTTCTTTAGTGCGGCCACTCTCTAGATGTAAATACACCTTGTGTAGAACTACAGATTATACCATGCGCATTATTTCCTATTAGTCGTAGACGTAGTTTAATCCCTGTAAGGATTACCTGTCACAAATATTTGCTTACATTTTTCATATTTTTATTTAAGAAGTTGATGGCGGTTTTGTACTACCACTTCACGACTACTTCCAGCAGCACTAACCATCATATGGCCGGTGCTAATACTGCAGGATTGTTTCTCAACTGACAGGTTTTTACTTTTTGTTTTATATATATTTTTAGTTTATATTTATGTATATTTTTAGTTTGTATTTCTATATATATTTAGTTTATAGTTTATGTATACATATTATAAGTTTGCGCTATATCTGCAAGACGATAACTTGGAGAATTTTGTGGGTATTTGAAATTCCAAATTAAAAGTTAACAACTTTTTTTACATTACATAATATACATAATAGTTAAATAATAAATCAATTAATCGAGAAAATTGTCAAGTAATTGATATCGTAAATTTGGTTCGAAGAACCAAATTTATTTAATATTTTCTAAATTTATTCTAGCAATTTCACAATTTATAAAAATTTTATCTTTTTCTGTGTATGCCATTTATCAAAGTTTTTTTATTGCGGAAAAATTAAACAAAAAGTTAAAAATATTTTTTGTTTCTCATGTTTTCATCATTATCTTAAAAAATTTTTGTTTATCTAAATGTGAGATTACTTAATTAAATATAATTAAGCCTGTTAACATCATGAAAGTGTATATATACATATAGCCAATTAACTGATGTTAGTTTTAACTCAATAAAATCAAACATTATTAAAAAATAAAAAAACATTCGATGCTAAATAAATAATTCTCATGTAAAAGTAAAAATATATTGACATGTGTTTTTACTTAATTGCCAGCAGCTAAACACATATGCAGAATATAAAATTATACAAAGTATAATATTTAACGCTCTCCTGTACTTTCTCAAGTGATTTAATTTTTGTAAAACAGCAATTGTATAAATTTCAATGACTCAAGGTCATTAAAAGGTGAAATGCTTGAATTGCATTTTGACATTTGTTCAAAACTTTGAAAATTAAAAACTTGTCGCAAATACAAAAAAAAAAAAAGCAAAAAACAAAGTCTGAAAATTTCAAAGGAAAATTAATTTAGAAATATTTTCCAATTTTAAAAAGATTTTTTTTTCTTGTTTTTCTGCTACACATTTGAATTAAATTTAATTACAATTGTGACGGCATTCACATTTAGGTCCAAAAATAAATATGATTTAAATTTAAGCAACGTTTACAGAAAACATTATATTAACTGCATGCTGACCATTTTTTAACACTGTACGCGTATATAATGATAATATTTTTAAAATAATGTTTGAAAATTATGTAGTTCTGTAAAAAAAAAACTTGTTTTAATCATTAAGATAATTACCAAATTGTTGTCTCTTTTTGAATAGTTATACCAAAGTTACGAGTATGTTGCATTTATTTAAATGTTTATTACCTGCAATAAAATAAAAAAATTTGTTAAAAATACATTTCATAAACATTTGTTTTATAAAGTATAACAAAATAAAGTGTCGACGTGTGTTTATGTAAGTAATTAAAAAACAGTGAATGCCCTTACAAAAAGGTTATTCTTAGCCTCTCCTAAATGCTGTTTTAAAAACACTTGGCAGCACTCAAACTTAAAAGTGAGAAGAAAAATTGGTGTTGCCACAGGAAGTTTAAAAGAAATTACGTTTTCCTTTTACAATCTCTTATAAAAAGTTACAGCTTCGTTTTTTTATATACAAAACAGGTTTTACTTCGAGCGCTGTTTAAAACAATAATAACAACATCTAAATTTCCATCTCAGCGGAAACATGCTAAATTTGTACCCGTCCTGAAGTCAGACAAGAACTTTAAGGCTTAACTATAATATGCATGAACTGAATGAATCTAGCTTACGTTGCCTTTACACAGGAAAGTACTTTCCTGTAAAGAAATTTGTGTATACGTATTATTCGAGGGCGGTTCGGAAACTCCTTAGCCTATCAATGAAAGAGAATAGTTAGTTTTTCAAAAATATTTTTATTTTTCAATATAATCTCCTGAAACTTCAATACACTTAGTCCAACGCTTTTCTAGCAATTCTATTCCATGATTAAAATAGTTTTTCTCACGGTCCACCATGAAGGTGGTTTACAACTGTAATTGCATCTTCATTTTAGGTAAAACGCTTGCCAGCAAAGAATTTTTTTAGATTTGAGGAGTAAGTCACTGGGAGCTAAATCAAGGAAAATAAGGTGGGTGGTCAAGCAACTCGTACTTTAATTCGTTGATTTCAGCCATTGTGAAAACACTCTTGTGCGCTGGTGCGTTGTCTTGATGAAAAATTATTTTTTTGCGTTGTACATTTAACTGATCCAAAAGGTTGCAATAGTACTCTGAATTTATTGCTTTACCCTTTAGCAGATAGTCAATCAATAAAATACGTTTGAATTCCCAAAAAAACCCTTGCCATAACCTTACCAGCCGATTGAAATGTTTCGGCCTTCTTTAGGGCACTTCCTCCAGCTTCAGTCCATTGTTTGGATTGTTCTTTTGTCTCTGGAGTATAGTGGTGGAACCATGTCTCATCAACAGTTATGAAACGACGCTTAAAATCCATTTTATTTCGCTTAAAACGATCCAAACAAGCTTGAGAAATGTTCATTCTTTTTTGGTCGACTGTTAACAAATGCGGCACCCAACTTGCAGAAAGCTTTTTCATCTGTCGTTCTTCATGCAAAATTAAATGGACTCGATCATTTGAGATGCCCATGATATTAGCTATTTCACGCACTTTTTTTCGTCGATCATTTAATACCATATCATGCACTTTAGCTACAATGTCTGCTGTTGTTGCTGTTTTTGGACGTTCATCTTCAATGCTTGTACGACCACGTTTAAATTCAGCAACCCAATTTTTTTACTGTTGCATATGAAGGAGTACTTTCACCTAACACATTCACCAGATCATTATGAGTTTCTTGTCCCGATAAACCTTTTTTATGTAAATATTTAATGACACCACGCATTTCTAGTTTTTCCATTGTAAAAATCGCGGATGCGTCTTTTGTGAACACCTGTTTCCATATGAAGGAGTTACCAGATCGCAACAAAATTTAACATGTGTTCATAGCAGAGATGGAAGTTTCCAAAACAATTAACCTTTTATACCGCGTTTTTTGTGCTAGGCTAAGAAGTTTCTGAACCGCCCTCGTATATAAAAAATTCAATGAAATAGACAACTTTCATGAAAATTTATTGTCCGTACTTTTACTAATTAGAGTTGCCACATTTATTACATATACAGATTTATGGGGCAATAGTTGAAAAAACTTATCATTTTAAAGTTTTTTATGAGATTATTTTTATGAAGAGACTTTGTTTTCTTTATATGCAATACTGTAACTTTGTATAATTCTTTGTAAGTGGCAACAGTGTTTAGCAATTTGTCATTTTACTTTTAGAAAACTTCAAAAAATTTGTTTCAAGAAATTTTTGATGTAACTGAAAGGAAAGTAAACAAAATGTGAGTGTTTTAGTGAAAAAGTGTGGGTGTATTGCAACTTTCATGATATTACTTTCATGTCTAAACTCTAGGTTAAGCAACTGTACGAATATACGAGTATATAATCAAATGTGGCAAATGGTGGCAGCGCTACGGCATGTGAAATTTTTTGGCAATGTAGTAAGCCATTTACGTCAAGTGTATTGTTTACATTTTTGGAAGTGAATTCAATTATTTGAACATAAGAATCATTCAAATAAAAATAATTTATGATTATGAAAAGATACCTTCATAGTGTATAACTGTAAAAAAGCTACAAATATTTTTGGCAAACATAGCTTACCACATGCCTGTTTTTGTTGTATTGTTGTAATCAAGGTGCATTAATGTATACACGGTGACAGCACTATGGCATGTGATAATTTTTTGCTACTGGCAATATAGTGAGCTATTTACGTCAAATGTATTGTTTACATTTTTGTAAGTGAATTTAGTGTTTTATTCTGAATTAAACATATATAAATTATTTTGTGAACATAAAAATAATTCAAATAAATATAATTTATAATTATGAAAAGGTACATCATAGTTTACAATTGTGAAAATAGTTACAAATATTTTTGATAAACATAGCTTACCAGATGCCTGTTTTTGTTGTATTGTTGTAATTTTGCTCTAGTGCTGCCAACGTATAGACGTTAATGCACCTTGTGTACAACTATAATGTACTTAACGAAACTTTTCGTTAAGTTTCGTCCAATGTCAGTTGCTTAAGCAAAGTACGAAACTGAATGCACTTTCTGTACGGAATCATTTGTTTTCGGAAGTTTGTGAATGTTTTTACAAAAGTTATTAAAATTAATAAAAAAAGAAAAATTCTATTTTTAATTGATCAAATTGCCACAAAATTGTTTTCACTCTGTATTTGGAAATTATTGCCTACGAATACTTTGTTGTTATTTTTAGTACTTTTTTATATAATCTACTCAGAAAAAACACAAGTAGTTCGCAGTTCTGCGACAATGGATTTAAAATCATTAAGTTCATATACATAAGTACATTATGGCCAACTAAATGTCGTTTTTGATTCACTTATGCATTTGACAGGCGTTTCGTTTAATTTTGACATAAGCTTAAGCCGGTCTATGTACATTATGGTTAGGTCTTCAGACCTATGGCTATCTTGCCATACCTTTCAAAAGTTTTTAAAGAAACTATACACAAAAAATTAAGCCATTTCTTTATGATAATTCGCTGGTAAATGAAAGACAGCCCGGATTTACGCCAAGACATAGTCGTTTGAGCACTCTGATTGATGTATCGAGAAAATAAGCTGCCAAATTAATAAAGGCCACACAGTGTTATTTCGTTTACTGCTTGACCATTCTAAGGCATTTGATACAATGCATTACGGTATTCTAGCTACTTCATACTGTGAGATGTCAAGTTAGGCAATGCTAAGCACAAATGTATGCTGATGATGACCGGAAGTGCCAGTCAGGCAGGCCGTGTGCCCTTGATCGAAATTAGTGACAGTCCCAGTGAGCAAAGTCTGGAGAATACGGCAGGTGTGGTAGGATATTCCAATTCAACATTTCCAAGTATGTTTTCACCACTTTAGCAACATCGGTTCGGGCATTGTCGTGCTGTAAAATCACTTTATCATGTCTATCGCTGTATTGCAACCGTTTGTCTTGCAATGCTTGGTTCAAACGCATAAATTGCATTCGATAACAATCGCCTGTAATTGTTTAAGAGGTTTTAAGAACTCTTAATATACTACGACGAGCTGGTCCCACCGAATACTGAGCACGATTCCGGAGCGATTTGGTTTCAACATCCCTCGGCTTCAATTCGTACGGCACTCAATTTCCTAGTTACTAAATTATTCTCATAGCTTTCAAGTGTTTTGAAATCGCTTATTGCGCCACTCTCAGTGATCTTTGTTTGACACGAGTCTTGAGTAATGCCCCAAATTCTGCGTCTTTTCTCTTCTAGCGTCATGCTGGTCTTCGAAGTCAAAATCACCGTTCTTTTAGCGTTGAAACCACTCTCGGCACATTTTTTCAGCAACAGCGGCCTCAGCATAAATATTTGACAACATTTGATGAGCCTCAGCTGCAGATATCTTCATATTAAAGCACAAAATTAAAACCTCCCGCAAATGACGAGATGTTGGCTCCTAAGCTGACATGTTTAATCGAAAATAGCTTTATGATACAGAAGCAAATCTACTAATATTTTGATAGAGTTATGTTTACATATACCTAAACTTATTGTATGACATCTACGATCTGTTTATTTCGACTACCACTTAAATATATAATCTTCTTTTTTATTCTTTTTTTTTTATTATAATAATGTTTTCACTGTTGCGATGATTGAATTGAATTGAATGAATGTGGAATTTGTTTGAAGTTTATCAATGCGCTATTGCTACTAATTAATCTAAAAACTATATTTCATTGGCGGAATGCTAATTTCGGGTTCAATCAAAAGTTGGAACATGACTGTATTTTATGTATTTATTTTTTCTGCAGATTTTGGAAAATTAAAATGCTTTTATTTTTAAATTTAAAGCACATTTTTTTTTAATTTTAAATTTAGTATTAAGATTTGAATACTTATTGTTAGTTCATTTTACAGATTCTATAAATAAAACAATGAAAACAAAAAAAACTTTTATTCTTATCATGTGAAATTATTATTTATTCAAATTCTAAACAATACTTTTTTATAAAAGACTAGATCTTATTGTATTGAATTGACTAAATAGATAAAATAACTGTATATCTATTAATCTTATATCACTATGTTTACGCTTATGTTAGTTTCACTTGAATGTTTGTTTGTATGTTTGCAACACTCGAAATCCATGTCATATAAGGGGGGTTTACAGATGCAGGTATATAAAACTGTATATACAGTGTTGCTGCTTTAGTGCGAAAATTGGAGTTGCCGTATTGCTTCCGGGGAAGCAGGGGTATTTTGGAGATTCACGAAGACGATTTTGGGAACTCCCAAAAAAATTCGGAACCGCTTCGCAGACCGATTGGAACCGGTGAAAGTGGGAGATAAAGGCGATTTCCGCCAATTTTGGAAATTAATAAAAATAAATAAAATAAAATAAAATAATAATAATGCATTATACAGATAATTATTTTAGTTTGATGTCGAAGAGTGTTTTTTTAGTTGCTTAAGCTATATTTATTATTTTAGATTTTTTTCTGATTTTTCTCATGGTGGCTACAACCAATTTTGTCGCTCTGGTTCAGATCAATGTTGAGTTCTGGAACACCCTATACATTTTTTTTTTTTTATCTGGGACCAGTACTCAGGGGATGACCCCTACATATGGAGCGCATTGTACTGGAACTGGGAAAATAGGGTATGATGATGAGAGTAGTGTTCGCGAAATATTAACGATAACAACACGAAAGACTGAAACAAACTCTATTGCAGCATTAGAAATGTTGGAATTAAATTAGTTAAAACTGATCAGTGCCCAGTGTATATTTTTAGATGTAGTTTCTATTAATCATCACGCAATGCCGCCAAGAATAATCGCACATATACTTATGTACATAGACAGGCTGAGTTATCTCTTTTAGGGAATATTGGTTCATATTTAAACATTTAATTTTCGATCCATAACATTACATTATATGATTTTTTTCAAAAAATACAAAATTTGCATATTTTATTTTTATGTGCAAATTTTTTTTCAATTTAACGCTATCAGTTTTTGAAAACCAATTTCAAAGCAAAGAAAACTTAAAAAAGCAAGAACAAAGAGACCTATTGACAAGTTTCGGAAGCCATTATAATTTCAAATTCGGTAATAAACTAGTTTGTATATAAGTACGTGCACTTTTAAATTAACGTTTGTATGTATGTACTACTTAAATGTATGTACATATGTCTGTTATCTGTTTTAGTATAAAAGAATTTGTGGCAGACATTGTTAACAGCCCTTTATGTTAAGAATACTCGTAACAACAACCTAAAACACAAAAGTCTACGTATTAAATTTCATTATCATTGTCTTATAAAATTTCATTTAAAAAGGGTCAAAACTTAAAAGTTTATACTTTTAATGAACGCAACACATTAAGATGCAATAACAATTGGCTTCTAGAATTTGGTAAAAAATTTCTTTTAGAAATTTGATATACATATGTACATACTCGTACATACTTACAAACATACACACATATGTAATTAAAAAGGTAACATAAGAAGAGTTGCATAAAATATCCTCACATGTTAAAAACAAATGCCACAGCTTGTGTGCCCTTACATTTTGTTGTTATTGTTGTTTTTTATAGCCCATTTGCACTTAAAGCTCCACCTTAATAAAGATGTCAAGTGTTTTTTATTTGTGAAAATTCTACAAAAACGTACAATAAGTATGAAATCAGTGTAAATAAAAAGAGCTTGGAAGTAAAAATTACTGAATGAGAAAGAGATTTCAAGACTATAGAAAAGGAGTGCGACCAAGTTCGGTAATAAAAAATCAAGTGTTCCCAAGTACAGACATTAGGGTGAACGATTATTCGACTTTTTTCTAAAACCAGCTTTCGAATAAATCGAGGAGTGGATTTCCGGTTAATAATTACAGAAAACCGGGATTTTTACAAAACAATAATTAAAAGCAAATTTGTTAGTAAAACTTTACTTGAAAAAAGTAATGCAATCCATAACTAGAACAAATTCTCAAGAATACAAAGATATACTTATGTCACATATTTGTGACATGAGTTTTCTTAAGATGATTTTCTAAATGGTTTGTTTTCTAAATTTAAAAAGCATTTTAAACATTTTATTACTTATTGTATATCCTTACATCTGGAAAACTGCTAGCAATAGATGCACTGGATACTTTTTTTTTTGGTAATTCATGGGTTGATATTTATGTTTTGCGGGAAAACGTGATTTAATTTTAAAAAACGTAATTTTCAAATAACTACTTAATGTACCGATGTATTCTGAGGTACCGATGAATCCCACAGTACTCACATAAATATGGCAACCTACCATTATAATTATAATTATATCCTTCAAGCTTTTGTTACATAAAAGCCTTGTGCATTTTAATGATTATGATATAAATATGCGTAATATAATTTTCTATGGCCAGTGTATTAAACATATGAAAAGAAATAAAAAACTTATACAAGGTGGGCCAAAGTCATCATTGTTATTTCCCTGAAGGAAGTATGGGGTTAAATGTATCCATGTCAACATTTTTGTCAACATTTATGGTGTCTTTCTGGTGACACAGTCAATAAATTTTTTTCCTTGTCTTTTTGATAGATAGAGAATATTTTTTGTTAATAATTTAATTTGTTTTAAAAATGTATCTGTGTCCGCAAGAAAATTGCTAATTTTAATAAAAAATAATAATAATAAAAAGTGATATAAAAAGGTAAAGGTGAGCAAAAAGTGCTAAACTAGTTAAATATTTTATAATTATAGGCAATCACTATTTGTTTTACTATTGACATTTTTTCACGTGGTGACAGCGTCTATAGGGAATCAATACAGTTTTACTATGGACATTTCCCACAGTGCGGTAATGTTGTCAATAGTAAATCAGTACAATCTTACTATTGACATTTTCTCTATATGACCCCACAAGAACTACCTAGTCAGTATTGACGCAGTCTACTGATAGATTTCGTAGGACAAGTATGTGTTAAATGTCAATAGTAGTTAGCATTAGTAAGGGTACGATTTGTCAGTAGTACTGGTGACATCGTCAATAGGTAATCACTATAGTTTTACTATTGACATTTCCTTCAGGGTTGGCTCTCATTTTTTATTTATTTTTTTTTTTTTTTGTATGTATTAATGATAAATAGTCGAACTTATTTTAATATTTCTAATATTATATGATGGTATTATCAACCCCGGCTATAGCCAAGAAATATTTTTATTTTTAATTATAACTATAATTGCCGCGATCAATGACTCGACATTTTACCATTTTAAATTTCCGGTTAATCGTATTAAAAAATCCGAGTTGTATGATATTCGAAAAGCAGGCACAGTTTTAGTAAAACCAAAAAACCGCTAAATCCTGGTCGAATAATAACCGTTCAATCACCCCAACAGACATTGAAACACATCGTTCACAGTTTTGTTACAACCGAAATACTAAGGGGTTTCTATTTCACAATATGTAGTACGAAGTGCTGGTAAAACAAAATTAGCTTTTGAAGAGGAATGTGTTCCCAAATAAAGGACCAAAAACGAAACTGAATTTGACATTGTGCTTATTTCATAATCAAAAGCATTGAGCATATAAAAATGGCATAAAAACAAGTAAAAATTAAAAAAAAATCACTTACTTTACTTTACTTAAGATATTAATGTAATTTCATAAAACTTTCTTTTTAAAATAGACAAAATCCCCTCAAGAAGTGAACATAAAATTCACGAAACGTTGGGAATAATATGTAATAAAGATTTTGCATTTTTATTGACATAAAAAAAGTTAGGCCTCACCAGCTAAGTATGTATATACTAAAAACAAATAACTAAATACGTTGGCCAAAAATATTATTACTACAAAAAAAAAATCACCAAGCTAAATTATCTTTTTTGGCGTTTTTAAGGACACGGTAATGTACGAGAATAAATAAGCCTAACGTTTTGGTTCCGCTGAATCAAAAGACAGCTTATGTAGGATATAGATGTTACTACAAATCGTACGACACAATTTAAAATAAAATATAAAATTACTAACGTGTACTTTTGTACTTGTCAAGTGTACGAAAATCCAAAGGTTTTGATTTTTGTGGGTGGAGCTTATGTATGATTTGTGGTATCGTCTATACCCTGTATTAGGTTGCAATCAAAACTTGTGCAGATATCTATCTGTTGCTTGTTTTTTGTGCGACTATGTCAAAATAAATCGCTATATTAAAAACCAAATACCTGGTGCGTCACGCCGCGGACAGAGCTAGCTGAAGAACATTACTATGTTCCGCTGCCCTATATCAAAGCGATTGTTGTTGAAGTTTTACCTAAATAAATAAGTGGCCCCTAGCTATGGTATTCAATTATTTTTTCTGTTCTTCTTTGGTCTCATTATTTCACAGCAATTATTGTTATAATTAAAATAAATAATCCCTCTTCTTGACTGAAGTTGGACTCGAACCCACAAATAGTTAGTTAATATCGTACATATGTAATAAGTTTTTGATTGCAACTATGCACTTGTATCCCAAGAATTTTCTACATAAATTTTCAGACTTTCCTGGTTATATGTTTTTCTATTTCCTGTAATTACGTTTTTATATTCACACCATGGATGAAACACAAATATGACCACTGACTGACAACCGCATAAAATGTTTGTGGTCGACTGTTGAGCGATAGTGATGTTTGCACTATCGATCAAGAGAAATTTAAGTAAGTTTAATTGCAAGTACTTCACTTTATACGCCGTAATTAATATTTGTATGTGTGCTTGTCTTATGACTCATATTGTATTTAAATTACGTCTTTACATAATTCCCAATGTCATATACCACCCTAAGCAAACATATGTGTACTTGTATGTATATGTTTATGTATATACCATATGCATATATTTATGTGGAGCAAACCCTTTTAATATACTTTATAAACTATACTATAAAATATAATAATAAAAAAAAACTGTTTTATGCAGACATATCAAGTAACTTTTTCTTGGTATTTTGACGTTATCGTCATCATTATCAACGTTTTCTTAGTTGTTTATGCGTTATCTGTGATAATAAGTACTCCATTTGAATATGTGCGTAAATATGTTTTACATCTTCTGAACTGACTATTCAATGTCATTTAAAATATTTTGCTCTAACCAAACTTTGTCAGGCCACAAATATTCTAAATGAACATACATACATATGTATATTCGTACATGTATGCGTGTGTACATAATGACATGACAGTGTTGTTTATTTACATATGTATATGTATATACATCTCTATGTGAGTATTTTTGTATATTAGATGATGCAATACATTTAGCAGCTTTTGTAATGAGTAAAACAGTGTTGAATTTGTTTTGCCAAATTACTTTAAAAAACAACTCTGGCAACATTGACTATTAGTAATCAACTTGTTAGCTAACTGGGGGTCTCCATTAGCCATGAACATGGTATGAGCATTATGGCGAACATCGCAAATGGCTAATGTGGACCGCTCATGTTCATGTTTCGTTCATGCTCTGACATCGACGTACAAAAATACACAAAATGGCGCCGAATTGAACACTTTGATAAGGTAAATCCGAACATACGTATTCGCCACATACAGAACATGAACATTTTTTACACTTGCTCTGCCGACGTTCAAGTCGATGGCACGTGAACACACGGCGTAAAAGACACAAATTTTCAAGACGAATTCATACCAGGTAAATGCAAGAGCAATAAATACAACACTACAAAAAATAAATTTTTTCAAATATCAAGAGAAAAATATAAACACAAAAAGGAATTTAAAAAAAATATATATTAAAAAAATTTACAATAAAATACAAACATTTAATTATTTGGTGAAACTTTTAGTTATTTCGTGAAAATTAAAGTCACTGATCATAGAGCTTGGAAAGGTGAAAATGGCCAGCAAGATTGGGGAGGATTCCGAATGATAGCTAGCGCTCAAGATGCAAGTCATAAATTAAAAAATTGTTTTGAATTTTTTTTTTTCAAACTACCATAAAGAAAATTTACAATAAAAGAAAAACTTAAATATAATATGAAACTTTTAATTTTCTCGTGAAATTTAAAGTCTCAGATCATAGAGTTATCAGCTGCGCTGTCAATTTCACCTGTTATGAATTCGCCTTGCAAATTTTTGTTAAGCTATATGTGTGTTTTTTATTTCTGACGACCCAACGAACACTAAGGTTTGATTTCAAATTGAGAATGATTTGAAATCAAACGTTTTGTCAAACGGCAAACGTTTGATATTGATTTGAATTCAAATTTAAAAACATAGTTTTCTCAACAAAAAGAAGAAATTATTTTCAAATTGAGATATTTATTTATTCTCAACTTGGTTTCAAATGTAATTTTCGTATGTTTTTCAAATGTGGATTGTTTAATGGAATACAAATAAAAACTAATTTTTGCTTTGCAAATTAATTCTTTTGATTTATTTGCGGTGTTTAATTTGAATTTTTCATTATTATAATTTATTTTATTATCATTTTCCTTAGTCTTGAAATTCTTGAAAGGACGAAGTAGTTGGTTCCTTTTGGCTCTAAATCGCGGTCAAATCAGACAATCTCATTATTATTATTATTATTATTTTTTCTTGGACCAGTACTGGTACCCAGCCCTACACTTTTTCATGTTTTATTTCATGCGTTTTAGCTTTAACTAATTTTTGCTGACATTTAATTAAATATCGGTCACAAACAAATCACATTTATTAATTTTTTCGGAAGTCTTCAAATTTGAATTTCTTCAGTAATTGCTGACACATTTGTTTTATGATTAATTTATGATTCAAAATCAAATTGATAAAACATTGAGTATAAAATGTTTATATTCAAATGATTTTTAATTTATATTCAAATGTTAAAATCAAACTATTGAAAAAGGTTTGACAACTATATTTGATATTAAATGATAACGTCATTTTATATCAAATGTTTGATTTGGTGTTTGTTGGGGAGTAAAATGAAAATACCAGCACAGAGGTAAAGCAGCTCTGAGCTGGAGAACAGCTCTCGCGTCATCGTAATTATTGCTTAAGTAGGGTTAGGCTTGTTGTTGTTGTTTGGTATGCGAGATTTTTGCGTCTCGCTCTCACTGTTTAACTATTTGCCTCAACTAACTGTATTCGTTTACGGGTTTTTTTTTGAGGATATTTTTTGTTAAACACGCGGCAACTTCTTATGTGAAGCCATAAGTCGTTTTATTTAGTCACAGCGCCACTGCAAATTACTCCTCCATATTCCAAGAGGCGTCATCGTCGTCACATCCAGACGACAACATGTCTTCGACAGTAATTATGCATGATATTTCGTAGACCTAAGCGAGAGATACGAGTAGAAGCTGTCGACAACATTCAAATGTTTTTGGCGACAGTAAATAAATGAAAAAATGTTTGTGTCGACTTCATGTGACGACGATGACGCCTTATGGAATATGGAGGAGTGTTGATACCCACGTAGTCATAAGGTCTTCGTTACTGCGTCCTTGCTGTGCATCCTATACTTTGCAATAGTTAAATAAATATATAACAGTTTACCAATCTCGACAGCATGCTTGAATTCGCAATCTAAGCAAAAGAAAATTGATTTGGGGTTTTCTAACTGCAAACGATATGTCAAAGCTCATTCAAAATACATAAGAATGTGTTAACGAATAATAGAGAGATAGACAAATCCAAATTAATTCAAATGCTTTCTTTCACATTAATTTGCTTTCGAAATTGGTAAACGGGCTGTAAGTGTCAGGTCACACACAGCAACTTTAGTTGGACAATTCTTGATTTTATAGAAGCTTTCGGTGAGGGGAATAAGAAAGGAAAAAGAATTGCCGGTACTCGGCAATTTCAGCAATTCCTTACTTTTCTCTAATGTGTCTATGTGTTGTGTGCATATAGAATGTAAATTATATGAAATAATAAGTAGAGAAAGCTCAAGAATCGCCGAAAAAAGATTTTGTGTGTGGACAAGAAAGCAATGCCAAGAGAAAATTGCTGAAAAGTTCGGCAACTAAAATCGCTCTGTCTGACCTTAGACTAAATAAGTAAATATAAACTAGGCAGCACTGTTTTGATAATTGCGTTTTATAACGGTTGTAGAGCATACAATAATAAGGAGAAATACTTGGGGTGTGTTTTGAGCAGTGTTGCCAAATGTAGGGATTTATCCCTTTTTGCGCAGATTTATTTGGACAGATATTGTATGATTATGTAGGGAATTTTTAAATTATCACAAACGGTTGACATTATTATTTATTATTATAATATTATAACTTTTAAGATTATGACTAACATTATTACTTATTTATTATATAATTTTTTCGACTATTAAGAAAAATAGTTGCCCAAGTTGGATATCGATGCATTTTTATCGAATTTATATGTGTGCTAAATATTTTAACAATAAGTAGTTCCCAATTACGACAAAATGATTAAAATTGTAGTAAAACTAATGCGAAGGTTTTTTCTAAAACTATGAACGGACGTACAAAATGAGAAAAAATAAAACTAAACCGTGTTATTTCAAATTCCATATGCAAGATCTCTCAAGATCTCATTTGCAAGCTTTTTAATTAATTGCAAACATGTTAGATGTACACCCGCTAACCTCCTTAAAAAACTATAACCACAAGGATCTCCTAACTAGGCATATTAAATGATTGGATATCTTTATACTGTTGGTCTCAGTATAAAGGCTCTATTTTGCATTTTTCCCGAATTTGAGTTTGTTTTAATGATTTTACAAATTTCACATAAATACAGCTCATCGCAAAGATTTAAAGGAATCAAAAAAGAGCTTTTATACGTAATTATAAAATAAAAATCTGATATTTAGACATGCGAGTAGCCTGATGCGGGTGCTGCATATATATTATCAACGATAATTTTTACGCAAAATTTTAAATGAAAAATTGTGTAGGTGAATATGTAGAGAAATATTTTCTAGATTGTAGGGGAAAATAATGATTTTTATGCGCTATGGTAGGGATTTGACCAAAAATCTCCTGGCAATACTGGTTTTTAACGATTTTTTCCCATTAACTGAATTTGATATTCCCATTTCAGATATGTTACATATAGTCCAATGTGCATTAACGCCTATTATAAATATATAGATTATTACTGGCTTACAAGTGTGTATCGGATCAGCACTTCTTGGATCGAAACTTTCTCTCTCTCTCTCTCTCTCTCTCTCAAGAAGAGAAACGTCAAACTATATATATAAAAAAACGTGTTTCAGAACAAAACTTCTTTCCCGCAGCCATGACTGAATCCAGCCTTAAGCATTTAGTAAAATGCAATCTTAAAATTAAAGATTTCTTTATATTTTGCATTTAGTTTTCCATTTTCCAACTATAATACGCTAAGAAAATTTCAAACCAAACTTGTTTTCAGCTTATGAAAATTTGAAAAAAATAAAATTTTATAGCATTGACCTTGTTTTGCGTATTATTGTTGAAATTTTCAATTTCAAATTTTATGATTATATTTTTAATGTTTTCATGCTCACTAATGAAAACACACATGTATATTTGTATGTAAGTAAGTAAGTAAGCATATATATCGTCACCTAAAATCCAAAAGGCTGTAACAACCAAAAAAAATTCAAAATAGACTTTTTGATTGGTTATGAATGATGTGATTAACAAAAATACATATTTTCTTAAAATTTTACTTTCATATGTTCAAAAATAACGATTTTATTCATGAAAATCAAAAGGCCGCAACTATAATGTTAACAAATGTATAAACGAAAAAGTCGTAACTACACGTTCAATTTAAAAAAATAATATAAATGTGGGAATAGGGACTAGAAGACCTTTGAACACACAAAGGGTTAATAGAACATTCTCGAAACGAATACAAAGTAAAAATACAATACGAATCATAAGACAAACAAACAAACAAACGATTATGCTGTGAACATAAAGGACGTGCCAGATAAAACTTTGTCGCTTTGCGTGAAGTTTAAAATTTTAACAGAAAAGCGCAAAGCAGAAGGTGTATGTCGCAATAAAAACTTTTACATTTAATTATTTCTTATGATAACAGAAGTTAAAAATATTATTAGACGAGCTACAGAAATTGGTTCTAATGGTTTTCTTAGTGCATAAAGCTATTAGAAAAAACTTCAACGCATAAAAAGATGAGAGTTGCCGAACTTTTCGCTTCGCGTTGCATTAAAAGTGCTCTATGTGACATATATATATATATATATATATATATATATATATATATATATATATATATATATATATATATATATATATATATATATATATATATATATATATATATATATATATATATATATATATATATATATATATATATATATATATATATATATATATATATATATATATTTTATCTTAGATGTCAAAGCGAATTTGCAACGCAAAGCGAAGCAGAAGTTTTATCTGACACGGCCTTAAGAGTCAGTCTTTGTCATAAGCGCAACCAAGCCACAAGTTTATTAAACAGCAAACACAACTATTTAACTTACTTCATTTATAATTATAATTAAATAAGAATCTGAATTAAAATCAATTGAATTTAATAAAGTTGTGTTTTATTTGACAACACAGACTCAGGAGTTGAGTTTCATTCCCACATAAATTTGAACGAAGTTGATATTTCTTTTACGTTCAGTTACCGTTTTTTTAAATAAAAATGTTTGCAAGATAGTAACAAGAACGTCTTGTTCCTTGCCAAAAAATAATAAAATGAGTTATGGGTTCCACTAAAAAGGTTGAATAAATTAATAAAAAGTGAGAAAACAAGACAAACAGAATGAAAGGAAAACAATACACGGACCTAATTAAAAGAAAATATTTGTGAAAAATCACCAAGACAACTTAAAGATGGCTGTACTTGAAAATTGTGTGCGAAGACGATCGCAAGGAAATATTTAATAGCTTTGGGAAAATGTCTTGGGATCAGAAAAAAATATATGTTATTGCTCTCGTTGAACGCACAAAGGTAAAGCGTATTCGCGTAGAAAACTCCGGAACACAAATATCGGGGAAATATTATCTAAAACATTATTTTAAACCTGTGCAGGTGTATTTTCATATATTTGTGTCTAAGTTAGGAATTAATGAGAAAATTTTACGAAATTGGGTAAACTTTAATGTCTTAAATGGCACTAATATTTAAACAGAAGAGCAGATGGAATATGAAAAAGTTGATATTCTGAAGCTAGAATCGCAGACAATACACGAAAAAATTCTACTTCCAATCCGATGTTGAAAGCTACGCACATGTATATGAAGTTCATTGCAATTACTCCAAGTCCAGGAAAGAGAATATTGTAACTCCCGTATCTTTTCCAAAATTCATGACCGTAATAAAAAAAGAAAAATGTAACATGATTTTTGTTCGAACTTGCAAATAAATGTTTTATATTTTGTATTAAAAATAAAGATTATAGTAAAAAATTATAAATAGCTTGTTTTCTATGTTTCCCAGCTATCTATATGTCGACATCTCATAGGAACTACCCTAATCATCAGTATCAGTGCTATAAATGTTAGAAAATTTCCAAAATCTACTGATGATTAGGGTAGTTCCTATGAAATGTCGACATATAAATGTTAGAAGCTTAAATAGCGAATAAAAAACTTAATTGTTTGAATAAAGATTATATTGAAAAACAAAGTTTCATTAAATAGCTGTTTAATTACGGCTGAAAACCATTATTTTTTTAAACTAAATATAACTTTTATTAAAAACATGAATGGACTTACAGCTTTTTGGTTTCAGAAAAAACGATTCCAAAAGGCCCTAAGCACCGTTACTAAAAAAATCTACTATTATTCTATGTTTTTTTTTTTATTAAACCAAATCCGCATTGATTTTTTAATAATTCTGAAATTTGGCACTTAACAAATAAATCTGTGGCATTTTATCATAACAGCTTAAGTCGATCAAAAAAAGTTTTGAAGGGAAATTTGAATGAAGAACTAAATTTAAGATGAAAAGAAGATAAACCATAATTATAACTAAGTTTTGTGAATAATACGAAATGTTATTTCTTCAAACAAGAGTACCATATTTATTCAAATAATCAAATTAGCAGCAATTTTTAGAATTTTTAAAAATCGACTTAAGCTGTTATGATAAAACGCCACAGAAATAATCATAAATTTATAAAGTTTTTTTATTCTCCTGTAAAAAAGCCAAAAGTGTACTTATAGCCTTTTAGATTTTAGGTGACGATATGTAGGTAAGTATAAATGTATGTTAAGTTTAGTTAACTCCAACAGTAAAAATATACAAATGAGTAATAATTTATACAAAAACAATTTTTTAATAGGTACATAGGTATTGAAAATAATTTACCACAGAAGCCATTTAATGTAAAAACAAACATACATATGAACGACCGACCGACCAGCTGTTTTAAATACTCGTTTAAAAATTTTAGTAGCCAAATGGCTGTCTGTGTTGTTGACTGAGTAACTAAGCAGGCTGATTGACTGATTGGCTGTTTTACTGTTAAGATATATGTACGTATGTATGTGTATATATACTTTTGTATGGAAGTATACACGTATGTACATATGTGTACTTTAATATAAGCTAGTATTTGTGCAGGCCAAGTGCGTATTTATTTTCGTTCAACTGGAATTTTTTTTAAAAATCTTACTCTGTTTATTTTGTTATCTTGAGAACGCCTTACGATGATAAAATAACTAAATTTGGCTAAAAACGAATAAATAAAAGAACTTTAAATCCATATATCACTTACATATGTACATAACGCTCCTTTATTGCAACATAGTCATATCGCAAAAAAGCTCGTTTCGAGAAAAACGCATTTAAAACTTTTAGTATCCATACAAGTCTTAGCAAATTTTTTGAGGAAATATCTCCTAGAGGAAACAGTTGAAAAGCAATTTGAATACATTTTTGGCACAACAGTGAAAATGATTTACATCAGTACCTGCCTTGACGACCTAACCTGATGGTGGATTAGTTCCACGAAGTGAATTTTTCACGATTCACCACCGCCCCCGTGTGGCTTGCTAGGCTCACACAGGTAGCAATTCTTGTCATATGATTGCGGTCATATGAACAACTTCTTGTTGAGGAGTTCGGGCCTTCTAATCCCTCATGTATGCAATTTCCCAGCAATCAATGGAGGACAAGGCTTAATGAGTTGGTAGGCCGAAGCCCATTAAAAGCATCAGCCCTTAAACCTACTCACCCGTCAACCATCACCACTGGTTCCTTGCAGTACACGTATCTGTTGTATAGGCAACAGATCCTCGGGAGATTGTTAGCCCTCGAAAAAAGCCATCACCAAACAATTATCAAGGATACTAACACTCCCTTCCTGCGTTTTAGGTTTCAACCACAGCCAGAACGTTTCAGCCAAGGCACCTCAACCATGATCAGCCCGGGTCGAACCGCAAGCAGAACTTCCCGGGGGCCATGCTGATCCCCGTTCTGCCAATTTATACCCTTGGTAAGGGTTTCGGAAGCCAACACAACATAAGTCATGTGGCTTCCTAGAGTTTTGTTTGCCGCACCAAACGACAGAGCGTCTAAGTTAGGAATACGCCAAGGCAAAACCTGTTCCCCGGGGGGACATTTTTGGCACAATATAAATGGTAATAGTGTTAACAATTCTGCATTCTTAACTCGAAAAGCTCATTTTTTGAGATATGACTATGTTGCAATAACGGGGCGATATGTATGTACCTTGAAGGGAAACGTTTAATCAAAATAAGGGCGCTGGTGAATCGTGAATAATTCACTCCGTGGAACTGGTCCATCATCAGATAAGGCCGCAAGGCAGGTAAATATTTTTCACAACTGCTAGTTTTTTGTTAGCATTGAATGTCAATAAATTTTTTTTTTTTTTAAGCATTTTTTTATTTATTGAATCTTCAAAATGAACTAACAATAAGTATTCAAATCTTAATACTAAATTTAAAATTAAAAAATGTGATTCTAAAGTCCGGCCAATGCTAGACAAAAAGTTTTATTAAGCGGGAGCTATTTCGGTAAAATCACCTATTGAGCAATCTGATGGTGGCAGCGGTATCCCTTCTTTTAAGCCGAGTGTGGCCGCCAAAATTAAGTATATTGCGAGCAAGAGGGTTTGGATGAAGTTCCAGTTTACTGATATACCTTGTCGCGTACTTAGAAAATTCCTCTTTTACCAGCGGAACACTCAGATCGTTATGAATTCGTGAATTTTTGACGTACCATGGAGCTGCAGTAATCGTTCGTAGAATTTTGTTTTGTCGCCTTTGGATTTTTTCAATGTTTGACGCTGAGGCGGTGCCCCATAACTGAATTCCGTAGCACCATATAGGCTTTAGTATTGAGTTGTATAACAAAAGTTTGCAATCTAATTTCAGTGTCGAATTTCTGCCCATAAGCCAATTTAGCTGCGCTGCTTTTAGTTTTAACTGAGTGACCTTTGCTTCGATGTGAGACTTCCATGTTAGCCTACGGTCCAGGCGAATACCAAGGTACTTGACTTCGTTGTGCTGCGGAATAGGTGAGTTGTTAATTTGGATAGGCGGACATGTTTGCCTACACAGTGTGAATGTAACATGAGTACATTTCTGTTCATTAACTTTGATTTTCCAAAGTTTTAGCCATTTCTCTAATATTGAAGTATATTCCTGTAAATTTCGTGATGCTAAATGGTGGTTATCATGAACACTCAAAAACGCTGTGTCATCTGCAAAGGTAGAAGTGTGGATTCCAGATGTCGTTGGCATGTCAGAGGCGTAAATCAAATATAAAGTAGGCCCCAGTATGCTGCCTTGGGGAACTCCTGCCTTGATTGGCTGAGTTGGGCTAATAAAGTCGCCTTCTCTGATAACAAACTTCCGCCCGTATAAGTAGCTTTCCAGAAGCTTGTGTGCATTTGCAGGCAAATTTAGCTTTATTTTGTGCATCAAGCCGTCATGCCACACTTTATCAAACGCTTGAGAAATATCAATGAAAAGAGCTGAGCAGTACTTCTTCGCCTCAAAGGTTTGTCTTATGACATTGACTAGTCTGTGCGTTTGTTCTATGGTGCTATGTTTAGCCCGAAAGCCAAATTGATGATCAGGGATGCATCCTACATTGTTCAATATTGGACTCAACTTCGCCATTAACAATTTTTCGAATAGTTTTGAAATTGTTGGTAAAAGACTTATTGGTCTATATGATTCTACCTTAGTTAGATCCTTCCCTGGCTTGGGTATCATAGTAATCACTGAGACCTTCCACTCTGCAGGGTAATACTCAAGGCGTGAAATGGCGTTAAAAATAAAAAGTAGAACCCTTCTAGCTACACGAGGTAACTGTTCAAGCATTTTACCAGTAATTTGATCAATGCCTGGAGCTTTCCTGGGGTTTGTATTACCGATAACGTTTTCGACATCTTGAAAATTAAATCTCAAAGACACAGGAGGTCTAACAACATATGGTGGTAATTCCGCTGTATTATTCTCTGAATCATTTGTGATAAAAACGTTTCGCAAATGATCGACATACAACATTCCCTTTTCAGAATCGCTTCTTGCCCAGTCGCCAGTTGAATTTCGCAAAGGTGGCTTACCTATTACGGGTCTTTTCAGACCTTTTGTCGCTTTCCACAAGGAATAATCAGATTGAGGGGTACCATCAAGGCTTTCCAAATATGTTTTAATGGAAGCCATTCTATGGACTTCAAGCAGTTTTCTTAGCTGAGTTATGCATTCCCGTAGCCTAGTTTTAAGCTGGGGCGACCTGCGAAGTTGCCACTCTCTTCTAACTCTTCTTTTTTCTGACAGAAGTTGCTCAATTTCAGATGAATAAGTTCTATTGCTCTCATTTCTAGGTCTTAAATGACTAGTGGTAGCATGCTGTACGGCCAGTTTGAGGTTTTCAGAAAAATTTGTAATTGACACATCAATATGCTCAGGCGTTCTCAAGGCAATATTTTCAGTACAATGTGTGCTCAAAAATTTTTTGTACTTTAACCAATTAACTCTATTGACAGTCAACGGTGAGCCAATCTCTTGAGGGAACGAAACAGAGATTATAGTGGGAGAGTGATCTGATGACAAATCTAATGAAGGCTCCACTTGCATCCACTCTAAGGGAAAATTTTTCGCAACTCCAAAATCTATAACGTCTGGGATCTTTCGTCGGTCTGTCGGCCAATAAGTGGGGTGTCCGCTTGAAACCACATCTAAGCCCATTTTGGAAACGGTGTCAAAAAGCACACGGCCTTTCGAGGTAATTAAGCGTGATCCCCAAAAAGTGTGTTTAGCGTTATAGTCGCCAGCCGCTAAAAATCGAGGCCCAAGTGATTTGAAAAAATTTGAATATTGGCTTTCTGTTATTGAAAATCGGGGCGGTGAGTAAATCGAGGATATAACGATTTTTTCATGAAAATGTTCAATACATATGTTTGTTGCTTGGATATACTCCTCACGTGTCTCGTTCATTAAATAGTGCTTAATTCTGGATTTTATTAGAACTGCCGATCCTCCGCAAGATCTTCCACGGGGATCTTTTGTGTCGTACAGTATGTAGCCATTAATTTTGAAAAAACTGTTGGTTGTCAAATGAGTTTCAGCAATCAACATTATATCGATTTGCTTTTCCATAAGGAAGTGCTCAAGTTCATTTTTGTGATGGCGGATGCCGTTTGCGTTCCAGAAACATATTTTTAACCAATTCATTTGTTTAAAATTGCCTGCAAAATAGTGGATTGCATTTTTAGCATTTCCTGCATCATGTTTGTCATAGAAACGGTAAAAGTGTTTATGGACTGAACAAGAGTCTGCAGAGTTGCCTCAAGATTGCTAAAATTTGGATCGGATTTTGGAGGCTTGGGCTCCTGGTCCAAGTTTGGTTTATCGGATTTTACCACATTTGCATAAGAAATTTGTTTGGGGTTTTGCAAGTTTACATGGCTGGTTGACTGGCGTACCTGGGGAAAATTGTTTGTAGAAGTGGTGTGTGACTGCTGGGGTGGCATATTTGAAATTGGTGACCTATTTGTCATTGACCTCTTGAAGTGAGTGTAGACAGGGCAACCCCTGTAGTTTGCAGTATGGTTACCTCCACAGTTACTGCATTTCTTAACGCTCGCGTCAGTCTTAGGTTTTTTGCACAGTGATGTACCGTGTAGCTCACCACACACAACGCAAACTGCGGGCAGCTTACAATAGGCCTTAGTATGGCCAAATTCTTGGCAGTTTAGGCATTGAACGGGCCCTAAACGCTTATGAGGCTCCTCAACGGTAACCTTGCGATGCAAAAGATACTTGAGGTTATAAATGTCAATAAATGAAGAGACAATAAGAGTACTATACTTATTTTGCTTTCTGTGTGAAAAAAGCACAATACAAGTCAGTATTAATGCATGCATATAAGCGTGGTCATATCCAAAAATACTTTACAGCTAAATCAGCTTTAAAATAATGCGAAAATTGTACCAAAACTGCCATTTTAATTGTATTTCTCAATGTATGATCACGCCATAATAAAAATAATAATTTTCAACTAAAAGGTATTGAATTAAAAATAAAAATTTAAATGGAAATAAGATAAAAATAAAGTTATATTTTTAACATTAATCCAAGGTTAAAGTGAACTTTTTTTTTATTAATGCGTAGGTGTGTTACCCTTATTTGTTTCGTCGCATACTTTGAAAAGCTCAAAGCTCAAACTATTTTTTACTTCAATAGAGATATTTTAAATAAAAAAATCATTATAAATGTCTACATAGTGCAACTGCAAGCTGCTTTGCTCATAAGAAATGATGTATTAGCTTTGCACATGTGCGCCACTTTTAGTAGGTTTACGCCAAAGCAAAACATTGAAAATGCTGCTGCTGGCAGACTTTTCAAAACTGTTTGCTTGAATGTTTATCCTAAGTGTTTCTTGGAAAAAATAACATTAAAATTTATAATACTAGCAGTAAGTAACCAAACAGCCATACATACATAACCACCAGCTCCATTATAAAATAAACACTTTAGTTAAAGAAATCTCGCAAAATGAATAGAGGAAAAACTACACGACAAACAATAATGAACTAAAATTTAATAAAAGTTTAAAAACGTGTGGCATTAAAATTGTGAAAAAAATTATTAAAGACTTCTTTTTTGCTTTTGCATACATACATACCCGTATGTACACCCTGTTCAATATTACTTAATCCCTGTAAAAAAAAACGCATTTTGCACAGCTTTTCTTTGAGTGTACGTAAAGATTACAGTGGTAGTTTTATTGAGGAAAGAACTAGATTTCAATGTCTGCTTCAGTGCTGCCATTTGTAAAGCTTACCTTATTCTTTTTATCTTATATATCAAGGTGTATACCAAAGAGTGGTCCAAAAAAGATTTGGGTTTATTATAACTTTTTATTTATTATTAAATTTTTAATACAGCATATTAATTCAGAACATTTTTTATTAAAAATATTATAAGAGATGACTACCTTCTGCTTTGAATATTCGCGCTCATATATTTTCCATAATTTTTCGCAAAACTTCAGCTGTTATGTTGTTTTTTAAATGCCGAATGGTTCTAGGCTTCTTAATATAGCCTACACGTAGAAAAAAATATATGGTTGATACGACAATATTTTAAGGGCAAAATACTATTGTTAAATTATATGGTTGAACACAACCACATAATATGGTTTCAATGCGAAATTTATTTGTAAAACCTAGCACAGCCGAAAACCAAATTATACCATATAACCATATATTTGGTAAAAGTTATAATTTTTGTATCATGACTAATACTGTTATTGTCATGTCCCACCATATTATATGATCATTCTCGACCATATTTTTGAAAAATTTTAAATTCTATTATCACCATCAAGTGTACTGATGTTGAACGTCACAATATCATATGATTACGTAATGTAAATACGTACGTAGAACCATACACATAATTTCTATAATTAAAACAATACTTTTGTTAATTATTTAATATAGTTTTTTATTTAATATTTTAACAAACTAATTTAAACTCATAAAATTTGTGCAAAACCTTGAAGCTCTAAAAAGATTGAAGTACATATTTTCCTTCGGGGGATAAAATCTGCAAAAATACATATTCAAACCCATACCTGTATTTATATACTTATAAACTTGTTTACAAACCTTCTAACTTCCAAATGTTTATTTTTATGCCCATTTTTTCCATTAATAAATCTTATATATAATCCTGATTGTTTCTAATATTATTAATATTGAAAAAAGCACACACACTGATTGCTTCAAAATTAAAAAATAAATAAATAAATAAATAAACATATATATCAATACGTTCAACAAAAATAGTTAGTTTAATGGAAATGTGTTATAGATACATACATTACATAGAAAACATTATATTATTGTACATAACAAAAGCTATTGTTTTGTTCAAATTATCTTTTTAAACAATATTATTGCAATTAACCATGTTTTAAAATTATAGAAATGTAACAATAGAAATATTGAATATTCAACACTGATATATTTATATAGGATTATACTATATTAAAAATTATAATATACTGTTAGTGGCAACAATACGGAATGTCACAGATTAAACACTATTGTTGCCACAACAATATTCCAAACTGCGTTTTCTTTGCGTGTACTCTCCCTTCAAATAAACCCAAAGGGATTAAGTCCGTTAACAGACAATTAAAATTGCTAGTTGCTTCGCTCTGTTGCAACCATACATGCGGCTGATCTTCACATATAGAATACCCGTCATGACCGTTACGTACTTTAACATCGATGCAATGCCAAATGTCCTAATTTGTGCCCTCTTAACAATTTTGTGATCAATGCAATGACACGTTAATGACTAAATGAAATCAATATAATGACAAAATATCAATAGAAAGGTACACCAACGAGAATTCCGGATATCTCCCAATGAGATAGCTGGAGCTTTTATGGGTACCGGGGCACAGTGGAGTGCCCGGAAATATTGTAGCGGATGAGCTGGCGAAAGCCAGGGCTTGTTTACAGTAAATGGACATTGATGCGATGGTAAGAGTCCCACTTAAAAGCTGCAAGAACCAGGTGCAGCCCCGCTACTCGGCGGGTAATCTTGGTTACCTACCTGCGTATGATCGTAGGACGACTGCTGTTCTAAGGGATCTTCCCCGGCAAAGGTTGCATACCATGGTGGTAGTTCTGACAGGATATTGTCACATAGGGATGCATGCTAAGAGGTTAAATCTTCCATTTAATAATTTCAGTAGAAGTTGTAGGGATGAGGCCGAGGAAGAGAGAGTTGAGCAGTTGTTCTGTCGCTGCCCGGCTCTCTGTTCCATGAGCGCGGTGTATCTAGGCGGACCGATGCTGCACAGGTTAGCAGATATACAGAAATGCGGAGTAAACGGATTGGATTCCTTTATCCGGCATTCGGGTTGGTTTGGGTCAGAACCGTCGGTGGAAGTGTAAGCCTCATAGGCTGCACTCCTGCCTCAGACAACACAACGGGACCACGAAAGGACCCAATTGGGCTGGTGTCAACTTACCTAACACCAACATCAGACCACCCACAATATGGATTCAATTTGATGTCAAAATCGCATTAATGTGATGGCTCATTAACATCAGGAAAATTACTAAGTGAAGTAAATTTTATGATAAAATATCATTAGCTTCATGGCAAGCTATCATCAACTAAACTTAAGCTCCGAATAAATTTTATGATTTCAAAAATATGTTCAAACATGTAATCATATATATATATTTTTTTACTATTTTCAAGAAATCAATGAGAATCAAAAATGTTCTAATACTGTAAATTTATATTTTACCATTTTCAGTAAATCAATGAGAATTCAAAATGTTCTAATACTGCAGAGCTCGATAAACGAATTGTAAAAATTGGTTCATGTCTGTACTAGTTAAATTTCAAATTTATCTTTTTTGTTGACCATGGGAGATCAGGATCAAGCCGCCTATTAGTACAACGACGATATGCATGTTGGGCCAAAACAATGGGCCTTAAATTTGAGAAAAAAAAAGTTGAACGATTTGAGCGCGTTGTTTAATTATTTACTATGCCATTTTAAATTTCCCCAGACTTCTTGAGAAAATACTGAAAGGAAAAAAAAACATAAAAAATTAAAAATGTCAGGAATTTTTCGAGCTTGAGGTCAATTCTAAAAATTCCTAACATTTTTATTTAACAATTATAAAGGTCGAAAAATCTATCATTAGTATTAAAAAATTGAAAACAAAAAGTTTATAAGGAAGTCAAACAATTGAGTTTTGTTTACTATATTACCTTCTAACATTGATACCTTAACCATCAGTAGACTTTGGAAGTTTTTGAAAGATATTGTATATTTGAGAAAATCTTTAAAAAATTTCCAAAGTCTACTGATGATTAGGATAGCTCCTAAGAAATTTCGACATATAGACAGCTGGGAGACATAGAAAACAAGATGTTTATAATTTTTTGTTATAAGGAATTTAAACTCTTCTGGTGATTTCGGGCCACCCTTTATAATATACCCGTCAACATGTACGGAGATTTATCGATTTTCATTGTTCATTCATCCTTTTTATGGCTGCTGATGTTTAAGTATACTATCATTAAATTGCTTATATGCATGCATAGATATGTACATACGAATATGTATGTACGAGTATGTTAGTTTGTGATAAATGTAAAGATATGCTTTTACTGGATAAATTTATTTTTATTCTTCTTTTATTTAAACAGCTGCCTGCCTGTCAAGCCTTTTATTTTGATTTGTTTTTGTAGCAAAAACTCACACTACTACAAAAGCTGCTATAATTTTGTGCTTTTACGTTGATTACTACTACGGGCACTGGCATTTGTGGATGGCAGGGAAGAGATGACAATATCAAGGTAGCCGGATAACTCTACATTTACTTGTCAGTTCAGCTTCAGCTTTGTTTTTGTTTAATTCTTTAATGGAAATCTAGGAGCCCATTAAACGAACAAACAACATGCACACACACATTCATAGACGTTGATACTCGTACTCAAAAAACAAAAAAGAAACAACAAACATCCACGCTGCTGCGGATTTCCGTTTTACATGTGTTTAGCTTTTATTGTCCGCTCTGAGTACTTAATGTTTGTGTGCTTTTTATTTTTATTAATGCTTTATTTTCTCTATGTATTCATTCCTCTTTGCCGATGTCTTATGAACACATAAATTTATTCATTATTTTTTATGGCATCGTAAGGAGCGGAGAGAGCAAGAAATTGACGATGTTTACAAATCCCCATTAAAAAAGAACTCATTATTCACAAAGGGATAAAAGGAAACAAAACAAAAAAAGAAAAAAAAAAACGAAAAAAAAGAGCTAGGCATTAAAATGGTTTTTGAATGTCAAGTTTTGCTTTTGTATCTGCATTATGAGTGCGAGACATGAGATAAAAATTTGAAAAATATTTCTATTTACTGTTTGCGAGAATACATTTTAGGATATAAAAAAGGAATTTTTGTTGTGTACTGGATAGGGATGGAATGAAATCATGTGTTTCTACTTTAGTTTAACGTTTGTTTTAGTGTCTCGTACTTAACAGGTTTTCATGTAAAAGTCGTTTTACTGCAATATGTTGGCAGATATGTAATACATATAAAATTATATTAAATGGTTAACAACAAAAACGGAAATATATTACCACGATGTATCTATTTTAAATAAAGGGTGGCACAACCAAAACGCACGATAATGATTCTGAACAAAACTAAAAAAAATTATCATAGAATTATATTTATTTATTGAATCCTCAGAGAGGGAACTAACAATAAGTATTTCGTCACCTAAAACCCAAAAGGCCGTAACAACCAAAAAAATTCAAAATAGACTTTTTGACTGATTATGATGTGATTAACCAAAATACATCTTTTCTTAAAATTTTACTTTCATATGTTCAACAATAACGAATTTATTCATGAAAATCAAAAGGCCGCAACTACAATGTTAACAAATGTATAAACCAAAAAACCTTAACTAAACGTTTAATTAAAAAAAATATATATAAATTTGAGTCCTAGTGGGTGCTGATGAGCAGTGCAGCGACTGCGACTGCTTTAGTGTATTTAATTATTTTTTCCTGTCTTCTTTGATCAAGAGTTATTGATCGCGGCAATTATTGTTATAATTAAAAATAAAAATATTTCTTGGCTTTAAACAGGATTGCACTTGAGCCAGACGAACGATACCATCATATAATATTAGAAATATTAAAATAAGTTCGATTATTAATCATTAATACATACACTCAAAAAAGTTTTACATTTACTGTTTGTACACACAGAAAAAATATATGGTTGACTTGATAATATTCTAAGGGCAACATTCTATTGTTGAATTATATGGTTAGTACTGATAATTTTATATTGTTATATTTGAAACGCCATTGACATAGTTCATTATAGTTAAAAAAAAATTTTTTTTTATAAATAACCACAATATATTCTGGTTTAACATTGTTATAATTGTGAACAACCATAGTCTTAGTAAAAGTTACCATAATAATGTCATACCCAACCTTGTTGGCATGTTAAACAACCATACTAATGTCACAAATAGCTTTATTGAAATAGAATCATATTATTGTCCTCTTTCATCATATTCATTAAATAAACGACATTCCTGGATAAAGCATACTATTTTGTTTATTTCCAACTAACTGTATCCGACAATACACATATATATAATAATATAAAATAAAACTATAAATGATTATAATATATTTTAAACAATTAAGAATAATTCGCAAAATATAATCAGTTTTCACAATTGCAAATGATTTTGACTTCAACTAGTTTTAGCATTTACGAGCTAGAATAAGAATAAATTTGTTAAGTATTTTGACAACAATTGTATATTTAAAAATCATATATAACCATAGTAATATGGTTGGATGCAACATAGTATGATTATTACCAACAATAGTATGGTTAGTCATTAAAATTATTTTTGTTGTAACAATAGCATTGTTGAGCACAACCATAATATGGTTGTCCGACAATATGGTTGACTTCATCATAGCATTGTTGATTACAACATACATACAAATATTAACATTTTAATGTCCCTTTTGATTTCTGCATACGCATTTTTGCACAGTTTTAATGTTCAGCTTTTTTTTTTGCTTTGGTCTTTAGATCAACATGAAATTTTTTTAATTTAAAACAAAACACATCACCTTTTTATAACAAAATCACAAAACTAACCACAAAACTAATGTTGGCAATAGTAAGTTTATTTTGTGAACTTAAATATGTTATATGTAAGTGTATCATAGACATGATAAAAAAAACAAATATTTTAGTATTGAGTGCAATAAAACCTATCGTAATTTGAAAGAAAATTACGCACAATACCAACATTACTTGCAACCATATTCTGAAGTTGATAGATGGTAACAATAGATTTACGGAAATGGAAACGAAAACATATTTATGGGGAAGCTAACTATAATTAAATCGATAATAGATTGTTTTTAACAATAATACTCAATGTTATGGTGCATATACTACGGTTGCTGTAACCATATTTTAAACTGCCTTTTCTTTGCGTGTAATTTGTTTAAAAAGTTATCCGTTTGTTTCAAATAAAATGAAATGTTTTTTCTTTCTTTTTATTAATTTATTACGAACTACAAGCCTTCATGGCCAAATTAGTTCAGAATTACAAATGGTTATTACAATTGCATAATATAAAAAATATTTACAAAATTAATTATAAAAACAATATAATTTAAACTGCTTAAGGCACGGTAACATTAATGAAGTTTGCTTAAATAATGAAAAAAAAGTTGTTCAAATAACTATTGTTATTTCTATTGTAACAGTGAAAATCCTCATAAATACTGCTTGAGCAAACTTTTGAACTGAGAAACAGATTTGTAAAAATTCCGTTCCTCATATGGAATAACTGTATTCCAAATTCGTGCTACTCTCACAACAAAAGATCTGCTCATCACTAAAGTGGAATGATGAGGACAGGTCAGCATATTAGTTCTTGAAGAACGTCCGAAAACAAATTTTTCTAAAATGTATGAGGGTTTATTATATTTAATTATTTTATAAAACTGCAGTATAAGTCGCTGGTCGAAAAAAGATGAAAAGTCAGAGCCTAACGCTCTTACTACGTAAGAAAACACATGATCCCTATAGTGTAGGCCATATATAAAACGAATAACTCTGTTGAAGCAAATTTTGAGCTTAGAAATATTTTGTTGAGATGTACCCGAAAACACTTCAACTCCATACAAGAAAACAGGCAAACACAAAGAAAAAGCTACACGTTTTCTCACATTTATCGGCAAGAAAATAGCCAAATGGTATAATTTCCGCAGAGTGAAGAAAAAACTCTAGATATTATTGAGTTGACTTGATAGTGAAAGTCCAATTTGTTATCGATAACAATACCTTGCGATACAAAACTAACTCAACAGGGTGATTACGAATGTGTACATACGGACGAAATGTGCAATTAGCGAAGCACATGGCGCTCGTCTTCGCAGGGTTCAAAGACAAATAATTTCGGTCAGCCCAATCTGCAATAACTTGAAGGACACAATTGGTATTGGAAACAAGGTAATTTAAGCCCAGCCCTTTGTCCTCAGCAAGAAGTTGTATATCATCAGCATATGTGTAACATTTACCAAATTTAATTACATTATACAGATCATTCATATACAGCATAAACAGTAACGGTCCTAAAATAGATCCCTGAGGTACACCCCAATGCAATTGTAAAGTATTTGACTGCCGACCATTTATTTCAACAAACTGAAATCTGTTCACTAGGTAGGAATATAATAAAGAACAAGCAGAATTTCCAAATTTAAATTCATTGCATTGAATTTTTAAGGTATGTTGTGTAAAAAACAAACCACCAACATATAATGAATTCCTATTCAGTTGTTTTCGTTCTTCTTGAAATAAAAAATACGTGTATACTCGTACATGTACGAGTATTTATTCGTCTGAGCTTAACGGAAAAGATTTTAGCACTCATTGTCCCGCATATAAATATTTGTCTTTGTAAGAGTTTGGGGACTAAATGAAATTTAATGCGCTTAATTCAAATACGTTTTCAGCTTTTCACTATAACGTATTTTATGGGCCTGGGGCCATATCACCGCCTACAATATCGAGCAAGTTTAATAGAAATTTTACATTTTTAGTGTCATGGCACACGATATCGAATGAATTGTATGATAATAATTATGGTAATAATATAAAAGCGTTAAATAATCTTTTTTTATTAATTTGTTAAATTTTTGTTGAACTTTATAATTTTTAAATGAAAAATTTTTTGGTTTGTACATACATCGGGTTCTAGTTCAAGTTTTTTCCTTTCTTAAGTTTTTTCTTAAGAAGGTTTTTTTTGCAATACAAATTTGCTGTGATCAATAATTATTGATGGAAGAAGACAAGAAAAATAATAATCAAATCTTTAGCTGGGGGACAACTAGCTGTTTCGTAGTCGCTACACTACTCATCAGCACCCACTGGGATTTGAACTCGGGTCATGACGTATCATGTTCTGCTTAACCACTCAGCCACTGAGCATTTAATTATTTTCTATCTATATTCATCTCATATTGAATCACATATGCATTTTTGTTATGCGGGCAATTAATATGTGTCTAGCTTTTATTAAAAACATGAATGTACTTACAGCTTTTTGGTTTCAGAAAAAAACTATTCCAAAAGGCCCTAAGCACCATTACTAAAAAAAAGACTATTATTTGATAAGTTTTTTTTATTAAACCAAATCTGCATTGCTTAACAAATAAGTACTCATAAATTTATAAAGTTTTTTTTTCTACCAGTAAAAAATTATAAATAGCTTGTTTTCTATGTTTCCCAGCTATCTATATGTCGACATTTCATAGGAACTACCCTAATCATCAGTAGACTTTGGAAATTTTTGAAAGATATTCTCAAACATTCAACTTTATATCCCAACAATCCAAATAAATTGCTGAGAATTTAAAAAGAAAAATGCTCTGATAATATCCGTCAAAACACAAAAAACAAGCTTTTCTATTTATAAACTTCTCTAACATTTCTTTACACCTTTCAAACAAATGAGCATTTTTCTTTTTAAATTCTCAGCAATTTATTTGGATTGTTGGGATATAAAGTTGAATGTTTGAGAATATCTTTCAAAAATTTCCAAAGTCTACTGATGATTAGGGTAGTTCCTATGAAATGTCGACATATAGATAGCTGGGAAACATAGAAAACAAGCTATTTATAATTTTTTACTGGTATAAATGTTAGAAGCTTAAATAGCGAATAAAAAACTTAATTGTTTTTTTTTTCTCCTGTAAAAAAGCAAAAAGTGTACTTACGGTCTTTTGGATTTTAGGTGACGACTTAAATCTTAATACTAAAAACAGAAAATTAACTAAGTCCAGCCAATGCTAGACAAAAAGTTATATTTTGCGCGAACTACGTCTGATGGTGGTAGTGTATCTCTTCTTCATGTGAAGGTGCATCTCTTCTTCGCAAACGAGTGCGAGCGTTAAAATTTATTATGTTGCGTTCAAGAGGATTTGCGTGAAGTTTTAGCTTACCTTGTTGTATACTTTGAAAATTGGTCTTTTACTAACAGATAGAAAAAGCTTGTACTAAATTTAGTATTTTTACTTGCTTGTAGTGCGGAAAACATACAAGTGTCTCAAAATAAGTACCAAATTCTTGAATCAAGTGCAGAAGTCTTATATATAGCGGCCAGATTTGACCATATATCGTCATATTGACGATTTTCATGTCCAAATTTAGCAAAACAACAATTTGACGATTTTTGTTTAAACGTTCTTTCTCCTACCCTATTCCTTATATTCCTAAATGACCTGTTATACCAAACTTCCAACCCTATCCACTCCATCGCGGATAACAGCAGCATCTGCCATTCGTACTCTTTCAGTTATAGGCCCAGCCTATCCGAGATCGTTGTCAAGAGGCAAAATATGAATGACTCACTGAATAGTGAAGTAGCATGGAGAACTCCTGCCCCGATTGGCTAAATTTTGCTTATAAAATCGTCTTGTCTGATAATCGTTACCAGACTAGTTAGTTAGTTAGGAAGGCTGTCAGATATTATTTTTATATAAAAACTATAAATATACTTAAAATGTTCAGGTTAACTGCAGTTAACCCACTTAATTCATGCACATACATATGTATGTAGATAATATAGGGTGTTTTTTTAAGCTAGATAGAACTTTAAATTGTAAAAAGTAACACAAAAAATTAAATTTTGATGAAACATTTTTTTTATTTGTTTCAGTATACTCTGACAAATCATCATGAATAGACTCACGCTTGAACAACGCTACGAAATTATCCAAATTTACTTTGAAAATCAGTCGTCGATTCGCGCAACTTATAGACGATTCAGCGATGAGGCGCATTTTTGGCTTAACGGGTTTGTTAATAAGCAAAATTGCCGCATATGGGGTGAGACCAATCCACAAGAGACCCTACAGACTCCATTACATCCAGAAAAATGCACTGTTTGGTGCGGTTTTCATGCTGGTGGCATCATCGGACCTTATTTCTTCAAAAATGAGGCCGGAGCTCGCGTTACGGTCAATGGAGATCGTTACCGCACCATGATCAATGATTTTTTGTTTGAAAATATGGATGACATTGATCCGGAGGAGATGTGGTTTCAACAGGATGGCGCTACGTGCCATACGGCGAACGCAACCATCGACTTACTGAAATCAAAATTTGGCGATAAGTTGATTTCGAGAAATGGACCTGTCAATTGGCCTCCAAGGTCGTGCGATTTGACACCTCTCGATTATTTCCTGTGGGGCTACGTGAAGTCACTGGTTTATGCTGATAAACCAGCAACAATTGACGCCTTGGAGGCCAGCATTGTTCGTGTTGTTCGTGACATACGGCCAGCAGTGCTCGAAAAAGTGGCCCAAAATTGGACGTCCAGAATGCGCTTCGTCAAGAACAGCCGCGGTGCCCATATGCCCGAAATCATTTTCAAATGTTAATGTCACGTATTGATCTTTCGAATAAAAAAAAAATTTTGATTACAATTTAATTTTTTGTGTTATTTTTTACAATTTCAAGTTCTATCGGGCTTAAAAAAACACCCTTTATATTAATTATGTTCTTTTTCTAATGAATTGTTGGCACGTAAAAATGTTTGATTGAAAAAAAGTTTTATTGTTGAAGTTTTACGCTCATTTATTACAACAAGACAGCCAACGAACGGTTGCATACAACAAATGCTAAATTATGCAAATAATTTTATTATTATTATTTTTTTTTTTTTTGTGAAAAAAGTGGCAAAACAAAATAAACATTGTTTTTCAAAATCAGCAGACTATTTTGGCGTAGGAATGCATTTACTTGTATCTACTTTGTTGTTTATATGCAGTCAGTATTTCGATATAATGTGTCTATATGTATACATACACTCGTATATATGCATGTACATATGTATTACAGTGTATATATATTTTCTGTATGGGTGTATTTTTAGTACATATGCGTCATTTTAAGTACAAAAACCGCTGTTTTATATCTAGATTTATGCAAAACAATTGCAAAAAAAAAAAAAAAAAATTTATGCATCGTCAGACAAATGTTTTATTATTTGTAGTTGTTGGTTTTTTTTTTTTTTTGTTACTTTCTGTCTTAATAATGTAAAAATATAATTTAACAATGACTGCTACCAGATACATACGTACATATGCACCGGTAGCTAGACTTTACAGTGTTGCTTTCAAAGTAAATTTAAAAAGAGTAGAAACTAATTTTAATGAAATCGTGACATCACTTAAAAAGTTCAATTCTCACAATGTTTTAGGAAGTGAAGTTGGCCGCAGATGAAAATAATTAAAAGCATACTCTTAGTGTCCACACCTGCGATAATATCTGAGATGAGAACGTCAAATTCAATCGAGGAGAGAATTCTATTACATGTAGACTTAAAATCAGTGTTATCGCAGTCTTATAATAATTTTTATGAGAGCGTTCTTATCCTAGTGTCTACAACTGCGATTAACTCTGAGATAATATCTGACAAAACGTCGGCTGAATGAGAGAACGAATTTCTTTATGTCCATTTTAATGTCTAACAAGGAGTACACGTATTTTTGTTAATCTTATAAGAATTCATAAATCAATGAAAGCCGAGAAGAAAACACATCTTTGCGATGAATAAAATCTTATATGAATTTTGTAAATGCACACATTTTGTACGAAAATAAACACTTATAGTATATACTTAATGCATAAAAATAAATTATTTTCCATTTAAAATGGTTTTTTAAAAGATATTTTGCAAAACTAATAATCGCTAAAATTGCACTGGCGTCTTTTTGTAAACAAACACACACACAATCGCTTTTTTGACAGCTCTTATTATAAGATCGTTGCCATAAGATTTCTCATACTTAGTGTCCACACCTACGATAATATCTGAGATGAGAACGTCAAATCCAATCGCAGAGAGAATTCTGTTACGTGTAGACTTAAAATCAGTGTTATCGCAGTCTTATAATAATTTTTATGAGAGCGTTCTTATGAGATAACAACCTATAGGTGTACCCAAAAAAGCACGACTGCACGCACATACTTAGAACGTTGATGTTTTGTTTGATCGTCTCCAGGGCACTTTAGGGTGATCGAACGTGTTTTTTGCGGTTTATTGTAACCGGCCACAACTTTGCATTCTTATTGTGCTCTGTGAAAAGAAATGTAAAAATTCTGGAATCTTGAACGAAATGGTGTTAAAACAGATAAACACCAAAATTTAAGAATTTTCCGCATAAAAAATTTTAAAACTCAACAAAAACGATGCGAAATGCACCGAGTTGACAACGCTGTTATCGATTGCTTGGAGGGCGTTTGTTTTGGCTTTTACGCTGCAATAGTGCGATTGAAGCTCGTTAAAAAAGAATGGCATCAAAGAAAAATTCGCTTGCGAATTTTTTTTTCTTTTTTTTTTTTATATGCACTTTATTTATAATTTGTATACAATTCTTAGTGATTATAACCAAGCTGTCGTTTAGTGCCAGAACAATTACTCTAGTGTAAGAAGGTCCTTTGGTCACAGCAGGATACACAATTATAAATGTTGACCTGTAGCCAATTACTTAATTACAATACTATGAAAGCTGCAGCTACATCTGCTCTAGGCGGCGAAGAAAGGGACAGAATTTAAAATTGTTTTGTTTCAACATCTGCCTTGCAGGCCTTATCTGACGATGGACCAATAAATACCACGGGCTAAACTAGTTCATGGTTCACCAACGTCCTCGTGTGGCTTACGTCCTTGTAAGTTTGCAACTTTCTGTCATATGAGCAAGTCCCTTGCTGAAGACATAGTGTCTTTTAATGCCTCCTGTAAGCAACGTCCCAGGCAGTCAATGTAAGACAAAGCTTAATGAGAAACGAAATGTTGGGCAAAAAACTTGACGCTAAGTGGTGACTACTAATTAGCATCGTGAATTGTGGTTTGACCACCCTTTGCGTAAATGAAATATTAATGAAGTTTTAATAATGTTCACTAGAACAAACGCTTCTGGGGCCAGATTACGCATTTATGGTTATTTTTTTTACCAGTGAACATTCAAAATAAAATTCACCGACAGTCAGAGAAACGATGAGTTTTATTGCGCTGAATGTGTTTCTTCAGGCTCAATGATATGCTAGGAACACAACTGCGTCGAACGGCGAATATTTGGTCACGAATATTCGTCGCCAAAAATAAAACACATTGGTGTATATGAAAATCATCAATATACACAATCATGGTGGTGGTCGAAATTCGTGAACATTTCAAAATTCATCGTTGCGGGGATTTGGCCCCCAGGGGCTTATTAGGTAACAAATTTTTTATTCGTGCTGCCACACTGAAAGAATTATGCGTCATATATTGAATGAAACTGTTTCATTAAATTTTTTTCATTAATCCAATGAAAACTTTTCACAATAAGCATGAAATTTCATATATATTATGAAACAGTTCCATTAGAATTGTTTCATTAAGTTTCATAGTTTCATTAAAAAATATCATTGGATTTATGACTACAATAAAATTTAATATATTTTTTTTAATTCTTTGAATTTTGATAAGATATATTAATGCGCATTTATTAATCTTAAGCTACAGTTTAAAAAATGTCAAGTTTTTTTTATTGAAAAGTAAGTTTTATGAGTTTCATAATTCCAATGAAATAGAATTCATTACATCAATGATAAATAAATTTCTGGCTACCGAACTTGGTTATGTATGTACATATATATGTATGTACTCAAATTAGCATAATATTAGCTTAAAAAATTTTTCAATAAAATTAAATAAATTTCAAGTTATAAAACAAACAAAAAGTTTAATTTACTCCGTAAAAAATTCTAAGTTCCATAAATTCTATGAAAAATTTCATAACCTTAATGACAAAATTATTTCTTCTTCATATCCACCGTTATTTGTTTCGTTGGTTGTCAACCAAAAACAAACACAGTAAAGGCCTCGTTATGCGAACGTTGATGTTAGAAAAACTTAACGTACCTTAACGTACGGCCGTTTGTATAGTTATAGAACTTTAAAAAACGTACCACATGTCAACAAAAAATAAACAAAACATTGCACAGCATAGTGTGCAATGTTTTGTTTAATTTTTTGGTGTTTCTAATTAAAAAAAAGATCATCCATATCTTTTTTTTATTTTTTTATTATTAACAAAACAATTTGCACTTATTAAAACAAAATAAAACTATTTATATTTTCCAGCTAAATTGAATTTATTTTTGTCAATTATTGTCGGCTGTTCGAAACAGTGTTGAGCTTTTCAACATAGTGATGGGCATTTTTAAGTTAGTTTTCGTACTTGCTATAGTCAAATAAGTACCAATTGGCTTCAAGAAATATAAAGTTTAGTTTAAAATTTCTAATATTATATGATAATGGGTTGGTATCATTCGTCTAGCTGGAGTTCAATCCTGACTAAAGCCAAGAAATATTTTTATTTATAATTATAAGAATAATTGCCGCGATCAATAACTCTGGATCAAAGAAGACAGTAACAAATAATTAACATTAACATTAATACATACGTTTATGTTTAAAGAAATAGTTGTACATATATATTTACGTTTCTATTGCCATTATTCAAACTCAATATATTTTATTAAATAGTATTCTTAAAACTCTTATGATAAAAATGGCAAAAACTGTAAATTATATTATTTTTGCATCACTGAAAAAGTTCCAAAAAGGGGTTAATGTGCCAGAATACCATCTCTCATATAAAAGTTCCAGGTTTTAAACAGGTTGAGACGTTTCGGCAACGTGACAGTTAATTTCAGTAAGCACTTACATTATTAATGTATACTTAAATACTAACGACCGTTCCATAAACGTACGTGAACGTTCGCATAATTGTACCTTAAGCGTTAACTATATCTACGTGGCAAAAACATGAGTTATATAAAAAATACTTGTCGTGGCTTTACTCATTTATTGCTAAGAATACGGCGCATGTGTACATTCAGTTTGAAGTGAGAAAGCATAAGAAGTGTATCAAGCGAAATATCGAAGCTTAAGCGAGATATTGGTTGCAGATGCTAACAAAGGTAAGACGATATATTATTGTTGATATCAGTTCTTCTTTTATACTTTAAAACTCAAAACATATTACAAAACTAATATGTAAATGCCTTCTGTTCCAGAACCAGATAATTTTTGAGCAAAAATTATGTGGATACTTCACTACTTTCTTATCCCAACAGGAAAATAATAGAAAAATAATAGAAAAACAAATGCAGGGAAAAAATATGAATATGTATTTTTTAATATGAATGTGTATTTCTATGCAAAGTGCTTATGCATTTAATTTATATACCAGTGTATTGAAGTCACTAAATAAAATCTGATTTGTTTAGTGAATACTTGTTGAACATTTCCTTTTATCAAAATTAGGTACAATATTTCATTGATTTAATGTAAATTTTTTAGGTGTTCAATGAATAATAACATTAGATAAATGAAATAACTTCATTGACCTTAAGAAGCAGTTTCATATTTCTAATGAAGTTATTCCAAACATCTATGAATATATTATATCAGTACAAAGAAGTTATTTCATTAAATAAATGACACTTTTTCCCTAATTTAATGTACAGTTTTCATGTGCTTTATGAAATTTATTCTTTGATTTGGAGAAATTATTTCATTAATCATATGATTTCTCTTTCATACTTTTAATGAAAATAAGTCATATTTTAATAAAATGTTTCATTACTTTTATGAAGGTTTTCATTAAAATAATCTAATGAAATTTGTTTCATTACTTCTATGAAAAGCTACAATGGTTGAAAAATAATGAAACAATTCATAAAAGTAATGTCAAAATTCAGAGAATTTCTGAACAAAATTGTTTCAGTGCAGATGTACTTCTGTGTTGCCAATTTTACTGAATGATTTTTTCTTTAAAACCCCCGATGTGCTCTTGGTTGCAAATTTACAAACTGCCAATTCGTACAATGAAAATCCTTGCTGTTAATATTTAAAGTGCGATAATAACATTATGAATATAAAACTGAAAAAAAAATCTTGTTGAGTTTTTCTAACACATAATTGCTATTGCGAGTTTCAGCTGCATCTAGTAATTTGTCTATTGACATTGAAATAAATCTATTAAGCCTCTTTAAAGTTGAATCAACTCTGAAAGGCCGACGTTTCCCACATAACTACACGATCAATTAATGGAAAGAAAAAAATGCATAAAAAGACTTAAATTAAATTTAAGCAATTATATTAATGAACACAAAAAAATATGTACATACATATGTATATATGTATGTATGTATGTACATATGTATGTATGTATGTATGTATGTATGTATGTATGTATGTATGTATGTATGTATGTATGTATGTATTAAATATGTATTAACGACAGTTGTTTTACAATCACAAACGCCCGCAGAAAACATAATAGAATTACTTATAAAATATAAATATGTGTTTCAAATATAATAGAATTTAAAAATAAACACATTATTATTTCAGTTTCTTTGAAAGGAACTTAAGTTTTAATTCAATTTAAAAACAAACAATCATTAAGTCAATTAAACGGCCATGTTGATATTGGGACTTGCATAAAAAGAAAAAAAGAAAGAAAGAAAGGAAAATTTATTTCATTTTATAAAAGCATCTGGCCTTTCTAAAAGCTATAATAACGAGTGATTTTTTTGTTATTATCTTTTTGGCAACACTAGTTTTGACAGCTCACGCACGTTTTGTATCTTGTGTCACTGTCAAACATCTTCAGTTTGGTCTATAATTTAATCATGAATCGTCTTACAAACGAACAACGCTTGCAAATTATTGCATTTTATTACCAAAATGCGTGCTCTGTTAAGAAAGTTTTTTATCGAAGAATTGTGTTCAGCAACGTGGCTCATTTCTGGTTGAATGGATACGTGAAAAAGCAAAACTGCCGTATTTGGAGTGAAGAGCAGCCAGAAGTATTGCAAGAGCTACCGATGCATCCACAAAAAACAACCGTTTGGTGCGGATTATGGGCTGGCGGCATCATTGAGCCGTATTTCTTCAAAGATGATGCGAATCACAACGTTACTGTGAATGGTGAGCGCTACCGTGCGATGATAACAAACTTTTTTTTGCCCAAAATGGAAGAGCTTGACTTGCATGACATGTGGTTTCAACAAGACGGTGCCACATGCCACACAGCACGCGAAACAATGGACCAATTGAGAGGCGAGTTCGGTGAACAGTTTATTTCACGCTTGGGACCAGTCAATTGGCCGCCCAGATCGTGCGATTTAACGCCTCTAGACTATTTTTTGTGGAGCTATGTTAAGGCTAATGTCTATAGCGACAAGCCCGCTTCGATTGACGCACTGGAAGCCAACATTGCCAACATTATTCGTGAGATACCGGCCGAAATGTTGGAAAGAGTATGCCAAAATTGGACTAAGCGGATGGACCATTTGAGGCGCAGCCGCGGCCAAAATTTGCATGAAATAATCTTCAAACATTAAATTATATCGACCCAACTATCGATCCAAATAAATATTTCATGCATTTTTCTGAATTTTATGTGTTTTTTTTTTTAAATTTCCAATAGTTCTTATAAAATCACCCATTATATTCAAGCGTGCGTACTCACATCCATTTTTGATAAATTGACTTTTGACTTTTGATGTTATTTATTTCGCTGTTTTTAGATTATACACACATACATACATAAAAAAACAAGCTGTTTGTATTTTTCGCTTGGTATCAATTATTAGTAGTAGGGTTAGTAGGGTAGCTACTTTGAAATGTCGACATATACAGGCCTGTTCTAAAACTCATGTGATTTCAAAGCACATACCATTTCAAAAGCACAAATGTGATTTGTGCCTGTTCTGCAAATCACAATTTTAAGTGATTTTCCTTGTGATTTTATACTCTTCTGAAGCACAAAAAACAGCTGTTTTTTGCTTCAATTTACTGATATTTTTTTATAAATAAATAATTTTACTTAAATAATCAATAGAAACCAAATTATGTTGTTTATTAATGTAATATTAATATATACTTAATTAAAATTAAAAAAAAAACGTGATTCCTTATTCAAGTGGCAGGCAGTGTATGTCTATGAAAGACAAGAGAATTCTCAAAAAAATATACTTTTCATAATTTTATTTTTGTATACATACATATCGCTCTTTTATTGCAACATAGTCATAACTAGAAAAAGATTGTTTCCAGAATAATACATTTCAAATTTTTAGTTTCCATACAAGTCTTAAAAATTCTTTTTAGAAAATACAATTTAAAAGTAATTTGAATAATTTATTGGCACAATATAAAAGGTAGTACAACAATTCTGCATTGCTAACTTGAGAAGCTCATTTCTTGAGATATGACAATGTTGCAATAAAGGAGCGATATGTATATATTTATATAGCTGAGTATTAAAATCGAAATGGTGCGATATTGGCGCCACATTTCTATGGCAACTTTGCTGTCTTTTTTTATATTCTTTGGCAGTTTTGAGTTTGTTGGGAATACCCAAAGTCGGCTTCAGGAAACGTCAAAATTCTCCCACTTCCTCAGCAGTAAGAAGCAACTTCAATCTTTGCGCTAAAGCGTTTATAGTTCAGATGCATGTTCCACGGCAAAAGTAGCAACTTTTTTTATATTGGACCAGTACTCAGGGGATGACCCCTAAATATGCAGTGCATTGTACCAGAACTAGGAAAATATGTTGTGTGGGAGGGAAAGAGGGAGTAATGTTTGTGAACATTTGACTTGAACTTTCCAACGTTTTAACAGATAGAAAACACGTCTGCAGGCAACTTATTCCACAGGCGAAGCGTAAAAAAAAGAGGTTTGTATTAACATTTTCATATTTACAAACGTTTGTTGATAACAAATTAATTGTATGCTTATTTTGTACAGATCTGCGGCCCAATAATGTACTAAAGTAATGTACCAAAGTTTAGGAAGACGCCCCAATCTTATTGATTTTTTTTTAATATAAATTAGAATTAATAAGGGTTCTATACAATATTTTTTAAATAAATTATATTTTACTGCAAATACTATATGTATAAATTTATTTAAAGATGTGGACATCATCAGTAGTATAGATCGACGTGACAATAGTAGACAAAAATAGACTTTCACAATAAAATAGATGATAGCGATAATATAATGTGGTTGTCGTGCTAATATTATTAAAACGTTTACCAAACATATGGTTACATCACATAATATGGTTCTTGAATCTACTTAGTTTAGCAAGGAACATTTCAGACTGAAATCATTTAATTTCAATTAAATTCAACCATATAATTCAAAAAAAGTATATTGCCCTTAGAATATTGTTATCTCAACTATGTAATTTTTTTACGTGTGTGTTAATAAACAACACTGGGTCTTACGAGCGTTAAAAGCGACCCTTATTTTACGACCCCATTCGGAGATTAATAGAAGGTCACTCACTATTCAGTGAGTCACTCATATTTTGCCTCTTGACAACGATCTCGGATGGGCTGGGCCTATAACTGAAAGAGTACTAATGGCAAATGCCTGTCATCCGCGAGAAAGTGCATAGGGTTAGAAGTTTGATATAGAAGGTCGTTAAGTAAAATGAGAAATAGGGTAGGAGAAAGAACGGAGCCTTACGGTACCCCTGAATCTTGAACTGGTTTGATGAGACCCCATCTATAACAATTCGTATAGTGCGGTCTCTGAGAAAGCTCGATATAAACCGAGGAAAGTCGTCACCAACACCAAAAGCACAGTCCAACGTCTGTCAAACGCTTTGGATATATCCAGAGCCACCACTTTACTTTCGCCGAAATGATGCCTTATTTAAACAATTTATGGTGTTACCGTATACTAAAAATGATGCTATTTTCATAGCGATAATTTCACTAACGTATTATATGCCATTTACACCTATTTCGGGATTTCGAATCAAATCTAGTTGATTTTGACGAGATTTTCCATACAAAATGAAATCTAGATTGTGACTAGATTTTGACGAAATCTGGTAGATTTTTGTAAGTACTCTATTACACAACTGTGATTTTGTTCAAAATAATACTTTAACAGTGCAACCTAAATTAAGGCGTAAAACGCAACGTAATTTAGCGCTTTGATTTCACGCTGTAGTGAGTAACTTAAATAAAAGCGTTAAAGTTGTGCCATGAACAGTATTGTTCACTAAACTTGTTTAATAAAAATCACTGAATGGAAATAACAAATAGAGATAAAGTCGCTAAATTAGTCTGAAAGCACCTAAAATGTGATTACTAATGGCGCAAAAATTGACTAACATTTGTTTTGAAACGATCTTTACTGAGAGACAGTAAAGCTTTCTCTCTTACGCTCTGCCAAAATTGGATTTTTCAATTGCAAAGCGTTGAAGCTGCGCAATTTGGATTGGTCTCATACATTTTGTATCTACATAAGGATTTTTGACAGATAAATTACGCTTGAGGCGCTAATTTAGGTTCCACAGTAAAATACTACGCTGGAATAAAAAAAACTAAACTTTTACATGATGAATTCATTGTGGTATAGTTATTGCTGTCAAACCCTTTGCGAAAAGAGATTTTATGAAAATGAAATCTGGTTAGATGTCAAAAAACGGAAGTGTAAACGGTTAAGATTTTGTTGAAGGTTTTCATTCAAATCTACTAGATTTTTTGCTGTCTAAGCCTTTGCGAGAAAAGATTTTATGAAAATGAAATCTGGTTAGATGTCAAAAAAACGGAAGTGTAAAGGGTTAAGATTTTGTTGAAGATTTTCATTCAAATCTACTAGATTTTGGGTAGATGTAAATAACCTATTATATGTAGATTTATTCAAATTCAATATTTTAATTAATTTTAAATGAATGATAAAACTTATTTTCTACATATACATATGTATGTATTTGGTCATTCCTATAGGAAATTATTTACTTATTTTTAAGTGTTAATTAATTTTTAATTATTCAATTACAATATACAATTTTTGTTTTCATTTTATAAATTTTCCACCTTTTGTAAGCAGAAAAAATTGTTTTATTCAATTGTATGGCAATTACAGTAATTTTTAATAAAATTTAATTATACAACTCTTTTCAATAATTCTAGTTGAAAATAAAATTTTTCACGGATGAATAATTGAAATTAAATTTCAAACAAATAAACATTTGTCTGGATGTTTATTATACTACACAATTTTAATAAATTTTTATTTATATCATTGCTGCCATGTTGGGACCAAATTTTTTCTAATAATGATAAAAAAAATTTAATTGCTTATTGTTTTGTGCAGTTGTCTATTCTTGATTAAATAATTAATATTTATGTAAACAAGTCTAACATGCATATGAGTAAATATTTGTATTTTTTGACTTGAATTGACTGTCTGTCCGGTTGTCTGTGAAATAAGGTTTTATTTCACAATTATTCCCCGTCATAAGGGAGAAAGTTTCTAATAATAGTTAAAAATAAAAAACAATTCCACTTAAAGACACAATAACATTTTTATACCTATAAGATTGTGCAAGTTTAATCATTAGTTTCAACAACTGATTGATATAAGCATTAAAAAAAAAAATTTCAATTATATTATTTTGCATTTAAGGACATACAAACTTTAATTTTTTAATATTTTGCTGAAAGTTAAAGTGAAAAAAGTGTGAAGATTTTATAAAAATTTGGAAGCGTTGGTCGGCCAATCTAGTGCTTAGTTCAAACTTCTTATCCAATTTTCATGCAAAATTGGTAACATATTTTTGTTTTATCTTGGGCCAGTACTCGGCGGATGACCCCGAGATGACTAAACTCCTAGACTGAAACTAAGAAATTAAAAAGAGGTAGTAGTGGCATTAGACTTCCACCTATTAATAACAACACGGAAAGTCCAAAACACACATCACAGCATTTAAAATGTTTGCACTAAATTACCTGCAACTGATCAGTATCCAGTGTATATACCAGAGATCTGCACCGGTGCATCGCAACCGTATGTACACCGGTGCATATATTTTAAACTCTCTTAAAAATTAATGCGGTGGTATTTATACTTGACGTTCGTTTCACTTTCGTATCTTGCACGGTATATTAACGTCTACAAGGTGGCAGCGCTAGTTTTTTTTGTTTTTTCTACTGTCAATAGCTTTTTGCTGCAGGCAATATAGTAAGCCATATTCTTCATGTGTATTGTGATCATAAAGATAATTCAAATGTGTGTGTATGTGTGTTTGTGTGTGTGTGTATGGCTGACGTACCACAAGATATTCGGAAAGGATATCATGATAGTAACGGACAGCAAGGCCGCCATTAACTCTCTGACTGGAATATACACTAATTCTAGTCTTGTCCAGGAATGCCCGATATCTTTAAATTAGATGGCGAGACATTCTAACCTAACCCTAAAATGGGTACGTGGACGTGGGTGCTACAATGGCAACAACATTGCTGATGAATTAGCCAAAAAAGGAACAGCCCTAGAGCATAGGGATATAGACCCCTTTTGAGGAAAACCTATATCAGCGTGTTGGAAAAGAATAAAACTCCACACGCTAGAACATGCCCAAGAAAAGTGGCTCACAAATCCCACATGCCTTATATCAAGGAACCTATGGCCGCACCTTAACTCCAAGAGAACAGGGGAGCTATTAAAACTCCCAAGATCTCTCCTAAGAATGACGGTAGCAGTAATCACTGGACATTGCCAGTTCGGAAACCATGCCAGGAGACTGGTACTACCATATAATGACTTCTGTAGAAGCCGCCAAGACGAGGAGGAGTAGGAGACGATCCTTCATCTCTTCGGTACATGCCCGGCATTGGACCATCATCGCCTAAGATGCTTAGGCGAGCGGAGCGTCAATAGCCTTTCATGTCTGGCCTCAGTCAAACCGACTACGTTAGCTTCTTTCTTAAGAAGCAGCGGATGGCTAGTAAATCAGCAAGTAATGCCACGCTAAGCAGTTTCCCACCTCTCCTTTCCCTCTTCTTCACTCCTTCTATACCCCTATAACCTTTTATTTTCTTTTTCCTCTATCATAACCTAACTTTTTCAGGCAATCACAAAGGAACCTACAGGGCCCAAGTGAGCTGCAGCATTCGGGTACTTTCTAGAGAATCCAGCGGCCTGCCTACCTAACCTAACGTATGTATGTGTATATTCTAGAAGTGCTGGACAATAGTATTCCAACCTAAATTTGGAATAACACCAATAATAAAATAATATTGCGTGCCTGCCTGCGGTTACCAGAAAGGTCTAGCCAGAGGATAAGACAAATACTTAACTCTTCGGTAAGAGAACTCCAAAATTCAGGCAACACGTCTTTAGGGATTTTTACAAAATTACAAGCAATGGACCTGTTACTTTGCATTCTATTGAGCACAAAGTCATTTTGCTCCTTATTAACAAATTCAGTCGTAATATAGCTGAATACAAGCTTTTATATGTTAAATGAAAGAAATAATTACTTACATGATGTATACAGTCAGCCAGCAAAAATGATGTGAGCAAATCAAAGGGAAAAACAAAAATAATACGAGGGAAATAAATGTTTACGATTAGGTGAATTTTGGCCGAATGTGAATTTTCTTAGTGTTATTATTCAAAACTGAATTACACATAGAAAATGTGAATTCATTTCTAGGGGAAACGTATTAGCGGTTGCGATTTTGGGAAATGGGTAATTTTTCATGGGAATGACTTTTTACGATAGAGTTGAATAAAATTTTAAATGATAGCAAAAAAGAAATTAGAAAAATACAATAACACGAAGAACGGATTTCGAGCCCTTTAATCTACCTCTCTGTCTTTTTTTGTTACCAAATTGGTCTATAGATAAAAACAATATGTTTGAAAATATCATTATGAAAATTGGGTGTTACTTTATGTCAAAATGTCAGAACATCTTTCATGTCAAAGATGTATTGTGTTCTTTAAAATATTCGTAAAAAAAAATTTGTGTAATAACAGCAAAGCTAACCATATTTCAAATTTTTAGTTTTCAAACATTTTACTCTCAAAAAGACATGTGCAAAATGAATGTTTGTTTTGCGAGCGCATTGTTGGTTATTTCCAAAACCAAAAAAAAAAAAAAGACAAGTGTGCTTTTTAAAGTTGGCAACATTCACTTCCTATGGCAAATCAGACGAGTGAGTGAGTATGCACGCGTGTGTAAGTGTGCAAAACAAAATATGACTCATTTAGCAAAAACGAAGTGCGCGCTTCGAACGCCATCAAAATAATGAAAACAAAAAATACAATATATAAATACATATGTAGCTCTGTTTGCATGTATGTATGTACATACCTACCTACCTACAAATTTGAGTTTTCATGTTGTTCTTAAAATTTTTTTAACGTGATGTTTCAATAGGCAATAAAAACAATGCATAAATTTTTTTATGTTTACCTCCATTGGTATGTACATATGTATTCACGTATGCGTTAATATTCACATTTACATATGCATATATGTATAATTATGTATACACATTCATGCAAATGAATGTAGTGTGTGTAAGAGAATATACCCGGTCGGAAAAGCAGTTAAATTTAAACTAACTTTAAGTTAACGATTCCTCAACTAGTGCTGACTGGCACTTGGACTACTTTTCAATGGAAGCAACGAACTATTTAAACATTGTGATGTCCTAAGAAGTAGTCAATTGTCCGACTTTACACTACTTTTCAACTAACTTACAGTTAACTTGCTAAATGTTAGCTTGCAGTTAACTTTTTGAAGCTAGCAATATTTTCACTACTCTACTTTTGGCTACAAGTGAGGTATTTTTAATTCAACCATAAGTTAGTTAGTTTTAAATCAACAAAAAGTTAATTGTTGACACTATAAGTGAAAAACAACTTTTTGTAACTAGCTGGCATCTAACAATCATTCAATTGTAATATTTTTTTAAATTAGTTAACATTTTTAACATATTTATTTGTATTCATAAAAGTTATAAACAACTTAATAAACCAATAATAGTGTAATTTTCCTAAAACTGTATTCATAAACGAATAATAGCATTATAAGCAAAAAAAAAACCATTTTTATATTCAGTTATTTTATTTTTGATTCTACACTGAAAAAATTTTGTTCAGATATTCTCTGAATTTTGACACTACTATTATGAATTTTTTCATTATTTTTCAACCATTGTAACTTTTCATAGAAATAATGAAACAAATTTCATTAGATTATTTTAATGAAAACCTTCATAAAAGTAATGAAACATTTTAATAAGAAACATGACTTATTTTCATTAAAAGTATGAAAGAGAAATCATATGATTAATGAAATAATTTCTCCAAATCAAAGAATAAATTTCATAAAGCACATGAAAACTGTACATTAAATTAGGGAAAAAGTATCATTTATTTAATGAAATAACTTCTTTGTACTAATGTAATATATTCATTAAAAATATGAAACTCCTTCATAAGGTCAATGAAGTTATTTCATTTATCTAATTTTATTATTCATTGAGCACCTGAAAATTTTAGATTAAATTAATGAAATAGTTACATTTGTTTAATGAAATAATATCATAACACACATAATAAAATATGTTTACAAATGTACGTAATAAGATCAATGGAATTATTTCATTTATTCATTGATATTTTATTTCATTACGCAAACAATACTATTCCTTGCTTTCGTGAAATTGTACCTAATTATGATAAAAGAAAATGTTGAACAAGTATTCACCAAATAAAACAGATTTTATTAATTCAAATGACTTCAATACACTGGTATTTAAATTTTTTAAACTATTATTATGCTGATTTGAGTACATACACATATGTACATACATACCTAAGTTCAGTAGCCAGAAATTTATTTGCCATTGATCTAATGAATTCTATTTCATTGGAATTATGAAACTCATAAAACTTACATATTAATAAAAAAAACTTGACATTTTTTAAACTGTAGCTTAAGATTAATAAATGTCCATTAATATATCTTACCAAAATTCAATGAATTAAAAAAAAATTAAATTTTGTTGTAGTCATAAATCCAATGATTTTTTTTAATGAAACTATGAAACTTAATGAAACCATTCTGATGGAACTATTTCATAATATATATGAAGTTTGATGCATATTGTAAAAAGTTTTCATTGGATTAATGAAAAATATTTAATGAAACAGTTTCATTAAATATATGACGCATAATTCTTTCAGTGTACCCTTCTATAAATAAAAAATAAGGTGATATTTTCTATTAAGAAAATTAAAATTCGTGTTTGTTTAAAATTCGACAATACATTCTGCCTGTCTTGGAAGTGAAAAACCAAGTTTCTGCATATTTAATAACTAAAATTAATTGATGGATACAATAAAAACAATCTGAATCGTATTTGTTGGTCTAGATATCGAATACGTTTGGCAGCCAAAGACATAACACTACCAGAAAGAGTTATTTTGACGGTGCTTCTCCTCCTCCTGTTTGTTTGGCTTTTAAACGAAACACCGCAACTTTTTTTGTCCTGCTCTTCTATTGTACACCACAGCGAATTTAGTGCCAACTTCACGATAGCGAAGCTGTTCGTCCGTTCGTACAATTACTGTTAAAACAATAACAAAATTTTGAATGTTGTTTTCAGTTTTAAATGTAATTGAGCGAATGAACGAACAGCTTCGCTATCAGGAAATTTGCACTTAATTGGCACCAATACAGACTGTTATATCTAAAAACTCCAAAGCAAAATGAATACATTTAAACCATTCTGCAAATGAACAATGAGGCAGCCTACTCCTTCACAATATCCAGTCAAGCTTTCTTTTTTAAGTGGTTGCTGTTTGTGTCCGTATTTTTATTTTCAATATCATTTATACTTTTTATTATTTTCACTATCTTATACTCTTTTTTTTACCAGATCCTTTAATAGCTCCTGCAAAACAGATTAGTGTTGTAGTTTAAAATCATAAATTATAGTCTTAGCTTTTCTACCTCACTCCAATTTTCACATCGTGACCTTTTGAAATTGACCTTTTTTATTTTTGCAATCTATGGAAGCAAACCCAAATTAGTATTGAATTAATCTTAGTGCCACCTCACGGATAACGAAGCAGTGCGTTCTCGTGCGCACAATGTTATTTTTGTTTTACTACGTGGGCTAGAAAATCCCGGGTCTAACACATAGATGGCGCTAGTTTTATTGCAGTCACCTTATTCGACAGAGGCACAAGATAATTCGTAGTATTGAAATGTTAGAGCGGTATTAAAATATTAGACTGGCGCTAGAATGATTACGTTGTTCTTGGCGGAGATTACGTTGATGAATGAAGCTAATTCTGAACCACGAAAACAGTGTTTTCTTTGTTAGGCTCGGGACTTTTCAGCCCATGTTAAATTAATAAAACTTATATATGTAAATTTAATAGTGATGATTATAAAATGTAGACAAACTCTGTATTCGAATAAGTTTTTTATTTATATAACTTGAAATGGGTCTATAAAAATTAAGTAAAAGTTGGCTATTTTTGTAGTCAGCTACGCGTCTGACTTATAAATTTTGAAACAAAATCCTCTTAATATAAAGCAGGTACTTGTGTACTAGCATCATGGTTGTCAAATCTGGCGACTTATCAGCAAAAGTGACTTCTTGATACTTGATGTGGCGACATGGCGATTTTTTTTTGGCGTTGTGTAAAATAGTTGGCGATTTTATTGAGAATCATTAAAATCAATACGAATACATATTGTTTTGTGGTAAGTTCATATATGACTTTTAATATATTGTTGTATGCAATAAAATTGATCGCTGTTAAGAAAACTTCATTTTGTTACTATATTTAAATCAATGCACTTAATCTTATATATGTATGTAATTATATGTCAAAACTTGTATAGAAGAAATCAAACGGCTGACTGCGGGATACAATGGTTTTATTGCTAGTAATATATAAAAAGTTTGCTATAACTTCCAAATAGAGTGCAATGTGAACTCCGTGACAAGTTATTACGAGTATTATATGTATGCCAATATAACATGTTTTCTACCTTTATCAAATATGTTGAATCAATTTAATACAAGAAAAGAATATAGCGAAGAATATCTTGACAATGAAGTATAATAAAGTATAATAGTTAAACAGAACTGCAACTACATATCGTCATAGGTTAAACCATGTGAGGGGCTTTAACCAAAAAATCGTTGTTTTGATTATATTTTTACTATATTAACACTCTTATATACGTTTCACTTGTTTGTTTGTATGTTTGCGCCACTCGAAGTCCATGCCACATAAGCCATTATTACATATGCACGCATATAACACTGCATATACAGTGCTCCTATTTTAGTGCGAAAATTCGAGTTGTTGTATTGTTTCCGAGGAAGTGGTGGGATTTTGGGGATTCACGAAGCTGGTTTTGGGAATATCAAACAAGAAACTCGGAACGTGTTTTGGTTATAATTATAGGATAATTATTATAGCTTGATATCGAAGCACATTTTTTATTTTATTGCTTTGGAAAACATGGACGGGGAGATTTTGACGTTTCCTGAAGGTGACTAAAACTTGGGCCCGCTTCGCTAACCGAACCGGAACCAGTTTTTCATATACGGTGCCGAAGAAAAAGTAATTTGGAATATTATTGTGGCAACATTAGTATGTAGGCTGCAATAATTTCTATTGCTGACGCAAACAGCGTATTTTCGATCTTACAATAGTTTAATCAAATACGACTATATTAGTGTTAAAGTGTTAATATTTTAATTGTTATATTTCTACAGTTTTAAAACATATAATAATACAATAGTGATATGTTTTTTAAATATATGTTTAAATACAACCATGTCTTTTGTAACATACAATAATAAACTGTTTATTTTAAACATAACTATGTTAGAATCGTAGAATAAACCTACTGTTGTTGTGATCATTTATGCAATTGACATATAATTTTCTGCGGCATTTATTTTTTCTTTTGAAACATTCAATTTGCTTCTTTGAATTTTATTTGGATTTTATAAATTGGGGTTATGTAAGATATGAAAAAAATAGCAGGAATATGACGGTACGTGAAAATGTTGTAAAAATATTTGCTTAAATAATTGCACATATGAAAAGAAGAAGGTTTGTATTGGTAAATATATGTATAAAAAATATCTTAGACTACATATTAATATGTATGAATTGTATGCTTATCATTACAGAAATTTATTTAAAACGAATGGATATTGGTCGCTTTGGTTCAGTTTTTACGTGTTTCAAGTAGGAATTAAGCGTTGGTTATATGTTTATAAATAAATAATAAATGTTTAAATTAAATGGTTGGGAATGACAATATTACACGGTTGGCTATAACAGAAATTATTATAAATCCTACCAAATATATGGTAAATTATATAATATTGGTTCTTGAATTTATTTAGTTCATCAAATAACATTTCAGCTGAAACCATTATATGTGGTTGTTTATAACCATATAATGCAACAATAGTATGTTGCCCTTAGAAAATTGTTATATTAACCATATTTTTTTCTGTGTGTATTAACGATCATTCAATTTAGTGCAAAAATTGAAGTGGCCATATTGTTTTCGGGCAAGTGGAGGATTTGGAGGATTCCTGAAGCCGATTTTGGGAATTCCGAGAAAAAACTCCGAACGCATTATACGGATAATTATCTGCTTATATGAATAATAATTATATCACGATATCGAAGCGTGTTTATTAGTTTTTTAACCTATATTTATTATATTGTACTATTTACAAATTTTTTAGTTTTCCTTGCCAAAACAACGGTACTTTTAACCGTCTACGAATATGACAATACCAAAAAAAAAGAGTCTAACTATATACTTGACATTCAAAATACACTAAATGGATGCATTTTGTAGCTATTATCTACTTTGCTCGCTTCTTTTCATTTTAAGTTTCACTTTGTTAATAAGAAAGTGATTATCTATATATGATAGTTTTGCATGTCTGGTCCCTTTTTTGTCTCATTTTCGATAGAAAATGTCTACAGGGTAAGTAAGAAACCATCGCCGTTTTTGTTTTTATAAAAACAGAAAACAAATTTGATTTTTATATAAAAGACTTAAACATTTCCTTAATTAAGATCAACAACCCAAGTTGAGATTTTTATTTTTTTATTTTAATATTTGCTCAATTAAAAAATGTGTAAGAATATAATATATGGGCACAATACCCGCATTAATGTAATACAAACAGACGATAAGATTAAAAAGCGACTGATTTGTCAATCACTTTCTTTCTATAAAATGGCAACAGTTCGCTCTCAGAAGCGCGAACTCTCTAACAATATACTATGAAAACTTTTTATTACTGATAGCTACATAAAATAACAATTGTATGCATATACATACATATGTACATGTATATATACATATATATTGATAACTTAATACAAAAAATTAAATTTTCTTTAAAAATTTCTTTATCTAAAAAATTTTGTTTTTCATTACTCTCAATTGTTTATTTATTTTTTAGTATAAAATGAATGCTATTTAATATTAAATTATTTGATCTTGTTTAAGTAATTAATTCTTATTTTTGCAACTAAAGGTCGTTTTGGTTTATATAAAAAATTCAGCAATATTTATTTTCGATATTTCGATAATAATTCGTTATCATCGCCAAGAAAATTAAAATGTTATTCATTGAGCGTCGTTATTGACATCCTTACACCGGTTATGTCGCAATTGAACTTGTGTCCTGCTCATAGTATACTCGCCAAACGCCAAACATTTAAAATGTCTTTGCGCTTTTAATTTAATTTTTTACACTTAACTTAATACAGTTTCTTTCATCCATTTTTCGAATAGCAAAAAATCGAGGAGCACGCCAAAACATGACCTTTTTATCTATCAAAAACAAACTGACAATCCGTAATGGCTGATATTGTCAACATATAGTGCTGTTCACACCTGGCATGAAAATACTAACAGGAACAGCAAAATGATGTTACTGTTACGTATAGACTGCAAATGTTACTGTTTTCTTGCCGTCTTGACACGACTGTTAAGGCGTCTGTTTTAAAAGCTCTGTCTTAACAGGAAATAATTTTAATATGAAAAATTGTTTCAAATTATAAGAAATTGCAAAAAAAAAGTTCAAATTCTTATTCTAGATTGCAAATTTTGCAATAAAAATAGTTTTTTTCACATATTATAAAAAGGACATAAAAAGCGATGATGTTCTTTTGTTGGCGGAGTTGAAATAATGAAAAATCAAGATATACAGGTACGCCACCGTGTAACAATCGGGCCGTCAAAGGTTTGTTTTAACAGTATGTCTTAACGGCGTTTTATGTCCAATGTAGACGGGCAGTAAATAACAGCCACGTGCACCAACACCAACAGAAAAAAATGCGAATCGAACATACGTACTCTTAACTCACGAAATTTGAAAATGACGGTTATTTTTTGAGCAGGCGTCGTATACGACTATTTTGCCTTAAAAAAGTTGTGCATAAAAATAAGAAATGATATGTGATGACACAATGCAATAAGTTATACAAAATTACATAGAAATTGCACAAAAATTTCATTACACAAAAATTATCCGAATATGTTTATGGTGTTCCATTGTCGGATAATAGCACACTAATTGGCGCCGATGCGTATGAGAAATACTAATACGCATTGAAAAACTCACAAATAAACAGCCAGCGCTGCCAGAATGAAGATTTTACCTTAGTTTTGAAGATTTTACAAGCAAAATAAGATTTGAAGATTTTTTTTCGCAAAATTAAGATATTTGAAATTAAGTATTTTAAATATTTGGTAAAAGCTATTTTCAAGCAATCACAATAAATTTAACTCCCAAGCACAATATATGCATGTACACTCATAGAAAACCTGCCATAACTGTGATTTATTTAACCAGCAATGCAATGCCAAATCATTTTTGACCCCATGACACTTTTCATCGCTGTAATGTCAACCATTACATAAGTTGTTTTAATTATCAATAGCGACAATTATTTCATCAATGAAATGTCATACTGACGTCATGGGGATGCTTTACCGGAATACGTTTGATGTGAACAGGTAATCAGTGTAAGCAAACTCCAATACCGAAGAAATTACTAAATGAAGTCAAAGTAATGACAAATAGAATGGCGCACTATCATCGGACCAACTACAATTTGGATTCAATCTCATTGATGTGATGATAGCACATTAACATCAGAAAAATGTCAAGTGAAGTAAATTTGATGATGAAATAACATCAATATCATGGTACGCTATCATGAACATTAAACTACGGTTCAATTTAATGATTTCAAAAACATGTTCAAACACGTATTTTTACATTCTACCATCTTCAAGAAATCAATGAGAATTAAAAATGTTCTAATAATATTTGGATGACTTCCTGCCATCAATACAATGTCTGTGTGTCAAATTATCATACTCTAATTGTGTGTATGCTGTGTACGAGAAAATTTTCTCTTTCTATACCTCGTAGTTCTTCTTTTTATTCCACTCTATACGCTGTCATTATATTTATGTAACTAACGTCGCATATGTTGACTAACTGCCACTTTCTCTATTTCGACTAAATATTTTCATTCGCATAAATACATTCAAAACAAAAATAAATGTTCAAATTTTGTTTTAGTTTCAAATGTTTTTATGCGAATGAAAATATTTATTCAAAATAGAGGAAGTGACAGTAAATGTCATTAATATGATGCATTTTTTTCTACTTCTTACAAATTAATTTAAATTTAATAATTTTTACAACCAAATGCCTTTTCAGATATAAATAGAAAATATTATAACATTATTTAGGCTTTTTTTATAATCAATTTTGACAAATTAGATGTATTATACCTATTAATAAAATGTATCATTGAATTGATGTCAACACAGTTGTAGCATTGATGATACTCAATATATGACAAAATTGTCTGATGACTTTTGTCATTGAGATTGATGTCAGTTTTCATATTACATACTATTAATGTCACAATTCTGATGACCCGCCTTCATCAATATAAAGATGATTTTTTCTATGAGTGTATACATATGTATGCATATACAAAGCTACCTATACATATATTACTAAATTTGAAAATAAATTTAATTGAATTTTTGCTTAAAAACATTTTTTTTGTATCATTGGAATAACCATCTCTTTGTAACATTTAACTTTTGATATAAAAAGAGTTAAAAGAAAAACATTCTAAAATTTTGTTCCTAAAATTAAAATTAATTCAAACAATTGAGCTTTTTTATTCGCTATTTTAGCTTTTGACATTGATACCAATAAAAAATTATAAATAGCTTGTTTTCTATGTTTCCCAGCTATCTATATGTCGACATTTCATAGGAACTACCCTAATCATCAGTAGCCTTTAGAAACTTGTGAAAGATATTCTCAAACTTTAAACTTTATATTCCAACAATCTAAATAAATTGTTGAGAATTTAAAAAGAAAAATACTCTAATAATATCTGCTGATGATTAGGGTAGCTCCTATGAAATGTCGACATATAGATAGCTGGGAAATATAGAAAACAAGCTGTTTATAATTTTTTATTAAAAATAATTTTTCGAGAAATTAAGAGTTTTTGACAAAAGTTTCTGGCATCACTATCAGTAGCTGAGATTTCATAAATTTGGATGATATGAGTGTAACAGTGCACTGATACCTAATTTCAATTCCTATATTAATATTAATAGATATTTGTATTTAAAAAAAAAACGGTAAATTTAAAAATTTGCTGTGACGTTATTGTTAAAGCAACCACATTAAGTTTGTTTCTATAATTCTGTTTTTTTTTCGCTAATAATAGCAAAAAATCTTAAAAACGGCATTTAAAAGCATTTTCAGCACAAAAAAGAAAATAATTGCAAACAAAAATCAATTTGTAAAATATGCCATAAATTATAGCAGTTTGTTTTTGTTAATTTCTTTTTATTTTTGTAAAAAACACCGCTAAATATAATTAGACAACAAAATACCTTCACGTTTCTTATTTTTTTTTTTACATATTTCGTTTCAAATACTAGTCTAAACATTTTTAAAATCGAATGAGTAACATTTGTTTGTATGTGAGTTTTAATGAAAAATATAATAAAAAATAAAAAAACAACAGCAATTTATTTCAAAATCGCACACGAATACTCAGATTATAAATGATAACCTTCGATTATAAGAACTAGAACAAAAATAAAGTTATTTTATTTTTTTTATTTTGGTTTTCAAACATAATTTATAAGAAAAAAAAAAACACATTTTTATTATTATTACACTTGAATTTGTGAAAAACGTGATAAAACAAATTTCAATTAAAAACAAACAAAATTGTCACATATGTTTTCAGTTTTTAATATTTTCTAATTTTGTTGAATAAACCTTCATAAATTGAACATTGTTATAGGTATGAAGGTTTCTAAGAACATAAAAATTAAATTAAGATGCTCTGGCACTTTATTATCAATTCTAAGCAATCATAAGCAGGTAATTTTGATTAAAAACAGATGTTATTGTGTGTGTGTGTGTTTGTGTGTATCATGTAGAAGGGCCTAAAGTCTCATTTTTTTTTTCAAATTTATATTTGAATTTGAGAATATGCAGGAGGCGTAGAGCTACCCGGTAAGCAATATTCGATACAGAGTTATTTTGTGGTAAAATATGTGTATATAGATTGCCTCGGTTGGCAACCTGCATTAGAAAAATATGTTTCTCTCAAATCGAGAAAGAGAGAGAGTTTGTACCTGGAACTTGTTAACAATAATTAAAAGCAATATATTTATTGGAATCATTTTAAATTATATTTTAGGTACTAGGCCTAAATTTGTAAAAAGTACTTTAAGTAAAAGATTCTGTGATGGCTAGCCAAAAGGATTTAGCAAATTCACATTTTTTTATAGATGTCGAATTACATCCCCGATATCAATTAAGTTATGTCTTGAATTGGCCAAGAACTGTTCAAACAAACTGTTTCAAACTTCAATCATTAATATCTTTGACTACATTGTGAACTATTTCACTTAAAACGATCACAATTGGATAAGAATAACTACCGTCACCGAATTTAAGCCGCTGTTGTTGGAAGTATTTCTTCGCATCTCTTAAGAGATACCCTCATGTTTGATCGCAAGTTCAGTCTCTGAACAAAACTTTATAAAGTGGAGGATTGAGGGTAACAAACTTGCATCATTTCTGCTTTTGTTCTTTTTATAGCCATCAAAAACCATAAAAGTTACTCGGCTTTAGTTTCAGAAAAGTATATTCCTTAAGCAAACCTTAAGCAAATATCTACTTTTGCTTTTAATTTCATCAAAGTAAGATGGCCAGCTCAGGAGAGGAAATAAATATCTCCCCGAACAAAATTTTAGCTAGATTTAAACACGTTTCTTTTTAGACGCATATATTTATATTTTTAATTTCATAAAAATTAGTTACAAAGCTTTGCAAACAAAAAAAAACTTACTCCTGACCCTCGTTGATCACCATTTTCTACAATTCTTTGTATGCAAAGCAGGCAACTTTCCACTTAAAATAATGTTTTATTTCAAACATACTTGTGTGTATTCAGTTTTGCTTTTAATTCATCAAAGCAGGTTGGACAGCTCAGCAGAAGAAGAAAATGTCTCGCCAAGAAGAAAATGTCTCGTCGATAGCCTTAGCTGCTAGTACTCCTTTTTCTTTAATTAATTTTTATAAATATTGTTATAATAATTAATTTTTAAATAAATAAATAATATTTGCTGTCGACCGAAATCAGCTGTTACTTTTACTGCCTATTATCAGGGACACAAAACAAAATACAGCTGCTTAACGTCACCAAAATTTATGATAGGAGCATACAACAATTACTGTCGAAAAAAGTTACAATTATCGGATCACTAAAATTTACAGAATCGCACTACAAGCCTTCAAATTCGATTAATAGCAATTCTATCAAACAAAGTCTACATTGCATTCAATAAAATAATTTATTGAAATATACGAAAATTTGCCAGAATTATAAAAAATAAAAGGTCAAGTTTACCATAAACAAATTTTAATGCAAAATTTATAATTTATTTAATAATTTCGTAATTTCTCAATTACAAATACCGTAACGAATTCAAGAGCCATTATAAATACGAACTTCACTGCTCAGAGTCTGCATTTATTGCAATATTGGACAAACATGGCTTGATAGTTTAAGAGCAAAACACAAAAATTTTATAAAACGAAATTTTTCTTTCTTTCTTTCGATAGTGACAATTGATTAAATTTTTTTCTTACATTACACTGAAAAATATTTGCTTCATATTTCTAATAAACCCAATTCATTAGATAATTTTCATTAACAGAATGAAAAATTACGTTCCATCAATGAAGATTCATAGCATTAATGAAAATATTCATTCAAATTGATTCAGTAGGTTTCATAATTTCATTAGAAAATTTCATTGGATTTGTAATAAAAAATTTTTCAAGTCTGGGTGCAAAATTGTAGAGATTTCGTAAAAGTAAGATGATAAATATATTACAACTACTAACTAAATGATAAAGTAAATTATTTTATACATTAATTACCGTGTAAAAAATTGTTTTATAAAAATTTCAATAGTGTATTAAAACAATAAAAAATTATTTTATGCTTAATATAAAAAAAATGTTTAGTTTCTCTTCAGTAGCACAGTTCTAATGAAAAAAGATCATTAGAATAATGCAACTCTTCCTTAAACAAATGATTTTATTTCGTTAGAATGAAAAAAATTTTTCACCAAATTAGTGAACATTTTCATTGGTTCAACAAATGTATTCATTACATTAGTGAAAATATTTCATAAAAATAGTGTAACAGATTCATTGGCCTAATGAAAAAATTACGTTTGAATGATGAAGAAGATTCATTAAAAGAATTAAAGTTTTACTTAATGTTAATGTACCAAATTCATAAAACTAATGAAATTGAGTCGTTAACTTAAGGAATATTTTCATTGTTTTAATATAAACTATTCATAAATATTATGATTCATGCTTCATTAACTTAATGAAGTTATCATTAATCTAACGAATATATTCATTACATAATTTTTAATGAAACAAGATTCATTAGTCCAATGAAGGCCATCATTGGCCGAAAAATAATGAAAATTTTCATTATATTAATGTCAATATTCATTATATTAATGAAGGAATTTTTTTCAGTGTAAAACAAAAAGTTGAGCTAAGTTTGAATTTGTGAATCCGCAATTTAAAAAACGCAACGAAAATTGTAAAAGAAGCGCACCCCGCACCGACTAAAGAATTTTTCGCGCACAAATAATTTGATTTTCGCACCGTTTTCCAAAAACGGTGCGAAACGCATCGAGTTGACCTATAGTTGCTTACCTGTACGGATTATTGTTGCTAGTTTTTTTTTTTTTATAAACATACATCGAATCGTGATAAACAACGAGATAATCAGAGTAACATACATATGTATTTATAGAAAAATAAGACCATGCTTCGCTCAACGCTAAAACATTACTCATCCAACTTTAATCATTCAAATTGTCTCTTAGTCTATCTTCTTAACAGATACGTACATTTATGCTTATGTATATATAGTAGATAAGGTACACAGTTGTACAATGTAGGAATGTACTGAATTAATAGTAGGGTGGCCGTACACCTCCCTTTTCATTTAAAAAACTTTTTACAATTTATTCAAAAACTTAATGATGTTGCTGGTTAAAGGCATTGGTCCCAGAAAAAAAAACAACTTAGTTCGGTACTTTTACTTTTAATGAGGGTTGTATAATTCGTTCGAAGCTCAAAAAAAATGTTTAAATAAAAAAATAATAATAATAATCTTAACTTAAATAAAAAAAAACGTTTAAAATTGTGAACTTACCGTTTCAAAAGATCTCTTTTATTATCCTCACGTACAACAACTTGCGTTTCTTGGGCTATTTGTCCAAAACAAACGTTGTTGGTCTCTCGTACCATTTTTGTTTATAAACCTTCATGGAGGCGAATTATTTTTTAAATGGGTGCACTCCAAAACCCATTCAAAAATAATTTTGCGAAAACAAAAATCGTCAATAAGCGATATTTTGTTCTCTCATTCTCACAATATTATTTCTTTTATACTTTTTCATCGATTAAAATTTTCTTTAAATAAATATTTTATTTTTTTCAATACATATGTATGTAGTATGTACATATGTATGTATATATTTTTATATACTTATGTATGTATATTTTTTTAATTAATTAATTTTTTCTTTTACGTACAGAAAAACATCATTTATATTTTTAAATTTGCCGTGCTTATCTGAAAATAGAAGAAATAAAAAGTTTTGTATAAATTTATTTTGTAAAATTTTAAAGTCGCAAAGTTTAAAAATTCTTGAGAACTATCGATTTTATTTCAGATAATTAAACGGGTAGGTAGGCATAAAGCTGCAATCAAAAAAGTCATAAACAATGGACCAAACATTAACAAAAGTTTTTTAAACATACTAAACAGCTAAACTTTTGAAAATTTAGCCGAAAAGAAAAGTTCAAATTTGACAACTCAAATGTAAACAAATGCAAACAAAAGATGGCGATTCACCAAGAAGAAATATTCACAATCAACATGTAAACAACTCTTCTGTCAATTGCATTAGGAATTCTATTAAATTTAGCCTTTTTAATTAACTGATCATTGAATTAATTAAAAAGTGTATGTATGAATAGCATATTAAGAAATCTACTTAAAACCCAGAGAAAGGCTTCACTTAAAAAACATACTTGATGGTACTCCTCAAATTGACTATTCCTTGTGGAAAGCGACAAAAGACCCATTAGAGGTAGGCCGGCTTTGCAAACTTCAACTGGCGAATGGGCAAGAAGCAATTCCGAAAAGGGGATGGTGTATGTTAATCATTTGAAAAACGTTTTTATTACAAATGATGCCGCTGAATTACCGGCTTATGCTGTTAGACTGATTACTGCATCTCCGTGGTACGTAAAATATTCACGAATTCATACGGTTCTGTGTGTTCCACTGGTAAAAGTCGAATTTTCAAAGTGTGCGACGTATACCATTGTCACCATCAGAGCGTTCAATAGGTGATTTTACCGATATAGTTCCCGCATAATAAAACTTTTTGTCTAGCATTGGCCGGACTTAGGTAAAGAGAACTTTTTTTTAAATTTTTATGTTTAGTATTAAGATTTGAATGATGGTTCCTAATATCAAAAAACTCATCTCGCGGTTCGACACTACTTTAGTATATTATTGGACCACGTATCGCTCCTTTATTGCAACATAGTCATATTCCAAAACATGAGCTTTTCGAGTTAATAATTCAGATTTGTTAACAGTACTACCTGAAATAAACCAGATAATTATCCTTATAACACGTTCAAAGTTTCTACTGGGAATTCCCAAATCAGCTTCAGGAACCGTCAAAATCCTTCACTTCGCCGGAAAAAATATGGCAACATCAATTTTCGCACTACTTCGTATGACCGTTAATGGTTTAGATATACTTTCCACAGCCAACACACGCAACGTATATGAAATACCGGTTCCAATTCGGTTGGCGAAGCAGTTTTGAGTTTGTTAGGAATACCCAAAGATGGCTTAAAGAAACGTCAAAATTCTCCCACTTCCTCAGAAGTAAGAAGCAACTTCAATCTTTGAGCTAAAACGAATGACCGTTTATAGTTCGGATGCATGTTCCACGGCAAAATCGAGCACCTTTTTTATCTTGGACCAGTACTCAGGAGATGACCCCTAAATATGCAGTGCATTGTACTAGAATTCGGAAAATGGGCTGTGAGGAAGGGGAAAGAGGCTATAGTGTTTGTGAACATTTTTTTTAGCTTTTATTTATTTATTGAATCTTCACAATGTGAACTTACAATAAGTATTCAAATCTTAATACTAACCAATAAATTAACAAAGTCCAGCCAATGCTAGACAAAAAGTTTTATCTGATGGTGGCAACGATATCCCTTCTTCCCAACCGAGTGTGGCCACTAAAATTAAGTATGTTTCGTGGAAGAGGGTTTGGCTGAATTTCCAATTTGCTTTGTAAACATTTGACTTGAACTTTCCAAAGTTATAACAGACAGGAAATACGTCTGTAGGCAATTTATTCCACAGACGAAGCGTACGGCTGAAAAACGAATTACCTCTGTAATGCGTAGTACGATTCCCCGGACAATCGACTACAAATGAATGAGTTCTGGACGCGTGCTACGTAAAAATGTACGAGTTTCGGGAACAAGATCCCTAATCTCGTCAGAGCAAAATCCATTGTAGTAACGATAGAACAGAGTAACGCCTAATATGAAAAACCGGTTTCAAACCGTTTAGCGAAGTGTTTCAGAATTTGTTTGGGATTTTTTAAAATTGGCTTAACTAAAAGTTTCGCACTAAAGCAGCAACATTGTATATACAGTTTTATATACCTACATATGTAGTAATTACTCATATGGCATGTGTTTCGAGTGCTACAAACATGCAAGTGATACTAATATAAGCCTGTTAAACAAATACGTATATACAAAGCACAAATAAGTGCTAGGTCACATTAGGCAATTTTAGTTGGGCAATTCTTGAAGTTTTCAGAGAGGGGAAAGAGAATTTCGTTTATAAGCCACACCGCTTATAGTAGAATTAGCGATTGAGTCCAAAATGTGTAATCTTCTAGCATCAATAAATAAAATACCTGCAAAATATTTGTTGCATAGTCCATTAGCACTATATTCCATTTTCGCTCATATTCCACCTAGATGTGGTGTGAAAAAAAAATTAAATTCATGCAAGTTATTAAAGATATACGGCCACGTCACAGAATTCACTTCCGTTCGTAAATGGAATTGAATCGGTTTTTGAATTCTTCAGAAAACGAAAATTTAAAGCTTTTTCGGAATGAAATCAATTCTGTAAGATAATTCTAGTTTCATCCTTGGAATTAGAAATAATTCCATACCGAAAAGTCTATCAGTTTTCCGTTTTTTTGATGGAGTAAAAAAATAACTCAATTCCGTTTCCGAACGGAATTAAGCTGTGTGACATGGCTGATAATCCAAAATGTAAACTTAATAAAAATTTTCCACAAAATGCAACACTTTTTTTATATGTACATATGTATTTCATTTTTGACACATGTTTCCAATGTTAAATGTTTTTTTTTTTTTTTTTTTTTGTTTTTGTCAATGAGAGCATTGAAATATCTGCTTTCAGATTTTTCAAAATCTGAAAAGCAGATTCTTATATAAAACCAAAAAGTGGCTTATATAAAAATCTAACTATAGTCCACAAAAAGCGTGCATTTGAAGCAGTGGACTATAAGCGAAATTTACTGTAGCATGTATTGTCGATTTAGCCAAATTTAATATTTTGTCATTCTCTGATAAAGATTTTCCATCCCGGTTCAGCGTAACCGATTATTTTACTGGATTTGTATAAACACAATTCTACCCCGTTTTCGTTGCTCGAAACCTACAAAAGATCTTTCATTTTAGCCTTGTAATAACGGTCAAAGTAAAAAACTAATGACGACCTGAGGCTTTTCCATTTTAGCGTTTTGCAAGAGTTATCCATATTTTTTAAACCCATATTTTCCATAGAGCTTTCAGTAGGTACAAAAAGTTATATGAAAATCCAACAACTGTTGAAATTTAAATTCGTCCATATATTTTTATGGCATAATGTATTTATATACTTATATATGTACACTTAGGGACAAAATTATTTTTACACCCCATGTACTTCGGAAATCTTGAAAAATTTTAAAAATGATTAAAATTGTTACATGCAGTTTTATTTCAGATTAATTTTTATTTAATTAACTGTTAAAAAATATTTTAATATCTAACACATTGATTAAAAAAGTACTAAAACAATAAAATTTGTTGGGACAAAAGTGTCTGTACATCAACACTGTGTACAATTATTCGTACGTTGGAATTCTGCCTGTTTGAATTTTTTTATATACCGTTATTTTTTTTGGGTTAAGCATTGGTTTCATTCTTTTTAATTGGTATTTAGTGTTGAAATTTTAAGCAATAAGCAACATAAATAAGTTAAAAATGGGAAAGCGAAATGAGTTAAGCTTGGATATAAAAAATTTTATTATTGACGAGCATAAAAAAGGAAAATCACTCCGGAATATTAGTGAACTATTAAATAGTCGACATTCCACAGTGCAATATATTGTAAATAAATACAAAAAAAGTGGATTTGTTGAAAATGTGCCAAGAACGGGACGGCCAAAAAAGATTTCTAGACGTGAAGCAAGCTTAGTGTTTAAAGAAGTGGCAAAAAATCCCAGAGTAACTCGGGCTAAATTGGCTGAACAAGTCGCTAACATTTCGGGAACAATAGTTCATCCAAAAACAATAGGGAGGATTCTACATTCTGGCGGATACGCAAGCAGGATCCCTCGCAAAAAACCGCTGATCAGCGTGAAAAACCAAAAGTTGCGCTTGGAATTTGCCAAGAGGCACACAGACAAAGATGAAGAATTTTGGAACAGAGTTTTATTTACAGATGAAACTAAGGTAAATATATTCGGAAATGATGGTAGAGGAAAAGTGTGGCGCAAAAAAAAAGCAGCATTGGATGTACAGAATTTGTTCCCAACAGTGAAACATGGTGGTGGGAGTGTAATGATATGGGGGGCAATGCAAGCCAGTGGGGTAGGTCGAATGGTGTTTATAAATGGGGTAATGGACCAGCATCAATATAAACGTATATTGGAAGGCAATTTGAAGGATTCCGTAGATGGTTTGGGTCTTGGTCAGAGTTGGATATTCCAACAAGACAATGACCCAAAGCATACAGCACGTTCAGTGAAGGAATGGTTGCTCTACTATGCACCAAGACAACTCAATTCACCTCCCCAATCACCTGATCTGAACCCCATCGAGCACTGTTGGGACATTCTAAAAAACGCCCGAAGTAGAGATGAGCTCAAAATTGCATTGGATGAAGCCTGGAAAGAAATATATCCAGAGGAAACAAAAAATTTGGTCCGATCAATGTCGAGAAGATTGCAGGCCGTGATTGATGCTAAGGGAGGACCCACAAAATATTAAATTTATTCAGTATAAGATATTTAAGTAGCTCTACATTATATGTACGTACACTTTTGTCCTAATGAATTTCAATATTTTTTTTATTTTTTTAAACAATGTGTTGCATATTAATTTTTTTTTTTATAATTTAATGAAAAAAAATATATTTAAAACAAAACTGTATCCAGCAATTTTACATTATTTTTATATTATTGAAGATATACGAAATAGATGTGGTGTACAAATAGTTTTGTCCCTAAGTGTATGTATGTATGTATTTTGATTACTTGATCCACAAAATTCCTTGCCATAATTGTAAGCCGCTACTATCATCTAAACTACATACATATGTACATAAGCGACTTACGATGTTTGGATATGTTATGCAGTGTTCTTGCTGGATTTCTTAAAATATGGACGGCTATAAAAAAGAATGAGAACTTAACCAAACCATGCTTTTCCTAATTCTGCTGCTGTAGTATGTCGTTCTTAGTGGTAGCTGAAGATGATGGTGCTAACTAGAGAGATCATACATATGTACATATGTATGTACCTATCTTTGTACATCCAAACGACAACAGCAACTTTAGCAACAAAAATACAAATTCATACCATCAACAACAGCAGCAGCAAGACTGTTATGCATGAATATGGACATATACATACATATATGTATGGATGTACTTACTAAGTACGCACATTTTTACACACATGTATACATACTTATCTATATACTTACATACATATATGTATGTATGTACGTACATATGTAGATGCATACCCGTATTAAAACCTTTTGAGTTCAAACTATACATTTATGGTTTAATATAAGCAACAACAAAAATAATACAATAAAATGCAAGAAAAACTGAGTAGACGAACAAAACAGAAACGACGTGTTTCTTTCTGAAAAACACCAAAAGTATGCACTACGTATATACAGAAGTATATATACATGTGTGTGTGTGTGTGGATATGTATGTACACATGCTCATACAATAATAAAAACGACTATAAAATATTAGTTAGTAGCCTCTGTAGCAGAGGTTCAAGCAGCAAAATCGCATACATGCTACACTCACGTACAATACATACATTCATACCTACATATAAATATAAAATTCTTCTTAAAAACGTAATATGAAATGTGACAACGTTGCTTTATTTTCCTCCCAAATGCCTCTCTTGGTTGAAAAATTTGTTTTTGTTGTCTTTATTCATTTGTATTTTTTTCTTGTTTTGTTTATATTTTAGTTGTGAAGTTCGACAACGTTGCTAATTTGCTGTTTTTATAATAATTGTTGGGTTTTTTTTAGCTCTGCTTCTTCTTATACAGTATGACTGGCATATTGTACAGGGGTGTGTGTGTGTATATGTTAATACTGAATTATTTGTGCGAGTGTGAATCAGAAAGAGAGGGCTTTAAATAAAGCATCACTTAACGTAGGAGCAAAAGAGAACAAGCATACCAAGTTTGTTATTAAAAGTTGGGCCATCCAAATGTAGTATAGTTTGTATTTTCATAGTCATAATGTTGACGACTACGACGACCACGATGGCTATGGTGATGAAGACGATGACGACTACAAAGAATATGATGATGTTGTTGTTATTTTAAGAGGGTATTGTTGTAAAGTTTCTTTTATTATAAAAGTTTTATTATTCTTTTTTGTTTCGTGTATTTCTTATTTATAAGACTTTTGTTAAGCACATCGCGCCTTAGTCGGGGAATAAACATAAAACACAAATTTTCAGAAGAAGAAGCAAACTTGAATGTTTTGTAAATGAAAGAAAAATAAGCATAGGCACATATGTAGGTATGTATTAAATCCATATAGGTATGCATATGTTGTGTGTGTACATACCCTGCATGTAATTTTGGACTACGTAGGACAGTGTAAATCAACTGGACTAGTTAGAACCTGGTCCTATATAAGCTTGAACAACAACATGTGTGGTCATACGTTTTCAACACGTGTTGCCCATGGTAGCTGTCGTAAATTTTTCAGAACTAATTTCTATTGTTACTTCATTAAATGGTCCTAATATGCTCCAAAAGATCAGTTTTTTTGAAAGTGGTCCACTACAAAAAAAAAAAAAAAAAAAAAAAAAAAAAAAAAAAAAAACTAAAAAGTTATCAGTAATTTTAATGAGCTATAGACACCTTCTCTCTATAGTACTAATCACTATTTCAATAGAGTTCTATTTTGAAATGAAATAAACAAAAACGCAAGCCTCAGTAAAAACAATTCCATTGCAAAATAATTACACGTTTTAAATATTAAAGGAATATATAACACAACACTAGCTGCCGAATTTCACAATGATATAAGGTTTAATAAAACAATAGATCAGCAATACAACACTAGACGACGAGAAGAAGGCCAATTCAAAGTTGAAAGATTTGAAAACAATTATGGAAAAAACATCGTAAACGTTGCGATACCAACAACTTTCAAAAGCTGGCAGTAGAAATTCTACAAACCCAAACAAACGCAACAGAAAAAAACTTATAAAAATTTTTTTCATAAGTTCGCAATGAGTCATAAATTTATGTATGTATGTAATTTTTTTATCCTAAATTTAATAACAGAAACAACACAATTTATTAAGAGTTATTCCTGCAGACAAGCTGTTTTACTTCGCGGGTTTAAGTTTAAGTAAATGAATTCTTCAAATAATAATAAAAAAAAATTCGACTGTACAAAAATATTTCTTTCAAAAGTGGAATAAGTCCATTCACAATACATATGTAAATATAATTTAATCAACTTATTGCAAGTATTAAACGCTGCTCATTAAGGCCAAATATAGCAACTGTGTAAAAAAAAAGTACTAAAAATGCAGCTGTGTGACAGAGTTCAGTGTACATATAGTGAAAAATATAAGAAAATTGTTGGTGCTTCGAGAAATAAATTGAAGTAATGTAAAATTGTTATGGCAATAAGAGTTTTCAGTTACTTTACTAAGTATATAAATAATTACAATCATACTTGTATAATAGTGTGGCCTACACCGCCATTTTGAAGCGATTTGGGGAAGCCAGCCAGACTTTTAAAAAAATTTACTGTGAATGAATCATACAATAGCGTATCATGATATTACTTATCATGGAGAAATTGTTAACAAAATAAAGGTATTATAGTTCTGATGAAATGATGAGAAGCTTTGTTTAGTTGTCCTCCGAGCTTTGGTTATTATAGTAATATATGTAGATATCTTAGTGGGAGTATTATCTAAATATGTATAATTGTTATTAATGCAGAAATTAAATGCTTAAATAAATTATTACATTAAATTATTACAATAAATAAATACAATGTATGTATATAAATAATACTAATAATATTTCTTATTTTTGCAGCAAAAGATCGTTTTATGTTATATAAAAAATTTAACAGTATTTATTTTCAATATTTCGATAACAATTTGTTATCATCGTCAGGAAAATTAATATGTTATTAATTAAATATTAAAAATACTAATAATATATTAAATAATATGTAAATAATACAACAATCTATCAATTTGCTCTGAAAGCGATGTTGGTAAGTAAGACTAACAAAAATCTTAAAGCTATATCCCGAGTTAAAATCGGAAAATGGGGGCTGATGAGTAGTGTAGCGACTACGAAACAGCTAGTTGTACCCCAGCTAAAGGTTTGATTATTATTTTTCTTCTTGACTTCTTCAATCAAAAATTATTGATCACAGCAAATTTGTATTATAAAAAATTCTGTTTAAGAAAAACTTGAACTAGAACCCAATGTACGAAAACCAAAAATCTGAAGTCGTTTTTATTTTTATATTTTTTTTTATTATAAATTTATTATTTTGCTACTGTTTTTAATTCTTGAAATATGTTATTTTTGAAAGTGGTATGAGTCTATGTGGAGCTAGAAAAATCGTTGGCCCATATTTTTAAATCGATTCAAACGCAACCCCTTAAATTTCTCAATATATGAAAAAATTAAAACTTTCAAAACAAGTTTCACTGGTTTCAAAAACTCTGAAAGTAATGATTATCCGCGCCCAAATACTCAATAATTTCACAACGCTGTAGCTTCGCCTTAGATCCCATTCGTACACCGAAATTCCATTAATTTCAGAAGTAGATATGACTATGTGTATAAAGACATATGTACATATGTAAGTTGAATGGAATCTCTGCCATAATAGTTTTTTCGAAACTGGTTGATGTGTCATCCACATTACCAGATGCAGATGTAGCCCTCTAATTATAAACCGAATGTTAGCCAGATACATAACAAATATATAGTGCGTGTGTATATACATACTTACATATGTATGAAGGTAAATATGTACATACATACATATGTACATATTATGTATGTATGTACGTATCTATAAAAATATTTTCTAAAATAAGTAATTCGAGATGAAATGATAAATATATACCTACTATGTATATATGTATGTACATAATATGCATGTACATACATACATAGATACGTACCTACATGAATACATGCATATGTGTGTATATATGTAAATGTAACTGTTGTTGAAAAACAAGTTTTGAAAAGTGTTAGCTGTTGCGTCTAAGGGTTAGTTCTTTGGTATGCCAGTTTGATAGTTTTAATAAGGCTTTGTTAATTATTAGAACGTCTAACAAAAAATAACTAACAGTTACAACACACAAAATATGTAGGTACATGCATAGGTATATAAGTACATACACTCGTACATTTATGTAGGTAGTATGTACATACATACATATGTGCATATCTTTATATTTTAGCGTGCATGTACATATGCCATATATATGTATGTCTTTATTTAGCTTTGTAATATGCACATAGATCCATACATATGCATGTACATATGTATGTATGTATATGCATGCAACTAATTTTGTAAGCCACCCTTCGCGCCTCACCGAGAAGATGAAATTATCGATTCGAAAAGTAGTTAGAACGTTTATAGCTGGCAGTATTAAAAATTAAAAAGCAGTACAATGAAGTGACGTTATCGTTATATAAAATTTATAAAAAAAAACCAACTAAGCCCAAACACAAAGTTGCATATGTATGTGCATAGCCACATACATACATATGTATATTACTAGTGTTGTAAAGAAAACTGTATCTTTACTTAAATGAAAGTCGATAAGAACAGCGAAAAAAATCAATTGTATCTTTGCAAAATAAACAGAAATGTTTTTGTAGTTTTGGCAACGCGCAAACTCTTTACAAAACGAAACAAACGCAATCATAAAGTCCATAGTAAAAAGAGCCACCTCTCTTTCACTCTCTCTCTCTCTCTTCCATAAAAATATTCTTTCTCCAAAGTGTTTACAAAATACATACTGCTTTTTTGCTTTTGCTGATTTTGTGTGTAACAACTGTGTATGTGTGTGTGTGTGTGTGTGTATTCCTTAAATATGGTTGCTTTGTGTATATATTTTGTTTTCGCATTTCTACGAGAGTCAGTTAATACATTAGTGTGCTTTATTGTAGTTTACATTACACAAGCTACAATTTTTGTATCTTGTAGTTTCAAGTCCATACATACTTACATTTGTTTTGTATCTGCGCGTATATATGGATGTACTTATGTGTATTTTTCAATAGGTGCGTCTTTTTCAGTTGTTTTGTTTTTCAATTTATTTGTTCTGTGTTTTCTGTTTTATTCATCGTCGTCATCTCAGGGAGTCTGTTTTCATAAATTGATTTTTTTTTTCTTGTTGTCTGCTATTGTTTTTCAGTTTTTATTGAAAGGTTTCTTTGCTCTTCAAGCGAAAATTGGTTTTTAGTTTAACGAGTGCTACTTACAAGCTGACAACAGTTTTTAGTTTCTGGAATAGGTACGTAGTAAATAGGTGGTACATAGATAGTATGGTGTTCAGTTTTCTTATTTTTTATTTACTTTGTTTTTAAAGTTGGTTTTCTTAAAATTTAATAAAACATATGTGTACACATACATATGTATGTAGATATACATATGTAAATAATACCTATTTAATTGAAAAATTACGTTGTGAATAGAGATGGAAAAAAAGAGATAAATATCCAAATGAGAAATACCCGGTAAATTTAGCCAAGGACAAATAATCTGCTGTTTGCCCAAATGGTAGGTTTTAACTTTGCTGTATATTATTTGTCTTACCCAGTAACTAACAAAAATCTACTGTTGTCAGTTTGTACATACATAAGTATGTGCGCATGTATTTGTGTAACCAAATTCTCATTTCAATGGGTATAATTGGACATTTTCAGACAAATATGACGTTGCTAACGCTTATTGCAAACTGCTTTCATATTTCTTCATTTTTAGGTCTTCTGATGGCTGAACTCTAAAACTGATTAAAAGTTTGTTGCTGCATTTCATTTGTGGAAACTTAAGCTACGTACACACGGTTGTCCGATCTTACAATATTGCCAGTAAAATTGTCTGCAAATGTATTACAATTGTGTGAACTGCCCTTTTCAACTTACAACGTTGTCAGAAAAACCATTGTCAATAAATTGTAAGACGACATTGTCGTCTTACAATCTGAAAACACGTTGCCGGCATTGCCAGATAATTGGCTGGTATTGTAAGCTCAGTTATAATTGTCAGATGTATAAAATTAATGCACCTGACAATGGCATCATTGTCATTGGCTGGCAGCTTTTTTCATCTGACAACCGTGTGAACTGACCATTTTTGTTGTCAGATGAATTATTTGTCAGACCATAGTTTGACAACGAAATTGTAAGATTTTGTTACGATCGTCTGAGCACAAAATTTACTTCTGCGGGACAATTTTTCATTGTCAGTATGTTGCCAGATCTTACAATATTGTAACATCTGACAACCGTGTGTACATAGTTTAACGCTTATTGCAAACTGCTTTCACATTTCTTAATTTTTAGATATTCTGATGGCTGAACTCCAAAAGTGATTAAAAGTTTGTTGTTGCATTTCATCTGTAAACGCCTACATACGTATGCAAATAGTAGGTAGCTTTTAAGTTAATATAATTTTGGTCCATGTATAGGTATGTATGTATATTAGCTGATTCTAATGCTTATGATAGGCTTATTTAGAATGATGTTTGACTCAATACCAAAAAACAAGAGCTATGTATGAAATGATCGTAGGTATGTATATCTATATGCAGCTTAAGTTATGTTTCTAATTTTAAAGAGAATGTCTCAAAATTGATAGATTTGTAGTAATAAAACAAGGTTTGATGAAATCTACTCCATAACTGACGACCACTCTAAATTGCATATCACTTTCTTTTAATATCAATCTGATTGAACCGAAATTGATAGATTCTTTAAATAAGTGGAAAACTTGGCAGTTTGGTTGATAATGTCGGAGAACGAATAAGGCTATTAATAAGTGGGTGACATATTGTCTGGATTGTCGAAAATCTAAACTTTCTACAGGCACGAAATCTGAGACAGGAAAAAATACCTATGGCTAGGTTTGAAGTCGTAAACATAACTATATGGTTGCCTGAAGATTAACCTCTGCGGGAGGTAACTACTAAAGCTATTTAGGTGTAACACTATTAAATGAATTTTTCCCAGATTTGATGCTCCTCTCCAGTTGACCAGTCATAAGGGAGCTTAATTTGTTTTGTTTGCATTAAGAGCTTTAAAAATTTTCTTTTGGAGTCTAAGAGCATCTAACAAAATAAAATAAATACAAAACTAGTTCGATATATCATTAAAGATAGACTGTCAACCAATCTGTATTACAAATCAACTAGCCTATTTCTCACCATATAGTTATTATGTCTTACATATGAAGATATACAGTAAATTATATAAGTTTATATCTTAGATATCTAGTTGCTCAATAATTTCATTTTAACTTTTTTTTTCGAAGGCTATAAACAACAATTTTCCTTGCTTGCGAAATTTTGCATACTTTAGTGTCTTGAAGTAACATCGGGTGGCAAGTGTCTTGAATTCACCACTTCTGCTATTTATTTCGGTGACTTTTTGGTGACATTTTATGCGGAGCGGCAACACTATTTAAGCGTAGAGTAGAATGGTTCGGTTATTTTTATTTTACGCCTACAAATACCGCTCTTTTTGTATTTTGTTCTCTTTGTCGCCATTTTTAGTCTGATCATAATATAACTGGTATATAAATATATATATTTTAAAAAACTAAAAAGCACGCTTCGATATAAAACTAAAAATAAATATTCGGTTAGCGAAGCGGTTTCCAGTTTTTCCGGAATTCCCAAAGTTGGCTTCAGAAAACGTCAAAACCCCCCCACATTCTAAGCAGAACTACTGCAGCTTTAATTTTCTCACTAAAGCGATAGTTCAGATCCAAACCGGTTAGCGAAGTAATTCCAATTTTTGTTAGACTTCCCAAAATTAGTTTTGTGAGTTCTCAAACACCTCTTACTTCTCTGGAATGCATGTTCCACAGCAAAAATGCGTGCCAAATATGAAAAACGCGAACCAAACCGGGTAACGAAGTAACTCCGAATTTTTTGTGAGTTTCCAAAATCGGCTTTGTGAATCCTCAAAATCCCCTACTTCCCCGGAAGCAATACGGCAACTCCAATTTTCGCACTAAGTCAGCCACACTGTATATACAGTTTTTTTGATGTACCTACATATGTAATATTCCCTCATATGGCAGCGGTTTTCAGTGGTGCAAACATACAAACAAACATAGAGTTGAAACTAAAATAAGCGTGTTAATAAAATACCGGTGCTCATGGCTCTGTAAGGACTAAATTTATGTATTTAATAGAATTTATTTAGCCTTGGCTTTTACTAAAGCGGTTCATACCTCTCTTAGTGCTAAATACATTTGAACCGAGTTTTCAAAAACCATGAAAGACAGAAAGTAGCCGTTACAGAGCCATTAACACTGGTGTATGATCGGTCTCAAAATGGCAACACAATGAACAAAATACTAAAATAGCGGCATTGGTAGGCGTGGCAAAAAAAAATATTTTTGGATTTATTTTTACTTTATATTTTATACTAGCAGGTGACTCGTACAGTTTACAGGACCCGAATGAGTGATATGTGTAGAAAATTTTATATTTGTATCACTCATTCGCGTCCTGTAAACTGCACATAAGTCTGTAGTTTCAGTGTGACTATTGATGTTTTATGTTTTCCCATGTATTGCGGCCATATTCAAAAAAAATATGTTTTTTGTTTATAACAAGTCTATTAGACAAATTTTTATAAAAATGTTTTCAAATAAACCTTTAATAAATATCCAATATTTTTTAAGAACACGGCCGCTAGTATTTATTTATGATAGAACGAATAGAAGATGTTCTGTCGGTGAGCAGTACTAAAAGGGTAATGGGCTTTGAAAATTGAAAGCAACATTCTGGTAAAAAATGTTTGCCTCTGTAGCAACTCTGGTTAAAATAAACGCGGTGAGTAATTATAGATGCTCGAAGAAATTCGCTTCTGGGATAAGGTAATGGACCTTCGATGACAAATAACCAAGATCGAAAATCACTAAAGTACAATCGTCTTGGTATGGGTATGACGATATCACATTAATTCTTCTCATGCGTTTATATACTGTATCACAACCTTATCCTAAAAAAATACACAAAATATTAAACGCGATGTCAAACTATAATTTATTTATAAGCGTTTCTGGACTGATATACGTTTCTATATATGTATGTTATTTTAGGCCAAATCATTTCATTTGCCTAATTAGCTAATTTGCAACTTGATTTCCCATACATTTTCCATATGACCAAGTTATCTCAGGTGACTCAATTAGTTTCAAATTAAGTCGAAATTTGTCTGTGCAACACTACACGGTTGTTATCCTTACGAATGCAACCTTGGGGCATCCATTATTGATCAATTACTGCAATCCGAATAAGTGGCATTTAATTACGAAATGACCGATTGATTATACAGACTTTGGTCATTAAATCGTTATTGCGTTGAATACAATTCAATTATAACCCAATTTTATTTTCCATTTTAATAGATCTGTTTTATTTTGCTATATAAAATGTTTATTGAACATAATTTTTGTTTTTTCTAAAATATAATCAACAATACAAAAGTTAAACTGGGGGGTTACTCTCTACTGCGATACGAAAGTAAGTTCGATGCGAATGGTAAATTCGATAAGATTATAATTTGGTACTCTGTGCCGTTTGCGCAAACTTTTTTGCGAAATAGTTTGAAAATGAAGCACCACTGGTACCACAAAATAAACAATAGCTTAGAATGATAAAATAAAATGTGCGAAAGGGCACAATTAAATGCGAAAGGAAAAAACGAAAACGCAATACAGGGTACCAATTCTTCGACTACGAACCATTTCTTTCGCATCGCGAAAGATTTGCGGAGCAAATTACAAAAAATAACGGAAAGGTACTATAGGGTATTTTTTTAAGCCCGATAGAACTTGAAATTGTAAAAAATAACACAAAAAATTAAATTGTAATCAAAATTTTTTTTTATTCGAAAGATCAATACGTGACATTAACATTTGAAAATGATTTCGGGCATATGGGCACCGCGGCTGTTCTTGACGAAGCGCATTCTGGACGTCCAATTTTGGGCCACTTTTTCGAGCACTGCTGGCCGTATGTCACGAACAACACGAACAATGCTGGCCTCCAAGGCGTCAATTGTTGCTGGTTTATCAGCATAAACCAGTGACTTCACGTAGCCCCACAGGAAATAATCGAGAGGTGTCAAATCGCACGACCTTGGAGGCCAATTGACAGGTCCATTTCTCGAAATCAACTTATCGCCAAATTTTGATTTCAGTAAGTCGATGGTTGCGTTCGCCGTATGGCACGTAGCGCCATCCTGTTGAAACCACATCTCCTCCGGATCAATGTCATCCATATTTTCAAACAAAAAATCATTGATCATGGTGCGGTAACGATCTCCATTGACCGTAACGCGAGCTCCGGCCTCATTTTTGAAGAAATAAGGTCCGATGATGCCACCAGCATGAAAACCGCACCAAACAGTGCATTTTTCTGGATGTAATGGAGTCTGTAGGGTCTCTTGTGGATTGGTCTCACTCCATATGCGGCAATTTTGCTTATTAACAAACCCGTTAAGCCAAAAATGCGCCTCATCGCTGAACACAATTTTGCGATAAAACGACTTTGCGAATCGACGACTGATTTTCAAAGTAAATTTGGATAATTTCGTAGCGTTGTTCAAGCGTGAGTCTATTCATGATGATTTGTCAGAGTATACTGAAACAAATAAAAAAAAATGTTTCATCAAAATTTAATTTTTTGTGTTACTTTTTACAATTTAAAGTTCTATCTAGGTTAAAAAAAAACTCTTTATAATAGTTTTAGAAACTGTAATTTTATTTATATACATACATGTATATGCATACATTCTCGTTATGGGACTTAAGAGTTAAGAAATACAACCCCTAAAGTGCATTATATATGGCAACTCTTCATCTTTATTTTAGTCTACGAATACGTGTTTTCAATAAACAACAACAAATTTGAACCGAAAGTTGGTCGTTTAATTGAACCCAAATAGTTCACCAGGAGAAAGTGATTCCTGTAAATTGTAAACCTGCTCGTGTTAAATTCGAAATATGAAATATTCAATAATAACGAACGATACGCTGTTTGTTTCTGTTTATCTAGAATATAAAAATCAATTAACTATAAGCAAAAAACAAAATGTTAGTCGTCTAACAAACAGTCCAAGATATTCAATATGTTTTTCTACAATATTAAAATCAATTAACTATAAGCAAAAAAAATAAAAATTTTAGTCGTCTGACAAACAGTTCAAGATTGAATGCCGAGTGTTGCAGAAAATGTGTAAGAGAGAAATAAAAAAGTCGATATTTTTGTTATTGTTACTCGTCAGATCAGGGATCGTATATTAAACATAATCGTCTAAAAAACAACGTATGCTAACTGGGTATACGAGCACATAAGAATAAATGCAGTAGTAAACAAATTTTATGTTCAAAAATTTATATTTATGTATGCACATACATATCGAAATATTTATGTACGAGTAAGTATGCAAGTACGAAGAATGACATGACTGACATTTTGCAAAGAAGAAATACTAATCCACCCCATTTTTATTAATTTTAATATTGTCAAAGATTAAATGTACTACGTTTTCCTTTTTTCTGATCCAAGCAATTTCGTATATCGTTGGTGGTAACAACAACAATTTTGCAGTTGAATTCTTAAGTAAGTACATATCCATACGTATGTATATACATACACATGTACATATGTATATATTCTTTTATTGTACATTTTAAGATTTTTTACGTTTGGAATTGCTGTCTTTCTGGCGTGTGAAAATAAATGAACGTTAAATTGGTAAACGCAGTATAAGAGAACATACATACATATGTATGTATATGCATATAGGCATGTATGTAAGTATGTATTGGTGTAGATGAATTAATAAGATATCTTATGTAGCCACGGATGTACATAACCATTTTTGGCATGAATATATACAATATCATCAATACATATGTATGTATGTACATGGAAATAAGTATGTGGGTATGTAAATACGTACATATGTATGTCCACAAGTATATACATACATATGTAAGTATAGTACATTAAAATACATTACATGAATGTGTGTAGGTACGAAGAACCCGTATTTGACAAAAGTATGAGGAACAGAATATAATGAAAAAGAATTACTACCGACCGAATGGTTGGTGTGTCGGTTATTCGGATAGTCGTTTGCTTGAATGGTTTTGGAGCGCGCAAAGAAGCAGCAAATAACAAAAGCTAGAGTATTAACATACATACATGCATACATCTGTATTTACATATATTAACCAAGAACAAAAATTGATATATATACATACATATGTACATACATTAATATCGACTATATACATAAGTATGATGTACCCATACACACATACTTCTTCTTTATAACTATCTTTTACTTAAACTTCTATTTTATAAATTTATACCTAACTCTAATTTTCAGAACACTATTTCAAACATTTGCTTTTGTATTCTTATTATTCTTGATTTTTTTTTTCTTGTTCATTGTAAACTGTTAGATACGAGTTTGGTAATGTGAGCTCAGCGGCAGCTACTTCCATTACAGATACCTATTACTAGAAAAAAGGAAGAAGATACATACATACGTACATATGTATGTATGCATGTACATACTTACTTACACATGTAAATACATATGTACCTATACATATGTGTTTGAGTGTGGCTGATTGGATGATTGACGTACTGACGGGATGGTTGCATTTACAAAATGGTAAGGAATACGAACGAGTACATATGGCGTATTTGAGCAAAAATATTTTTGTATAAAACAGATAATTGTAAACAATAGAAAAATAAAGTTGTGTGTTACAGTGTAATGCCAATAGATAAACAAACTTGGTGGATTTTGATCAGCTACAAAACTACATAATCTCTTTCTGCTGAAAATATGTTTTTTTTTTCATTTTAATTTAAAAGAGCGATAATGTGTACGTGACCGACTGATTAAGAAAAAAAAATGTCAATATGAAGCAATAACATCGGGAGTCCAACTAAAGGCATGCATACACATTTACTTAAATACATACATATGTACTTTGTTGGTAGGTATGACGATAAATAAATTGTTATGCACAGTGGCTTAAAGGAAAAAATACTGCTAGGCTCCAATACTCAAATAACAAAATGCCTCAAATAATAGGACATGCGAGTGCATTCATACACTGAAAATTAAGCCCTAGCGGTGTCACAAGTAAGATAAGTACGGATTTTCCCAAATCAAGTACGATGCGCTTGATTCAAGCACTAAAAACATAATTGTAGACATAATCCCGAATCTGTACTCTATGCCTATAAGCCGCAAAAGAGATTGATTTTGGAAAAACTAAGATCAGACCAATCTTTAAAGGAAGCTTTGGCAGATAGGTAGCAAAATAATCATAGAAAAATGGTTTGTAGTCGAAGAATTAGTACCCTGTATTGCGTTTTCGTATTTTCCTTTCGCATTTAATTTTTCCCTTTCGCACACTTTATTTTATCGTTCTTCGCTATTGTTTATTTTGTGGCGGAAAAGTTTACGCAAACGGCACAGAGTACCTAATTGTACTCTTATCGTCCCCACGGGGAACAGGTTTTGCCTTAGCGTATTCCTAACTAGGGCACTCTGTTTTTCGGGAATAGAGGGGAAGGGGTTCCACGTTTGTTGCAGCATATAAAACTCTAGGAAGCCGCAGGACTTATGTTGTGTTGGCTTTCGAAACCCTTACCAAGGGTTTAAATTGGCAGAACGGGGATCAGCATGGGCCCCGGGTGGTTCTGCTTGCAGTTCAACCCGGGCTGATCATGGTTGAGGTGCCTACCTTGGCTGAAACGTTCTGGCTGTGGTTGAAACCTCAAACGCAGGAAGGGGCTGTTAGTATCCTTGATAATTCCTTGGCATGGCTTTTTTCGGGGCCTAACAAACTTCCGAGGGTCTTTACAACAGATACCTGTAATGTGAGGAACCAGTGGTGATGGTTGAGTGGAGAGTTGGTTTAAGGCAGATGCTCTTAGTGGGCTTCGGCCTACCAACTCATTAAGCCTTGTCTTCCATTGATTGCTAGGAAATTGCATACAGGAGTGATTAGAAGGCCCGATCACCTCAACACTAAGTTACTCATATGGCTACAAACATATGGCATTAATTGCTACCTGTGTGAGCCTAGGCAGACACACGGGGGCACTGGTGAATCGTGTATAATTCACTCCATGGAACTGGTCCATCATCAGATAAGACCGCAAGGCAGGTGCTGATGTAAATCTTTTTCACAACTGTACTCTTATCGAATTTACCTTTCGTATCGAACTTACTTTCCATCGCAGTAGTTTAGTTTTGTTTCTTTAGTTTTCGTCTCAAAAGATTGACAAAATTTTGTTTACAAGTTGCACAATTATTAGAAAAGACATAGACTTTGTTGCAAAAGAGAAATGAAATCATTTTTATTTCATTACAATACTAGTTTCGTTCATGATATTAGAAATGATTTCATTCTGAACTTTTTCAGTTTTTTGTTTTTTAAAGAACAAAAAAAAAAAATCCAATTCCGTTTCCGAACGGCATTAAGTTATGGGATATAGCTAATAAACTCGTCTTCGGTAGGTCTTCGAAATTTTAGATGGATACCGTCGACAACATTCTATTATTGCTGGCAACGAGTAAACAAATGCAAAATTTTATAATTATAATGCCAGAAGACTATCTTTCGAATAAACAAATATCATGTCAGTTTAAAAATTCATCTATGTTTTATTCCATTTCTAGGTTCTATAGGTACCTCTATAAAAACACCCTTTATGTACTGAATTATCATTGAATAGTTATCTGTTATTATTATCAAACTAAGTTTATTTCTTTGGTTCAAAAAATCAATTAAAAATATCTCTAAATAGGTATGTATATTTTAATACGTTTTAATTCATTAAGCCCGGGTATTGTGATTCATATTCCACGTGGAATGTTGCCCAAATGCATGCATAATATACATAGTTTAAGAAACATGCTGATATTTATCCGTATAACGCTTGCCGAGTTTTTCTTTGTTTTTCGAATTCCCAAAACTAAATCGAATGACCGTTTATAGTTCAGATACACATTTCACGGTCAAAGCGTCGAACTGAATATTAAAAACCGGTTGGCGATGTAGATCCGGATTTTTCTGGAGTTCCCAAAATCGACTTCATGAATCCCCAAAATCTCAGGAAGCAATGCGGCAGCACCAATTTTCATACGAAAGCAGCAACACTGATTATTACATATACCTGCATATGTAATAATCACTCATATGGCATGAAGTGAAACTAACATAAAAAACATGCCTGGAAAAAAATTTTGCAAGATTTGTACTATATTTGATCGTAAAAACACATGAAATATATCTGGAAACAATTATGAAAGCTGTGAAATAAACCAAGTTGGCTTTATTTCGTGCGAAATTTTCAAGAAACAGCTGATATAAAAAAAAATTTTACATTTGTAAAAGAAATGTAGTATACTTAAAAGCAATAAAAACGTAAGTGTTCAAACTTCGGGATAGGCGTCATATTTTATACCTATGCCATATTTTCAGCTTGAAAAAATGAATGTTGTTCAACATTTTCCGCACTTTTGAACAAACTACTTACCTTTAACCGCGACGAAAATTCGTCATCATATGGACCAAATACAGTACCGGATATTTATTGTATAAGCATTATCCTTTACTATTTCATCACCTAAACAGATATTCTATGTTTAGATCAAACAGTGGGTATTAGGGTTGAAAACATTGCTGGTGTTTACAGTCCGACACATGCAAGCCTGCAATTTTTTTGTTTATCTTGGACCAGTACTCAGGAAATAGCCCCTACATATGCAGTGCACGGTACCAGAGCTAGGAAAATAAGTTGTGAGGAGGGGAAAAGTAGGAATAGTGTTTGTGAACATTTGACTTGAACTTTCCAACGCTTTAACAGACGGGAAACAGGTCTGCAGGCAACTTATTCCACAGACGAAGCGTTCGGCTGTAAAACGAATTTTCTTTGTAACGCATTGTACGATTACCCGGGCAATCGACCAAAAATGGATGAGCCCATCCATTCGGGAACAAGATACCTAATCTCGTCAGAGGAAAATCCATTGTAGTAACGATAGAACAAAGTAACGCACCCTACACTGCGTCGATGCTCCAGTGAGTTAATAGTGTTAGATACTTTTTTGTCACCGACAAGTTTCTGCGCTCACTCCTGTACACGTTCGAGTAACCCCAAAATAGATTTTGAAGCGCCAGCCCAAACATGAGAGTTGTATTCCATTCGCGGCCGGATATAAGATTTTTGTTCCTTTCTAGTTCTGGCTACATTGTTACTTAAGGCACATTTACATGGTGATACAAGATATTTAGATTTTGTGAGAGCAAAATATTACAAACTTCTCTGTGTTCGTAAAAAAAAATTAACGAAAATGTGTTGTAAGTATTTTTTTATGTTTACATTTGTCGGGTAATTTTATTTATTTTTTTTTTTTGTCCTTTTTTCACCGTTGTCCGTGTTTTCTTTATATGTTCAATATTAATATTATTTTCAATGCATTTCAGTACCTTATAGTGCGGAAGGTGTTGGACTAAATTTTGCTCATCTGAGCAGTGTCGAAGGTATATACACTGGGCACTGATCAGTTTTAACTAATTTAATTCCAACATTTTAAATGCTGCAATAGAGTTTGTTTTAGTCTTTCGTGTTGTTATTGCTAACACTCCACGAACACTACTCCCTCTTTCCTCCTCATCATAACCTATTTTCCTAGTTCCAATACAATGCGCTGCATATGTAGCGGTGATCCCCTGAGTGCTGGTCCCAGATAAAAAGAATTAATATATAATTATGAAAGAGTAATAAATTAGCTGATCGTTAAAATTCTACTACATTTTCAAAAACAACTTTCAATACTCTTGGAATGTAATTGTTTGGGTTTGTAAATATTGTACCAAAGCGGCTTTAATACGGTAGTGGTATAAGCACAGCTGTCTTTCGTTTCCTTTGCGTAAATTTGTCAAAAACACATAGACTTCCTTGCTTTTCCAAACAAAATTTTGACAACTGTTCGTAAATTCTACCAACAAAACACATGTTGATGTTTTTTGGTGTTGTATTTATTGTAATTCTGCCACTACCTATTAAAGTTGCTTTGTGTTGTACCACCTTCAATAAATACTCAAAGTGCTGCCAATGCAAATTTAAAAATGACACTCTGATGTGATAAGAATACAGAGTTTTCTGAAAGGTTTTAGAAAATGAAGATTTACCGGCCGCTTGTCAATTTTAGCATTAGGATTCTCTCCTACTTTCTACTTCCTTTATTCTACACACATTTTAGACAGATCTAAATACCTACATATTTGTTATAGGTACCATGTAAAGGTCGCTATATTATTCACCAAAAGATTTTCCACATCAATTTTTTGTTAAAAAAATGCTATATGTGACTATTTATGAAATTTTACAAAACCCGAAGAAGTAGATATTTTTCTTTACTCCATAATTAGATATTAAAATGGAGCTAAACTAATTTCGTTTAGACTAATTGAATGAAAAGAATTTTCTTATCTCCAGTGTTTTTAGGAACAGTTGCTTAAACAGACGTACATATATACTTATGTATGTATTTATGATGGTATGCATGTATTCAGCAGATTGTACCTTAGGTGGCTGCACATATACACGTTTTAAAAGTTATATTCTGCAGTTATGTCGCTTTACCTGCAAAAAAAAAAGGTAATAATGGCTACAGCTTAAACAAAGACGACAACTATAGCAAGTAGTTAAGCAAGTTTTTCTTCCAATTTGATGATTACTACAGAGTTTATTTTAGTTGTTTTTACCTTTTTTTCTGTCTTAAACTACAATACTACACAGATACTCAACACCAATGTATTTTATTTAGTTTCCCTGCTTATGTATTAAATACTCTTCTCTTTTGGGTTTTTGTTTCTCGTTTCTACCTTTAACAACCACATAAGTCTGACTCTTTCGTTTTCGTGCATAAAAGCACTGAAAAAAAAAATCACAAAGTAGTTTTTCAACTTTATCTCCATCGCATTAAGTGAGTGAGTGAATGATTGAGTAAGTGTACAAGAGTTTTTGTTTGTTTTAATGCAGTAAATGTACTTTTGCTGTTGTTGTTGTTGTTGATGGTGGTGGTGTTGTATAGATACATTCGTGTGAATGTGTATGGATTTTTATTGTTATTTTTTGTTTGCATAGGGAAATCATTAAGTATTCCCTGTTTGTTGTTATTTGTAGCCTCTTTCTTAAGTATGTAGAAACGTATGTATGCATGTATGTAAATACACAGTATGGGGGAGATGTCATATGTTGTTGTTGGATTCATTTTTGTGTTAATGCATCTGTGTGGGTTAAGACTTGTGAGGTTTGTTTTTTCTTTTTTCATTATATTTTATTTTTTCTAATGATGTGCTTCTTTTTTAAACACCTTTAACAAACTACATAAATAAATGCAGACATACACACACACAGGCACAACATTCTTTATAAATGCAAGCATACATATGTATGTATGTATGTAGGTATATAAATGTTCACTAAGCTATGTATTTACGTTAATGAATTTATGTTGCTTTCTTTGTAGCCTAGCTTAGCTCTACCACAGCAAAGGCAGTAGATATTTGTTGTACCGCAGCGAACGCAGCTCTTTTGTGTGAGTGTGTGTGTATTAGAGTATCTATGCATTTGTGTTTTCATATGAAATTTTTGTTTTCACGTTGTGCCATTTTTATTAATTCTTTATTCGTTCACAGTTGCTTGTCGTTGACTGACGTTGTTTTCTGAAGGGAACATATTTTTAGCAGTTTTGTGCATTTTTGCTTTTAATCTTATTTAATTGTTGTTTAGCACTCAACCGGGGTAGATTTTTTTTCTAGGTCTTTGGTTTTTTCCACTGTTACACATATAATTGCATGTTGTGCTTTTTTTTTTAGGTAGGTAGGTACCTATCGTACTTTTATTAAAAAAATTGTGTACCTACCTATTTGTTAGTTATCTGAAACACTATGTAGGTATTAAATAAGTATACTTACTTTTTTTTTAACTTTATTTTTACTCCAATATAATTAATCAATGAATAACCGTTTATCATTTTTAAAATGTGAAAAACTTGCTTACGACATTTTTGAAAAATACTTTTTTTTTCAACCGACCGGACAGCCCTTTATAAGCTTCTGTATAGATGAACGACGTAACGTTATGGTACGCGACCGTTTTTATTTTTCTCTATATTAATGCAGCAAAGGTGAGGCATTTTTTATGTTATTTAAGACTGAAAGAAAAAGAAAAATCACAATAAAATTTAAAGTTTATCAATTAATTTATATAGATTATGTTAATAAGAGACATACTTGTGATAGGTACACAAAATTATTTAAAAAAAACAAAAAATTTATTAAACAATTTCAAAATGAGAATAACGCTGTGGCCATATATAAAAACCGCTTAACTCGAATTAAGCAAGCAATTATGTGTGCATATGTACACAGAGAAAAAAGTTCGTACCTACTAAACTTAAATAGTTTTTGCTTGCTTTTAGTACAACGAGTCGTACTCAAAAATTTAAGTACGCATAACACAAGTGTACTTAATATGTGCCGAAAGCCGGATTGTTCCAGAAAGCCAATCCTAAAATGTCTTAAAATAAAAATACAATTCTTAAATCAAGTGCAGAATTCTTCTCTGGATTAACCACCCATGGTTTCGGAGCAAAATTTTTTCAATTCTGAAACATAATTTTTTAATATGTAGGTAGCTTGACGTTTCTCTTTTTGAGAGCGAAAGTTAAATTTGTTCGAAACCATGATATAAAAAATACAATGTAGTTTCATTCTCTCAATTTTCCTTACCAATCACCATCTGGCAAGTATAACGCTTGGGACATTTTTCATAAAACTGTGCTGCCGTATAAGTTTATATATTTCCCGGTTTTCAGTTTACGGGAAAAATTAGAAGAAATGGATTATTAAATCAAAATTTTAATTAATTTTGCTTGTTGCTTTCCAGACTCAAATAATGAGCTGAATATTTCAAAATTGCAAAAACACAATTCATTTCGTTCGGAAATGAATATGAATCGGTTTTTTTGAATAATAAGTTTTTTGAAATGAAATCATTTTTAACAGAAAATATTATACTCATTCTTGAAACCAAAAATAGAATTTTATTTTGAAATAGTTTTTTGATTTTTCGTTTCCCGAATAAAAAAAAGCGGGTTGAATTCCACTTCAGAACAAGTTCGAATTCTGTTACGATAATATCGAAAACTGATAATATCGATAATTGAGTTACCAAAAGAGAAGGAAATACACAGAAATATAATATAACGATTGTGACATTTTTCATAAAATTGTGTTACCGTGTAAGTTTATATATTTCCCGGTTTTCAGTTTTGTTTGAAAATAATATTAAAATTGTGACTTTTAACAAAAAACTAAAAAATAAAACAAATAAATCTAAAATATTGTACATTAGAATTGACATATTTAATTATTTACGGGAAAATTAGAAGAAATGGATTATTACATCAAAATTTTAATTAATTTTGCTTGTTGCTTTCCAGACTCAAATAATGAGCTGAATATTTCAAAATTGCAAAAACACAATTCTTTTCGTTCGGAAATGAATTTGAATCGGGTTTTTTGAATAAAAAGTTTTTTTTTAATGAAATCATTTTTAACAGAAAATATTATATCCATTCTTGAAACCAAAAATAAAATTTTATTTTGAAATAGTTTTTGATTTTTCGTTTCCCGAATAAAAAAAAGCCGGTTGAATTCCACTTCAGAACAAGTTCCAATTTTGTTACGATAATATCGAAAACTGAAATACACAGAAATGTAATACCAGTAAGCATAAGATATGACTATAATAGTAGTCAGTAGTGGCGCTAATGCAGTACTTACATATATTTATTTGGATTTATTTCTATTGATGAATAATTTGTTTTATTATACAACCCAAACATAAACATGGTGTTAACGATCTTTAGTAAGTAATTTCAGTAGGATAAGTGAAAATTGTGCTAATGAAAAATCCAATAATGAATACTATATGTTGAAGAACGTAAAACATACTAGAAAGAGTGGTTATATGTTTGGCAAATGAAGTGTGAAAATTAACGTTTAAATTTAAAAACAAAAAGTTTTTCCAAGACTTTAATAGTATATATGCTTAATATTTTAATATAGCTAACTAAACGACTATAGATACCTACTTATATCACTTTATAGTTTCTTGCACAATGCAATTACGAGTACAAATTTCGGAAAAAAAAAACAATTCTAGGAGTACATTTTCTCATTCATAGTGTGGCAACGCCTTTTTATTGTTCTCTCTAATAATAAACTTTAAAAATCCTTATTAAAAATAATAAAAAGAGAATGAAACTACCTTGTATTTTTTATATCATGTTCGAAACCATTTTAGCTTCAATATACTTAGTTTTAATTTTATATTTTGTTCCAAACCAATTGAACTGTGCTGCCAGCTACTTTAATTTTTCAGGCAAAATTGAACTGATGTTCAGTGTATACGTAGATGTTTTATATTGGTTATTATAAAAAATAAACATCTTTAAAAGACTTGGTCATGCATTTCAAGACATCGATTGCTCTGAAGCTTATTTCAGAAATGAAAAAGTTGCCACCTCGTAACAGTAAGACGCCCAGTACGGTAGCTTTATTTATCCAGAAAAAATGTTCGAAGTAAAGATAGGGAAACAGAGAATCCATCGTACGTTATTCGCTGCCTTTTTCAACTGACAACTAAAGGCCCTGCTACACTATCATATACGATCGTGCGATCTACTAAATAAAGCATGTGTGCTGCAAAAGTACTAAAAATGCAACCGTTCGACAGAGTTTTTGACAAATCGTGCGATTTGAACAATTTTATGAAACTTTTCAAAACATTATGGTTTCTGTGCGATCGGTGTGGTATATATTATGAAAAATATGAGAATATTGTTGGTGCCCCGAGAAAAAAATTTAAGTAATGTAAAATTATTATGTTAATAAAAGTTTTTAATAATTTTATTGTGTATATAAATTATTGCAATTATACTTGTATGATAGTGTGGCCTACAACGCCATTTTGAAACGATTTTTTCAAGTCGGCCGGCCAGACTTTTGAAACAGTTTCCAATGAATGAATCGCACGATCGTGTAGAATAGTGAAACGGATTTGATCTCAGTGATATGACTGATTTTAAACTTTTCATATTTATGTCATAAATTTATAGCTTTTTAATTACTAACTTTAAACAAAACCTTTAGATTTGTATCTGCTTTCTGCTAAACGGTCCATAAAATGTTTATCCGAAATATTTTCAAATACTGAAATTGATTTTTCTTAAAATCATGATTTGAAACTTAGACCAATATAGCTTGTGATCATAGAGTTCTTGCGTTGCAATAAAGTGCAATACATAGGTCCATTTCGCCTTAAAAATGTTAAATAACTTAAAAAGGCAAAAATTATCCCACTCAATAATAAAAATTGCAGAGAAAATCATCTGCTAATTAAAGATTTGCAAAAATCGTTTTCAAGCATTTATAAAAAAGGGTTGCGAAATAAATTTTTATTTATTTTCATAAAAACGTGGCACATACATATAGACCCGTAAAGTAATATATGTAATTCCAACTTTACAGGAGAAAGAGAAATAAAAGATACGATAGCTATTACAATATACAACTTTCCATAGAAATTATGTGTTCCACTAAGTTTTGGGGAGTAGGAATATTAATTAAACTAGTAGAGACAAGAACCACATGTGCAATTTTACCATTTACGTTTTTATTGAATCCTTTATAATCAATCAATTATAAACGCTCATTTGATCAAATGCTAAATTTTTAAATCACTTGTGGGCTCAAAATCGCAAGTCGCCTTTTTTACGAGCTGAATATCACGTGCTTTGTTTGAGATTAAATATGTATGAAATCTGCCAGCATTTTTTTTTTTTGTTTGAGAGCAATGATGATTATTGTCGAAAAATTTGTAATCGCCAAAAAAAAGTTTTAATTTTTGGAAAAAAAAATTTTTAAATAGTTTTCTTTTGGTTGTTGTCATGTCAAATGCAAAAGCATGGTTTTTTAATTATTATAAAAGGATTATTATTTTAACATAACTAAAAGAAAAAAAAAAGAAATTTAAAGCAAAATTCATTTCCATCAAATTTATTTTCAAAACTAATAGTATATGTGCCATGTGCTGAAATTCACATTTCGCAAAAACAATGTGATTAGAATTTGAAGTCACAAAACTTTTTACTATTTCAACTTACAAGCAACTAACGAAGTGAACTCTAAGTGAACTTGCTTACACTATAAAAACTAAATGTCAAACCGTAGAACTGGAAGCGTCAAAATAAAATTTAATGTTTATTTTATATATTTTCATTAAAAAATTTTATAATGATCAGCAATTTTAACAAAAAAAAAATGTAATTAAGAAAATAACTTTTTATATGATTGCTGAGTTGCATTTGTTCAAAGCAGCTTTAATAGGTAGTGGCAGAATTACAATAAATACAACACCAAAAAACGTCAAAATTTTGATAACGAACAGTTGTCAAAATTTTCTTTGGAAAAGCAAGGTAGTCTATGTGTTTTTGACAAATTTACGCAAAGGAAACCAAAGACAGCTGTGCTTATACCACTTCCATATTAAAGCTGCCTTGCATTCGTTTAGTTTAAATTGGAGTCTGCAGAGGGCACAACTAGTTTTTTCCCATACTAAAAGCAAGAACTACCAAATTTTACACATATTTTTGAAAAACAAAAACGCGTAAGCTTCAGCACACAGAAACAATGGGATTTGCGATTTTGACCTCACAAGTGATTTAAAAAAAATTTTGCGTTTCTCAGCACATGACTGTAATGTGTGTACCTGCATATGTTTTTTTAACAAACACAAAAATTGCGAAGCTGCTTGCTTTTCTGCAGTAACTCCCAGTCTTTGACAAGAATCGAATCTGTAACCTCAAGACGGTTGGTCGAATAGTGCGATTTGAAACCAAGAGGTAAAACGCTATTTCAAGCTTCATTTTATGGAAGCGGCCAGACTAGGCTTGATTGGATTATAGTTTTGGGCAAGAACTTGAAAACTTATTTTGTTTGTAAAATTTTTAAAACTAAGGTAGACTTTTTATTATGGCAACGCGGAATAAAAACAGCTGTGCTCTCTGAAGTCGACATTTTTAAAGTAAACAAATAGAAAATAGAGAACAAATAAAAACAATTGCAGCTTTTTTATTAAAATTTATGAAAATATTATAGGTACCTTTTAAGAAAATGCATAAAAACATTTTCTATTCTAATTATTTATACAACTTTTTTAGTTTTTATAATATATAGTTCATTTAGTTAGTATTCACTCAATCCTTTGCAAAACTTTTTGTGATAGCGTTTACCAGTCTTAAAATGACTTGTGAAATGTTTCAGCACATATCTAGCTGAAAGACCAAAAAAATGTCATCGAAAGTAGATATATTACCTATTTCAAAATAATGTAAACGAATTCGGTATATGCATGTATATACATACATACCTACATAAATCGAAATTATTGGGTTGGCAAATAAGTAATTGAGGATTTTTTTTTTATATCAAAGATAAATTTTCCATGAAACTAAATAAATTTATTCTTTCAGTCAGTATCATAAGCCCACGTTTATAAAATTTCTGGTTTTTATTAGCAAAAAAAACTGAAGATCTGAAATCATTAGCATTATTGAAATTTTTACCATTCAAGAAGTTTTGTAAAGATCGAAACAAAAAGTAATCAGATAGTTCAAAGTCAGGACTATGTGGCAAAACATTGCAGTTGAACTATGTTGTTTTAAGCCTTGGTCGCCATAAACAGCACATAACTTTTTATGAGCTTGCAATGCCTTTTTCGCTTTGCAAAATATGACGAAAATTACACTTCTGATTTTCCATTTTTCAGCGAACACCAAACGCAACTTATTTTACTGATTAACAGCTGAATTGCCAACTATTTGGAATAGTGCTTTGTCTTTCGTTCTGTATACACGTGATTGTCGTCCGTGTTTTCTATACTTATACTTATGTTTAGTAATAATTTGTAAAAAAGGAAATTATACCGTAACGTGTTTTTTTATTAATTTATTTTGTTTGTTTTTTTCTCTATTTATTATTATTATTTTTTTTTATTTTCCCCTTATGTAGGTATTTTATTGCCTTACGGTGTGCGCGGTGTTGAACTATTTTTATTATTCTGAGCAGTATCGCAGGTATATACACTGGGCACTGATCAGTTTTAACTAATTTAATTTCAACACTTCAAATGCTGTGATAACGTTTGTTTTGGTCGTTCCGTGTGTTCACAACATTACTCCCTCCTTTATCCTCATAATCTATTTTTTTAGTTCCAATACAATGCACTGCATATGTAGGGGCTATCCCCTGAGTACTGGTCCAAAAAACTATCAAATAACAAAATTTGTTTCCAATTATAACATTATTTGCCGCGATCAATAACTCTTGATCAAAGAAGACAGGAAAAAGTAAAGTCAATTATTTTTTCCTGTCTTCTTTGATCACGGCAATTAATGTTATAATTAAAATCAAAAATATTTCTTGGCTGACGCCAGGTTTGAGCTTGCGCCAGACGAATAATACCATCTTATAATATTAGAAATTTGTTTTATATTTGTTCTACGTCTACAAACCTAAAAATTCAACTGAAGGCATCTAGGAGTCTGCTTTGATCAAGAGTTATTGATCGCGGCAATTAATGTTATAATAAAAAATAAAAATATTTTTTGACTGAAGCCAGGTTTGAACTTGAGACAGACGAATAATACCATCATATAATATTAGAAATTTGTTTTAGATTTGTACGAGATTAACTAGTTGTGAGTTCGAGTCTAACTTCAGTCAAGAAGAAGGATTATTTTTAATTATAACAATAATTGCTGTGAAACGATAAGACCAAAGAAGAACAGAAAAAATAATTGAATACCATTAGCTGGGGGACAACTAGCTGTTTCGTAGTCGCTACACTACTCATCAGCACCCACTGGGATTCGATTTGTTCTACGTCTATAAACCTAAAAATTCAACTGAAGTCATCTAGGAGTGAAATCCGCAATTACTTAGTTGTCAGTTCAGTAAAATTTATTTACAAACAGTCGATTATTTTTGTGCTCAAGATTAGTTAAAAACTTTATTGGAAAAAGTGATAGATAGAGGTACAAACATACATACGATTGCAACCAGGTAATTCTGGAAACGCTATTACATATGTATATTATGTATGCTTATATGTAGGTACGTATGTACCTATATCAGTTAAAATCATGTTCAATTGTCTAATTGTTAGCCGGTTTTAAAATTTTAATTGAATATAAATAGTAAGAATTGATCTTAGATATGAAGCAAACAAATTTATATGTTAATTAGTATTATTTTTAATCATAATTTTATTACGTTGTAATATACCTTGTTTAATAATCCTCAATTTGGAACTTGCTGTGTATAAATTGGTATTTTTAGTGTTCTGGTTTTGAACTGTTTTATATCTATAATCCCCTGTTTAACAAAACCTCCAACAGACCAGAATACTAAAAAAAGTGTTTCGATATTCACAAACGTTAAAGTTAGTTTGTTTTTTTTATATTTATTTATTTATTTCTTCTATGAAACGTGATTTTACTTTTCAATTTAGAAATACATATTTGTTATTTACATATATTTTCACATAGGTAAGCACATTTCATATACATTTATATATTTTTTTAAAGATTTTTCACTAAGACAATTTTGATCACCAAAAAAAAAATATATAAAAAAATATATAAAAATAAATACATATGTTGGTACATATATTTTTTACACAAAATAAAAAAAATGATTAAAATAAATAAAATTTTATGCAATAATTTTATACAATCTTTTTTCTATTATTTATTTACATTTTCTCATTTAATATATGGGCATATTCATTTACAATGACCTCTTCTTTTTATTTTGTATAGATTTTTTCTCTCTGTGTGGTATTTATTTTTTTCTTTAACAATTTTCTCAAACATGCACCCTCAATATATATATTTTTTTTATTAATAATATATTTATTATTAGGGCTTGTTGGTGCATTTTAACTATTTGCACTTAAATATAACTGACTTAAAAAAATTAAAACCTTTATTCTTTATTTTTTGCTTTTTCATTGAATTTGCCATAGACTTCTTTAATTTGCTTTTAAACTTGCTGTTTTTTTCCTTTTTTATCAATTAAATTTACATACATATTTTCTTTGCTTTTTTCTCATTTTTCTTTTAAATTTGTAATAATTTGTTTTTTTCTTCGTTTTACGTTTTCTTTCTTGTTGGTATTTTATTGGGATTGTTTTATTTAGATACTTATATGTATTATTTATTTTCTTTTTTAGTTGTTGTTGTATCTGTGTGGTGGTATAATAGATAGATAGCTACACACTCACACAAACCTTTAATTAAATATTATTGTTGTTGTTTTTTTAATAAGGAAAAACGCGTACGTAGCCGTCCTTAACGATGCATATTCAACGCGATTTACTCAGTGACTAAACTGAAAATTCAAAAATTGTATCTGTCGGATTCATGAGAGAAGAGAACGCGTTTAGGCAAACAAAAATTAACCGCATTTTTTTTAAAGAGAAACAACCTGAGCAAAACAAATTCTCTAAGTTCCGCTACTCTCTTTGCCAATGCTGTTACCTTTTGCAATATTAAAAATCGCATGTAATAATAACATTAAAATCACTTTCGGCAAACTAAAGTAGAATGCACAATGGAATGGTTTGCCCTCCACACAAAACTAAAATTGTGCTAGTCACCCCCTAGAATTAAAGATAAAAGACAATTCCAAAAATATTTTTTTTAGTTTTTAGTATTTTTTTCACCTTGGACCAGTAGTGCAATTCACTAAGTTTTAACTATTTTAAAAGAGCATAACTTAACGCGGGCTATTGTTGTTTGCACTAATAGGCTTTTTCCACTGAACAACATCTACCATCAGTTTTAGAAGATGATAACATCTTTCCAAAGAAATACATTGTACTAAAAGTCAACATTTTTCAACATCTTTATAGGCTTTTTCCACTGAACAACATCTAACATCTACCATCAGTTTTTGATGATGATAACATCTTCCCATAAGAAATACATTGTACTAAAAGTCAACATTTTTCAACATCTTTACAAAATGTTCCTATCTCATTTTTTCCATTCAACATCTTTCAATTATTTCAGTGCCATCACTAGAAAAGTGGCAATAATGTCGATTATTCTTGTGGCATCACTGAAAAAACGTCATTTGTTTTGAAAAAAATTAAAAAAAAAATCATAATTTATTTATCATGTTATTATTCAAACAATTTTTTTTTGTGTTTTGACAGGTGTTATTAGATCATTTTTCTTTCAAATTCTAAACAATTTATTTATATTGTTGGGATATAAAGTTGAATGTTTGAGAATAGGGTAGTTCCTATGAAATGTCGACATAAGATAGCTGGGAAACATAGAAAACAAGCTATTTATAATTTTTATTGGTATCATGTGTCAATTGTTGGGATGTGTGTTTCTAGCTTAATTTTTTTTGTAAATACTTTTTTCTCCGTTTTTGCCAAATTTGTTTTATGTGTCCTACATTTTGTTTATCGACGTGCATATATTTTATAATTAATCCTCTTTTGTCTTTCAAATAATTTTTTTTCGGAACAATTTTGCGTGCTTTTGTTAAATTGTTCGAAAATTTAAATAATAAAATTTTTTATTGATAGTAGATGTTAGATGTGAGCAATGTAAACGGTGTTTCACATTTTCAACATCTTCCACGCGTTCCATGAAGATGTTGATCAGTGTAAAAAGCCTATTACAAAATGTTCCTATCTCATATTATTCCATTCAACATCTTTCGATTATTTCAGTGTTATCACTAGAAAAGTGGCAATAATGTCGATTATTCTTGTGGCATCACTGAAAAAATTTCATTTATTTTGAAAAAATTTGAAAAAAATCATAATTTATTTATCATGTGTCAATTGTTTGCATGCGTGTTTTCTTTGTTAATTTTTTTTCTGTAATAATTTTTTCTGTGTTTTTGTTAAATTTTGTTTATAAAGCCTACATTTTATTTATAATCATACATATGTATATACATTTTATAATCATCGTTTTGCTTTTAAAATTTATTTATTTCCAAAAAATTTTACGTGTTTTTGTTAAATTATTTGAACATTAAAAAATAATATTTTTGATTGATAGTAGATGTTAGATGTGAGCAATGTAAACAGTGTTTCACATTTCCGACATCTTTCATGCGCTTAATGAAAATGTTGATCCGTGGAAAAAGTCTAAACGCTTGTTTGATTCCCTAACTTATTTTTAACACCTCCGGTTGTATGTTAAAAAAAATTTGAAACAATGTGGTAGCTTTGAAAACCACAAAGAAGAACAGAAAAAAAACAAACAAATTGGCAAATAATTCCATGTTTAAGGTAAGTAAAATTAGTTAAAAATGTATTATTTAAAATATTTTTTGATAAATAAGATAAGTTTTCCTCACGGAGAACAGTTGGAGGCTGATCTTCCCATAACTCGTATGCTAAATACTCTAAAGTTATTCTAGTAAAAATTTTATCAACATTGTTGTTAAAATAAACACCACAAAAATAATTGGTGTTTAGTTAACGCTAATCAGTCAGGCTATAAAAACAGCTGATTTAAAATGAAGGCAAATAGTGTTAAAAACTGTTATAGAATCGCAAAAAAATCAAAGCTAGTGTTAATTTTTCTACACAAATTTTATTATCGTTAAAACAGGTTGGTGAACTGCACTACAGTACTCAGGAAAATAGGTTATGAGGAGGGAGAAAGAGGGAGTAGTGTTTGTGAACATATGATTTGAGTTTTCCAACGTTACTACAAACAGGAAACACGTCTGTAGGCAACTTATTCCATAGGCGAAGCGTACAGCTGAAAAACGAGTTCTTTCTGTAATGTGTTGTACGATTTCCCGGGTAATTGATCACAAATGGATGAGATCTGGATTATGCACGCGTGTTATGTATAAATGTGTGAGTTACTGGAACAAGATCCCTAATCTCGTCAGAACAAAATCTATTTTAGTAACGATAGAGCAGAGTAATGCACCCTACACTACGTTGCTGCTCCAATGAGTCAATAGAGTTGGATACCCTGCTATCACCGATAAGTTTCTTTGACCTTTTCCTGTACAAGGTCGAGTGACTCCAAAATAGACTGTGGGGTATCGGCCCAAACATGAGAGTTATATTTCATTTTCGGTCGGATACAGGTGGTATAAATAGTAAGGAGATCAGATGAAGTGAAGTACATTTTACCCCGTTGCAAAAATCCGAGGTATTCCAATGCTTCTTTAGAGACATGAAAAATGTGTTTACTCCAGCAAACATTGCACTGTTCATTCCTAGAACATCAAGAGCATCCGATTCTTCAATGTTTATACCTTCCAAGAGTACAGATAAAGCAGCACCTGCGGTCGTATGTTTGTGTGTTAATAAACAACGCTAGGTGTTACGAGCGTTAAAAGCGACTCTGTTTAAATGCTAGATTTTTGGAATATAGCATTGACGATTTTTTGACAATTTGCAATAATCATATTGACAATTTTGACGTTTTTGTCATCGAATTTGACGATTTTAAACCAGATTTATTTGGCATCTATGGCTGCAAGTGTCATCGACGGTGACTAAGAACATTTAAATATTTGCAGCGACGTCGCCCAACATGCAACTGCCTGTTATACCATAATATAATACATAGAGTGACTTTAATGTTTATTATAATAAATTAAAACAAAAAAGATACAACATATCCATTAAAAATGCCTTATCGTAGTGTTATAGAGTTGCATGGGATAATCACAATATCAGCAACTATTCTGTTTAATCAGTTGAAATATTTCATGTTTCAAGGGGTGAGAAATACTTTCATTCGGCAGCCGATTCGAATGTGTACCATACTATATTTCTTTGTAACTGGATCACTTCACAAAAACATATGTTAATACTTCGTGGTATCCATTAGTACGTAAAGTAGTCATATAAATAAAATAATCATTTAAGCATTAATAGGTACCTAACTGCAAAATTCTAACATTTTCAGTGTTATTATTGATTTTATTTTGAAACACATTTTTGCAAACATTATATCTCACCGCGTTCTGATTTGTGCATCTATTTGACAGCTCAAATCGAGAATTTGTTTCGCATAAGTTTTACATGTATTTTTTTTACCTGACAGCTGTTACTCACCACAAAAATTAGAGCTACAGTTAGTGAGAAAGTCAGCTGTTTGTTTCAATTTACGATAGTTTTGTTAAATTTCAATCAAAAACTTTATCGTAACGTATTTTTTAATAGAAGTCTAGCCGATGTTAGAAAAATCCAAATTTAAGAATTAATGAGTATTTGAGTGAAATTCAAGTTTAGTCATATTGCTTGTCGCGTACTTTGAAAATTCATTCTTTATAGGTCCCTTTGAGTTCGTGAGTTTTTACATAGCATGGAGTAGTACCATGTAGTAATTATACGGAATTTTATTTTGACAACTTTGAACATATTCGAAGTACCAAGATATTCAGAATTTACATCTTCCTTTATTAACTTTGATTTTCCAAATCTTCAGCAAGTTGTCTAATATAGATACAGTCACTCAATTAATAAAAAATTAGCATTATGTGAACATAACGCAAAATTAATATTTTGTAGATCCACCTTTTTGGGTTTCAACAGCTTGTAAGCGGTTAGGCAAAGATTCCGCTAATTTTTTGCAAACCTCAGGACTTATATTATTCCACTCTTCCTGTAAAGCATTCTTTAGTTGTGGAATTGACGTACACTGCCTATCCTGCATCCGGCAGCCTAATTCGTCCCACAAATGTTCAATAACATTGAGGTCTGGACTTTGTGCAGGGGTTTTAATAACCTTCAGACAGTTATAGAGCAGCCAATTCTTTACATCATATGCTGAATGTTTAGGATCATTGTCCTGGTAAAATTGGAAATTAGTTTCAATGCCGAGTTTTTTTACGCTTTCTTTTAAATTTTTTCTCAAAATATTTAAATAAACATTCTTATTCATAACACCGTCAATGAAATGCAAATTTCCAACTCCTGAGGCTGCCATGCATCCCCAAACCATAACCGATCCACCACCGTGCTTTACTGTTTTTCTTAAATTCTTGCCTTCCATCTCTTTGTTTGGTTTGCGCCATACTTTGCCTCTAACCACCGCACCCAAATAAGTTAAATTTACTTTCGTCAGTAAACAATACCTAATATATTAATAATAAGCCTAATTAAATTTTTATGTTTGTTCCAACTTACGGTACTCCAGAAATCAAAATCTTTGGTCATATATTGACGAGCAAAAACAAGCCGTTCGCTTTGGTTTTACTTACTTATAAGAGGTTTTTTCCGTGCCACTCGGCCATGAAAGTCATTCTTGCGAAGAAGTCTTCTTATTGTTTCTGGGTGTACCTCCGTCCCAGAAGCTTCCTTGACCATTGCTGTCAGTTTTGGAGCAGAAATAAAAGGATTTTTCCTCGCCTGTTTTAAAATCATGCTTTCGTCTCTGGGTGAAAGCTTTCTTGCTCGGGCTCCGCGTTTTTTATTTGCTACCAAACCACTTTCTTTATATCTGGAAATGATATCATGCACTGTAGATTTGCTTTTTTTTATCAAATTAGATATTTCCCTTTCAGATTTTCCATCTAAGTGCAACTCAATTATTATTTTCCGTTCTTCGAAGGTGGCATTTTTCAAAAAACTTTTATAATCTTCACTGATCGAATGATTGTGTAAGAAGAAATAATTGTTTTGGAGACAAAAGAAGAAAAAAGTGGAAATAACGGTATATTTCACTTTTTCATTGTACAAAACATTAAGTGCCCGACTTTCAATGTGAGACAGAGAATTTACTTTTTCTCATTTTGTTATTCTTATGTATTTTATAACGGGACTTAAAATAAAATTTCTATGGTTTTTCTATTAATAAGAGTTTTTATGATAAAACAAAAAAAAGTTAAACGCATCATCTTTCATCAAAACATAAATATTAAGATCATAAATTTTCGACAATGTTTGCCCGACTTTAAATGTGAGTGACTGTATGTACATATCTGCAAATTTTTTGAAGCTAATTAATGGTTTTTATGGAAACTGAAGAATGCTGTATCATAATTCGAATATTTAAGTGTAAGTTTTGCAGAACGTTGGCATGTCAGAGGCATATAAAGACTAGGAGAACTCCTTCTTCTATTGGCTGAGAGGGGCTTATGAAATCACTTTCCCTGATGATGAATTTGCGGCCGTACATGAGGGCTCCGAAAACTTATGGGTGCAGGCAAGTTTAACTCTATTCTATTACAATTTTTAATATAATTTTTTTGTTAATAATAAGACAAATAATATAAAAAGAAATAATAGAGCTGTGAGTAGACGTTACGTGATTTAAAGAAAAGCTCTAAAACTGCATTTTCTCACCTATAATGTACATTATAGTGTGTTTCCATATAGGTGTTTTGCTCGAAAGCACGTGTTTTAGGCAAACCATGTAGAAATAAAGATGTTTTCCCATACATTTTTGAAAAGAGCAAAATACCTCAATCTACGTGTTTTGGAGCAAAACACTTCGAAAATATTCCGTACAACACTGCTTGTACTGAATAAGAAAAAATAAAATATTAAACTATCCATTAAAAGTGATTGACAAATTCGAAAAAATGAAATTTTATTTTTCATCTACAAAAAACAAAACATTTACATAAAAAACTGCTTTTTTAAACTTAAATATAAGTTTTTCATGCAGCTGTGATTCTGCTATTAACCGCTACCTGGTTAGCATATCCCAGCTATTTATTTAAGATACAAATCACATTTCAACAGACGACAGGAAATATTTTCTTATGAAAAATTACCTTGTTGTTGCTCTGAGTGCTATATTCTCATCTAAGTTGCACTCATATTAAAATTTATGTTTCCTTCTAATCCATTACTGTTCCTGTGCCATGACTGTTTGGCAGAAGCTAAATTCTCAGCTCTGATTAAAGAGGCTTCATGTAAGAAGATACTATACAAACATTTACATCCTTATGTATAATAAAAAAAAAACCTTATGCTAACTAGCTGCTATCTTTCAGTTATGGGAATTTGCACCGAAAAAACTTAGCAGCTAGTTAGTTAGCATAGGGATTTTAATTATTCATAAAACCGGTGCAGTTCACAATTTATTTCAGCATCTTCATATGATTAAACCAAATTCCGCATTTGAATAATACGTAATAATAGTAGAAATCAAACAAAAATTTAATGAAGGTATGCAGAAGACAAAATATATGTCTACCAATTTACTCTGGTAATGACTTTTAGAGACGAAATTATAATTATGATGGAAGCAGACTCTCTAGAATATTAGAATACTTTTAACAACTGGAAACAAATTCAAGAGATTGAAAGCGCTGCTGGCCTGACAAATACACCGAGAGATTGTTTCTTAGTCTGCGACATTTTATGATAGTCTCCTACCCCTACCATCGCCACTAGTGTCTTCTAAATTAGCTTTCTCGGCTTTTTCCGAAATTTTGAAGTTTAAATACTCATTTCAGGTTTATTTTTATTGTATTTTACAATAGTTTTTTTTACAATATAAACAATATTTTAATTAAACAAAATATACTTCAAATCAATTTCGAAAATTCAAAATAACATGAAAACTTCATATCATAATGGAAACATTTCGACATGTTTTTCTCAAAACACGTGTTTTTCTTTGTAGTGGAAACATGGTATTACGCTGCACTTACACACGCAATTAGTGGCATGCAAATTTTGTACACGTATTATCAACGAAAAACAATTCGAAATACTCGAATCTCTTGCCACTAGCTTTTCAGTTTACACATGCCATTACAAATTCATTTTTAAAATCTCCTCGAAGCGTATACTTCAAGCAATTGGTTTACTTCTCGAACTTTGCCTCCATTTTGAATGTGTCTTCTCTTTACAAAATAGAGTTACCGAGTTCCCCATATTTGGGGAAACGATTAAAATTATTTTAATAATCTAATGCTTTTAATTAACGAAACTGTGCGTATTTCAAGAAATAAATCTTAATACATATGACAAGCTAATATTTGTAATTACATTTTGCTATAATGCAGTTAATTTTCATAAGTTCTTGGCAGGGTAACATTGTTTATCATCTTGACATTCAGTGGCATGCAAATGCCAAGTTTTCACTCGCATGCAAAATTTGCTGCCACTGGAGCTGCCATTGTGAAAAATGTGGATGTATTACACCCAATTTCCACGACGACTTTTAAAGACATGTTTGTTTTTTATTTTCTTTTAAAGCTGCTACCAAAATCATGTTACATTTTTACAATGAAGTTTTAAGACATGTCTTTTCTGCAATCAGGGATGATTTCTTTTTAGTTTTTCTTTACTTCCTTATTCTTATAAAAACATTATATTGCCGTATTTGTGAATTGAAATTTTAAGAAATTTATTTGTGAAATTTACGAACTTTAATAAATAGAACATTTTAAATACATTGTTTATAGTTATTAATAAAGAAAACAATGGAAGAAACAATAGTAGAAAAAGTTTTTGATTTACTGGAAGTGGCGGTTGATAATTCAATTCTCGAAGATAGTGAAAATGACGAACTTGTTTTAAGTTTGCATTGTCTATCACAAAACTGTTACCATTTTCTTCAGTCTGAAAATAAAAACGTTAACATTTACATACATATTTTAATTAAATGATAAAATTTTGGCAATATGTACTACCTACCTCAGAAACGTTTGATACGGATTTCCTAACACTGCAGTGTGATTTTAAAAATTGCAACTGATTAAAGCACCAAAGCCTAGGTACATTTACGTCCTCTGCTCCAGCACCACTTCGTCAGCTCTTTCCAATTTCACGGGTTTCTGTTATAAATTGCGCCCGTAACGTTTGTATCTTTTTTTATGTCTTCAACGGTGATGTCTTTGTTTAAATTTTTAAGTTCTTGGCAGATGGCAAACAAAGAGTTTGATCGCTTGACCCGGTCCATATATGCAGGATTACGCACATCATATAAATTTCGTGCTCCTGATATTTTATAATTAAAAGTTGAACAATTTCGGTTTTCCACATAACTTTTTATATTTTTACACTTTTTATTATGAACTATTATGAGAAATATTAATTTATTGAATTTTTGTTTTTGAAAAATAAATATATATTTTGTAAAAACAATGTAGTGCAAAGAACTCACATTGCTAGACGAATGTACATAAATAAAAAAATAGCAAAACTACAAATGACAACTAAAAAGAAATCAAGAAAAAAACACGAAAAACACAAATCGTGTCTTTTTGTCTACCCCTCTTTCTTTTTTATCAAATTTGCCTACAACCATGAAAGACATGACTTAAAGACGTTTGAAAAAATCATCGTGTAAATTGGGTGTTAGTGAAAAATTGTGAATGTATTGAGTTTTTCGAACTGGCAGTGGCATGTGTAAACTCTAAGTTAATTAGTTCTTTGGAGAAATGCACGTTACACATGATACTTTGTTGTGAGTGTTTATATACTTAACTGGCAACACTCACAACAGCTGAAGTTATAACAGAAAAGTGGAGAAAACAGATATAAAAAAAAGACAAGAAAGAACTGGGCACACAAGAAAAAAAAAATAAAAATAAACAAATTCGTGGCAAATGTTATAGAAAAGATAAAATAAAGCATTTTATTTGTATTAAACTAAAAAAATTAATAAAATGGCAAATCTGAAAGACGATTTAGATCAGTATTTGTTATTACAAAGTGATCAAAAGAAAAAGTTTAATGTAAAAGTACCACAACTAAAAGTGCCAGAATTTGGAAACATATTTAGCAGAAATAGTGAGCCCGAAGCAAATAGTTGGCTTAAAGATACACAGGATTCTTGTTGTCCAAAATTGGTAAATATGGTGGCTAAGAATTATTATATCAAATTCATATTGTATATTTATTTCTTTTAGTCTCGCCTTCAACGTATTGTTGGTTTTGTTGCCTGTCTTGGCATGGGAACTTTATGCATGACCATCTCAATGTTCTACATACCAGTATTGTTGTTAAAGACTCGGAAATTTTCATTACTTTACACGATGGGCAGTTTATTTTTCATCCTAAGCTTTTGTTTTCTTTCTGGTTTTCTGGCTTTTTTTAGAACTTTGTTCACGAAGCAACGGGCCTTGGTGTCATCGGCATATTTTAGTTGCTTATTTGCCACTCTTTACTGTGCTTTATGGGCTCAAAGTACTGCTTTAACCGTTTTGTTTGCTTTATCACAAATGATTGCTTTAGGTTTTATGATCATAAGCACTATTCCTGGAGGCTCGTCAGGTGTAAAACTATTTGGTTCCTTATTCAAAAGTAGTGTGAGTTCATCGGGCTCCAGCGCTTTGCCGGTGTAAGATGTTAGCAATTATGAAATGCATATAAAAAACATACATATTTATTCGATTTATATATATCCGAAACAATGTAAATAATATAAAAACGAATATTTGTAATTTGGACATTCAAAATATACACATACATATATTTTTTTCGTACTGAAATTATTTTTTATTTTAATGCATATCCCTAGAAATTAGACAGGTACAAATAGAGGAGTTGGAATTACTAAAACTCCAAAACTGAGAAAATATTGAAAAATAATAAACGAGACAAATTTGAGATGTGCTTTATTTGAAATGTGCTTCTTCTGAATGATAATACTACATTACAAAGTCAATTCAATTTATTAATTATTGTAATATAGTTATATTAAATATTCGTATTATTTGATCTTGTTTATATTGATTTCTTCTAAATTTTCCAGCTAAAGATCTTGATTGATTTTTGTTTTTATAAAAAAGGTTTAACGGTATTTTATTTTCAATATTTCGATAACAATTTGTTATCATCATCAGGAAAATTAAAATGTTATAAAAAATAACATTTTATAACATTTTAATTTTCCTGATGATGATAACAAATTGTTATCGAAATATTGAAAATAAAATACCGTTAAACCTTTTTTATAAAAACAAAAATCAATCAAGATCTTTAGCTGGAAAATTAAAAGAAAGTAATATAGTTATATTGGCCAATAGGCTACATGTATTACAAATGGATAAGTAAATAAAATAATGACTATTTTGTTTTCTCTCCCTGCAGTTTACCTGTTATGAATTAGGATTGACAGCGCAGCTGATATCTTTTGTTTAAATTTTAATCTGTTTCAGATGTTAATGGCATAATTAAAACAAAATTGGAAAACAAATTTTAAAACAATTTTTTAAACTATGTATTGTATCTTGATCGCCAGTATCATCCAGAATCCTCCCCCAACGTGGCTGGCCATTTTCACCTTTCCAATCTCTAGGATGTGAGAGTTTAATTTTCACGAAATAGTAAAAATTTTCACGAAGTAATTAAAAGTTTTCTTTTATAACAATTAAGTTTTTTATTCGCTATTTAAGCCTCTAACATTCATACCAATAAAAAATTATAAATAGCCTGTTTTCTATGTTTCCCAGCTATCTATATGTCGACATTTCATAGGAACTACCCTAATCATCAGTAGACTTTCAAAAATTTCCAAAGTCTACTGATGATTAGGGTAGTTCCTATGAAATGTCGACATATAGATAGCTGGGAAACATAAAAAACAGGCTATTTATAATTTTTTATTGGTATGAGTTTTCTTTTATTGTAAATATTTTTATTATATATTTTTTTGAACTCCTTTTTGTGTTTCTATTTTTCCCTTGACATTTGAAAAAAATTTATTTTTTGTAGTGTTGTATATATTGCTCTTGCATATACCTGATATGAATTCGCCTTGATTCCAACTACTTTGAAAACAAATATAAATATGTAAGTAGGCAAGGAAATCCCAACAATCAGTGAGTGTCATTGTAATAAGATATCACAAAGTGTACTTATAAGGACCCACGTGAGTTGAACAACGAAGGATACACCTGGGAGTCCAGCTACCTGCCTAGCTATACTAGCCTCTTATTACAATAGCTATTGTTATAACAGTTTGCTTTTAAGTGCTGTAACAGAAATGGAAAATTATGGAAATTGCTTCTCAGACTAGTCCGTTATCGCATTGCACAATCCAGTATAGTTATTATTATTATTATTATTTTTTTTTTTTATTCAATTTATTTGTATATGAAAGGTATAAAAATTTGTGTGTTTCTTGTAAATCGAATGTAAGATTTATAAAAAAAACACCCAGAAGAATTTTATAACTCTGAAGAGATAGAAACAAACTAAATGTACGCTAACATTTAAAGTTAGTATTTAATAGTTGTTTCAAGTGATTAGACACGTGAGCTCTAGCATTAAGTCCATATACAAATTTCCACCACTTTATGTATGAATTATTTGATCTAGTTTATATTTTCCCTATTACATCCTGTCTAATATATGTACATATAACATTCTATATCTTACATATAGAGACAAGAACAAATTATGATGACATACATATGCGACGTAAACTTACAACCTTAGAAACCTATCTATTAATATTGGACCCATAGGATTATCATACTAAATCATTTAAAGGAGTTTAGGAACCTAAATTAATTAGTCTGGAGTTTTTAAATTCCAATTAATGTCATTAACTTTGCTAGGCCTAAAAATAAAGCTTTAGTCTTAGCAGATTTTATAAACAAAGTATTTTTCTGGCATCCAGTCGTTATTGACAGCTATTTATAATACCTCTGTCTAAGTTATCACTAAACCATCGAAGCTGCGTATCTTCAACAAATGTAAGTCCATTACAGTTGAAACCATCAATGCATTTAGAAAAGTAATTCAAACACATAGTAAACAATAAAGAACCAATGACCTAGCCCTCAGGAGCAACAGGTGTGCTCAAAGATGGGCTATTAGTCCGTAATATATAAAAAAATAATTATAAAAATAGATGTATGCAAGTTCCAGCGTGTTTTTGGTTTATTACAAAATTTGTCTGAATCAGCCTGTGAAAATGAAACTACATAAATTGCTTTGAAAGCAACTGTGATAAGAATTATATTATTTGGCAACAGACAACGCGTTTGTCTGGTTTATAAAAACAAATTTGTTTGAATCCAGGTTTTTAAATAAAATGTCTAAAAGAAGTAATACAAGTCTAGTTCTGGCCCAGGAGCCAAAAAAATCGAGGTATGATTTGATGGCTTACACAAATCGTGACAAGGCTTTAATGGAGGCGGTATGAATAAACGAATATATCCAAATATAGCTTTTTCATAAAATTATTAATTATAGGGTGTAAGAAGAACTTCTAATTTATTGGCACCTATAATGCTACTGGAAGGTCATCAGGGAGAAATATTTTGCACGGAATTTCATCCCGAAGGAGAAATGTTATTGTCATCAGGATTTGATCGCCAAATATGTAAGTAAAGAAATTGTAACCCGGAAAAATAAACTAATCCTGAATATATTTAGATATTTGGAATGTTTACGGCGAATGTGAAAACATTATGGCCATGTCAGGACATACTGGTGCTGTGCTAGAGGCTCATTTCAATACCGAAGGTTCTCAAATTTTTACTTGTTCCACGGACAAGACGCTTGCTATATGGGATATAGTTACAGGTACTCGTATTAGGCGTCTTAAAGGACATACGAATTTTGTTAATTCCGTGCATGGATCGCGTCGTGGTGTACAAATGTTATGTTCCGCTTCGGATGATCGCACCATACGTATATGGGATGCTCGCAAAAAACATTCAGTGCACTCCTTGGAAGCTCCTTACCAAGTAACAGCAGTTACGTTTAATGATACCGCTGAACAAGTCATATCTGGTGGCATTGACAATGAACTTAAAGTATGGGATATTCGTAAACAACAAGTTTTGCATTGTTTAAAAGGTCATACAGATACCATTACTGGAATTTCCTTATCTCCCGATGGTTCGTATATATTGTCAAACTCTATGGACAATACTTTACGCATTTGGGATGTACGCCCCTATGTACCGGGTGAAAGATGTGTAAAAATCTTCCAAGGTCATCAGCATAATTTTGAGAAAAATCTTTTACGTTGTGCTTGGTCACCAGATGGTAGCAAGATTTCAGCCGGCTCCGCTGATCGTTATGTTTATATATGGGATACTACAAGTAGAAAAATATTGTACAAATTGCCTGGACATAATGGCAGTGTCAATGATGTTGATTTCAGTAGCAAAGAGCCGCTGATACTATCAGGATCTAGTGATAAAAATTTGTATTTAGGTGAAATTGAGGATTAAATAATAGGAGACGTTTTAACTTTCAAAAAATGATTGAGTTTTGTTTTTAGGAAATTAACAAAGCGTTAGAACAATTTGCGGGGAATATATTTGAATAAGCACTGTAGAAAATCGTGTTTTTTCCGTAATCTCGATCAAATTTTTGTTAAAAAAAAAAAATGAAAAAACACTAACTTCAATATTTCCTGTACTTTTAGTTTTTAACGATTCTAATACGTATCATACAGCTCATCATAAAGATTTAATGGACCAGTTCCGTTAGTAACTACATTGCAGTTCCATTAGGACTACAAGCAATTCCACAAAACAGTTTAACCTGTTGATAAAGTTCCTATTATTTCTTCTATAAAATTGTAATTATGGCGCCCTTTCACATAAGACTGATGATATACAAACATATGTATGTATGTGCATCTTACTGTTCTTTAATATCCTGTTTAAGACAGAAAATTCTTAATTTTTGTTTAATGCAACTGCTGGCACAATACATGTTTTAAATAAAAAATTTTGTGTTTATTCAGTTAACCAGAGAAAAAGTAGTTGCAGTATGCAAACGGGAAGATTAACTCAAATAGAGACCTTTAACTGATTCAAAAATATTAATTATATATAATTTTATCATGGTTATAAGTGTAAATTACTTTCAAGTTGATCGGTTTAGAATAGATTGTATTCATTCAAAAATATGACATGGCAGCACTGTAGTGAATATGCTATAAAAAGTGCTGCCAAGTGTTTTGTTTACTAAAAACGAAAAATAGTGTTGGCAATGATGCGCAACTAAACTTCCGACCAATGCAGCTTTAATAAGGGAGTGGTATAAGCACAACTGTCTTTTGTTTCCTTTGCGTAAATTTGTCAAAATTTTGTATACAAAATACATAATTCTGGAAAAACACATAGACTTTCGTACTTTTTCAAACAAAATTGGCGGCTCTTTCATTTCTTTTGCGTACATTTGCCAAAAACTCATGGACTTCCTAACTTTTTCATACAAAACAAAAACAAAATTCTGACTTTTCGTAAATTCTACCAACAAAATACATGTTGATGTTTTTGGTGTTGTATTTATTGTAATTCTGCCATTACCTGTTTAAAGCTGCCTTGAAAGTGTCCGTTAATTTATTTTACTGTTAACATCTGGCAATAACAAAACATTTCCTGTAGTTATTGCATGAAATTTTGTAGTGTTAAAAATTTGTTAAATTTAAATAAAACAAACCATAAAAAGTGGTGCCAAACATTTTGTAACTAAAAATGCATAATGTCGACAATGATGTGCAACAAAACTTTGATGAAAGTAGCCGTTAATTTTGTTCTCTGTTAAGCAATTTCAATGAAAGTAGTAGTGTCTGTAGATTTGCATGTACTAGAACAAATTTTTTAAAAGGTTAAGAAATTTGTTAAAATGATATGTATAATATGTGTGATGTGCAATATGTATGTAATTTCTAATAAACATTTCCGATGACCAAAATTTACACAAAGTAGTAAACAAACTTTAATTTCATCTACATCTTACAGAAGTAAACACAAAATCGAATGAAATATAACGAGTTTGTTTTAGTGCATGCTTTTGTTCATAAATTTAAACAAATTAGTTTACTAATATTTATTTTTTTTATGTACTGATATTTTTAATTTGTTTACAAACAAAATTTTAAATGACAAAATCTCTTCTAAGCCTCGAGGTACTCGTAGCCTGCAGGAGAATTTTGCGCTGCTAAAAATACTGTAACGCTGTACAAACAATAGGTGTGTTCCACGAGATCTCGGACTAGTTCGGACTAATGAGAGTAAAAAACAAATTACTCTCTAAATTTGCAAACTTTACCCTAAACTGCTGGAACGCAAAAAACTACAATTGTATATCTTCCAATATTAGTGCTTCTTACTTTTTAGATTATAGTATATTTTAGTGATTTTAGACACTTCAAATGCATAACATCATATAAACAAAAGATTTGCATTATTGGCAAAAGCTGTAAAATTAAAAGCAATGTAAAGTTTTCAATAGATTTTTATAATCATTTATAAAATTAAAAGTCAAATAACAATTGCATGTTTTATTTAAAACTTCACAACGTTATTTTTAGTTTGGGCAACCTTTAATTTTCTTTTAATTAATTTTTAAACAAAAACTTTTTTCCAATTTGCAAATTTTCTGATTACATTTTCAGTTTCATATGTATGTAAACATAAAACAGCTGATTATTCAATTCTAGTCCGAACTTACCCAAAGAAAAAGTTCGGGCTAATTTGTACAGGAAATGAAAGAAATTACTTTCTCATTTTCTCTCAAAATTGCACAAAAATTGTTACGTGGAACGCTTTTGGGCTAGTTCGGACTGTTTCGTTATTCACGTGGAACACACCTAATTAGCGCAATTAACAAAATGTACATGTGATTCAATATGAGATGAATATAGATAGGGAATATTTAAATAACTCGGTGGCTGAGTGGTTAAAGCAGCAGATCATGATACGTCATGACCCGAGTTCAAATCCCAGTGGGTGCTGATGGGTGGTGTAGCGACTACGAAACAGCTAAGTGTTCCCCAGCTAAAGATTTGATTATTATTTTTCTTGTCTTCTTCAATCAAAAATTATTGATCACAGCAAATTTGTATTGTAAAAAATCCTTCTTAGGAAAACAACTTAAGAAAGGAAAAACTTGAACTAAAACCCGATGTACAAACGAAAAATTTAATTTAAAAAAATTATAACATTTTAATAAAATATTTGAATTATGTGCATATTTCCTCAATGCAATCAATCACTTTTTATAACAAGCTTAACAGCAATTGCTTTAGAGTACGAGTATTTGTTTGTAACCTAGCAACTATTATTCTATTTACATACGTTGTTGAATGAATAGTTTTCTCAGAAATTAAATTCTTCTTGTCAATACAAGAATAATGATATCGTGTATTTGTTTGGGGCCAAAAAGATCGGGCAAAACGCACTTACTAAGGGCCTTGCAAGACAACGATTCAATAGATGAAAACACATACTCCACTCCTACGAATGGTACTAGTATATACAATATTGTCTTTCCTACTAGCACAAAAACCAATGATGCAACACAACGAAAACTTCCTGCTTCCACGACCGACGAGGATAAAACAAAAGGTGATAACAACACGCAAAGGAAAAAGCCCTTACCGCCCCTAAAATCAATACGTATTTTGGAAATTGGTGGAAGTATGGCTCCTATATGGCGGCAATATTTTAATGATGTTAAAAAATTAATGTACGTAGTGGATACGGCAAATCTGTGTCAAATATCAGCAGCAGGTATAACATTTTTGTTAAATAATAGATTGTTAATTTGTAGATATTTTATTTAAATTATAGGTGTCTTATTTTACACCATTTTATCCGAGCCACGCGTACAAAAAACGCGTATTTTGTTAGTTTTGTCGAAAATGGATTACGCTTACCGTCAGATGCGCAATGAGGCGTTGTTGATGCTACAAATGTCCAAACTCGAGAAGGAAATAAAACAGCGAGTTACCATTATAGAAGTTAGTCCAGTCAGTAAAATGGGCTTAAATGATATTTATAACTGGTTAAAAATACCTTAAATTAAAAGTGCCACGAAATTCGTACTGTGAGCACCAAATGAAAGTAAACAGCACATCACACCTACTTTAAAATTTGGTGTATTATTTATACATAAAAAAAACAAAGATCTTTAGCTGGAAGAATTTAGAAGAAGTTAATATTTAAAGTATTTTTCATGATATAAAAGCTGAAAAACATTTCAATTTGAAATACTTATTACTCGGTTGAGTGTCATTCGATATAGGCGTGTTCCACGAGATCTCGGACTAGTTTGAACTAAAGAGAGTAAAAAGCAAATTACTCTCTAAATTTTAAATTTTACCCAAAACTGCTGGAACGCAAAAAACCACAATTGTACATCTTGCAATAAAAGTGCTGCTTACTTTTTAGATTATGGTATATTTTAGTAATTTTAGACGTCTAAATCGCATAACATCATATAAACAAAACATTTGCATTATTGGCAACAGCTGTAAAAATAAAAGCAATGAAAAATTTTCAATAGATTTTTATAATCATATTTATAAAATTGTAAGCCAAATAACAATTGCATGTTCTGTTTACAACTTCAAAACGTTATCTTTAGTTTGGGCAACCTTTCATTTTGCTTTTAACTAATTTTTAAACAAAAACTTATTTCCAATTTGCAAATTTTCTGATTACATTTTCAGTTTCATATGTATATAAACATAAAACAGCTGATTATTGAATTCTAGTCCGAACTTGCCCAAAGAAAAAGTTCGGGCTAATTTGTGCAGGAAATTAAAAAAATTACTCTCTCATTTTCTCTCAAAAATGAATAAATATTGTTACGTCGAACTCTTTTGGACTAGTTCGGACTATTTCGTTATTCACGTGGAACACGCCTTATATTAGCTTCCAACATTGATACCAATAAAGGGAGCTTTATACAGGTAGTGTTCGTAGAATTTTCGAAAAATTGTCAAAGTTTTGTTTTACTTTTGTTTGAAGAAGCAAGGAAGTTTTTTTTTTCAAAATTATGTGTCTTCTAAATAAAGTTTTGACAAATTTATGCAAAAATTTTGACAAATTTACGCAAAGCTGTGCTTATACCACTACCCTATTAAAACCGCCTTGATACCAATCAAAATATTGTAAACAGCTTATTTTCTATGTTTCCCTGCCGTCTTATATGTCGACTTTTCATAGTAGACTTTGGAAATTTTTGAAAGATATTCTCAAGCATTCAACTTTATATCCCAACAATCTATATTAATTATTGAGAATTAAAAAAAAGGTTTAATAATACCTGTGAAAACACAAAAACAAGCTTTTTTCGTTTATACACGTCAGAAACAACTAATTTCGGTCGACAGCGAATATTGTTGAATAATAAAATTAATAAAATATTAGTTGTGTTCATTTACTAAAAATTTGTAACAATTGTTACTAGAAAACATTCATTACCCGAAAAAATTTGCAAGAAGAGAGCTTCAAAAGAGCGTAAAAAATTGAGAGACAGAAAAATTCTTCCAAATTTTTCCAAGAAAAATTTTTACTTTCAGTAGGTGTGTTGAATAACGAGACAGTCCGAACTAGTCCAAAAGCGTTCCACGCAGGGCTACCAGAAAAAATGTATAGAAGAAATCGTCAATGTACCGATAATTTTTGAAAATATCGTCATTTTAGTTCTATATAAAATTAAAAATTACTCACTTTCAAATTCTAGTACTTAGGACGTGTGTGAAACGGTAGCAAAGTACTTTCGCAAGTAAAATTTTGACATTTCTGAGGTGAATAAAATTTTACTATAATAAAATCATGGTGCAATTAACCAGGTGGCATCACTAGCGCAGGTGATAATTTTTTGTTTCATAAAATTGTGGGTGTCAAAAATTGTGGGTGAAAAAAGAAAAATATTTTAAACAGTTTGAAAAAGAGCAAGAACACAATAAAAAAGTTTTCAAAAATATTTTAATTGCTTAAAATGTGTTGAAAACAATTTATAAACAAAATTATATTAATTTTCTTTGTTCGATTTTTTTATTTAAACGTTTCTTTCTTCATTTTTTTCTGTTTTGTAAACATGTTTTTGACAGCGTCCGGAATTTTTACACAAACAAAATATTATGTATGTAGTACAACAACTCTTATGCTGCCACCTAATAATTGCACCATGAATAAAATGTAGGAATTTGATTGAAATAAATTATAATTGAACATTTTATAATTAAAAGTGTAAAAACCAAATAATATTAAATTGGAAAATGGCTCTATTATAATTATTTATTAGTTTATTCATTTTTATTTATTTGTTTATTAGTTTTGTTAAATTTTTTTCAAATATATTTTTTCACAAAAACATAAAATATTTTTGCCATATACAAATTATTGGTAACCACAGTACTTTGCTACCATTTCGCACACGTTCTTATATGCAAACCCTTTTCACATTTGCAGAAGAGTACGGAAAGACTAATAGTTTTGCTTAAACTTAGCCAAAGTTAAGATACCACTATCTTAACAGAATTGTACTAGAGGCCAAGTTTGAAAAACGTGAATTCTAGCTATTGAACGAGTTTGATGGCGCGCCATTAGGCGGTGCTAACAGACCCAGTTTGATTGTTTGATAGGCGCTTAAAAGGCTGTTTAATTATAGTGTTTTTAATATAAAAATACTATACTTTTTACAATACAAAATGGGGTTTTAAAAATGAAAAGACAAATTCAAAATTCTGTTCGTTTTTTGTTGAAATAACGTGTCCCCCCACCCCCTTTTTTTGATTCCTTTTGAAATTTCAAAGTTGACAGCGCTGATCAAAATCGTTTTCATCTGCTTACTTTTGAAGTACGGAAACGCTTTGCCCCCAAAGTAGAAAAAAAAACACACCTTATGTTAAATAACGCTTTCGTGTAAAATAAAGAAACACAACAAGTCAAGTTTTAGTTAGAAATCGAGTAATGTTCTCCTGCATTGCTGTTAAGAACTACCCATCTGTTTTTATTTTGAAATTAAAGTTTTATATGCGACAATAAATTTACAAAACAAATTTTTTAATTACATATACTATTTGATGGCTCAACTATGGATGGCAACCAGGTTCCAGTTTGATTGCCAAACAGGCAAACACAAATTTTTGCTTGTCAGAAAGACGATAAAATAATAACAGTTCTCTACGGCATTATCATTTTGTTATCTCTATTATCATTTTAGCTGACTGGATTATCGTTTTTATATCCTTCATAAAAATGTAAAGGGTATATATATGTAAGTTTGTGATTCCGTTTGTAATTTCTACAGTTATATAGAGATACAGCCTAAGCCAGATTTTTTTTTTGCTTAAAAACAGTTCTGGCAATAAAATCAGGTTATATAAATATGGAAAATAAAAATTTCTGATATCGGTCCATATATACCCGAGATATAGCCTAAACCGGGGTTTTCATGAAAATGTCGCGTAAGCGAACTTAAACAACTATTTTGTGACCAAAAGCAGTTCTGGTAATGAAATGAGGTTATATAAATATGGAAAATGAAAATTTCCGATATCGGTCCATATATACCCGAGATATAGACTAAACCGTGTTTTTGATGAAAATGTCACGTAAGCAAACTTAAACAACTTATTTTGCTTAAAAGCAGTTCTGGTAATGAAATAAATTTATATAAATGTGGAAAATGAAAATTTCTGATATCGGTCCATACAAGTGGACCGATATATTGCCTGAATCGATTTTTCCATTAACATTTTTTTTTTGCTGAAAAGCAATTTTCGTTATAAAAGAAGGTTACTATAATACAGAGAATAGAAAATTCTGATATCGGTTCATATATAACCGAGATATAGCTTAAACAAACTTTTCCATGAAAATGTCCATGTAAGATTTCTTTTTTGGAATAGTGATTACAAGGCAAAAATATTTTTCTCCGATATCGATCCATGTATATCCGAGCATATTTAGTTCAAATTTGTAATATATTACAAATTATATACATGTATGTATATAATTTGTAATACATGTACCTGACTATCGTGAAGAGTATCTTAGATTCGGCCCAGCCGAATATACCGCACTCTTACTTGTTAAAACCTGGCAACGCAACTGCAGCTCGCTGGCCACCCACAATTTTGCTATTAATCATTAACAATTGCTTTTCTTAAAGTTTATAGTGCTCATTCATATATTTTAAATTATTTTCAATTTCCATTGAATCATCTAACACGTCTTTGGCTGCATTCAGGTACGATTTGGCTTTTAATATATCACCAGTAGAAGCGGCTAAAACTGCCAGATTATTAAGAGCGGCACCGTTACGGGCATCAGATGTCAGACAGAGTTGTAGACAGCGTTTAGCTAAATTAAAATCACCTGTGGTCTAAAAGAGAAAAGGAGTCTTCATTGTTTTCATATTCATCTCATTCACACTCATTAATGAAAAACTCACTATGGCCACAAAGCTAAGATTATACCAGATATCTGCTTTTTGTTCAGAAGATTTTGCCGCAGCTAAAGCTCGTTGAAAGCAAGGCAAGACAAGATCGATTTGTCCACCATAGAGACAGCACAAGGCTATATTGCAATAAAGCTCGGCAGAGTGAACACCCAGAGAGAGGATGCGCCTTTAAATATTGTTGTGTTATATAGTTCTGAATATATGTACATATGTATATAAATTTACCTGTAATACATTAACGCCATTTCGGGATTATTGTCGTAGAAATAGTTGAGTGCAATACATGCCAATGCCTCCACATTTATGGGGTTTAATTTCGCTATCAGACGATACATTTGCATGGCATCATCCGCTTTGGCCACTACATCCAGCAGACGACCTTGTTCAATGCGAAACGTTATATCAAATGGATGCTTGTCAACGGCAGTTTGTATTAAGTCCATTGCTTTATCTGTCTGCTCCAAACGCTGATACACATGTGACAGTAAGATGTAGGTATCGGGATGGGGGAAAATATTTAACGATAAATGTAAATGGACTTCTGCTTTGCGCGGATATTTTAGAGCCAAAAGACAACGTCCCATTTGCTGTTGCCACCACCATTCGTCACAATTGGCCAGCGAACGTGCAGAGGCCGAGGAGCCACGTTTCTGTTTATGAGTTTCCATTACAGCTTCGCATAAAGAATATGCTTTTAAAACATCAGCTTCATGATAATAGAGAAACTGAAAGAGAGCTTTAACTAAAACTTTACGCTCAGCATAAATTGTGGGATTGAGGCGAGAAGCTTGATACAAGGGGGCGGTCGAATCGCCCAAATTATAGGCAGCTGCCGAAGTAGCTCTTACACGTGAAGCCGTGCCACAACGTGAAGCTGGTCGACTACCCAGAGAGGAACCAGGTCGACTTATGCCGCTAGTGCCAGGGCGAGCCTAAAACAAAAAACAATTACATATAACATATAATAATTAAGTTACTTTCTCATAAATAACACCCAGTTTTCAAGATGAAACGTCTTTAAGTCATGTCTTTCATGTTTGTGGGCAAATTTGATAGAAATGAAAGAGCGATAGACAAAAAGACACGAACTCTGTTTTCGTGTTTTCCTTTTTTAATTCCTTTTTGTTATCATCTGTAGTTCTGTTAATATTTTTCATTTACATTCGCTCGGCAAGATGACTACATCGATACTAACAACAGGAAGGGAAGGAAACAGTTGGCATTAATTTTTATTAACATTATTTTATTGATATTAACGTTTTATAATTTAAACATTTCCATTTCCAGTATTAATTTTAATAAGTTACCACACAATTTAGCAAACAAACTAGCTGAAATTGAAGTTTTAATTTTGTAAGAATCCAGTTGATTTACTTAATAGCCTATTTACACCAAAGCGAAATCTGCTCATTCGAGATTTCAAGCCAAATCTAGTAGATTTTGAGGAGGTTTCCCATACAAAATGAAATCTACTTTATGAGTAGATTTCGACGAAATCTCCTGAAATCTAATCAGTACCAAGTGATGCAGCCGTGATTTTGTTCAAACAGTACTTAAAAATACAACGCTGCAACAAAAATTACACTTTAATGTGGTGTATGCAGTCTCTGGGCAACAAAAATATACACTTTAGGTGTGTTCCACGAGATCTCGGACTAGTTTGGACTAATGAGAGTAAAAAGCAAATTACTCTCTAAATTTGCAAATTTTTTCGAAAACTGCTGGAACGCAAAAAACCACAATTGTACATCGTGCAATACTAGTGCTGCTTACTTTTTAGATTAAAGTATATTTGATTGATTTTAGACGTTTAAAACGCATAAGATCATATGAACAAAAGATTTGCATTATTGGCAACAGCTGTAAAATTAAAAGCTATGTAATATGTTCAATTGATTTTTGTAGTACATATTTATAAAATGAAAAGCCAAATAGCAATAGCATGTTCTGTTTACAACTCCACAACGTTATTTTTAGTTTGGACAACCTTCCATTTTGCTTTTAACTAATTTTTAAACAAAAACTTTTTTCCAATTTGCACATTTTCTGATTACATTTTCAGTTTCATACATATGTAAATATAAAACAGTATTCAATTCTAGTCCGAACTCACCCAAAGAAAAAGCTCGGGCTAATTTGTACAGGAAATGAAAAAAATTACTTTCTCAAAACTGCACAAAAATTGTTACGTGGAACGCTTTTGGACTATTTTGGACTAGTTCGGACTGTTTTGTTATTCACGTGGAACACACCTTTTAATAATGGTGTATTCAGTCTCTAACAAAATTGTTTTGTCAAATCCGCATACATAAATTATTGTTGTGAAAATGAAATCTTGCTAGATGTCAAAAAATGGTGTAAACGATATGGATTTTGTTGTAGATTTTAATTCAAATCTACTAGATTTTGAGTTGGTGTAAATGCGCTATAGCATTATTTACATGGTAACACTGTTTGTTTGACAGTTGATTGCATGGAAGTGCCAAAAAATCACTCACAAGCCAATTTTGCTGCAAGGCGAATTCATTACTAGCTTCCAATTTTAGTTGCGCGATTCTTGTCAAAATTTCCTTTAAACTTGCCTTTATGTTCAGACACAGCAATTTTACTTGAGCAACTTTCGTTTTCTATTGTTTACACTTTGTTTATCTTGCATGTACTGCATTTTAAAATTTTTCCATTTAATTTTCACTTCTTCCAAAGTAATGCGCCTGTTTTTTCAGGTTGTCCACAGCTTTCTTTAGCCGCCTTGGTATGGAGAAAAACGTCATGCCCTAGTCATGTTTCATCATTTAATAAAAAATATGAGTGTGTTGAGTTCAAGGCGAATTTATACAGGTGAATGCAAGCGGGAAGGCGAATTCAATACTATGTATTTTATTACTGTAAAACTTAATGAGAATGTCAAAATCTAAATTCGCCTAAGATTGTTCAGCTAAGAAAAAAATGTTAGATACTCGTAAAGTTAAATACAAATTTTTATAATTGTTTGTAATGAAAATCACAGATTATAATGGTTTTGCACTTTTAAACTCCCAAAAATTACTTGAAATCATACAAAAAAAAACTTCAGACTAAAATGGCGCGAAAATGTTTGTAAACAAAAGTAACAAAATTTGACAGTCTCATTAGAAAAAAACCGGCAAGCAAAAAATAATCTACTAAGCTATCAAGATCACCTAGTAATCAATTCGCCTTGGTTGAGTTTTTCGAACTCTTACTTGCATGTCTAAACGCTAGATAAGTTGCAAAAAAAGGCACTGTAGACAAACAAAAAATAAATAAAAAATAAAATATATAAGAAAGTGCAAATAAAAAATTATTGTATTTCTTATTATAAAATGGAGGTAATGATGTAGTAATCTCTCATTTTTAAGACTTTAATTATTTTATTTTAATTTACTAAAATAAATCACAAACACTAATGCCGTCCATCCAGCTGTTAAAATAATCAGGGTTGTTTTATTTATTTGTGTGATAGCTCTGTTTTTATCGTTTTGACGTAACGTTGCCGCTTTTGTTTACGCTTTTCGACTGGGGGTTGAACATCGCAAATGGCGAATGTGGACCGCTCATGTCCATGTTTCGTTTACGCTTTGACATCCATGCTCGATCATATGGCTGAGCATACAAAACAAAAAATGGCGCCGAACTAAACAGTTTGATAAGGTAAATCCGAACATACGTATTCGCCACATACAAGAACATTAACTTATTTTTACCTTCGTTATGCCGACTTTATGTCCATGTCATGTTCAAGTCGATGGCACGTGATTGGGGGTCTCCATTAGCCATGCACATGGTATGAGCATCATGGCGAACATCGCAAATGGCTAATATGGACCGCTCATGTTCATGGTTCGTTCATGCTCTGACATCGATGCTCGAGCTTATGACTGAGCATCGCTGCTCGCCATGAAGTTGGCCATCACGAACAAAAATATACAAAATGGCGCCGAACTGAACACTTTGATAAGGTAAATCCGAATATACGTATACGCCACATACAAGAGCATGAACTTATTTTTACATTCGCTCTGCCGACGTTATGTTCATATCATGTTCAAGTCGATGGCACGTGAAGACGAGGCTTTAGGGATGGCGTTTCAGCGTTCATTGTAATTGTGCTCTAGCGCTGCCACCTTGTAGACACTAATGCAGCTGGGACAGAAATGTCTTCCCGGTAACGTATCGCTTACTTTTAGATCAAAGGGAAGTTGCAATAATAAAATCTTATATTTAACAGACAATAAGTTGCAATAATGTGCCGAAAAGTTAAACAATGACAAACATAGTTTGTAATCAAAAGAAATGCAGATACAAACTTACCATCGCTGATGTTGGTCGCGTCGTGCTGGAGGTAGTGATTCTCTGCTTAATACTTTCAGCGGTTCCTGCCGCTTTACGCAAGTGCAAACTGGACGCTGTAGAGCCTCTAAAATTACTTGTACTGGGTCTGGGCACAAATGCGGTTTTAATTGAAGTTCCTGGTCGTGCCGCTGTGGCAATACGCTCAAATTCCACTTCCTCGTTTACTAGAATTAAGATACAAACAATATAAACATCAAGTTGAGAATACGGGCATAAAACCACATCTTTAAATATTTTACTTTAAAATCCTACTTGCAAAAAAAAAAAAAAGACACAAAACAACAAATCATTTGCTCTTACATATGTATGTATGGAAGTATGTCTGTATGTATTTTTACATTTATAAAAAATCCAAATTTGTTTGTTGTATTTGACCATTTTGTTGTTGTTGTTGTTGTTTTGTGTTTTGTTGTAAAAACCTTTAAGATATCTAAGTATTCAAGGTGATTGAACACAATGGAATGTGGGCAGTACTAAACAAGATGCTATAAGCTTAAATATGTACATAGTTTTGAATGCGTGTCTTAAACCTTTATTTTTTATATTCATTGTTTTTTTTTTTTGTCTTTCTGTTTTATTTTTCATCTTTTTTACAATGCGATGATCATCATGCCATCAGTGCTTTTACAACCATGCACCATGGCAACTTAAGGAATTTTTAGGAATCCTCAAAAGCAAAAAAAAAAAAAAAAATTGCAAGAAAAGAAAAAGCCAGCTGGGCATTTTGCTGAACATTATTTGCATTAAGTTCGATTTTCAAAATTTTTTTATAAGTTATTGCAGAAGTTAAGGGGCTGTTTCACGATTTCGATTTTTAATGTGCGCACGTATTTCTAAAGACAAAAAACACTCCACACGATACAGTTTAGGATCGGGGCGCTGCGCCTCAATATTTTCAAAACATCTTTTTGGTTCTTAATTTTGGTTTTAACATATTTTATTATAGTATTGATTCAAGTAATGTGATATGGATATACCCAACTATTTTACGTTCTATTATTATATGTATATGGATCTCTAGTACGGTAGACGGATACTATGAGGAACTTCATCGTTGATCAACTTTATAGAGTTCAGAAATCAGCTTGTATTGGGTTAACAGACACATTAAGAACTAAGCCTTGAGAAACACTGAATACTATATTGTACTTTGTTTCCATTAAACCTCATATTATCGTCATCTCAGCCTGAAGGGCAGTGACAGTCCCTACAGTTCTGAAAATGATTTACATCAGCTTTTGCCATGACGACCTAATCTGATGATGGACCAACTCCACGGGATGAATTATTCACGATTAACCAGCGCTCCCGTGTAGCTGGTTAGGCTCATACAGGTCGTAACTTTTCGCTATAAGTTTGTAGCCTTGACCTCCTCTGACTGTCTGGGGTATATCATATACCAGGGACTAGCAGACCCGAGCTCCTTAGCAAGTAGTTTGTTTATATACATTTTATTTTAAAAAAGTTTTTATCTTGTATTTGTGCAATAACCATCTCTTTGCAACTTTTAATTATTTGATGTCAAAATAGTATTTAATACAAAATATTTCAAGATTTTTTTGCCTAAAATTAAGATTTACTTTTTGGACAAATATAGATTTTTTGCCTAAAGTATCAAAAAAGTTTCACCACTGCATCGTAACATGATAAAACAGTTTCCGCAATACACCATTGTACGTTTTTAATACGCTGCTAGGTGTTAAAAATGTTAATACAGTGGTTAAAAATGATAATACAGGTAATACAAAAATACTGCCGCAGCCAAGTGTAGTTGCTGCTTTACTGCCTTTGTGGCAAGCGGAAATTTGTGGTTGTCTGTTTGACAAACAAACTGACATTCGATTGCCAACCGTAATCAAGCCGTTACAGTGCAATCTAAATTAAGGCGCAAAGCGCAACGTAATTTAGCGCTTTGATTTTACGCTGTAGTAAGTAACTTAAATAAAAGCGTTTAATAAGAGTCACTGAATAGATATAATAAGAAGTGATAAAGTCGCTAAATCAGTCTGAAAGCACCTAAATTGTGATTACTAATCGCCGCAAAAGTTGAGTAACATTTGTTTTCAAGCTAACTTTACTGAGAGACAGTAAAGCTTTCTCCCTGACGCTCTGTCAAAATTGGATTTTCCAATTGCAAAATGTTGACGCCGTGCTATTTGGGTTGGTCTCATACATTTTGTGGTTGTCTGTTTGACAAACAAACTGACATTCGATTGCCAACCGTAATCAAGCCGTTACAGTGCAACCTAAATTAAGGCGCAAAGCGCAACGTAATTTAGCGCTTTGATTTTACGCTGTAGTAAGTAACTTAAATAAAAGCGTTTAATAAGAGTCACTGAATAGATATAATAAGAAGTGATAAAGTCGCTAAATCAGTCTGAAAGCACCTAAATTGTGATTACTAATCGCCGCAAAAGTTGAGTAACATTTGTTTTCAAGCTAACTTTACTGAGAGACAGTAAAGCTTTCTCCCTGACGCTCTGTCAAAATTGGATTTTCCAATTGCAAAATGTTGACGCCGTGCTATTTGGGTTGGTCTCATACATTTTGTGGTTGTCTGTTTGACAAACAAACTGACATTCGATTGCCAACCGTAATCAAGCCGTTACAGTGCAACCTAAATTAAGGCGCAAAGCGCAACGTAATTTAGCGCTTTGATTTTACGCTGTAGTAAGTAACTTAAATAAAAGCGTTTAATAAAAATCACTGAAGAGATATAATAAGAAGCGATAAAGTCGCTATATCAGTCTGAAAGCATCTAAATTGTGATTACTAATGGTCGCAGAAGTTGAGCAACATTTGTTTTCAAGCGAACTTTACTGAGAGACAATAAAGCTTTCTCTCTGACGCTGTGTCAAAGTTGGATTTTCCAATTGCAAAGCGTTGACACCGCGCTATTTGGGTTCGTCTCATACATTTTGTATGTACATGAGGATTTTCTACAGATAAATTACGCTTGACGCGCTAATTTAGGTTGCAAAGTTAATCTTTACATCACTTTGCCAATAATTCATTGCCTGAAATACCACTGAAAGATGTACACATTTGTAATATATTTTAGCCAGCAAGAAGTGTCGTTTGCTTTGCAAATATTTTATAAATGTCAAGCCATTGTGCACTGCTGTCGTTGCATCACCTTTTTTCATGCAACCTCATGGTCCATTTTCAATTTTACACACCGACGTCCACCAATATCAAGTCGGCGGTTGTTGTAATGTGGTTAAGAAGACGTAGCAAGAAAACGAAGCTGCACACAGGCTAACAAACTAAGCAGGGAACGATGGATGCCAGAAAATTGTAAAGAAAGAAGAAAAAAAAACAGCCTCCAACAAACTCAAGAGCGCAAAAATGTATTTCTTTGTTTATTTTATTTTTTTTTGATTCTGCTCACTTTAGTTCTTCCATGCTGCATATTATTACATGGAATGTCGGTCATATTGTTGGATTAAATTCTTCTTGAGGTTAAGGTTTATGTATTTATCGTCATAATTAAGTATAAGTGTTTCACCATTCCTGAGCGGATTGTTGTCCAAGCAAAACTGCTTCTTTGACTACTTCCCTCGTAAATAGTTGTTACACGTTGGCTCGTTTTTCTTTTCGCTCAATACAATGTGGCGGATGAATACTGGCCCGCTTGTTGTTGGTGTGCCTTTGGACGCTTTGAGTGTGTGTTGTTGTTGTTGTTGTTTTATTTTAGTGATTTTGTTGCATACAACATAGTAGAGATTCTATTACTTGTGGTTTGTTTTCCAAAGTTAAAAGAAGTGCAAATATTCCCCTCTCCTCTTCTCTGCCTTCGCCAAGCTTTCGTTCACATCAGTGACTTCTTGGATTCGTTATTTGATGCGCTTTGACCATTCTTGAATCTGGAATATTTTTTCTAATATTTATTTTACGTTATAAAGATGTCGCTTTTGTGCCATAAAAATTGTATTATTTAGTTTGTTTTAAGTTGTGTTAAGTTGGTCGATGTGATGTTACTGTTGGCAATAATTTCACATTAATTTAAGATTTTATTGTATAAAGTTAAAGAACTTGGTCATAACTTAGAATAACTTAAATTATGAGCATTTTACATTTTAAATGGAAATGTGTGATATCATTTATTGACATTTTATGTAAACAATTTCGGTTTTTTCTTCCCAAAACGATATGGGAATAGGCTGATTGGTTTACGCGGTAGTTCACTGCTCACAAATAATCAACTAGGGTTCCGTTGGATGTATCATCACCCACACATAGTGCAATCTGCAAAGTACAGGGTGTCCGCCGGGATGGTATACTACTGGCAATAATGCCATTGTAATCCTGGCTATATGCGATGTGGCACCGTCTTGTTGATACTCAAAGCATGCAGTTGTGGTATTAAAGTTTTAAATCATTAGATCCCACCATAAGATGGCACAATAGGTCGTTAAGCCTGGACCAGGATTGTTTATCAAGATGGGAAATTATATAGTTTTCCAGAAAATAGTCTCTCTTGACATTCAAAGCTAGCTATTCACAGAGGAGGTGGAAGATCGTTTTGCCCTTCTCCCTATTCTTTCAACAACGGCAAAATTCATTGCGGGGAAATCCAAGTCCAACTTCCATGTCTTCATACCAAACCGTTGAACTTTATTTTTGAAAACAACTTTCCATTCTTTTTACTCGGCATGCATATTAATTTTAAAACGCTTATATTATTTTCACTTATATGTTTGTTTGCTTTAGTGCGAGAATTGGAGTTGCCGTATTGTTTCCGGATAAGTGTGGGGATTTTGGCGATTGACGAAGTCGATTTTAGGAACTCCCAAACAAATTCGGAACCACTTCGCTGACCGATTTGGAACTGGTTTTTTATATTCGGTGTACGTTTTTGCCGTGGAACACGTATCTAAACTATAAGTGGTCATTCGCTTTAGTGCGAAAATTGAACTTTGACGTTTCCTGAAGCCGGCTCCTTTTCGCTAGTCGAATCGGAACCGGGGTTTCATATTCGGTGCGCGTTTTGGCCACGGAACGTGTATCTGAACTATTAAAGGCCAATATTACAACTGACGAATAGTTAACATTAGGATTTTATCTAATAGGCTTTTTACACTGATCGACATCTACCATCATTTTTCGAAGATGTTGACATTTTCCCATAAGAAATACATTGTTATAAAACTCAACATCTTTATAAAATGTTCCTATTTCATTTTATTCCATTTAACATCTTTCGATAATTTCAGTGTCATCACTAGAAAAGTGGCAAAAATGGCGATTATTCTTGTGGCATCACTGAAAAAACGTCATTTTTTTTTTTTAAATTAAAAAAAATCATAATTTATTTATCATGTGTCAATTGTTTGCATGTGTGTTTTCTATCTTATTTTTTTTCTGTAATAATTTTTCTGCGTTTTTGCTAATTTTTGTTTACATGCCCTACGTTTTATTTCCATACATATGTAAATAAATTTTATAGTCTTCTTTTTGAGTTTCAAATTAATTTTTTCCCCAAAAAATTTTGTGTGCTTTTGTTAAATTGTGTGAAAATTTAAAAAATAATTTTTTTGATTGGCATTAGACGTTAGATGTGAGCGATGTAAACAGTGTATCACATTTTCAACATCTTTCAAGCGTTTCATGAAGATGTTGATCAGTGTAAAAAGCCTATAACAGATAATTTTTTTTTTTTTTTGTTATTGCAAGTTAACATTAATCTAAAAATTACTGATAACTTAACAGCAGGTTTATTTCAAAGTTAACTTTAAGAATTTGAAGCTGCCATATTATCTGCTGAAAATATTGTATCTTAAGTTGTAAAAATGGGGAAAATTTAATGGCGACTTCATCGTTCACGTTAACTAATGTTAAAGTTAACTATCAAGAACTTTAACGTTAGGTTGTAATAATGGCCCTAAGGATCATTGAAGTTGGCATATTGTTTGCTGGGAAGTGGGGGATTTTGGCGATTCCTGAAGCTAATTTTTGGAATTAAAAAAAAAGTAAAAATTTGGAACACATTATACTGATTATTCTATATTTTTAGTTTATATTTATTTGCTGGTTTTTTGAGATGCCGAAAATATTCTTTTTTAAATTTGTTTGTATGAAAAAAGTTTTTTTTTTTTGGAAATTTGTGCAGCTTACTTTTTTATAAAAACACAAACAAAAAAGATTTTTTGGTCGGAAAAAAATGACAACACTGGCTTCGAAACAAACTTCCCTAATTTTTGGCAGCAATTGGTAATCACATTATAGGTGCTGCCATAAAGACTTAGCGACTTTATCACTATTTATTACTTCTATTTGGTGATTTTTATTAAACAAGGTTGGTTGGCAATGAATTATTAACAAGGTTGTTCATGGTACAACGTTAACGCTCTTGCTAAGGTTACTTACTGCAAAGCGAACCATTCTGCTGCCATAGAATAGTCAATAACATTCAAAGGAATGAATTGAGCATTCGATTCAGTTTAGGAGAATTTTTGGAACCGAATACGACAAACATTGATGGTATTTCGAAAAATTTAGTTTTTAGTCCTCCCGGGGAGCAGGTTTTGCATTGGCGTATTTCTTGCTCAGACACTATACTTTCTGGAGTATATAGGAGTAGGGGTGATAAGGGTATTTTTAATGTAGCAAACAAAATTTTTCAGCAAAACTTAGGTTATGTGGGTACTTCCAAAAACCCTCAACATAGATTAATTGAGAGAATGGGGTTCAGCATGCCCCCAGAAAGTTCTGTTTGACAACCCATCTTGGCGTTGGCTATTTGGTTATAGAGCCTACGTCTTGGCTGAGACGTTATGGTTGTGGTTTCGATAAAAATCGCAGGCAGGGAATATTAGTATTCCCTTGCACCATGTTTAATTTTCCGCGAACTAATTGTAGTCCCAACATGCTGTTGTCTTGCAGCAGATATCTGTAATGTAAGCAGCCAGAAGTGGTCGTAAGACAAGTGAGTTGCGGAAGTACTGAAATTCTTTGTGAACTTCGCACCTGTAACTCGCGAAGCCTAGTCTCCCTGTAACTATATGGGCAATTGCATTCAAGAAGGATTAGAAGATCCGAGTTCTGCAGCAAGGGTTTTGTTCATATGACCACAAACATTTGACACAAAGTTGCCACCTTGCAAGCCACATGGGGATGCTAGTGAGTCGTGAACTATTTCACCCCGTGCATTAGTTCACCATTAGATTATGCTATCATGACAGATGCTAGCGCAAATCAATTACACTTATCTGTAACGGATTTGATATTCTGTGAAGTCTGACAAAAAATTAATGGCGATCAGCACGTTTGTTCCAACTTTGATTTAGAGTCCAAGCTTTTATTAGAATACGACTTAGGACGTTTTTGGTGTAAATGGTATTGCTTATAGGCACGTTTAGATGGTAATAAAAGGTATTTAGATTTTGTGTGAGCAAAATAGTAAGAAGTGAACAAAGTTGTGTTGCAAGCATTGTTCATTTTACATTTGTGGGATAAGTAAAAAAAAAACTTTAATTAGGAAAATCGAACTAAATTACTGCACAATTCTACAACATTTTCAAAATCCACATGAAATATTCTTCACCAGCAATAGGTGCGTTCCACGTGAATAACGAAACAGTCCGAACTAGTTCAGAGTAATTTTTTTCATTTCCTGTACAAATTAGCCCAAACTTTTTCTTTGGGTAAGTTCTGACTAAAATTGAATAATCAGCTGTTTAATACATATGAAACTGAAAATGTAATCAGAAAAATCGCAAGTTGGAAAAAAGGTTTTGTTCAAAAATTAGTTAAAAGCAAAATGAAAGGTTGCCCAAACTAAAAATAACGTTGTGAATTTGTAAACAGAACATGTATTACAAACGAACAACGCTTGCAAATTATTGAATTTTATTACCAAAATGCGTGCTCTGTTAAGAAAGTTCATCGCGCGCTTCTTCCATTTTATGGTCAGTTTAATCGACCTACTGAGGCTTCTATTCGGGCTATTGTAAAAAAATTTCGCACCAAATTTACATTGTTGGTGAGCGCTACCGTGTTCACCATTCACGTACAAACTTTTTTTTGCCCAAAATGGAAGAGCTTGACTTGCATGACATGTGGTTTCAACAAGACGGTGCCACATGCCACATAGCACGCGAAACAATGGACCAATTGAGAGGCGAGTTCGGTGAACAGTTTATTTTACGGGACCAGTCAATTGGCCGCCCAGATCGTGCGATTTAACGCCTCTAGACTATTTTTTGTGGGGCTATGTTAAGGCTAATGTCTATAGCGACAAGCTCGCTTCGATTTACGCACTGGAAGCCAACATTGCCAACATGATTCTTGAGATACCGGCCGAAATGTTGGAAAGAGTATGCCTAAATTGGACTAAGCGGATGGAGCTTTGGAGGCGCAGCCGCGGCCAACATTTGCATGAAATAATCTTCAAACATTAAATTATATCGACCCAACTATCGATCCAAATAAATATTTCATGCATTTTTCTGAATTTTATGTGTTTTTTTTTCTTTCTTAAATTTCCGATAGTTCTTATAAAATCACCCATTAATTCTTTTTTGGCTTGCCATTTTATAAGTAATCTATTGAAAATTTTACATTGCTTTTTCTGCAAATGTTTTGTTTATACAATTCTATGCGTTTTAAGCGTCTAAAATCACTAAAATATACTATAATCTAAAAAGTAAGCCGCACTAGTATTGCCAGATGTACAATTGTAGTTTTTTGCGTTCCAGGAGTTTAGGTTAAAATTTGCAAATTTAGAGCGTAATTTACATTTTACTCTCATTAGACACTTAATGTTGTAGCACCCATAGATGCCAGATAAATCTGGTTTAAAATCGTCAAAATTGGCGGAAAAAATCGTCAAAATCGTCAATATGATTATCGCAAATCGTCAAAATATCGTCAGCTATTATAATAACTTGTTATTGCATAAAACATATATTACAATTGGTTAAATTACATCAAAACAGCCCGTGGTTGCCTTTAATAAAAAGCTACAAAAAACTACTGGTTTTATATAAAAATATACACTTGAACAAACTGAAGTTAATATCATAGGAACATATTCACTAATTTTTGTACATAACGCATTTATTTAAATAGATTTCAATTAATAAAAAGAATTTTGAAATTTCCTTTCATATACCTACTATATTTAATAAACACTTCTATTAAATAGGACATGGCTGTTCTTTAGAAGGAATATAACATTTCTTTTGAAAATAGTTTCTTCAACTAATTTCTCACTTTGGTTTCTTTAAGCTTCATTTACCGAGATGCAAACTCTCACATTTGCTAAGTAATATTTTTCCTATAAAATTACCCATAGAAAGAAAAATGACCGAAGAATCATATTTGATAAGTGATTCCAAAAATCTAGTAGTGTCATATCTGTATCGTAAAACAAATTTTCCAACATTAATAGGCTACGTTGCTTTAATTCTAATTAAAGTTCTCGTCTTTCGAAATCTAGTATGAAATATGAACTCTCTTTGATTATATCCGAAAAAAAGACACTTTCTTATTTTATAATACTGTAAGGATTTATAAAAGTTAAAGTTTTGTATATATTTTCATATTTAAGCCTCCTTAATACGAGTATATAAGCACACGCTGTAAAACATGAATATTTGTACACTTTTGAGCTTATAATATGTTCAAGTACTATTCACATATGGTCTTTTAATTACTTCTCTAACCTATAAAATAGATGTATACTCCAAAATAAATATGGCGTATCATTTAAATTTTACATACTTACATATTTACGTACAGATTTATTTTATTACATTTTTTTCTAACTCTCAATATTATTTTCATTTACTACATAAATTAATTAAAAATTAAGTATGTAATGTATGTAGTTGTAAATGTAATCGAAAAAAATCGTCAAAAACAGGCCTTAAATCGTCAAATCGTCAAAGTACTATTTTGAGCACCTAAAATCGTCAAAATGACGATAAATCGTCAAATATGGCAACTATGGTAGCACCTTCAATGAATACTCGAAGTGCTGCCAATGCAAATTTAAAAATACAGCTCTGATGGGATGGTAATACAGTTTACTGAAATGGTTTAGAAAATGAAGATTTACCAACTGCTTGTCCATTTGTGCATTTGCATTTCTCATCTACCGAATTCATTATATTTATACACGGCGAGATTTCCTTTATCCTACAAAAATTGTTGACAGATCTAAATATTTGTATTACCCTGTAAAGGTGGCTTTAGCTGCAAATAATGATAGCTTTTTAAATAAAAATTTATATCGTATACTATATAATCAAGGCGAATTCATACCAGGTAAATGCAAGAGCAATAAATACAACACTACAAAAAATAAATCTTTTTCAAATGTCAAGAGAAAAATATAAACACAAAAAGGAATTAAAAAAAATATATATTAAGAAAAATTTACAATAAAAGACAAACATTTATTTGGTGAAACTTTTAGTTATTTCGTGAAAATTAAAGTCACAGATCATAGAGCTTGGAAAGGTGAAAATGGCCAGCAAGATTGGGGAGGATTTAGAATGATAGCTGGCGCTCAAGATGCAATACATAAATAAAAAAATTGTTTTGAATTTGTTTGTTTTCAAACTTCCATAAAAAAATTACAATAAAAGAAACACTTAATTATAATGTGAAACTTGAAACTTAAAGTCTCAGATCATACAGCTTGAACAGGTGAAAATGGCCAGCCAGATAGCGTAGGATTTTGGGTAATATCTGGCGCTCAAGATGGACTACATAATTTAAAAAATTGTTTTAAATTTTTTTCTCCAATTTTGTTTTAATTATGCCATTGACATTTGAAACAGATAAAAATTAAAAAAAAAAAGTTATCAGCTGCGCTGTCAATTTCACCTGTTATGAATTCACCTTGCTATATAATATTAAAATTTTGTATTTGCAAATAATTCGTTCAGCTCAAGGTCCTTTTTTGTTTTTTTAAAAAATGTTTAAGGTATTTTTCAATATTTCGTCTTCCTTTGGAAGACTTCTTCAGGAAAATTTATTTTTGTGTGTAAATTCAATACAAAATTTGAATTGAATTTACACACAAAAAACAAATTTTCCTGAAGAAGTCTTCCAAAGGAAGACGAAATATTGAAAAATACATTAAACATTTTTTAAAAAAACAAAAAAGGACCTTGAGCTGAACGAATTATTTGCAAATATTAAATTAAATAAAGGTAACAGCAAATAGGATCAAGAATTAAAATTTTGTATTAAAATTAATGTTAAATTGAATTTGTGTGCTTTTAAAGTGTAATTTTTGAACTCAGCGGAAGTAAAAATTAACCCTTTGTTTAAATATGTACATATGTACGTATGTGGCTATAAATCAAAATCGTTAAGATCCTTTTTCGTTTTCACCAGTCACCAGCGTAAATGCGTTACGAACTGCGAGCATGGCAACGAGATAAAAACTTTTCTGATCGCATCTTCGTTTTTTTTTTCAATCTAAAAGTTAAATTGGTAATAAATTTTGAATGGGCTCTTTAAATGCTGAATTTAAGATTTCCTTAATATATTGTTCTTTTAAATTTCTTTCAATTTTAAACTCAAACACTTAAAAGGCACTTTGCATAAATAAAGGTTCCCTACTTATATACATATGTATATACATACATACATACATACTTGCGCATATACAAATAGCATTAATAACGAAGATCACTTACCGGCATCTTCTGCGTCATTGGTTTCCAAGTCATCAATATAGATGCGTTGCGTAAGTGCGCGCATTTTTAATTGCCAAACGCCTTCCATCATCCACGTGGGCATGATGCTAAACGTTGTAGACGACGATGAAGAAAAATTTGTTACTGAATTTGTGGCAGATGCCGAAGCTGTTGTGGCAGTGCCATTGACAGTGGCAGATGATACATTGTTGCCATAAATGCCACGTTGGCGTCCGCCCTGCCTGACGGTCATGCGTTGCAAATTGCTACTGTATCTTTGAATGCTACTGTTGTTACTCATAGCGGCACTACCACTAACACCACCACCACCACCACCACCACTACTGCCAAAGTTATTGTTCAATAACAACTCCTCGCTACCTCCGCCACTACCACCAAGTGTTGCAGCATTAACATTTTCCTCTTCTTCATCCGGTGGCGTATTAAACATTTGGACATTATTTTCGTGACCTGCTTGCAACATTACATTGCACACCTCAACACATTTTTCATAATTTCGACGTCGATATAGCGAGACAGCCTTAAAATATTGCAATTCCATGGTCGCCAAAGATTTTTCTATAGCAGCTGAAGTGCTTGCCAGCAGACCACAAACATCAGCTAAAGATGTTGTTGTTGTTGTTGCTGCTGTTACTGCATCAACAATATTATTATCATCATTATTCATAACATTTGTTTTAAGTTCTTTGGAATGTTGTTGGTGATGTTGTGTAGCAGTAGCCATCATAATTGAGTATTGTTCTTATTTTTTTCCTGTTTTTAATTTTCGTTTTTTTTTTTGGCTTCCTTTTGTCCGTACTCCAATTCACTTCGTTAAAGAGACTTTTGCCTGAAATACATATGAAGAAATAATTACATTACATATAGTCTATTTACACCAAAGCGAAATCTGCTCATTCGAGATTTCAAGCCAAATCTAGTAGATTTTGAGAAGATTTCCCATACAAAATGAAATCTACTTTATGAGTATTGTATTGTATTTGTAACTATACAGTTGCAAATAAATTTGCAAAGTATAAGGTGCACAGCATGGGTGGAGCAACGAAGACCTTATGCCCACGATGGTATTAACAGTACGTCTTTTGCGGTGCTGTGACTGACTGTACCGACCTAAGTCTTCGCATAGGAAGTTGCCGCGTGGTTAACAACGAAATGCCTCTCGAAAACTGTAAGCTAATACAGTTAGTTGAGGTAGACAGTTAACCAATGAGAGTGAGACGCAAAACTCTCGACAAGCCTGACCGCACTTAAGAAATAATTACGATGATGCGAGAGCTGTTCTCCAGTCCAGAGCTGCTACGACTGTACTATTTCGACGAAATCTCCTGAAATCTATTCCGTACCAAGCAATGCAACTGTATTTTTGTTCAAAAAGTACTTAAAAATACTACGCTGTACCAAAAATATACTTACTGCCACTTTCTCTATTTCGAATAAATATTTTCATTCGCATAAATAAATTTAAAACAAAAACAAATTTTCAAATTTTGTTTTTGTTTCAAATGTTTTTATGCGAATGAAAATTTTTATTCGACATAGGGGAAGTAGCAGTTAATGGTGGTGTATTCAGTCTCTGATAAAATTGTTTTGTCAAAACCGCATGCATAAATTATTTTTGTGAAAATTAAATCTTGCTAGATGTCAAAAAATGGTGATGTAAACGATATAGATTTTAATTCAAATCTACTAGATTTTGCGTTGGTATAAATGTGGTAGAGCTGTGCCGGGTTACAAAAGACTGATCCGTTCGTTCACATCGTTCAATCGGTCATTTTTCACGGACGGCACGGTGCAACACTACAATTTTCCGGTAATTTTTCAACACAGGTCTGTAAAATAAACAAAAGAAAATGGCGAAATAAAAAGTGATCAAAATTTGTTATTTTAAAAAGAGAAAATAATTTTAAATAAAAACCATTTAGGTGGGATCAATTTTGATTAGTTTCATATTCTATTTTTTTTTATTTCAGATGATACCAGTAAAAAATTATAAACAGCTTGTCTTCTATGTTTCCCAGCTATCTATATGTCGACATTTCATAAGAACTACCCTAATCATCAGTAGACTTTGGAAATTTTTGAAATTCAAACAATTAAGTTTTTTATTCGCTATTTAAGCTTCTAACATTTATACCAGTAAAAAATTATGAATAGCTTGTTTTCTATGTAGGGTAGTTCCTATGAAATGTCGACATATAGATAGCTGGGAAACATAGAAGACAAGCTGTTTATAATTTTTTACTGGTATAGATGTTAGAATCTTAAATAGCGAATAAAAAACTTAATTGTTTGTATTTCAGATAATATAAAATAATATAATACAAAACAAAAAACCAAACAAACAACCCCACTATTGTTAAACAAAACAACAAAAACAAAACAACATGACATAAAAAGAATGAGAGATTATCAAGGCGAATTCATTACTAGGTGAACTTAACAGCACAGGTGATTATTTTTTGCTTCTTGCGTTTTTTCCAATGAGACTCAAATTTTTTTTTTGTTTAAAAACTTTTTCGCGCCATTTTAATCTAAAGATTTTTTTGTATGATTTAGTGCAATTTCAAGAAATTTATGTGAACTTAAAAGTGAAAAACTAATATAATTTGTGATTTTAAATACAAACAATTATAAAAGTTTATATTTAACGTTTATATAAATTTTTTTTTCTGATATTTATAACCTAATGACGTAACCTTTTTCGGTTGTTTTCGACATGAGTTACAGACTAAATTTTTCTCACTTTTCGAGAAACGATGGAATAATTTGTTTCACGAACTACTCACTAAAGGCCCTGTGCTGAAAAAGTACTAAATAAGCAACAGTGTGGCAAATTTTTTTGAGAAATTGTTGGCGCCTCGAAAAATAAATTGAAATAATGTAAAATGATTACGGTAATAATAGTTTTTAATTATATTAACTATAGATTTTTCGACCTTTATAATTGTTAAATAAAAATGTCAGGAATTTTTCGAGCTTGAGGCCAAGTTTTTAATTTTAATTTAAAAATTCCAATATTTCGCTTCACCACTTGGTAGCATCATCAGGGATTTAGATATAGCTTTTTCAAAAGAACTTTAGAAATACAAAATAGGGATCCTTTTTATCGTATTTTAGTATAGTAATAACATACGATTAAAAAGGATCCCTATTTTGTGTTTTTAGAAAAATAAAGGAAACAGTTTAAAAGTAATTTGAAGAAATTTTTGCCACAATATAAAAGGTAGTACTGTTAACAATTCTGCATTGTTAACTCGAAAAGCTAAATTTTTGACATATGGCTATGTTGTAATAAAGGAGCGATATGGCCTTATATCTAACCAGTGATTTTTTTGCTCACGCACGTTTTGTATCTTGTGTCACTGTCAAACATCTTCAGTTTGGTCTATAATTTAATCATGAATCGTCTTACAAACGAACAACAGTTGCAAATTATTGAATTTTATTACCAAAATGCGTGCTCTGTTAAGAAAGTTCATCGCGCGCTTCTTCCATTTTATGGTCAGTTTAATCGACCTACTGAGGCTTCTATTCGGGCTATTGTAAAAAAATTTCGCACCAAATTTACATTGTTGGACATTAAACCACCAACACGCTTACGTAGAGTGCGAACTGAAGAAAATATCGCAGCCGTATCGGCCAGTGTTGGTGATGACCGTGAATTATCGATTCGGCGCCGTTCGCAGCAATTGGGCCTCTGTTACTCCACTACGTGGAAAATTTTGCGGAAGGATTTGGGTGTGAAGCCTTATAAGATACAGCTGGTACAAGAATTGAAGCCAAACGATCTACCACAACGCCAAATTTTTGGTGAATGGGCTCTTGAAAAGTTAGATGAAGATCCACTTTTTTATCGAAGAATTGTGCTCAGCGACGAGGCTCATTTCTGGTTGAATGGATACGTGAACAAGCAAAACTGCCGTATCTGGAGTGAAGAGCAGCCAGAGGCATTGCAAGAGCTACCAATGCATCCACAAAAAACAACCGTTTGGTGCGGATTATAGGTTGGCGGCATCATTGGGCCGTATTTCTTCAAAGATGATGCGAATCACAACGTTACTGTGAATGGTGAGCGCTACCGTGCGATGATAACAAACTTTTTTTTGCCCAAAATGGAAGAGCTTGACTTGCATGACATGTGGTTTCAACACGACGGTGCCACATGCCACACAGCACGCGAAACAATGCACCAATTGAGAGGCGAGTTCGGTGAACAGTTTATTTCACGCTTGGGACCAGTCAATTGGCCGCCCAGATCGTGCGATTTAACGCCTCTAGACTATTTTTTGTGGGGCTATGTTAAGGCTAATGTCTATAGCGACAAGCCCGCTTCGATTGACGCACTGGAAGCCAACATTGCCAACATTATTCGTGAGATACCGGCCGAAATGTTGGAAAGAGTATGCCAAAATTGGACTAAGCGGATGGACCATTTGAGGCGCATGAAATAATCTTCAAACATTAAATTATATCGACCCAACTATCGATCCAAATAAATATTTCATGCATTTTTCTGAATTTTATGTGTTTTTTTTAATTTCCGATAGTTCTTATAAAATCACCCATTATTACATTTTGTTTAAATTGCGCTCCGAGACGCATCGTTTGCCATAATCTAAAAGTATCGTACTCTTATTCGATACGGTAATTATACCCTGGGGCCTTAAAGTTGCAGGGCACTGCCACTGTATTACGGTTCCATATTTGATTTGTTAAAAATTTAGAGTATATTTAATAGAAGAAGATTAACACAAAAAATCCACTAAACATTTTCAAGCATTTCAAGAAACAACTTGTAATTTTTTCCCAGTGTATTTCGCGCGAATGTGTTTTTGGCCAAAGACTTTCCAGCTTGACGTCCTTTATTTATTTGATTTGTTGTTGTATTTTATTATTATTGCAATATTTTGTTGTTGTTGTTGTTATTGCTGTTGCCTTAAAGTTAAGATAAATTGTTGTTGTTTGTTATGGTTAATATTAATGTTACGAGTATTTTGTTTTTGTGGTTCTTGTGGAATTTCAAGACCGGATGTTTGAGCGATTTCTGGTTCTTCTTTTAGAGCTGGTAAAAATTGTTTTTTTGTTTTTTTTTTTCTTACAAACCTTCGTTTTCTTTTGGTTCTCTTAAGTTGTGTTTGTTTCTTTTTTTGGCTTAAATTCTTTTAGGGTTTCTTTTCTGCTGTAGTTGTTTTTATTGCTTTTGTTGTAATTTTTAGATTTTTACTTTTTTTTAAACTTAATTTATTTTTGTTTCAGCACTATTTCTTAATATATTCTGCTTCTAAGAATATAATTAATTGAAATTGATTTTATTATACTTGTTTTTTATTTACCCAATTTCGAAATTTGAAATTTTTTAGAGAATTTACATACATATGTATGTATGTATGTACGTGTTGGCTTGGGTTTGTTTTGTTTTTCGATGAGCTGTTAAATTTCTGGTTGCCATAGAGAATATACGAGTACGAGAGTAGCAACGACAAAAAAATGTTCGTAGTGCTGCCAAATTCTGATTATAATATATTTATTATAGTTCAATAGTTCATTTTTACAAAAAATGTATGACGTTTTTTCTCCCTGTAGGAAAACGTTACATGTTGTGATTAATACATTTTAACGTAGTGTTTACACGTGCAGGTGCAAGTTCGAAAAACTCAATACATTCAAGCTTTTTTACTAACACAAGCTTAATCTTTGCACTTGCAACCAAGTCAGCTTTATAAAGGTAGTGGCAGAATTACAATAAATACAACACCAACAAACATCAACGAGTTGGTATAGATGGGGTCTCATCAAACGAGTTCAAGATTAATTCAGGGGTACCGCAAGGCTCCGTTCTTTCTCTTACCCTATTTCTTATTTTCCTATTTAGTTATAGGCCCAGCCTATCAGAGATCGCTGCCAAGAGGCAAAATATGAATGATTCACTGAATAGTGATCTTCTATTAATCTCCGAATGGGGTCGTAAAAACAGGGTTGCCTTTAACGCTCGTAAGACCCAATGTTGCTTATTAACGCACAAACAAACGACCGCAAATGCTGTTTCATCTGTACTTATGAATGGTATAAATATTAATACAGTGTGATGTTCGCTGCACTGAACACATTTTTCATGTCTCCAAAGAAGCATTCAAGTGCCTCGGTTTTTTGAAACGGTGTAAGATGTACTTCTCGCCATCCGATCTCCTTACTATTTATACCACCTATATCCGACTAAAAATGGAATACAACTCTCATGTTTGGGCCGGTGCCCCAAAGTCTATTTTGGGGTTACTCGACCCTGTGCAGGAGAGGGAGAAGAAGCTCATCAGTGACAGTAGGGTATCCAACTCTATTGATTCACTGGAGCATCGTCGCAGTGTCGGATGCGTTACTCTGTTCTATCGTTACTACAATGGATTTTGCTCTGACGAGATTAGGGATCTTGTTCCCGAAACTCGCACATTTTTACGTAGCACGCGTTCATCGTCTAGAGCTCATCCATTTGTGGTCGATTGTCCGGGGAATCGTACTACGCATTACAGAGAGAATTCGTTTTTCAGCCGCACGCTTCGTCTGTGGAACAAGTTGCCTGCAGACGTGTTTCCTGTTTGTTATAACGTTGGAAAGTCCAAGTCAAATGTCCACAAACACTACTCCCTCTTTCCACCTCCTCATATGTAGGGGTCAGCCCATAAGTACTGGTCCAGAACTAAAAAAAAAAGACATCAACATGTATTTTGTTGGTAGAATTTACGAATATTTGTCAAAATGTTGACAACTATTCGTAAATTCTACCAACAAAATACATGTTGATGTTTGTTGGTGTTGCATTTATTGTAATTCTGCCGCTACCTTTATAAAGCTGCCTTGCTTGCAACCAACTTCCAACTGAATTGACAAGAAGTTCCAGAAGGCAGGGATTTTTTGACACTTACGTTGCTTTTACACAGGAAAGTACTTTCATGAAATTTCTGTATACGTATTATAGATAAAAAATTTAAAGAAATAGACGACTTTCTCTACTCTACTTGTCTCCATTCTTATTTTATTTGCTTACTAATTCGAGTTGCCAAACTTATTACCTATACAGATTTATGGGGCAATAGTTGAAACAAATTATCATTATAAAGTTTTTTATGAGATTATTTTTATAAAAAGGCTTTAATTGTTTTCTTTACATGCATCAAAATTAAAAACTATTATAATTCTTTTCATAACATGCAAAAGAAGTTAATTTTATAATTATTATTTTACTACAATACTGCAACTTTGTATAATTCTTCGTATGTGGTAACAGTGTTTAGCAATTTGTCGTTTAACTTTCAGAAAACTTTAAAAAATTTAGTTCATGAAAGCTGAGTGGAAAGTAAACAAAATGTGAGTGTGTTAGTGAAAAAGTGTGAGTGTATTGTGCAACTTTCATGGAATTACTTTCATGTCTAAAAGCTAGGTTACTGAAAGTCAAATGACAACTGAAATAACTGTGTTGCCTTGCAACAAGTTTTGCGGAGACTAACTGGATTTTATTATAATGCTTTTGTCCTATTTAAATTTTTCAAAATATATTTTTAAAATAATTTACATTATTTTATTGAAAATATATAAATTAAGCAGTCTTTGCCGTTGTGAGTTGAAAAACGCTAAAATAATTCTAATTCATTTATTTTTTTTATTTATGCTATTAATTTCCCTAAAAAATTAAATTATGGTTTTCTATGGTAATGCGAATTCATTACTAGATGAACTTAACAGCACAGGTGATTATGTGTTGCTTCTAGCGTTTTTTCCAACGAGACTATCAAATTTTTTTCTTTTGTTTACAAACTGTTTCGCGCCATTTTAATCTGAAGATTTTTTTTGTAGGATTTACTGTAATTTCAAGAAATTTGTGTGAATTTAAAAGTGAAAAACTAATATAATCTATGATTTTAATTACACACAATTATAAAAGTTTATGTTTAACGTTTATATAAAATTTTTTCCCAGCTCAACAATCTTAGGCGAATTTAGATTTTGACATTCACGATATGTTTTACAATAACAAAATACTTAGTACTGAATTCGCCTTTCCACTTGCATTCGCCTGTATAAATTCGCCTTATACAGGACGCAGTGTAAAAGTTCATCTCATTTTGCAGCAGTGTTGCATATTTGGCGTTTGAAAAAAATAGCCCAATTCACAAACTTGTGCGTTTGAGATTTCTGCAATTGCAAATATAATATATTTGCGTGTATTTCGTTAGTGGAAAGTGAAAATATACTCTATATTTTGCTAATGCAATGATGCAAGGCCATTTGCACGATTGTGAATCGGGCGAATATGTTTTTTGCCATGAAACAATTGGTATGGCAATATTAAAGTATTCTTAAGTCGTTAGAAAAAGGATAATATTACGTATTCAACATTTTCGGCAACGCATTTAGTAAGGAACATGTTTATATTTTGCCGACTATCGACATCTTCGTCCCAAAATAATATAAGTACACTCGCATATAAAATAAAATTGAATGCAATTATTAAACTATAAATATTAAAGCAATGAGAAATAAATAATAATACTTGTGCTATTATGCAAGGGACGTTGGGCTAACTCCCCTTTTGATTGGTAATAAAAGACTAACTGCCTTATTTATAAAAAAAAATTTTCATGTTTATTAAGCTTTTATTGCACTGATTTCTATAGAAAATTTGTATAATATGAGCTTAATAAACATGAAAAAGTGTTTATAAATAAAGGCTAATATTGAGTTCATTATTTCGTGCGAAATTCTTTCAAATTGCATACAAAAGTGTTTAGTATGAAATATCTGCGAAATAAATTTAGAAATGTGGTACTGAGTTTTTAAAGCGAAAAACATACAATATGTATCTGCAACATGTTTTTATTTAAAATTGTTTCTGGGAATATTTGTTTTTTTTAGCTGCGAAATAACATAAGCAAAGCTTTTTTCGCACGAAGTACAAACATGTATACTTAAAATTAAAAAAGAAACATGAATACGAGAAATAGACAACACTGAGTACAGCTCAATTTATCCGTACGAAATACGTAATGTTGCTGAAAATTTTTCGCACATTCAATCTCAATACTAGGTTTTAGGCCTTAACTCAATAATAAAGCTGGCGGTCAATACCAGGCATTATATACGCCGTCACTTTTTACGCGATTCTTTTCTTTCTATGTGCTCTACACCTTTCTAACTTCAAGTTACATGAAATGATTTTATTTGCACGAAATTTTTGTTTTTGTGACTTATTTTTATTATTAAGAATATTTTTTTAAACTAAAAATTTTGTAAAAGAATCTACTTAAACATTCTTACAACAATGAAAATAAAACATACATAAATTGTCATCCCTGGCTATCAAAAACGATTGACACTTTTTCATGGCATTTGCGGCGCATGAAAGTAGACCTAATTTTTGCGTCGTACGCGTCTATTCGTCCTATGCTTTGTGATGTATAACTTGTCTCATATAATTGCATTGATTCCACTTTTATGACAGACGCCTAAAACTCGTTAATGCACATAACGCGTAGTATGTACCTTCAGCTTCACAGTGCATCTTAAATTAGAATTTAAATTTAAAACTTTGATTTCACGCTGTAGTAAGTCGCAATTTTCACTTTTAGAGAACGGGATGAGATATTTTACCTAATGAACAAAATACCTCACTCCGTTCTCTTAAGGTGTAACAATATCATACACAATCGTGCGATCTACTAAATAAAGCATGTGTGCTGAAAAAGTAAAAAAACTGCAACCGTGCGACAGAGTTTTTGGCAAATCGTGCGATTTGAACAATTTTATGAAACTTTTCAAAACATTATGGTTTTTGTGCGATCAGTGTCGTATACATTGTGAAAAATATGAGAATATTGTTGGTGCCTTGAGAAAAAAATTTAGGTAATATAATATTATTATGTTAATAAAAGTTTTTAATTATTTTATTGTGTATATAAATTATTGCAATTATACTTGTTTGATAGTGTGGCCTACAACGCCATTTTGAAGCGATTTTTTCAAGTCGGCCAGACTTTTGAAACAGTTTCCTGTGAATGAATCGTACGATCGTGTAGGATAGTGAATCAGGGCCTTTAATCAGCTCAGTATGGTGGAAATTGTAAAGGCCTTGCTACACTATCATACACGATCGTGCGATCTACTAAATAAAGCATGTGTGCTTAAAAAGTACTAAAAATTCAACCGTGCGGCCGAGCTTTTGACAAATCGTTCGATTTGAAAAATTTTATGCAACTTTTCAAAACATTATAGTTTCTGTGCGATCGGTGTGGTATATATTGTGAAAAATATGAGAATATTGTTGGAGCCTCGAAAAAAAAAATTTAAGCAATGTAAAATTATTATGTTAATAAAATTGTTTAATTATTTTATTGTGTATATAAATTATTGCAATTATACTTGTTTGATAGTGTGGCCTACAACGCCATTTTGAAGCGATTTTTTCAAGTCGGCCAGACTTTTGAAACAGTTTCCTGTGAATGAATCATACGATCGTGTAGGATAGTGAATCAGGGCCTTAAGTAAGTAACTTAAATAAGACTTGTGCCATGAAGAGTAATGTTCACTAACCTTGGTTTATAAAAATCACTGAAATGAAATAATAGAGATGAAATAGCTAAATAAACCTGAAAGCAGTTAAAGTGTGCTTGCTTATTACCACAAATAATAAAAAATATAGTTTAAAAAACTATATTGATTATTATATAACCAGGACGTTCCAAAACGCGTGCCGAATATGAAAAACCAGTTCCGAGTTTTTATGGAATACCTAAAGTCGGCTTCAAAAAACGTCAAAGTTCCCCACTTCTTCAGAAGCAATACGGCAACTTCAGTTTTAGCAGTAAAGCGACTGTCCGTTGATAGTTCAGAAGCATGTTCCACGGCAAAAACCAGTTCCCAACCCATTGGCGATGTGGTTGAATTTTTTTTTGAAAATTCCCAAAATCGGCTTCGTGAATCCCTAAAATCATCCACTTCTCCGGAAGCAATATGGCAACTCCGATTTCCACACTAAATCAGCAACACTGTATATACAGTTTTATACACCTACATACGTAATAATCATATGACATGCATGGGTCTCGAGTGTTGCAAACATACAAACGAAAATACAAGTGAAACTAATATAAGCGTGTTAGAAATGAGAAGCTGTTGTTTTGAAGCCAACTTTACTGATAGAGAGAGAAAGAGTACTCTCGCTGTCAAAATAAATTGAAATTTCCAATTGCAAAGCGTTGACGCCGCACTATTTTGTTTGTGACGATTTCTGACTGGTAAATTACGCATGACGCGCTAATTTTGGTTAAGCTGTAAGAATAGTATAACGATGTCTGCTTAGAAAGTGGTCATATCAATTTCAGCCCCCTCCCTAGCCGGTTCTAAGTATGTAAAGTGAGCTCATCGTAGAAGAATTCAAAGAAGAAAATAATAAAAAATAGCAAAATATTTAAATATTGAACAAACATGAGTATAAAAAGTAAATAAATATTTATCAGCAGAATTGCTAAAAATAAACACACAAACTTTTAAATACTTTTTCATTTTTTTAACGTTATTTTATCTGTTTGTCTACTCTATTGTGATTTTTGTTGTATTTTAGCTCTTTTACCGTGCTTGCGATTGGATTGATGCAGGTATGCTTTTCAAATTCTAAAGTTCTATGCTTAATTTAAAAGCATAGAATTTTAAGTTGGCAGTACTGTTGGCAATGTGTTCAGAATTTTAAGACATTTTATTATGAGTAGATAGATAATTGTAAGGGTAAACTTAACAGTAAAAGAAATTTGGAACCATATTGCTGTCAAAATTAAAAATCAGTTTTCAGGAAAGTTTATTTTTCGGCCAAACTTTTAGAAAATTTTTATACTTTAAGGTTCTTTTCTGGGTATTTCGTGGAAATTTTATGTATATTTTTATTGCGGCGTAGTATTTTTAAGTACTTTTTGAATAAAACCACAGTTGCATCGCTAGGTATAGATTAGATTTCAGGAGATTTCATCGAAATCTACTCATAAAATAGATTTCATTTTGTATGGGAATTTTTCTCAAAATCTATTAGATTTGGCTTGAAATCTCGAATGAGCAGGTTTCGCTTTGGTATAAATAGACTATAATTCTTAGTTTGGAAAACACATTTAAATTGTTAACTAATTTTTTGTTGTTCTTGTTTATGCGTTTGTTTTGTTTAATTTTTTAACATTCAGTGATGCGTTATTATAATATGCATGAAAAAATTATTTAATTGAGAAAAAAAAAATCTCTACATTCAGCCTTTAACTAAAAAGGTTATATCTGTACTAAAAAGTAAACAGCACAGTAACATTTTGAGCTGCACTTTTAAGTAAAGATTTTTTGGCTTTTTTTGACACTTCCCACTTTTTACCGATAACATGTTGAACAATTTTGACGTTTTTAGATTTTTTCAATATAGCGGAACGCTATAATAATTTCAATGGTAACATCTACACCCTTCTCCAACATCTTACAGAGGTGAAAAAATTTACATTACGGCTTTATGAGTAGATGGATAATTGTAAGTTTACTCTTAACAGTAAAATAAATTTAGGACCATATTGCTGTCAAAATTAAAAATCAGTAGTGGTTCCATAATGACATGAACAGACTCTTTTTAAAAGAGTCCTTGCCAGGAAAGATAATTTTTCGGATAAAGGTTTAGAAAATTTTTATACTTTAAGGCTCTTTTCTAAGTATTTTGCGGAAATTTTAAAAAATGCCCTCTTGCAGTTGTATGCAAGTTTTTTGTTTACATTTTCTTTTTCAAATTTGCCTTAAAATGAATCCATACCCCATGCCATTCTTCGGATGTACAAACTGGTGGACCAATACTACTTAGCTTTCCTGAAATATTGGCCCAAGCCTGATCTGCAGTTGTTTTATCTTCTCCAAATGCCCGAAATTGCTTCTACAAGGGTGTCAAGCTGCTGCTTAGTAGTAATTTTAACTATTTTTTGGTGTGATTATAAGAAATAATTGTTCAATTTGTTAATTTTAATATAATACTCAATTTACTATTTTTTTATTTTTCAGTATTTTTGCTTTCAAAAACCATACAGCAACTAAAAATCTGAGGCTGAAAAAATTACTTTAAAATAGCAACTTTGGTTGTCAGATTTAGTTGACAGTTACCATCTCTAAAACTAAAGGCCTAACCATAATGTGCATAGATTGGCTTAAGCTTTTGCCAAAATTAAACGAAAAGCCTGTCAAATGCATATGTGAATCTAAAACGACTTTTAGTTGACCACAATGTACTTATATGAGCTTAATGATTTTAACTCCATTGTTGCACAGCTTCGTAATACTTCGATTATATAAAAAAGTACTAAAAATAACAACAAAGTATTTGTATGCTACAATTTCCAAACAAAAAGTAAAAAGAATTTTGTAGTAACTTGTTTAATTAAGAAGTGAAAAAAGCTAAAACACATTTATAATGAATTAAATACAATTGTGTTTGTTTCAATTTTTCTTTATTTTAATAATTTTTGTAAAAACACACACAAACTTCTGAAAACATATGATTCCGTACAGAAGATGCGTTTAGTTTCGTACTTTGTTTGAGCAACTGACATTAGACAAAACTTAACGAAAAGTTTAATTAAGCACAATATAGCTATACACATTTGATTACATGCATTCGCACAGTTGCTTAAAGTAGCTTGAGCCAGTGTATGCACATTATGGTTATGTTCGGGTGTTACCATGACTTTTTTTTTTTTTTTTTTGAAAACTGAAGATTTTCCTACAAGAATTTCTGGCACCACTGCAAGTAGCTGAGATTCCAGAAACATGTGTGATGTGAGTGGAACAGTGCATGTGTTTTCTTCACAGGGGATTTTAATAACGTGTAATAGCGAAATCTGCTCATTCGAGATTTCGAGCCAAAGCTATACTTTATCAGTAGATTTCGACGAAATCTCCTGAAATCTACTCGTACCAAGCGATGCAATTGTGATTTTGTTCAAATAGTACGTAAAAATACTACGCTGCAACAAAAATATACACTTTAATGTAGTGTATCAAGTCTCTGGTCAACAAAAAAATACACTTTATTGTGGTGTATTCAGTCTCTGATAAAATGCTTTTGCTAAACACTAATGAAAGGTGCATTAATATCTACAAGGTGGCAGCGCTACGGCATGTGACAATTTTTTGCTACTGGCAATATAGTAAGCTATTTACGTCATATGTATTGTTTACATTTTTGAAAGTGAATTTAGTGTATTATTCTGAATTAAACATACAAAAATTATTATGTGAACATAAAAATAGTTAAAATAAAATAAATTTGTAATAGTGAAATGGTATATTTATAGTTTATAATTGTGAAAAAAGTTACAAATATTCTTGACAAACATAGCTTAACACATGCCTGTTTTTGTTGTATTGTTGTTATTTTGCTCTAGTGCTGCCACCGTGTAGACGTTAATGCACCTTGCACTAATGCATAAACTATTTTTGTGAAAATGAAATCTTTGCTAGGTGCCAAAAAACAGTGATGTAAACGATATAGATTTTGAGTTGGTGTAAATGCGCTATAACGAATTAAAGTATGGTTTTAGTAGTAACAACAGTTTAAACAATTTCCGTTAGGGAATAGCAAACAAAGCAACCATTTAATTAAATTTTTTTTAATCTTGTATTTATTTTTAATGCTACTTTTTCAAACACTACTTTGTTTTTTGTTAATTTCATTATTTGCATATGCAAATACTCAATTTAACAAAATGATTAACTGTGTGATAAATTTTATAGTTTAATGAAATATTTGTGATTTCAGCTTTAAATGAAATGAAATTAACATTAAAATGTTCGGCTACACAGTTTGTTTGCGCACATGTGCTTTAAATTTTTTTTTTTTTTTTTTGGTTTTTTCTTCTCTGTATTGTTTTAAAACTTTGTTTGTGGATTCTTTGGATTTTCTCATAATTTTGTATGCAAAAATGTTTAAATAGAAAAAGATGAGAGACTAGAAAAATATTCTTGTCAACAAAATCGCGCACACCAGCTTTGTTATATGCTTTTAAAAGATTTGGTTTCTAATTAAAAAAAAAAAAAATAATAATAAAAAGTTGCTAAGTTTGGAACAAATTGTGATTCGTGCTGATTATCATGCGAAAATATGTATGTGTATACACATGCGTGTACATATTTATAAACTAAACAAAATTATTTAAAAGTTATTGACTCGATTCCAAAACGGCAGAAGGTTTTATGGATTAAAATATTTTGTTCTTTTTTTATATAATTATATAATATAATTAGTATAAACTATGATACAATACACAAGTTAGTCACTTCCCTACAATAAATAATACACTTAAAAAACCCGGTGTTGTGTGTGTGTGTGTGTGTAAATGGCGAAATTTTAACCTCAACTGTCAAATCTTGCTGATAAAAAACACGTGCAATTTCAGTGTTTTATTTATATCGTGTGGGTGTGAAGGGAGGAGTTTGATAAAATTTGACAAATCAGATAAGGCGAACTGATAAGAAATTCGCCGGTGCATCCATCTAATAATGAATTTGTGTTAGTGTAAATACCAAGGTGCATTAACAGCTACATGGTGGCAGCGCTACGGCATGTGACAATTTTTTGCTACTGGCAATATAGTAAGCCATTTACGTCAAATGTATTGTTTACATTCTTGAAAGTTTATTTAGAGCCATATCCAAAAAAAATTCTTAGTTGAGTTTTAACGCATACGTTAGTTATCAAACACATTAGCACTACCATATATTTGCTAAAAATTTTTATGCAAAGACAGTACGTTAACTTTTAACCCTGCATTTAGACATACGAGTAATCTCATGCGAGTGCTGAATATGTATTATCAACGAAAATTTCTTCGAAAAACTCGAATCTCTTGCAATTTTCATTTCTGTCTACACATGCGAGTGAGAGTTCATTTTAAATTTGTCGTCAGCACTTGAACTTCAAACAATTTGTTTCCATCATATATTTTTTTATTTATTTATTTACAAATTTATTATAATTTAAATTACAATAATCTATAGAGAGTAAAGCACTAGCAACTGGGGCTATCGGCTTGCATTTATAAAAATATTTGGTTAGTTATTAAGTTAATTGTTAAATGACATTGTTAAGTTTAATAGCTTGTAGGAATTTATATACGTTATTTACATTCGCAGCAGATGGATCAGATAAGAGTTCAATTATATTATTTGTTTTGCAGATACTTAAACGTAGGTTTTTGATAGAGTGACACCTTGATAGCAGGTGAGGTATTGTTAAAATTGAACTGTTGCAGATATAAGAAATTGGTGGGTTAACCTTGTATGTGTTAGTCGCAATCTGGTGAAACATCTATTCTTAAGCCAGCCAGTTGAAATTGGAAGTTGAACTGGGGTTTTGTTAGGGTTAATATAGGGTGTTTTTTTAAGCCCGATAGAACTTGAAATTGTAAAAAATAACACAAAAAATTAAATTGTAATCAAAATTTTTTTTTATTCGAAAGATCAATACGTGACATTAACATTTGAAAATGATTTCGGGCATATGGGCACCGCGGCTGTTCTTGACGAAGCGCATTCTGGACGTCCAATTTTGGGCCACTTTTTCGAGCACTGCTAGCCGTATGTCACGAACAACACGAACAATGCTGGCCTCCAAGGCGTCAATTGTTGCTGGTTTATCAGCATAAACCAGTGACTTCACGTAGCCCCACAGGAAATAATCGAGAGGTGTCAAATCGCACGACCTTGGAGGCCAATTGACAGGTCCATTTCTCGAAATCAACTTATCGCCAAATTTCAATTTCAGTAAGTCGATGGTTGCGTTCGCCGTATGGCACGTAGCGCCATCCTGTTGAAACCACATCTCCTCCGGATCAATGTCATCCATATTTTCAAACAAAAAATCATTGATCATGGTGCGGTAACGATCTCCATTGACCGTAACGCGAGCTCCGGCCTCATTTTTGAAGAAATAAGGTCCGATGATGCCACCAGCATGAAAACCGCACCAAACAGTGCATTTTTCTGGGTGTAATGGAGTCTGTAGGGTCTCTTGTGGATTGGTCTCACTCCATATGCGGCAATTTTGCTTATTAACAAACCCGTTAAGCCAAAAATGCGCCTCATCGCTGAACACAATTTTGCGATAAAACAACGCGCGAATCGACGACTGATTTTCAAAGTAAATTTGGATAATTTCGTAGCGTTGTTCAAGCGTGAGTCTATTCATGATAATTTGTCAGAGTATACTGAAACAAATAAAAAAAATGTTTCATCAAAATTTAATTCTTTGTGTTACTTTTTACAATTTAAAGTTCTATCTAGCTTAAAAAAACACCCTATACATTGGTATACATGATTGTAACTCCTTCATTGGTTTAGAATGGTAAGGTTTAGGTTGCTCATGGATTTTCTGGTCATAAAGTTTTTGGATGCTGGTGAAAATTGTGGGCTGGGATGTAAATGAGCTAACTTCGCTTTGTGATCAGCAACTTCGTTACCTTTAATGCCGATATGACTTGGAATCCACAGAAGTTTCACTTTATTCATAATTTCTATTAAACGCTGTTGAATCTCGATTATAATGAAGTTTCTGTTCTTTTGACTAGACAAAGCATCAAAAACGGAACGACTGTCTGTACAAATAATGTGTTTGCTATTTGATTCTTTAAAGAGTTTTACAGCTTCTAGGATGGCCATAGCTTCGGCTTCGAAAACCGTTGCTTCCAGAGGCAAGGTACCTATTCTTCGAATTGATTCGTTGTCGTTGTTTCTTTGGCTGTCTTTATAAACTGGAGTTGCCGTGTTTTTCACTTGAGAATATTTTTAGAAAATTGTTGGCATTAATTTGTATTATCATTATATTATTGATATTAATGCTTTATAATTTAAACATTTCTATCTATAGTATTAGTTTTAAGAAATTAACATACATACTAGCTAAAAATTAGGTTTTATTTTTATAATGATCCAGTTGATTTGTTTGTTGTTATTTACACGGTAACACTGTTTGTTTGTTTGACATTTGATTGCATGGAAGTGCCAAAAAATCACTCGCATGCAAATTTAGCTGCAAGTAGACCTGCGAGTGCGAAAAATGTGAATGTAGTAGTAAAAAAATAGGTGTGTTCATCTACTTTACTAGTAAAAACTAGTAACGAGAGAGTAACAAGAAATTTTGCAAAATTACTCTCAAAAATGTGAAACAGTAAATGAACACTTTTCTAGCTAAAATTTGCAAGTTAGAGTAGTGTTGTTATGTATAGGTATATATGAGTACTTAATAACTACTCTTATATTTTTTGGACAAATTATACATATGTATATGTATATTGTTATAAAAAGAGCGTGGTTGTGGTCATTTATATTCAGAATTGCTGTGGCTGGCGTTTTTTGAGTACGGCTTGTAACAGAATAAAGAAAAGTTTTAGAATTTTATTTAATCTAGTACTAGACGTAGTCGAAATACGCTAAATACAGGGGTGATTAGATACTTTTGAATAAAATATCTATTTTTAATTAAGGGCGGTTACCCCATACACGTTTCAATTCAATTGGTTTGGTAGGCAGGCCGCTGGATTCTCAAAAAAGTACCTGGATTCTAAAGCTCACTTGGGTTCTGAAGGATCGTTCCCTTTGCGATAAACTCAATTGGCTACTGAGTCGGTTGTTGTATCATGACGTTTAAATTGATTCGTTTGGAAGTTGTCGAGTTGGTTGAAGAAAAATCAAACCATTTTGATTTTTTTTCAAGTCTCTCAATTCGATTGTGCTTTGTATGTTCGAGTCTCCTGATCAGTTGTCAAAAAAACTTAAGAAAGGAAAAAGCTTGCAAATGTACAAACCAAAAATTTAATTTAAAAATTATAAAGCTCAACAAAAATTCAATAAATTATTGTCCAAATTTATATTTGTAATTTTTTGTAAAGAGAATGTTAAATAATTTTAAAATTGTCTTTAATTTCATTGAATCTGATAGTTGGATGAAAATCTTTCAATTCAGTTTATGAAGTGTGTTGCTAAGAACCAATTCAATTGAAAGACACAATTCACATTTATTTATGCGTTATAACTGCCTGCCTAGCATAGCATAATTTCAAAGTGTAAAGTACCGAGTAGCTAGGTACTCATAATATTTACAATACTAAAAATAACATCTGGTTTGTAAAAAATAAAGAAACAAAAAACAGAAATATTTTCGAGGTTAAAATTAGATAAATGTTATTATAATTATAAATGGAAGGATCCAAGTGTGAATTTAATTGCTTCCCTAGAAGCTTTAAACACATTAAACCAAGTAAATTTGCCGAAACATCCTTAGCCACTGATGTGCCAGATACTGTGTTGCTTAGGTTATTTCCCTTAGACTTCTTATTTTATTAAAAAGACTACAAAAATACATTTGTAATCTTTTTAATACTTTTAATCGGCTTAAAAGTTTGTATACAATTATAATTTCTTAAATTTTCCAAAATGTTTTAATTTTTAACTTAATTTAGAAATGCTGTTTTGTAAACACAAAAGCAAAACAGCTGTTTGAATAATTATTGCAAGTAAAAATTTTACTAGTAAAAACTTGCAAGAATTTTTATGGCTCTCAATTTTTTACGCTCTTTTGATGCTCTCTCGTTGCAAATTTTTTGGGTTAATGAACGCTTTCTAGTAACAATTATTACAAATTTGTAAAAGTTTTTAGTAAATGAACACAACTAATGTGAGTGTATTGAGATTTTCGAACTCTTACTCGTATGTCTAAACACTGGGTAAATGTAGTAAGGAATTTAATTGTTTTGTTATGGCAACGCCGTTATGTTCAATTGTAATTTTTTGAATAGTGATGAATAAAAACTAATATTCGAAAACCGAAAAACAAATTTAAAAAATAAAAATTGATTATTATTACATTAAATAACATATTTTTGACAAACAGTTCTAGGATTTACCTTCTTAATAAATAATGAATATATAATATGTAGTATATTAATGAAATTGAGAAAAAGTAATGGGGTACTTATCTAGAAAAATTGTTATTATTCGAATAACGATTTTCATTGTATTCGTTTGATTGAAAGTGCATCACTAACATAATTGTTATTTATATTTTTCTTTCAAAATTAATATTTTCAGTTGATATAAAATGAAATGTTTCAGTTAATTTATGTAATAAAAATAGTAATATCTTTTTTTTTTATTGAATTTTTGATGAACTTTTTATAATTTTTTAAATTAAATTTTTGGTTTGTACATTTGTACAACGGGTTATAGTTCAGGTTTTTTCTTTCTTAAGAAGGATTTTTTACAATACAAATCTGCTGTGATCAATAATTTTGATTGAAGAAGACAAGAAAAATGATAATCAAATCTTTAGCTGGGGGACAACTAGCTGTTTCTATAATATCTTTTGTTTTTATATTTTTCCAATATTGTGTTTTTCAAGAAAAATAATAATCGGCAAGTTAAGAGTCATTTTAACGTACAGCTAAAGTGTACTCAATTCAACTTTAAACGAATGGTAAGCTAACAACTGTCTTTGCATACAACGTTAGGAAATTTGTCTTAACAATTGCTTATCAAGCTTTGTTAAGTTTTTTTGCATACGGCCGTTAGCGTTTTATTCTGAATTAAACATATAAAAATTATTTTGTGAACATAAAAATAATTCAAATAAAAATAATTTATGATTGTGAAAAGATAGATTCATAGTTTATAACTGTAAAAAAAAACTACAAATATTTTTGGCTCGTGAAATATAATTTTGACGAAGATAAGCAGGTATTTTGGGTCCCTGATAATAGGCAGTAAAAGTAACAGCTGATTTCGGTGGGCAGCAAAAATAATTCAATGCTTAAAAATAAATTTGGTAAAATATCGTTATAATTATAGTAAACGTAACATTATCTTAATAAAACTAATGGAGTCGTACTAAAGGCCCAATCAGACTATTATACAAGTATAAATACTTTCATTAGATTTTGGGAGATAAAAGTCTAAACACATTTCTTGAGACTGTCAAAAATTCTAACGTAAATTAGATTTTGCATTCACACCATCACACTTGATATAAACCAACATAGATGTGCCGTCATAAAACTTTTCACGGCGGCAGGTGAGCTATAGATAGACGTGCCGGCGCATGAAATTCTTCAACAGTTAAAATAATAATTATGTATAACACATTCAAATTCAATAGCACAAACATATTTTATGTTCTAAATATAGCATGAGCAAAATACATTTATAAATGACAGCTAAATTCCAAATTTCGAGCTTTTTTATAACGACAAAAAATACTATCAGTGACGGCACCCCATCGGCTACGAAATAGCCGACTACTCAATTTTTAATTAGCTGGTTTACTAAAAAAAACACAACCCTGATCCAATGTAAAGTATTATCGTTTTGAAAAGTTTCAAAAAACAACAAAGTCGTATGGGATGTCAAATTTGTATCGTATTATTTTTCGTATGTATGGCGGATTGCATTCAGACTATCAGACTTGCACGTATTATTTGAATTTTTGACAAGTATTAATACAAAGTATAATAGTCTGAACTGGGCTTTAGGGATGGTTGTTAGCTTGGTTAGTCTTATACATTTTGTATGTACAAGTACATGAGGACGATTTTTGACAGATAAATTACGCTTGACGTGCTAATTTAGGTTGCGCTGTTCGACTTGAAATTATTTTATGCATTTTCGATTTTTCGCTATTAAAAAAAATGGCAATTGTATGTCTTAAATAAAAATACATTTAACTGCCATTTCAGCGCATAGTTTGTTTTTTAAAAATTGAAAATTCCATGCTATTTAAGCAATAATAATGACTGTCAGTACCAAGATTCAGAAATGCAAAACTATTCAGTTCAAAGTTGTCAATTGTTGTCAATATCATTAAACTATTTCAATTTAGTCTCCCTGGAGGCTTTAAACTGACAATTAATTACTTAACAAATTCAAGAATTTAATTCCAAAATGCCATGACAAAAATAAATGTTTGAATACGCCCACAGTTTGTCCTTAAAGATAAACGTTGGATTCAAAAATTTAATTTTATCTACGAATACAAAAACGCTGCTCCATCAGTTTTCTGAAGCTTGTCACATAAAATCTATTTTATTTTTTGCAGCAAAAGAAACAAAAAATCGTTTTAAATTATTAATTTCATTGTTTGGTATTTGGCTTTACAATTATGAATGAAGACTGGACTGATCAAATGCTTGAATGGAATAATGAATTACCTTAATGATTGAGAGGCGTGCGTGAAAAATTTAGTTTATGAAAGCCAGACTTCATTTCTAGTTTTCTCAACTTTAAATGTGTTTATTTTAAGTTTTAAATAAATAGGTTGGTCGATGATTTTTGTGAATAACAAAACATTAATAACAATAATAAAACAATATAACGTTTTCAAATGAACGATAACGTGTTTGAAAAAAACCAAAAATGAATGAAAATATATAACATTAAAATAATATGTAGGCGTTTGGTTCGGAATTATTTTCTTTACATAAAGAAAAAAAATTACAAAAGTTTCATGCAAATGTGTTAACTTTGGCATTTAACAGATGCAGTGAAACTTCGCTATAACGAACTTTGTTGTAACAAAGAACTCAACACAATGGATTAGTGGCCTTGGCTTATATTGACTGTCTAGAAAATTGCATACGGGAGGGATTAGTAGGCCCGCGGTCTTCAGTAAGGGATTTGTTCCTATGGCTACAAACTTATGGCAAAAGTTGAAACCTGGGTCCCAATTCCGCAAAGATGAATTTTGCTTTGTTCACCAATTTCATCTTGAACAGGTTAAAATTAAAAAAAGTTATTAGCTGCGCTGTCAATTTCACCTGATCTGAATTCGCCTTGCAACTGCCAGTTGATTGCTATCAAGGCGAATTCAATTTTAGGTGGATGCATCGGCGAATTCAGGCGAATTCGGTTAATATGGCGGCACTACATCTGTCAAGTTTTGTTTACCTTTTTCGGCGCCATTTAAATTTTTGTGCATGTTCTTTGTCAACTACTTTTGACAGCTGAAGTGTGAATTCGCCTTTTTACGGAAACAAGATACCTGTTGTTTTTTTATTGTTGTAGCGAAGCGGCTACCTTGTTTTTTGTATCATGATTGCTATCTACGTTTGAACAAGCTACGTCATTTTAGGGGAAAAGAGAATTTCGTGTGCTCATTATGCATGACTCAAACCAAGGTGCTTTCGTGTGCTTGATAAATATTAAGGGGCTGCACCATATATGTATTTCCAGGGCAGTAGTTTACTGGGGCCAGATTCCGCAACTATGATTTTTATTTAACAGTGAGCACACAAAATAAAATTCACTGACAGACACAGTGTTCGCTTTTCATTAAAAAGCGATTCCGTAAGAAACAATGAATTTTATTGCGCTGAATGTGGTTTTTCATGCTGAATGATATGCTGATTTGTCAAATTAATGTGTCACACAAGTTGTTGAATAGATAATTTTAATATACATACATAATCCTTTTGTTTATTTTTTTCAAGTTCAAAATATTTTACAAAAAACTAAAATTCACATAAGATTTTTGGGTGAAAAAATTATTATTAAGTGTACACTTTAAGTGTCACAATTATTCATTCTCACCATTGCGGGCTCAAAAATGAAAGGTGAACACTGAAATTGGTGAAAATTTCAATATGCATCGTTGCGGAATTTGCCCACTGAATTTCGATGTCGCCGTATAAGCACAGAAGATGCCGAACAACCTGAATGCCCACATGAAGTCTCCACATCCGAAACTATTAAAAAAAATTGATATGGTTTTAACCCATCGAAGCTTGATTGAAAGTGAGAGAGATTGTGGAAGCCATAGGCATCTCATATGGCTCAATGATTTCAATTTTGAATGATCACGTTGCCTCACAATCGACCACAATTGCAACCGTGTGACAAGTTCGCAGGAAAGTTTAGCGTTGTTCAATGATCATATGGACGAGTTTATGCGCCATTTCGTGGCCGTGGATGAAACGTGGATCCACCAAAATACAGCGGAGTCTAAACAGCGGATTTCCCGTGGTGAAAAGGCGTCAAAAAAGGTAAAGGTTGGCTTGTCAGCGAATAAAATCATGACGGCCATTTTTTGGGATGCGCGCGGTATAATCCACATTGACTAACTTCAATAGAGAAAACAATTAATGTCAAATATTATGTCAACTTATTAAGTCGATTTAATCAGATATTATGAAAAATATCCGCATTTGGTCAAAAAAAGTTTTTCTCCACCAGGACAAAGCAGGGGGTGTACATATGTGCAGTTTCCTGTCAAAAAATCCATGAATTGGTCTATGAATTTGACCCTCATCTGCCTTATATGATTTAGCCCCGAATGACTATTTGTTGTTTCCAAACTTGAAGAAATGGCGCGATGGAAAGAGATTTGAGTCCAACGACGAAATCATATCACACACAAACGCCTTGGATGATCTTGACAAATCATATTTTTTGTAAGTGATAAAAAATACGAGAAACGTTGGACTAAGTGTTTAGAACTTAAAGGGATCTATGTTGAAAAATAAAATACTTTTTTATATAAAAACCGCCTTGATAATTTTTAACAAAATGTATCATTGAATTGATGTCACCATATTACGCTTACTCGTAATGTCCTAATATTTTATGACAACATAAAAGTCTTGTTGTTGTCCTTCGAAGAATAAACTTGTAAAGCAATAGGACTTTAAAACTGTGTTTTAAGCTGTCATAACTAAATCAGTTGACTCGAGGTTAAAATAGCGCGATAAATTATGACAGCATGTCTACAGCAGTCATATTTTTTTATGCTGTTAGTTTAAGACTTATGACTTTACAACCACCCTTTGAATACCGTCAAAATATGAAAAGGTTCTCTTAAGACTTTTGTCATTGAGATTAATGTCAGTTTACAGATTACTGATGATCTTTGACGTAATATTGACGTACATGGCAACTCTGATTATAGGCCGTCATTAATATGAAGATGCATTTTTCAATGAGTCTATCACGACCAAGCATGTTATTGCTCTAACCAGTCACATTATTGTTATGACCACTCACATCTAACATATGATTAATTTTTAAATCAAGCGGCCCCCGTAAAACTTGAATAAAAAAATTCCAGTTACTTCTTGAGATTCGTTATATCAAAGTTTAACTGTATACATGTACTCGTGTGTATATTTCTTTTTCTTTTTTAATCCAAAACTCAAAAGACCCCTGATGCTAGAACATTGTTAAGACCTTGACTTTGCCTGAACACATAAGAAAGCTTGGCTTGAAGTTGGATAATTTCTGTTTCACAAAAGATGTCACGTATCAATGTTTTCTGAATTGAAGACTGGTTTTCAAACAACATTGAATCATGTTAAGGAATTGTTACGTTTGGGGCGAATAAATATGTATAAATTTGTTGAACTACTGCTTTATTAACATTCTTACCCGTTTTTTTCTCTTTTTTTTTTTTTTTTTTTGGCTTCTTTTGACGCATGTAACATGAATTTACATTAACTTTTTCAGCCCACTTGCTGTAAAGCAAAACACTGTAGGCTAATAACAAATTTGATAACATTAATGAAACAAAATTAATATTATCTGGAGATATTTTCAACTTAAATGAAATCCTTTAATATAAACACGCAACAAATAATTACTTTTATTATAAAGTGTTAAATTAACAAATAAAAATAACCAGTTGCTTTGTAGTGTAAGAGTTATAATATTCACCGCTTTCACACACGGAAAGTTTACTTTGCGCAGTTTTGTGCTTGATGGTGACAAGAGAGAAGAGAGGGCTCTCTTGCACTCCTGATTTCCCCTTGCTACCACCAAAATCAAGACTTTGCCAAGTAAACTTTCCGTGTGTGAAAGCGGTCACTCATTAAAAATAATTAAAGTTTATTAAAATAGTATTTGACAAACTTTGTACGGAAATTTGTTAAATTTTTTATTAAAAATAACATAATAAAACAAAATAATTTTATTATATTATGGACCAATACTCACGGGATAACTTTTACATATACAATGCAGTGTATTGGAAGTAGGAAAATAGGTTATGAGGAGGAGGAAAGCGGGAGTTTGATGGCAACCTTTCAACATTATATGTGACAGGACATACGCCTGAAGGCAACTTGTTCTCTAGACGAACAGTACGGCTGAGAAACGAACTCTCTCTGTAAAAATATATGGGTTACGCGAACAAGATCCTTGATCTCCTCAGAGCAAAATCCATTATAGTATCGATAAAGTAGAGTAACGCAACTCACACTGCGACGATACCCTACTTTCAGCGATAAGCTTCTATGCTTTCTCTTGTACAACCCAAACATGGGAATTATATTCCATTTTCGATTGGATATAGGCGGTGTAAATAGTAAAGAGATCGGATGGAGTGAAGTGTATCGTATGCTAGTTGAAAAACCGGAGACACTTGAATGCTTCTTTGGAGACATGAAAAATATGTTCAGTTCAGCGAATATCACACTGAATTTTCATTCCATGATGAACCAACATTAACGGTCATGAGTTTGTGTATTAATAAACAACATTGGTTCTTACGGGCGTTAAAATCGACCTGTACTTACGACCTCATTAGGAGATTAGAAAAAGATCATTACTCAGTGAGTTATTCATGTTTGCCTCTTGGCACCGACCTCAGACAAGCTGGATTTAAAAGTGAATGAGTACGAACGGCAAATGCTGGAGTACTTTGCAAAAGAGTGGATAGAGTTAGAAGTGATAAAGAAGGACATTAAGTAGTAGAGTTGTAGAAAAAACCTAGCCTTGCACTATCCTGGTTTATTCTTGAACAACTCGTATACTGTGAAAATGATTTACATCAGCACCTACCTTTACGGCCTAATCTGATGGTGGACCAATTCCATGGAATGAACTATTCACGATTCACCAGCGCCCCCGTGTGGCTGCCTAGGCTCACACAGGTAGGAAATCTTTTCATATGATTGCGGTAATATGAGCAACTTCTTGTTGAGGAGTTCGGGCCTTCTAATCCCTCTTGTATGCAATTTCCCAGCAATCAATGGAAGACAAGGCTTAATGAGTTGGTAGGCCGAAGCCATCACCACTGGTTCCTTACAGTACAGGTATCTGTTGTATAGGCAACAGATCCTCAAGATATTGTTAGTCCCCGAAAAAAGCCACACACCAAACAATTATCAAGGATGCTAACATTCCCTTCCTGTGTTTTAGATTTTAACCACAGCCAGAACGTTACCGCCAAGATAGGCACCTCAACCATGATCAACCCGGGTCGAACCGCAAGCAGAATTATCCGGGGGCCACGCTGATCCCCGTTCTGCCAATTTCTACCCTTGGTAAGGGCTTCGGAAGCCAACACAATATAAGTCATGCGGCTTCCTAGAGTTTTGTTTGCCGCAAAACAGAGTGCCCCGAAAAACAGAGTGCCCAAGTTAGGAACACGCCAAGGCAAAACCTGTTCCCCGGGGGAAACAACTCTGTGATCTCTGAAAAAGCGATATAAACCGAGAAAAATCATCACCGACATCGAAATCATTAAGTTTCGACAGTAATGCTCCATGCCATTCTCTATTAAACGGCTTGAAAATATCTAGAGCAGTGGTTTGCACAAAGACAACACTCAGTATGTAAATGTATACGCACGATTGCAATTGAAGGCATTGCGTGGTCATCAATAATCTACAGCCACCACTTTACTTTCAACGAAATAATGAATAGAGTGGTATAAGTTTTCCGAGAAATATGCCATAAAATCGAGACAAATCACGTACGAAATCCATATTGGCGATCACAAAGTGTGAATTACTTTCGTAATTCTCAATGTTGTTTGCTTCACCGCTTTTGGGGATTGGAGTTACACTAGCAACCTTCCAACACAATGGGAACTCATCAACATAATACAACATGCTAAAAAATCGTGTTTATAAGACGTTCAAGTGTAGAAAACTACTGCTTTACGACCAGTGCTGGAATGCACTCCGGTTCAGGAGACTTATGCCAAGGTTGGCCAAAACCCTATTAACTGATCGGTCTCGAAAAAATATGTTTGACATATGTCAAACATATTTTATGATTAAATGCTTTACGGCAAGTAGGAATTGCTTGCAAAAATTTCAGCCTTGTCGGTCATTCTTTAAAAGAGTTGTGTTTTTTGGAATAGCATTATTTCTTACTCTTGTAGTGCCATCACTGCTACTACAGAATGATGCAACGCTGGCACTTATTCTCTCTCTAATTTATGTATACTTATTTAAGAATAATGAAAGAATAAAGTCAGTCGAATAATAAACATCAACCAGACCACAGGTGTATCAATTTATTCGACTCACGCATTTTTATAACATGGCGACCGTGAAAAAAAAGACTTAAGAAAAAACAATGGTTGCGGCCGAAAAAAAAACTTTCAAGAAAAAGCAAGTGTTAATAAAAACTTTTAAGAAAAAGCAAAAAGGGAAGCGGTAAAAACTTTGCCAAGCAGACACTGCTCGTAAAGAAACTTTCACGCATAAGTGTCAAAGTGAGTGGCTAAAGCAAATATCTCATTGAACAAATTTGAAAAAAAAAATATTTTCGTTGTTAAGTTTTGGCCCACTGTGCGTGATTTTGTTATATAGTTCACTGACTAGAATCTGGGAATTTTGTGAATTTAAATTCATATTATGATAATTTTATTTAGGCATGTTTTTGTTTGCCCTAACACAAATGTCAATAGAAATTTGAGGATTTCAAAACACCTTCTTGATTTTATATCTAATCTCTATTATTGTTTTTGATTTGCTTAGAATTCCCAGAGAGTGATGTAATAAAAATGAAATCCTCCGAACAAAAGCAATAGTGTTAAAATTAGCATACTTAAAAGCAAGAAACAAATATTAAGATATCATACTTTTGTTATTCGTTCTTTTATTCTAAATTTAAATGCATTTTAATTTAATTTTAGTTTTCTAAAACTGTTGTTTTTCTGCCAAAATAGAAAGAGAATAAGAAAGCTTGTACGAAGGCGGTTCATTAAGTCTGTGACTTTATGAATGAAACACAGGTTTTTATGCAACAAGTTATTTAATTTTTTAACATAGCCTGCTTTGAGTTCCATACACTTAGTGCAACGTTTCTCCAATTCGGTATCCCTTCCGAATAATATAATTTGTTGAGGTCATCAAAATAGGCACTTGTTTGTGAGATGACTTCGTCATTGGAGTCAAACCAGTTTCAGCCGAGACATTTCTTCAAGTTTGTGAAAAGAAATAGTCAAGTTTGGGAAAAGAAATAGTCACTCGGGGCTAAATCTGCAGAATAGAGTGGATGAGGAAACAATTCGTAGACCAATTCATGGATTTTTGCCAGGTGTTTAAATTTTAAGAGCCGATGTTGATTTTGAATAAAACGAAAGTTATTTTGGAATTTTTCACCCACATTCTGCTTGTCGGCGGCAATACAAGACGACGCCGATTTTTAAATTTTTGCTGTTGTCAATATTGGCATGTATCGATAACTGTCGACAGATATTTGGTATTCTACAAGAGAAAATGGCGGCGATATTGTCTTTAATTGTCTAAATTGTTTTTAGCGTCTAGTTCGAACAAAAACATCAAAAAAATTAATAAAGAAAATTAAAATTTCCAGCTAAAGATCTTGATTGATTGAATGTTATAACATTTTAATTTTCCTGGTGATGATAACAAATTGTTATCGAAATATTGAAAATAAAATACCGTTAAACCTTTTTTATAAAAAACAAAATCAATCAAGATCTTTAGCTGGAAAATTTAGAAGAAAACAATCTAAACAAGATCAAATAATACGAATATTTAAAGAAAATTAAATTAAAAAAAAATTGGAATAAAATGGAAAAATTAATATTACGAGTCCCGCCCAATTTCTAAAATTGGTAGAGTAGCTGAAAAAGAGCTCATCACTGGTCAGAATTAAAAATCCACCACGTCAGTATGTTTTGTTTACTTCATCACTGGTGTATTTAAAAACTTCCTCAATTTTCTTTTTCCACAAACTTTCTTATTTTGCACAAAATTTTGTTCTAAATCAACAGGTAAACAAAACGAAGCAACTGAAGGCAGAATTAGTTTGTACGTTCTTTTCCGTTCTGAATCAGTTGTTTTGTTTCTGTTCAATATAAAATATATGTGAATGGTTTGTTTTCACTTTTTCGTTCTGTTGCGGAATAATCTGTTGAAAATAGAATTCAACGTTAAGTGACGGCCAGATATGAGTATTTTTTTTTTTCTTTTTTCATGTATGGAAACATTTATTTTTTTTTTTTTTTTTTTTTTTTTTTTTTTTTATTGGACCAGTACTCAGGGGATGACCCCTACATATGCAGTGCATTGTACCAGAACTAGGAAAATAGGTTGTGAGGAATTATGTACAATTATTCAAATGTACATAATTTTTTTGTGTAGAAAGCTACAAAAATTTGTTTCTATTAAAGATTTTTAAAAGTTAATACATTTTTATCAATTAAGCAACTATAGATAATCAAAAGAATATTATTTTAGCGACGAAAAATTATATTTTGTATAAGTCTGGAGATTGTGAGGTAGAAGTGGACTGTTTGATCACCATTTCTAAATTATTGAATTGTTGCTTTTTTCACACAATATAATATTTATGTACATATTTCATTTTTCATTCCAATGTTTGTTTTTAATTATGCTCTACTGTAAAAAACAGCTGAATATTTTCACGGAAGAAGTAATTGTAAAATATTCGCTACAGAAAAGAACGTCACAGAACGACAACAGAAAGTAAAAACTAATGAGGCCTTGACACATACACTAGAGATGTGTGTTGGGCTTTATTAGCATTATCGATAAACCGGCAACATTAATACAAAACTGTTAGGGAATACGAGATTAATATTAATGTCGTCTTAAATTGATGTTGCCATAATATTGTCGATGGTATTGCCGCCGACAAACAGAATATGGGCGATTGTCATTTCTGTTTATTATAATAATATTGGTATGGTTCAATTATGTAAGGAACAAAATATCGGCCAAATAGGCATAACTCCATCCGATGGTCAAAATTTTCGATAACGCTGAGGCATAATTAAAGTTCTATGCAGTTAATGTGCCGAATTATGTTATCCTTTAGCTCTTGACTTGTTGCTGGCTTATCGAAGTACACATTTTCTTTCAAATAACCCCAACGAAAAAAGTCCAACGGCGTCAAAGCACATAATCTTGGAGGCGAATTGCCTTTGCCACCGCGTGAAATAACACGGCAATTGAATTTGTCGAGCAAAAGAGCGATTGTTTCGTTAGGTGTGTGGCAAGTGGCACCGTTCTGTTGAAACCACATATCACATCCATATCTTTCAATTTGGAACATCAAATAATCGTTATTATGTCACGATAGCGAAAACCATTCACAGTAACTGCCTGACCGGCCTCATTTTGGAAAAAATACAGCCCATGATGCCGCCAGTCCATAAACCGCACCATACAGTAACTCTTTGTAGGGGCATTGGTTTTTCGGTTCAATCCTGGTTTATTAATTTAGAAAATTTTTTAAGGAAAATATTTGTTGATTGATTATAAAATCAAACATGTTTTGATAGGAAATAAAATAACATTATTTTTATGTTAAATGTAATTATGTGTGTAAATATGTATGTTAAATTTTTTGATGTTATTTTATTTTCTATCACAAACATTTTTTAGATTTTATAATTAATCAACAAATACATTCCTTGAGAAGTTTTCTAAAGAAATTTTTAAAGAAAAACGAAATATTGTATTGTTTTTAATTATTGTTTTTTATAGAAAGGACCTCGAGCTTATATATTATTTTTAAGATTTTTATATATATGTATGTATATAAAATGGTCAAAGTTACAAAAGATGAAGAAAACATATAAACAAAAATAGATTCAGTACAATAGCTAATAAGAATGAAATGGAGAGTTGCCACGTTATAACAATCTGAACGGTTAGAAAAATAAAACCCTCTACGGTGGCTAAATATAGTTAATGAATAACGTAGGGGTTAGTGCAACCAACAAAATTTGTGGTTAAAGCTAACACTTCTAATTGGGGTGTAAAGTTAGTGAATTGCACTACAGACCATTGAAGACGCTTGGAATGGTCAGGAGGCTTTAGCTCTTGAATCAGTTGCACCTGGTAAGCGTGTAAATGCAAGTCTTTATGCATAATGTTCATCAACGACGAGCGTGAGAAGTGCGATTGTTGTGCACGACGCCGAGTTGAGGTGGTCGGCTTTTCAGCCTCACTCTCGCGAACAGCAACAGTACTTTCTACAGAACGAGCTGTACGAGTATGCACTGGTGTTTTCTCCTACAGACCCGATATGCTCAAATTTTTGCACGATTTTCCCAATTGTACGCACATTTGGTGGATTAAACTGACCGAAAAAATCACGAAGTGCATGATATGCATTATGATTTGAACGCTCAGTTTCATAATAGGCCTGAATAACTTTAACGCGTTGCTCGATTGTATATTTTTTCACGGTTCAAATTGAAAATAAAGTGCAGGAAGAAACCTGATGTTTAGGTATGGTTCACATTCAATTTCGGCCCTTAAAAGTTAACCATCAGATATATGGTTTTTGATACTCTGTTTTGTAATTAACTTAGAGTTTACACATGCCACTGCCAGTTCGAAAAACTCTATACATTCACAATTTTTCACTAATACAACCACATTTTTCGCAACGGCAGCTCCAGTGGCAGCAAATTTTGCATGCGAGTGAAAATTTGGCATTTGCATGCCACTGAATGTCAAGATGATAAACAATGTTACCCTGCCAAGAATTTAATGCAAATTAACTGCATTATAGCAAAATGTAATTACAAATATTAGCTTCTCATATGTACATATTATTAGGATTTATTTCTTGAAATACGCATAAAAAGAACAGTTTCATTAATTATAAAGCATTATATTAAAATAATTTTAATAAAAATAAATTTTAATCGTTTCCCCAAATATGGTGAACTCGGTAACTCTATTTTGTAAAGAGAAGACCAATTCAAAATGCAGGCAAAATTCGAGAAGTAAACAAATTGCTTGAAGTATACGCTTCGAAGACATTTTAAAAATGAATTTGCAATGGCATGTGTAAACTGAAAAGCGAGTGGCAAGAGATTCGAATAATTCGAATTGTTTTTCGTTGATAATACTTATACAAAATTTGCATGCCACTAATTGCGTGTGTAAATGCAGCGTAATTGAAATCTTATTAAACAAATTACATATGCCAGCCACAGCTGGCTTTTAATCGCCACCGACCTTTTTTTCACCAGACGCCGCCACAATCATGCTACGAACTAAACCTCCAGCCATATCACCTTGAATAAGAATAAATTTGAACGCTAATTTATATTTGCAACTATACAGTTGCAAATAAATTTGCAAAGCCGTATCACCTTGAATAAAAGAATAAAGGCCTCATTAGTTTTTACTTTCTGTTGCCGTTCTGTGACGTTCATTCCTGTAGGAAATAGTTTACAATTACTTTTTCCGAAAATATTCAGATGTTTTTACAGTAGAGCATAAATAAAAGAAAAACATTGGAATGAAGAACCAAGTATGTACATAAATATTATCTTGTATGAAAAAACAAAAAAAAAAAAAAAAGAAATAAATTAATAATTTACAAATGGTGATCAAACAGCTCACTTCTTTCTCAAAATCTGCAAAGTTTATGACACTTCTCATACAAAATAAAATTTTTTCCTTGCTAAAATAATATTCTTTTCATAATTCATAGTTGCTTAATTAATAAAAATGTATTAACTTTTAAAAATCTTTAATTGAAACAATTTTTTTTAGCTTTTGACAAAACAAATTATATACTTTTGAATAAAAAATTAATGTTTCCATACCTGAAAAAAGTAAAACATACACATATCTGGCCGTCACTTAACGTTGAATTCTATTTTCAACAGATTAGTCCGTAACAGAACAGAACGTAAAGTGAAAACAAACCATGTACATACAGTTTATATTGAACATAAACAAAACAGCTGTTTCAGAACGGAAAGGAACGTACAAACTAATTCTGCCTTAAGTTTGAACGCTAGTTTATATTGCCAGCGATGTTGAATTTATAGGCAGTCTATAGAACACAGACTCAAATAATTTGAAACTTTTCATCCCAATTTTCAAAACAAGTCGCCCGTCTGTCTGCGTTCTGTGTACAGCACATTAATCTTCTTAAAATTTATTAATTTTACGATGCGCAGTGTTGATTTTACCTTGTTTAATAATTTTTATTTATTTATTTTTTGTTTTTGTTATAGATGCCATTACTCGTAATTCGTTTCAAATCGGTATTGAGCAGGGCCATAAAGTTTTAATTTAAATGTTTATTGTTTGTGTCAGTTAATTTTTTTCCGAAACTGATTGCAAAATAATGTATGCGTGTATGTAAAAGCAATATGTATGTATGTATGTTTGATCTGTTCCATTTGTATCGAAATTGATATCAAGTATTCTATAGGGTGTTTTTTTAAGCCCGATAGAACTTGAAATTGTAAAAAATAACACAAAAAATTAAATTGTAATCAAAATTTTTTTTTATTCGAAAGATCAATACGTGACATTAACAATTGAAAATGATTTCGGGCATATGGGCACCGCGGCTGTTCTTAAAGAAGCGCATTCTGGACGTCCAATTTTGGGCCACTTTTTCGAGCACTGCTGGCCGTATGTCACGAACAATGCTGGCCTCCAAGGCGTCAATTGTTGCTGGTTTATCAGCATAAACCAGTGACTTCACGTAGCCCCACAGGAAATAATCGAGAGGTGTCAAATCGCACGACCTTGGAGGCCATTTCTCGAAATCAACTTATCGCCAAATTTTGATTTCAGTAAGTCGATGGTTGCGTTCGCCGTATGGCACGTAGCGCCATCCTGTTGAAACCACATCTCCTCCGGATCAATGTCATCCATATTTTCAAACAAAAAATCATTGATCATGGTGCGGTAACGATCTCCATTGACCGTAACGCGAGCTCCGGCCTCATTTTTGAAGAAATAAGGTCCGATGATGCCACCAGCATGAAAACCGCACCAAACAGTGCATTTTTCTGGATGTAATGGAGTCTGTAGGGTCTCTTGTGGATTGGTCTCACTCCATATGCGGCAATTTTGCTTATTAACAAACCCGTTAATCCAAAAATGCGCCTCATCGCTGAACACAATTTTTCGTCTATAAGTTGCGCGAATCGACGACTGATTTTCAAAGTAAATTTGGATAATTTCGTAGCGTTGTTCAAGCGTGAGTCTATTCATGATGATTTGTCAGAGTATACTGAAACAAATAAAAAAAATGTTTCATCAAAATTTAATTTTTTGTGTTACTTTTTACAATTTAAAGTTCTATCTAGCTTAAAAAAACACCCTATATTACTCAATTAGTTTCCAGTAACAATTGGACACTTTGTCAATTTTTTTCATTTATTTATTCAATTCTTTTCGTTTAGTTATTTTTTTTTTCGCTTTTGCAATTGGAGAAAATGTGAAACAGAAACTTGCACTCGTTCGGTGCATAAAACAGAAAAATGCTTTAAATGAATTGAGGGCAAACAATAATAATGAATTAAATGGGTGTGATGTGGAAATCATTGAAGTTTAACGATAAAAAGAATTTTTTTGCAACCAATTTGACAAATGTCATTAATTGGGTAAGAATTTTTGAAATTCATTTTGGGTGTAAAATTCTACAGGGTGGTCCAAAAGTCACACACACACGCTAACAAAAAAGTAAATTAATGTGCGGTGGTTACAAAGCAAGCAAGCGACTTGTCTGAAAAATTTCTTATCTGAAAATGATAAAATGTAATATAATTTTGATCCTAATTATTTGAAATTTTTTTAAAATTAAATTGAAATGTTAACTTTGTTCGAGGAAATTCCGGGTAAAGTCCGGTAAAATGAGAGCAAACAAAAAATACTCTCTGAAAACAACAAATTTGCCAAAAATTGCTGGAACTCAAAAAACCACATTTCAAGTCCGAAATTAAATATCAGCTGTTGTTTATTTATACAATTTTAAAATTCAGTGTTCTCAACTTCTAACTTATACAACGCACTGAAATCTAATAAAACACGCATACTTTTACAAAAATATACGCAAATAAATTAACAAACAAATTTATTTTATAATATTCGCCTTAATAAAAAAAATTATTTTTTTACATTTATGAGCAAAATAAATATGTATCGCTTAGTTATTTTTCGAATTTTGTTTGATTTAAAAAGTAAATTAATGTTCAATTATTACGTTTATGCACAGCCTGCTAATGTATAAACAAAGTTTTTTTATTCAATAAATTGTTGCATAGTTTGTGGTTTTAACAAATGTCATATAACTTCAATTTTTATAGATGTTTACAAACTATTAGCAAAATATGGATTGTCAAATAAAATTTGTAAAATTTTGGTACAAGAAATCGAGATCAGTGCCAGCAATAATTTATTGAAAAGCCAAAACGAAAAGCAAAAATTATATACATTTTTTTTTTTAATATGTAGCTATCAGTACAGATTGTTTGAATCCTATTAAAAGAAAACGCACTAAAAATTAAATAAAAGCATCGTGCATTGATTTAAAAGTTTTTTGTGCGATTTTTAAAAACCGCTAACATCGGTGTGAAAAGCGCTGAGGTGACAGCGCTGTTGCAATTCAAACAAACATTTATGGCAATTTATTTAAACATTTTGAGCTAAATGAAAAGAGAAAATAACTGATTTAAGTATAACTTATTTAAATATAACGTATTGTTATATTTTCAAATATGTTTTTTTATGATTTGCACTTTGGAGTTTTATTTTCATGAATAACAAACAGCTGATTAATGGTTTAACAATTTTACCATTTTGTACGGAAAAAAAGTACGGGTAAAGTCTGGTAAAATGAGAAACACAAATTACTCTCTCAGAAGCTTTCTCATTCGCCCAATTTTCAACAAAAGAAACACTTTTCGTGCAAATTGGGAGCCCGCGGGTTCCCCTGGTAATGACATCGAACACAACTGTTGTTTAAGCTTGAGGTCAGTTCTGTTTTTTATATAAAAAATTTTTTAATTAGAATCGATATTTCGTCTATCTATCTATAGATATCTATAATTATGTATATAAAATTATGTTAATAATCTTTTTATGTACTTTAACTTTTTGTTACAATGTATGTTGAATTTTTTTATGTATGTTAAAATTGTTTTCAATATGTTTTCAAATATTTTTGTTGATTTTGTAAACAAAACTAAAAAATTGAAAACATGTTGAAAACAATTTTAACACACATAAAAAAATTCATGCAAGTCAAGCTCTTCCATTTTGGGCAAAAAAAAGTTTGTTATCATCGCACGGTAGCGCTCACCATTCACAGTAACGTTGTGATTCGCATCATCTTTGAAGAAATACGGCCCAATGATGCCGCCAGCCCATAATCCGCACCAAACGGTTGTTTTTTGTGGATGCATTGGTAGCTCTTGCAATGCTTCTGGCTGCTCTTCACTCCAAATACGGCAGTTTTGCTTGTTCACGTATCCATTCAACCAGAAATGAGCCTCGTCGCTGAACACAATTTTTCGATAAAAAAGTGGATCTTCATCTAACTTTTCAAGAGCCCATTCACCAAAAATTTGGCGTTGTGGTAGGTCGTTTGGCTTCAATTCTTGCACCAGCTGTATCTTATAAGGCTTCACACCCAAATCCTTCCGCAAAATTTTCCACGTAGTGGAGTAACAGAGGCCCAATTGCTGCGAACGGCGCCGAATCGATAATTCACGGTCATCACCAACACTGGCCGATACGGCTGCGATATTTTCTTCAGTTCGCACTCTACGTAAGCGTGTTGGTGGTTTAATGTCCAACAATGTAAATTTGGTGCGAAATTTTTTTACAATAGCCCGAATAGAAACCTCAGTAGGTCGATTAAATTGACCATAAAATGGAAGAAGCGCGCGATGAACTTTCTTAACAGAGTACGCATTTTGGTAATAAAATTCAATAATTTGCAACCGTTGTTCGTTTGTAAGACGATTAATGATTAAATTATAGACCAAACTGAAGATGTTTGACAGTGACACAAGATACAAAACGTGCGTGAGCTGTCAAAACTAGTGTTGCCAAAAAGATAATAGCAAAAAAATCACTCGTTACTTGACTTCATTGTGCTGCGGTATAGGAGAGTTGTTAATTTGGATAGGCGGACATGTTTGCTTACACAGTGTGAATGTGACATGAGTACATTTCTGTTCATTAACTTTGATTTTACAAAGTTTTAGCCATTTCTCTAATATTGAAGTATATTCCTGTAAATTTCGTGATGCTAATTGGTGCTTTTCATGAACACTCAAAAACGCTGTGTCATCTGCAAAGGTTGAAGTGCGGATTCTAGATGTCGTTGGCATGTCAGAGGCGTAAATCAAATATAAAGTAGGCCCCAGTATGGTGCCTTGGGGAACTCCTGCCTTGATTGGCTGAGTTGGGCTTATAAAATCGCCTTCTCTGATAACAAACTTCCGCCCATATAAGTAGCATTCTAGAAGCTTGTGTGTATTTGCAGGCAAGTTTAACTTTATTTTGTGCATCAAGCCGTCGTGCCACACTTTATCAAAAGTTTGAGAAATATCAATGAATAGAGCTAAGCAATACTTCTTCTCCTCAAAGGTCTGTCTTATGTTATTGACTAGTCTGTGCATTTGTTCTATAGTGCTATGTTTAGCCCGAAAACCAAATTGATGATCAGGGATGCATCCCACATTGTTCAATATTGGACTCAACTTCGTCATTAACAGTTTTTCGAATGGTTTTGAAATTTGTTGGTAAAAGACTTATTGGTCTATATGATTCTACCTTAGTCAGATCCTTCCCTGGCTTGGGTATCATAGTAATCATTGAGACCTTCCACTCTGCCGGATAATACTCAAGGCGTAAAATAGCGTTAAAAATGAAAAGTAGAACTCTTCTGGCTACACGAGGTAACTGTTCAAGCATTTTACTAATAATTTGATCAACGCCTGGAGCTTTCCTGGGGTTTGTATTACCGATAACGTTTTCGACATTCTCAAAGACACAGGAGGTCTAACATTATATGGTGGGAATTCCGCTGTATTATTCTCTGAGTCATTTGTAATAAAAACGTTTCTCAAATGATCGACATACAACATTCCCTTTTCAGAATCGCTTCTTGCCCAGTCGCCAGTTGAAGTTCGCAAAGGTGGCTTACCTATTACGGGTCTTTTTAAACCTTTTGTCGCTTTCCACAAGGAATAATCAGATCGAGGAGTACCATCAAGGCTTTCCAAATATGTTTTAAGGGAAGCCATTCTATGGACTTCAAGCAGATTTCTTAGCTGGGTTATGCATTCCCGTAGCCTAGTTTTAAGGGTAGTGTTTTGTCTCTCATCAGGTGCACACGTCTTTTGTTACTGCTGTCCGTATTTCCAATATGTGTATGTTCATTAATTAAATTCGTATAAGGCCGGATTGCACCGTAATAGGTGGCAAGTTGTGTACACGCATTTATTTTTGTTTTTTTTTCTCTTTTTTTACCGTTGTCCGTATTTGCTATATATGTATGTTTATTACTAATTTCGTATGAAATAAAAGTGCACCGGAATAGGTAGCCCTATGTTTTTTATTTTTTTTTTTTTTTTGTCTTTTTTCACCGTTGTCCGTGTTTTCTTTATATGTTCAATATTAATATTATTTTCGATGAATTTAATTACCTTGTAGTGTGGAAGGTGTTGGACCAAATTTTGCTAACCTGAGCAGTGTCGAAGGTATATACACTGGGCACTGATTAGTTTTAACTAATTTAATTCAAACATTTTAAATGCTGCAATAGAGTTTGTTTCAGTCTTTCGTGTTGTTATCGTTAACATTTCGTGAACACTACTTCCTCTTTCCTCCTCATCATACCCTATTTTCCTAGTTCCAGTACAATGCGCTGCATATGTAGGGGTCATCCCCTGAGTACTGGTCCCAGATAAAAAAAAAAAAAAAAAAGCTGGGGAGACCTGCGAAGTTGCCACTCTCTTCTGACTCTTCTTTTTTCTGACAGAAATTGCTCAATTTCAGACGAATAAGTTCTATTGCTCACATTTCTGGATCTTATATGTCTAGTGGTAGCATGCTGTACGGCCAGTTTGAGGTTTTCAGAAAAATCGTTAATTGACCCATCAATATCCTCAGGCGTTCTCAAGGCGAAGTTGTAATAATGAAAAGTGATTCCTCCGACCGATAAAATCCTACCTTTAACTAACGCCAAGTTGCGGCCCTAAGATGCGTAAAAAAAAACATCAAAAATGCTCAAAGGTTGAGCATTAAAAACTGCAAACTTTAAACTTTGTTTTCTTAAAAACTTTTATTGAATTTGTCCTTCAAAAAATTCATGGTTTTAAAGCAAAAGCAAAACTTTCTTTAAATAAAAGCAATAAAAACAACAATAAACCCCTTTAGAAAAAAACGGTGCAGCGATGATACATTGTGAGTAAATAAGTACGTGTACGAGAGTATCGAAAAGTATTCGAGTGTAAGCGGGCATTCCATCATGTTGTTTAAAAAAACATGATTATCAAAAAGTCCATTAACTTTGATTATGGGTCATTAATCAAAAATTCTCATATAAATATAATATTTCATACCCGCAAAACATTACAGCCAGGCAACAAGGCAGGCAGGCAAGCCGTCAGTCAGACTGGCAACAGCAGTGGCAGCAATAAATAGTCAGAATAGTGTATTTTTTTCAGCGCGATCAGTCGTTTTTTGTTTCGTTTTATTATTATTTTTATTTTTTTTTTAGTTTTTAGTTTTTTTTTTGTGAAACTTTTAAGAATCGAACACGCAGAAGGCTTTCAAATTGTTAAATGTTGTTGTTATTTATTTGATGGTTGTAGTTTTTGTTGTTGTTACTTTTTGGTTAACAGCGCAAAACGAGTAGCCACAAATTAAAAACTCAAAAAACAAGAACAACAAAGTTGCATGCAGTTGTTTTTTTTTTTTCTTTTTCTTTAGTTTTGATTTTTTCATCAGTAGAATGTTTGTACACCCTCCTTGTAGCTGGAGCTGTTCATTTGTTTCTTTGTGTGTACGAGTATGTCTGTCTTTTAGTCCGTCCGAATGTTTGCTCATATTTTTCAGCTTGAGTACGTTGTTTTGTTGCTGCTGCTGTTGGTTGGTTGCCCGCTCGTAAATATATAGATTTTTTTTAAGGCAATTGCAAGACATTGCAATGACACGAAGAATGCTGCTGCATGTTGAACAAAAAGGCTTTTTTTTCATACTAAAATTTTCTTATTTCTTACTTCATTCATTTGAGAAAGATTTTCGTTGTTGCTGTTGTTTTTGTTGTTGCTGTTGTTGCTGTAGTTTATGCTTCTGGTAGTAATACTTGCTGTTGTTGCTGTTTTTGGTGTAGTTTATGAGCCTGCTGCTACCAACAACGGTTGTTATGGTTTTGGAGCATGTTACTACTACTTCTTGTTACTACTCGTACTTCTTTCTTCTTATCGTTGTACCACCACCACCATCACCATCACCATCAACGTCATCATCATCATTATCATCATCATCGTCATCGTCATTACTACGATTGGCAGCGGCTGTATATTTCTTGCTGGCCTGGCCTGGCCCGGCTTGAATCATGATCTTGTTGTTGTCTTGTTGTGTTGTTGTTGTTGTTTTTGGTTTCATTATAGCTGCTGCTGTTTTCACTGTAAAAATCAAGCTCACATTAAACACCAAAAACTGCTACTGTGCAAAAATACTTTTTTTTTCTTATTTTTTTCAATTTTATTTCTATAGTTTTGATGTTTTTCTTTTTGAAATGTGTAGTTTTTTTGGTTTCTTTAAATTGTCATACCTAACAATGAGGAGCAAAATAAAGCCGAAGGAATTCGAGGGAAAAAATATACGAATTCAGCGCGGAGTGATAGATAAAATGAGCAACATCGCAGCAAAATTATTAATTTTGAAACAAAAAATGCACGAAAATAAATTTTTCAGGATCAAAGTGATCAACTACTGCATACTCTTTACTAGGGGGCTTGTGGATAATTAGAGCTGCGATCATTAGGGGATCCACAGTGACAATGGATCTTTAAAATCTACTCTTCTTAAGCCTTTTATGATTTAACAATTGGGTTTCGTCACAAAAATACAATAGCCCAATTCACAATCTTGTGCATTTGAGGTTGCATATTTCTGCAATTGCAAAAGTGACATTTTTGGGTGTATTTTGTTAGTGTAAAGCAAGAATATACTCCATTACTTTGCAAATGCAATGATGCAAGACCATTTGTGCAAGATTGTGAATAGGACCAATATAAAGCTTTAAACACATCGACGACAGCAGACAGCAAGCAGCAATCTGTCAAAAATAAAATACAGTGTTTAGATGAAAATGATTATTTTGACATCACAGCAGCACGACTTCACAACAGCATTTGCTGCTGCTACCAACTTAAGACCCTGATTCACTATCCTACTCGATCATACGATTCATTAACGGAAAGATTTTTTAAATGTCTGATGGACTTTACAAAATAGCGTTAAAATGGCGTTGTAGGCTACTGTATTATTATACAAATATGATTGCAATAATTTATATACTTATAATAATTTTACATTATTTAAATTTCTATCCCCAGGCGACCACAATATTCTCATATTTTTCACAATATATACCACACTGATCGCACAGAAACCATCATATTATGAACATGTTCATTAAATGTTTCAAATCGCACGATATGTCAAAAACTTCTCAGCACACGTGTTTTATTTGGTAGATCCCACGATCTATAATATTTAATATTTAGGGCGGTGATGCAAGAAGTTTTTCTATATTTTCTAAAAGATGTGTTTTTAGTCTATTTTTAAAGGTTGAAGAATTTTTTAAAAGTTCTGGTAATCTATTATATTCCACTGGTCCAATGATAGTTATTAGTTATTTTGTGAGCTCAATGCGACATCTAGTGAAATGCAAGGCCCCAGACTGTCTAGTAGTCCTCTGTGTAATTGAGGAGTTCTGGTGAAACATAATAGTGTGTGATCCAAATCCTTTTAAGCACTTGAAAACGTACAATAGCACTTGTTGTTTGTGAAGTCCTCTTATAGGAAGTATCGTTTTCGCATAGCTGCTATATAAATCTATCGTATTTAGTTCTGTGAAGTAATAAAAATGTATTAATAAAAAATTTTAATAATTTTCTATACAATATATTAATAATACTTGGTAATAAAACTTTTTATTAAAGTTATTACATATTGTAATAATATAAGATAAATTTAAGGTACAATTTAAGCAAGTTTCGTACCTTTTGTATAAGTACTGAGTACTATGAACTCTCATCACTGCTATGAACAGCTGTATTGCTTTTATTTTATTTCTTTAAATTATTTGATATAAAGATATGGGCGATGAAAAATTCATTATTTACTTTAACACACAATAACATGATATAAAAAACACAAGGTAGGTTCATTCTCTTTTTATTATTTGCAAGGCGAATTCATAACAGGTGAAATTGACAGCGCAGTTGATAACTTTTTTTTAATTTTTATGTTTCAGATGTCAATTGCATAATTAAAACAAAATTGTGGAAACAAATTTTAAACAATTTTTTAAATTATGTATTCTATCTTGAGCGCCAGATATCACCCAGAATCCTCCGCAATCTGGCTGGCCATTTTCACCTTTTCAAGCTCAATGATCTGAGACTTTAAGTTCCACGAGAAAACGAAAAGTTTCACATTATAATAAAGTTTTTCTTTTATTGTAAATTTTTTTATGGAAATTTGAAAAAAAAAAAAAATTTCAAAACAATTTTTTAATTTATGTATTGCATCTAGAGCGCCAGCTATCATTCTGAATCCTCCCCAATCTTGCTGGCTATTTTCACCTTTCCAAGCTCTATGATCTGTGAACTTAATTTTCACGAAATAACTAAAAGTTTCACCAAATAAATGTTTGTCTTTTATTGTAAATTTTTTTTAATATATATTTTTTTAAATTCCTTTTGGTGTTTATACTTTTCTCTTGACATTTGAAAAAGTTTTTTTTTTGTAGTGTTGTATTTATTACTCTTGCATTTACCTGGTATGAACTCGCCTTTAATACAGCTGTTCATAGCAGTGATGAGAGATCATAATATTCTGTACATATACAAAAAGTATGAAAATTGTTTAAATGGCACCTAAAGCTTCTAATATTTCTTTTTCTGTCTATATGTCGACATTTCATATGAGCTACAGCTGGGAAACATAAAAGCAAGCTGTTTATAATTTTTTTATTGATACCAATGTTGGAAGCTAATATAGCGAATAAAACTCAAATGTTTGAATATTTGACCAACGGTTGCTACGAATAAAATTCAATTGTTTATAATGTATAATTATTATTATCAGCCATGTTCCGAGAAACCCGTGTTCTAAAACCGCAAAGCTTTTTGAAAAACGCTGAATTGATTTTTAATGCATACATTGCATTTTACAAAATTTGACAATAAATAGAAACATTTTTAATTTAGTTTTTTTAATTGAAAATGTGTAAAATTCTTTCAACTTTTTATTGAAATAAAAAGAATTGAAGTTGCACATTGCACAGAAACACACAAATTGCAAGACCATACTTCTTGCGTTATACGTTTCTTCGATTTCGATTTGCGTTTCTCAGCACATGCCTTTATACTTAAAAAATATTAAAATTTTTCTATTACTTAATTTTAATTTCATCGCAGACCTAAATTTAACACTGTATTGCTTTTTAGTATTTATATCAGCATAACTCTATATTATGAACCAATATTTTTTTAAATTCATTTTATCGTTAGAAGATTATGCTTGAGGAATATATTTTTGGAAATCGGGCAAATAATGTTGTGGTTACATATAATGTGAAAGTTACAAAAATTGTGCGCAGTGTATAAATTATGCTACCAGTGTATGTATATTGATTTTGCATATTTTACAGAAAAGTTTTAAATTGATTAAAATATATTATGTGTGTATACAAATTTAACTACTTAAACAGTTTAATTATCAAATAAACAAAAAGTACTAAAACAGGGGTTTTGTGCCATCCTGCCATTCACAATAATATATACCATCTGTAGTCAGTCATGGTCAGATGTACGGTTGGCTAAATGGGCCTTAAATGTAGAAATGTAAATGTAGTTGAAACAGATGATCGTTTTTGGTATACGAACAACCATGAAAATGCTTACCTGACTGTAATGAAATGTAACCGTAACATCTGAACCTGTAGCAAATAGAATTTCATTACGTGGTTGCTTGACAAATGTTGTCAGTGGTGGTATATCTTATTGTGAATGGGAGAGTGGCACAAAACCCCTGTTTTTGTACTTCTTGTTTATTTGATAATTGAACTGCTTAAGTAGTTAAAATTGTACACGCATAATATACTTTTATAAATATAAACACGCTTCTACTAGTTTCACTTGTATGTTTGCGACACTCGAAACCCATGCCATGATTATTACATATATAGGTATATAAAAGCATATATACAGAATTGCTACTCTAGAGCGAAAATGAAAGGTGCTGCATTGTTTCCGGGGAAGGGGGGAGGCTTTAGGAATTTGCGAAACCGGTTTTGGGAATTTCCAAAAAATTCGAAACCACTGCGCTAACCGGTTTGGAATCGGTTTTTCATATGTGGTGCGCGTTTTTGTTGCTGAATATGCATCTGAACTATAAAAGAGCGAAAATTGTTTGATTTTGGCGATTCCTCAAGCCGATTTTGGGAATTAAAAAAAAACTTGGAATTCATTATACGGATAGTTATCTAGTTATATAGATAATTAGTTTGATATCGAACTGTGTTTTTATAGTTTTGTAAACTATGTTTATAGCATTTGTCACTCACTTCTAATGGATATTGCTGAATTAAACCGGGTTTGCAGAGAATATTTTCAAAGTGTTTAACAGGAGATGTTGTGTTATTTCCACAGGTTTCGCGCAAAAAAAAATGTGTTTTTCAGCAAAACATCTGTATGGAAACGCAACTATGCTTTGATTTTATTATATTATATTTGTCTGAGACTGTTCAAATTTATTTCCAAATAATGCAGAGAACCGAAAAAGAACGATTAAAAAATCATTTTAGTAGTGAAAATTTTACCTTCGGACTGTTTTCATTTTATTTTGTTACCTTGTCTTCATTCTGAATTGAAAATGCATAAAAATATGAAGAAGATTGACATACAAATAAACACATTCAAACATGCACACTCGTACATACAAACAGTTTACTGACTGCATTGACTTCGGGCAAGTGTGCTGGCTGGTGGAATGCCAACAAAACAAAAGAAAAGCAAAAAAAAAAAGAAACAACCACATCTTCCCCAAAAACCACTATTAAATACACGTGCATACATAAAAAGTTTGGAGGAATTGTTGGTGTTTAAATGTAGCAAGTACAGATTGTTGCAGCAACATGCAGACAACAACACATCGTCCAAGTTAATGCTGCTTATGGGGCAAATGTTGGATGCGCACGCGCGCAAACGCTGCAATGCAAACGATATGATTATTTGAATGCAGTTTTTCCTGTTGTTGCTTCAGTTCTTTGCTTTTTCATTTTTTCTTTGGCAATTTTACTACGTACTCAAAATATGTACATGTACATGTATGTAAGTAAATGTGCATGACAGTGTTTAAGGAATTTATATACAAACATTCACAAATATACAACCATACGTTTGCTACTTAAAACCCGGTAAGCCCTGCTTCATCGCTTCTCTTTTCTGTAGAATAAACATTTTTATTGTTTACCCGCAACTTATTAGTAGGCTTCTTTCCCGAGAACAGTTTCCACGTTACCCACTTATTTATAGATATCGCTGTATCGGGGGTTTTACACGCACGTGTCTAATCCCGATAGTTGCCCTTGAACTATGCAGAAAACCAGCATTTCGAGGACATACAGAAAAAAATATTTAGTTTATTAGCCAATGGGCCGATTCTATTACGTGATCTCTTTTTTCTATAAATCTATTATTTTTTTTTATATTTTTATTTTATTAATAGATTTAATAATTTAGTTACAATTTAATATAAGAACAATAAATTAATTAATTCAATTATAATCTATATATGGCATAGCGTTATTGCTGTAAGCCAGGGACCAGATTCCGCAACTATGAATTTTTTTTTACCAGTGAACACTCAAAAGAAAATTCACCGACAGACACAGTGTTCGCTTTTCATTAAAAAGTGATTCCGTAAGAAACAATGAATTTTATTGCGCTGAATGTGTTTCTCCAGGCTGAATGATATGTTGATTTGTCAAATTAACTGTGTCACATAAGTTGTTTAGTAGATAATTTTAATATTCATACATAATCCTTTTGTTTATTTTTTTCAACTTCAAAATATTAAAAAAAAACCAAAATTCACCGAAGATTTTTGAGTGAAAAAATTATTATTCAGTGTACACTTTAAGTGTCAAAATTATTCATTCTCACCATTGCGGGCTCAAAAATCAAAAGTGAACACTGAAATTGGTGAACATTTCAAAACTCATTGTTGCGGAATTTGGCCCCAGGTTGGCAGTGTATGTTTAGTAATGGTGATATTTTACATAATAATGAAAGCAGATAGACTGATAATATAATAATGGGTGATTTTATAAGAACTATCGGAAATTTAAAAAAAAAAACACATAAAATTCAGAAAAATGCATGAAATATTTATTTGGATCGATAGTTGGGTCGATATAATTTAATGTTTGAAGATTATTTCATGCAAATGTTGGCCGCGGCTGCGCCTCAAATGGTCCATCCGCTTAGTCCAATTTTGGCATACTCTTTCCAACATTTCGGCCGGTATCTCACGAATAATGTTGGCAATGTTGGCTTCCAGTGCGTCAATCGAAGCGGGCTTGTCGCTATAGACATTAGCCTTAACATAGCCCCACAAAAAATAGCCTACAGGCGTTAAATCGCACGATCTGGGCGGCCAATTAACTGGTCCCAAGCGTGAAATAAACTGTTCACCGAACTCGCCTCTCAATTGGTTCATTGTTTCGCGTGCTGTGTGGCATGTGGCACCGTCTTGTTGAAACCACATGTCATGCAAGTCAAGCTCTTCCATTTTAGGCAAAAAAAAGTTTGTTATCATCGCACGGTAGCGCTCACCATTCACAGTAACGTTGTGATTCGCATCATCTTTGAAGAAATACGGCCCAATGATGCCGCCAGCCCATAATCCGCACCAAACGGTTGTTTTTTGTGGATGCATTGGTAGCTCTTGCAATTCTTCTGGCTGATCTTCACTCCAAATACGGCAGTTTTGCTTGTTCACGTATCAATTCAACCATAAATGAGCCTCGTCGCTGAACACAATTCTTCGATAAAAAAGTGGATCTTCATCTAACTTTTCAAGAGCCAATTCACCAAAAATTTGGCGTTGTGGTAGGTCGTTTGGCTTCAATTCTTGCCCCAGCTGTATCTTATAAGGCTTCACACCCAAATCCTTCCGCAAAATTTTCCACGTAGTGGAGTAACAGAGGCCCAATTGCTGCGAGCGGCGCCGAATCGATAATTCACGGTCATCACCAACACTGGCCGATACGGCTGCGATATTTTCTTCAGTTCGCACTCTACGTTGGTGGTTTAATGTCCAACAATGTAAATTTGGTGCGAAATTTTTTTACAATAGCCCGAATAGAAGCCTCAGTAGGTCGATTAAACTGACCATAAAATGGAAGAAGCGCGCGATTAACTTTCTTAACAGAGCACGCATTTTGGTAATAAAATTCAATAATTTGCAAGCGTTGTTCGTTTGTAAGACGATTCATGATTAAATTATAGACCAAACTGAAGATGTTTGACAGTGACAGAAGATACAAAACGTGCGTGAGCTGTCAAAACTAGTGTTGCCAAAAAGATAATAGCAAAAAAATCACTCGTTACTAAAATATTATGAGTTGGTGTTAACTATTAACTTCATTCAGTATTAGAGATCTATATTTTAGACATGTTTCAAGATATTTGTGTAGTGCGTGAAAATTTGAACCGTTTAATATCTTCAATACATCGTTGTAGCACAGTGTAGACTGGTCAAAGTATATGACTCGAAATTCTCTATAAACAGAACAAATTCCGATGAGATGGTAGGTGTTTTCGGGGGCATCTATATTACAAATTCTACATATACTATCTGTATTACATTTAAAGCATCTAGAGTTTAAATCAAGAAGGCTACCTCTTGATTTAAACTCTTTAATAATTAGATTTTTTTTTCAATTCAAATTTTGTATTGAATTTATCACACAAAAAAACAAATTTTCCTGAGGAAGTCTTCCAAAGGAAGACGAAATATTGAAAAATACACTATAATTTTTTAAAAAAACAAAGTGGACCTTGATTGGAAGAAATTTATTGCAAGTATTTGTCTAATGAAATGCACAGTATTTATTGTTTAATTATAAAAATAACATTAAAAAATAACACAAAATGCATATGTGATTCAATATGAGATGAATATAGATAGATAATAATTCAATGGCTCGATGGCTGAGTGGTTACGGCAGCAGTTTATAGTACGTCATGACCCGAGTCCAAAATCCGAAAATGGTTGTTGATGAATAGCGTAGCGATTACGAAACAGCTAGTTGTCCCCCAGCTAAAGGTTTGATTATTATTTTTCTTGCCTTCTTCAATCAAAAATTATTGATTTTTTTTTCATTCATTTATTTATTGAATCTTCACAAAGTGAACTAACAATAAGTATTCAAATCTTAATACTAAATACATAAAATTAATTAAGTCCAGCCAATGTCAGACAAAAATGTTTTATTTTGCACGGTCAATATCGGTAAAATCACCTATTGAACGTTCTGATGGTGGCAAGGGTATCCCTCCTTCTCAATCGAGAGTGGCCTTCAAAATTAAGTATATTGCGTGCAAGATGATTTGGGTGAAGCTCCAATTTACTGATATACCTTGTTGCGTACTTTGAAAATTCGTCTTTTACAAGAGGAACACAGAGATCCTTATGAATTCGGGAGTTTTTTACGTACCATGGAGCTGCAGTAATCATCCGAAAAAGTTGATTTTGTCGCCTTTGAATTTTTTCAATGTTAGAAGTGGATGCGGTGCCCCATAATTGAATTCCATAGCACCAGATAGGCTTTAGAATTGCGTTGTATAATAAAAGTTTGCAATCCAGCTTCAATGTCGAATTTCTGCCTATAAGCCAATTTAGTTGCGCTGCTTTTAACTCAAACTGAGTAACTTTCGCATCGATGTGAGATTAATTTTCAACACGTTGAAAATGTTATTTGTAACACAAACCCCAGGAAAGCTCCGGGTATTGATAAAATTACTGGTAAAATGCTACCTCGTGTAGCTCGAAGAATTCTTCTTTTTATTTTTAACGCTATTTTACGACTCGAATATTATCCTGCAGAGTGGAAGGTGTCCACGATTACTATGATACCCAAACCAGCGAAGGATCCCACTAAAGTAGAATCATACAGACCAATAAGTCTACTGCCAACAATTTCAAAACTGTTCGAAAAATTGTTAATGGTGAAGTTGACACCAATATTAAACGATATGGGATGCATCCGTGATCATCAATTTGGCTTTCGGGCTAAACATAGCACTATAGAACAAACGCATAGACTAGTCAATGTCATAAGACAGACTTTTGAAGACAAAAAGTATTGTTCAGCTTTATTCATTGACATTTCCCAAGCTTTTGGTAAAATGTGGCACGACGGCTTGATGCACAAAATAAAGTTAAACTTGCCTGCAAATACTCACAAGCTTCTGGAAAGCTACTTATGCGGCCGGAAGTTTGTTATCAGAGAAGGCGATTTTATAAGGCACTTACAGCCAATCGAGGCAGGAGTTCCCCAAGGAAGCATTCTAGGACCTACTATATATTTGATTTACGCCTCAGAAACAAACATGTTCAGCTATCCAAATTAACAATTCACCTGTGCCGCAGCAAAATGAAGTCAAGTACCTTGGTATTCATCCCGGCCGTAGGTTAAGGTAGAAAAATTATTGTTAACATCATATTTGTGTTGTAAAAAATCCTTCCTAAGAAAAACTTAACAGCCTGTTCATGGAAAACAATGTGCTCAAAAAACGCGAAGAAAACTTGACGTTTTTCTTACTTGCGTTCATGCAGCGCGAAAAAAAACTTTTTAGACGAAAAACGTAACAACTGGTATCTGCTTTCTGTCTGTGTACCGCGTTTTTAAATGCGAAGCAGGCGAACGAAAATTTTTATTCGTTGAGAAAGAAAAAATAGAAAATTTGAACAAAAATAAAAATTCAAATAAATAAAAATGGATATAACAACAAAAAAAAGTATGCAAACATGTACATATATATTATTTAAAAAAAGGAAATAATTTAAAAAAGTCCATAGCATCAACAGTATTTGTATGACCAGCAAAAATTCTATAATTTTTTTTCCTGCATAATTTTTCGTTTACATAAATATTTATCACTTGTTTCTTTTTTTCAATTGAAAAAGGGTTACCGTCATTCACGATGCAAAAATATATTTTACACGAAAAAAAGTAAACAAGATACATATACTTTATATAGTGGCAATACTGAGGTTTGGGAAAATGTTTACAAATACGTGTATAACGTAACTGAACACGAACAATGAGAAGCGCGTTACACAGACCCAATTTCTTACGTCGTCAGAAGCGTGTCGCTGGTTTTCGCTTTATTTAAAACGCGTTCCTTGAACTGGCTGCAAGAGAAAGAAAAACTTGAACTAAAACCCGATGTACTAATGTACAAAAACCAAAAATCTAATTTAAAAAGCTATAAAGTTCAATAAAACATACAATAAATATTAGAAATATGATTTCGACAAATCGATTGCACTGACATGAAAAGCCATTGGCATCAAAAGCGATCATTTGCCACTGTGCTGCCAGCTCGTATAAGTAAAACGCTTTGTTTTTCCACAAAAAGTGTTCGAAGTAGTATAGTGATATTATTCGGTACGATATCACGCAAAGAAAAGCCACTTTGAGATATGGTGGCGACAACATTAATATATATTTTATAACATTGCGTATTACTGTTATTAGTTTAATTATAGTTTATTCCTCTATAATCATGTTACTGCTTGCAATTCTGTAATCCTATATATATATATATATATATATATATATATATATATATATATATATATATATATATATATATATATATATATATATATATATATACATATATATATATGTACATATAAATATATATATATATATATATATATATATATATATATATATATATATATATATATATATATATATATATATATATATATATATATATATATTGTTTGTTTATATAAAAAGGAGAAAAAAGAACACGAAATTGTCGAAAAATATATAAGTTTTTACTTTCAAATTAACGATTTTTGTACTCAAATTCAATTTTTTACAAGTCAAACACAATGTTTTGCAGTACAAATTCAATTTCTTGCACTTTAAATTAAATTCTTTGCATTTCATATTAAATTTTTTCTATTTCAAATTAAATTTTTTGTGTTTCAAATTAAATTTATTTAACTTCAAATTAACAGCCTGTTCGACGATATCGAATGAAAATGTATGCGAAAGAAAGCTAGTCACTCACATTCGAATAAATTTGAGTTCGTCTATGTCACTATTGTTCGTTCGCATAAACTTATGTATTTTAATTGAATTTTGACACATCGTTCGCATAGAATTAAGTTAGAAAAACCCCAAATCAATTTTCTTTCGCCATGAATGCGATTGAATTTATCCTTTCGACATGGGCGAACTGACTGTAAATTTTTTGTTTATTTGGCTAAAAACTTAAGGCTTTATTTAAAAAAAAAAATTAATATACGTTACATTATAAGTAAAAAATTTTGAGAAAAGTTTATGAAATAAACTTTATTTTAAATTTGAAAATAAATTGAAAAAATATGTTCTCCCGATATTTCAACTGTAATAAATTTCTGTTTTGAAGGACAAGACGATCATTGCTAATTCATCTGTAAATTCCAACATTTTCATAATTTTCCTGAAAGAGTTAGCTATTCAGTAAATTAGCTAAAACCAGCACCGAATGTGCTTGGCTGGTCCTGGATAATGCTAAGATACATAAAACTCAAGATACTAAAGATAAGGTTGCAGAATCCGGGCACATTATAAATTTTCTTCCTCCTTACATAGCTACATAGGTGAGCTTAATCCAATAAAAAAATTTTTTTCTAAAACAAAACTACCTGCCCGAAATTTATTAGCTGATGCGGATAGTAATTTGGATTTGATAACAATAATTAAACAGCCAGTCGAAACGGTAGCACCTTCAGATTGTAACAATTATTATTTTGATATGGCCATGAGTTTATCATTAGCTGCATCTGGAGAGCGGTTGCAATAGGAACCGTCCAAATTTGGTTTAGAAAATTATATTAAGGAAAAATTACGAGCTATGACTTGAACAACAAGTTTATTTTTATTTCATTTTGTAAATTTTTAGCTAAATAAACAAAAACTTGAATTCGAAGTTAAAAAAATTTAAATTGAAACAAAAAAAATTTAATTTGAAATAAAAATAGTTTAATTTGAAATAGAAAAAATTTCATATGAAATGAAAAGAATTTAATTTGAAGTGCAAGAAATTGAATTTGTGTTGCAAAACATTGTGTTTGACTTGTAAAAAATTGAATTTGATTACAAAAATCGTTAATTTGAAAGTAAAAACCTATATATGAGCATCCACGAATATATAAAGGTAAGTCTGTAATATTACGATATAAACATATGCAACAATACGGCTACTTGCAACCATATTAGTATGATTATATATTAGTTTTAAAATTGCAATCGCAGACGAAATGTTTAACAACTATTTTTGTTTTATTGCAGCACATGGATAATTCAACACCAAAGAGAAGATGCAACGTGATTATTTTTTAAAATTTATATTAAACATAGTATTAAAATATAAATTATAAACTGTCCTTTTCTTGTTATTAATTATCATATGTATTTATTTGTGCTAATTGTATCGAATATATGGTGGCATTACAATAAAGCTATTTGTGACATTAGTATGGTTATTTTATGAAAGTAACATGGTTACATATGAGAAAAGTATGATTGGTTAGTATAACAATATGGTTTTATTATTTGATAACTTTAATCACTACTGTGGTTACTTATTATTATATATGGTATGGTTACTTATAATAATTTTTTAACAATACTATGGTGCATTTTGTCAATGGTGTTTTAAATGTAACAAAGTAATATTATCAAGTACAACCATATAATCCAACAATAGTATGTTGTCCTTAGAATATTGTCGTTTCAACCATATATTTTTTTCTTCGTGTAGTTAATTCGATATCGTGTATGGTGATTAGACCCCTGATCGAATTACTGTTGCCAACACTTTGTCTGACTTATCGACCATGTCTCGTACACGTGACAAGTTCAACAGTTTAATATTATTGCATTTTGTAAAATTGGCAAGAGCACTTGAATTTATGTTAAAGAAGTCACTTTTTGGATAAGTCTAAAGAAATTTTCACATCCATATGTTTGCAGGGTAAGTATGTTTAATACTCGTAATATACTAACAAATATTTGGTTGATACGAGTATGCATGTAAATATGTACCTGCATATATGTATGTGTACATACATATGTATGCACATGCATACATACTTATTATGTATTTCTTAGGAATTTATTTAGAACAGAATTTCAACTGTCTTAAATACTTTCAGATTTTGTTTGTCTGTCTGTCTGTTCGTTTTTTCGTCCGCCTGTCCCGCGCGATTTTGTTATTACAAGTACAATAAAAAATTTCGTCTTAAAACTGAACATTCAAACGTTTGCAGCCACGGCTGATGAACAAGATTTGCCTGATTTTTTTGTTTGTTGCTTTTATTTTGTTTTTTGTTTTTTTTTTTTTTTTGGCTTAAATAAACGTACGAGTTCAAGCAGGAGGCAAAAACCTCTTAGGGTTGTGGATATGGTTGCTGTTGTTTTTGTTTGTTTCTTGTTGTTGCTACAGATGAACGCTGTTTTGCTGTTTTGCTGCTGATCATGTAGCCCTCTAAGGCATTTTAAGGAAAATACTAAATAAGGAATTTTAGCTTTAAAAACTTGAAAAGTTCCTTGGCATCCAGAAACTGAAGAGACAAGAAGTACAATCATCAAATAGCAACAACCACAACAACAACAACAACAACAACAATAGTATAACTGATTGCGAGTTTCATTGCACATTTTGGTATCAAGAAGATGGAGAAAGCAAGAAGGAAGAAATAAAATTTAAATAAAAAAAATAATAATAAAAAAGAAAACACGAAAAATACCATAATGTTTGTAATTTTCAACAAAAATAAAATGTTGTATATTTGAATGTTTGTTTCTATGTGCAATAAAACTTTCAAGAATTATCATTGCACGGTGGATGCCTAAAATGAAATATGATGATACGCAGGCGAAGCCAGAGTGGTATAAAAGAACTCTGAAAAAGAGGGTTATATCAGTGTTGCCAGGAGATTTTTTGTGAAATCCCTACCACAGCGCATAAAAACCGTTGTTTTCCCCTACAATCAAAAAAATATTTCCATACATTTTTTCACACGCAATTTTTCATTTAAATTTTTCGCAAATAAATTATTGTGTGTATATAAATGATAAATATGCTTATTATTTCTTTATTTCGATTATAGTTTTTTTTTTTTTTCTTAATATTGTATAATTAATATTGTGTAATTTTTGGAAGTTTTCGGTTTTTTTGGTTCTTTAATATCTGGCCATATTTCACTTTCCTTTGGATAGCTTCTTTGGCCTGAAGAAGTTATCCACAGGAAAGCGAAATATTGCCAGATAGCTTCTTCCGGCCAAAGAAGCTATCCAAAGGAAAGCGAAATATTGCCAGATAATAAAGAACAAAAAAACCGAAAACTTCCAAAAATACCTTAAGCTCGATCAATTACACAATATTAATGATAAATAGTTCAACTTATTGAATATTTCTAATATATATTATATTATAGTATGTTTTTGGATCGTGGCAATTATTGTTATAATTAAAAATAGTTCTTGGCGAAAGCCGGCTTTGAACTTGAGTCAAAAACATACTATCATATAATATTAGAAATAAATTATTTTAATACGATTTTTATGCTTATTGTAAACTCAAACAACCAGAACTTTTTACTAAAAAGTAAACTAGTTCAAAATTATAACTCGTATGTGTTTAGCCAAATAAATAAATTCTTTTAAGTGACTTAATCTACATTCTAAAACAAAAAAAGAACGCAGCAGAAACTAGTTTCATCAATATGCGACTTTTATTGCAGAACTACGTGTAGAAGATCATTGTTTATTCCGTTAAATCTTTGCGACGATGTGTATTTATGTGAAATATGTTAAAATCATTAACAACCTCAAGTTCGGGCAAAGGCGTGTTACGGCCTTTCTACTGAGACCAACGATATAAAGATATCCAATTATTTAATGTACCTAGTTGGGATATCTTTGTGATTAAAGCTTTTTAAGGACATTAGGGGATGCACATCTAAAACTTATGCAATTAATTAAAAAGCTTATAAATGAGATCTTAGAATGCATATAGAATTTGAAACATCACGGTTTAGTAATTTTATCTTTTTGTACGTCCGTTCCACCAGTCGTAATACGATTTCAATATTTTTGGCGTATTTGGGAAATACTTACTGTTAAAATATATAATGTATATACATATATTGGGTGAAAATGCGATATCCAATTTGGGTAACGATTTTTCCTCATAGTCGAAAAAATTATAATAGTATAATAATAAATAATAATGTTAGTCATAGTCGGAAAAATTATAATAGCATAATAAAAAATAATAATGTTAACCGTTCGTGAGAATTTAAAAACTCCTTACAATAAGTCAAATGATACAAAATTTCTACGCCTGGCAACACTGGGTTATATACTTATATAACCTTCTATACGAATATTTTTATTGCAATAAAACTTTCAAGCAATAACCCAAGATTTCAAGAATTATCATTGCACTGTGGATGCCTAAACTCAAATATGATATGCAGGCGAAGCTAGAGTGGTACAAAATATCTCTCAAAAAGAGAGTTGTATACTGATATAACACTCCATAAGAATACTAAAGGGTGGCTGATGAAAGCTGCTACCAAAAAAAAAGATAATAACTTATTTTCTGTATAGCTAACCAGTTTTATTTATATTGTTTTTATAGATTGATTTTTAAGTTTAACTAAAACGGAGAATTGGAACAGTGAAACAAAGATTTTAATAGTGAACGCTTTCGAGCCTTAGAGTTCGTTGTTTTCGTCCAAAGAGAATATAAGCGCACGTTTGGCACCACTCCTTCTAGCAGATGGACTATAAAGAGGCTCGTGGAGAATTTTGCCGAGAGTGGCACAATCCCAAGAAGGTCTTATCATCGAGGACCCTCAGTTTGGATGCAGGAAACTACTGCTGCTGCCATACAATCCAATCCTAGAGTTTCAACAAAGATCATATCTGCTCAAATGGATGACAGCAGACAATCACTGCGTACAATTTTGCACCAAGATCTAAACTTATTTTTTCCATATAAGATTCAATTAACAAACAAACTGAACCCTAGAGACTTCCCGATTCACTTAGAATTTTGTGAGAAGATCATTCAAGTAGTATCAGGGGCTGAAAACGTCTTGAACTACATTGTTATGTCTGACGAGGCACATTTTGATTTAAACGGCAATGTTAACAAACAAAATTGTCGAATATGGAGTAATTCTAACCCACAGATAATCCAGCAAATGCAATTACCTTCACTTAGCATCACAGTGTGGTGTGCAGTTTCTTCAAGGTTCATTGTCGAGCCTTACTTTTTCGAAGAAAACGGTCTTATTGTTACGGTTAATGGATGCCTTCACTTAAAGATGTTGAAGGAGTGTTTCTTTGCAGAATTACGCCGAAAGGGAATCCCTTTCAACACTGTATGGTTTCAACAAGAGGGGACATCTTGTCACATAGCTTCGCCTGTTATGACAGAATTGAGGCAAAAATTTCCCAATAAACTGTTCTCAAGAAACTTCACATTCTGTTGGCCTCCCAGGTCTTCTGACCTCACTGGACCTGATTTCTTTTGTGGGGTTATTGCAAGCAAAAAGTTTACAAAAGAAACCCAACAAATTTGGATGATTGAAAGCAATCTAATCGAACAGTAACTGAGACAATTCCCGCTGCAACACTCCAGGCAGTAATAAATAACTTTGTAATAAGATGTCGCACATGTGTCAACGAGGGTGGAGCCCATTTGAATTCGATTGTTTGCAAAACTTAATGAATTACTTTAATAAGAATGTATTATTTTTCAAATGAATTACTGAAAAATAATTTACATAAATTTTACAAAGAGTTTCTTATATGTATGTTACAATTTTATTGCAATAGAACTTTCAAAGAGGCTTAAACTCAAATATGATGATACGCAGGTGAAGCCAAAGCGGTAGAAAAGATCTCCGAAAAAGAGGGTTATATACTGATATGAGTATAACCCCTCTATACGAATACTGTTATACATATATTGTATATGTTATTTTTTATTGTACTGTACGGTTGTCATTCACTGTAAATTAGACATTCACTGTGAATTTAATTTACTTAAAATTCTTTCTTTAAAGCTGTTAATTTTTTTAAAAAGCTTGTAAGAACATTATTTTTTATCCACTTTGTTTTATAAATTTCTCAATGGACTACGGTCTTGAAGTATTTCCGTAATTCATGCAACTTATGTTAAGATACTCGCATATGTAAATCATTTGCCAACTTTATATCAGCCAGTTTTCGGTATGTGACTTTCGTTGCAAGTGTTCAGTTATCAAATACACCAAATTTTACACAAAATTCCAAAAAATTTACAACGACATATTTTGCAATACTTTTAACTATTTTGGCATTATCACACGTTTCTGTTTCAATGCGGGGTATGTATGCTCTTTTAAAATTTAGTGAATGAATAAATTTATAAATTAAACAATTGCGTGCTTACACACGGAGTTGTTTTTGTTTAGTAAGTATCTGAAAATATCAAACGTTTTAAATGGGAATGTACAGAAACTAATCACAGGCCATTTGAATTTTTCCAAAAGTTTTATTATTATTATTATTTTTGTTGGTAAGTATGGAAGCAATTACGTTCTTAATATATATTTAAATATAGTTGTTGAATTCACAAGCTCAGTCGTATTGTGTATCGATGTATTTGGAGAGACAATTTCAAACGCAAACATTAAACTCACAAAAAATATATTTGAAAATTGTTTTTGTTTTGAAGTTTTGGGTTTGAAATTTTCTTTCCAAATACATCGATACACGATACGACTGAGCTTGTGAATTCAACAAGTATAACAACAAAGAGCATTAGCAAGGGTGCATTAATGTCTAAAAGGTGGCAGCGCCAAAGCAAGATGACAAAAATACAGAAGCAAGTGTGTGGTGAGCTGTTCATGTCAAAACATTTTAAGTTTTTTTTTACAATTATACTCGTAAGTTATGAAAGTAATTTTTCTCAATTATCGGCCATGTCACAGAATTCACTTTCGTTTGGAAATGGAATTGAATCGGTTTTTTAATGTCAGAGAGCTTAATTCCGTTCGAAAACGGAATTGAATTCTTTTTTTACTTCTTCAAAAAACAAAAAACTAAAAAACTTTTCGGAATGAAAGTATTTCTACTTGCAAGAATGAAACTAGTATTGATTACATTCCTAAAAAGTTTTAAATTTTCGTTTTTTGAAGAATTAAAAAACCGATTCAATTCCATTTCCGAACGGAAGTGAATTCTGTGACATGGCCGTATATATCCAGTATCAAAAAAACATCACAAGTCGTAGATGGCGCTGCCACCTTGTAGACGTTAATGCACATTGGCTACTTGTTTGTCTGAATTACAAACTTACTCATCGTGTTTATATCATTTAAAGTTGCAACAAAGCCAATATATTTTTTTCCGATATGTTGCAATTCCTCTAAACATCGCTCACACGTGTAAAGCTTTGATCAGACGCTTGTCGGATCTGACAATATTGTCTTACCTAACAATGTGCTGACAATTGCATGACAACGCGATTAAAATACAATTTGTCAGTTTACGCGGTTGCTAGGCAATTGTCAGAAGAACTGGCAGTTCTATGGTCAGACAATTATATTATCTGGCAATGTTGGCATGAAAAATATTGTCAGTGAACTCGGCTGTCAGATTTGTAATGCAGCAAAATTTGTCAGCTCAGCTGCCAGATTCAAAAACCTTTATATAAAAATTTAATTGTCCTTGCGAGTTTGGAAAATTTAACAGAAAAATAATTATTTACAATATCGTGCATTTACACAGGAAAATACTTTCATGAAATTTCTTTACACGTATTATAAATAAAAATTTCAGCTGCGTCATCCGTGAATAATATCTGGCAACAAAAGTAGGTTACTAACACTAAATACCACTAACAAAAAATACCAAGAATGCCACATGCCTAGATAAGTTAAATTGAACACGAAAAACGCTCTAATTTTTCTTTCAAAGTACCTATTTCTAGATAACGGTACTTGAAAATGTTGTCGTTACACAAAATGCGTAGTAAAAACTTTATTTTATAAACTATTTGGTAAAAAAATAAAACATTCCAGATCTTTACTATAACATAGAAAGAAAAACGAAATGAAAATGAACATTTTTGAAACAAACGTAAAAAGTAGGCAAATTTTGAACTTGGAAGTGTCATAAGTCAGCCATTTCGATGGAAAAGGCTTTCAATTACCTTTCCAATGGTATGCCATTTATCACGATCGGAATTTTTGTTTGGGCTCCACAAGGGTTTGAGTGGCACTATGCACCAAAAACACGAAAGTACCGGTATCTAAAAAACGGTACTCGGAAAAAAATTAGAGCGTTTTTCGTGTTCAGGAGGTTCCAATTAACTTATCGAGGCGTCTGAAGTTCTTTGTATTTTTCCAAATTAAAAAATTTATAAAGCTGTGTAATATACAGAAAATGAATATTTCCAATATCATCGGTCCCTATATACCCGATATTTAGCCTAAACCGATTTTTCTATGAAAAAAATTTTTTTTTTGCTTAGAAGCAGTTCTGGTAATAAAAGCAGGTTACGAATAGAAAATGAAAATTTCTGATATCGGTCCATATATAGCTGAGATATAGCATAAACCAGAAGTGCCCAAAATTTCTATATGCAAAAAACTACTTTTATTTAATATATTTTGTTGTTAAAAGCAAAATATATTTATGAGTACAAAAACGAAATATACACTGACAATCGCTGTCATCAATGTTTAGCAGCAAATCATGCGAAAGTGTTGTTGCTTTGCTCTTGTGTGTGGGCAGCGAAGAACAACATAAAAAATATATAAGAAAAAGTTGTTTGTGTATTTTATATATTATTCATTGCTAGTGCTGAGTGGAGAATGTGTGTATTAAGGAGCACAGTCCTATATCTAAGCGCTTTTACAAAAACAATTGAGCATCAAGCGCATAGGGCTTGGGCAATTCTGGCTTAAACCGAGTTTTGCATGAAACAATTTTTTTTGCTTGAAAGCAATTCTGTTATAAAAGGAGATTACTAAAATACAGAAAATTAAAATTTCCGTTATCGATTCATATATACTTGAGATAAAATCTAATGGCATGTTTCTATATACCAAGTCACTCAAAATTGTTTGTTGATTGAGTGAAAAAACGTGTTTTGTGGTTCCACTACACACATATCAGTTTTTTTTTTATTAACGACGTAAGGCTATCAATTTTTGGTGATTTCTGTTTTGCAATTGCAATTGTGACTACTGTCAAAAACAGACAAGCACAAAAAAGTGCTTGTGTACGTTATAAAATAATAAACTTATAAACTTTTAGTAATTTTCGTAAAAAACAATTTTTCTTTTGCTAAAAGTAAGTAAAATTACATAAATTATAATGCAGATATAGACTTGAACGATAAAAAATTGTAAGTATGCATATATGTATGAATGTATGTACATGTATGTATGTACTTACATACAATGAATTTATAAACAAAACCAGCTGTTTTTGTTTTTATTCAAGAGTTGCCACTGAGTAATGAAATTATTGTGTTTTTGTATGGAAAAAAGTAAACACAGTACAAAAATATTCACTACGGCAAACCTGCAGTTTAATAAAACGTAAAGTACTACGTAAGCTAGATAAGTAATTTAAAAATACTCATATTTTTACGTACTTGTCTGTGTGGTACTTGTTTGTCTGAACACTTGCCTGCTATGTGGAAACATGCCATAAACCAATTTTTCCCTGAAAGTCGATATACATATATCCGAGCATATTTAGTTCAGATTTTTAATATAAAATATATATTTGCGTGCGATACAACAGATTCGGCCAGCCGAATATATTACACTCTTACTTGTTTTTCAATTGTTTTGTTGTTTGCCTGGCCATGCTGCCATTGCCAGATGTTCAAAAACAAAATTTTGTTCCGAAACAATGGTATACGTATACGTATACGTATAATCAGGCATGTTCTGAAAATCACTTTTTACGAAAGTGATTTTTAATCACTGCGATGGCGTTCTGCACATTAACTTTCAGTAATCGTGTGATTTGAAACCGCTCAGCTTAACGACTGCAGATTTTAAATCACTTGCTCATATATTTGGGGGACTCAAACGGTGTCATATCACGCATAATGTCATAATGTTTTATATTATGCTGCGAACAAAAAAATCAGAATACGAGTACTTTAAGACTTTTTAAACGGATTTTGCCGTAACTAAACGGTAAACATCTCAGCTGAATCAAATTTAAAATAATTTATGTCAGAAAGCTCACAGTATTCTTATCTTTTCATACTAATATTTTAAGACTTATCGCTTTATGACAACCCTTTGAATGCCGTAATTTTGTTTGTTTTGCTACATACTTAAATAAAAAAATAATTGATTACTTAATGTAGTGTTTTTTACTTAGTAACATATTAATATTGTATTTTTTAAACAACACAGATTTAAAAACTCACAAAATATTGAGGACATCGATTTTTTCCATAAAAAAATTGGGTTGTTTTGCAATATACTTGATTTATTTTTTGCTTTTTATCAGTCAGCTGTTTTGTTTTAAATGACAATACACCTCTGGTTACCAGATTTATGGAGTTCGAGGGCGGTCCGAAAATTTCTTAGCCCATCAATGAAAGAGAATAGTTAGTTTTTAAAAAAATATTTTTATTTTTCAATATAATCTCCTAAAACTTCAAAGCACTTAGTCCAACGCTTTTCTAGCAATTCTATCCCATGATTAAAATAGTTTTCCTCAAGGTCTTCATAGTGGCTTACAACTGTAATTGCATCTTCATTTGAGGTAAAACGCTTGCAAGCGAGGAACTTTTTCAGATTTGGAAACAGGTAAAAGTTACTGGGAGCTAAATCAGGAGAATAAGGTAGGGGGTCAAGCAACTCGTACTTTAATTCCTTAATTTTAGCCATTGTTAAAACACTCTTGTACGCTGGTGCGTTGTCTTCATGAAAAATTATTTTTTTGTGTTGTAAGCCAGGACATTTTCCTCGAATTTGTACATTTAATTGATCCAAAAGGTTGCAATAGTGTTCTGAATTTATAGTTCTACCCTTTTGCAGATATTCAATTAATGAAATACCTCTGAAGTCCCAAAAAAACCGTTGCCATAACCTTACCAGCCGATTGAATTGTTTTTCCTTCTTTGGGGCAGTTCCTCCAGCTTTAGTCCATTGTTTGGATTGTTCTTTTGTCTCTGGAGTATAGTGGGGGATCCATGTCTCATCAACAGTTAAGAAACGACGCTTAAAATCCATTTTATTTCACTTAAAACGATCCAAACAAGCTTGAAAAATGTTCATTCTTAAGCGTTTTTGGTAGACTGTTAACAAATGCGGCATCCAACTTGCAGAAAGCTTTTTCATCTGCAGTTCTTCATGCAAAATTAAATGGACTCGATCATTTGAGATGCCCATGATATTAGCTATTTCACGCACTTTTTTTCGTCGATCATTTAATACCATATCATGAACTTTGGTTACAATTGTTGTTGATGTTTTTGGACGTCCACTACGTGGTTCATCTTCAATGCTTGTATGAACACGTTTAAATTCAGCAACCCAATTTTTTACTGTTGCATATGAAGGAGCACTTTCACCTAACACATTCCCCATATCATTATGAATTTCTTCTCCCGATAAACCTTTTTTATGTAAATGACGCCACGCATTTCTAATTTTTCCATTGTAAAAAATCGCGGATGCGTCTTTTGTGAACAGCTGTTTCTATATGAAGGAGTTACCAGATCGAAACAAAATTTAACATGTGTTCATAGCAGATATGGAAGTTTCCAAAACACTTAGCTTTTTTCTGTTTATACCGCGCTTTTTGTGCTAGGCTAAGAATGTGCCCGATTTCAGCAGAATAAAAGCACTTTGAAAAAGTTACAAGCTCGTGATTCTCAGAACACCATCAAATCACCTCTACGATTTTAAAACCGTAATTGATTTAAAATCATTCGGATTTCAGAACAGGTCTGAATATGAATTTCAATTGCTTTATGTCCTTTGTTTTTCTGAATGAATTGTTTATACTTAACTTATCTTCTTTTTATTGCCTCCCTTTTGATTTATTTTTGATATATATATTTCGAAACTTTGCGGTTCATCTTCAGGATCTGGTTTTATATTATTTGTATTTTACATTTCATAAGATACAAATAATATAAAACCAGATCCTGAAGATGAACCGCAAAGGTTCGAAATATATAGATAAATAAAAAATAAATGAAGTTTTATTAAAAATTGAATCAAAAAGGAGGCAACAAAAAGAAGACAAGTTAAGTATGAATTTTAATATATAAATTTTAATTTGTCAGCATTTGTGGCGCAAAATGTTATTTGTTTGATGATCAAGTATCAAGCTACGACTTCAGAAAGGAGTCGTTTGGCCCACTGTGCCTTGTTTATAGAAAAGCATTGAGGTTGTGCAACAATGTTTGTGTGCTGGTGATAATGATGCTGGCTGGCTGACTGGCTGGTTGGCTGGCTGATGTTTGTTTCATCGAATGTTTTTGCGTATTTTTTAGGGTTTTCGTCACTAATCGGTATCAAAAACTTTGAAAAAGTAAGAAAAAAGAAAATTAACATCAAACAACACAACAACAGAAATAGCAACAACGAAAGAAAAAGAGATGCCAAAAGTTGAGTTCAATTCGACAGTGCAAGGAAAAGCAACAACAAACAGCAAATACTGGTTACTGCATGATTAGTTGTGGCTTTTGGGTTTGTGTTGCATGGATGGATGGGGCATGGTGCACCACACAAACATACATATCCAACCACTCATACAGAAAAATGTTTGTATATTTGCACATATTTTGAATGGAAGCTTATGGTATGCTGCCAATATTTGGCATAGCACAGCACTTACATTGAGAGATACTTACTTACAACCAAACATATGTACACACACACATGCACACATACATACATACCTAAATGTACATAAAGCACAAAGCTAACCTGGTTGACTGCCTGCCTGCCTGCCTGGCTGTACGAATTTGTTTTACGAGTTTTGTGTGTGTGTGTGTGTGTGTGTGTGTGTGTATTACATTTGTGCCAGGTTTGACTGCCTGGTTGCTGCTGTTGTGTTGATTGTGGCTCATAGTTTGGTTTGGTTTGGTTTGGATTTTGTTTTCTGTTTTTTCTTGTTTTGTTGTTTTTAGTTTTGGGGTAAGTTTGGTTGCTGGTAAGTTTTAAGAGATTTTTTTCGTTGGTTTTCATTTGCTTGGTATGGAGTGAAAGTAGGGTACGCAGATTAGCGCACTAAGTAAACAATCAACAACAAAAACAATCTCTGACGTTCCGATGCCGTTGCAATCATAGCAGCAACATCTACTTCAAACTCGCCAGGCAACAGCATAAAATGTTTGGCTCTGAACTGCACTACATTCACATTTTTTAACTTTGTTTTGCTTTGATTTTTGTTATATCTTTTTATTTTTTGTTTAATAATAATAATACAACAAAAAAAAAAAAGAAAAAAAATGCTCACAAAAATGCAGTTTGCTTAAAACCAAATTCACTTATCAACAACTTAAACATATTGAAGTGAGAATGTAGAAAAAATTAAAACATTTTTGTGTAAAATATCTTAATATTTCTGTAATATTTTTTGCTGATCATTACAGATTTCAAGATGGACTGTTTTTTTATTTCGAATTTATGAAGATACGAATACAAGCGAAACATTACAACTTGTCTTTCCTTTCATTTTTAAAGTTTTTGTATTCAAATTGATAAAAATAGAAATAATTTATTTGTTGCCAATCAAATTACACTGCAAATTCCTCACGGGCTTAAATAGTTGAAATCGAAGTTTGCACACATATTGCGAACCCGAAAGGGTTAAGTTTAAAGTATAATAAAATCTCACAGTCAAGGAATATAATATTATTCACTGGGATGCCAACAGAACCCAGAATACCTAGGCTTCCATTAAACATCTGCTCCGCATGGGCTTGTAGCGTTGTATATGCTTAGCGAACCAGAATGGGTTAAGTTTAAAAGACAAAAAAAAACTCATCTCTCCCAAATAAGTATTTATTAATTTATAGAATTTTTGTTTAACTTTTTTATAATTTTTAAATTAGATTTTTGGTTTGTACATATTTACATCGGGTTTTAGTTCAAGTTTTCCCCTTCTTAAGTTTTTTCTTAAAAAGGGTTTTTTACAATACAAATTTGCTGTGATCAATAATTTTTGATTGAAGACGACAAGAAAATAATAATCAAACCTTTAGCTGGGGGACAACTAGCTCTTTCGTAGTCGTGTAGGTATTTACTACTTGTTGCAATACAACTTTGTATTTAAAAATTATTTTTAATCAATATATAATTTTTTATATTTTTTCATACAACTTAAAAAATGAGCAGTCGATTCTTATCATTCAAAATGTTTTTTCCAACAATTATAATAAATTTATTATTTGATTTTATAAAATATAAATGCGTATTCATTTATAATTGGTGACCCGAGTTGTAACTTTTACGTAAGTCAAATAATTTGAGTACTTCCAACAATGAACATGTCAGTTTTTGGGGACGAACCGCAAGCAAGTTCATCGCGAAATCTGCCAAGATTGGATAATGAGCAACTGCCAACGGAGCCGGCAAATGTACCTGAAATTGCATCAGCAAGATCTCCTAAGATACCTTTGTTTTGGAAAGAGGAACCAGAGGTTTGGTTTCTTCAAGTTGAAGCAAGTTTCCGTATGTGTGGGATTACTCAAGATACTACAAAATTTGAATATTTGCTAGCAAATTTGGATTGGTATTTAGTGAAGGATATAATTATTTCTCCACCATCTTCTGGTAAATTTGACGCCCTTAAAAAGCGAATCATTACTTCATTTGCAGAGTCTGCTGAACAACAATTAAAACGCTTGCTGACCGTGATTGAAATGGGGGATCAAAAACCATCAAATTACCTACAGCGGATGAAATCACTTTCAAATGGCAAAGCAAGCAATGATGTTTTGAAAACTTTATTTCTGGAACATTTGCCAGATAAAGTTAAAAGCATTTTGGCTGTGTGTGTGACAACTGATCTGGACAAGTTGGCGTGCCAAGCAGATAAAATTGTTGAAGCCGTTTCGAATTCTCCATTGATGTTTGTTTCGGAGATAGTTCCACCTAATAGCGAGGACATTTTTTCTAGAAAATTAGACAATATAATTTCTAGGATTGATGCTCTCGAATCTCGTTCTAGGCAGGTTCGAAGATCTGCCTCTGTCAAAGTTCGATCTCAGTCAAGGGGAAGTTCAGCAACTAGAAACGGGTCTGGTTTGTATTGGTATCATTGGCGTTTTGCTGAAAAGGCTCGAAAATGTATTCAACCGTGTAAATTTGAATCTTCAAAAAACTAAATTCGAATCATACAAGTTCCTCTACCGCTTGTATGGATGAATTATATAATGGTCGTTTATTTATATATATATATATATATATATATATATATATATGTATATATATATATATATATATATATATATATATATATATATATATATATATATATATATATATATATATATATATATATATATATATATATATATATATATATATATATATATATATATATATATATATATATATATATATATATATATATATATATATATATATATATATATATATATAGATATATATATATACATATATATACGAGAGATTTTTTTGCTATTATCTTTTTGGCAACACTAGTTTTGACAGCTCACGCACGTTTTGTATCTTGTGTCACTGTCAACCATCTTCAGTTTGGTCTATAATTTAATCATGAATCGTCTTACAAACGAACAACGCTTGCAAATTATTGAATTTTATTACCAAAATGCGTGCTCTGTTAAGAAAGTTCATCGGGCGCGTCTTTCATTTTATGGTCAGTTTAATCGACCTACTGAGGCTTCTATTCGGGCTATTGTAAAAAAATTTCGCACCAAATTTACATTGTTGGACATTAAACCACCAACACGCTTACGTAGAGTGCGAACTGAAGAAAATATCGCAGCCGTATCGGCCAGTGTTGGTGACGACCGTGAATTATCGATTCGGCGCCGTTCGCAGCAATTGGGCCTCTGTTACTCCACTACGTGGAAAATTTTGCGGAAGGATTTGGGTGTGAAGCCTTATAAGATACAGCTGGTGCAAGAATTGAAGCCAAACGACCTACCACAACACCGGTCTCTTGAAAAGTTAGATGAAGGTCCAATTTTTTATCGAAGAATTGTGTTCAGCGACGAGGCTCATTTCAGGTTGAATGGATACGTGAACAAGCAAAACTGCCGTATTTGGAGTGAAGAGCAGCCAGAAGCATTGCAAGAGCTACCAATGCATCCACAAAAAACAACCGTTTGGTGCGGATTATGGGCTGGCGGCATCATTGGGCCGTATTTCTTCAAAGATGATGCGAATCACAACGTTACTGTGAATGGTGAGCGCTACCGTGCGATGATAACAAACTTTTTTTTGTCCAAAATGGAAGAGCTTGACTTGCATGACATGTGGTTTCAACAAGACGGTGCCACATGCCACACAGCACGCGAAACAATGGACCAATTGAGAGGCGAGTTCCGTGAACAGTTTATTTCACGCTTGGGACCAGTCAATTGGCCGCCCAAATCGTGCAATTTAACGCCTCTAGACTATTTTTTGTGGGTCTATGTTAAGGCTAATGTCTATAGCGACAAGCCCGCTTCGATTGACGCACTGGAAGCCAACATTGCCAACATTATTCGTGAGATACCGGCCGAAATGTTGGAAAGAGTATGCCAAAATTGGACTAAGCGGATGGACCATTTGAGGCGCAGCCGCGGCCAACATTTGCATGAAATAATCTTCGAACATTAAATTATATCGTCCCAACTATCGATCCAAATAAATATTTCATGCATTTTTCTGAATTTTATGTTTTTTTTTTTTTAAATTTCCAATAGTTCTTATAAAATCATCCATTACATAATAGTAACATATAGTTGTTGCAGTTAGTGTGACCGACTTTTAATCCCAAAAATATAAAACTTCTAAAAAAGTTTGTAAAACTGTAGTGTTTTTACTTATTTTGTGAATTAACTTAATTATTGTTGAGATTTGAGTAGTTATTCTAAACAGTTTTGCTCACTATTTTCTACTAATTGTTCAATAATTTAATTGAATTATTATCTGGAATATTGAGCACAACTAAAGCGTTAATTGCGGTAATCTCAGTATTGGTGCATGATTGAACAGCATATAAGTTGAAATATAAAACGCATATTCGTACTTATTTGCTTATTCAAATAGTCACGGAGTTATCAGATAGACTTCGCAATAAAAGAATTCGACTTTCAGCAAATTTGTTTTTATCAATTCAAACACACTTGTGGTCAAAACAATTTTACAGGCCATGAAAACAAAGAAAAGGTGCTCTTCCCGAGCTAATGGATTATGTTCTCTTTGTTTACAAGACTCCGACAGTCTTCATTGAAAATTTATATTGTAAAATATCACCTTTATTTTTATTAATGTTTTTATAAGTTTTAAGACAATAAACTATCAAAAGGTTCTTTAAAGTTTTACTATTGTTGATTTTTTTCCTTTCTAAAGAATGTTATTTTTTGTTTTCTTTTATGAGATGCTGTTGTTGTTGTTGCATATTTGATGCTCATAATGAATAATTCTGTTGTTGGTGTTGCAGCTATTTTTGAATATTCAACTCAAACGATTACAAATCTGGAATGTAACCAGCCAACGAACCCAACAACCAAACAGCTAAACAGACAACCAACCAACCAACCAACCGACCGACCAGCCACCACTATATACATACATATGTATGTATGTATGTATGTATGTACATATATAGTGGTGACAGCAAACAATAAATAAATTTTGTAAGTTCTTTGGAATTTTATTTCTTGGTTCTGAGTTTTCGTTGCTCTTATTGCTGTTGATGTTGTTGTTGTTGTTTCTTTGTATTTTATTAATTTTTGTAATTTAATAAGAATTTTTATGATTACCGGGAACAACTTCCTAGTTTTAAAGTTTTGCAATGATTGTGCAAATATTTTTGAGATTAAAACTCATGAGAATATTCAAAATTGGTTTATTCTTAAAATAAAATGCTGCAAACATCTTGAAGAGTGGAGTGGTGCGCCATCGTCATCACTTGGAATTTAAGGTTTCTTTCCGTTTTATAAAATTGGGAATTATTTTTCAGAATATTGATGGTTAAGCAAGATAAGAAAAGTATTTTCATGTGACTAGTTAGTTAATTTGAAAGAATTTCGTCATAAAATCTTGTTTATTCAAATCAGCCGATAGAGTTGAGGTTATGTTGTGTTGGGAAGAATATGAAAATGCATGCAGAAATACAACAGTAAGAAATATCACGCGTATTTCTACAAAAGTATTGTTAATACCATCTTGGGCCATTATGGTCTTTGTCACCCCGCCCATGCTGTGCATCCTACACTTTGCAACTGTATAGCTACTAAGTAAGTAAGTAAATCACGCGTATTTGGTTGACAGAAAATCAGAATAAGTCCCAGTTTACATAGTACTGGGAATGATGTCAAAATCTGCGCTCTCTTTTCCTGGCGAGAACAAAAAAGTCTATCAGCCAGTTTACCATTCTCGACAGCGTGTTTGCGTTAGCAATCTAAGCGAAAGAAAATTGATTTGGGTTCGTCTAACTTTTTTCCATGTGGTGAGATAGACAAACCCAAATTGATTCTAATGTGAGTGGCTGGCTTTCTTTCGCATTCATTTTCTTTCGAAATTCGTAGCCTAGCTGTATATGTTTTCTCAGACTTATATATGTATCGGGTGGTTAAATTTCAAGGGCCGATGTTGAATGTGAACCACACCTAAACGCCAAGTTTTTTCCCGAATTTTATTTGACATTTCTCTATTATAGACTTACTCAATTTGAACCATGGAGAGATACACAATCCAACAACGTGTTAAAGTTGTCCAGACTTATTATGAAAATGATGATCAATTTTCGAAGCAAATCATCTTCAGTGATGAGGCACATTTTCACCTCAGTGGATTCGTCAATAAACAGAATTGCCGCATTTGGTTGAATGAGAATCCAAGAGTGACTGTCAAAAAACCAATGCACTCACAAAGAGTGACTGTTTGGTGCGGCTTATGTGCTGGCGGCATCATCGGGCCGTATTTTTTCCAAAATGAGGCCGGTCAGGCAGTTACTGTGAATGGTGTTCGCTATCGTGAGATGATAACGAACTTTTTATGGCCCGAATTGGAAGATATGGATGTAGACGATATGTGGTTTCAGCAAGACGGTGCCACTTGCCACACAGCTAACGAAACAATTGCTCTTTTGCGCAACAAATTCAATAGCCGTGTTATCTTACGTAATGGCGATGTCAATTGGCCGCCAAGATCATGTGATTTGACACCGTTGGACTTTTATCTTTGGGGTTATTTGAAAGAAAAGGTGTACGTCGATAAGCCAGCAACAAGTCAACAGCTAAAGGATGAGATAATGCGGCACATTAACGGCATAGAACCTCCATTATGCCTCAGGGTCATCGAAAATTTGGACCATCGGATGGAGGTGTGCCGCCGTAGTTGCGGCGCCCATTTGGCCGATATTTTGTTCCATACATAATTGAGTAATACCAATATATCATAATAAGATAAAATTACAATAATTTCCTAAATAGTTTGTGTTTTATTCAAAATCAACATCGGCCCTTGGAATTTAACCACCCTTTATATTGTAAACAACGGTTTAGTTTTTTTGTTTGACGCCGAAACAAAAAGCATCCATGGTAGCACTACGAGGGCGATTCGGAAACTTCTTAGCCTATCAATGAAAGAGAACAGTTAGTTTTTCAAAAATATTTTTATTCTTCAATAATATCTCCTGAAACTTCAAAACAATTAGCAAAAACGCTTTTCTAGCAATTCTATCCACTTGTCAGCAAGGAATTTTTTTAGATTTGAGAACAGGTAAAAGTCACTGGGAGCTAAATCAGGAGAATAAGGTGGGTGTTCAAGCAACTCGTACTTTAATTCGTTGATTTTAGCCATTGTTAAAACACTATTGTGAGTGGTGCGTCGTCTTGATGAAACATTATTTTTTTGTGGTGTAAGCCAGGACGTTTTTCTCGAATTTTTATATTTAATTGATCCAAAAGGTTGCAATAGTATTCTGAATTTATTGTTTTACCCTTTTGCAGATAGTCAATCAATGAAATACCTCTGAAGTCCAAAAAAACCGTTGCCATAACCTTACCAGCCGATTGAATTGTTTTTGCCTTCTTTGGGGCTTCAGTCCATTGTTTGGATTGTTCTTTTATCTCTGGAGGTGTTTATTAAAAACTCAGACTACTATTAGGGGCGGGGGTACTCTCTTTGTTTATACCTAAAAAGATGTTGTTACGAATTATACAATTTTGTACTGAAAAATAGCAAAATGTGAGAGAAATCAAATAATAATGTGAATATCTTTTTAATGGTCAACCATTTGGCCAGTCGATTTGTGAACATAAAATTGTTGAAAACTTAGTATATTTAATTATTTTCATTTGCGTTTGTTGCATCTAGACATACTCGTATGTATGTTTGTTTTTGTTTAAATTGGCTGGTTTATCAATTGTGCCATATCAGTGGTTACTGAAAATGTAATTACAATTGAAACGTTAAACGTTGAACTGCAACTGTTAAGCATAGACAATTCAACTTAATTGTTTAAACTATTGGAAAATTGTTTTGCAGCTTTGAGACTTGGAAAAGTGGTTTCAATTGTGATCCTTTTAAATATGTTTAACTGAATGCAAGTATGTGTGATTGTTTGAGGTGCGCAAGCGCGCGCGCGCTTCATCGTTTGTACTTTTTATTCGGTTGTTATTTTAACTTCTCGTATGGTATTCACTTGGGTGCGGCGGTATTTCAACTTTACCATATATTCTGTTTGTGTGTTTTTTTCCATTTAACTCTTTTTTTTCTGTGTCTTGTTTGTTTTATCCAGCCAACCAACTAACCAACCAACCAACCAACCAGCCGAGCATTCAAGTACTTGCAGTTGCCAGAGTATAAAGTCTCGTACTTGCACATTCAATTTATAATTTTCTTTATTCCTTTTTGGATTTTTTTTTTCTTTTTTGAAATCTATAAGGTTATGTTTACAGTAGATTGTCTCTAAAATTGTTTTTTGTACTCTCCTTTACTAATATTTTTGTTGTTATTTGTTGTTGTTTTTTTTTTAAGAATATAGTGATATTAAATTTCAAGAGCGTTACGTTCCATCTTGTTTATGAGCGTGGGTAAACATTGTAACTTATTGGCATAAAATACTTACAAAAAAAAAAAAAAAGTCTAGCAAAAGCCAAACTAAAAACTTAAATTGGATAAAATTGTTGCAAAAAAAGCAATAAATAAATAAATAAATAAAAAATGTAGAAACACAATGTATACTCGTACTATGAACATTACAGCAATTAGCATGCCACATGATGACAGCAACAATGTCAATATTATTGCATAAATATATATGTATGTGCTTACATATATATTTTTTAAGAATTCCATTGCATAAATATGGCATGCAAAAATGTTGAAATAATAAAAATATTTATTTGTCAGGTTAAAGGAGTTGTCAGTAAAATATTTGTTGCAAAATCTGAATACGCGTGGGATTTTAAAGGGGAACAAACACATATTGGCACAACACAATGTCTCTATATATAAAAGTGCATTAACCTCTTAAACATTGAGAAAACCAAATTTGTTATTGCTTTTGGTGTCGGTGATGACTTCTCTCGGTTTGTATCGAGTTTTCTCAGAGACCGCACTATACGAGTTGTAATAGATGGGGTCTCATCGAACGAGTTCAAGATTAATTCAGGGGTACCACAAGGCTCCGTTCTCTCTCCTACTCTATTCCTTACATTCCTAAATGACCTGTTATACCAAACTTCCAACCCTATCCACTCCTTCGCAGATGACAGCAGCATCTGCTATTCGTACTCTTTCAGTTATACGCCCAGCCTATCCGAGATCGTTGCCAAGAGGCAAAATATCAACGACTCACTAAACAGTGATCTTCTATTAATCTCCGAATGGGGTCGAGAAAACAGGGTTGCCTTTAACGCTCGTAAGACCCAATGTTGTTTATTAACACACAAACAAACGACCACAGATGCTGCTTTATCTGTACTCATGGATGGTATAAATATTGAGGATTCGGCAGCTCTTGATGTTCTTGGAATGAAGAGTGAAGTGTGATGTTCGCTGGACTGAACATATTTTTCATATCTCTAAAGAATCATTCAAGTGCCTAGGGTTTCTAAAACGGTGTAAGATGTACTTCACTCCATCTGATCTCCTTACTATTTATACCACCTATATCCGACCAAAAATGGAATACAACTCTCAATTTTGGGGTTACTCGACCGTGTGCAGGAGAGGGCGAAGAAGTTTATCGGTGACAGTAGGGTATCCAACTCTATTGACTCACTGGAGCATCGACGCTGTGTGGGGTGCGTTACTCTGTTCTATCGTTACTACAATGGATTTTGGTCTGACGAGATTAGGGACCTTGCTCCTGAAACCCGCACATTTTTACGTAGCACGCGTGCATCGTTCAGGGCTCATCCATTTGTCGTCGATTGCTCAGGGAATCGTACTACGCATTACAGAGAGAATTCGTTTTTCAGCCGTACGCTCCGCCTGTGGAATAAGTTACCTGCTGACGTGTTTCCTGTCTGTTATAACGTTGAAAGGTTCAAGTCATATGTTCACAAATACTACTCCTTCTTTCCTCCTCCTCACAACCTATTTTCCTAGTTCTGGTACAATGCACTGCATATGTAGGGGTCATCCCCTATTGTATTGTATCTTTCTGCACTAGCGAGGCTCTATGCGACATCCAGATAGATAAGTGAATTCCGACTATCACTTATTGAGACATACATATGTATGTGTAATTGATTTGCTTCAACAGTTGCCATGACGCCTAATCTGATGGTAGACCAATTCCACTGGGTAAACTGCTTCACAGCTCTCCAGCGCCCAATCTGGCTGACAGAGATCACACAGGTGGCAATTTTGGAAATATGTTTATAGCCTTATGAACAAGCCCCTTGCTGAAGAGCTCTTCACATTCTAATCTCTACTATATACAATTCTCCACAGTAAGAGGAAGCTTTGGCTTCGAGAGTTGATGGTCTGCAGTTCATAAAGAACACCAGCCCTCAACTAGCTCTTCCGTCTATACATTGCTTCTGATTTCTTACAATGCAACTTAATTTCGGGCGTAAAGCGCAACGTAATGTAACGCTTTTATGTTATGCTAGGAACGCAACTGCAACGAACAACGAATTTCGCTCATCGCCACGAATTCGCCGGCAAATATTCGTTGCATAAATTCGTCGTGTGAAGCATAATACCTACGAACTTTTGTGTAAATAAGATTGTTTACATAAAAATATTAAGAGGACCATATTTAGTCGGCCCATATAAAATCCATCCGAAAGGTGGATTTTTTGCAGTTGTGTTGCTAGCATTACGCTTTAGTAAGTAACTTAAATAAGAGCGTTAGCGTTGTACCATGAACAGTATTGCTCAATAAATTTTGTGTAATAAAAATCACTACATAGAAATAAGAAAAAGCAATAAAGTCGCTAAATTAGTCTGAAACCGCCTAAAGTGTGATTACTAATGGCGGCAAAAAATGAATAACGTTTGTTTTGAAGCGAACTTTACTGAGAAGCGGTAAAACTTTCTCTCTAACGCTCTGCCAAAATTGGATTTTCCTATTGCAAAGCGTTGACATCGCGGTTTTCGGGTTGGTCTCATACATTTTATATGCGCATGAGGATTTGTGACAGATAAATTACGCGCTATATTGACGCGCTATATCTTGCAAAAGAACACTTCGGGGGCTATAATTAGTTCTCCGAAAATCGGCAGGCACAATAGTTATCAGGAAAGAGCAATAACTTCTACATGCGATTTTAGGTTTAAGCCACAGTCTATAATCAGCGAAAGGGTGGTCTGCAAAACATAATAGATTACGGTTGTGATGATCACTAATGATCTTAAATAAGACGGTGTTTATTGCAAAAGAACAGCGCTCAAGGAATTATTAAGTAATACAAATAACCCTCCCATCGATTTTAAGTCTAAGCCCCAGCCAAAATGTTTCAGCCAAGATGGATGGTCTGAAAAAACAGAATTAATTAGAAGCGTACTAGTTCTCAATGATATTAAATTGCACGGTATATATTGCAAAAGAAGAGCACCTTCGCGAATGTATAATTAGTTCTGCGAAAATCGTCCATACACCATTACCAAGGAATTATCAAGTAATACTAGTAACCCCTTCCTCCTTCCTGCGATTTTAATCTAAACTACAGCCAGAACGTTTCCACCAAGATGCAGGTATCTCAAGCTTCATCAGAGCCAGAGTTGTCTGCGAAACAAAATTACTTAGTGGCGTGCTAATCTTCGCCCAGCGATTTTAGTTTTAAACCACAGCCCATAATCAGCGCCATGATGGTCTGGAAAACAGAGTTAATTACAGGCGTGCTGATTCCTTCCTAATAATCTTAAACTACACGGTGTATATTGCAAAAGATTAGCACCCCGGGGAATATAATTAGTTATTCGAAAATCGCCCATGCACCATTATCAAGGAATTATCAAGGAATACTATAACCCTTCCCTTCTCTCTGCGATTTTAAGCCTAAACTACAGCCAGAACGTTTCAGCCTTCATCTGCAAAACAGAATTACTGGTTGGCGTTCTGATCCTCGTGCTGCCAATTAATTCTTCCTGAGAAATTTCGGAAGTGCCCACACAACCAAAGTCATGCCTACGACTTCTACAGCTTGGCAAAATCTGCTCCCTATGTGGCCCTAACGAGATTGTCATGAGATTGATTTACATCAGCACCTGCCTTTACGGCCTAATATGATGATGCTCTTTACGGGGTGAATTATTAACGATTCACCAGCGCCCTCTTGTGGCTTTCTAGGGTCACACAGATCACAACTTTCCGCTATAAGTTTGTAGGCCTCTATACTAACGTCTTGCTTAAAAGTTTGGGCCTTTTAATTCCTTCTGTATGCAATTTCAATAATTGTTTGGTGTGTGGCTTTTTTCGAGGACTAACAATCTGCCGAGGATCTGTTGCCTATACAACAGATACCTGTACTGTAAGGAACCAGTGGTAATGGTTGACGGGTGAGTTGGCTTCGGCCTACCAACTCATTGAACCTAATCTTCCATTGATTTGTGGGAAATTGCATACAGGAGGGATTAGAAGGTCCGAACTTCTTAACAAGAAGTTGTTCATATGGCCGCAAACATATCATAAGAATTGCTACCTGTGTGAGCCTAATCAGCCACACGGGAGCGCTGGTGAATCGTGAATAATTCACTCCGTGGAATTGGCCCTAAAAGCAGGTGCTGATGTAAATCATTTTCGCAGTTCTATGCAATTTCCCAATGGAAGACTTGGCTTAATGAGTTGGTAGGCCGAAGTCCATTAAGAACATCAGCTCTTAACCAACTCACCCGTCTAACCATCACTCCTGGTTCCTTACAATACAGTAAATAATGAGTTTTACAAAAATATTGGGTTTACAAAAGTTGATCGGCCCCTTTAGGAGCTCTCAGGTACTAATTAGGATGGTGGACCCTAAAATGTTAAAACTTAATAACTTGGGAGCCCCCTTAAAGAAGGCGGTAAAGGGGCAGATATGTTTACAATAAAGATAGAATGATAAATATTAGTGGAGGCCGGCTTTTCACTTTGCCTCCCTAAGAGCGATTCAGAGACAGTTATGAAGCTTCTTGTGGACTTTTTGCCGTTTTGCCTTACCTTTGACCCCGATCAGAAGCCTTTTACTCCCATCTGACCGCACTAACTTTTTGGCTTTAGCATTTTTTCTTACCAATCGCCACAAATTAAGAGATTCTAGCGAAGCCAAATCCAAAAACCGCACACTAACTCATCCTTAATGTACACACACCCAGCACGCTGGGCAAATATCTCTCAAAAATCTTCATGATATTTTGCCTATTGATGATATGATAATGACCTATCTTTAAGAACGTATGTATACATACACACATACATATATATGTACGAGTATAAGTATGTATATAATTTTTGTTGTTGCTTGTGTTCATTTCTTTTTTGTTTACTTTGTCCTCTATGGCAAATCTGTCAGTCATTGATTTTTATGTTTTCATATCATGTTGTTTTCATTGTCATTTTCATAATTATTCGCAAAACAGTCGGTGGCTGTGTTGTGCTATTTATTACTGCTGGTGCTAAGACTGTCGCATAAATACGGATCTCTGTTAAATGTCAAACGAAAAAAGAATCTATTGCATACACGCTAAAAGGATGAAAAAAAAATACTATACGCATAAGCTTGGTGCCCAAAGAAGTAGAAGAAGAAGAATAAATTCAAGACACTTCAAACTTAGCACCCCTTTGACTTTGTCCGTTAAAAATTTTGTTTATTTAGGTTATTTACTTCATATTTTATGATTTTAACTGAAAACTGGTGTCACTTGTACAGCCGCATGCTGCCAACTCACCGCTTTTTGACACAAAGTTCATTTGAAAATTCCATAAAAACGCAAAAGAAATCTGCCAGATTTAAAATCTTAAGCTTAAAAGAAATATTTTATATATGCATATTCGATCATAAATAATCCATCGAGTGAACAACAGCAAGGAATTTGGATTTTGTTTTTTTTTCCTTTTCTTTTCCTCTAAAAGGGGAGCATTTCAAAGAACCCAGCAAACATTTTTAGTGAAAGTAAAACACATTGCATTTGAGGTAATAATTTTAACAAAAGGATTAAAATTTTACAACGATGATACACTCCAATTTAGATTGAACTAATCATATAAGTTTAATATTAAAAGGGGAGCATTTCAAAGAACCCAGCAAACATTTTTAGTGAAAGTAAAACACACTGCATTTGAGGTAATAATTTTAACAAAAGGATTAAAATTTTACAACGATGATACACTCTAATTTAGATTGAACTAATTATCATATAAGTTTAATATTCTTTTAATTGAGACTTTTAAATGGACAACATGGATATATTCCTGATGAAAGCGAAAAATAATTAGTTAAGGCACAACGTACAAAAACTATGTTTTGAACCATTTTGAGGCCAGTTTCAAAGCGGGTTGCTTTGCACATGTGGAAGACTAAGGACCAGATTTTAGGGAGAAAGTTAAGCTTGGTTTAACGTCAGTTTTATTAAGCTAAGTAGTTTTTCAGTTAAAGTATAAGGGCCATATCCAAAAAATAAAAATCTTACTTGAGTTTTAACGCATACGTTAGTTACCAAACACATTAGCAGTACCATACATTTGTTAAAAATTTTTATGCAAAAACAGTACGTTAACTTTTACATGTATTTGGTAAGGAATTTAATTGTTTTGTTCTGGCAACGCCGTTATGTTCAGTTGTAATTTTTTGAATAGTGATGTATGAAAACTAACATTCGAAAACCGAAAAACAAATTTAAAAAATAAAAAATGATTATTATTACATAAAATATCATATTTTTGACAAACAGTTCTTGGATTTACCTTCTTAATAAATAATGAATATATAATATGTAGTATATTAATGAAATTGAGAAAAAGTAATGGGGTACTTATCTAGAAAAATTGTTATTATTCGAATAACGATTTTCATTGTATTCGTTTGATTGAAAGTGCATCACTAACATAATTGTTATTTATATATTTCTTTCAAAATTAATATTTTCAGTTTCTATAAAATGGAATGTTTCGATTAATTTATGTAATAAAAATAATAATATCTTTTGTTTTTAAATTTTCCCAATATTGTGTTTTTCAAGAACAATAATAATCGGCAAGTCAAGTGTCATTTTAACGTACAGTTAAAGTGTACTCAATTCAACTTTAAACCAATGGTAAGCTAACAATTGTTTTTGCATACAACGTTAGGAAATTTGTCTTAACAATTGCTTACCAAGCTTTGTTAAGTTTTTTTGCATACGGTCGTAAGAATCGGATGGTTAAATTTTAAGGTGGTGAGTGTGAATCACACTTAAACGTCAAGTTGTTTTCTGCATTTCATTTGCATTTCTCAATTTCAGACTAATTCAATTTAAAGCATGGAAAGATATTCAATTGGGGATGGTCAGAATGGTGGCAAGAAATGGGAACAGAGAATAATCTTCAGCAATGAGGCTGAATAAAGACCTTTTCAACTGGATTCGTCAATAAGCAAAATTGCCGCATTTGGGCGAATGATAATCCGAGAGTGATTGTTGAAGAACCAATGCACTCACAAAGAGTGACTGTTTGATGCGATTTATGGGCTTGTGGCATCATCGTACCGTATTTTTTTCCAAAATGAGGCCGGTCAGGCAGTTACTGTGAATGGTGTTCGCTATCGGCAGATGATAACAAAATTTTTACGGCCCGAATTAGAAGATATGGATATGGATGATATGTGGTTTCAGCAGGACAGTGCCACTCGCCACACTGCTAACGAATCAATGGCTCTTTTGCGCCTCAAATTTGCAAACAATTTGTGTTTTATTCCAAATCAACATCGGGCCTTAAAATTTCACCGGCCGGTGCCTCAAAGTCTATTTTGGGGTTACTCGACCGTGTGCAGGAGAGGATGAAGAGGCTTATCGGTGACAGTATGGTATCTAACTCTATTGACTCACTGGAGCATCGACGCAGTGTGGGGTGCGTTACTCTGTTCTATTGTTACTACAATAGATTTTGCTCCGACGAGATTAGGGATCTTGTTCCTGAAACTCGCACATTTTTACGTAGCATACGTTCGTCGTCCAAAGGTCATCCATTTGTGGTCGATTGTCCTGGGAATCGTACTACCCATTTCAGAGAGAATTCGTTTTTCAGCCGTACGCTTCGTCTGTGGAATAAGTTGCCTGCAGACGTGTTTCCTGTCTGTTATAACGTTGGAAAGTTCAAGTCAAATGTTCACAAACACTACTCCCTCTTTTCCCCTCCTCACAACCTATTTTTCTAGCTCAGGTACAATGCACTGCATATGTAGGGGTCATCCCCTGAGTACTGGTCCAAGAAATAAAAACGCAGTTATTTGTCGACAACTTTATCACGTACAAAGTTCCAAGTTACATAACACGCATTGTAAAAACCTTTTCTGTCAGCTGTTTTTTGATTTGCAGTAACCAAATGAAAAACCGTTGACAGAAATATATGAAGACTCTTTTATTTTGTTGAATTTGTGCTATTTGTTTGGAATACGGTCAAGTTTTACAGTTCGCGTTTTAAAGACGATTTTGGTCGCCGGAAATTATTTTTTTGCTACAATTTATCAAAAGCTAAAAATTAAACTGGAGCAATTTTTCACTGCTGTTAGAATTAGAATGGAAGCTAGCATTCTTCGAACCTTTTAGGGTTCAAAACTGTTGTATCCCTTTTTAGGGATTTCTGGTACTATGGGAGCACTGGAAACTTTGTTCTCGCAACGTACTGGCTGTGGTTTAATACCCAAGTTAGAGCTGCAAAGCTATCGATAGTCCCCATCGATATTTTCAATAGCTTCAAGAAAAACTATCGGTGCTATCGATACTATCGTTAAGCGCTACTTTTGACTATGAATCTGTAACTCAAGTGGAAGTTAGTAAACGTAGATACACACATATTTATGTAGGTGTTAGTTGGTTAGATGAACAACTTAGTCTTTTTAAGTTATATTCACAACATTTATATGTATATACTAGTAGTTTTAATTAAAAAAAAAGACAGTTGTTGAATATTGAAATGTAAATTTTATTTCACCAATGAACAATAAGCTATTCATACATGTAATTAATGTATTATCGGGTATGTTCTTGATTCCACTTTGATGTGAAAATAGTTTGAAATCACTTCAATTTCAATCCTGGGTATTCTACATTCCACTCTTTACTTTTCATTTGTGTTTTGTTTTCGAACATTAATTTGTAGTGTAATTGTCTGGTTCTTGAAACTACTTTTACACAAAAAGTAGTAGTTTGAAAACACTTTTTAATATGATTGTGAGAATGAAAACTTTTACAGAATAACTGAGTATAATTACAATTCCATTGAAGAGTTAGATGACGAAATATTTATTTGAGATACAATTGTTTATATATTTATAGGAAAAATAAGAAAAATATTATGTAAATAAAGTAATAATTGTTATATTATTAACTAAAGTCAAATGGCGATATCATCTGTTATAACAGCGGTTACGGAATCACCGTCATCACTTTCATGTCTTGGATTTACTTCCACCGGCTATATAAAATTCTTGCATAAAATGGCACTTAACAAATTACAATCATCGTTGTCGACGGCGAATTTGATAAACCTAACAAAATTTTGCTTTTATAAAATAATAAGCATTAGATGAAAAATTTTGCAAGTCGTTTTTTGGCCAAAAAATAAAATTAAATTAAAATTTGGTACATTTCAGTACTTGTTTATATAAAAAACAAATAAAACTTAAAGCGTGGTTTGTGTCTGCACTAGTTATTTGAACATTTATTCAAGTTTTATTTTCGAAGTTCAGTTCGAACGAAAGAATGAAACACCCAAACTACTACTTTTTCAGAACAACAAAAATGAAAAGTTAACTTTTCAAATTTGTTTTTATTTTTTATTTTCATTCCACTACTTTTCTAACAAAATATTAAAGCTATCACATCTCCATTTTCGCAGAATAGCCAACTTTTTGTACACATCACATAATCTTTACGTATTTTTATTCTATGATAAAAACTATAATAAAAACTATAATACTTTTAAATACTATATAAAACTTTTAAATACTTTTATTTTTATATTTATTTTCTTTTTTTTGCAAAGAGAATAAAGTTTTTAAGTTGTAGTCGACATTTAGCCGCAGCCGCCAGATATAAGTTGCCATGTTTAATTAATATTTTTATATAAGAAAACTCTTTTTTGTTTGAGATAAAAGTAATAAATGACATAATACACTTTACTTTGATATATAATATAATTTATAATGGGTGATTTTATAGGAACTATCGGAAATGTAAAAAAAAACACATAAAATTCAGAAAAATGCATGAAATATTTATTTGGATCGATAGTTGGGTCGATATAGTTTAATGTTTGAAGATTATTTCATGCAAATGTTGGCCGCGACTGCGCCTCAAATGGTCTATCCGCTTAGTCCAATTTTGGCATACTCTTTCCAACATTTCGGCCGGTATCTCACGAATAATGTTGGCAAAGTTGGCTTCCAGTACGTCAATCGAAGCGGGCTTGTCGCTATAGAGATTAGCCTTAACATAGCCCCACAAAAATTAGTCTATTGGTCCATTGTTTCGCGTGCTGTGTGGCATGTGGCACCGTCTTGTTGAAACCACATGTCATGCAAGTCAAGCTCTTCCATTTTGGGCAAAAAAAAGTTTGTTATCATTGCACGGTAGCGCTCACCATTCACAGTAACGTTGTGATTCGCATCATCTTTGAAGAAATACGGCCCAATGATGCCGCCAGCCCATAATCCGCACCAAACGGTTGTTTTTTGTGGATGCATTGGTAGCTCTTGCAATGCTTCTGGCTGCTCTTCACTCCAAATACGGCAGTTTTGCTTGTTCACGTATCCATTCAACCAGAAATGAGCCTCGTCGCTGAACACAATTCTTCGAGGCTTCACACCCAAATCCTTCTGCAAAATTTTCCACGTAGTGGAGTAACAGAGGACCAATTGCTGCGAACGGCGCCGAATCGATATTTCACGGTCATCACCAACACTGGCCGATACAGCTGCGATATTTTCTTCAGTTCGCACTCTACGTTGGTGGTTTAATGTCCAACAATGTAAATTTGGTGCGAAATTTTTTTAGAATAGCCCGAATAGAAGCCTCAGTAGGTCGATTAAACTGACCATAAAATGGAAGAAGCGCGCGATTAACTTTCTTAACAGAGCACGCATTTTGGTAATAAAATTCAATAATTTGCAAGCGTTGTTCGTTTGTAAGACGATTCATGATTAAATTATAGACCAAACTGAAGATGTTTGACAGTGACACAAGATACAAAACGTGCGTGAGCTGTCAAAACTAGTGTTGCCAAAAAGATAATAGCAAAAAAATCACTCGTTATAATATATTTTCATGTGTAAATTACGCTATAACTATAAAAATTTAAAGGCGGCTAAGAACCTGCCTCAATAAATGGCCGGAAACGTTATGCCGGCTGCATGTAACCGGTTTCGTATATACGTTCAAAAATTGTCGATAATATCACTATCAAACGAAAACAACCGATAGTTAGCTAAAAATAAAACTATCGATACTATCGATATTACTATCGATTGTTTTGCAGCTCTAACCCAAAAGCGAGAAGAGTTCTTAAGCTCGGTGTGTAGTTGCACTGTAGCCAGGCGCCGCGACACTGAGTTCACCAGGAGTGTTGGAAAGACTCTGCTCTAAACCATGGGAAAGATCATTCAGCATATGATCAAAAATGGTTCCCATATATGACGGCTAGTCGTTTCCTCGAATCGAGGATTATGGAATAGTGTAGTTACCCAATAACTATTGCAATAAAACTATAGCAGACAATGGTGAGAACGCTCCCTTAAAACACTCCATACCAATTTAATTTGCCAGATCAGTGCTTTCACTTAATATATCCAACACGCCTTTTATTTCGTTGTGCACATAAACTTTCTTTGTGAACACCCTGTCAATCATCGCACACACGAAAAGTTACAAGAAACGTAATACTCAGTTCCCAATTAAATGTTTCCTTGAACATTGTTGCATCAATACAAATTTCTTATGTATTTTTTTCTTCTTTTATTTGTGCAGTTTTTGTCGCCTGATGGTGTTGCATGATAAAATGAATAATTTTTCGCTTAAAGACCCTTCTGCATACATTGTTTACTAAATGGAATATTTAAATAATGTAAACGAAGAGCAGATGCAAACTACAATAGTTGAAATAAGTTAAAAAGGGTCTTTTAATGTGAATGTGATGATGAAAAATGGTTTAGTTACGAAAGCAAACGTTAACGCCTCACTACTAAATTGTCCTATTGAAAGGCTTTCATCAAGAGTATGATAATAACTAAGTTGACGAGTTTTTAATTTTAGAAATAAGTAGACATCGATGAGATGGGAAATTATTTAAAGGGACGGTCACAATGCTAAAAGTTTGATTAGATTTGAAATTAATAAAATACTCCTCTTGATCCTATTTGCTTTAACCTTTATTTAATTTGGCACATGAAATATTGAAAATTACTTTAAAATTTTTTAAAAAACAAAAAGCACCTTGAACGGAAGAAATTTATTGCAAATATTTAAAGAATACTTGGCTACTCAGCTGTCATTTTAAAAAAATTTATTTTTGTAGCAATAATCGTTTTTTTTTTCAAAGTGTATCTACTAGGGCAATCGATTGATTATTATTCGATGGATCTTTTCCAGGTTTTTGGTTTGATTATATTTTATTTTAATGTCTACTTTTCGAATATCGAATAAACCATTTTTTTAGTTTTTTTTTAGCACATTTAACCGGTTTTAATATATAAATGTTATACTTTTACGATTTTATTTTAGTTATAGATACGCTCGTAATTAAAGTATTTTTATGAACGGCAACCTAGAAATTAATATGCTTCATAATTATAATATTACTAGCACAAAAACATATTTCTATTAATAAAAATTCATAAATCGTTAACAACCAAGCTTCATAATTATACGTCCATGTCACCGAATTCACTTTCGGTCGGAAATGGAATTGAATCGGTTTTTTAATTCCTCAAAAAACAAAAAGTTAAAACTTTTTCGGAATGAAATCAATTCTATAAGATAATACTAATTTCCTTCTTGCAATTAGAAATGATTTCATTCCGAAAAGTTTTTTAGTTTTTCGTTTAAAAAAAAGTAAAAAAAGAATTCAATTCCCTTTCTGTGACATGGCTGATAGTATAACTAGCTTAAAAAAAATATATTTTTATTAATTTCATAAAACAGCGTATATCATTGGTAGCCGCGAAGAAAACGTTTCTTTGCGATTAGTAGAAGCTTTTGTGGATTTTGTTGAAGTTACCTATGTGCAAATTTTGTACAAAAAAATCACTAATTGTATGTTGTTAATGCATAAAAACAAACTATTTTCTGCTTACAAGTGTTTTATCGCGATATAAGTAGTTTCACTTGTATGTTGTTTCGTATGTTTGCAACACTCGAAACCCAAGCCATATAAGTGAATACTACATATGTATCGTAGGTATATAAAACTGTATATACAGTGCTGCTGTTTTAATGCAAAAATTAGAGTTGCCGTATAGCTTCCGGAGAAGTGGAGGGATTTTGGGGATTCACGAAGCCGATTTTAGGAATTCCGAAAAATATACGGAACCACTTCGCTAACCGGTTTAAAACCGATTTTCAATATTCTGTACGCGTTTTTGGCGTGGAGCATGCCGTTAGACCAGAAGCGCCCTAGCCTTATGCGCTTGGTGCTCATTTGTTTTTGTAAAAGCACTTAGCTATAGGCTGTGCATTTTAATATACACAATATACACAGAAGTGCAAAGCAAGATACATCAGCAAATTGGAACTTCACCTAAACCCTCTTGCACGAAACATACTTAATTTTAGCGGTCACACTCGGTTGAGAAGATGGGATACCCTTGCCACTATCAGAGCATTAAATAGGTGACTTTAACGATATAATATGTAAGCGCAAAATATAATTTTTTGTTTAGCTTGTGCTGGACTTAATTAATTTTTTGAATTTAGCATTAAGATGTGAATACTTATTGTTAGTTCACATTGTGAAGATTTAATAAATAAATTAAAGCTAAAAAAAAAAACAATTGCAAAACAACAACACTTTCATATTTTTTGTTTATTAAATAAAATTAGTTTTTTCTTATATGTATTGATGTTTGCTCTTCCATATAGAACTTTTGGGCACCCCTGCTCTAGACTATAAACAGTCATTCACTTTACACCTAACTTGAAACGCAGTTAAAACTTGGTGTTTATATATCTGTCTGTTTAAGGTGGCCGACACGTAGTAATGTTAGTTATAACTTCTCATAGTAAAAAAATAAAATTGGCGAAAAACAACTACAATTAGCAGGGTTGTTGTCAATTTAAGTTATAAAAGAGTTTCCAAATGAAATGTTTTAACAATCAAGTTATAACTTTAACCAAACTTCAACATGAGCGGTCCACACTTAACTTTAACTTGAAGTTAGCGTCAAAGTTAGCGTTTTCATGTCAGGTGGAGACCGCACTTTAGTGCGAACATCTTAGTTGCCGTATTGCTTCTGAGGAAGTAGATGGATTTTAAAGTTTCCTAAAGCCGACTTTGGGAATTCCCGTAAAAGTTGGTTTTAGTGCGAAATTTTACGTTGTTATATTGTTACCGGGGAAGTGAGGAATTTTGGCGATTGCTGAAGCCGACGTTGGGAACTCCAAAAAAAAAAACTCGGTACTCGTTATACAGTTAATTATCTAGTTATGTCTCTAATTAGTTTGATAATGAAGCGTTTTTTTAGTTTTTTAAACTAAGTATATTTATTTATTTCGTTCTTTTTGGGAATTACTTTGCGTTTGTTCAACTGATACTTTAAACATCAAAATCCATTGTTACTTTATTAAAGGCCCAATCAGACTATTATACAAGTATAAATACTTTCATTAGATTTTGTGAGATAAAAGTCTAAACACATTTCTTGCGACTGTCAAAAAGTCTAACGTAAATTAGATTTTGCATTCACACCATCACACTTGATATAAACCAACATAGATGTGCCATCATAAAACTTTTCACGGCGGCAGGTGAGCTATTCGCCGTAGGCGATAGACGTGCCCGCGCGTGAAATTCTTCAACAGTTAAAATAATAATTATGTATAGCACATCCAAATTCAATAGCACAAACATATTTTATGTTCTAAATATAGCATGAGCAAAATACATTTATAAATGACAGCTAAATTCCAAATTTCGAGCTTTTTTATAACGACAAAAAATACTATCAGTGACGGCACCCCATCGGCTACGAAATAGCCGACTACTCAATTTTTAATTAGCTGGTTTGCTAAAAAACACAACCCTGATCTAATGTAACGTATTATCGTTTTGAAAAGTTTCTGAAAACAACAAAGTCGTATGGGATGTCAAATTTTTATCGTATTATTTGTCGTATGTATGACGGATTATATTCAGACTATCAGACTTGCACGTATTATTTGAATTTTTGACAAGTATTAATACAAAGTATAATAGTCTGAACTGGGCTTAACAAGTTTGTTTCTATATATTAACCGGATTTTTCCTAAATTTTTTACTGAAAATAATTAAATATACATTTTAGAAAAGTTTGTCTTCGGACGTTCTTCAAGAACTAATTTGCTGACCTGTCCTCATCATTCCACTTTAGTGATGAGCTGATCTTTTGTTGTGAGAGTAGAATTTGGAATAAAGTTATTCCATATGAGGATCGGAATTTTTACAAATCTGTTTTTCAGTTTAAAAGTTTGCTCAAGCAGTATTTATGAGGATTTTAACTGTTACAATAGCAATAACAATAGTTATTTGAACAATTTTTTTCATTGTTTAAGCAAACTTCATTAATGATACCATGCCTTAAGCACTCTTAAATTATATTTTTTTTATAATTAATATCGTAAATATTTTTTATATTATGCAATTGTTATAACCATTTGTAATTCTGAACTAATTTGGCCATGAAGGCTTGTAGTTCGTAATAAATTAACAAAAAGAAAGAAAGAAAACTCTCTAAATTGCAACTATTCGAAAACCGGTTTTAGAGAAAATTCGAATAATCGATCACTCTACTATCTACCCTGCCTATATCTCTGATAAAATTGGCTTGATATATCCATTTCCATAATTAGTTTTATTAAAAATCAAGTATCAAATTTCTCAGGGCAAAATTCAACAATATTGAGTGACAACAAATTCCCTTATAATTATTTAAGTTTTTAACAATACAAAAACCAGGTGCAGTATTTTATATATATATATTTATTTCTTTTTTGCTCTAAAGAAAAATAAAAGAAAAAGATTTTTAAGGGCAAAACCACGATCAGAGTACATTTAAAACAGCAACAGCATAAATAACTTTAATAAAAAAATGCCTAAAATTTAAAAAATGCGCGCCAATTTCACGCATATAGCAAAAAAAAAAAGCAACAAAAAAGCACACACATACACCAGGCCACGCTAAGCAACAACAAACGAAAGAAATACAACAATTTCAGCAACAACATCAGTTTTTTTTTGCAAAACCCTTAAAAAGAAGCAACATTTTTAAAAATAAAGATGCCAAGCAGGGACCTAAAGAATACCAAAAATAATAAAATAAACGATTGTATAAACAGAAATAAAAAATAAAGACAACAGCAACAACAACAATAGCGTGGTAAGCAGCAGCAGCTGCATTTTAAGCAACAGCAACACAACGGCGAACAAAAATTTTGTACGTTCTTATATATGTAAAAAAAAAGTTAAATTTTAAAAGATGCTTAAATTTTTTCATATTCTCCATTTGGGAGTTTCAACAGGGAGAAACAAGTAACAGTGCCGCTGAAGCTGTAGCTGCAGCCGAGGCAGGGGAAAGCTGAATATTGATGGTTAAGGCTCCTGAAATGTTTGTGTATGATTGCCACAGTTGGTTGTATGTAGTTTGACTGGCTCGCTGGCTAGCTGCTTGCCTGCCTGCCTGCCTGACTGCTTGCTTAACTGCCCGCTTACCCGTTTGGCTTCGTGCTTTCGTTGATTCCTGTGTGATTGGCTTACCAGGGATTTGTTGTTGCTTCGCTTAACCCATTGCAACACATTTAACATTTGCAATTTGAGTTATATTGGGAGTACGCCGATCGGTAGTTATTAACATCCTAGTTTATCATAGAGTTTAATATAAAGTCCTATAGGCTAATAAATCTATCCCCAACAATTGTAAAAGCCTTCGAGTAAACTGCTAATGGTGAAATTAACTCCAACACTGAATAATGTAGAATGTTCGCTAATCATCCATTCGGATTTAGATCTAAGCACAGCATCAGTGAGCAGACACACAAACTAGTAAATGCGATGAGAAAGTTGTAGTCAGCGCTGCCAGAACAATTATGGAACAAATCGTCAAAATCCCGATAATTTTTGACAATATTGTCATTTTAGTTTTGAAATATCGTCAAAAAATCGGACTTATAAAAGGAACTACCAAATTTTTAGCGTATTTTAAATTTTTATGTAAAAATATAACAGATTTTTAATGCAGGCTTATTTATGAACTCAAATTTCTGCATTAGGATAAAATATATAAATTTATATTTTTAATATTATATGATGATGGGTTGGTATCATTCGTCTAGCTCGAGTTCAATCCTGTCTTCTTTGATCGCGGCAATTACTGTTATAATTATAAATAAAAATATTTCTTGGCTTTAGCCAGGATTGAACTCGAGCTAGACGAATGATACCCACCCATCATCATATAATATTAGAAATATTAAAAATAAAGTTCGACTATTTCACATTAATACATACATATATATCTCATAGCACAGAAACTGTCAACATACATACATACGTACGTTGATAAATAATAAAAAAGTAACCGGTTGTTCAGTGACAGCAAACTGCAGTACAAACAACTGGGATTATAACAAATTGCATATGTGATCAATATGAGACAAATATAGACGAAAAAATAAATGAGAGCTCAGTGGCTGAGTTGGTTAAGCAGCCGTATTAAAAATACATCATGTATGTTTACATGGTACTGAGTTCGAATCGTAGTGGGTGCTGATGAGCAGTGTAGCTACTGTGAAACAGCTAGTTGTCCCCCAGCTTTTAAGTGTATTCAATTATTTTTTCCTGTCTTCTTTGATCAAGAGTTATTGATCGCGGCAATTATTGTTATAACTAAAAATAAAAATATTTCTTGGCTTTAGCCAGGATTGAACTCGAGCTGGACGAATGATACCAACCCATCATCATATAATATTAGAAATATTAAAAATAAAGTTCGAATATTTCACATTAATACATACATATATAAATTTATTAAAGAATTTCGTTTTTAATTAACTACATTTGCATACATACATACATATACTATGGTATTAAAAAACAAATGCGCTTTGATACAATGAAATTTCTGAAAATTTTAGGAATAAAAATATCTGAATTGAAGAATTCCAATAAATTGAATTTAATATAACACTCCTTTTATTATTTTAAGAAAAATTGTATAAACTTGCTTCTTGAGGTCGTGGATTCACTATCCTACACAATTGTGATATCTACGAAATATAACATGTGTGCTGAAAAAGTACTAAAATATACAACTGTGTGACAGGTTTTTTGACAAACCATGCGATTTGAGAAATTTTATGAAAATTGAAATATCAGGATATTGTTGACGTCTCGAGAAATAAATTGAAATAATATAAAATTATTATGGTAATAATGCAGCTCCATGGTATGTAAAAAATTCACGAATTCATAAAGATCTGAGTGTTCCGCTGGTAAAAGAGGAGTTTTCTAAGTACGCGACAAGGTATGTCAGTAAACTGGAACTTCATCCAAACCCTCTTGCGCGCAATATACTTAATTTTGGCGGCCACACTCGGCTTAGAAGAAGGGATACCGCTGCCACCATCAGATTGCTCAATAGGTGATTTTACCGAAATAGCTCCCGCATAATAAAACTTTTTGTCTAGCATTGGCCGGACTTAAGAATCACATTTTTTAATTTTAAATTTAGTATTAAGATTTGAATACTTATTGTTAGTTCATTTTGAAGATTCAATAAATAAAAAAATGCTTAAAAAAATGGTAATAATAATTTTTAGTTATTGTAGTATGTCGTTGGTCTCACGTAAAAAGGCCCTAACTCGCATTTTCCCCGAGTTATGTTTTTTTAAGGATTCAACTACGTTTCACAAAAGTACACAGTGTCACAAAGACTTAATTATATAATTTCATACATATCGCTCTTACAAGTAATTGAGCAAGAAAAGTTACTTTTAGATGTACCTATTTATACAGTTTCCATTACGATATTTCCTTCTCCTATAAAATTGCAATTATGTTTGTTAGGACTTTTCTACATGAGACCAACGATATATATTAATTATTATAATCATTTTTGTATAAATGTGTGGCACTACAACTCAGTTTTGAAGCGATTTTGCTAAGTTAACCAGACTGATTGAACATTTTCCTGTGAATGAATCGCACGATCGTGTAGGATATTGATTCAGGGCCTTTAGATACACTTTGTATCTCATCTATAAAAAATTAATGTTACCATGGTTTTCGTATAGCAAAAATCATAATTTTTAGGACAAAAATCGTCAAATCTAAACTTAGGCACGAAAATCGTCAAAATGACGATTTATCCTCACATCTGGCAGCTATGGTTGTAGTGCCGATTTTGTTGCTTTACTATACTTGTATACAAAAAAGTTTTGACATTCTCGATATGTTTTACAATAACCAAGGCGAATTCATTACTAGGTGAACTTAACAGCACAGGTGATTATTTTTTGCTTCTCGCGTTTTTTTCCAATAAGACTGTCAAATTTTTTTTTCTTTTGTTTACAAACTTTTTCGTGCCATTTTAATCTGGAGACTTTTTTGCATGATTTTGTGCAATTTCAAGAAATTTGTGTGAATTTAAAAGTGAAAAACTAATATAATCTGTGATTTTAATTACAAACAATTATAAAAGTTTATATTTAACGTTTATATAAAATTTTTTCCCAGCTGAACAATCTTAGGCGAATTTAGATTTTGACATTCACGATATGTTTTAAAATAACAAAATACATAGTACTGAATTCGCGCTTCCGCTTGCATTCACCTGTATAAATTCGCCTTGACAATAACAAAATACATAGTACTGAATTCAGCTTTCCGCTTGCATTCACCTGTATTAATTCGCCTTGGTTACCACAGGGTTGTATATTCAATTGTACTAAATATTAAAAGAATTAACTCTTACATGCAGTCTACACCTAACTTGAAACGCAGTTAAAACATGAAGTTAAAAAGTGCTGTTTAAATATCTATATCTTAAAGTCGGCGTACACGTAGTGATGTTAGAGTTATAACTTTTCATAGTAAAACAATAAAAATGGCGGAAAACAACTACAAATAGCAGGCTGTTGTCAATTTGAGTTATAACAGAGTTACCAAATGAAATGTTTTAACAACCAAGTTATAACTTTAACCAAACTTCAACATGAGCGGTCCACATTTAACTTTAACTTGAAGTTAGCGTTAACTTGAAAGTTAGTGTTTTCAAGTCAGGTGGAGACCGCACTTTAACTGGCAATTAAGTTAATTAAAATTTTGTATGGTTAATTAAAATCAATTAAGGCGTTAATTACAAAATTTCAATTAAAAGTGTATGTATGAACAGCATATGTATTATGCCTACAGTTTGACAAGGGTTAATCGAAAAACAACATGCCATAAAGTAACAAAAACAACAACCACATTGTTTCGTGTATCGTATAAACTAAAATAATATAACGAAAGCTAAATAGCTTCGACCGATTGATCTGATGCCAACCAGCCCCTGCAGCTTATGTTGTTGTTGAGTTGAATCTTGGACCAGGCAAACAGACATTGAAATTTTGAGCAGTGAATTTAAATATTGAAAGAAAAAAAAAACCAGTCTCCTTTTGATAAAAAAAAATAAATATCTATTGGATATAAAAAAAATGCATGGAAAGAAACGCTAACAATAATCTATTAAATACGAGCACAATAAAGTGAAAAAATAGCCACGATTACGAATGGCTACGACCACGACCACGACAAACAAGCCTCCTTGGATTTTGCCACAAACAAAAATACATATCACAAGCCAGGCAAGAAATATTAGGCATAGAAAGTCCAAAACTACCTCTACTCTACCTAGTGTTGGACTAGTATGTAGTCCAACACTAAAGCACAGCCTGACGCTTGGTTGCCTCTGTGCAACAACAAACACAACATCTATAAAATATAAAATACAAATAAAAAAAAAACAACCACGAGTTGGCAGCAATAAGAAGTAACATAGAATTAAATGTAAATATGTATGTACGAGTATAAAACTTTTACGAAAAACAACAAAAACAAAACAAAACGTTAAAAAGAATCCAGCAAATCAAGCTCACATTATGCTGAGGAATGCGCCCAAGTGACGATAACGTAGCAGTTCGTAAGAAGAGAAAAAAATAAATAAATTAATATTGTATGTAAAAGAGAAAAAAAAAAACAATATCGTACGTTTGAATGTTTATGAAACGCGATTGTTTGCCTCGTTCGTAGAATGTGCTCTGGATGGATGAATAGAGACGATCTTTTGGATTGTTGCCTGGCTGCTCGTATACTCTAAGCGCGTATCCAGAAGAGAGTTCTTTTAAATCTAGCTCTGGATGGATAACACTGGATTGTATGGATGGATGGCTGGATGGGAGTAGAGTACGGGTTTTGTATGAGTTGCAAACTGCTGTTGCCTTGTGCTGTTGTTTTTCGTTTTGTTTCGTTTTACTTACAATTGCTTTTGTTCGTTTTGCTGCTCGCTCATTCATTTCGCTTAAGAATGAATGTTGTTGCCATGAATTTGCTGTTGCTGCGATTTATGTTGGCGGTTTCACCCATACAAACATGAACAATCTAAATGGAATTTAAGGCATATACATATTTACGAGTATTATTCCCTGTTTCTCTTGTTTTCTTGGAGTTTTTGAAAATGTAAAATATGTGTTAGTTTGTGTTTGTGTGTGCATGTGGGTGTATGTGTGTTCGTGAAATTAGTTCGATGATTGTGCTACTGGGATTTTCATTTGATTCTAAGTCGATTCGTGCAAAACTTTATTTCTGCTATATTGAATTAAATACATATTGCTCTTCATTCGTTGCACAGTAATACAAGCATTTTGAAAATTTGCTCACAATCACCCCAATTACAAATAAAAATTCCGTGTGAGTTTTTTCATTTCTCTCTTTTCTCCAATTATGAACAAAAATCTAATATAACTTTTTTTATGTTTTCGTCCTCTCTGTTAGCTGAACACACTAAAAGGAGAAGAACTCTTCAATTCCAAAGGTGAAGTTCACAAAAATTGTGTGTTTCTATTAAATTTGAATTGAGAATAATACTTTGATTGAGAAATAATTTCCGAGAGGAAAAAATTCCGTGAGATATAAGTTCCGTGAGAATATTCATAATTGGGCTGAATCACGGCGAATTTATACAGGTGAATGCAAGCGGAAAGGCGAATTCAGTACTATGTATTTTGTTATTGTAAAACATATCGTGAATGTCAAAATCTAAATTCGCCTAAGATTGTTCAGCTCGGAAAAAAATTTATATAAACGTTAAATACAAACTTTTATAATTGTTTGTAATTAAAATCACAGATTATCAGGGCTGTTCTGCAAATCACTTTTTGTGAAAGTGATTTGAAATCACAAAAAAGGTGTTCTGCACACAAAATATTTTTGATTTTTGTGATTTTAAATCGGTTAGCTAACTTGCAATCAATTTGAAATCACATCCCAATTTTTGCACGTACTTTATTATGACTTTTATAATTTATTACATTAATGAATAACTTAATGTGTTTTCTATTGATTATTTAAGTAAAATCATTTATTTTATGCGAAATAATTCACTAAATTAAGAAAAAACTAGGTACGCTTATTTTGTTGCAAGATTTGTTGTATTATTTTGTGATTTGGTTTATTGGTTTATTTTATTTTAACTTCTATACTCGTAGAAGAAATTAAACTTATTTTGCAAATAATACCGCGAATAAAAAAATTCAACCTGAAAATAAGAATATCAATAAATTGAAGCAAAAAACAGCTGTTTTTTTGTGTTTCAGAAGAGTAGAAATCACATGGAAAGTCACAAAAAATTGTGATTTGCAGAACAGGCACAAATCACATTTGTGCTTTTGAAACGGCATGTGCTTTGAAATCATGTGGTTTTTAGAACAGGCCTGTATATTAGTTTTTCACTTTTAAATTCACACAAATTTCTTGAAATTGCACTAAATCATACAAAAAATCTTCAGATTAAAATGGCGCGAAAAAGTTTGTAAACAAAAGAAAAAAAGTTTGACAGTCTGATTTGAAAAATCGCGAGAAGCAAAAAATAATCACATGAGCTGTTAAGTTCACCTAGTAATGAATTCGCCTTGGGCTGAATATCACATTTATGCCAGGAACACAACTGCGACGAACGACAAATATTTGGTCGCGAATATTCGTTGCCAAAAATAAAACACATTGTTGTATATGGAAATGCACATAATCATGATGCTGGTCGAAATTCAGCGAAAGTTGAATCAGCGAACGACGAACAAAGCAGTATCAGGTGACCAGCAGCCGTATTCTGTAACTCGCTTAGCTAAAGCTAAAACTCGATCGCTAAAATGCTAAAAAAAATTAGGACACATATGTTAGCGATGTCGCTAACTCTGTATTCTGTAAGGTAAATTACTTAGCTAAATTTTTATATTTTCGTCGCAGCTAATTTGCTAACTGTATACCGTTTCTTTCTTTCTACTTGAATGCACTTCTGTTAAAAAGAGATAAACATAATGTATTAATTTTTGGCAATTCATTATAGTGTTACCTTACTTTATATTGTGCTTCCCGTAAATATTCTTAAAACTTCTCTTCAATAACGTCTTAAAATATGTTGTAAAATATAGATTTTAAATAGTTATTGTGAAAGACCTATTCAAAATTTATTTTGTTTTTGGCAAATATTACTTAAACAGCACTTAAGTCGATAAATTATGAGCAGTATTTTTTCATGATACAACCAAATGTGGAATTTATGGGAAAATTTTCAAAATATGGCATCACAAAAAAGCTTTTGTTTATTTACATTTTAAATAAACAAAAAAACGTTCATAAGGTTTACAAAAAATTTTCTGCATTTTGTAATAATAAATATTTAAAAAAGTGAAAATGAGCAGTTTTTATCCGCGTCGTAATATAATGAATGCACTAAGTGCAATTAGTGAACGCAATAAGCTAATTGTGAACAGGAAACTTTTATGGAATTGACAAATCTTAAAAAAAGGAATTTTTGTGTTTTGCTTCACTTTAAGTTGAACTTAATTTTTTACCTATCATGAGCAAGTTCTTTCTGCTCCTCCAAGTACTGAATAAGCATATATTTTTACTCCTATGTAATTCATTTTATTATTTCTTCCATTATATTGTAATAATATATTATTTTTTAACAAGAAACAATAGAAAAAAGAAACATTACTTACATTTTAGCACTTAAAGCTTTCCGTTGCTAAAATTTTAGCGGTTTAGACAACAACAACTACTTATTTAGCGTTAGAGAATACAAAATTTAAACATTTTAGCGATGCCACTAATCGCTAAAATTGCGGCGAATTCAATGTTTATGTCATTGCCAAATGACGTAAAACAGAATTGCATTTGTGGCCAAAAATCACTAAATCATCTTTTTAGATTTTTAGCGGTGGAGATTTAGCTTTAGCGAGTTACGGAATACGGCTGCAGGTTTCTTATATAAAGAAAGTATTTTTCATGACATAATACTTTTTATATTTATATTAATCCATGTAGTAAAACATTTATGAAGATGTTCTCAAAATATAAAGTACCTGAGATAATTTGTTCAAAAATCCTTCTTTCGGGTGGGATTTATATAGGATTACTTTTAATATGGCCACCTTAGTATTTATCAGGCATGTTCTATGAAACGCAAATCGCTTAAATTTAGCGTGTTCGATTTGAAAACGCCAAATAGGTGTTCTTAAGGCCGGGGCACATAGAATCCGTCATACGTTATACGTCTCCTTTTTCAACTGACATTAACGTATACGAAGTATGAAGATGGTACAATCAGTACTTTGTTAACGGATATAAAATCAACTGCATTTTGCTATAATTTGATTAAAATCTTTTGATTTGTTTTTCAGACACAGCACAGAAAATCTAGCACAATTTGTTTTTAATTTATTTTATTTTTGAACGAAAAACTAAATCAAAAAAATATACAAAAAATATTACCAAATAGTTGTCAAAGTTCTCAACGTACGTTAAAAGTTGCCCAACTTTAATACTTTGCGTTGACGGAGAAGTACGGAATGTGACAAAGCTCATAAGACTATATGTATTTTAACTTAGTTGTCAGTTGAAAAAGGCAACGTATAACGTACAACGGATTCTATGTGCCTCGGCCATAAGAAACGTATAACGCAAGAAGTATAGTTTTGCGATTTAAAATCGCCATATAGATGTTCTGAAAAACGCATATCGCTTAAAATTGGCGACTTCAACTCGCACATGTATATTGAAGTGAACTGATTGAATTTGCTAAAACTGAACTTGCAAAAGGCAATAACATTATTCACAATCAAAATTTAATATGTTTTCTGTTTATTTCAATAAAAAGTTGAAAGAGTTTTACACATTTTCATTTAAAAAACTAAATTAAACAATTTTTCTATTTGTTGTAAAATTTTTTTTTTTTTTAATTTATATAAATACAACATACCACACATGTTGCACTTTTTCGAAAAAAAAACTCGGAAGCGCCAGTAAAACGCGCGTTCCTTAGAACACCCAAAAATCAATTAAGCGTTTTTCAGAAGGCTTTGCGGTTTCAGAACACGCGTTTCTCGGAACGTAACTACATATTAATTTTTATTTTCTTTGCACGGAATGTAAACAATGTTCATTGATAGTGTGCTTCACACGACGACTTTATACAACGAATATTTGCCGGCGAATTCATCGCGATGGGCGAAGTTCGTCGTTGGTCGCAGTTGTGTTCCTAGCATTACTAATAGATAATCCAGTGGTATCCGGGGTTGCCAGATATGGCAATTTCTCGCCAAACATGGCGAATTTTTATTTACTAGGGCGACTAAATTTTTGGTTTGGCGACAGGCGATTTAAAATCACGTGGCGAAATAGTTTGCTATTTTTACATACATTGTATTTTAAGTCTGCAATTCCTATTTTATCCAAAGTTTTGTTGTCAGACTGAATGCTCAAATGATTTTATAACGAAAATCTAAAAAAATCGTCTGTTTTTATATTCATAAGTCCCTTCACAATGAATCAAGTAAACCTTAAATTCCCGTCTGATTACTAAATGATGTAGCAAGTATCATGCATGATCAACTGTTTTCTACTACACAAGTTTTTTCCTCAAAAATTTTAAACCAAATAATCAAATTTTAAACCAAATAATAAATTTAAATAATCTTGAAAATACGGATAATTTCTTGCTTACGGAAAATGTAGCCATTGATAAATCGGACTTTTTCCCACTATTAAATGACAATAGATTATGGCTCTGAATTTGAAACTCAGCTAAGGAATACAGCAGAAATTTAACGCCAGAAGAAATAAATTATTTAAAAGAGGAATTAAAGATCATACAAAAAATATTTTGGCGTTTTTTTTTTTGGCGAATTTTGATGGCCAGTTTTGCGCTGGAGGTGGAAAAAAAACTGAACAATTCCGATAAGGACTTGACAATTTTTTTTATAAAACCAAAGTAATTGCATGCTAAACGAAACAAAATGAAAAACAGCAGCACAAGAAAACAGCAGTTGCAACTCATACAAAATGCGTATTCGACTCCCATCCAGCCAGTCACGCATCCATCCAAACCAGTGTTATCCATCCAGTGCTAGATTTTAAAGAACTCCCTTCGGAATACGTGCTTAGATTACACGAACAGCCAGGCAATTAAAATCATCGTCTTTATCCATCCATCCAGAGCACATTCTACGAGGGAGGCTAACCAACGCGTTTCATAAGTTTTTCTTTCTTAAGGCTTAATCATAATGTGCATGCACTGGCTGATCATGGTTGAGGTGCCTTCCTTGGCTGAAACGTTCTGGCTGTGGTTGAAACCTAAAATGCTGGAAGGGAGTGTTAGTATCCTTGATAATTGTTTGGTGTGTGGCTTTTTTCGGGGACTAACAATCTCCCGAGGATCTGTTGCCTATACAACAGATACCTGTATTGTAAGGAACCAGTCGTGATGGTTGACGGGTGAGTTGGTTTAAGAGCTGATGCTCTTAGTGGGCTTCGGCCTGCCAACTCATTAAGCCTTGTCCTCCATGGATTGCTGGGAAATTGCATACAGGAGGGATTAGAAGGTCCGAACTCCTTAACAAGAAGTTGCTCATATGACCGCAATCATATATTAAGAATTGCTACCTGTGTGAGCCTGGTAAGCCCCACGGGGGCGCTGGTGAATCGTGAATAATTCACTCCGTAGAATTAGTCCATCATCATATTAGGCCGCAAGGCAGGTGCTGATGCAAATCTTTTCACAACTGTCAACCCAATTGCAAATGAAGATGCCGTGGAAAGTTTTTCACCTCTCCCTTTCCACCAATTAGGAACAAAACTGAAGTATAGTGTCTTTTTAGTTTTTCGCTCTCTCTCTATTCACTGAAAACACTAAAGGGAGTTCAATTCTTCAATTCCTACGATCAAGTTAACAAAAATTATGCTCTTCTTTTTAATTTGTATTGAAAAAAGTACTTTATATGAAAAATAAATTCCAAGAGGAATAAATTCCGTAAGAAATAAATTCATAATTGGGATGTATATGAACTTAATAATTTTAGGCACATTGCTGCAGAACTGTGTCGTGTGCACCCTGTGTATGCCAATAATATGAAAGAAAATATGGAGTTGTGGCAACAAATGAAAAAAAGAAGAAGAACTGCTGAGGAAAGAAGATGGATTTTAATTAATGCAATGTTTTAAATATGAAATATTCTGAAGAAAGCCACAAAAGGTATTTAAAAATTTAAAACTGAACATAATCGCAGTGAAACACCAAGAGGCAAACTTCAACAAAACTTCAATAGAGGTCGTTGGACGAAAATCTGCCCCACCCAGCTACAAAAGAATCAACGTCAAATCTTTTGCAACAATTCCGCGAGCCAAAAAGTTATAAAGCTGTGTAAGAGTTCGGCAAACTTCCCTGTATAACTAGCGAGAAAGCAATTTATAGGACCCTTGATGCAACCGGAATTTTGAAAGAGCTAATTTTTCTATATAACTACCGGGAAAAATAAACTAAATAGTTTTGGTATGTAAACCGGCCGAAAAGGGTCCAAACAACTTGTGCAAGACCTATTTTAAGTTATTGTGCTTAAAACTTTTATTGATTTTGTTTTTCTTCGATCTCATTGTAATTTTTTAAAGAAATTTTATTTCTTTCATTGTGGATATATATATTTATATAATTTTCCAATTAGAAAACTATTTAAATTTCATTCATTTTCATTTTTGGTTCATTTCTGACTAATTACATTTTTTTACCTTTTTATTTTAATGTATTTCATTTCTAGCTTTTGTAGTATGCTAGTCGTTTTTAGGAGTAAAAGTACTTACTTGTAGAAAATTTTTATGAAGTACACTCAAGATATTGAGTATATACCACAAATTTTCAAATTTTTAGACGTATCATTCATATGTCTCCCATAAACGTTACATTAATTGAATGTTTGTATAAAATATTGAGGTCAATTAAAGCATTAATTGCGGTAATCCCAATAATGGCGTATGTGTGAACAGTGTATAAATAAACCAAAGATATTAGATAGAATTATTATTATTATTAGTGGATGGGATATGGCCCTCATTGGCCATTTGCACTGTGACCAATATTGATCTATTGTACGTCCCCTTGCCCCATTATGGGTTCAGTATGTCAAGAAAATGGACAAGCTCCTTCATTGGGAGTGATATTAAGTCGCATTCACTTAATATATAAGCTTGTAGTCGCCTATATCTTCTGTGTCCCAGTGCTCCACAGTGGGTGATTAAGTGCTCAATTGACTCCTCTTCATCACCGCAGCATCTGCAAATGTCTGTGTTGGAAATGCCCATCCTGTGCAGGTGCTTGTAGCAGTTATAATGACCTGTAAGTGCACCTGTCAATGCTCTGAGACTTTTTCTGTCCAGTTTGAGAGCACGTTCGGCCCTCTTTTTATCAAAGTTATAAATTTCTTGGAGTGTTCAAGACCAGCTGTCTCGTTTCACTGTTGTTCAACGATGGACACCGTCCAGTTTTTTATCTCCTCATTCAGGAGACCCTTGTTGAAGCCAAAAGTTGGAGTGGGTCCAATAAAAGTCCCCTCTGCTCCTTTCTTGGCATAAATGTCAGCCATTTCATTGCCGCAATGCCCTTCGTGTCCTGGCACCCAGATCAGGGTGACCTGGTTCTGGCTTGCCAGTTCGTTTAGCCTGTTGTGACATTCCAGTACTAACTTGGACGTAAAGACACAACTGCTCAGGGCCTTCAGCACTGATTGGCTATCAGAGAGTATTCTTATCAGCACTCCCTTGTGTCTCCTATCGGAGAGTATTTCAACGTGTAGTTCCACTTTCAAGCGTATAGTTCCGCTTGAAAGATTGTGGTGTCTTTGCTAAGAGTTTTACATTTGCGTGCTCTAGGCCCCACTATTCCCGCTCCAACACCTTGGAGCGTTTTGGATCCATCCATTTTACCATTGCCGGGTCAGCTCCTCTATTAGAGAGTGCTGTTCCCATAGCAAGGAAGTTTACGTTATCGAAGGCACCCTCTATGTCCATGAATGCACATAGAGTAATCTCCTTGGAGCTCAGAGCCTTTTTGATATCCGTTACCAGTTTGTATAGGGTCATGACCGTAGACTTGCCCTTTTGGTAAGCAAATTGTAGTCTATGAATCGGACGTAAGGTGATTACCTCTTCTCTTAGGTATATATCTAATAACTTCTCCACGGTTTTTAGCATGAAGGAGGATAGACTAATTGGTCTGTATGACTTGGGAGAGTCTGGAGGTTTATTTCCCCCATTTGGTATGAATATAGCCTTCACCTCCCTGCATATTTTTGGAATATATCCCAATAGTAAACTTGATCTAAAGATTTTCACTATAGTTCGTATGACCGTGGTGTTACTTTTTGATAATAGGGCCGGAAAGATTCCATCCGGTCCTGGTGATTTGCATTTACTGCCCATTCTACCCTTTCAAATGTTATTACCCTCCTGATGACTGCAGTCATCATCCCATGATTTTATTATTATTTATAGATAGAATAAAATGAGATTAGAACATCTTGTCAAGATATTGATGATTATTTCTAATGAGAAGATGTTATCAGTCTAGCAAAATGACGATTAGCAAAATAATTCAACTTTGCTCCACTGTCGTTGGTTGTTACACGTTGATGTAGTGTCTTCGTAAAAAAATGTCAACGTACAGGTTGGGGGTTTTTTTTTTGTGTATTGCAGGTTCTAAATATTGTCGCTTGGTTGTGTCCTCGTCGTTTTCTAAACTATGCTCTTATTAATCTACTCGTTCGTATGAAAGTTTTCGTAAGTTCTTTTCGTATAATAGTTTATTATTTCTAAAAAATTTTGTTTTATTTCGCGTTTGTTTTTGTTAGTATTTGTATGTAAGATTTTTTTAATCCTTATTTTTTTCTTCTTTTTTGGGGTATTTCTATTGTTTGTTTGAGCTGTTGTTAATGATTTTGCAAAAAATAATAATAATAATAAAGAAGATCTTAACGTACATATGTACAAGTGTACTCGTATGTATGCACAAACCGAAATATGTACGTTTGTTGGGTTATGCATACATATTTACGAGTATGTGTATGAGTTTAAGTTTTCCTTGTACAAAGAAAAGAATAGATAGTTTATCGCAATTATTTTATTATCACACATCAAAAGTAAACCGCTTAGTATGTCGCCTTTAAGCCGACAAAAGAAACGAAATCAGAAGAAATCATTCCGACTTTTTTCTACTCGAATTTTTTTTTTTCGACACAAACTGATTTTTTGTTTGTTTTATTTTTATTTTTGGTTTGATGGTCAGTCGATTGGTTGGATGTTTCGTTAGTTTTACAAACCCCACATGCTGTTGTGACCATTTGAATACAAAAAAATATTGCAAAAATTTTGAAAACAATACAGAAAGAAAGAAAGAAGGAACGAACGAAATCGTAAAATATTCTCGTTTAGTTGCGAGTAGTTGTTGTCTCCTCGTTTTGATCTTGCAGAAAAGATATTTTGAAAACTTTAAATTTATTTTAAATCATAATTAAAATAATGACAAGCAACGTTGATGAAGGTGATGACTTGATATTGACTGCTACTTGTGGTGCTGGCTGGGAACGAACATTCAACGCGCATATTCACGGTGTTCATTGCACAAAACTAAAAAATAATAAAAAGCAAACTGACAGCCAATGGCTATTTACGCCAAAGAATGTGAATTATATGAATTAAACAAGATTAAGAACTTTCCATTGAATTTTAAATGTTTAAAGAACATACGCACAACAAATAACGATGACTATTGCATTTTAATTAAAACATTTAATTAGATCTGTGATATTTAATATCGGCGCAATATGCTTTTCGAAAGAATTAAGCCAACTTTATTGTAATCGTATAATCTCAAGGATTAACGTGAATCTTTTTACAAATTTTGTGCACTAAAGAAAAAAGTCTTATTGCTAAATCGTATAAACAAAACTATATAAGGGATTTGAAATTGTATTATTCCTTTACATACAGTCACTCACATTTAAAGTCGGGCAAACATTGTCGAAAATTTATGATCTTAATATTTATGTTTTGATGAAAGATGATGCGTTTAACTTTTTTTGTTTTATCTTAACTCTTATTAATAGAAAAACCATAGAAATTTTATTTTAAGTCCCGTTATAAAATACATACGAATAACAAAATGAGAAAAAGTAAATTCTCTGTCTCACATTGAAAGTCGGGCACTTAATGTTTTGTACAATGAAAAAGTGAAATATACCGTTATTTCCACTTTTTTCTTCTTTTGTCTCCAAAACAATTATTTCTTCTTGCACTATCATTCGATCAGTGAAGATTATAAAAATTTTTTGAAAAATGCCGCGCAAAATTAAACAATCCACCTTCGAAGAACGGAAAATAATAATTGAAAATAATAATTGAGATGGAAAATCTGAAAGGGAAATATCTAATTTGATAAAAAAAGCACATCTACAGTGCATGATATCATTTCTAGATATAAAGAAAGTGGTTTGGTAGCAAATAAAAAACGCGGAGCCCGAGCAAGAAAAATCCTTTTATTTCTGCTCCAAAACTGACAGCAATGGTCAAGGAAGCTTCTGGGACGGAGGTAAACCCAGAAACAATAAGAAGACTTCTTCGCAAGAATGACTTTCATGGCCGAGTGGCACGGAAAAAACCTCTTATAAGTAAGAAAAACCAAAGCGAACGGCTTGTTTTCGCTCGTCAATATATGACCAAAGATTTTGATTTCTGGAGTACCGTAAGTTGGAACAAACATAAAAATTTAATTAGGCTTATTATTAATATTTAGGTATTGTTTACTGACGAAAGTAAATTTAACTTATTTGGGTGCGGTGGAAGAGGCAAACAAAACAAAGAGATGGAAGGCAAGAATTTAAGAAAAACAGTAAAGCACGGTGGTGGATCGGTTATGGTTTGGGGATGCATGGCAGCCTCAGGAGTTGGAAATTTGCAATTCATTGACGGTGTTATGAATAAGAATATTTATTTTAATATTTTGAGAAAAAATTTAAAAGAAAGCGTAAAAAAACTCGGCATTGAAACTAATTTCCAATTTTACCAGGACAATGATCCTAAACATTCAGCATATGATGTAAAGAATTGGCTGCTCTATAACTGTCCGAAGGTTATTAAAACCCTTGCACAAAGTCCGGACCTCAATGTTATTGAACATTTGTGGGACGAATTAGGCCGCCGGATGCAGGACAGGCAGTGTACGTCAATTCCACAACTAAAGAATGCCTTGCAGGAACAATGGAATAATATAAGTCCTGAGGTTTGCAAAAAATTAGTGGAATCTTTGCCTAACCGCTTACAAGATGTTGAAACCCAAAAAGGTGGATCTACAAAATATTAATTTTGCGTTATGTTCACATAATGCTAATTTTTTATTAATTGCCCGACTTTAAATGTGACACTGAAAAGTGACCTTATTTAAGTTAAGCCTTCGTATACATTTAATAAAAGAACTTGGAATAAATTGTTTTTGTTGTTTTTAAATAAAAGAACTTTTGTGATAAAATAAACAAAATTAAAACGGCTTTTTCTTCCGTCAGCTTATAAATATTGGGACTAAAAGTTTTTTCATGCGTCTGCCCGACTTTAAGTGTGAGTGACTGTATGTGATTTGATTTTTTTTGTCTTAAAACGTATTTCGTTTGCAGGGCTTTCTGCGCTCAACAATAAATACCCAGTGAAATTTTTGTCTCATACATCTTCCATCTAAGTCTGTATACAATTCCTACTTACATTTACACAGCGATGGCCTAGGCCGTAAGATGCATCCAACACTGTATACATTGTAAGCGAAGATTGGATAAGTTTAAAACTATATTATTAGCATTTTTTCCTCTTTGCTTCTTATGTGAAAAATACTAATCTGAATCGGATACTAGTTGTTTGTTATGCTTAACATATTTATTTTGATTTTTTCTCTTGACACAATCGCTTACAATCGGACGCTTTGCAAATTGTAATAACTTGTGGACTGCTGGGTAGATCTATCTATCCTCTACCACTGCACTCCCTATGCAAACATAGGACCAAATGCAGAGTCCAAACCGCCTATAAAGCATATGCATAGCCACATCATGCAGTACCGGTCTGCATAGATACAGCGGTCTTATGTAAGAAAGTATCGGACAATGAGAGGTGTATTGTTCAACACTTTCATCATTTTCTTCATCTACAGAAATCATTAAATGTAAAATTAAATCTCCTCGCAGACGCCCCAACATGGCAATGCCTCGTCAGAACCGATCTCTTAGGAAAATATCTATCCTTTTATCACACTATATTTTTTCAATACATTCATCATCTTCTTCATACCTATAACATCTACAGAAATAATTAAATGGAAAATTTAGTTTTCTCGCAGGCGCCCCATTATGGCAATGCCTCATCAGAACTGATCTTTTTGGAAAATAGCTATCCTATTATCACACCATATTTTTTCAACACATTCATCATCTTCTTCATACCTATAATTAAATGGAAAATTTAGTTTTCTCGCAGGCGCACCAATATGGCAATGCCTCATCAGAACCGATCTCTTTGGAAAATAGCTATCCTATCATCACACCTGGGCCCATGTCAGCCTCGATATTGGTAACCTTACTGGATCATTAGTTCTGTGCAGCCCTTTAAAGTTGGCACTATACCTGGATTTTATAGCTTTTAAGCGGGTTCCCTACCATTCCAGCTAAGTCTCTTTTAAGTTACTAGACTCTGATCATTACCAGTTTGTCCACTATAATATTACCAGCCAGCTCACTGTGTACCCAGTAAAGCTACAAGTTCGAATATCCCACTATCTTATTAAGACTTCCCAGGGAGCAGGGCTTTCCTTGGCATATGCTTCACCAGGGCTCTCTACTTTCTGGGGTATAGAGGGGTAAGAGTCCCAAATAAAACTCTAGGAAGCGGCATGACTTAGTTTGTGTTGGGACATTTGAAATCCTCACCTAGGATTAATGGGCAGAAGAGGAATCAGCAAAGCAGGACTTTTCTTCTTATATGCTTAACCAGGGCTCTCTGATTTCTTAGGTATAGAGGGGTAAGAGTCCCTCATGTGTTGTAACAAATAAAACTCTAGGAAGCCGCATGACTTAGTTTGTGTTGGGACATTTGAAACCCTCACCAAGGGTTAATTGACAGAAGGGGGATCAGCAAAGCCCCCAGAAGTTTGCGTTTTACAGATCATTCTGACTCTGATTGTGGTTGAGGTTCTTGCATCTTCACTGAAATGTTCTGGTTGTGGTTTAGATTTAAAATCACAGGGAAGAGTTAGTAGAATTCACTGATAGTTCTGCTGCAAGCCGGGTTTCGGGTACTACTTATAGTCTCCGAGGTGCTATAACAGATACCTGTGATGTAAGGAACAGACTCCTATAATGTAAGGAACCAGAAATGATGGATAGATAAGCGAGTTGGTTAAAAGTTGATGTTCTGCATGGACTTCGACACACCAACTCGTGAAGCCTTGTCGTGCATTGACTGCCTAGAGAGTTATCTACGGGAGGGCTAAGAAGGTCTGACCTATTCAAACGAACGATTCAGTTACATGACCGTAAAAGTACAACGGGAAGTTGCAATCTGTTTGAGTCTTGTTAACCTAACATATGTTGATTAATCGTGAAATTGGCCCACTATCAGTTTAGGCCGTCAAGTCAGATGCTGATGCAAATCAACTTGAGCGTAGTATAGACCTAGTAATTTTACATTCACACTAGGATTGCTTGCTGCCATCGATCTTACATCAGTAATCAGATTACATTATTCCGAGTTTTGATTTTGAAAGAATACTTAAAATCATTATTCCCCCGAAGACCGAGATGAATGGGGAAATCTGACAGACGGGTATTGCACCACGGTGTACACAGATGTCCCGCGAACAAACAACAGTGTTAGTTCTCTGAAGAGTTCGATATACAGGACTTTGATCGCATATGGTGGTTTTGCAGCAGTAATACCAGCGGTGGTGGCAGTCTGTAAGCTACTACATGGCCAGGAGCATCGTGGAAGCATCGATATGCAGGCAGCGCTTCTCTCACTAAATTTTTACATGACAACATCTCCACTTTTAAGACAGTATAAGCTTTCAAGGTCTCTGCGCATTGGCACTGCAATGTTAATGAACGGGCTGACCAGCTAGCCAAAACGTGATCTACTTTTTTTCTTGGACCAGTACTTAGGGGATGACCCCTACATATGCAGGGTTCCTGTGACGGAACTAGGAAAAGGGGGAAAAAGGGAGTAGTATTTGTGAACATTTGACTTGAACTTTCCAACGTTATAACAGACAGGAAACACGTTCTGCAGACAACTTATTCCACAGACGAAGTGTACGGCGAAAAACGAATTCTTTCTGTAGGGCGTAGTACGATTCCCCGGGCAATCGACCACAAATGGATGAGTTCTGGACGATGAACGTGTGTTACGTAAAAATGTGTGAGTTTCGGGTACAAGATCCCTAATCTCGTCAGAGCAAAAACCATTGTAGTAACGATAGAACGGAGTAAAAGTGAAATCAGTCAAAATTTAGGTAGGTTTTATTAAAAGTTATATCCTTGGACTCTTACTGTAGAAGGCTAAATTCAGGTGGTGAAGTCTGCACATATGCAGAGCGCTTCTCTCTTTTTTTCAGACAGTGTTAGTACGAGCTGTCAAAGCTAATATTAGCTCAGTTTGGGTTTCTATACCCTGAGACTTCTGGGGTAATGAAAGGGTAGGTAAGCTAACCAAACCGGGATATACTATATTCATCAACCAGAATTCAGATGGGGAGTATGCAGAGTAGTCAGCTTATTGTGGCCAACTTTTGACGCAAAATCAGTTAGAAAACTTATAATTCATAATAGTAAGAATGTATCAAGGTTGCTGGTTATTGGATACTTGTAGTTACGAAGATATGCCAGTTGACTTGGACTTCCCTGCAATGAATTTTGTCGTAGATGCTAGAATAGGAAGAAAACACGAAAGGTCTGCCACCACCTCTGTGAATGTCTAGCTTTATCAATAGGAACAAATGTATATATGTATGTATTACCAATCTTGGTGCGCTATTGGAGTGCTGGCTTAATGACCTACTGCGATATCTTCCGTCTAAAGGTTAGATATTAGATCCTTTGATGATTGCAGTGGTGATTGTTATCCAACGATTAGTGGGTTTTTGTCAAAATAAGGTACTTTTGATCCAGCTTGATTGTTTGCGCCCAGTGAGCCAACACGTAAACTAACTAATCGAAGAGCAATGTAGCCAATTATCTGCTTAGGGTAAACGCAATATCTAGGTACAGTAGGTCCTTTTGATTTATATCAGCACCTGCCATGCGGTGAACTATTCACAATTCATCAGTGCCTTCGTAACGCTTACAAGGCTCACACAGCTCGTAGCTTCTGCCATAAGTTTTTAGCCAACTGGACAAGCCCCTTACTGAAGAGCTCGAGCCTTCTGTAAAAAATTCCCTAGGCAATCAATGGAAGACAAGGTTTAATGAGTCGGTAAGCCGAATACCATTAACAGCATCAGTTTTTAACCAACGCACCTGTAAAACCATCACTACTGGTTCCTTACACTACAGCTATCCCCTGCAAGACACCATTTTGTCGGGGGTTTTTAGCTCTGGATGCACCAAAGTTATAAGGGAAATGAATTCCCCTTCCTGCGATTTAGGTTTAAGCCACAGCCAGAACGTTTTAACCAAAACATAGGCACCTCAACCACAATCAGTGCTGGGATGGTGTGCAAGCAGAGCCCCTCGGGGACTTGAACACTTGGTAGAAGTTTCGGAAGTTCAACACAACATAAATCATTCGGCTTCCTAGAGTTTTCTTTGCTAAAATATAAGAGGAACTCTCACTCCTCTATGCCCCACAAAGCAGGGTGCCCTTTTTAGGCGTGCACCAAGAAAAAACCTGCTCCTCGGGGGGACCAATTCGGTACACAAAAGTTTGCCCTTCTGACATGCAGTGGGAAATATGGGTTAATCCATTTATCATTTTTGTGCATAACTATGATTTGGATCCAATGCCAGCCAGCATACTTTTATTAAACCAGCAATAAGTTTTCCTCCATCATCTTTTAACCACACCCGCATATTTCTGATTTTTAGCTGGTAAATAAATATTTAAAGCATTTTTGTTGGTTTCCTTAAACTTTTTTGCAAAAGCCTTACAACAACAAACATTTTTTTATCGGTTGATGATAAACTGACCTTGTAAGAAATTATGGTGATTTAGAGAAATAAAATTGTTCTTCAAATTCTTTGCCAATTAGATTTTTTCTTTATGTTTCTTTTTGCGGGCACACAGCAAACACACACGCGCACACTCAAATGCACATAAATGCATTTTAAGTTGGCAATGCTTAACACAAATATTTTGTTTGAAACGATCTTGAAAGAGAATTATTTGCAGAGCGGGAACTGGGTAAACCAAGAAGAAATAAATAAGAAAAAAACACACAAAAATTTACAATTACATATAGTTAGTTGAAAGAGAGTGAAATACAAACGAGAAATCAGTGAAATAGACCTCGATATACAAATGTAGAGTTACACACACTTATACACATATTCACACAATTATAATTGTTTTAATAGCAGGTACGATGACGACAAATTCAACAGCCGCAACTGCAACAGCAGCGACTTGTTTGTAAGTAAAATCAAACATTTCACCAACACAACAGCAAATGAAAAAACCCGCGAGTATCTTAAAGATACACAAATACAGATTGCAAAGTGTTCAAAGTAAAATACAGAAAAAAATTATTAAAAATGAAAAGAAAACAAAAAGACAAAACGAAAAAAAAAAACTAAAATAAAACATTGTTGGAATGAATCTGTGATGGAATTTTTGTGTGTGCGAGGAAAAAACAAATGTTGCTGGTGCCAAGCAGTTCAGTTTAGTTTACGGTGCTGAGTGAAGCGGTTGAAAAATAAAGTTTTCGAAAATAGATATTTTTTCAAATATTGTTTCAATTCAAAAGAGAAAATTTAAAACAATTTTTTAAAGTGGACAAAAGACATTTTATTAACATCAAAATCAGCGGAATTATGAATAATTTTCTGAATTTATTTTATATAAAACAACAAAAGTGAAAAGTATATATAAAGATACATGCAGCATAGATCTAATTTAACTCGTACAATACCTATTCCTTTAGAAAAAATAAATATTTTATGCCTTCATACATACATACATATAAATCTATAAGTTCAAGAGTGATTGGTATGACTAAAACGCGTTCAAATATAATCCCAGCTTAAAGGTGATTTAATGTGTTTATTATTATAACTAATTATTAAATGAATTTATAACTACACAAATAATTTTTAATAACAATATTTTACTTGACTATATAGTAGTGTAAATTGAAAATTTTTTATTAATAATAAAAAAGAAATTTATTGAAATTTCATTTTGACTCCCCTTTTTTTGTTGCTACTACTTTTGCTATTAATTCACTACTACTACAAATACAAGCAATATCAATTATGTTTGATAAATAAATTTCTGGCTCTTTCTCTCTTTTGCTATGAGAGGGAACCCTAAGCAATTGTTTAACCTTAAGTGTGTGTACGTTTGTGTGTATTTTGAAACCAAAAACAAGATCTCTTTTTTTCTATAGTAAAACAAAACACAAAAACAACAGAATTAAAACGGCAACAACAAAATCTATGGCATTCTTTTCACCAACAACAATACCAACAATAATAAAAACATCTACTTTGGCGACGTTAAATATATAGCAACAACAAAAACAGCAGAGAAAAAAAATCAAAATGAAACGAAATACATCAGGTTATTGCCGTAAAACGAACAAAGTGTATAAATATTGAAAAAAAGCAAGAACCCATAATGGCTCTCACTGTGGGTCTCTTTTTATACAAAATATGCTATAATTCTGCTTTGATTAAATAAAAAAAAAAATACTTAACTGCATCTAAGTATAGTTCTTAAAACATTTTTCTAACCCAAAAGAACAATTACAAAATCATAATAATAAATTAATTACGAACTGTATTTAAAATAAAAGCCGAGAAGTTTAAAAACTTTTCTATAAATAAGAATTTTATAAAAGAGCAAGAATTTCCACCAAAATCAACAGAACAAAATAAACAACAGTGAATGATAAAACTTTCCTACAGTGGACATATGCCTATACATAAAAGTGCAGCATATAAAAATTAACTAATTTTCTATAAATTTTTTGTTAGTAAAATAACTTAAAATAATTAAAAATTAATTAATTAAATAAAACAAAATAAATGCCTACATTGAATACTATTAAAATAAATTTGAAAAATCCAACAATGAAATATATTTTTGAAGCATACATATTTGTGGCATAATATCATAACAACTTAAGTCGAGATAAGATCAAGATAGATTTTTAATGAAATTTTAGTAAAAAGCTATATTTAAAAATGAAATGAAAATGTGTTACCATATCTCAAAATAATTTAAGTTTTTTTTTTTTTTTTTTTTTTTTTTTGAACTATAACGTTTTTGTTGATGAATAAAAATAAACAGTTTCAAAGCGAAAGTTTTATGAAGTTGTATAAATTTTGAGTTAAATATGTATTGTAATGTTTTAATGATTTAAATAATTTACTCTGACATAAAATGGAAAACCCCTTGAAGAAGTATACAAAAAATCGACGAAACCTTGTTTTAATTATAAAAGATATTAGGCCTTATCAGCTAAACCAGCAATGGAACAAAACGCTTAACATATAAAATTGCCTAATATATAAAAAACTACAAATTTATTAACTAATACAGTTTCATTATCGTTAAAAAATATTAAGCATTAAAGCAAGTACGAACCGAGTTTTTGAGTCATGACTAGAATTTGTCATGTTAGTAAAACCTAGTTAGAGGCAGAAAAGTAGCCCTTACAGAACCTTGAGGCCCGGTATACAAAATGTTATGATCGGACTTAATATGGCGACACAGTGAACGAAATACTAAAAGTACGAAATTTGTAGGCGCTGCAAAAAAATAAAAAAAATTTAGAATTGTTTTTACACCAGCGGGTGACTGGCATAATTTTATTTTTTGTATGAAAGGCAAACTACTCTAACGGACATGCGTATCCGTTGATGAAATTCTTCATGACCACCTTACCAGACTGTCGTTAATGCAGTGTAAATATCCTTCTTTAAATCACAAGTGGTTGCCGGTTTGTTTTCATAGACTTCAGACTTCAAATAACCCCAAGAAAAGTAATCTAATAGTGCCAAATCACATAAGTGAGTACACGACCTGGAAATATCTCATGCAGTGATAGAATATTTTTTTCGCGGGCTGTATGGCATGTGACAATGTCTTGTTAAAACAAAGTCTAAAAGACTTAAATCACACGATCTAGGGGCCAATTCGGATTACCGAAAGGATTGAGTGAGTACACAAGCTGGAAATGTCCTATGCAGTGACTGAATTTTTTTTTTTTTGAGGGATGTATTACACCCATCTTCTTGAAACCACATATTGGTCACGTCAACATCGTCCAATTTGGGTTGAAAAAACTGTGTTCTCAAGTTGTGATATCGAGCACCAGTAGCAATCACTGCTTGACCAGCCTTATTTTCAAAAAAGTATAACCAAATTATGTCTTATTTTTTATAATCGCATATGAGTTCTCCCAAAAGTGGCAATATTGGTTATTGTGAAAGTCTTTAAGGTGAAATAGTGCTACACCACTGAAGATAGTTTTGCGTGAAAATGAGGCCGCCAAGCTTTCCTAATTTTTAAAAAATCCTTCAATAATTAAAACACTTTGTGTTCTACAGTAAACCCCGTTTAATTAAATCACTCAAGTTGCTGTAATTTTTGGGTAATTGAGCGAATAAGGTATTAAAGCGGAGACGTTTAATTACCTCCTAGAGGTAATTATACGAAGACGCTTAAGTACCTCTACGAAAGCATTTATCAAAACGGACTTAAATTAAATCAAAGTCGTTACATACGTCAAAACAAAAATTAACTCAAAAGAAGTTTTAAAAATAAAATATTTTATTCAATAAAAACAATTTCATTATCACAAAAATTTTACATACATACGTATATAGTAAAAAATAAGAGGAGTACATGCATGTATGTATATAATAAAAGCGTATCAAAAAGTTAAAAAGGAAATTGGCTGAATTCATATATATTTACGCTTTATGTTTAACAAGTGACAAATTATTCCACAGAGTTGGGGGAATAGGTAGGCAGTGTTGGGTATATAAATGAAGGGATTTTTAGGGAGTTTTTGGATTTGGGATACAATATTTTGGGTAATTACCCAAAATGGGTACTCAAAAGAAAGTTAATTAACCGTGTATTTTTGTATGAAAATAAGTGAGAAAAAAAACCGGGATTGAATATAAGGGGTGAATAAACGAAAAAGGCATTTAAGCAGTGGGTAATTAAACGGGGTATACTGTATCTTGTAAAACTTCAGTTTTACTAACCCAAAACTGTCAACAGTCGAATTGCATTTTTTAGAGCTGCCAACACTATACTGCATAATTTTGGGCCATCCTTTACTTGTTTCCAATTTTTAAACTACGACATAAGCTTTTATGATATACCGCCACTGATATGTAATATTAATTTAACCTGCGTTTAAATCAGTCTTGCCATCACAGTGTAATTATACCTAAAATTATATATATCGAAAATTTTTGTCTAATGAAATTTTTGTGTAATTGCTGCGTGTCATCATATGTTACTCCGTATTTTAATAAAGAATTGCTAAGGCAATAAATTTATCAATTGAATATAATTCATTGTTTTCATAATTTTGTGATTTATGTCAACTCAGTTTTCTACTTTGACAATAACAAATTGGTTTAAAGACTTTAATGATATTGATAAAAAAAAAAATTTCGTCACTTTATGCTGAAAATTATTGGACGAAAGCTATTGAAAAATTGCTAAAAGAAAAAAACTAAATACACAATTTTTTATATAAACAAAATACCAGCAACATGCATTAGTACACATAAATTTTAAATTTCATTTATACAATATAGTGAAAACATTATTTCATTTTGATCGGTTCAGTATTTTAGGGGTAATACGGCTACTGATTTGTTGTTAACACTAACAAACAAAATAGTATGTGCATATGTTTGACTTAAATACTAATATAACAGTGTGACCAAATATGAGTAAAGAACATATCTGTGGGGTTTCAGTGCTATGGATTTCAACATTCGATTTTATATGAGAGTGCATTATTTAAGAGCGGCTAAAAAATGCGGCCGAGTGCGACGACCGGTGATTCCCACTAGTTATATTTGTAAATTAAAGCTTCAGCTTCTAAAGATTTGATTGCATTTTTTAATGATATCGTTCTTTATTTTAAATTTTTATGGGCATATTCATAAAAATTTAAATGAATTTGAAATGTGTTTTAACTCAAAAATTCCATACAAAATTATACTAAAATTCATTTCAAATACATTTTAGTTTTTTATGAATATGCCCATTAGAGCCTAGTGTTCAATTCTTATATAACGATTCATACGAGTCTGAACTTAGTTCCTGCCATTGAAGTTCAAAAAATTGTAATTTTATCGACAGTGAAATCAATCTATTCTCCTTTAAAATGTTCGTTTAATCTGTATTTATTAGTTTTTAAATGAACAAAGTTAGTATTTCTTAGGTAGGCAGGCCGCTGGATTCTCCAAAAAGTACCTGGATTCTCCATCTCACTTGGGTCCTGAAGATCGTTTCCTATGTGAGAGTTAGGTTAAGTACATTAAGGAAATATTTTTGCAATCGTTAAGTTGACATATTAATTGTGCTATATTTTGAATATTCTTAAACTAAATAATGCTGAAAAATGCTAAATGTAGTTGAAAAATACAAACTGCTAAATGGAATATTTGTATAAAAAATGCTAAAATTTGCATAAAAACTGCCTAAATTATGTGATGGTATTTGGCTGGCTCAAGTTCAGGTCTGGCTTTCTCCAAGAACTATTTTTATTTTTAATTATAACAATAATAGCCGCGATCAATAACTCTTGATCAAAGAAGACAGGAGTGGGTGCTGATGAGTACTGTGGTGACTACGAAACAGCTAGTTGTCCCCCAACTAAGTGTATTAAATTAATTTTTCGTGTCTTCTTTGATCAAGAGTTATTGATCGCGGCAATTATTCTTATAATTTAATCAAAATAGTTCTTGGCGAAAGCCAGATTTGAACTTGAGCCAGAAAAAACATACTTAATATCAGAAATATTGAAAAGTTCAACTATTTATCGTTAATATAAATAAAAAAAATGCTAAATTTAGCCACAAAAATGCCAAAATGGCCACCTTATGCTGTTGAAGTGAAAAAAATTCCATCTAACTTTAACTTTAATAAAAGATTATGATTTTGACTAAAAAAATAAACAAATTTTGTGTTGGACTGTTTTGTCTACTTTATTACACAAAAATATGCGTATACGTACTTGTGAATTTACGAAATATCCCCAATCTTAGCCAAATGAGTAATTAACCACATTTCATTAGACACATTTAAAAAATATTTGAAAATCACACGCGGTTTTTTAAATACATTTTTATGTTCCATATAACAACTTGTTGATTCTGTTTTACCATATTTGTTTTTGCTGATTAGGCGATTTTTGCCGTTAGTGTTGTTGTCGGCTTCTCTTTTCGTAATATCTTCAACAAGCATGGTTGTTGTTTGGGGGGCACCATCCATTAATTAAAATACAGAAAAAAAAACAGAAAATTTATGCATTTATTAATGCGAATATTTATTTCGCTTCTTTTAGCGTTTTTGTTTGCTATCAAGTTTTGCGTCAACAAATTCTTTAACAATAAAAATATAAATGTTAATTAAATAATGAAAAATTATAATTTTTGTTTCTACATCTACATGCATTCATACGTGTGGAACATACATGCCTATAAAAATACTCTTATGTGTATGCACGTACATATTTTACATGAGAGCACATTCATTTACACTCTTGCACTTGATGAGAGGAGACATAAAATACATTCGTGAATTGAATTTTTTTACGATGATTTTTTTTTGCTTTTATAAAATTTAAAGTGCATATTTTTGAAATTAACTCATTTTTCTAAGAGCAAGTGTGGAAATTAAAACTACCACTACTCGTAAAGAGAGAGATTGCGTTTGTGTGGAGTTATAAGCAATTTTTTCTTATTTTAAGCTGATTTTAAATAATTATTTTGAATATAAATATGTTAATGAATGAAATATAAATAAATCAGGTGTTGCATGATTATTGTTTTGAGGTTTTTCTTTTCGAGTAATCGGTGTTTATATAAAACACAATATAGGTACCTACTAAAAAGTTTTGAAGTCTCTCAGGCCAAGTTTGACAAACACGAATATTAGCTATTGCTTTTTTTGATATATGTCTATGTTGCAATAAAGAAGCGATATACATACATATATAGGGTGGCTGATGAAAGCTTCGTGGAATTTTAATTGGAAAAACTAAAAAGCGAAAAACACCCGAAAAGTATCTGGCAACATGTTTTAAATTAACATACAGGGTGGCTGATGGAAGTTGCTACCAAAGAAAAAGTAATAATTTATTTTCTGCGTAACTAACCTGATCCATTTTGTTGTGTTTTATAGATTGATCTTTAATTTTAATTAAAATGGTGAATTGGGACAATGAAATAAGAACTAAAATAGTGCAACGATATCACGCTTTAGTGTCCGTTGTTTCCGTTCAAAGAGAATTTAGGCGCACGAGAATTATGGTGGTACTCCTAGCAGATGGACTATATTGAGGCTCGTGAGGAGTTTTTCCGAGCGTGGTACAGTCGCAAGAAGGCCTTAGCAATCGATATCCCTCATCGGACGCAGGAAACTATCGGTGCTGTAGCTGCTGCCATACAATCCAATCCTAGAGATTTGGCAAGGAGCTCAAATGGGTGTCAGTAGACAGTCACTGCAGACAATTTTACACTAAGTTTTAGGCTTATTTCCATATAAGATTCAATTAAAAAACAAACTGAACCCCAGAGACTTCCCGATTCGCTTGACATTTTGTGAGAAAATTTTTCCAATAATGTCAGAGGATGAAAACGTCTTGAACTGCATTTTTATGTCTGAGAACAACAGGCTAAATGAACTGGCAAGCCAGAACCAGGTCATGGCAATGAAATGGCTGACATTTATGCCAAGAAAGGAGCAGAGGGGACTTTTATTGGACCCACTCCAACTTTTGGCTTCAATAAGGGTCTCCTGAATGAGGAGATAAATAAATAGGCGGTGTCCATCGTTGAACAACATTGGAACGAGACAGCTGGTCTTGAACACTCCAAGAAATTTCTAAACTTTGATAAAAAGAGAGCCGAACGTGCTCTAAAACTGGACAGTAAAGTCTCAGAACATTGACAGGTGCACTTACAGGTCATTACAACTGCTACAAGCACCTGCATAGGATGGGAATTTTCAACACAGACATTTGCAGATTCTGCGGTGATGAAGAGGAGTCAATGGAGCACTTACTCACCCAATGTGGAGCACTGGGACACAGAAGATATAGGCTACTACAAGCTTATATGTTAAGCGAATGTGACTTAATATCACTCCCTATGATGGAGCTTGTCCGTTTTCTTGACATACTTAACCCATAATGGGGCAAGGGACGCACAATAGATCACCATTGGTCGCAGTGCAAATGGCCGATGAGGGCCATATCCCATACAATAATAATAATAATGTCTGAGAATGCACATTGTGATTTAAACGGCAATGTTTACAAACAAAATTTTCGAATATGGAGTAATTCCAACCCACATATACTCCATCAGATGCAATTACATCCACTTCGCATCACAGTGTGGTGTTCAGTTTCTTCAAGGTTCATTGTGGGGCCTTACTTTTTCCTAGAAAACGGTCTTACTGTTACGATTAGTGGAGACCGTTACTTAAAGATGTTGAAAGAGTTTTTCTTTCCAGAATTACGTCGAAAGGGAATCCCTTTCAACTCTGTTTGGTTTGAACAAGATGGGGCAACCTGTTACATAGCCACACCTGTGATGACAGAGTTGAGGCAAAAATTTCCCCATAAACTGATTTCAAGAAATTCCAAATTCCGTTGGCCTTCCAGGTCCCCTGACTCCACTGTACCTGATTTTTTTTTTTGTTTTGTGTTTTGTAGGGTTTTGCAAACAAGAAGTTTACAACGGAAACCCCAGCAAATTTGGATGATTTAAAGCAATCAATTAGAACGGTAATTGAGACAATTCCCGCTGCAACACTCCAGGCAGTAATAAATAACTTTTTGATTAGATGTCGCACATGTGTCACTAACGGGGAGGCTTTTTGAATTCAATTATTTTCAAAACTTCATGAACTACTTTAATAATGATATATTATTTTTCAAATAAACTGCTAAAAAATAAATGACATAAACCTTTGCAAAAAGTTATTTGAGTTTCTTAATGTAGCAAAATTGATCAGCCACCCTGTACAATGTAAATTGGAACTTAGCTATCGCTTTTCTGTTGCCTTTTTCTCTGTTGTACTTCGTCTTCTCTCAGATATTCGTGACTGTTATGATATTACTACTACAATAGGTGGCAGCATTAGGTGTTGTTATACCACAATACAAAACCACATAATATTTTGTGTGTGTAAATACAAGGTGGCGCACTATCAATCATTTCTGGTGATAACTGCTGGCATTCCTGTCGAGCTGCAATTGTCTGGGGCTTGTTGGCATAAAGCTGTGATTTGAAGTAGCCCTGAAGAAGGAAGTGTGGGTGGTTAAATCTGGCAATTTTGCTGGTCAAGCCAAAACGATTTTTGTTATCTCTGACCGAGTTAAAGACGACTGTTAAAGCGACTCTTAAAAAAGTTGATTTTAGTGGTCTTAAAGTATACTCTATTTTAGATTGTAAATATAGCCCAATACTTTTATGGCCTTATTTATTTTAGCTCAGTTTTGAAAATTTATAAATATACATATGTATAAAGTAATTTATTTTATAAAATAATTAATTTTATTTTAATTACTTTCTCTAAGTTTAATTTTAACCCTCATTATCTTTATGACTAAGTTATTAATATTTGCTTGCTTTCCTTTAACAAAATATTAATTTTAATTATTTTTTTCCTTTCTTTTCAGTGCACATAAAGAAAAAGTGTTTTCTGTTTGCAAAAAAAGAAAAAATCGATAAAAGTTTCAAACAAAGGAGTGCAAAGTAATTTTACTTTTTCTTTCAACAGTCATACAATTTTTTATTACCTAAAAAAAAGCAATAAATAATTAAAACAAAATTAAATAAAATTGAGTATAGTAGCCTCAAATTAAATTTTCCAATCCAACTGATTTTCGAAATATCTTCTACTACTTTTGTCCGCGGACTATGTTGACTTCATCGACAACATGTTTGCTTAAATTAACGCAAACGAGTGCTAATTTTAGCACTGCGTAAGGTAAGTTGATTGCTTAAGCAAACATTTTATACATTAATTATTTGATAACAATGATAAGCAGTTCCTACAAACAAAGGTATTTCAGATTAAAATAGCAACAAGCTTATAAATATACTCACTGATAATATGTGTATGTATGTACGTTTTATCTTGTTAAGTTATTTACGTGGCGTAAAAATGACTAATTTTTAAACAATGTGCAAGAAAGTATGACATGTTTTTATGCTTGTATACTCCCGATCTTAATTGGAAAAAAGTTAAAAGTGGTATCTTTAGACCAGGTGTGCCTAGACCCTATGCGCTTGATGCCCAATTGTGTTTGTAAAAGCGCTTAGCTATAGGGCTGTGCTCTTTAATATACACATTCTGCACTCATCACTAGCAATGAAAAATACACAAACAATTTCGTCTTATATATTTTTTTGTCGTTCTTCATTGCACACAAGAGCAAAACAACAAAATTTTTGCATGCTTTGCTGGTAAGCATTGACGACAGCAATTACCAGCGTAAATTTTGTTTTCCTTTTTACAACAAAATATATTAAATACAAATAGGTTTTCCTTAATTGTATTGCGGTTTGCTCTTCCATATAGAACTTTTAGGCACCCCTGCTTTAGACTCTGTCGCCACAAGGCCACAAGCAGATTGGCGAGGTCTAGACGAGTGGTCTCCATAGGTAAATGAATGACTACCCTTTACAGCATTGCGTGGTGATCAATGGTCTAGATATATGCAGTGTCGCCAACTTTTAGTGAAAAATGAATTATCGAAATTGCTGCCAGCGATGACTGGATACATGCAATCCGACGTCTAATAAATTTTGTTTTATTTTTTGAATACACGTAGAAAAAAAATATATGGTTGAAACGGCAATATTCTAAGAGCAACATAATATTGTTGAATCATATGATTCTAGCGAACAACGTGCCCCCACATTGCAAGAAACGTCATCGCCGCCACATCATCTCGACACAAGCATTTTGGCATTTATTTACTTGTTGCCAACATGAAATGAATGTTCTCGACAGCCTCTAGGAAATACCGAATGCCTGATAAAAAATACATAATTGCTGTGGAAGTATGTATACCTGAGTGTTTTTTGATTTCGTTTTGATACGACGGCGATGACGCCTCTTGGAATATGGGCGATTATATAGGTACGCAATTGATATGACTCACTATAATATTGTTTAAAAAATTGAATAAATAACTATACTATATTTTGCCTTAATATTGTTATAATAGTGCGTAACTACTCGTATAGTACTAATTGATGCTGCCATATTTTCTCATACGCTGCAATAATCATTAGGCAACCATAAAAACATCATAAGTAGTTCTACGACAATATAACAATATTTTTGTCAAAATTAACACAATACAAATACATATGAAATAATTGAAGCAAAGAGATAGAATATGATATATTTCGATGCAATAAAATAATTAAAAATAAATCGAACAATATAATATGGTTGGGATTAAGGTAACAATTTGCTTCTTGTTGTTGAATTACAGACTCGCATTGGCTGCAATAAAACAAAATTATTAATTATCATTTTATCTGCGATTACAACTTAAAATGTCATATATAACCGTATAAGTATGGTTGGATGTTATTCATTATGGTTGACCACTACAATATTATGGTTGATGTGCCGATAGTAGAGTTAAGTGCAAACATAATATGGTTGGCTGAATGCGTGGTTGATTACATCATAATATTCTTGGCTACTACTCATTCATATACATATGTGTGTATGTTTACAATAGATGTATGTATGTATGTATGTTTACATCTTACTTTCCACGATCGCTCAATATGTATTATATGTATTCACAGATATGGAAATCACTCAAAAAACTTGCTAACTTTCATACAAATTTTCTAGACGAGCTGCTCATCTGTGTTCTATGAACAGCACGTAAGCCTTTTTTGCTTAATTTTTTTTTTGAATTAAAAAAACACAACACATATTTTTACCCCCAATGAAGAAAAATATTATTTCTGATGACAATAGTAAATCTATTCTGTAAACAATAGAATTTCGAAAATGCAAACAATAATATATTGTTAGAAATTTGCATTACTTTTAACCCATTGTGCAGCCGTTGACCTACTTGTTATAAATGTACATGCACTTCTACACAAACAACTTAAAGCTAACAACTTAATACACAAATTAACAAGCAAACATGATTTAAAGAAGGCAAAATTCCAAGTAAATCAACCATCCGTGATTTTATTGTTGTAGGTGCGTACATTCTTAGTGTCAGTTCACGGATAACGAAGCTGTTCGTTATCTACACTTATTATTTGTTGTTGTTGCGTTCTTATTGTTTTGCAGGCATTTGTGTGTGAATGGGTAAGTGCCCAGCAATTACATTTGAACACTTGAGTCTGAACAGTGGTGAACAAATTTGTTTTGCACTTATGTTAGTGAGATAATTTGAGAGTAATTTAAAGTACTGTGACAAGCAAAACTAACACAAACATTTTCGTATGAACAATTAAATCGCGTACTGCGATGCTGTTATGACAATTTCGTAAGAGCTATAAATGTTTCAAAGACGTAGAACCAATATACCTTATTTACTACAAATGAATTTTAAGTCCGAAAAACTTTTTTCACATAAGTATATTATTATATTTATTCATATTAGAATGGAAGAAATTATAGAACCTTCCATAAAAGACATATACAAACGCACTTTTATCATAAAATAATCTTGCATTGTCATTTATATTATCTACTGTAATTGGAAAACAAAAGGTCTAAGCATCTACCTAGCATGTGCATTCGCCAACATCTGTTGAACGACTGAACTATAGAGCATAAGACAACGAAGACGTTGCTTATAAACAATTGTTTAACTAGATTAGTGATGCCCAAAGGGAAATCGATAGTTACGCTCTGAGTGTAAACAAATCTGCACTGAAAGAAATGGTGCGCAGATCAAAACAAAAAAAAAAATCGTTTTACTTACAATTTACGTAAAATTTAAGTAGCAGTAATGAATAAATATATTAATTTATGTTTTTAGTATTCCTAATAAATTTTATATGACAAATAGTAAGAAATACTCAAAATACAGAGAAAACCAAGAACAAATTCATACACCCATGCGCATATTCATTCGTTGCTGTATCATTGACGACTAAACCAATGAGCGAAAGATAGTGTTTGCTTTTTTTTAGCACTTTAATACTAAATGTCCATCGCTGGTCTAAAACTGTCATTAACTAGAAGCATCACGAACAATGTAGAAGGTAATAAAGAAGTATAAAAGCAGGCAAATGTTCGGCAGAGGCAGTGTTTAATTTTAAACGTTTTGTCATAAGTCGTCATAAGTAAGAAAAGTAAGCAAGTGTAGTGTGTTAATACACAGTGGTGTTAAGTGTAAATAAAAATGTGAATTATTTAAGTACTGTGTAACGGACAAGTGTTAGTGTCATGATTTTATTTGCAATTGAAGAATAAGCAAATCGGTTTTAAAGACAAAAACGTAACATTATTTACATATGAATAAACAATAATTTAACCCACGATGACATATTTCTGCAAACAATACAGAATGTTGCTGCTGCGAGTTTATTTCAAACTGCTCTTTCTTTGCATGTAGGGAGAAAGAAGAAACGCTCTTCCTAATACTCAGTGAGTGCACAGCTTTGGCTGACAAGAGGCATTCTTTTCTAAACGTGAAGAGATGTCGGGTTCCCGGCTTAATGACCTACTGTGAACCTTACGAAAGAACGATTTAATGTTTATAATAATCAACAAATTATATTTTGTCTTTTCCTTTTACAGCATCCTCCATTTTAAATCACAAATAAATATTCTTTTATTTCTTCTAATGAATTTTTTTTTTTTTTTGCCTAAAACTTAATGTTGTGAAAAAAATTGTCGTTTATATATTTTTTGTTTAATACCAAATAGTTGGTATCATACAAATTGTCTCGTGAAATAAACATACCCGTACAAAGTGCTGACATTATCCTACTCGTACGATTGTGTTTTTAGGCCATTTCGCATATTTTTACACAACATTTAAAATATGAAATAGTATGGTTGGTTGGTACTCGTACATGGTGACTGCGACTGTGACTGCACGTTTAAATAGTTTTGGTTCGCACGTTTATTTAAGATGCATGCCATGTCGTAGAATGTGTTTTTTTTTCTACTTTGTTACTCGTATTTTTTCTTTTCTGTTTTGTTAAAAAAAAAATCAAGAAATCAAGAAATAGTTGGCGTTGTTTAAACAAACACATTCAGCACACAAATTGTACTTCATACGAAATACAAATTTTTTTCTTCTTTTTTTAAATAAAAATCCAGAGATTTAAAGTAATTGAATATTTGCAAAGCAGATGGAGTAAAATAATTTCTGAACTTTTTCTTATGCATGCTTTGTCTACGATTACATAACGGCGTAGAAACTCATTTGTATTCCGTATTAGTCCGGTCAGTCGACAAACACTTCACTGAAGTAATCACACGGCTGCGCTTATAGTCGAGTGTGGGCAATCGCGGTAACCATCTGGTGGATAGCTTTTTCATATAAAATGTGACATACTCGCTTAGTTGAGGTGCTTATAGCTTCAGCCACCTCAAGTACTTTCATTCTCCGATCGTCTAATATTAGTCCATGAATTTTATAGATAATTTCTGGCACAATGGTGATTTTTGGGCGTCCTGTAGTGCAATTCACTAACTTTACACCCCAATTAGAAGTGTTAACTGTAACCACACACTTTGTTGTTTGCACTAACCCCTACGTTATTCACTAACTATATTTAGCCACCGTAAAGGGTTTTAATTTTCTTCACGTTCAGATTGCTATAACGTGGCAACGCTCCATTTCAAGTTTTCTAAAGGAAAACGAAATACATATTGAATAAAAAAATTGTTTTATATTAAAATATTATTTTCAAGATTTATTTTTGGTGTTTACTAACTTTTATTGTTTTTTTTTTTTTATTAGATAAATAATTTATTAAATTATTTAAATTAACTGAAATGAATATGTAAATAATATAAATCAACACTTTTTTTAAACCCACAAAAAATTGGGGTGTTACTTAACACCTATTTATGGGTTAAATATAACAGCTGCCTCAAACAGCTGACTTTAAACCCCAGCATATGGTGTTTAAAGTACTTGTGAATAGGAAAAAGGTTAATTTTGTGGTTAATAATTTTAACCGAAATAATTGGGGCTTAAAAAGCATAGTGAATCGCACTACTGAGCTTCAGCCACCTCATGCACTTTCATTTTCCGATCGTCCAATATTAGTCCATGAACTTTATAAACGATTTCTGATACAATGGCGTCTTTTGAGTGCTCTGAAAGAACGGCATCACTACAAAGGAACTTAATAAACCACTTCTTAACCATTTAAATTGAGGGTGCAGACTTCCCCTAGTATTTATCAAGTTTTTCCTTGATTTCAAGGAGAGTATTTTAAAGTATTTTAATTTAGATTTTCTGATTTTAATGCTTATTCAAAATTTTATAGTCGTATTTTAATAGATACGGCAGCAATGTTACATTTAAAATTAGTTTAGGTTGTTCAGGCAGCCAATTTCATTAAAACTAGCTTACATACACATTTTCTCCACAGGTAACAGACGTTTATTTGCATTAGGAAAATAGGTTGTGAGGAGGTGGAAAGAGGGAGTAGTATTTGTGAACATTTGACTTGAACTTTGCAACGTTATAACAGACAGGAAACACGTCTGCAGGCAACTTATTCCACAGACGAAGCGTACGGCTGAAAAACGAATTCTCTCTGTAATGCGTAGTACGATTCCTCGGGCAATCGACCACAAATGGATGAGCTCTGGACGATGAACGTGTGCTACGTAAAAATGTGCGAGTTTCAGGAACAAAATCCCTAATCTCGTCAGAGCAAAATCCATTGTAGTAACGATAGAACAGAGTAACGCACCCCACACTGCGTCGATGCTCGAGTGAGTCAATAGAGTTGGATACCCTACTGTTACCGATAAGCTTCTTCGCCCTCTCCTGCACACTTTCGAGTAACCCCAAAATAGACTTTGAGGTACCGGCCCAAACATGAGAGTTGTATTCCATTTTCGGACGGATGTAGGTGGTATAAATAGTAAGGAGGTCGGATGGAGTGAAGTATATCTTACACCGTTTCAAAAACCCGAGGCACTTGAATGCTTCTTTAGAGACATGGAAAATATGTTCTCTGTCCAGCGAGCATCATACTGAATTATCACTCCAGGAACATCAAGAGCTGATTCCTCAATATTTATACTATCAATGAGTACATATGAAGCAGCATTCACGGTCAAGAATTTATTTGTTAATAAACTACCTCGGGTCTTACGAGCCTCGAAGTCGACCTTGTTTTTACCCCCATGTTTACCACATTTGGAGATTAAAAGAAGATCATTACTCAATAAGTCGTCCGTATTTTGCTTTTTGGAATCGATCTAGGAGGTCGTTTGTTTGTGTGTTAATAAACAACATTGGGTTTTACGAGCGTTGAAGGCGACCCTGTTTTTACGACCCCATTCGGAGATTAATAGAAAGTCACTATTCAGTGAATCGTTCATATTTAGCCTCTTGACTGCGATCTCTGATAGGTTTATTGACGCGATATAGAGTCGTGAGCATATCACGGAATGTTGACCACATTTTGTAATCACCGTGGAAGATATCTGTATCGCATGTGGTTAATGAAATAGAGAGGTTTGAAGTTGATTCTACTAAAGGTGGCGATACCTTGGCATGCAGGACATTAGACAGTTCATGAATGTTTGCCATCGAGTCATCGAATAAGACAAACTAAGCTGCTTAGAACGACGACCAATCGATTCGCCACGGTCTTCAGCTACAGCTAATATTTTCTCTTCACTACAAGCCGAATATGATACAACCGGTTGAGTATCATCTACGAGTGTTAATATAAACTGTGACACAAATTTGCGAATCGTTGTGCTAATAGTGGTTTCAGTAGGTCGCTTAATCGCATTGTAAGTTTCTTGGTTCCCTTGAAAAACATTTTTCACAGAACCATGTTTTTCATAATACAGCTAAACAACTTGGAGCCGTTGCGGTGTGAGTCTTTCCATGATCACTTAACAAATGATAGTGGGCAAAAAAAAAACAAAGCTGTCTGATATGAGTCATGCGTGAGCTGTCAAAATGAAACACCCGATATTTCAAAGTAATCATATTACGAATACTTAGTCAAAATTTTTAACTGTTTTTTTTTTGTCCGCTTTCCCTTAAATATTTTTCCATATAAAATGTTAAACAGATTTAAACTTAAGTTGAACTTTTTATGCAGCATTAAATTTTTAAGCAACTAGATATTATTTGAAAAATTTAATGTGTCTAATTTGCTAATACAAATGTATGTGATTTTCTTTGATTTGTTAAAACTTAAATAAAAAACAAAATGTTTTAAAGCTTTTTCAAATACAAATTTATAAACAAAAACAGTCTATACAAATAAAATAATTTTTTTTTTTAATTTTGTTTTTGTAAACAATTGCACACAGTGCAAAGTCTTACTAAACTTAATAAATTTAGCTTTTGGGTTTTTTAAAACTATTCAAAGTTGACATCGTTCTGCGTATATTTATTTATTTTTTGTCAAAATTTAGGTGTGTCTTACTGCACCACCGCCCAGTAATTTAAATATTTTTATGTTATTCAATGCTTAACTTACATATCAAAATATCTACGACAAAAAACAAAAACAAAATAAAATAAATAAATATATTTATTTATTTTCGTATCCATTTTGCACATGAACTCTTTTAAACAATAGTAAATAATAAAAAAATCTTGGCAATTTAATTTTCTCCATTAAATATACTCACGGCTTTTGAATTAAAAGAAAAATAAAAAATAAATATTTCCACTTGAACACGTTGAAATTGAAACGTTGATTTGCATATTTTATATTTGAACACTTAAAAGAAATGCAGATTTTTATCAGCTCCTTAAAACAGCTGATGATTTAAGAAAAATATTATTTAACCACTTTAAACCAAGCAGGCAACGCTAATTTATGATGTACATAAAAAGTAATCGTAATTTTTAGTTAGGAAAATAACTGTTATATTTTGATCGATATTTTTTTAATCAAAAATAAAAGTTAAGGTGGAAAAATTTAAATTTTAACTATTTTAACTTCTGTTTTTATACTATACATGTATAGTATAAAAACAGAAGTTTTGTGTTACACTGTTTTAGCTGAAATAACTCCAAAAAGAAAAAATATAATAAATAAATAAATAAATAAAATAACTTCCAATAAATAACTAAAATAGTCCATACAAATTGGGAGTTCTTTCGTAATGAAATAACTTACAATTTTTTGGAGGTTATTTAATAATTTTTCATTGGGAATTATTTCATAATGAAATAACTCTTAACTGAATTCTGTTGGGGGTTATTTCATTTATTTTGATAATTGGGAGTTGTGTATTTCATTTTTATTGGGAGTAATTTCATTTGACTAAAATCGATTTCGCTGACAACCTTTAGCTGTAAAGCCGGCCTTTAGCCGGGCTGAGAGATTTTCTCCTCTATGGTATTTCGAACACCGGCTTCGCTATCAAAATATTTTTTCATTTTAATTAATTAGAGAGCTATTATTAGGCGTCACCTAATGGAAGCTATTCCATTATTCTGGCTGCAGAGAAAACTTTTAGTCCGCCAGTGTTTGTTATATGCTACGCAGGAAACTTTTGTTGAGCGTAGCCGGGGGTTGTGAAACCCTTCCATCCGTTCAAGGGCCGGCTATACAGGTCGGAATGGCTCAATGATCTCTCTATGGTATATGGAACACCAGCTTCGCTAACAAAGTATTGTCTATATAGCCGGCCTTTGATCATATATCTATGATATATGATATGATATCAAAGTTAAGGATCTCTTTCATCGGGAGTTATCTATTATATCATAGCGGTTAACACAGTTAAACAGTGCTCGCGTGCAAATGTAGTTTGTAATGGAAGTTATTTCATTTTTGTTGGGACTTATTTTTTTTTGTAAAAATATTTTTATTTTGAATTAAGTGTTAAGTTTTTGGGTCTTACTTCTTTTTGCGTTAGGAGTTATTTCGTTTTTTTAATTTGGGAGTTATTTAATTTTTGTTGGCATCTATTTCATTGGGAGTTATTGCATTGGGAGTTATTTCATTTGGGAGCTATTTCACGGTACCTTTTACCGCTACTATAATGGATTTTGCTCTGACGAGATCAGAGATCTAGTTCCCGAAACCCGAATCTTTTTACGTAAATATGTTCCACCGTTCGTGATGAATGAGCCAGTGAATAATACTACGCATTACAGAAAGAATTTGTTCTTCAGTCGCACGATTCATTTGTGGAATAAACTAAATGCAAAAATCAAATATTCATAAACACTACTCCCTCTTTGCTTCTCTTCATAACCTATTGCCCTAATTCCGCCATCCACTGAATGCTGCACCCAGCTAAATATAAATAAAACACTAAATTTTGAATAGACTTTGCAATAACATCCATTTTGAACGTTACTTTAAACATTTAAGAGTAAGTGGAAACATTAACGCCGTTTTGTTTTCTGAAAAAGTTTTGCATTTATGCTGCACTTTTTTTCTTAAAATTCAAGTTTTAAAATTAAAGTTTTATTGAGCTGAAAAGAAAATGTTGCAAAAACTATAAATATCTGAAAAAAAGTTGAGAAAACTGTATAATTCTGTATTTTTTTTTTTTTTTTTTTTTGGCAAAACAATATTGAAAATGTTACACTTTTTCCAGAAAAGAAAACGCCATAAGTCACTAAAATACAGGGTGGACCATAAGTCCCTTACCATTTGAATGGATGTAGTATTAGCGCGGGCGTGGAGATCAGAGTGGGGGCTATCATTTTAATATTCGCGATAGGAAGCATTCTCCAATGGCTCGAACCATTAAGCCAAAAGTTCGAGATGACTGAACCGACATTATAAAAGCAGCGATAAGGACATCCTGAAATATCGTGGGAACCGGAAAACATAAATCATCTAGTCAGACGTTTTAAATATGCCTCGATCATCTCTTAATCGTTGGCTGTAGTTCGTCAAATTTTCGCCGAAAAAAGGTAACGTTAACTGGCCACTCCGTATCCCCGATTTGTCTCCAATTGACTTTTTCCTTTGGGGATATTTAAAAAGCAAAGTTATCAGTAATAACCTGACAAAACAGCCAAAAGTACATTTTAAGATTTTTTATCCAAAGTTAATAGTTTTTAAACAATTAAGTTTTTTATTCGCTATTTAAGCTTCTAACATTTATACCAGTAAAAAATTATAAATAGCTTGTTTTCTATGTTTCCCAGCTATCTATATGTCGACATTTCATAGGAACTACCCTAATCATCAGCAGACTTTGGACATTTTTGAAAGATATTCTCAAACATTCAACTTTATATCCCAACAATCCAAATAAATTGCTGAGAATTTAAAAAGAAAAATGCTCTAATAATATCCGTCAAAACACAAAAAACAAGCTCTTCTATTTATAAACGTCTCTAACATTTCTTTACACCTTTCAAACAAATGAACAACCGTTGGTTGCTACGATTTGCTTTTTGAAAGTATCGAAAAGCAGAGAACAAAAATTCAAACTAAATTTTTGGTTTGTACATTTGTACAACGGGTTATAAGTTCAGGTTTTTTCTTTCTTAAGTTTTTTTCTTTAGAAAGATTTTTTACAATACAAATCTGCTGTGATCAATAATTTTGATTGAAGAAGACAAGAAAAATAATAATCAAATCTTTAGCTGGGGGACAACTAGCTGTTTTCGTAGTCGCTACACTACTCATCAGCACCCACTGGGATTCGAACTCGGGACATGACGTATCATGATCTACTGCTTTAACCACTAAGCCACCGAGCATTTAATTATTTTCTATCTATATTCATCTCATATTGAATCACATATGCATTTTGTTAATTGCCCACATTGTTTGTACAGCGTTTGCTGTCTCTAAACTAGCGGTATTTATTTTTATTTATTAACATACATATTTTTTGTATTTTAATATTCTCCGTACCCAGAGATGTAAATATACATTTATTGAATTTTTGATGAACTTTATATCTTTCTAAAGAAAATCTAATCTAATCTTTCTAAAGAAAAAAACTTAAGGAAGGAAAAAACCTGAACTTATAACCCGTTGTACAAATGTACAAACCAAAAATTTAATTTAAAAAATTCAAACAATTAAGTTTTTTTTGTTGGGATATAAAGTTGAATGTTTGAGAATATCTTTCAAAAATGTTCAAAGTCTACTGATGATTAGGGTAGTTCCTATGAAATGTCGACATATAGATAGCTGGGAAACATAGAAAACAAGCTATTTATAAGTTAATAGTTTTTGGAATGTTCAAAATTTTCTGCTTTAGTAATAATTAACAAACATTATTTTTTCGTTTGTTAAATTTTTGTTGAACTTTATAATTTTTAAATTAAAAATTTTTTGGTTTTTACATATGTAAATCTGGTTCTAGTTCAAGTTTTTTACTTTCTTAAGTTGTTTCTTAAGAAGAATTTTTTACAATACAAATTTGCTGTGACCAATAATTATTAATTGAAGAAGATAAGAAAAATAATAATCAAATCTTTAGCTGGGGGACAACTATCTATTTCGTAGTCGCTACACTACTCATCAGCACCCACTGGGATTTGAACTCGGGTCATGACAGCATACACTGTACAAACAATGCGGGCAATTAACAAAAATGCATATGTGACTCAATATGAGATGAATATAGATAGGAAATAATTAAATGCTCGGTGGCTTAAAGCAGTAGATCATGATACGTCATGACCCGAGTTCAAATCCCACTGGGTGCTGATGAGTGGTGTAGCGACTACGAAACAGCTAGTTGTCCCCCAGCTAAAGATTTGATTATTATTTTTCTTGTCTTCTTCAATCAATTATTGATCACAGCAAATTTGTATTGTAAAAAATCCTTCTTAAGAAACAACTTAAGAAAGGAAAAACCTTGAACTAGAACCCGATGTACATATGTACAAACCAAAACATTATTTTTCCGTTTGACAGAAAAAATCAAAAGAAAAACATTTTAAGATTTTCTGCCTAAAATTAAGTTTTTTTTTTTTTTTGCAAATGAAGATTTTTCGACAAAAACTTCTAGCACCACTGATTATATGTTTGGGTCTAAAGTTCAGTAAAAACATGTCTCCGGTATTAAGAGCTCATTCAAATAATTTTTAGAAAAACTCGAAAATAATCAAATGATGTTCACGTGTCTACTTTTAAGCTCGATTTCATCCCTACCTGTGTAAAAAAGAATTAAATATGTTTTATAGCATTATAAATCAATTAAGGAATTAACAATTGGTACTTCTGATCATAATTTTTTTTTATCGCTATGGACTAAATTTTACTTTTTTGCTAATTACTTTTTTTTTGGCCAATTTCTCAGCTCCCATTTGTTATGTTTTCAATTTAATTATCACTCCTTATATTTTTGTAAAATGTACTTGAGGCCCACAAGTGTCAAATTATATTTTCTATTGCATAAATAAATAAAAAAAAGTTAAGCCAATAAAAACCATATTTAATGTGTATTATTTTGTTTTATGTCACAAATTGTCACCTTTGTGCGATTATTTTTACAATTAACAAGCAAATAAATAATTTTAAGTGACACACATCTATATGCAAATACTTTCAAGTATATTAAAGTCGTTTACATTTTGTTTCTCCACAAAAATTTATAATATTATTTTTTAGAATTAAGATTTTAGAGTAGGCGTTGAAAGTGTGCTGGTATTTTGCAAAAGCAAAAAGAAAAAAAAATATGACAGCAAATAATACGTGTAACAAATTTGACTTACAAGCATTTAATTTGTGTTTTAAATTGTTAATAATTTTAATGATTTAAAAATATTTAAATGTGTTCATTGGCAGCCATATAAGAAACTGTTGAATTGCTGCCCCACCCTGTAAAAAATTAATAGTTATAAAATGAAAATTATTTTAAAAGTATGGAGCATTTAAGATCATTACGATTTATATGTTATATATATCATATGCAACAAAATACATTTAACATTAAACATGTTTGATATTACATTGTTTTTTAAACAAGTTATTTTATTTGCTTCAGCTGTTTATTTTCGGTGGATAAAAAATTGCACTTAACTTAGTGTACATCCATACCGGCGATACCCAGTGGCGAAAATTTCACTTACAAAAGTGATGATCCGATGCATACAAGCGATCCGATCCGACACAAGTTTGATTTTACATTGTTCATGTTATTTTATTTGCTTCAGCTGTTTATTTTCGGTGGATCAAAAATTGCACTTAACTTAGTGTCCACACCGGCGATACCCAGCGGCAAAAGCTTCACTTACAGAATTGATGATTCGATGCGTACAAGCTATCTCCTCCGACACATGTTTGATTTTACATTGTTCGAGTTATTTTGTTTTCAGTAGATAAAAAATTGCACTTAACTTAGTGTTCACACCTGCAATACTCAGCGTACAAGCGATCCGATCCGACACAAGTTTGATTTTACATTGTTCATGTTATTTTATTTGCTTCAGCTGTTTATTTTCGGTGGATCAAAAATTGCACTTAACTTAGTGTCCACACCTTCGATACCCAGTGGCAAAATTTCACTTACAGAAGTGATGATCCGATGCACAAAAGCGATCCGATCTGACACAAGTTTGATTTTACATTGTTCGTTTATTTTATTTGTTTCAGCTGTTTATTTTCAGTGGATCAAAAATTGCACTTAACTTAGAGTCCACACCTGCAATACCCAGCGGTCAAAGTTTCACTTACAGAAGCGATGATCCAATACACACTAGTAACATAAGTCAGTAATGCACACCATCCAATATACGTATTTAGTGTACATTGTCACACACATTGCCGCATTTGAAGAGCTGCACACAAAGTAAGCGAGGTAGTGAAGTGTTCACCCAACAAAAGCTCATTGCCAACAAACACTAAGGTTTGATTTTAAATTGAGAATCATTTGAAATCAAACGTTTTCTCAAACGGCAAACGTTTGATACTGATTTGAATTCCAATTGAAAAACAACAAAAAGAGGAAATTGTTTTCAAATTGAGAAATTCATTTATTCTCAACTTGGTTTCAAATGTAATTTTCAAATGTTTTTCAAATGTGGATTGTGAAGTGGAATACAAATAAAAACTAATTTTTCCTTTTCAAATTAATTTTTCTTTCGATTTATTTCCGGTCTTTAATTTGAATTTTCCATTGATATTATTTATTTTATTATTGTTATTATTATTTTGCTTAGTCTTGAAATTCTTGAAAGGACGAAGTAGTTGGTTCCTTTTGGCTCTAAATCGTAGTCAAATCGGACGATCTCATTATTTCTTATTATTGCATTTTTTCATGTTTTATTTCATGCATTTTAATTTATTTAAACGATTTTTTGCTGGCATTTAATAAAATATTGGTCACACACAAAGCACTTTTATTAATTTTTCGGGATTTCTAAAAGTTCTTTTTGTAAATAAATTTAAAATGTTGATATATTTTTCAGTAATTGCTGACATATTTGTTTTATGATCAATTTATGATTTAAAATCAAACTGATAAAACATTGAGCTTCAAATGTTTATATTCAAATGATTTTGATTTAAATTCAAATGTTAAAATCAAACCATTGAAAAAGGTTTGACAACTATGTTTGATATCAAATGATAACGTCATTTTATACCAAATGTTTGATTTGGTGTTTGTTGGGTTACCACCTAGCATACATTGTGCAGCTCGCATACACTCTCGCGTACTTTGTAAGTCGGCAGTAAGCAGCTGGAATAGAATCTCGCTTAGTTTGTAAGTAGGTCGAAGACGCAGTGCGCACTTCAGTTTTTTTTGGGAACATTCCATTAAATAAATTTGCTCTGTTTTTGTTTACCGTATTTATTTTTTTTCACTAAATGTTTTATCTTGCTTGTGCATTTTTTATACAAATCAAAAAATTATAAATAGCTCCCCTATTGTTTCCTAGCTGTCTATATGTCGACATTTCATAGGAGCGACTCTAATCATTAGTAGAATTGGAAACTTGAAAGATATTGTCAAACATTCAACTTTATATCCCAATAAGCTAAATAAATTATTGAGAATTTAAAAAGAGAAATGCTTTAACTGTACCTCTCTCACCTCTCTACTTTTCTTTACACCTTTCGATTCCGATATTTAAATTACTTTGTGTATGTTAAGAGTATTCATATGTGTGTAAGAAAGAAATAAAAAGTATATTTTTAAACTTGAATTGCCAAAATTCACATGATTTAATATCGTTTATTTAAAAATTTTAATTAGACAATTTATTACATTTTCTGATTCTAGCAACCGGTTTGAAGATATGTCACATATTTTATGTGCTCTTACATTGAATAGTCCTAAAGTCTAGCCCATCACTTTACTAATTGGACGCAGACACTAAATTCAAAAACAACGTGCTTAAAATATCGTTTTATGGCGAATTAATTTTAAAAATTAACTAATTTTGTTTGAAACACACGAACTAGATAGAGTTGTTAGTTGAAACACACCAACGAGAAAGAATAGTACTTAGTCAATCACTAAGAGATTTCACTGTCTTTATTTAAAAAAAATAGTAACCACTTAACCGTCACTTTATTAACCGGACTCAGATACTAAATTTAAAAAAAATGAGCTCAACATATCGTTTATAAGCGGTCAGAAGAGAAGCGTTGAAAATATGGCAAACTAGTTTTAAAAATTAACTCATTTTGCTTAAAACTCACCAACGAGAAAGAGTAATATTTAGTCATTTTGCTTAAAACTCACCAACGAGAAAGAGTAGTATTTAGTCAATCACTAAGAGATTTCACTGTATTTATAGAAGCCCCCTGGGAAGAGGTTTTGCCTTGACGTATTCCTAATCAGGGCACTCTGTTTTTCGGGTAAAAATGGGAAGGGGTCCCTCGTTTGTTGTAGTAAATAAAACTCTAGGAAGCCGCATGACTTATGTTGTGTTGGCCTCCGAAACCCTTACCAAGGGCTTAAATTGGCGGAACGGGCATCAGCATGGCCCCAGGGCGATTTTGTGATTCTGCAGTTCACTCCGAGCTGATCATGGCTGAAGGTAGGCAACCTTGGCTGAAACGTTCTGGCTGTAGTTGAAACCTAAAACGCAGGAAGGGAGTGTTAGTATCCTTGATATTTGTTTGGTGTATGTCGTTTTTCAGGGACTAACAACCTCCCGAGGATCTGTTGCCTTTACAACAGATACCTGTGATGTAAGGAACCAGTGGTGATGGTTGACGAGTGAGTTGGTTTAAATGCTGATGCTGCTAATCGGCTTCGGCCTACCAACTCATTAAGCCTTGCCTTCCACTGATTGCTGGGGAATTGCATACAGGAGGGATTAGAGGTCCCAAACTCCTCAACAAGAAGTTGTTCAACATATGCTACAAACATATGGCAAAAATTGCTACCTGTGTGAGCCTAGTCAATCTCATGGGGGCGCTGTTGAAACGTGAATAATTCACTTCGCGGTACTGGTCCATCATAAGATAAGGCCGCAAGGAAGATGCTGATGGAAATCTTTGCCACAGCTGTATTTATGGAAGAAAGAATTAACCAAAATGGAAAAAATATTCACATCTCCACATTGAGGAAAACTATTACCAAAAAAATGGCAGCTCTGTTTACAACTGTATCTTGTATGAAAGATTACTAAAATTTTATTAGTTCTTATGTATGTACTTATATAAGAAGCTACTCTTTTCTATGCCCTTGACCTTTGCAGTTACTCCTCCCTTGTCAGCGTTGCTGTCGTTTTAGTTTAGTTTTGTTTTGAATTTGTTTATTGTTTTTATTATTTGAATTTTTATTTCCATTAAACTACATATTTTAGCAAATAATTTAACAAGTTAAATTTAATGATCTTGAAATTCCTACACGTTTAATCAACAGGTCGTACAAATAAACAATTCGTCTTTTTCGTTGTTGCTGTTATTGTTGTTGTTAAATTTTATTTTATTGTTTCATACGATGACAACCAACCATTCATCCATCCATCCATCTCATTCGCATTTCGTCTATCTGTCAGTAAGTCTTACAAACGCTTTTGCTAGTTCGTCACTCGCATACTCGTAACACACGCCTTAACCCTCAAATGGCTGGAGGACAAAAAAATAAACATTTTAAATACATAAAATACAAAAGAAATATGATACAAATTATTTAGAAAGACAGCAAAGCAAAACAGCAAAGTTTAAAATTATTGTTATTTTAGTTTGGTGTTGTTGTTGTTGTTGTTAGTTTTCTCTATTGTTTATATAAATTTAGATTGGCATGTCATGCCTGAGTTAGTGCTTTGTAATTACATGATTATTTCTCTCTCAATTTAAATTTGTTTAATTTCTTTTTAAATTTTAAAAACCGGTATTATTTTGAAAACAGTTTTTTAAGGAATTCGTAACAATTAATTCAAAGTTTATTATTTGTTTATTGTTATTATTTTTTTTTTTTTTGTTTGCATTTAATATTACATACATGTGTATGTATGGTATATACCTCAAATTGAACGTTGCCCAGCTAACCAAGTTTTTAAGACATTGTTAACAACGGGTACAATGCAATAGAAAATACTGAAAGTTATGTTGATGATAGCTCAAACAAATCTGTTGCCGCCACTGAATAACTACGGAAAAAAGCAGCCTTTTAAATTTACGATATGACCTTATTATACACACTTGTAACTTCATTCTGAAGGCATTTTATTACATACATTTAACTTTGTTCTAAAGCCATTTTAAATAATCACGGAACGTGTATATTTGTTCAGATTTAAAACCTTCGTTTGATACTAAAAAGAATTTAAACACATGTTGTTGTCACCAGTTGACACGAATCAAATAAACGCATTTTAATAATATTTTCAAGCCAGCAGAAGCGATTATTAGATCTAACAAAATCGTTGACGATATTATCGAGCAACGAAATCTTGCACGACCGCATAGAAAACAATTTCCCTCACTATGTCGTCGACGAACTTAAAACGTTAAAGGCAAAATTTACTGGTCAAAAATCATCACGCTCATACAAGCCAATTTTAACAATGCGTTACTGTCATCCCTAAACAAGAACTGCAAGCGGAACGTTTTTTTCCGCTGAGCTTTAACGCTGAAACACTATTCCTAAACAAAAGCGGCAAACAAACAAATAAAACAACCCTGATAATCTTGATAGCTAGACAGACGGACGGCATTATTGTTTATGACTTTTTTATTATATTAAAATAAAATAATTAAAGTTTTAAAAATGAGTTATTTAGATAAGTTGGAAGGTTACTATATCATATTGAAAATAGTTTGTAACTCTATTTTCTAATAAGAAATACACAAATTTTTATTTGCTCATTTATTTTCCTTTCTTATATTTTTTCTTCACTCTTTTGTTTACAATTGTTTTCTTTTGCAACTTACTTCACTGTGAAACGCATTGTCAAAATTGTAGTACATAAGTACATCTAACGGGAAATCATGCGCATGTCGTAATCTCTTTGCAATTGGAAAATGCAATTTTGACAGATGTTTAAACTTTACTCTCTCTGAGTAAAGTTAGTTTCAAAACAAATGTTACTAATTTTTGAGGCAATTATATTAGTAATTACACTTTAGATGCTTTCATACTAATTCAGCAACTTTATCCCTATTTCTTATTTCTACTTAGTGTATGGTCACACACAGCAACTTTAGTTGGGCAATTCTTGACTTTATAGAAGTTTTCGGTGAGGGGAATAAGAAGGGAAAAAGAATTGCCGGTACTCAGCAATTCTCAGCAATTCCTTACTTTTCTCTCATGTATGTATGTGTATGTGCATGAAACAAAAGGTAGAGAATTGCATGAAACAAAAGGTAGAGAATTGCTCAAGAATTGCCGAAAAAAGTTTTTGTGTGTGGACAAGAAAGCAATTCCAAAAGAAAATTGCTAAAAAGTTCGGCAATTAAGATCGTTCTGTCTGACCACAGACTTAGTGATTTTTATTAGACAAGGTTAGCGAAAAATACTGTTCTTAGCACAACATTAACGCTCTTATCTAGGTCCTCATTAGTTATTACTTTCAGTTGCCTTTCTGTGACGTACTTTTCTGTAGCAAATATTTTAGAAAGACTTTTTCCGTGAAAATATTTACAGCCTGTTCGACGATATCGAATGAAAATGTAAGCGAAAGAAATTTGGGTTTGTCTATGTCACTACTGTTCGTTCGCATGAACTTATGTATTTCGCATAGAATAAAGTTAGAAAAAACCCAAATCAATTTTCTTTCGCCTAGAGTGCGAATGAACTTGTCCTTTCGGCATCGGCTGTTAGTAGTTTTTTTTTAAAGTAATTCATACCCAAAAGAACAACATTGGAATTAAAAATAAAAAAAATTCCTGCAAATTATCTTATTTAAAATATTAATAATTTATAAATGGTGACCAAACAGCGCAATTCTTTTTCACAAACTGCAGAATTTTTGATACTTCTTATAGAAAATATAATTTTTCCCCGCTACGATAATCTGTTGATCACGAACGAAAAACTAAAAAACAAACCAAGGTGCATTAACGTCTACACGGTGGCAGTACTAGAGCAAAATTTCAACAGTACAACAAAAACAGGCATGTGGTAAGCTATGCTTGTCAAACATTATTGCAAATTTTTGCAGAATTATAAACTATGAACTTTTCACAATTATAAGTTATTTCATATGAATTATTTTTATGTTCACGAAATAATTTTTAAATTTTTAATTCAGAATAAAACACTAAATTTAGTTTCATAAATGTAAACAACACATTTGACGTAAATGACTTACTATATTGCCAGTAGCAAAAAACTATCACCTTGAAGCAAACCATGCAAATATAGTTTCAATTGAACAGAAACAAAACAGCTGATTCAGAATAGACAAGAACGAACAAACTAAATCTGTCTTTACTTATTACAGCACAAAATAAATACGCTAAATTGCGTTGCGCTATAATAGTTAATTTCATAGAGATGTATAATCAAATTTTATACACTTCTGTTGATTTTCTCAGAGACCTAAATTTTTGCATGAATGATTTGACTAGATTGAATTCATTGTCCGCTATGTGGATACTCACGTATACACAAATTTTTATACATGTTTATCCAGCTCTTTTTTTCAGAGTCCCGTTGTTTTCTACAAATGCTTAACAGGAACAATTTGGTGTTCATCTTTTACTTACAGTTGAGTAGCAGATTGAATACATTGTCGGCCACATTCTCTTAAAATCTCTTTAGAAAACCTGTAAAAAAGAGGCTACCATTAAAATATTGACTTTTAATAGAAGATTATCAGTAGTAATAATTTCTCTAAGAAAAAATTTCCTACTAAAGAGTTTTTAAAACTAAAGTCTTGTAGTACTTAATTTAGTTTTATTCACTTTTAATGTAATGGCAACTCTCACGCAATGCTATTTAGTGCAACGATTCGTCATACACATACACTACGTTAGTATACAACTCTTAGCGTAAGGAAGATAGATGTAAGAAGATGATAAATAAAGGAGTCATTATTGGACCGTCAACCTAAACACGTGTCTTTTAAATTACGAACCTTTATATGGCGACCGTGACAGGACCAGGCAGGCAATAGTTGAATTTTTATTTAAGAACCTCTACCTGCCTGGTTCTGGTGGAAAATTAAAAACAAAAAAAAAATCTTTGTTGACTTCATGGAGTGTATTCAAACACACATTAAATAATACGTTACGAGTATACACAAAAAGTTAAAAATCGCAAAATAGTAAAACTACAAAAAACATGTTTTTTGCCATATAAGTGTGGATATAGCCTAGATTTAGATATATAAAATGCAGAGACAAACGGAAAGTGCAAAATTTTACAAAATTGGCAAAACAAAATGTATAAATATATATTACATTAAACTTATTTTTGAACAAATTTCTAAATTGAAACATCAGTAAAAAAAAAAAAATTAAAAAAAAACTTGGAGACAATAAATTAAAAGAAGCATGGAACAAAATTTACAAAAACATCGAAATATGAATTAAAAGAAAAGTGGAAGAAAAGAAATGAGAACAAATTTACAGAAACAGTGCAACATCGATATATAAACTAACTTAATACCTGAAACAAACAAGAGAGAAAAGAAACTATAAAGAACTTTAGCAGTGAAAAGAAACGATAAAAACCTAAGTAAAGAAAATATTAACATAACTTAAAAACACAAATCTAATGTACTCTTAAATTTTATATAAATTAAAGTAATACATGTTTAAAAGAAAACAATCTGGAGAAAACTACAATAATAAAATGTAAAATAATCACTTATTAAACTATCAAAAAAAGACGATCAATAATACCAAAAATACACCATAAATATTAATCGGAATACAGGATAAAACAAAACTAATAACATTTATGAACTGAATGTTTGTGTAATATGCATAAAAAAAGTTTTGTAATAGCAAGAAATTTATTTTAAAATTTAAAAAATCTAAATAGCAACATTCTTCAATTTATAAAACATAACAAAATCATCCATAAAATTAATAAAACAACAAATGATAAACGAGAAAAAAACGAAGTATAACTGCAAGAGAGATGGATCAAATAGCAGCAAGCAAAAGTATTTTTGCGTAGGTAGGCAGCAGTAAAATTATTTTAATCTATATAGTTACGTATAGTTGTATATAGTATGTATATATATTGCAACATAAATTTTTGTAATAAAATATTTATAAATCCATTAAATTTTGTTATTTTTATTATGTACATTCAAACAATAAAATATAATATTAGCAAAACACAATATATTAATTATATTTCTTTATGTCCTCAAAATTAAAAGAAATAAAAATTAATATAAAACAAAAAATTACAAAAAAAAAAAAGAGAAAAAAAACCAAAACATAAAAACAAAAAATCTTTTTATATTCTCATTTAATTTTTTGAAGGTTCATTTCAGTAAATAGCAAAACAATGGAACGCTTAAAAAATGGTTCCTATACATACATTTTTATATACATACATATGTATATATATTTGAGAAATTTTGCATATACATACATGTTTAGGAGATACATTGCGTACGACAAATTTTGTTTTTCATTATGTTGACAAGCGTTTTCAAATTAAAATCAAATAACATATAAAAATTAATATAATAAACAATTTCTAATAAACATGTAAAGAAAAATTAAAAAAGTAAAGTTCATTTAGGTTGTTAACGAAACATTTAGTTACGACTATTTGCTTTCGAAGCTATTAATGAGGCTGGCAATCACAAAAAATGAAGTATTATTTACAAAGAACGAAGTGTTATTATCAATTTTTTCAATATATATTAAACGAACAGAAAGAACTCTCGAGAAAATTTTAACAGAAATTAAAAAAAAAAAGAAAGAAAACTAAGTACAACTAAAATCAAGATTTTAGGAGAAATAACAAGCATTTGTCACAGATTTTGAAAAATACGCTTTAACGAAAATTATACTCTTAAACATAGAAATTACATATGATTCGTATACGCAAAAGTTTTTGTGTAGTATATTAAATTATCATTTTTGGAATATGTATATATATATTTTTTTTGCAAATTAAAAACTAAAATAAATTAAAGCAAAAAACCAGGAGCAAAACAAAATCTTAACAAAGAAGAAACAAATCAAAGGATTTTTTTTTCTCTTCTTTAAATATTCAACAAAATAACATACATAAAAATATGAAAAATATATATATTAAAAAAAACAACCTGTAAACACATAATAAAAATTATGCTAAAAACAAAAAAATTTTTTTTGTCAAAAAAGCTCAAATTGGAAAAGTAAAATTCATAAAATGTAAATATTGTAATTACTACAAAACAAAATGAAAAAACTAACCACTTTAGTCCAAAATGAATATCTACAAAAATAAGTTAAAAACTATGTAAAATAAAATTGCAAAATTAAAAACAAATAACATAACAATTATAAAACATATTCTATTTTAATTGTTTAATTCACAATAATTTTTAAATTATAGTATAGTAAAAAGTTAATGCCCTTATTAAAAAGAAAATTAAAGCAAAACATATTTTAATTCAAATTTAAATTAGTTTTTTTACACAAATTATTTTTCAAATAATTTTTTCAATAAAGGCATTAAAGAAAAGAATTATGTATATTAACTGTGTGATGAGAGTGAGAATCGCTTTTATTTGAAAAATCTTGGATCAATGCAGCCTGATCATCTGCATCGACCCAACATTTTTCCGCAAGAAGGGAGGTGTAATGGCAACTCTCACGCAATGCTATTTAGTGCAACGATTCGTCATACACATACACTACGTTAGTATACAACTCTTAGCGTAAGGAAGATAGATGTAAGAAGATGATAAATAAAGGAGTCATTATTGGACCGTCAACCTAAACACGTGTCTTTTAAATTACGAACCTTTATATTAAAAAGATATGCTTAACAGAAATTGCTTTAAAAAAATAGTACTAAAAATTCCGTATAAAAGTTTTTAGTACTGACATATAAAAATTCAAATATTAAATTTCATATGAAAACTTCCTTGTAGAAAATTTTTAGTACTAAACGTAAATTGCGATAATATTATTTATAATGTTTTTATGCAACTACTTCTGGTACTAATATTTTTTTTTTATTATATGTTTAGAAGCAAAAAAAAATAATTTTTTTTCTTTAGCAAATTTCACTACTAAATTCTAATGGTTGCTAGTCTTAATATTATGATATTGAATTTTAATAGTCACTATTAATGTCGTAATTTCTCGTAGAAGATTTTTAGTACTAAATATTTCATGAACAACATTTTAGTACTTACTTTTTTATGGATGTTGTAGTTTTTTTTTTAGTTTTAGCATAAAGAAAATGTTCATTAGCAGTAATTTCTCGCAAAAAAATTTTAGTACCACATTTTTTATTTTATGAAATTATAACGATATTGATTTTTAGTAATAAAACTGTTCAGTGGTAAGAATTTCTTACAATAAATAACGATATTGACTTTTAGTAATAAAGCTGTTCAGTAAGTAGTAAGAATTTCTTACAATAAATATTTGTTCCAAAAATATTTTTGCAAATATCTTTTAATTCCAAGCCTTTTGTGCTTTTTAAAACTGTTTCTAATACTTAGAAGTACAATATATATTTTTTTTAATTTTGTACTAAACATTATTATTAACTAAAATTTGTCAGTACTGAGAATTCATTGCAGAAAATTTTCAGTACTAAACATTTTAAGTTTTTTGATTAACTTTTATTGTAAAATGTTTAGTAGCAAAAGTTTAATGAAATATATTTTTTAGTACTAAATTTTTATTAGTTTCTAGCAGTAACATAGAATCACAAAGGAAACGACTACAGGACCCAAGTTAGCTGAACAACCTAGATTATTCCGGGGTATCCCTGCCTGCCTAGCAGTAACATTTTATTATCTTTAAACAGAAAATGTTCAGTAGTAAGAATTACTCATAGAAAATTTTAGTACTAAGTTTTATTGTTTACTATTTAGCTAATAATAAATTCAGTGTTATTAGTATATTGAGTTTTAATATTGGAAAAGAAAACTAAAACTCTCCTACAGAAAATTTTAGTACTAAATATTTTTTTGCAGACAATTCTTAGTACCAAACTTAGTATTTACCGTCGAACACAGTCGTTTAGGCCAATATTGACAATTGGGAAAATTTTATTTTTTTTCGTAAATTCATTAAAAAAGATATTAGACAGACGGACATAAAATCTAAATTAAGCGTTTAAATGAATTTGTTTAAGTGTCAAATAATTTTGTTTAACAAATTAATTATTTCCTTTTTTTCCAAATGATATTTTAAGCACACGCTTAAGTAACACATGTGCATCCATGGATATGTATGTGTGTATGTCCACATATACATATGTATGTATGTAGTGAGGAAAATTGTGTGTTTTTTATGAACTGAGATACAATTTAAATGACTTCAACCTTGGCATTGACATTAAGATGTAAAATAAAGAATTAAAAACGAGTAGTTGTTTATTAAGACATTAATTAGTCTGAATATATCAATTAAATAAATTTCTTAGTAATTGTTTTTTTATTATATAAAATTTTCTTAAAAACAATTTCTTTGAAATACTTTTTGACGGCAAAAATTGTTCTAAAATAGCAAGTAAATGACATTAAAAAAATTGTGGAAATTTTTATAAAAAAATACAGTAAATGCTCGTAAATAAGAACCATGTAACTAAGGTGGTTTTAATTCACATGAAGCTACAATTTCAAAAGTTAAAAAAATATACATTAAAAAGTAGATTAGAAAATATTATTATTATTTTTTTTAAGCATTTAAAGAGTTTTTTAGACAAATATTTTTTTATGAAAACAAAAAACAACTAACATTTGTGTTTGTGTTGCTAAATTTAAATAAAGCTTTTTTTTTATTAAATTTTTGTAAAAAAATTTTTTCAAATAAGAACTTTTAGTGTAAAATTTCGATACAAAATATTTGTGGAAAACTTCTAAAAAAAAAGAGCATTTATAAAGAAAAAAATTTTTTTGTTTTTTTTTTTTTTTTAAAGATAAAAATTAATAAGAAAGTTTTTTAAGAATAAAATATTGAATAGACCAAAAATTTCACAGAAAAATTTTTGCTTCAAAAAGTTTCAATCGAAAATATTTAAAATAAAAAAAAATTGTTCAAAAAAGAAAAAAGTTAATATAAAATTTTTCCAAATAAAAACTTTTCTTACGAATAATTTTAATAGAAAATTTTTTTAAATAAAGTTTGAATAGAGAATTTTGGTATATATAGAATTTTTGGAATATTTGGTTAGAATATTTTTTATGGAAAGATTTAATAAAAACATTTGAATATAAAACTGTTTATAAAAATTTTTCAATAGAAATATATATATTTTTCTAGAAAAATTTTCAACACAAATTTTTTATAGAAAATAAAATTTCTATTGGAATATAAAAAAAAATCCTATTTGATTGTAGAATCTTTTATAACGTTGGCATGTTCAAGTCAAATGTTCACAAACACTACTCCCTCTTTCCCCTTCCTCACAACCTATTTTCCTAGTTCTGGTACAATACACTGCATATGTAGGGGTCATCCCCTGAGTACTGGTCCAATAAAAAAAAATATTTTATTGAAAATATTTGGTCCTAATCAAGTATTCGTTACTGAAAAATTTTTATAGACAAATTTAAAAATAATATTTTATAGAAGCTTATTTAATAATTTTTTTTTTAATTTCGTAGACGAATAATTTCAAAAGAGAATTCTTTATAATAAAATATTTAATATAGTATTTTTCATAGAAAGTTTTTAAAACAAATTTATTATGGAAAAACTTTCTATAGAAATTCTATTTAGGAAAGTTTAGAAAGTGTTTATAAATTACAAATTATAAATAAATTCTATCGTGCATATTCATAAAAATTTAAAATGTATTTGAAATGAATTTTAGTAAAATTTTGTATGGAATTTTTGAATTCAAATACATTTCAAATTCATTTAAAATTTTATGAATATGCCCATTTATATATAAATCTTTTATATAAAAACATTTCATCAGAAAATTGTTTATAGAACAGTTTTTTGTAGAAAAATTTTTAATAGAAATGTTTTATTAGCAAATTTTTTTATAGAAACATTTTTATAAAAAATTTTAATAGAAAATTTTTTGTAGACAAATTTTAATAGAAAATTTTTTGTAGAAAAATCTTAATAGAAAATATTTTGTAGAAAAATTTTAATAGAAAATTTTTTGTAGAAAAATTTTAATAAAAGAATAGTATGTAGAAAAATGTTTTGTTTACAGAAAAAATTTAATAGAAAATTGTTTATAGAAAAACTATAACGGAAAAATTTTTCTAGAAAACTTTTAACAGACAATTTTTAATACAAAAATTTTTAACATACAAACAAAACTTTACAAATATTTAAAAATGTTTAAATTTTGTTTGTATTTTTCTTTGAGTTAGCATTTTCTGTAAACCAAAAATTTTTTGTTTTCAAAAAAACTATCATAACAATTTTAATTTTTCCTGAAGATGCCAACAAATTGTTGGCGAAATATTGAAAAATAAATGTTAGAAAATTGTTAAATTTTTTATATAAAAAAAACAAGATCTTAAGCTGCAAAAATTTTAAAAATATTTAATAAACAAAGATCAAAAAAATATCAAGATAAAGGTTAATGTTTTATAGAAAAATTTTAATAGAACATTTTTTATAAAAATTTTAGAGAATTTTAGAGAATAGAGAAGTATTTTAGTCAAGAAGTTTTTATGACAGTTTTTGGCAGGAAATTTCTCAAAACAACATTTTTTTACAAAACTTAATTTCTTGTAATACAAAATTTTTTATAGAAAAATTTTATTGGAAAATTTTAATAGAAAAGTTTAATAGAAGATTTTCTATAGATATTTTTAATAGAAAAATATATTAGTGGAAAATTTTTTATAAAAGGTAATTTTTTGCAGAAAAATTCTTGAAACAAACTTACTTTTATAAAATTTTAAATAAAAAATTACTTATAATATACAAAAGCTTTATTGCAAAATTTCTTTATAGAAAATTTCTTTATTGAAATAATTTTGATAAGATTTTTTTTTACAGAAAATTTTTAATATTAAAATTGTATACAAAAAAGTTTGGATAGGAAGTTGTTTATAAAAAATTTTTAATAAAACATATGTATATTATTGAAAAATTATAATAGAAAATTGTTTATAGAAAAATTTTAACAGACAATTTTTAATAGAAAATTTTTAACCGAAAATGACAACTTTTAATAGAAAATTTTTAACAGAAAATGAGAATAATAAAAGACAATTTTTATTGCAAAATATTTTATAGAAAAATTTCAACAGAAAAGTTTTAATAGAAAAGTGTTTATCGAACAATTATAATGCAAAATTTGTTATAAACAATTTTAAACAGACAATTTTTAATAGAAAATTTTTAACAGAAAATTTTTTATAGCAAAATTTGTTATAGACAAATTTAAACAGACAATTTTTAATAGAAAATTTTTAACACAAAATTTTTTATAGAAAAATTTTAATAGAAAATTGTGTATACAAATTTATAATAGAAAAGTGTTTAAGTCGAGAATTTTTTATAAAAAGTAATTTTTTGCAGAAAAAATTTTCAAAATAATTTCTTCCAGAAATAGAAATTCCTTATAATATTTTTTTTATAGAAAATTTGTATTGTAAAATTTTAATAGCAAATTTTTTTTATAGAAAAATTTTAACAGAAAGTTATTTTTTATAGAAACATTTTAACAAAAAATTTTTTTCATAGAAAAATTTTAAGAGAAAATGTTTTATAGAGTAATTTTATATGACTTTTTCTGCAAAAAATTTTTAATAGAATATTTTTTATAAAAAAATTTTATAAACAATTTTTATAAAAAAATTTTATAGACAATTTTTATAAAAAAAATTCATAGACAATTTTTATAAAAAAAATTTCATAGACAATTTTTATAATAAAATTTTAATAGAAATGTTTTTATAAAAAGATTTTAATGGAAAAATAATTTAGTAAAAAATTTTTTATAATAAAAATTTTTATAGAAAAAATATCAAAGCAAATTTTTTTATGGAAAAACCATTAAGAAAAAATTGCAAGCAAAACAAATTTAATACATTTTTTTATTAAATGTTTATAAAAAAATTAATTTTGAAAAAGCTCGAAATTGCTCTTCTGAAAATATGTTATGAAATTTTTTTTAGATTTAATTACAGATCCATTGACAGGCTGATTAGTTTTCCGTTGCCCCACCTTTTGTCGCCGAGTTGGCACCAAGTCTTTGTACGAGTATATCTTAAATCAGCCGTTTTAACACTCAAAGTAATGCTGATGTAATCGTTTCACTTCTAGTTTAATTCATATTCTATTCAAACCTATTTAAAGACTACTAAAAACTGCTTATCAATTTCGAATGCATAAAATCTGGCTGCGAAAATGACAAAGTAAAACAGGAAACTTGAACATTTTTTTTGCTGAAATCTCGCACCACACGTTTATGGTGTCATCTACTGAAAATAAACTTACGTGTGGCCCTCGTGTTTGATTCTCACTCAAACAGTTTTCGTTTCAATTCCATTTAACAGGGTCAATGCGAACACATGACAATTATTATTATTGCTCCAAAGAGACAAATACCGGCACGAATTTTATTGCAAAATTAAAACAATAAACTCAGTTTAAATTCATTAAATTCTTATATTTTTAAATAATTATTAGCAATAACTCACTTATTGCCATAAACACTTAACAGATTATTCATTTATTTCAACACGTAGCATTCAATCAGGGTTTTGTAATAATTTTCCCAATAATTTAGCAAAAACCATTTGCATAAAATAAAATATGGTGAAGTATTTGGCCGGCATGAAATTTGAATTTCAAAAGAAAAAAAAAATCCAACTTAACACTTGTTGTTCGTTCATTGGAATGTGTTTGTCCGTATTTCGTATTGACGATGTGTTTTGATTTATTATTTTTCCAATTAAAATTGCGGTTCTTTTTTAATAAAAAAAAAAAAAAATAGAAAAAAATTAAACAGCCGGCGCTTCAAGTGATTTTTCGTTATTCAGAAAATACTGGACTGGCCAGCACAATGCAACTAAAATAGCAAAATCAAGCAAAAATGATTAAATTCACAATGAATGATTTGTGTTTTTTTTTCCCAACATTATTTAATTTGAAATTCTAATAACACACCCTTTTTCCAATCATAAAAATTCAAAGCGAAATTTGTTGGCAAATAGAAATAATAAAAAAATTAACACATAATCAACAATTTATACGCCTGGAATGGCAAATATTTATCAAATATTTTTTATTTCATTATGAAGAAAAAAATAAAACTTAATTTGCTTTAAAAGCCGGATGCATTTTTTTTTTTTTTTTTGTAAAGAAGACACTAAAGTTTAAAGGATTTTTTCATGAAGTGTGCAATTTCGTACAAACTTCACACAAAAAAAGATGCAAATTCGAATTTCGTCCCTCTTCATTGCGAGTGCACTTAGAAAACCCTATTGCTTCTTTATTACAACAACGCCATAAGTCAAAATATAAGGTTTTCGAGCTAACAATATAGAATTGTTAATAGTATTATATTATGTGCTGTGCCAAATATTTATTCAATTGAGTTGTAAACTGTTCCCAATGCTGGCAACGCTGATGATAACATAAATCAGAATGCATGTGTACTTAAGAGTAAGAGCATACTAATGCACTCGCAAAATAAGCTGTACACCATAGTTGCCAGATAAATCTGGTTTAAAATCGTCAAAGTTGACGGAAAAAATCGTCAAAATTGTCAATATGATTATTGCAAATCGTCAAAAAATTTCAACGGCGTAAAGTATAAAAAATAAGTCGTGGTTGCCTTTAATAGAAAACTACTGCATTTAAAGCTATAACAAATATATACTCCTACTAACATGAAGTTAATTTCATTAATTTTTGTGATATATATTTTTAAAATAAGATTTCATTTAATAAAAGGTACTATTATTATACTAAACACTTCTGTTTAAATAAATAAATCGGGCACATCTAAGTCACAACAACTATAATTGCAAAATTTTAGATACGAGTAGTCTTTAGTATACAAAATTTTGTCCGAAATTGGTTTCTTCAACTAATTTCTCACTTTGGTTTTATTAAGTTCCATGTACCTGGATGCAAACTCACACATTTGTAGAAGACGATAAGACTAATATTTTTGTTATAAACTTAGTCATAGAAGGATACTTTATTCCAAAAATCTAGCATTTTCATATTTATAACGTAAAAGAAATATTTCCAGTTTAATAGGCTTCGTTACTTTAATTCACATTGAATTTCAAATGTTTAGAATTCTACGATGAAACTCTTTCATAATGTCAGAAAAGACACTCTTCATCTTAAAATTAAGTCTCCTTCAAATATGAGCACACGCTTTTACATACAAACTTGTACAATTTTTAGTCTATAAATTTTTTAAGCACGTTACATATATATTTACGTACCATAAGAATTAGTTTCATTTCCCACATAAATTACCTTAAAAAAAGAAATATGCAGTAGTTGGTTGAAAGGTATGTCAGTAAAAATGTGATCTGCAAAAATCGTCAAAAACCGACCTTAAATTATCAAATCGTCATAGTGGTATTTTCAACACCAAAATCGTCAAAGCGACAATACATCGTCAAATATGGCAACCATGCTGTACACTAATAGTAAGAGCATACTCTTGCAAGCCAAACACAAATATTCGCTCTTTAGCATTTGAGTATATTTTGATAAACTGTTGTTGTTCGAGAATTACAAAGAAACCAAACCTTTGCTTTATGCTAGGAACCAAGGCGAATTTATACAGGTGAATGCAAGCGGGAAGGCGAATTCAATACCATGTATTTTGTTAATGTAAAACTTTTTGAGAATGTCAAAATTTAAATTCGCCTAAGATTGTTCAGCTAAGAAAATATGCTACATAAATGTTAAATACAAATTTTTATAATTATTTGTAATGAAAATCACAGATTATAATGGTTTTTCACTTTTAAATTCACAAAAATTTCTTGAGACTTCACTAAATCATTGGAAAAAACGCGGCAAGCAAAAAATAATCACCTGGTCTGTCAAGTTCACCTAGTAATGAATTCGCCTTGCTTGGAACACAACTGCGATGAATGATGAATTTCGCCCATCACGACGAAATCGCATTCAAATATTCGATGCATACATTCTTTTGCGCAAATAACATTGTTTACACTCCAAGGCGAATTCATGTAGGTGAATGCAAGTGGGAAGGCAAATTCAGTACAACGTATTTTATTATTGTAAAACTGCCTGAGAATAACATAATCTACATTCGCCTAAGATTGTTCAGCTAGAAAAAATGTTATATATAAATGTTACAAAAAATTTTTATAATTGTTTGTAATTAAGATCACAGATTATATTGGTTTTTCACTTTTAAAATCACAAAAATTTCTTCAAATCGCACTAATCATACAAAAAAATCTTTTTAAAATGTTTGTAAACAAAAGATAAAAAATTTTGATAGTTTCAGGAAGAAAAAAAGGAGGAAAGCAAAAAATTATCACCTGTACTGTTAAGTTCACCTTGTAATGAACTCGCCTTGTTACATTCCGTGCATACAACCTTTTTTCCTACCTTTCCTTTTGATCATTTTTATAATCTTTTGAAGCTAGATTATGCAGGCACTGAATGCTGGTTTACATTTGCGATTATTATTTCGCTTTTATTATTATTTTTTTTTTTTTAGCAAATTGCAATTTTTTTATTTTCAAAACAAATTGTTTCCTTTATTTTCCTTTTAATTAAACAGCTGATAGGGTGCCCATATCAAAATATATTAATGAGGCGACCATATAAGTACTAAGAAGGGAGCCATATTTAAAGTAAATCTATATAAATCCTAACCGAAAGAGAGATTTTTGAACAAATTATGTAAGTACTTTATATTTTGAGAACATTTGCATAAATTTTTCACTATATGGATTAATATAAAAAGAATTATTTCGTGAAAAATATTTTTTTTTTTATAAGAAACCTGGTCACCGGATACTCTCTTGTTTGTCGTTCGCCTGACGAAACAATTATAAATAAATCTATTTCAACTTTCGCTGAGTATGCAGAATTTCGTCCAACACCACATTTGCATTTCCATATACACCAATGTGTTTTATTTTTGGCGACGAATATTCGCATCGATCTTCATGAAATAAAATTCATTTGATTCCCATTATATTTGGCTTTATGAATAAATAATAAAACTGATAAATATTTGACGATTTCTATGATTCCTTAAAAATCAAAAATTTTACAATTTTCAAAACAAAAAAAAAAAAAAAAAATTTTTTTTTTAATTGTTTAGTTTAAAAATTAATGGTATTATCAAAATATTATGTGAGAACAGCTAAAAGCTGGCACACTTTAAATTTTTGTAACTAAGTCGCTTACGTCGTTTGAAAGTTAAGATGAAATGTGTTAAGCAGCTCCTAAAAATCTCATATTTTAGAAAACAATCGTAAAAGTAAACTTATCCATAGAATTTGAAATACTTATGGGTTTTGTAGTTAGGCGACTTTAGAGCGACCTTGGTTACTCAAAATTAGGGACATGTTCGAAAATTTACTACTGCACTGTATCTCATAAGCTTCAGTAATCAGTTAGCCAAAACATTACAAATCAGCTGATAAGCACACAAAAAAAATATTAGCCCTATTCACAATCTTGTGCAAATGACCTTTCATCATTGCATTTGCAAAATGGTGGAGTACATTTTTACTTTACACTAACAAAATACACCCACAAATGTCACTTTTGCAACTGCAGAAATATGCAACCTCAAATGCACAAGATTATGAATCGAACTATTTTGCTTGTAAGCTAGCATATGAGAATATAACGACCATATATCGCCATTTCGTGTACTAAAAAAAAGCATGTCGACGATTTTAGTTTTGTTTTTGCCAATTTTTAACACGCTTTAGCTTCAGTTGTATATTTGTGCAACCTCAAATGCACAAGATTATGAATCGAACTATTTTGCTTGTAAGCTAGCATATGAGAATATAACGACCATATATCGCCATTTCGTGTACTAAAAAAAAGCATGTCGACGATTTTAGTTTTGTTTTTGCCAATTTTTAACACGCTTTAGCTTCAGTTGTATATTTGTGGTTTTTTAAATCTCGCTCTGAGAACGCTCAAGGCAGATGGTTTAGTGAGGTTGCCTGTCGACTATCAAGACTGATCTGACCCAGATATGATAACAGGAGGACTATCATTTTTAGGGGCTTGACCCGGCGGAGGTTGCGGTTCTGCCTGAGACATTGCCGTATAGACCGCAGGCGAGGAGGTTATATCTTTTATTTAGCGGCTTCTGTAGAAGTTGCAGAGACGAGGAGAATGTAGACAGTGTTGAGCGCTTTCTTTGTCGGTGTCCAGCTTCTTCTTATAAAAGGGCATTGTATCTTTCATTTATACATGCAAGAATAATAGAATACATACATGATTACGACAACTCTCACACAAAATTGAAATCTTCTGCGCATGTTGGTCAAATGACGTCACAAAACAATGCAAACACAGCCCCCAAAAGGATTGGGAATTACATCATCTTGCATGGGCTAAACTACGTTATCTAACGGGAAATTAAGCGCATGGCGTAAACTTCAGCTCTATGACTCTTGGTTTGTATGTTGTGTAACTCTCGCATCCACTGTCGTATGAGTTATTATTTACAGGGAGAGAAAAGAATGTTGCTGCTCATACGCATACTCATAACACGCTTTCATAGGACATCAGAATAAAAATAAGCTTAATTTAAGCATCAAATTAAAAATAAGCTTGAAAAAAGCTGTGAACGAAAACTACGAGTATTATTGTGGAAAATGTGTCGAGTGTTGGGAAATCAAACATATTTTAGAGAAAGGAAGAAAAGAATGTTGCTGCTCATACGCATACTCATAACACGCTTTCATAGGACATCAGAATAAAAATAAGCTTAATTTAAGCATCAAACTAAAAATAAGCTTGAAAAAAACTGTGAACGAAAACTACTAGTATTATTGTGGAAAATGCTTCGAGTGTTGGGTATATCAAAAATATGGTACAAAGCGCAATAATACTAGTATTTTTCCTTCACTATTGTATTCAGTTTATTTTCTTAAAATTATTTCTTATTCTTTAGTTCGATATCGAAGCATGCATTTTAGTTTTTTTTAACTATCTTACTACAGATCTTTCTTGACTCCATGCTCTTTTTCGTCGCTGGTTGTACTGTATTGTATGTACGAGTACATGTATTTTATTGCAGCAAAATGTGTGCTGTACAGAAGTAGCCGAGCAAACCATAAAACAACACTAACAGATTTTGCTTGTTTGTAATACCAATTTGTTTTAAAAGTTATTTTATTGGTTTTTAAATTCATGCACACAAACAAACAAGCACTCGTTACTCAAACAACATTAAATTTATGACTACAAACTCAGTGTCAGTATCTTTGTCTGTCTGTCTGCCTTCACGCCTGTCGTTTTTGTTTATCTTGTAGTTAATATGTTTATTTTTAATGTTTAATGGTTCAACATTCCTTTACAATAATTTTTTTTTTTCGTTTTTTTTCTTTCTTCCTATATGTATGTGTTCTCAAAATTATTCTAATGCGGGCATATCACTTATAAAAACCTGAGATAAAAACAGAACTCAAAACATGTTTGATTACATTTTAAAGTAACGGGTTACAATTTATTTGTTTCTTTTTTATATTTTATTTTTTAGTGTAATTTTTTATAATTGAATAATATACAAAAATATAAATATAAAAAAGTGGCGAATGAAAGTTTACTACAAAAAACTATCTTTAAAAAAATATATATTTTAAAAAATCCTAAAAAAAGTATCCTATCAAAAAAAGGTACAGTTTCAAAAAAGTACCTTTAAAAAATTATCTTTAAAGAAGTACCATTTCCAAAAAATGCTTTGTAGAAAAAACCATATTTGAAAACGTTCCTTTAAAAAAATGGGGTTTTTAAACATAAAAGGCCATTTTTTTAGAAAATATACCTTTTTTTTGTTAACAGAATGTTTTTTCTTAGAAAAGATAATATATTTGAAAAAATGCTTTTTTAGAAAAAAAATTCTTTAGCAACTGAGAAAAAACTTAACTATAATTTAGCTTGCAAACAAAAGTGCTATCATAAAAACAATATTTGCAAAAAACATCTTTTTAAAAAACATTTTTAAAAAATACATTTTGAACTCAGAATAAATATTGTACATACATACACCATTGTGGAAACATACCCTTTTTTTTATCAAAATTGGCGGTTTTAGAAAAGCTACCTCCTTTAGGAAAAGTACTGTGTTTAAAAAAGTACCTTCTTAGGAAAAGATCGTTTAAAAAATGGTTTTTTTTCAGAAAAATTTAAAACCGGAATTTTTGTAAAAATATTAACTAAAAAAGTACTTTTCGAAAATAGTACTATTTAAAAAAAGCTTCTTTTTCAAGTATTAAAACAGTACGAAAAAAAGCATCTTCGAAAATGTACCTTGTAAAAGTTAGAAATTTTTGTCAAAATAACTTCTTTTGTCCAAATAACCATGTTTTTTTAAACAAGTAATTAAAAAAAAAATTATTTATTCTAGAAAAATTACTATTGTAGAAAAACTGCATTTTTAGAAAATGTACCTTTTTTAAAAAATTTAATTTAAAAAAAATTAACTTTTTATGAAAACTAAATTTTTTAAAAAAAGTTCCTTTGTAGAAAAATTAAAATTTTTATTAAAGGTACCATTTTAGAAAAATTAACTGTTTAGAAAAAGTACCTTCTTTAAAAAAAAAAAAAAAATTACCTTATTTTGGAAAAAATAAATATAGTTTTAGAATAAAAATTATTTTAAACAATTGAGTTTTATTCGCTATATTTCTAACATTGATACCAATCAAAACATATAAACAGCTTGTTTTCCATGTTTCTCACATTTTTCTAATATATCCAAAGTCGATTTATGATTAGGATAGCTCCTATGAAATGTCAACATATAAACAGCTGGGAAACATAGAAAACAATCTGTTTAAAATTTTTTGATTGGTAAAAATTTCTTTTGCTAGAAACAGTAATTTTTTAGAAAATGTATTTAAAATTTTATAAAACAACTTTTTTTAAGGAAAATTTTGTAGAAAAAGTATCCTTACCTTAAAAAAGTAAAATCTGCCTTAAACAAGTTATTTTGAGAAAAGTTTCTTATATAAAAAACGTGCTTTCTTTATCAAATCATTTCTCCAAAAACTTGTTTAGAATTTTTTTTATTTCAATTTTCATTATAAGATTTTTAAGAACTGGGCTTCTTAAATATACAATAAATAAATTTTTAAAACAGAATATTATTTGAAAACTTTCTTTTTCGGAAGAAAAATATTTTTTAAACATAGTTTTATATTTTTTGAAAAATCTCTTCGTATTAAAAAAAGTGCCCTTTTAAATATTTTTTAAGAAGTACATTTTTATAAAAATTACTGCTTAAAGAAAATTGGGTTGAAATATAAAAAAGCACCTTTTAAAGAAAAATTGCCCTTTCAAAAATACATTAAAAGAAAAAGTAACATTTTAAATAATTTAAATTTATAGAAATTCTTGTTGAAACAAAAATTGATAAAAAAAAATAATGCCTTGTAATAAAAAGTACAATTTTAAATCATTTTTATGTAAAAGCTCTTTATAAAAATTCCTGATTAAACAATATTGAGATGAAAAAAGAAAAATTAATGAAAAAAATATTATTTTTAAAATAAAGTAATTAGTTTTAAAGAATATCTTTTTATAAAAATTCCGGTCTAAAAAAATTGGGTTTGTAAATTTCTGAAAAAAAATACCTTTTCATATAAAGTATCCTGTTAAATAATTTTTAAGAAGTATTTTCATATGCAAATATTTCCTTTAAAAAAATATTTTAAAAAATGTATTTTTCACAATACTAAATTTCCAAAAAAGATACATTGCTAAAAAAAAAATAGTTAAAAAAAAGATTCTTGAAAAAAGTACATTTTAAATATTTAAAAAAAGGACCATTTATACCTTATGATTAAAACATACTTTTTCCTAAAACAAAAAAGAGTTTTTCTTAAAAGACTCTTTTTAAAGAAGTGTTAAAAACGTTCGAAAAAAATATTCTCAAAAATCTGTATACAGTTGTTCTCTTTTAAGAAAGTTGCTGCTTCAACCTTTTTATTCATTTATCAGATTTTCTTCTCAAAAAATCTATAAAAAATTCCTCTCACATTGAGAAGACTTTGTGCCATCAACTACCCAGCGGCGAACATTGCCTACCACATTATTTCTCTTCGATGATGTGTGCAACACTTTGTAATCAATGAATGGTAACTTACAAAGTGTATGAAAGTAGTATATGGAGTTCCGAAAAATGAATTACGTTCATCTTTTGTATCACATTTATATACAAATGTATTTTATTTTTTAGTTGTAAATCAAATGTTCGCCGTCTTTGTCAGACTACTCGTACGTTGCAAAAATTTTAATTAACAAAATCAGATAAAAGTGCTAGAAAACAATTTAAAAAATGTACAAGACAATAGGAAAGGCAAAACATTTAGGGAAAAAATAAAAGAATGCAGTAGACAAAAAACAAAACAAATTTATTTAATGGAATATTCCCAAAAAACTGAAGTGCGCAGTACGTACGAGCTGCCTACTGCCGGCTTACAATGTATGCGAGATTGTATTCGAGCTGCCTACCGCCGACTTACAAAGTATGCGAGAATGTATTCGAGCTGCCTACTGCCGACTTACAAAGTATGCGAGAATGTATTCGAGCTGCCTACTGCCGACTTACAAAGTATGCGAGATTGTATTCGAACTGCCTACTGATAGCTTACAATGTATGTTAGGACGTAATGAGCTTTTGTTGGATGAACACCACACTAGCTCGCTTACTTTGTGTGCAGGTAGTAGGCGTTCACTCTACAAATGCGGCAATGTGTATGAAAAAGTATACTAGGATCGTATATGAGATGGTGTGCATTACTGACTTACAAGTGTGCATCGGATCATCGCTTACGTAAGCGAAACTTTGGCCGCTGGGTACATACTCGTACATACTCGTACAAGGAGATTTAAATCTTTAGATTCTTTTTCGTTTGTTTTAAAAGAAAATTTTATGAAGTTTGTCTTGATTAGAATAGAAAATATTGTGCTATTGTTTCTCTTTTTTTATTAATGCATTTGAAAGTGGTAGAACGGGATTTGAAAGAATTAGTAAAACAATAAAAGAAAAAAAAAAAAAGAAAAATAAATTACTACAAGTGTTTACGATAAGTGGTTTAAGCTATTTTTCCAACAATATCTACATATATGTATGTATATATGTATGTATGTATGTATATCAATGTGTGCTGTATCACGTTGCCCATCTAAAGGAGCTGGTTGGTATTGGTGGTTGGTGGCTTGGGGTCTCTTAACTTGACTTAACAAACTGTTTGCTGCTTATAAAATATTTCTTGTTAACTATTTTGTTACAAAATTATTTGCTTTACGCTACTTGAACTATGAGAATATTTAAAATTTTTATTCTATTTTGTAAATCAAATTGTCGGTTGCTTGCAGTATTTGCTAAACGGTGATTATGACCGTTTTTTTTTTAAATGCAGATCCGTAAGTATATTCTGTTTGTATTACAGGGGGAAGCTTTCTGATGAGTTATTTTCCAAACAAAAAAGATAGCAGCAAATTAGTGAGCTCAGGGTATTTTATTATCCAAAGAGCCAATGGCTTTAAATTAAATAAAAATCAAAAGAAAATCGCTTAAATCGATTGGAAAGCAATGAAATAAAAGAATAGCTATTAAAACGTTCTTAACTACTCGTATGTATGATTGTAGTTTTTTTTTTTTTTTTTTTTTTTTTTTGTAAAGTTGCGTTTCAAAATGTCGTGCTTTTTTTGTTTCGTTCAGTTTAAGGCGCACCTAGAATAGCGTTTTTGCCAGTGTATGTGTGTCATTTTAGATTTATTTAATAGTTAATTTAAAAATCAACGCAAAGACTTTAAAATTATTACCATAAACATTTAACGATAACAGCAAAACTAACGTGCACACAAATTCTTTCAAATCCATTTTATACGCAATCAACTGACCTGAATAAACGTTGAAAGAAAAAATTTATATTTATATGTATATATAAATGTAAAACTTGAAAGAAAACAAGAAAGAAAAAATAATAATAATTATGAAAAAAGTTTTTTTTAAGTACCTGCATAAAGATACAAATTTATCATCATTAGTAAGGACCATTAATAAAATTATTTAAAGTAAATTAAATATGTAAAGAGTAGTCCAACCCAAACACGAGCAGAGAAAATATTATACATAAGTGTACAACTTTGCGTCCTCCATTTTTTTCCGAAATTTGGGGCTTTATTGTAAAAAACTGGTTACAACATTTATGATTCAAAGTACTGTCCAGCTCTGGCCACTACTTTTTCCGTACGCGGGATACGTACCAACGCGGTACGTATCGCGTTGAAAAAACTGATCATATTTTGAAGTGAATACTAATTTTTAACAGTAGTCCAAACAGAATGAAATTTTTTCATATTGTTTAATTGTGGCTAAGGTGTGACTCACAATTAACATCGTGCAGTACAGTTGGGCCACCCTTTAAAAAAATATGTTTTTTTAAACATATTTTTACATAGAAGATTTTGTTATATAGAAATACCGCTAAATAAATTTAGTGCTTTTCATACAAATTTTCTACATAACTCGCTCGTTTGTGTTATGTAAACGCCATATAAGTTAATAATTTATCTAATTTCATTTAAAATTTTAAACTAAAATCAAATTTGTTTTTTAATAATACGCTTTCAATATTCAAAATCCTTAGAAATAATTGCCGGTTCACATTTTAAACTACATTTCTTTACGTTCCTTAATTTTTACTAAAAATAATTTAAAAAAATAAAAAATAAAACACTTAAAATTTATGATATTGATTTTGAATACAAAAATTACCAAACAAAATATGAGATTTTTTATTTCATGAAAATGAGGTAAATAAATCTGTGGCATTTTATCATAACAGCTTAAGTCGAGATAAGATCAACAAAAGTTTTCAAGGGAAATTTGAATGAAGAACTAAATTTAAGAAGAAAAGAAGATAAAACATAATTATAACTAAATTTTGTGAATAATACGAAAAATTATTTCTGTAAACAAGAACACCATATTTATTCAAATAATCAAATTAGCAGCAATTTTTACAATGTTTAAAAATCTACTTAAAGCTTAAAACACATAGACCACAGCAGACTTCACAACTTCACGACAGCAAATGCTGAAACCGGCAATTGTAGTTGTGTAGATGACTACTGAAATATTTTGAACACGTCAGCAACATAAATTCATTTGAATGAAATTATACTTCAGCGTTGCCACGGTAGAATTTTTAGCTTTACGAAATACCATCGTTTTACAGAACGAGTTCTGTTTATTATATCAATCCTTCATGAAAAAAGTTCTCTCTATAAAAAGGCCTTAATATCTAAAAGGAGCAACTTAATTAAAAAAGATTTTGTTTGCTATACTTCACTCACGTTAGGCGGGTCTTACAAGTTTAAAATATAATCGGACATATCTTCTGATCTATAATGAGAAAAATATTAAAGAATTCAAAATTTTTATCGAATTTGTGAATAATTCGACTCGAGAAAGAAAAATTTATATAAATTATAAAATTGTTCGTCGAAGATATGCAAATCATAAATGAAGTAACTGGTATACATATATCTAAAGGGACAAATAAATTATGCAAGACTTTCGGCAAACACGTGCTTTCCGTTTGCACATAAACGATACAAATACAAAAACAAATTAATATTTTTGTTTTTGTTTTTAATGACAGTACACGGCGATTATGTTGCGGGAATTTACTCGCCATATGAAGTTTACAATACATAAGTCATTTTATAATTCGTTTAAGCCACTATTGCTTGACATTCTGTTTCTAAAATCTTTGTTGTATTTTTAATTTCTATAAAGAAGGTAAACTTTTATACAATATTAAAAATTCTAACAAGAAAACTTTTTCATGATTCATTTTGTTTGCTTCTTCCATCACTTCATTCTGCAGAAAATTCTTTGAAACGATAAAATGTTAGACAACACAAATATTCAAGATGTTGGCACAAAACCGTGCAAACATGCTTCAAATATTTGTACAAACAAGCAAAGACCCCCTTAAACAACGCTAAATTTTTGTACAACTGTTTGTGTAGTTTTTTAGGTGCTTAACTAGTTCTTTTATAAAATTAAGCATTCTTATTTTGAGGATAAATATGTATGCACATATTTAACAGTAAACAAACAAATTTATTAATTTATTTAAAAGCCCATATAAATTTTGTTCTTTTATTATGCTTTATTAGAAAATAAAATATTTTCAAAAGCAAAATTTATTAAATATACACTGTTTTTATTTTGGAGTCAACAAAAATAGAAGTTAGTTTAATTCGAGTGCGGCAAAAAAATCAACATGGACAACAACCTGCAGTCGTGTCGTCTTGCTGTTGTCTAAATAAACGTTCGCATTTAAATGTATGTATTTTATGTTTGACATATTGAAATCGGTTGTTTGCTGGCTTCAATGTGTTTAATGCTTAAGGTGTTATGATAAAACGCCACAGAAATAATTAAAACAAAAATTTCAAATAATTCCCATACAAAATGCCATAAAACCAGTATTACAACTGTTTTTTTTTTAATTATATTTGAAATTTCATTCAAATAAAATTTAATTTCTGCCTCATTTGAATGAAATATTTATTAAAAAAAAAAAAAGATAATTTCTCTTAAACTTTGGATACAAGTCCAAACGCAAAATAAGCAAATAGTTTTATTTTTATAAAGTGGATTTAAAAAAGTATTTAGTGAGCAATTTTGGCATACATTTACAAAATAACCCAGCAAAATATTCACTATAGAATGCAATATATAAAAAGAGTTGTGTAACATAATTCGCAGGTTTACATTCCACTGTTGTTAGTGCCAGGTCAAACACAGTAACTTTAGTTGGGCAATTCTTGACTTTTTACAAGCTTTCGGTGAGGGAAATAAGTAGGGGAAAAGAATTGCCGGTACTCGTCAATTCTCAGCAATTACTTACTTTTCTCTCATTGTGTATGTGTATGTGCATATACAATGTAAATTACATGAAACAAAAGGTAGAGAATTGCTCAAGAATTGCCGAAAAAAGTTTTTGTGTGTGGACAAGAAAGCAATTTCAAAAGAAAATTGCTAAAAAGTTCAAACAAGAAAGCAATTTCAAAAGAAAATTGCTAAAAAGTTCAGCAATTAAAATCGCTCTGTCTGATCATAGACTTAGTAGAGTATTGCTTCAGTGTTGTTACTGTAACAAACGGTTTTGATATTTATCAAACCATTGCATGGAAATAAACAGCTCACTTTAAAAGTATAGGGTGTTTTTTTAAGCCCGATAGAACTTGAAATTGTAAAAAATAACACAAAAAATTAAATTGTAATCAAAATTTTTTTTTATTCGAAAGATCAATACGTGACATTAACATTTGAAAATGATTTCGGGCATATGGGCACCGCGGCTGTTCTTGACGAAGCGCATTCTGGACGTCCAATTTTGGGCCACTTTTTCGAGCACTGCTGGCCGTATGTCACGAACAACACGAACAATGCTGGCCTCCAAGGCGTCAATTGTTGCTGGTTTATCAGCATAAACCAGTGACTTCACGTAGCCCCACAGGAAATAATCGAGAGGTGTCAAATCGCACGACCTTGGAGGCCAATTGACAGGTCCATTTCTCGAAATCAACTTATCGCCAAATTTTGATTTCAGTAAGTCGATGGTTGCGTTCGCCGTATGGCACGTAGCGCCATCCTGTTGAAACCACATCTCCTCCGGATCAATGTCATCCATATTTTCAAACAAAAAATCATTGATCATGGTGCGGTAACGATCTCCATTGACCGTAACGCGAGCTCCGGCCTCATTTTTGAAGAAATAAGGTCCGATGATGCCACCAGCATGAAAACCGCACCAAACAGTGCATTTTTCTGGATGTAATGGAGTCTGTAGGGTCTCTTGTGGATTGGTCTCACTCCATATGCGGCAATTTTGCTTATTAACAAACCCGTTAAGCCAAAAATGCGCCTCATCGCTGAACACAATTTTGCGTCTATAAGTTGCGCGAATCGACGACTGATTTTCAAAGTAAATTTGGATAATTTCGTAGCGTTGTTCAAGCGTGAGTCTATTCATGATGATTTGTCAGAGTATACTGAAACAAATAAAAAAAATGTTTCATCAAAATTTAATTTTTTGTGTTACTTTTTACAATTTAAAGTTCTATCTAGCTTAAAAAAACACCCTTTATTTCTCTCAACTACGAAAACTTTTAAATTTCTCTTTTGTTTTTGTGCAATGAGCAAAACTAAAACAATTACTTTTAAAATAGAAAGAGCAGAAATAAAAGAGTTTACGTTTTGCTCATCGGCTTGCTTTGGTATGCCGTTCAGTGATGCCATTAGGATACGAAAGATACACTTTTCATATCTTTTGATGACTTCATGTATCATGTTTTTTAAAGTTATCATTTCGTTATGAATACTAAAAAAACAGTGGCAACTAAAAACAAGAATAACATGAATAATAGGTAGTGGCAGAATTACAATAAATACAATACCAAAAAACATCATACGTATTTAGTTGGTAGAAATTTTGAAAAGTTGTCAAAATTTTGTTTTACTTTCGTTTGAAAAAGCCAGGAGATATACGTTCTTTTGACAAATTCACGCAAGGGAAATGAGAGACAGCTATGCTTATATCACACTTCTCGTAAAGCTGCCTTGATAACATGTATTTTGTTGTTGAGTTTTCTAAGTTCTTTTGTCGTCGATGATTAGGCTAGCTGCTATGAAATGCCGACAGATAGACAGCTGGGAAATATACATTTATACATTTTTGATTGGTATCAATATTAGAAGCTAATAGGTATTAACGAATATAACTCAAACTTATATATTTATGTACATATAAACAAAATCAATGAGGGAATTTTACATTTTAAACCAATTTTATGTACATATGTTTTAATATCGAATTATTTGAACTTTACAGGTCATTCTCCAAAAACAACCTAGAATTTTAATGATAAATGGCTGTTAATAAAAGAGTACAATTCATTAAAATGAAATAAAAACATTATGTTAATAAATGTCAAACGTTAAAAAAAGATTTTCAACTTTTTTTTCAAAATGTATCTTTTTTGGAAAATTTTTATTTTTGGAAACTAAAATGTATCTTTCTCGAAATTTTGCTGGCAACACTGATGCCGTTACAATCGTACATCTGAAAAGAGAACAAATGTGTTATGTTGAATGCAGTGTTGTGATATCGTAAGATTTACCTTTTTTGCTTGCGTTTTGAGATTCTGAAGTTTTTTTTTACGGACAATTTTTTTTTATACTTGTGCAACTTAATTTTTCGAATAAAAAAGAACCAAAAAAAGAAAACACAAAAACGTTTTTTGGTCGAAAAAAAAAATTTTTATCCAGAAAATAAGATTGTTTTGAAAACATGTGACAACATTGTATGGGGCCGATATTTTTTCATATCCTGGGGACTGTCACCTCAGTTTACCCACCGTGGATATTACCCAACCCAATAAGGGGGAAAAGAGACTCACAAATTATTATTTAATTTGAGGTTTATTTAGATCATTGCTCACCACGCAATGCTGGACTTGCCAACCGTCAATTTTTCTTCGGTGCTGACCAGTTTTAGAGTCCAGTGTCCCGACGATACTCTGTACTGGACGCGATTGAGAAAAAATACTTTTTACTAAGATCCTAAAAAATTGTGGTTATCAGCAGTTTTTTGTGGATGTTAGCTTTAAGGCCATTGTGTGGTGAGAAATGCTGTAAATTAAAAACAAGCATTAAATAAATATAAAAATGACACCATCATATGATATTAGATATAATTTAAAAAGCTAAAAACACGCTTCGATATCAAACTTAAAATTAAGATTCGGTGAGCTAAGCGGTTCAGAGTTTTTTGGGAATTCCCAAAGCCGGCTTTAGGCAACGTCAAAATCCCCTTTATTTCTTAAGAAACAATACGGCAACTTCAATTTTCGCATTAAAACGAATATGACTGTTTATAGTTTAGATGCATGTTGCACGGCAAAAGTTCACATCGAATATGAAAAACCGGTTAGCGAAGTGATTACGAATTTTTTTGGGAATTCCTAAAATCATCTTTATAAATGCCCAAAATCCTCCTACTTCTGCTAAAGTAATACGAAAACTCCGCATACAGTTTTATATACCTACATATGTAATATGGCATGGATTTCGAGTGTTGCAAACATTCAATTGAAACTGATGATAAACGGGTTAAAAAAGCTGCATAAATTCAGCTTCCCTTCTTGCGACTTGTATAAAGTTGCCAGATGACTCAGCTTTTTATTGTTCAAACCTAGTTTGAATATATTTTTTAATCGTTAGATCTTAATTATTTTTACGTTTCCTTTGAAAAACAAAAAATTATTATTAATTGAACGAAAATTTAACGAATTTAATCACTTTTTAACCATTCGAAAATTAAAGGGAAATTATATAGATTTTTCTCTTCAATTTTAACAAAATTGAAAAAAATTCGCCCGAACTTTTATTGTCTTTCTAATCGATAAAAATTAGTAACATTTTTTGCTTAAATTTTCTCTCCCATATATCAAAGGAAAATAGCAGCAAATAAAGACAGCTGTTGCTTTGCCTCAATTTATTAATAATTATTTACGCTTACAGGTTTTTAAATCAATTCTACTTTTTATGAGTTTGGCGCTAAATAATTTGCTGGGTTCTGTAAACGTTTTCGTTGCTCTTAATTCAACATTTAACAAGTTTTTGTTTTTATTAATAAAACTTGTTAGCTTTTATAAGAAACTTTTATAGATAAAAAAAACGTCGTTGATAAAAAGCCATTTAACATTCTTGAACAATTACGTCTGCTCATGTACGAGTTTAGTTTAATTACTTAATTAAAATATAATTAATAAAACAATTAAAATAAATAGCAGAACCATTAAAACTGCCATAAAGATTAGAGAAGAAAAAAATTTAAATAATTCACCAATGACAGTGTAAGTAAAGTCGGCAAAAAAGAGAACATTTTTGATGAAATTGATTTTTTTTTATTCTGTGGCTTCAGGTTAACCAACCCTTTTGCAAAATCCAGGTTTATTTAAATAATATAATAAACGATTTTTGTTCTATAAAAAAAAATAAATAAATAAATTTTATAGCAGCCATGTGTAGACTTGCCGTTTTCTTAAAGACTACTTTTATGACTGTTTTACTCTTATTAACAACGTGTTTAAAAACAATTTTATTAAAAATACATACCCCTTCATTTTTTTCTGTATACAGGGTGACCCAAAATTGCCGAAGAGGTTTGAGTTTATTATAAATTTGAAGACAATTATGAAAAATTTCATCTCGCAAGTGGTGGGGCACCAGTATTATCAGATTTATTTTAACTTTTTTCGCAAAATTCAATGCCAAAAATCCCCAAAATCGGCAATTAATTTTTTTTCGTTTTTAACAATATTTTATCTATTTTTTAAATACTTAAATAAATATTTTTTCAAATCTCTTAAAAGGTAAATTTATTCCAACCCACCGAAAATCGCCAAAAATTTTAAAAAGTCGTCATGATATATACATATATCATATATGTATATGTGATCAATATGAGACAAATATAGACGAAAAAATAAATAAGAGCTCAGTGGCTGAATTGGTTAAGCAGCCGTATTAAAAATACATCATGTTTACATGGCACTGAGTTCGAATCCTAGTAGGTGCTGATGAGCAGTGTAGCGACTGTGAAACAGCTAGTTGTCCCCAAGCTTTAGTGTATTCAATTATTTTTTCCTGTCTTGTCAGCTGTTTGACCAAGAGTTGTTGATCGCGGCAATTATTGTTATAATTAAAAATAAAAATATTTCTTGGCTTTAGCCAGGATTGAACTTGAGCTAGAAGAATGATAACAACCCATCATATAATATTAGTTTAATACATATATTTTTTTATAATTTTAAAGAAAAGGTGGACACAAAAAATTTATAATTTTTACTAAAAAAATATTTTACGACTAGTAAAAGACAACGAAAAACCCATTTTTTTTTCGGCGTGGGGGAAAAATGCATTACGCACTGACCAGAGGGTCCGTACTCGCCACTTTGTGTCGAACTGATCACCACAGTGAGCTTACCGACTAAAAACCCCTCTCTTCTTCTGGGGATAAAAATTTCCACCCCGGGACCGCCTAAGCATTGCTTCGGTGTGGATTCTCAATGGCTTAAGTCAGCCCTTCTCTTTACACTAATTTTCGTCTGTGATCCTGATTATGATCGTGTTCTGCTACGCCCAAATCTGGCTATTTCGTCCGCAGAACTTTTTCACAGAATCGCGATACCGCAAAAAAGTTGGCCTCGCTCATTATTATGAAGTCCACGACATTCTCCACCGTTATTGAGCCAGCTACCATCTCCAGCTCTCTGCGAGTTTCCGCCCATCGAATACACTTAGGAAAGTGTGTTCGGCATCGTCCAGGACTTCTTCTTCTTCGTATAAACAAAAGGGTGTATTGCACTTGCCTATTTTGCATAAGTAGCTCCGGTAATAGCCGTGACCTGACAGCATTTGAGTCAGGTTATAGTTCACATTCCCATGCCATCTGTTCAACCATTTCTCGATATTGTAAATGAGACGCTCCGTCCATCTGTCCCTAGTGTGAGTACTCCATCTAGACTGCCAGCTGTGTAACATTTCCTCCCGTATTTACTGCATACTTCCAAGGTCGGCATGGCCAGTCTGCCTTGATATCCATGCCTCCCTTCGTGCTAGGATCTAGCACGATCAGTTGGGATCATACCTGCTATAACTGTAATCGCTTCCGCCCATACCGTACGGTATGCAGATGTGACCCGTAAAGCAGCTACTCTTTGCACTGCTAACAATGGTTTTGCTCTACTTTGTGTCCTAATTTTCTCTCCCCAGATTTGGCTCCCATAGATAAGGATGCTATTGCATACCTCCATTAAAAGTTTGCGTATTTCTGGTAGTGGGCCTCCTATATTCGCCATCAGCCGGCGTAATCTTAATCGTACTGTTATACCAGTAGACTTGTTAACAGCATACTAAACCTGTTCTGAGAACGTTAGAAAATAAGTTGCATAATCAAATCATTACTGGAAATTTGTTTCAAATCCTAAAACTAAAGACTTGCTATGATGTAACAGAAAGCATTGCGAAAACTGTATTAACATGTTACTATGTGTTCTTTTTTTTTGTACAAATGAGAAATCTCTGTTATATGCTAGTGAATGATTTTGCTCTTACGAATACACTCAACTCAACAATGCAGGAAACTGTAGCTGTGCTCTTGCATACAGGAAAATTTTTTGTTCTCTTTAGAGATAAAGCTATTATCAATACAAGTATTTGTGAATTATTAACGCTATAATGTAACAAATGTTCTGATGGTTGTAAGATGCTGGCATGACTTTGCATACTCACATGCTCTCCGTCTTATTTTTATTTATTTTTTTTCCAAAGTTCAACACATTATGCTAGGAACACAACTGCAACGAACGACGAATTTTTGGTCGCGAATATTCGTCGCCAAAAATAAAACACATTGGTGTATATGAAAATGCACACAATCGTGGTGTTGGGCGAAATTCGATGTACTCTGGGAAAGTTGAAATAGATTTATTTCTAATTATTTCGTCAGCGAACGACGAACCAAGCAATATCAGGTGACCAGGTATTTTACATAAAAAAAAGTATTTTTCATGACATTACTTTTTATATATTTTTTTTAATCCATGTTGTAAACAATGTATTAAGGTGTTCTTAAAATATAAAGTACCTCAGATAATTTGTTCAAAAATCCCTCTTTCGGATGGGATTTGGGGTGTACTTTTAATATGGTCACCTTAGTATTTATACTAATTTGTTTGCTTTTCCAGGAATGTAAACAATGTTCGTTGATATTGTGCTTCACATGACGACTTTATACAACGAATATTTGCCGGCGAGATCGTCGCGATGGGCGAAGTTCGTCATTCGTTGCCGTTGTGTTCCTAGCATTAGTCGTAAAACTACTGAATTGTGTTGCTTTTTTTAATGATAATAATAGTAACAAATATGTTACTCTTATTAATTCTTTGTTTATAAACATCGAATCACTGACAATGAAAGGCACTGTCGAAAAATCTTCAGTTTCCACAAAAAAATCTTATTTAAAAAAAAAATTAAAAATTTTTTTTTTTGTTGAACAAAAATGCTGTCCTTTATTTATTACAAAACGATGATTATTCTAACATAATATTGGATTTTTTTCCTTATTAAAAGTATACACAACTTTTTGTACAGCGCTAGTGATGCCACCTAGTTAAATTAGCCTTGAATGGAAAAAATCAAGCAAAAGTAGCTGACATTTCTGTGATTTGAGGGTAACCGTGCAAATGTTGAATTTAAACGTTCTTAAAGGCCAAATAAATAACACTAACTTCTTGGCAAACTTGCCAAAAATTAGACGTTTGTACAAACATTTTGCGCTGTGTATTTGCCTGTTTGCACAAATATTTATGGACAAATTTTTTTTTATTTTTACGCAAGCATGTTAATGTTTGAATTGCTTGGCCCTGAATTTGTAATTTTAGTTAAAATTTTGCAAAGTGAAATGGTAAAAGAAAAAGCACATAAATGGAACAAGAAAAAGTTTTCATGTCATAATTTATGGAATTATATGAAAGTCTGCCTTCTTTGTGGAAAATAACAAGCAAAGACTAATAACTAGAGAATTTCAAGATATATAGAGCACAATATTTTTGTGGAAAACTTAAAAAAGTAATATCTTGAGATCAATAAAGAAATGATAAGAAGGACAATTTATATTTTGCGGACTTCATATGGCGAGCAAATTGCAGCAACAGTATTGCCTCCTACTTTCATTTCTTAAAGCCGACGTTCCTTGTCGAATGTGCACACGAATGACAATATTGAATGGGCTCTAGACAGCATAGAATGATATCCGAATTTGTACTGATAGTAAGGCTGCGTTGTATGTACTAGCTGGAGTCTATATGACATCCAGGTTGGTTCGTGAAGGCCGGATATCTCTAAACGAGATAGCGAGACATTCGAACCTGGAGCTTATCTGGGTACGAGGGCACAGTGAAGTGTCCGGAAATCTAGTAGCGGATGAACTGGCAAAGGCTGGTGTCCAGCTACAACAAAGCGATATTGATGGGATCGTTGGAATCCCGCTAGCGAGCTGTAAGAAACAAGTACAGCGTCAACTTTTACAGACAGATGGTACCCTCACTAACCTGTCGAATATCAAGGCTGACATGGCCCAGATATGATAACAGGAGGGCTATTATCCTTAGGGGCTAGCCCCGACGGAGGTTGCGTTCTGTTGTGGCGGCCCTGACGGGACATTGCCACATAGGGACACAGGCAAGGAAGTAAAATCTTCCATTAATGACTTCTGTAGAAGTTGCAGTGACGAGGAGGGAAAAGAGAGCGTTGAGCACTTCCTCTGTCAGTGTCCAGCTCTATCTTATATAAGGGCGTTGTACATAGGCAGACCGATGCTGCATGATTTGACGGAGGTATCGGAATGCGATGTAAGTGGATTGGATTCCTTTATCCGATCCTCGGGTTGGTTCTAAACCAGTGATATGTAGATCTACTGAGATACATATCATATCCAGACAACACAACGGGACCTGACTGGGCCCAAGTGGGCTGGCTTTACAACAACTGGCAGCCTGTCAAACCTAAAATAACCTAGACAGTATTCGGGAGGAAGAAGAGACATCAACCGAAAGATGCTCGTGAGAGGCCAATCACAAGAGTCTCTGCCAGTGTTGTCAGATCGTAGGATTTACCTTCTTTTGCTAGTTTCTGAAAACCTAAAAAGTTGTTTTAAAAAAAATTTTTTGACAGGTATTATTAGAGCATTTTTCTTTTTGAATTCTCAATAATTTATTTAGATTGTTGGGATATAAAGTTGAATGTTTGAGAATATCTTTCAAAAATTTCCAAAGTCTACTGATGATTAGGGTAGCTCCTATGTAATGTCGACATATAGATAGCTGGGAAACATAGAAAACAAGCTATTTATAATTTTTTATTGGTATCAATGTTAGAAGCTAAAAAAGTGAATAAAAAACTCAATTGTTAGAAATAAAAAATTTAAAAAAAAAATAAAAAATAAAATAAAATTATGCCAAACAATTTATAAGAAATTCAAGCCCCTTCGGTAATTTCGGGCCACCTTGTATTTATAAACTTTTTTTTAATTCGTTGCCTGTAATTTTGTATTTCATTTTTCCACTTGTTTCTTATGATCTCACAAGAATGGCATTTTTGTGGCGCGATATTTTTTTATATAAATTATAATTATATTTTTTTTTATTCATAAGACGACGGCTGGCTTTAAGAGTCAGCATTATTTTTGCTTATTTACTTGTATGGGGAGTTATTTTCATGGTGTGTAAGTAATTATTTGAAACCACAATAATCAAACTTTAAATATTTACACGATTTTTTTTTTTTTTTTTTTATATTAAAAGAATGTGAACAATGTAAGCAAGAAAAAAAAATAGAAGAAAACAAGTATATTTGCTTTAATAAATTTCAGTGGAGTTTGCTAAAGTGGTATATAATTATATTTATTTAAAAAATTTTTTCGCTAAAAAATTAATAAAAAAAATATGCAAAAATATTCAATTCTTAATTGCGTTTGATATTATAGTTTTAGTTTTTAAAATAACTCAAGAAATTTCGAAAAGTTTATTTAAAATTCAGTTTTAAAATGTTGCGTAAAAAGCATTTCTTGATCAATTTAAATTTTAGAAATAAATTAAATTGTAAAAATGTGTAATTAATTTGATTCAGTACTGTTGATGATAAATTCCACGGGGTGAACTATTTCACGGCTTACTAGTCCCCTCCACCCTGCCCCCATCATGTGGTTTGCAAGGCTCACTCAGGTGACATATGAGCAACCTAAAGGGTGGTTAAATTTTAAAGATGTTGATTTGGAATAAAACACAAATTATTTAGGAACTATTATCATTTCTTTTTACCATGAAAATATTGGTATGGTTCAATTATGTGTGCAATAAGATATCAGTCAAGTGCGTGCCGTGACATCGGATGGTGCAAATTTTCGATGACGTTGAGCCATAATTGAGGTTATATGCCGTTAATGTGCCGAATTATCAAATCTTTTAGCTCCAGAATTATTGCTGGCTTATCGACGTACACCTTTTCTTTCAAATAACCCCAAAGAAAAAAATCCAACGGTATCAAATCACATGATCCTGGCTGCCATTTTGAATTTGAATTATTTCGTTAGCTGTGTGGCAACTGGCACCGACCTGCTGAAACCACCTTTCATCCACATCCATATCTTCCAATTCGGAACATAAAAAGTTCGTTATCATCTCACGGTAGCGAACACTATTCACAGTAACTGCCTGACCGGCCCCATTTTGGAAAAATACGGCCCGATAATGCCGCCAGCCCATCAACCGCACCATACAGTTACTTTTTTTGAGTGTATTGATTTTTCGACAATCACTCTTGGATTTTCTTGGATCATTCGCCCAAATGTGACAATTCTGCTTTCTGACGGATCCATTGAGGTGAAAATATGCCTCATCACTGAAGATGATTTTCTTCGAAAATTTATTATCCATTGTTGCTATTTCTTGCCATCAGTCTGATCGTTGACGACGCTTAAAATGGTCAGGAGGCTTTAGTTCTTGAGTCAACTGAACCTTTCAAGCGTGTAAATGCAAGTCTTTATGCATAATGCTCATCAACGACGAGCGTGAGAAGTGTAGTTGTTGGGCACGACAACGAGTTGAGGTGGGCGGTCTCACTTCAATGACACTATCGCGAACATCAGCAACATTTTCTGCAGAACGAACTGTACGATTATGCACTGGTGTTTTAACATGTCTTTCAGAACGTTTGCACGATTTTTCCGCTTGTACTCACATTTGTACGATTAAATTGACCATAAAAACCACGAAGTGCGCGATATGCATTTTGATTTGGACGCCCATTTTCACAATAAGCCTGAATAACTTTAAAGCGTTGCTCAATTGTGTATCTTTCCATGGTTTAAATTGAATTAGTCTAGAATTGAGAAATGTCAAATGAAATGCAGCAAGAAACTTGGCGTTTATATGTGGTTCGATACTTGCTAAAGACCTCGGTCTGCTAATCCCTGATGCATGCAACAGATGCCAGTGCTGTAAGTAACCAGAAATGATGGTTAAACGGTTGGGTTGTTTAAGAGATGATGTTCTTAATGGACTTCGCCTTACCACCTCATTTAGTCTTATCTTCCATTGACTGCTGGGATATTGCATACCGGAAGGATTAGAGGTGCGAACTCTTCAACAAGTAGTCTGAAACGTTGAAATTGTTCTAAAATCCCAGCAAGCGGTTATGATGTCCAAGGTTACATTTTTAATATACATGCATACAAGAACTCAACGTCAAGCCGAAACAGGGTGACAAAATAGATTGTAATCATCAAAAATCAGAAAAAAATCTAAAAAAAATACAAGGGCTTGTGCGAATTAAAAAAAAATATTAAACTTAGTAAAATGTTTTTTTAATGATGGTTACACTCAATCGTGTCGCCCTGTTTCAGCTTGACGCTGAGTTCTAGAACACTCTGTACATATACAAATCGTTTTTACGGCCAAAAGTTTTATTTCTTTTATTTTGAATTTGTTTCTATGTGTGATTAATAATATTTTTTAAATTAAAAAAGACAAGAAAAGTAATTGCGGACTTTTAACTGGCGGAAAAACGATTTGCTAATTGTCCACGTAAAATCATGTGTGACGCGGCGGCTAATATGCCAGCATTAATCTGGTGTTTGAAATCATAATGTGTTTACACTTAATGAGACATTAAAGTGGACATTAAATCTAATTAATGCTCTTTAAAAAAGAAATATCAAAGAAATTGAGCTAACAGTTGAAAACAAACACTTTTGAAATCATCAATATAAAAAAGAAATATTATGATTTTTTAATTGTTTTTCATCTTTTTCTTTATTTTATTATTATTTAAGTAAGTAAAGTAAAACAAAAACACCTACCTCAACATAATAACAACTTTGGTTACGGCAAAAATAAAATATTGTACAATATTTACTCTGTTATTATTGTTATTTATTCGTTTAATAAAAACTGAACAATTTTGTCACGAATGTTATTGATAATTTGTTAAAAAATTTAATAAACAAACTGAAACGTTTTTATGACTTTATGACTTTACATGCATACATACCAACGGACGGACATGTACTCGTATAGCTTACAAACCTCTTTTAAAGCCAAACGATTATTTCAATAAATTGAAAAAAACCTCAAAATAAAAGACATGGAAAAGAAACGTAAAAACTCTTTAAGCAAAACAAATAAAAAGCACAAAAACAAACAAACTTTTACTGACCTTATTCCATTTTTAGGCATAATATTTATGTTTGTACAGTGACACTACACAAGCTAAATAAAGGTGCACATAACTATACCTATTTCATGAACTAATAGATTCAATATGTTTCCCCATATTCCAAGAGGCGTCATCGTCGTCACATCAAGAAACGTCACATCACGTACAAATTCGCCTTCGACAGCAATTACGAAGTCTTTGTTAGGTCCTTGGTATTTCCTAGACCTAAGCGGTAGATAGAAGCTATCGACAACATTCAATCGTTTTTGCCAACGACAAAATTTTTGTGTCGACATCATGTGATAACGATAACGCCTAATGGAATATGGGGGATTAATTATATTATACATACATACTCGGCGAGAACCTCTAATGCAAAGCAATGTGCTAAAATGTTAATAAACCTACACTTCACTACTTCTATTTTAGCATTTTAAGTCAATAATTTAACATGGCGATGTCATTAGAGGCCAGTACTTACCACTCTCGCTAACGAATAGCTATTTCAAAATGTCATTACAAGAAATTCATTTAAAAAGCTAATTGCTTTTAAGTCCTTGATTTACAAGTTGGTGCAGACTAAACTTATAAAACTGGCTGAAGATGTTTTGTATAAATATATTGAATGTAATGGATAACAAAAAATTGTAAACAGCTTCTGTTCTATGTTTTCCAGCTGTCTATATGTCGACATTTCATCGGAGCTACCCTAAGCATCAGTAGACTTTGGAAAAAAAAATTTCTAATTCTACATTGTAGTTAGATAGCAAACTTTTGTTATACAGTTGTGAAAAAAATGTACATCAGCACCTGCCTTGCGGACTTATCTTTTTTTTTATATTGGACCAGTACTCAGGGGATGACCCCTACATATGCAGTGCATTGTACCAGAACTAGAAAAATAGGTCATGAGGAGGAGGAAAGAGGGAGTAGTATTTGTGAACATTTGACTTGAACTTTCCAACATTAAAACAGACAGGAAACACGTTTGCAGGCAACTTATTCCACAGGCGAAGCATACGGCTGAAAAACGAATACTCTCTGTAATGCGTAGTGCGATTTCCTGGGCAATCGACCACAAATGGATGAGCTCTGGACGATGCACGTGTGCTGCGTATAAATGTGCGCGTTTCGGGAATAAAATCCCTAATTTCGTCAGAGCAAAATCCATTGTATTAACGATAGAACAGAGTAACGCACCCCACACTGCGTCGATGCTCCAGTGACTATCAAATTCTGGTTTCATTATCACTATTCATTATGCACTATCCAAATTCTGGTTTCATTATCCAAATTCTCCTTTTTCGTTAAATTTAAAGATCAATCTAATGGGTGATTTTATAAGAACTATCGGAAATTTAAAAAAAAAAACACATAAAATTCAGAAAAATGCATGAAATATTTATTTGGATCTATAGTTGGGTCGATATAATTTAATGTTTGAAGATTATTTCATGCAAATGTTGGCCGCGGCTGCGCCTCAAATGGTTCATCCGCTTAGTCCAATTTTGGCATACTCTTTCCAACATTTCGGCCGGTATCTCACGAATAATGTTGGCAATGTTGGCTTCCAGTGCGTCAATCGAAGCGGGCTTGTCGCTATAGACATTAGCCTTAACATAGCCCCACAAAAAATAGTCTAGAGGCGTTAAATCGCACGATCTGGGCGGCCAATTGACTGGTCCCAAGCGTGAAATAAACTGTTCACCGAACTCGCCTCTCAATTGGTCCATTGTTTCGCGTGCTGTGTGGCATGTGGCACCGTCTTGTTGAAACCACATGTCATGCAAGTCAAGCTCTTCCATTTTGGGCAAAAAAAAGCTTGTTATCATCGCACGGTAGCGCTCACCATTCACAGTAACGTTGTGATTCGCATCATCTTTGAAGAAATACGGCCCAATGATGCCGCCAGCCCATAATCCGCACCAAATGGTTGTTTTTTGTGGATGCATTGGTAGCTCTTGCAATGCTTCTGGCTGCTCTTCACTCCAAATACGGCAGTTTTGCTTGTTCACGTATCCATTCAACCAGAAATGAGCCTCGTCGCTGAACACAATTCTTCGATAAAAAAGTGGATCTTCATCTAACTTTTCAAGAGCCCATTCACCAAAAATTTGGCGTTGTGGTAGATCGTTTGGCTTCAATTCTTGCACCAGCTGTATCTTATAAGACTTCACACCCAAATCCTTCCGCAAAATTTTCCACGTAGTGGAGTAACAGAGGCCCAATTGCTGCGAACGGCACCGAAACGATAATTCACGGTCATCACCAACACTGGCCGATACGGCTGCGATATTTTCTTCAGTTCGCACTCTACGTAAGCGTGTAGGTGGTTTAATGTCCAACAATGTAAATTTGGTGCGAAATTTGTTTACAATAGCCCGAATAAAAGCCTCAGTAGGTCGATTAAACTGACCATAAAATGGAAGAAGCGCGCGATGAACTTTCTTAACAGAGCACGCATTTTGGTAATAAAATTCAATAATTTGCAAGCGTTGTTCGTTTGTAAGACGATTCATGATTAAATTATAGACCAAACTGAAGATGTTTGACAGTGACACAAGATACAAAACATGCACTAGTTGCCAAAAAGATAATAGCAAAAAAATCACTCGTTATAAAATATAATAAAAATGGAACAGGTTACGAGTAGTTAGTTATACAGAAGATAAGTTATTACGTTTTTTGTTTGGTAGCAGCTTTCATCAGCCACCCTGTAGTATTCTTATAGAGTATTTGCAAATAATTCGTTCAGCTCAAGGTTTAAAGTATTTTTCAATATTTCGTCTTCCTTTAGAAGACTTCTTCAGGAAAATTTGTTTTTTTGTGTGATAAATTCAATACAAATTTCTTTTTTCGATTCAAATTTTGTATTGAATTTATCACACAAAAAAACAAATTTTCCTGAAGAAGTCTTCCAAAGGAAGACGAAATATTGAAAAATACATTAAGCATTAAAGAAAACAAAAAGGACCTTGAGCGGAACGAATTATTTGCAAATATTGAATTAAATAAAGGTCAAAGCAAATAGGATCAAAAATTCAAATTCTTATAGAGTGTTATATCAGTATACCACCCTCTTTTGGAGAGATATTTTGCGTGTCATATTTCAGTTTAGGCATCCATTAAACAAGTTATTACTTAACTACTTCTTAGTAATGCAGGCGGTAAATACTATGACATTGAAAAGTATGTTCTTAGGTAAGTGCAACACATTACCAAGTTTCCGCTGGGTATGCATTTAAGGGTTTTTTTTTCAAATCTTATAAAAGTTTAATTTGGATTAATTGCTGACCATTTTACAATATTTCCATAATCTCTTTCCAAACTACTTATGTTAATAACAAACTAATAACATTGAAATGAAAATAATTTCTTTCGTTTATAGTTTTATGATTTCGAATTTTCTCTTTATTCAATAAACTGGTTGGTTGGTCTCTGGGGCTTAAAAAGTGTTTAATGTTCTACAAGAAAAAGTAATTCTTTAATGTCAGCTCTTAATGGTTTTAATAAGCAATAAACTGTACCAGCACTTGAGTATCTCCACATCTTTTTTGTTTAGTAAAAAAAAAACTTTAAAAATTATCCCAACATAAAATTATAATAACAATTTTTCAAAAGGCATAAATTAAGAAAAGAAAAAAAAACCTTTTAAAAACGAATTATTGAATTATTTGATTGAAATTTGTATTCTTTGTTCAAAAAAAAAAGGAAAAAAAAAATTGTTTTCTTTTGTTGTTTCAACATCTTTGGGATTGAACATAATTTATGTTTGTCTGATACTGATTGATCATGGAAAAATAAAATAGTAATTTATACATAAATATTTATTTTTTGTGTTGTTACAAAAAAAAAAGACCCCAACAGACCGACATCTGCTCAAAATTAAAAACTAGACATGCATATTAATACGAGTACATATTCACTATGTAGTATTTCTTTTTTTTCCTTTATAAGACTAATTTGTTGAAGAGAAAACAATGTCATACAAAACATAAGAAGAAGAAGAAGAAGAAGCGAAACATAAGAAGAAGCGAAACATTCCAAACGTTTGGCTTAAGCTGTTGCCCGTTAAGTTTAAAATATTTTAGAGCGGGGATTTTTGTTTCTGTTTTTGTGTTTTAAGTGGTGTAAACTGAAATTCTTGTCCGTCTGTCTCATTAAAATGATGTCTGTCTGTCCGTCCGTCCGTCCGTCCGTCCGTCTGTTTGTCTCTGATTCCACAGTAGCACTTTGTTCGTAACAAATAACAAATGCATGTTGTTTATTGTTTTAAAAATTAATTTATGTATAAATCTATAATATTTTTTCCAACATAAACTTAACTTTCTTTATTAGGTTCGAATTTATTTATTGTAATATAAAATATCACGGCATAACATGCATACATACACACATATATACGGGTACAGTGGTGTGCAAAACATCAGCTTACGGTACTTTTGAAAACGATACTTGTTTAAAATTGGGGGTGCTTTTAATATTTTGTTTTTAAACCATCATTGTCTACAAAGATACTTAATTTTGCCGCCATTTGGTAAACATTAGTCTTGCCAGTTCATATTTGGCAGTTGTGAAGTAGACACGTAGCAACTTTATTATGGAAAAATATTCGGTAAACCAACGTGTTTTAATCGTTAAAATGTTTTCGCAAAATCAATCATCGATTACTGTGACGATGCGAAAGTTACGTGAACTTTCAGGGAAAAATAACGTAGAAGTGTTAATAATTTCCAACGACTTAACAGTGAAAGCAAATCAACTTCTTGGCTTTTTTTTTATCTTGGACCAGTACTCAGGGGATGACCCCTACATATGCACTGCATTGTACCAGAACTTGTAAAATAGGTTGTGAGGAGGAGGAAAGAGGGAGTAGTGTTTGTGAGCATTTGACTTGAACTTTCCAACGTTATAACAGACATTAAACACGTCTGTAAGGCAACTTATTCCAAAGACGAAGCGTACGGCTGAAAAACGAATTATCTCTGTAATGCGTAGCACGATTCCCCAGGCAATCGACCACAAATGGACGAGCTCTGGACGATACACGTGTGCGGCGTATAAATGTGCGAGTTTCGAGAACAATATTCCTAATCTCGTGGGAGCAAAATCCATTGTAGTAACGATAGAACAGAGTAACGCACCCTATACTGCGTTGATGCTCCAACTCTATTGACTCCGATGAATCAATAGAGTTGGTTGCCCTACTGTCACCGATGAGCTTCTTCGCCCTCTCCTGTACACGGTCGAGTAACCCCATAACAGACTTGGAGGCACCATTATTTCCATTCTCCATTTCCGATCGGATATAGTTAGTTTGCACTTGATTTTCAACAAGGATTTGGCTTACTAGCCTTTCTTTAGCCTTTTTTAATTTGACATCATATTTGTTTCCACTGTTAACTCGTTAACAGAGCTCTGTTAATTGGATAATTTGGCTTTGCTAAGAACGAGTGGTTTTTGTCTGAGAATTTAAATACGTATTTATCTTCACTTACAAAAACAAGGTGCCAACAGAACGCGCTATTTACCGTGTAGTGAATGATTTCGTAGAAAGAGGGTATGTAGATGATAGGCCCAAGCGTGGACCACAACGTACAGCTATATCGGCTGAAAACATTACTGCTGCTGAAGAAAGTGTTCTAAGCAATCCATCCACCTCAATTCGACGCCTTGAACACGTTTAAGTCACAATTTTGTACAAGGATTTACATTTGTTTCCATTTAAGATTCAGTTGACATAAGAGCTTCTTCCACAAGACCATTTACGCCGACGTAGATATGTCAATCAGCTCATCCATGACATGTAAAAATCATAATGAGTGACGAGGCGCATTTTTATTTGAATGGATATGTGAATAAATAGAATCGTCGGCTCTGGGCAATGGAAACCCCTCAAATTATTCATCAGTCACCTTTGTTTCCGTTAAAAGTGACAGTCTGCTGTGCACTTTGATCGGTAGGAATCATTGCTCCCAACTTCTTTGAAAATGAAAACGCCGTGATGGTAACTATGAATAGGGAGAAATATTTTCATATGATTGAAAACTTTTTAGCGCCGCAACTGCATGCTTTGAGCATGCAGTTGAGCTTTGAATAACATGTAGTATCAAGACGGTGTCACATTGTATACAGCTAGGATTATAATGGAATTATTTCGAGTAGTATACGTTCACGGCGGAGACCCTGTATATGCACGAATTGTTCTCTTTTATGTCGGTTTGTTAAAGGTATTTTAAAATTTTAATGAAGATGCCAGACAATATCTTCAATGTGTTGCTCAACTATTAGACGGTCATACTTGGCATGTTGAGAGAGAGAGAGAGTACTTTGCTATTAGTGTCTAATAATTAGACTCTCTGATCGTAAATATATTTGCACTGGGAGAAAAGTTCGCAGCTTAAAAAAAGAAAAAAAAATCGTTTTACTTACAATTTACTTAAAATTTATGTAAAAGTAAATAATTCATATATGAATTTATGTTTTAGTATTCATAATAAATTTTATATGAAAAAGAGTAAAAAATACGCAAAATACAGAGAAAAAACAAGGAATAAATTCATACACCCGTACGCATGTTCATTTGTCGCTGTATCTAAACTAATGAGCGTAAAGCTTGGCTCAGACGGTTGTCAGATCTGACAATATTGTCAGAAAATTTGCAGAAAACTTCTAACAATCGTGTGAACTTATAATTTTTTCTGACAATGTTGTTAGAAAAAATATTGTCACTATATTGTCAGACAAAAACATTTTTTCTTGCCGTTGTCAGATCATTGCCAGACGTTGTTGGCTTATTTCATATTGTCATGTGCGTGAATTTTTAACATCTGACAATGTCATCATTGTCAGACAAAAAAAAAACAAAACAATTAAAAAAAAAGTTTTTTGCGCGAAACAAAAAAGAAAGTTTAATTTTCTGAAAATGGTATTTTAAAAACACAAGTATGGATTACTCGTACGATTACGATTGTTCTATAGATATTGAAAATGAAAAAGTGTTTGATAATTTGTTCCAGCCTATAAAAGTTCCATCGCCAAGAAACTCTCCAGTTGCTAAAACCTTAAAATAATGGTATCGAAAAAAAGTAGAAACTTCATGGCCTCATAAAAATGTTTTGAAATTAATGCAAGAGGTTAAGTGTCGGTGAAGCTTGTAGGATACGTAGAATATAAACTACACAAAGGTAGTGTATGGCAAAAAGTCGCAGATGCTATTTCTGTGAGTTTGAATGACTGCAAAATGAAGTGAGCCAAGCTCCGCACAAATTTCAACTGCAACTTAGAATATCTCCGGTTTTGGTTCACTTGCATGAAGCCAGTTGAGTATTTTTTCGTAAAATCCCTTTTGATGGCAAAAAAGCACCCAGTTCTTTACCCAAACGCTGGAACGTTTCTTTATGTTTTCTTCCTCGTCATCACTATTTTTTAAAATATATGCTTTTAAAATAGTCGCAATATCTTAATCCATATCCTAAATATGTTTTTCTTTCAGTTATTCAATTTTCCCAGCTCACAAGATCAATTAAATTTTTATGTAAATATTTTGTTTTGCTGCATAAAAATCTGACAACCGTGTGAACTGGCAATATTTTTCATGACAACATGGAATTGTCACATAATTGTCTTACAATGGAATTGGAATTTTTCTGAGAATTGTCTAGCAACCGTGTAAACTGACAATTTGTATTGTAAGAGCAATTGTGCATTGTCATGCAATTGCCAGCACATTGTTAAATCAGACAATATTGTCAGATCTGACAACCGTCTGAACAGAGCTTAAGATTATGTTTGCCTTTCTTTACCACTGGGCGGGCATCGCTACTATAATCCAAGTATGTCCATATGCAGATGTGCATATGATAATACGTGATTTAGTTTTACTATAAATCATAAATGTATAACCATTCTTTTACTCGACGGAGGCAAAGTTTGTACACCTATGTAATATTATTCTCGATATATATACTTGCGTTTATTTACATCTGCCGGAAGAATACTTTGTGTGATGAAAAATTTGCATTAATATGATGAATTTTTGCAACTTTTTAAATATTAGTTTATATACAAAAATAATAAATTTAAAAACCAAATTTCTCTTCGACTATAAGCAACGAATATTATAGCCCCATTTATGTGATGTTTTCACAACACAATCAAGTGAGTTTTCTGAAATATTTGTATAGAAACCACTCAAAAAATCGTGTGTTTCTGATTTAAAATTTCTTGAGAAGTCGCTTCCTTGACCTTAATCTCCTTTTATTTAATATAGAAAGAATTTGATCTATTATATTTAGCAATAAAATGTATCACTGAATTGATGTTACTACAGTTATAGCTTGGACGCTATTTAATATACATATATGACAAAATTCTGTGATGACGTTTGTCACACTGATGTCAGTTTTTTTTTTTTATTACTGCTGACTACTTACATAATTTTACTGTCGCTCTATTGATGATACGCTGTCATCAATGTGAAGATGCATATTTGTATGTGTGTAAACAACAGTCTTATAGTTTTGGTCACTACTGTATAAACGGTAAAATATTTTTTTGAAACTAGAAACTTGTCTGCAGGTTTTTACTTGCAAGTTTTACTTTTTTTGGTTTGGTGAAATTTGTGGACGTCTGAACATGCTCCATACACATGTTATTATACATACATACATACATACATACACACATGCCACAGAAATGTTTTTATATTCATATAAATACAAAAATATTTGTTTTTACAATATTAAAATCTCGTTAAATCTATTAAAGATTAATTCGTTTTTTATATCCATTTAAAAAGAGGAATTTGAAGCCTCTTTTCTTTCTTTTGTTATCGTTAAATATTTTAGAAGATTAATAGAATTTTATGTTTAGGTAAATTATTTTTATGTTAATGTCACAGTAATTAATTTTGTTTTTTTTTTCTCTACTTTTTTTTAGAAAAATATTTCCAACGATTTTGTTGCATTCAAATAATGATGCAGCATGCGAGCGTTTTGTACTGTCAGCGCGCCATTAGAAGTATGCGCGTCCTCGGCCGAACAACTTTCACCGGGCTCACGTTTTTTAGCTCTAAGGTATAATTTTAATCACATGAGGCTTTCAAAAGTTTTTTAAATGTATATGTTTCTTTTTCAATTTTTTAGACTTTTAGGCAATCAACAACCCAAAACTTTATACTTCCTAGTCGATGCAAAGAGTCGAGTGAGAGAAGTGTATACGCAAACATGTCTACATTTTGCCACTCAGGGCATGCTCGACACCGAACTTTTCGGTTTGGCGGTCTTGATAGGTAAGTGGTTTTACATAAATATCTATAAATCGTCGTGCACAAAGTCAAAATAAATGAGATCTTGTTCCCGAAACGCGCACATTTTTACGTAGCACGCGTTTATCGTCCAGAGCTCAGCCATTTGTGCTCAATTGCCCGGGGAATCGTGCTACGCATTACAGAGAGAATTCGTTTTTCAGTCGTACGCTTCGTCTGTGGTATAAGTTGCCTGCAGACGTTTTTCCTGTCTGTTATAACGTTGGAAAGTTCAAGTCAAATTTTAGATTTTTGGTTTGTACATTTGTGCAACGGGTTATAGTTCAAGATTTTTCCTTTCTTAAGTTTTTCCTTAAGAAGGACTTTTCACAATACAAATATGCTACGATCAATAATTTTTAATTGAAGAAGACAAGAAAAATAATAATCAAATCTTTAGCTTTACTCATCAGTACCTACTGGGATTTGAACTTGGGTCATGACATATCATGATCTGCTGCCTTAACCACTCAGCCAGTCAAGTCAAATATTCACAAAAACTACTCCCTTCCCCCTCCTTACAACAGTTTTTCCTAGTTCTGGTATAATGCACTGCATATGTAGAAAAGACAGCACCGCTTCCCTGGGTAAATTTTATAGTATCTAAATGCGCCCCAGGAGTCTATCTCCTATAGTTTTTGAGATATACAGTGGTGGACATATAATTAAAACATTAATATGATCTTTCATTCTTTCGATATTTTATATGATCTATTATTATTTCAACCGAACTTTTCCACTGCAAAGATAAGTTTGATATCTTTTGCACTTGGTTCTTTCTTTACATTAATTTTCTGTTCAATTTTCTTTAAAAAATAAACCATTTTTTAGTGAAAGGGATAACACATAATTAAAAGTTACCAGTTCTGCTATTTAATTTAAAATATTCCAATATATAATTTTGTGTTGTTGCAAAAATTTTTTGATAGGTATGTTTTAAATGATAACCGTAAAATTTTACACAATAATTAGCCACGAGGTATGGGGAAAAGACCAAGTTGCTCCGGAGAAGAGAGGAAGGTAATTATTAGATTAATGAGGATCAGCAAAGACAGTGAATGAACTCTCTCAGTTGTTTATTTGCTCTAGAGGATAAATGTATAATGCAATGAACCATTTTGAAAAGTTTTGGAATTCAAATAATGTATTCTGTTAGGTTCATTGTGTGATTTGAAAGTAATTGTTTTTTAAGCAATTAAGTTTCTTATTCGCTATTTTTTAGCTTCTACCATTTATACCAATAAAAATTATAAATAGCTTGTTTTCTATGTTTGCCAGCTATCTATATGTCGACATTTCATAGGAACTACCCTAATCATCAGTAGAGTTTGGAAATTTTTTAAAAGATATTCTCAAACATTCAACTTTATATCCCAGCAATCTAAATAAATTAAACTTTCAAAAAGTTTGAGAATATCTTTCAAAAATTTTCAAAGTCTACTGATGATTAGGGTAGTTCCTATGAAATGTCGACATATAGATAGCTGGGAAACATAGAAAACAAGCTATTTATAATTTTTATTGGTGTAATTTTTTTTTTTTTTTTTTTTTTTTTTTTGGTTAAGCATTTTTATTTATTGAATCTTCAAAATGAACTAAAGCTACGTACACACGATTGTCAGATCAATAATGCCAGTAAAATTGTCTGAAAATGTATTACAATCGTGTGAACTGCCAATTTTTAAGTTACAACGTGGTCAGAAAACCCATTGTCAATCAATTGTAAGACGACAATGTTGTCAGGCATCTGACAATCGTGAAAACACTCTTCGTCGGCATTGCCAGATAATTGGCTGGTATTGTAAGCTCAGTTTTAATTGTCAGATTTGTATTAAATTAATGCACCTTACAATGACATCATTGTCAGAAAAAAGTTTGATGGGCAACACTGTCAAACAGATGGTAGTTGCTATACATAAGTGGCAATGCCGTACAACATGTTTGGCAATTTTTTTCATCTAACAATCTGACAACTGTGTGAAGTGACAATTTTTGTTGCCAGATGAATTATTTGTCAGACCATAGTCTGACAATGAAATTATAAGATTTTCTTACGATCATCTGAACACACAATTTACTTCTGCGGCACAATTTTTCATTGTCACTACATTGTCAGCATGTTGCCAGATCTTTCAATATTGCAACATCTGACAACCGTGTGTACATAGCTTAACAATAAGTATTCAAATCTTAATGCTGAATATAAAATTAAAAAATCAAAATGTGCTTTTTACTTAAGTCCGGCCAATGCTAGACAGAAAGTTTTATTATGCGGGAGCTATTTCAGTAAAATTACCTATTGAGCAATCTGTTGGTGGCAACGGTATCCCTTCTTCAGAACCGAGTGTGGCCGCCAAAATTAAGTATATTGCGCGCAAAGGGGTTTGGATGAAGTTCCAGTTTACTGGCATACCTTGTCGCGTACTTAGGAAATTCCTCTTTTACCAGTGGAACACTCAGGTATTTATGAATTCGTGAATTTTTTACGTACCATGTAGCTGCAATAATTATTCGAAGAATTTGGTTTTGTCGCCTTTGAATTTTTTCAATGTTTGACGCTGAGGTGGTGCCCCATAATTGAATTCCGTAGCACCATATAGGTTTTAGAATTGCATTGTATAACAAAAGTTTGCAATCCAACTTCAATGTCGAGTTTCTGCCCATAAGCCAATTTAGATGCGCTGCTTTTAGTTTTAACTGAGTGACCTTTGCTTCAATGTGAGACTTCCACGTTAGCCTAAGGTCCAGGTGAAAACCAAGGTACTTTACTTCATTGTGCTGCGGAATAGGTGAGTTGTTAATTTGGATAGCTGAACATGTTTGTTTACGCAATGTGAATGTAACGTGAGTACATTTTTGTTCATTAACTTTAATTTTCCAAAGTTTTAACCATTTTTCTAATATTGAAATATACTCCTGCAAATTTCGCGAAGCTACTTGATGGTTTTCATGTACGCAGAAGAAGGCTGTGTCATCTGCAAAAATTGAAGTGTGGATTCCGGGTGTCCTTGGCATGTCAGAGGCGTAAATCAAATATAAAGTAGGCCCCAGTATGCTACCTTGGGGAACACCTTCCTTGATTGGTTGAGTTGGGCTTATAAAGTCGCCTTCTCTGATAACAAATTTCCGCCCATATAAGTAGCTTTTCAGAAGCTTGTAAGTATTTGCAAGCAAATTTAACTTTATTTTGTGCATCAAGCCGTCGTGCCACACTTTATCGAAAGCTGGAGAAATGTCAATGAATAGATCTGAGCAATACTTCGTCTTCTCAAAGGTCTGTCTTTGCATGTGTTTAATATCCAGTCAAAGTTAGAAAAGTAAATTAATTATCTTCAATGGGAATTGAAAAGAAAAGTTAAAGGAAAACTTGATAAAATTTTGGCAAATTATTAAACAAAGTCACACGTAGAGCGAAAAGAGTAAAGCTGTTATCACGTTTCAAATTTGAATACAAAAATAATTTATAGTACCTTGCTTTGTCCATATTCTCATTAGAAAGCATTGGAAAATTCCATTTGCATTTCCATTTTTCTTTTCAGCTTATGCAACAGAAGCAATCAGAACCTTTTCTAAACACATTAAAAACATTCAAAAAGTTATTTTGTATTTTGTTACATTTGTGTATGGCAGAAAAGCATAATGATAAGCAAATGAAGGGGAAAAACAAAACTTTTAAGTAAGAAAAAAGCATCAACTGGTATGCAGTTTAATAAACCTTTAAAAGTAAGCAAACATGCAAACAAACACATGCAGCCATATGTACTTACTTTGTTTGAAACGAGCAGACAAGATACCAAAAGACTTTTTCGTTTGTTTTGAACAAGTCTTTACGTAAGAAGGCATACTTTTGCCAAGAAGAAAAGCTGTAATGGTGTATAAAACTTTTCAGAAGAGGGCGCAGTAAGAAGAAACAGCAACACAAAAAAAAGAAAAAAAGAGATTTTTTTTTCAAGATCACTTAACTGCCAGAATCTAAAAATGTACGTTCCTTAACATATTATTTGTTGATGTTATTGTCGTCGTTGCTATTGTTGTTGTTGTTGTTGCTATTGTTGTTGCCGTGGCTGATGCAGCAAAAGCATCAAACGGCACGCTTGCTTGCGGTTGTATTTAAGCAATGCACAACAGCTACCTGAATTACTGAACACGCGTCTTATGTTTAGGTATGTAAGAGTGTGACTTATTTGACTGTCTGTCTGCCTGTCTGTCCATTTGCTTGTCTGTCCTGCCACTCAAACCAATATACTTACATACATACAGACTGTTTATATATTCTGTTGCTTGCTTTTTATTATTATTATTATTAATTTTTTTTTTTTTTTTTGCTCTTTTTTACCATCAAGCACTGCTGCAGCATCCCAAACCACCAGCCCGTCCATCCTCTATTTCAAGTCTGTCCCGGTTGTTACCTTCTTCTTTTTGCTTTAAGTTTTTGAAATGTTTAAACGTTCAAAAGTATTGTTTTTTTGTTCGTTTGTACGTTTAGTTTTTATGTACGAGTACCAAAGTTTTCTCTATGTTGCTTTTTATAAAGTTTTAAGTGGCCTTTGCATACATGCAACATGCTGCATCATCTTTCCTTGTACAAAAGCAAAAGAAAAAAAAAAGGAAAAAACGTTCTAAAAGAACACAAGAAAAATGAAAATAAGCAGCACAACAAACTGCCTCTCCAAAAAAAGAACCAGTACAAGTTTAAGTCTTTTTTAAGCCTCCATCTAAACCAACCAGCCAGCCAACCAACCAGCCAGCCAGCACCTTTTTCAAACCAACAGAATATCAGCATTTCTATGTATTTTAAATACAGGTTTGTGCCGTGTACTGTTGTTGCTATTGTATTTTGGGATACGCCAGTTTAAACATCAGCAGAAGAAAAAAAAATTTTTTTTTTTTTTACTTTAAATGCGATTTTTTTCTTCAGATAGGTTTGTAAAGATTTTTTGTTAAAACTTCTGAGTGTTGTACAGTATATTTATGTTGTATGTATGTATTTTGTGTATCTTTTTTTGGGGTTTTTTTTAAGCATCATATAATTTTATAAATAGTTTTGTGCAGCATTTTTGCCAAAACCACAAAAAAAAGAACACAAATTTTTGTGTTGGTTGGTAGTAATCAAATAAAGAAAAAATGAATGTTTAGTTTAAAGCCAAATTTGTAAGAAAAAAAAAAAAAAAAAGAAACAGTTGAAGCACATGTTGCTTTTGAATACTCGTACACACACACACACACACACACGCAAACATAAACGACACCAGTGAAACGCAAAACGAAAGACTTAGGAACCAAACTTTGTTGTTAGGCGAAAAAGTGTTAAATGACCGCCAAATGAATTCCGTAAAATATATTATACATATTTCTGCTTATTTCAAGCGTTCAAACACCCAATAACTAATAACTATTAGAAACAATTTCTTTGTATAAAAATACAGGGTGTCACAGAGCTCAAAGTCAAGCCGAAACGGGGTGACCGGATTGATTGTGACCATCATGAGAAAAATCAGAAAAAAATCTACCTCATGCGGTTTGCAAATTATGGGCATTTAAGAAAAACCTAGAAATTTGGTCATACTTTTACCATTTTTCGATTACTGTGGTTAAGTTTTATTAGTTTTGTTTATTTGAACTTTGGAAACGTAATCCCAAATAACATTTCTGGCACGGCACAGTCAAGAATAATGACACAATTGCTTCAAGTTTTCTACACCCCTATCGTAAACAGTTATTCCCATGAAAAAATTTCCAATTTCCAAAAATTGTAATCGTTAATACCAAGGCAGCTTTAATAGGTAGTGGCAGAATTACAATAAATATAACACCAACAAACATCAACATGTATTTTGTTGGTAGAATTTACGAATAGTTGTCAAAATTTTGTTTAAAAAAGCACGGAAGTCTATGTATTTTTGACAAATTTATGAAAGGAAACGAAAAACAGCTGCGCTTATAACACTACCATTTTAAAGCAGCCTTGGTTAATACGTTTACCCTAGAACTGACTTCACATTTTTATGTGTAATTCAGTTTTGAATAATAACACTAAAAAAATTCACATTCAGCCAAAATTCACCTAATCGTAAACAATTATTTCCCTTTGCTTTGTTCACATCATTTTTGCGGGTAGACTGTATTCATCATGTGAGTAATTATTTCTTTTAATTAAAGTGCAATAGCTTATATTCAACTATTTTAAAACTAGATTTGTTAATAAGGGGCAAAATGATATCGTGCTCAATAGAATGCAAAGAAACAGGTTCGTTGCGTGCAATTTTGTAAAAACTGCTAATGAGGTGTTGGCTGAATTTTGGAATTCTCTTACGGAAGAGTTAAATAACATTTTTCATGTCTCTAAAGTGCCTCGGTTTTTTGAAACGGTGTAAGATGTACTTCATTCCATCCGACGTCCATACTATTTATACCACCTAAATTCGACCGAAAATTGAATACATCTCTCATGTTTCAAAGTCTATTTTTAGGTTACTCGACCGTGTGCAGGAGAGGGAGAAAACGCTCATCGGTGACAGTGTCCAACTCTGTTCACTGACTGGAGCATCGACGCCGTGTGGGGTGCGTTACTCTATTCTATCGTTACTACAGTGGATTTTGCTCCGACGAGATTAGGAATCTTGTTCCCGAAACTTGTACATTTATACGTAGCACACGTGCATCGTCCAGAGCTCATCCATTTGTGGTCGATTTCCCGGGGAATCGTGCTACGCATTACTGAGAAAACTCATTTTTCAGTCGTACGCTTCGTCTTTGGAATAAGTTGTCTGCAGACGTGTTTCCTGTCTGTCATAATGTTGGAAAGTTCAAGTCAAATGTTCACAAACACTCCTCCCTCTTTCCCCCTCCTCATAATCTATTTTCCTAGATCCGGTACAATGCACTGCATACTTAGATAAAAAAAAAAATAATGCAGGCTCCTGGATGTGTGGCACAAATCTTATCCTCTAGCTACACCTTTCTGGCAACCACCTTCTGCAAAGAACTGCAGGCAGACACACAATGTTCTTATTGGTGTTATTCCAAATTCAAATATTGTGGGAATATTATTGTTCAGCACTTCTAGACTACGAGGTCTGATTAAAAATAACCGTTATTTTCAATTTTTTTTTTTTTTTTCAAAAAATATTTACTTATTCATCAATAACTATCTTATCCCCTTTAAAGTAATCCCCCTCAGATACAATGTCAGCGTTTTTCGAATCCTCGAAACACTTCTGAAACGTGCTTTTTGATATCGCCAACAGCTCCTGTTTCGATTTTTCTTTTATCTCAGTGAATATGGATGCTTTGGCTTTGGTTTCAATGTCATAGCCATACATCCATGATTCGTCACCAGTTATGACCTTTTGGAGGAAATTTGGGTCGTCATTGACGATGTTCAACAGCTCGTGAGCGATGTCCATGCGATGTTTGTTTTTGCTCAAAGTTTAGTGAATTTACTAAAAAATCAAGGAAAATCTGTCAAAAATAAACTGACAATCCGAAATGGCTGATATTGCCAACATATATAACAGACATTCGAGGACTGATTGTAAAAAACTGTTTATATATTTATGATTCAAAGTATTATCCATTGCTGTCAGCGAACGAATCCCGTGTTGAAAAATCTGGTCATCTTTTGAGGCAATCCAGGAATCGATCCTTTTTTTTTACTTTTTTATAAGACCAGAAGTACTGGCCATCATATCATTATCATATCTCTTCTTATATTGCGGCCGTTTGTCTTTCACTGCTCGATTCAAACGCATTAATTGCATTCAATAAAGATCGCCTGTATTTCAGATGGTTTTAACAATTCATAATACACTACGCCGAGCTGGACCCACCAAATACTGAACATGACCTTGGAACCGTGAATATTCGATTGGGCCGTCGACGTGGAAGCATGGCCGGAATATTCCCATGATTTTCAATCACAATGTGATACAGAAATCCCTTCCTTCTTGCTTTGCTAGTAGCTGTTCACAAGCAAACAAACGCCGTTCAGCATCTCTTGGCTTCAACTTGTACGGCAACCAATTAATTACCTTCTGTTCTATCCATGCTTCTGTTATATCCCTGACTCTCAGGCATTTTGAAATGGATTGTTACGTCACTCCTGATGATCCTGTTAATTTTTGTTGCCTTTGAAACGTGCCTTGATCAAGTATTGCTTTCCACTCTGCATCTTCGAAAGCTTCCCTCTTCCACCGCCATGCTGGACTTCGACAAAACACCGTTCTTGAAGTGCTTATTTTGGCATATTTTGTCTCTATTAGCAGCCGCATCATAGGCTTTTGAGAGCGTGTGATGAACTTCAATCGCAGATTTCTTAATATAAAATCAAAAAATGAAAACCTCCCGCAAATGATGAAGCTCATATGCTTAAGCGAGAATTACTTTATGATGCGGACACAAATCGACTAATATTTCGATGTAGTTCTGTTTACAAATATCTAAGGTGATTGTATGACATCTAAAATCTATTTATTTCGATTACCACTTACCTTTACAGCCAAACGAGGGAAACAAAGTTGTACTCCTAATAACTGAGCATATTCATATAACTATTTGTTTGTTTTATCAGCCAGTGTAAACACGCAAAGCTATTCTGTGTTTTCCTGGCTTATATGTATATGCGTTTGTTTTCATGTCTGTTTGTTAATTTTTTTTTTTTTTTTAAAGGAAAGTAATAGCCAAAGCTATTTTTAATGAAATATTTAGCTACTGGTACTACTCGTTGTTGTTTTCTGTTGCTACAAAAAGTTTTCACCAAAGCAACACGCGCCTCGCTCTCTCTCTCTCTCTGTCTCTCTTTCTCTCTCTCGCCTTATAGTTCCCTCTTACATGTAACAAGAACAATAATAATAACAACAGTTTGTACAACTCAAGTAATCACCACCGTCGTGTCATCTTCATTATTTTCAAGATCATCATGAGCAACATAGCAACAGGCACAACAGCAGCAATAATAACAATAACAACAACATCAGCATCATCAGCAACATCATCGTCATCTGTTGATATCGCATAAAATGCCACTCCAACCACTCCAATCTATTCCTCAACTTAAAATACTTATAAGAAGTAAAAAAAATTTGGCATTGTATTTGTTGTTGTTAAGTAGCGTGTCCTAATTAGTGCTTTTGCCATAATATTTAGTGCTTTTTTCGCTTACCCTAAAGTTTGCGCGACCAAATATTACACATGAACATGAACTAGTTCTTGAGACCAAGCAGGAAAAAATATCTATTAATAAATGATGTTGTTATACAGGTATACCACTTTAAGTTGGCAACACTTTTTTGTAACTGGCAGCAATTTTGCCAGCTGTGATGTGGTTTATGTGTAGTTTGATTTGACATTTCAATTATCATAGGCTGATGATGCCTGTACAACGCTTCCAAATTGTGCAAGCTTGGGCCCAAAACAAATTTGCCGTTGATACCGATTTTCGTAAGGGAATTTATCTAAATACCAATAATTCACTAACTACAACAGAACCTAATTGTACACGTCTTTGTGACACGTAATGGATTTATGTTGGAAGTACTATCTATATTAATCGTTTCTTACCGAACAGTTTCATCTTTATTAGGTTTACTCCTGATTTCGACCTTTTACATTCAATTTAGTAGTGTTATTTTTTGATTCAAACCACACCGAACTTTCAAGGTCTTAAGCAGGATGGCCACACATCAAACTAGACTTTGGAGTTTGAAGAAAATCAAAATCAAGGCAGCTTTCTACAGGTAGTGGCAGAATTACAATAAATACAACACCAACAAACATCAACATGTATTTTGTTGGTAGAATTTACGAATAGTTGTCAAAATTTTGACAACTATTTGCCTTGATCAAAATAATATAGATTTTAACTACAACGCAGCAGAAGTTTGAAGCTAGTTTGATGTGTGTGCGCGTAATTACTTTAAATTTAATTTTTGTTGGCAGCGACAACAACAGTGTTTTGGTGGCAAAGAAAAATAATAAATGAAAGAAAACAATTTATTTTCGAATTTGTTGATTTTTAATAGAACAATTTCAATTTGAAAAAATTTTTTTAATTTTAAATCAATCGAAAAACGTTTGTTTTTTTCAAACAAAATATAATTTGGCATATAATGAAAAATGGGACAATGTGTATCAGTAAACTGGAACTTCACCCAATTCCTTATAAGCACGTTTCTTTCCTGTCAAAGTAGCTTAGTCGGGCCAAGATTACCCAAGCGTTCCTTTTGTAAGAAAATAAAATTCAGGCCTCGTTTGAATTTTTTTAACAATTTTCTTTATTTAAGCAAAAAATTCTATTTGCCAAACCAGACGTTGTGGACTATACGTGTATCATGCCCTGCAGTTGTCGTCAGAAAGAGAAACTCCAAATTCTGGTGAAAACCACGAAGGTTCTGATTTTTTTAAAGAGAGTGTAAGTGTAGTTTAGTATCGCTATGCCTGGGAATAATGGCTGTTAATACCAGTTAATCCATCTGCACTGCTACTTCCTGGGCACTATGGCTGTTAAGACCAGTAAGAATGTACTACAATACGACAGATTAAGCCCAACTGAAATTGTAGTGTCTTGTGCAGAGGTATTAAACCTGCGAATGTTGGAACTAATACACTAATACCGATCTCACCGATGCTATTTATATTTATTTACCAACATTGTCAACCTTGAATTTTCAAAACACACCAAAATGGAGAAAAAACCGTGTTTTTCAACAAAAACGCACCGAATTTTCAATCTTTCTTTCCATTTTTAAAACCTTTTTTTATATTGTAAAAACTATAATATTTTTACACAAAAAATTGGATCTGACACCAAAGCCTGATGGCATGCCATCAAATTCGTTCAATAGCTAGAATTCGTGTTAGTCAAACTTTGCCACTAGTTCGATTCTATAACTTTCATTGTATCTTTACAATAATTCTAACGAAATTTTATTATTCTGCAAGATTATTTAGTTATATACGCTGGCGATCGAATAAGCTGCTACTTTTAGCTTTTACAAAGCTACAGCTGTTTACCGTCGTTAAAATCTACGAAATGTACGATTATCTGATCATTAAAAGTTGCAGAATGTCACTACAAGCCATCAAACTCTATTAATATACAATCTGTCAAATACAGTGTAAATTTCGTTTGCGTTTTCTTAAGCAAACGGGGGAAATCCATATGGTGTCTTTAAAAGCATTTGCCAGAATTATAACAAACAAAAGATAAAGTTTACCTTTTTAATTTAATTAATAATATATCAACTACCAAAACAACGAATTCACGTGCCATCATACATACGAACTTCAGTTCAGAGACTGCATTTATTGTAATATTTGACAAACTTGGGTTGATCGTATAATAGCAAAACACGCTCTAAAAGCAGAAAATTTTATAAAACGAAATGCTTATTTCTCTTTCGAGAATATTTACAATTTAGTATCTTACTTTGCGCATATAATATGGTGCGTTGTTCATATTATAGCTCCGTGTCCTGATTGTGCTCTGCAAAATTACACCTAAAAATATTATTATGTTAAAACAAAAAGTTGAGTTGAATTTGATTGGGTGCCACCGAAATTTAAAAAGCGCACCGAAAATTTTAAAAAAGCGCACCACGCATCGGCTAAAGAATTTTTCGCACAAATAATTGTAAAAAGCACCAAAAACTGTGCGAAACGCACCGAGTTGACAATGCTGTTATTTACTGTATAAAGCTCTCTTTCAGTTCGCTTACTATAATAATTTCTTTTTCTCTTAAAATAGTGTATAAAAATAATCAAAGTCACTTCTGAGAAATAAGTAAAGTTAAATAATAATAATAAGAATAATAATAATAAATTAATAATATTAATGTTAATAATAATAATCATAATCCAATGGAAGTATACAATATAATTTAAAATTCGAGTAAATATATAAAAAAAATATATAATGTAACGATCAATTCGTTACATCAGCACCTGCCTTCCACGAGTGTATTATTCACGATTACTAGCGCCCCCATGTGGCTAACTAGGCTCACACCAATTTTTGCCATATGTTTGTAACCATATGAGCAACTTCTTGTTGATGAGTTCGGGACTTCTAATCCCTCCTGTACGCAGTTTCCCCGTAATCAATGGAAGACAAGGCTTAATGAGTTGGTAGGCCGAAGCCCACTAGCAGCTAGAGTATTTTCTGTGGGGATATGTGACCAGATAAGCTCAAAACGATTAACCACTTAAGGACAATATTCGCCGCGTTATTGTCTGTATATGACCACAAATGTTGGAAAAAGTAATCAAAAGTTGCGACTCCAGATTAGACTACGGTTGAGCCAGCCAAAGCTGCCATTTGATAGAAGTCATACAGGGCTGTTCTGCAAATCACTTTTTGTGAAAGTGATTTGAAATCACAAAAACTGTGTTCTGCACACAAAATATTTTTGATTTTTGTGATTTTAAATCGGTTGCAATTAATTTAAAATCACATCCCAATTTTTGCACGCACTTTATTATGAATTTCATAATTTATTACATTACTAAATAACTGAATGTGTTTTCTATTGAAATAATTCATTAAATTAAGAAAAAACCAGATACGCTCATTTTGTTGCGAAATTTGTTGTATTATTTAGTGAGTTGCTTTATTGGTGTATTTTATTTTACCTTTTATATTTATTAGAAGGAATTAACCTTATTTTGCAAATAATACTGCGAATAAAAAATTCAACCTTAAGATAAAAATATCAGTAAATTGAACCAAAACACAGCTGTTTTTTTGAGCTTTAGAAGAGTGTAAATCACATCGAAAATCACAAAAAATTGTGATTTGCAGAACAGGCCCAAATCACATTTGTGCTTTTGAAACGGCATGTGTTTTGAAATCATTTGATTTTTAGATCAGGCCTGATATCTAAATTATTATGACAGAAGATGATCTCTTGAATAAAGTAAATTTTATCTCCATATAAAAAATGCATCTACAATATCGAATTAACTGTCGTATAGAATAAAATAACGATGGTATAGTTTACGTCAAGTGATGCGTATCGGCTCGTAATTTAAGGAAAATGTAACAGATTTAAATCATATCTTTCCTAAAAGTAGGTATACAAAAAAAGTTTTTAACGCTTTTATATTATGCCGATACAATTCATTGGATATCGTGTGCCATGATACCAAAATGAAAAATTTCATTTAATCTTGCTCGATTGTGTCCTTTTCCCGCATCGAGAACTATTACAAGTAATATCATTTGGCGACTACCACTCTTCTAAGGCATTGCAAGTCCCATAACGTATAAGAATTCCCAATAAATTCGATATAGGTTTTTAAGAATATTTGCCTGCCTATTGAGTACCTTGTTCATGCTCAAAGTAAGCATCACTGGCTGTTAAAGCGTTCTTTGAGTTGTAGATTCTTTTTTGGATTTTTTTTTCTCTCTCTTTTCGTTTTGTTAAAAATACCTTTAACTGAATAACGAAAATAATAAAAAATCAAACAATAAAAGTAACAAATAAATGAAATAACAAAAAATCGTTATTCTGCTTCTGTGTTACTGATTCTTGATTACAATAATAATGATGATGTTGCATTTAATGCTAACGTTGTTCGATGCACAGTGGGACTAATATGTATTATGAAGCGAGTGCGAATCCAAAATAATATTTTACACTAATATGAGAAAAACAACATGCATGCTGTTTACAGAACACAGACGAGCGACTAGTCTAGCAAATTTAAATGAAAAGCGAGAAATTGCCTATATAACTCGAATTTATTACACATATACATAAGTATATTTCTCTGTATACACTGAAATTTTCATATACATATGTAATTATCTCGTCTGTGTTTTGTAAACAGCACATTAATTTGTGTTCCTTGATTGTGATGTGAAATAACAAACAACAAATTTCGGTTTAGAAAAAGAAACAAGTAAAATTCATACAAATTAAAATGGCCGAATCGCGTTTATTATTTCGATTTGTTTTTGTTTTAATCACTGGTAAAGTGCTTAAAGATTGTTCTAATCACCGTTTCATATCATAGGAGTTTCATATTATATTCGTTGTCTGAATCTATTAGACAATTTTCCATTCCAACAGAAAATTTAATATGTAATTAAGAAATTTCCAAGTTTTATTGAGAAATCAAACACAAAATTGATCAAATTGAGAATTCTGTGTAAAGAGAAGAAGTTCTGAAAAAAATCGAGAACGTTATCTTGAAAATTTTCAAATAAAATTAAGAAATTCTAAATTTTCTTTGAAAAAATCGAAATGAAACAAATGAAATTTTTTTAACTATTAAATAATAGTCACTGGAAATTAAGACACATACATTTGTTTAATAAATACATACAAATAAAAAATACCAAAGAGCAGCAAGAAATTCATTTGAACAAGCACTATGGAGTTTGTATGTTACATTTCTCTCGGCAACAGTAACCTTCAAAGAATTTTTGACACCGCCATGATTGAACCTTACTCGCCAAGTTTAAGCCAATTCACGGTATTCTTACGTATTTTTTAATTAAATAATATTTTATAATAAAATTTTTTCAGTTTTAAAGTAAAATTCTTGATTTCATTTAGAGTTTTCTCAATTTAAAATTGAAATTCCCCATTTCATTTACAGTTTCCCCATTTTTATATTGAAATTTCCCATTTCATTTGGAATTTAAATTTTCCACATCAATTTGCATCGTTCAATTTTAATGAAAAATTGAGTAGATTTCATCAAAATCTGTCCAATCAACAATTTAATTTCATTTTGATTTTACCAAATTTGAAACTTAAAATTTTCTCACTTGAATTTTAAACTGTAATTCTTGGTTTCACTTTGAGTTTTAGCAATTTAAAATTGAAATTTTCAATTGCATATGGAATTTTCTCAATTTCAAAATATAATTCTTGATTTTATTTAGAGTTTTCTCAATTTAAAATTTAAATTCTAGATTTTATTTGTAACTTTCGCAATTTGATATTGAAATATCCCATTTGATTTTATTTATTTTTTTTTTTAACTTCATTATTTTATTTATTGAATCTACATAAAAAAATGTAATGACAATAAGTATTCAATTTGATTTTATGATAAAATTTTCTCAATTGAAAACAGAAACTTTCCAATTTAAAATTGAAATTCTCTAATACATTTGGAATTTTTTCAATTTAAAACTGAACTTCTAGATTTCTATTAGAATTTTCTCAATTTAAAACTGGCATTCTCGATTTCATTTGAAGTTTTCTCATTTTTTTTTTTTTTTTTTTTTAATTTCTTTCTAATTTCGTTTGGAGTTTTCCAATTAAATTTTCAATTTCATTTTATAATAAAATTTTCCCAATTGAAAACCAAAACTTTCTAATTTAAAATAAAAATTCTCAATTAAATTTAGATTTTTCTCAATTTAGAACTAAAATTCTCGAGAAAACTCTAAATGAAAGTTTTCTTAATTAAAAATTAAAATTCCCGAAATTTCCAATTTCGTTTACAATTTTCTAATTGTGGAATTTAATTCGTTTATTTCATTTTATGATAACATTTTCTCAATTAAAAACTAAAACTTCACAGTTTAAAATTGAACTTCTCCATTAAATTTGGAATTTTCTCAGTTTAAAATTTTATTTCATTTAGAGTTTTTTCAACTTAAAAGTGAAATTCTCGATATCGTTTGGAATTTTCTTATTTTTGTGTTGAAATTAGCAATTTCGTTTGGAATTTTCCAAATTTGGAGTTTAAATTTTCAATTTAATTTTGAGTTAAAATCTATTCAATTTAGCCAATCAACTAGATTTAGTTCCAAATCCGGTACGTACTAGCTTTCGCTTAGGTATATACTTTATATTATTAAATTAATTTTGTTGTTTTATTATATGTACATATCTATTAGCTAATTCCTTCAAGAAAATTAATCAATTATGAATTTGTATCAATTTAACGCCACTGTGCCACTTTGTTCGTAAACATTGCAGCAGCATTTTTAAGTTTCTCTTAACACACTCACATTCCACACGCAAACATACAGACCGTAAGTATGCCTATCAATTTAGAATGCACCAACACACTGACCAACCTCCTGCCTTCTTGCTGTTACAAAAATCATTATCTAGTTTCAATAATGATCATCTTTTGCCTGTTTTTAAATAATAATTCTTTAAAAACATAAAAAAAAATCGTGAAAACAAACTTAACATTCCACTGTAAGTACTTATCTTTCTTATGCTTAATATGTGTGTGTGTGTGTATGTGTTCGTAAAGAAAACGAAAAAAAGAAAAAGAATATCCAGCAGATGCTTTATTTTATTCAACGATTTCTTTTTGTTTGATTTGTGTTTTGTTTGCCAACGTTCAAGATTTTTGAAATATTCTTCTTGAATTCTTTCGTGTTGTTGTTGAGTTTTTGTTGATTTGTACCTCAACATTATTGCGTGAATTTTACAAACACACAAGCACACATTTAAGCATACTTACAAATATACATACATAGAAGTTTAAAAGATTCTTATTTTCATGGTTAACCCTTTCGACCCCCTTATTCGAATAGCACTGCTGAAATCAAATTTTTAAGGAGAAGTACAAGTTATCGGTTAAAGAAAATTGGAGAAATTGTAAAAGGGTGTCTTAGGAGCTGCTACACCGTTTTCATGCATGTAATTTTAATTGAGTCAATTTTCAGTTAATTGGCAATATTGCCTATTCATACATACAAAATTTACCTCACTCAATTAGCATTTTACGGCTAGAAAAAACCGACACATTTACATATTTTAGATGTGAAAATTTATATTTGCCAATTTATAAAAATGGACAAAAAACTAATGTTTAAAAAAAAGTTTATTATTACATAATAATAACATATTATATATTTTGAAAAAACTATTGCCTGGCTCACGAAGTCGTTTCGTAAACGTTCGTCATAACTTTTAAGGTCAAAACCCCTATTTTGGTGCCGGTTATAAGCTTTATTTTTCTCTGATCTTGTATCATTTGTCTTGTCTACCTCAGATATATCCGTTAGTTGAACAATAGTTGACTATAAGTCACTTATTGATAATATAAAACATTAACGAACGTTAACGAAACGACATCGTGAGCTAGGCAGATAGTTCTCCTCAAAGTGAATCAACACATACATACCACCAATGCTTTCAAACGTCAGCTCGTTAAACAGAGAGAGAGAGAGAGAGAGAGAGAGAGAGTGAAAAAAAATTATACCAGTACCTGCCTGTACGGCCTTATCTGCTAAAGGACCAATTCCGCGGGGTGAATTATTCAAGATTCACCAGCGCAGCATATGGCTTACGAAGCACACACAGATCGCAATTTTTACCATATGTTTGTAGTATGTATAGGCATGCCCTTGCTCAGGAGCTTAGGCTTTCTAATCCCGCCTGTATGCAATTTCCTAGCAATCAATGGGCAAGGCTTAATGAGTTGGTAGGCCGAAGTCCACTAAGAGCATCAGCCCTTAGACCAATTCACCCGTCTAACCATTACCACTGGTTCCTTACAGTAAAGGTATCTGTTGCAAGGCAATAGCACCTCGGAGGGTTGTTAGCCTCCTAAAAAAGCCATGCACCATAAAATTATCAGGGATACTAGCTCCCCTTTCATGCGCCTATAGGTTTAAATCACGGCCAAAACTTTCCAGGCAAGGTAGGCACCTCAACCATGTCAGCCCGGCTGTTGAACTGCAATCTGAACTACCCGGGGGCCGCACTGATCCCCGTTCTGCCAATTTATACTCTTGGTAAGGGTTTCGGAAGTCCAACACAACATAAATTATGCAGCTTCCTAGGGTTTTATTTGCTACAGCAAACGAGGGCCTCCTTCCCCTCTACACCCTGAAAAACAAAGTATCCTGGTTTGGAATACGCCAAGACAAAAACTGTTCCCCAGGGGGAGCTCGTTAAACAATTAGATTTATATCCATCTATAATTTGATTAAACCTTGACAAGTAACACCATGTTGAAGGAGAGCCATCAGATACTCCCATTCCCGCCGTTTCTTTTCTGTAAAGATGTTAATTTTAAGAAAAATTTTTACACATTTTCAGATGATTATTGTTTTGTTTCAAAGGTCATAAAAAAAAAAACACTGAAAAAAACAATAACACATGAACGGTTTTTTATTTTGTGTATATAAATACCTGTAGCGCTGTGTGCAATTTTACTAGTAGGTCCCTTGGCCCGTACGAATAGCCCTGCTTATCGAGCTCATTGGCCATCTCTGCATAAATATGATCATCTTTGCGATGACCACGTAAGCCATCCATTTTGCTCGGCCACATGTCCAGAAGAGCTGCTGCACTGGCCTCACTCCAACCCATTTGTTTTGTCTACTGTTTATTTAAAAATAAATTTATTATATTTGCTGTTTATTTCAAATTTAATTTTAATAAACTTTAGTATCTTTTTTTAATTATCTTTTTTTAAGATTTTACAAATTAGCGCCGAAGTTTTCTTCATCTTGTGCTTACAATATGAATGATTTTACTAGAACATATGTTTGTTCTATTACAAAGTTAACAAAAGTCTTTTACCAATAAAAATTATAAATAGCCTGTTTTCTATGTTTCCCAGCTATCTATATGTCGACATTTCATAGGAACTACTCTAATCATCAGTAGACTTTGGAAATTTCTGAAAGATATTCTCAAACATTCAACTTTATATCCCAACAATATAAATAAATTGTTGAGAATTTAAAAGAAAAATGCTCTAATAATACCTGTCAAAACACAAAAAACAAGCTTTTTCATTTATACACGTCTATATCATTTCTTTACATGTATTATTAGAGCATTTTTCTTTTAAATTCTCAACAATTTATTTATATTGTTGGGATATAAAAATGAATGTTTGAGAATATCTTTCAAAAATTTCCAAAGTCTACTGATGATTAGGGTAGTTCCTATGAAATGTCGACATATAGATCGCTGGAAAACATAGAAAACAGGCTATTTATAATTTTTATTGGTATAAATGGTAGAAGCTAAAAATAGCGAATAAAAAACTTAATTGTTTAAAAATCTTTTACATTATGTTAATAATTTCGATACGTGAGCTTTCGAATAAAGGAATCTGTGTATTCGATATGTCACGAAATTGTGTTCGATACGAAAGCATACCCGATCACGTATACGGTATTTCGGCCCCAGTTTTTTATGTTTTCGCAAACATAATATAAAATTGCGAAAAAAGTGTAGCAGAAACTTCTTCAAAATAGAATTTTTTCATAATGAAGTAATAATTTCTTTAAATATTACACTCTTCTTACATAAACAGTTTTTTGTCTCCTAAAATTTTAGTATTTTGAGTTATGACCCGTTTGGGAGTGATATGTACCATTCGGCTCGAAAGGGTTAAAACTGAAAAAAAGTAATAACTTTTAACGCCTACAGTATTTAAAAAATTAACATCGATCTAAGTAGACATTAGTGACTGAACGCAAATGGTTCTTTGTGTCTACTTTTCTTAATCCTTGATTTTTTTCCAATGAACCTACGGAACACGAATAGAAAAGAGAAGCTATAAAATCTTTAGAACAATTATAATGTAACACAAATGCTTTTTTTCTTGCCCAAAAATACTCACACCTGCTTTAATTTCAGCAGCATTTCGATCATACGAGTATTCACTGAATAGTGTTTCTTTCTTTAGAGTTCTTTCTTCTTTTTTTTTTTTTAATACAAAGCGATTAAAAAAATTGTAAAGAACATCATTGAAATAAATTTTAATTTGTAGTGTTTTAGCCATACACACATAAAATCGGCAGAGAAAATTAAAATTTCGAAAAGGACAAAAAAAAAAGACAACCAAAAAAATTAAGTCCGTAGTGTATTTTGTTGTATCCAGCCAAAAGTACAATCCACATGAAATTCAACTTCTTTTATTTTGGGGTTTCGTTTTTTTTTTTTTTTTTTTTTTTTGATACTCCAACCTGTTTTGGGTTTTTGGGCATTATGTTGTTTTGATGATTGTCTTAGGTATTTTTGTTGTTTTATTTTATTATTATTTTTAAGTATTTTGGCTTTTGGTGTTTTGATGATGCGCGTATGAAAAAGCAAAAAAAAAAAAGTCTCTTAACATACCAACCAACCAATCCACCAACCAGCAACCAGTTCCAGTATTTGTCTTGTTTGCAGCTGCTTTAATTTTAAATGTTTTCTTAATGCTATAATTTTGGAGGCTGTTGTACACTGTCTTTTTTCAATATTAATTTGATTTTATTAATATTTTTTAATTATAAATTTAATCTGCCGACCTTTATTGTTGCTTTTAATAATTATAATTATATGACAAACAGAAGTTAATATTCAGGTCTATTCGAGAATGCACCCTTCACTTCGTCGCCTCAATTCGTATTTTTCACGAAAAACTGAGACTGGCTATTCACCATGCTTCAAGCAATATCATAGTTAACAGACATAGGAACAACAATACCTATTCTGTTCAAATTGAACAATTGTTGGCAGAAAAACGAAGAGCCAGAAGAGAGTAGCAGGTTCGCAGGTCTCCCCAACTAAAAATAAGACTACGAGAATGCACAAACCAGCTGAGGAATCTACTTGAATGCCAGAAAACAGTTTCATGTGAGGCATATTTGGAAGGGCTAGATGGCACTCCACAGACAGATTATTCTTTATGGAGAGCGACCAAAGGTTTAAAAAGATCGGTTAGAAGTAAGCCGCCCTTGCGAACTCCAACTGGCAATTGGGCTAGAAACAATACCGCGAAAGGGAAACTATTCGCAAACCACTTAAGGAATGTTTTTACTCTAAACTCTTCTGCTGATGAAGCTGTTGATTTTCTGCAATTTGCAGCTAGACTTCCAGTAAATTCACGCCTCAATATTCAGGACGTTGAAGATGCTATTAATAATATCAATACCAAAAAGCTCCAGGTATTGATGAAATCAGCAACAAAATGCTTGTCATGTTGCTTATTTTCAACGCTATTATACGTCTTGAATATTTCCCGATAGAGTGGAATGTCCCTATGATTCCTAAGTTAGGAAAAGATCACACCAAGGTGGAGTCCTATAGGCCGATAAGTCTACTTCCAACAATTTCAAAACTGTTTGAAAAATTATTTATGAAGAAGCTGACTCCAATACTTAAAGAAATAGAGTGTATCCCAGATCATCAATTTGGTTTCCGGGCTCAACACAGTACCATTGCGAAAACGCATAGAAAGACAAAAAATACAGTTCGGCGCTCTTCATAGACGTTTCTCAAGCTTTCGATAAAGTGTGGCACGACGGCCTAATGCACAAAATAAAGTTTAACTTGCCTGGCAACATCCACAATCTTCTCGAAAGCTATCTACCTGGTCGAAAATTTGTCGTCAGCCAATTGAAGCAGGAGTTCCCCAAGGCAGTATTTTGGGTCCAATTTTATATTTGATTTATGCCTCCGATATGCCAACAAGTTCCAATATTCACACATCAACTTTTGCAGATTAGACAGCATTTCTCAGTGTCCATGAAAACCACCAGGTAGCATCGTATAATTTGCAGGAACATATTTACAAGTTGGAAAAATGGCTAGAGCTCTGGAAAATCAGAGTAAATGTTAGATGTGAGCAATGTAAACAGTGTTTCACATTTTCAACATCTTCCACGCGTTCCATGAAGATGTTGATCAGTGTAAAAAGCCTATTAACGTTGAATTCTATTTTCAACAGAACGAAAAAGAACGAAAACAAATCATGTACATATAGTTTATATTGAACAGAAACAAAACAGCTGAGTCAGAATAGAAAATAATGTACAAACTAATTCTGCCTTAAGTATTCAAAATTCACTTACAACTGAATTTTATTGTTGAGGTTTTATTAAGAAAAACGTGTGTGTATTGGTAAAAAAGTTTGAATGTACTGACTTTTTAGAACTTGCACTTGCATGTGTAAATGCTGGGTAAACTCAAAATTTGCCTTTAGCGACTAAAGGAAGAAGCAAGTTTTGTTGACTTGTAAAATCTTCAAAAAAGGTAAAATCTTCATTCTGGCAACGCTGAGTGTACATGTAGGCTCGTCAACGCGGCTGCATTTTGTGTCCTATACTCGCGCATCTAGAGAATTGATATTTTTGCCAATGCTGACTTAAAAGTACAATGTCAATCTTTGAATTATACATGCCAGTCACAGAAATCAATTTCGATCGAAGACTATTTGAATACCGAAAAAGCTTCTTCAGATAATGAAAATCGGTAAATTTCCTAGGAATGATCGAATTCGAAGTTTCTGTATATGATAACATAATACAACAATTTAAAACAATATTCCAATACGGAAAACTATTAAGTTTCTGTTTAACTAAAAAATAACATAACAATTGAGCATTGATACCAATAAAAAAAAGGTGTAAAGAAATGTTAGAGACGTGTATAAATGAAAAAGCTTGTTTTTTTTTGTGTTTTGACGGATATTATTAGAGCATTTTTTTTCTTTTTAAATTCTCAACAATTTATTTCGATTGTTGGGATATAAAGTTGAATGTTTGAGAATATCTTTCAAAAATTTTCAAAGTCTACTGATGATTAGAGTAGCTCCTATGAAATGTCGACATATAGATAGCTGGGAAACATAGAAAATAAGCTATTTATAATTAAAAAAAGAAATAAAATAACATAATTAAAATATGTAAGATTAAAGTAAATCAATCAAAGTCTAAAGAAAAAAAAATCTATTAAAATAAAAATTCCTAAACAAAACTATTCCGAATAATTTCTGTGCTAGGCCTGATAAAAAGAATGTTCTTGAAAAAGAAAATAATAAACTCTTTTTGTTAAATACAGGAATTTATTATTTTCTATTTACTGCCTGCATTCAATACAAAAAATTTCTAGCAGCTGTCAAACTAATTACTAAAAATAATTATCTCCGATAAGGGAGGGAAAAACAGCCTGAAAAAATATTTTGAAATAATCTGTCTACATACATACACTGCCTACCATTTGAATAAGGACCCACATTTTTTAAACTTTAATTATGTAAACTGAAGGTCAGAAAAAAATAATTTTTTGCAGAACTAAATTTCAAGATGTTGGCTTTAGTTTCCTGAAGAAATAAAAAAATATATATATTTTGTTATATTAAAATTATACATTTATTTAAAGACATGTATTTCTGTGGTACTTTTTCGCGCGTCACTTGAACAGAGAATATTTTTAAATTAAGCAAATTGTTTATTTTTATTTTAGGTTATAAAAATTGAAAGTTATTATCTACTAGCATTTAATTAATAATTTTATTAATAACCTAAAACATTCGATTTGGCATCGATTTGTTTAACGGCTCTAAGTAATTTAGCGAAATCGAACTGTTATGGTATTTCCTGGAGGGTACCATAGGACTCGCAGGAAATACTTATTGTTATTATTATTTATTACCCTACCTATATATATATATATATATATATATATATATATATATATATATATATATATATATATATATATATATATATATATATATATATATATATATATATATATATATATATATATATATATATATATATATATATATATATATATATATATATATATATATATATATATATATATATATATATATATATATATATATATATATATATATATATATATATATATATATGGAAAACGCATATCGCTTAAAATTGGCGACTTCAACTCGCATGTGTATATTGAAGTGAACTGATAGAATTTGCTAAAACTGAACTCGCAAAAGGCACTAAAATTATTCACAATAAAAATTTAAAATGTTTTCTTTTTATTTCATTAAAAAATTGGAAGAATTTTACACATTTTCAATTAAAAAATATTTCTGTTTGTTGTAATTTTTTTTTTTTTTTTCGTTTTATATAACTAACACATACATACACACGTATGTAAAACACATGTTGTATTTTTTCGGAAAAAACTCCGAAACGCCAGTAAAACGCGCGTTCCTTAGAACACCTAAAAATCAATTAAGCGTTTTTCAGAACGCCTAGCGGTTTCAGAACGCGCGTTTCTGGGAACATAGCTGTTAGTATTAAAATTTGAATACTTATTGTTAGTTCATTTTGAGGATTTAATAAATAAAAAACGCTTAAAAAAATGTGATTCCTTATTCAAGTGGCAGGCAGTGTACGTGCGAGTACATACCTTCCACCATTAGCAAACTAAATTTTTTACGATATTTAAAATTCGTCATAGAAAATTTGGTATCTTCAGGCCAGATGTTGAATTGTTTGTAACTTGGAAATTGTAATTTACAACATTTCCTCATCTTTTATTCTTTTAGAATGATTTTCCATTTATAAACTATACAAAAGTGTTTTCTTTCATACAAAAATTCTTCTATGCTGTAAAATAATATTGTTACAAAATGAGTGGCTGAAAGGTAGTTAAACAAAAATATTCAACTCACTTATTATGCCTTTTGTCCTTTTTAAGGGATGTTTTGCTTTTACAGAAAATTCAATTAACCAAATGGAAAAGATCGTTAGATTACAAAGAAAATTTTTGAAAAACCATTTTCCAGATTCTGTTGAATAATTGCTGCCAGAATATATCCAGACGTTTCTAATATTGTCTGATGTAACTGTTCTAAATGAAAACTCCACACAACAACAAAAAAAAACAGGATTTTCGTTTTTTTTTTTAATTTAAATTTTGTACAAGTTTTTTAAGTCTGCATTTTGAAATGAATGTTGTTGTGGTGCAGTTGGAATTGAAAAGCTTAAACTTTAACGGTCATGCCCTTGAGATTTTTATCTCGTATTATATATTTTGTAGTTTGTTGAATTGATCATGTTGTTGAACAAAAGATATTCGCTCTTGTATCAGAATGAACACAAAATGTTTGTAGTTACATACAGGTTGTGTTAAATTTTAAACGCGAGTGTTTTTATTTTATGTTGTATTACTTTTTTTATATTTTTGTTTATTTGGTTTCTTTTTTTTAACATACAACTTAAAACTGACATTTTAACCAACCCACCTTGTATTCTGTAACACAGAAATAAAAAATAAAAAATTAAAAAAAATATATAAAATTTAAAAAATTCAATCTTAAGAGATTGAAGAGCCTGACTCTGACAGGGCTTATGTCATTTGTGTTGTTTTTTTTTTCTTGTGTATTGTAGTTATTGTTATGGCTTTTAGAATTCCTTGATTCAACGGATCACTTATATCAATGTCTCCCAAACAGTATGCACATATGTATGTATGTACATATGTATGTGCATACATATTGCCAGTTGAAAGCTTAAAGGTCGTAACTGGTAAAGTTTAGAAATTTGTTTCCTTTACAGGTCTGCATTCAAACAATTTTTTTATTGATTCAGGGAATTTCGTTATTGAACATGAAAAAAGTTGTTTCTGTGTGTAGGTAGAATTTCATCCATGTGACCATTTTTCACAAACTTTTCGCAGCATTTGCGGCCGTGTATAATTCTTCAAATGTTGATTTCCAGGTGATCAATTGATCTCACATGAGAACCGGATTGGCCAAGGATTTCCAAAAAAAATCCTCTCCAAGGGTTAATTAGCAGAACGGGGAACAGCATTCTCCCTCATGGTACTATATTACATACCATCTTAAGGCTAATTGTGGTTGAGATGCCTGTAGCTTGACTGAAACATTTTGGTTGTGGTTTAGACCTAAAATCGCTGCGAGAGGTTATTAGTATTCTCTGATAATAATATATATGTATAGTATATGGCCGATTTTTGGGGAGTTAATTACAGACCCTGTAGTGCTGCTGTCTTGCAACAGATGCCTGTAATGTAAGGAATCAAAAGTGGCGAAAAGATGGACAAATTGGTTAAGGGCTGATATTGTTTATGAACTTTGAGGTACCAACTCGCGGAACCTAGTTTTTCTCTGACTGTCTGGGAAATTGCCTCCCCCTCCTGCCCAGGGAACAGGCTTCGCCTTGGCGTAACCCAAATCAAGGCACTCTATTTTCAGGGGCATATGAGTAGAGGAAAAGGAGTGCCTCGTTTGTTGTAGCATGACTAGTGTTGTGTTGGATTTCCGAAACCCGTAACAAGTGTTAAAATAGGCAGAACGGAGCTCAGCAAAGCGCCCGGGAGATTCTGCTTTGCAGATCTCTCAGTGCTGAGCATGGTTGAGGTCCCCTTTTTTAAACTCAAATTTGCAGGAAAGGGAATTAGTTTCTCTGATAACTTTGGTGCATGGCGGTTTTCGGGGCTAACAACCCCCCGAAATGCTAATGTCTTGCAACAAATACCTGTACTGTAAGGAACCAGGAATAATGTTTGGACGGGTGAGTTGGTTAAGGGCTGATGCTGTTAATGGGCTCCGGCCTACCAACTCCTTGAGCCTTGTCTTCCTTTGGCTTGGCTGCCGGGAAATTGCATACAAGAGGTATTAGAAGGTCCGAGCTCTCAAGCAAGGGATTCGTCTGTAAGGCTACAAACTTATAGCGAAAAGTTGTGAGTTTTGTGAGCCTGTTAAGCCACACGGAGGCGCTGGTGAATTGTGAATAATTCACTCCGTGAATTTGGTCCACCTCCAGATTAGGCCGTAAGGCAGTTGCTGATGTAATCGAGGAATTCCTATCTCTCTATGCCCCAGAAAACATGTTTGGTGCACACCAAGACAAAAACTGGTCTCCGTGGGGTGCACACAGGACAGAGTAAAAGGTTCAAGATTTTCAGCAACAAAGGGATATCACTCTGCAAGATAAGATCATCATAGGAGATGCAGACACAAATCAATTGCACATCTGTTAAATTATCTCTGGTTTATCGGCGTAGACAAGAGACTACATAATTCCATAATAAACAAATGGGGTTAAATAACTCAACTTTAATGGCCAGTTAATGGGTCCGTTATCTGAAATTATTCTGTCATTAAAAATTTGTTTGACTAAATCGATTGTAGCATGTGCAGTGTGGCTTGCGAGTCTGTTCCCCAGATAGGTTAATGCAAATTGAGGTGCGACAAAATTTCTAATTCTGTCTCTATACCGTTTACGTTTGCGAAGATCAATGACTACTGCACATATTGAATAAAAATTATAAAAGTACAAACAGAAAAGTGTTGCCACTATAGAATTCATACCATACGAGTACTCTTGCAACAGCTTCGATTGGAGTTAGTTTTTAATAACGCTATATATTCTTCATAGAATGAGTAAAGTTTTATAGATTGATTTAAGTTACCTGCTTGATCAAACAAGCCATAGCTCATTTGAAAATAACGCAAAATTCCGTTTGCTTTGAAGCGCTTCATTCATGTGAATTTTTGTGGGATGTTTGGATGAAATTTTGTTCCAAATCATTTGGCTTTCATGAAAAGAGAAACCACTAAGGGTTGGGAGTCATATATCTCTTTAAGGTATTCTCTGTATCCAGCTTAACGGAGTGAAATCTTAACACACTGGAGCGTAAAAAACCAAGTGCTGTACAGCAAGGATAATCTTCAGAATCATCTGCACTTCAGGAAAAATGGTCCCACCGAGAGTTCGGAGTGAAATCTTTCCTCAAAGTATTCTTTGCATTTAGCTCAACACACAACGTGCTTGATGCATATTGAATTGCGCTCTGGTGCAGAAGGCAATTCTCTTTAGAATCATCTGGCTGTCGTGAATAGTGAATCCTCTGAAGGCTTGAAATGAAAACTTTTCTCAAAGTTTTCTCTGCAGTAAGCTCAACACACAACGTTCATGTTGCATGAAAAACTATGTATCTATCTTAACTGCGCTCAGGTGTAAAAAAAATTTTGGGTATTCTGAAGGAATGAAATTTTATTCAGAATAATCTGGCTGTCGTGAAAAATGACTTCTCTGAGGACTCACAGTGAAATCGTTTCTTAGGGTATTCTCTGCAGCCAGCTCGAAACACAACTATCTTGGTGCATGAGGAGGTGTTTAAAAGTGGAGAAATTCTCGTTAGAATCATCAAGTGTTTTAAAGTGAAAAAATTCTCGTTAGAATCATCTAGATTTAGTGAAAGAGAAATCCACTGAGGGTTTGAATAAAATCTCTCCTTAGGGTATTCTCTGCTGTACACACAACGATTTTGTTGCATGAAGAACTAAGTGTTCTGAAGTGGAGAAATTCTCGTTAGAATCATCAAGTGTTCTAAAGTGGAAAAATTCTCGTTCGAATCATCTAGACTTCGTGAAAGGGGAATCCACTGAGGATACACACAACGATCTTGGTGCATGAAGAATTAAATGTTCTAAAGTGGAGAAATTCTCGTTAGAATCATTAAGTGTTCTAAAGTGGAAAAATTCTCGTTAGAACCATCAAGACTTCATGGAAGTGGAATCCACTGATGGTTTAGATGACAACTCTCCTTAGGGTATTCTCTGCAGTCGGTTCAATGCACTGCGATCTGCGGTATGAAGAACTGCTTTGATGCCAAGCCTACACGAAACGAGAATCGATGGGGCATCAGGAATGAAATCTCTCCTCCGTGTATGCTGTTCTCTACTGTAATGCATGAAAGTCGGTGTACGCTGAATTCACTGAGAGTGTGGACTTTAATATCGCCTCGCAATATTCTCTATGAGAACCGCTAACAACTACCACATCTGTGACCAGTCACAAGCGACTCATATTACTTTAACAAAAGCTGTCCAGTTTGTGTTGACATTGCGATCTGCTGTGTGGATAGCAAACAGATGAAATACAGACTTTTGTAACAAATGATAGTTTGTTATGGTGTTCCCCTATTCTCGGCTATACCAGCCTGTGGCCAAAATTTAACTCATAAGTTTAAACGAAACGTTGTTCGCGTAAATATTTCCATTATTATGAATATTGAGAACGAAATGTTCTATATTTTAAATGTACTGTATACGAATATATTGCTAGATTAGACCGAGTAGAACATACTCGTACTTGTGGTTTATTTATTTTAGGTTGGCGATATGATAATCGAATATTTATACATTTGTTTGAATGCGTTGTTCATATGTATGTGCGTCTGTCTGTCATGCTGTCAAAATGACATAAGGTGTTGTTGTTTGGAATGATTGTTATTTTTCCATTTGCTGAAGTTGTTGTTTTATAGGATTTTATTTGATTTTTCTTGGCCGGAAATTTCATGCCATCAAATTATATCCAAAAAAAAAAAAACAAAAAAAAAATGAAAAAAAATCTTTTAATTTAAAAGTCTGATTAGTTTTCTGTCTGGTTTGGGTCATATAAAAACATTTTCTACATAGATTGCTGGAGCCTAAAGAAATGTTTTGTTGCTTTGGCTTAAATATTCTTCAAAATTCCTGCATATGTACGATCGTGTGTATGAAAATACATCACATAAATATGTGTGTGTGTGTGTGTGTCTATGTATGTGCATAAGAAAGTGTATGTGAATATAGTCGTACTTAAAATAAGAAGATAACAAAATGCCAGAGATTTTTAAACATAATGACCTTGATGTTTTAAGGGTATTTTTTTTTATTCAGAAAAAATTTACACAGTTTCTGGTTAACATTTGAAAAATAAATGTCAAAACCGAAACAAAATGTTTCTTTTTTTTTGAGAGATGAACAATTTTAGAATAAAAAAAAAATAAATCTATAGTGAAGGTACATAGAACTGATATTATTCTTTCAGCTCTGTAATCAGGCAGGATTTGAGTTTTACCTTTATTCTATTTTTGTAGGAAGAAAGAGAAGTGATACCATTCTCAACTCTGTGATCAGGCAGGATCCGAGTGTTACCATTCTTCCATCTTTTATTCTTTTATTTTTTGAAAGAAAAGGAACTTTTACGATGATTCTTAACTCTGTGATTAGGTCGGATTTGAGGCGTAACTTTTTTATATATCATTGGTCTCATGTAGAAAGGCCCTAACAAACATAATTGCAATTTTACAGGATAAGGAAAAATCGTAATGGAAACTAAGTACATCTAAAAGTAAATTTTTTTACTGAAATGCGTGTAAGAGTGATATGTATGAAATTAATTAGTTAAATCTTTGTGACACTGTATACTTATGTGAAACGTAGTAGAATCCCTAAAAAAGCTGAATTCAGAGAAAATGCGAGTTAGGGCCTTTCTACGAATTGTATATGCATATATTTATTTATTTTTATTTTTTTTTATTAATATTTGACAATACAATATTATCAGAGACTGAATACACCAGCATTAAAGTGTATATTTTTTGTGCTCATTGACTGCATACACCACATTGTAGTGCAATTTTTGTTGCAGCGTAGTATTTTTAAGTCCTTTTTGCAAGAAATCACAGTTGTATCGCTTAGTACTGAGTAGATTTCAGGAGATTTCGTCGAAATCTACTCATAAAGTAGATTTCGTTTTGTATGGGAAATCTTCTTAAAATCTACTAGATTTGGCTTGAAATCTCGAATGAGCAGATTTCGCTTTGGTGTAAATAGGCTATAAGATCTTTTTGGAAGTTTTCGGTTTTTTTTTTTTTGGTTCTTCATAATGGATGCCCTGAAGCATCCATTCTCCAATGAACTGGCGGGATGTGAATTTTATTATTTTTACACTTTTTGTTTTTTTAGGAAGAAAAATATGTGATACTATTCTCAAGTCTGTGAACAGACGGGATCTGAGTTTTACCATAATTCTAGAAAGAAAAAAACTTATACTAGTCTCAACTCTGTGATGAGGTTGGCTCTAAGTTTTAATAATAATTTATAATTTATTTAAGTCTAGAGACTATAAGAGACTAAAGAAAAAATATAAAGGATTACAATTACGTATTTAAGGCCGGTATGGAGTTTTTACGGAAATTCACGTTTGGAAATATGCATTAATTTCTACACGGAAAAATAATTGTGCAGATTGGTGTAGAAAAGGTACATATATGTATACTAACCTCATGCTATGTTCATCGTCCAAATATGCGGCAAACAATTCTTCCTCCATTTTATTAACAAAAATTTTTTTCAAATCTATTTTATTAACAATAATAATAATAGTCAACTGTCAAAAATTTCGTCGGCAAATAAATGTATGAACATTAATTTTTTTTTTGTTTCAGTTAACGGAAAAAAGTCTCAAGACCCGGTCACATAGAATCCGTCATACGTTATACGTCTCCTTTTTCAACTGACGTTAACGTATACAAAGTATGAAGATGGCACAATCAGTACTTTGTTAACGGATATAAAATCAACTGCATTTTGCTCTAATTTGATTAAAATCTTTTAATTTATTTTTCAGACACAGCACAAAATATCTTACACAATTTGTTTTTAGTTTATTTTATTTTGGAACGAAAAAATAAATCAAAATATACAAAAAATATAAACTAATAGTTGTCAAAGTTGTCAACGTACGTTAAAAGTTAAAAGTTCCTAAACTTTAATGGCCATATTCATAAAAATTTTAATGAATTTGAAATGTGTTTTAGTTCAAAAATTCCATACAAAATTTTACTAAAATTCATTTCAAATACATTTTAATTTTTTATGAATATGCACATAATACTTTGCGTTGACGCAGAAGTATGGAATGTGACAAAGCTCATAAGACTACATGTATTTTAACTTAGTTGTCAGTTGAAAAAGGCAACGACGGATTCTATGTGCCCCGGCCTTCACTTTTACTTTTAACATATCTGTAATAATAAAAAAATATCAAAAATTCTGTTTGCTTTTCTTTAAGAACTACTTACCGGTATGCGGAAATTTACATAAGGAATTTACCAACCTAAAATTCCGTAACTTTTTTTACGCACAGTTCTTATGGGCACCTGAATTTCCGAAAGAACTCCGTACTGCCCTTTAAGTACAAAGTTATTTTTCGTTTTAAAATATCATTAAATTCAGAGATATCTATAATATGATAAAATTTGTTAAATATTTCACATATGCGTCGAAAGGGATCATTGTTAGCATAGACGGTTTTGTGATAATCTAGAGTTGTTAGTTGATTGTTAGGGGTTGCTCTTATTGGTGCGCAGAAGTTTATTTTGCTCAGCAGAAACTGGGAATCAACTTCACCGCGAATCAAACCAAAAAAGAAAGAGATCCTTCTACCTTTCTTAGAATGAAAAGAAACTTACATTATTTTCAACTCTGTGATCAAGTCGGATCTGAGTTTTACTATTCTTCTACCTTTTTTTTAGGATCTGATTTTTACCATTCTTTTACCTTTTCTCTGGAAAAAAAATATATCACTCCCAACTCTGTGATCTAGACAGATCTCAGTTTCACCATTCTTCCTTTTTTTATGAAAAATAATAATTGGTACCATTCGCAAGTCTGTGAATAGGCGGGATCTGAATTTTACTATTCTTCTACTTTTTCTTAGGAAGAAAAATAAGTGATACTATTCTCAAATCTATGACCAGGTGAGATCTGAGTTTTACCATTCTTCTACCTTTTTTTAGGAAGAAAAGTAACTTATAATATTCTCAACTCTTTAATCCGGCGGAATCTCAGTTTACCGTCCTTCTGTGTTTCTTAGAAAGAAAAGAAACTTATACCATTCTTAACTCTGTGATCAGGTTGGAACTGAGTTTCTTTCTTAGAAGGAAAATAAGTAATACCATTCTCAAGTTTGTGATCAGACGGGATCTGCTCTTCGCCATTTTTTACCTTTTTTCTAGGAAGAAAAGGAACTTATATAGTTCTCAACTCTATAATCAGACGGGGTCAGAGCCTTACCATTCTTCTATTGTATCTTTTTTAGGGAGACACATAAGTGATACCATTGTCATATCTGTAATCAGATGGAATCTAGAATTTAACATTTTGCTACCTTTTTTAAGGGAAAAATATATTACTCCAGATATAGATTGTTATCCCACTGACAAATCGATGCTGTATTAAAAGCAAAAAGTACACGACCTAAACCTGCTTGCCTCTAAAATTTCAAGCATCTACATACATATGTATGATACGTGTTATATAAAAGTATTTGAAACATCATTTTAGACTGATTTTGTTTTTAATCTTCGTATTATTAAAATATTTATTTTTCTCTTCCATTGTAGATGGCGAATATATGTTTGCCGATCCCGAGAGCAAACTCTCCAAATATGGTCCAAAAAGTTGGCGTTCCTCACACACTCATGTAAGAAAAAAAAACCTCAACTTTCCTTGAAATTTTAAAAACAAAAATTATTTCTATTTTCAGGGCTTAGATGCCAATGGGCGTCCGCTGCTAGAGTTGCATTTTCGAGTGCAATTTTACATCGAAAGCCCATTTATGTTAAAAGATGAAACCACCCGTCACAATTACTATCTACAATTAAAATACAATGCCCTACAGCGTGACATACCCCGTGAATATGCCGAACAATCAATGATTCTTTTAGCTGGTCTAGCATTGCAAGCAGATTTAGGAGATGTACCCTGTGGCGGCAGTAATAGTAGCGGTGGCAGTGGCAGCGGTAGTGGTATTATTACCGGAATTGGCAATAGTTTAAATGTAAGTGAAGTAAAACCAGCGGCGAGTGATTTAAATGAGAGTAAGTTGGAGTGTGCAACGGCAGAGCAAACAGTTAACAAACCGCCATCATCAATTACTACAACCTTACCAAAGATTAGTAAACGGGCTAACATGGTAAATGAAAGAGTCTTACGTCTATCCAGTTATATGACCTCTACACGTGAAAGCGTCATGGGCATGGATGGCCTAAAACGTGTTTTGGGCTCGGCCAAGTCACCGCTTTCCCCATCTTCATCCTCTTCGTCGATAAGTCGTGGACCAAGCAATGCTTCCACCAATGCCTCGGTATCAACAAATGCCAGCTCAACAAATGAATATTTTCGCTTGGAGGACTATCTGCCGGAAAACTTAAGAACAGCTTGGGCGGCTAGTGCCTTGAGGGCATGTCATCGTGAAAATCGTGGCCTTACGCAAGCCGATGCTGAATTAAATTACATCCAACAAGCCTGTTTGGTGCATGAGTGCATTAACGCACACACCTTTCGCATGCGTTTAAGTAAGAGTGAAATAGGTCCCGGAAATTCTTGGTTTGTAGTCTATGCCAAAGGTATTAAAATATTTGGAGCTGGCACGGCACCTGATGGCCAACAGCAGCAGATAACGTTTCTTTGGCCCAACATTACTAAATTATCATTCGAAAGAAAAAAGTTTGAAATAAGATCGGGAGAAAGCAAAATTACTCTGTATGCCACTTCGGATGAGAAAAATAAAATGCTACTGACCTTGTGCAAAGAAACACATCAATTCAGTATGAAAATTGCCGCCCGTTTAAAGGAAGTCATCAAAAGAGAGGAAGAAGAAAGTAACTGTTTACATGCTTGCTATATTTATTCGCGTAGTTTACATCTGCCAACGTATAAAAATAAAAACGATCAAAGAATATCAGTTATTTCGAGTACTAGTTCAAATACTACGTCGGGTATAGTAAGTGATCGGGTGCACTCCGAAGATGAATTGGAAATTATGATTAATTCACCGCCAGCTCCTATAGCTGCTCCTTCAACAGAAAGTTTAGCTTTGGCTCATTTGTTGGATAGACCCAGTGTTAGCAGACAAGCCTCGTCGGTGGGCCAAGTATCTCTCAAGGACTTGGAAGAACAATTGGCCGCTTTAACTGTTAGGCAGCAACAGCAAAGTCAACGTAATTCTCCCACTGAATTAAGCAACACTTCGTCAACGGGTAATTCAACCTCAACTAGCGGTTCTTCTATACCCACCTCAAAGGGTCAGCGCAATAATACCGACTCTTCAACAGATTCTCCTTCATCGCAACATAATATCGGTTCACAATGTTCTTCGACTTGCAGCACAGTGGTGGTAGCCTCTTCTGCGAATGATAATAATACTTCTCTGGCCACGTTGGCTGTAAGAACAGGCTTAAGTGCCAGCGACGCCAATCATCAAAGAAAAAACTCTACTTCTTCAAGCTTAGAACTCGGTTTCAGTCACACAGCTCAAAATTCTACACTTAGTGAACCCGAATCATCTTGCATTGATCATGACTTTATCACATCAACCAGAGATGAGACCGAAAGTGTTTCGGGGGTCTACACTTTAGTACACGCGATTGCTCCCACGGAGACTTCAGGTGTTTATACCATGCATAGCAGTGAGATGACTGGTCAGTCGTCTGAAATAGCAGAATCAGAAAAAAGTTCCCATTACGGCATATTTCAACCACCACAGAGCAAAATCAGTGAAGATCATTTACGCTTAGAGCACAGTAAATTACAGGACTCAGTTGATGGTGGCAACTTTCATGGCAAGCGTATGAAAAATATTGACTTTCGTTTAAGATCTGATTCAAATATAAGTACATCCGACTCATTTCGTGGAGATGGTAGTGATCCTGCTGATATGAAACATACTTTGCTATCTGCTGAGGAGTTAACTGATTTAATTGTCGGCCGTGGTTCATATCCCAACCGTAAAACAGTATCAAGCACTTTAGATTCGGATTGTGATTACGTTACTCTGCCTTTAGCAATGACTGGAGAATCTTATATACAGGGGCATCAAGATACCGCACCAACGGAGGACCATGTGGAAGATTTAATAAGCGACCTATTGCCTACAGATCCCCCAGCACCACCAAAAAGAGTCGATAGCAATATACCCAGCCTGTCCAACATCAGAACACGATCTCCTCCACCATATAATGCGAGGCATCATAAAACAGGTCTCTGTGGTCCACCTATACGTACTAGTTTGATAAGTACAACGCCTCTACCAGCAGCTGTCCCAATTAATTTGCCTGTTATTAAATCGTCTACGCCTACTCATGTGCCATTATCGTTAACGGAGACAAAACCATTAAACAAACCCTTGGCTATAGCGAAACCGACTACGCCACCCATTCAACCACCCATAATAAAAAGACGGGATCCTCCACCATATCCCACAACTTCAAAACCCAGACCCACGTCATTAATTTCAGTGGCTTCTTCCACAAATTCGCTTAATCAACCTGGCTCAAATGCATTCGCAAATGTTGGGGGCTCGATGACTTCCTTGAAATCAGAAGAAATAACAGCTCGTTTTATAACCACCAGACCGCAGATAAATATTCTCAAGGCTCACACATTTATGGTTAATGAAAATACTAAACCAAGCTACGCAGCTCCAACAAATTGTTCATCTGCAGCTTCCTCCACAGGCTCAATATGCAGTCATCATATACCCAGTCACTTATCACAACACTCGGTGCCGAATTCCAATTATGTAACAGGGTCACAAGCTTCATTGAATCTACATCATACGGTAAACTCGACTCCAACAACGCCTACGCAATCAGCTGGCATTCCACATTCCACAATTAGCAGTCACCATCACGTATCGACAGCTGGCGTGCTGCCTAACCCAATGGGTATACCCATGGTATCGTACAGCCTTCATGGAGGTCATAAAAGTATGTCGTCTTTACATCAGCAACAACAGCCACCACCACCTCCTCCGCCATACCCAGCTGACCTTAAGCAGACCGCACCCAGAACATGCGTTCTGCTACCAGTCATAAAACCGCGACAGTTTTTGCCACCGCCGCCACCAAGTCTTCCCAGACAGCCCCCACCACCGCCACCTACACAGCTAGCTGGTTTGTATTCCAGCCCTTTGGCTCGCAAACAATTGGAATTATACCAACAACAACTTTACAGTGATGTAGACTATGTCATATATCCTCTACAGGATCCTGCTGTCAGCCAACAGGAGTATCTAGATGCCAAACAGGGTTCAATTTTGGCAGCCATGGCACAAACTCCACCGCCACCACATGCCCATCACCATCATCATCCCTATTTGGCAGCTTATCATCACGCGGCCGCTTCTCAGGCTTGGGAAGCCTGTAAAGGTCATGCTATTTACCGTAGTACTCCCTATTTACCTTTGGCATTATCCACACATTCACGTTATGCCTCAACACAAAATCTGTCTGATTCCTATGTTCAGCTACCGAGCGCCTATTCACCCCTGTACAGTCCATCAATGGCCAGTATTTGCTCTTCTTTTGAACCACCGCCGCCACCACCTTTACATCCGGCTCATTTACATGCCGCGGCAGCAGCAACAGCGGTTAATTCGGCATCGGCAACTCTATTTGCACGATCACGTTCAGATGACAATATTCTTAATACACTCGACTCATTGCCGAGAGTAAAGCGTCTGCCACCGCCGCCACCACCACCCTATGTTGACCGGCGACTAAAGAAACCTCCAATGCCGGCACCCACGGAAAAGCCACCACCAAGTAAGTGTAATTCAAAAACGGATTCAATACGTCAGAGTTTAAAACACATACATACTTAGAATTGACAGAAAACCTATGAAAACAAACTACGCAGGCTAGCATTTTGCAAGATACTTGTACAAAATGCGCTTTTCGTAAGTCATAGTTTTTATGATCACAATTCGCAAAAGGATTTGTTAGCTCAAAGCTTGTTGTTAATGAAATTTTCTACTCATATGGAAGAAATAACTATATCTCCAATAATATAAATTCGGAAAATATTCTATACTCATAGAAAAATTAATGTTCATACTGATAACGGCGTGTCATCAGAATTGTGACATCAGTATTATGTAAATAGTCATCAGTAATATGTAAACTGACATCGATCTCAGTGACAAAAGTCATCAGAGAATTTTGTCATATTGAGTAGCATCAACGCTACATCATTTCGATAATACATTTTATTGAAATTTGTAATCATAGAAGGTTTTATGCAGGCATATGCATTTGCCTCTGTCGCAATGTATCTCTCTGATGTCATTATGACGAACTAATTGTCATAATCAAACGAGTTCAAGGTTAATTCAGGGGTACCGCAAGGTTCTGTTCTTTCTCCTACTATATTTTTCTCAACGAACTTCTATAGCAAACTTTCAACCCTATCAACTCTTTCGTGGATGACAGCAGTATTTGCCATTCGTATTCATACACTGACAAGCCAATCAAGCCTATCCCAGATCGGTGCTAATATTGAACACATTACTAACTCACTGAGTGGTGGCCTTCTATTAATCTCCGAATGGGGTCATAAACACAGGGTCGCCTTCAGCACTCGTAAGACCCAGTGTATGAACACAGAAACGCACGACCGTAATTGCTGCTTTATCTGTACTCATGGATGATATGTATATATTGTGGAATAAGATGCTCTTGATGTTCTTGGAATGAAAATACAGTGTGATGTTTGCTAGACTGAACGCATTTTTCATGTCTCTAAAGAAGCATTTAAGTGTAAAATGTATTTTGCTCCATCCTATCTTCTTACTATTTATACGACCGGGAATGAAATACAGCACTCATGTTTTGACCGGTGCCTCAAAGTCTATTTTGAGATTACTCGACTGTATGTAAGATATAGCGAGGAAGCCTATCGGTGACAGTAGGATATACAACTCTATTGAGCGCTCTACACTGCAGCATCGCCGCAGTGTAGGGCGCATTACCATGTCCTATCGTTACAACAAAGGATTTTACTCTAATGAGACTAGGGAACTTGTTCCCAAAACCCACATGTGTTTAAGTAATACGCTTTCATCGCTCAGAGTTCATTCATTTGTGCCCAGGCAATCGTACGCATTACAGAAAGAGTTCATTTTTCACCCGTACGCTTCGTCGTTGCCTGCATACGTGTTTCCTTTCCGTTATAACGTTGGAAAGTTCAGGTCAAATATTCACAAACTCTACTATTGCTTTCCCCCTTATCATAGCCTATTTTCGTAGTTCTAGTACAATGCACTGCATATGTAGGGCCCAAAATGAGCTCCAAGTGCATAGGGTTTGGGCACCTCTGCCCTAAGTACTGGTCCGCGATAAAAATATAAGAAAATAATAATTACTGCTAATGAAAATTAGAGCAACTGATTTAATGCGCATGACATTCCATTGATGATCAGATGATCAAATAAATGACAGTTATGAAGGGGTTTCTATGAGTGTAGAACTTTCAGGATAGAGTTTCTAAAGATTTTTCACGACACTTTGTACACAATGTGTAAAAAAATAATTATTTTTAAGGAAATTTGTTTTAAGATTTTGTTTAAAAAAATGCATTTAATTTTATTTATATTTTTAGTTCCCTGCAAGCCTATGCCCACTATGAATAGCGGCCCAGTAAACATTCCAAATGAACCCCTTGCTAAGACAACCACAACACGTGGCCAACTGCCCCCACGCAAACCCATTACACTTAGTGTGCCACGTAGTGGTGCCGCCCATATGACAAAAACTTCCAGTGGAGCACAATGGGCAGGAGAACGACCAAAACCTGATATGCTACTTGGACGCGGTGGACAAAATTCCAACATATTAGCACAATTACAAGCCTCAGTAGTAGCCTCAAGACAAACTCAAGCAAATGCCACAAATGTTTCAAATTCTACAAATAATTCCCTCACGCCCAATGAATTCGATATTGCTTTGCTAAGAGAAAAAAGTAAACATTTGGATTTACCTTTGATATCAGCGCTCTGCAATGATCGTTCGCTCCTCAAGCAAACAAAGGTACTAGTTAATCCAAGAAACCCCAAACCGGCCACTAGCACCACCATTTTAAGTGGCAACACTTCAACCAGTCCAACATTGTCGACAACTTCAAGTTCCCTAACAGAAAACGCTTCCAGTCCAAACAAAATGCAAATAACAAGTCTAAATCACAGCAACAATAACAATGGATCGTCAACAACCGCAATCAATTTAACAACAAGTACAACAACAATAACTGCAACTACAGCAGCCACAGCAACATCCACTAGCAAGTTACTTGCCTCGTCAGTGACCGCCAAATCACGCAAGTCTTCTACTAGCCATCGACATCCCAATGACAAATTGCCACCACTACCCATGCAATTGGCCGAGGCCAACAATTATGTCATAGATCCAGCAATATTAAAACACCATAAGAGTTACAATTCTCATACATAATAATACTACGGACAAGCTTGAAAAGTTATCTCAAAGCTTCCCAGAAACCAACAACGGTGGCAACTTTAGCAATTTTCGTCGTTTTCGCAATAAATGAAAGTAACACATAAATATTGAAAGGTATTCGTTTTCGTTAATAGTAAATAGAAAAAGAAAAGGTCGTCTCTTAAACTCCTAAAAGCAGTATTTTCAAAGTAAGTTATTGTTTTCTGTTAACTTTGGCCATAAAGCTTTTGAAAGAATCAAATCTTATTTGAATAAAATGTTGTTTAAATTCAAATTCTTATCAGCTAATCTTTGTGGTGGAAATTATCAAGATGTTTTACCAAATTTTTTTTTTTTTTTTTTTTGTAAAAATCATAACCTTTTATTAATTTTTCTTGTTTTCTTATACAGAGAGAAAGTCAGTTATGGACGACAGTATTTGAGAGACTTCTTAAGCGTGAATAGACGATATACTGGTACATACCTTTTGATAGCAAACTTTTTGTGCTTAAATTGACGAAAGAAGGCAAACATGATTTTTAATTTGGGTTAGTGTTTTGCGCAGATCGAATGGAATTCGAAAATACAAAATCAGGAAATTAGTGCTTGATTGGTAACAATAATTTAATAAATTATTGTTTAAAAATGGACGACAAACCAAATAGAATCAGGCATGTTCTGACACTCACATTCTCTATTGAACAAATCAAATATGTAGGAAATTTAAAAGATAATCAGAGCCACGTCACAGAGTTCAATTCATGTCCGAAACGGAATTGCATTCGGTTTTTGGTTTTCTGAAAACAAACGAAAAACTAAAACATTTTTTGGAATAAAATTATTTCTAGCATCAAGAATGTAATTAATTGAGTTACTCAGGTATATGCACTTATTAATCTACCTGTGCAGTACTACTTTATTTTGGCCTTGATGGCTTTTGTACTGCAATATGTCATAAATAAATAAATAAATAATACTTCCTCTGTAAAATTATTTTATTCCGAAAAACATCTTAGTATTTTTGGAAAACTGAAAACTGGATTCAGTTACGCTTCCGAACGGAATTTAACTCTACGGTATGGCTGGATAACTTATTATTTCAATTTTAAAATTATTTAGTTAAAGTTTTTAATGTCCATCCCTGACATTTTATATCACATTATTTTCTCCTCTAATTTGTATATTGTCAATAAAATAAAAAAAATTGTTTTGTGTAATTGAAGGTATAAAATTAATTTGCGCTTCCGGCAACACTGATAAATAAACGCATACATAGTTCTCCAATGTACGTGGTACTTTTTTTGTCAAAGTACAGCTCGTCTTTACATAATCGTAAAAGTGCTGAATTGAATTGTATAGTTTTTTTCTGAGAGAAAGTAAAACAAGTATGTTACTCTCATTAGCTCTTTTATTTATTACAATTCAATGTACATAAAAAACTAGCTATAACAAGCCGTATGATGGACTCGCAAACAGATGACCGGCTTCCACACTCAAATGTTATTTTATAACACAACATGATAATGTGTTAGAAGAATCATCACACGTATAACTATGCCGATCAAATGACCGGTGAAAGGATCTTTGATGTTCGTGTAAGGATGTATCTCAGACTTCAGAGATTTGTGTGATTTATAAAACGTTTGCCAAAGCATGCTGCCAATCTATTGGACTTACCGAGTATGAACTGTCATATTTTCAAAATAATTACAGGCAATAGTTTCTTTTAATATGACTTATAGCGATCTACTTTTAAATACTCGAATAATTTCTCGTACTCGGTGCAAACCACATTTTTTATCTTTATAACTATATCTGAAAGTGTTGTTATAAATATCTGGAAGTAAAAATTCTGTATTTTTTAAATAGTCAGGCTCTTCATTCGAGTTAATTTACTTATTCTGATCAGCTGTTTATTCGAATCGTCAGAGCATAAGAAAACAATAGACAAAATTAACAAAACCAAAGAAAATTTCACATAATTATGTGTTATTCACAGCATTAATAAAATAAATTATATATGTTTTCTTTATAATTGCATTAAAGTGATAAGTTTTTCTCTACAATTTTTATTAACAAGCTGTTTACAAAATACAGACGAGCTACGGATCTAGAAACTTTGTATGAAAAGTGCGCAGTTTGAGTGCATTCCATACACATTTTTTAGTCAAATCGCTTGTCTGTATTCTGTAAACAGCATATTAATAAAAATTGTTAGAAAGCTTTACTAGTTTTATGTGATGTTTCCATAACATCTGCAATATTTGTATAGAAAATACTAAAAAAATTGTGTGTTTTTCATATAAAATTTCTTGACGAGTTGTTTGCTTATGATGTGGAAATATCACAATTCAATTAAAAAGAAAACATATACATATTAATAATTTATTTTATTAAAGTTTAGTTTAATGTAAATTCATCATTTGACTTAAGTGATTTGAGTCTGGCGATTACGATTTACAGAACGCCTCTCCAGCGAGATCAAGTAACAATCGCATATTTGATGCGAAATGCGAGTATTAGAACATGCCCGATTTAAATTTGGATAAAGAATTTTGAGCAAAGGAAGTGTGAAGTTTCAAATTAACCAATTTATTTATTCCAAGTCTACTGATAATTAGCATAGCTCCTATGAAATTTCGATACATAAACAGCTATGAAACATAAAAACCAAGTTGTTTGTATTTTTTGCTTGACATCAACATTAGAAGCTAAACTCAATTATTTGACTGTGCGTATCTATTGTTCTAATACTAAAACCAGAATAAACTTTTAGTGCTAAATCATGTTACGTGCCGATGGTTGCCATATTTATTTATCAAAAAAAATTACATAAAATAAGATGCAAAGGAAATGTTAAGCATCTACTGCAAACTTAAAATTTGTTTGTTTGGATCAATTGAAGACTGTGTTAAATAAAAGGCTTTAAGAACACAATAAAAGCTTTAAATTTTAGGTGTAAATAAGTTCTGAAACCGTCTAGTCATACAAAAGCCACACAAATTATTTTCGGAGAAAAACTTTACTGTCAAATTAGATTTTTTAAGAGAGGAATCTTTAATGACTTTTTACAAAACAAACTGTATGACGTTTTCCACATCATTTTTTAATGATTAAATGTATATATAATGTGATATTAATAATTTCCCAGTGTGACAAAAGAATTTAAAACTGCTGATTTATCCAGGCCTGCTATAGAAATCAATTTCGATTGTAAGTTATTTCAATTCCACAAAAGCTTCTTTAGAAAATGAAAATCGGTTATTTTTCTAGGAATGATATCACTTGTATTTGTATAATCGAATTAATAGTTTCTTATATGACAATGAAAAAACAAATTAAAAAAAAATTTTTAGTTCAATAAGAAAAACTATTGTTTTTGTTACATGCAGACCATATGTATTGTAATATCCTAGATGAGAACGTCAACGGCACAGAGAATAATCTTACCTGTAAATGTTATTAGTGTTATTGCAGTGTTATAACAAAAATATCTAAGAGATATTTCATCGAAAAGTTTACTTTGCAAAGTCTTGAGTTTGTGGCTGGCAAGAAAAAAGAGATTGGCTCTCTTACGCCCTGTCCTATCCGTTGCCACCAACAAACTCAAGATTTTGCCAAGTAAACACTCCGTATGTGAAAGCGGTGATAAATCTCAAACGTCATTGCAATTCTAATGAATAATTAATGTTCTGTTCGTAGAACACAGACGTGCTACTTGTGTAGAAAATTTGTATGCAAGTTACTCAAATTTTTAAGTGATTTCCATACAAATTTTTTAAGCGAAGTGCTCGCCTGTTTTCTCTGAACAGTATATAAGCTTGCAAGCTATTTGTCAAAAAAGCACTCATAAAGAGAATATAAGTTGTTGTTGTGCATTAATGACATGCAATTATTAATTTCTTTGTCACAACAGAACACATTTCCTGGAGTCTCCCTTAGCCATGAACTTGGTATAAGCATCATGCAAAGCAAATGGCTACTGTGGACCGCTCATATCTTTGTTTGGTGGATGCTCTGACATCGATGCGTAATCATATGCCTGAGCATATGAAGTTGGCCATCAAGTGTTATTTCCTGTTTGCACAGTTTTCTCCACGAACAAAAATACACAAAATGTCGCCGAGCTCTTTGATAATATAATTTTTCTTTTAAATTCATTTTAATTATGGTTAATCAGAACATACTCGTACGTATTCGCTACATACAAGAGCATGAACTTATTATTACTTTTGCTCTGCCGACTTTATGTTCATGTCATGTTCAAGTCGATGGCACGTGAAGACAAGAAGCTGAGAATCTGGAACAAAATCCACAAACGCTGCTACTCTGATTGCAGTGAAATGTGTTTCTTCTTTTAATGAGCTACGAGTTTTTATACCATTAATATAAACACGTTTATTCTCTGTGTAATATTGGGATAAACATAAAAAAACCCGTTTCATTTGGACAACGCTACTCTCTTATTATTACAGAGTCAATGGCAGTCGCAGACGATTTGTTATGATTAGCACTAAGAATGATAGAATACATGATTACGACAACTCTCACACAAAGTTGAAATCTTCTGCACATGTTGGTCAAATGACGTCACGATACAATACAAACACAGCCCTAGATGATTTTTAAATATATACTCGTGCATAGGTAAACGTCATCTAACGGAAAATCATCTAATTTTATCATTCTCGATAAACAGTAATGAAACATAACAAACAAAACGTGAAATCATATTTATCTCTCTCATTTTTGCTCTCCACTCTTTATGCTTTTAATCGTAAGCAAACAATTTTGCAATCTCAGAGGCATACGTATGCAAGTAGGAGAAAGCAATGAATGATTTTTTAAACTCTTTTCTGACATCTCTACGAAAATTTAGATTTAGACTCTTTATTTAAATTGATTTGAGTTGGATATCTGAATACTAATACTTGAAGAGCTGCAGGATGAAAATAGTGTCCAGAGTCCAACAGATTGCACGCCAAAAAGCTAAGTCAAGTATTTAGAAAAAGGAAACACCGAACCGACCCTATTTCAGCACGGCGTATATAAAGAAAATTGACAAACTACAGTTTCAGACATAATTCAGGGATGAAAACGGTAGCGCATTTCCGAATGATTAACCGTAAATATTAATTTTGTTAAAAGAACTTTGAACATATGTAGTAAAAACTCAGCAATATTAACCTTAAGAAGATAACTGACAACTATTCCATACTTTGTTAGCTGACTTCTCTCTTTCACTCACTCCGCAAAAGCCAATTTAGAAAAACTTTGCTTTTTTTTTAACAAAATCCGTTTAACATTCCTCATTAACGTGACAGATATTTATTTATCATATACATACATATTTATATATTACGATACCTAAACTCAAAGTTAAACTTTTAAATACATTTTTAATTAATGTTAACAACTCTAACCTCAAATAAAAGCCGAATAATTATTTAAACATCAATAAACAACTAACAAAATCTAGTCACTTTTAGGAAGAAACGAAATTGAGAAAAAAAAAACACTTAATTATCCCAAACAAAACAAAAGAAAAGAAAAATAAAAAAAAATTTTTAACTAAAACAGCAATAATACTCAAGTATAAAATACGGATTATTTCAAATAATTTAAAAATTTTTAATTGTAATTAAAAAAAAAAAAACACAAAAACTTATGTCATACATAAGTTCAGCTGTAAAAAGTGCTATAAACAAACTTTTGTGCTTTAATTTATTTTAAAAATTTTATTTCAAAAGACAACAATTTTTGTGAGCAAAAAAAGCCAATTTAAAATATCATTTGCAAAATATTTTGTTTTTGAAATGAAGCACATAAAGAGAGTTTTTTGCTTTTGTTATTTACATTAAATATTCTTGTTCAAATTTTTTTTTTAGTAATTCTCATTTTGTTTTTATTTTTATTAACTCATTTTTTTTTAACTTAAAACATCTTAATAATTCCGCCCAAAACATCTGTGATTGATTTTTTTTAAATTACGATATAAATAATATTAATTTTTTATATTAAATTAAATTATTTTTATTTATTTAAGGTTCTTAGTTTTAACGAAAACAAACTTACTCGTAACAAATACTCGTCTTTTTTTTTAAGGTATTTAATAAGAATTGTTTGAGACTTAACAGGTAAAAAGAAAAACGGGAAAATTATATGAAATAAGGAGATATTAGTTTTTAAGAATGATTTTTTCCAAAAAAAATGGGGAAAATTATAATAATATTACGAAAACTGTAACAGCTTATTTGACAAATTTCTATTTAAAGTTTGTCAAATAAGCCTTTAATAAATGTTAAATATTTTATGAATACAGCCGTTATTATTCATCATATGTGCCTTCCAAGTTTTAACTATTTTTAAACTATGGCTGCAATAAAATCAAGAAATATATCTTATTTATGTGATGTTTCCACATCACAATCAAACGTCTTGTCAATAAATTTTATATAAAAAGCACTCAACTTTTTGAGTGATTTCCGTACAAATCTTGCAAACAATGTGCCGTTCATAGAATACAGGCGAGTAACGCGTCTAGAGAATTTGTATGAAAGCTACTCAATTTTTTGAGTGATTTCTATGAACAGCACACAAGTCACTTGTATTGTGGAGTCATCTTATTAAAGTTCTATAGCTAAAAACTGCGCAGAGACATTGAATTATATTCACTTTGTTTAAAGATATATAATTTTTTGATAAAAAAATCCATAAACGTCACTAAGCCAACATTTATTATAGCTTTATTTTATTTATTTTTTTATTTTTTGTAAATATTGTAGCAAAAGCAATTTGAAAAAGAGTATCATAAATGATTTTCGGAAGAAGTGATTTTCAAGAATTATATGTGCTGTTCATAGAGCACAGACGATGTGCTCTATGAAATGCAAATCACTCAAAAATGAAATGGAAATCACTCTAAATATCACTCAAGAATAAATTATGTTGTGTTCATGGGACTCGAATGAATGATAATTCTAGAAAATTTAAACAAAAAACTCAAAATATTGAGTATATTTCAAACAAATTTTCTAGGCGTATCACTCATTCGTGTCCCATAAATATCACAATAATTTTAAAAACGAGCTAAGCCTCTTAAAAAATGTATATGAAAAATTGAGTGCTTTTGACTTTTTGTCGGGTCGCTTGTCTGTGCTCTATAAACAGTACGTTAATATCAATTTTCAAGCGCGTGTAAATAAAGGATGTAAATTTAACGGCCAGTTTTTGACTTCGTACTTAAATATAAAATTAATTCCTTTATGTGCTGTTCACAGAATACAAACGAGCAACTCGTCTAGAAAATTTTGTATGGAAATCACTCAAAAACTTGTGTAACTTGCATACCAATTGTCTATATGATTTGTTCGCCTGTGATCTATGAACATTAGTTTAAATTTATACCTGCATTTACACATGCGCACATAGTTCTCCAATGTACTACGTCTCAATTTTTCCGAAGTTCAACTCGTCATTAATGATTAAACAGAACTAGAGCGCTTGACGATGTATTCCATGCAATTCAACATAAAATTGCACCAGAGAAAACGATCGTAAAAGAAAATCTATTTTATTATGACAGCGTATTTTCTTATGCTGCCACTTTAACCCAGAAAATCATTCAACAATATTACCATACTTTTAATAAATTTCAAACATATTGTAAACAAACCTAAAGCTTCAAAAGCTTTAGCGCCAAGAAAAATAGAAATAAAAGAACGAGCAATCGTTTCAATTATGGGCGTGTTTTCGCTGAGAGTTGTTTTTGCTAGCCGCAATGAATTGTGCATGATACAAAAAAACAAGGTAGCCGCTTCGCTACAACAATAAAAAAAACAGTTGTTTTGTTTGTGTAAAAGGCGAATTCACACTTCAGCTGTCAAAAGTAGTTGAGCCGAAAAAAGTAAACAAAACTTGACAGCGCAAGTGCCGCCATATTAACCGAATTCGACTGAATTCGCCGATGCATCCACCTAATAATGAATTCGCCTTGCTAACGCTGTTTTATTTTAATTTGCAAGTAAAAATAAAAAATAAACCAATCGAAAGTAGAAGACGGCAAGAATGATAGAACTAGAGTTTTCGCTATTCCGAATACAAAAATAAGATGTTCTGAGCATGTCGGCCAAATGACGCCAAGAAATGAGGCAAAGACCTAAATGATTTGAAAATACCTAGAACTCTTGCATGGGTTGAACTACGTCATCTGATGGCAAATCATACGCTTGGCGTAACCTGTAGTTCATCATTCTTGGCAGACGGCATGCAGCTTTATAATAAATTATTCGACAAGTGTGTTTCTCTTTCTGTAAGCAAATCTCAACAAATGTGCATAACTTTTGTTACATAGCTCAATGAGCGCATTATGCCTAAGCTTATAGGCTCTTTGGTGAGTTAAATACAATACAGGCATGTTTTGAGAAACACAAATCGCTTAAAATTTAATGTTTGCGATTTGAAAACGCCAAAAGGGTGTTCTGATGAACGTATAATGCAAGTAGTATAATTTTGCGATTTGAAAGCGTCAAATAGGTGCATATCGCTTAAAGCTAGAAACTTAAACTCACAGGTGTACATTGAACTGAGCTGATTGAATTTGCTTGAACTAAACTTGCAAAAACAAATTAGATTATTCACAATTAAAATATGCAACCATGTTAGGGAAATTAATTTCGTTCGAAAACGGAATTCAGTTCCTTTATTGAAGCTTTAAAAACCGATCAATTAAAAACTTTTTCGGAATAAAATCATTTTTAAATTCAAGAACGAGATCTACATTTTCTTTTAAAAGGAATTTCATGCAGAAAAATTTTTTAGTTTTTCATTTTCTGAACAACCAAAAAAAAACGGACTTCAGTTCCTTTGTTTATGCTTCAAAACCGAACAATTAAAAAGTTTTGCGGAATAAAATCGTTTTTAAATTCAAGAACAAGATTTATATTTTCTTTTAAAAGGAATTTCATGGCGAAAAATTTTTTAATTTTTCATTTTCTGAAGAAACAAAAAAAGGGGCTTCAATTCCTTTTTTGATGCTTCAAAAACCGATAAATTAAAAATTTTTTCGGAATAAAATCATTTTTAAATTCAAGAATGAGATTTATATTTTCTTTTAAAAGGAATTTGATGCCGAAAAATTTTTTAGTTTTTAATTTTCTGAAGAACCAAAAAAAAAAAAAAACGGAATTCAGTTCCTTTGTTGATGCTTCAAAACCGAACAATTAAAAAGTTTTGCGGAATAAAATCATTTTTAAATTCAAGAATGAGATTTATATTTTCTTTTAAAAGGAATTTCATGCTGATAAGTTTTTTAGTTTTTCATTTTCTGAAGATAAAAAAAAAACGGTTTCAATTCCGTTTCCGAACGAAATTGAGCTTTGCGAAAACTTAAACGAATTTTACGCATTTTCAATTAAAGATACTAAATTAAAAAAATGTCTCTGTTTTGTTGTCAGTTTATTTTCGTTTTATAAAACCACAAATATGTATACATATATGTTGTATATTTTCGTAAACAGCTCAGAAAAGCCAGTAACACGCATTTACCTTACAACACCCAAATGTGAATTAAGCGTTTTTCAGAACGCTTGGCGGTTTCTGATGGTGCGTTTTTCATAACATGGCGATAGTTTAGTTAATAGCAACAGTTAGAGATTTTATGATCCAACTTTCAGACAAATTTTCTAGCCATTTTGCTCGTCTGTATTCTATGAACTGCACAATAATTTGTGGCACACATCAGTTAATTTCCTCGTTTAAATTGGTTAGTATTCAAAATAATTGAAAAGTTATTTTTAAAAACTAAAAACAATATCTCAACTTAAAAATGCATAATTTTTCCCGTTTATATTCAAACAATTTCTTGCAACTAATAACATCCATTAGTTTTTTAGTTTAGATGATTTTTTTCTTAAAGAAAATTTATATTGAAAACGAATATGTCTTTTCATAAAAAATATTTATATTATATAAAAAAAAAACATTTATTTACAAAAAAAAAAAAATATATATTGCAAAAACTTGCCCCACCGTAAACTTAAAAAATACATTAAATGTATGAAGAATTTTAAGCATAAAATTAAATAACGCATCATAAGGCAACAATTAGAAAGTAAAGGAAAAAAATTAAACTTTAGAAAAAGCAAACTAGCAACATTTTAATAAAACTTGTAATAAAAACTATCTATGAGCAGATAAAAAATAATAAAAATAAACAGAAAATAAATCCACATAAATTTGCTTAGATTTTATTTAAGAAAATCTTTGACTAAATTTGAAAATGTGTTTAAAAAGAAAACTGAAAAAATATATTCACACAAATGTCTGTCTATATTTTCAAATAAAATTGCCATATTTTTCTATTTATTTTTATTACAACAAAGTATGAAACTTTAATGTTGCATTTAAATATTTCTCAAAAAATTAAACACTTATAGAAAACAAAATTAAAAAAAAAAAACATAAAAAATGCTAAAAAATTGTATACGATAAGATACATAAAATATTTTCTTTAATTATAAACAAATAAATGTTATTGTTTAATAAAAAAAAATATTAAGTTAATTAAAAAAAAAACAATTTTTGACAAAAACTACATTCCCATTGAATATTTTATATATAATTTTAGAAAACAAAAAATAATACGGAAACGAAAATAAAAAATATGTGAAAACTCAAATTTTCTTTTAGCAAATAAGTCACAAATTTATTACAACAATTATATTTAAAAATTTTAGCTATCTTGAGCTTTTTGTTTAAAATTTTCCTATTTTATTTTTTTTTTTTCTATTTTTAAACAATATCACACAATTAAATTTATCATTTACATAAGTATGTGTTTAAATTTTTACTGAAATTCAAATAAACTTTTTGGAAAAATATATTTTATTTTATAAGATTTTGGACTTAAAAACAAATTAAAGAGAGAAAAAAAAACATTTTTCAAAACGAAACCGTTTCTAGCATAAGAAATTTTTATATAAAGTTTTAAATAAAAATAAATTTGTAAAATATAAAACACAATGACTTTTATTTAATCAAGTAATAGGTATGTTCCACAAGCATAGCTGCCAGATTTGACGATATATCGTCATTTTGACGATTTACATGCCCAAATTTAGCAAAATGACGATTTGACGATTTTTGTCCTAAAAATTACGATTTTTTCTATACGAAAATGACAACATTAAATTTTTCTTAGATGAGACACAAAGTGTATCCAAAGGCCCTGATTCAATATTCTACACGATCATACGATTCATTCACAGGAAAATGTTCCAGTAGTGCAATTCACTAACCTGTTTAAACGCTAATAAAACTAATGGGTGATTTTATAAGAACTATCGGAAATTTAAAAAAAAAAAACACATAAAATTCAGAAAAATGCATGAAATATTTATTTGAATTGATAGTTGGGTCGATATAATTTAATGATTGAAGATTATGTCATGCAAATGGTGGCCGCGGCTGCGCCTCAAATGGTCCATCCGCTTAGTCCAATTTTGGCATACTCTTTCCAACATTTCGGCCGGTATCTCACGAATAATGTTGGCAATGTTGGCTTCCAGTGCGTCAATCGAAGCGGGCTTGTCGCTATAGACATTAGCCTTAACATAGCCCCACAAAAAATAGTCTAGAGGCGTTAAATCGCACGATCTGGGCGGCCAATTGACTGGTCCCAAGCGTGAAATAAACTGTTCACCGAACTCGCCTCTCAATTGGTCCATTGTTTCGCGTGCTGTGTGGCATGTGGCACCGTCTTGTTGAAACCACATGTCATGCAAGTCAAGCTCTTCCATTTTGGGCAAAAAAAAGTTTGTTATCATCGCACGGTAGCGCTCACCATTCACAGTAACGTTGTGATTCGCATCATCTTTGAAGAAATACGGCCCAATGATGCCGCCAGCCCATAATCCGCACCAAACGGTTGTTTTTTGTGGATGCATTAGTAGCTCTTGCAATGCTTCTGGCTGCTCTTCACTCCAAATACGGCAGTTTTGCTTGTTCACGTATCCATTCAACCAGAAATGAGCCTCGTCGCTGAACACAATTCTTCGATAAAAAAGTGGATCTTCATCTAACTTTTCAAGAGCCCATTCACCAAAAATTTGGCGTTGTTGTAGGTCGTTTGGCTTCAATTCTTGCACCGGCTGTATCTTATAACGCTTCACACCCAAATCCTTCCGCAAAATTTTCCACGTAGTGGAGTAACAGAGGCCCAATTGCTGCGAACGGCGCCGAATCGATAATTCACGGTCATCACCAACACTGGCCGATACGGCTGCGATATTTTCTTCAGTTCGCACTCTACGTAAGCGTGTTGGTGGTTTAATGTCCAACAATGTAAATTTGGTGCAAAATTTTTTTACAATAGCCCGAATAGAAGCCTCAGTAGGTCGATTAAACTGACCATAAAATGGAAGAAGCGCGCGATGAACTTTCTTAACAGAGCACGCATTTTGGTAATAAAATTCAATAATTTGCAAGCGTTGTTCGTTTGTAAGACGATTCATGATTAAATTATAGACCAAACTGAAGATGTTTGACAGTGACACAAGATACAAAACGTGCGTGAGCTGTCAAAACTAGAGTTGCCAAAAAGATAATAGCAAAAAAATCACTCGTTAGTTTAGAGAAATTAATGTGGTGTTTATGGGACACGATTGAGTGGTACGTCTAGAAAATTTGTATGAAATACTGTCAAAATATTGAGTATATTTTTGATACAAATTTTCTAGACGTATCACTCAATCGTGACCCATAAAGAGCACATAACACTAGCGTTGGTGTTTTTGCGATTCTATAACAGTTTTTATAAACACCATAACCACATAAACTATTTTTGTGGTGTTTATTGTAACAAAAATGTCGTTAAAATTTCTACTAGAATAACTTCAGAGTATTTTTTTTTTTTTTATATATTGGACCAGTACTCAGGGGATGACCCCTACATATGCAGTGCATTGTACCAGAACTAGGAAAATAGGTTATGAGGAGGGGGAAAGCGGGAGTAGTGTTTGTGAACATTTGACTTGAATCTTCCAACGTTATAACAGACAGGAAACACTTCTGCAGGCAACTTGTTCCACAGACGAAGCGTGCGGCTGAAAAACGAATTCTCTCTGTAATGCGTAGTACGATTCCCCGGGCAATCAACCACAAATGGATGAGCTCTAGACGATGAACGCGTGCTACGTAAAAATGTGCGAGTTTCGGGAACAAGATCCCTAATCTCGTCAGAGCAAAATCCATTGTAGTAACGATAGAACAGAGTAACGCACCCCACACTACGTCGATGCTCAAGTGAATCAATAGAGTTGGATACCCTACTGTCACTGATGAGCTTCTTCGCCCTCTCCTGCACACGGTCGAGTAACCCCAAAATAGACTTTGAGGCACCGGCCCAAACATGAGAGTTGTATTCCATTTTCGGTCGGATGTAGGTGGTATAAATAGTAAGGAGATCGGATGGAGTGAAGTACGTCTTACACCGTTTCAAAAAACCGAGACACTTGAATGCTTCTTTAGATACATGAAAAATGTGTTCAGTCCAGCGGACATCACACTGTATCTTCATTCCAAGAACATCAAGAGCATCCAATTCCTCAATATTTGTACCATCCATGAGTACAGATGAAGCAGCATTTGCGGTCGTTTGTTTGTGCGTTAATAAGCAACATTGGGTCTTACGAGCGTTAAAGGTGACCCTGTTTTTACGACCCCATTCGGAGATTAATAGAAGATCACTATTCAGTGAATCGTTCATATTTAGCCTCTTGGCAGTGATCTCTGATAGGCTGGGCCTATGACCAAAAGAGTACGAGTGACAAATGCTGCTGTCATCTGCGAAAGAGTGGATAGGGTTGGAAGTTTGATAGAGAAGGTCGTTGAGGAAAATAAGAAATAGAGTAGGAGAAAGAACGGAGCCTTGCGGTACCCCTGAATTAATCTTGAACTCGTTTGATGAGACCCCATCTATAACAACTCATATAGCGCGGTCTCTGAGAAAGCTCGATATAAACCGAGAGAAATCGTTACCGACACCAAAAGCAGTAAGTTTTGCCAGCAGTGCAGCATGCCACACTCTGTCAAACGCTTTGGAAATATCTAGAGCCACCACCTTGCTTTCACCGAAATGATGGATTGAGTGGCACCATTTTTCCGAAAGATATGCCATAAGATCGCCAGTAGAGCGACCCTTACGAAATCCATATTGGCGATCACAAAGTAACTTGTGCGACTCTAGATATCCCATAAGATGGTAATTAACCATACTTTCCATTACTTTGGAAAGCGCAGAGCAGATTGCAATTGGGCGGTAATTTTCGGGGTTATTTACCTCACCCTTTTTGGGTATTGGTGTTACATTAGCAACCTTCCAGCACGATGGAAACTCGCCACCATGGTAAATTTTGCTGAAGAGGTGTGCTAATGGACGCGCAAGCGTAGAAGAACACTGCTTCAAGACCAGTGCTGGAATGCCATCCGGTCCAGGAGTCTTGTTTATGTCGAGGTCTGCTAAAACCCTTTTAACTGCTCGCGCCCGGAAGAATATACTTGGCATAGTTACAGATACTCTTTCGAGCTCGGGAAGTGGTTGACTGCTTTCCGGCAAGCAGGAATTGCTTGCAAAAATTTCAGCCAATAGGTTAGCTTTGTCAACCGGGTCGGTGAATGCTTGGTCATTCTTTAAGAGAGTTGGGACTGATGAACTAGCACTGTTCTTTACTCTCTTAACGAAAGACCAAAAGGTCTTGCTGCCCCGAGGAGCTGCAAGGACCTTGGCACGAAGGCGCTGTTCGTGAAGAAACTTTTCACGCCTAAGTACCTTGGCACACGAAGATCTTGCCTTTTTGCGTAGCAAGTCAGTGTCTGGGGTTTTGTTTAAACGCCAGTTACTGAATGCTTCCTCTCTGGATCTGACTGCATTTTTGCAAGTCTGATTAAACCACGATTTTGCTTTTGGTTTAATCGAAATCTGCTTGGAGGGGATGCATGTTTTCATTCCTAGCAATATCATGTTCTCGACCATTTTTGCTGAAGCATTTATTTCATTGTCTAGAAAGCAGAGTTTCCAATTAAAATGCTTATAAAATTGGTTGAGCTCAGCCCAACGCGCCTTTTCGTAAATAAATATTGACCGTTTCGTAGCTGATTTCGAAACGTTACGAAGTTCAGAGATCAAAAAGGAGGCAGAAATGGTGCAATGATCCGATTTGGCATACGAGTTGCCGGAATATCAGCCTCCAACAGTCGGACGGCGTGATCTCCATGAGAAGAACTTATCTTATTTATGAAAATATATTTTAAATAATAAATTTATAATTAGTTTTACTTACCCTAATACCAAGTTTCCACTATAAAGGAAAACACTTGTTTTGAGGAAAATATTTCGAAGTGTTTCCATTACTGCCCGTCTACATTAGACATGAAGCGCCGTTAAGACATACTGTTAAAACATACCTTCGACGGCCCGATTGTTACATGGTTTCAACTTTTTCAACTCCGTCAACAAAAACACATCATCACTTTTTATGTCCTTTTTATAGTTTGTGGAAAAAATATGTTTTTCTACAAAATTTGCAATCTAAAATAAGAGTTTGAACTTTTATTTTGGCAATTTCTTTTAATTTGAAACTATATTTATTTTTTTCATATTAAAATGTCATTTAATGTTAAGACAGAGCTTTTAAAACAGACGTGTTAACAGCCATGTCAAGACGGCAAGAAAACAGTAACATTTGCAGTCTACACCAGACAGTAACAGTATTTTGCTGTTACTGTTAGTGTTCTCATGTCAGGTGTGGACAGCTTTTTAAAATATGAAGTGTTTTTAATTTCGAATTTTCGAAGTTAGCTTGATATCAGCTTACTTCCAATTTATTTATAGTTTTTGTAATTTTTCAAAATTATTATATATTGAATTATTTAAAACAAAATTAAAAAGCATGAAAAGTAAAGCAATGAATCAAGAAATCATAAGAAAAAAAATTTGATGATATCCTCCTAATTCCAAGAGTCGTCATCGTGCTCTCTTTTAACTCCACAGAAAAGACGGTTTCAATCATTGCCTTCAACAATGGAGTGCTATTATAGCTCTCTACATACTGTTTTAGGTATAGAAAATGTCAAGTGTCTATTTAGATCAGATAACTGTTAGTAACGGCGAGTGTACTGACGCCAATTTTTACATGTCGACTGGAAGAGGAAATATATTCTATGGTTTTTGATTTTTAATAGCCTTTAACATCCAGCAAGGAGTTTGTGCATATGGCTCTATCAAATGGAGGCAATTTTATATAAGGATTTGGTAATATCGGATAAGAACTTAGTAATAATATTGGGTTTATGCATTAAGAGGGTTTGGTTTATGGAAAATTGGAGTTTTTCTCAGAGTAAATTATCTGGACATTGAAATAATTTATCAATGAAACCTGATTTTCTTTGATTGGAGTACATATTTTTAAGTTGCGAATAATAACGATTATGGAATAAATCTTTTATAAGATATGGTGAACTAACATAGGAAAGGTCATGTGGTTCTTGGGTTGTAAAGAAACATCATTGCAACATGTATGTATAGTAAAGCAGCACATCTGGTTTTTTTAAAAATGGTACGAATGGGAAATATGAAGGCGTTTAAAACACTTTCTCTTGTTCTGCTGAATTTATTGGTTGTGTATTGCGCCGGAAAGCGCTTATGCGTTTAACCGAAGATCGCAATGTTCTTGCATTAGACCGTTTTTATATTTACTGTAGGCACATATAGTAATTATTTTTTGCCCCAACTGCCATGGCATTAAAAAACTTCATTACATAAAAGCCTTTATCTAGTTACATTATTGGTTTTCTGCAAACAATTATTTTTATTATTATATACTTATGTATAGAAAACAAATGCTCTAATTGTTTTATTTATTTATTTAATGACAAATGAAAATGTATTTTTTTCGAGTTTTTCAATCACTTTGGATGGATAGAAAAATGTTAAATTTTTATTATTCAGTACAAGCAGTGTTGTATGGAACATTTTCGAAGATTTTGCTTCAAAACGAAGATGTTTTGCTTGTTTCAAAAATGTATGGAAAACTTCTTTATTTCTACATGTTTTGCGCAAAACACAGGTTTCGAGCAAAACACCTGTGTGGAAACGCACTATAAACATGGAATTATTTGCAAAATAACGTGTTTTTTAATGGATAGGTGCATTGATGACGTATTTAAAGTAATCACGCTGTATAAACATTTGTCTTGTCCTTAGAACTTTAAAAATCCAGAGTACAAGAGATTGGATAGGCAAAAAATGTATGGGTTGATATATCAAAATATACAAGAATTTTTAAAAGTGAATTAAACAAAATTTTAAGTTATTTTGCTTCTATTTTGGCATATTTTTTGCAATAAAAAATTTTATTTTTTGCGTTTTGTAATAAAATGTTGCTTTTTGCGTTAAACTATCGTATAAGGCCCTGATTTACTGTTCTATGCGATCAAAAGTCTGGCCGGCTTGAAAAAATCGCTTCAAAATGGCGTTGTACGCCACACTATTATACAAGTACAATTGCAATAATTTATATGATGTGTTTTCATCTCGGCTTTTAATAATTTATGAATTCTTATAAGTTTAACAATAATACGAGAAATTCGCTTTCTCTTTATGCCGACGTATTCTCAGATATTATGTCAGAGTTAATCGCAGTCAAGGAGAATTCATTATTTTTTGTATCATGGACCAAAAGAGAAATGAAAAAATGTCTGTCTAATGTAAAACCGGACTAATCTAGACGGGACGTAAAAAACTGTTATGGCCACGCTGGTAGTAAAAGTAAACAAATACAGTCTGGTAACTTTCTCATTAAACCAAAACAGTTCTATTAGCCCACAAAATTAATAATAAAAAAATTAGTTTATCTTGTTAAAAGGTCAAGTATTTCGGTGTGAAGTAGAATGAGTGGAAATCCGCAAACAACAAGTGAAGTTTTTAATTATTTCCTCGAATTAAGTGTAAGTTGCAATCTTTTATTATTAAGAGTATAAAATCTATTTCAAGTACCTATATACATTTCAGAAACCAACAGAAGAAGATCTAAATAGAGTTTTCACCGAAGAAGAACTAAAAGAGTTGTGTTTAAAACAAAAGTGTAAAGTTGATATTTGGAGGTGGAATATAGCAGATGACTATCGCATATTATTTATGCGGAGCGGCCGCTATCAAAAGTGGTCGGAGCGAAATCGTCTGCTTATGTTGGCAAAAGCAGTAAACAAAATAAAGCCTGTGATCTATAAAGATGAAGAAATACGAAAAACTAGAGAAGAGGAATGGAAATTTCAATTGAAAGAAAATATATTATCTTTAAATTTATGGAAACGCCGACGGCTGAATGAACCACCAACAGTTTTAACTGAATCGGATAATACTGAAACAAACATAGATGTGCGATTTGAAGTCGATACGGAATCTCTAACACAAGAATCAGAAAGTATACAAGTTATCAACAGACCTGTGCAAGAAAATGTCGAATCGGAAACAGATGCACTAAACAATAATCCAGAATCATCGGTAAATCTACAAAATGAAATTAAAGCGGTTACTCCCGTACCGAGGGAGAATATTTTTGAAGCTAACTTGGGAGACGACAATCTATATGGCAACGACTCGGAAGATTCTGTAGAAACGGTAATGCTAAATGAGAAACTGGTAACAAATGCATCTAAAATATTACAGTCTGATGAAGTGGCTCCTGAGATAAACAACATTTATGACATTAGTACATTATCCCTGAGCATTAATAACTCGGAGATATCTACACAATCACAAGACGTGCGAACTTCGCAGTCGCAAGTTGCAATTCCACAAACTTATGGTAATTTTGAAAAGGTCATACCTGCGACATCAACACAATCACAAAGTCGCGAATCGTAGGAAATAATTGGTACATAGGAATATTTGCTAATTTTGTTGTTAGTCAATATTGATGCCGATTGGATTAGATAAAACCAACGTAATTTTTTGTTATTTACCAAGTTAAAATTAATGATGTAATAATATTTGCCGAATTTTTATTAAACTTCCTTTATTTAAAATTCATTTACAAAGGCTACATATTTACATATGAGATCTTATCTTATATAGATATTGCAACAAGTAATTATTTTGTTTAAGAGTAGTTGAGTTTTATATACATATTTACGATAAGAGATTTAAAGGTAAAAATGGGTCAAAAACCTTTATATGAATGTCAAACATTAATCGAAATGGTTCATGTGTTTATGAAATTACTATTATAACTAATAGCCTTATAAACATAGAGCTTATCGGTTTGTTAATTTGTTCATTATTTTATATTAATTCATTATTATTATTATTTTTAACCTTTTTATATATTCAGTAATTTTTTCGTAGCCAGTTTCTTCATGTATGTGATACGTTGGATACCACCAAGGTTTGTTGTTGATCATTTTAAGACATTTATTTTGAATGATTTGCAGGCGCTTTAGATGACATCTTACTGCGGAGCACCAAACGGGACGCATATGTTAAAATCGGCCTGATAACGCTTTTAAACAGGAGATTTTTGGTTTTGTAGTTTAGGTTGGAACGTTTTTTCAGTAAATAATATAATGGCCTCGTGAATGTGGTGTTTAAATAACAACTTTTTATCCAATACAACGCCCAGATATTTAGCTTTATTTACAATATTTAAGGAGTTGTTTCCGAATATTAGCTGTCGCCTTGGTAGGACTTGTTAAATGGAAATATAATTGCTTGCGTCTTGCCCAATTTCCATTTACGAAAATATTTCGTACAACTCGAGAATCCTTCTTCCATTTTCTTCATCAGTGCGCTTGTAAGCTTGCTTGAAAAGATTAGAGCGGTATCGTCTGCGTAATATTTATTTATTCAATTAAAGTAATACAAAGCCATAAGGCCAATTCATATAAAAATATGTATATTACATAAACTGTATAATGCCTCAGCATACCAAAAATATATAGATATAAAAGTTAGATAAATTTCAATGGATTTTGTTCCCCATCCACAAAACGTTACAAAAATAATTTTCTAATTTAATACAATATATGAAGCCATAATTAAAGTAGATAATTTTTTAGGTCAACGATTTTCATATATTATTGCAGAATTTACATATTATTGTAGACTTATGTCTCCCACTTGTAGACTCAAGTAATCAAAGCAATGAAAAAAACGGTCCAGTCACGGAAGTGCATCGTTTAATATCAACACATTTTGCAAGACTGTCACAATGTTGATAAATATCGCCAGAGTTTGAGCTTAAAAACATTATTTGACTGTGTAAAAATACGTAATTCTAAAGGCAAAGTATTCCAATATCTTATAACCCTGATAAGAAAAGAAAAAGCAAATGAGGATCTACAAATTCTAGAAAAAACCAGATGAGGATTTCTAGCACGGGGTGAAAACGAAAAGGTGTTACATAAAGCAATAGGTTTACCACTTTTTATGAGTTTGTGAAATGTTAACAGGTTGTGAAGTTTTACAAAGTTATCAAAAGACCAGCCCAAAAAATTATTTATGAATCCTGATATGTGATCCCTCCTTCTCACTCTATACACAAACCGGACAATAGAATTTACTACACGTTTAAGCCTGTTTAATAAGTAATCAAATATGCAATATTGAAATAGTTTGGGACTCGAAAATCCGATGTATAAATTGAGTAGAGCAATGGTGACAGGACGGATCCTTGGGGTAAACTGGCTGTAATAGATTTTGCTGCGGAAGTTTCCTGATTAATGGCAACCTTAAAATTTCTACAATCTATGAAATCCGCAATAAGTTTGCAAAGATTCCTTGGAATGTTTGTGGTTAAAAGTTTATAATTAATGCCATTATGTCAGACAGTATCGAAGGGTTTTTCGATATCTAATAATATTAGACCTGTGGACTTTATGTTTTTCTTGTTGACCAAAATTTGTTTTTTAATGCGGTTTATTTGATGAGTTGTACTATGTTCCTTTTTAGACCCGAATTGTTCTTTAGTGACGAATTCATTAAGTCGGGCAAAGATTATTTTTTCAAGGATTTTTCTTACATTGCTTAGTAGGCTAATAGGTCTGTAATTGTTAGGGTTATTTTTCGGTTTGTTTGGTTTACATATGGCTATGACTTTGGCATTTTTAAAACCCATTGGGAAGTAATTTAGTTTAATGCAACTATTAAAAATTATAGTAAGTAACTTTAAACCTTTAGTAGGCAGTTTTTTAACAGCAAATTGGGCACTTTATCAAAACCGCTAGCTTTCGTGACTTTAAAAAGTGTTGAAATTATGCCAGTTATTTCATTTAGGGATGTAAAGTTTGCAAGCTATTAGTTCGGTTTAAAAGTCTTCAACAGTTGAATTTATTATATTATCCATTGTGTGTTTGTAATTAGGGGTAAGTTTATTAGCTGCGATGGGTGAAGTTCGTCGTTCGTCTCAGTTGTGTTCCTAGAATATATTATTCGCAGCGTGGTCTGTTCTATCTTTGCCATGTTTCTTGCAGTTGAAATGTTATAGTAGAACCCTTTAATATTATATAAAATACTTAGAATTATACTTGTCACAATAAAACACAGTAAAATTGCTTACATGACTTTCTTTTTATTTAACAAATTTCAATTCTTCGAATTGAAATTGGTTAAAAAAAAAATAATAATAAAACCATATTCGTTTTAATTACAAAATTAGCAATTCCTCGAATTCCGTCTGGTTTAACTAAATATTAAACATTTATTTTGCCAACACTTGTTATGCGGATGTGAAAAGATAGCATTTTTGTTATTAATACTTTAAAATTAATTAAACATTTAATTTTATTTAAATTCAATGAACTTTATTTTTTATGCCGATGAGCAAAGTAAGCATTTTATTAGTTATAAGTAACACTGTAAATTTAATTTTAAGTTAGTTATAAGATTGATTCAAAACTAATAAAGAAAATAAAGAATTAAAAAGATTCAATCTTTGTTTTTTTTTTATCCGAAACCCCGTTCGGAACCTTTTTCTTTGAAACACGTAAAAACTACAGGTCTTCTTTCACTGGCATTGAAAGGGCAATCATCTGTGTGATGATATGCAGCGCATATCATACATGCGACTTTTCGGTGGCAATGTTCTCCCCCGTGGCCATACATAAGACATTTCCAACACTGGGTTGGTTTGGTTCCGTGTTTTTGGTTTGTATTTTTTCCATTTAATAATTACGTTCGCGATGGTTTTCACGTTTTTTAATGAGGTTTTTCTAATGGGTGATTTTATAAGAACTATCGGAAATTAAAAAAAAATACACATAAAATTCAGAAAAATGCATGAAATATTTATTTGGATCGATAGTTGGGTCGATATAATTTAATGTTTGAAGATTATTTCATGCAAATGTTGGCCGCGGCTGCGCCTCAAATGGTCCATCCGCTTAGTGCAATTTTGGCATACTCTTTCCAACATTTTGGCCGGTATCTCATGAATAATGTTGGGAATGTTGGCTTCCAGTGCGTCAATCGAAGCGGGATTGTCGCTATAGATATTAGCCTTAACATAGCCCCACAAAAAATAGTCTAGAGGCGTTAAATCGCACGATCTGGGCGGCCAATTGACTGGTCCCAAGCGTGAAATAAACTGTTCACCGAACTCGCCTCTCAATTGGTCCATTGTTTCGCGTGCTGTGTGGCATGTGGCACCGTCTTGTTGAAACCACGTGTCATGCAAGTCAAGCTCTTCCATTTTGGAAGCTTGTTTGTTATCATCGCACGGTAGCGCTCACCATTCACAGTAACGTTGTGATTCGCATCATCTTTGAAGAAATACGGCCCAATGATGCCGCCAGCAACGGTTGTTTTTTGTGGATGCATTGGTAGCTCTTGCAATGCTTCTGGCTGCTCTTCACTCTAAATACGGCAGTTTTGCTTGTTCACGTATTCATTCAACCAGAAATGAGCCTCGTCTCTGAACACAATTCTTCGATAAAAAAGTGGATCTTCATCTAACTTTTCAAGAGCCCATTCACCAAAAATTTGGCGTTGTGGTAGATCGTTTGGCTTCAATTCTTGCACCAGCTGTATCTTATAAGGCTTCACACCCAAATCCTTCCGCAAAATTTTCCACGTAGTGGAGTAACAGAGGCCCAATTGCTGCGAACGGCGCCGAATCGATAATTCATCACCAACACTGGCCGATACAGCTGCGATATTTTCTTCAGTTCGCACTCTACGTAAGCGTGTTGGTGGTTTAATGTCCAACAATGTAAATTTGATGCGAAATTTTTTTACAATAGCCCGAATAGAAGCCTCAGTAGGTCGATTAAACTGACCATAAAATGGAAGAAGCGCGCGATGAACTTTCTTAACAGAGCACGCATTTTGGTAATAAAATTCAATAATTTGCAAGCGTTGTTCGTTTGTAAGACGATTCATGATTAAATTATAGACCAAACTGAAGATGTTTGACAGTGACACAAAATACAAAACGTGCGTGAGCTGTCAAAACTAGTGGTGCCAAAAAGATAATAGCAAAAAAAATCACTCGTTAGAAAACTGTATTTTGTATACTGCGTTAGTGTTAGAGCTATATTTGGTAGTTATTTCAGTTAAACTAAATGGAAATAAATTGTAACTTATTAATTCTTTTTTAGTATCATCGACTTCGATTCGCGGAAGACCGTGTAGAAACGATGTACATGACCTAATTTCTTTAGAATTGTATGAGTGAAATTCAATATCGTGTTCTTTTAAAACTTGTTTGCACGCTTCATATTGAAGTTGATTTGGTGTAAAAATTTTCGTCCCAGTAAATGTTCGCTTATAGATACAGTCTTTACCGCAATCCTTTCCAAGGAGTTTATCAATCTTTTAATAAGTTTTACTGCCTCTTTAATAAGTTTGACTGCCTCTTCTTGTAATTCATAGTATGAAAGGTTTTGAAGCGTTATGTTTCAAAGCGTTAGAATTAATTTAGTTAAATCTGATCAGTGCCCAGTGTACCACCACCTAATAATGAATTCGCCTTGGTTTTTGATAGATTGGTAATTTTATATAGGGCGAACACCACGTTGTTTTTTGTGTTGTTGTATTGTTGTACTAAGAAGGCCACCAAGGCGAATTATTAGGTGGATGCATCGGCGAATTCAGTTAATATGACGGCACTTCCTCTGTCAAGTTTTGTTTACCTTTTTCGGGCCATTTATATTTTTGTACATGTTCTTTATCAAGGCGAATTTATTTATTATTGAATTCGCCTGGGTTCTTAATCAACTACTTTTGACAGCTGAAGTGTGAATTCGCCTTTTTACACAAACAAAATACCTATTGTTGTTTTTCTTGCTGTATTGTTGTAGCGAAGCGACTACCTTGTTTTTTGTATCATGAAGGCCAACTGTTATGAATTCGCTTTGGTCTTAATAAACATAGTCATTTAAATGCATGTATTTTATATTTGACATATTGAAGTCGGTTGTTTACTGGCTTCAATTTGTTTAATGCTTTAATTTATATCTCAAAAAAAAAGTCAAGTTCTTACGTTGTAACTTACGCCTTAAATTTGCTCTACGTTGCTAGTACATTCCTCTCCAGACTTTACAATATTCAATTTTTAGTTTCGTTCTTTTACAAATTATTTTTATTTACATACTATTTTTTTTAGCAAATACAAGACAACAAGATTAAAATTGATATCACATACTCGTATTTATAAAGTTATGAAATAACTAAATAAAGTATAAAATTTGTAAAAAGAAATAAAACCCCTTCAGAATTGAGTAAATTTATTTTCACTAAAATACATGAGAGACAAATCGAGATCGAATCAAAAACCCGTTAAATTTACTTAATACAAAATAATAATAATAAGCTAAAAATACTTCGCTTTATAATTATATAATGAAACTATAAAAACGTTACTGAAAATAACTAAATTTGGCACAATAATGAATGGAATAAAGAATAAAATGTAAATAAGTAAAATGAAGGCAAGAAAAAACTAAATGGAATTACAGAGCATAACTAATTGGTAAGCACGACTTCATCATCACTGGGTTGCCGTGTCCAACTCTTGGTTAAAGTTAAAATAATGCCGGTAGCAAAGAATCCAACACCCAAACAAATTAAGGCAATGGCAAAGTAGCGGCCATAATCTTCTAAATTTGCCGCCAACTGAAATAAGACAAATTCGTTAATTTCTTTTTCAAATAGATAAATAGATAATAAATACAGGGTGGCTGATGAAAGCTGCTATAAAAACAAAAAAAAAAAAACGTAATAACTTATTTTCTGTGTAACTGTGTTTTATAGATTGATCTTTAAATTTAACTAAAATGGAGAATTGGGACAACGAAATAAGAATTTGGATAGTGCAACGCTTTCACGCTGTAGAGTCCGTTGTTTCCGCCCAAAGAGAATATAGGCGCACGTTTGGCGGCACTCCTTCTAGCAGATGGAATATAATGAGGCTCGTAAAGAGTTTTGCCGAGCGTGGCACAATCGCAAAAAGGCCTTATAATCGAGATCCCTCAATTTGGACGCCGAAAACTATCGCTGCTGTAGCTGCTGCCATACAATCCAAACCTAGAGTTTCGGCAAGGAGCTTATCTGCTCAAATGGATGCTAGCAGACAGTCACTGCAGACAATTTTGCAGCAAGATTTAAACTTATATCCATATAAGATACAATTAACAAACAAACTGAACCCTAGAGACTGCCCGGATTGCTTGAAATTTTGTGAGAAGATCATTGAAATGGTATCAGAGGATAACAAACGTTTTGAGCTGCATTTTTATGTCTGACGAGGCATATTTTGATTTAAACAGCAATGTTAACAAACAAAATTGTCGAATATGGAGTAATTCTAACCTACAGATACTCAATCAGATGCAATTACATACACTTCGCATCACAGTGTGGTGTGCAGTTTCTTCAAGGTTCATTGTCGGGCCTCACTTTTTCGAAGGAAACGGTCTTAATGTTACGGTCAATGGAGACCGTTACTTAAAGATGTTGAAAGCAGTGTTTAAAAAACTGCAGTCAAAGTAGCAAAAGTCGTAAGATTGTGCTTTTTCTTCGACTTCCCAATTTTTTGCTATTCAAACATAAACTGTTGCTTCGACTTCTGATTTCAATCACGCAAACAGTCGCAGTTAAGCTAGAGACAAAAAACGAAAAGTTATATACTACGAAGCATGATATAAAAAATACAAAAATACTTTTCTTTAACTTCCGAACTTATTTGAAGTTGAAGTTGGTCAAACCAAAAACTCTTCAAACATGTCGACTGCAGAAGTCTTCGTAGCGTATAACTTTCGTGTTTTGTCTCTACCTTAAATGCGACTGTTGGCTTGTTTGGAATCAGAAGTCGAAGCAAATGCTGGTTGAATGAGATTTTCTTTCCAGAATTGCGCCGAAAGGGAATTCTTTCAACTCTGTTTGATTTCAACAAGATGGGGCAACTGTCACATGGCCACGCCTGTTATGACAAAATTGAGGCAAAATTTTCCCAATAAACTGATTTCAAGAAACTCCACAATCCATTGGCCTCCCAGGTCTCCTGACCGCACAGTACCTGATTTTTTGTTTTTTTTTTTGGGTCATTGCAAACAAGAAGTTTACAAAAGAAAAAAAAAACCTCAACAAATTTGGATAATTTAAAGCAATCCATTCGAACGGTAATTGCCGTTGCAACACTCCAGGCAGGAGTGAATAACTTTGATAAGATCTCGTACATGTGTCAACGAGGGCGGAGGCCATTTGAACTCAATTATTTTCAAAACTTAATGAATTACTTTAATAATAATGTATTATTTGATAAATAAATTTCTAAAAAATAAATTACATAAACTTTACGAAAAGTTATTTGAGATTCTTAATGTAGCAAAATTGATCAGCCACCCTGTACTCGTATTTGAGATAACTTACTTTTGCTCTTTTTGCCAACTCAGGGCTTAAATGTGCTTTCTGATCAAACCAAAATAGAGGCATTAAAAACTCATTGATGTTACGGAATAAACTATAAAATAGAATTATATACATATTAAACATTATATATTGTAGTTTTCAGTTAAATAAATATAAAACTTACTCAAAATCTTTGTCTGCCACCATTTTCATATTAATTTGTAGGCGACCATTAATTTCGACTGGAATGCCCGTTATTGGTTCTACGGCTAAGCTAAACTTGTGTTTCTCTGCATTTGGCGCAAGACCATCTACAGCATTGAGGTATGACTTATCGGCCAAGTAAAAGTGTGGAAACGATGCAAATATAGGAGCGTTATTACGACATTTTCTACACTCCACTACACCAGTTTTGGGACAGACTTCCACTGAAGAGTTACAGAAACACTGTTGATTGGGAAAATTTTCTCCCGAATCTAAAGTTTCCTCTGTGCCCACCCATACTTGCGCCGACAAATCATATTTTTCTTTTGTGCCATTCGGTTGCAAGTTAATGTAACGACAAGCATCCGTGGCGAATATAGTTACTTGACTTTCGGGGTCTAAGTGAGGTGGAAAAACATCGCCAGTCGTACCATTTACTATACCACATGGCAGTGGATAAAATCCAGTTTCATTTTTGCTATTCCAATGTGTCAAAAGACCTAAATTCGCCATGTTGCCTACTCCTGTATAAATTGTAAACAAACCGTCATATGTCAGGGAAGCGTTACGTTCGACCAGCCAGCCAAACTTATTATAAGGAATTTGTATTTTCGTTGTATTGAAGAGTTTCAAAAAGTCAATCAAATCATCTTGATAACCGTCAAAAATCCATTCGCCAACTCGCTTAGTGATGTGGCGCTTACCACCCTCATGATTAAGAATGAAATTAATGATTTTCTTTACAAATTTATTCGAATGTCGCATTTCATCAGCAACTGCCTGTTATAAAATAAGGAAGAAAAACAAATAGATAATTTTAATGTATTTACTACAATTAAATTACAATTCAAAACAATCTTCTCGTAACAAATTAAGATTCGTTACCAATGACATGACGTCAATATAAATATGTTCGATCTGACCTGCCCTAATAGTGTGTTTCCATATAGGTGTTTTGCTCGAAAACACGTGCTTTGCGCAAAACATGTAAAAATAAACATGTTTTCCCATATATTTTTAAAAAGAGCAAAACACCTCAAGCTATGTACATGTTTTGGAGCAAAACACTTCGAAAAGGTTCCGTACAACACTGTTTGTACTGAATAAGAAAAAAATAAATATTGTATTATCCATTATAAGTGAATTACAAGTTCGAAAAAATATACATATTTTTTTGTCATTTACAAAAAAAGAAAAACAAAAGAAGTAGGAACATACAGAATTATAACAATTATAAGTTTCAAGGCCGATTTATTTCAAAAATCAATTTCAATACAAAGGTAAAAAAAATATACGTTTAAAACTGCCTTCATTGCAAAAATAATAAGACATTTATTTCAGCAGACTCTCATACACATCAATGTAATAATTGATCGGATATCCTAATCAGAACAACTTGACGATGCGAAAAATATTTGGAAGTATCCCTGATAGAAACTTTAGGTGATAATAAACTGTGAAAAAATATTACTATCGAAAAGCTTCTCCGTCGTCAAATCATGCTCTCTAGCTCCGTTTTTATATATATGTACATAGTATATGTATTTGTACACATGTATTTATGTATATATTCGGTAAATAAATTAAGCCCAATCCATCGTATTCCTCAAGTATTTGTATGTAGATCACTAAAAGTTTACCAACTAAAACATTTCTTTTCCAAAATCCCTTTCTATCTTAAGATTGTTTAGAACATTGATGCAATATATTAATAAGAAAATTATGAAAAATAAATACCACTTTTTCATATGAATTACTTCATTGTAAAAAATATGTTTTTTTTATAAAATACAATCTATTTAGCATAGTTGTATACTTTTAATTGCAAACGTTAAAATAAATCCTAAAAATAAGAGTTTTTGAACTGATGCTAATCAGTCTTAGCGACTTGACAATATTATTATTTCTTAGCAACAACTCTCGTTGTATTCAATATAATTTCCCTATTAGATATTTATCCATGGAGAATGCAGAAGGTTTGATCACTGCATTCAAAATATTTTTCTTTTGCCACAAATATTTTAATATATTTACATAAGTCAACCTGGTTTCGAAAATTCGAAGTTAAAAACACTTCAAAGTATAATGGAAACACTTCGACATGTTTTCCTCAAAACAAGTGTTTTTCTTTGAAGTGGAAACATGGTATAACTCACAAAATGAAGAATTCGCCGTTTATGTGTCTAAGATCTTGAATTTCGAAAGCTTATTATGACCTTAAGTCACGTTTACATTGAGCAAATATTTGATCAAATAAATTTAACTACTACTTTTATGTTTTTGTCTAATATAAAAAAGAAAGTAATACCATGTTTCCACTACAAAGGAAAACGCTTGTTTTGAGAAAAACGTGCCGAAGTGTTTCCACTGATGAATGAAGTGTTTTTAATTTTCGAAGTTAGTTTGACGTTAGGTTATTTTAAATTTATTTGTAGTTTTTGTAAAATTTAAAATGCCAGTTCATTAAAACTGGTTCCTATTTCAATATAATATACCATACAGACGAGGAAACGTTAAAGGGAACATGAGAATGTTTCTTTTAATGTTCCCTCGACTGAAGCGATGTTTCTAGTTGAAAATCATGTTTCCTTTTTGGTTTCCAAAATATCAATATTTTTTGATATTTTGCATGTTTTCAAAATAATGGTCTCTGGTCTTTATTGGCGTTTACTGTTTTTGTTTCTTTAGTTCATTGAGAGCAGTCGTCGCGTTCACTATTTTTAAGTAGCCTAGCAAAGAAAATGATTAGAATAGTTGTTGTAAAGAAGTTGTATCATATCTGATATTATAAATCGTACGGTTTTTGTTTTTAATAGCTTTCATCCATTTAAGATTTTAGGAAGGAGTTTATTAACCGGCTCTATCAAATTAAGGCGGTTTTGTATAAGTAGGACTAAGCAATATTGGATTTATGGATTAAAAGGCATTGTTAAGAAAATCAAATTTTGTTCTTAGATTCAATTTTTCAGCTCTGTGAAAGAATTGTGCTTGAAGATATATTCGCATATTATTTTAATAAAAAAAAAAAACAAAATTTCTTGTATTTGAGGATTTAGCTTCCGCCGAATATTTTTACTGGTGGGTGAATATTAAATATAGTATTGAATTGTAGTATGGAATAATTATATTAAAATTGGGTTACAAGACTTCATTGCAATATTAATGGTGAGTCAGTACATCAGGTCCTAAAATGAAAAAATAGTATTGATGAAAAAATACTATTGCGAGTCAAATTATAGGTGAAAACATTTGCCGTTGTTTTCCTTAATTTATTTTTATTTTATAAATTATTTCGTCCTGGAGAGCGCTTATGCGATTAAGCGAAAGTGCCAATGCTCTTGGACTAGATTTGCAGTCTGATAGTCTGCTTTTGCCGGAGCACGGTTGTATACTCGTATTTGCTGCAGAATATAATGAAACTTCTATTAAATTCAAGTCCCAACCGCCATGGTGGCTAGCAACTCCATTCCATAGAAACTACAATATACGAGTATGTATGTAAATCTTAAAACTTTTTTGGTGTTCTTTCCTTTCTTTACTGTTATTTCGTATATTAAAAACATTTAGAAACATATAGTAACAAGTCTTGGCTGAAAGAATTAAAAATTCTAATTGTTTTATTGAATTCTATTTGTTTATTTATTTTTTTAAATGACAAATGAACACATATGTAATTTTTTCGAAGTTTTCAATCACTTTGGATGAATAGCCCAATGTTGTATTTTATATAATCGAGTAAGAGCAGTGTTGCTTAGGATATTTTAGATTAAGGTGTTTTGCTATTTTCAAAAATGCATGGGAAAACACGTTTATTTCTACATGTTTTGAGCAAAACACGTGTTTTCGAGCAAAACACCTATATGGAAACACACTATAAATGCTGTTTCAACCGAGTAAAATAAAATAAAAAGTTTTCAGAGAATTATTTTAACAATCAAAAAATTATAAACAGCTTGTTTTTGATGTTTCCCATGTTATATGTTTCACATTTTATATGAACTACCCTAATCATCAGTAGACTTGGAAATTTTTGATAGATATTCTCAAACATTCAACTTTATATCCCAACAATCTAAAATTATTGAGAATTTAAAAAGAAAAATGTTTTAATAATACTTGTTTGTCAAAACACAAAAACAAGCTTTTTCTCTAGCACACGTAACTTAAAACACACAAATTTTTAAACAATTAACGATATCAACTCACCGCACTTATAACATGTCCAGAAGTCACCACATCATCTAAAGTACCATTCGAAAGTTCGGGTTGAAAAAACCAAGTTTTACGCTGGTAATATGAAACTGTATCATTATTGTGGAAAGTAATATTTTCCTTCGAGTGTTTCTCCAAGAAAACGTAAGGACCCATTTCTGCAAAATGTGGTTTAACATGAGGATTTGTAATCTCTTCAGGATTTGTCCAGTTAAACATATAAAAAATTAAATAAATGGGTATGGGAGCCGCTATCCAATTTTTGTAAGATTCACTGCCTGGCTGCAAAATTAAGCTCTATAAAAAATAAAACATTTATTAATGAACAATTTTTAACATGCTTATATTAGATTCTATTGTATGTTTGTTTGTATGCTTGAAACTCTCGGAACCTACAAGTATGTGGTATGAAAGATTCTTATATATAGAGTTATACAAAATTTTTTATAGTGTGCGAAAATTGTCTCTGCTGTATTGCTTCCAGGGAATTGGGGGGATTTTGGCGATTCCCTAAGCTGATTTTGGGAATTCCTGAAAAATGGGGAAACGTTTCGGGACTGGTTTTTCATATTCGATGCGCATTTTTGCCGTACAACTATTAACGACACTCGTGTTAGTGTGGTGAAGTGGGGGATTTTTAGGATTCCCGAAGCCGATTTTGGGAATTCCCGAAAAACCGGGACGCGTTTTGCGGACCGGTTTTTCGTATTCGATGCGCATTTTTGCCGTAAAACTATTAACGACATGCGTGTTAGTGTGGTGAAGTGGGGGATTTTGAGGATTCCCGAAGTCGATTTTGGGAATTCCCGAAAAACTGGGACGTGTTTTGCGGACCGGTTTTTCACATTTGATGCGCATTTTTGCCGTAAAACTATTAACGACATTCGTATTAGTGTGGTGAAGTGGGGGATTTTTAGGATTCCCGAAGCCGATTTTGGGAATTCCCGAATAACTGAGAAACGTTTCGGTACCAGCTTTTCATATTCAATGCGCATTTTTGCCGTAAAACTATTAACGACATTCGCTTTAGTGTGAAAATTGAAGTTGCCGTATTGCTTCCGGTGAAGTGGCGGATTTTGAGGATTCCCGAAGCCAATTTTGGGAATTCCCACTCTAGTTTGGAATATACAATTTTATTTAAAAATTCAATGTCAGAAACAATGTTTGCAAATTATAACAATAAATCACTGTTTAGCTCCAAAGAGAATCCAAATTACAAGCTGAGTAAAGAGTTTATTAACATAAAGAGAACAAAACAAGTTTGTGCAAAGAGTTTATTGACAGTGTAAAAGGAAGTAAAAATTTGTTTTTGTTTATTTATTATTATAATTTTTTGTTTGTTTTAAACATATTAACACTTAATATCGTATTTACACTTACTCACGTCTTAGCGATGTGTGTGTGTGTGTGGAAGATGTTGAAAATTGAAAAAAGCAGTTTCTGCAAATCACTTTTTGTGAAAGTGATTTGAAATCACCTAAAAGGTGTTCTGTACACAAAATATTTTTGAGTTATATGATTTTAGATCAGTTAGCTAACTTGTAATCAATTTGTAATTAATATTTTAATTTATTAACATACATATTTTTGTATTTTAATATTCTCCGTAATATGAATGTTAACAACTAATAAAAAAAGAAATACCGCTAGTTCTGAGACAGCAAACGCTGTACAAACAATGTGGGCAATTAACAAAATGCATATGTGATTCAATATGATGACACATAAAAAAATAGATGAGATTTTTTTTCAATCAAGTTATGTTATTAATAAAAAACCATCAATTTAATATAATTTTCATTGACTTAATTAAATTATTATTAATAATGAATTTTTGGAAATATCTCTTAGTAAAATGCAATTAATACAAAGTTTTCCGAATTATTGATTGTTATTCAATAAATAAATTGAAGAGGTTGTCATATAACAGTGAAGAGTTGCTGTTTCCTTAACAATTTTTTTTGTTAAGTATATTTTACATATTAACAACAAATTTTTTCAACTCAATAATTTTTGCTTTTAAGTGAAAAAGCTATTTCTACTTTATAATTTGAATTATCAATCCGGCAAAAAATCTTTTTCACAGGAAATTTGATAAAAAATAGTGCAATTTTTTTTTTATCAATATGGCATCTATTTTTTTCTGTGTATAGATAGAGAATAATTAAATGCTCAGTGGCTGAGTGGTTAAAGCAGCAGATCATGATACGTCATGACCCGAGTTCAAATCCCAGTGGGTGCTGATGAGTAGTGTAGCGACTACGAAACAGCTAGTTTTCCCCCAGCTAAAGATGTGATTATTATTTTTCTTGTCTTCTTCAATCAAAATTATTGATTACAGCAAATTTGTATTGTAAAAAATCTTTCTTAAGAAAAAAAAAAAACTTAAGAAAGAAAAAACCTGAACTATAACCCGTTGTACAAATGTACAAACCAAAAATTTAATTTAAAAAATTATAAAAGTACAATAAATTTACATCAAAATACTTTTTATTTGCGAGTAGGCTGTGCATACACTGAAAAATATTTGCTTCATATTTCCAATGAACCCCATTCATTAGATAATTTTCATTAACGGAATGAAAAATTACGTTCCATGAATGAAAATTCATAGCATTAATGAAAATATTCATTAAAATTGATTCATTAGTTTTCATAATTTCATTAGAAAATTTCATTGGATTTGTTATAAAAAATTTTTGAAGGCTGTGTGCAATATTTTAGAGATTTATTAAAAGTGAGAAAATAAATATATTATAACTATTAACTAAATGACAAAGTAAATTATTTTATACACTAATTACTGTGTAAAAAATGATTTTAATAAAAATTTCAATAGTTTTTTAGTTCGTATGAAAATGTTCATTATATTAACTAAACTTTTCATTAGAATTCATAAACTACCCTCATTTTAAATACCTACATAGTTGAAATCAAAAGCAAAGAGATGGGCTCTTCTCTCGTTTTTTGGTTAAAAGAATATTTATTCCGTTACAAATGCAACAACAAAGTCACACTTAATTTTTTCCTTAGCGTTCGTTGTGAACAATTATGTATCTATACCCAAAGCAAACGTTTTGTTTTTGCACGCAACGGGACTTTTTTTTTCGTTCTTCAAAAAGCAAAACATCACAAGTTTCCAAAAGTAGAAGCAAACGTTTAAAAAAAGAAATGAGTTTGCTGAAGTTCATTTTTTAAAGTGAAGTTCATTGTTTAAAGGAAAATTAATATTTTATATGTTTTCCTGACGATGATAACAAATTGTTATCGAAATATTGAAAATAAATACTGTTGAATTTTTTATAAAAAATAAAACGATCTTTAGCTGAAAATAAGAAATATTGACTTAAACAAGATCAAATAATTAAATGTCAAATAACCATTGTTTAAACTTATTTAATTATCCAAAATGTTTATATATGTAACGTAACATTACATATTATTTTTTAAGTTATTTTGTGTTGAATTAAAATGTTTTGATTTTCTTTTAACCATCATTCTAAATGAAATGTATTAATATTATTAATTTTATATTATTTTCCATTATTATTAAAACAATAAAAAAATCAATAAAAAATTCTTTTATGCCTAATATAAAAAAATTGTTTAGTTTATTTTCAGTAGCACAGTGCTAATGAAAAAAGGTCATTAGAATAATGAAACTCCTCCTTAAACTAATGATTTTATTTCATTAGAGTGAAGAAAAATGTTCACCAAATTAGTGAAGATTATCATTGGTTCAACGAATGTATTCATTAAAATAGTGAAAATATTTCATAAAAATAATGTAGCACATTCATTGGCCTAATGAACAAATAACGTTTGAATAATGAAGAAGATTCATTAAAGAAATGAAAGTTTTACTTAATGTTAATGTACCAAATTCATAAAACTAATGAAATTGAGTCGTTAGCCTAATGAATTTTTCCATTGTTTTAATGAAAAGTATTCATAAATGTAATGATTTATTCTTCATTAACTTAATGAAGTTTTCATTAATCTAACGAATGTATTCATTAAATAGTTTTTAATGAAAGAAGATTCATTAGTCCAATGAAGGCCATCATTGGCCGAAAAATAATGAAAATTTTCATTAGATTAATGTCAAAATTCATTATATTAATGAAGGAATTCTTTTCAGTGTAAGCGTAACAATTGAAAACTAATTTGAAATCGAACAAAATTCGAAAAACACGTAGTTATTTTTCTCATAAAAAAAGTTAATGAAATAAATTTGTTTGTTAAATTTATATAACAATAACAATTTCCAAATGCGTGTAGTTTTTTAAGGTACACATTTTTTACTGTATTTCAGTGCATTATAAAATTTAGTAGTTGAGAACACAAAATTTTTAACAGATGTTTTTGTTTTGATATTTAACATTTGGGCAAATTTGTTCTCTTCTGTAGTGAAATTCAATAATTTTTAACGATTTTAAAAGAGCATAACTTAACGCGAGCTATTGTGGTTTGCACTAACGCTTATGTGATTCACTGACTTATTCTTAACACCTCTGGTTGTATGTTAAAAAAATTTGAAATAATGTGGCAGCTTTGTTAAAAATAAAGAAAACCACAAAGAGGAACAGAAAAAAAACAAACAAATTTGCAAATAATCCCATGTTTAGGGTAAGAAAACTATTTATATGTTTATTATTTAAAATATTTTTTGATAAATAAGATAATTTCTCACGGAGAACACGCCGACCGACTGTTGGAGTCTTCCGACAAGTCGTATGCCAAATACTGTGAAGTTATTCTAGTAGAAATTTTAACGACATTGTTGTTAAGATAAACACCACAAAAATAATTGGTGTTTAGTTAACGCTAATCAGTCAGGCTATAAAAACAGCTGATTTAAAACGAAGCCAAATAGTGTTAAAAACTGTTATACAATCGGGAAAACACCAACGCTAGTGTTAATTTCTCTAAACGAATTTTATTAGCGTTAAAACAGGTTAGTGAATTCCACTACTGAGTGCATTTTTTTATTTGCTCTGATTTTACCGGATTTTACCCGGATTTCCCTCGAACAAAGCTTATAAATTTAACAAATATATACATAAAAAAATATTTGCACAATAAAAGATGTCTAGAATAAACTAATAATTTTAACTAAACTGTGCTTGTTTTCAATGTGTAAACTCAATATTGACACACTGTATACATTATTCAATGCTTTTACAAAGACATTAAATTAAATTAATAATCCTTGTTACAACTACTTACCGTTTCTACTATAGATTTAGCCCAATTTGCCCATAAGCACAAGAGCAGCACTCCCAAAATGGCAAATAGCGTACCCAAACCATAAATCCAAGCCTTACGCTGGTTAACGCTGCAGCATTTGCAGCACATCTTATTGTTTTATTTGTTTGAGTGTAATGTTTCGTTACGTGGAATGTATTGCTAAACTTAGAAAGCGAAATTCTTTGGTAGAAATAGATGTGTAGACTTAATATATTAGTTTCGTTTTACTTTTACAGTTGATTATGTTGCAGATTTTTAGATCAGCATCTAGAAAGTAAAAACAAAATAAGATAATTGAAGTGCGATATATGCATATTAAACAAATCCACAAACAAATATATGCATATTAAACAAAAGCACACAAAATATTGAAATTTTATCTACTTTTTTTTTTTTTTTGAGTTTTTCAACGTTTTTATATGCATTGTTACTGCTACTTGTTTACATGCAGTAAAAAAAAAAATTCTTGTAGGCGGAAGCACAAATTTGTTTTTTTTTTCTTGTCAGAGTAAAGCAGAACAGCAGCATGCAATATACATGCTCTTAACCGAACGCTTTTTGCAGTACCAAAACAGTTCTTAAGGATTTTTTGAGTTTCACCCTTTTGAGCCGGTCGAGGACACTTTTTCCACACCAAAAACGAAATGTTATGAGGTTTTGTTTCCTCATAACCGTACAGCTTACAATACTGGAAGACTGTTTTTCTATTTACTCTTAGGAAATAAATACATGTGGATGTTAAAAAATCCAAGTTTTGACGTTAATCAAAACCAATGAGTGTTTGCAATACAAAATTATGTACATACATATGTATAATTATTATTATTATTTTTTTTTTTTTTTTTGTCTTGGACCAGTATTCAGGAACTAGGAAATTAGATTATGAGGTCAAGAGGAGTAATGTTTGTGGACGTTTGACTTAACAGACGAAAATACCAAAACAAACGTTATCACAGCATTTAAAGTGTTCGAATTAAATCAGTTAAAACTCATCAGTGCCCAGTGTACGAGTATATGCCTTCGACTCTACTTACTCGTAGTCTACCAAAAATTAGCCCAACACCCGCACACTGCGAGGTGAAAAAATACACAGCAGGAACATAAAAAAGAAATTAATAATTACGAGTAATATATAACGCTGCATTTACACACGCAATTAGTGGCATGCAAACTTTGTATACGTATTATCAACGAAAAACAATTCGAAATACTCGAATCTCTTGCCACTCGCTTTTCAGTTTACACATGTCATTGCAAATTCATTTTTAAAATGTCCTCGAAGCGTTAGAGCTGCAAAACTATCGATAGTCGGCCCATTCGATATTTTCGATAGTTTTGTTTTTAACTATCGATAGTATCGATTTCTAACATATGTATGTATATGTTAAAGCGGACATTCATAAAGAATATTGCTATTAAACAAAATCAAAAGAAACCCTGTTTAATATTGGTTTTAGAAATAAAAAACCTGTCTGAACTTATAATTAATTAAAGATTTATATTCATGAAAAATAAGATATATTACAAATTAATATAAAATACATATACACATATATTTGAAATTCATTTACTTTATGAACGCGATATTCGGGGCTAATCGTACGATTTTTCATTAAACCTCTTAATAAAAAAAATTACAGACTACAACAAATTAAACTTTAATTTTGTTGAAACACAGATTAAAAAAAAAACAAACATAACGAAAAAACAAAAAAATATATTGTATTTCTTATTCTATGTGTGCACTTCAGTTCTGAGCCTAAAAAAAGACATGGCTTTAAATCACCGTATAAATCAGCCCTTAGCTCAGGCAATTATATTTTATTTATTTATGTATTTTGTTTGTCATTAGTTAGACCATTGATTATTTTGAAAAAAGTAAACCAATACAAGTAATGTGCATAACAAACATTTTTCAAAAATATGTTTGGAGAGTTTAGCTTATAGTTAACTTACTAAATAGAATGAGATCAATCATTCATTCACTTATGTGTTTAAAGCATTACAAAATGAAAGGCTCCAAACTTCCGAGAACACCTTACGAGCTTTTTTTGATTCGCTACTGTTTTCAACATATATAACAGCAATTTGTACCATGCAACTTTAATAATTCACTTTACTTACCATTGAGCCTTTCCAGAAACTTCCTCATAACAATAAAACAACCTTATCACAACCGATTAATACTAAAATACTAATCAACAGCTTTTAAAAAGAAAGATTATTGCCAAAGACTTACAATTTAAAAAAAAATTTATGAAAATCAAATGTAGTGTTACCGGTTATTTATTGAAAGGAAGGTTATTTATTCAAAGAAGTTAGTATATTTTTAAGTTTTAAGTCGGCGATAAAATTTTTTATGAGCCAAAGCCTCTGGACTGAGGTACTAATTTGATCAATATCCCACAGTACAAACAACGCTTTTGTTTTGCAAATAATATGTAATTTCTTTCGATAGTATCACTATCGGATAAAAACTACCGATAGTGAACTAAAAATAAAACTATCGATACTATCGATAGTACTATCGATATATTTGCAGTTCTACGAAGCGTATACTTCAAGCAATTTGTTTACTTCTTGAATTTAGCCTCCATTTTGAATTTATTCTTCTCTTTACAAAATAGAGTTACCGAGTTCACCATATTTGGGGAAACGATTAAAATTTATTTTTATTAAAATTATTTTAATAATCTAATTATCGTTATAATTAACGAAACTGTTTTATGCGTATTTCAAGAAATAAATCTTAATAATACATATGAGAAGCTAGTATTTGTAATTATATTTTGCTATAATGCAGTTAATTTGCATTAAGTTCTTGGCAGGGTAACATTGTTTATCATCTTGACATTCAGTGGCATGCAAATGCCAAATTTTCACTCGCATACAAAATTTGCTGCCACTGGAGCTGCCATTGCGAAAAATGTGGATGTATTGAGTTTTTCGAACTGGCAGTGGCATGTGTAAACTCTAAGTAAAGAAAAACCAAACGGCAGCAAAAAAAAATTATAATAATAAAAAACATGGAAAACAAAACTCTACCTATTCCCTGAATACATACAGGTGAATGCAAGCGGGAAGGCGAATTCAGTACTATGTACTTTGTTATTGTAAAGTATATCGTGAATTTCAAAATCTAAATTCGCTTAAGATTGTTCAGCTGGGAAAAAATTTTATTTAAACGTTAAATATAAACTTTTATAATTGTTTGTAATTAAAATCACAGATTATATTAGTTTTTCACTTTTAAATTCACACAAATTTTTTGAAATTGCACTAAATCATACAAAAAAATCTTCAGGTTAAACCGGCGCGAAAATGTTTGTAAACAAAAGAAAAAAAATTTACAGTCTCATTGGAAAAAACGCGAGAAGCAAAAATAGTCACCTAAACTGTCAGGTTTACTTAGTAATGAATTCGCCTTGACCTATTCCTGGTTGCTATCAAACATAATTCATAACAGGCGAAATTGAAAGCACAGCTGATAACTTTTTTGTGTTTTTATCGTTGCTGGATGTCAATGGAATAATTTAAAAAAAGAAAAATTAAAAAAAAAATTAATTTTTTTAAAAAAATTTTTTAATTATGTATTATAGCTTAAGAGCCAGAATTATCCCTAATCTAGCTGGCCATTTTTACCTTCGAAGCTTAGAGCATAGAGACTTTAATTTTCACGATATAATTAAAAGTTTCGCAAAGTAATTTTTTATGAAATTTTTTTTTTTCTCATAATTTTTTTTTTTTTTTTGACATTTGAAAAGATTTTTTTTGTAAGGTTGTATTCAAGGAGAATTCATAACAGGTGAAATTGACAGCGCAGCTGATAACTTTTTTTGTATTTTAATCTGCTTTAGATGTTAATGGAATAATTAAAAGAAATTTTAAAAAAATATATATATATAAATTTTTTTTAAATTATGTATTGTAGCTTGATAACCAGATATGATCTATAATCCTCCCCAATCCAGCTGGTCATTTTCACCTTTCGAAGCTGTATAATCTGAGATTTTAATTTTCACGAGGTAATTGAGAGTCATGAAATATTTAAAAGTTTTTCTTTTCTTGTAAATATTTTGTTTAACATATTTCTTTTGAATTCACTTTTGTGTCTATATTTTTCCCTTGACCTTTGAAAAAAATTTTTTGCGTAGTGTTGTATTTATTGCTTTCGCATTTACCTATTATGAAATCGCCTCTCTTGCTACCTATTCCGGTATAATTTGGTTTTTTACAAATTAATAGGTGTGTCCCACGTGAATATCGAAACAGTCCGAACTAGTTCAAAAGCGTTCCACGGAACAATTTTTGTGCAATTTTCAGAGAAAATGAGAGAGTATTTTTTTTTCATTTCCTGTACAAATTAGCCCGAACTTTTTCTTTGGGTAAGTTCGGACTAGAATTTAATAAGCAGCTGTTTTATGTTTACATATATATGAAACTGCAGATGTAATCAGATAATGTGTAAATTGGAAAAAAGTTTTTGTATAAAAATGAGTTATAAATGGAAGGTTGCCCAAAATAAAAAATAACATTGTGGAGTTGTAAACAGAACATGCTATTGCTATTTGGCTTTTGATTTTAAAAATATATGCTTTAAAATCAATTGAACATATTTCATTGCTTTTAATTTTACAGCTGTTGCCAATAATGCAAATGTTTTGTTTATATGATCTTATGCGTTGTAAGCTCTAAACACATAGACGACAGCAGACAGCAACCAGTAATCTGTCAAAAATAAAATACAAGTGTTTAAATGCACACGATTATTTTAACGACATCACAGCAGCACGACTTCACAACAGCATTTGCTGCTGCTGCCAACTTAGACTAATTTCTATTTTCATAAGCAGCAAAAAGTAAATGCAGTGCTGCCACTATAAATATAAATTGACAGCAATAAAAACTAAAATTTGTTTGAAATATTTAATAGAAATAAACATCACATAAATAAAATAAACAAATAAATTGATTAGTTTTTACAGTTTTACGTGATATTTTTACGTTTTCAGTCAGTAATTTTAATTTTATTCATGTAAAATATATATGTGCACCTCTGAAATTTGCATTGTTTAATTATACATAATGGTGCTGCTGTCTTTAAAATAATTATGTTGCTGATGAGACGGCAGCATTTGAAGCTAACTTCATTTGTAGCCGTGAAGTTGTGAAGTCTGCTGTCGTCTAAGTGTTTAGAGCTTTAAGCGTCTAAAATCACTAAAATATACTTTAATCTGAAAAGTAAGCAGCGCTAGCATTGCAACATGTACAATTGTGGTTTTTTTTTCGTTCCAGCAGTTTTCGATACAATTTGCAAATTTAGAGAGTAATTTGCTTTTTACTCTCATTAGTCCGGGATCTCGTGGAACACACCTAATAATGAGTATAAGTATGCATAGAAAACACGAACGACAATGAATACGCATTCTAGTAAAAATGAAATTGTGCAGCCTTTTTCATCTCTGAGGCATCTTCTTTTAAGCATCTCGAAGTCTCAATTGATATTCTGATACTTTTTTTTATGCATATTTTTTAAATCTGACTTTCAAATAATAGCAAATGGATGCAATTTGACTAAATTAAAATATATACATACATATTTAATTATAACTTTAAATTTAACCCGTTTGAAATTTGTTTTTTAAATTTATGAAACCAAAAAAATCCAAAACCCACAGAAATAGTATAATTCTATTATTTATATATTATTTATTACATTTAGAAAGTTCACAGTAAACACTTAAGAAGCAAAACTAAATTTGACTAAAAATTAGTTGGCGTTTTCTTAAACATCATGTTATAAAATAAAAAGTGAATGAAAGCAAAAGAGATAAAAGCAAATACAAATGTTCAAAGCGGGAGGTTTTTCTTAATCGATCGATTTCTAATCGCTGTTAATCTTAATAATGTGATAAAAAGCTTTCGTCTGTACGTGCATACATGTACAGACATATACATACATACATACATATATTTAATTTGCTTATTTTAGCAGTCCAACAAGCGCTTGGCAACAATCGAACAACATCCACAGGCACTTAATATGGTGTACTTTCTTATGTCCGACTTCTTGTGTTCATGTATGTAAAACCAGCATAAATCAGAAAAACGCGAGAAAAAAGACGTTGAGATCTTTCTTTAGCATCAGTACATAGAAAACTGGAAGATAAGTTATTAACCTCAGCCACAAACTTGCTATTCTGACATACCCCTGTTAATGTAGTAACATGGCTCTGTTAAGCAGGAAAATCGTAATTTAAGCAATAAAAATGTGTTTTAAACCAATAATTTTAACTATGAAACTATTTAAGGACGAGCTAAGGAGTGATCTTCAATAATTTTTTATTCGCCCATCTGTTACCATTTTCGTACAAGCGACCAAAGTCCATTTTCAAATGCCCATTTTTTTGAAAAATGGCTGTTATTTCTAGAAAAACGCATGTTACGAAATGTGCTGAAACTCATATTTCGCAAAAAAAAATGTGAGTACGATTTGAAGTCACAAAATTGGTTTGATGAAAGTCGCAATCACAAAAAATTTAGCTATTTCAACTCGCAAGCAAATGATGAAGTGAACTAGCTTATAATATGAAAATTTCTTATCAAATCACGGAACTGGAAGCGTCTACATAAAATTTGACTTGTTTTTATGTATTTTCATCAAAAAAACTTCAATTTTCATTTATTTTAATAAAAAAATTTCCAATAAAAAATACACATTTTTTATATAATTGTTGTGTTGCATTTGTTTACTTTACAAATGGCGACTTCAGATGGAACAACTAGTTTTTTCCCATACAAAAGTGCTGCCAAATTTTACACATATTTTTGCTCAAACAAATGGCGCGAAACACAGAAAACTACGATTTGCGATTTTATCCTAACAAGTGATTTAAAAACTTTGCGTTTCTCAGCACTTGGTTGATTATTACGGGCGGGATAAGGAGTGCTTTCCATTAGTCCATTTTCAAATTTCACAAGCTGAGTTTTTGAAAAATTTCAGTTTTTTTTTATAGAAAATACACTGTTACGACTTTTGATCCTGAGACACTTTTACCGACGGACTAAAGACTGATCTCCTACAATTTTTTTTTTTGCTCAGTTTTTAGTAAATATAGTTTAATGGTATAGTATAGTGTAGTATAGCTTAGTGTGGTGTAGTATAGTGTAGTGTAGAGTAGTGTAGCATAGTGCAGTGCAGTGTAGAGTAGTGTAGTGTAGTGTTGTGTACTGTGGTGTGGTGTAGTGCAATAGGCGAAATACGACAAAGTACACAGGAATGAAAAAGTGACGTTTGAATAAAATAAAATCAGGTCCTTTTCGGAGAAATGTTCGAAAAGAGACAGCAAAACTGTATTATTACCTTTGAGATTAACAATTCTTTATTTATAAGTCAAAACACAAAGCGCAGAGAGAACAAATGAAAGAGATAATGATGAAACAGAACGAGGGCATGACGTTTTTCTCCATACGATTTGGCATAAAATAAATCCAGAAAATGCGGTCGTAAAATAGAATTTATTTTATTTTGGCAGCGATTTTTCTTATGCTCTCACTTTGAAGCAGAAAAGCTTTCAACAATATTACCACATTTTTAATGTTCTTTTTTTTATTACGTAAAAAAAAGATTTTTCTTTTATTTTTACTTTTCTTCGCAGTAAAGCCTTTGAAGCTTTGGTTTTGTTTACTAACTTAGAGTTTACACATTCCACTGCCAGTTCGAAAAACTCAATACATTCACAATTTTTCACTAATACATCCACATTTTTCCCAATGGCAGCTCCAGTGGCAGAAAATTTTGCATGCGAGTGAAAATATGGCATTTGCATGCCACTGAATGTCAAGATGATAAACAATATTATCCTGCCAAGAACTTAATGCAAATTCACTGGATTATAGCAAAATGTAATTACAAATATTAGCTTCTCATATGTACATATTATTAAGATTTATTTCTTGAAATACGCATAAAAAGAACAGTTTCGTTAATTATAAAGCATTAGATTATTAAAATAATTTTAACAAAAATAAATTTTAATCGTTTCCCCAAATATGGTGAACTCGGTAACTCTATTTTGTAAAGAGAAGACAAATTCAAAGTGGAGGCTAAATTCGAGAAGTAAACAAATTGCTTGAAGTATACGCTTCGAGGACATTTTAAAAATGAAATTGCAATGGCATGTGTAAACTGAAAAGCGAGTGGCAAGAGATTCGAGTATTTCGAATTGTTTTTCGTTGATAATACGTATACTAAATTTGCATGCCACTAATTGCGTGTGTAAATGCAGCGTAAATGACAGTTTGTGAAGTTGCAGCCGTCGTTTCAATTATATGCCTTTTTCTGTTTCATCATATAAATAAAATTTTTTTATTATCTTTTGCCTATTTTCATCTCTGTCACTTTTCGGAGATACTCAAGTGTTCATACAACTATAAATATACATAAATTAAAAAATGTCTGCTGCTTTGAAATAATTAAAATATATTCTAATTTAAAAAGTACCAGCATTAGTATTTCAAGCAGTATTGGTTTTTAGCAATTATGGTTTTTTTTTTTTGTTCCGCCAGTTTTGGGTAAAATAGGCAAAATTAAACAGTAATCTGCTTTGTACTCTCATTAGCCTGAACTTGTCCGAGATCTTATAAAACACACCTATTATTTCATGATGGTCAAAAATTCAACATGTTTATTTTTACATATCTCTACATAGCGCTTAGCAAATAGCTAATAAAGCGATCGCGCATCAGCGGTGGTACCCTATATACTTAAGTATATATTTCGGGCGTGGACAAGGTGTAAGTAAGAGTTACATATATTTACATACATGCTTACATACTTATTTTAATAAATTTATAAGTATTTAGTATATATGAAATCCTTTTCATTTTTTCATTATTGTTATATAAAGATAAAATGATGAAAAATTTGTGTGGAAATATAAAAATAATTTTCAAACCATAAAACAAGTGATCTTGCGCTTTCTTGTTTAATAAGTATTCTTCCAATTTTAAATCAGATCTAAAATAAGAACATGTTTCCATTGAACAAGCGAACGATCCGTTCTATAAAAAGCAGATTGATGATTTATTTATGAGTGTGATGTACACTAAATCATCAAGTGTGCGTGATTACAAGCTGCCTCCCGGTGTGTTTTGTTGAAGTTACTAACATGCATATATAGCGTCTAAGTGTTATTAAAAATGTTTGATAAAAAAAAATGTGCAGCTTCCTACGAACTGTGAAACTCACTTTTGAAATTGATATGTTGTCTCGTTAAAAAATTCAACAATTTTGCCTTACATACAATTTTTCGATTAACTTTTGATTCATTTGGTCAAGGCGAATGCAAGCGGGAAGGCGAATTCAGTACTATGTATTTTGTTATTGTAAAACATATCGTGAATGTCATAATCTAAATTCGCTTAAGATTGTTCAGCAGGGAAAAAAACTTTTATTATTGTTTGTAATTAATGTCACAGATTATATTCGTTTTTCACGTTTTAATTCACACAAATTTCTTAATATTGCACTAAATCATACAAAAAATCTTCAGATTAAAATGGCGCGAAAATGTTTGTAAAAAAATTTTACAGTCTCATTGGAAGAAAACGCGAGAAGCAAAAAATAATCACCTGAGCTGTCAAGTGCACCTAGCAATGATCTCGCCTTGCATATGGCTTTTTGTAATTCGCTTCTGAAGCATAATATATTAAGATTTACAGCCAGTTTACTAATCTCGAATGAAAATGTATGCAAAAGAGCGCTAGTCACTTACTTTCGAATCAATTCAGGTTTGTCTATCTCACTATTATTCTTTCGCTTGTACTTATGTATTTTAATTGAGTTTTGACAAATCGTTCGCTTAGTATAAAATTAGAGAAAACCAAATCAATTTTCCTTTGCTTAGATTGCAAACGCAAAAGCTCTGTCGAGATTGATAAACTGGCTGTTAATAAATACATATACAGTGTTGGAAAAAATAATACAAACAAGCCGTCGTGAACTCATTTTATTATAAATTTACGGCCGTATTGCAGATACATAGAAAGGATACTGCGGACGTCTACTTTGATGGTAACTGGTGCTTCTTGCACTACGACAACTACGATGATGCATTGGCTGCCAGCTGATCTCATGGCGAAGGAAGTTGCCATGTGCTCGCCAATTATGCTAAAAGCCAGTGGGATGTGGAAAGAAGCGACAGAAGGGCATGCTTCGATAATAGAAGGTATAAGGGACCTCCCGGAGTACATTGATTACTGTGCACCAGCTCTAATACCCGACAAGAGATTTGACGTGATCTCATCAAGGACGGCCTCGGCAGCGAACCAAATGGGTCGCCAAGAGGACGTGCTCGAAATTTTCACAGGTGGATCCAAGTCGGACATGGGAGTTGGTGGGAGCATCTTTATGCCCCAGTGTAGCGTAATGCAGGCTGAAATTACAGCTATTTTGAGAGCAGCTAACTGGTTGACGTACTATAGGGTACACGCGATGAATATCCAAATCCGTACTGATAGTAAGGCTGCGTTAAATGCGCTTGTAGGTGTCTATACGACGTCCAGGTTGGTTCAGGAATGCCGGATATCTCTTAATGAGATAGCGAGACATTCAAGCCTGGAGCTTTTCTGGGTACAGGGGCACAGTGGAGTGTCCGGAAATATAGTGGCGGAAGGGCTGGCGAAAGCCGAGGCTCGTCTACAGCGAAGGGACATTGATACGATGGTAGGAGTCCCGCTTAACAGCTGTAAAAACCAAGTGCAGCGTCAACTTGTAGGGACTGCACAGGACAGATGGTCTGGTGAGGTCACCTGCCGAATAGCAAGGCTAACATGGGCTGCGTATGATCGTAGAAGAAATGCGGTCCTAAGCGAATATTCAAATTGAAAAATTATTGTCAAAAATTCCCATATACAAAAAATCCATGCACCAAGAAAAATTATTAATAATTTTACTCCTTATTGATCTCAGTTGAGATCAATAAGGGTAAATTTATTAATAATTTTTCTTGGTGTATGGATTTTTTGTATATAGGAGTTTTTGACAATAATTTTTCAATTTGAAAATATTTTAATAACATATTAATTTTCCTGACGATGATAACAAATTGTTATCGAAATATTTAAAATAAATACTGAAGAATTTTTTATATAAAATAAAACGATCTTTAGCTGCAAAAATAAGAAATATTTAAAAAATACTTTTTATGAATACGGCCTTTAAACTTTTCGACTAAAATTCTAAACAATTGTTTCAATGAACACAATAACAATTATTTTAAAAAACGTAAACTAGTCTTTAATTGTATTAATTTTTTGAAAAATAATACAAAGAGAATGATAAAATAACTAGTTAATGATTTCATTTAATAAACATAACGAAAACTGATTTTGCAGATCCGTTTTCTGTTTCATTGTTTTCTTGCATCTTCGCTTCAAGTAATTTACCGGATTCTCTCAGGATTTCTATATCAAATACCATTCGTTCTTAATTTCTTTTGCATTTTTGTTTTATTTTTATGGTTGTATTTTCTTAGTTTGCCATTTTTTGTTTGTTTTTAGCTTAGACCAGTACTCAGGGGATGATCCCTACATATGCAGTACATTGTACCAGAACTAGGAAAATAGGTTGTGAGGAGGGGGAAAGAGGGAGTAGTGTTTGTGAACATTTGACTTGAACCTTCCAACAATATAACGGACAGGAAACACGTCTGCGGGCAACTTATTCCAAAGACGAAGCGTACGGCTGAAAAACGAATTCTCTCTGTAATACGTAGTGCGATTCCCCGCGCAATCGACCACAAATGGATGAGCTCTAGACGATGAGCGCGTGTTACGTAAAAATGTACGAGTTTCGGGAACAAGATCCCTAATCTCGTCAGAGCAAAATCCATTGTAGTAACGACAGAACAGAGTAACGCACCCCACACTGCGTCGATGCTCCAGTGAATCAATAGAGTTGGATACCCTACTGTTACCGATAAGAGTCTTCGCCCTCTCCTGCACACGGTCGAGTAACCCCAAAATAGACTTTGAAGCACCGGCACCGGTGGTATAAATAGTAAGGAGATCGGATGGAGTGAAGTATATCTTACACCGTTTCAAAAAAACGAGGCACAGTCCAGCGAACATCACACTCTATCTTCATTCCAAGAACACCAAGAGCATCCGGTTCTTCAATATTTATACCATCAATGAGTACAGATGAAGCAGCATTTGTGGTCGTTTGTTTGTGTGTTAATGAACAACACTGGGTCTTACGAGCGTTGAAGGCAACCCTGTTTTTACGACCCCATTCGGAGATTAATAGAAGGTCACTATTCAGTGAATCGTTCATATTTAGCCTCTTGCCAGCGATCTCTGATAGGCTGGGCCTATAACTAAAAAAGTAGGAGTGGCAATGAAAGATGAAAACGTAAAATTCAATCGCAGTGAGAATTCTGTTACGTGTAAATCACCCATTGTAATTTTAAAGATGATTAGTTTTGCAAAATATCTTTTAAAAACCCCTTTTAAATGGAAAATGATTTGTTTTTTTTTTTTTGCACATTCCTACAAAATGTGGACATATACAAAATTCATACAATATTCTATTGATCGCAAAGATGTGCTCTCTTCTCGGCTTTCAATGATTTAAGAATTCTCATAAGATTAACAAAAATACGTATACTGCTTGTTAGATATGAAGATGGACATAAAGAAATTCGCTCTCTCATTCTGCTGACGTTTTCTCAGATATTATGTCAGAGTTAATCGCAGTTGTAGAAACTAGGTTAGATGAGCATCATTGTCAATGGTCTTCAACAAGGAACTGTATACTCTCCCATTTTGTTTAATCTGTTTATACTAGATCTTCTTAATAAGATTAAAAACATAATTTCTTTTGCTGATGATATTATTATATATCACGCAGATAAAACTATTGATCAAATAAATGGCAATCTACAAAATTTGTTTGATATAGTGGAAGAGTTTACAGTAAATTGGATGATGATAATTAACATACAAAAATGTGAAACTATTTTATTTAGACCTCCAGTAGGCAAATGTAATAATAATATAAAACGAAATTGGAACCTTTTTGGTATCAAATCTAAAAAATGTGACACAAATATAGCAAATAAACAAGTAGCCAAATATTTAGGTATTTATTTAGACAAATTTTTATATTTCAACATGCATGTAACCCAAGTGGTTAGAAAAGCAACGAAAGCTTTTTTTATGTATAAACGAATAAAACATTCGTTTATAAATATATTAACACAAACGTAAAACTCACTATGTATAAAACATTAATTAGACCAATTATAACATATGGATGCCAGATATGGTTCAACATATCACCTTTTATGGAAAAAGTTAGAGTCTTCGAACGAAAATGTTTAAGAGCTTGTATATCGTTATTTAGATCAAAATCAAGTAACTACAAAAAATACGTCTCAAACAAGATAAGAATTGATAATTATATAATAATAAGAATTGATAATTATATAATTTATCTTATAAGAAATCATATACTAAGATCTATGTCCTGTATTGAAAACAACATCATTATGGCATCATATTACGCAAATGAAGAATATATTAAAAATACTCTGAAATTAGGATTTGTACCGCCAGAGGCATTTCTGTATCTTGATAAAATTAAATTTATGCAAAATGAAAATGCAGTTCCAATATTTTATCACAATTTTCGAAGGGCAAATATTAAAGCTGTAGATTGCAGTACAGTACAAAATAGTTTAAGATATGAAAAAAGTATTTCTAAAAATGATAAATGTATTTTCCAAAGACAAAATAGCAATAAATTTTGGTGGTTAAATGAATAAGCACTGTTGTCATCTTGCTTTTACTTTTTTGGTTTTACCTTTAACTGACCTTTTTTTTTTGCTTTAAATTAATATATTAAAGTGATGTTTTAAAAAAAAAAATTTTTTCATTACATAATAATAAATATATTCTTCATTTGAAGTATAAAATAAAAAAATAAAAAATTATTGAAAACTTAATATTATTCTATATTATACTTGAGAGCTCTGAAAAGGGACTGTGTGTATTTGTAAACATTTGTAAATATTAACTATTGTTTATTGTAGTTTTTTTTTCTTGTTAAATTTTCTAATTTTGCATATTAATAAAAAAAAATCATCATTGTCTGACATAAAATTTCATTTGAGCAAATGGCAGCATTGTCGTCTGCAATGTTTTCAAGTAATCAGTAATGCACAGTTTGAATTTAATTTTGTATATTGGACAGCTCCAAAGCATGATAGATCCAACAACGAGTTTAAAAGTATTTTTAGTGTACTTCGGAACGTAGACCGTATTTATGGAGCGCCTTACATAAGTTTTGCCATCGGAGCCAAATAAATTTACTTTAGTTTAATTTATCCAATAAATTGTGTAGTTTGTTTGCTATTTTTTCCACACCACTGTATTATGTATGTATATACCGCTCATTTATAGCAACATAGTCATATCTCAGAAAATGAGCTTTTCGAGTTAACAATGAAGAATTGTTAACAGTACTACCTTTTATATTGTGCCAAAATTTTATTTAAATTACCTTTAAACTATTTCTTTTAGGAGATATTTTCTAAAAAAATTTTCTAAGACTTGTATGGAAACGAAAAATTTGAAATGTGTTTTTCTCGAAACAAGCTTTTTTGCCTTATGCCTATGTTGCAATGAAGGAGCGATATACTTTTTATTACAAAATTATATTCGCTGTGAAGGTTGTTTAAGGCAAATCCATTTATTAGTTTTTAATAAATGTTCTAAGCGTATCAATATTGATTAAAGACTGTTATCAATTTAAGTGCAATTTAAATCAAAAAAAGAGAAAAAAACTGTTTTGATAAGAGATTGTAGATAATTAGTGTTTGTTTGAAAACATTAATCAGAAATTTTTATAATAGTAAAGATTGATTAAGGTAACCTGTTTAAATTTATTACCCCGTATATAGCATTTTCGATAAAGAAAACGTTCTGGTGCAGCTCGCACTAAATTTAATTTACCCATTGAAAAGTCATTTTTTAAAATGTAACTTTAAACAATTAAAAATTATTGCAGATTTTTTCCATTGGGAATTACTCCAACGTATTGGCATATTGGCTTTGCTTGGGTGAAAACTAGCCGCGCGGCAAGAGACGCCGTCATTGGTCATCATAAAAAATTGGTCTACTTGTATCGAATTTTTTTTTCCAAGACTTGTTTGAGCATTCAACACAAAAGAATTTTGTAATTTTGGAATTTTTAATACTCCAATCAAAGCTATATGTTACACTGCAGAGATTAATATATGTTTCTACATACATATGTATTTAATTAACAAATACAAAAAAACATTGCTGTAAAAAACATGATGCTTGTAATTAATCAAAATAAAATATTATTAAATAAACAATAATAATTGCTTATCAACAAATGTATTCTTACATTATCAACATACTACATAGAATATATGTATATGTATCAACTTATTTTCCTATAATTTTATTTGAGTTTAAGCAACAATTTTTCTGTTTTACAATTAAAAAAAAGACTTGTTGTCGTCTTAATAAAATTTATCGTGCATACACTTCTTTTGTTACGTTTACTGGAGAGAACTCGGTTGATAACGATTGCAAATTGCAGTAATACTTGTACAACAAGAGTTAAATGTTTAAAGGTTGAAAATGAAAACAATAATATAGTTTATTTAAAAATTGAAATATAAAGAAATGTTATCAATGTGTCTATAATAATAAACTTATTTCATCATGTCAGAAAAATGAGTCATTTTTCTCCAGACAAAATGCTAATATTTAATATTAACTAAAAACTAGTTTCAGATTATATTTAAAATTTTATTTGTGCTTGAAAGAGATTTTAAAAAGAAGGGAAGGTTTACGTTATAATTATTGTTTGAATAAATGAACAAATTTTAAATTTGATTGGCCGTATATATTACACAATTACTCATATGAATTTGATATTTTGTTTCTTTAATTACTCTGTAGTCTGATAATTGCCTTCATCACAAAAAATATGTTATATTACGAGTATATTTGTCAAGAAGGGGCTTAAAAGAAAGACAATATTTTTATGAAATATTAAAAAAATATTTTTCAAAACATACAAATAGCTTGTTTTTTGTTTCCTATCAGGAGATTTGGAAGCCTTTAAAATATATTTTCAATTATTTTGAAATATATTTTAACGTATACTTAACGAATTTGCGGTTTAACGAAAGGTCGTATTAGGTGTGTTCCACGTGGATAACGAAACATTCCGAACTAGTCCAAAGTAGTCCAAAAGCGTTCCACGTAACAATTTTTGTGCAATTTTGAGAGAAAATGAGAGATTAAAGTTTTTCATTTCCTGTACAAATTAGACCGAACTCTTTCTTTGGGTGGTTCGGGCTAGAATTGAATAATCAGCTGTTTTATGTTTACATGCAAATGAAACTGAAAATGTAAACAGAAAATTTGCAAATTGGAAAAAAGCTTTTGTTTAAAAATTAGTTAAAAGCAAAAGTGGAAGGTTGCCCAAACTAAAAATAACGTTGTGAATTTGTAAACAGAACACGCAATTGTTGTTTGGTTGTGCATTTTATAAATATGTACTATACAAATCTATTCAACATTTTACATTGCTTTTAATTTTACAGCTGTTGCCAATAATGCAAATGTTTTTATTATATGATGTTATGCGTTTTAAGCGTCTAAAATCACTAAAAGATACTTTAATATAAAAAGTAAGCAGCACTAATATTGTGGTTTTTTGCGTTCCAGGAGTTTTGGGTAAAATTTGCAAATTTAGAGTAATTTGCTTTTTGCAAATCTCGTGGAACACACCTATTTTTTCGATTGTACAAAAAACAAGGTAGCCGCTTCGCTACAGCAATACAACAGTAAAAAAAAACAACAGGTATTTTGTTTGTGTAAAAAGGCGAATTCACACTTCAGCTGTCAAAAGTAGTTGATAAAGAATATGTACAAAATTTCAATGGCGCCGAAAAAGGTAAACAAAACTTGACAGAGGAAGGGCCGTCATATTAATTCGCCGATGCATCCACCTAATAATGAATTCGCCTTGGTACTTATATTACAAACTAAGGCGAATTAATAACAAAAATATATACAACCAAGGCGAATTCCTTACAAGGGAAATAAATTCGCCTTGAATACTACCTTACAAAAAACATAATTTCCAATGTCAGGGGAAAAATAAAAAAACAAACCGAATTAAAAACAAAAATAATAAAAAATATTTACAAGAAAATAAAAACTTTTAATCATTTCGTGTAAATTTAAATCCTTATGACCTGACCATGGAAAGGTGAAAATGGCCAGCTGGATTCGGAAAGATTCTGGATCATACCTGGCTCTCAAGCTGCATAACTAAAAAATTGTTTAAAAAAATCTTTTTCGAGTTACTTCATTGAAACAGATTAAAATTAAAAAAAGTTATCTGCTGTGCTGTCAATTTCATTTTTTATGAATTCGCCTTGATTCTACTTTTTGAATGTTTTTAGCATTGAAAATTTTACAAAATCTATATGTATGTATTTTCAAAATATGTATATATTTTTTTCGCCTTATGTCCAGTTTACGCATAGAGCTCCGAATTGAACTGTAGTTACACATAAGAAATTAAAAGATTCTTGCATACTATAATGTATCTATTAAAAAGCTTTTGAATGATACCAATTTTGCATAAATACATCGAGAAATGTAATGTAATATTGCAATTTTATATACACATATATCAAAATTTCAGAGGTCCATAACTCGGAAACTAAGCATTTCCGCCAATTTCTTCATTTTACATTTTATTCTTATTTTTCAATTTTCTACCCCCTATATAATTTTTTTCCATTTGGAGCTCTGTGCGTAAACTGGACTTGTTCCTTTTTTTCTTTGAACTTTTATGAATTTTAACATGTTTTGTGTTTTATAAAAATAAAATTTAAAAATTATATGCATGTGATTTTTTTGAGTACCTATTTTCTCATTTAAAATTCACTTTCGTGTGTTAGCAGCATCCCAGTTACAAAGTGTTTCTAATTTTCTAGCGCCTACTGTACATTCAATTTTGAAAAGGAGACTACTGCATTTTTTGTAATACAGCCCCATTGTCATTATCATTGCAGTTTGGTTATAGCACTTTGAATATACGAACTTCAAACTCATTAAATTAAAATTTAACTTTCGAAGAGGTTTATATACATATGTTTATTATACAGTTACTACTTACATTCACAAACGGCTTATATGTATGTACAACAACTACAAAACCTTGAGAAAAAAGTTGCACAGTAGTGTCATATATCACCATGAACTTGTTGGTAGCGTTAGAAAATTTTATACATTTTAAGGCACATTAAAATATTGCATCTAATGAATTGAAGTTCTTCAGACTATTAATTGCACTATATTAATCAATTTGTTCTCAGGACGGAAACTTAATACACATGTGTTTTATTTATACACTTTGCTAACTTTTTACTTCAACAAAATATTGTTAACCGATTTTGTTTTATAAAATAACATATTTTGTTAAGCAGCCCTCCAAACAAATGAACAAAGTTTTGCTTTGTGATAAAGTTAAATTATTTTGTTTTTCTTATGAAAAAACAAATACACAGCTGATTAATTAACAGTGTTGGTAAACGAAAACTTTCGCTTATAAATACAGCATTAACCTTGTAATACTAATTTCTATTTTGTATACATATGAATTCTGACACATAGTTATGTAGGTACATTGGAGTAAGATGTATTCTCAGCCATGGCACAGAATTCAATTCCTTTCGGAAACCGAATTGGTTGAGTACATATATAATGTATTTTTTTTACTAAATTATGCAGTACAGGGCTGTTCTGCAAATCACTTTTTGTCAAAGTGATTTCAAATCACGCAAAAGGTGTTCTGCACATAGAAAATATTCAAATCACGTGATTTTAAACCGGTTAGTTAAATGGTTACCTTTTGATATCACTTGGTTATTTTCTCTGTGTTTTTCAATACAAATTTAATAAAACTACTTTTATGTATTTAAAATGATGTGTTGTTTGTTGATTTTTGTAATAAAATTAGGTTTTATTCACACAGAAACATAAATATTAATAAAATTATTGACACTGCTTGTTTTTTGAGAAATTGTTTTGCTTTGTTTACCAATAGTAGTGATTTACATTTTCTCTTTAGCAGTCAGCTGGTTTATTTTTTTACTTAATATTCACTTTTTATTGTAGTTAAGAATATAAAATTATAAATAAACAAAACAAAAATGTAAAAATAGCTGTTTTTTCGTGCTTTAGACAAATTAAAAGCACGTCGAAAACCATAAAAAAAATCACGTGATTTGCAGAACAGCTTCAAATTGTCTGCGTGCTTTCAAAACGGTTCGTGATTTGAAAGCACGCCGTTTTCAGAACAGGCCTGATATTTTACCTTTTATATCAATTTAAAGTTCAGAATTTTGAAGCAAATATACTGGCAATCCTTGTGATATACTATTTGCTTTTCAGCAGCCATTAGATACAATATTCTTTTTATTCGGAAATACACTTAATCAAATACTTTTTGGAAAGCTTTATTATTCAGCCTATAAAGCGACATAGATCTGAAAAGGGCGTAAAATCTTGTTCCCAATATTTTATCCATTTCCAAGGTTCGGAAGTGTCGTAAGTAACGTTTCTGTTTCTTAAAGCAATCGCTACCAATAAAGTTGTTCCCGGCAAAAAAAAATACTTTTTATAACAAGTTAGCATTAAATACAAAAAAAAAAAATCAGCTGTTTGACACCATGAATGCGAGTTGTAAACTTTATAGTTAATTTCTAAGTTACTTACAAAATTTAAAAATTTCTTTTAAAATTGGCCTGCTCTCCAATACAATTTTAAACACTTAGCCGGGTTTTAGTTTTTGAATTTCTGTCTCTTGTTTTCCTTTTGAATAATTTTTTATTACAAAAAAAAATTTGCATTACAAATTTTAAACTTATAAAGTTTTTTAAGTTATGAAATAAGTTTTTTTACACAGAAATTTTTGTAGTTTAAATAAACTAAATTAGATAACTAAATTTGTGTTTAAATTAAGTCTTTACATATTTCCGTACTTAGTTTACAGCCTCTCCTTATAGGCCATTGTAAATTCGGTTTATTGAAGCTTGATCCAAAATTTTCTTTAAAGCTATTCATAAAAAAAGAACATGATTTGTACTGTTAATAAGAATAGAATACATCATAAGTTAACTAACCTTCTTTTTCTGTTTCATCAAGATCTTTCTTTGGGAATTCTACATCAAATGTTATATACATATTGCCATGTAGATTGTTATTTTCGTAATTTGGCATACCCTCTCCCTTCTTGCGAATACGTGCTCCAGGCCATGTTATTTTCTCTCTGGTCACTGTTACTTTACGGCCGTCTAAATGAACAATATCCATGGTAAAACCAATTAACGCGTCCTAAAATAAAGTAGGTATACATAGTTTTTTACACTTTTCAGTTTATTTGTGATTTGGAAACGTAAAAAATATAAGAAAAATATTGTTTATAAAATTTGTATGTGAAATGTACGGTTTCTAAGATTATTTTCATAGAGGTGCGGCTGATGAGCGAGTAAAGGTAGGATAAGTCGAGTGTGTTTTGTTTGGGTTGCAAAAAATTTAATTGGAGCATATTGAAACATGGTTGGGAGGGCATAAACCATCTGTCTCTCGGAGCAAAAAGGCTGAGCTGGGTAAATAGTAAAGAGGGAAATCAATGTTTATTTTCGTGAGCAACGATCGTAGTGCAAAATTATTAACCAGAACCATAGTACCGACCCCTGTTAACAACTTTTGTTACTTCTTTTTTTATCTTTTGTGTGCCCTGTGCCTTTTCGGGGATAGAATGCAATTTCATAATTTTTTTTTCTCCTTGTACATAACACATATTGTTTTTGCCACAAATCAATATCCAATATGTTGCAATTATAATAGTATTATAATTTTAATAAAATATTTATAAGGACTATGATATTAATAGAATATAAGTGCGCCTTGGCCTTTTAGGTTTCTTATATTAAATGAATAAAAAAAATGTATTAGTATTTATTTTTGTTGTTGCATGCTTTGTTTATTGTTAAAATTTGTGTTTGAAGTTATTTTCATTATGTATGGCGCACCCAGGGAGAAGGGTTGGAACCTGCTGGGGAGTATTATGCTCAGAACCACGAAGAATAAACAGAGCTAGTTGGAAACCTCCCTGGTCACTGCGGCTATAACATAAAAAGTGTCCAGGGTATGTAATACTGCTCAGAGTATAAAAATTTATCCAACACCTTACTTTATAACACCTTGCAAGGTAAAGAAGTACATAGCAATGAAAATAAAAAAACACGGCAAAAAAATAAAAAATAACGAACTCGTCATATGGCGAAAATGTTTAATTATTCTTTATATAACAATAACATTAAACTATAGGTTGGCAGGCCACTGGACTTTTTATTTTATTTATTTCTTTATTTCAATACATAGGAAGCCTATAAAGCCAATTTTATATTGTCCTTAGTTTTCCTGCTTACTTGGGCCTTTATTAGTCCCCTTTGTGAAGCATTAAACTATGCATTCCGCCAAAACTTTAAATAATTTTCTCAGCGACTAAAATTTTAGCTCTGCAGAGATTCTGTGGTGTGTAGTTAAAAAACGCCTCTAATTTATAAAAATTTTTAATTTGAAACCCAATGGATTTTAAATTTTTTCAATTAAAAATTTTGTAACAATGACTAGTAAATGTAATTTCTATATTTTTTCTAAAATTTGAACTTACTTGCAAATTGATGGTTACATTTGTGTACAAATCATCTCCCTTACGTTGGAAACGATTATGGGGCTTTTGTGAAACTTTGATTATTAAATCACCAGGGTCACCATCCATATGAGGCTCGCCTTCTGCCACAAATCTTGTCTCCTGACCATTAATCATTCCTGCCTCCACTTCAATTTCCAATGTACGTTCTTCATTCACTAGTTTCACATTAGGACATTCATCACAAACAGTTTGTTGTATCATTTGGAAACGACCTGGACCCAAGTTTCTAGTGACCATTTCTTGTCGGCAATTACATTTTCTGGTGCCGGATGCTGGTTTAAGAACAGGCTTAAACCTTACTATTTCCACAAAATTGCCCGAATATAATTCTTCCAAACTAACATCCATTTCCATGACAATGTTTGCACCTTTTGGTGTATCATGGTGATGCGGCTCGCTATTACCAAAATGAAAACCGAAATCTCCAAAGAAACTAGCGAAAGGATCTCCGCCGTGATCCATCATACCATCTTTTTTTAAGCACTCTTCACCACATCTATCATATGTTTTACGTTTGTCTGGGTCTGATAACACTTCGTAAGCGGCACCCAAATCTTGAAACTTTGACGACGCGTCCGGGTCATCTTTATTTTTATCCGGATGAAGTTCCTTTGCTAATTTTCTATAAGCTTTTTTTATTTCATTAGTAGTTGCAGATTTTCGGACATCAAGAATTCTATAAAAATCTCTTCCGGCAAAGGCCAGGTTTATCAGACAAACAGCTATTTGTATTAGAAGAGCTATGGATAATAATTTCATTTTTGAATATTTTTGTTTATTAGGAATAGCGGAATAAATTAGTATAATTAATTTGTCTATTTATATGCTAAAAATATATAATTGTTGCAATTCTCTCAAAAAATTACACGGTGTCCAATAAGAAAAAATCGAGATTTGCGTGGTCTACGTTGATTGGCTAACCAATGCTGCTTCTTTTTAGAAATATCTACTTGAAACTGATAACATATCATTACGAAACAGCTGGAACAATAGAGTGCCAGACTTAAACGAAAAATAATAAGGAAATTTTTCGGTGTCATGTCATCAAGTCTATTGATACTGTGTCAATCATAAACGTGTCATAAGATCCAAGGACATAACGACACCTTGCAAATGTACATAATGCCATTTTTAAACATTTCATAAGGCCCATAATTAAAAAAGAAAATAATCGTACATTTGAGTGATAATGTGAACCAATAAAAGCAGTTCCCATTATCAAATTGGTTCACACTTTCGGTGGCAAAACTTTGACGCATAACTCTTACTTATACTGTCTACAACAAATTGGCACATCCACTCTTTTCAATTAAACAAGTGATTATATCAATACAGAATTTTTGTATATTGCCTTTAAATTTACGAATTAGTATTCCCTTTAAAAAAATTAAGCCAAAAAATTTAGGTTTTTTTTTACAAAAATGAGTTTTCACAGAAGTAAAAAGTACTTTATTATCAAAATAAATAATCACTTAAAGAAATATATTTAGAAGTAAAGAAAAATAACAAAATGTTAGCTGCATTTCTTGACTTTAAGCGTGCGTTCGAAACAATAGATCGGGACATATTAATACAGAAGCTTGATAAATATGAGTTGTGTTCATTTACTAAAAACTTTTACAAATTTGTAATAATTGTTACTAGAAAGCGTTCATTAACCCAAAAAATTTGCAACGAGAGAGCGTCAAAAGAGCGTAAAAAATTGAGAGCCATAAAAATTCTTGCAAGTTTTTACAAGTAAAATTTTTACTTGCAATAATTATTCAAATAGCTGTTTTGCTTTTGTGTTTACAAAACAGTATTTCTAAATTTAGTTAAAAATTACAACATTTTGGAAAATTTAAGAAATTGTAATTGTATGTAAACTTTTAAGCCAATTAAAAGTATTAAAAAGATTGCGAATGTATTTTTGTAATCTTTTTAATAAAATAAGAAGTATAAGGGAAATAAACTAAGCAACACAGTATCTGGCACATCAGTGGCAAAGGATGTTCCGGCAAATTTACTTGCTTGAATGTGTTTAAAGCTTCTAGGGAAGCAATTAAATTCACATTTGGATCCTTCCATTTATAATTATATTAACATTTATCTAATTTTAACCTCTAAAATATTTCTGTTTTTTGTTTCTTTATTTTTTGCAAACCAGATGTTATTTTTAGTATTGTAAATATTATGAGTACCTAGCTACTCGGTACTTTACACTTTGAAATTAATTTGAAAAAACGTTATAACGTATAAATACACGTTTCAATTCAATTGTGAATTGAGTCTTTCAATTGAATTGGTTCTTGGCAACACACTTCATAAACAGATTCCGCAACTATGATTTTTTTTTACCAGTGAACACTCAAAATAAAATTCACTGACAGACACAGTGTTCACTTTTCATTAAAAAGCGATTCCGTAAGAAACAATTAACTTTATTGTGCTGAATGTTTCTTCAGGCCGATTGATATGCTGATTTGTTAAATTAACTGTGTGACACAAGTTGTTGAATAGATAATTTTAATTTACATTCATAATCTTTTTGTTTATTTTTTTCAAGTTCCAAATATTTTACAAAAAACTAAAATTCACCGAAGATTTTTGAGTGAAAAAATTATTATTAAGTGTACACTTTAAATGTCAAAATTATTCATTGTCACCATTGCGGGCTCAAAAATCTAAAGTGAACACTGAAATTGGTGAACATTTCAAAATTCATCGTTGCGGAATTCGGCCCCTGAATTGAAAAATTTTCATACAACTATCAGATTCAATGAAATTAAAGACAATTTTAAAATTATTTAACATTTTCTTTACAAAAAATTACAAATATAAATTTGGACAATAATTTATTGAATTTTTGTTGAACTTTATAATTTTTAAATTAAATTTTTGGTTTGTACATTTGCAGAACGGGTTATAGTTCAAGTTTTTTCCTTTCTTAAGTTTTTTGAACAAGTGATCAGGAGACTCGAACATACAAAGCACAACCGAATTGAGAGACTTACTAGCCAACTTGAAAAAAAATCAAAATGGTTTGATTTTTCTTCAACCAACTCGACAACTTCCAAACGAATCAATTTAAACGTCTTGATTTGTACAACAACTGATTCAGTAGCCAATTGAGTTTATCGCAAAGGGAACGATCTTTCAGAACCCAAGTGAGCTGGAAAATCCAGGCACTTTTTTGAGAATCCAGCGGCCTGCCTAACCAATTGAGTTGAAACGAGTATGGGGTAAGCGCCCCATTAATTAAAAATAGATATTTTATTCAAAAGTATCTAATCACCCCTGTATTTAGCGTATTTCGACTACGTCTAGTACTGGATTAAATAAAATTGTTTGCCGTACTCAAAAAACGCCAGCCATGACAATGCTGAATATAAATGACCACAACCAAGCTCTTTTTATAACAATATACATATACATATGTATAATTTGTCCAAAAAATATAAGAGTAGTTATTAAGTACTCATATATACCTATACATAAAAACACTACTCTAACTTGCAAATTTTAGCTAGTAAAGTGTTCATTTACATTTTGACATTTTTGAGAGTAATGTTGACAATTTTCTTGTTACTCTCTCGTTACTAGTTTTTACTAGTAAAGTAGATGAACACACCTATGGTGTTAAAAATAATGAATTAAAATGGTTTAAATCATATCTTACAAATAGAACACAAAAAACGAAAGTTAATAATATGGAAAGTTAATAATATGAACGAATATGGTGTGCCACAAGGCTCAATTTTAGAATCTCTGTTATTTATTATATACATAAATGATATTGCAACAATCCGAAATAATTTTATGCGCAGATGATACACTTATATTAACGGAAGCAGAGACAGAAGAAATGTGTTACGAAAATATTAAAAAAGACATGAAAAAAATTAATCAATGGTTGAACATTAATAAGCTAAAATTAAATGAATCTAAAACTAAATTAATGGAACTAAACATGGATTCTAACAGAACACTTGCAATAAATAATATAACAATAGAAAAAGTTAACAATATAAAATATCTCGGTTTCGTTATAGACAAAAACTTAAAATTTAATGATCATATGGACTACATTTGTAAAAAGATCGGGAAAAAGATTGGGTTCTTTAAACGTATAAGAAATAAGATTTCAATTATGACTGCAATTAATATATGTAACGTGACCATTAAACCACACTTTGAATTTGGTTCAACAATATATATACTCAAGCTGCACTGACCAACAACTTGCAAGACTCCAAAAACTACAAAATAACGCAGCCGTTTTACATCAATAAATCATATGCTAAATACGTTAAAATCGTTTAATATTAAACAGAGACTTCAATTAAACACAATAAATTTTATTCAAAAATTAAAAACGGGAAACGCTCCGGACTACTTAATAGAGCAGACGAGATATGTTGGAGAAGTTCAGTCATATTATCTCAGAAATGCTAACGATTTTAGGCTGCAACAAGCGCACACTAATGCGATGCAGAGAACATTGTTTTACAAAGGATTGAAACTATATAACACCATGCCAAATGAAATTAAAAATGAACAAAATGTAAAATTATTCAGAATGAAAGTTGTTAATTTTATTAAAAATAATTTGGTTCAGAACACATAAAAATTTTGTATTAGCTAAAAATTTTTCGTATTGTAATTAATAAAGTATTTCATAATACTACTTAATATCTAAATACAAAAAAAAAGAAGTATATTACTTTCAAAAATTTGTATATAGTAAGGGCAAATTTTATAAAAATTTTGAAAACAAGGAGAATAAATTGTAAAATGCTTGCAAGGCGTTAATAAAGCACTTCTTGGCTCTGCTATGCACTTAACGCATTTTAAGATTTCTGTCACCTGTGTATTGATGTTGATAGCATTTTCTTCGATATCTTTTGTTTCTGATTCGCTTTCTTCTCAAATATCTTTTCTTTTTTTTATTTAATAATCTTTATTACTTTGCATTGCTTGGTTACTCATAAAGGAAGTATGAAGGAAAAATCGGCGCCGATTGTTATTATTAAGTTATTACAAAAACTGTTATATATAATTATTCTTGATAAGATATCAAAAATACAAAGCAAATTCAGCCATTTTTGATCATCTTTACATCTCTTGGACTATAGCAAAGATGTAATCAAACATTTAAGCTGGTTTTTTATACTATTACGATTTATTTTGTTAACCATAAAGCTTTCAGATAAAAAATCTATAATATAGCGTCTCCACGTAGCAATTTTTATTGCTAAGCTCAAAGGAAAACGTTGGTTGGAACAACAGAACAGCGTTTGCTGATTTCCTTACTGTCCGTCTACATTAGACATGAAAAGCTGTTAAGACATACTGTTAAAACAAACCTTTGACGGCCCGATTCATACATGGTGGAGTATACGTATGTCTTGATTTTTCATTATTTTAACTCTGTCAACGAAAGCACATCATCACTTTTTATGCCCTTTTCTATAGTTTGTTGAAAAAAATGTATTTTTATTGCAAAATTTGCAATCTAAAATAATAATTTGAACTTTTTTTTGATAATTTCTTTTAATTTAACAATATTTTTACTTTTCTCATATTGAAATGTCATTTTCTGTTAAGACAGAGCTTTTAAAACAGACGTCTTAACAGCCGTGTCAAGACGGCAAGAAAACAGTAACATTTGCAGTCCACACCTGACAGTAACAGTATTTTGCTGTCCCTGTTAGTGTTCTGATGTCAGGTGTGGACAGCACTTTAAATGGAGTAAACGTAATATTGCATCATCACAGCTCATTACTTAGCAATAATTACACAAGCAATCAATAGATATAGCAATTTGTGGCCTCAAATATTATGGACGTAATCAAATTTAACAATTACGACAATAAATATTGCCATGATACACTATTCTACACGATGGTGCTATTCATTTACTGGTATTATAATGCCACACTATTATATAAAGCTAAAAGTACCATACCACGCGTTATAGGCATTAACGCGTTGTAAGAGTCTGTCAAAAAAGTAGAATCAATGCAATTGTATGAGACAAGTTACACATCACAAAGGATAGGAAGCATAGGCGCGTACGACACCATAAGTAGGTTTACTTTCTAGTTTTACACACATCATAAGTGTAATATTAGCGGCCAGTTGTTTTCAATAGCTGCAGATCAAAATTGATTTTATTTTTTCAATGTTATCGTCAAGAATATTTGTGCCGTGAGTTGTTATTTTAAATTTCTGTGGTAAAAAAGTTTTATATAAAAATACTTCAAACGCAACAAAAAAACTTATCGCATCAAAAGCATTACAGGTAACTTGAATTGAAAAAAGTGTAGAGCACGTAGAAAGTTTGAAACGCGTAAAAACCACAATGTATATAGCTATAGCGCGTGCTATGGCCCTTCAGTTTAAGAATGATTATAATAATTTCTATTCACATAATACGTTTATTATGCCACTTCGATCGCATAGAAACAATCTTTTTATAAAAATTTTTATAAATTTATACAAAGTTATACTTTTAGAACACAGTACTATACTTTTTCAGTACACGTGCCATAAATTCGGTATAAATGCCATACATTTTTTTACTGATATTATAGCTCTGTCTGTGTGCTTATTATATTGTCATGTGTAAGCCTAAGTAACCAAGTGGGCTGGTTTCATGAAACTGGCGGCCTGTACAACCTAACCTAACAACCTAAGCCTAAGTTTATACAATTTAGATGAAATTGGATATGCAGATATTTTAAAGTCAAAGAATCAAAATGGTGCAGTTTTTATAAATTATTTTTCTGTTGAAAGAATTTGTCAATGATCTGAAAGCGAAGATCACTATCAGAAAAATACATTTTTGCGTAACTCCGCCATATGGCGACCGATTTTTTGTTTTAGTTTTGGCACCACATCAAACGTGCGGTTCGAACGATCGAATTATGCGCTTTGACACCACTGTAAAAATTAATTTGCACTCGCGTGTCTAAACAGAAAAGCAAGTGACCAGAAATTCGACTATTTTGAGGTATTTTTCGTTTATAATACGTAAAGGGAATTTATTATAAGCTGGGTGCAACGTACGACTTCCTTTCTCGATTTGGAAAATAAAACACTAATGGACATATTCATAAAAAATATCTTTTGTGTGTTACGGCATTATTTGACAAATTTTAATACAAAGTTTTTCAAATAAACCTTTAAGGTTCATTCACAGGAAAATGTTTTAAAAGTCTGGCTGTCTTTACAAAACAGCTTCAAGATTGCGGTTTAGACCACACTACTATACAAGTGTGATTGCAATAATTTATAAATATAGTAAAATAATTAAAAACTATTATTACAATAATGATTTTACATTAATTTAATTTATTTCTCGGGAAGCCAACAATATTCTAGTATTTTTCACAATATACACCACGCTGATCATACAGAAATCATCAAGTTATTAATATATTGGTAACATTTTTCAATTCGCATGATTTGTCAAAAACTTTTTCACGTCACTCAGTTGCATTTTTAATATTTTTACAGCACACATGTTTTATTTGGTAGCTCGCACGATCGTGTAGGATAGTATAACAACATCTTAAAGTATGTTTATAAATTATTGCAATTATACTTGTAGAGTGTGGATTACAACGACAAATATTTCCTGTGAATGAATCGTGTACGAGTAGGATAGTATATCAGCGCCTTTAATAAATATAAAATATTGTTTATGTATACGGCCCTAACAAGCACTTGGTTTTTATCAGATAGTTTTGGTGCTCTGGTTTTAAGGCGAATTTATACAAACAAAATACCTGTCGTTTTTATTATTGTAGCGAAGTGGTTACCTTATATATTGCATCATGATAGTACATACACAAAATGTTCATGTCATTACTGTTGTGTGTAGTCCCAGCGTTAGCTGTATTTAGTTGTGCCAGTGTGGCAGCACTCCATCTACCGGCTGTTAACTAATAACCACTACATTTTAAGAAGAGAGCAATGTTAAATAAACGTTTTTCAAAGCATACCTTTAGGTTTGTATTTTGGTATCCTGTTTACCCCAATACTTACTCAGAGAAAACTAAAAGTCCTTTTAGTCGTTGGAGAAAAGGAAAAGTCTGAACAAAATTTTCTTAGACGGTTAAGTTATTTTCGCAGGTGTAGACGTATTTTATTTAATAATTAACAATCTTTATTTTAAGAATTTAAAAAAAGACCACAAAAAGCAATAAAACCAAAGTGTGAAGTGAATTATTTGTCGAGCATAAAATTGAATTTGGAAAAAATTCTAAATTATTGTGAAAAGTTGCAAAAAAAAAATACATACATTTTCTTTGCTAGGAAAAGATAATATTTTGTTTACTTAAAATTTAGCTATCATCTTTTAAAATAAGATTTTATACTAAAAAATTATTATGTATGGGTTCCAAAATTGTTAATTTAGAGGTGAGTTATGAGTGAATTTGATAAAAATGTGTATAAAACAAAAAACTTGAAATTAAAATTTTATGAAAAGCAATAAAAACTGGAATTTTCACTTGAACATATATACATAAATATATATATACACTGGCTAAATATGAAAGTACGGCATAATAACATACAAATATACATTCTTTTCATCTTCTATCCCTCTTCGAAATTTTTCGGTTTCGATTTTTTTTTTCTTCTTAAAAGTGCTGTCTGTCAAAGCGTGTTATCGATTTTTTGTGACTTGCCAAATGTTAGTGCTCTCATTTTTTTATTGATGCGAGTATGTTTGTCCGATTTAATAGTCCTTCTTATACCATTCGTTTTTCTTATACTCTTGGTTTACGCGTGGCTGCAGTTTTAATTGTTGTCGTTGTTGTTGTTGTTAATGTGGCTGTTCTCACACAAATGACCTAAAAATAACGGTGCATGTGCTAATACGGTCGTTCGGTGTAGATTGCCGTTATGTCTCAGTATGCGGCATGTGGCGCTTAAAATAAACAAAAACGGAAACATCTTTGCGCGTTTTAAGGCCAAAATCGCCTGCAATTAACTCAATTTGAAAAGTAGAAGAATGTCACTATTTACTCACTTGCCTTAACTGCACACATACATACGTGCATCGTTGTCATATGAATATTTGTTTTGTAGCCAATATGGCTACATTCACATTGTCCTTTTATTTATCTAATAATATAATAATTTATGGCTAAAGTTTAAAGGAGTTTAGTTGTGCGGACACGAACACATGAGTGTTTGTGTGTTTAATTGACCCATTTTCCTTTTGCTTACTTAAATTAGTTGTGGTAGCGTGCCGTGCAACTGCCATTTGGCACTTACTGCTTATTTTTCTTTAACACTTGTACTATTTTTTTTTTTTTTTTTGTTGATGGTTAAATGGTTGACCTTTTTAAGTTATTTATTTTTTAGTTAGTATTTCCTTCCACATGTTCGAATTTGCATATTTTTCTGTTGTTTTGTATTGAGCGTGCACTTTTATCCAGAAATAAAGAGGTAGTTTATATATAAAAACATTGTTACCTGTTTCGTGTCAACTTGGCAAAGGTAACTGATAACTTTTGTCTACATATCCGGTATGTTAAAATTAAGTTTTCGAAACATATTCTTAAACATTTCCGGTATTAGTTAAATAGAAGTGCTTTACGAAACGGAAAACGCTGTTTAGTCCCGTGCGAAACTGAGAACAAATCTATTTATGCAAATTAAAATTCGAGGGCTGCTTGATAACTCTGTGACTTTAGCAATTTCCCGCGTAGTAGCTTTAAATGCAACACCGCTGCCGTTAATAGCATGTTTACATGTTTTAGATCTTGTGGCAGCGAAATATTATGAAATTCTCTCCGTATTTAAATAAGCAAACAAAAATATGTTGTATTTTTCATGTTGACATTTGTAGGATAAGTCTAATCCAAGTATTATTATGAAAGTCTAATAAAATTAATGGTGATTACAATTCTACAACATTTCCAAAAACAACATGCAATATTAGGTGTGTTCCACGTGAATAACGAAACAGTCCGAACTAGTCGAAAGTAGTTCAAAAGCGTTCCACATAAAAATTTTTGCGCAATTTTGAGAGAAAATGAAAGAATAATTTTTTTAATTTCCTGTGCAAATTAGCCCGAACTTTTTCCTCGGGTAAAGCACCTCATACACGTTTTAACTCAGTTGGCAACTGAGTCGGTTGTCCAAATCAAAGCGTGTATGGCTCTGTCAGTTGTCGAGTTGGTTGAAGAAAACTTAAAATGTTTTGATTTTTTCAAGTTGACTATCAAGTCTTTCAATTCGATTGTGTTGTGTGTGTTCGAGTCTCTTGACCAGGTCTCAAAATTTATATTTGTAGTATTTTTGCAAAAAGAACGTTATATATTTTTATAATTGTCTATAATTTCATTGAATTTAATAGTTGAATGAAAATCTTTCTATTCAGTTTATGAAGTGTGTAGGCAATAATCAATTCAGTTGAAAGACTAAATTCACAATTGAATTGAAACGTGTATGGGCCACTTAAGCTCGGACTATAATTGAATAATCAGCTGTTTTATGTATACATACATATAAATTTGAAAATGTAATTAGAAAATTTACAAATTGGAGAAAAGTTTTTGTTTAAAAATTAGTAAAAGCAAAATGGAAGGCTGCCCAAACTAAAAATAAAGCTGAGAAGTTCATTTTATAAATATGTATTATATAAATTTACTGAAAATTTTACACTGTTTTTAATTTAACAGCTGTTGCCCATAAGGCAAATGTTTTGTTTTTAGAATATTATGCGTTTTAAGCGCCTAAAATCACTGAAATGTACTTTAATCTAAAAAGTAAGCAGTACTAGTATTGCAAGATGTACAATTGTGGCTTTTTGCGTTCCAGCAGTTTTGGGCAAAATTTGCAAATTTAGAGATTAATTTGCTTTTTACTCTCAATAGCCCGAACTAGTCCGAGATCTCGTGGAACACACCTATTCTTGAACCGCAATTGTTTGAGATTGTAAATGTTGTACCATCTTCAATAAATTCTCGCAGTGCTGCCAATGAAAATTTAAAAACACACCTCTGATGTGATGAAAATACTGAGTTTTCTGAAATGGTTTAGAAAATGAAGACTTACTCTTAGGCAATACATTTTGTTTTTACACGGTAAGATTTCCTTTATTCTACAAAACTTATTGACAGATTTATATATTATATAAAGTATACCATGTAAATATGCCTTAAGTTCTATTCATGGTGCAAAAAACCTTTTTCAAATGTGAAGCAAAAATTTAAACACAAAAAGGAATTAAAAAAAATATATATTAAAAAAAATTTACAAGTAAAGAAAAACGTTTAAATATTTCATGAAAATTAAAGACTCAGATTATACAGCTTGGAAAGAGAAAAGTCATCACCGACATCATTTCGGTGAAAGTAGGGTGGTGGCTTTGGATATTTCAAAAGCGTTTGACAGAGTGTGACATGGTGCACTACTGGCAAAACTTACTGCTTTTGGTGTCGGTGACGACTTCTCTCGGTTTATATCGAGTTTTCTCAGAGACCGCACTATACGAGTTATTATAGATGGGGTCTCATCAAACCAGTTCAAGATTAATTGAGGGGTGCCGCAAGGCTCCGTTCTTTCTCCTACCCTATTTCTTATTTTCCTCAACGACCTACTCTATCAAACTTTCAACCCTATCCACTCTTTCGCAGATGACATCAGCATTTACCATTTGTACTGTTTTAGCTATAGGCCCAGCCTATCAGAGATCGCTGCCGAGAGGCTAAATATGAACGATTCACTGAATCTCCAAATGGGGTCGTAAAAACAGAGTCGCCTTCAACGCTCGTAAGACCCAATGTTGCTTATTAACACACAAGCAAACGACCGCAGATGCTGCTTCATCTGTACTCATGGATGGTAGAAATATTGAGGAATCGAATGCTCTTGATGTTCTTGGAATGAAGATACAGTGTGATGTTCGCTGGGCTGAACACATTTTTCACGTCTCCAAAGAAGAATTCAAGTGCCGGTGTAAGATGTACTTCACTCCATCCGACCTCCTTACTATTTATACCACCTACATCCGACCGAAAATGGAATACAACTCTCATGTTTAAGACGGTGCCTCAAAGTCTATTTTGGGGTTACTCGACCGTGTGCAGGAGAGGGCGAAGAAGCTCATCGGTGACAATAGGGGATCCAACTCTATTGACTCATTGGAGCATCGACGTAGTGTGGGGTGCGTTACTCTGTTCTATCGTTACTACAATGGATTTTGCTCTGGCGAGATTAGGGTTCTTGTTCTCGAAACTCGCTCATTTTTACGTAGCACGCGCTCATCGTCCAGAGCTCATCCATTTGTGGTCGATTGCCCGAGGAATCGCACTACGCATTACAGAGGGAATTCGTTTTTCAGCCGAACGCTTCGTCTGTGGAATAATTTGCCTGCAGACGTGTTTCCTGTCTGTTATAACGTTGGAAGGTTCAAGTCAAATGTTCACAAACACTACTCCTTCTTTCCCCCTCCTTACAACTTATTTTCTTAGTTCTGGTACAATGCACTGCATATGTAGGGGTCAACCCCTGAGTACTGGTCCAATATAAAAAAAATAAAAAATAAAAAAAAACAGTAATATTTAACTATTGAGTTAAATATTAAGTTTTCCTCTCATAAACGATTGTATTAAGAGTTGCCATTTGAACTAATTATGCATGAAACAGAGGATACAAGATGTCCTATTTGTGGGCAGTGATAATTGAGAGAAACCACCATCACATACATACATTTATGCGGTATACCACACATTTGCTAACATTTGGGTTTTAATGTAATAATTGTAACTTCTAGGAAATCCTAAGCAGAATAATAAATCACTTGTAAAATAAATTTTGGAAAATTGTAGGTAATATCTTGATCGGAAAATTTTTAGCTTTGTAGCAATTCTGGTTAACAGAAACACGAGTAAAAATTGTAAATATCCGAACAGCTTCGTAGCTCAGGCAAACCAGCGCCCTTTGCTGGCTTATAGTGCCGCTGTTTGCATCAATCCTTTGAACAACTTAATTTCTAAATGAACTATACCTTAATTTTTTTCAGATTTTCTTAATTTACTTTTTTCTATTAATACCATGGCCTCATACACATGTTATCAAACGGTTGTGTTCGAAAGATAACAGTCGCTTAGTACGTAAGATTGTACGATCCAAATGGACACCGATATTAGATAAATATCAGGTAAGTGGAATGTTTTGTTTCTTTTTTTTTATTTAAATAAGTGTTTATTAATTAAAAACTTATAGGTCAAACTTCCCCTCGAATGCCCTTTACATCCATTTCGAGAAATATTTGCACCCCGACAAGATGCCAAAAAACGTGACAGACCAACACAGTGGACATGTCGTTTGTGTGGTAAGAGCTTCTACCAAGAACAATTTTTGGACTTGCATTTTGAAACTAGACATAAAACTGTAATAAATGAGGTAAGTTAATTATATAATCGATTAGACTAGTTAGTGTGGTATTTATGGGATACGAATGAGTGATACATCTAGAAAATGTGAATGAAATATACTTGAAATATTTGTAGATATATGTTCGTATATGCATATATATGTATATGTATGTACATACATATATGCATGTGAAATAAATATTCATTGAATATGATCAGGAGTACGCTTTGATTTATAGTATGTTCCCCTGTTAGGTTGCTTTCTTTACCCGGGACTGCCAAATTTACAGTAGATGCAACTCTTTCGTACGTTATCAACACTATTTTAAGTCTCTTTCCACTAACGTAGTGCTTAGACAGGAAAGTAATTTCATGAAAGTTGCAATACACTCACACTTTTTCACTAACACACTCACATTTTGTTTACTTTCCACTCAGCTTTCATCAAAAATTTCATGGAACAAGTTTTTTGAAGTTTTCTGAAAGTAAAATGGCAAATTGCTAAACACTGTTGCCACATACAAAGAATTATACAAAGTTGCAGTATTGTAGTAAAATAATAATTATAAAATTAACTACTTTTGCATGTTATGAAAAAAATTATAGAATGTTTTCCTTTTAATGCATATAAAGAAAACAATTAAAGTCTTTTTATAAAGATAATCTCATAAAAAACTTTATAATGATAAGTTTTTTGAGCTATTGTCCCATAAAGCTGTATATGGAATAAGTTTGGCAACTCTAAATAATAAGCAAATACAATAGAAATGGAGAGATGTAGAGGCAAATTTTGTGATTCTTTGCTTCGGCGACATTTTTAAAATGAACTTTCACTTTCCTGTATAGACGAACAAGTCGTAATACGTATACAGAAATTTAATGAAAGTACTTTCCTGTGTAATGGCAGCGTAACTGCTTCAAAACTGTGAGAAAATCCCATTTTTCTCAAATTCAGTTTTATAAACATATGATGGATAGAGTGTTGCCAGTATCGCAAACATTTGGAAGATGCTAAAATGTATAGAACTCTTACAGTGCAACCAAAATTAGGACATCAAGTGATATTTATGTCAAAAATCCTTATGTACATACAAAATATATGAGACCAACCCAAATAGCAATATTTGCAACTGGAAAATCCAATTTTGACAGAACGTAAAAGAGAAAGCTTTACTGCCTCTCAGCAAAGTTCGCATCAAAACAAATGCTACTCTTTTTTTTGTGACCATTAGTAATCACACTTTAGGTGCTTTCGGCCTAATTTAGCAACTATGTATATCACTTTTTATTATTTCTGTTTAGTGATTTTTATTAAACAAGTTTAGTGTAAAATACTGTCAATGGCATAACGTTAAAGGCCGTGTCAGATAAAACTTTGTCGCTTTGCGTGAAGTTGAAAACTTTAACAGAAAAGCGCAAAGCAAAAGGTGTATGTCACAATGAAAACTTTGACAACGCTCAGGATTTGTTTATTTATCTTAAAAAGTTGTTAATTTTTTATATCTAATTATTTCTTATGATAATAGAAGTTAGAAATATTAATAGATTAACTACTGAAATTGGTTCTAATTGTTTTCTTAATGCATAAAGCTTTGGAGCTATTAGAAAAAAACTACAATGCGTAAAAAAATGAGAGTTGCCGAACTCTTCACTTCACGTTGCGTTAAAAGTACTTTATGTGACATGTTTCATATAAGTATCTATATTTTATCTTAGATGTCGAATTTGCAACACAAAGCGAACCGAAAGTTTTACCTTGCACGGCCATAACGCTTTTATTTAAGTTACTTACTACAGCGTAATTTCAAAGCGTTAAATTACGTTGCTAGCACTGTTAGAAATGTCGAAAATGATACTCGTAAACAAATATTAAGGCATAGGCTTTAAGAAGATTGGCGATATGTATATCAATTTTTTCTTTAATATCGATGTATTTTGCCTATCCCTAGTATGTATATATGCACCAAGTGGAAATCTGAAGCCGTGCCCATATGCTCCTTATAGTATTGTAAGTGTAAGCTATTTGCCACATTTTTATTGATGAAATTTCTAAAATGAACCACACTTAACTACGACTTTGAAAAACTTTTCCAGGTCTTTAATATACTATTGCATTAAGTAATTTTTTCATCATTATTTAGGCAGAAGATTCAGTTTGCTTGGCGGATTATTGCGATATCATGCGCTGTGAAGTATTTCAATCAGAAGAGTCATCATCTCTGAAACTGGGTGATCAAAGTATTGTAACCGATATTGAAGTATGGGGTGATTCACTGGGTCAAAATTCGGCATTGGCTAAGGCGAATGTAGCTTATTTAAGTTTATTACCCATCAGGTAGTTAAAAAAAAATTAAAAATATCAAAAAAACGCATTTGGATTATATTTTTACTTTTCCTGCTTTTTAGAACTTCCTCAACTGGTGCATCATCACGTGCAGCCAAAGTACAAAATCGTCAATTGTGCCAGGACAAAATTGGCCAAACTAAATGTCAACAGACTGGTAAATCAAATATTTACGATTTTTCTAATAGCACATATTTGAAAATATGAAATTATTTCTTATTTTTCCAGCTAAAGATCGTTTTGACGTTATTATTGAATAACATATTAATTTTCCTGACGATGATAACAAATTGTTATCGAAATATTGAAAATAAATACTGTTGAATTTTTTATATAAAATCAAAACCATCTTTAGCTGCAAAAATAAGAAATAATTACTTAAACAAGATCAAATAATTAAATATCAAATTTGAAAATATGTTTTTTTTGCAGAATCTCACCAAAATTCGAATGATAATGTTTATATTTATAATGGTGCCTCGCTTTCAAAATATCCCCAAGCACAATTTTCAGCCGATAGTTCAACATCATCGGCAGCAACTCACATTCACCACTTCAGCTCATCCTCGTCGTCATCATCTACTCCCTCTTCGGCTGCAACAAAAACGTATGCACAAAAGTACTCTTCTGGCACAGCCACAAAAACAACAACGAATCAAGCAGAACAGCAAAATAGTCCCACATTATCTAGCGAAGATTCCAATACCTCTTACAATAACCAAGAATCTCCCGAAGACGATGATGAGGATTCTAATAACGACCACTCTAAAACAAATGCCAATGCCTCAGCAGATGACAGCAACAAAACTTCAGAAGCCCAAATGTCAAATATGCAGAAAATTCGCGCCAATTGCAAAACAGAAGAATTGAGCAAGCTTAAAGCCAAGTGCGAATATTTGATTAGGAGTTGCATCGGCGGCCTTATACTTTCCATGAACGATCAACAGTTTAAGGATATGGAAGGTAAGCTGAGCAATGTATACCTAAATAATTCACAATAGCTTTTATATACTTGTTTACTTTGTAGAGGAAATGAATAAAGCTGTGTGCTGGTATTTAACTTGCGAACGTTATTGGGAAGATGGCCCTTTAGAACCACGTGCCTTTCCTTGGGGTTTAATATTAATTTTAATATTTGTTTTGTCAACCGGCATTTGTTTTTGCTATTACATTATCTGGATACTTTTTGAGTAAGTTATTTAAAAATTTTCGTTATTTCTGTGAGAGAAGGTAGAATACGAGTATAAAAAAAAATTTTATTTGCGGATAATATCTCGATCGAGAAAAACAGAGTCTGAGGCATTGATGCTAAAGGCCATGTTAAGGCCTTGTTACACGATCGTGCGATCTACTAAATAAAGCATGTGTGCTGAAAAAGTTTTAAAAGTGCAACTGTGCGACAGAGTTTTTGACAAATCGTGCGATTTGAACATTTTTATAAAACTTTTCAAAACATTATGGTGTCTGTGCAACCAGTGTGGTATAATGTAAAATTGTTATGGCAATAAAAGCTTTTAATTATTTTATTGTGTTATATACACAATAATTATTGCAATCATACTTGTGTAATAGCGTGGCCTACAACGCCATTTTGAAGCGATTTTTTCAAGTCGGCCAGACTTTTGAAACAGTATCCTGTTTCGTGCAGGATAGTGAATCAGAGCCAAGGCGAATTCATTACCAGGTGAACTTAACAGCACAGGTGATTATTTTTTGCTTCTCGCGTTTTTTGCAATGAGACTGTCAAATTTTGTTTCTTTTGTTTACAAAATTTTTCGCGTCATTTTAATCTGAACGTTTTTTTGCGTGAATTAGTGTAATTTCAAGAAATTTGTGTGAATTTAAAAGTGAAAAACTAATATAATCTGTAATTTTAACGTTTATATAAAATTTTTTTTCTGCTGAGCAATCTTAGGCGAATTTAGATTATGACATTCACGATATGTTTTACAATAACAAAATACATAGTACTGAATTCACCTTTCCGCTTGCATTCACCTGTATAAAGTGGCCTTGATCAGAGCCTTAAGAGAATTTACTCGGTGTTTACACACGCAAGTACAAAAAACCCAATACATTTTAATTTTTTTATTAGCAAATTCATACATCTGCAAGTGGTGGGCTCACTTTCGATTGCAGGCGATTTTTTCACTTTCTTGCTCATAGATATTTGATTTTAATTTTAATAAGTATTTTGCAAGAAAAAGTTCTTAAAGTATTAATATTTTTAGTTATATGTCTTACCGAACGAAAACAAAAAACAGCTGTGCTTATGCCACTATCTAGGGGCAAATCAGTGCATGTAATAAATAGCAAAATGAATCTTAATATATCATTTTTATATCATGGCTCACGATATCGAATGTATTTTTTCGCAATAATATAAAAGCGTTAAACAATTTTTTTTCTACTCGCAATTTTTGGAGACATATTGTCTTAAAACTATTAAATTTTGTATAAATTTCGATTCGATACGCATCGTTTGCTATAAGTATCGTAAACAGGCATCGTTTGCTATAAGTATCGTAAACAGGCATGTTCTGTAAATCACTTTCCACGATAAGTAATTGCAAATCACTGAGATGGTATTCTGCACACAAAAGTTTTAGTAATCTCGTGATTTGAAACCATTTAGCTAAATGGCTGCGGATTTTAAATCACTTGCTCATATATTGTGTTTAGTTTAACATGAACACAATACAAAACTTTTTGAAAATTAATATTATTTTTTTAAACCAAATAAATTGAAAAAAAATATAAATAGCTTGTTTTCCATGTTTCCCAGCTATCTATATGTCGTTATTTCATAGGAGCGACACTAATCATCAGTAGAATTTGGAAATTTTTGAAAGATATTCTCAAACATTCAATTTTATATCCCAACAATCTAAATAAACTGTTGAGAATTTAAAAAGAAAAATGCTCTTATATCTGCAAACACAAAAAACAAGCTTTTTCATTTATACACGTCTCTAACATTTCTTTTATTGGTATCAATGTTAGAAGCTAAAATAGTGAATAAAAAGCTCAATTGTCAAAATAAATTTAATAAATATAGTTTAAAAAACTAAAAACACACTTTGATATCAAACTAATTATCCGTATAACCAGATAATTATCCGAGATTTTTTGGAGTTCCTAAAATCGGCTTTAGGAATCAGGAAAAACCCCATATGTTTCCGGAAACAATATGGCAACTTCAATATTCGCAGTAAATCGAATTACCGTCAATGATTCAGATAGACTTTCCACGGCCAAAACGCGCACCGAGTATGAAAAATCGGTTCCAAGTTTTTTGGGAATTTCCGAAGTTGGCATCAGGAAACGTTACAATTCCCCCAACTTTGTCAGATGCACTACGGCAATTTCAATTTTCGCACTAAAGAGAATGACCGTTTATAGTTTAGATGTGGAACACAGCATCGAATATGAAAAACCGATTCCAAACCGGTTAGCGAAGTGATTCCGAAGTTTCTTGGGAATTCCCAAAATACCACTACCGTATTAAAGCTGTCTTGACTCAAATAGCATGGGTTTTGAGTGTTTCAAACATACACACAAACATACAAGTGAATATAATATAAGCCTGCTAAAAATTCACAAATTATTAAGTCATCACTTCTTTCTAAAAAAAATGTTTTGCTTTTTGCCAATTATTGCCAATATTTGTGATTTGGTTTTGCTTGTTAGCAGTCAGCTGTTTTGTTTTATATGAAAATACATTTGTGGTTGCCAGATTCATATAGTTTGCCCATTTCAACAAAAAAACAAAAATTACTTTGAAAAAATTTTAAATCTCGTGATTTTCAGAACACCCGCAAATCATCTCAGTGATTTTAAAAGCGAGTGTGATTTAATATCATTACTTCGATATATTAAATTAAATATAAATATTTTACGTTAAATATCAGTATTTCGATATATTTTGACCATTCAAATAAAATAAAAAATAGCAATAAAATTTCATATTGCATGATAAAATTGTTTTCCATCTTCTCTCACAAGCTTCAGCGAAAACACTTTCTTAAAGACTAGCGCTAGATTAAACCCAAGTTATTTGTTACAGCTCCGAAGAGACGACAATCAATGCCACAGCCAACCATCATCATTTGTATATACCCAACCATCAGCACTATCATCCACAACATTTGCAGCAGCAACAACACCAACCGGCTATGCACCAAGATCATTATCTTTTTCAAGACTACCCTACTACCGGCATAAATCATGGTATGACCAACGTCGAGCCTCAGACCAACACCTCATATTATTACCAACAGCAACAACAAGTCCAGGCTCAGCATCAGCAGCAGCAGCACCACCACCACCAACAGCAGGCCGAGCTTCATCATCACCAGCAAGCAATACAACACGATATATACCCAGAACCAGTGCAATACGATTATCGTCACAGTCCAAGACGTTACATAGGAGATCAGCGTCTGCCGGGTACGCCCACGATAACAATGACCGGTGGCGGCCCCATCGTTGGCGGACAGACTCCACTACGTCATCCGCAGACGAATCTGGCATACCAACAGGACATTTTAGACCGACGCGACTATATAAGTAGACCCATTGCAACATCTGTAGTTGCTGGTGGCCTAAATACACATGGACCAAATTCCGGCTCGACCGGAGCCCTCAGTCATCATTCTGCGCAAATGGATTGTGATAATACTTTACCAGCCACACACTTGGGCAGCGCTTCAATGGCCGGTGTTGGAGGCGGTGTAAAGCATTACAATACCATACCACGACCCCTCGAAACCCGACAACGCTACGTTAGTGGTTCGCAACAGTCGTTGCGTGCCTCCTCCTCATCGCACGAAATCATACAAAACGAAGTTGGGCACAATGAGCATTATATTTACGTAACTTATCCGCCGGATTTAAAGAAACGCTTTTTCGAAAAATATGAATAAATAAAAATCGATTCCCTTCAAAATCCAACAATAGACAAAAAGAAAAAATCACATAAAATAGCTTGAAAATAGTTTAAAACAAAATAAATAATAACAGGATTTTTTAAACATTTTTATAAATAAATATTGATCATTAACAAATAAATAAATTAATAAGAAAATACGAGTACTCGCATTTTAGAGGTTGACTTTTTATTTTTTTTTTCATATTTTTGTTTTTGATTTATAAATTTAAGTTTTTTGACCACTCGCATAGTTTAAACAAACCAACAAATACCAAAGATTACCATTAAGTTTTGATAAAATATTCTAAAAATTAGTTTATATAAAAAAGTTTAATTTAAGTAATAAGTTGTTATAAATATTTTTTTGTCAATTCTTTTTATAAGCAAAACAAAAATCGAAGAACACAATACATGTAAGCAAATAATAAGTAGTTTAGACAACACGACCAGGTGACACGTCTAGAAAAGTTTTATGAAAGTTATTAAATTTTTTTCTATAATAGTTTTCTAAATGAGTCACTCGTTTGTGTTCTGTAAACCGCAGCTAAATGTTTTATACATAAGAGCATATAAATGCATAAGAAAAGTTAAACTTAATTTGTTTTAGCTTCTTATAATGAAAAAAGCAAAATTATTTCTTTTTAAAAACATACTTCATTTTTAATTGTTTAACATATTGAAAATTTTTTAATAAAAGAAATTGCAAATAAAACAGATTAACTAGTTTTTCTTCTTTATAACTTTTTCATATTCACCCCTAACGTAAACATTCATTCCCATGAAAAAATTTCCCATTTCCCAAAATTGCAATCGCTATTTCTTTTCCGCTAGAAATGAATTCACATTTTCTATGTGTAATTCAGTTTGGAATAATAACACTAAAAAAAATTCAGCTAAAATTCAGCTAGTCGCAAACATTTATTTCCCTCGTATTATTTTTGTTTTTCCCTTTGATTTGTTCACATCATTTTTGCTGGCGGACTGTATTCATCATGTAAGTAATTATTTCTTTTAATTAAAATGTAAAAGCTTATATGCAGCTATTTTAGGACTAGCTTTGTTAATAAGGTGCAAAATTATATTGTGCTCAATAGAATGCAAAACCCCCCTCAAGACGTGTTGGCTGAATCCTGGAATTCTTTTACGGAAGATATAAATAGTACAGGCTTCTATATAGATGTGTAGCATCAACAAATCTTATCCTCTGGCTACACCTTCCGCAAAGAACCGCAGACAGGCATACAATCTTATTGTTGGTGTTATTCAAAATGATGTTGTTTTTGTTGGAATATTATTGTGCAACACTTCTAGAATATATCATGCATGTTCTGAGAAACGCAAATCGCTTAAAACGCATATCGCTTAAAATTCGCGACTTCAACTCGCATGTATATATTGAAGTGAACTGATTGAATTTGCTAAAACTGAACTTGCAAAAGGCAATAAAATTATTCACAATTAAAATTAATATGTTTTCTTTTTATTTCAATAAAAAGTTTAAAGAATTTTACACATTTTCATTAAGAAAACTAAATTGAAAAATTTTTCTATTTGTTGTCAAATATTTTTTCATTTTATATTACTATTTTTTCGGAAAAAACTTCTAAAGCCCAGTTCAGACTATTATACTTTGTATTAATACTTGTCAAAAATTCAAACAATACGTGCAAGTCTGATAGTCTGAATGTAATCCGTCATACATACGAAAAATAATACGATAAAAATTTGACATCCCATACGACTTTGTTGTTTTTTGAAACTTTTCAAAACGATAATACTTTACATTGGATCAGGGTTGTGTTTTTTAGCAAACCAGCTAATTAAAAATTGAGTAGTCGGCTATTTCGTAGCCGATGGGGTGCCGTCACTGATAGTATTTTTTGTCGTTATAAAAAAGCTCGAAATTTGGAATTTAGTTATCTTTTATAAATGTATTTTGCTCATGCTATATTTAGAACATAAAATATGTTTGTGCTATTGAATTTGGATGTGCTATACATAATTATTATTTTAACTGTTGAAGAATTTCACGCGCCGGCACGTCTATCGCCTGCCGCCGTGAAAAGTTTAATGGTGGCACATCTATGTTGGTTTATATCAAGTGTGATGGTGTGAATGCAAAATCTAATTTACGTTAGACATGTTGACAGTCGCAAGAAATGTGTTTAGACTTTTATCTCACAAAATCGAATGAAAGTATTTATACTTGTATAATAGTCTGATTGGGCCTTAAACGCCAGTAAAACGGGCGTTCTTTAGAACACCTAAAAATCATGGCGTTCTCGAAACATGGCTGTATGTACATAAATGCGGCTTTATTAAAAAAAAAATTATGTACAAGCACAATTTGTTTATAGAATAAGTAACTCCAACGGGGTAGATTCATTTCGTAAATGTCTACGAGCAATTCGGTGTTGTCAAGATAATTCCTCCTGTAGTTCAATTAATGCTCCGATTCTAAATATTTTCTTTTAATTCCAATTAAACTAATTTTCACACTTTTTCTGCGTTGCAGAATATTTATTTTAATATATTTTTATTAATCACTCTTCTTACATATTTTACATTCACTGATAGCACTAAAAGAGTTCCCATGAATTTCACGATAGCAATTTCCCCTTTCAGGGAGTTGAAATTTTTATGGGAACAACTATTCCCCATCTTATTCACGATAAGGGTGATTGAAAACTCCGCAAAAGGAAAACTGAAAAATAATTTTCTTTTGAAAATTTGTGTTGAAAACAATATTAATTTGATTGCATTTTATCCGTATCCTTACCAGTGTGACCATATTCTAAAAAATGCTAAAAGACGTAACAGAAGAAAAGAAACAGTTTAGGATAACTGCAAAACAGTGCTAAGATTTTCAGGTTATCTATGAAGCTTTGGATAATTGTTTAAAAAATTCAGGCATGATTCAAAAGCTGAAGGTCCATACCACGGCTTATATGTGATCTAAACGTCTGTCAAAAAAGTAGAACCAGTACAATTGTGAGACAAGTTACACACACAAAGCATAGCACGCATAGAGGCGTACGACGCAATAAGTAGGTTTACTTTCTACTTTTGCACGCATCATAAGCGTTATAAAAATGGTCAGTTGTTTTTGATAGCCGCATATCACAATTTGTCTTATTTTTTCAAAGTTATCGCCAAGAATATTTGTGCCGTGGATTACTATTTTATGTTTTTGTGTTTAAAAAAATGTTTTTATTTAAATAATACTTCAAACACAACAAAAAACTTATCGCATAAAAAGCGTTGCATGTAACTCGAGCTTAGAAAAGTGTAGAACGCGTAAAAAGCGCAGCGCATATAATGTGTGGTATGGACCCTCAGCTAAAGGAAAATTCGGCAGCTGTCATTAATGATTTAACATATGGTGTTTTCTTTTCTGATAAAAATGTTCAACACGTTCTTTTCTAAAAAATTTGATACACTATTAAAGGGTATCATGTTCTTTTCAAAACATGTTGTACTTAAAACTGGCAAAAGATGTAGCATGTCCTACACTGTACTTCGAGTAAGGTGGAGATACTGCTCTTTTTTCATCTTTGTTTCATATGTGTTTATGCAAATATGAAATTCTTTTGTTAAGCTAGATTCACCCATTGTTTCCGAACAAAATTTTTGTCCGAACAAAATTTTTTTCACTGAGAGTTTTCTGCAGCACGATACACCCATTGCAAAAACATGTTCCGGAAAATCGGAGCTGCCATATGTAAACAAAATCTATAAGTTTTACAAGGTGGTAATACTGCTTGTTATTATTTTGGTTTATTTTCTTGGCGTATTTTACATATTCTCAATTATTAGTAAATATCGTGTGATAATAATGAAAAAAACTGCTTTTGCTTATGGCCATTGAAATACATAAAGCATTATTATTAGCCAAGTACATATACATACAAAAAAAATTTAAAAGATTTGCAGTGAAAATACTTTTAAAGCAAAGAAGAGCAAGGGGTTATTTTCACACACTATATCGTACATACACTCTCTTACTGGCTTTTTCATTTCTTCAATAAGGTTTTGGGCAATTAATTCATTTATTTCCATATTAAAATTATTACTTATTTTTTAACAACTATTGAAACTATGTACATATATCAAATGGCATAATAAAATTTCTATGTAAATTTTTTATTCGACAACTCAATACAATGTTGTATGACAAAATGTATCCTAATGGCATCTCAGTACAATTTTGTCCGGACAAAATATAAAATTAAACCAAATCAAGTTGGGAGTTGTTCGTAAAATATATTTTCTCTCTCTCAAGAAGAGAGACGTCAATACTTATAAAAAAATTTTGTCCGGACAAAAATATTGTTCGGAAACAATGGGTGAACGCAGAGGCCAGATTCCGCAACTATGAATTTTTTTTTACCAGTGAACACTCAAAATAAAATTCACTGACAGACACAGTGTTCACTTTTCATTAAAAAGCGATTCCGTAGAAAACAATGAATTTTATTGCGCTGAATGTGTTTCTTCAGGCTGAATGATATGCTGATTTGCCAAATTAACTGTGTCACACAAGTTGTTGAATAGATAATTTTAATATACATATATAATCCTTTTGTTTATTTTTTTAAGTTCAAAATATTTTACAAAAAACTAAAATTCAACGAAGATTTTTGAGTGAAAAAATTATTATCAAGTGTAAAAAATTATTATCAAGTGTACACTTTAAATGTCAAAATTATTCATTCTCACCATTGCGGGCTCAAAAATCAAAAGTGAACACTGAAATGTTCACCAATTCACAATGAAAAAATATTTCCCAACATTTTTCCCCACGTAATTTTTCTTTTAAATTTTGCGCAAATAAATTATTTTAATACGATTTTACAGATAAAACTTTTTACTAAAAAGTAAATTAGTGTAAAAAATATAACCTAAACGATTCATATGATAAAAAATGTATGTGGTTAGTTATATTAAGACTTGGTCTAATTCTAATTCGAACTGACATATGCGTTTTGTGATGGAATAAGTAAGAATATCACAATGTTAACATAATACAGTTTTGCAGGAGTTGGAAAAAATACAGCAGAATCTAGTTTCATTAATATGCGACTTTTATTGTATAAATACGTGTAGAACTAGCGGTATTTCTTTTTATTAGTTATTAACATACACATTTTTGTATTTTAATATTCTCCGTACCCAGAGATGTAAATATAAATTTATTGAATTTTTGATGAACTTTTATAATTTTTTAAATAAAGTTTTTGGTTTGTACATTTGTACAACGGGTTATAGTTCCGAGACAGCAAACGCTGTACAAACAATGTGGGCAATTATCAAAATGCATATGTGATTCAATATGAGATGAATATAGATAGAAAATAATTAAATGCTCGGTGGCTTAGTAGTTAAAGCAGTAGATCATGATACGTCATGGCCCGAGTTCAAATCCCAGTGGGTGCTGATGAGTAGTGTAGCGACTACGAAACAGCTAGTTTGTCCCCCAGCTAAAGATTTGATTATTATTTTTCTTGTCTTCTTCAATCAAAATTATTGATCACAGCAGATTTGTATTGTAAAAAATCCTTCTTAAGAAAAAAGCTTAAGAAAAAACCTGAACTACAACCCGTTGTACAAATGTACAAACCAAAAATTGACTTACTTTTAGTCGAATTTAAAGGCCATTAGAATTCTATGACCATTATTATTTTATATTAATTATTATGTGGATACATCGGCGAATTCAGGCGAATTCGGTTAATATGGCGGCACTTTCTCTGTCAAGTTTTGTTTACCTTCATCGGCGCCATTTAAATTTTTGTACATGTTCTTTATCAACTATTTTTGACAGCTTAAGTGTGAGTTCGCCTTTTTACACAAACAAAATACCTGTTGTTTTTTTTATTGTTGTAGCGAAGCGGCTACCTTGTTTTTCGTATCATGTTCTATTACCTTTAATGATCCGAGAATCGTAAATTCTTTCGACAGCAATTGTATGCTCCAGCAATATAATTTTGACGACGGTAAGCAGCTGTATTTTTGTGCCCCTGATAATAGGCAGTAAAAGTAACAGTTAATTTCGGTCGATAGCAAATATAATTAAATAATATTGCTTAAGCCCCGACCAGACTATTATACAAGTGTAAATACTTTCATTCGATTTTGTGAGATAAAAGTCTAAACACATTTCTTGCGGCTCTCTAAAAGTCTAACGTAAATTAGATTTTGCATGCACACCATCACACTTGATATAAACCAAAAAATTTGAGTAGAAAAGAAAACAGCTGTTCATATTTTTTTTATTTATTCAGCAGATAGATGTGCCAACATAAAACTTAACACGGCCGCGGGTGAGCTCTTCGTTGTAGGCGGTAGACATGCCGGCGTTTGAAAATATTTATCAGGTAATATAATAATTATGTAAAACAGATCCAAATTTAAAAGCACCAAAATATTTTATGTTCTTCATATAGCATGAGCAAAATGCATTTATAAACGACAGCCAAATTCCAAATTTCCAGCTTTTTTTATAACGACAAAAAATACAATCAGTGACGGCACCCCATCGGCAACGAAATATCCAACTACTCAATTATTAAAACACTGGGTTGCTAAAAAACACAACCCTGATCCAATGAAAAGTATTATCGTTTTGAAAAGTTTCAAAAAACAAAAAAGTCGTATGGGATGTCAAATTTTTATCGTATTATTTTTCGTATGTATGACGGTTTACATTCAGACTTGCACGTATTATTTGAATTTTTGACGAGTATTAATACACAGTATAATAGTCTGAACTGGGCTTTAATGATAAATTTGATATTTTATCGTTATAATAATTGTAAATTATCTTAATAAAACTAACGGAGTTTGACAGAACGAATTTGATATCATGGCATCAGGCGGTGCTATCGGATGCAGTTTGTATAATAGTCGCTTTAAAGGCTGTTTCATTACCATCTTTTTAGTTATAAAAATATTTAATATAAAAATATACGTTTTTAAAAATGAAAGAAAAAAATTCAAGTTCGGTGCGCTTTTGTTAAAATAACGCGCTTTTTCCCCCATTTTGGTGCGTTTTGACATTTCAAAGTTGACAACGCTGTTTACCAACAAAGCATGCGAAAGTATTGTTGCTTTGCTTTTGTGTGTGTGTGCGATGAAGAACGAAAAAAAATTATAAAAGACGAAGTTGTTTGTGTATTTTTCATTACTAATGCTGAGCGCAGTATTTGTGTATTAAAGAGCACAGCTAAGCGCATTTACAAAAAAAATTGAGTATCAAGCGCATATGGCTGGGCACACTTGATCTAAATATTTCCTATAATAAGCCTAATCATACAAAATCTGTCATTTTTCCCTACATGTGGAAATAAATAAATCTGTACAAAAAGGGACAAATCCCTATGCTTGGCAATACTGGTTAGAGTGCTCATACGCCATTGCTCTCTTTTAACCAGATTATAAAAAGAATTTACACAAAAACTGTATTTCCTGTTTTGTTAGAGAATTTTTTGTCAGCTGTTTAAATATTAATGTTGTGCTAAAGCTATGTACACACTGTTGTCAGATGTTACAATATTGTAAGATCTGGCAACATGCTGACAATGTAGTGACAATGAAAAATTGTCCCGCAGAAGTAAATTGTGGGTTCAGACGATCGTAAGAAAATCTTACAATTTCATTGTCAGACTATGGTCTGACAAATAATTCATCTGACAACAAAAATTGTTAGTTCACACGGTTGTCAGATTGTTAGATAAAAAAAAATTGCCAGACATGTTGTAAGGCATTGCCACTTATGTATTTAAACAACTATCTGTTTGGCAGTGTTGCCCATCTAACTTTTTTTCTGACAATGATGCTATTGTCAGGTGCATTAAATTTATACATCTGATAATTAAAACTGAGCTTACAATACCAGCCAATTATCTGGCAATGCCGAAGAAGAGTGTTCTGATGATTGTTAGATGTCTGACAACATTGTCGTCTTACAATTGATTGACGATGGTTTTTCTGACAACGTTGTAAGTTAAAAACTGGCAGTTCACACGATTGTAATACATTTTCAGACAATTTTACTGGCAATATTGTAAGATCTGACAACCGTGTGTACGTAGCTTAACAAATAAAGAACCTTCAAAGTTTAAAGTCATGTTCATTTGATTTGACTTGGCTAAAAACCTCAAATAACCACTTGCTTACCTTTTTTTAATATTCGGAATATACAAATTTGTCATATTTCTAATATTATATGATAATGAGTTGTTATCATTCGTCTAGCTCGAGTTCAATCCTGGCTAAAGCCAAGATATATTTTTATTTATAATTATAACAATAATTGGCGCGATCAGTAACTCAGTGGCTGAGTTGGTTAAAAGCAGCCGTATTAAAAATACATCATGTTTACATGGTACTGAGTTCGAATCCTAGTGGGTGCTGATGAGCAGTGTAGCGACTGTGAAACAGCTAGTTGTCTGTCCCCCAGCTTTAGTGTATTCAATTATTTTTTCCTGTCTTCTTTGATCAAGAGTTATTGATCGCGGCAATTATTGTTATAATTATAAATAAAAATATTTCTTGGCTTTAGCCAGGATTGAACTCGAGCTAGACGAATGATACCAACCGATCATCATATAATATTAGAAATATTAAAAATAAAGTTCGACTATTTAACATTAATACATACAAATTTGTCATATTTAAATCATAGCATGTATTATGTTTGTATTTTTACACTTAAAACATTGATACATTTAAAACATTTATTTTAAAAGTACGAAGAGGAAACTTATAATAATTGTAATAAATCTAAATTACATAAAAAACATTGTTACAAAAATGCACTTTTTAAACATTTAGATTAATAACAAATAATTTTTCAATTTACTTAACTACAGTTTTCATTTTACTCTCTTTTGATTTTTATTTATTTTTTTTTACTTTAACTCTTTAAAGTGATTTCAATACAATCATTTCTTTTAAATTATTTGCTTAAAAACTGAACAATAATTATTAAATAGTGTAATAAAATATTTTAGGAGGTTAAAACTACATTTAACTAAATATGTATTTGTCTTTTTAGTTTTTTTTTTTTTTTTTTTTTTTGTTTTAGTTTTTTAGTTTAAAAGGCAATATGATAAAAAACAGATCCAAATTTAGATTTTTTTCTTTTTAGCTTGTATATGTATTGAATATATCCAAATATATGTAAAAAATGCTTTTATATATGCTTGTATGTAATGTATATATATTTTTTTATAAATACGTATGTATGCAGTATGTCTTTTGTATGTTTCTTCATATAATTAAAATATTTTTATTAGTTATTTCAATAATTTACTTAATAAAGCCGTTTTACATTAAATTTTACATCCTACACCCTAAGAGAGAGAAAATGTTTTCCTTCTTTAATATCAGTCAACTAATTTAAATAAATAAACAACCCAGTTTAAATAAATATACATACAGTTAGTATGTATGTGTGTATACAAAGTTTTTAAAGAAAGGAGGGCGTTTCCAGGTGTGGCGCAGGTGCCTTACTCGTAGTTATCTGATACAACTACCTCAGGCTTGAAACTGAATATAATTCTACATTTTAAACTTGACTTATAGTATTCCAGCGAAAACTTGGTTATCTGTTGCACTTACCTAACAACATACCCAGTTGGCAAAATAGTCGTAGACGACATTGTCCTCGTAGATACAGTGGTGGACATGTAATTAAAACATAAATGTGGCATTTCCTTCTTTACAATTTTTTATATTTACAATTTTTAAACAATATGAGTGGGAGTGATTATATTGTATGGTTTGATATGGCAGGAAAATTTAAATAACTTTACAATAACAGTGTTAAGTCATTATACAATTTTTTTAACTATTAGAATACTGGCAAAACTTACTGCTTTTGGTGTCGGTGATAACTTTTCTCGGTTTATATCGTTTTCTCAGAGACCGCACTATACGAGTTGTTATAGATGGGGTCTCATCAAACGAGTTCAAGATTAATTCAGGGGTACCACAAGGCTCCGTTCTTTCTCCTACCCTATTTCTTATTTTCCTCAATGACCTTCTATTTCAAACTTTCAACCCTATACTTCTATACTCTTTCGCAGATGACAGCAGCATTTGCCATTCGTACTCTTTCAGTAATAGACCCAGCCTACCCGAGATCGTTGCCAAGATGCAAAATATGAATGTCTCACTTGTCTTCTATTAATTTCCGAATGGGGTCGTAAAAACAGAGTCCCTTTTAACACTCGTAAGACCCAGTGTTGTTTATTAACACACAAACATACGACGGCAGGTGCTGCTTCATCTGTACTCATGGATGGTATTGAGGAATCGGATGCTCTCGATGTTCTTGGAATGAAAATACAGTGTGGTGTTCGTTGGAATGATCACATTTTTCATGTCTCTAAAGAAGCATTCAAGTGCCTCGGCTTTTTGAAACGGCGTAAGATGTACTTCACTCCATCTTATCTCCTTACTATTTGTACCACCTACATCCGACCGAAAATGGAATACAACTCTCATGTTTGGGCCGGTGCCCCAAAGTCTATTTTGGGGTTGCTCGACCGTGTGCAGGAGAAGGCGAAGAAGCTTATCGGTGACAGTAGGGTATCCAACTCTATTGACTCACTGGAGCAACGACGAGTGTGGGGTGCGTTACTCTGTTCTATCGTTACTACAATGGATTTTGCTCTGACGAGATTAGGGATCTTGTTCCTGAAACTCGCACATTTCTACGTAACACGCGTTCATCGTACACAGCTCATACATTTGTGATCGATTGCCCGGGGAATCGTACTACGCATTACAGAGAGAATTGGTTTTTCAGCCGTACGTTTCGTCTTTGGAATAATTTGCCTGCAGACGTGTTTCCTGTCCGTTATAACGTTGGGAAGTTCAAGTCAAATGTTCACAAACATTACTCCCTCTTTCCCCCTCCTCATAACCTATTTTCCTAGTTTTGGTACAATGGGCTGCATATGCAGGGGTCATCCCCTGAGTACTGTTCCAAGATAAAAAAAAAAAATAATAATAGGAGTATTTTCTAAAAATTGATTAAAGCAACTATTCTAGCTGTTCCTCTATAAATGATGATACCGACAGCTGGGGAGTGGAATGCGCACTGTTCCCATCGCTCAATAGCGCAGCAGCAGTCCCTGAAAAAGTGGCTGTCAAGCAACTTTGAAAATTGCCTTACTTTAGCAATTAATAACTTAAATAGTCGATCTGTGACTAATTTTGATGTTAACTTCAGGTTTGGACAAGTACATATATATTTTTTGTTAAAGCATTAAATGCTGTAGTTTTTCATTTGCTATATTTTACTCTATTGAAATACATATTATATTCAAAAACCATTCATTTTTGACGATTTGCGATAATCATATGACGATTTTTTCTGTCGAATTTGACGATTTTAAACCGTATTTATCTGGCATCTATGATTCCACGTAACACTTTTTGTGCAATTTTGAAGAAATGAGAGAGTAATTTTTTCTTTTGGAAAGTTCGAACCAAGGCGAATTCATTACTAGGTGAACTTAACAGTTCAGGTGATTATTTTTTGCTTCTCGCTTTTTTTCCAATGAGACTGTCAAATTTTTTTTCTTTTCTTTACAAACTTTTTCGCCCCATTTGAAACTGAAGATTTTTTGTATGATTCAGTGCAATTTCAAGAAATTTGTGTGAATTTAATAGTGAAAAGCTAATATAGTCTGTGATTTTAATTACAAACAATCATAAAAGTTTATATATAACGTTTATATACAATTTTTTTATCAGCTGAACAATCTTAGGCGAATTTAGATTTTGACATTCACGAATTCTACTGAATTCGCCTTTCCACTTGCATTGGTTCGAAATAGATTTGAATAATCAGCTGTTTTTTATTTACACACATATACAACTGAAAATGTAGTCAGAAAATTTGCAAATTGGAAAAAAAATTATAGTTCAAAAATTAATTAAAAGGTAAATGAATATGTTACCCAAACTAAAAATAACGTTGCGAAGTTGTAAGCAGAGCTTGCAATTAATATTTGGCTTTTCATTTTATAAATGTGTACTATAAAAATCTATTGAAAACTTTACATTGCTTTTAATTTTACAGCTATTGCCAATAATGCAAATGTTTCGTTTTTATGATGTTATGCGTTTTAAGCGGCTAAAATCACTAAAATATACTCTAATCTAAAAAGTAAGCAGCACTAGCATTGCAAGATAGTACAATTAAGGTTTTTTGCGTTCCAGGAGTTTTGAATAAATTTTGCAAATTTAGAGTAATCTGCTTTTTGCTCTCATTAGTCCGAGATCTCGTGGAACACATCTTATATGTAGAGAATAAACAACCAATTTGGTCAACGTTTGGGTTTAATATTTTATGTATGTATTTGTTTTTATAAAAAATGCAACCCTGATCCAATGAAAAATCTTATTCTTTAAACAAATTTCTAAAAATGGTGAAGTGTTACGGCATGTCAAATCTCTTACCGTATTATTTCTCATTTTCATAACGCTTTACATTTACACATCACACTTGTACGTATTATTTCAATTTTTGACAAGTTTTAATACAAAATAGGATAGTCTGAAGTGCCCTTTCTAATTACTTAAGTAACGACTTGTTTAAAATCTGTTGTATACGTACGAGTAGTTGTTCTTGGCAAATATACATGTACAATATTTGCAATGAAAATTGAATAAAAGAATACTTGGCTTTGCTAAAACTTAAAGGCACCCACAGACGATTTGTTTTTATGTCAGTTTTTTAAAACGTAATTCTTCATGTATTTTTTCATGTCGGTCAAAATGATTCATATTTACAAACGCGTTTTAAAATTTGCTCACAAATGTACAGGTACATTCACGTCTGACATTGTCTATGCTTTTTATTACTCTAAAAAATAATAATACTTATACCAAAAACGGCTGCTGAATTGTTCGCAAGGAGTTCTAATGTCAGATATTTAAACATAACAAAATAGAACACGTTGTATTTGAAATTTTGTCAGACGACTTTGTTCATGTTTTTTACAGACGCAATGTTTTTGAGGTAACAGACGCCATGTAGGCATTTACATTGTGAAAAATGACATCTACATCGTTAAAAACATATCGTGTGTTATCTACTTTAATTCACAATTTCATTTCTTAAAAAATTGTATTTGTTGTACAACATAACCGATACACAACTTCATGCGACAATTTACAATCTAATAACCAAAATCGTCATGTTGTACAACTAGTCGTATAGTCTGTCCCTTGCATTGCGATCTACAGGTTATGAATACCCAGTGTAAACGTGATGTTAACATTACATATGCGCTGTCAGGCTCGTTCTAATGTATTATAGGGCATTTACACCAAAGCAAAATCTAGTAGATTGGAATGAATACCTTCAACAAAATTTTAAGTGTTTACACTTTTGGTTTTTGACATCTTGCAAGATTGTATGGTCATAAAATTTATTTTTGCGAAGGGTTGGACAGTAGAAACTATATCACAATGAATTCATCTTGTAAAAGTATAGTTTTCTTTCATTGCAGCGTGGTATTTTCAAGTACTGTTGTGTACAAAATCAGAGTTGCGTAATAGAGTACTTACAAAAATCTTTTATAGCGCATTTACACCAACTCAAAATCTAGTAGATTTGAATTGAAATCTACAACGAAATCTATATCGTTTACACCACCGTTTTTTGACATCTAGCAAGATTTCATTTGCTCAAAAATAATTTATGCATGCGGGTTTGACAATACAATATTATCAGAGACTGAATACACCAGCATTAAAGTGTATATTTTTTGTGCCCAGATACTGCATACACCACATTATAGTGCAATTTTTAAGTACTTTTTGCAAGAAATCACAGTGGCATCGCTTAGTACTGAGTAGATTTTAGGAGATTTCGTCGAAATCTACTCATAAAGTAGATTTCATTTTGCATGGGAAAGCTTCTCAAAATCTACTAGATTTGACTTGAAATCTCAAATGAGCAGATTTCGCTTTGGTGTAAATAGGCTATTAGATTTCGTCAAAATCTAGTCGCTATGAGGATATCATTTTGTATGGGAAATCTCGTCAAAATCAACTTCAACTGGCCCGGAATCCCATAAGTGCTAAATTTGGCTTAGGTGTAAATGTCCTATTAACTATAAATTTTTAAAATGATAAATCACAGTGCTAATAACCAGTTCCGTACTTAATTCCATGCCGATAAAATTAATTTTTACGGAAAAGGTTTTTAAGAATATTATTGAATATAAATATTACTTTTATATTAAGCTGTTATACAAAACATCTTCAGTCATTTTTATAGTTTTTATCGGCACCAACTCGTAAATCAAAGACTCATAAGCAATTAACTTTTTTAATGGCATTTTCAAATAGCTATTCCGTAAGGGAGAATGGTAAGTAATTATCTCCAATGGCATCGCCATGTTAAAATAATGACATAAAATAAAATACCAAACTAGAAGAAGTGAAGAGTATGTTTATTAACATTTTAAAACATTGCTTTGCAGTAGAAGTTTTCGCTGTGATATTCTACAGAAAATTTCATTGAAATTTCTAAGGCAAAAAGATTAATAGTTGAAGTTTTAGAAACTATAAATACTCCAAAGTTGGAATGGGAAAATATATCGATATATCGAAATAATGTATATCGTATATCGCCGTTATTCGATATTTATTTATAAGTATTGTTTTCAATATTTTGAAGAGCTCTATACATTTTAGGCTTTTTTCAACTGCTGGCGATGCTGGCAACACTATATGCATCATATGTAGTTTGACGTCTCTCTTCTTGAGAGTTGTGTGCATTTTCATATACACCAGTGTGTTTTATTTTTTTCGACGAATATTCGCGACCAAATATTCGTCGTTCGTCGCAGTTGTGTTCCTAGCATGAATTGGTTTAATTTTATATTTTGTACGGACAAAATTGAACTGAGATGCCAATAGGATAAATTTTTTCATACAAAATTGTATCGAGTTGCCCCATCGAATAAAAAACTTACATAGTAATTTTATTCTGATGAAATTTCAATTGTGGCTGCCATTTGATATATGTACATAGTTTTAATAGTTATTAAAAAATAAGTAATAATTTTAATATGGAAATAAATGAATTGATTGCCCAAAATCTTATTGAAGAAATGAAAAAGCCAGTAAGAGAGTGTATGTACAATATAATGTGTAAAAATAACCCCTCGTTCTTCTTTGCTTTAAAAGTATTTTCACTGCACTTGGCTAATAATAATGCTTTATGTATTTCAATGGCCATAAGCAAAAGCAGTTTTTTCCATTATTATCACACAATATTTACTAATAATTGAGAATATGTAAAATACGCCAGGAAAATAAACCAAAATAATAACAAGCAGTACCACCTTGTTAAAGTAATAGATTTTGTTTACATATGGCAGCTCTGATTTTCCGGAACATTTTTTTTTTTTGCTGCATAAAACTCTCAGTAAAAAAATGTTTGTCCGGACAAAAATTTTTTTCGGAAACAATGGGTGAATCCAGCTTTAGACTTCCTGACTTTTTCAAACAAAATTTTGACAACTGTTCGTAAATTCTACCAACAAAATACATATTGATGTTTTTTGGTGTTGCATTTATTGTACTTCTGCCAGTACCTATTAAAGCTGCCTTGTATACGAGTAAAGCCCAGTTCAGACTATTTATTATACAGTGTATTAATACTTGTCAAAAATTCAAATAATACGTGCAAGTCTGATAGTCTGAATCGTGTTGCCAGTGATACTTCGAGATAGATACATTTTAGTTTGCAAAAAAATAAATTTTTCCCCAAAAAGACATATTTAGAAAAAAAAATTTAAATCCATTTTTAACTCTTTCACATTTTTTTTTTAATATAACGTTTTCTTCATATTTAATGACAGCCGTTTTATTAACAGCCGTTTACCATTAAAATTGTATGTCGTCTTTTTGGAGAAGGGCCTATAAATTATAGCGAAGTTCCAATAATTTTATATAGAAACATATCTACACAAAATTTGTTTAAAATGAAAAATTCACTCATTCATTTTGTTTATGTATATGTATGTACCTATAATATAATATTTGCAGTCAACTTTTTTAGTTTTTTTTTTTTTTAATTCGGGCTAAAAATGTTATATTTTATAAAACTATTACGCAAGAAGAGTATATTATATCCGGGTGGGATGAATCTAACATACCTTCACAATAGTCACGTAAATATATTGCATATATTACAAATTTGAACTAAATATGCTCGAATATATATGGACCAATATCGGGGAAATATTTTTACTTTAGAATCGCCGTATCAAAAAGGTAATTTTCCACGGAAAAATCGGTTAAAGTTATACCTCGGATATACATATATAGAACGATATTGGAAATTTTCATTTTCTGTATTTTAGTAACCTACTTTTAAGACTAGAACTGCTTTTAAGCAAAAAACATTTTTTTCATGGAATATTCGGATTAGACTGTATCTCGGATATATATGGACCGATATCGGGATTTGTCATTTTCTGTATTTTAGTAACCTCTTTTTATAACCAGAAGTGCTTTTAAGCAAAAAAAGTTATTTCATAAAACTTTTCATAAAAAAATCGGTTTAGCCTATATCTCGCAGATATAAGGATCGATATCGGGGATACAATTTTTTGCCTTGTAATCGCCATGTTTATTAACATTATTAAGTTTAAAGCAAAAATAAAAAATGTTTTTTCATACAAAATTGGCCAAAAATATGGAATGAGGATTGTTTCGGAATTTTGGATATATCTGAGCTATATGTGAACTGATTTTACTGAATTTCAATAGTAAACCGATTGAGTGAAAGAAAAAAGTTACTAAGTCTAACGGATTTCTCAGAAAGGGTACCTTTACCTTAATCGACTTTTCTATAAATTCTGATTCAGATTCACTTTATAGGGTCGCAAATTATTGTTTTCTTCTAAAATTCCATCTTAACACACACTTTTTTAGTATTCATATCAAAATGATAACTTTAAAAACCTTTGTCAGACACGAAAAGTTTAATATTTTACTTCTGCACATTTTGCGTAGAGATTCAAAAGATACGAAAAATGTCAGGATTATAAATGGTACGTGAAGTTATCAAAAGATACGAAATATGTATCTTTCGTATCCTAATGGTATCGCTGGTCTGAATGTGATCCGTCATACATATATACGACTTTTTTGTTTTTTTGAAACTTTTCAAAACGATAATACTTTTCATTGGATCAGGGTTGTGTCTTTTAGTAAACCTGCTAATAATTATGTAAAGTTTTATGCTGGCACATCTATTTGCATAATAAATAAAACAAAGTTGAAAGCTTTTACATATTTAGGTGAGCGTTATAATAATTAAAATTTCTGAAATGAGCGAAGATATTGTCGAAGGTATGTTATTATAAATAAAATTAAGCAAGTATGCACATGCATATGTACTTACATATTTAAGTTAGTATATAAATACATATGCATGCGATTGCAGAAACTCTACCTCTGGACATTGCGGCTCTTGGTGACGAATAACAATTCATTATTCTTCTTTGCAGTCGTGCTCAAATTAATAGAGCTGTTCAAAAGAGAACACTGTCTGTACAACACGAAGGATCCATGATACCACAACAAACAAGCGGGTGCAATGTGGGTAAGATCGCTTCCAGAGCACTATCGAAAAAGCCATTCACGGCTTCACAGACGTGTTGCACCTCATTGCATATAAGATGCTTTATTTTTTGTCATTTTAGTTAAAATCCTAAAAACCTATTTTTTCGGCTCATCATTTTTCAAACTTCATTTCATTTCTTCTTTAAAAATGTTAATCACTACATTTTTAACACGACAAAATTTTACCCAGTTTTTAGGCAGTAAAATCAAACTTAAACGGGATAAAATAATTAAAATTTCTTGTTTTGTAAAAAAATATGAACAGCTGTTTTCTTTTTTACTCAGTTTGTTGGTTTATATCAAGTGTGATGGTGTGAATGCAAAATCTAATTTACGTTAGACTTTTAGACAGTCGCAAGAAATGTGTTTAGACCTTTATTTCACAAAATCGAATGAAAGTATTTATACTCGTACTTGTATAATAGTCTGATCGAGCCTTAAGCTTTAAACACTTAGACGACAGCAGACTTCACAACTTCACGAGTACAAATGAAGTTAGCTTCAAATGCTGCCATCTCATCAGCAACATAATTATTTTAAAGACAGCAGCAGCACTAGGTGTATTTAAACAATGAAAATTTCAGAGGTGCCACATATATATTTTACATGAATAAAACTAAAATTACTGACTGAAAACGTAATAATATCACGTAAAACTGTAAAAACTGATCAATTTATTTGTTTATTTGATTTATGTGATGTTTATTTCTATTAAATATTTCAAACAAATTTTAGTTATTATTCTTGTCAATTTATAATTCTAGTGGCAGCACTGCATTTATATTTTGCTGCTTACGAAAATAGAAATTAGACTAAGTTGGCAGCAGTAGCAAATGCTGTTGTGAAGTCGTGCTGCTGTGATGTCGTGAAAATAGTCGTGTGCACTTAAACACATGTGTATTATTTTTGACAGATTGCTGCTTGCTGTCTGCTGTCGTCTATGTGTTTAAAGCTTTAAGCGGGTTAAAAATGGGAGTTATTTAAGCCACATAATTCTCCATACTTTGTGTTGAAAATGTTTAATTTTATATATTTGATAATCTGCAAAAACATTTTATTAAATTTAACTTTATTAAAATTACAACATTTTTTAAACTCCTCCTATATAACAAAATATAATATAATATTGTTGTTATTTTTGCAAACGCCCTCTTCTTCCAACTTTATTTTTGTTACAAGTTAAAAATATATATATATTTTTTTGGTTTTATCAAGATTTTTGTACTACAAAAAATAAGCGTATTAAAAATATATAAAACACTATTTTTTTGTATTATAACATTAATGTTTTTTATATAAAATTTTTGTCTTTTTAGCTTTATTTTTGCTAAATAATAAAATTTTATTCAGCTAGATCTTGGTCCTTTAACTTTGGAATGTGTTACGACTATTAAAACAATTTTTTTTAACAACAAGAAGAAGCAGTGTGTTTATAATTATACAAACAAACGTCAAAAAATTATTTTTTTTATATATTTCTTTTTAACAAAATTGAGCTAAAAATATTTGTATAAATTTGTATTTTGCCTTTTTTAAATCTTTTTTTTTTTTTTTTTGTTTTTTTTTTTTTTTTTTTTTTTAAGTGTAAAAGTGTACCTGTATTCAAATATTTACAAACTACAATTTTTATATGTATATAAATATTAAATTTTAAAATATTTTCATTTACTTGTAACAATTATTTCCGATTTTTTAATTATTTTGTAAAATTTTTTGATATTTTTCTTAAGGTGGCTTTAACAAAAGAGGCAGCAAAAAGTTTTTCAAACAATTTCAACTAAAATCAGATTTATTCAAAGTAAAACATAAATGTCGGTATGGGCTAAGGCTAAACAGAGATGAAATAAGACAAAAAAAAATGCAATTGAATATATATTACTCATTTCTTCACTTCGCTCTTTGTGATTTTATTCGTAAGCAAAGTATATTTAATCTCAAAGGCATACGTGAGTGGCAGAAAGCAATAACACTCTTTTGTTATCTCTCTTCTGAAATCTCTCCAAATAATAAAACCAGATTTTGTTTTATTCAAATATCAGTTTTTTATCTCCATGTACTTTAAGCCCTACATCAGTGTTCCTGTGTATACACTGTTGCCTACTATTAAAAAAGTTGAGATTGAGTGATATTTTCACTCAATTTTGAGTGTCATCCGAATTTTGTACAAATATGATAAATGATTAGCAAATATAACAATTTGTGCAAATATAACAAATGATTGCCGAAATGGTTGCGATTCATACGTTCACGTGTTTTTAACTGAGTTACCAGCTTTGATTTTATATTACATTTTTATTTTCTTATTACAAATTTTCAGATATTATTTTTTTAAAATTTCAAAAATTCAAAATTTTTTATCACCGCAGACAGATAGATGTGACACAACATCATTTATGTATAACATTGGAATGAATGACAAGAAAGGCACCTTGTTTATTTCTAACTTTACATATGTATATACGATGAATGCACTCAAATGCTTGTTATGTTTTAATTGAACGTATTTGTGATACATTTTGGAACCAAGTAATCGTAGACAATTGATCAAACAACATTAAACTGCGAAACTCCTACAAAAAGGCTTTGGGGGGAGTCAAAACTGTAACATCAATACTGTTCATGTACGGATTCACCGCTCTTTTTCTCTCTCTCATCTGAGAGTTGGGTGTGGATCATGTTGTAATTCGAAAAGGAAACAAACACAGCAAGACCCTTTTAGGTTTCTTTTCTTGTACGACAAGTCAGTTGATTTTTTATAATGGTGAGGTTTAAGAAATTAGTCTAAAAAATTGTATGTAAAAAGTATTTTCAGGTGTTATAAATATGCTAGAATTAAATCAATATTAATGAATTTTATTTGAAATAGGGAGCTTTAAAATATATAAGGCAAATAAATATTTTATCAATAAAGTGAAAAAATCCAAGACGCTTTTTTAAGCTGGCGGAGTAATTCGGCCATTGCGTAGTGATCATTGATCACCACCAATGGTCTCATGAGTAATCGCACTTATACATTAACATACTGAGTGTTCTCTTTGTGCCTCCACCCCCCCCCCCCCCCCCCCTCGGGGAACAAGTTTTGCCTTGGCGTATTCCTAACTAGGGTACTTTGCTTGCCGTGTAAAGAGGGGAAGGGTTCCCTAGTTTGTTGTGGCAAACTAGGAAGCCGCATGACTTATGTTGTGTTGGCTTCCGAAACCCGCACCAAGGGTATAAATTGGCAGAACGTGCATCAACGTGACCCCCGGCTGGTTCTGCTTGCAGTTCAACCCGGGCTGATGATGGTTGAGGTGCCTACCTTGGCTGAAACTTGCTGGCTGTAGTTGAAACCCAAAACGCAGGAAGGGGGTGTTAGTATCCCTGATAATTGTTTAGCGTGGCTTTTTTCGGGGACTAACAACCTCCAGAGGATATGTTGCCTTTAGAACAGATACCTGTACTGTGAGGAACCAGTGGTGATGGTTGACGGGTGAGTTGGTTTAAGGGCTGATGCTCCTAGTGGGCTTCGGCCTACCAACTCATTAAGCCTTCTCTTCCACAGATTGTTGCGAAATTGCAGATAGGAGGGATTAGAAGGCTCGAACTCCTCAACAAGAAGTTGCTCATAAGGCCACAAACATATGGCAAAAATTGCTACCTGTGTGAGCCTAGTCAGCCGTACAGGGGCGCTGGTGAATCGTTAAAAATTCACTCGTGGAACCGGTCCACCCTCAGATTAGGCCGCAAGGCAGGTGCTGATGTAAATCTTTTTCACAGTTGTTCTCTTTGTGCATGGCCGGTTTTCGGGGACTAATAACATCCCCAGATGATGTAGTCTTGCAACAGATACCTGTAATGTAAGGAAGTGATGGTTTGAAGGGTGAGTTAGTTAAGGACAGGTGCTCTTAATGGGCTTCGGCCTACAAACTCATGAAATGAATGCTGGGTAATTGCATACAGAGGGGAGTAGGAGAATACCCAAACTCTTCACCAGGGGGTCTATATCGCTACAAGCTTATGGCAAAAGCTGCGACCTATGTAAGCCTTATAAGCCACACAAGACGCTGGTAAGTTGTGAATAATTCACCCCACGGGGAGTTGGTCTATCATCAGATTAGGCCGACAAGGCAAGTGCAGGCTTACCAGGCGCTGGTGGAAGTGGTCCATCATCAGATAAAGTCGTAAAGGCAGGTGCTGATGTAAATCTTTTTCACTCACTGTCTTCAGAAACCATGATGGTTATAGTGTAACTGTCAATAGTAAACAGTATGGAGACAAAATTAGAACTTGTACGTACCCCTATTAGCTGGCGTTAATATTGCTAACATGTGATTCCAAAAGAACGTAGCCATTTGTATCTACTTATTTAGTCTCTTTTATTATCTTCTATTCCAAGCGCTCTCTGCCTGGTAAGCCACATGGGGGCGGTGGTGAATCATGAATAATTCAATCCTTTGAATTGGTCCATCATCAGACAAGGCAGTAAAGGCAGGTACTGATATAAATCTTTTTCACTCTCCGTCTCCAAAAACCATGATGGTTACAATGTCACCGTCAATAGTAAACAGTATGGAGACAAAATTAGAACTTGTACGTACTTCTATTAACTGGAATTAATATTGTTAACTTGTGGTTCCAACATAACGGATCCATATGTATATACTTATGTAGACTCTTATTATCTTTTCTTTTATTCTAAGCGCTCTCTGCCCAGCACTGATTCAAAGTAAGAATGATGTCGAACTGTTGGGGCACTTTTATTACAAAAAAAATATTATTAACCAATTTTATATTTTGAATTCGAAAGTTTTAAAAGTAAATTTAAAAAAATATATATTTAAAACCTCTTTATTGCTGCTCCTTTTGCTACATTATTTTTATACTTGTACAATACATCAAAAATTTATGCTAAATCCAAACATGTATTATCTTAAATTATTATTTTTTTTAACTTTAGGCAAGATTTTTAAAAATCTTAAAAAGTAAAAATTAAAAAACAAAAACAAATTTAAAGCACTTTGGGTGTTTTGCTTAAACAACGTAAATAACAATTAATCCTAAACATACGGTTTCGTAATTTTATTTGTAAGTGAAATTTAAATATTAATATATTTAGCTAAACATTAAACAAAAACAAAATATTTTTTTTCTTAACAAACTTTGACACATTAATTTAGTTTACTAAAAAATATATATTTTTTTTTTAAATTAAAATTTACAACTTAAATGGGTAATTATCATGTTAAACCTTTAAAAACAAATTATAATCTAAATTAAAATATAATAAAAATAAAATTCAATGTTTTACAAGCAATTATTAATGCACAATGACAACAACAAAAATTAAATTAGAGAGACATGCAATGTTATTATTAAAAAATTTTTTGATTTTGTCGTTATTTAAAATAAATTATACATATATTTTTTTTGTGGTTTCTTTTTCATAGAAAAAATGTTTTCAAAAAGTTTTCATACGGAAAGAGTAAATGATCCTTAAAATTACTCGCAGCAGATTATCTCCACCATTTATCAAAATAATTTTTGGATGTGTAATTTAAAAATAATAGCTTTCAAAATGTATTTATAAAATTTACTTTTTACGCATATTTAATTTTGTGGAAAGTCTGAATTTTTTATATATTTATTTTTATAATTAAACATGAGATTCAATATAGATATAATTATGTACTTTGTTTTATTTTTATAACTCACTGATATTTATAACATTAATAAAGTCATTGTTAAGAGATTCTTTGCTGCAATATTTTTACAGCAAAATATCGATTCAGTTTCTAATGGCAGTATGGCAAATTTTTAACTAAATTTTCTAATCACTTATTTGCACGGCTACACTCAAATCACAAAACTTTTTAAAATCTCAGCTAATTATGCTTACTTTTGAGCAGTGGTACATTTTTGTTGAAAAATCTTCATTGCGCAAAATAATCGTAATTGTTAGAAAAAAATCTTAAAATGTTTTTTTTTTTTTTTTGTATCAAACTCAAAAATAAATTTAATTAAATTTCTTGCCTTCTGTGTAAAAAAACCCTACTCCAACATATTTAACTAAAGGCTGGGGCCTTGCAACCGTCTCCTTTTTCAACTGACATCAATATATACGGAGTATGAAGTTGGTACAATCGGTACTTTTTTAACGGATATAAATTCAACTGTTTTTTTTATTTTAATTTGATTAAAATCCGTTGATTCATCTTTCAGACACAGCACAGAAATTCGAACACAATTTGTTTTTAATTTATTTTATTTTTGAACAAAAAATATATCAAAATATACAAAAAAGTATAAACTTATAGTTGTCAAAGTTCTCAACGTACGAGTACATTAAGAGTTGCCCAACTTTAATACTTTACGTTGACGGAGAAGTTAGAAATGTGCCAAAGCTCATAAAACTACATGTATTTCAACTTAGCTGCCAGTTGAAAAAGGCAACGTATAACGTACGATGGATTCTATACTCATAGAAAACCCGTCATAATCATCATAACATCAATGCAATGCCAAATGTCATTATTTTTGACCCCATGACACTTTTCATCGCTGTGTTGTCAACCATTACATCAGTTGCTCTAATTGTCATTAGCAGAAATTATAACAATTAATTCACCAATGATATGTCAAATGACATCATGGTAATGCTTTATTGGAATACATTTGATGTGAGCATGTGATCAATGCAGTGACATCTAAGACCGAAGAAATGACTAAATGAAGCCAATATAATGACAAAATATTATCAATAGAACAACATCAACAAACTATAATTTGGTTTCAAAATGATGTAAAATTCTCATTGATGTGATGGCTCATTAACATCAGAAAAATGACCAAGTGAAATAATTTTCTGACATAATATCATCAGTACCATGGCACGCTATCACCAACTAAACTTAAGCTCTAGTTATATTTAATTTAATTCAAAAATATGTTCAAACATATAATTTTATATTTCACTACTTTCAAGAAACCAATGAGAATTAAAAATATTCTAATACTTTTGATGATTTACTGTCATCAATATAATGTCTGTGTGTGGCATTAGCATTTCACTCTCTACGCTCTCATTGTATTCGTTAGTTAACTAACGCCGCGTGTGATAACAAAGTGTCATCAAAATGATGTATTATCATTCATTTATATATTTGCTTTATATTTATACTTATTTGCATTTGCTTAAGCAATACTTGCTGTGATTACAAATTTACATCAGTATGCATTTCTTCTTCTTCTTCTTAAAAATTCATTTAAGTTTAAAAATAATGATATTAACAACAAAATCCTATTTCAACAAATAAATTGAAAATATTATAACACTATTTAGCCTTTTTTTAAATAAATTTTGACAAATTAGATATATTATAATTAAATGTATCATTGAATTGATGTCACCACAGTTGTAGCATTGATGATACTCAATGTATGACAAAATTCTCTTGTGGCTTTTGTCATTGAGATTGATGTCTGTTTTCACATTGCTAACGACTATTTACATAATATTGATGTCAAAATTCTGATGTCCCGCCGTCATCAATATGAAGACGCTTTTTTCTATGAGTGTATGTGACCCGGCCTTAACTATGCCGTAAAAGCCGCGGCACATAGAAAAGGGCCACCACTAACTTTTTTTAGTAAATCCATTATTTCATCTAGGCACTTTTATTTGATCATGAAGTATTTCTATAAAAAGTATTTTGGGAACATTTAGATTGTGAAAATAATGTTTTAGATTCCTCAAAAAGTTATCAACGATGTTGATAGGTATTATTCCTATCTGGACGAAAAAACTATATAATTTTTGTATCAAAGTGAAAGTTATGAAAATTTTTCTCAAAACGAAATGATTGAAAATGCTTTCCAAATAAAATATAAGAAAAGTACAATTTAATTAAAGGTGCTTTTTAAGAAAAGTATGCTTCAAAAGTTGCCCCTAAGAAAAGTACCTAAACTGAGGTACCTTGCGAAAAAAAGCAAGTTTAAAAATCAGTTATTTGTTTAAAAGGTTTTCTAAAAATACATTCTAGAAAAGATTTCTTTGTCTTCTTAAAAATCTTCTTTTATACTTTTTCAAAACCCTATGGGCATGATAATATTTTGATATACTTCTTTGTACGTATTTCTCATGTAAATATTTATAAAATTCATCCCGCAGGAATTTCGCTAAATTATCAGGTACTATTTCCTCATGGTGTATGGTTGATATATCGAATATATTATCGTCACCAATATTGATTTCTTCATCATTGATAAATGGTATAGTGACATTCTCTTCGCGTGCTTTGAACTCTCCGTAACCGATTTCGGACTCGTCATCACTTAATATGATAACCTCACTTTCTGAGTCTGAACTTATGATGTGTATTTGTGGTTCAGCGGTTTGTGTATCTAAGATAATCTGTACTGTATTTACTCTTTCCGTATTAGCGCCACCAGTTTGAAGAGACTCTTCTTCTACATGCTCTTCGCTTGGTTGCACTACATTTAGGACATTTTCGTTCATATCACATTGTAAAACATAAACATCGTTATTATCACTATTTAAAATTTCTTGTAAATTTATTAATAACACATCATGAGCTTCAGTGTCGTCAGACATAGGTGCATCATTATCATAATCCTCGGTATCAGATAATAATACTCCCGCCTGACGATACATTTCAGCTAAAGCTTCTTCAACGCTCAGTTCACGTTCCACTAGAATTGCGGACGTTTCGGTTTGTTGTTGTGCTAAATTATTACTTGAACTCAAGGAACTATTTAAGGCAGCCCTACAAAGGTCACTTAACTTTGGTATTACAGAACTTACAGATTTTATAAGATCATTTGAAATATTAATATTTCCTACAGACTTATCTTTAGAAGTGAGAGCCATTTCCAGTTTATTTTCTAGTATATTTTCACCGTCATTTTGTGGTTCTTCATCACTCTCAAGCATTTGTTTGATATGTTCTATATCGTTTGTAGATACAACTTTAATCGTTTTTATTTGATATTCTTTTTCAGTCTCTTTATCTTCATCTGTGACTTCCATTTCTAGTTGATGCTGGGAAAGTTCTTTTTCTAAAGCTTCCATTTCATTAATTTCGGAAGTCGCGCTATCGGTTAAAGAAGATGTTGAAGTTTTATGCAATGCTCGATTTAAGGTAAGATTATTCAAGAAACCATCATTGGCAGCGGAGTCATCATTGAGGTTTTCAATTTCTTGACGAATTCTTGCAACTTCTTCCAGATCTTCGAAACCATGAAAATCTTCAGATTCATCTTCAAAACTGGATTGATTCTTAAAGCCATAGAAATCTGCAGATAAATCATCGGGAGTTATACAGGCTTTGTTTAAAGTTTTTCCGTTTGAGGTTCTATTCGCATTTTCTTTTTGTGGCTCAAATGCTAATTTTTCACTTGCTCTTTGCACTTCCTTATCATTTTGGCTTAATGGTTGTTTATCATGTTCCGGAAGGTCTTCAGAGTTTTCAGGCTTTTCCTCGTTGTCTGATATTTCCGCATGTTTGTTTTCGTCCCTGCTTAAATTACTGGTCGCAAATTGACTCATATGTTCAACGTCAAGTTCTACGCTTTTGTTTTTATGCTCCACATTTATCACTTCGTCAAGCGATTCTTCTTGTTGAAAAACTACTTCCAACGTTTGGACTTTAGCTTCTTGTAAAAGAGACTCATCCTGATCTGTTTCTTTATCTAGCTTTACTTTTGTGTTTGAAATTACTGTTGAAACTTTATCTACCTCATTTGTTGTTCCACTTCCAATTTCTTTAATTTCTTTTGCAGGAGGCCTGACATCAGATGTAGAATCTAATTCGTTATTGGAAAGGAGATTTTTCTCCAAATCATTATCTTTGGTTTCTATCTCTCGCTTCGCGGCAGCTGAGGTAATCTCTTCTTCCGCAATGACTTCATCATTGACATCTACGTTGACAAAAGCTTTTGGAATGTTTTGAACATCGAACAAAGACTTTCCTTCGTTCGTCAGCATACAGTTTTCCTTCAATTCTCCTTGTTTGGTTACTTCGGTTGGCTCGGAAATTTCAGATAAATCTCCTTTCCCAATGATTTCATCATTAACATCTTCTTTGGCACCATCTTTTGGAATGTCTTGAGAATCGAACAAGGACTGTCTTTCATTCGATAGCACACAGCTTTCCTCTTGCTTGGTTACATCCGTTGGCTCTGGCTTTATAGATAAATCTTTCTCGTCAATTTTTGTATCCTTATTGTTTTCTTCTTTGTAGGTCCTTTTTGAAGATCGGTTTAGTGTTGAATTACTTCCACCGAACTCTATTGTTGAGCTCGTTAATATTGGTTTATCTATTCCTTCCTGTTTTAATGCTTCAGTGCTTTCTCCTCTACTTGACTCTATTTTAGAAGGATTAAGTTTCGATATAAAGTCCAAATCATCTATGGAAACTGGACTTGCGTTGAAATTATTTTCTTCTTCGGTTTTATTCTCTTCCCCTTTTGATTCTTCTTTGCCTTCTTCTACGTTGATATCCTGTTTTAATACTTCATTGCTTTCTTCTTTGCTCAAATCATCTATGGAAACTGGACTTGCGTTGAAATTATTTTCTTCTTCAGTTTTATTCTCTTCCTCTTTTGATTCTTCTTTGTCTTCTTCTACAGTGATATCCTGTTTTAATACTCCATTGCTTTCTTCTATGCTTGACTCTATTTTAGAAAGATTAAGTTCCGCTATTAAGCTCAAATCATCTATGGAAACTGGACTTGCGTTGAAACTATTTTCTTCTTCGGTTTTATTCTCTTCCTCTTTTGATTCTTCTTTGCCTTTTTCTACGCTGATATCCTGTTTTAATACTTCATTACTTTCTTCTTTACTTGATTTTGTTTTAGAAGGATTAAGTTCCGAAATAAAGCTCAAATCATCTATGGAAACTGGACTTGCGTTGAAACTATTTTCTTCTTCGGTTTTATCCTCTTCCTCTTTTGATTCTTTTTTGCCTTCTTCTAGGCTGATTTCCTGTTTTAATACTTCATTACTTTCTTCTTTACTTGATTTTGTTTTAGAAGGATTAAGTTCCGATATAAAGCTCAAATCATCTATGGAAACTTGACATGCGTTGAAACTATTTTCTTTTTCGGTTTTATTCTCTTCCTCTTTCGATTCTTTTTTGCCTTCTTCTACGCTGATCTCCTGTTTTAATACTTCATTACTTTCTTCTTTACTTAATTTTGTTGTAGAAGGATTAAGTTCCGATATAAAGCTCAAATCATCTATGGAAACTGGACTTGCGTTGAAACTATTTTCTTTTTCGGTTTTATTCTCTTCCTCTTTCGATTCTTCTTTGCCTTCTTCTACGCTGATTTCCTGTTTTAATACTTCATGGCTCTCTTCTTTGCTTGATTCTATTTTAAACATGTTAAGTTCCGATACAGAGCCCAAACCATCTATGGAAACTGGACTTATGTTGAAATTATATTCTTCTTCGGTTTTATTCTCTTCGTCGTTTGATGCCTCATTGTTTTCTTCTAAGCTGATCTCTTTTGTTAGGTCCAACTCTTCGGATATCAAATCGTTTTGCATGCATGTGACTGAGTTTTCTTTAAAATCTCTTTCTTCCGTTTCTTTACTTGATTCTGGTATTAGTTCTTTTTCTTCAATTGCTTTTTCAAGGTAATCATCCGTGTTAGCTTGTTCCAAAGGTTGTCCCATTTTGGATTTTTGATTTGATTTATCACTTAAGGTTGAGCTTTCTTTGGAATGCTTTTCTTCACTTTCTTGTATTGGCATCAATTTTAATTTTATATCCTCACTTGCAAGTTCGTCCCTTTTTTCAATAAGACTTTTCTGTATATCATCAGTATTGGTTTCCGGCCTTGGATCCAAGTCTGTTGATATGGTCTTTGTTTCTTCAAGTGGTACTTCAGCGATTTCTCCTTCATTAATAGCTTTAGATATTTGATTAGCATAATATATCAGGGCTAATGCACTACTTTTTTCTAAGTCTTCTTCATCGATTTCCGTGGGTTTGTTGTCTCTTTCCTCTATCTCAAAATGTTCTTCCTGACATGAGTTTTCATTACTAATTCCTGGCCTATGAATAATTTTTTCATTTATATTTTGCAAGATTTCGGAAACTTTTGGTTCCTCTATTACATTTTTTGGGGTATCTTCTATGACCACATCAATGCTCTCAAGGTGCTCAAGAGCTTTGTTAGCTGCTTCAGATTCGTCAAATGCGGAATCTGTTGAAGTTACTTCGCTATTATTTACTGGACTTAAACTTTTGCTTGTAGAACTTTTTAAGCACTCAATGTTATTTGGCTTTTCGCTCTCGGAATATATATTCAGACTTTTGCTTTCAGTGATAACAGATTGATCCGTAACTTCCAGTAGTGGGCTTGAATTTTTGAGGTTATCTTGGCCAGAATCATTAGTTTGTGTTGTGTGAGTCTCTACACATTTTACAGAGAAAGAATTTTTGGAATTATCTGCAATTTTTTCTTCAAAACTAGAATCTTTCGTAAACACTGTCTGGTTTGTCTCTAACGGACTGATATTTCCACCGACATTGTTTTTGTCTTCACCACTTCCTGTTTCATTTTGTAGTACTTCTGAATTATCCGTAATTAAAATAGAGCCCTCGATGTTATCAAAGGAAATATTTTCTAGTGCAAAGCTTTTGGATTTGGTTTCTTCGCATGCTACGTTTGCAACTTTCATTACTGTTTTATCAAAGTTGAGTTCAAGGGTTTTAATTTCTTTCACTTCGTTAGGGATATCATCTGTTGTAATGGCATGTTTTTGGCTTTCATTTTCTGAACAAATAGGTGCAAGTAATAAGCTTTGATTGGCTGTAATAGAAGAAGCTTTTACATCATCCACAATAGCTTGCTTCTCAGCTTCTTGGTCAAGATTGATTTCATTTTCTGAACAAATAGGTGCAAGTAATGAGCTTTGATTGGCTGTAATAGAAGAAGCTTTTACATCATCCACAATAGCATGCTTCTCAGCTTCTTGGTCAAGATTGATTTCATTTTCTGCACCAATAGGTGCAAGTAATGAGCTTTGATTGGCTGTAATAGAAGAAGCCACAATGTCACTATTTTCAGCAACATGAGCAAGTTTTTTTTGATTTTCTGAACTAATAGATGCAAGTAATGAGCTCTGATTGACTGTAATAGCAACTGGTTCCATTGTTTTGTAGTCATTTGCAATTTCCTCAAAACTATCATCATAATTTTGCCACGTTTGGCAAGCTTGCAGATCATAAGCCAAGTTTTGCAGATCATAAGCCTTATAAGCAGCTTTAGTTTTTGTGCTCAGATTTACTTTGCTGCGTATGGATTCTATTTGAGGTGAAGATTGAGGAGTATAACTTCTTTCATCAGGTATTGGACTACAAGTTCTTGATAAACAGCTTTCATTATCGTCTTGTATAAGCGCTTCTTCAGCATTCTCCAAGTTTAGGTTTAGATTAATTTTTGTACTGGGTTTTTCACTCTTAACAAGTTCATAGTTGTATGTGTCTTTTTCAGCTTCTTCTGCGGTATTTACATCAATATCCACTTCAACAGATGGTTGTATTGTTTCCTTAAAATTAACTTGGGGCGTGTTACTCTCTTCCTCGATTATTGGACTACGTGGCTTTGGTGTATAGGGATTTTGGTCTTTCTGAAAGACAAGTTCTTTTGTTGTTAACTGGTGCTCTTCTACGTCATCTTCAAACTTATCTTCCATACTTTGTTTTTCTTCTAAAATATCTCCACTTTTATATTCCTCAGTCTTCGTTTGGAGAACGCTTGATTGGTTTGTAGTTTGTTCCGAGACTTTAAAATAAACTTTTTCTTCTGCAAGAGGAATAGCTTTCTCAGTTTCTTGCTCCTCTAGGACTAGTAGACACTCACTCTTTTCCTTCTCTGAATTAGAGCCAATAAACGGTTGGCTGCGTGTTTTCGATATCAATTGCTCTAAGGCACTACCTTTATTAATTTCTTCGTCTAAACTCTCTGCAGGCAATGACTTTTCTGGTATTTCGGGAAAAACTTTTATACAACTTTCTTTTTGCTTAGGCTTTACGGACGATGAATCAAACAAACATCTTTCTTCTTCTTCAAGAGATGTTTCAGTTTTCGATTCAGAGATGATTTCTTCATTAGAATCTTCTTCAGATGTATAACTATAGTCTGAGAAATCTTGCTCGGATCGGTTCATTTCAGTTTTTGCTGCATCGTTGTTTTTAAGGACATTTAGCTCAAGCAATTCAATAGGACTTTTTGAATATTCATGGTTGTCTTTTATAATATCAACAACCACTGATTTCTGGCTTAACTCTGATTCTTCATCCTTTGACACTTTTCTGGGTAACTGAGCCCGGGATTCGGTGTATACAGCAGCATTTTCAAGCGAATCGTCATCAGAAATAACTATTGGATTTGAAATACTAAAGTTTGTCGGTTCCGAAGATTCATCGTCATAAGAATCATATTCAGAACTATTACAACTTTCAGAATCTGATAAGGAATATATTTCCTTTTCTTCTTCACTATCAGTAAGATTATAAGTTTCAATGTCTTCTATGGAAGATGATGTTTTCATATTTTCTATACCAACATGACTCTGATTTTCAGAAAAAGTTGCAAAGTATGACGACTTTTCTTCTTCAACGTCATGGAACATATCATGATGTGAAGCATCGTTATTAAAACTATCCTCTACTGGGCTTGAGTTGCGTTGATTATGATCTTCTTTTGCTATATCTGCATTAGAACTGTGTGGTGAAGGACCACTTAATACAAATGGCGGTAATGAATTATTATCTTCCTCTTCAGAATTATTATCAAATAAATATGCTTTTGTATGTTCTACTGTGACTGGTTCGTGCTCTTCAGATAATAATTTTTTGATAGGCGTTGTAATTTCTTCTAATTCCTCTATCATGCTTGCCGGGCTTGGGCCTGAATTTGTAGCTAAGGTTATGTCTGCAATATCTTCGTTGCCTTGCTCTTTTTTATCTGCAGGTTCACATATTTCAGACACTTTGACCCCCATTAGGTCTTCTTTATTTGCGTTCTTTTTACAGTAGTCTAAGTTGACCTCGAACTTTTCTAGCTCGCCAATTTCTACGAAAGGTTTTTCCGCTTTTTCTGACTTAGATTTCAAAGATTTTAATCCCTTATCAGAGTTGGTATCTGAAACTTCTTTTCCTTTCGATCTCCTTTTTTTGGTATCTTTCCCAGTTTTGGACTTTTGCTTTAAAAATTCTTCATTTTCGGATTCACTTTCTGTATTATTATCACTTTTACTTTGCACTTTTAGAGATTTTTTTTTAGACTTAACTCTTAAATATTCTTTTCCCCGTAAAACCAATTTTAAAGGCGTTACTAATTTCTTCTCAGTGTTACAATCTTCCGCATGATCGCTGTCAGTCTGTTTCTCAAATGTGTTTTTGGAAACAAAATCTTCTTGTTGTCTTGATAAAAAATCAGTCTTCTTTTCCTTTATATCTTCATCATCTGTGTGATCAGCACTTTCTGTGTGATCATCATATTCATTTTGTATCTTAAGAGGTTTGGCTGAAATGTTCTCAACTCTCAAGCTCTGTTCATTCGGGCTAAGACATTTCGTTATACGTATTACAATACGTTGGGGACTGCTGGGAATTTTTTCATCATCAAGCATGATTTTAGCACTGACACCAGTTTGTAATTGAGGAGAACAACTGTTTTGCTCTGGTTTCCTTTCAGTACTGTCACTTTTTTCATTTTGTATTTCTTTATCGTCTGTTTGCTTGCTCTCCTCTTCCTTTGAATGCTGGGAATTCAAATTCAAATTACACGTTTCATGTTCCTCTAGATCACTTTCTGTATCAGTATCAGAGCTTTCACTGCTGCTGAAACGTTTTTCGTATGAATGTGCCGTTGATTTGTCTTCAGTAGCAGAAGAACTGCTTTCAGATTCTGAGTCGCTAGAATTTGAATCTTCAGTATCACTTTCTTCATTACGCTTAGTTTTAAGTGGAGGCGAAATGTTGATTTTTGCTGGGGAATTTTCTTTCGAATGTTTTTCAACTCTTGATGTCTTACTTTCTGGCCTTTCCTCAGAGACATTTATTTTTTGGACTGGATATGTGTTGTCTCTAGAAAGAGTTTCTGCGACTACTTTATCAAATTCATCACTTTTCTTTATATCGCAGTAAGTTGTGGGTTTATCAGGAAGGGGTTTTAGTTCTAAATTCTCATGGAGAGCAGTTTCCATAAGTGTGTGGGTCGTATTCACTTTAGATTCATCAATATCTTGTGTAATTGGATTTGTTTTAGTATTGCTTAAGGCTTGCTTAACATTTTTGGGAGATAATTCGGTTTGCGACTCAATAACTTGTGCTTCCGCTTCTGCCGTATTAGCTGCTTCTGAGAAATTTGTTTCGAAGCTATCGAATACTGCTTGCAAAACTATTTCAGCTTCATCTTTTGCATGAATATTTTGTTCCATCATAATCGGAAAGTTGTCGCTTTGTTCGTCTAAAACAAGATTTTCTGATAAAACAGATTTTGTTATTAATTCCGATAAATTTTCCTGGATGTATTGATTATCTTCAATTGAGCTAGAGATTATAATGGTTTCCTCATTACGAAAGCTGAGATCATTGGTATTTGGTATATCATCTAAGATTGTTATTGCCTCTTTGGTAACCTCTGTGCAGTAAACTGTGGTAGTAGGTTCCGTTGTCTGTTGCAGCAAAGTTGCTTCAAAGTTTTCTGTTTCCATTAGACTTTTTATTACTTCACATGTTTCACAGGTCGGATCAGTGCATATGTGTTTCTCTTCCGTTTCCAGGCAAGTGTCTTGTTGCTGATCCTTTGCTGGAAATAAACTCTGGCGAAATTCTTCTGTATTGAACACCATGATGCATAACGCCTTTAATGTTTTGGGAGTAAGCAAGCTTTGGCTTGCAGCCGGTGTATAGTTTTTGATGGATTGTCTTTTTATTAAGGGCAAGTGTTTGTCCTTCAGTTCTAGCATAAATTCACGCACTCTTTTCTCACGTTGTAGTCTTTGATGGCGTATGAAATAAATGATTTTGTAAAAGGTCGATATAGGCTTACGCTTGTGAGTTCGTCCGTGCTTAGTTTTAAGCAGTCTATTTCTGCACTTTTTCGTGTAAACCTGGGGAAAATTTGAATTGTTAACTGTTGTTGCCTCCACTGTCTTAATTTTCTTTTTGTTTTGGTTTGCAGTTGTACTGTTCTTCAGACCACCATCTTCTTTTAATTTACGTTTGCGTTTATAGAATTTTGAAAAATCTTGTACATTTTTGTCAAAATCAATATCTTTTTCAGTTTCAGTAAGTTTCTGTTCGCCTTTTTTAGTCGGACATGACGACTCGCTGGTAATTTTGTTGATAAATGTTTCGTATTCCTTTTCAAAAGCCGATTCATTCGAGTGACGACTACAGCTGCTTTCGTAACCTTCAATATCTTTTAAGTATTGCTCATTTGATTCCGAGCCTTGATTAGTTGTTGTAAGGCGCGTTGTAGTTATTGCATTAAGGACGGTTTTGGTTGTTGGCTCCAAACTAAAATCTTCGAAGATTAGTTGGTGACTATTTATATTTCTGCTAGGACTCAGTTGGGGAGTGTTGACACTTTTGGAGTCTTTAATATCATTTATTTCTTTGGTTTGCTCTTGCTGCAGGGGTTTTTTTAGATTCAATTCATCCAATTCTTTTTCCACATCGAAATCGGTTAGATTGAGGGAATTACCAGTATCTACAACTTGCGTAGGAGATGGTATGGGCGAGGTCGTAGGGGTTGTTATAGAATTATTAACGTTGTTCGATTTTTTTACATCTATTACAATATCCGGCAAGTTGACGTATTGGCTAGCTTCTGTCTCACTTAATAGAACACTTTGCTCTTCGGCTGTTTTAAGCAACTCTTTAGGGATTTCTGCATCATTGTTTTGTTGCGTGGCAGGTTTTATAACTTTCACTTCCTGTATAGTAACAACTGTGGCAGCTGCTTCTGTTTCAACAGGTGCCGTTTGCAAAACTTCATTGATAACAGCTGTCTGATCAAAGTTGATTTCTTCATTGTTTTGAAATTCATCTTCATCATCGTTCCAGTTGGCTATAAAGTCGCGCAAACTTAAATTTTTATTACTTTCCTCTGCCCCCGCTACCGAATCATTTAGAGCCTCTGCTGATTGCTCAGTGACACTACTTTGATGACGTTCATATTCCTCAAATGTCGTTGTTGTCTCAGGTGTATTCAATAGCTCATGTTGGTTGTAATGGTCCCTGGGTGTTAAACTGGGATAGCAGTCTTCGGGTATTGTAGGTGGTGGTTGAGGTTGTATGGGCTTGCGATAATCCAATAAGGCACGTTTTGCCACTGTTGGTCCGTAGGCGGGCGGTGGCTGTGTGTTATGTATTGCGGTTAATGTCTGCTGACTTGGATGGCTGTCAATGTGTGAATAGTAATTATCAAAATTGCTTGTCGTTAAATTGAGATCATTTGTATAAGACGTTGGGTTAGCGTTGAAAGGATCGTTTGTTAGTAAAGATGATGGCGTGGCTGCATGAGACATTGACTGATGAGCATTGGTGTTGTATAACTGCTGACTGTTGTGGGCAGTAGCATAACCAAAATTGTGCAGTGGTGGGTTAATGTCATAGTGATGAGAGTTTAAATAGAGATCATTAGAAGTTTTTATTTTATTCGCATTTCCATAGTCGGGGAAAACTCCACTATATTTGCAGCTGGCTGTTAAAGCACTCAAGTGGGGTGATTGTCCTAGAGGTTGCTGGCCTGGCAAGCAAGCAGCAGAAGGTGGTGGTGCCACTGTATTGCTCTGATTGTGTGCTAGCCGCGGTTGTACTGGATGTGAGACAGGATAATAACAACTTTGCGACTGATAGGGCTGGGAACAACAAGTCTGCCGGCTATTCAAGCTTGCGTTATGATTGTTGGGAAAATAGGATGCTGTGTGCGGGCCATGAGCCGGCAAGGCAGGAGGACCTGGTGCCAATAGATGTCGATCATTGAATTGCGTAAGATTGGAGGCATGTGGTGTGTTTGACCACATGTGTCTGCTTGTGGGCTGGCTGACATACGTCTGAGGATACGATGACGTGCTGTATTTGTCATATTTTCCAACATATTTATCATGTGTCACATAGAAAGGATCACGTGCTAACACTGAAGAGTTTTGAGTTAAATGAGTGGCATGTGTAGGAGCCACTGTAGCAGTTGGTATATGGCTAGCCGGCGGCGGTATAGAGCGACTGTTTCCTGAAGCATACTCAATACCCCAAGGCCAAGATGGAGAATTCATGTTACTTGCCATTATCGGCTTGCGATAATTACTGACTTCTGGCGGTGTCTCATTACCTAAATGTCCTGTTGCTGCATAACCGGCTGTCGGAACATGTGGGTACATGTATTTATCATACGAGGCAGATGACAAGTTAAGACCACCTGTGGAACCAGGAAATATATTGCTAGTATTCGCATAAGCAGATTTACTGTTCAAACCTGCTGGAGCACCATAAGATGCTTCTTTAAGTTGGGATTTTGCAGCCGCATAATATTTCTGCTGCTGATGGTATGTGGCCGCTGTAGCAGAAGGCGTGTTACCATAGGCGTCCGGATACTCCAAAGGAATTTTGTGTTTGTAATTATCATAAAATGTCATGGGATTGGTGTAAAATGGAGTAGCCGTCGCCTGTGGCTTAGAGGTATTAGTGCTGGTTGAATTGCTGATGAAAGATGAGGTTGACCTTGCTTTGGTTGAACCCAATAAACCGGAGAAGTGTTGATTTGTTGTTTTGGACTGTTGTTGCTCAATATGTTGCGGTTGAGGCTGCTGTACGCAGGCTGCTGCATTTGTTTTCGCTAACGGGCTGCGTTCGTAAGTTGAGCCAACTGTTGAAGATTTATATTGACTTGTGCCAAAAGCTGGTGCAACATTTGAAGATGTCATTTCATATGGTCCCGGTAAAACCATATTATACGGCGCAACAGTTGGTGTAGGTGAGGGGACAGATAAATTATGCGTTGGCGCTGGTTGCTGGTAATCGTACGGTGAATAGTATTGTTGTCTGGATAAATATTGATGATGCTGCTGGTGCTGTAAATTCGCTTGCAAATGATTTTGGGAATATTGCTGATGGTGGGGGGCTGGCAACATATGGTGCTGCTGCTGTTGCAGTTGTTCTTGTGACTGTTGTGCATGATGGTGATGGTGCTGTGTGCCTAAATTGTGTGTTGTTATTGCTTCATTAAAGAATGGTGTTACAGCAGCTACAGTGGCCACAGGAATAATGTGTTCCGTATTAGCAACAGTTGTTGTTGGTATGGGTGTAGTTGTTGGTGTTGTATTTTGCAAATCATAATTATTGGTGGGTGTTGTTGTGGAGCTACCATATCCACTACTATTGCTACTAGTACTGCTGCTACTGCAGCTGCTGTTGCTGTTGCTGCTACCGCCAATATTCAAACTGCTGCCGCTATTGTTGCTAATTACGTTGCTTGCTATCTTACTTAGCAGACTATTGTTACCAGTGTGTGTAATGGTTTGAGTGTGTGTATTGTTATTGCTCTGATTAACATTGAAAGAATCTGTTGATTTTTGTGTTACTGTTACTGTGGCGTCTGATACTGGTACTGTCACCACCTCGCTGGCTGCATCCATTATTATCTCTTTTATAATGTTTTATTTTAGTTTGTATATTCTTGCAGTTGCTTATTGTGGCGTATTATTCAATGAACCCATTCATATACATATGTGCACTCAGCCTGGAAATTGTTGTTGGGCTTTGTGTAAAATATTTCACCTGAAACGAGTCAAAATATTTTAATTTTAAATTAGTCGGGATCTTTAAATAATACGGCAACTATACGTGCTAATTTTTTATATAAGTATGTATATTATGCAAATTTAAGTCTATATTAAAATACTAAACAAATAATGTACACATGTATATATGTCAATTATTCACAAAGTATTTGAAAATTTTAGATCTGCAAGAATTTTCTTAATTTATGAAAATAATCATTTAGAGAAGAAAAACATATTTAAAAAGCAGGAAAAGGCCAAGATGCACTAGCGACGTTTAGGATGGTTCGTGTATGCCAGGTATCCCTCAATGAGATAACGGGACAACCAGGAGCTTTTCTAGGTACAGCACCATAATCAAGTGACCGGTATAATTGTAGCGTACGAACTGGCAAAGGCCGACGTTCTACTACAACAATAGGATATTGACACAAAATTGTCAACTTTAAGAAATTCGAACTCTCTTGGTAACGTGGGGGCTAGCGATTCCTCAAACCATTTGGGGTTTAAAACTGTAGCAGGCTTTTGAAGGGCATGCTATAGTCTGACTGGCTATCCCTTTCTGCAACTACAGGAGCCGTGAGCCCCGGGAACATTGTTTTCGCGTTGCATTAGAGGGCAACGGCATGGTTGTGGTTTAATATCCAAATGCGGGGAGAGTTTTCGAACTCGGTGTGGAGTTACACTGCAACCGGATGCCGTGACCCTTGGATCGGAAGTTGCATGCCTTCCTCATACCATGAAGGACGACATGCGCCATTCAACTTGTAATCGAAAATGGTCAAGGTGGGAACCCACTTTAAACATCTTCAGATTCTGTACTAGTTCAGTCCTCCCGGAGAGGAGGTTTTGCTTGGTGTACACCAAACTAGGGCACTCCGTTTTCTGGGGTATCGAAAGATAAGATTTCCTTGTTTGCTGTAGCAAATAAAATTCTAGAAATCCGCATGACTTATGTTGTGTTGGACTTCCGAAACCCTTATAAAAGGTTTAATTTAGCAGAATGTGGGTCAACAAAGACCCCAGGAGGTTCTGCCATCTCGGTGCTGATCATGGTTGAGGTGCCCGCTTTCGATGAAACGTTCTGCTTCTGGTTTAAACCCAAAATCGCAGGAAGGGGAATTAGTTTCCCTGATAACTTTGGTGAATGCCGGTTTTCGGGGGCTAATAACCCCCGAGATGCTATTGTCTCGTGTAAGGAACCAGGAGTGATTGTTAGACGGGTGGGTTAGTTAAGGGCTAATGCCGTTAATGGACTTCGGCCTACCAACTCATTAAGCTTTGTATTCTATTGACTGCTGGGAAATTTCATACAGAAGGGATTAGAAGGCCTAAACTTTTCAGCAACGAATTTCTGTGTGTGGCTGCAAACGTATGGCTAATCTGGTAGAGATACCGGAACATACTATAGGTGGATTTTTTTTCATCCAATCCTCAGGTAATTTCGAAACGGGACAGGTAGGAGATGGAGAAAACTGTTAAGAAACAGGTCTCCCTCAGGCAACACAACGGGTCTAAATTGGACCTTAGTGCGCCGGCTTGTTTTAGTTAAGCTAACCTATTAGGTTTAAAAGCTATTGCCTGCAACCTATTCAATCTTTCTTAACGCCATTATTTTAATTAAAGCTTCTTCACCCTTAAAAGAAATGTAGCAAAAAGTTCTCTTTATCTCGGCCGTCAGTAGCCGACTAAGAATAGAGAACGAGAAAAGTATATCTTAATTTTTATTTTTAGCTTTAAATATGTAACTTAAGGAAACTTGTGTTTTACAACACGCAACAAAACTAGGTGAGCTAGACTGTAGAACATGGCACAGGTTCGATAATTATTTGGGCGTGTTTTTCTGGATTTAATATTGACTCATTAGTACTAGTAGAAGGAATAATAAATAAACAAGTTAACTTTAATGTACTACACGAATATTTAAAAGATGCGTGGTATATGCATGGAAATAGACTTTACTGAAGAGGAATAATATTCCGAAGCGCACTTGTAGTCTTAAATTAATAATTTCGTACCAGCTAAAAGCCCAGATATCAATGCAATCAAGAGTCAATGGTCGATTAAGAAACTCCATTGAGGAAGTTTAGGACCGCGATTGCTAAAAGCAAGCCAGAACGTGTTTTGGTAGTTTTAAAGAGTAAAGAAAGGATCGGCTTGCGATATATTATTGTAGTTGAGTCAATTTATCATATATAATATAATAAGAAGTGCAAAGCTTGTGTGGAATGGAAATTTTGTACCACAAAAAAATGCCCAGGTCTCAATGCAATCGAGATTCGATGACCCATTGTGAAACAGCAACAAACATTGAGGAATTTTGAGATAGGGTACAGGTTTTTGAGGGCTAGCCAACACGTATTGTGACAGTTTTAAAGAGCAAAGGTGGGGAAGAGTTGTGAAATATTATTGTAGTTGAGTCAATTTATCATATATTACACATATATATAGGAAGTGCAGAACTTGTGTTGAACTAAAAATTTCGTACCAGCTAAAAGCCCAGATTTCAATGCAATCTAGATTCGTTGGCCCATTGTGAAGCAGGCACAAACAAGCATTGAGGAGTTTTTGGATAGAGTGCAGATTGGTACAAGCAAGACAAAACGTATTGTGTCAGCTTTAAAGAACAATGAAGGGGAGGACTTGCAAAATAGTATTTTAGTCGAATCAATTCATCGTATACATATGTATAAAAGGAAATGAAAAACTAAATACTATTGTAAATAAGACATCATTAATGCTTTCATTTCTGTTTTTCCGTGTATGTACGTATATTTTTTTTTAACTTAAAAATTGAACCTACATATTTTATTTATAATTTTCAAATCAAACTACAAGGCTTTCTTATCGGACAAGTTCTGACAAATGCAAACCGCTTAAAATGATCGTTTTCGATTTCAAAACGCCAAATAGGTGTTCTGACAAACGTATACTCGTAATGCAAGAATTCTGCTTTTGAGATTTGAAATCGCCAAATAAGTGTTCTGATAAATGCATATCACTTAAAATTGGCGACTTAAACTCCCTTGTGTATATGGAAGTGAACAAATTGAATTTGCTCACACTAAACTTTCTAAAGGAAAGAAAGTTATTCACAATTTAGATTTAATATATACATATTTTTTTTATTTCAATAAAAAGTTGAAAGAATTTTACACATTTTCAATTAAAAATTGCAATTTTAAAAGTTGCGCTATTTATAGCCAATTTATTTTCGTTTTGTATATGTAACTATTACACGCATTTGTACACATTAAAACCACATGTGTAATTTTTGCGTAACAACTCTAAAAAGCCAGTAAAACGCACTTTCCTTAGAATACACAAAAATGAATTCAACGTTTTTCAAAACGCTTTTCGGTTGCAGATCGCACGATTCTCAGAGCATGGCTTAAGTATTCACTTTTGCTGTTTAGTCTAATTTAGTAACAGCTCAAAAAAATGTCATTCTTTTCGAAGTATTTTATTCAAAGTATAGCTTTACAGACATACTTTGCTTCCTTCTAAATACTACAGGGTGGTTCAGAACTAGAAAAAAAATTTAAAGTTTTTTCGGAATTGTTAATATGAATTTATTGATGTTTTGTTGAACTTTATAATTTTAAAATTTTTTTCAGAATTAAATCGTTCTTAATATCCAAACTGAAATTAGTATTCCGTTAAAAGTGGTTTTTTTCCGACAAACATGCTAGGTGTTTGTTTTTAAAAACCAAAAAACTTAGGGAATTCTGTTTTCGAACGTAATCGAATTCTGTAACATAGCTGATTATGTTGAGCTTGAGCTTAAAAATGGTTTATAGAGGATTTCGTCTCTCTAACTCATTAAGAACGTTCGTTAAGGTTCGAAATCGTCCAATTTAAACTTTTTTTCGGAACTGTTAATATAAATTTATTGGTGTCTTGTTGAACTTTATAATTTTAAAAATTTTTTTCGGAACTAAATCGTTCTTAATATCCAAACTGAAATTAGTATTCCGTTAAAAGTGATTTCATTCCGACAAACATGCTAGGTGTTTGTTTTTAAAAACCAAAAAACTTAGGGAATTCTGTTTTCGAACGTAATCGAATTCTGTAACATAGCTGATTATGTCGAGTTTGAGCTTAAAACTGGTTATAGAGGATTTCGTCTATCTAACTACTTGCCAACGTTCGTTAAGGCTCGAAATCGTGAAACTGGCCTTGGGAAAGAAGAGTAAAGAAAACATTTGTTGTACGAAGCACACTAGAAATGTTTAGCTTGTTATATTGAAGGACTTCAGCTTCCATAGAGCTGAAACCCCTGTTACAATTTTAATAAAAGCGGGCACAGTTTTTATGCTTCTTTTCAACAGAATATTACGTTTTAGTTAATATCGTACATACATATGTATATAACTAAAAGTTCACTTATTAATGATTTACATACAAATACGTCTCAAAAATAGGAGAAAATCCTGTACAAACAACTGGGGTTATAGCAATTGCATATATGTGATCAATACGTGACAAACATTAACGTCAAAATAATTAAAGAGCTCGGTGGCTGAGTTGGTTAAGCGGCCGTATTAAAGATACATCATGTTCACATGATCCCGAGTTCGAGCCCCAGTGGGTGGTGATGAGTAGTGTAGCGACTACGAAACCGTTAGTTGTCCCCCAGCTATATGGTATTCAATTATTTTTTCTGTTCTTCTTTGCTCTTATTGTTTCACAGCAATTAATGTTATAGTTAAAAATAATCCTTCTCCTTGACTGAAGTTGGACTCGAACTCACAACTACTTAGTTAATATCGTATATATGTATATAACTAAAAGTTCACTTATTAAAGATTTACATAAAGAATTTTTTTTGTGTTTTGACGGATATTATTAGAGCATTTTTCTTTTTAAATTCTTAGCAAATTATTTGGATTGTTGGGATATAAAGTTGAATGTTTGAGAATATCTTTCAAAAATTTCCAAAGTCTACTGATGATTAGGGTAGTTCCTATGAAATGTCGACATATAGATAGCTGGAAAACATAGAAAACAAGCTATTTATAATTTTTTACTGGTATAAAGATTTACATAAAGTTTTATATTCACATCAATATTATTTGCACACAAAAAAGGAAGAAAACATATATATTTTTATTTTATTTATTTAATTTTTTTAACAATAACGAAAGATTACTTTTTAAGATTTGTTTCTTCACAAAATTGAATTCTATGATTTGAGCAATTAAAGATTTTTATTTCGACAATTGCATATTATAGCAACTTTCAACAAATAATTCACCTTGAATGTTTTGAAAAATTGCGCGTTTTTCCCGATAATTGTCCTTAACTTGGAATTTGAAATACAAATGACTAACTTTACAATAACACAAGAGCAGCAAGTATAAAAAAATAATAACATTAATAACAATTTGGCCCAGTAAAGGAAAAAAAACATGGTGGTGGAATATTAAATGAAAATAATGAAAACAAAATACTAAGGTTAAAAATATTGACGAAGTGAAAGTGAAAAATGTAGAGGGAAAATATAGTAAGCAAAAACAAAAACAAAAGCGTAAAAACCCCTTCGTCAATGTAAGTTAGAATACATGAACGAGTAGTAACGAATTTATTAAAAGTGACATTAAAAAATGATTTTATGAACTAAATACAAAAAGACAGATAACGCTTAAGCTCAAAATGTATAAGTATGTGTGCTTTTAAGCAAATGCGTTGGTTTATTAAAGGATTCACATATACGCACACAATTTCAATTTAACGTATAGAAAGGCTTCAATGTAAAAGAAAAAATTAAAAGCAATAGATATGTATGTATATGTGTAGGTAGGCAACAAGGTCTTCAATTACTAAATAAAAATTCTAATAAAATATTAATGATTTAATGTCGGTCGGTTCTATTAGAATTTGTATTTCTATTTACGATTAACTCTGGGGAAACCAACACTAACACCCACATGCATACCAGAGATCTGCACGGATACATCGGCTACCATAAACACAATGATTTTTTACTCAATCATTTTCATATCCAAGCAAATACCCTTTTTATAAATACTCTTCAAAAATTTTACCAAACTTTTTATAATTGTCATTCATTAGCAAAATCTTAAAAAAGTTATCGGAGAATTATTTTAATATAGAAGGATTTATGAAAATTATGTGTGAAACAATATATCGGCCAAATGCTTGCTAGGACTTTGGTGGCCTTATCCTATCCAAAGGTTTATATTTTTAATGACTCTTAGACATAATTGAGGTTCAATGTCGTTAATGTGATCCTTTATCTCCTTTTTTATCTTGAACCAGCACTCAGGGTATAGCCCCTACATATGCAGTGCATTGTACTGGAACTAGGAAAATAGATTGTGAGAAGGAGGAAAGGGGGATTAATGTTTGTGAACTTAACACACGGAACAACCAAAACAAACGTTATCACAGCATTCAAAATGTTGAAATTAAATTAGTTTAAACTGATCTGAATTTTTTTTTTTTTTGCTTATTGACGTACTTTTACTTTTAAATATTGCCAAAGAAAGAAGTCCAAAGGTGTCAAATCACATGATCATGGCGGCCAATTAACATAACCCCGACATGAGAAAAACCAGCCCATGAATTTCTCTCGCAAAATAGATATACCCCATATTCTAAGAGGCGTCATCGTCAAACTTTGAAAAAAATAAATGTAGAATTAAGTTAGCCAAAAAACTTGACGTGAAGGTGTGACTCACAATTAACATCCTGCATTATGGTAAAAAAACCTCTTATACCAAAAATATATCTAATTATTTTCGTTGCTTGTATATTAGTACAACAAGCGACCGCAAAAAATAGGAACAATAAATCGTAAGTACAAAATTTTGAGTGTTTTCTACTATACTGTTTAACAATTATTATTAAAATCCCTAACCATTTGACGAAATTGTCGTCGCTGACATTGTCACCAGTAATGTCACTTAGGATTTTTAGACGACATCACCTATGTCTTCTATATACGACAATACAAGTGTCTTGTGACGAAATCGACATCATCTATGTCTTCTATATACGACAATACAAGTGTCTTGTAAGCTGTCTCTACCTTCACCTATGCGAATACACGACAATATGAGCGAGAGTGTTTTGTAAGCTGTCCTCTATCAAAACCTGTACATAACAATGTGAGCGGCATTATCTTGTAAGCTGTTCTGTATCAACATCTATACACGACAATATAAGCGACAGTATATTATAAGCAGTTTTCTATCAATATCCATACATGACATTATGAGCCACATTTGTCTTGTAATCAATCAACACATATAGGAGTACACCACAATATAAGCGACACTGTATTGTAAGGTGTCTTCTAACAACACTTATACACGACAATATAAGCCAGAGGGCTTTTTAAAATGTTCTCTAAAGCATACGAGTATATGTACTACAATAGGTGTGGCACAGTTGTGCAAGCTGTGCGTTATTACGCTATAATGTATAATAATGTATATACGATAATGTGAGCGACAGTAAGTTATTCTCAATCAACAACTAGGTATGACCATATGAGCACAATTATCCTCTATTTATGCGACACTTATATTTAACATTAACTTGAATCACGGCTGCCAGATTTGTTGAGTTATCTACATTTTGACGTATTTGATTTTTTTCTCAGTGCTAAACTTAATGACAGAATTAATTTTGTCATCGGTGAATACTAGCTATAATCGTATACATTAAAATGATTTAAGCCAGATCTCCCCAAGCCCTATGCTCTTGATGCTCAAATGTTTTTGTAAAAGCGCTTAGCTATAAGGTTGTGCTCTTTAATACATACATACTGCACTCAGCACTAGCAATGAAAAATACACAAGCAACTTCGTCTTATATATTTTTTTGTCGCTCTTCACTGCACAACAAAACAACAACACTTTCGCATGCTTTGGTCAGGTAAACATTGAAGACAGAGATTATCAGTGTAAATTTTGTTTTTGTAAATATGTTTTGCTTTTTACAACAAAAAATATTAAATAATTGTAGTTTTATGTTAAATATGTTAGTGTTTGCTCTTCCATAAAGAACTTTTGGGCACCCCTGATTTAAACACTTGTTTTTCCAGATAATAATGACAGCTTCTTTCTAAAAAAAATTTTTGAAAATTTAATGAAAACTCAAACGCGTAAGGAGGTGAATCTGTGACTACAAATTCGAATGTTAGTTATAGACGATACTAAATTTCGTACTTAAGCTCCGCCCACAAAAACAAAATTTTTTGGTTTTTGTATACTTCACAAGTACAACAGACTAAGTGCATACTTATACGATGTAGATATTATACATTACGAGTTGTAGTACTCGTAACGTCATATACCTTGCATTATAGAAATATTAATTTCATAAAATGAAGTGCGAGTATGATTACTGAATGTGAAAAATATAATTGAGAAACCAAATCATCCAACGCATACAAGGCTGGTTCTGTGTTCATATCGATCTTTATTGCAACAAAGTCATATCTCAAAAAATTTGGATTTTTAGTCAACAATGCAAAATTGTACACAGTATTATCTTTTATATTGTGTTGTATGAAATATTTATTAACAGCCAGTTCGCCGATGTCGAAAGGATAAGTTCATTCGCATTCAGGGCGAAAGAAAATTGATTTGGGTTTTTCTAACTTTATTCTATGCGAACGATGTGTCAAAATTCAATTAAAATACATAAGTTCTTACGAACGAACGATAGTGACATAGACGAACCCAAATTGATTCGAATGTGAGTGACTAGCTTTCTTTCGCATACATTTTCATTCGATATCGTCGAACAGGCTGTAAATGTTTTTTCTAAGATGTGTATGGAAACTAAAAATTTTAACAGCCAGTTCGCCGATGTCGAAAGCATAAGTTCATTCGATTCTAGGCGACAAAACACTAATTTGGGTTTTTTCTAACGTTATTCTATGCGAACGATGTGTCAAAATTCAATTAAAATACATAAGTACATGCGAACGAATTATAGTGACATAGACAAACCCAAATTGATTCGAATATGAGTGACTAGCTTTCTTTCCCATACATTTTCATTCGATATCGCCGAACAGGCTGTAAATGTGTTCTTCTCGAAACAAGCTTTTTGAGTTATGACGTTGTTGCAATGAAGAAGCGATGTTATAAAATCAAATGCTACAAACTCTAATGACTTAAAACATATTTGACCAAACATTACGCCACCGCGTAAATTGCATTCCAACTCTTTAAAACTAGTGTACCACAAGGCACCTGTTGCAGTTCTCTGAGATTCATTTAGTTGCACGCAAAACAAGTCAGACAGTTTGTAAGTTTTACTTGTGTGGTGCTTCCTAGTACACGCTTTGTTTTTTTATTCCTCTTCTTCTTTATAATAAAAAACATTATCAGACCATCGTTTTTTTAGTTGTTCTACTTTATATTCTTGTCATTTTGAAAATATTTACATGCATACATACACACATACATAAACAACATGCTCTTTGAAATACAGCCACCAAACCATATCCTACCTGTCACCAATGTATTCGTTCATGTTTGAGGTCATTAAAAATTGTTAAAGTTGTATGACTGAATGGAAATTCAAATTAGCAGGAATATCATGATGAGCAATATAATATGAGCAATGTTGTTATTGGTTTCGGCACATGAATTGTTTAAGTTGGGAAAAGTTAAATCAGCTTTAAAGTTGTGAAATAACAATTGCAAGAATTTATTAAGTATTGTAAGTTATCAAAAATGTTGCTTTTATTGGGCTGTATTCATAGTCAAAAATATAGTAGTCTTTAAGACAACTAAAGTCAACTTTTTCAGAGACGATTTTAGCTGCTTTTTCGGCAATTTATAGAAAAATTTTCAGGTTAAAACCAACTCTAAATTTAAAACCAGCTGATCCTTTTTTTTTAAATTGTTTAACGGCACCATCCAGCTGTTTACTGTTAAGAGAAACAGTTCTTGAAAATAAAGGGTGTTTTTTTAAGCCCGATAGAACTTGAAATTGTAAAAAATAACACAAAAAATTAAATTGTAATCAAAATTTTTTTTTATTCGAAAGATCAATACGTGACATTAACATTTGAAAATGATTTCGGGCATATGGGCACCGCGGCTGTTCTTGACGAAGCGCATTCTGGACGTCCAATTTTGGGCCACTTTTTCGAGCACTGCTGGCCGTATGTCACGAACAACACGAACAATGCTGGCCTCCAAGGCGTCAATTGTTGCTGGTTTATCAGCATAAACCAGTGACTTCACGTAGCCCCACAGGAAATAATCGAGAGGTGTCAAATCGCACGACCTTGGAGGCCAATTGACAGGTCCATTTCTCGAAATCAACTTATCGCCAAATTTTGATTTCAGTAAGTCGATGGTTGCGTTCGCCGTATGGCACGTAGCGCCATCCTGTTGAAACCACATCTCCTCCGGATCAATGTCATCCATATTTTCAAACAAAAAATCATTGATCATGGTGCGGTAACGATCTCCATTGATCGTAACGCGAGCTCCGACCTCATTTTTGAAGAAATAAGGTCCGATGATGCCACCAGCATGAAAACCGCACCAAACAGTGCATTTTTCTGGATGTAATGGCGTCTGTAGGGTCTCTTGTGGATTGGTCTCACTCCATATGCGGCAATTTTGCTTATTAACAAACCCGTTAAGCCAAAAATGCGCCTCATCGCTGAACACAATTTTGCGATAAAACAACGGGCGAATCGACGACTGATTTTCAAAGTAAATTTGGATAATTTCGTAGCGTTGTTCAAGCGTGAGTCTATTCATGATGATTTGTCAGAGTATACTGAAACAAATAAAAAAAATGTTTCATCAAAATTTAATTTTTTGTGTTACTTTTTACAATTTAAAGTTCTATCTAGCTTAAAAAAACACCCTATAGTAAGAGCTTTTAGATTTCAAGATATTGAAAGAGATTTTGCAATTATTGTAAGAAAGATTTCAATGAAAGGAAGACAAAAATATATATAAAAATAGATCTAGTCCTTTTGATCTATGTTGTGAGGATTTTTATCTTCACCATGGGTTTAAGAAAATTACAACTCGTTTCCTAATAAATTTGTGGAATATTGACGAATATTGTATATATCGGGTGATTCATTGTGAGGTTGAACTTTTGTAATTTTTGTTGACTTGTTTTGCAAGTCATCATGGAACTACTGAAAACAGTGTCTCCAAATTGTTCCGCTGTATTACAAAACCAGCGTTGTGCAAGAAATGACTCGAGGAACTTAGGATACGCAAGATCAATCTACGGAAACAACTATTTCCAAAAACTGCTATATTAGGGCTGAGGAACAAATCAAAGTGTACCAAGGGCTGCCATCATATTCATTAAAAACAATGGTATGGTGTGGTTTATGGCCTGGTACAAATACTGGCACATATTTATTCAAAAATAACGCAAATCAGGTTACCAGCAGTGGTAATCGTTAACACAACATGCTAACGTAATATGTACTTTCTGAAATTCAAGTGCGTGGTATCGATGAGCTCTGGTTAAAAGAAAACGGCGCTACGGGTGATAAAGCGAGTGATTTGTTGAGAAACTATTATCGTAAGTAATTAATTTCACGTTTCGCTACGATAAGCTGTCCACCTATATATATCGTGCGACTATTTTCTCTGGGGACATGTAAAGTTTGAGGTCTTCAGGAATAAACCATTCGCTATGCTTGAATTAGCCGCCCAAAATTAGTCCTTCTAAATAGATCATCTAAGACGTAGTGCTGGTAAGCATTTACATGATATCATTTTCAAACAGTAAATGCCATAAATTGTTGTTTTAACCGATAATATTTCTTTTAACGGATTTGAAATTTAAGCAGAAAAATAACATCATGTAATATAGTGAAGCAGCAAATAATATTTAACATCCATTTAAAGCCAGTTCAACTTAAAGTAAACCCTTTTTCAACTATGAATTCAAATAATATAGTATCTAACAGCTTTTTATTTAAAGATTTACTTTAGCAAGGGCTGGATTTAGCGGGCGACTATGAATACAGTCCATTATTTGTACTTGTACACTATTTAAAACCCATCAAATTACAGTGACTTACAAAAAGAGCAACGTGCTGTCATTTTTCCCACCCTCCGTGCAATTACTTACATGTTGGCCCCAATTTATTGTTATACTATAGTAAACTGGCACACACATACTCGTACACACATGCATACGTGCTTGCAAGACACCGTAGAAAAGATAAGTGTTTAAGTCAATTATTTTATATTTCAAATTGTTTTTCCAGCAACTATTTCTTATTGCGCGGGTATTTTATTTTTAATCAGAAGTTGTTTGTGTCTTTACAAACATAACCTACACATTGACTTTATCAAAAGCAATGTTATATTTTTTAGTCTGAAAATTTATAATAGTTTACACTTGTTGTTATTTAATGAAAATAAAGGATATTTAATTTATTTTGCGAATACAACTACATATGTACATATAATTTAATTATATGCACATACATAGTATAGCATTTTTACCTGCCGGACGTAATTTGTTAATAGTTTGCAACTTTGTTTGTTTTATATAAAAGTATACGAAAATAACCTTAATTAAATGGGCTATTGGAAGATTCATTATCGTTCAAACTTTGCCACTAGTTTAATACAGACAGACGACAACACTCCGCTTACTTAAGTTAATTATGAAAATAATGGAAATTTATTTAAATTATATTTATAACCTAATTTCATTAAGCGTTTTCAGCTGACAGCACGAGCTTATCATTTCGATTTAGCAATTTTTATGCTGTTTGCCTTTTTCTTTGTCTTGAGCAAAATATTGTTACTGTTTTGAAATTAATTAAGAGAGCAGTAACGGTGTTAAAATAATGGTGAGAATGTGTGTGGCGAATAAAACAGAGAACGTAACTGGTTTAAATGTATATGTATGTATGTATTTATAATTATATACGACGTTAAATTTGCCTGAGTTAAAAGCAAAAGGTTTATAAATGTTTAATTTTATAACTTTTTCCAGACAGAAAGAACTTCTTCACCTACATATGGGAAAATAAAGATAAGCAAACCATATTTTGATAAAGTGCCATTGAAAACTAAAAGGCTACATTTTTCAATGGTAAATTTTATCTCTTTTAAATAAACTTTATTTCTTTTAAATGTGAAGCTCAAGTTTCACATTTAAAAGAAGTGAAGTTCAATCGTATAAAAGTTATGCGTAGGAAGTAGAATTTGTATTTTCCCGCAGTTGTTCATTTCCCGGGAAAGCGGGAATTTTTTTATAATTTCCCGGTATCCCGTTCGCCAGAAATAATAAGCCTTTAATTTGTTAGGTATTTACAAAAATTGTTTTAGAAAGCATAACACACTTACTAAAACAAAACAACTTTTTATACCCTTCACAAAAATGTTAAGGGTATATTCGTTTTTTGCGACCCTATGAAGTATATTCTGATTCAGAATTAATGGAAAAGTCGATTAAGCGATGTTCGTCTGTCCGTCTGTCCGCTGTTGAAATACCGTTTCTGAGAAAACCATTAGACTTAGAAACTTTTTTCTTTCACCATTCTTTTACCCCATCGATTCATGAGTTTGCTATTGAAATTTTGTATGAAAATTTTTGGAAAAAAAAGTTGTTTGTTTTGCTTCAAACTTCACACACTTATTAAGCATGGTGACTTAAAGGCAAAAATTTTTTTCAGATATCGGTCCATATACACCCGAGATATAGCCCAAATCGGATTTTTAATGAAAATGTCGCATAGTCGAAGCTAAACAACTTTTTTTGCTTAAAAGTAGTTCTGGTAATAAAATTAGGTTATATAAATATGGAAAATAAAAATTTGCGATATCGGTCCATATATACCCGAGATATAGCTAAAAACGGGGTTTTCATGAAAATGCCACATAAGCGAACTTAAAAAACTTTTTTTTTGCTCAAAGGCAGTTCCGGTAATAAAGTAAGGTTATATAAATATGGAGAATTAAAATTTCCGATATCAGTCCATATATACCCTAGATATACCCTAAACCGGGTTTTTCATGAAAATGCCGCGTAAGCGAACTTAAACAACTTTTTTTTTGCTTAGAAGCAGTTCTGGTAATGAAATAAGGTTATATAAATATGGAAAATGAAAATTTCCGATATCGGTTCATATATAACCGAGATATAGCCTGATCCGATTTTTCCATTAACATTTTTTTTTTTTTTTTTTTTTGCTGAAAAGCAATTCCCATTATAAAAGAAGGTTACTAAAATGCACAAAATGGATGATTTCGAGCATATTTAATTCACATTTTTAAATATACTCTACATATGCGCGACTATCGTGAAGGGTATTTTAGATTCGGCCCAGCCGAATGTACCACACTCTTACTTGTTGTGTACTAGTTTTATAAAATAAAACAATTTTAATCCCGAAATTAAAAAAGATAATTAAAAAAGTTGACAGCAAATACCAATAAAAATTTATAAATAGCTTGTTTTCTATATTTCCCAGCTATCTATATGTCGACATTTCATAGGAGCTACCCTAATCATCTTTTTGGAAATTTTTGAAAGATATTCTCAAACATTCAACTTTATATCCCAGCAATATAAATAAATTGTTGAGAATTTAAAAAGAAAAATGCTCTAATAATACTAGTCAAAACACAAAAAACAAGCCTTTTTTTCCTATGAAATGTCGACATATAGATATCTGGGAAACCTAGAGAACAAGCTATTTATAATTTTTTTATTGGTATCGATGTTAGAAGCTAAAATAGTGAATAAAAAACTCAATTGGTTGACTGAAAATATTATATTATATATTATTATATACAATCAATAGGAATCAGTGATTTTTATATTTTAAACAAATTGTATGTAGATTACTTCGTTATAATTTATAGACCATTCTTCAAAAAAAGACAACGTACAATTTTAATGATAAATGGCTTTTAATAATAGAGTACAATTCATTAAATATGAAATAAAAATGTTAAGTTAATATATGTTAAACGTTAAAAAAGGATTTTCAAATTTTTTTTCAAAATGTATCTTTTTGGGGAAAAGTGCATCTTTTTGGAGACTAAAATGTATCTTTCCCGAAATTTCACTGGCAACACTAATATAACTAATTTTTGACAGTGCCCATTTATCAAGAAAAAAGTCAGCTGGTATTTCGACACTAATTACTATAGTATTGTACAATGGTTGCTGTTTTGTCTGATATGAAGCAACAGCATAATAATATACGAAAAATGGAAAAGAACATAAACATTTTTTAAAGACTTTTGGTACAGATATTCTATTCCACACACTCTCTCCCCTTCAACTATGCGCCCACAAACTCTTCAATTGCCTTTCAATATCCGCATTGTAACGAGTAACTAAGTATTTATCTATCAAGTATTTTATCTATCATAAGCAACATATATTTGTTTTTGTTACTTTTTAAACATTTTTTGATAATTGTTTTTTTATTTTTTTATTGCGTATTTGTTTTTGTGATTTGTGTAGTTTTATTAATTACTTAGAATAAATTTAGAACACATTGTTATCTGTTAAATCCTTTACACTGATTAGAACATTTTTCAAATGAAATTTAAAAAAAAAAGTAATTTTAATTAAAATTAGCGACCTTAAACTTAAACTCTAACAATATTTTGTTTACATTAATAACACGTGGTTTTAAATATACATATGTATAACATTATTTATTCTATGCTTATAAAAAGTATTTGCTTTAAAGTTGGCTTATGTTATTTTATTGCTTTGTTCTTAAGCTTTTTATTGCATCTGCTTAACTTGTATTATATTTAACTTAAGATATATTTGTTCTACTCAGTTTTGCTCAGATAGTTGTAGGGCTTATTGTTTGAAAATAGACAACTTTTGTTTATGCGCTTGGTAGCAGTATGTGTACACGTGTTTCATTTTTGTTTTTTTCCTTTTTTACCGTTGTCCATATTTTCTATATATGTTCTATATTAATTTCTTCTGACTGTACTTCATTACTTTCTAGTGTGGAAGGTGTTGGACTAAATTTTGCTAATCTGAGCAGTGTCGAAGGTATATACACTGGGCACTGATCAGTTTTATCTAATTTAATTCCAACATTTTAAATGCTGCAATAGAGTTTGTTTTAGTCTTTCGTGTTGTTATTGTTAAAGTTAAACCTAAACCTTAATTTATCAAATAAATAGAACGTTTCCGGACCTGGTCTAAATACAACGTTTTGCAAAGACTATACATATTGCTCCTTTATTGCAACATAGTCATATCTCAAAAAATGAGCTTTTCGAGTTAACAATGCAGAATTGTTAAGAGTACTATCTTTTATATTGTGGCAAAAATTTATTCAAATTACTGTTAAAATGTTTAATTTAAGATATATTTTCCAAAAAAGACTTGTATGGAAAACAAGCTTTTCTTAGTTATGACTATTTTGCAATAAAGGAGCGACATAAACCCCACTCGTAACATACGTTTATATGAAAATTTCCAAAAACAATAAACAAGACAGGGTGGTGCAAAAAATGCATTACTATATCGTAAAATGTAATATATGTGCGAAGATAAATACGTATTTAAGTTTACAGACAAAAACCACTCGTTCTTAGTAAAGCCACATTTTTCAATTAACACAAAATTTTCATCAGGGATCTGGCTTCCTAGCTTTCTTTAGCCTTTTTTTATTATACATCAAATTTGCTTCCACTGTTAAGTCCTTAACAGAGCTCTGTTAACTTAAAAATGTGTCTTTGCTAAGAACGAGTGGTTTTTGTCTGAGAACTTAATAATGTTTTTATCTTAATACACATAAATGTAATAACTTTGACAAATTTCGTTTTATATCAAGCATATTTTACATTTGTGAACTACATAACTGCAAAATACAAACAGACAAAACAAAGAAGCGCTATGCTCCGAAAGCGCATAGAATATTTGTGTCATCATGAGCGATACGAGACGTATTTTTATTCAAACGGTGACGTCAATAAACAAAATCTTCATTTCTGGGGCGCTGAAAGCCCATGTGCGATGCATAAAAAGCAGTTACACCCACACAAAGCTACACTCTGGTGCAATGTTCTCGGCGGAGGAGTGGTTTTTTAGGGCCCCATCGACAATACAGTACTGCTACTGGCGAATGCAGATAAGCGACTTCTTGCGGGCCTTGGTGAACATGTGACAGTGCTAGCGCACGCCATAATGAATATTGTGAAGCATTTTCTGGTCACGTAATCTCCTGTTTTGACGATTTGGCACGGCCAGCGTGATCGCCCAATTTAATCATCCCAGACTTCTTTCTTTACAACTACTTGAAGTTCCAGGTTTATGCTAACAATCCCCAGGCAATCGCAGCCTTTATAGAGTATATTCGTTAGAAATACGAACAGTTATCACCAGAAATGTTGCTGAAAGTTATGGAAAATATGATAAAAAGGTCAGAAATGTATAACCACACTGGCGGCAGCCACTTGGCTGATGTCATATTTTCCAATTACCAGAACAAATTTTACAGGTCCAAATATCAAAATAATTTTTATCATTCAGTAAAAAAGTTATTCAAAAACGATTAGATGATTAACTTTTCGCCAGCTTGTATGTCATTTGAGATGTTATAATGAATTTTTAAATTTATTAGTCTAGACATACACCAACATAGCTCTGTTAACATTGCTCTGTTAAATATATAAAATCTATTATATAAATCAATGTACGAGTATAACAAAAGAAATTGTGGACACATTTTTGGATCCCCTCAACCCAAAAGTCAGTAGGCCATACCCCATCGGTTCTTAAAAAGACTAAAAACTGGTAAGAAATTAATAACGAAAGTTAAAATAACCAAAAATAAAATATTACCACGACTTCCCGAATGTCACCTGAATTGCAATAGATTAAATTTGTAGACATTATTTCTGTCTAACGAAATTTCTGATAATGATCAGAATCTTTGGCAGATATCAAGAAATTTAGAATTTTTCAAAATTCGATATATGGAATTTCTTTAGAGTATCAATTCCAGAAGAACGAGGCGAGTAAAAGTTGATGGAATTTTTAGTTTATAGGTCTCTTTAAAAGAATCGATAGTCAGAACCATAAAAAAACCTACATTTCTTAATTCCTACAGTTCTGTCACAGGTTCTGAGCATAAACTCTGCCAAATTTTTATTCGCCCACCTTTGGTTGTCTTGATATGCTTTGGTTCTCTTGGATTGTGAACATAAACTTCCTTAGAAATAATGTCTGCCAAAAGCACCAATTTGTATCCGCTCATCTTTGTTTCGCTTGGCATGCAAATGGCTCTCTAGAATACGTAGTGCTTTTTATTTATGTAGTGATTTTTATTTATGGCGGGTCCAAAAACATGTGTACAATTTCTTTTGAGCTACACCGCTCAAGATTTTATATGCTTAACAGCGCTCTGTTAACGTCTTAACAAAGGTCTACTAAATCTGTTGGTTTATGTCCAGGCTAATATCACATTGTTCACAATATCTTGGAACACATCACTCAAGATTTTAAACGCTTAACAGAGCTATGTTAGCTGAAGATATTATATTCTTAACAGTTCTATGTTAACGTCTTAACAAAGGTCTACTAAATATGTTGGTTTATGTCCAGACTAATATCACATTGTTCACAATATCTTGGAATACATCGCCCAAGATTTTATATGCTTAACAGAGCTATGTTAGCTCAAGATTTTATATGCTTAACAGTTCTATGTTAACGTCTTAACAAAGGTCTACTAAATATGTTGGTTTATGTCCAGACTAATATCACATTGTTCACACTATCTTGCAGTACATCGCCCAAGATTTTATATGCTTACCAGAGCTATGTTAGCTCAAGATTGTATATGCTTAACAGTACTATGTTAACATCTTAACAAAGGTCTACTAAATCTGTTGGGTTATGTCCAGACTAATATCACATTGTTCACAATACCTTGGAACACATCACTCAAGATTTTATACGCTTAACAGAGCTATGTTAGCGGCTTCACAGAACTATATTAAGTCAAATTGTTTATGTCAGGAGGTATTTATTTAAAACCTTTTCCTTTTACAAATTAGAATTAGATGGTACTGCGAACTTGTGAATGCTTAAATTGCGCCATAACTGACAGTATGTATTAAAAAAAATTTGGTTTTCAGCCGTTCGGCATTCATGAAACGCACTATTTACTGTTTGTTTGATTTGTTAATTATTGTACATTAACGGAATTATTTCCTGTTAAAATCATCTTTCGAAGCATAAAAAATTTCGTAGGCTTTTGAATGTGCTACGTATTTTAGGGAACGTTTTAGATGTGTTAATTAATGCAACAAATGTGGTAAGAACAACGAAAACATGAAGATAAAGATCACTAACATTTCGTTTTATCATACAGAAATCAATTGATATACATATGTACATGATTTTTCTGAATTCTTTTCAATTTTAAAATGGTCAGAAACCACGAGAGCAGCTTTTAATTGTATTTTTTTTTTTTTTCTTATAAAGAAAAAAAAAAACAGCGCCGTAACTAATACTAATGCGTATCAATCACAATTTCTTTGAATGTTATTCTTTTACAGCTTCTTGATAATTGGTATACTTTTCATGATAATAAATAAAGTTAAGAGAAAAAAGTAGATGGAATCTCAACCCTGGATGGTACGTGAATGCTTATGCTTATCTCTGAAATTTCTATCAAAACATTTTCTTTAGCACATAACAGTTCAATAATGATTGTACAGACTGCCAGTTTCCTGAAAACTAGCTCAATCGGACGCTTTCTTGGTGCCATTGTGTTTCCTGAGGGAGATATGCAGCCTGTGAGACCTATACATCCGCCAGCGGTTTAAATTTAAGCCAGTCCATTTACTTCGCATTCTGATATGTCTGCAATCCGTACAACATCAGTCTATCCAGATACCATGCTCTTACAGCAGAAAGAGCCGCACACACCCACAGAGAAAATTATCAACACTCTCTAACTCCTCATCATCCATATACTGTCAATATTCGCCGGGCAAAACTCCTTAGAGCCATAGTATTCCTACAATCATACATGGATTTCTGTCGACTTCTGCCTTCCTGCCCGGCAGGTAATCTCAGCAGTTCAGTCCCTTTAGTTCTCAGCAGTCCCTGTAAGTTAAAACTGTACGTGGTTTTTGCAGCTTATGAGTGGTGCCCCTTTTTTCGTGTTAATGTTCATTTACTGTAAATATACCTCGGAGTATGCCAGTTTATATTTTCGGGCACTTCATTGTGCCCTGGTACCAAGAAAAACTTCAGATTGATATAACTCACTATCTCACTAAAATATATCTGGTATTCATGAAGCAACCTGGATATTGTTTATACACCAGCTAGTGAATTGAACGCAACCTTACTTTCACTAAAGGTTTACCTGCAGCAATTCAAGCAGGCTTATACCCTGCTCTCATTATAGCCAGGGTATTAGCCTGCGTCAGGTACAATCTTGGTGTAGCTTAAAACTAAACTACCTCTGATACTAAGGGATAAAGATGCCACCACTAACTGTTTGACTTGAAACCATCTGTAAAGAAATTGGTAATATATTTTGACCGCTTTGAAGACCGTACACGTCAAGCTTACGTTAAGTCTCTTGTTGGGCAGTTGTGAAAAAGATTTACATCAGCACCTGCCTTGCGGCCTTATCTGATGATGAACCAATTCCACGGAGTGAATTACTCACGATTCACCAGCGCCCCCGTGTGGCTTACTAGGCTCACACAGGTAGCAATTCTTGCCATATGATTGCGGTCATATAAGCAATTTTATGTTGAGGAGTTCGGGCCTTCTAATCCCTCTTGTATGCAACTTCCCAGCAATCAATGGAGGACAAGGCTTAATGAGTTGGTAGGCCGAAACCCACTAAGAGCATCATCACCTTTAAACCAACTCACCCGTCAACCATCACCACTGGTTCCTTACAATACAGGTATCTGTTGTATAGGCAACAGATCCTCGGGAGATTGTTAGTCTCCGAAAAAAGCCACACACCAAACAATTATCAAGGATACTAATCTCTTGTTGGGCAGTAAAATATTTGAGAGATCCACAATACTTCCCAAGATTAAAGCAAAACCTTCCGCCGCATTTTTGCACATCCACTGGCTTTTAGCCACTTCCCTGGGGAGTACATTTTTGCGTGGCTTATGCCTAACCAAAGTACTCCGCTTTCTGGAGTATAAAGTACCTTATTTGTTATAGAATATAAAGCTCTAGGAAGACCTAGCATGGCTTAGTCTGTGTGGGATTTCCGAAATCCTCATCGAGGGTTAATTGACAGAACGAGGATCAGCAAGCCGCCAGAAGATTCCGTTTTACAGACTATTCTGTACATTGTGGAGCAGCCCCCAACTCGGCTAAAATCACAGGGAGAGGTTATTAGTCTTTCCTGATCACTATGATGCATACACATTTTCGTGAGGCTAATTGTAGCCCGTGAGTTGTTCACTAGTTCACCCCATGAAAATAGTTCAAAGTCAGACTAAGCCGTAATGACAGGATCTGATATGCATCAGATCAATTACATATTTGTGGATTTACTGTCCCCGTACAAAGGAATTTTTTTTACTAAATGCTTTTCACAAAATAGCAGCTCGTTTCGGAATTTATACATAGCTGTAGTGTTTTCTTGATGAAATATGTTTAAATTTTCCGTTGATTGCTGCTGGCAAAATATTTCCAATCTCAACAAATTGACCTGGTCTATTCTATTGATATGTATACATATATACTCGTATGTATGTACGCTTATATTAGATAACATATATATATGTATGAACTTGTAACTTCAACATGTTAGTACTCATTTCATTATAGCTTAATATATTAAGCTTAAATGTCAAATAAATTGTAATCATAAAAATAATACATCGTATAAAATTAATTTCATATACATATATATGTAGAGTAATTATTTAACAATGTATTAAGGGACAGTAATGAAAAATATAGCACGCGACCAACAAATTGTATGTGAAGTTACTAAAATAATGGAGTTCTGATTTTATATAGAAATTCCTATTTATTTACTTCATTAAATTAATTTACTTCATTAAAAAAAAAAAAATTATAAATGACTAGAAAAGAGCTACAACATGTTTTAGACACAAGTTTTCGTTGAAAACGCTGCTTAGCGTTCTTTGCCTGATTGAGTGGGTGATAACCAGTGTTGCCGGAAGCGCATATTATTGTAATTACACAAAGTCAAACTCATAAAATTACAAAAAACTATTATTATTTATTATTATTTATTAATAGATATAAAATTTTGTACATATAAGGTTATAATTATACAAGATTTCTTTAACTATATATGGCAAAACATAATTGTTTTAAGCCAGATTGGCATGTTACTAAACATACAGTACAAATGTTTATTTATGTATATTTGATTGAGTTGGCAAACATAAATTATATGAAAGTGTAAAAAAAAAGAAGTTAACTATTGGCGTTTTCTTTTCTAGAAAAAGTGTAACATTTTCAATATTGTTTTGGCAAAAAAAAATACAGAAATATATAGTTTTCTCAACTTTTTTTTAGATATTTATAGTTATTGCGACATCTTCTTTTCATCTCAATAAAACTTAAATTTAAAAACTTATATTTTAAGAAAAAAAATGCAGCATAAAGGTAAAATTTTTTTCAGAAAAGAAAACGGCATATATAGGTTTTTACTTTCAAATTAACGATTTTTGTACTCAAATTCAATTTTTTACAAGTCAAACACAATGTTTTGCAACACAAATTCAATTTCTTGCACTTCTAATTAAATTCTTTGCATTTCATATCAAATTTTTTCTATTTCAAATTAAAATATTTTTATTTAAAATTAAATTTTTTGTGTTTCAAATTAAATTTATTTAACTTCGAATTAACAGCCTGTTCGACGATATCGAATTAAAATGTATGCGAAAGAACGCTAGTCACTCACATTCGAATAAATTTGAGTTTGTCTATGTCACTATTATTCGTTCGCATAAACATATGTTTTTTAATTGCATTTTGACACATAGTTCGCATAGAATTAATTTAGAAAAACCCCAAATCAATTTTCTTTCGCCCTGAATGCGATTGAACTTATCCTTTCGCCATAGGCGAACTGACTGTAAATTTTTTGTTTATTTGGCTAAAAACTTAAGGCTTTATTAAAAAACTCAATATACATTACGTTATAAGTAAAAAATTTTGAGAAAAGTTTATGAAATAAATTTGAAAATAAATTGAAAAAATATGTTCTCCCGATATTTCAACTGTAATAAATTTCTGTTTTCATAATTTTCCTGGAAGAGTTAGCTATTCAGTAAATTAGCTGAAACCAGCACTGAATGGGCTTGGCTGGTCCTAGATAATGCTAAGATATATAAAACTCAAGATACAAAAGAAAAGGTTGCAGAATCCGGGCACATTATAAATTTTCTTCCTCCTTACATAGCTACATAGGTGAGCTTAATCCAATAAAAAAGTTTTTTTCTAAAACAAAACTACCTGTCCGAAATTTATTAGCTGATGCGGATAGTAATTTGGACTTGATAACAATAATTAAACAGTCAGTCGAAACGGTAGCACCTTCAGATTGTAACAATTATTATCTTGATATGACCATGAGTTTGTCATTAGCTGCAACTGGAGAACGGTTGCAATAGAACCGTCCAAATTTGCTTTAGAAAATTATATTAAGGAAAAAATACGAGTAATGACTTAAACAACAAGTTTATTTTTATTTCATTTTGTAAATTTTTAGCTAAATAAATAAAAACTTGAATTCGAAGTTAAACAAATTTAAATTGAACAAAAAAATTTAATTTGAAATAAAATAGTTTAATTTGAAATAGAAAAAATTTAATATGAAATGAAAAGAATTTCATTTGCAGTGCAAGAAGTTGAATTTGTGTTGCAAAACATTGTGTTTGACTTGTAAAAAATTGAATTTGATTACAAAAATCGTTAATTTGAAAGTAAGAACCTATATAACAAATTCACTAAGTATCAGTCTTCTATACTTTAAACAGGATTCAAGGTATTCATATAAGCTTTTAAAATTAGAACCATTCAATATGCTAATGACCTCATTTTCATTCAGTTTCCTTTTTTGAAAGTACTGTTGTCTAAAAGCATTATATATGGGACATTCACCAATTACATGCAGAACATTTTCAGATTTGTCAAGGTTGCATATTGTGCCTGTACCAGTAGTGTTGTTCTAGAATGCTCTACCATTAATATCTAGTAGACCTCCTCTGGCTCGTATTATAAGTCCAGTCATCCTTGATGAATAATTTTGTTGCAAAATTGGTAACGTGTAGAAATTAAGCTCAGGGTATGATCGTGAAATTGAGATCTACGTGCATCACTTATGAACTCCTCTCTCTCTCTTTATTTATTAGCTATTGCAGTATGCTTTTCCAGTTGCTGCTAATTAATGTATTAGGTACAGTATTAATATGTAAGTCTTGCCTTATATATTCCCATTGCGCGAACGAATATATTTTTTTACAGATTACATATTCTGCTAGTATACGAGATATTCTGTACTCATTCATATTTAAAACCTTATTGACATAGCATAAATGAAGTTTCAAAGATGTAATGCAGAGCGAATGCAGTCCAGTTTCAAGATGTATTACATAATTTGGAGTCGTGGCAGGTAAACAGAGCATTCTTTTAATAAAATATCTGAATAGCTTTTCAACCTCATCGTATTTTTGAAATCCCCAGATCTGTGCAGCATACAGCATTATTGATTTAGAAGCAGCCTCAAATATTTTTATTGTAATTGGAGATATGAGGGTTTGCTATATATTTTGAAGTTGAATTTATAGCCAGCTTGGCAGATTACAATTTATTTTTTAAATGTTTCTTAAAGGACATATTGTATGTGATTTCCACCTCTAGATACCTGTAGGCATTGACAATTTCAATGTGATTTTCGCCATATTTCCAGCTTAAATTAGCAGAAATTCTTGTGCATGTACGAAACACAATTATTTTTGATTTTTCAAGGTTAACTTTTAGAGACCATGTTAAACAGTAACAATGGAATTTATTTATCATATCTTGTAGGCCATCCGGCGAGTCTGACACTATAACAATATCATCAGCATATAGCAATATTTTTATATTAAGACCAGCAACATTAACGCCACCAGGAAGTTCATAGACTAAATCATTTGTATACAACGAGACAATATAAAAACTGAAGATAAATATAATGTAGCCAAAATACCAAAATTTTAATAATAATTTATCCTTTAATTTTTGCCTTACTTTTCTAATTGTTCAGGGGAAAAACTTTTTATTTTATTTATTTATTTATACAATTAAGTTTTTTATTCGCTATTTAAGCTCCTAATATTTATACCAGTAAAAAATTATAAACAGCTTGTTTTCTATGTTTCCCAGCTGAATTACCCTAATCATCAGTAGACTTTGGAAATTTTTGAATGATATTCTCAAACATTCAACTTTATATCCCAACAATCCAAATAAATTGCTGAGAATTTAAAAAGAGCATTTTTCTTTCAAAATCATTACATCGGTTTTTTTTACCTTAAAACACAATAGTTCCTAATTTTCGTTCAAATTGTTAGAGCCGTTTTCGAGAACCAATAAAAGTATAACAAATGGCAAAAAACCGGGACAAAATGTGTCTTTCCGGCAATACTCTAGATCGCTTTTTTGACCTTAAAAACTTCTAGATACTGATTTTCATTAAAGACGTTAGAGCCGTTCGCGAGAACCAATAAAAGTATTACATATGGGTAAAAACGGGACAAAATGGGCTTTCCCTGGACCGGGAACTATCTAGAGTACTTTTTTGCCCTTAAAACCCCCTAAATAGTGATTTTCATTAAAATCGTTAGAGCCGTTTTCGAGAACCAATAAAGTTTTACAAATTAGCAAAAACCGGGACAAAATGGGTCTTCCTGAGGCCGGAGACATTCAAGATCGATTTTTCATCCTTAAAACCCCCTGGATACTGATTTTCATTAAAATCATTGAAGCCGTTTTCTAGAACCAATGAAAGTATTACAAGTAGTTAAAAACCTAAAATGGGTCAAAACCGGGAGAAAATGGATTTTCCCGGACCCGAGACGAACTTAAATCGATTTCTCGTCCCCAAAAACCCCTGGAAACCGATTTCCAAGAGCCGTTTTCAAGAACCCAATTGCAAATATATATATTTATATATAAACAAGAATTGCTCGCTTAATAAGATAAGATTACGATGACGCGAGAGCTGTTCTTCAGCCCAGAGCTGCTTTACGGCTGAAAAAGGTACAAAGATGTTATACAAATATTATTGTAAAATTTTTATTACACAGTAATCGGCAACACTGATGTTAACAAATGTTTGCTTGAGAAGGATAGTAGAGAAAACCTCACCAAAACACATACTCGTGCACACATTTACGCAGCACACTAAAGCAGGAAGATAAAGGCCATATGTTACAAAATCCTTAGGGAATGAACAATATGTCCATACATGTTTATATACTACTAAAACACATATGTACATGTGTTTTTGCATTTATATACGAGTACACAATGTAAATGAAAAATGTCAATGAAAAATAGAAAAAATTTTTTTATTCAAGTCCTAAATTTGTTTCATTAAACCCATAAATATTCTTTACTAGTTAGGTATATCCATATTGAAAATTTTTAGAAGTGAACACTTTTTGTTTGTTTTTTGATGAACGCTTTTAATATGATTTATTTAAATCGAAATTCATTTTCATTTAAATCTTTTTAAATCCCTACTAAAATAATAAAACAAACGGTAAAAACTAACACAGTTTGCAACCATATGTTAGAAAATAACCCACTAATACAACTACATACTTACGTACTGACATGCATACGAGTAGATAAATACTGACTTTACCAACAAACACAGTTTTTTGTAATTAAGTTTTGATTTTTTTTCACTTGAATTGTAATTCACTTTTATATCACTGTTTATAGTTTGCATACTTTGCACAGTCATATGCATAATTAAACTTTAATAAAGGCAATGAACGAACGTTTAGCACGAGGGAAAAAAATCATTAAAAAAGAAATCACACAACTATAAAATCAGATATTCAGGCGGCAAAAACCAGGCAGCAGCAAAACTATTTGTTGCTTGTCGCATTTTTCTTTTGTAACCCTTTTGTTTTTATTTATTTATTTTTATTTTTTTTAAATTATCATTTTAACCGCGACAATTTCATGTTCCCATTAACACTTTCACTTTTTTTTTGACAAAAACTAACAAAATTATTATAACAAATAAACATAGTTGAAAAAGTTTATTACTTATTTTAGATTTTTTTTCTGGTAATTTTATGCTCCGCAGAGTCGTTCTTCCTCAACATAAGACACTTGCACGCACACTAGCAAAATATCTGAAATAAAAATATCAAATGTCTGTTTATTTCTTGTCATTTTCATGCACAAAACTATTTTTATTCAATTTTTTGTTTGTTTTTTACACGACGATGAGCATTTACATTTCCATAGACAGGCATATGTGTGTAGGTATGTATTTTGTTTTAAATAAAACAAGCAACAATATTGTTTAAACGACGTCAACACTGTTTGACACCAAAAAAATACTGTTCATTCACATATGTACATACATGTATGAATATGTATGGAAGTATGTATGTATGTATTGGGTGGTCTATATGAATATTTATTCATTTACATACCTATGTAAATATGTTAGTTTTTTTATATGTGTATTTCTTTGAGTTTGTTTACATTAACGGGGTGGTGGTATTTGCTCAAACACACACATGAATAAGGACATGAATAACAAAATAGTAAAAAAGTTCAAAGCATGTTGTTTGTTCTCAGAAAACAAGTGGTTGCCGGGGCAATGAGAGTCGGTGGTGGTTTAAGTGAATTCCAATGTTCATTCAACATGATTTCCTTAAACATCTAGCTGTGAAAAGGAACTTAGTTGTAAATGTAAGATTGTCTATTGGTGTGAGATAGAGAGAGAGAGACACAGTAACTGTATAAAAGCTTTAGTTCTCAAATATACATATGTACATTCGTTTAAGAGACAAAGAGTTGCATATTCTCAAGAAAAATGTTACCAATTTAAATTTATTACAATTACAAGAGTATAAGTAAAATTTGCAAACTAAATTAATAAAAAATAATATTAGAAACAAAAATAGTAAAATTCGCTTATAGTCCACTGCTTCAAATGCACGCTTTTTGTGGACTATAAGGCGAATTGGATTGTAGTTAGATTTTTTTTTTAACTTGAACCAGTTCTCTGGAGATGACCCCTACATATGCAGTGCATTGTACCAGAACTAGGAAAATAGGTTGTGAGCAGGGGGAAAGAGGGAGTAGTGTTTGTGAACATTTGACTTGAACTTTCCAACGTTATAACAGGCAGGAAACACGTCTGCAGGCAACTTGTTCCACAGACGAAGCGTACGGACAAAAAACGAATTCTCTCTGTAATGCGTAGTACGATTCCTCGGGCAATCAACCACAAATGGATGAGCTCTGGACGATGAGCGTGTGCTACGTAAAAATGTGCGAGTTTCGGGAACAAGATCCCTGATCTCGTCAGAGCAAAATCCATTGTAGTAACGATAGATTAGAGTAACGCATTTTTATACAACCCACTTTTTGGCTTATAAATGAATTAGCATATAATAATTTATTTTGACTATATAAAATCTGAAAGCAGATATTTACATGCTCTCATCGAGAAAAAAAAATTAACATTGCAAACATGTGTCAAAAATGAAATATGTACATATAAAAAAGTGTAGCATTTTTGTGCTCCGTTTTTGTCTAGAAAAATCTTCATTAAATTTGCATTTTGGATTACATCTTTAATAACTTGCATGAAATTAAGTTTTTTCACACCGCATCTAGGTGGAATATAAGCGAAAATGGACTATAGCGCTAATGGACTACGTAACAAATATTTTGCAGGTATTTTATTTATTGATGCCAACAATTGCCACATTTTGGACTAAATCGCTAATTCTACTATAAGCGGTGTGGCTTATAAACGAATTTTACTGTAATGGGCTTCAACATGAATACTTAAAAAAAAGCAGTGACACAATTTAATGCAAAACTTGCCAATTGATTATTCTTCTATATATAAATTTTCACTAAAATAACAAAACCGTTTTAGTGAAAATAGCAGGTGTTGTTTTCTTTTTGCAAAGAATAATAAAAAAATTAAATATTATTTATTATTTCTTAGACACGAAAACGTGTTCAAGAAAATTAATAATATATTTTAAATAATTAAGCTTTTGATATTTTTAGTTTCAATAAAAATAAAACAAAATTCATTTATATTAATATTGGTTTTTTTTAGCAGTAGATGAGGAATTTTTTACCATTTAAATGGAAAATTTCAAGCTCAAATTAGGTATTATAAACATATTGTATCCTTTTTGTTACCGAAGAAGTATTCAATAGCTTGTCCTTCAGTATCGTACCACTTTTTTTATTTTAAATTTTATTTAATTAATAAAGTGCATACTGAAAATTTTTGTTTCGATATCGATCGCTAATGTTCGCCAGAATTTTTTAGATCATAAAACTGATTTGGAGGTTATTTATGAATTTCATATTGACAAGTTCTTTTGTCAATCGCATTAATTAATTTTGACATCTAGCGATTAGATTACTTAGTTCGCATTTAATCGATTTTTTGGTGTTCAAAATGTTAGCGAACGCTAGCGTTCGACAACATTTCCTCCTCATCATAACCTATTTTCCCAGTTCCAGTACAATACACTGCATATGTAGAAGTCATCCCCTGAGTACTGGTCCAAGATAAAAAAAAACAAAAAAAAAAATAGTGGGACAGACCCTTTTTTTAAGTTATCTTCAACTATTTTTAAATATTTTGTAATTTTTCACAGTTGCTTTCCTTACTGAATTTTTTAACTCTTAATAAACGATTTTTAAATCTTGTGCACAGAGTTGTATATATCTGAAGTATTTTAAAGTAAAAATTTGCATAAATACATACACAACTTTCTGAAAAATACTCTGAAAGTATTGATTACGTATTTTCAAGTATTGCATACCTGAAAAACTTAACAGTATTAAGTACTCAGTACTCCAATACTCAATAACTTCACAACACTAGTTCTGAGACATTCTCTCTTTGTTTTTCATTCATAAACTTGAAATTGTTGTGCAGTGCTGTTTGTAGTTGTGGTTGCAGACGGAGAAGTAGACATGGCATATCCTTTATCCAGATGGAAAATTTGAACCCAAAGGCATTTCAAGTATAAATTATTATTTTTTTAATAAGGGCATAAACATATATTAATTTTTAAATATTTTATGATGAGGAATATGAGCGAGATTAGATACCAGTGAGTTTGGCAGTACCTGTCTTATACCAATATTTTAATAATATACTCGACGACTCATATTTTGTAGATGTTATCCATTTTTTTCGATCCTACTACTATTTATGAACAGCAATTCTCTTAAATACCCAATTGTATTGGCATAACTTCCGTTTCCTTTCAAATAAAATCTTAACAAGCACTTACACAAATGATTAAAAGATTTACTCTTTATTTGTATTCTTTAAGAGCATTTTACACACAAAATAAAAAGATAAATGCAAAATTTTTTTTTAATTCTTTATACTTCTCTTAAAGAGAAAACAGATAAAAACAAAATCTTAGTTTAAATAATTTTGTTTTGAATGTTTTTTTAATAGCTCATCACGAAAAAAGAGATAGGTAAGCAAAAATTAAAACAAAAATATGCATGAAATTTTATAATCAAGCATGATTGGCATAAAAAAAAATTGGCACACAACAAGAAATATTAATAACTGGAATTATAATACAAAAGAGAATTGTCAATTGGCAAGTGAAAATAAGGAAAATGTATAAAACAAAGCCAGATAAGTTACACCACTACAACATTAGAATAGCTGTACTCATTTTAATGATCTTTAGTTTGATGGATTAGTGTCGCTGTTCAAAAACATCGCGAATAACTACACAGGAAAAACTTTTTTTTTGTGTTCAATAATGCAAATCGCTGAATCAATTAATAAATTGTTTGAATACGGGCAGGAGTTCGTGGATTCGAATTAAAATTTAATAAAAATAATTATTGATCTAAGGCAAGTACTTTTTTCAACAAAAAGAAAATATCATATACATGTACACTGAAAAGCAAATTCAATCCATCCGCCCAAGCGGTGGCAAAAGTACGGTAAGTAAGGATTTTTCTTAAATCAAGTACGGATTACTTGATTCAAGTACGTATCTATTATTCAAGCACTAAATACTTGCTTTTAGACATATTTAATCCCGAAGCCGTACTTGAAATAAGCCGACAATGAGATTGATTTGAAAAAACCTGAGATGGAACCAATCTTAAAATGATATTGACTCAAGAATTTTAGAACCGATTCAATCCCGAATCCTTATTTAAAGTTAGTAAAATTGAGTCTATTATTATTTACTCTATTGGCTATAAAATTTATAATAACCACACAATATATACAGCTTGTTTTTGTGTTTCCTAGCTGTATATATGTCGACATTTCATAGTTTCTAAGTTTCTAATCCACAACAGACTTGGAAAACTTCGAAAAATATTTTCAGTCATATAACTATATACATAAGTAGCTTGTTTTCGTGTTTCCCAGTTGTATATATCGCTCCTTTATTGCAATATACCCTATTTCTTATTTTCCTCACCGACCTTCTCTGACAAACTTCCACTCTTTCGCGGATGACAGCAGCATTTGTCACTCGTACTCTTTTAGTTATAGGCCCAGCCTATTAGAGATCGCTGCCAAGAGACTAAATATGAATGATTCACTGAATAGTGATCTTCTATTAATCTCTGAATGGGGTCGTAAAAACAGGGTCGCCTTTAATGCTCGTAAGACCCAGTGTTGCTTATTGACGCACAAACAAACGACCGCAAATGCTGCTTCATCTGTACTCATGATGTTCTTGGAATGAAGAAACAGTGTGATGTTCGCTGGACTGATCATATTTTTCATGTCTCTAAAGAAGCATTCAAGTGCCTCGGTTTTTTGAAACGGTGTAAGATATTCTTCACTCCATCCGATCTCCTTTCTATTTATACCACCTACATCCGACCGAAAATGGAATACAACTCTCATGTTTGGGCCGGTGCCTCAAAGTCGATTTTGGGGTTACTCGACCGTGTGCAGGAGAGGGCGAAGAAGCTCATCGGTATCCAACTCTATTGACTCACTGGAGCATCGACGCAGTGTGGGATGCGTTACTCTGTTCTATCGATACTACAATGGATTTTGCTCTGACGAGATTAGGGATCTTGTTCCCGAAACACGCACATTTTTACGTAGCACGCGTTCATCGTCTAGAGCTCACCTATTTGTGGTCGATTGCCCGAGGTAATGTACTACGCATTACAGAGAGAATTCGTTTTTCAGCCGTACTCTTCGTCTGTGGAATAAGTTGCCTGCAGATGTGTTTCCTGTCTGTTATAACGTTGGAAAGTTCGAGTCAAATGTTCACAAACACTACTCCCTCTTTCCCCCTCCTCACAACCTATTTTCCTAGTTCTGGTACAATGCACTGCATATGTAGGGGTCATCCCCTGAGTACTGGTCCAATATAAAAAAAAAAAATATTGTCATATCGTAAAAAAGCTGGTTTCGAGAAAAAAGCATTTAAAATTTTTAGTTTCCATACAAGTCTTAGCAACTTTTTTGAGAAAATATCTCTTAAAGGAAACAGTTAAAAAAAATGTGAATAAATTTTTGGCACAATAGAAATGGTAGTACTGTTACCAATGCTGCATTGTTAACTCGAAAAGCACATTTTTTGGGATATGACTATGTTGCAATAAGGAGCGATATGTTGATATTTCTAGAAGTCATCCTAATCAGTAGTGGAATTGATAAACATATAATAATAATATATATTATATTTTTGTAAACTCAGAATATTTATCGTTTTTAGATGTTAAGTAAAAAACTACAATATCAATTAAAACTCGTTTTGTTAATTGTTAAATTAAAGAGCAGTTCTCCAAGTTTATTTATGAGAAACAACCGTTTGCAAATGCGCACCATTCGCTTCTTCACCCAGATTCATTTAACCTGGAGTTAAAATTTCAATCACTCGCTGAAGTATCGCTCTTGGAGTAGAGTAGATTTCTTCGGTGATTTTTTGCTTCTTTACTTTTTAAGTAGCTCCATAGGAAAAAATCAGCAGGCTCTTCGGCGGCCAGTTGATGTCTCCTCAGCGGCTAATCACTCTTCCAGGGAATAAATCGTGAAAAGCAGTTAATGTCATTGGTAACACTAGAAGTGGCTCCATCTTGCTGCAAAAAGGTATCGCGTTTGTAGCCATTCAAGATTTGTATTACTCTAACTAAAAAAAGTTCGGATTACAAGGCAATATCGATCAGAACTAACAGTCTGTGTTCGAACATGGACATTTTCAAAAAAAAATAAGGATCGGCAATTCCTTGATGCAGCCCAAACAATAATTTGTGGCGAGTGCAAGGGCAGTTGTAGCGGATTCTCGGAAGCCCAGTATCTGCAATTTTGTTTATTCATGTGATTCGATTCATCGGAGAACCAGATGTTATTAAAACTCCTGGTATTATCCTACATAATTCGATTCAAGATTCATTTCTTGAGCAATAACAATTTTGTATTGGTGAAAATGTAAGTCTTTTGAAATAATGCAATGAACCGTAGATTTGTTCAAACAAAGAGATGCTGCGTGCAAACTCAACGTCTATCGTGGATCGTCCATAGCAGACTAGCGAACGTGGTCAACATTCATGCTCAGTCTTTTTCAACTTGCACACCCAATGCTTAATTAAAATGGCACTTGGTAGATGTTTTAATCCTGTTAAACTAAAATGTGTCCTGTAGAGACGACGAACAACAGTGTAGGAGCCGTTGTTTTTATAAAACGCAAAAACGTGAAACGCTGACACGTAACCGATTGAGACCACTCCCTGCTACACACGGTTGACGCGTAGTAATCAATTCAGAAACGAAAAACATTTTGAGATACCTCTTATAAATAAATTAATGAGAATTCGAAAAGAAAAATGCTCAAATAATACTTCACAAATAAAACAAAAACAGATTTTTTTGCTTAGAGAACCTTTTATTCCTATCTCTCAGCGAGTCATCCAGATGTATGTATTTGTGGCTTTGTTTTGGTTTTTTAATCGAGAATTTTATACTTATTTTAAGTTTGGTTTTCTTGAAGAATCCCTTTTTCGGCTTATTTTAAGTACATTTTTGACCACGACTTATACTAAAGGCAAGAAAAAACAATTAAATTTAGTACGAGCTTTTTCTTTCTGTGTATTAACATCTCAGTTGGCTATCCTACACGATGGTAACAAAACTATAGAAAATCATATAAGACATTTTGGCGACACATCAAACAATTCATTGACGAAATTTTTTGAGAATGTTTAAAAAAGTAAATTTATTTGAATTCAAATACATTTGATGGTAAACCCCAGTGTATATTTCGTCGAACGCAATGTGGTGTAGGACAATATTGTCAATTGGATTGGTTTTGATTTGTACACATGCATATATGCTACAAATATTTAATAAGTACTTAAAATTATATTTTTGTCAGTCTCCGCTTATATTAAACCATCGAACACCAACTATTTATGTAGTGTTTAGATTTGTAAACAATTGCTTCTCTAAATTAGAAAACTAATTTAAAAGCACTTACGAGGGCGGTTCGGAAACTTCTTAGCCTAGCACAAAACGATATGAGCACATGTTAAATTTTGTTTCGATCTGGTAACTCCTTCATATAGCAACAGGTGTTCACAAAAGACGGCATCCGCGACTTTTTTACAATGGAAAAATTAGAAATGCGTGGTGTCATTAAATATTTACATACGAGTAAAAAAGGTTTATCGGGCCAAGAAATTCATACTGATATGGTGAATGTGTTAGGTGAAAGTGCTCCTTCATATGCAACAGTAAAAAATTGGGTTGCTGAATTTAAACGTGGTCGTACAAGCATTGAAGATGAACCACGTAGTGGACGTCCAAAAACAGCTACAACAACAGAAATTGTAGCCAAAGTGCATGATATTATTACTAAATGATCGACAAATAAAAGTGCTTGAAATAGCTAATATCATGGGCATCTCAAATGATCGAGTCCATTTAATTTTGCATGAACAACTACAGCTGAAAAAGCTTTCTGCAAGATGGGTGCCGCATTTGTTAACAGTCGACCAAAAACTCATAAGAATGAATATTTCTCAAGCTTGTTTGGATCGTTTTAAGCGAAATAAAATGGATTTTAAGCGTCGTTTCATAACTGTTGATGAGACATGGATCCACCACTATACTCCAGAGACAAAAGAAAAATCCAAACAATGTACTGAGGCTGGAGAAAGTGCCCCAAAGAAGGCAAAAACAATTCAATCGGCTGGTAAGGTTATGGCAACGGTTTTTTTGGAACTTCAAAGGGTGTTTATTGATTGACTATCTGCAAAAGGGGAAAAACAATAAATTCAGAGTACAATTGCAACCTTTTGGATCCAATTAACTCTACAAACTCGAGAAAAACGTCCTGGCTTACAACACAAAAAAATAATTTTTCATGAAGACAACGCACCAGCGCACAAGAGTGTTTTAACAATGGCTAAAACCAACGAATTAAAGTACGAGTTGCTTGACCACCCACCTTATTCGCCTGATTTAGCTTCCAGTGACTTTTACCTGTTCCCAAATCTAAAAAAAATTCCTTGCTGGCAAGCGTTTTACCTCAAATGAAGACGCAATTACAGTTGTAAACCACTAGTTTGAAGACCTTGAGGAAGATTATTTTAATCAAGAGATAGAATTGCTAGAAAAGCGTTGGACTAAGTGTATTGAAGTTTCAGGAGATTATATTGAAAAATAAAAATATTTTTGAAAAACTAACTATTCTCTTTCATTGATAGGCTAAGAAGTTCCCGAACCGTCCTCGTATGCTTAGACTAAAAACTAAATTATATATTTTGCATAGGTATGAATTTATTTAATATTTATCTAAATATTGCCGTGATAGAAAGCTCAGCAATGCATACCGGCCTTCTGGAATATTTTTTCAAAATAACTTTAGATAACATTAGCACTCAATTCAAACTCTGTCGTTTACTGTCATCGTTTAAAAGATAACAAAATTCTGCTTAAAAATCAAAATAAAATAAAGAAAAGAAACAAATAGCGAACGAAACAGAAATAAAAACAGCATTTCAATAAAAAAAAAAGGTGAAATGTATAGAAACCGTAAAACTAATCAAGTCATCATATCGAAGAAATACAAAAAAAAATTTCAACGAAAAAACGAACACGTCTAGCAAAACATACGTACATATTTACATACATTTATACATATTTATATACATATGTACATACATACATAAGGCCAAAAATAAATAAAGAAACAATTGAATACAAGAACTTTAGCAATTCATATGCAAAATAACAACATTTTCAAATAATTATTGAACCCGATTTCGTTCCGTTGTTATAACTTTATTGTGTTATATTTTTTGTTTTGCCCAACATTAACGAAAATACGCAAAAGCAGGCAAATGAACAAAATTATCAAAACATTTCCATCATCGTTATATCATTTGGTAATGTCACCATACAACAATTTTAAAACAGACACAAATTGATGGAAAAAATATTCGTGTATTATTACCTACATTTTTACATACATACATATATAGGATAGATACATATATACATATTTATTAAGTTTATATTGAGTAAATAGTATACAGGCATGCTAGAAATCATGTAGTAAATAAAAGTAAACATTAGCACGCGTTTAAAAGCAAACGTCAACTATAGAAAAGCATACTTACATTCCCGCACATGTATACAACCATGTAAATATGTAAGTATATACATATGTAAATATGTATGAAAGTAGGCTTGCTAGCACGAACTTACCTCCATCATAACAGATATACATACATATTCGTACATCAATAGACATTTTTATATGTATATTTGTGTCTAAAAACATGTCATAAGAACACTGCACGTAACAACTATAGGGAAATGCGAGTATGTTAACCACTATTTTGCGTATTATGATAACCAGTGAAAAGACAACGTGCTAACGGTAACGCTGTTCAGAAATACACCTTATAAAGGGTGGTCAAATTTCAAGGGCCGATGTTGATTTTGAATAAAACACAAACTATTTAGGAAACAAAATATCGGCCAAATGGGCGCCGCGACCACGGCGACACACCTCCATCCGATGGTCCAAATTTTCGATGACCCTGAGGCATAATGGAGGTTCTATGCCGTTAATGTGCCGAATTATCTCATCCTTTAGCTGTTGAATTGTTGCTGGCTTATCCACGTACACCTTTTCTTTCAAATAGCCCCAAATAAAAAAGTCCAACGTTGTCAAATCACATGATCTTGGCGGCCAATTGACATCGCCATTACGTGAGATAACACGGCCATTGAATTTGTTGCGCAAAAGAGCAATTGTTTCGTTAGCTGTGTGGCAAGTGGCACCGTCCTGCTGAAACCACATATTGTCTACATCCATATCTTCCAATTCGGGCCATAAAAAGTTCGTTATCATCTCACGATAGCGAACACCATTCACAGTAACTGCCTGACAGGCCTTATTTTGGAAAAAATACGGCCCGATGATGCCGCCAGCACATAAACCGCACCAAACAGTCACTCTTTGTGGGTGCATTGGTTTTTCGACAGTCACTCTTGGATTCTCATTCGCCCAAATGCGGCAATTCTGTTTATTGACGAATCCACTGAGGTGAAAATGTGCCTCATCACTGAAGATGATTTTCTTCGAAAATTGATCATTATTTTCATAATAAGTCTGGATAACTTTAACACGTTGTTGGATTGTGTATCTCTCCATGGTTCAAATTAAGTAAGTCTCAAATAGAGAAATGTCAAATAAAATTCGGAAAAAAACTTGGCGTTTAGGTGTGGTTCACATTCAACATCGGCCCTTGAAATTTAACCACCCGATACATGCACTATGAGCTCAATGTTCCATACAATAAATATAGTTTAAAAAACACGCTTCGATATCAGAGTTAAATAATTATCAGATATTTATCCATATAATGCATTCCGGATTTTTTTTTTTCATTATATAGAATTCCAAAAATCGGCTTCACAAATTGCCAAAATCCCCCACACTTCCACAGAAAGAATATGGCAACTTCAGTTTTCTCACTAAATCGTACAAATATGAAAAAGCAGTTGCGATTTGGTTAGAGAATTTTTTTTCAGCTCCAGGAAGCGTCAAAATCCCCCTCCCCTTCTCCACCAAAGAATCAGTACGGCAACTTCAATTTTCGCACTAAAGCGGAATGACCATTTATAGTTCAGATGCATGTTGCACGCGCACAGAATATGAAAAGTCGGCTCCAGATTGGTTAGAGAAGTGGGAACGATTTTTTTTTTTTTTTTTGAAATTCCTAAATCAGCTTCGTGAACCCCCATTTTCATTCTAGTCGTTGACATATAATTTTGTTTTAGTTTGATATTTTCTTTGGAAACAATTAGATGTTTTGTGCGTGTTTAATTTTCAAAATACATATACATAATTGTTCAGCTATATAAAAAAACGTGGAATTGTTGAAAAAATACATATTGAGTATTCGCGAAAGTAAAAAGATAAGTATTTTTTAATATTAAGATGTAAACATGCATACATATGTATATATGGTGTATCCTACAAGACGTGTAACCATATTATTATGGTTATATATGACATTTGAAATTTCAATTGAAAATCCTTAACAAATATTTTTGTGTTATTGCAGCTAATGATGGAATGAATGGCTATTTCAGCATCAAAGAGGAAACTCTGCATTGATTCCGTTGAAATGTCATCTGATTATTATTATTTTTTTATTAATTGTATTTATTTTACACGTATTACCAAAATATATTATATGCTGTCTTTTTGTTCTTATTAATTGTCATATGTATGTATTTGTGCTAATTATAATAAAAATATGTTTCTATTGCAATAAAGAAAAAAATGTTTAACCAAAATATTGTTACTTCGAACATTTTTGTTACAATACTATGGTGCGTCCTGTCAATGGCGTTCTAATGTAACAATATAGCATTATCAAGTGCAACCATATAATTCAACAATAGTATGTTGCCCTTAAAATATTGTCCTATCAACCATATATTTTTTTCTACGTGTACTTATTATTGCAACTTAGTCATATCTCATATCATTGTTAACTCGAGCCTTTCGAGTTAACAATGCAGAATTGCTAACAGTATCTTTTGTATTGTGCCAAAAATTTATTCCAATTACTCTTAAACTGTTTCCTTCAGGAGATATTTTCCAAAAAAAAAAAAATCTAAGACTTTGAAAACAAAAAATTATTAATGCGTTTTTCTCGAAACGAGCTTTTTTTAGTTATAACAATGTTGCAATAAAGGAGCGATATTTAACGCCGTGTCTTCACGTGCCATCGACTTGAACATGGCATGAACATAACGTCGGCAGAGCGAATGTAAAAAAAGTTCATGTTCTGTATGTGGCGAATACGTATGTTCGGATTTACCTTATCAAAGTGTTCAATTCGGCGCCATTTTGTGTATTTTTGTACGTGATGGCCAACTTCATGGCGAACATTGATGCTCAGCCATATGCTCGAGCATCGATGTCAGAGCATGAACGAAACATGGCCATGAGTGGTCCACATTTGCCATTTGCGATGTTCGCCATGATGCTCATACCATGTTCATGGCTAATGGAGACCCCCAGTAATAATCACTCATATGGCATGGATTGCTAGCGCTGCAAACATGCAAGTGAAACTAATACAAGCGTGTTAAAAAGTCAGTTAAGCTATGGGCATTTTTCAAGGAAAAGTTTTAAAAATATTAATATTTTTAGTTATATGCCGAAAACATAATATAAAAAAACAATAATAAATAAACATATATAACTTATATTTTATTGGGAATACAAATTTATTATTTACATATATTGTGAAAAATGTATGTACATAATATAATTCCCCTGTAATGTTGCTATGCTAAAACTTTGGCAGCACATACATTAAAAGTGCATGTAGCACAAAGGCGTACAACGTTTATCTTCGATGATATTTTGAAAATGAACTGGCACTTGCATGTGTAAACAATCGAGCAAATTCCAAGTGTTTTTATTATTTTTTTCAATGTATTGGTTGGTAATATGTACACGCAACTTGTAACAAGTTACTTGCACGTGTAAACTCAGTGTAAAGCTATTCTGGAATTAAAAGTCGATCGCGCTAACTGCGACAACAATATGTTTCTATTATATAGTAGCTATCTCTAATTAAAAGATGAATTTTTTCCGTTTTCGTAAAAGAACAAACTAATATTAAAAAAAATGTAAATTTTGAATGTATGTATGCAAAGCAAACCAATATTGTTCAATAATCTAATATTGTCTCATATGTATGTCTGAATACGCTATTACATTTTATACAACGTGTCCACCGGGAAGGTATACTACTCGCAGTAATTCCATTGTAATCCTGGGGGCAAATTCTGGCATACGATTACGAGCGAGTCTTTAATCGACTGTACAAATTTTTTAACTTTTGGGATTCTCGCACTCGTTATCGAATAAAGTGTATCGAAATTTCTAATGATGTCACTCGATAACGAGAGATCTTTCGCATGCAACTGTGCGAATTCTTACTCGATGACAAAATAGCATTCGAAATAAAGTTTTTTAGCAAAAATTCCGTAGAAAGAAAATGTAAGCTACAAATTTGTGTAAATAAAAAGCAAATATATTCATATATATTTTAGGTCAGCCAGTTGAATTTTTGGAGGAACTTTTGTTGATAGGTAACCGACAAACTCCATAAGCCCAAGGACATAATTATATGAATTTTTTGTCAACCGAAAACGTTTTTTAAACCTTTGGGAAAGGATATACTTTTTTAAATACCATAAAATTTTTTTTTAATATTTTTAACTTACTTATTATTTGATAAATTTAAAGGATCGGTGGTCTCTCTTATTTTCCTCCAAATGACATTGTTTTTCATTCTCATAAGATTCGGAGGATGACGAATAAAAGAAGAATTCCGGATTCATAATTTTTCTTAAATTTTCACTTTTAAATTTTACTTTTTATAAATTTTTTAATTCAAAAACTATATTTTTCCAACAATCTAAATTACTTTGTTTGTTTACGTTTTTTAGTGTTGTAAAACGTATTTATACGCACTTATTGCTCAACACTAAAGAAACAAATCGATTCGCTTACTTACGGATAACACAATTAGAAATTATAATGCAATCGAAATTATTTTTCATTCGAAAACGAATTCGATCACGAGTGACAGAATTTGCCCCCTGGTTATATGCAGTGTGGCACCGTCTTGTTGATACCACATGCTAATCAAACTCAAAACATGCACTTGTAATGTTAAAAAGTTTTCAATTATATCACGTTTTCAATCACATTCACAGCTACCGTTACGCCGTTTTCATTTTCAAGGGTTTCCCATTGCCCAGAACCGACTATACATCCAAATGAAAATATGCGCCATCACTCATTATGACTTTTTCGTTATAATCGATGATTGATTTTAATAAGATACAGGATGCCCGCTGGGAAAGTGGACTACTTTATTACAATGTCACGTGAAGTTTTAGTACGAATACTTCTGTCTGAGTATTTCTGTCTGCAAAATTAAAAGTAGAAAAATTTTAAAAACTCAAAGACTGTTGTTTCATGAACAAACAAAATTTGTTCGTTGTACGAGTAACAGCAAATATTTGTATTGAAGTCTTGTTCGAAAAAAATTTTATATATTCAGAGAACAATCCCATAATACTAAAGCCCAGTTCAGACTATTATACTGTGTATTAATACTTGTCAAAAATTCAAATAATACGTGCAAGTCTGATAGTCTGAATGTAATCCGTCATACATACGAAAAATAATACGATACAAATTTGACATCCCATAAGACTTTTTTGTTTTTTGAAACTTTTCAAAACGATAATACTTTTCATTGGATCAGGGTTGTGTTTTTTAGGAAACCAGCTGTAAAAAGATTTACTAGCCGACCATTTATTAGCCGATAGCGTACCGTCACCGATAGTATTTTTGGTCGTTATAAGAAAGCTCGAAATTTGGAATTTAGCTGTCGTATATAAATGTATTTTGCTCATGCTATATGTAGAACATAAAATATTGTGGTGCTTTTAAATTTGAATCTGTTTTACATAATTATTATATTAGCTGCTAAAGATTTTCAAACGCCGGCACGTCTACCGCCTACGACGAAGAGCTCACCTGCCGCCGTGTAAAGTTTTATGTTGGCACATCTCTGTGCTGAATAAATAAAAAAATATGAACAGCTGTTTTCTTTTCTACTCAAATTTTTTGGTTTATATCAAGTGTGATGGTGTGAATGCAAAATCTAATTTACCTTAGACTTTTTGACAGTCGCAAGAAATGTGTTCAGACTTTTATCTCACAAAATCGAATGAAAGTATTTATACTTGTATAATAAGCAGTATTTTTCCTTACTCTCGGCATCAGTAGTGTACAATAATCAGTAGTGTACAATAAAACGTCAGATAAAAGTCGTAAACTAATAGGCAACAAAAATAGCAAGAAAACTAAAAGAAGCCTAACAAAATACAAGTTAAAAAAAAAGTGGATCAAAAACTAAAAACCCCACCAAAGATTTTATATTCACTTGAATATATATGTACATATGTATATCTACATATGCATACATACAGCCAGTGTGCTTATTTATTGGCAACGGTAAATGCTCATTTGCACAGTGTGCTTTTGTCATGCTTTGCCACTTATTGCATCAATATTAGTTATGAGCAAAAGTAATAACGGCTAAGCACGAACAACTTCTATACATATCCATACTGAATAAAAAAATTTTCCTTCGCAAATATACCACACATGCATATACATATGTACATATATACGTCAACTGAATTTTAACTCATGTCGCAGAAGAAGTATTTTTAATTATAATTAAATAATGTTGTTGTGATTTGCACACAAGCCGAATCAGTGACTTTTAAATTTATGACTTTTAAGTATGTGTAGATAGATACCTATTTAAAATATTTTGAATCGCGGTGATTTCGGTAAAGACAAAAGAATATTTTAGTGTTTTTTATTGCTATTTACAAAATTGTAAAAAAAAAGTATAAAACGTCTTAATATAAACTAAACACCGGGTGTCCACCGGGAAGGTATACTACTTTGTTTGTTATAATTTTTAATTAAATGAAAGAGAATGAAGCTAATACTGATAAATATTGCTTGAGTGCAAAAAAATTTAATATTTTACAAATCATCTCTATTTTTGTTAATATATTTCACTTACGTAAAAAACTCACGAATTCATAAGGATCTCTGTGTTCCTCTTGTAAAAGACGAATTTTCAAAGTACGCAAAAAGGTATATCAGTAAATTGGAGCTTCACCCAACTCCTCTTGCACGCAATATACTTAATTTTGAAGGCCACTCTCAGTTGAGAATTAGGGATACCCTTACCACCATCAGAACGTTAAATAGGTGATTTTACCGATACTGATCGTGCAAAATAAAACATTTTTGTCTAGCATTGGCTGGACTTAATTATTTGTATATATTTAGTATTAAGATTTGAATACTTATCGTTAGTTCACTTTGTGAAGATTCAATAAATAAATGAATGAAAAAAAAAAATATATATATATATATATATATTTCACCAGAATAAAATCCTTAAAATCTTCAGTAGTAAAAACCACAATTATCCATATAACCAGATAACTATGCGTATAACGCGTTCCGCGTTTTTTTTCCAGTCAGTGTTCTGAGGCTTTTCCTGTCCAGTTTTGGAGCACGTTCGGCCCTCTTTGTATTAAAGTTTAGAAATTTCTTGGAATGTGCAAGACTAGCTGTCTCGTTCCAATGTTGCTCAACGATGGACTCCGTCCACTTCTTTATCTCCTCATTTAGGAGACCCTTATTGAAGATAGGGATGAAACGATACGAGTAAATACTCGATACTTTTTTTTCGATACCAAGTGCTTTTGGTGTCGATGCTTTACTACCGCGTATCAACTAGGTATCGGTCAGAAATATTCGTATCGGTCAAAAATTGTATTCTCTTGTTAACAGGCAAAAAACTGAGTTGGCCTCCTTTTCAACCATTATATAATAAATCCATCTAACCTGTGCATGCAAATGGGACATTAAAATCGGCTGTATGGCTGCATTTTATAAAAAAAAAAACGGCCGGATTACGTTCACGATCTTGAATACAAAAATAAATAGTCCAGTTACTAAAGCCAATCGAATTTGTCACTAAAAAATAGTTGCCAATCGAATTTGCCACTAAAAAATTTGTCAGCTTCAAGTCAAATGTTCACAAACACTACTCCCTCTTTCCCCCTCCTCACAACCTATTTTCCCAGTTCTGGTACAATGCACTGCATATGTAAGGGTCATCCCCTGAGTACTGGTCCAAGATGAAAAAAAAGCCGCCCATACACGTTTCAATTCAACTAAGAATTGAGTCTTTCAACTGAATTGATTATTGCCCACAAAATCATAAACTGAATTGAAAGATTTTCATTCAACTATTAAATTCAATGAAATTATAGACAATTTTAAAAATATATAACGTTCTCTTTGCAAAAATACTACAAATATAAATTTTGAGACCTGATCAAGAGACTCGAACACACACAACATAATTGAATTGAAAGACTTGCTAGTCAACTTGAAAAAATCGAAACATTTTAATTTTTCTTCAACCTGCTCGTCAACTGTCAAACTAATCAACTGACAAAGCCATTCACGCTTTGATTTGGACAACAACCGAGTCAGTTGTCAACTGAGTTGAAACGTGTATGGGGTGCTTTATGTGACTTTATCGAATATTATACCCATGGTAAATTGTCTCACATCCAAGCTACATATGCTCCATTGAATGTGTCACACAGTTACAATAGAGCTGCAAAACTATCGATAGTCGTCTCCATCGATATTTTCGATAGTTTCAAGAAAAACTGTCGATAATATCGATACCATCGTTAAGCGCTACTTTTGGCTATGATTCTGTAACTCAGGGGGAAGTTAGTAAACATAGATACATACATATTTATATAGGTATATATAAAATCTTTACGTTTTTTTATTCTATGATAAAAAAAATATATCTTTTAAATACTTTTTATTTTTGCTAAACACTTTGAGCTGCAGCGTCACCTGTATGCAAAGAGAACAAAGTTTTTTAAGTTGCAGTCGACATTTAGATGCAGCCGCCAGATATAAATTGACATGTTTAATTAATATTTTTATATAAGAAAACTCTTTTTTGTTTGAGATAAAAGTAATAAATTATATAACACTTTATTTTGATACATAATATGATTTATATAATGTATTGTCATTTGTAAATTACGCTATAGCTATAGCTATAAAAATTTAAAGGCGGCTAAGAACCTGCCTGAATAAATGGCCAGAAACGTTATGCCGGCTACATGTAACCGGCTTCGTATATACGTTCAAAAATTGTCGATAGTATCACTATCGAACGAAAACAATCGATAGTTAGCTAAAAATGAAACTATCGATAGTACTATCGATTGTTTTGCAGCTCTAAGTTACAAGACAAGCTATTGGGTGAATATAGCAGAAGAATTGTTATGATAGAATTCAGCCAGTGGATCAGAAAATCAAGCCCAAAACGAAGATTTTGATTTTTGGCTCCATGTGTCCACCCCTGCCTCTAATCGTATGAAGAAATCGACCGATACAAGTATGTATCGATGCTATTTCTTCGATACCGAGTAGGTGTCGAACCTTTCCGACCGGTACCGTATCGAGTATAATTATCGATACCTTATTGGTATCGTTTCTTCCCTAACTGAAGCCAAATGTTGGAGTGGGTCCAATAAAAGTCCCCTCTGCTCCTTTTTTGGAGTAGATGTCAGCCATCTCATTGCTGTAGTGCACCTCATGTCCTGGCACCCAGATCAGAATAACCTTCATTTAGCCTGTTGTGACATTCCAGTACTAATCTGGACGTAAAGACATAACTGCTCAGGGCCTTCAGTACTAATTGGCTATCAGAAAGTATTTTTATCAGCACTCTCTTGAGTCCCCTATCGGAGAGCATTTCAACCACTTCCCTTATGGCGTATAATTCCACTTGGAAGATTGTGGTGTCTTTACTAAGAGTGTAAGCTGTTTACTTTCTGGAACATTTGCATTTTCCATATGCGTTTCTTAAACAAATAGCTTTACTTCTTAAAATATTTATTTTTATGACCCAAAATTAAAATTTGATTAAATATATACACTAACGTATTAGAGCTTAAATGATGTGTAGTTTTTTCAATTGCAATTGCATACTCGTATGTCATGCATCATACGAGTGCATAAAAATATGTATGTTTGTAAATAATATGTTTTATAAAGTACTCGTAAGTTCCTGTTGAAATATAAACTAGCAAATATTTTGGTACAGATACACAAACAAACTTATATTCTTTTCATTATCACACGTTTCATTCTTCTGGCTGGTTATCAATTCATAATGAGTAATAAATGAATGAGTTATTTGTACATTTCTGTATCTTCTTGGTTGATTAATCATCTCAGCTGTTAATAGGTTGCGACATATGTATGTATGTGTGAGTGCAACTATTAAAGTATGTTGTAGATAAATACATATATTTATAGCTACAAACATATAGATCTAAATATAAGTATGAACACTGATTGATTGACTGATTCAGTATTGCCCAGCCTTTATGCATGAAGCTATAAATTTAGAACTGCAAACGTTTAAGAGTAATAATTAAATGAGCTAAGTAAGAACAATAAACTAACTGAATGTGTGATAAACTCATTTACGTTCAGGACCTAGAGGTAGAATATCACATTTTACATGAATACATGGATACTTCAAACAGGGCTGGGCAAAATACTCACTTTAAGTATTTCAAATACAAGATACAAAATACTTCCCAGTTGTGTATTTCAAATACAAGATACAAAATACTTTCAAGTTGTGTATTTTAAATACAAAATACAAAATACTTTCCAGCTGTGTATTTTAAATACAACTAAAAACTACAAATACTTTTTTGTCTTTCGATCTCATAAGAATATACCACTCTGGTTTTAGATAAATGTTTTATTTTATATATGCACTTAAACTAAGTTGCATATTGTCACATACAACTTAAAAGGGCGTAAATGGCAAAGTATTGAAAGCCTATTAAAAATTGTGGATATTTGTATTATTGATAATAACTAGACTAGACTAGAATTTTTTTGTCAGTTATGCTCTTTTTCTTTTTAGGCGACAATATACATACATGTTCATACTTACAATATATACTTATTATGTATTCAAATACTAGAAATAAAGCTGTGTAATATATAAAATGTGTTATATTTTTTTTATTATATATATTTAACATTCTATGCATTTTACATATATACACGTGTGACATACGTGTATATGATATGATTGTTCTAAACTCGCCAACTAGGAAATTAATAATATTTAGGATTTAATAGATAGCAAACAAAAGATTCATTCGGCAAAACAAGTATTTCCTTTAATAAAACAAGATCATTTAATAAGTCATCCGACAAACAACCTCTTGTTGGGGAGTGAAAAAAATATTTCTACAGGTTCTGCGGAACCTGCTGCCAAATTCTATAAATGCATAAAAACAATAAAATTCTCATCATCTTTACTGCAACTACTTTACTACTTCTTCTATTGCATCCATGTTCGGTTTCACGTTTTTTGTAATCTTTCTCTAAGGTATCTATTGCAAGGTTTTGAATTCGTTGCCTCTCTTTTAATGAGATGATTTCTGGTGACCAGTGTATTTTGAAAGTAGGGTGGACGCCAATATGGCTCTATTTGCTTCAGGTGTCGTTATATGTCCTTTCTAAGCTCTCCATTAGTTTTGTTAAAATACAATTGAAATACCTCAAATTATTATATTTGCAATCGATATAATCTGGTTCTCACAGACATTAAGGTAGGCAAAAGTTTTCATAATAAAAATTATTTCTCTGTATATAATACAAAGCGTTGGGAAAAGGCTGGTGGCGAATATGTGAAAATTCCTATTGATATCACCTGATTAGTGTAAAATGTATTTGCTCTGGACAAGACAATTGAAAGCTGCATTGCGGTATTGCAAAATAATAATCATTTTAGTGGTCGCAGTTTCTAGCAATTTTAGCTTTTGTGTGAAAAAACTTATTTTGAACTTATAATAAATAAATGTATTTTGTAAAAATTTATTTTTAAGCCATATGTATTTGAAATACAAGATACAAAATACTTTTAAGTTATGTATTTGAAATACAAAATACTAAATACTTTCAGGTTGGGTATTTTAAATACATACAAAATACGCATTTGTATTTCAAATACGTATTTCAAATACATGTATTTCAAATACTGCCCAGCCCTGACTTCAAAGTTAGCGGCGTGATAGGTGCGACGATTGCTCGCACTCGACCATAAGTACTGCTATGTCAATACATCAAAGTAGTGTTTGGCGATGTTCTATCGAAATCCGGGCAATACTTTTTTTTGCACAAAAAATAACATTATTTTCTCTTCTTTTTTTTCTTACTTTTCTTAACAATATTTAAACAAATAGACTACTTTTTTTTTGAGTTGGACCAGTACTCAGGGGATGACCCCTACATATGCAGTGCATTGTACCAGAACTAGGAAAATAGGTTGTGAGGAGGGGGTAAGAGGGAGTAGTGTTTGTGAACATTTGACTTGAACTTTCCAACGGTATAACAGACAGGAAACACGTCTGGAGGCAACTTATTCCACAGACGAAGCGTACGGCTGAAAAACGAATTCTCTCTGTAATGCGTAGTGCGATTCCCCGGGCAATCGACCACAAATGGATGAGCTCTAAACGATGAGCGCGTGCTACGTAAAAATGTGCGAGTTTCGGGTACAAGATCCCTAATCTCGTCAGAGCAAAATCCATTGTAGTAACGATAGAACAGAGTAACGCACCCCACACTGCGTCGATGCGCCAGTGAGTCAATATCATTTGCTAGGATTTGTATTTCAAGTCTCAAAAAGCAAAACAAAAATATTCAAACAACTGAGTTTACAATTATTTACTTTACTAGCTACTAATATTTATGCATATCAAATAAATATTAAAAAATAATAGTAAATCAAGTGGTTTCAAAAACGTCACCGTTCAAATTGTTGTTTCTAAAGTGGATAGAGAAAAATAATTTCCCTGTAAATGCATTCATTCCCTACTACTCGTATCTCTCGTATAATATTTTCCATTTATTATCTCTAGATTGCAATTATAAAATTAAATTAATTTTTCTATCTAAGAAATAAAAAAACAGCAACATTAAAGTACTTGTTAAACATAAAATATATAATTTGTCAAGTGGATTTAAATACAAATTTCTTATCAATAAAACAACTATTTAATTATGCAACTAATTGTTCGCTTTGATAAATAATTTGTTTTTACTTGAATTGGCTTCAGAGAGAATAAACATATACGAGTATGTAAACAAATAATTTAATAAACTGATTAGCATTGAAAGGAGTTTGACCTAGGTTACGTTAATCGTAAAAATATATGATCATAAAATGACTATTAAAAGATTAAAACTATAGATAATAGTTGGTGGTGGGAAACAGTTAATTCTTACTTGATATTTCAGTACAACTATATTTGTGTGTTATCTTTAAGCGAGTGCATGTAATTACATAAACAAAAGCTTGGAAATTAATAAATTTTAACTGCTTGCGCATCGTACTGCGAGTTTGGCTTCTTTTTTGAGGTGGGGTGACGTATCCTCTTTTAGCTACAATAATAATATTGTTACGAATCAAAAAATACAAACAGCTTGTTTTTATTGAATTTTTGTTGAACTTTTTATAATTTTTTAAATTAGACTTTTTGGTTTGTACATTTGTACAACGGACTATATCAATTTTTTTCCTTTCTTAAGTTTTTTCTTAAGAAGGATTTTTTTACAATGCAAATTTGCTGTGATCAATAATTTTTGATTGAAGAATACAAGAAAAATAATAATCAGGTCTTTAGCTGGGGGACAACTAGCTGTTTCGTAGTCGCTACACTACTCATTAGCACCAATTTTCAGATTTTGAGCTCGGGTCATGATGTATCATGACCTACTGCTTTAACCACTAAGCCACCGAGCACTTAATTATTCTCTATCTATATTCATCTCATATTGAATCACATATGCATTTTGCTAATTGTCCACATTGTTTGTACAGCGTTTGCTGTCTCAGAACTAGCGGTATTTCTTATTTTAGTTATTAACATACATATTTTTGTATTTTAATAATTCTCCGTACCCAGAGATGTTTTTTATGTTTTCTAATAATATTTCATAGCAGCTTCCTCAGTAGTCTCGGAAGTCTTTGACAAATATGTCCCAACATTTAATTATATATCCTAATATTTTAAACAAAATAATGAGAATTAAAAAAATCTTCTAGCACACGTTCCTACTTTTCTGAGCAACTTTCTAAAGAAAGAATGGTCAACTCAACTGTTTCCAATCAAATCAATCGTATACTATTAAGCACATGCTTTCTTGATCTAATCTGTTTTTTTTTTTATCTTGGACCAGTACTCAGCGAATAACCCCTGAAAAATGGCATTTTTTAAGTGTATGCTTGACACCGCAGGAAAGCTTCTCGAAATGCTGCTCAAATCTTTGGAAAATACTGGATGACTATCATCAAGGCAGTATGGCTATAGGTCTAGAAGGTCCACCATAGGTGTTATCGAAGACTTTATATAGTGAACAGGTAAGTCGCAAGCGGGAAATCATTGCTCCAGAGGATTATTCCACTAGCGATTCAAAATGTTTGGAACGCTTTTAACAACGCAAAGTGGACATGATATGTACTCTACATGATATTTGCTCTAGAGGTACGTTTTAGAGCACCTGCATATTTCACGAGGATGATCCTGAGCTATCTCAGGGATCGCGTGCTTATATACGCAAATGCTGGACAAACGTATGAGAGACAGATTGCTGTAAGTGCTGGACAAACGTATGAGAGACAGATTGCTTCAGGAGTAGCACAGGGCTCGACTCTAGGCCCTGAGCTTTGAATATCAGCTATGATGATATTTTCCAAGCCGAGATGTCAAGCGATACCTATCTGGTGAGGTACGCAGATGATATTGTAGCCGACATTGTGGCTCGTTATATAGAGGATGCGCAGAGCAAGCTGAACCAGGTCATGCTTAGGATGAAAACATGGTTGGATGCTCATAGCCTCGAGCTAGCCACGGTTAAAACGGATTTATCACAAATAAGCACATGCCCCTAGAATGGGAATGCGGCTATTCTCTGAGACGATTAGAACGAGCAAATTGATTAAATAACTAGGACTGAAGCTGGGGTTCAGAACCCTGCTAAAACGATGTGTAGCCAAAGCTGCTCAAGCTATCTCAACAGATTATTAGCAAACATCGGCGGACCAAAATACAGCAAAAAGAAGCTGATAATGGCAACGAACCAGTCGATTTTGCTGTATGGGTACAAAATCTGGGCAGATGCCTTTCAACCAGATAGTGGATATTGATGTACATCAACACCAGACGACCTTATCTGATGATGGACCAAATCTACGGGGAGAATTATTCACGATTCACCAGCGCTTCCGTGTGGCTTGCAAGTTTCACATAGGTTACAACTTTTTACCATAAGTTTGTAGCCATATAAATAAAACCCTTGCTGAAGAGTTCGAGCTTTTTAATTCCTTTTGTACGCAATTTGGCAGAAATCAATGGAAGACAAGGCTTAATAATTTAATATGCGGAAGACCATTAAGAGCGTCAGCCTTTAACGTCAACTCATCACCCTTGGTTCCTTACATTACAAGAGTTATTAGCCCCGAAAACCATAGTTATCAGGGAAACTAGTTGCCCTTCCTGCGATTTTCGGTTAAAACCACAGTCAAGCACCTCAACCTTGATCAGCACCGAGATGATCAGCATGCAAAAACTCCTGAGGGATTTGCTGATCCCCGTTCTGACAATTAACCCTTGGTTTCGGAAGCCCAACACAACATGCGGCTTCCTAGAGTTTTATTTACTACGACAAACGAGGGAATGATTTAATTCTATGCCTCCGAAAATGCCGGAGAAAGATAAAAGGCAGCATACCGGAGAACGATATTGGCAACGGTACAGCGCACTTCTGCTCTCAGAGTAGCCTGGGCACATCACACAGCGTCAGCACTATCCCGATTGATTTCTTAGACGAAGAACGTAAAAATCTTTGGAGGAGGCAAAGATAAACCGGTGAAACCGAAAGTTGCAGGAAGAATAGAATAGTGTATTGGGTGGCGGATGGACAGCAAGATTGATCGCTAACATAAATAAGTGGGTAAACATATAAAGCATGGTGGGATAAATTATTATATATCACAGATGCTTTCTGGACATGGATATGTTGTGGTGTACCTCCACAAAATGGGGAATGCAGATCCATCGATCTGCCTCTGTGGAGATAGCAGCGTGGATAATGCAGAATACACATTCTTCAGGTGTGACAGATGGAGACGGGAAAGACATAACATAGTGGAGAATATTGCCGGAATATGACCAGAAAACAATATGGAAGATATGATGGAAGATGAGAGCAAATGAGATCAAGTATATCGAAAAGATCTTACGATACGAAAACAGGACCTATACGTGGGTATGGCACGTGCAATCAGTTAGAATATAAATGTATAAATATATCATTTCGCATTTATCAGATATTCGTAAGTAAATTTATATTTTTTTTTAATTTTAGCTAACGATATGATGGTTTATTCCAATAATTTGTTATTTATTCCAACAAATAAAAACAAGACTTTTAATTTATGCAAAATGTTGTTTTCTATCAAAATTTTATATCTATTTCTTCCTCAAAAATATAAAATGTTTGTGGCTTAAACTTTCAAGTGATTTACTACACACACGAAAGCTGTCTATTTTAAGCATAAACCAGCTATTTTGCATATTATTTAAAAGGTTAAAAACCCAAAAAAGTGTTAATTTAATTTCAATAAAACATGACGAAATTAATAAAAAGAAAATACAATAGTTATGGCACAAATATGTATAGAAGCGTACATGTGTATGTATGTACAGTAGAAACTAGGAAAAGTTAACCGAATAGCTACAAGGGTAATCTCCAATCTAAAGAACATGCAACTCGGAAGCAAAAAACAGGCATTTTGTTTTACTTATGTTAAGGGCCAAATAGACTACGCAAACCGTTTGGCAAACCCACGCCTAAATCCATATAAAAGCAAAATACATAGAGAAGCCAAAATGATTTTTTGCAAAAACTCACATATGAATCACTGATATTACCTGCTAAGAATCACAGATACGCGGACTCCTAACGAACAAAATCAATTCAGGGTATCTGTAAAGGTTTGGACAATTACTTTCAAAATGCATGCATGATCCAAAGGAAAATTCAGCATCTATTATTGATTATATAACATAGTTAAAGTTTTTCACGATAAATCGGCATGACGTTCACCACCTGAAGCCCGAGACTACATGCGGCCCCAAAGATAGAAGACTGGGATGGTTAAATCGTGCGACCTTGTTGAACATGCCAAAACGGGAGATTATGCAACCAGGAAAGGTTTCCTTCACAATAACCATTGTGGCTACTGCTGTGTGTGCAGTTACATCTTGAAACCACATATTCAGCACCACCCCCCACTCAAAGTCGCCAGACACAATTATTCCACGCTCTTGCGGAGTATAGCACTCCATTGTTTGCCGGTTTGGACTATGCAGCTGTCTAGTTCACAAATGTGAAGGGTATAAAACCCTTCACAAAAATGTAAGTTTGTGATTCCGTTTGTAATTTCTACAGTTTTAATTTGCGACACTGTAAAGTATATATATTCTGAATCAGAATTAATGGAAAAGTCGATTAAGCGATATCCGTCTGTCCGCTGTTGAAATACCGTTTCTGAGAAAACCATAAGACTTAGAAACTTTTTTCTTTCACCATTCTTTTATCCCATCGATTCATGAGTTTGCTATTGAAATTCAGTAATATCGGTCCACGTATAGCTGAGATATATTCAAAATTCCGAAAAAAAACATTTTTTTGCAATTTTGTATAAAAATTTTGGAAACAAAAGTTGTTTGTTTTGTTTCAAACTTCACTTAAGCATGGTGACCAAAAGGCAAAAAATTTTTTTTTTAGATATCGGTCCATATATACCCGAGATATAGCCCAAATCGGATTTTTAATGAAAATGTCGCATAGGCGAAGCTAAACAACTTTTTTTGCTTAAAAGTAGTTCTGGTAATAAAATTAGGTTATATAAATATGGAAAATAAAAATTTCCGATGTCGGTCCATATATACCCGAGATATAGCCTGAACCGATTTTTCCATTAATATATTTTTTTGCTAAAAATTTTTCTCGTTATAAAAGAAGGTTACTAAAATACAGAAAATAGAAAATTCCGATATCGGTTCATATATAATTGAGCATATTTTGTTCACATTTTTAAATATACTATACATATACGTGACTATCGTGAAGGGTATTTTAGATTCGGCCCAGCCGAATTTACCACGCTCTTACTTGTTTCCATTAATTTGTTTATTGGTTCTTCAAAATGAACTAACAATAAGTACTCAAATCCAGCCAATTCTAGACAAAAAAGTTTTATTTTGCAGGAACTTTATCGGTAAAATCACCCATTTAACATATTTAGCCCGAAAGCCAAATTGATGATTAGGGATACATCCCACATCATTCAATATTGAAGTCAACTTCGCCATTAACAATTTTTCGAACTGTTTTGAAATTGTTGGCAGTAAACTTATTGGTCTATATGACTCTACTTTAGTGGGATCCTTCCCTGGTTTGGATATCATAGTAATCATGGACACCTTCCAGTCTGCACGATAATATGCGAGACATAAAATAGCGTTAAAAATAAAAAGAAGAATTCTTCTAGCTACACGAGGTAATTGCTCAATCAATTTACCAGTAATTTTATTTTTTTGGAGCTCTTCCCGGGGTTTTGTGTTACAATTAATGTCTTCGACATCTTGAAAAAGTCTCAAAGACACGGGCGGTCTAACAGCATATGGCGGTAGTTCAGCTGAATCATTTGTGGCAAAAGGATTTTCGAAATGGTCAACATACAGAATCGCTTCTTGCCCAGTCTCCAGTTGAAGTTCGCAAGAGTGGCTTACCTATTACGCGTCTTTTCAAATATGATTGACGTAAAACGATATTTGTAAAAGCTATGGTAACTTACGATAGAGTGTTTAATTTTGCTTCATCCTGCACATACATTAATATACACATATATACTTCCTCAAAGTAAATATTCTGCTAGCATTTTCAATCGTAGCGGACTCTACTTGAAATCTCATAAAAAGTGTTTTTGATCGTCGACGAGCTTATTTTTTTATCGCAGACGATCCCTGGCCTGGGAGTAATTGTTACAAAAGCTGATTCTGCTATCAGACTCTTATATACAAGTCAGCAAAAGATGCCTCTGTTAATCGTAGAGAATCGTTTGAGACTTATGTAGATATTATCCTAAAACTCCTTAAAGAATCAGCCGTGTAATCTTTTTATGATTCATACAGAAAACAGCACAAAGCTCATTCGCTCATTAGTCTCATGTAAAAAGCCCTAACTCGCATTGTCCCTGAATCGATTTTTTTTAGTACTAACTACGTTTCATATATACAGCTGTGGACAGAGTAATAGCTCACTTATCAATAGCAAGATAGAAAAGTTTATAATTTGATTCATACATAAAATTACACGTTTATTTTGAATTTAACTGTTAGTTTATTTTATTTTAAACTAAAAAACATAACAAAACAACAATTTGACATTTCATTATTTTAAGTCCATAAAAATTTAACTTGCCACAATTCAAACTGGATGGAGAAATAGCGCAATTTTCCTGATCTTTTATAATAATTTGTATTTTTAGCAGAACGATTTCTAATGTGTAGGGGATTTACTTTTCCGATTGTATTTTGTTAAATCCCCCTTATTTGGCAAAACTGCTTCACACCTGCGAGGTATATTTTCTATAAACTTTTGGTATCTCACAATTCTAAATTTTTTTCTACCCAACTTACACCCTAACATCGTTCCCTAAATTTTGTATGGGGTTAAGACCGGAACTTTGTGCAGGCCAATCAAAAATTGAAATTGTTTCTGCAGAGCCAATTTTTCACTACTTTTACCGTTTGTTTTGGGTCATTATCGTACATAAAGATCCAGTTCAGGGGCATGAATTCAAAGTAACATGGCTCCATAGTATTTTTCAATATATTTAGGTAAAAGAAATTATCCTTGTTTCCATTTATTCTTTCTAGAGACCCAATCCAATGTCAAGAAAGTGATCCCCAAACTTGCACATTACCTCCACCGTGCTTCACTGCTTTTTTTTAATATAACGGGTCTTGAATTCTAAGTTTTTTCCTCGATGTACAAATGTTTTTTGAATCGAAGTTATTTTGGTTTCACCTGTAAAAAGAACTCGTTTCCAGAATTTGATGTCCTTATTCCTGAGCATTTTTGCAAAAGGAAAACGGTCTTTTATATTCTTTTTTGTTAGGAGGGAGTTTTTTTTCTGATTCGGCCATAGAGGTTATTTTCATTGAGACGCCATCGTATAAGTCTACTGGATACATTTAACCGAAATTCGGTCATAACGGTTCGTTGTCTTTCGCGGTGGTTTCTTCCGATTCTTCTTCGTATTAAGCAAATTTACATCTGAACTAACACTTTTAATGGCATTGTAAATAATTTTTCGGGAACATCTAATAATTTCGGATATTTTCATTTGCTTTGTACCTCTTTGCAGGAGTTCCCAAATAACATTTTTTTCTCTTGCGAGCAGGGGTCCTCTGCCCTTTTTAAATCGCGAAGTTAAAAATAAACTATACATTAATTATAGTACACAAGAATTTATCATTTAAAATTGCATAAACTATACCAGTTGATAGTCAACCAAAAAACATTACTTTTAGCAAAATATGACAAAAATTAAAAATTGCGAAATCTAATGGGACTTTTTCTAGAGAATTTTTAGAAAAACAGAATCGAGCAAGAGAATCGCATATTATTAACGCTCTTTTTCTAAAGTTATAGGTTTTTTACAATTCAGAATACAGGTGCGCTATTTCTCTGTCCATAGCTATATATAAATTTCCTGCAGGAAATGTCAGTAGTAAAACTATAGTGATTACCTATTGACGATGTCACCAGTACTACTGACAAATTGTACCCTTACTAATGCTAACTACTATTGACATTTAACACAGGCTTGTCCTACGAAATCTACCAGTAGACTGCGTCAATACTGACTAGGTAGTTCTTGTGGGGTCATACAGAGAAAATGTCAATAGTAAGATTGTACTGACTTACTATTGACGACATTACCGCACTGTGGGAAATGTCCATAGTAAAACTGTATTGATTCCCTATAGATGCTGTCACCACGTGAAAAAAATGTCAATAGTAAAACAAATAGTGATTGCCTATAATTATAAAATATTTAACTAGTTTAGCACTTTTTGCTCACCTTTACCTTTTTATATCACTTTTTATTATTATTATTTTTTATTAGAATTTTCTTGCGGCCGCAGATAAATTTTTAAAACAAATTAAATTATTAACAAAAAATATTCTCTATCTATCAAGAAGACAAGAAAAAAATTTGTTGACTGTGTCACCAGAAAGACACCATAAATGTTGACAAAAATGTTGGCATGGATACACTTAACCCCATACTTCCTTCAGTGAAGCGTCACAAACATTTAATTAAATAATTTCATAAATATTACTTTTACAAGCAATTGAACAAAAAAATTACTTGTAGATGAACCTATACAGCTTCCATTATGATTTTTCCTTCCCCTGTAAAATTGCGATTATGTTTGTTAGCGCTTTTCTGCATGAGACCAACGATATGTATAAATGTAATTCGCACTGACTTACCACCATAATCACCACCCGCACTTTTTTATTCAAAATGTTGTTAATCAATAAAGAAAAAACTATTGTACGCTGTTTGTTTCTGTTTATCTACATATATCTATAATATAAAAATCAATTAAAAATATACATATGTAAGTAAATAAAAACAATAAAATTTTAATCGCATAACAAACATTAGAAGATTGTGTGACAAGCGTGTCAGGAAATTTGTAAAAAAGAAATAAAAAGTCGATATTTTTGTTATTGTTACTCGTCAGATAATCACCAGAAGATTCTTTTGGGGCTTGTATTTTGAACACAATCGTATAGCAAACAACGTATGCTATGGCAGGGTACATATGTATGTTTATAGAATTCATTTACATAAGGTTAATAATTTATGTATGTGTGTATTGTCAGAAAAGAAAGAAATAAATCAATAACAATAAATAGCGTACAGACGAGTATGAACACATATTTTTTTTTAATTTCTTAACAAATTCTTTATAAATATAAACCACTGTACAAAAAACCCCGATTTATATACATGTATATGTACATACATATGTATGTATGTATATGTATGCACATAGGTAAATAAATAAAACAAATACAAAGGTAAATCCGAACAAATACCACAACAACTATCACTGCTACAAGCTGTACTCGTATGTACAATACATATGTACACCATCTCTACTGCACACAATAACAACAAAATACTTTGTTGCTTAGAAAAGCAATCACAAAGAGAATACTTTTTTATTTAGGAAAAATAAACACCCGTGTGAGAGTACTACATACAAAAATGCGAACTTTTTTTTATATATACCCAACAAACACTAAGGTTTGATTTCAAATGGAGAATGATTTGAAACCAAACGTTTTCTCAAACGATAAACGTTTGACACTGATTTGAATTCAAATTGAAAAACATAGTATTCTCAATAAAAAGAGGAAATTGTTATTTTATTTATTTTTTTATTTTTTTTTTCAGAAATTCATTTATTCATTCATTCATATATTCATCTCGACGTGGAAGTCCCACATTGATGCGAAAGTTACTCAGTTATAGTTAAAAGCAGCGCAACTAAATTGGCTTATGGGCAGAAATTCGACATTGAAGTTGGACTGCAAACTATTGTTATACAACGCAATTGTAAAGCCTATATGGTATTCAATTATGGAGCACCGCTTCCACTTCTAATATTGAATAAATTCAAAGGCGACAAAATCAAATTCTTCGTACGATTACTGCAGCTCCACGGTACGTAAAAAACTCACGAATTCATAAAGATCTCTGTGTGCCTCTTGTAAAAGACAAATTCTCCAAGTATGCGATCAGTAAACTGGAACTTCATCCAAATCGTCTGGCACGCAATATACTTAATTTTGGCGGCCACTCTCGGTTGAGAAGGAGGGAGACCCTTGCCACCAACAGAACGTTAAATAGGTGATTTTACCGATATTTTATTTTGTCTAGCATTGGCTGGACTTAATTAATTTAGTGTATTTGGTATTAAGATTTGAATACTTATTGTTAGTTCACTTTGTGAAAATACAATAAATAAATAAATGAATTAAAAAAAATTATTCTCAACTTGGTTTCAAATGTAATTTCAAATGCTTTGCAAGTTCATTTTTTTATTTATTTGTGGTTTTTAAATTGAATTTTCTATTATTATTTATTTTATTATTATTTTTTTTTATAGTCTTGAAATTCTTGAAAGGACGAAGTAGTTGGTTCCTTTTGACTCTAAATCGCGGTTAAATCAAACAATCTCATTATTTCACTTTTTCATGTTTTATATCATGCATTTTAACTTATTAAAACTAATTTTTGATGACATTTAATTAAATATTGGTGACAAACAAATTACATTTATAAATTTTTCCGAAATTCTTAACATTTTTTTGGAATAGCGCATTTACATCAACTCAAAATCTAGTAGATTTAAATTAAAATCTACAACGAAATCTATATCGTTTACACCCCCGTTTTTTGACACCTAGCAAGATTTCATTTTCACAAAAATAGTTTATGCATTGGTGTTTGGCAAAAGAATTTTATCTGAGACTGAATACCAGAGACAAGCGCCGATCATAATTTTCGACGGCGCCGGCTGACCAAACATAAGTCGGCGGCGGCGGAAATTCCACTCAAATCGACTGAAAATAACTGAAATAAATTAAATGTAAGCACATGTTGGCATATGTTTACTTTAAAATACTTATGGGCCGATATAAAAACACTTGATTTTTTATATCATAAAATTTAAGATTATAAAAATAACATAAATTAAAGTTACGTTGTTATAGATTTTCTTAGCACTATAAACTTAAAAAATATATAGGGTGTTTAAGCTAATATTGGTTGTTATGTTTGATCAATTTCAAGCTGTGATGCCTAATTCATTACTTTTCGAATCTGACTCTTAGGTGACGCTGTATATATATATATATATATGCATAACTTTTTTGGTGTAATATAAAAGTAAAAATCGACATTTTTGTTTGCCCGCGCTATTTCTATACTTATTTTTTGGTTAAAAGAAACTGTTCATTTTTCAATATACACAATAGAAAAAGATAACCAGTGCCAGTGCACCTAAAGTGAAGTGGAGAAATAATAAAAATCATATTGTGCAACTACAATTCACATGGGTTTCTTTTCGTTTAAACTTTTCTTCCTTTTTGAGCCTGAGTTCCACCGCCCGAGTAGCATTTGGCTTTTTTATAGGGTAAAAAAAAAACTTATTTTAAGCCGAATTAGCCGAATAATGTTTGGCGGCGGCGGCTAGCAGAATTCATCGGCCGCTCATGCTTACCCGGCTGAAGTCGGTTCGGAGCAAGTCTCTGCTGAATACAACATAATAAAGTGTATTTTTTTGTTGACCACATTAAAGTGTATATTTTTGTTGCAGCGTAGTATTTTTAAGTACTATTTGAACAAAATCACATTTGCGTCGCTTGGTACGAGTAGATTTCAGGAGATTACGTCGAAATCTACTCATAAAGTAGAGTTCATTTTGTATTGAAAATCTTTTCAAAATCTACTAGATTTAGCTTGAAATCTCGAATATGCAGATTTCGCTTTGGGTGTAAATAGACTATAAATATATTTAAAATGAATATTCGTATTTGAACAAATTGCTGCTTTTTTGGGTGCTAAAAGCACAATCAATTTGAGTTAACCAATTCTGGCTTCCATAAACCAGAATTGGGGTTATAATTAACTCGGGATTAATTATAACGAGATGGGAGAATAGAAATAAAAAACGGGTTTAGTATTTCGTGTTTCTTTCCATAAATCAAAAGTTATTTATTAAATGCTTCACCTGGCTTACATTGGTTGGTTATAATTCCAAAAAAAGGTGTTCGCACAGGCAGTCTTCCTTCTTCGTCGCTGTTCTGTATCGAGTCAGTTTTATGTGTACCGGAAACGATTGAAAAAAAATTACCATTGGAAATTTTCCAACGGGTTCGACTTGCCAATGCGAACAACTTTAGAGTGGTGAGTACAGGTGTAGGGAACTCAGATAAATAAGTGGTAAATATAAGGGAATTATTAACTAAGTATTAAGCAAATTAGTATAAATGGTAAGTATATGGTACGTAAAATTCATTACGCAAATTCAAAAATTATAATTATTAAAAGTAAGTATATACTCAAACAATTGAGTTTTTATTCGCTATTTTAGCTTCTAACATTTATACCAATAAAAAATTATAAATAGCTAGTTTTCTATGTTTCCCAGCTATCTATATGTCGACATTTCATAGGACCTGTCCTAGAATTGTTAGAGACGTATATAAATGAAAAAGCTTGTTTTTTGTGTTTTGACAGGTATTATTAGAGCATTTTTTTTAAATTCTCAACAATTTATTTAGATTGTTGGGATATAAAGTTGGATGTTTGAGAATATCTTTCAGAAGTTTCCAAAGTCTACTGATGATTAGGGTAGCTCCTATGAAATGTCGACATATAGATAGCTGGGAAACATAGAAAACAAGCTATTTATAATTTTTTATTGGTGAAAATATACACTAATATATTTATAAAAAAACATAAAATAAGTTTGTCCAAACTAATTTGGACATATTATTTGACCTTGTTTATATTGTTTTCTTCTAAATTTTCCAGCTAAAGATCTTGATTGATTTTTGTTTTTTATAAAAACCCCTTTTATAACGGTAATCTATTTTCGGTAATTTATATAACGGCATTTTATTTACGATATTTCGATAACAATTTGTTATCATCATCAGGAAAAATAAGATGTTATAAAAAATTATTTAAAAAAATGTTGTCAAAAAATTTAACATAGAAAAAATTCATACACATGAAGAAATTGTTAACGATATTAACAAATTGAAAAATTAAAAAATTAAATAATTTAAATTAAACTTATTCTGCAAACAACACATGCCCTGTTAACGATTACAACATGTTGTACCTCTACCTTTAGCATATAAAATACCGTTAAACTAAAAAACAAAAATCAATCAAGATCTTTAGCTGGAAAATTTAGAAGAAACTAAATTTAAAATGTTGATATTTTTTCAGACTTAAAATCAAATTTATAAAACATTGAGTATCAAAAGTTCATATTCAAATGATTTTTAATTTAAATTCAAATGTTAATATCAAACCATTGAAAAAGGTTTGTAAAGTAAAGGCAGAATTAGTTTGTACGTTCTTTTCCGTTCTGAATCAGCAGTCTTGTGTCTGTTCAATGTAAACTATATGTACATGGTTTGTATTTACTTTTATAGGCTTTTTCCAATGAACAACATTTAACATCTACCATCAGTTTTTGAAGATGATAACATCTTCCCATAACAAATACATTGTACTAAAAGTCAACATTTTTCAACATCTTTGTAAAATGTTTCTATATCATTTTATTCCATTCAACATTTTTCGATTATTTCAGTGTCATCACTAAAAAAGTGGCAGTAATGTCGATTATTCTTGTGGCACCACTGAAAAAACGTCATTTATTTTGAAGAAAATTTAAAAAAATCATAATTTATTTATCATGTGTCAATTGTTTGCATGTGTGTTTTCTTGCTTAATTTTTTTCTGTAATAATTTTTTTCTGTAATAATTTTTTCTGTATTTTTGTAAAATTTTGTTTATAAGGCCTACATTTTATTTATAGACATAAGTATGTACATAAATTTTATAATCCTTTTTTTGTTTTTTTTTTTTTTAACTAATTTTTTTCCAAAAAAATTTACATGCTTTTGTTAAATTGTTTGAAAATTTTAAAAATAATATTTTTGATTGATAGTAGATGTTAGATGTGAGCAATGTAAACAGTGTTTCACATTTTCAACATCTTTCATGCGTTTCATGAAGATGTTGATCAGTGTAAAAAGCCTATTACGTTCTGTTCTGTTGCGGACTAATCTGTTGAAAATAGAATTCAACGTTAAGTGACAGCCAGATATGTGTATGTTTTACTTTTTTCTGGTATGGAAAAACTAATTTTTTTAGTCATATGAATACAAATTTTTTTATCGAAAGCTAAAATAATTTGTTTTAATTTAAATTTTTTCAAATTTAATATATTAATCAATTAAGCCACTATGAATGATCAAAAGAATATAATTTTAGCGAATAAATATTATATTTTGTATAAGAAATGTTGTAAATTCTGCAGATCGTGAGAGAAAAGTTGGCTGTTTTGTCATCATTTCTAAGTAATTAAATTGTTTCTTATTTTGTTTTTTCAAATAAAACAATTTTTACGAAAAATCTTAATTCCAATATATTTCTTTTAATTTTGCTTTACTGTAAAAATCAGCTGAACTTTTTGACAGAAAAAGTAATTGGATAATATTTGCTACAGAAAAGAACGGCAACTGAAAGTAAAAACTAATGAGGACTTAAGTTTGATATCATATGATAACGTCATTTTATATAAAATGTTTGATTTGGTGTTTGTTGGGTATGAACATATCTATGTATGTATGTACATATGTGCATACAAACCAATATCAATATTGAAGTACATACGTGTTTTTTGTTTCGTGTGCATGTTTATTTGCAACAAAAATGGAAAAAAGTGGAGCAGCAAGTAATCAATGTTGTTTTCGTATTGTTTTTATTTTATATCATTTTTTTTTTTTTATATTATTATTTTGTTGTTATTGTTGTTGTTGCTACAAAGGCAGAAGCGGCATAAAATAATATATTGATACGACAGACAGACAGACTGGTACAAACAAACAAATAAATATGAGCGAACAAATGTCTACGGTTGACAACATTTTGTTATTTATTTATTTATTATTTTTTTTTTTATTTTATTTACAAGTTTTTACAACAAGCAAAATAAAATCAACTATTTACAAGCAAACACATGCATACTCGTATGTATGTATGAACATATCTACTAGGGTTAACACTTGTATGTACAACATTAAAATAACCGGTTACAGATTTAAAAATTTTGTAAATGTTTCTTCGAAATTTTGAAACTTTTGTCAAAACAATTTTTCTTTATAATTGAACCATAATATTAATTCTCCGCTGAAAAGCAAATTTGTGATAACCAATTCTGTTTTATGTAAAGCAGAACTGGGACTATAATTAACTCGGGGTAAAATAAATTAAAGACTTTTATTATTTCCTTTCACATAGATAGGGGGTGTTTATTGTTCACCTGGGGGCTATTTTATTTTATTTATTAATTTATGCCTATGGAGAATAACTGCTTACAGGCAGATACTATACATGTACACGCATAAGAGTTAAAAAAATTACAAAAATTAATAAAAAAAATAGCTAATTACTGGAATCACAAAAATTTATAGGCAATATAAAAAATTGTTAATTACTGGAATTTAATACTAAGATTATACACGCTTAAGGCCCTGATTCACTATCCTACACGATCGTACGATTTATTCACACGAAACTGTTTCAAAAGTCTGGCCGACTTGAAAAAATCGTTTCAAAATGGCGTTGTAGGCCACACTATTATACAAGTATGATTGAAATAATTTATATACACAATAAAACAATTAAAAACTTTCATTAACATAATAATTTTACATTACTTAAATTTTTTCCTCGAGGCACCAACAATATTCGTCGAGTCGAGTTATCACTTCAGTGTTGCAAAATACTGACAAAATGTGTTTTATAACACTGCCGAAAAATGTCAATAAAACCCATATGTTTTGACCAACAAATTCAATAAAAATAAAAACGCAAAAGAAATGGACCCAATATTATTATCCGACGAAACGGTTACCCTTAATACAATAAAGAAAAAAATTAAAGGAAGTGCAGATCTTTTAAATTTGCTAAACAACGAGTAAGTGCAGTCAATATTTTGTTCAAATGCATCTATAAAATAAAGAATGTTTATTTCACACTTTCAAGAGACGATTAAGACTCACAAAGGAAGCGTTTAACGATTTGTTGGGCCAATTAAATTTGGAGGCACAACTTTCCACCGCACTTGCACCAAATATTAAATTGGCAGCCACACTAGCGCTTTTGGCGCTAGTGTGGCTGCCAGTTGGATTCCAACACTCCGTTGGAAATGGTTTTTTAATGGGGATTTGCCAAAGTACTGTGTGCAAAATTACAAAGCTGTGTGCAAAATCACATCTTTAATTGGTGGACCAGAAGCGTTCAATTTCAGAGCAAGCTCCTGCCACAATTGGTTGGCTTTATATTTCCCTTGCGCCGTAATGGGTAATACCCCTTTGCCAAGTCGGTAAGTACTGCCATAAAATTGGCCAACATTTCTTTTTGTGTAAAATTAATTTTCATTACTGCTGACTTGAAATAAAAAATTATTTATACATTTAATTTTATATTCAAAACAAATTTTGAACTGACATTTCTTTTGTATTTTTCTGTTTGAAGGGTTTTCGATAGTACTTTTGCTTACGAATAAAAAGTTGGAAGGTTGCATTCGAGTAAGCACTCGATCGTAAGCGAATGACAGAATTAGCCCCCTGATTTTACAAGGGTTGCCGTCTAGTTAATTGCGTAGTAAAGTGCCATGAAGACGATCAGAAAAACACATCAACATTCTAAATGTGTGCGTGCAGTCGTGTTTTTTCGGGTACACCTATTATTTGTCGGCTCTGATTGAGGAAAATCAAAAACTTTTCATATTTTATTTTGACGTATAATTATTTTGATAGTCTCCAGTTGTGATTGACGATAAAAAGTTTCAGTTTTGTTATCGAAAGGAGCAACAGCTGATTTCGCTCAATAACAAATTTAAAAAAATATCGTTGTAATTCAGTCGTAAAGCAGCTCTGGGCTGAAGAACAGCTCTCGCGTCATCGTAATTATTTCTTAAGTGTGGTCAGGCTTGTGTTTGTTTTTAAGTCTTCGAGAGTTGTGCGTCTCACTCGCACAGGTTAACGGTTTGCCTCAACTAACTGTATTGGTTTACAGTTTTTTTCAGAGGTTATTCATTGCTAACTACGTGGAAACTTCCTATGTGAAGGCATCGATTGTTATAGTTAGTCACAGTGACGCTACAAAAGTACTGTTAATACCATCGTGGGCATTATGGTCTTTGTTACCCGCCCATGCTGTGCATCCTATACTTCGCATTTACTTTGCAACAGTATAGTTGCTAAATAAATATCGTTGTAATTATTGTAGATAAAAGTAACAGAATCGCACGAGAGGCCAAGTTTGGCAAACATTAATTCTAGCTATTGAACGAATTTGATGGCATGCTATCATACATCATCCGGTGCTCTCAGATCCAGTTTGTTCTTGTAATAGCCGCTTCAAAGGCTGTTTCATTATCGTGTTTATAATATAAAAGTATTATACTTTTTATAATACAAATTCGGTTTTTCAAAATTAAAAAGAAAAATCTAAACTTGGTGCGCTTCTGCTGAAATAACGCGCTTTTTCCTCCATTTTGGTGGGTTTTGAAATTTATAAGTTGACAACGCTGTATATAGTTTAAAGTTCATTCTGCACAGAAGTGATGGGGCTTATTTTCATTTTGGTCGGTTCAGTATTTTAGGAGTAATACGGTTATTACTTTGTTACTAATACTAACAAACAAAATATGTGTATGTGTTTGACTTAACTACAAGTAAACCAAAAACAGTGTGGCCAAATATGAATAAAGAACATATTTGTGCGTTTTCACAGTTTTGTTGGATTCCATATTGGATTTTATGTGAAAGTGAATTATATAAAAATAGAATGCGGAAGAATGCGTCGACCGGTGATACCCACTAATTTCCATAATATGGCAATAAGAAACATTAATGTAATGAAAATATTTTTTTCAAGGGCATAAATATATATACATAGAAGGGTATAAAAATACACCAATTTTATTGGCAAAATTATTTTAGAGGCCGTGAAGTTTTAAACGATTACTTTATCAAACGCGGCATGTTCATTTGGGCTATATATGGACCGATAGCGGAAATTTGCACTTTTTGTATTTTAATAACTTCTGATTCTAAGCAAAGACAATTTTTTAAGTTTTCATGGAGAAATCGGTTTAAGTAATATCTCGGGTATATATGAACAATTTTGCATTGTTAACTCGAAAAGCTCATTTTTTGAGATATGACTGTGTTGCAATAAAGGAGCGATATGTATGTATATTGACCGCTATCCTGGATTTTTTTTTTTTTTTGCCTTGTAATCACCACGCCAAATAATATGATTAAGTTTGAAGCAAAAGACACACTTTTTTCAAACCAAAATTGCCCAAAAATTGTTATTTTCGGTATTTTGGGTATACAGTGGTAAAAATCTAATTAAAACATGAATGTGATCTGTCATTCTTTCGTTATTCAAATAATAACAAAAAAATTCTAGATAAGTACCCCTATTACTTTTTCTCAATTTCATTAATATACTACGTATTATATATTCATTATTTATTAAGAAGGTAAATCCAAGAACTGTTTGTCAAAAATATGTTATTTTATGTAATAATAATCAATTTTTATTTTTCAAATTTGTTTTTCGGTTTTCGAATATTAGTTTTTATTCATCACTATTCAAAAAATTACAACTGAACATAACGGCGTTGCCATAACAAAACAATTAAATTCCTTACTACATTTAAAAGTTAACGTACTGTTTTTGCATAAAAAATTTTAACAAATGTATGGTAGTGCTAAAGTGTTTAGTAACTAATGTATGCGTTAAAACTCAAGTAAGAATTTTTTTTGAATATGGCCCTTAGTGTTTTACAAAAATTGTAAAATTTTGAGCGGCGTAAGTTTAGAATAAAAGTATCTAGCTGAGTATTTAAAAGTAACAATAAAATGATTTTTTTATGTATATATTTATATTATTAATTTTAAAAACAAATTTACTCATAATCTGACCATAAAACTTCATCAACTCTGATCGCCCTCGCACCAAAAAGCAAAGTGCAAAGTAGAAATTGTATACTTAAATAGGTATTTATGTTACATACAAGCGTAACAAATTCACACACACACACATGTCCATGTAAATATTATTTTATAATCTGTTTAAAAAAATAACAACAATCATTTTACAAAAAAAAAAAAAAAAAATTTACATCAAGCACTTAGTTGGCGTAATAAGGCAGAAAGAAGATAATCATAAATAATATCTACACACTCGTGCAAATATACATATGCATGTAAATATTACATACAAATAGAAATATATATGACAACATGCATTTGTTTATACAAATATTTACACACACACACACACACATATATTTATATAAACACACATTAATGATTGACAGGTTTGTTTTGAAAAAATTTAATGTACTTAACACAATAACAACATTGTATTAAAAATAATAACAAAAAAAAAAGTACCTACAGCAGAAGTAAAGAGAAAATCAAAACAAAACAAAACTAATAATAAATTAAAATGTTCATTTGATTATCATTTAAAATGAGCTTAAATCTTTCTGAACTTTCTTACATACCTACATTATACATACCTACATTATACATTTGTATATTCAAATAAATGCGAGTGCAAAAATCATTAGGGCCAGAAGAATGTGTGAGTGTGCACTTGCAAATAAAAGCTATTGCAGAAATGCACTCACACGTTGGCATGCATATATATATATGTGTGTGTGTGTGTGTGTGTGTGAATATACGTTAATTTATTAACTGTCAAAAGTGTTGCCGCTTTGAGCGTTTTGAACCAACTTTATTCTTTGGTTAGAAGTTAACCTTTATTACATATATTTAACAAACCATATATATGGATTTTTTACTCGTATCACAATTTCTCATTATATTGGTACAATTCTTTTTATTACTCATACTGACAATGGGACACACAAAAAGGTTTGCGTACGCAAAATTAAAAGGTTAAATTTACTCGTTTTAATACCTAATACATAAAGCTAAAAGCCATTTCACTGCCATTAAAAAAATTGTTTTATAAAGCGCGAAATAAACTATACATACTTCTTGTCAAACACGTCAAAATTTTAGGTTCAAACCTGTGCAAACATGTTTGCACAAAAATCAAAATTTTTTTGATTTTGTGTAAACAATGTGAATATGTAAATTTTGTCATTTCAATCAAATTTTTACAGAGTGAAGTGTTGGAAGAAAAAAAACACAAAATAAATCAAGAAAATGTTTTCTCACAATAATGTTTAGAATTGTGTAAATTTACCTTCAGTGTAGGAATTAAAAAAAAACAAATGCTATAACAACTGAACATCAAGAAATAGAGGCTATTGCAATTTATAAAAAAGTTTGTATTTTGCGAACTTTAAGCGGCGAGAAAATTGCCGCAACACAATGTCCATCTACTCTCATTGAAAACAAAAAAGTTATTAATTTGTGTGTATGTGTTTCAATTTGCATAGTTTATGTTCAAGCGGAAAGCGTGTATTTGCCAAACGACTGGCGTAGTTTATTTGGTCCCTAAGACATTTTATATTGCAACTGCTTAAAGCGAAGTTCACATTCAAAGTGGGACATTACAATTTTCGTGGCAACACATTGTGTTTAATTTGATTTTTTATTATAGTATTTGCTAGACTTCCCATTACTTTTAATAACAAATATTAAAAACCAAGGTATGATTCTTGAAAACTTCAGACTCAATATTCTTCCATTTTCTATTAAACGCCGCAGTATTTTGAACCCTTCGTTAACTACAATCTTCTTTTAATTTTACCCCAATCTGTTCGACAATATTGAAGTCTGGAGACTCTGCAGACTCGCTATTACTTTTGGAAAAGTTTATAGCAGTTTATTTCTAGGCGCGCTTTCCAATAAATATTGTTCCCAAATTAAAAATTTCATATGAAAAATATTTTCAATTTATAATTAGCATGTTGTATTTTGGACCCTTTGTTTAACTAGCATCTTCTTTTAATTTTACTCCAATCTGCTTGATAATATTGAAATGAATAACTGCACGATGAAAACAAAAGTTATCACAGCTTATCACAGTATTGGAAAAAAAAGCTAGAACTGGTCAATGCTCTAGCTAGCAACACTTCTCACACTGCAAGGCAATGAATTGCATAGCAAGAACATTCAAAAGCAACTAACAATGAACATAAAAAGAATAAACGAAGGAAAGTAAAAAAAAACACGTGTACAAAGGATGGAAGATAACACAGTACTTATTCCTGCTTGCTACTCATGATGGTTTAATTTGCGTTTTTATGATTAAAACAAATACATGACTACACAGTCGCAAATAGGCGAAGATTTCATATGTAATGTGCTTAACATGCAGCGTGTTTGTAAAAAAGATATAAAAAGAGATAAAAAAATACTTTTGATTGACCGACAAACATAACTGCAACGTAACATATTGCAGTTACCGCTGGAAAATTTTAAGAACATTTAATACAATATATTATTGTGCACATATAGTAAACTGATTATATATGAAGTCCTCGCCTAGCTGCGCCGGTGTAAGTACTTTGGCTTGATCAAAAAAGCCAGCAGGAACAAGTAGTGTGTTGTCTTCCATCCTGTATACACGTGTTTTTGTTACTTTCGTCCGGTTTTTCTTTATATGTTCATTATTAATTTCTTTTTGAATGTTCTTGCTATGTAACTCATTACCTTGCAATGTGGAAGGTGTTATACTAATTTTTGTTAGTCTGAGTACTGACTAGTTTTAACTTATTTTAATTCCAACACTTTAAATGCTGCGCTAACTTTCCGTCTTTCGTGTTGTTAGTGATAGTCCACGTGCACAAACACTAGTCCCTCCTTCTCCTCCTCGTAATCTATCTTCTTAGTTCCAGTACAAAAAAGTATATGCAAATTTACTCATACATTTTGATTTTATACATATATAAAATACAGAACAGCAAAAACATAAGTGTACACAAGATGGAAAACACAACACTTTTCACTTGTTTTTTAGTTATTAATTATGATTTTTTTTTTTTTTTTATATTGGACCAGTACTCAGGGGATGACCCCTACATATGCAGTGCATTGTACCAGAACTAGGAAAATAGGTTGTGAGGAGGGGGAAAGCGGGAGTAGTGTTTGTGAACATTTGACTTGAATCTTCCAACGTTATAACAGACAGGAAACACTTCTGCAGGCAACTTGTTCCACAGACGAAGCGTGCGGCTGAAAAACGAATTCTCTCTGTAATGCGTAGTACGATTCCCCGGGCAATCGACCACAAATGGGTGAGCTCTAGACGATGAACGCGTGCTACGTAAAAATGTGCGCGTTTCGGGAACAAGATCCCTAATCTCGTCAGAGCAAAATCCATTGTAGTATCGATAGAACAGAGTAACGCATCCCACACTGCGTCGATGCTCCAGTGAGTCAATAGAGTTGGATACCCTACTGTCACCGATGAGCTTCTTCGCCCTCTCCTGCACACGGTCGAGTAACCCCAAAACAGACTTTGAGGCTCCGGCCCAAACATGAGAGTTGTATTCCATTTTCGGTCGGATGTAGGTGGTATAAATAGTAAGGAGGTCGGATGGAGTGAAGTACATCTTACACCGTTTCAAAAAACCGAGGCACTTGAATGCTTCTTTAGAGATATGAAAAATGTGTTCATTCCAGCGAACGTCACACTGTATCTTCATTCCAAGAACATCAAGAGCATCCGATTCTTCAATATTTATACCATCCATGAGTACAGATGAAGCAGCATTAGCGGTCGTTTGTTTGTGCGTCAATAAGCAACACTGGGTCTTACGAGCATTAAAGGCGACCCTGTTTTTACGACCCCATTCAGAGACCAATAGAAGATCACTATTCAGTGAATCATTCATATTTAGTCTCTTGGCAGCGATCTCTGATAGGCTGGGCCTATAACTAAAAGAGTACGAGTGACAAATGCTGCTGTCATCCGCGAAAGAGTGGATAGGGTTGGAAGTTTGGTAGAGAAGGTCGTTGAGGAAAATAAGAAATAGGGTAGGAGAAAGAACGGAGCCTTGCGGTACCCCTGAATTAATCTTGAACTCGTTTGATGAGACCCCATCTATAACAACTCGTATAGAGCGGTCTCTGAGAAAGCTCGATATAAACCGAGAGAAGTCATCACCGACACCAAAAGCAGTAAGTTTTGCCAATAGTGCACCATGCCACACTCTGTCAAACGCTTTTGAAATATCAAGAGCCACCACCCTACTTTCACCGAAATGATGGATTGAGTGGCACCATTTCTCTGAGAGATATGCCATAAGATCGCCAGTTGAACGACCCTTACGAAATCCATATTGACGATCACAAAGTAGTTTATGCGACTCCAGATACCTCATAAGGTGATGGTTAACCATGTTTTCCATTACTTTGGAGAGTGTAGAGCAAATTGCAATTGGGCGGTAATTTTCGGGGTTATTTGCCATACCCTTTTTGGGTATTGGTGTTACATTAGCAACCTTCCAGCACGATGGAAACTCACCAGTATGGTAAAGTATGCTGAAAAGGCGTGCTAATTGACGCGCAAGCGTAGAAGAACACTGCTTCAAGACCAGTGCTGGAATGCCATCCGGTCCAGGAGTTTTGTTTATATCGAGGTCTTCCAAAACCCTTTTAACTGCTCGCGCCCGGAAGAATATCTTCGGCATAGTTACAGATACTCTTTCGAGCTCGGGAAGTGGCTGACTGCTTTCCGGCAAGCAGGAATTGCTTGCAAAGATTTCAGCCAACAGGTTAGCTTTGTCAACCGGGTCTGTGAATGCTTGGTCATTCTTTAAAAGAGTTGGAATTGATGAACTAGCACTGTTCTTTACTCTCTTAACGAAAGACCAAAAGGTCTTACTGCCCCGAGGAGCTGCAAGGACCTTGGCACGAAGGCGCTGTTCGTGAAGAGACTTTTCACGCCTAAGTACCTTGGCACACGAAGATCTTGCCTTTTTGCGTAGCAAATCAGTGTCTGGTGTTTTGTTTAAACGCCAGTTACTGAATGCTTCCTCTCTGGATCTGACTGCGTTTTTGCACGTCTGATTAAACCAAGATTTTGCTTTTGGTTTAATCGAAATCTGCTTGGAGGGGATGAATGTTTTCATCCCTAGCAATATAATGTTCTCGACAATTTTTGCTGAAGCATTTATGTCGTTATCTAGAAAACAAAGTTTCCAATTAAAATGCTCATAAAATTGGTTGAGCTCAGCCCAACGCGCCTTTTCGTAAATAAATATTGAACGTTTCGTAGCTGATTTTGAAACGTTACGAAGTCCCGAGATCGAAAAGGTGGCAGAAATGGTGCAATGATCCGAATTGCCGAGAGGTGCACTAACTCTGACTTCATACTTTTCAGGGTGTGAAGTCAGGAATAGGTCAAGTGTGTTTGAATAGTGCCCTTCAACACATGGAATATGCGTTGGCTCATTCACTAATTGCGCTAGGTGGTTGTGCGCAGCGAATAACTCGACATATTGGCCTTCTGGAGTTGTATGACTCGAATGGCGAAGCCAGGATGAGTTGTGAACATTGAAATCACCAGCAACAACGATTTCACTGCTCGGACAACTTTCCAGGATCTTCGATATGGAGTCGGAGAGGGCATCGAAACCAGAAAAGGTAGTATCCCTCCCCGCATTTGGACTTCTGTATAGAAACCCGAAATGCAAAAAGTGTGACCTGATTTTGAATTTAACCCAAAGACAGGTAAATTCTGCATCATGCATGCTTAATGGTTGCTGGCATTGGAACACAACTTCATTGCGAATGTAAATTACAAGGCCCCGATGGAAGTTAAAGAGGGATAGGAATTGATACCCAGGTATATGAAAATCCTGTGGATCAGCATTCTCAGATACCTGGGTTTCACATAGGGCGAAAATATCCGGTCGATGGAGACACGTGTGAGCATAGACGGAGAAGAAGTTCGTTCTGATGCATAATTTAGCATTTTGAATTTCATCTAATTAAAATTACGAAATCGTATTTAATGCATTACTCGTTATATAGTCTAAGACACAGTTTTTGACTTCGTATTTCAATACAAAACTAGTTAAGGCAGCCGTTCACGAAACGTCATGATCGGAGTTCAAATCCAAAAATGGGTGCTGATGAGTTTTGTAGCAACTGCGAAACAGCCAGTTGTCCCCCAGCTAAAGATTTGATTATTATTTTTCTTGTCTTCTTCAATCAGAAACTATTGAAATTTAAGAAAGAAATAACTTGAACTGAAACCCGATGTACAAAAAAACAAAATTAGTTAATTTTCATTTAAATTTAAATTGTATTTAAATGCAAGTTCAGTTTTTCAGTCTTACACAATTGCTTTTATTTAAATGCGATGAAAGTATGACAGCTTCACTTAAATTCCAAATATTATGGAAACAGATGTTTGTTAGTGGAAGAATAGAAAAATTATTAAAGTAAAATATTGAATTTATTAACGGCATAGAAAAACTTAATAATTGTATATCATGCGATGTTATTTTTAATTATGTATCATATTGTGCTATTGTTTAGAGCAAAATTACCAACTAATTTTAAAATATCTTCTACAGGCAATTGCTTATATGTGTGTTTTGTTTACGTTTTTTGCTCTAGCACAAAAACTACCACTCAAAAACCATATGGTAGATATATGAGACAAACTTAAATACAACTTAAATGAAGAAGACTGGCCGTTTAAGGCCCAGTTTCTGACTGCGTATTTATATACAATATTAGTTAATTTTCATTTAAATTCAATTTGTATATAAATGCAAGTTTAGTTCATCAGTATTAAATAATTTTTCTTATTTAAATGCACTAATACAAAAGCAAGCACACAACAAACATATGCTATATGAGACAAACTTAAATACAACTTAAATGAAGAAGTTTGGGTATTTAATTTTAGCTCAAATTTGTAGTGAATAATTGATTTTTATAATTAAATGAAACTCAAATCTGAAGGACATTTAAATACGAAGGCTTAATTAAGTCCAGTTTACACACAGAGCCCCGAAATTGAAAAAAAAATTATATAGGGGCGTAGGAAATTGAAAAATAAGATGAAAATATTAAGTGAAAAAGTTGGCGGAAACGCAAAGTTTCCCAGTTATGAATGTCTGAAGTTTTGATATACGTGTGTATGAAATTGCGATTTTGCATTTCGTATCCAAAGTTATATAGGCAAAATTGGTATCATTTTGTTATACCATAGAGGATAAAATCCTTTCGCTCGGCCCGGTTATGCAGGGAAACTTTGGTCAGCGAAGCCGGTGTTTGTTATCCATAGAGGAGAAAATCCTTCCGCCCGGCCGAAGGCCGGCTATGAAGGAAAACTGTGGTCAGCGAAGCCGGTGTTTGTTATGCCATAGAGGAGAAAATGCTTCCGCCCAGCCGAAGGCCGACTACGCTAAAACAATTTTTTTAATTAATCCAGTATTACTTACTGAAATTTCAATCACAGTTTCGTTTTTCTAACAAATTATAATATTTATATATTAACCTCAAGCACTTTAATTAAAAATTTTTTAAGACCTGTATTTAAACTTAAGGAATTAAAAGATTTTTGCATAATATAATGCATCTATTCAAAAGCTTTCGAATGATACCAATTTTGCATAAATACCTTGAGAAATGTAATGAAATATTGCAATTTCATATACACGTATATCAAAATTTCAGAGATCCATAACTCGGAAACTAACTTCATTTGACATTTTCTTCTTATTTTCCAATTTTCTACCCCCCTATATAATTTTTTTTTTCAATTTGGAGCTCTGTGCATAAACTGGACTTGTTCCAATACGAACTCAAAAACTCGGCCTAACGTATTATTAAAGTCGATTTTAATGGCAAAAATATTTCCTTCGGCAACACTGTTGGCCATACATTTTAAATTTAAACATGCACCTTGCACTTGTTTTTGTTTGGGTTTTTTGTTGTCTGGTTTTGTATTATCATATATATACAATTATTTAGCAGTAAATAAAACGTAAAATCACGCACTTTTCTTTTACATACCTACATAAAAATTAAATTTTTAAAGCTTTGATACATGTTTCTTGAGCAAGTTTTAGTTTATAAAAATATTTCAGTGTGCTCTCTTAAGATTTTGTCTTGGCTATTAAATACTCTCTTTCCCTTAAGTGGTGTGAGTTTGAAAGCAAAACAAATGAAAGCAAAATTTCCATATTAAAAATAACGGTTGGTTATTCAAGAGCGGTAAGCGTTCAACGGGGGAGTGAGTCAATTAAATGGGTGATCTTTTTTATACAAAATTTCTTTCAAGGTATTTCTTAAGGTTTTCTGCTGTTATTTTCTACTACGTTTTGGTTTTCATAAAAAAAAAACTTGTTAATTTTAGTTTAGTTGGGAACGTGTTTAAGTATAAGTTTCATCATTAATAGTTATGTATGGATGTAATATATACTTACATATACATACATATGTATGTGTACAAACTTACATTGAGATGTAATGTGTTTAAAAATCATGTTGTTTTATTTTGTAAATAGATGCTGTTAAAAATTTGAAGAAACTTGGTTGTAGGCTTGTGTTGTAAGAATTAATTATTCTATTACCAACATTTCTTTTAGACCTTAACACATTTTGTTTTTATTTTATATACCTACATAAATAATAATTTTTTGCTACATGTATACCAACCAACATACATAAGAACATTGGGGCTATTTTTAATTTTTTTTTTTTAATCACATATTTGTGTACACTTCTTTTCAGTTAAAATATAAAACGTCAGCATTTTAAATTCATATTTTTTTATTTTAAAACTTCGTTTTCCGTTTCACTCACTAAGCGCGCTAAAAAAAATCTGAAACACAAACTTTTTTAATTTTGTGCTCCAAAAGCAATTTTCTCACACACACACATATTGAAATTAATTGTATTATATTTATTATTTTTATTTTTAAAATACAAGAGATTTTTGTTTAACTACAAACACAATTAGTAAACCGATACTCTCATACTCTCTCTTTCACTGGAACATTATCTTTCGTATTTTTTATTCAATAGGTAAATATTGTTTTTTTTTACAAAGTCAGTTATTTTTATTTTTGTTTTACTTTAATTTTGTTTCGAAACGATAACACAAATTGTGAACAGAAGGTTTTTTCTTCTTGGTGTTTGTGAAAATCTGTACACATACATAGTATTGTAATACATAGCAAAACAATATTTAAAAAGAATTAAAGAAAAAAACTTAAAATAACAAAACACGCGCGTTTGTATGGGTATTTATTTTCAATAAATTGTTTTAATTTTTTTGTTGTGCTTTAATAAAAAATATTTAACTTTTTTCCAGCAAGACGTACGTTAGACAACAGTTGTTACGCGAATGAGCTATAAATGGTATAACTGTATGCTTTTAAGTTTAGGTTTCATTAAAAAGCACAGAGATAAAGAGAATAACGAAAATCGGCGGGCGCTTCTCTTAATGTCATAAAATTAAACCGTATCTGATTTCAAAAAAATTACAACAAATAAAGACTACTTTTTATATATCAAGCTCGAAAAATTCTTGACATTACTTTTTAAAGCTTATAACCAAATTGAGATTAAAAAACAAGTTTATTTCAATAAAACTAATGCATTTTTGTATTAGTTTTAATATAAATTATTAACTGTTGTTTGTTATGGGTCAACTTTTTTTTAAAGCATTTGTTTATATTACTAATAAAACATTAAATGTACATACATATGTATATTTTAAAACTCATAATATACGACGGAAAAGGAAGCCAATTTCCTACTTATCCTGTTTGTGTATAAGAGATAAAAATATTACAAAAACCATGTTCTTCCTCTCTGCTTACTAGTATTTTAAAAGTTGCCAGATGTAGAATATTTTTTCGTGATATGGGCTTGAGCTTTTTTCAGCAATTGTTTATATTCTACAACGGTATCAAAAGCTATTGCTATTACAAAGTTTTGCAAAGTCAAAGGTTTAAATTTTTACTGTAAAATAGTAAAGCCCAAAGAGAAATCGATAGTTACGCTCTTAGTGTAAATAAATCTGCACTGAGAGAAAAATTGCGCAGTTTAAAAACATCGTTTTACTTACAATTTACGTAAAATTGAAGTAAACGTAATGAATAAATATATTAATTTATGTTTCCAGTAATCCTAATAAATTTTATGTGAAAAATAGTAAACAATACGCAAAATACAGAAAAAAACAAGGAATAAATTCATACATACACATAACTATTTTGGGGTTGCTCGACCGTATGCAGGAGAGGGCGAAGAAGCTTATCGGTGACAGTAGGGTATCCAACTCTATTGACTCACTGGAGCAGCGACGCAGTGGGGAGTGCGTTACTCTGTTCTATCGTTACTACAATGGATTTTGCTCTGACGAGATTAGGGATCTTGCTCCGGAAACTCGCACATTTTTACGTAGCACACGTTCATCGTCCAGAACTCATCCATTTGTGGTCGATTGCCCAGGGAATCGAACTACGCATTACAGAGAGAATTCGTGTTTCAGCCGTATGCTTCGTCTGTGGAATAAGTTGCCTGGAGACGTGTTTCCTGTCTGTTATAACGTTAGAAAGTTCAACTCAAATGTTCGCAAACACTACTCCCTGTTTCCCCCTCCTCACAATCTATTTTCTTAGTTCCGGCACAATGCACTGCATATGTATGGGTCATCCCCTGAGTACTGGTCCAAGAAAAAAAAACTAATGAGCGTAAGATTGTGTTTGCTTTTGGTTGCCACTTAAATGCCATGGGTGGGCCTCGCTACTGTAAAGGCAAAAATGCGGGTATCATACTTTGTAAACATTTTGGAACTTAATTTAAAATATCTTTTATTTGAGATTCACACGATAGTTATTTTTTAAATTTTGCTTATAGGTTTTAATTCTCTCTCATTGTTTTACCAATGTTTCTTTAAAAATGAATATTCAATTTACGTTTAAGAAAACAACTAATTGCTGTTTTTTCTATAGAACATCTCTAGTGTCATTGTAATTATTTCTTAAGTGTAATAAGATTCGCTGTTTGGCTGTCGAGAGTTTTGCGTCTTGCTTGCACTAGTTAACTGTTTGCCTCAACTAACGTAGAGTTTAGACCATGCCACTGCCACGGAATTGATCTCGTCTGTTATTGCCCAGTGGGGGTTAACAGATGAGAAGAATTGTTCTGTAGCGAAGCAATCAAATGTATACAAAAACTCGAATACATACACAATGCTGTGTATGCGTAATTAGTCTCGTCTGTTCTTAAAAGAACAAACAATTGTTCGGACTAAAAATTGTTCTCGTTTGTTATCGTCCACTGAATGTCATAATGTTACACTAAGTTTACACGTGCAAGTAACTTATTACAAGTAGCGTGTACATATTAACACCCAATACATCGAAAAAAATAATAAAAACACTTGCAATTTGCACGATTGTTTACACACGCAAGTGCAAGTTCATTTTCAAAATGTCGTCGAAGACAAACGTTGTACGCCTTTGTACTACATGCGCTTTTAATGTCTGTGCTGCCAAAGTTTTAGCCTAGCAATAGTACAGGGGAATTATATTGAGTACATAAATTTTTCACAATATAAATAATAAATTTGTAATCCAAAGAAAAAATAAGTTATAGATTTTTATTTATTTTTGTGTTTTTATATTATGTTTTCGGCATATAACTAAAAATATAAACATTTTATAAATTTTTCGTTGAAAAATGCCTATTAAAGTTAAAATGAAATATCTATGGGCAACACTGTTTGTTTCTGCTTGCATGCAAGTGAAAAAATCACTGCCAACCAAAATCAGTTGCAAGTGAGGCTACTACTTGCAGGTGTGTGAATGTATTAGTAAAAAAATGGTAATGTATTGGGTTTTTTGCACTTGCACTTGCGTGTGTAAACATTAAGTTAAACAATGTTACCTTGCCAAGAACTTAATGTGAATGTAATTATAAATTTTAGCTTTTCATATGTATTATTAATATTCCTTGAAATACGGATGAAAAGCGCAGTTTCGTTGATTATAAAGGATTTCGATTTTTAAAATAATATTATTAATAATATGTGTTAAGCGTTTTCCCAGAAATGTGTTCATGTGGCTTGGTAGCTCTATTTCGTAAAGAGAAGGTAAATTTAAAATGAAAGTAAAATTTGAGAAGTAAACAAATTTTTTGAAGTAAACGCATCAACGACATTTTAAAAATGAATATGTGTGAACAGATAATCGAGTGGCAAGAAATTCGACTATTTCGGAGTATTATTCGTTGACAATACGTATACAAAATTTGTATGCCACTACTTGCGTATGTAAATTCTGCGTAACTTTATTACACCCAATTTTCACGATGATTTTTTCAAACGTCTTTAAGTCATGTCTTTCATGTTCGCTGGCAAATTTGATAGGAAAGAAAGAGGGGTAAACTAAAAGACACGAACTCCGTTTTGCGTGTTTTTTCCTAATTCCTTTTTGTTATCATTTGTAACATTGTTATTATTTTTCATTTACCTTCGTTCCACAAGATGACTACTTCGATACTAACAAAAATATAAAAAGAGAGAAACGATATGATTTTGCACTTACTATTGAAAAAAAGACATGTCTTAAAAAATCATGATGAAAATGTAACATGATTTTGGTAGTAGCTTTAAAATAAAATAAAAAACAAACATGTCTTTAAAAGTCGTCGTGAAAATTGGGTGTTAGTTAGTTTTTTTAGATATTTTGTTGTTAACCATACTGGAACTTCCTAACTAAAAGGGTAGGTCTTTATAGCTAGTCCCAGCGACGACAGAAATATACTGTTAATACATTTTTAGCCACACAGGGTGTCCCAGAACACAATAACAATTACAGAATTGATAGTATCCATTATTAGAAAAATCAGAAAAAATTAATATTCTGTGATTTATATAGCTTTTATACATAACTAAATAAATTAATAATATCATCAGTAGACTTTGGAAATGTTTGAAAGATACTCTCAAACATTCAACTTCATATTCCAATAATCTAAATAAATTGTTGAGATTTAAAACAAAAAACTCTAATAATAGCTGTCAAAACACATAAAATAAGCTTTTTCATTTATACACTTCTCTAACATTTCTTTACACCTTTCTTTATAATTTTTTGATTGGTGTCAATGTTAGAAGCTAATAAAGTGAATAAAACGTCAATTGTTTAAATTAATAATATATAAATTGAAAACTTTAAATAACATATTTTTTTACTCCTTTTATTCTTCCCCCATACCAATTTCCCTCTTTCTGGCAGCATCGTAACATTTGAAGTTTGAAAGCCTCTGCTGTCGAAATTTTGTTGCACTAGTATAACACAGCTGAGCCAATTTTTTGATTGAGAGAAAATTTTCCTCTTTGAACAAATTTTGTGGTTTATATAAAACGAAATTACATTTTATTCAGCTATTAAATATTTTAAAAAAGTTTGAAAAGTAAAACAGAATGAGTGATGAGTGGCAGTCACAAAAATTTCGGCAGAATGTTATAGCCAAGATGTATGCAAACAATTTTTGGAATAAAAAACAGAATTTCTAACAAGTATGTTTTTTATAATCATAGCAATGACATGTTGACTAGTACAGGACAGGATGGCATCAAAAATGCCGGTGTCATGGAAAATCATATATTTAAGAAATCTAAAAACAAAGATGAGTATTTGGGTCTGGTGGCAAAACTATTCATGCATTTTAAAGATTTGTCGCAAAGTAAGTAAAAAAAACTTGTAAAAATTGAAGATGACGTATGTTTGTATGCGTGTTTCTATAGGAAGACCACAACAAGCACCACAGCCCAATGCTGAAATGGGTCAGCAAAATATGATGCAAGATCCTTTGAATGCTTTGCAAAATTTAGCTAGCCAAGGTAATCGAAATCCACAAATGATGTCAATGCCCGGTGGTCCTAATGTCCAACAAGGTGGTGGTCCAGGCGGTCCAGTACCAGCCTCAAATCTTTTGCAAACTCTAAATCAGCAAAGACCAGGTCAACAACAGATGCAGCAAATGCAAGGCATTAGACCACAAATGGCTATGGGAGCTGGTGGTCCTGGTCAGCAACAAGGAAATATAGTTGGTCCCGGACCTAGTCAACAACAAATGATGTCACAAATGGGTGGTCCCGGTGGTTTACAAATGAATGTTATGGGTGGACCAAGCGTAGGGCCAAATCAACAAATGGTGGGCAATGCCCAACAAATGGGCGGTCCAGCTGGTGGTCCTGGGGTAGTGCCAGGAGGCTCACAAGTTATGACTGGGCAAATGAATCAAATGGGTGGTCCAAATTCAGGCGGTAACATGGTTCCTGGAAACAATGTCCCAAGCGGACCCAATCAAATGCAAATGAATAGCGGTGGACAAATTCAGGGTGGACCAGGAGTAAATGTCAATGCCATGAACGTTCAACAACTACCCAATCAAATGCAACAGCAGCAGATGCAGCAAATGGGTATGCAACATCCGCAGCTGAATCAAATGATGAATGCCCGCCTAAATCAAGGTGGTCCAGTGGGCCAAATGAATGTCGGTGGTCCAAATGGCAGTGGAAATCAAGGAATGCAAGGAATACCGCCAAACATGCAACAAAACCAAGTTGCTGGAGTAGGTGCTGGTGGACCAATGCATCCAAATAATGTGGGGAATGCCGGACCACAAGGTCAGCCTGGCGGTATGCCAAATGCAACAGGACCTCAGGGTAAATATTAATTTCTATGTGTGATGTTAAGGAAAAAATTCATATTTCTTTGCCCTTAATAAGTCTTCTTTTAATGAGGCTTTCAAAACGCTGAAGTAACTTTTTGCTTTAAAGGAATTCCCAGCTTAGTCTAACAAAAAACACTTTTGCCAAATAAAATTATTGTATTCTGTTCTCAAAAAAATACAAGCAAAAATTTCTTCAATCAACCAGCAAATAATTTGTCCTATTTTTAAAAAATTTTGCATAATTTATGTTAGAATTTCTCAAAAGATTATTAGCTATTTTCAAGAAATTTCATATCTTATAAAACAATTTATTGGTATTATATATATTGAATTTTTGAGAAAACTGGAAAACGTTAAGATGCCTTTCCATTCTGCAATTATTATCATCGTGAGTAATATCCAGAAAATTATATGGTCTATAATAACAATAAAATGTTTTTAAGGGCTATTGCAGTATTGAAAAGGAGCTCTAATAAGATTTTGTCAACTTCGACTCATTGTAATAAACAGATTACATTAAAGAGCGTTCCCAAACAGAATTAAACTCTGTCATATGACTGAACTAGCTACCAAAATATTGTTTCAAATGTTAAACTTAACAAGAAACTTTTTCCAGGTAGCCTTAATCAAATGCTTAATATGCCTCCTGGAATGCAAAAGAATCCCAATATGACCATGGGCCAGGGCCAACAAATGTTTAACGTAAATCGAGGTGTAGTGGGACAACAGCAGTTTTTACGTCAAAGTCCTTCGCCAAGTACGGTATCTTCTCCAGCTGGCCAATTAAACGTACAGCAACAACAACAATTGCAGCAACAGGTTGTCAACAGTCAACAACAGCAGCAACTACAACAAAACAACCAAACTGGAGGACCTCAGGTCCCTCAAACAATACCTAATCCACAAATGATACCCAGTCCTGCTTTGGTACCCACCTCCAGCCCACAAATGCCAGGCCTAATGCAAAATCCAAATCAGAGACAACAAATGCGCCAGTCACCAAGTGCTCCATTGAATACACCTGGGCAAGCGAATCAGAATAGTCCTTTCAATCCCCAAGAAGATCAATTGTACCGAGAAAAATATAAGCAATTGACAAAATATAAGGAAACCTTGAAACGTATGGTGGCCAAATTTCGTAATGATGGCAACAATGCGGAATCCTACACAAAAATGAGCAAATTATTGGAAATTTTAAGTAATCCTATGCAAAGAGTGCCCTTGGAAACATTACTTAAGTGTGAGAAGGTGTTGGAGAATATGAAGATTTCACCTTTCTGCGGCCAAACATTTGGGGTAAAATTTTGCTAAAAATATCTTAAAAACAGGTTTTCTATATTTTTCCTTTCTATTACTCTTTGAACAGAAATCTTCAAATCCTCTTATGGAAGTTATAAACACTACCCTACAAAGCCCCCTAGCCAACCATACATTATACAGAACATTTAGACCCAGCTTGGAACTGTTATTTGGTACTGATATTTCGGCCCCGGCTCCTCCAAAAATGGCTCGCAAATCAGAAAAGCCTGTATGTGGTGCCGATGTGGAAATACCACATGTTTTACAAGGCGAAATCGCCCGTCTAGATCAAAAATTCAAAGTTACCTTAGACTTTACAGCGCAAAACAATTTTAAATCCATTAAACTAATCTGTTGTTTGGATGATAAAAAATTGCCTAGTGTGCCACCAGTTAGTGTTAATATACCTGGTAAGTGAAAAATCAATTAAACAATCATGTTGACTTTTGTTTTATACAGGATAAATTTTTTTTTTTTTTTGCAGAGGATTATCCCTGGGTTTCACCAGAATGCTCCCTCATTGAACAAGACTATTCAGCAACTGCTTTTCTAAAAGCAGTTCAAAATGCTTTAATTTCTCGCATTGCTAAATTGCCGAAATTGTATTCACTTTCTCACTTATTGGACACCTGGGAAATGTCTGTGCGTCAGGCTTGTTCACCAAATGCCGTTAAACCCGCCTGCGACTTCACTGCTATATGGGGTGTGTAAACTTTTTTCAATTTAAAAACCTACATCATTTTTTTACAATCAGTAAGCAGCATGATTTCTGGTAAAAGGTTTGGTATTAAAATTTATCTAAAATGCTTTAATAGCAAAATAAAATGATTTATTGAAATTATATAACTCTTTGTTTTAACAATTACAAGTGATTTAGGAATTTTTGTAGCTGAACTTTCGATCTTCGATCTACATATCAAAATTTTGGTCCGACAGGCTGATTGTTTAACAGAAATTCAAACGCTTATTTCTTATGAAAACCAAGAGTATTTAGATTACATTTTTTTCTTCATAATTTAAGGAAGGATAAGGCGAACTTAAACACATACATATCTATTAATAGAGATAGAAACAGCACACATATATGCTGTGACCTGAAAGATGGTGAACGGTACTTAGCTTAAGTAGATAACACACGATATGTTTTTTACAATGTACATGTCATTTTTCACAATGTAGAATTCCTACATGTTGTCTGTTACCTCAAAAACATTGCGTCTGTAAAAACATGAGCAAAGTCGTCTGACAAAATTTCGAATAGAGTGTGTTCTATTTCGCTATGTGTAAACAAATGACATTAGAACTCTATGCCTTGCGAACAACTCAGCGGCCGTGTTTGGGCGGTATAAGTAGTCAGCTTGAGGAAATTTTTACGCATTAACATTTTAACATGTTTTAAATAATTATTATTTATAATAAATAAGTTTTTATTCGCTATTTTAGCTTCTACCATTTATACCAATAAAAAAATTATAAATAGCTTGTTTTCTATGTTTCCCAGCTATCTATATGTCGACATTTCATAGGAACTACCCTAGACTTTGGAAATTTTTGAAAGATATTCTCAAACATTCAACTTTATATCCCAACAATCTAAATAAATTGTTGATATTATTAGAGCATTTTCCTTTTTAAATACTCAACAATTTTATTCACTTTATTAGCTTCTAACATTGATACCAATCAAAAAATTATAAAGAAAGGTATAAAGAAATGTTAGAGACATGTATGAATGAAAAAGCTTGTTTTTTGTGTTTTGACAGGTATTATAGCATTTTTCTTTTTAAATTCTCAGCAATTTGTTTACATTGTTGGGATATAAAGTTGAATGTTTGAGAATATCTTTCAAAAATTTCCAAAGTCTAGGGTAGTTCCTATGAAATGTCGACATATAGATAGCTTGGAAACATAGAAAACAATCTATTTATAATTTTTTATAATAATAAAAAGCATAGACAGTGTCAGACGTAAATGTACATGTACGTTTGTAAGCAAATTTTATAAACCATCTGCAAAAATTATAATTTTGACAGACATGAAAAAATACATGAGGAAATACATATTAAAAAAACAGACGCAAAAACATATCGTCTGTAGGTGCCTTTAGTTCACTTTGTGAAGATTCAATAAATGAAAAAAAAATTGTTTTTTAATTTTATAAAATTTTGTGCATAAGTATGTATTTGTAAATAAAATGCAAGCAATACTACAGCTGCTTACTTTTTAGATTAAAGTATATTTTAGTGGTTTTAGAAAACATAACCAGGGCTGTTCTGCAAATCACTTTTTATCAAAGTGATTTCAAATCACGCAAAAGGTATTCTGCACACAGAAAATATTGAAATCACGTGATTTTAAAGCGGTCAGCCAATGGCTGGCATTTTGATATCACTTGGTTATTTTCTCTGTTTTTTCATTACAAATTTCATAAAGCTATTTTTATGTATGTATATAAAATGATGTGTTATTTGTTCATTTTTGTAATAAAATTAAGTTTTATTCATGCAGACACATAAATATTTATAAAATTATCGCTTCTGCTTGTTTTGTGAGAAACTGTTTTGCTTTGTTTACCAATGGTCTCTAGCAGTCAGCTGGTTTATTTTTTTTTTTCGAAAATATTCCTAATAAGGACAAAATCGAAGCAAATTTCAGCAATGAAAACAGTGGAAACTTGATGCAATGCTGATCTATAGAAATCCATGCTGGACACAAATTTTTCTCTAACACCGGCATTACAATCTACAATATCTTACCAAATGTTGACCGCCCCATACTTATATTCACATCGTTGGCTATAACCGCTTGGTGAGATCCGACGGTTAGGAATGTAAGCACAGCCGCTAGTTGAATATTTGCAGCAAGACTGCTTTCGGGTAACTTTGGTGCTAGATCTTCCAATACCATTTGAAAAGCTCTTTTGTTAAGCCGGTAAAAGGAGGTAAAGCTAAAAGGCGATTGAATTAGGCCTTTTGCATCAATTAAACTTTGCTTACTTACAAGGTTTCGATTATGTCCATAAGATTTGATAAGGCCCGTAAATGACGTTTTTTAACTCTGTCATATTTTAAATGCTGTCTTAAAGCAATTATTGCCAAAAAAAACTAGCTTCCGGCATATTTTTTTACTTAATTTTCACTTTTTATTGTAGTTAAGAGTATAAAACTATAAACAAATAAAGCAGAAATGTAAATAAACAGCTCTTGCTTTCGAAAAATTAAAAGCACGTCGAAAACCGTAAAATTACGTGATTTGCAGAACAGCTTCAAGTTGTCTGCGTGCTTTCAAAGCGGTTCGTGATTTGAAAGCACGCAGTTTTCAGAACAGGCCTGAACATCATATAAGCTTTGTTCGAGGAAATTCCGGGTAAAGTTCGGTAAAATGAGAGTAATCAAAAAATACTCTCAGAAAACAACAAATTAGCCAAAAATTGCTGGAACACAAAAACCCACATTTCGAGCCCGAAATTAAACATGAGAACAAAAACAGCTGTTGTTTATTTATACAATTTTAAAATTCAGTATTCTCAACTTCTAAATTTTATAATGCACTGAAATCTAATAAAAACGCGTACTTTTACAAAAATACACGTAGTTGAAAATGTTTATTATTATATAAAATTAACTAACAGATTTATTTTATAATATTACTTTAATAAAAAAATTTAACTTTTGACATTTATGAGAACAATAACTAATTATCACTTAGTTATTTTTCGAATTTTGTTCGATTTAAAAAGTAAATGAGCTTTCAATTATTACGTTTATGTACAGCCTACTATCAAATAAAAACTGTTTGTAAGTTATTAACTGACTGTTTATGCGTCAATTTTGGAAAATATTATTTTTTTTAGTATGGCTTATGTTCAAAATGTAACTAATGGGTAGCATTTTGATCACTAAAATAATGTGGTTTTAACAAATTTCATATAACATAAATTTTTTTATTAGCAAAATATTGATGTCAAATAAAATTTTGTAAAATTTGGGTACAATAAATCGAGATTAGTGCCAGCAACAACTTATTGAAAAGCCAAAACGAAATGCAAAAATTAATATAAACAAAGTTTTTTAAATATGTATCTAACAATACAGATTGTTTGAATCCTATTAAAACAAAATGCTCTAAAAATTAAATAAAAGCATCGTGCGTTTTAAATCAATTTAAAATTCTTTGTGCGATTTAAAAAAAAAAAAAAACACTAATAACAGTGTGAAAAGCGCTGAATTGACAGCTCTGTTGTATTTCAAGCAAATATTTTTGCCAATTTATTTAAATACTTTGAGCTAGATTAAAACGTAAAATAATTTATTTAAATATAACTTATTTAAATATGATGTATTGTTATATTTTCAAATATGTTTTTTATGATTTGCACTTTGATATTTTATTTTCATAAATAACAAACAGCTGATTACATGATTTAAGAATTTTACCACAGGTGTGTTCATTTACTAAAAATTTCCACAAATTTGTAACAATTGTTACTAGAAAGCGTTCACTAACCCAAAAAATTTGCAACGAGAGAGCGTCAAAAGAGCGAAACAAATTGAGAGACAGAAAAATTCTTGCAAGTTTTTACAAGTAAAATTTTTACTTGCAATAATTATTCAAACAGCTGTTTTGTGTTTGTGTTTACAAAACAATATTTCTAAATTAAGTTAAAAATAAAAATATTTTGGAAAATTTAAGAAATTGTAAGTGTATGTGAACTGTTAAAACGATAAAAAGTATTAAAAAGGTAAAAAAATTATTTTTGTGTAACTTAGGAACAACAGAGGTAAAATAAGGTGTCTAATGGCAATGAACTAAGCAACACAGTATCTGGCACATCAATGGCAAAGGATGTTCCGGCAAATTTACTTGCTTGGATGTGCTTAAAACTTTTAAGAGAGCAATTAAATTGACACTTAGATCCTTCCATTTTTAATTATATTAATATTTTCAAGTTTTAAGCTCTGAAATGTTTTTGTTTCTTTCATTTTTACAGACCGGCTGTTATTTTTAGTATTATAAATATTATGAGTACCTAGCTTCTCGGTACTTTACACTTTGAAATTAATTTGAAAAAAAATTAATTTGAAATAAAAGCTGTGTATGCAAGCTGTTATAACGTATAAAGCGGCCCATACACATTCAATTGAATTGATTCTAGACCACACACTTCATAAACTGAATTGAAATATTTCCATTCAACTATCAGATTCAATGTAATTAAAGACAATTTTAAAAATTATTAACAGTCTCCTCGCAAAAAGAAAACTACAAATATAAGTTTTGACGGCTGATCAGGAGACTCGAACACACACAGTACAATGGAATTAATTGAGAGACTTACTAACCAACTTGAAAAAATCAAAATCTTTTGATTTTGCTTCAACCAACCCGACAACTGCAAACTAATCAATTCAAATAGCCATTTGCACAACTCAGTTACGAATTGAATTCAAACGTGTATGGGGTGCAAATTAAAACTAGATATTTTATTCAACAGTAGCTAATCACCCTTATAGTGCTTAGCGTATTTCGACTATGCCTAGTTCTAGGTTAAATAAAATTGTAAAACTTTTTATTATTCAGTCAATACAATGCTGAATATAAATGACCATAATCATATTATTTTTATTATAATATTCATATATGTATAATTTGTCCAAAAGATATAAGGATAGTTATTAAGTACTTATATATACATATACACAACAACTCTACTCTAACTTGCAAATCTTTGCTAGTAAAGTGTTCATTTACTTCTTCACATTTTTGAGAGTAATTTTGAAAAAATTCTTGTTACTCTCTCGTTGCTAATTTTTACTAGTAAAGTAAATGAACACACCTCATTTTGCACGGAAACAAAGTACGGGTAAAGTCTGGTAAAATGAGAAACACAAATTACTCTCTCAGAAGCTTTCTTATTTACCCAATTTGCACAATTTTTAACACAAGAAACACTTTTCGTGGAAATTGGGAGCCCGCGGGTTCCCGCGGTAGCTACGTCGAACACAACTATAATCAAAAGATTTGCATTGGCAACAGCTGTAAAATTAAAAGCAATGTAAAATTTTCAGTAGATTTTTATAAAACATATTTATTAAAGGAAAAGCCAGATAACTATACATTTTCTCGTTACAACTACGGAAGGTTATTTTTAGTTCGGGCAACCTTCCATTTTGCTTTTAACTAATTTTTAAACAAAAGCTTTTTTCCAATTTGCAAATTTTCTGATTACATTTTCAGTTTCATATGTATGTAAACATAAACAGCTGATTATTAAATTCTAGTCCGAAGTTACCCAAAGAAAAAGTTCGGGCAATTTGTACAGGAAATGAAAAAAATTACTCTCTCATTTCCTCTCAAAATTGCACAAAAATTGTTACGTGGAGTGCTTTTGGGCAAGTTCGGACTGTTTCGTTATTAATACATATGGATGTAGTGACGAATTTAATTATTGAGAAAAGATACTAATTGTACTTTAAGATGTTTTTAAAGTCCTGGGGGAGTACTCTCTATTGCGATGCGAAAGTGAGAACTTAATTATTGAGAAAGGATACTAATTGTACTTTAAGATGTTTTTAAAGTCCTGGGGGAGCACTCTCTATTGCGATGCGAAAGTAAATGCGATAAGCGTATAATTTGGTACTATGTTCCCTTTGCGCAAAGGTTTTCGCGAAATAGTTTGAAAATGAACCGACGCTGGTACCACAAAATAAACAATAGCGAAGAATGATAAAATAAAATGTGCGAAAGGGAAAAATTAAATGCGAAAGGAAAATACGAAAATGTAATACAGAGTACCAATTCTTCGATTTTTCGTTCGCATCGCAATAGAGAGTAATCCCCCTGTGTCTGTGTTCTGTAACTTTGGCGAAAAGTGCTCACGTCGAAAACTTGTGAAACAAATTACTCATATCCAAAACTATCCAAAGCGATTACGTCGGTACGACATTTCGAATGTCAGTAAATATAAAATGATGACGACATGCAATTTTAAAAAATGAGAACGCCAGCCACATTAGTTCGCGAACATTCGTCGCCAAAAATAAAACACATTGGTGTATATGAAAATGCACACAATCGTGGCTTTGGTCGAAATTCGTCATACTCAGCGAAAGCTGAAATAGATTTATTTCTAATTGTTTCGTCAGCGAACGACGAACAAAGCAGTATCAGGTGACCAAGTTTCTTACATAAAAAATGTATTTTTCACGGCATAATACTTTTTTATAATTTATTTTAATCCATGTAGTAAAAAATTTATGAAGATGTTCTCAAAATATAAAGTACCTCAAATAATTTGTTCAAAAATCCCTCTTTCGGATGGAATTTATATAGGTTCACTTTTAATATGGTCACCTTAGTATTTATATTAATTTTTTTTTTCCTTTCCACGGAATGTAAACAATGTTCGTTGATATTGTGCTTCACACGACGACTTTAAACAACGAATATTTGCCGGCGAGTTCGTCACGATGGACGAAGTTCGTCGCAGTTGTGTTCCTAGCATAATTTGCTTTTTACTTTCATTAGTCCGAACTAGTCCGAGATCTCGTGGAACAAGACTAATATCAACAAAAAATTAATTAAATAAAAAACTTCGCCTACATTTTTAACATCCCATTGAAATAAAAACACGTTTTCTAATTTAATTTTGAATAATTTGAAAAATATATTGAATTATATTTTTTAATATATCATTTTGCAAGAGAAAAGTTTTTGTTGGAATTTTTCCTTTTTTCATTTAATATATGTATATTTTTTAGATTTAAAATAGTTGTAGCTAAAAAAATAAATTACACATTAGGTTATACACTATTATTTATATTATCTTGAGGTCTTTAATACAATACAAACATCTTAGAATTGAAAAAAATAAAAAACAAAAACTTAAATATCACAGTTTAATTATTTGTTTAAATATTTAAAAACAAATTATGAAAAAAATCCCCGTAAATCAGCATTCAAGGGGATTTACAATGATTCAAGTTTTTATCCCCTTGAAATGTCGTTTAGGAGCGTTTAATAATGAAAAGTAGTTAATATGCCTTAAAAGGAAAGTGATAAGTGGACAATTTTTTTTTAATTTTATGTAATACAATTCTTTAATTAAAGCAAAGCCATTTGTTTTTGTTCTAAGAAATTAAATAATTTTAAAAGGAAATCATTATTATGTTTTAATGTTAACACTTAATTTTCTTTTGTATATTTTTGGCTTTGTTTTTAAGTGGAATGACATTTTTACATGTATGTGTGTATGTATATATGATGTATATACATGCATACATACATATGCACATTAAAATTTGTTGTTGCTTTTTACCAAGTCTTTTTTTATCTTCTAGTAATGGGGTTTTGAATTTAGTTCATTTTTTTCTGTTTTGTTAAAATGAGATATTCTTTAAATTTATTGCTGCTGCAGCGTTACTGTGCTGGCAGGTTGTGGTATTAAATTGGCAAAACTGGCCACCTGTTGTAAACTCAGCAAATCTGTGGCACTGCAAATTTGCACTTGCAGTTGGGGTATTTGTGTTGTTGTTAGTGGGGCATTTTGCTGTTGTGGCATGGTTTCAAGTGTGGCGGGTGCTATGGGTCTTAAATGCTGTAACATTTGACTTGTGATATTAGCAGGTGCTTCTATGATAGCGGGTAATTGATTATTTGTTGTGCTGGCCAATTGCCTGCTAACATCTTGACGTTTTGAAGCATGCCTTTTGACGTGTTTCGACAAGTGATCACTGCGCATGAATTTCTTATCACAAACACTGCAGACAAACTTTTTCTCTCCCGTATGCGTGCGCTTGTGACGCGACAATTCGTCGGAACGTGAGAAACGTTTGTCACAGTTCTCCCATTTGCAGATAAAAGGCCTTTCGCCAGTGTGAACCCTTTGATGGGCTTTCAAATGGCTGGATTTGAAATAGTTTTTACCACAATCCGGATGATTACATTCATAAATGCGTTTACGTTCAGCTGCTGGAGCCGTAGAGGAATTCACAGTTTTTGGACTGCTGTTAGTATTATTGAGAGTGGCAGGTGTTGTTGTGGAAGTAACCGTTAGGGCGGGGCGTGTAGTGCTTAAAGTTTGTAGCAAAACATTAGGATTTAATAACAGGAATTGGGATGGCATAATATTTGTGTTTGACATGTTGTTCGTCTCCGCAGCAACTAAATTTGTTTTAGGTGCTATAACTTGATACTTTTTACAGCTGGTCGTTAGCGAGGAGTCAGTAGTAGTAGCTGATGTTGGCTTAGTGCTAGCCGAAGTGCAGGCAGGCAAAGTAAAACGAAACTGAGGCACTTGTACTATTTGCACATTTCCAATTCTATTATTATGCTCTTCTTCCTTTATTTGTGATTGGTAATCTACTTTGGTTTCTTCTAATACTTGTTGTGTGTTTGAGGGTAATTTCAAAATTTCTGTCATTGTAGTTTCATTATCCGAAGATATTTCGGCATTCTCCCTGGCCGTTCTTTTACGATTCATTTTGAATTTCAAACTACGCCAAACATTTGTATGTGAACTATCATCATCTGTGCTATAACAAGATAATGAAGCTGTCGACTGTAAGGAATGGTTTGTGGATGTAGTGGAAGGTGTTTGCGATATTGAGGATAATGTGGAAGAACAGGAATTTTCATCTAATGTAGAACATATGCCCGAACTGTTGACATGCATGATAACACTGGCTCTTTGTTGCTGTTGTTGTTGTGGTGGTGGCTGATGATATTGTGCTACTACTTCGTGGGAAGTAAATGTAGAGTTCAAAGTATTATCCAACTTTTGTTTTTTACTTGCTGGCTGTACACAACAATCCGCTCCATCATCTTCTGTATCTGAAGGCTGAGGTGTAAATATGCCAGTTTGCGTGGTTGAAGGAGAAGAAATTATGTTATTTTTAAGTTGCTGATGATGATGCTGTTCCAATTGTAATTGAAGTTTAGCTTTTAACAGTTTATCATCTAATTGTGAGCAGGATGTCGGCTGATGACACTAAAATGGAAAAAGAAAGCACATAATTTAAATTAATACATACGCAAATTATTATTGTGTGTGCAATTTTTATAAATAACTAACTAATAAACAACAATAATAAAAAATGTTTATGTATGTTTTTGACTAGTGGTGAGTAGTGGGTGGGTGGTGTCCACTGTGTCCTTCCTGTCCAGACAGACGTCGTCCATTTTTTTAACCCATCTGATTTTACGTACAATGCACGTTTTTCCCAGGCTCCCAGCAAATTCAATTGGTCTTTTCAAAATGTTTGCTTGGTTTTTTTGTTGTTTTTATTTACTGTTTCTTGCTCTTCTCTCATGTTTAGTTTTTACGCTCTTCTTTTATTAAAGGCAGAAAGAAAATAAACGCAAAAACAAAATTGCCCCCGTTTAATAATACAAAACAAACAAAAAGTGCTTTTGAGTATCTATAAGTGTGCGTTTGTATGTATTTGTTTTGGTTTAGCACGCGTTAGCTGCATGATTTCTTGGATTCAATTCAAAGGTCTACGTCATTGCATATGAAGACACACCAACTGTTTATTTTTAAATTTACAGATACAAAAACAAATTATATTAGAACACAGCGCAGCCATAACAACAAAACTGAAATGATTGTTAAACTTACACAACCAGAGCTAATCGTGTTTGTATGCAGGTATGTAAATCAGCTAGTCTTCAAAAAATTAGCGCGTTAAGGAATTTTATGAACGGGCTTGGCTTTTAAGGCAGAATACATACAAATCTTGTATTAAGTATGTAAATACATATGTAAGTAATGGGTTGCTTGCAATAAAATAAATAAAAAGCTAACTAAAACCGTCTGTCTAATGAAAGAAAAAGCGCCAAATTTTTTTTTAGATAATCCCCATTATACATATGTACGTGAAACACTCCCTTTTTTGCTAACCTAACAGGCGCACAGGCTCCGTTCAGCAAAAACAAAATTAGCTACGTCAAAACTTTTGAATTTAAAGCTTACGTGTTTTATTTAAACTACCATCAAAAAAAATACTATACCCCCAATTAAAATTGGCATAAAACAAACGCCAAAAACAGATACATACATACATGAATATACATATATACATATGTATGTATTTGTAGGTACATGAGGATGGCTATAAAAACCAACAATAACTTTTTGCTTACTTTTGCTGCTGTTGTTTGCTTTAAGTCCAATGTACGTTTTTTCGCTAGGTTGTTTATAAGCACACACTTTACTGTATGTACAGATAAATATGTGTGTGTGTGTGTGCATAAAAAGAAACAATTTATGGGTGTGTATACTGTGTGTTTGCATAAACAATAACAAAAAATCACTCGTCTACTTCATGATTGTACATTCCATGTTCACGTGAACACCAGCTGATAACAGAATGATGACTGCGTGATCAAATGCTGTACATTAGAGCGAAAGAGATAGAATATCTTTGTTTTCAAACTTTCTGTAGGTTAAATAAAGATGCCAGCTATTTTAGAGGTAAAAATACAAAAATTATACACGTCCATAAGTAGATGTACCCAGTATTTATTGCTTTTTTTTATTTATTTTGTAGGCATGTGTGTACTTTTTATTAATATAGCTACATACATATGCATGTATGTATGTAGGTATATAATTTAAATAAATGATTAATTAATTAATCTTAAAGTAAAAAAAAATTAGTGTTATGCGTCAGGTTTCTTTTGATTTCTTAGAGCGTGTCAAATTATTAGGAAATTTTTATTACTTAGCTACATATGTATGTATGTAACATATGTATGCATGTAGTGTGTATGTAAGTAGATAACTATGTAAGTATGTACATATGTAGGTAGTAAAAAAACGTTGAAAATGGATTTTCACACATTTCTAGTCTTATTAATATTGTGTCATACCTTTCTCTGATATAAAAAAGGGGTGTGTCTGTACGAGTTTCCAATATTTAGACAGCTAATTCGATAGTCTTAAACTAAAATTGGTAGGTACCTATTAACAGTTAAATCCTGGGAACAAATTTGAAATTTTTGCATAGGTATGTACTCTACAAGTTGACCGAAACAAATACACTCAAATGCTATTTTCCAACACATTCCATATAATCTATTTGAGAATGGGTTAGCAAAATTAACACACGTACATACATACATGAAAGTTTCCGTAATTTTTTCATATTGCCCCCAAGAAAATTATAGAAACTTCTGATGTGTATTTCCATCAGCACTACCGGTTAAATGAGCGTCATTGTTTTTGTAGGGTACATCCATACTTACATAAATACATATGTACGAGAACATACCTATGTTTGTACTTCCCTATACATACTTAGGAGAGAATATAATCTTCTTTAAAACATCCTTCTTCAGAATGGAACAAAAACTGCGAAGCTTTTTTGCTTGCTGCAGTAACACCCAGAGTCTGTGGCAGGAATCGAACCTGCGTCCTCGAGACTGTTAATCGAGTACTCTACCTAATCAGGCTAATTTCTATTGTTCTATTTTCCATATAATCGACAAGATTAATTCCTTATATCAAAATAAAATATAATTAAAAAATCACTTCTAATTTAGCACCAACACAAGAAATTTAAAGACATCACACGGGGAATCATTTTAGTGTTAAAAACTAATTATAATTTTCAAATCAAATTTTGATTTTCATAACTAATTTCAGTTTTTAAAACAAATTTCAGTTTTTTAAACTTGGATTAAAAAAATGTCTCCCGTTTTCAAACATTTTTTTTTTCAGTGTAGTCTTATTAAAACTTCAAGTTTATATACATATAAAATCATTATCCGTCCGTCTCGTTTTCCGCTTAAAAATTCAGTTTTTTTTTTTAATTTTTTCTATTTAATATTTTTTAACTTACATTTTCAGTTTTATTTTCACACAGTGGGGGTGTGGCTGGTGGCGAGGGCAACAGTGCTATATCCATTTTATTAAAAAAGCTTTAGTTTGTTTTTAACAAATTCTTAATTAATCCAAGTTATCCTTTATAAATAATAACAAAAGATGTCGCACTCTTTTATGCACCTACAGGTACCTATATATTTTTTTTTCTTCAAATTCACTTGTTTTTAAATGAGTTTTTTAGCTTAAAGTTTTGTTTGAAATATGTAGCTTTGCAGTTTTTTTGTTTCATAAAATTCTTTTAAATCAAGATTTTTTTTCTCAAATTGTTATTTTTTTTATTAAAATCTTTTGTTCTTTATTGAAAATTTTATTAAATAATTTATTTCTTTCTTTTAATTTAGCGTCAGAAAATAGCGCTTTTGTACAACCGTTCCGTTGAACATTCAACAAACGAATGAAATTTATATTGAAATTCATATTAACAAGTTAAGTTGCGTTTAGCTGCCTCTAAAATTCAGTCAACACAGACGGCAGGCAAAAAGCAGAAAATTTCATTGAAACCAACAACATCAGCAACAAGAACAACACAAAATAAAAAAGAAGGCTCGCTTATGTATACTTTAAACTACTCAGTATTTGTATCTAGATTATTTTCCCCCACTTTACTACAAAATGAACCCAATAACATTTTTCTTCTTCATCGTTGTCGTCTCATGTTGTTATTGTTTCAGCTGCAGACTTTGTGTTGGGGTGCTGTATTAACAACAAAAAACAAAAACTTTGCATTTTTGTAAAAAAAAATGGAATTTCGTCAAGACTGAAAACTGTATCGTCTACGTCTTTATAGCTGATGATGATATTCTTTGCTAGCATGGTCGGCAATACATACAAACATACATATGGATGTCGTCATCTTCTTGTAAGAATATTTGTGTTAACCTTTTTAAAAAGTTTAACTGGGGAACTACCTAGTAACTCGTGTAACGTGGGCAGTTTTTAAGAAAGAACTAATCAAGGTGCATTAACGTTTACAAGGCGGCAGTACTAGGGTAAAATTACAACAATACCACAAAAACAGACATGTGGTAAGCTACCCTACAAGAAATAGATGACCGAAACTAAAACACTTAAATGTTATTTTCCAACACATTCACAAAATGTTATACGTATATAATAGGTGTATTCCACGTGAATAACGAAACAGTCCGAACTAGTCCAAAAGCGTACCACGTAACAATTTTTGTGCAATATTGAGAGTTAATTTGTCATTTCCTGTACAAATTAGCCCGAACTTTTTCTTTGGGTAAGTTCGGACTAGAATTGAATAGTCAGCTGTTTTATGTTTACATACATATGAAACTGAAAACTTGGTAAAAAAATTGCTGTTTAAAAATTAGTTAAAAGCAAAATGAAAAGTTGCCCAAACAAAAGATAATGTTGTAAACAGAACATGCAATTGTTATTTGGCTTTTAATTTTATAAATATGATTATCAAAATCTATTGAAAATTTTACATTGCTTTTCATTTTACAGCTGCTTCCAATAATGCAAATCTTTTGTTTATATGATGTTATGCGTTTTAAGCGGTTAAAATCACTAAAATATACTATAATCTAAAAAGTAAGCAACACTACTATTGCAAGATGCACAATTGTTGTTTTTTGCGTTCCAGCAGTTTTGGGTAAAATTTGCAAATTTAAAGAGTAGTTTGCTTTTTACGCTCATTAGTCCGAACTAGACCGATATCTCATGGAACACACCTAATATTTTTCAGAATATGGTAGAATAAACATCATACGTACGCGAAACTTTCGGCCATTTTCTTCATATTGCCCTTAATAACTCGATAGAAAGTTGTGACCTATGTTTAGGTCAACAATGTCGGTCATTTGACCCTCACTGTTCTAGTAGGGTATGATTGTCAAAAATGAATTATAAGCCATGAAAGTACGAGTACCATTTCACAATTAAAAGACATTTTTATTTGACTACTTTTGTGTTCCCAAAATAATACAAATCAAAACAAATATAAATAGTTTGCTCTTTCCAAGATTAGGGTAGCTCCCAAGGTGCATGAACGTCTACACGGTGGCAGCACTAGAGCAAAAATACAACAATACAATAAAAACAGGCAACGGAAATATTTGTAACTTTTTTCTCAATTATAAACTATGAAAGTACCTTTTCACAATTATAAATTATTTTTATATGAATTATTATTACGTTCACAAAATAATGTTTAAATGTTTAATTCAGAACAAAACACTAGCGGCCAGTTTACCAATCTTGACAACATTTATTTATTTATTTATTTATTTGTGCCTATGGAGAATAACTCCTTAAGGCCATGTTACACTGTCATACACGATCGTGCGATCTACAAAATAAAGCATGTGTGCTGAAAAAGTACTAAAAATGCAACCGTGCAACAGACTTTTTGACAAATCGTGCGATTTGAAAAATTTTATGAAACTTTTCAAAACATTATGGTTTCTGTGCGGTCAGTGTGATATATATTGTGAAAAATATAAGAATATTGTTGGTGCCTCAAGAAAAAAATTTAAGTAATGTAAAATTATTATGTTAATAAGAGTTTTTAATTGTTTTATTGTGTATATAAATTATTTCAATCATACTTGTGTAATAGTGTGGCCTACAACGCCATTTTGAAACGATTTTTTCAAGTCGGCCAGACTTTTGAAACAGTTTCCTGTGAATGAATCGTACGATCGTGTAGGATAGTGAATCAGGGCCTTTACAGGCAGATATTATATACATATGTACCCGCATATGAGTTAAAAAAAAAATTACAAAAATTAATAAAAAAAAAATAGAAAAAAATAGCTAATTACTGGATAAAAATTTTTAAGCAATAGAACAAATTTGTTAATTACTGGAATTTAATACTAAAATTATACTACGCTTAACAAAATTTAAGTTCATCGAAAAGTCAACAACGTGGTAAAGTTCATTAAAACAACAGCATAATCTACAGAAGGGATCTGCAATAGCATAATTCTGGCGGTAATAAAGCACTGACAAAGGTTGATATTGACGAAGACTACGCTGGGGAACATCAAAATTTAGTTTGGACACCAGATACTCCAAGCAGATATTGCCGTTGATCAATTTGAAGACAAAAATGACATTTAACATTTTTCTGCGACTTTGTTGCAGTCTGAACTCATAGGATAGTAAGTTGGCTACAGTGTTCGGGTAGATATTGCGCAGGATGAAAAGAAGGAATTGTTTTTGGATAGACTCAATTCGATCTCTATGTACATTATGAAAAGGGTCCCATATAATGGAGCCATATTCCAGTATTGGCCTGACTAAAGATGTATACAATTGCTTCACAACAGTGGAGTCAGCAAATTCTTTAGACCAGCTGTTTACAAAGCCAAGCACCCTCTTGCTTTACTTGAGCAAAAGCTAATGTGTTGGTTGAATGTAAGTTTTCTATCAAATAAAACACCCAGATCCAGAAATTCTTCAACTGTGTCTAATACATGGCCACCAAGTCTAAAATGCCCATGAGGGTTAGATTTTCTTGAGAAGTGCATATGCTTGCACTTGCTGAAATTTAACTTTGAAAGGTTTTGCTTAGACCAATTAAAGAAATTGTTCAAATCTAGTTGGAGGCAGTTTTGATTCCAGAGCCCACATGTTGAAAAAATTTTTACATCGTCTGCATAGATTTGAATATTGGAAAATTTTATGACAGATGGTAGATCATTGATGAACAATATAAAAAGAATTGGTCCTAGATGGCTTCCCTGCGGTACTTCAGAGCTTACAGGTATAGATTTAGATATATAATTATTGAAACGTACACGTCGTTGACGACCAACAAGATATGATTTGAGCCAATTTACAGTAGTTTTAGAGAACCCCAAACCATCAAGTTTTTTAGGTAAAAGAACGTGGTCGAAGTAAGGTGTAATAGATTTGTAGTAGTTGAACGCCCTTTACAAAATCCATGCTGATATGGTGTCAAAAGCGATTGTGTTTGATGACAAATGGACTGGGTCAAGCATTGCTCGAAAAGTAGCACTAAGCTTTGCAATTCCTCTGTAATTGTTATTATCAGATTTGTATCCAGACTTAAAAAGTGGAATGATATATGACTTCTTCCACACTTTTGGAAAATATCCCATCTTTATTGAAGTTTTAAACAATATAGTTAACGGGTACGCCAAATTCTGCGCACAGTTTTTTTAAATACAATTCGGAACGCCATCAGGCCCACTAGTTACAGATGGCTTGAGTTTATTAATGTAATATGTCACCTCAGAAGTAGTAATATAGTCAAATGATATATACTGTAGATGATGCTAAGAAAAATCAGGTTGCTTGCGTTTGCAATTTAAGCGAAAGAAAATTGATTTGCGTTCGTTTAACTTTTTTCTATGCGAATGATGTGTCAAAACTCAATCAAAATACATAAGAAAATGCGAACGAATAATGAGATAGACAAACCCAAATTGATTCGAATGTGAGTGACTAACTTCCTTTCGCATTTATTTTCTTTCGAAATTGGTAAACTGGCTGTAAATTCACTTTCAAAAATGTAAAGAATACACTTGGCGTGAATGGCTTGGAGCGCTTTCTCATTTGGCAACTTAGTTGCTCAAGTCTATTTTTTGTTTTTATTTATTATCTTTTAAACTTGCGTTTATGTTCACATACAGCAATTTAGTTGCGCAACTTTCATTTTGTTTTACTTAAATTTTTTTATTATTTTGAACGGCTCGAAAAATAAACGAAAGAAAATATCAAAAACATTAACAACACGAATGTGCGAACAAAACGTATTGCTGAGTACAAGCAAGTCTGTACTCAAATAATGGCAATTCTTCCCCCTTCAAATTGCTCTTACCTCTCGCATCAACAATCACAAGACTTGAGCAAGAGAATTGCGCAACTTACCCAGCGGCGAACATTGCCTACCACATTATTTCTCTTCGATGATGTGTGCAACACTTTGTAATCAATGAATGGTAACTTACAAAGTGTATGAAAGTAGTATATGGAGTTCCGAAAAATGAATTACGTTCATCTTTTGTATCACATTTATATACAAATGTATTTTATTTTTTAGTTGTAAATCAAATGTTCGCCGTCTTTGTCAGACTACTCGTACGTTGCAAAAATTTTAATTAACAAAATCAGATAAAAGTGCTAGAAAACAATTTAAAAAAGGTACAAGACAAAAGGAAAGACAAAACATTTAGGGAAAAAATAAAAGAATGCAGTAGACAAAAAACAAAACAAATTTATTTAATGGAATATTCCCAAAAAACTGAAGTGCGCAGTACGTACGAGCTGCGTACCGCCGACTTACAAAGTATGCGAGAATGTATTCAGGCTGCCTACCGCCGACTTACAAAGTATGCGAGAATGTATTCGAGCTGCCTACTGCCGACTTACAAAGTATGCGAGATTGTATTCGAACTGCCTACTGATAGCTTACAATGTATGTTAGGAAGTAATGAGCTTTTGTTGGATGAACACCACACTAGCTCGCTTACTTTGTGTGCAGGTAGTAGGCGTTCACTCTACAAATGCGGCAATGTGTATGAAAAAGTATACTAGGATCGTATATGAGATGGTGTGCATTACTGACTTACAAGTGTGCATCGGATCATCGCTTACGTAAGCGAAACTTTGGCCGCTGGGTAGTTGCCGAATATGATAGCGATCTTAGAGCGCTTTCATAAAAACTAGAGAAAGCTTAAGAATTGCCGAAAAAAAGTTTTTGTGTGAGGACAAGAAAATTGCAAAAAAAAAAGATGGGCAATTAGATTAAGATCAGACAGGGCGATTTTAATTGCCGAAGTTTTTAGCAATTTTCTTTTGGAATTGCTTTCTTGTCCTCACACAAAAACTTTTTTCAGCAATTCTTGAGCTTTGTCTACCTTTTATTTCATACAATTGAATTGTATATGGAAATACACATACACACATGAGAGAAAAGTAAGGAATTGCTGAGAATTGCTGAGTACCGGCAATTCTTTTTCCCTTCTTATTCCCCTCACCGAAAGCTTCTACAAGGTGGCGCAAAAGTAATCCTCCTATCAGAAAATGCTATAAATTTTGCGATGTCAGTTCTGTTTTGATATTTGTGAAGCAAACACATGCGAAATACACGTTAATAAACAATGTTGCGCTACACTGCTCCAGAACGCGGAATATTGGTGACTATTTATTTGACCCCAAGAGGAAGATGTTTTTTCATCAATAATAATCATGAGGGATGAGGCCCATTTCCATCTTAGCGGGTACGCAAATAAGCAAAATTTACGCTTCTGGGGCACTGAAAATCCACATGTAACCCACGAAGAGCTATTACACCCGCTCAAAGTCACTGTATGGTGTGCTGTTTTCGCGGGCGGAGTCATCGGTCTTGTTTTCTTCAAAGACGTCGTGGGCCAAACGGTTACTGTGAAAGGTGAGCGCTAAGAGCAATGATCAACGAGTTCTTTTTGCCGAAACTTGATGAATTGGGATTGGAAATCATGTGGTTCCAACAGGACGGTGCTACGGCACATACTGCACTGCCAAAACCGATATGCTGAAGGATGCATTTCCCGGGCGCCTAATCTCCCGTTTTTGCGATTTGCAGTGGCCAGCAAGATTGCCTGATTTGTCCGCTGCAGACTTCTTTTTGTGGGGCTTTTTGAAGTCGCAGGTATATGTCAACAAGCCTCAGACTCTTGCAGCTCTTAAAGACAATATCCGTCAAGGATGTGAGGACCTATCGCCGGAAGTTTTGGCCAATGTGATGGAAAATGCTATAAAAAGTGCTAAAATGACAATCAACTGTGGCTGCGGCCATTTACATGACATCATATTCTCGACTTGATGTAAAGAAATTAAAGGACCAAATAAAAATAATCCACAAGCAGAATCAAAGTTTTTAATTTTTTTTTTTGAAAGTCAAGAATTGCCCAACTAAAGTTGCTGTGTCTGGCCTGGTACTTAAAGTCGCCTTATCTGATCTTACTCTAAGCAATCGAGCAAATTGGCAGTGTTTTTATTATTTTTTTCGATGTGTTGGTTGTTAAAGGCACCTTTAGATGGCAATACAAGTATTTAAATATATCAAAATCGTATGTAGAATAAATGATATCTTACCATATAAAAACGAAATGTATTCAGTAGGAGAGAAACTCAAATGCAAAAATTGACAAGCGGTCGGTAAATCTTCATATTCTATCCCATTTCAAAAAACTCAGTGCGGTCCACATTAGTCATTTGCGATGTTCGCCATGATGCTCATACCATGTTCATGGCTAATGGAGACCCCCAGTTATAGCTATTAAACAATGAGGTTACAAAGCGTCTCCACGTAGCTGTAGGTGAAACCCAGCGATCGAAAACAGTGTAGATTTGATATGGATATATTTGAATAAAATTTATGAAAATAATGTGTTTATTTACAGCAAATAATTAAAAATAACATAAAATATTATTAAAACACTTTTATTTCCACTGTTTGACAGTCAGTTATTGTAATAAGCAACGTTGCCTATTTTAGGTCTAAAATATGTATAGGGTGTTTTTTTAAGCTAGATAGAACTTTAAATTGTAAAAAGTAACACAAAAAATTAAATTTTGATGAAACATTTTTTTTATTTGTTTCAGTATACTCTGACAAATCATCATGAATAGACTCACGCTTGAACAACGCTACGAAATTATCCAAATTTACTTTGAAAATCAATCGTCGATTCGCGCAACTTATAGACGACTTCGATGAGGCGCATTTTTGGCTTAACGGGTTTGTTAATAAGCAAAATTGCCGCATATGGAGTGAGACCAATCCACAAGAGACCCTACAGACTCCATTACATCCAGAAAAATGCACTGTTTTGTGCGGTTTTCATGCTGGTGGCATCATCGGACTTTATTTCTTCAAAAATGTGGCCGGAGCTCGCGTTACGGTCAATGGAGATCGTTACCGCACCATGATCAATGATTTTTTGTTTGAAAATATGGATGACATTGATCCGGAGGAGATGTGGTTTCAACAGGATGGCGCTACGTGCCATACGCCGAACGCAACCATCGACTTACTGAAATCAAAATTTGGCGATAAGTTGATTTCGAGAAATGGACCTGTCAATTGGCCTCCAAGGTCGTGCGATTTGACACCTCTCGATTATTTCCTGTGGGGCTACGTGAAGTCACTGGTTTATGCTGATAAACCAGCAACAATTGACGCCTTGGAGGCCAGCATTGTTCGTGTTGTTCGTGACATACGGCCAGCAGTGCTCGAAAAAGTGGCACAAAGTTGGACGTCCAGAATGCGCTTCGTCAAGAACAGCCGCGGTGCCCATATGCCCGAAATCATTTTCAAATGTTAATGTCACGTATTGATCTTTCGAATAAACAAAAATTTTGATTACAATTTAATTTTTTGTGTTATTTTTTACAATTTCAAGTTCTATCGGGCTTAAAAAACACCCTATATGTAAAAAAGAATAACAACATTTTTGCAAACATATCGATGTCGACTTGATGTGACGACGGTGGCAACTCTTGGAATACAACAAAATAGGGGTAAATTACAATATTGCACACCCATTTAATATTTTTTGAACAGATCTCCTGCTACTGATCAAAAAGGTGTGAGTGCAATAAAATGCATGATGATTTTTTTATTTGCTGCTAATAAACATCTGCTTCATTAAAAGCTCAATCAATGGTTGTCTGATGCTCGTATAATTTTGCTTTAATGAATATTTGATTCATTTAAGGTCAATATTGTAAATGCCAGAGAAACAAGGTCGTAAGTTTGAAATAAAAACGTTAAAAAAATTCAGAAAAAAATCTGAAATGCAAAAAAAAGTCATTTTAAGTATTGTATCTGTTTAAAATTGTATAATACATACATAAGCCCACTTATACTTATGTATAATTATACATACTTATGTATATTGAGGGAATTTATACGACACCAATGTCATTAAAAAAAAAACAAAACGAAAATTTAGTAAACACTTGTTTGTATATACGTATGTATAAACATATGTTTTTCTTTATATATACATACATATAAACATATGAGATCAACATGGTATAAATGTTTGAATGCTTAATAATAGAATTTATCAAAATAAAAAATAGATTTGTTTTATAACCATCGTGTAATAGACACACCTTTATGTGTCACAGATAAGATATGAGTGTTAAAAAATAGCCAAATTTAAACAATTTTAATCATATACGAGTATTTCTGAAGGGCATATGTACTTTTTTTAACCTGTTTATTTTAAGAAAATACAATAATAATATATATTTGATGTACATGTACGGCCATATTCATAAAAAAATATTTATTGTTTATTACCGGTTTAAGACCTTGATATACTATCCTCCACGATCGCAGGATTCATTCACTGGAAAATGTTTTAAAAGTCTGGCCGACTTTACAAAATCTCTTCAAAATTGCGCTGAAGGCCACACTATTATACAAATATGATTGCAATAATCTATATACTTAGTAAAGAAATTAAAAACTATTACACATTACTATAATAATTTTATATTATTTAATTTGGAGGCGCCAACAATATTCTCATATTTTCGCACGATTTGTCAAAAACTCCGTCACACAGTTGCATTTTTAGTACCTTTTCAGTACACATGTTATATTTGGTAGATCGCATGATCGTGTAGGATACAGGGTCTGTATTTGACAAACATATGTACTCGTATATGCAGAGTTTGCCAAATATATGCATAATATTTTTTGATGAATGCGGGCGATAATAGTATACGCAAAATTTTTGAACCATGTAGGTATAAAGTCAAAATCGAAATCTCATTTTTTACATAAATATTTGTAAAATTTGTTAGCACTTTTGTTTGTGTGGGAGTAAAACCAGCGCCCCAAGGACGCCATTTTTAAAGTAAACAAATAAAACAGAGCGATAACAAAAGTACATTTTTCAATGGAACTAACTTAGTGTCCACACCTGCGATAATATCTGAGATGAGAACGTCAAATTCAATCGCAGAGAGAATTCTGTTACGTGTAGACTTAAAATCAGTGTTATCGCAGTCTTATAATAATTTTTATGAGAGCGTTCTTATGAGAAATCTTATGGCAACGATCTTATAATAAGAGCTGTCAAAAAAGCGATTGTGTGTGTGTTTGTTTACAAAAAGACGCCATTGCAATTTTAGCGATTATTAGTTTTGCAAAATATCTTTAAAAAAAACCGGTTTAAATGGAAAATAATTTACTTTTATGCATTAAATATATACTATAAGTGTTTATTTTCGTACAAAATGTGTGCATTTACAAAATTCGTATAAGATTTTATTCATCGCAAAGATGTGTTTTCTTCTCGGCTTTCATTGATTTATGAATTCTTATAAGATTAACAAAAATACGTGTACTCCTTGTTAGACATTAAAATGGACATAAAGAAATTCGTTCTCTCATTCTGCCGACGTTTTGTCAGATATTATCTCAGAGTTAATCGCAGTTGTAGACACTAGGTAAAGGCCTTGTTATAGCCTATTTACACCAAAGCGAAATCTGCTCATTCGAGATTTCAAGCCAAATCTAGTAGATTTTGCGGAGATTTCCCATACAAAATGAAATCTACTTTACGAGTAGATTTCGGCGAAATCTCCTGAAATCTACTCAGTACCAAGTGATGCAACCGTGATTTTGTTCTAAAAGTACCTAAAAATACTACGCTACAACAAAAATTGCACTATAATGTGGTGTATGCATACAAAAATACACACTTTAATGCTGGTGTATTCAGTCTCTGATGATATTGTATTGTCAAACCCGCATGCATAAATTATTTTTGAGCAAATGAAATCTTGCTAGATGTCAAAAAACGGTGGTGTAAACGATATAGATTTCGTTGTAGATTTCAATTCAAATCTACTAGATTTTGAGTTGGTGTAAATGCGCTATGATAGTGTATATCATACACGATCGTGCGATCTACTAAATAAAGCATGTGTGCTGAAAAAGTACTAAAAATACAACCGTGCAACGAAGTTTTTGACAAATCGTGCGATTTCAAAAGTTTTATGAAACTTTTCAAAACATTATGGTTTCTGTGCGATCAGTGTGGTATATATTGTGAAAAATATGAAAATATTGCTGTTGCCCCGAGGAAAAAATTTAAGTAATGTAAAATTATTATGTTAATAAAAGTTTTTAGTTGTTTTATTGTGTAAATAAATTATTTCAATCATACTTGTATAATAGTGTGGCCTACAACGCCATTTTGAAGCGATTTTTTCAAGTCGGCCAGACTTTTGAAACAGTTTCCTGTGAATGAATCGTACGATCGTGTAGGATAGTGAATCAGGGCCTTAAGTGCCAGGTCAGAGACAGCAACTTTAGTTGGGCAATTCTTGACTTTATAGAAGCTTTCGGTGAGGTGAATAAGAAGGGAAAAAGAATTCTCAGCAATTCCTCATGTGTGTTTATGTATATACAATGTAAATTGTATGAAAGAAAAGGTAGAGAAGGCTCAAGAATTGCCGAAAAAAGTTTTTGTGTGGACAAGAAAGCAAGTCCAAAAGAAAATTGCTAAAAAGTTCGGCAATTAAAATCGCCCTCACCGAAAGCTCTATAAAGTGAAGAATTGCACAACAAAAGTTGCTGTGTCTGACCTGGCACTTAGTATCGGCAATTCGTTTTCCCTTTTTATTCCTCTCACCGAAAGCTTCTATAAAGTCAAGTTTTGCGCAATTAAAATTGCTGTGTTTGAACTAGCACTTCTACGACAAGCTTTTCTATGTTATACCTATGAGTGCATGTACTTGGCCAACACTGCTGAAAACAAAATTTGTGCAAAGTACAGTTTTTACGTTTTTGAAAAGAGGAGCAGATATTTGTTTTGCTTACAAAAAAGAAAACCCCATTTATTTTTAAAACAATTGAGAGTGTAGCGTATTGATAACAAGGGTATAAATTATTAACAGCCAGTTTACCAATCTCGACAGCCTGCTTGCGTTCGGAATCTAAGCGAAAGAAAATTGATTTGGGTTCGTCTAACTTTTTTCTATGCGAACGATGTGTCAAAACTCAATCAAAATACATAAGAATGTGCGAACGAATAGTAGTGAGATAGACAAACCCAAATTGATTCAAATGTGACTGGCTTTCTTTGGTATTAATTTTCTTTCGAAATTGGTAAACTGGCTGTAAGAACAATTTTATGGAGAGGAATGTGAGAGTTGTTAAAATCTTTTGTAAATTTACAAATTACAAATATAAATATCTTTGGTTTTATGTAGAAAGGCATTTTTCCAGATTTTTTTTATTGATTTAATACATTTCACACAAATACAGCTCGGCTTAAAGGTATTTAAAGCTCGTTAAATAATTATATTTCTCCTACTTAAAATAGGAAATTGTTTGAAAGTGACCAGTTTTATGACATTTTCTGTTTTTATAAAAAGCGAATATGAATTCCCTTTCACAATTTTAAATACATTTCCATACAATCACAAAGTTGAAGACCCTGCCGCTTCTACAATTTTTCCTCTCTCTCTCATCATTTTTTCAAATTGTAAAAATTCCATAACTTTTACGATTACACCCCTTTTCAGTTTTACTTATTTGACGTGTGTAGCAAAAAAAAAAAACCAGCTGAACGATTGCATTGATGATGATCACTTACAATATGTAAAATCATATGTATACACAGTATTCTTAACTAATCTTTTTTTGTGATTTAAAAACATTTGTGTGTTTATGAGCATTAAAAAATTTCAATTTAAATTTCAACACAAATCACGCTAAGAAAGCGTGATCGAATATAAGAAATAGTAGGCTGGCTGGCGGGCAAATAGCCAGATTGATCATTTAATAGATTAATAAAAAGCAAGTCAGCCAAGTATTACTTTTGCTATGAGTACAGAATTGCGAGGAGGCTGGTACAAAGACCAAACAAAAAAAATATATATATGTATAAACAGAGAAAGCCAACACATGAGCAGTTGCAAGTCAATATTTGTTTCTCTTCACTTCATACACATATGAATTTACATTTGTGTACATATGTATGTATGTACATTAGGATGGAGGCTACTTTGGAAAATGTCGAATTTCACGAACTTGTGCCCCCTAGTTTTTTACACCTGAGCTATATATTTAATGGTAAAAAGTTAAGCCAAATCGGATAATTCTAAACCGCGCCACACAGAGGTAAAAAGGTCAAATTCGTAATTTTTTTCCGAAAAGTCACATAAAATAATTACATACGTTTTTTTTCCTAATTTACTTAGGGCCATATCCAAAAAAAAATTCTTACTTGAGTTTTAACGTATACGTTAGTTACCAAACACATTAACACTACCATACATTTGTTAAAAAAGTTTATGCAAAAACAGTACGTTAACTTTTAAATGTAGTAAGAAATTTAATTGCTTTATTCTGGCAATGTCGATATGTTCAGTTGTACTTTTTTGAATAGTGATGCATGAAAACTAATATTCGAAAATCGATTAAAATAAATTAAAAAAAAAAGAATAATTAAGTTTTTTATTCGCTATTTAAGCTTCTAACATTTATACCAGTAAAAAATTATAAATAGCTTGTTTTCTATGTTTCCCAGCTATCTATATGTCGACATTTCATAGGAACTACCCTAATCATCAGTAGACTTTGGAAATTTTTGAAAGATATTCTCAAACATTCAACTCTATATCCCAACATTCCAAATAAATTGTCGAGAATTTAAAAAGAAAACTGCTCTAATAATAGAGCATAGAAAACAAGCTATTTATAATTTTTTATTGGTAGCAATGTAGTAGTTCCTATGAAATGTCGACATATAGATAGCTGGGAAACATAGAAAACAAGCTATTTATAATTTTTTAATGGTAAAAAAAAAGAATTATTATTATTAACATAAATCACACATTTTTGACAAACGTTTAATCGATTTAGCTTTTTAATAAATGACGAATGTACAATATTTGGTATATTAATAAAATTGAGAAAAATTAACAGGATTACTTATACCTTAAACATTTGTGTTATTCGAATACCGTTTTTCGTCGTACTCGTTTGATGGAAAGTGCATCACTAACATATTTCTTGTTTATATTTCCTTTTCAAAATTATTATTTTCAATTCGTATAAAATGTAAAGCATAAATCCATTGATTTTGTTAATATTTTCATTACAATTGTGAATTTAAAGAAAAATCAAAGTCAATAAATCAAATGTCATTTTAACGTACAGTTAAAGTGGCTTATTTCAACTTTAAACATATGGTAAGCTAATAATTGTTTTTGGATAGAACATTAGGTAAATTTTCTTAACAAATGCTTACCAAGCTTTGTTAAGTTTTTTTGCATACGGCCGTTAGAGTTTACACATGCTACTGCCAGTTCGAAGAACTCCATGCAATTACAATTTTTCACTAATACACCCACATTTTTCGCAATGGCAGCAAATTGTGCATGCGAGTGACAATTTGGCATTTGCATGCCACTGAATGTCAAGATGATAAACAATGTTATTTCTTGAAATACGCATAAAAAGAACAGTTTCGTTAATTATACAGCATTAGATTATTAAATTAATATATATAAAAATAAATTTCAATCGCTTCCCCAAATAAGTGTTCATGTGATGAACTTGGTAACTCTATTTTGTAAAGAGACGACAAATTCAAAATGGAGGCAAAATTCGAGAAGTAATGCTTCCATTGTTTCCGAACAAAATTTTTGTCCGGACAAACAAAATAATAAAAAAACAATAAATAACCAGACAAAATTGATAGTAATCAAAATAAAAACTAATAAGCGATTCCATAAATCGCAAAAAAAAACGAAGTGAAAATGAAATAAATTAACCCGCCTATAGTACGGGGCGGATCTATCGTTATGTAGCAGCACAAACACAATTTTTTTTATTTTCAAATTGCGATCTGTCAAACGTCAGCTGTTCACCCAACTTCATCGATTAGTTTATTTGTGGTAGTCGTTTGAAGTAAGCAACTTGTGTGTGTCTTGAAAAATGGAAAAAAGTGAATTTCGTGCAGTGATTAAACACTGTTATTTGAAAAGGAAAACGGCAAAACAGACAAAAGAAAAGCGCGATAAACATTACGGTGAGTCTACTCCGTCAGATTACATGGTAAAATATTGGATTGGCGATTTTAAACGTGGCCGAACATGCACTGCAACAATATCATCAACGCGAAGGTGGTTACTGAAGAAAATATCCAAGAGATTCTCGATATCGTTATGAATGATGGCCGAGTCAAGTTAGGTGAGATTGTTGAACTGGTAAACACGTCAGATGAACGTGTGTTCAACATTTTGCATGAACATTTGCTCAATATTGAACAAAACGAATTCGACAGACCACTTCGCAGCGGTTCCAAAACATAGTCCTGTTGATTTTGGGCGTCGATTAATAACTGTTGATGAAACGTGGGTCCGCCACTACACATTTGAAGCCAAAAATTAATCGTAACAATGGGTGGAAGCTGGTGGAAGTGCTCCGACGAAGCGAAGACAGTGAAATCGGCTGTCCAGGTTATGGCCAATTTAATTTGGGATGCACATGGAATATTGTGGTTTACAATTGTTGGATTTGGCTAAAATTTTCACCATTAAATATTTAAGCTAGGTGTAGAAAAGGGGTGAAAAAGAGGGGGGGGGGCGAAGTTCGTGAAATTTGGCGTTTTGCAATATAGTGTGCCCTAATACACATATCGCTCCTTTATTCCAACATAGTCATATCTCAAAAAATGAGCTTTTCGAGTTAACAATGCAGAATTGCTAACAGTGTTACCTCATATATTGTGCCAAAATTTTATTTAAATTACCTTTAAACTGTCTTCTTTAGGAGATATTTTCTAAAAATTTCTTCTAAGACTTGTATGAAAACTAAAAATTTGAAATGTGTTTTTCTCGAAACAAGCTTTTTTGCGTTATGACTATGTTGCAATAAAGGAGCGATATATTTACCATTTATCGATGGATTTTTGTTGACGACGAAAGTTTATAAAAATTCTTAACTGGATTTTTATGTTTAGCATGCGAAAGCATTATGATCATGATTTGTTTGCATGGGTGATTAATTAAAAAATATTTGAAGTAGTCACAATAAACGTGCGATTTTATAATCATACATACATACCTACCTACATATGTACATATAATGTATATTAAAAGGCGTTATCAGAAATAGCTTGAAACAACTTTGCAAAATTTTTATCGCCGACTTTGAAATTTTTTCATATTTGTCTAACCAACTTTAAAATTATCACAAGAGGAATTTACTTGGACTCTAGCAAGGAAGTTTTAACAGGTAGTGGCAGAATTACAATAAATGCAACACCAAAAAATATCACATGTATTTTATTTTGTTGGTAGGAATCGTAAAAAGTTGGCACATTTGTTGTTTCTTTTGTTTAAAAAAGCAAGGAAGTCAATGTGTTTTTTCAGAATTATGTACTTATGTACCTATATTGTAAACAAAATTTTGACAAATTTACCCAAAGGAAATGAAAGACAGCTGCGCTTGCACCACTACCCTGGTAAAGCTGCCTTGGACTCTAGCCTCATTGTATCCTGGTGTTACACTTAAAAACAACTAATTTATTTCAGGTCAAATCAATTCTTAAACCTTGTTTCTATTTATTCTCTTTCTTTCTATTCATTTACGTAGCTCGTGTTATGAAAGTGTGCCTGGTTTTAAACATTTTATTTTTATGCACACATACTTGTGTATATGCATATGTGTCTGTATATACATATGGACATACCCATGCACACACTTAAATAGATATCCAGGTATCCTTAGCAATCTCACAAAATGCAGGCTGACTACCAGTGGGCATATTTATTGAGTGTAGGTTTATAAATGAAAACTAGGCTGATGTGTGTAAATATGTATGTATATACAAGCTTATATAGTATGTAATAATGTTTGAGGATTCCTTTCAACTTGTTTCTTTCTGAGAAAAAAAGTTTGTTGTATAAAATTAGAAACACATTTTGTACATGCGCTTTAAAAGCCTGTTGCATTGGGAACAAATTTCGTAAATGAGTAGAGAGGGAGAGAGAAAGAGAATGGTTTGTTTACGTTTTAGTAAATAAGATACGTGTTTATAGTAATTGTGGGAATTATAATGGGGTTATACCAATTACCTGAATATATCATTGCCAGGTTAAACTTATTTTATTATTAAATGATATTCATTTATATCCAGTTTACGCACAGAGCTCCGAATTGAAAAAAAGAAAAATTACACTGGTTTACAGCCAAAAAAATACCAAGAACGCCACATGCCTAGATAAGTTAATTCGGACCTCCTGAAAACGCTGTAATTTTTTTCTAAGTACCGTTTTTAAAATAACGGTACTTTTGTATTTTTCGGTGTATGGTCTCACTCAAACCCTTGTGTAGCCCAACCAAAAATCGTTGAAAGGTAATTGAACGCCTTTTTCGTCGATATCTATCTGACAAGAAATGGATGAGTTATGACATCTCAAAATTCAAAATTTGCCTGTATTTTACGTTTGTTTCAACATTTTTCGTTTTTGTTTCGTTTTTTTCTACGTTGTAGTAAAGATCTGGAATGTTTTATTTCTTTACCAAATAGTTTATTTAATTACCAACATTTTCAGCGTAATTTCGAAAAAAAACTGATAAAAAATAAAGTTTTTGTTAAGGATTTTGTGGAACGACAATATTTTCATTGCTCACATACTATATTCGGTGTAAATTGAAAACTTTTAATTAAAAAGTACCGTTATATAAAAAACGGTACTTAGAAAAAAAAAAATTTCAGCGTTTTTCGTCTTCTGGAGGTCCGAATTAACTTATCTGGACATGTGGCGTTCTTGGTATTTTTCCAAATTTAAAACTTGTAAAGCAGTGTTATATACGGGGGTAAAAAATTTCAAAATATGAAGAAAATGTTAAGTAAAAAAGTTAACGGAAACGGCTAATTGTTTGCATATACGTGTACATGCAACTGTGATTTTTAATTCAGAGCTCTGTGCGTAAACTGTAGTGCGATTCTGTAACTTTTAAAACGTTAATAGAATCGTTAAAAAATTTATAACAATATTTTTTTGCATTTGCTATTCTGTAACATGTTTTTTAAAAATATTCGTCGTCGATCAAAATCAGTTGTTAATTTTACTGCCGTGTGCCGATATCTTAAAGACAAAACATATGAAACATTTTTTATTTTACTTATCTTATTACAAATTAAATAATATTTATTATCACTTTTCTTTATCCTAATTTTTCGACCTTTATTTTTATAAATTAGATGCCTACAATTCTGAGCTTAACACAATGAAATTTCTTCTAATTTATTTTTATATCATCGGTCTTTTATTTTTTAATTTTTTTGTGTTGGAATTCATTTTCTTTGTGAGTTTGTCACCATTTATAGCCTGTTCGGTGATATCGAATGAAAACGTATGCGAAAGATAGCTAGTCACTCACATTCGAATCAATTTGGGTTTGTCTATGTCACTATTATTCGTTCGAATGTACTTATATATTTAAATTGAATTTTGACACACCGTTCGCATAGAATAAAGTTAGAAAAAACCCAAATCAATTTTCTTTCGCTTAGAGTGCGAATGAACTTATACTTTCGACATCGGCGAATTGGCTGTTAGTGCGTTATGTATACGAATTAAACAAATTGGAAAAATATGAACCTATATACCTATGTATTATGTATACCTATATACCAATGTATATATAGCTATATACAGCCATGTCACAGAGCTCAATTCCGTTCGGAAACGGAATTGCATTCGTTTTTACTTCTTCAAAAAACGAAAAACTAAAAAACTTTTCGGATTGAAATCATTTCTAATTGCAAGAATGAGATTATTACTATCTTATAGAATTGATTTTACTCCGAAAAAGTTTCAAATCTTCGTTTTTTGAAGATTTAAAAAACCGATTCAATTCCATTTTCGAACGAAAGTGAATTCTGTGACATGGCCGATACATATGTATATATAGCATTCAATTGCCCGCATTGTTTGTACAACGTTTTCTGTGTGCTGAGTGGTTCAGGAGGCCGTTCATGATACGAACTCGAGTTAAAATCTGAAAATGGGTGCTGATGAGTCAGTATTGCGGCTATGAAACAGTTAGTTGTGCCCTAGCTAAAAAGATTTGATTATTTTTTCTGGTAATCTTCAATGAAAAATTATTGATCACAGCAAATTTGTATTGTAAACTTTAACTAAAACCCGTTGTAAAAATGTACAAAAACCAAAAAAAAAATAACTTAAAAATTATAAAAAAAGTTTATGACCATATCTTATTTTTATATTTAAACAGTGGGTTTTCCACGGGCTTATTATGGTCAGTCCAAAAACTAATAAAATAAAGTAAAACTATTTCATTTTATTTTGTCACCCAACGTTTCGCTCGTTTATTACAAGCTTCTTTAGGCGTATGTGTTTATTTTGGATAATTTTTGTTGGTTAACTTAATAAAAACTGGACTTTACAAACATGTAGTTGTATACTTGCACATCTAATTACATGAAACCTCAACAGTTTTATTTTATTCGTTTTTGGACTGACCATAATTAGCCCGTGGAAAACCCACTGTTTAAATATTAATATTTAAAATGTTTCTGTAATTTATTTGATCAATAATACAAAAACCGTTTTTGATCTTATACTTTAGAATCTAAAAGTTTAGATCCTTCAAATATTTATATCTATACATGCAAAACCTATTTAGTTGATAATTATGCGTGTATTTTTCCTCTATACCTGTTGCTTACAAAATTCAGGCAATCAATTCAATTTTTCATCTGGCAATGATTTCGAAAGTTATTCTTTAAAAAAAAGGGGCTCGTCGCTGCATACAACCAATAAACGTCAAGGTAATTGACTCACAAAATACTAATTTCAATAAGAATCTCGTTCAAACGCCAAAAACACTACAGTATAACAGAGAGCCTCTCTAAAGAGAGAGGGCCAACCAAAAAGAGAGATATTTCATAAATTTTTTAATTTTAAAATCGTCATGTAGTGAAACTGGTTCGTTCGTAATGCGGGAAATACGCAGTCATGCTCATTGATTGTAGATAGCTACAAACAAAAAAAATAATAAAACAGACAGAAGGAAAAAAATATTTTTAATGTTGGTTGTGTTTATAGTATAGATACTGCGAAATTAAAACATATTTACGTATGCATGTACATATGTATAGGTATACATTTGTTATTGTACTACTATTTTCACAACCAGCTAGTCAGTCAGCCATAAGCAGCAACAACATTTGCTGTTCACGCGTTGACCTCATGATATCGGCCGTTTGTTCACGTGAACAGCAAAACATTGTAGCATGCTTTGAAATATGAGCGACTGCACACACCAACAAAGAAATTTTTTTATATACAGAAAATTTGCTCTCTTTGTATCTATATGGAGTTTGCAAAGTGGGGGGATAGATTAAGCTGGTATAAATAAATATAGGTATATATACTTATTTGTACGTACATAAGTATGTATTGTTTTCTGTTCAAAGATATTTTGTTGTTGGCATCAGCGTGACCAGCTTATTTACTTCTTATTTAGCTCAAAAAATTTCATATGGGTCTTAAAGCGGCACTACACGATTGCCGTAATGTACCAATTTTCGCTCATTTTCATACTCCAATCGTGTGATTGTACAATTAATTGGCACATGCTGCAATCGCGGCCAATATTGTTCTAATTTTGACCAACCAAATGCAGCCCTGATGCGGTAATCGTGTGACTACTTGACATGCAATCATGTGGTTAAAAAATAAAAAATACCACAAATACACCAATATTTATTGTGTTCTAGGGCGACAATTCAAGTGGGTCATGTACGCCAATATTTTTGATTTCTTTTATTAATTTACTTTTTTGTGTGTGTTCCAATTTCTGTAACACTTGTAAAAAGAATAAAAGAGGGATATTCATTTAAAAATATCCTTCTTTAAAAAATAAATATTTCAGCTGAGAAAGAACAAAAATTAAATACATACATACAAACAAATAATAGTAGTTTTGGCAAAACAAATTGTTTTAAAAAGGAAACAAACAAAAAATGTTTACATAGAAAATTTATACATACATATTTCCCAATTACTTGCCATCACTGTTTTTTTTAATTTCTAAAAAAGTCATTTTTTGCATCGTCTTTTTGTTTGTTTTTTGTCTGGCTGACGCTAATTTCCGGTTTTTAAGAAAACATTTTCAACCAATACACAAAAAATTAAAAACTAGTGCAACATATATTTCGTAGTATTGTCGCAATCAAGGCGAATTCATTACCAGGTGAACTTAACAGCACAAGTGATTATTTTTTGCTTCTCGCGTTTTTTCCAATGAGATTGTCAAATTTTGTTTCTTTTGTTTACAAACTTTTTCGCGCCATTTTAATCTGAAGGTTTTTTTGCATGATTTAGTGCAATTTCAAGAAATTTGTGTGAATTTAAAAGTGAAAAACTAATATAATCTGTGATTTTAATTACAAACAATTATAAAGCTTATATTTAACGTTTATATAAAATTTTTTCTCTGCTGAGCAATCTTAGGCGAATTTAGATAATGACATTCACGATATGTTTTACAATAAAAAAATACATTGTACTGAATTCGCCTTTCCGCTTGCATTCACCTGTATAAATTCGCCTTGGTCGCAATTTAGAACCAAGGCGAATTAATTATCAGGTGGATGCATCGGCGAATTCAGGCGAATTCGGTTAATATGGCGGCACTCTCTGTGTCAAGTTTTGTTTACCTTTTTCGGCGCCATTTAAATTTTTGTACATGTTCTTTATCAACTGCTTTTGACAGCTTAAGTGTGAATTCGCCATTTAACACAAACAAAATACCTGTTGTTTTTATTATTGTTGTATTGTTGTAGCGAAGCGGCTACCTTGTTTTTTGTATCATGTTTAGAACCATTGTGAGATTGATATGTGACGATTATTGCCACAAAATTATTATTGACAATCTTGCGGCCAAGGTGCATTAACGTCATTAAGAAAGTTGCAGCGCTACGGCATATGACAGTTTTTTGCTACTGGTAATATAGTGAGCCATTTACGTCAGATGTATTGGTTTCATTTTTGAAAGTAACTTTAGTGGTTTCTTCTGAATTAAACATTTAAAACATAAAAGTAACTAAAATAAAACTAAATTATAATTGTGAAACGGTACTTTCATAGTTTATAACTGTGATAAGTCGTTTTTGACAAGCATGGCTGACTATATGCCTATTCTATTGTTGTAATTTTGCTGTAGTGCTGCCACATTGTATAAGTTAATGCACTTTGCTTGCGACAATGAAATTTGTGAAAATGGGGCAACCATATTATTACAGAGTATTTGACTGGGCAATAAAAGACGAGAACAATTGTTCTGTGGCTTGTAGGCGAACGGAGGAATGAAAATGATATTTTGTCGGCATAATTTTTTCAACCAGCTTTATGCCGGCACCAGCAAAACAAACCAATACAAGCCAATCAATCAAATGTATACAAAAACACGAATACATAGTCTCGTCTGTTCTTAAAAGAACAAAAAAATGTTCGGACTAAAATTGTTCTCGTCTGTTATTGGGACAATTTTGTTATTGGGCGACACTTTGCCACAATAAAAATTGGGTCAGATTGATCTGTTTAGCTTATTTTTTTTACCATTTTTAAAAACTCATTTAGATCTTAGTGTTTTCTTTAGTCTGAGTTGCATGTTTCACAAAATATATGTTAAAAACATAAAAAAAGTTATTAAAATTGTAAGAAAGTATATCTGGCAGTGCTGGAAAAAAGGTAATGCGAAAGTTAAACAAAAATTTAGCAGCACGGTGTATACGAGTAGGTACCATTAACACACTTTTATACATCAGATCAAGGCGACTTTATACAGGTGAGTGCAAGCGGAAAAGCGAATTCAGTACAATGTATTTTGTTATTGTAAAACACATCGTGAATGTCATAATCTAAATTCGCCTAAGATTGCTCAGCAGAGAAAATATTTTATATAAACGTTAAATATAAGCTTTTATAATTGTTTGTAATTAAAATCACATATTATATTAGTTTTTCACTTTTAAATTCACACTAATTTCTTGAAATTGCACTAAATCATGCAAAAAAACCTTCAGATCAAAATGGCGCGAAAAAGTTTGTAAACAAAAGAAACAAAATTTGACAGTCTCATTGGAAAAAACGCGAGAAGCAAAAAATAATCACCTGTGCTGTTAAGTTCACCTGGTAATGAATTCGCCTTGCATCAGATACAGTTTGAATAGATTAAATATATGCCAAAGTTCAGTGATAAAGCAGCTCTGGGCTGAAGAACAGCTCTCACGTCATCGTAATTATTTCTTAAGTGCGGTCAGGCTTATTATGTTTCTTGTTCGGTCTTCGAGAGTTTTGCGTATCACTCGCACTGGTTAACGGTTTGCCTCAACTAACTGTATTGGTTTACAGTTGTTTTAGAGGTTATTCATTGTTGACCATGTGGAAACTTCCTATGTGAAGGTATAGGTTGTTATAGTTAGTCACAGCGACGCAACAAAAGTACTGTTAATACCATCTTGGGCATTATGGTCTTTGTCACCCCGCCCATACTGTGCATCCTCTACTTTGCAACTGTATAGTTACTAAATAAATATGCCAAAGTTTTGAATTAATAAAAGATCTCATAGCGAAGTTGTATAAACAAAACCTATTTATAAGAATGTTAGCGATTTATTTGTTAGAGATAGAATAGGATTCAGTTGATGAAGTGTTTTGCATGTTTATAAGAAGTTGTGTATATGTATGTATATTAAATAATATATTCATAAAAACTAAAATGGATGTTAATAAAATTTTGTATAGAACATTTGATCTATAGATTTTTACGAATAAGAAAATAGATTTGGTATTTTCAGGATAAAATTTAGTATTATTTATATTAAATGGAATAGTTTTACACATTATTGCCTGTTATGGTGTAATCTAGATGACTTCTTACTTTTTGATTGCATTCTTTCATATCTTTTTCGATCGAAAATGGAATTCAGTATATTATGAAGTATGCAGAATAAAGCCAGAAAATGTGAAACTGAAGTTGATAAAAAAAACTTTGTTAGACATATGTAAAATACACCAATAATATTAAATTTCTTATCAAATTTTTATTATTTTTTAATAAATAGTTGTAAATATTGGCACATGTATAGTATGTAAATATTTAAAGATAAAACATGAACAAATAAACTACGAATAGGATACTACATAATTCATGTTTATGTTTATAAATTTGAATACTAATTATATTCATTCGAATACCAATCATGTTTGAAAAGTTTTCTACTGCAGTACCAGCAGTTTCCAAAACTGCTGGAACGCAAAAAAACACAATTGTACATCTTGCAATAATAGTGCTGCTTACTTTTTGGATTATAGTGTATTTAAGTGATTTTAGACGCTTAAAACGCATAACATCATATAAACAAAAGATTTGCTTTATTGACAACAGTTGTAAAATTAAAAGCAATGTAAAATTTTCAATAGATTTTTATAACCATATTTTTAAAATTAAAAGCCAAATAACAATTGCATGTTCTATTTAGAACTTCACAACGTTATTTATAGTTTAGGCAACCTTTAATTTGGTTTTAACTAATTTTTAAACAAAAACTTTTACCCAATTTGCAAATTTTCTGATTACATTTTCAGTTTCATATCGCTCCTTTATTGCAACATAGTCATAACGCAAAAAAGCTTGTTTTGAGAAAAACACGTTTCAAGTTTTTAGTTTTCATACAAGTCTTAGAAAATTTTTTTTAGAAAATATCTCCTAGAGGAAACAGTTTAAAGGTAATTTAAATAAAATTTTGGCACAGTATAAAAAGTAGTACTGTTAACAATTCTGCATTGTTAACTCGAAAAGCTCATTTTTTGAGATATGACTATGTTGCAATAAAGGAGCGATATGTATGTAAACATAAAACAGCTGATTATTCAATTCTAGTCTGAACTTACCCAAAGAAAAAGTTCGGGCTAATTTGTACAGGAAATGGAAAAAATAGTCTCTCATTTTCTCTGAAAATTGCACAAAAATTGTTACGTGGAACGCTTTTGGACTAGTTCAGACTGTTTCGTTATTCACGTGGAACACACCTAATATTTCTTTTATTTGAATGTGGTTGCATTATTTTCTCCACGGGTAGAGTTATTACCATTATGCATTCGGCTTGTGTATTCATTCATTCATTTGTTCTTATTAAAACAAAATATGAGTCACTTCGTGTTCAAATCTTGTGTGGTATGAAACTTTGTTTACTCGGAAAGCAAATTATATATTCAAATACTTTTTAAGCGTAATCATGCACACGTTTTCTAAATGATGAAAGACATCATATTCATAAAGAGAATTCAAATTTATTTGACATATTTCTGTACAAAGTTTGTCAAATAAACCTGTAATGCACATACAATATTTTTTATGAATATGGTTATATGTGTGTATGTAAATATTTAAAGTTATTTTACCAACATTTTTAGCTTGTATTTATTTTAAACTGTGGTCACACTGGTTGAAATAGTTAAGCTCAGAGAATTAAGTTAGAAGTGCGATTTAGTGTTAAAATACGATTTTTCTTAATAACATGATAAGTTTTTATATTTGTAGGTATGTACATACATATGCGCGTATGTAGGTTTGTATAAATTACTATATACATATGTACATATGAATGCCGTTTAAAAAGGTTAATTTTATGGGAGTGCACCAATGGCATGTCGCAGTCAGCATGCTTACGTACATACATGCATGTATGTATGTATTTAAACCTGTGTAACATGTACATATGTATGTATAATACATATTTATGTACATATGCATGCACATACATATGTATAAGTTTCACTGTGTGAAATTGCAGATTATTGAGAGTCTCTGCTACAAAGTTCATATTTTCATACAGCAAATTTTAGGTTAGTAACCTACATATTTTTATTAAATTGTTGTTAAGATTAAATTTTTTAACATATTTACATATGTATGTATCTATGTCGGTACCTACGTGTTGGGTCATGTTTTGCTATATTGAAATACATGTATATGCACATACATACCTAAATACAGTGGCTCACAGCTTATTTCAACCATGTTTTTGCATTATTTTTCATATACATACATATGTACATAAGTATGTACTCGTATGTACATACCCAGCTAGCATTCGTTGTCTGTTAGACGATTTAATATACAATCACCAGCGTTGTCAACTTTCAAATTTCAAAACGCACCAAACTGGGGAAAAAAGCGCGTTATTTCAAGAAAAACGCGCCAAGTTTTAAATTTTTTCTTTTCATTTTTAAAACCTTTTAAGAAGTGCAATATTTTTATATTAAAAACGCGATAATGAAACAGCTTTTTAAGCGATTGCTATACAATCAAACTGGGTCTGATAGTACCGCCCGATGGCATGCCATCAAATTCGTTCAACAGCTAGAACTGTTTGTCAGCTAGAAGTGGTTGTCAAACTTGGCCTCTAGTACAAATCTGTAAATTTTATTTAGATAATGTTACGTTTACAATAATTATAACGATATTTTATCAAATTTATTACTAAGCAATATCATTTAAATATATTTGCTGAAGACCGAAATCAGCTGTTACTTTTACTGCCTATTATCAGGTATACAAAAATAAAGATGCTTATATTGCAGGAGCATACACGATTATCGGATTATTAAAAGTTACAGAATCGCACTATAAACCTTCAAATTAAATTAATAACAATTCTATCGAACACAGTGTAAGAGGTGTCTTTAAAAGAATTTATTGATATATACGAAAATTTATATAATCAACATTTAATGCAAACGTTTTGGAAAACTTTATAATTTATTTAATAATTTGGTTATTTCTGAATTACCAAAACCGTAACGAATTCACAAACTTCACTGTCCAGAGACTAAATTTATTGCAATATTTCACAAACTTGACTATAGCAAAACAGCAAATTTTATAAAACGAAATGTTTATTTTTCTTTCGACAGTCTTTATAATATAAAACAGCAAGATTGTCTTACTTTGGGCATATAACATGGTACGTCTTCCACGCAAAATTAAACGTAAAAATTTTGGTACTTTATGAAACTTGTTTCTTACATTAAAACAAAAAGTTGAGTTAAATTTGATTTTGTGCCACCGAAATTTAAAAACGCACCGAAACTGTATAAAAAATGCACCCCGCACCGACTAAAGAATTTTTCGCACAAATAATTTTAAAAAACACCAAAAACGGTGCGAAACGTACCGAGTTGACACCAAAAGAATCTTCCGACGAGTAAAACAATAACAAAAATACTTCCTTTGTTTATATTTATTTAAACAATCGTCTCTTAATCTTGGTATGTTTAACATACGAATCTTGGAATGATTGTCTGACGAGTACTAAAACAAAAATGTTTAAAGGATGATGTTGAAAATTTTATTATTTTTATTTAGACACAATTATAGAAAGATAAAAGAAAAAACAGTGTATTATAGTTTATTTTTCGGTTTTCATTAACTTTTTATTTAAGATTAGAGTTTAAAGCGGACAGGCGGTAAAGTTTTCGTTTGTTAGAAGTTAAAGTGAAAATAGAAAATAAATTGTAAATAATTGAATTGTGCTAGAGAAAACGAGGAAAAGCTAAAAAAAACCATAAAAATTAATCTTCAAAAATTTGCTAGTGATTTTCAGCGTATCTTTTATTCAATTTAAAGAAAAATAATGTCACTGCAAGCAATTAGAACGAGAATTGTAAGTAGCTTTTATAAAGTTAAAATTTTTAGTGGCAAAAACCGACAGTAGAATAAACCAGCTGTAATGCAGAAGGATATGCAGGTTTTCAAGAAGCTGATAAAGAACAGTCATCCTTATTGTGTTTGGCGTTTTTATGGCGAAAGACGGGCGTTTTTGATTAATGGTACCGTGATTGACAAATTCCAAATCTAGTACAAAACGCCATTAAAATGCTACCGTGTTTGGCGTATTTGTCTTTCAAAAGGGAGCAAATTTGTCGTCAACGAAGAAGAAGTATGCTTATAATTTTTTACAGAAAGAAATTCACTTTAATAATTCCTTATGTTTGTAGATCTTTCGAAGTGTCCACCATCAGTAACACGACATTGCAGCAACATTTTGTTCACGCAAAGGTCATACTCGTAATTGAGAGACGAATAAGAAAAGTCTTTTTGAAATTAGTTTAATTTTTATACATCTTATATTGTACATATTTTTTTTTAACTTGGACCAGTACTCAGGGGATGACCACTACATATGCAGTGCTTTGTACCAGAACTAGGAAAATAGGTTGTGAGGAGGAGGAAAGAGGGAGTAGTATTTGTGAACATTTGACTCGAACCTTTCAACGTTATAACAGACAGGAAACACGTCAGCAGGTAACTTATTCCACAGGCGGAGCGTACGGTGGAAAAACGAATTCAAAATCCATTGTAGTAACGATAGAACAGAGTAACGCACCCCACTCAGTGTCGATGCTCCAGTGAGTCAATAGAGTTGGATACCCTACTGTCACCGATAAGCTTCTTCGCCCTCTCCTGCACACGGTCGAGTAACCCTAAAATTGATTTTGGGGCACCGGCCCAAACATGAGAGTTGTATTCCATTTTCTGTCGGATACAGGTCGTATAAATAGTAAGGAGATCAGATGGAGTGAAGTACATCTTACACCGCTTTAGAAACCCTTAGAGACATGAAAAATGTGTTCAGTCCAGCAAACATCACACTATATCTGCATTCCAGGAACATCAAGAGCTTCCGATTCCTCAATATTTATACCATCCATGTGTACAGATAAAGCAGCATCTGTGGTCGTTTGTTTGTGTGTTAATAAACTACATTGGGTCTTACGAGCGTTAAAGGCAACCCTGTTTTCCCGACCCCATTCGCAGATTAATAGAAGATCACTGTTCAGTGAGTCGTTCATATTTTGCCTCTTGGCAACGACCTCGGATAGGCTGGGCCTATAACTGAAAGTATAGCTGTCGTCCGCGAAGTAGTGGATAGGGTTGGAAGTTTGGTATAGCAGGTCATTTAGAAAAATAAGGATACCTTGCGGTACCCCTGAATTACATATGTATATGTTTACATAATTTTCATGTTAATAATTTTTTTGATAATATAAAAACTATATAACTAAATATTAATTAGCCAATTGACAATATCTTGCATGAGTTACCAGTAAGCTTTGCTGGTAAATCTATCTCTAAAAAGAAATTTTTATACCAACAATCTTTAAATAATTTATTTACATATCCCTTGATTTATGTATTGAAACTCGCGCAACATTTTGTGTATTTGCCAAATTATTTTTAATGTGTATAAAGCCTTTTGAGAATCTCGGTGTAAATCATACAAAGGTTACACGGCCGAGTATTTCAGGAGTTGTTAGATAATATTTACACGAGTTTCAGACGATTCCTCTACGATTAACATAAGCGCATTTTGCTGAGTTGCCTAAGAGTCTCATAAAAGAACCAGCTTTTGTAACAGTTACTCCCGTGCGAGAGATCGTCTGCGATTAAAAAATGCTCTCGTAGACGATCAAAAACACTCATCATAAGACTACCAATAGAGTTGTCTACAATTGAAAATGCTAGCTGGATACATAGGCACGTACATAAGTATAATACAGTAAACCCCGCTTAATTACCTCACTCAAGTTGCTGTAATTTTTGGGTAATTGAGCGAATAAGGTATTAAGGCGGAGACGTATAATTACCACATAGAGGTAATTATGAGAAGACGCTTAAGTACCTCTACGAAGGCATTTATCCAAACGGACTTAAATTAAATCAAAGTCGTTACATGCGTCAAAGTAAAAATTAACGCAAAAGAAGTTTTCAAAATAAAATATTGAAAAATAAAAACCATACTTTTACCAAAACAAGAGGACCACGAGCTCAACAACAAATAACAATTTAAATAAAATATTTTATACAATAAAAACAAACAAAAACAATTTCATTATCGCAAAAGTTATACAAACATATATATATATAGAACAAGTAAGAGTGTAGTATATACGGCTGGGCCGAATCTAAAATACCCTTCACTATAGTCACGAATATGTATATGTATATATTAAAATGTATATGTATATATTGAAAATGTGACCTAAATATGCTCGGTTACATATGAACCGATATTGGAATTTTCTATTTTCTATATTTTAGTAACCTTCTTTTATAAGGAGAATTGCTTTTCAGCAAAAAAAAAAAAAAAAAAAAATTTTAATGGAATATTCGGTTCAGGCTATATCTCGGGTATATATGGACCGATATCGAAAATTTTAATTTTCTATATTTATATAACCTTATATCATTACCAGAACTGCTTTTGAGCACAACAGATTGTTTAAGTTCGCTTACGCGATATTTTCATGAAAAACCCGATTTAGGCTATATCTCGGGTATATATGGACCGATATCAGAAATTTTAATTTTCTCTATTTTCGTAACCTTCTTTTATAACAAGAACTACTTTTCAGCAAAAAAAAAATGTTATTGGAAAAATCGGTTCAGGCTATATCTCGAGTATATATGGATCGGTATCGGATATTTTCTTTTTCCATATTTATATAACCTTATTTCATTACCAGAACTGCTTTTGAGCACAAAAAAGTTGTTTACTCGGCATTTTCATCAAAAAACCTGTTAGGCTATATATGAACCGATATCGGAAATTTTCATTTTCCATATTTATATAACCTTATTTTATTACCAGAACTGCTTTAAGGTGAAAAAAGTTGTTTAAGTTCGCTTACGCGACATTTTCATGAAAAACCCGTTTTAGGCTATATCTCGGGTATATATGGACCGATATCGAAAATTTTCATTTTCCATATTTATATAACCTTATTTAATTACCAGAACTGCTTTAAGGTGAAAAAAGTTGTTTAAGTTCGCTTACGCGGCATTTTCATGAAAACCACGGTTTAGGCTATATCTCGGGTATATATGGACCGATATCGAAAACTTTCATTTTCAATATTTATATCACCTTATTTTATTACCAGAACTGCTTTAAGGCCAAAAAATTGTTTAAGTTCGCTTACGCGGCATATTCATGAAAACCCCGGTTTAGGCTATATCTCGGGTATATATGGACCGATATCTGAAAAAAAAATTTTTTGCCTTTTAGTCACCATGCTTAATAAGTGTGTGAAGTTTGAAGCAAAACGAACAACTTTTGTTTTCAAAAATGTTCATACAAAACTGCAAAAAAATGGCTTTTTTCGGAATTTTGAATATATCTCAGCTATACGTGGACCGATATTACTGAATTTCAATAGCAAACCCATGAATCGATGGGGTAAAAGAATGGTGAAAGAAAAAAGTTTCTAAGTCTAATGGTTTTCTCAGAAACAGTATTTCAACAGCGGACAGACGGACAGACGGACATCGCTTAATCGACTTTTCCATTAATTCTGATTCAGAATATATATACTTTATAGGGTCGCAAAAAAAAAACCTGTAGAAATTACAAACGGAATCACAAACTTATAAATACCCTTTACATTTTTGTGAAGGGTATAAAAAATAGCAGGAGTACATGCTTGTACGTATATAAAAAAGCGTATCAGAACGTTAAAAAGCAAATTGGCTGAATTCACAAAAATTTACGCTTTGTGTTTAACAAGTGACAAGTTTGTCCACAGAGTTGAGTGAATAGATAGGCAGTGTAGGGTAAATAAAAGAAGGGATTTTTAGGGAATTTTTGGATTCGGGATGCAATATTTTGAGTAATTACCCAAAATGGGTACTTAAAAGAAAATGAATTAACCGTGTATTTTTGTATATGTAGTTTTGAAAATAAGTGAGAAAAAACCAGGATTGAATATAAGGGGTTAATAAACGGAAAAGGCATTTAAGTAGTGGGTAATTACACGGGGTATACTCTAAGTCGGGTTGGAAAATTAAAACTTTAGCCTGGTAAAAAATTATTAACTCGTAGGAAAAGCAGGAATATGTACTACGTAGGTCTTACTATTGTTGTAGGTACATATGTACATATATACATACATATGCATGTGTGTATGTACATACATAAGTATGTATTATGAGCTTGGCATAATATTTTCGTAAAGCTAGAAAATGGTAAGAGAGGGTGACAGGAAGCAGAAAATATTTAACAAAATACGACGACCTGGCACGACATGCGTACATTTCAATAAATGTTTGTTTTCCTGGAGTGGTCATGTTACTGTTCAGGTATGTGCCTATGTATGTACATATACATATATAGCTATGTACATAAGTATACATACAGTGCTGTTCCTACGCTAAGCAACTCACACTGTATTTTACAAAAATGTTATTTTTCTCTCAAATAAGAAGACCTTACGAACTCATTTTAATATATATTTATCACTTATATGATAACAAAACAGTTTATAAAAAAATAACAACAAAAACCTTTTTTGATATTTCAATAACGAACAAAAACAAAACTAACTCTATGAGAGGCTGTGCCTACGCTAAGCAACTTATTAATATTTCGTATATGACCCTTTGTTTTTTATGACTGCAGCACATCTCTTGGGCATTGAGGCAATTAAATTTTGCAATGTGCTTTTGGGGATGTTTTTCCATTCATTTTGAAAACCGTTTAACAAATTTTCTTTATTTGTAAATCGACTCGATCCGAGGCGTCGTTTCACAATGGCGAACAAATTTTCGATAGGATTCAAGTCGGGTGATTGTGCCGGCCAATCAAGCACTTGAATCATTTTCGTCTGAAACCATTCCTTGACCAACTTCGATGTGTGTTTCGGGTCGTTATCATGTTGAAACACCCATCGAAGTGGCATATTCCATTCTGCATATGGGAGCATTTTCGTTTCTAAGATGTCCTTATACACGAATCGATCCATTTTATCGTTTATTTTGTGCACAGGACCAAGGCGTTTGCCAGAGAAACATGCCCACACCATAATGTTTCCCCCTCCATGTTTCATTGTTTGCTTACAATAGCGTGGATCGAGCCGATTTCCTTTCATATGCCGCACAGTGCATATGCCGTCTGAATTGAAGAGGTTTACTTTGACTTCATCGCTAAAGAGCACACTGTTCCACTTTGTGATAGTCCAATTAATGTGTTGCTTTGCAAATTCAAGACTAAAAATTACAAAAGTCCTATAGAATTTGTTGTTAAAGTAAATTAAAATTCACTTACCGTTTTTTCATGTGTTTTTTTGTCAGCATTGGTTTTTTGACAGCCCTATAACTTTTTAAGCCCAGCTTGATGATATGTTTTCTGACTGTGCTGGAATCCACATTCAAATTAAGTGATTTCATTACCTCTTTTGAAGTTATAAATGGTTTTTTTTTTATTAATATTTTAATTTGTCTGTCGTCACGGTCGGAAATTTTACGTGGAGGTGCGCCTGTATTGGGTTTTACGACAGTGCCTATCGTTTTATAATTTTGAATCCACCGTGAAACCATTGATTTGTTAATTTTTAAATTATTAGCTATATCAATTTGACTTTGCCCTGCCTTCCACAATGATATAACGGAAGATTTGAAGCTATTATCGTATTGAACGCGCTTCATGTTGAAAATTTATAGTTTAAAGACGAAGAAAGTCTTAGTAGGACTAAACTGCATTGATTTAAGTAATTTGCAATTAATGAACTCAAATGCATCGCAAAAGAACCGTTATATTTAAGGGAAAGAGAATAAGAAAATTTGTTGCTTAGCATAGGCACAGCCTCTCATAGAGTTAGTTTTGTTTTTGTTTGTTATTGAAATATCCAAAAAGGTTTTTGTTGTTATTTTTTTATACATTTTTTTTTTTGCTATCATACAAGTCATAAATAAGTATTATAATGAGTTCTTAAGGTCTTCTTATTTGAGAGAAAAGTAACATTTTTCTAAAATACAGTGTGAGTTGCTTAGCGTAGGAACAGCACTGTATGTATGAGTTTACATATGCAAAAAGTACACGTAGGTATGCATTTAATTTTAGCGCGATAATCAAAAATTTACTTTGTTTGAATCTATTGTTTCATTTTAAAGCAAAGCGAAGTTGTATATGTATGTACATAAGTATATGTATGTATGGAAGTATACATATATGTATGTACATACCTATTTACCTCGCCTTTAGCTTTTTCTTGCTTTTGTATTTACAGGTACATATGTACGTGTTTTTTATTAAACTCTTTTTGTTTTTGTGTGTATTTTTATTTAGCATGCGATAAAAATAACAGCAACTTTGTATCTACATATGTGCATACATACATATGTATGTATGCGATTTTATTTAATAAGGGGGTGTGTTTGGCTGGTGTTTACAAGCGGTTGTTTGACTTTGCTTTTAATAAACAGGGCTTTAGATATCATCGCAAGTTCATAAAACAAAGAAACTGATGATGCAAACGAAAAAAATTAAAAATAACTTTTCATCAAGATAAACGGGTGTAACGCGAGTGCAATTGTACTTTTCGGTGCATACACATACATACGTTGGTGTGTATGCATGAGTTTTATATTAAGCAGTGCACATGGACACATAACATGCATATGGATGTATTTATGAATTCAATCAAATCAAATGCAACTATGATTTGCGTTAGAGTTACCAAATCCCTGGCCGAATTTTATACACAAAAAATTGCATGTAATAATTACCTATGTATATACAATTAATATATTAATGAAACTCGTATAGTAAACAAGGTAAACCAGCAGCACAATACACATACATACATACTTATATACGAGTGCATATTTACATAAGTGTGTATGTATGTATGGTGATATGTTGCACATACATAAATTCATTCAAATGTATGTATTTATTAGGTATATAATGTAATTATAAATTAGATATGTTATTTAAAAAATTTCACATAGGTAGATATTTTTATATACATATGTACATATTACCTCTATACATAAGTATTATGGCAAAAGTGATCAGCTGTTCTGAACGCTTATTGCTCATGCCAGTTGGCATGAGCATTTCTTAAGATAACTTTTTCTGCAATGTATACACAAAAATGTGTATACATTGTTACTGTATTTTACTGTCATGCTGGTGGTTTAATGAGAACACAAAAAAAGAGAGCAAATTGACATTTCTTTTACTGAGTACTTACAAATTTTTACTGAAAAATTTCTTGTAGTAAAGCTTAGCAAGATGAAAGCACTTAAAAATTTCCGAATTTTATTTGACATTTCTCTATTTCAGACTTACTCAATTTGAACCATGGAGAGATACACAATCCAACAACGTGTTAAACTTTATCCAGATTTATTATGAAAATGATGATCAATTTTCGAAGAAAATCATCTTCAGTGATGAGGCACATTTTCACCTCAGTGGATTCGTCAATAAACAGAATTGCCGCATTTGGGCGAATGAGAATCCAAGATTGACTGTCGAAAAACCAATGCACCCACAAAGAGTGACTATTTGGTGCGGTTTATGTGCTGGCGGCATCAGCGGGCCGTATTTTTTCCAAAATGAGGCCGGTCAGGCAGTTACTGTGAATGGTGTTCGCTATCGTGAGATGATAACGAACTTTTTATGGCCCGAACTGGAAGATATGGATGTAGACGATATGTGGTTTCAGCAGGACGGTGCCACTTGCCATACAGCTAACGAAATAATTGCTCTTTTGCGCAACAAATTCAATGGCCGTGTTATCTCACGTAATGGCGATGTCAATTGGCCGCCAAGATCATGTGATTTGACACCGTTGGACTTTTTTCTTCGGGGTTATTTGAAAGAAAAGGTGTACGTCGATAAGCCAGCAACAATTCAACAGCTAAAGGATGAGATAATTCGGCACATTAACGGCAGAGAACCTCCATTATGCCTCAGGGTCATCGAAAATATGGAAAATCGGATGGAGAGGCACACACGCCGTGGTCGCGGCGCCCATTTGGCCGATATTTTGTTCCATACATAATTGAGTAATACTAATATATCATAATAAAATAAAATTACAATAATTTCCTAAATAGTTTGTTTTATTCAAAATCAACATCGGCCCTTGAAATTTAACCACTCTTTAATAATCAGTCAGATCCCAGCAGCCAGTTAAAAAACGTGATTAAGGATTGTGATGCGCAAATCTGGCTGCCCAAAATTTATTTCAGTTTTGTGTTTCTTTTTATTAAGACTGCAATTTTTTGTTAAGCGGCCCATACACGTTTCAATGCAATTGTGAATTTTTTTTTTTTTTTTAACTTGGACCAGTACTCAGGGGATGACCCCTACAAATGCAATGCATTGTACCAGAACTAGGAAAATAGGTTGTGAGGAGGGGGAAAGAGGGAGTAGTGTTTGTGAACATTTGACTTGAACCTTCCAACGTTATAATAGACAGGAAACACGTCTGCAGGCAACATATTCCACAGACGAAGCGTACGGCCAAAAAACGAATTCTCTCTGTAATGCGTAGTACGATTCCTCGGACAATCAACCACAAATGGATGAGCTCTGGACGATGAGCGCGTACTACGTAAAAATATGCGCGTTTCGGGAACAAGATCCATGATCTCGTCAGAGCAAAATCCATTGTAGTAACGATAGAACAGAGTAACGCACCCCATACTGCGTCGATGCTCCAGTGAGTCAATAGAGTTGGATACCCTATTGTCACCGATGAGCTTCTTCGCCCTTTCCTGCACACGGTCGAGTAACCCCAAAATAGACTTTGAGGCACCGGCCCAAACATGAGAGTTGTATTCCATTTTCGGTCGAATGTGGGTGGTATAAATAGTAAGGAGATCGGATGGCGAGAAGTACATCTTACACCGTTTCAAAAAACCTAGGCACTTGAATGCTTCTTTAGAGATATGAAAAATGTGTTCAGTCCAGCGAACATCACACTGTATCTTCGTACCAAGAACATCAAGAGCATCCGATTCCTCAATATTTATACCATCCATGTGTACGGATGAAGCAGCATCTGCGGTCGTTTGTTTGTGTGTTAATAAGCAACATTGGGTCTTACGAGCGTTAAAGGCGACCCTATTTTTACGACCCCACTCGGAGATAAATAGAAGATCACTCACTATTCAGTGAATCATTCATATTTAGCCTCTTAGCAGTATTACATGCACATACATACCTTTTGTTTGTCTTTCAACATTAATGAGCCAGATGTTGCCCGTACAATTTACGGGGTGGCCAGACTGTTGGCGGCGCTGGCATGCTGGCGTAATGCTCCGGCTAGAAGCTCGCCGTCTTGGGGGTGGTGTCCTTGCCAGCAGTCCTACCGTTGGCTCGGTATGTTCATGAATAAAAAGTTCATGCCAGCTTAGGGTGTATTGAACCACTCTTGCTACACAAAATCAAAAGAAAAAGAAGGGGCCCGAAGAAGAACGATCTTTGTTCCAATTGGTGTTATAAAAAAACGGGTTTTAAACGACTTGCTGCAGCCAATAGCTCGCGACATCTCTCCAACATTTGGGCTGATGTTGTGCCCTAGGTCGCTGCCCACCCTCATGGAGTTTACCTACTTCTAAACTCCGCCATGATGACTTGTGGCGACGGTTTTATTTCAAAGTCATCCCTAAAAAAAACTTCTCTCACCCTTCTCCCGGCTACCGCCTTCCTATAACCTTACCTGTGTTTGATCTTATTCAAACATGTTTATTTCCAAATTACAAGAAAATTAAATTCAATATCAACATTATAAAATTTATTGTAAACTAAAAAAAATAAATGAGTTTATACTTCAATATTGCAAAAACATGGGAAACAATTTAATATTTAAGAATTCTTTTTACCAATTTGAAACAATTTAAAATACCAATTCTGTATAACTTTCTAACAAAAACTTCTTTCCATAAAATATTATTACCAAACAGGAATTCTGCCGTACTTCACGCAAGGTGCGTTGTCCTAGTGGCTCTATAAAATAACTCTATATATATATATATATATATATATATATATATATATATATATATATATATATATATATATATATATATATATATATATATATATATATATATATATATATATATATATATATATATATATATATATATATATATATATATATATATATATATATATATATATATATATATATATATATATATATATATATATATATTTTCCTAGCTTTTACCCCTTTTGCTTGCCTAAAAAGCTTACCCTAGGGCAATGGGCCCAAAAAGCTACTCTAAATCCCTAAAAAAATGAGCTCACTTTCCGGGTCGTTGCGCTATCACAACGCGCAGACACAACCAACAGAAATAGCGGGTAAGTTTTACTAATAGGGCGTTACCCCTCCGCCAAACAAAAAGCATATATAACCCTGGTAAAATACTATATATATATATTTTTATGAGTTTTTTATTTACAATTTTGTCTGTCTGTCCGTCGGTCTACTTATAGGTCCTTATGGCAAAATACCTGTTAGTGGCCAAAATAAAATACAAACATCTCCCTCTGTGCAAAAAAAACGTAATGATGTGGCTGCTGAGGCTTTTGGCGGAAAACTTGCTGAGCCCTGCAATGGTTTGGGAGGAAAAAAACGGGACTTGCGGCTGATGCTTCCACTATATTTGCAGCTAAGCTTCCCCTGCTTCTTACTAAGTTGGCGGCTGTCTCTTTTAGGAACTATCTCCTTTTGTTGGATTCCAGTGGACACCCAAGACTGGCGATTTAATAGCAATTTTACTTGGCTTCGATTACTTCTGACTACTCCTTTTGAAGGCTCAAGTAATAAAGTTTAAAATTGAATCTTATGTTTTATTTTATTTGTATTAGCTTTGCCAATTTTGTTTAGCTGTTGTATAAAAAAACCGTATTTTCTCTTTAAAACTTCTTATCAAAATTTTCCTTTTTATATATTATTTCTTTGAATAAACGTTTAAAATTTTTGATTTGGTTTCTTTTTCTTTTATTTATCACCAGTCTTGACAAAACTTTTTTTCTTTTTTTTTCACCGAAAACTCCGGCATACGTCCACCTTTTTCTTTTTCCAAAAACCAACTCTAAAAAATCTCTATCTTCAATTTTTTCTTGGCGCTTCAAAACTTCCTTCATTTTCTTTCGCCATTTTTCCTGACCCTTCCAAGATTTTCAGCCATATATCTCCCCAAAACCAGCCATCTGTAATTTTTTCTGCATTTATTTTGTTTTTGCTTGGCCTATACGCTATCACAGGTTCAGCTGTTAATATTTGTGCTGCCACCCCAACACACCGACCGGCATACTGCCTTATCGGCACCGTGTTTACACATGACAAACCCAACCATTCCGAAGTCCTTCCATGGACTCGGAATGGGAGGGAAAATCGACCTATAATTCTATTTAACCAAAAACAATCATGTTTCCCCACTCTGGGATTTTGGAGATTATTTACTACCTTTTGAGAAAAAGTTGGCCTGTCTACTTTACGCTGAATTCACCACAAACACATTCTGCCCATCTGGCCACCTCAATTTAAAACGTAACTTACTATTTTTGCCAACTGTTCTCAGAACAACAAAAACCAAGCGTCTACTACTACAGGAGAATGCCGAACAACAGGAGGTAAGTTTATGAATGAAAAAATATATTTTTTAAAATTATGACTTATATCTTTAATTTTTTCATTAAATTTTCAGGTAAACAGGCAGTTCAATCCACAGGTTGATGGGAAATACAGGTAAGTGTATTAGAATAACTGCAGAAAAAGTGAGTGCTAATTTGAATTTTCCCGTGGTAGCTAAATTCAAATTGCGTTTGACGCCGATTTTTGGCCGTCCTGGCATTGAGTGCTTTGGGTAAATATATGTAATTTACAAAATTATATTACTATATAATATTAACACACGATCTAAATTCCAATAATCTTTTATTTTATTTTATTTTATTTTTTTGAAGGTCCATCTAGGAGTAGCATCTCCGTTATTTCCAGATAACCTTGGCTTTACCCTTTGGTCAACATTGTCAGCACTGTGAAAAACTAACGGAAACCGTAAGTTTAGTTTAAAATATGAATGTAATATTTCCTTCTAATCCAATTATGGTTTCTATTCTCAGCAGCAAGTGGGTGTTTCTAGACGATACCCTAGATAACAGGAGGTTCAGTGGATAAAGAAGGTGAGTTCCCAAAACAAAATTTCTGTTAAATTTAATTTCTACTAAAACTTATTCCTCAACTCAATACTAAACCAAATTACTCTTTGAATCTTAATTGGCTACCAATACATTTTAATTCAATCTATTTATAGGTTCCCACATAATTCCTTTGTCTTGAAGACTTAACCAAAATTGCTGTTAATTAATAAAATAACAGGTAAATACTTTAATTTTAAACTTCATTTTCAATCAAAGCTCAAACAAACATTTTATAACTACTGTAATTAAAAAACTAATTCATTTTAATTCATTTTAGGTTCTTAAATTATATGCTTCCCCAACTATATCTCCTCAGGACTGGGTAACGGTTTTGTCTGCGAGTATTAGGTAAGTGATTTTATTCTAATTTGCAATTTTTATCTTATATATAGTAATTAAACTTCGTTTAATTATTATTATTATTATTATTTTTATTATTATTATTATATTTTTTTTTTTTTTTTATTGTTACTAATCTAACTATAATGCTAAGCATATTTATAAAAATCAAAAGCCGTAACCAAATCATGACAAGCTCCATTTTTAATACATTTTGATTTCTATAAGTATGCGTTTACACTTTTCATATAAGCCTTTACATTTTGCTAATTTTAATTAACGAGCTTATACACTCTCTTGTTAATTGCTATCGCGCGGTGTTAGCATTACCTGAAAATTGAATTTTGGTTGCTTTTTCAGCCCCTAACAAATTTGAAACCGGGTTTTTAAATGGGAAAAACCATTTAACTACTTGATCGGTTTTTGTTTTAAAGTGCGTTCAGTTATAGACATGTATTTATTTATAACAAGTATGCTTTTAGTTAACTTTTGCTCTTAAAGCAATTTTAAGACTAGTACGTCAGTAATAGCTTTTACTCGTATTAGGCCTCATGCTGTTTTGAGTCAAGCCGAAATCAAGGCTGGTAGGACGCGATTTGCTTAATATATATATACCAATAAAAAAAACTGTCATCAAAACTAAGTTACTTGAGAGTTCGTGGCACCGCTGAGTAAACTAATTAACCTTATATAAACTCATCTCGCTGTAAGATCGGACTCAGCATAGCATCACTTGCTCAGATGGCTAACCACCCCTAGCTACTTAATGGCATAGTTCCGCTAGAGCAAATGGGGATGCATTCGAGTCAGTGATCGGTTACACATATAACCTGCTAGAACCGTAAGCTTAAGATGGGTTTAAAAACTTAATTGTCTCTCATGTGTCACGCCAACTCGAGAACATGTTACGATGATAGATAAATAAAAAAATGTTCATGTTTATAAAGCAAAACTCGTTCCTTGAGCCCCGATTCCGGTTTGAACGGTTTTTCCAGAAAATAAAAATATATACAAATACAATACGATTGAATCGACAATAAGAAAAATGTTGATGGAAAAATAAAAATTGAAAATATTAGAACTTGTCTTCACCGAATCAAGCAATGCGTTTGGTGCTGTTTGCGTGAAAGCCGTTGGGACTAAGTACACCAAAGAACTTAGAGCTACTGCTTTAAGTCTTTGGCGTGAAATACCCCCAACGGTTTTCCTTTGAGGTCCTCAACTTCATAGAGGCAATTCCCTATAGGTCGTATAATTCTACATTTTAAAAATTTTCTAGCCAGCTTAGCATTAAAATTGTTTTTAAAGTCGCTTTGCTGGAAATTCCTGCGAAAAACTTCTTGCCCAGGTATGAATTTTACCTGACGGCACCTGATGTTGTAAACTTCTTTACCGCGTGTATATGCTTTATGCAAATTTTCTCTAATCCTTTGTCTTACCAAATCGATTTTCTCTGAGTTTTGCAAAATGTTAAGCTCAGGATCTTCTAAACTTCCTAGTTTTCGAGCCAATTTATACATTCCCCCATGCCCGATCATATTAACTCCAAACAGAGCAAAATATGGGGTGACACCAATCGATGTTTGGATAGACGAGCGTAGTGAAAATTCTATTTCGGACAAATATTTGTCCCAATCGCGATGATCGTCCTGCAAATAAGCTCGTATGGCTGCCAAAAACGATTGGTTAACCCGCTCCGAAGCATCTGCCTGCGGAGAATGTATGGCCGTTCTGACGTGGTTTACACCAAAATTTTCTATGAGGTTTTTGAACTCCTGACTAACAAATTGCTTGCCGTTGTCTGAAACTATTGTTTCGGGTGTACCGAACTTATGAAAAACTTCAGCCACTAAAAATTTTATAACGTTCTTGGTACTAGCTTTAGCCATTGCTTTTAACAAAACAAATTTGGTCAAGTGATCAAGAACAATAAATATGTAGCTGTTACCGTTTTTAGACCTTGGGTAGGGCCCTAAAAAATCTACAAAAATCCGCTGAAACGGTCGTTGTGTGTTGGTTTCGGCTCCCATAGGTGGCCTTAGCGTAACATTTGAAGGTTTGGTTTCACGACAAACTTGACAGTTGGCTACCATTGTCCTCACTTGCGCATTTTGATTGGGCCAATAAAAATACTCTTTTACCCTATGCAGAGTTTTTCCAACCCCACCATGCGATGCCTGTGGTGGACTATGACAGTTCTCAATTATTTGTGCTGTCAACTCTAACGGAACCCAAAGTTTCCACGAAAAATCTTCATTTAGCTCTACGCCATCATAAGGGCGTACGCGTTTATATACTAAGTTGTCCACAACTTTTACGTCGGGTAACTGCTCGGCTTTTTCGTTTATCACGTTTATTAGCTCTTGATAACTTGCTGTTTTAAAATATTCAGAGTTTAGATCAATAAGGTTGCCCACGGTTGACGAAATTTCTTCCATGTCATACCTTGAAAGTGTGTCAGGCACTACGTTTTTCGCACCTGGTCTGTGCTCTATAGAGAAAGAGTAGGATTGCAAATGCAAGCTCCATCGCGCTAGCCGTCCGCTTAGGTCCTTATGTGACATTAGCCATTTCAAACTACTGTGATCAGTAATTACAGTAAATGGCATCAGCTCAATATAAGGTCTGAACTTCTTAATGCTTAATACTACGGCCAAGCATTCTCTTTCGGTAACCGAATAATTCTTCTGGGCGTTTGTCAGCTTGTGCGAGAAAAATGCTACTGGATGTTCGCCGTCCTCTTCGTCTTTTTGAAATAATACGGCTCCAACGCCTATGTCAGATGCATCGCATTGCACATAGAAATGCCGAGAGAAATCGGGGTGTACGAGCACCGGACTGGTGGTTAAGGCCTTCTTCAATTTGTCAAAAGCATCTTTCGCTTCAGCTGGAAATTCGAACTTTTTAGCTTTTTTAAGCGTGTTAAAAATGGGAGTCGCTATTACTGCGTAATCTGGTATGAAGCGGCGGTACCAGCCTGTAGCACCCATGAAACTTCTCACCTGCTTCGCAGTTTTCGGGTAGCTGTACTTGAGGATAGTTTCTATTTTGCTCGGGTCTGGTCGCAATTTCCCTTTGCCCACGATATATCCTAAATATCGCAGCTCTTGGAAGCAAAATTTCGACTTAGCGACATTTATGGTCAAACCAGCCTTATCCAAACAATCGGACACTTGCTCTAACAACCTGAGGTGGGTAGCGAAGTCTGGAGATACAATCAATAGATCGTCCAGATAGACAAAAACCCGCTCACGGAGCGCAGCAGGGATCACTTTATCCATTAAACGGCAAAGTCTTTGGGCCGCATTACACAACCCAAAAGGCATTACCGTAAAATGGTAAAGTGGCCTGCCAGGCACCGTGAAAGTGGTCTTTTCCCTACTGGACGAATCTAAAGGTATCTGCCAGAATGCATCTTTCAGATCGACACTCGATATAAAATACGTGTCGCCCAACCGGCTGAGCAGACCCTCTATATGTGGCAGAGGATAGGCATCCTTGACCGTGAGCGCATTTAACTTACGCGCATCCAGGCACAAACGATTTTTTTCACCCTTGCGGACCAGTGTCACTGGATGGCTCCACGGGCTTTCGCTCGGTTCGATAACCCCCAGGTCAAGCATCCGATCTAACTCTGCATACATTAGCCTCTGCACAGCCGGTGATACCGGATAGTGTCGATCTTTCACCGGGGTTGCAGAGCCAGTGTCGATTGAATGGACCTCCAGGCTGGTTTTCCCTAGACCTTTTCGCGTAAAGCATGGAAACTTATCCACCACCCTCTCCAGACACATCTTCTGCTCTGCTGACAAGACATGGACCTCGACTTGATCCGCTGAGTTCTTAGCTTCGGCGCACAAACTGACGCCATTGGTTGTTATGCTGCTGACATGAGCAAAGAAACCAAACATTCGAATAAAATCTACGCCCAAAAACAGTTCCCTATTTAATGTGGGCACTAAATAAAAAGTCACTTCTTTAAATGTGTCATTGAAAAATATATTGGCTTTTACACGGCCTACGATTTTGTGTGGGCTGCCATCCGCAGTCTTTATATAAGAAAAAAAATTGAAAACTTGTAAGCCTGTCTTATCCACAACCTCCATACAATTTTTACCGAGGCAGGACACTGTAGCGCCACTATCGATTAACCCCTCGATTTTGTAACCATTAACTTATATTTTTGCGTAAAACCGACAATCTCGCTCTTCATAAAGCGAAGCTGACATTATTTCCTTTCGTTCATTTTTCCGCTTTTTATACCTTTCTCTAGCCTTCTTTATGCGTTTTGATATCTGACCGAATATTCGGCGCTTTGCTTCAATATATTCGGCTAAACGCTGATGTAGTGGGTTTAAGGGCCTCTCTCTGGGTTTTTGTATCTCTAGCTTTTCTCTATCTAAATTTTGCAAAATTACTACAGGCTTACTAACTACTGATGTGGACTTACTTTCACCTGGGTCTAAGTTTGAGTTGAACGCGCCTGCCCAGTTGTAGACGGGTTCCTTCTCAGGTTTCCCCGACAATTCGGACACTGTGGTGTGATGACATTATCTCGGCCACACTTATAACAAAAAATTCTCCTTTCGGTTGAAGGACAGTCTATATAGCTGTGACCAGGTTGCTTGCAATTCCAGCAAATATATCTAGTATTAGCTGAAACTGCCTCAATCTCTACATTCTCACTAGACCATTCTTCTGGTTCATAGTTAATTTCATGTACTCTTGGCGGAGCATGTGGTCGATGCTGATATTGCATTCGCTGACTCGCGATAAGACTTTCGGCTTTTTTAGCCTGTTGAAAAAAATCATTGAGTCCCTCAAACCGAGAAGAAAACAATAAATGTGACAACGCAGGTTTCAAATTACTTTTCATTATCTCGATTAGATCTCTTTCAGAGTAAGGCGATCTCTGTTGGTTCCTCAGCTTTAGAATGGTATTGTAGAAATCTTCAAAGGATTCATGTGGACCTTGGCGACAATCCATGATTTTCTTCTGCAGCTGAAATTCGTTTTCATAACGCCGATACTGCGTCAGAAAGGCTGCTACTAAATCATCCCAAGTTTGTATTGGATTTAATTTTCGCCAGTTCCAATACCAGTCTAAAGCTTGGCCTTCCAACAACGAATGAATACTACGATGAATCTCTGCTGCGGAAAGATTATAATCTTGGCATAGAACTCCTACACGAAAAATGAAGTCTTCGGCGCTGACAGATCGTGTACTACCATCAAACTTCAACCCCCATCTGGATAAATCAGTTTTGTTCGAACCTGGATAAACATTTTCAAAAATTCTATTTGTCGGCTGCCCTGATGATACAAATGATGGACGCTCACCAGGCAATTCAGGTAGCGTACGAGTCGCTTGCTGAAAGGTTGCGGTTGGCTGTTGATTGCCAGCTTGAAAATTTTGCTGCCCTGGCTGTGAATTTACACCAACGCGATTTTGTGACTGCTGTCCATACGGACATGATGCTGACTCATGGTAGGACCTGTTGGCTAAAGGACACGGTGAAAGTCCGGAAGCAACTTCCGGAGGCCGTTCAGACGCTCTCAACCGATTGTCACCTGCATTCAGGTTCGAGCTCGTTTGCGGTACCATGGCTCTGCTCACTGTTTGCGCAATCTCCTGCCGCAAGGTGACTTGCAAGTCTTGCAGCTGCCGTGACAATTCTCCGCGAATCAGCCCTGCCAAATCGTTTGAATTGCCCTCTGGCAGTGGAGTTTGCATGGTTGTTGCTTCAGCTCCTACTCGCTGCTGACCGCTATTTCTACGCGTGATTGCACTGTATTCAGGAGAAGCAATTGAGCTATTTGATATATTTGCTCTCTGAGAAAAACCTGACCTATCATGTGCCAATGTCAAAAACTGCTGAACGGAAGGATCAACTGCTGCGCCTGCATTCGAAGCGGCTACACTTCGCTCAGATACCGAAGCTAATGGCCTATTTACACCAGCTACTGTTGGCACCACAGATTGAGGCAAATCGTCCTCCATATCTAAATCTGCGTTACTGGCTGCACCTAGATGACCCTTCACCGAACGCGTTAAAACCATAACGTTTTGACCAAAAAAAAAAACAAACTTAGCTAAATTAAAATTATACAAAACGCAAAATGCAAAAAAAACACGTACCTACACGCTTGTGACCTGAAACTTTCTAGTGAACTTGCTTCTACAGGCAAGTCAAAAAAAAAAAAAAAAAAAAAAAAAAAAAAAAAAAAATATATAATGAAAATTATAATACAAATAAAAAGTAATGAAAAATAAATAATATAAATCATAAAAAAAACGAAGGTAAAATAAAAAAAATGAACAACTGAGAATTCAATTGAAAGATTCCTAAATCTTTAAAATGAAAAAAACAATATACGTGCTATCAAAGCCACAAAAAAAAAAAATCAAAATTGCTAAAGAAAACTGGGAAAAATCAAATCTGAACTTGTTCGGCAGGTTACAGGATTTTCAGGCGATAACAGGAAAAAGGTGAGAGAAAAACATATTACTAATAATGTTGAAGTTGTTAATAAAAACTTTTTAATTTTAGATTTCGCTACAACTATTAGCTGTGTTGCAATGTTGGATTCAGCTTCATATTCCGTCCCTCGAGCTATAGCTGACGCAACTGACTCTTGAGGTCATTACCTCACATGTCAGGACTAACCAGCTGTAAACTCGGCAAAACGATTAATTAAAAAATAAAAAAAAAGGTAAGTTTGTATGAAAACTGAATTAAAACTATTGATATTAATTACCTTTGCTGTGATCCATAGGCCTTTCACACGCGGCTGCTTGAAGACGCAGGCGATATTATACCCGCATGCCTGTCTCCGTGTGTAAAATACTTCTGGACTTTTACACTTTCGTGAGTAACTCTCCACAACGAAATCTTGCCAAACGGTCGCAACGCGGGAAAAACGAAAAAATTCCTCCTCGGGACTTACCGAATGCCGTCATTCGTTGTGTTCGAGCCAATCAGAAAGGCTCTTGATTGAGAAGAAAAAAAAATGAAAAAGGAAAATTTAATTTAAAAAAAACAAAATTGAAAAAAAATGTTTGCTACACAGGATCTAAAGAAATCCAACCGAAGTCGCAACGCGTTAAGAACTTCGTATTTTTCTTAACGGGACTTACCGCGATCGCCATCTTCGTCTCCGTGACACATCCAAAAGGAAAAATTAAACCGAATTGGAACTAATCCCTCTCCTTCGGGCCCCACGTTGGGCGCCATTTTTATTACATGCACATACATACCTTTTGTTTGTCTTTCAACATTAATGAGCCAGATGTTGCCCGTAAAATTTACGGGGTGGCCAGACTGTTGGCGGCGCTGGCATGCTGGCGTAATGCTCCGGCTAGAAGCTCGCCGTCTTGGGGGTGGTGTCCTTGCCAGCAGTCCTACCGTTGGCTCGGTATGTTCATGAATAAAAAGTTCATGCCAGCTTAGGGTGTATTGAACCACTCTTGCTACACAAAATCAAAAGAAAAAGAAGGGGCCCGAAGAAGAACGATCTTTGTTCCAATTGGTGTTATAAAAAAACGGGTTTTAAACGACTTGCTGCAGCCAATAGCTCGCGACATCTCTCCAACATTTGGGCTGATGTTGTGCCCTAGGTCGCTGCCCACCCTCATGGAGTTTACCTACTTCTAAACTCCGCCATGATGACTTGTGGCGACGGTTTTATTTCAAAGTCATCCCTAAAAAAAACTTCTCTCACCCTTCTCCCGGCTACCGCCTTCCTATAACCTTACCTGTGTTTGATCTTATTCAAACATGTTTATTTCCAAATTACAAGAAAATTAAATTCAATATCAACATTATAAAATTTATTGTAAACTAAAAAAAATAAATGAGTTTATACTTCAATATTGCAAAAACATGGGAAACAATTTAATATTTAAGAATTCTTTTTACCAATTTGAAACAATTTAAAATACCAATTCTGTATAACTTTCTAACAAAAACTTCTTTCCATAAAATATTATTACCAAACAGGAATTCTGCCGTACTTCACGCAAGGTGCGTTGTCCTAGTGGCTCTATAAAATAACTCTATATATATATATATATATATATATATATATATATATATATATATATATATATATATATATATATATATATATATATATATATATATATATATATATATATATATATATATATATATATATATATATATATATTTTCCTAGCTTTTACCCCTTTTGCTTGCCTAAAAAGCTTACCCTAGGGCAATGGGCCCAAAAAGCTACTCTAAATCCCTAAAAAAATGAGCTCACTTTCCGGGTCGTTGCGCTATCACAACGCGCAGACACAACCAACAGAAATAGCGGGTAAGTTTTACTAATAGGGCGTTACCCCTCCGCCAAACAAAAAGCATATATAACCCTGGTAAAATACTATATATATATTTTTATGAGTTTTTTATTTACAATTTTGTCTGTCTGTCCGTCGGTCTACTTATAGGTCCTTATGGCAAAATACCTGTTAGTGGCCAAAATAAAATACAAACATCTCCCTTTGTGCAAAAAAAACGTGATGATGTGGCTGCTGAGGCTTCTGGCGGAAAACTTGCTGAGCCCTGCAATGGTTTGGGAGGAAAAAAACGGGACTTGCGGCTGATGCTTCCACTATATTTGCAGCTAAGCTTCCCCTGCTTCTTACTAAGTTGGCGGCTGTCTCTTTTAGGAACTATCTCCTTTTGTTGGATTCCAGTGGACACCCAAGACTGGCGATTTAATAGCAATTTTACTTGGCTTCGATTACTTCTGACTACTCCTTTTGAAGGCTCAAGTAATAAAGTTTAAAATTGAATCTTATGTTTTATTTTATTTGTATTAGCTTTGCCAATTTTGTTTAGCTGTTGTATAAAAAAACCGTATTTTCTCTTTAAAACTTCTTATCAAAATTTTCCTTTTTATATATTATTTCTTTGAATAAACGTTTAAAATTTTTGATTTGGTTTCTTTTTCTTTTATTTATCACCAGTCTTGACAAAACTTTTTTTCTTTTTTTTTTCACCGAAAACTCCGGCATACGTCCACCTTTTTCTTTTTCCAAAAACCAACTCTAAAAAATCTCTATCTTCAATTTTTTCTTGGCGCTTCAAAACTTCCTTCATTTTCTTTCGCCATTTTTCCTGACCCTTCCAAGATTTTCAGCCATATATCTCCCCAAAACCAGCCATCTGTAATTTTTTCTGCATTTATTTTGTTTTTGCTTGGCCTATACGCTATCACAGGTTCAGCTGTTAATATTTGTGCTGCCACCCCAACACACCGACCGGCATACTGCCTTATCGGCACCGTGTTTACACATGACAGCAGCGACCTCTGATAGGCTGGGTCTATAACTAAAAGAGTATGAGTGGCAAATGCTGCTGTCATCCGCGAAAGAGTGGATAGGGTTGAGTCTTTCAACTTAATTAATTACACTAATATGCATTAAATGAGAAGTTCTTGAACAAAATAACAAAAAAAAAAAAGAAAAATACTCTTAAAAACTCAAAACCCATCGGATATACACAGAAAAAAATAGATGAGATTTTTTTTCAATCAAGTTATGTTATTAGTAAAAAACCATCAATTTAATAAAAATTTGTACTGGCTCAATTAAATTATTATTACTATTGAATTTTTGGAAATATCTTTTAATAAAATGCAATTAAAAAAAAAGTTTTCCGAATTATTGATTGTTATTCAATAAATAAATTTGAAAGGTTGTCACATAACAGTGGAGAGTTGTTGTTTCTTTAACAATTTTGTTTTTTGTTAAGTATACTTTGCAGATTTTACATATTAACAACAATTTTTTTCAACTCAATAATTTTTGCTTTTAAGTGAAAAAGCTATTTCTACTTTATAATTTGAATTATCAATCCGGCAAAAAATCTTTTTCACAGGAAATTTGATAAAAATAGTGCAATTTTTGTTTTTATCAATATGGCATCTATTTTTTTCTGTGTAAAGACCTGGAGATTGCACAGCTTAATATGTCTATAAAATTTACTTTGGAACACGGTCTTAGCATATTTTTTTATTTCTGCACGACGAAATGTACCTATGTACCTATGTACATTTCGTCGTGTAAAACTCTGGCGACTTTTTTTTGCTGTCAAATAGCGCACGCATTTCTAGTCAGGCATCTTCTGTCTATAGTTTTCTCAGAAGTTTTGCCTAAATTTGCAAATTTTTTTAACTTGGCTGAAGCTATTTTAAAATTTTTCAAAATATTCTGGTCTTGTTTTGCGTGCTCTGTTATACAGTTTTCAACATATACATCCACATGTAAACATATGTATGTACGGATATGTATATACTTATGTATGGATGCACTTATTTACACGCTAGTGCAATGCAGTTCTGAGTGGGTGTGTTTCTATAAGATAATCAAATAACTATATAAATTTTCATTTTATTTTTGTATTGCAATGGACATACATACATGTATACATATGCATGTACATACATACATACATATGTATGTGCCTAAGAACATTTGGCAATGCAAAAATTCCCTGTCAGAGGTTCCCACCAAGAAGCAACCCACAAACTTTTTAGTTAGGAACGCATGAAATTTGAAAAGCAAGTTTTGCAAACAAAATGTTAATAAAATAATTTATTAACAAATTCTCTATTTAAGACTCTTATTTAATTTTATTTTATTATCTTATATTCAATACAATTTTTTCTTAGAAAGAAAATTTTAAAATTTTATATCTAAATGATCAAACAGAATTGCATGTGACCACAATTTCGGTACTAATTTAAATAAAATTATTCAGTAGTATACGGAGAATATACCCGAATTTGTACTGATAGTAAAGCTCTAAACACTTAGACGACAGCAGACTTCACAACTTTACGGCTACAAATGAAGTTAGCTTCAAAAGCTGCCGTCTCATCAGCAACATAATTATTTTAAAGACAGCAGCAGCACTATGTGTATTTAAACAATGCAAATTTTAGAGGTGCCACATATATATTTTACATGAATAAAATTAAAATTACCCTCTGAAAACGTAAAAATATCACGTAAAACTGTAAAAACTAATCAATTTATTTGTTTATTTTATTTATGTGAAGTTTATTTCTATTAAATATTTCAAACAAATTTTAGTTTTTATTGCTGCCAATTTATATTTATAGTGGCAGCACTGCATTTACTTTTTGCTGCTTACGAAAATAGAAATTAGTCTAAGTTGGCAGCAGCAGCAAAAGCTGTTGTGAAGTCGTGCTGCTGGGATGTCGTTAAAATAATCGTGTGCATTTAAAAACATGTATTTCATTTTTGACAGATTGCTGCTTGCTGTCGTCTATGTGTTTAAAGCTTAAGGCTGTGGTGAATGAGTTAACTAGGATCTATATGACGTCCGGGTTGGCTCGAGAATACCGGATATCTCCAAAAGAGATAGCGAGACATTCGAACCTGGAGCTTTTCTGGGTACGAGGGCACAGTGAAGTGCCCGGAAATGTTGTAGCGGACGAACTACATTTTTCAACAGAACAGTCACGTTCTAATTAAAGATTTATTATTATTATTAAACTGTTATTTGACAAATTTCTATATAAAATTTGTCATATAAGTGTTTAATAAAAATACAATTATTTTTTGTTAATACAGCCGTTAGAATAATGTTTAATAATATATTTAAAATATTTCTAATAAATATTTGAAATACTATTAATATATTTCTAGTATTACACAGAAAGAAAAATAAATAATCAGCCTTAAAATGCATTTGAAAGCAAATATTTAATGATCGATATAATCATTTATTGCAAAACCGTCATAACTGTGTTTTGCATTTTATAGTTTCTAAACATGCCTTTAAAAAATTTCAAAAATATGTACCCTTTAAAGCTAGCAGTTTAAGTCATTAGAATGAACTCTTGTCAGAATACAACCCATTCTGTATTGTAAACTTGAAGACCTTATACTTTGAGTTATGTCGATGTTATAATAAATTAGATATATGTATGTAAGTATATGCGCTCTAGCAAGGCGAATTCATTATAATGTAGATGACGCCATAACCAAGGCGACTTTATACAGGTGAATGCAAGCGGAAAGGCGAATTCAGTACTATGTATTTTGTTATTGTAAAACATATCGTGAGTGTCATAATCTAAATTCGCCTAAGATTGCTCAGCAGAGAAAAAACTTTATATAAACGTTAAATATAAGCTTTTATAATTGTTTGTAATTAAAATCACAGATTATATTAGTTTTTCACTTTTAAATTCACACAAATTTTTTGAAATCGCATTAAATCATGCAAAAAAACCTTCAGATTAAAATGGCGCGAAAAAGTTTGTAAACAAAAGAAACAAAATTTGACAGTCTCATTGTAAAACGCGAGAAGCAAAAAATAATCACCTGTGCTGTTAAGTTCACCTGGTAATGAATTCGCCTTGGCCATAACTCTTCTTTCAGAATTTCATCCTACACTGAATGTTGCCAGATCGTGAGATTTATATTTTTGCTGGTTTTTTGAGATGCTGAAAAAATTTTCTTTAATTTTTTTTTGCTAAAAAAAGTTTTTTTTTTCATCAATATAAGATTTTTTGAAAAACAAAAAATATGACACTGTTTAAAGTACTCTTCACTTCCGCACAATAAAAAGAAAGTACTAGCCATGGCGAATTCATTATTAGGGGAATACATCGGCGAATTTGTAATCATTTCGCCTTGGTTCGATATATTAAACTATATCAAGGCGAACTATATCAAGGTGGATGCATCGGCGAATTCAGGCGAATTCGATTAATATGGCGGCACTTTCGCTGTCAAGTTTTGTTTACCTTTTTCGGCGCCATTTAAATTTTTTTACATGTTCGTTATCAACTACTTTTGACAGCTTAAGTGTGAATTCGCCTTTTTACACAAACAAAATACCTATTGTTTTTTTTATTGTTGTATTGTTGTAGCGAAGCGGCTACCTTGTTTTTTGTATCATGAAACTATATCATGCTCTCATACTCTCCCCACTCGCTCGATGAAAGTAAAACACTAACAATGCAGGTGTTAAGAAATATCAGCTACTTTTGACAGCTTGGGGTTTAAACACGACATTTACCCAAACACCTGTTGTTTTTTAATGTTGTATTGTTATAGCAAAGCCGTTGACTTTATTTTACTGTTTCATTGTATCATAATATTAACAATGCAGGTGTTTCTAACCAGCTGCTTGTGATAGCCCAGGGTTTGAATTCGCCTTGTACACAGACAATATAACTGTGTTGTATTGTTGTAGTGAAATGTATACCTGGTCTGTTAGATTATGCTTTCCAGGGCAGAATCCTTAAGTGATTTCTGTATATTAAGCAAAACGCGCTTTCACATTGTCAACTTAGTTGCGCAAGTCTCTTGCCCAAGTCTTGTGCTCTAGATATGATAGGTAAGAGCATTTAATTTTATTTGATGGCAATCGACCACTAGCCTAATATAAATAAATATCGTTGGCGCAACTCGATTGACTTTCGCCAGCTCTTGGATCTCATGAGGACTGATATCGTCATAAACGCCCAGCGTTGTCAACTTGGTGCGTTTCGCACCGTTTTTAGTACATCTAATAATTCTTTGTGCGAAAAATTCTTTAAACAGTGCGTGGTGCGCTTTTTATAAATATGCACTCGTTAATGATTTTGTGATTTTAATTAAAACAAAATTGTTAATTTTAATAATTTTGTGATTTTAATTAAAACAAAATTGGTGCGTTTTTTTATTAAATAACGCGTTTTTCATCCATTTTGGTGCGTTCTGAAATTTCGAAGTTGACAACACTGTACATAGCCATTCATCTAGAAAAGATGTTCATCCCAAGGCGAATTCATTACTAGCTGAACTTGACAGTTCAATTGATTATTTTCTGCTTCTCGCGTTTTTTCCAAATATTTTTCCTTTTGTTTACAAACATTTTCTCGCCATTTTACTCTGAAGATTTTTTGTATAATTTAGTGTAATTTCAAGAAATTTGTGTGAATTTATAAGTGAAAACCTAATATAATGATGAAACAGAATACGTCCGCAACTTCAAGCAAAAACGACTCTCAGAGAAAAAAGGCACATAATTGAAACGACGGCTGGAACTTCACAAACTGTCATTTAATGTTCTTTTTTATTAGTTAAAAAAAAGCTTTTTCATCTATTTTTATTTTTCTTGGCAGTAAAGCTTTTGAAGCTTTGGTTTTGTTTCCAAAATGTTTGAAGTTTACTAAAAGTGTGGTAATATTGTTAAAAGCTTTTCTGTTTCAAAGTGAGAGCCAAGGCGAATTCGATTAATATGGCGGCACATCCTCTGTCAAGTTTTGTTTACCTTTTTCGGCGCCATTTAAATTTTTGTACATATTCGTTATCAACTACTTTTGACAGCTTAAGTGTGAATTCGCCTTTTTACACAAACAAAATACCTGTTCATTTTTTATTGTTGTAGCGAAGCGGTTACCTTGTTTTTTGTATCATGGTGAGAGCATAAGAAATATCGCTGCCAAAATAAAATAGATTCTATTTTACGACCGCATTCTCTGGCGTTATTTTATGTCAAATTGTATGGAGAAAAACGTCATGCCCTGGTTCTGTTTCATCATATAATCTGTGATTTTAATTACAAACAATTATAAAAGCTTATATATAACGTTTATATAAAATTTTTTCCCTGCTGAACAATCTTAGGCGAATTATGACATACTCTGAAAGTTTTACAATAACAAAATACATAGTGCTGAATTCGCCTTCCCTCTTGCATTCACCTGTATAAATTCGCCTCGGTTCATTCTTTAAAATGGCTTTTAAAAATACCAGTCAGGTCCCATTAAAAAAACAAAGGTCGTTAATCGAATGGGTCATTCACGGGTATCGATTCCCATCGTTTGCCATTGTCTGCGGGACAATTGCTAAATAAATTACTGCGGTAATTCAACTTTAACCTCAGCTCAATCAACTTATTTATAATCCTCGTAAATGTACGTATCTATGCAAATACCTATAATGTCTGTTTTCCTTGTAATTATATCTACATTTCTGAAGGGAAAAACTCCACCTATTACCTTTTCCCTGTTTGTGTATATTTCATGGTCAGTGTTTGTGTCATTGACTGTATATAGTACATCATCATAAACGTCATGATGACCTTGTCAGTCACTGTGTGTGTGTGTGTGTGTGTGTGTGTGTGTGTGGCTGTGTGTGGATGAGTATTGAGTGTAGGTTGTTGCATGCCAAGCCAAAGTATCCAAGTAACGTCATTTGTAGTTTAATATTTTTAGGGGTCATTTGCAATAAACAGATTTAAAATTAAGACTGTTGCTGGGTTTACTGCAATACCTTCATTTGGTGTTCGGTTTTGTGTGTAGGATGCGTTATGATTGTTAAATGAGCACATGTGCGTTCCGTTTATTACACATGTACACATACATATGTACGTATGTAAATACATATGTCCTTAAATATGTGTGTCCTTAAATATGTATGTGTATAGGCAGGCAGTGATGCCCACAAGTTCTATATAGAAGAGTAAATACCAAAACATTTAAGGAAAACCCATTTTTATTTAATATTTTTTGTTGTAAAAAAGCAAAACATTTACAAAAATAAAGTTCACATTGATAATCGCTGTCGTCAATGTTTACCAACAAAGCATGCGAAGGTGTTGTTGCTTTGCTTTTGTGTGTGTGTGTGTGTGTGTGGTGAAGAAGGAAAAAAAATATGAAAGACGAAGTTGTTTGTGTATTTTTCATTGCTAATGCTGAGCGCAGTATTTGTGTATTAAAGAGCACAGCCCTATAGCTAAGCGCATTTACAAAAACAATTGAGTCTCAAGCGTATAGGGCTGGGCACTCTTGGCTTAAGGTGATAAGGAGAGTGTGCTGGTTGTTGTGTGTCCTTTTTTGAACTTGAATGTTAATGACGTCGGTTTCTTTACTTTGTCGTTATATGTATTTTTTTTTTTGTAATAACGAGAACGCAATTTGTAGTTTTAGCTTATTTTTTTCTCAGTGCCGAACGAAGCACCTTCTAGGATATGACGCGTTTTATTTCTTTAACTGCACTTGTGCATGTCACTTGTCCCTTGAAAATATGCGAAAGTGTTGTAAATTAAAGGTTGCGAACAAGTATTTAATGTATCATGACATTGAAGGAAATTCATTATTAAATAAGTTGTTTCAACTTTATCTACATATATACCTACGTACCTACCCAACAAACCATTCCACAAGCCAAATATAAATGAGTTGTAGAATAAGCTTATCATAATACATTTCCTACAACTTTTTATAAGCTAACTTATTATAAGTTTGAAAATGCTTTAGATGACAAACCTTTTACAATAATACTTGCTAAACACTTAGTTTAAATAACAGTTTAACAAGTATGACTACAAACAACTTATTCTCGCTACAGTTTTGTAATGATTGGTATCAATATTAAAAGCTAGTAAAATAAACAAATTGTTTGAATGTTTGTTTTCTACTTTTTGATATTAAAAAAAAATCGTAGCATACAACGATTGTTCATTTTGAGAGGTGAAAAGAAAAAAAAAACAAGTAAGAGTGTGGTATATTCGGCTGGGCCGAATCTAAAATACCCTTCACGATAGTCACGTATATGTATAGTTTATTTAAAACTGTGAACAAAATATGCTCGGTTATATAAGAACCGGTATCGGAATTTTCTATTTTCTGTATTTTAGTAACCTTCTTTAACGAGAATTGCTTTTCAGCAAAAAAAAAAAATGTTAATCGGTTCAGGCTATATATGGACCGACATCGGAAATTTTTATTTTCCATAATTATATAAAATTCTTTCCTTACCAAAACTGCTTTTGAGCACAAAAAAGTTGTTTAAGCATTTTCATGAAAAACCCGGTCTAGGCTATATCTCGGGTATATATGGACCGATATCGGAAATTATTATTTTCCATATTTATATAACCTTACTTCATTACCAGAACTGCTTTTGAGCACAAAAAAGTTGTTTAACTTAGCTTACGCGACATTTTCATGAATAACCCGATTTGGGCTATATCTCGGGTATATATGGACCGATATCGGAATTTTGCATTTTCCATATTTATATAACCTTATTTCATTACCAGAACTGCTTTTGAGCACAAAAATTTTTTTTAAGTTCGCTTACACGACATTTTCATGAAAAACCCGGTCTCGGGTACATATGGACCGATATCGGAAATTTTCATTTTCCATATTTATATAACCTTATTTCATAACCAAAACTTCTTTTGAGCAAACAAAGTTGTTTCAGTTCGCTTACGCGACATTTTCATGAAAAACGCGATTCGGGTATATATTGACCGATATCTGAAAAAAAAATTTTGTCTTTTAGTCACCTTGCTTAATGAGTGTGTGAAGTTTGAAGCAAAACAGACAATTTTTTTTCAAACATTTCGATACAAAATTGCAAAAAATGGCTTTTTTCGGAATTTTGTATATATCTCAGCTATATGCAAACCTATATTACTGAATTTCAATAGCAAACCCATGAATCGATGGGGTAAAAGAATGGTGAAAGAAAAAAGTTTCTAAGTCTAATGGTTTTCTTAGAAACGGTATTTCAACAACGGACAGACGGACATCGCTTAATCGACTTTTCCATTAATTCTGATTCAGAATATATATACTTTATAGGGTCGCAAAAAAAACTGTAGAAATTACAAACGAAATCACAAAATTGTATATACTCTTTACATTTTTGTGAAGGGTATAAAAATATACATACATACATACATACATATGTGCACATATTCCTAGATAACATATTAATATGTATGAATTATATGTTTATGTATTGGTCGCTTTGGTTCGGGTTTGAAGTAAGAATTAGGCGTTGGTTATATGTTTAAAATAAATAATATATATATAGAAGATGAATAATAAATATGTTACCATATAATATGATAGTTCGATATTATTTCAATTGAACGTGATAATAGTGTATTAGACTATTAAATGGGTGGGAATGACAATATTATATGGTTGGCTATAACAGATATATGGTTACCAAATATATGGTTAAATTATATAATATTGGTTCTTGGATTTACTTAGTTTATCAAATAACATTTGAACTGAAACCATTTTTATATGCAAGAATAGTATGTTGCCCTTAGAATATTGTTATATCAACCATATTTTTTTTCTACGTGTATATAGGTATTTACATATGCAAAATTTTACACAGAAAAATACTTGAAATTTTTAGTAAAATTTTGCTATATTTTACTTCGTTGTTTCAGGCTGGTCACACCTAAAACGCATGATAATTTAGTTTTTGTTTTCGTTCTGCACGAGTATTTTTCAAACAAATCTAAATTAGATTTTACAAAAATAAACAACCGAATGACAGACTGACACTATTTATGTTAGTACTTTTTTAACAGATATTTCTACAAAGATTAAAATAAAAACAACAAAAATGCCTCACAAACTGAAGGAGACGAAAAACTTACATATCTGCGTACACACATACATACATATGTATGTATGTACATATTTACGTCAATTATTAAATAATTTGAAAACATATTCTAATGCAAAATACAAGTGCCAAGTACATGTATAAGTATATGTGTGTATGCTGTAATGCAAAATGAGCGGCCACAATACTCGTATTTATCAAATTAGAGAAAATTAAATGACGTCAAAAAATTCCCACCTTTTATTTGAAATATATTTAAAACAAAAACTCTCTACGAAAGCAAATCATTCATTCATCGAGTGCACATAAAAGTGGGCTGCTCGCTTCTTACTGCATTGCTGTGTTTCAATCACTCATAAGCTAATTTTGTAAGTGGTTGGGATGACTGACAGTTTTAAGTCATGCTATACTTTTTCTCAAAATAAATCTTTCATAACACATTCGTGAATAATAAAATTCTTCTTAAGAGACATGATTATTATTGATTGGCCCTCTTATATCTATCATACGTAAATAGCTTTTCTTGTCGAATATCCCAAAATATGATCACTTTTGATTCAAAGCAGTGCTGGGCAGCTAGAGTGAGTTGGCTAACAGAGAGTAAGATGTTACACTTAGTCAAGTTTGAAACAAGCTAAAAAAACATACACAACACTCAAAGAAAATGCAGTTTGAAATATGGTCACAACAGAATTAGTATATATACTAAAGGGTGGTTAAATTTCAAGGGCCGATGTTGATTTTGAATAAAACACAAACTATTTAGGAAATTATTGTAATTTTATTTTATTATGATATATTGGTATTATTCAATTATGTATGGAAAAAAATATCGGCCAAATGGGCGCCGCGACCACGGCGGCACACCTCCATCCGATGGTCCAAATTTTCGATGACCCTGAGGCATAATGGAGGTTCTATGCCGTTAATGTGCCGAATTATCTCATCCTTTAGCTGTTGAATTGTTGCTGGCTTATCGACGTACACCTTTTCTTTCAAATAACCCCAAAGAAAAAAGTCCAACGGTGTCAAATCACATGATCTTGGCGGCCAATTGACATCGCCATTACGTGAGATAACACGGCCATTGAATTTGTTGCGCAAAAGAGCAGTTGTTTCGTTAGCTGTGTGGCAAGTGACACCGTCCTGCTGAAACCACATATCGTCTACATCCATATCTTCCAATTCGGGCCATAAAAAGTTCGTTATCATCTCACGATAGCGAACACCATTCACAGTAACTGCCTGACCGGCCTCATTTTGGAAAAAATACGGCCCGATGATGCCGCCAGCACATAAACCACACAAAACAGTCACTCTTTGTGGGTGCATTGGTTTTTCGACAGTCACTCTTGGATTCTCATTCGCCCAAATGCGGCAATTCTGTTTATTGACGAATCCACTGAGGTGAAAATGTGCCTCATCACTGAAGATGATTTTCTTCGAAAATTGATCATCATTTTCATAATAAGTCTGGATAACTTTAACACGTTGTTGGATTGTGTATCTCTCCATGGTTCAAATTGAGTAAGTCTGAGATAGAGAAATGTCAAATAAAATTCGGAAAAAAACTTGGGGTTTAGGTGTGGTTCACATTCAATATCGGCCCTTGAAATTTAACTACCCGATATAACATTGTGTGTTATTGTTAAAAACAGAGTATTATCAGTTTAATTACAGTTTATTGCATTAAAACTATGTTATTGTGAGCATTTCTGTAATGCTATTGTTATCGTCTATAAATTTCGATATATGGTTGCATACAATAATATTATTTATGATAATTTTGTTTAAAACTACAATAGCTTTTATCCCACCCAATATCAAATAATTTGTTTTTTTTCATAGGTATAATATGCACATACAACATAACAATCTTACACAATAAACTTATTATTGCTGTCATTAATTATATTATCGTTCTCATCGCTAACATTCTTTTTTTGAAATTAAAAAATTTTTTTCTTTGAAATAAAAAAATGTGTTGTGTGTCGTTTCGTGTAAAGAAAAATATCTCTGTAGATGTACATATGTTGATGTAAACAAAAAAAAAGTAATAATAAATTGAAAAATGGAATTGTAAATTAAAATGTTAGTTTATTATGATGTAAATATAGGTATGCCTCTGGTAATCAACAATACTATGGCGTAGCCACTCACACTTCCAGCTAACCATGTTATGGTTGTACCCATCCATACTATTGTCACAGCCATTACAATTTTTATGGTCAACCATACTATTGTTGTGATCAAACATACTACGTTACATCGAACCATATTAATAAGGTTATGTATTACTCTTAAAATCGCAATCTCAGACGAACTGCTTAATAAATACTTTTGATTTATTACAGTTAATACGAGTATATACTTCAACAATAAAGAAGAAATTTGTGCTTTCATCCCATCGAGAAACAACCCAAGTAATAGCACGAAAATAAAAATTTTTATATTTTAACTTTAATTTATTATCATATTTGTACATAATGAGTTAATTATGACAAAAATATTAAAAAAAAATTATTTGCGAAATTAGTATATTTCTTTAGTGAACAAAATGTATGATAAAAATATGGTTTCTTGGTATCATACTATGGTTGAGTATGACACTAATATGGTAACTTCAATTAATACTATTGTTACTTACTATTATAACAATATTGAATTAAAATATAATATAGTTATTTATAAATCTTTTTTTACAATACTATGGAGAGTCACATCAATGGCATTTTAAATAGAACACTATTGTGTTATCAGCTACAATCATATAATTAAACAATAGCATGTTGTCATATTAACCATATATTTTTTCTATGTGAAGACAGCTTGATTGCCATACACCCTTTATTATGAAATTAACATACACATACATACGTAGTGTTGGGAAAAATCTTTCATTTGTGTGAATCTTTCATTCTCTTTCAGAAAGGGTAAGTGAATTAATTAATTTTTTTCTTTCATCTTTCTGCTTGCCAAATATTTCAGAATGCATGAAAATATTTCAGCTATGTCTGTCAGGTGGCAGTTTCTATCACAATTTGTTTAAACGCAATATATAAAAAAATTACCTTAATGTTCATTTTTAAAATTGATTTAAATTTAAAAGTGCAAAATAAAATTAATAATTGATTTTGAATGTTTACGGGCACTGAATGAAAGATGGCGAAATATGAAAAGAAAGAGTATGATGAAAGAAATAGAGAAAGAATACAGAAATATTTAATTCTTTCATTTAAGAGAATCTATGATCCTGTTTCCGATATTTGGCTTATACAGGGTATCCGCCTCGAAGGCAGACACCTTTGTTTGTTTCCATTGTAATCCTGGCTATATGCGATGTGGCAGCGTCTTGTTGATACCATATGAGATGAATACTTGAAATTTAATACACTTCAATTCAATGAATGTATTGTAGCAAAAGACGACATACAAGTCACAGTTACTCGAAACTCAAGTAGGTATTCTAGTGAAATTGATCTATTCAATAACAGGACATCTCTGCAATGCAGTTTCGGCCATATACAGAATAAAGATTTTTTTGTCACACTGAAAACCTTTAGCCGTTGGCTGTATTCAACATCAAACTGAGACCATATAGTTACACCTCAAAAGATCTGGCCTCCTGTCCATGAAACCAAGCTGTATCATCAAGAGAAACATGTTAACTATCCATGGGCATGAAACTAGTGTCATCAATCTTCATATGCAAAAATTGGCAATTGATAAACAACCCAATGTTAAGAAGATACTAGCCCCAAATATCTATTTGGACACCAAATTAGATGAGCTCACCAACATTCAAAAACAGCTATCAGAAATCAAAGATCTTCCAAAGGAAATAAGGCGTCCGCCACTTAATCATCCGAACATGGGATCCGTGGCCCTGCTGCCGTCATTACTGATAATCGTGATCGTAATAGGATGGCGATTTAAATGCTACAAAAGATCATCAATCAACCAGGCTCCAACACCATCACAGCCTACGCTCCGCTCCGCTATCATCACAGCATAGCTCTGAAGTTTAAAAATAGTTTATTTTCTTAAAAATGCGTTACTATAAATTCAGTCATTTACCCCAGCACATGTTAATCAAGTTCAAATGCAATTGTAGCGTTAAAAAGTTTTCAATCATATCACACTGTGTAAACAAACATGTGCGCCTGTCCAAATTAACAACTCACCTATTCTGCAGCAAAATGAAGGCAAGTACCTTGGTATTCACCTGGACCGTAGGCTAACGCGGAAGTCTCACATTGAAGCAAAAGTCACTCAGTTGAAATTAAAAGCAGCGCAATTAAATTAACTTATGGGCAGAAATTCTACATTGAAATTAGATTGCAAACTTTTGTTATACATTACAATTCTAAGGCCTATATGGTGCTATGGAATTCAATTATGGGGCAACGTCTCAGTGTGAAACATTGAAAAAATTCAAAGGAGACAAAACCAAATTCTTCGAACGATTACTGCAGCGCCATGGTACGTAAAAAATTCACCAATTCATAAATATCTGTGTGTTGCATTGGCAACTCTGACTTGGAATTTTCCAAGTACGCGACAAAGTATGTCAGTGGACTGGAACTTCATCGAAACCCTCTTGCGCGCAATATACTTAATTTTGCCGGCCACACTCGATTGAGAAGAAGGGATACTGTTGCCACCATCAGAAGGTTCAATAGGTGATTTTAGCGATATTGCTCCCGCAGAAAAAGTTTTTTGTCTAGAATTGGCTGGAATTAAGTAAAAAGCACATTTTTATTTTATTTATTTTTTTTTTATATTTAGTATTAAGACTTGAATACTTATTGTTAGTTCATTTTGAAGATTCAATAAATAAAAAACTTAAAAAAAAATCATATCGCGATACCGCTCCTGATGCACAGCTATCGTTACACCGTTTTTATTTTCAAAGAAGTAAGGTCCAATGATTCCTCCTGACCAAATTACACACCAAACTGTCATTTTTAATGAATGCAAAAGTGACAGATGAATAATTTGAAGGATTTGCATTGCCCAGCACCGGCTATTCTGTTTATTCACAATAATTGTAGTGTAAATGCACTAATGTAAATTGAGACCCAAACTTATGAACAATAGTGGGTCGCATATGCGCACTGTAAGCTCCTCGAATCGAGTAAACTTTCAGCTACAGCTGCTATATTCTCTTCTAGCTCTAGTATCATCCACTAATGTAAGCTGAGACCTAAATTTGTGAGTTGTATGGACAATAGTGAGTCGATTATGCGCACTGTAAGCTACTCGAATGACACGCAAAGCGTTTCTCACAGAACGCTGTGTTTTGCAATACAGCTGAAGATTTTGGAGACGCTGTTGTGGTGCAACTGCCATCCCTAAACAAAAGCGGCAAGCGGAACGTTTTTTTCCGCTGAGTTTTAACGCTGAAACGCCATCCCTAAACCCATCTCTCATCAGGTGCACACGTCTTTTGTTACTGCTGTCCGTATTTCCAATATGTGTATGTTCATTAATTAAATTCGTATGAAACCAAATTGCACCGTAAGTAGCAAGTTGCAAGTTGTGTACACGTGTTTATTTTTGTTTTTTTCCCCTTTTTTACCGTTGTCCGTATTTTCTATATATGTATGTATGTTTATTACTAATTTCGTATAAAATAAAAGTGCACTGGAATAGGTAGCAGTATGTGTACACGTGTTTCTTCTTTTTTTTGTCTTGTTTTCACCGTTGTCCGTGTTTTCTTTATATGTTCAATATTAATATTATTTGCAATGAATTTTATTACCTTGTAGTGTGGAAGCTGTTGGACTAAATGTTGTTAATCTGAGCAGTGTCGAAGGTATATACACTGGGCACTGATCAGTTTTAAGTAATTTAATTCCAACATTTTAAATGCTGCAATAGAGTTTGTTTTAGTATTTCATGTTGTTATTGTTAACACCCCGCGAACACTACTCCCTATTTCATCCTCATCATAACCTATTTTTCTAGTTCCAGTACAATGCGCTGCATATGTAGGGGTCATCCCCTGAGTACTGGTCCCAGATTAAAAAAAAAAAAGAAAAGAAACGGCTACGTTATGTCAAAACGATAAAAGCAGAGTTATGAAACAAACAAATGAAACAACCCTGGTTATCTTAACAGCTGGACCGACGGCATTATTGTTTGTGAATTTTTTATTATATTAAAATGAAATAATTAAAATTTTAAAAATGAGTTATTTAGATAAGTTAGCAGGTTAATATATCATATTGAATAGTTTCTACTTCTAGTTTCCAATAAGAAATACAAAAATTTTTTATTTGGTTATTTATTTTCCTATCTTATATATTTTCTTCACTCTTCTGTTTACAATTATTTTCTTTTGCAACTTATTTCACTGTGAAACGCATTGTCGAAATTGGATTTTCCAATTGCAAAGCGTTGCCGTTGCATTGTCGCCGCGTTGTTTCGGTATGTTCCATACAAAATATATGGACATGAGAGCTTTTGGCAGCTAAAAAACGCTTGCCGCTCTTGTTTAGGGATGGCTGTAGGTCTCTTCATGATGACAAAACAGTTGGTTATGAGTCAAGCGTGATCTGTCAAAAAAGCCTATTGAAATTCAAACCTGATATGAATCACCCGATAATATATAAATGTAAATATATGCCAGTCTATGGAATTATTTCATCAAACATTGTAATAAGAAATATATTATCAGTATATATATATATATTTTTTTTTTTTTTGTCAAAGTACCATTTTCAAACGGTGATAAAGGCAGCCACTTTTCTAAACTAAATATATAAGAAATATATTATTAATATTTGCCTTAAGTATAAAAAAATAATTGCATAACAATTTAATTTTTTTTAACGTAATAAAAAAAAGGGGCAGAAGTTCGCTTGTAATCCTATTACGTTCATTTATTTAAATGAAAACTTTTGCTAATATTTGCTTAGTTTGTATAAAATAAACAATCGATAACAAATTTGTCGAGAGTATTGCGAAACGGCACACCCATCTTTGATACGTTTGTATGTAAGTTTCAATTGCTTCTTTTTTTCAATCACTCTCAACACTCATGCTCAAGTTAATTTGCCATCTCATGGCAACAATTGACCACTGCCGGTGCTGGTGATGGCTGTTAATGATCGTCAAAATCGTAAAGATGCTCGTGATAGTTTTCTTTTCAAATGGCGCCGACCATAAAATTCATTATATTTTAAAGGTCAAGGCAGACCACTCGCTAACGGTAAAGTTGAAATCAATGAAACGATTTTAATTGCTTGTCATTGAAACAAATTTCTAAATTTTCTAGATTTATTTCAACAATATTGAAATTGAACAGCCGGTGTCGATCTTTAAGTACTATTATATTTTAAATAGAAAATACAAATCTTATCTAAACAAGAACGGCCTTTGAAATCCATTTGTACTTAAATCTGGGTCGCTCTTATCTTATCGCCTCAGACGCGGAAACAACAACAAACAGAATATTGTACTCTAAATTACTAATGACATTTATAAAAATTGAATATCTATACGAGTATGTACATATGTATGTATGTATGTATGTATATATTTTCAAAGCTGATTAAACGAAACGATCGAATACACGAGGACATGGGGGAACACACTTGATTCACGTGAAACCAATGAACGTAGAAGTGAGTGTTCGATAACAATAAATTCTTACTTTTCTTTGAGTCTCAAGGTAGCAGACATCAGTCTGCTACCATTGCTATCATATCAGCTTAATAAAATCATTTAAATTTGTTGAGAACAAAACACACGAAAATAACACAAGGAGAAAAAAAAGCCATATAATTATGACGAAACTTTGGTGTAGACAGCGTGAATAGTGTGAACGTAATAGAAAACAAATATATCGAAATAATTGTTAAACAAATATTTTCAAGTATTTTTATGGGGTTCGTGTTGATAAGCTGGAAAATGTGAATAGAAATAAATATACTATAAAAAACTAAAAAACACGCTTCGTAATCGAACTGAAAAGTAAGAAATAATAAAGGGTGTTTTTTTAAGCCCGATAGAACTTGAAATTGTGAAAAATAACACAAAAAATTAAATTGTAATCAAAATTTTTTTTTATTCGAAAGATCAATACGTGACATTAACATTTGAAAATGATTTCGGGCATATGGGCAAAGCGGCTGTTCTTGACGAAGCGCATTCTGGACGTCCAATTTTGGGCCACTTTTTCGAGCACTGCTGGCCGTATGTCACGAACAACACGAACAATGCTGGCCTCCAAGGCGTCAATTGTTGCTGGTTTATCAGCATAAACCAGTGACTTCACGTAGCCCCACAGGAAATAATCGAGAGGTGTCAAATCGCACGACCTTGGAGGCCAATTGACAGGTCCATTTCTCGAAATCAACTTATCGCCAAATTTTGATTTCAGTAAGTCGATGGTTGCGTTCGCCGTATGGCACGTAGCGCCATCCTGTTGAAACCACATCTCCTCCGGATCAATGTCATCCATATTTTCAAACAAAAAATCATTGATCATGGTGCGGTAACGATCTCCATTGACCGTAACGCGAGCTCCGGCCTCATTTTTGAAGAAATAAGGTCCGATGATGCCACCAGCATGAAAACCGCACCAAACAGTGCATTTTTCTGGATGTAATGGAGTCTGTAGGGTCTCTTGTGGATTGGTCTCACTCCATATGCGGCAATTTTGCTTATTAACAAACCCGTTAAGCCAAAAATGCGCCTCATCGCTGAACACAATTTTGCGATAAAACAACGGGTCTGATTTTCAAAGTAAATTTGGATAATTTCGTAGCGTTGTTCAAGCGTGAGTCTATTCATGATGATTTGTCAGAGTATACTGAAACAAATAAAAAAAATGTTTCATCAAAATTTAATTTTTTGTGTTACTTTTTACAATTTAAAGTTCTATCTAGCTTAAAAAAACACCCTATATTAAGAACTAGCTTATACGAGTATAACAGTGAATAAAAATTTAATATTATTGTGAATTAAGAGTGGGTGCTTTGTGCATTATTTTTCGTCTATCGAGCACCTGGCGCATAATTCACGATAATGCTGGAATTTCTCATTCATTATTGCTTAATCTTATTCATAATAAATTATTTCTTAATTTTTAGTTTCATATCGAAGCGTGCTTTTTATTTTTTAAACTATACTTATTTTGTTATTTCTTATTATAGTGCAAAATTAACAAAAAAACCGGATAATTATCCGTATAACTTGGTCCATAGTGACCGTTAATAATTCGAAAAACACACTCAACGGTGAAAACGTGCACCAAATATGATAAACCGCCTCCGAACCTGTTAGCTAACAGGTTCCCAGTTTTTTGGGAGTTCCCAAAATCTTCCCACTTCACTGGAAGCAGTACGGCAACTTTAATCTTCGTACTAAAGCGATTGGCTGTTAATATTTCAGATACACGTTCCACGGCAAAAGCTCGCACCGAATATGAAAACCGCTGAGCGGGGCGGTTCCGAGCTTTTAGGTAGTTCGCCCCACCTAACCGGAAGCAATACGACAACTTCAATTTTCGCACTAAAACGGCAACATTTTTATATACTTATATATGTATGAGTAATAATCCATCATACCAAGGTAGCTTTAAACAGGTAGTGGCAGAATTACAATAAATACAACACCAAAAAACATCAACATGTATTTTGTTGGTAGAATTTACGAAGAATTGTCAGAATTTTGTTTTTCTTTTGTATGCAAAGAAGTCTATGAGGTTTTGACGAATTTACGCTTATACCACTACCCTATTAAATCTGCCTTAAATTATACGATACGGTTTTCGAGAGTTGCACACATAGAAAGAAACACAGTTTTTACACACAGAAAGCTTACTTTGCAAAGTCTTGAGTTTGGTCGTGACAAGGAAAAAGAACATGTCTCTCTTACACTCTTAACACGCTTTATTATCGAATTGAAAAATAAAACAAAAATAATTTTAAGAATAAAACTTATTCTATAATATAATAATAGTATCATATAACCGTTAATAGTTCAGATACATATTCCTAGGCAAAAACGCGCACCGAATATAAAAAAACGCTCTGTTAAACGGTTCGGAGCTTTTTGGAATTTCCTAAAAAGTCGACTACAGCAATCGTCATCCCCCCCTTCCACGGAAGCATACGAGAACTTTAATATTCGCACTAAAGCGAATGGGCTGTTCCACGGCAAAAACGCGCATCCAATATGAAAAATCTGTTCCGGGAATTACCAAAACGGCTTCAGGAATTACTAAAATCCCACTTCCTTGGAATGAATGACGTTCCACGGTAAAAACGCGCACCGGTAATGAAACACCGGTCCCCATTTATGAGAATTCCCAAAACTAACTACAGGAATTGCGTAAATCCCCCAACTTCCTAGGAAGCAATACGCAACTTCAATTTTCGCACTAAAGTCAATGGCGGATAATAGTGCAGACAAACTCGTATCGAATATGAAAAAGCTGCTCCGCACCATTTAGCAAAGCACTTCCGAGTTTTTTTTTGGGAATTCCCAAAATTGGCTTCCAAAATCGCCAAAATTCCGCCGCTCCCTTGGACGCATCCGCCAACTTCAATTTTTGCATTAAAGCGGCAACACTGTAAATACAATTTTATTTACTCTCACTGTAAATACAAATTTATATATCTACATATGTATGTAAATAAAAAACTTATTAATTAACACAAAATTTTATTAAGAACATTGAAGGATTGAATGGAAATGCGGATTTTATTTCCTAAAGAGGCTTGATGTCTTCCGTCAACTTAAACACACTGTTCAAAACGGATCCTTGTGTTCTGAGAAATTTCGAAAAAAATGGTCCAATTATCTCATGCGAGGATAAGCAACACCAAACGGTTACCCTGGGGCAATGCAATGGTTTTTGAAGTTTGAATCCAGTGGCTGTGTTCTGTAACTTTGGCGAGAAGTTCTCGCGTCGAAAACTTGTGAAACAAATCATTCCATCTTTTCTCGAAAAGTGAGAAAAAACTGCGTCTGTAACTCATGTCGAAAACTATCCAAAGCGATTACGTCGTTAGACGATTACGTTACGTTAGAAATGTCCGAAAATATAAAACGATGCCGACATGTAATTTTAAAAATTAGAGCGCCAGCCACAATTAGTACCACCGCCGACCAAAAATTACTAAAGTTAAGAAATTTTGTTCGACGGCGTCCTATTATAACCGCCGGCTATTCTAGAAAATGTATGATATGGCTCTAACGTTTACATTTTATTTACAAAGTTTTGTAAAATTAAGAACAATTGCAATTTATGAAATATGAAAAAAACATTATAAAAGTATTACAATATACTTTGTTGGGTCGGAAATTAAAATTGTAGATATTACAAGCTTATGTATTCTCTTAAAACTTGTTGTGTGAAGGGTATAAAAATTAAATAAAAAGTTAAAATAAAAAAACGATCATTCTAAACTGTGTGAATATATATGTGAAACTTAATTTAGCTGCAAAATACTTATTTTTCAGCATTATTATTCATTTAATGATGATTATTGTTATTTGAAATACTATCTCACAGACTTTTTATTTGCGAGAAATAATGACAGTTGAAAGCGGAAAATTGTTTCGCAAACGTTTTACAGACACAGTTTTTCTGTAAAATGGCGAGTAATTTCCTTACGTGACAGCTATTACTCACCAAAAAGAGTTATAGCTACAGTTTAGTAAGAAAAACAGCTGTTTGGTTTAACTTTGTTTCATTTCACACGTTTCAGTCGAAAAGTTTCTCGTGGCGAGAGTTACAGAACACAGCCACAGGGTTGTTTTGTTGACATGACCGTTTCAGTAAAAATTAGCCTCGTTGCTCCAAAAAATTGGATTTACAGTGCGAAAACCCTGCCATAAAAATGTCTCCACAGCGAACGCGTGATGCTCACTCGTCCGCTGCGACAGCGTGACTAACAAATCCTCACAATCGATAATTTCAACGGCGTCACCCACACCGTTTACTTTTTGAAATAATCGTATTTAAAAATATAAATTTGCCAGCAGACACCCTGTATAAACATGTTAAAAAAAACGATTATTAATAATTGACCTGGAGAAAATGCTATTAAATTTACAAAAACAAAAAAAATATATTTATTAATGGGAATACGCGAAGATAATGTTTTTTGGATTTGTGGGCATGACCATTTCAGGTGGTGATAATCAGAACTTGCCTTCAACATCGCCCCTTTTTCTTTGACTTGTTTTTGTTCGATTTTTCTTAAATACGTTATTTTTGCTAAAAAATCATCCTCCCATTAATAAAAAAATTCTTCAACTATCTTTCTTTTCTAAATAAATATGAATGCACTACGATATGCAACATCTTTCATCTTTATATTATCATTATCATTATTTTTTTAATTACATAACACAAGTAAATAGTTTTTTGTCTCAAGGATCTGTCGCGAAGTTCATTAAACAGCGCCCTTGAAATTTATATGAACTACATATGAATAACAAAATCAAGTTTTGTCATTTTCCTCTTCCTCGAAATGTGTTTATTTTGATTTGTTGAATGGCGGCGTTTAACCCTGATTTCGAATACACACGCGTTGAACTGATAGTAATAAAAAGTGAAAATATAAATGTTTTTAAAAACACCATCATGCCGCTGTTTTGAATTTCAGAAAGGACAAACCTTTAAATACACTGTTAAAAATTTGTTTTTTTTTAATACATAAATTTTTTTTTATTAAAACAAAATTTGCGAAGCATTTCTGCTTGTCTGCATTAACACCTAGGGCCTGTCGCAGGAATCGAACATGCGACCTCGAGACTGTTGGTCGATTACTCTACCAAATCATTGTATCATCTAAAAAATATTACTTAAAATTTTTGTATTGGTTTCAAAAGGTCTTAAAGCTCTGGCAAAGGCTATCGGCTTAAATTCAATACTTATTCTGGAGGGTTAGGATAACAAAAGATGGGTGGACGGTTAACGTTAACTACAGTGTCAAAAATCTATTCAAAACAGAAATACCGGAAAAAGAAAAAAATCACAAAAAATAAAGCTATTGAAATTGCCGACAAAATAATTAAACGGCAAGACTGTAAGCCTATTGTGACAGTGATCATTCACAATCTTTTCAGAGATGGAAATATGATACTTGTCTAAGCGTTTATAAAAAATATTCGCTCTTAAAATGATTGTGTTTGGCGTAGTCGTAAAACGACAGCTCTCATAGTAGCTGTCACATTTACACTCTATCTTACCGTCTAAAATTTTCGACAAGCAAAATTTTGTAAATGAATCATAATGTAAAAGATTATGCTAAACTAAATGATTATGAAGCATCCTGTTAGAGAACTGTCAAACAAACGTTTATAAATAACAAATTGAATAAAAATAGTAATATTTTGTTTTGATATTGTTCATTTAATTTGTGCAAATAAATTTTGTAAAAATGTGTTGCATTTTACTCATCCTCTGAATATAAAGTGGAAAAGTGGAAAGCGGCTGAGAGCAACAAGTGAAAATATGTTAGCTTTCTAACAAAAAATATGTTAGGTTAGGTTAGGTTTAACAGGCTGCCAGCTATTATAAAGCCAGCCCACTTGAGTTCAGTCAGGTCCCGTTGTGTTGCCTGGATATGATATGTATCTCAGTAGATCTATGTATCACTGACTTAGAAACAACCCGAGGATCGGATAAAGGAGTCCAATCCACTTACATCGCATTCCGATACCTCCGTCAAATCATGCAGCATCGGTCTGCCTAGGTACAATGCCCTTATATAAGAAGGAGCTGGACACTGACAGAGGAAGTGCTCTCTTCTTCCTCCTCGTCTCTGCAATTTCTACAGTAGTCATTAAATGGAAGATTTAACCTCCTTGCCTGCGTCCCTATGTGGCAATGTCCCGTCAGAACCGCCACAGCAGAAGACAACCTCTGTTGGGGCAAGCCCCTAAGGATAATAGTCCTCCTGTTATCATATCTGGGCCATGTCAGCCTTGATATTCGACAGGTACCCTCATTAGACCATCTGTCTTGAGCAGCCTGAAAAAGTTGACGCTGTACTAGTTTCTTACAGCTCACAAGCGGGATTCCAACGATCCCATCAATATCTCTTTGTTGTAGCTGGACACCGGCCTTTGCCAGTTCATTCGCTACTAGATTTCCGGACACTTCACTGTGTCCTCGTACCCAGATAAGCTCCAGGTTCGAATGTCTCGCTATCTATAAAAAATATGTTTGAAAATATTGTATTATAAATGATTATTCACACATGTTTAACGTCAGTTCAGGTCTTCGTACAACCCTCCACGGAACGGGATGGTGGACCAATATAATTTAAATTTTGGCAAACGGTGTGTCCCGCCGATTTACTATATATTTTTTCAAATGATGAAAGATGTGAGTAAATGTAAATATGCTATTAAAGTCTCTGACTGGCTTTCTCCAGAAGTTTTTGTTTTATTTATTGGCAAAAATATAAAAAAAATTCTTGCCTAAAACTTAAAAATGTTTTCCTGCTTCAAGAAAAAATTTAAAATTGTTTGTTTTTGTCACGAAATTTAATAAGACAACTAGTTTTTAGTAGCCTCCGTTTTTCTTATTCCATAAAATTTTCACGTGTATGTAACTTCCATTAAGTTGAATTCTCGTTGTAGAAAAAAGTAAATATCTACCAAATAAAGTAAAAACAAAAAACCAGTTGAATGTCTTCAAAAGGCCTTGACCTTATTTAAAAAAAAAAAATAATAAAAATATAAAAACGTGCAAATTAATGTTCGCACACGAAATTTACACAAGCAAACCCAGGCACACATGCTTACATACTTATGTATGTAAATATGTATGGATGTACTCGTATAAACAAACTTATAAAAGAAGAGATGAATGATTGGTCTTGAACGGTCAAAAACCAGTCCATAAAGAACACATGGAGAGAATATAAGAAAAAAGATAAAAGAAAAAACTATGAATTTTCAGCGGTCATATATTTTAAACGTAAAAATGATGAAAAAAAAAAGAAAATAAATGAACACAGTGGTTCAAATGGCCAATAAATGGAAAATATACTTATGTCCATCTAAACAAAACACATGTACGGTTGAACTTAAAGGCCCTGTTATAGCCTATTTACACCAAAGCGAAATCTGCTCATTCGAGATTTCAAGCCAAATCTTGTAGATTTTGAGAAGATTTCCCATACAAAATGAAATCTACTTTATGAGTAGATTTCGACGAAATCTCCTGAAATCTACTCAGTACTAAGCGATGCAACTGTGATTTCTTGCAAAAAGTACTTAAAAATACTACGCTGCATCAAAAATTGCACTATAATGTGGTGTATGCAGTCTCTGGGGTCAAAAAATATACACTTAAATGCTGGTGTATTCAGTCTCTGATAATATTGTATTGTCAAACCCGCATGCATAAATTATTTTTGAACAAATGAAATCTTGCTAGATGTCAAAAAAACGGTGGTGTAAACGATATAGATTTCGTTGTAGATTTCAATTCAAATCTACTAGATTTTGCGTTGGTGTAAATGCGCTATTACACTATCCTACACGATCGTGCGATCTACTAAATAAAACATATGTGCTGAAAAAGTACTAAAATCACAACTGTGTAAAAAAGTTTTTGAGTTTTTTATAAAAAATTTCAAAACATGGTTTCTGTGCGATAAGTATGTTATACATTGTGAAAAATATGAGAATATTGTTGGCGCCTCGAAAAAAATTTAAGTAATGTAGAATTATTATGGTAATAAAAGTTTCTAATTATTTTATTTTTTATATAAATTATTGCAATCATATTTGTATAATAGTGCGTTTCCACATAGGTGTTTTGCTCGAAAACACGTGTTTTGCACAAAACATGTAGCAATAAACATGTTTTCCCATACAATTTTGAAAAGAACAAAACACCTCAAGTTACGTATTTTAGAGCAAAACACTTCAAAACGTTCCATACAACACTGTTTGTGCTGAATAATAAAAAAATAAAATATTGTACTATCCATTAAAAGTGATTGACAAATTCGAAAAAACGAAATTTGTATTTGTCATCTACAAATAAACAGAACAATTACAAATTTAGTTTTTTTAATGCAGCTGTTAGTTTAAATCCTGATTTTTATAGTTATAGTACCTATTGGGCGCTTCTACTATTAACCGCCAGCCGGTTAGAATATCCCAACTATTATTTTAGAAACGAAGCACATTCAGAAACTAATTCAATAAACAAATTCTTTACCATGCAATGACCTATGCACCCTTTGGCATATTTATACACATTTTTGCTTTTCAGGTGGAATATGTTGTTGCTCTGAGTGATATATGCTTATCTATGTTGCATTAAAGTGCAGACTTATGTTTCTTCTTATTCCAACAACCACATGACTACGTTTAATAAATCAAAATTAAAACTACATATGTATAATAATATTTCTATTCATATCCTACTCATGGCAGAAGCCATGACTGGCAGAAGCTAGATTCTCAGCTCAGATTTAAGATACTTCATATAAGAAGTGTTATGATGATATACACATTTACAGTCCACAATTTATTTGGTTATCTTCAAAGAAATTTTGTTTCAGAGTGCTGAATAATTAGACCTGTGAAAAAGCTTCTTACTTCTTTAAGATAACTGAATGGGAACTGTGCCCATTTGATGGAACCAGCTGTACAAATTCCGCAAATGAGTTATACATACCAAGGATTGATGGAATCAACAATAAAATTAGCTTAAAATCTGCATTGCTACATAATCTGTAAATTTTGTATTTCAAAATGTTTTATAATCGAATTTATTTGTTCAAATACATATTTGATTATAATTTTTTTAAGTTGAGCAGTTTCAATTCTTCACTTTATCCTGAAAACGGAGGCATCTTTGTAAAAAAACTTATAACCTTGTAACGTCTGTCCTGGTAAATGCAGTGAGCGACGAAATATTTCTCAGTCTGGGCCATTTTATGATAGTCTCCCACCGCTTCCATCATCTAAAACTGTTTTCTTGTTTTTCCCCTAAATTTAATAAAACTTTAAATACTCATTTCAGGTTTCTTTTTGTTATATTTTATAATAGTTTTCTTTTTTACAACAAATTTTTTATGAAAAAAATATTTTACTGAAACAAAATATACGTCAAATCAATTTCGAAAATTCGAAACTAAAAACACTTCATGTCATAATGGAAACACTTCGACATGTTTTTCTCAAAACACGTGTTTTTCTTTGCTGTGGAAACATGGTATAATAGATTTTTAGTGATGCCTTAAGGCATCTTTGCCTTTGACAAGAGGTCGGTAAATCTTCATTTTATAACCATTTCAGAAAACTCTGTGTTCTCATTACATTAAGCACCCCATACACGTTTCAACTCAGTTGGCAACTGAGTCGGTTGTTGTCCAAATCAAAGCGTGTGTGGTTTTGTCAGTTGATTATTTTATCTCCGTGAAGTTAACAAACTAAGATAACAAACTTTTTCTGTTTCGCTCAATTTCAAGAGAGTAACGCCATAATTCTCTCTTTGCAGACTGTGTGCAGACAAAAATTGAGTATTTTTGCCTTTGCAGACCAAATTTCTAGTGCTACCAAGTCTAAAATGTAGAATTTTAGAACATTTTCTACAAAAAATACGGCAACTTCTGAAAATTCTCACTCTTCTTCTTGTTTTCCTACATGGGAGAGATAACAAACTATTTTAACAAACTATATAAAATCGACATAACTGAAAAATGATGTGTAAAAAAATGCCTTATTATTAATGAAAAATTAATAATTAAAGAATAAATTACGTGCAATTATATAAGTTATGTTGTACTTGAAAGTATAGTTATATTTATATGGTTCAAAATGTTCTTTATATTTCAGCAAACCTAAAATCTTCAAACAACACAAATAGGTCTCTAGAGTCCAAACCAGAAATTCTTCCTGGACCAAACCTTTTGTAGATTAAAGAGGACCCTTCTACCTTTAATTTGACATATATTTTATATAGCCCAAAAGTTTTTGCTAGAACAAAGTTTCAATTTTAAAAAAATTTTAGTAATTGTACTTAAACACTAATGGGCCTCCCGAGTCCAAACAAGAAATTCTTCCTGGACCAAACCTTTTGTAGATTAAAGAGGACCTTTCTACCTTTAATTTGGCATATAATTTATATAGCCCAAAAGTTTTTGCTAGAACAAAGTATCAATTTGAAAAAAATTTTGTCATTGCACTCAAACACTAATGGGCCTCCCGAGTCCAAACAAGAAATTCTTCCTAGACCAAGTCTTTTGCAAGTTAAAGAGGACCTTTTTAGCTTTAATTTGACATAAAATTTATATAGCCCAAAAGTTTTTAGTAGAACAAAGTTTCAGTTTTAAAAAAATTTTGTCATTGCACTCAAACACTAATGGGCCTCCCGAGTCCAAACCAGAAATTCTTCCTGGGCCAAACCTTTTGCAAGTTAAAGAGGACCTTTTTAGCTTTAATTTGACATATATTTTATATAGCCCAAAAGTTTTTAGTAGAACAAAGTTTCTATTTTAAAAAAATTTTGTCATTGCACTCAAACACTAATGGGCCTCCCGAGTCCAAACCAGAAATTCTTCCTGGACCAAGTCTTTTGCAAGTTAAAGAGGACCTTTTTAGCTTTAATTTGACATAAAATTTATATAGCCCAAAAGTTTTTGCTAGAACAAAGTTTCAATTTTAAAAAAATTTTAGTAATTGTACTTAAACACTAATAGGCCTCCCGAGTCCAAACCAGATTTTCTTCCTGGACCAAACCTTTTGCAAGTTAAAGAAGACCTTTTTAGCTTTAATTTGACATAAAATTTATATAGCCCAAAAGTTTTTGCTAGAACAAAGTTTCAATTTTAAAAAAATTTTAGTAATTGTACTTAAACACTAATGGGCCTCCCGAGTCCAAACAAGAAATTCTTCCTAGACCAAGTCTTTTGCAAGTTAAAGAGGACCTTTTTAGCTTTAATTTGACATACAATTTATATAGCCCAAAAGTTTTTGCTAGAACAAAGTATCAATTTGAAAAAAATTTTGTCATTGCACTCGCGGTATTTAGAGCCGTAAGCTGCAAAACGATTTGTCACTGTGTGTAGATGGATATTGAATTGTGTGCGCAGTTGTACACTGCCATCAACTTCACTTGCGGAACTACATATGTTGACTTTTTACCAGCAAAAGTTCGACAATTTTACGTAACTTTCAAAATTTCGTAAGCACATGTCAGGGGCCAAATCACCGCATACGATATCGAGCAAAATTATCGAAATTTTTTATTTTGGTATCACGGCATACGATATCGAATAAACTATATTGCAATAATATAAAAAAGTTAAAGGATTTATTTTTTGTATTCCTACTTTTAGGGAACGTATGGTCTTCAATCTATTGCATTTTGTTTAAATTACGATCCAATATGCATCGGTTGCCATAATTTAGATGTATTGTAATGTTATTCGATACGATAGCTAATTCGATATCGTATGCGGTGATTAGACCCCAGTTTTGTTTTTTATATAAAAAATGCTTTAAAAATATTCGATATTTCCTCTTCCTTCGGAAGACCTCTTCGGGAAAAAATTTTTAAGTTTGGTTTTTTTTTTTTTTTTTTTTTACGTTTAACAAGTAATTTGTAATAATTAAGACTATAAATAAACAAATAGTAGATAAACATAGTATAGTGTACACTGTCCCGTATTCGAGCTCTCTAGTACATTCAAAATTCTTAGAAATTTAAGTTCTTTTTGAGAAATTTTTTATAGATTAATTTACATGTACATTCTGTGATACATATGTTTGTACGTTAATAGCTTATACTTTGTGTAGGAAAAAACAATTGAAAAAAACCACTTTAATATGAGAATTATTAAAAGATATGTAGTTAAAGAGTAAAAAAAGAAAAAAAAATTAGCTACCAGATCGGTTCAGCCACCAATATTTTTTAGTGTTCAAATTCGGTAACATGTTTTTATCCTTCAAGTAGAGTTTTTAAGTTTGGTTTTTAAATATTTTTGATTTTGTAAACAAAACTTAAAAATTTTTTCCTGAAGAAGTCTTTCGAAGGAAGACGAAATATCGAATATAATTAAAGCATTTTTATATAAAAAAAACTGACCTCAATTTAATAATTTAATAATCGATATCAAAATTATAGTCTATTCTTTTTATACCCTTCACAAAAATGTAAAGGGTATATATAAGTTTGTGATTCCGTTTGTAATTTCTACAGTTTTTTTTTGCGACCCTATAAAGTATACATATATATTCTGAATCAGAATTAATTGAAAAGTCGATTAAGCGATGTCCGTCTGTCCGCTGTTGAAATACCGTTTCTGAGAAAACCATTAGACTTAGAAACTTTTTTCTTTGACCATTCTTTTACCCCATTGATTCATGGGTTTGCTATTGAAATTCAGTAATACGGTCTACGTATAGCTGAGATATATTCAAAATTCCAAAAAAGCCATTTTTTTTGTAATTTTGTATGAAAATTTTTGAAAACAAAAGTTGTTTGTTTTGCTTCAAACTTCACACACTTATTAAGCATGGTGACTTAAAGGCAAAAAAATTTTTTTTTCAGATATCGGTCCATATATACCCGAGATATAGCCCAAATCGGATTTTTAATGAAAATGTCGCATAGGCGAAGCTAAACAATTTTTTTTGCTTAAAAGTAGTTCTGGTAATAAACTTAGGTTATATAAATATGGAAAATGGAAATTTTCGATATCGGTCCATATATACCCGAGATATAGCCTAGAACGGGTTTTTCATGAAAATGTCACATAAGCGAACTTAAAAAACTTTTTTTTGCTCAAAAAATTTCTAATTATTTAAACTAGAGTAAAAGTTGTTGGTAAAACAAAATTTCAATTTGAAAAATATTGGTCATTGGTTTCGAACATAAATTGACGAAAAGATTTTACATACATGAGATATTGCTTTTTTATTACAGCATGCTTATTACTACAAAAACTTTTTTCGAAAAACACATTTAAAATTTGTAGTTTCCATACAGTTCAATAGTAATTTAAATAAATTTTTGGCACAATATAAAATATAGTACTGTTAACAATCTATTTTTGGAGATATGACTATGCATTAAAGGAGCGATATGTTCAATGGTTTCTTTTATTTCACAGAAAAGATATGCGGACTTATAATCATTTTGCAGATTTTACCCCTCCAAAAACACTAAATGAAGATTTGAAGTAAAACTAATATATTTTTATTCAACAAAACTTCATTTCTATATTGCTTAAAACTACCAAGTGGGAAAATCTGATTTATATTATGTACAAAATATTATGATATTATATAAAAAAAAAATAAAAAGTATTCATGAGAATATGGCACAATTTAAAATAAAAAATGAAAAGTTATTTTTAAAATTAGATATTTAGGTTAGCTTAGGTTGTACAGGTCGCCAGTTTCATGAAACCAGCCCACTTGGGTCCTTTTGGTCCCGTTGAAATTAGATATTTGCCTTTTGTACTTCTATACATCGGGTTATAATTCAAGTTTTTCTCATTTCTCATTTGTTTACATTGTTTTAGTGGTAACTTTTATTCATACATCTGGCAGCTACGTGCCGTAGTGATGCCAAGTCTATTAGTACTAAATATAACAAGATGCATTGTCATCAAAGTGGTAGCGCCACTGCAATTGACATTTTTTTTGCTACTGGCAATATAGTAAGCCATTTCCGTCAAATGTAATGTTTATATATGTATTTGGAAGTGAATTTAATGTTATATTCTTGATGAAACATTTAAAAATTATTTTGTGAACATAGTAATAATTCAAACAAAAATAATTTATAAGTGTGAAAATTTTCATTGTTCGTAATTGTGAAAAATTAATAACATTTTTGACAAGCATAGCTTACACATGCCGGTTTTTTTGTATTGTTGTAATTTTGCTGTAGTGCTGCCAGCTTGTAGACATTAATGCTCGTTCAAATACAAATTCGCGGCTTTAAGAAATGTTGTACTCTGTGGAAATGTTTTGTGTTAACTTGAGAAATTCATTTAGTAACAATGGTTGATCATAAGCACAGAATACAATAAATATATTCATAAACTTTCAAATGATGCCAATATTGGCCCGTTAGATTGAAAAATGTGTTAAAAAATTGCATGTACATATATATGAAAACTTCTTCGGTCTATAACTCCAATATTGTCATTTAATATTTTCTTATTATTTTTCAATTTTCTATCACACTATGTACTTTTTATTTCATTTGCAGCTGCGTTGATCAACTAGATTTGTTCTGAAAACTTTTGTTCCTTTACAGCCCGTCTACATTAGACATGAAACACTGTTAAGACATACTGTTAGAACATAGCTTTTACGGCTCGATTATTATGTGGTGGAGTACCCGTATGTCTTGATTTTTCATTATTTCAACTCCGTCAACAAAAGCACATCATCATTTTTTATGCCCTATTTTATAGTTTGTGGAAAAAAAAATATGTTTTTATTGCAAAATTTATAATCTAAAATAAGAATTTTAACTTTTTTTTGGCAATTTCTCTTAATTTGAAACTATTTTTACTTTTTCCATATTAAAATGTCATTTTCTGTTAAGACAGAGCTTTTAAAACAGACGTCTTAACAGCCGTGTCAAGACGGCAAGAAAACATTAACATTTGCAGTCCACAACTGACAGTAACAGTATTTTGCTGTTCCTGTTAGTGTTCTCGTGTCAGGTGTGGACAGCACTTTAATAATTTCTCAGCTTACGAGCTTAGAACAATAATATGAATATACATACATAAGTACGTATGCCATACGTGTATATATTTATGTAAAATATATTAAATGTAAAAAAAAAATAAAACATTTTTTATATATTACACAACTTTATTTTTAGTATTGGAATATGTACACAGATAAGTATATATGCTGTTGTCAATATGAACATACATATGACAATTTGTTAATCCGTATTTTTTCAAATGAGGTGTTATCAATAATAATAATAAAAACTATCCACAAATTTATAATAATAGTTTTATAAAATTTAAGTGTATATGTAAAATAAAATATGTATCTAAACCCAGAGAGGTAAATTTTTATGACACCGAAATACAAAAAAGTATTTGTATTTGAAAAACACAACTTGGAAAGTATTTTGTATCTTATATTTCAAATACAAGGTACTTATATCTCAAACACATAAGGAAGAATTTCTGGTTTGGACTCGGGAGGCCCATTAGTGTTTGAGTGCAATGACAAAATTTTTTTAAAATAGAAACTTTGTTCTACTAAAAACTTTTGGGCTATATAAAATATATGTCAAATTAAAGCTAAAAAGGTCCTCTTTAACTTGCAAAAGACTTGGTCTAGGAAGAATTTCTTGTTTGGACTCGGGAGGCCCATTAGTGTTTAAGTACAATTACTAAAATTTTTTTAAAATTGATACTTTGTTCTAGCAAAAACTTTTGGGCTATATAAAATATATGTCAAATTAAAGCTAAAAAGGTCCTCTTTAACTTGCAAAAGGTTTGGTCTAGGAAGAATTTCTTGTTTGGACTCGGAAGGCCCATTAGTGTTTGAGTGCAATGACAAAATTTTTTTCAAATTGATACTTTGTTCTAGCAAAAACTTTTGGGCTATATAAATTTTATGTCAAATTAAAGCTAAAAAGGTCTTCTTTAACTTGCAAAAGGTTTGGTCCAGGAAGAAAATCTGGTTTGGACTCGGGAGGCCCATTAGTGTTTAAGTACAATTACTAAAATTTTTTTAAAATTGAAACTTTGTTCTAGCAAAAACTTTTGGGCTATATAAAATATATGTCAAATTAAAGCTAAAAAGGTCCTCTTTAACTTGCAAAAGGTTTGGTTCAGGAAGAATTTCTGGTTTGGACTCGGGAGGCCCATTAGTGTTTGAGTGCAATGACAAAATTTTTTTAAAATAGAAACTTTGTTCTACTAAAAACTTTTGGGCTATATAAAATATATGTCAAATTAAAGCTAAAAAGGTCCTCTTTAACTTGCAAAAGACTTGGTCTAGGAAGAATTTCTTGTTTGGACTCGGGAGGCCCATTAGTGTTTAAGTGCAATGACAAAATTTTTTTCAAATTGATACTTTGTTCTAGCAAAAACTTTTGGGCTATATAAATTTTATGTCAAATTAAAGCTAAAAAGGTCTTCTTTAACTTGCAAAAGGTTTGGTCCAGGAAGAAAATCTGGTTTGGACTCGGGAGGCCCATTAGTGTTTAAGTACAATTACTAAAATTTTTTTAAAATTGAAACTTTGTTCTAGCAAAAACTTTTGGGCTATATAAAATATATGTCAAATTAAAGCTAAAAAGGTCCTCTTTAACTTGCAAAAGGTTTGGCCCAGGAAGAATTTCTTGTTTGGACTCGGGAGGCCCATTAGTGTTTGAGTGCAATGACAAAATTTTTTTCAAATTGATACTTTGTTCTAGCAAAAACTTTTAGGCTATATAAAATATATGTCAAATTAAAGCTAAAAAGGTCCTCTTTAACTTGCAAAAGGTTTGGTCCAGGAAGAATTTCTTGTTTGGACTCGGGAGGCCCATTAGTGTTTAAGTACAATTACTAAAATTTTTTTAAAATTGAAACTTTGTTCTAGCAAAAACTTTTGGGCTATATAAATTATATGCCAAATTAAAGGTAGAAAGGTCCTCTTTAATCTACAAAGGGTTTGGTCCAGGAAGAATTTCTTGTTTGGACTCGGGAGGCCCATTAGTGTTTAAGTACAATTACTAAAATTTTTTTAAAATTGAAACTTTGTTCTAGCAAAAACTTTTGGGCTATATAAAATATATGTCAAATTAAAGGTAGGAGGGTCCTCTTTAATCTACAAAAGGTTTGGTCCAGGAAGAATTTCTGGTTTGGACTCTAGAGACCTATTTGTGTTGTTTGACGATTTTAGGTTTGCTGAAATATAAGGGACTTTTTGGACCATATAAATGAAACTATACTTTCAAGTACAACATAACTTATATAATTGCATGAAATTTATTCTTTAATTATTAATTTTTCATTAATAATAACATATTTTTTCACACATAATTTTTCAGCCATGTCGATTTGATATAGTTTGTTAAAATAGTTTGTTATCTTGCAAATCCTCTCCCATGTAATGAAACAAGAAGAAGAATTATTATTTGCAGAAGTTGCCGTATTAATAGTAGTAAATGTTCTAAAATTTACCATTTTAAGTTTGGCAGCACTAGAAATTTGGCAAAAATACTCAATTTTCGTCTGGTAGCACGTTTAGTCCGGCAGCATTATTCTGCACACTTCTGCACAATAATGAAAAATTACTCATTTTTCTGCAAACGTGCGCCATTTTTTCTCCCTCTCTTTGAGCGGAAAAAAATAGTTTGTTATCTCAGTTTGTTAACTTCTCGTCCGCGATTATTTTGTCAGTTGTCGAGTTCGTTGAAAACAAATTATAATGTTTTGATTTTTTCAAGTTGACTAGCAAGTCTTTCAATTCGATTGTGTGGTGTGTGTTCGAGTCTCTTAATCAGGTCTCAAAATTTATATTTGTAATGTTTTTGCAGAGAGAAAGTTATATATTTTTAAAATTGATTATAATTTCATCGAATTTAGTAGTTGAAAGAAAATCTTTCAATTCAGCTTGTGAAGTGTGTGGGCAATAATCAATTCAGTTGAAAGACACAATTCATAATTGAATTGAAACGTGTATGGACCGCTTTAGAGTTGCATTTTTAAATTTGCATTGGCAGCACTTCGAGTATTTATTAAAGGTGGTGCAACATTTACAAACCCAAACAGTTGCTGTTGAAGAATGTTGTGTGTGTAAATGTTGTAGAATTTTAACCACCAGAAAATTTATTATACGTTCACACTTATACTTTGCTTTTACTCATCCAACAAATGTCAACATGAAAAATACTTACAACACATTTTTATTCACTTTTGTTTAAGTACGAAGAGAATTTCATAATATTTTGCTCCCACAAAATTGAAATATCTTGTAGTACCATGTAAACATGCCTTTAATCTCTACTACTTGTGAAAATTTTTAAGTTTTTCAATGTTTGTCATACGCAGTGTTGCCAGAATGAAGATTTCACCTTACCTTAATATTAAATATATTACAAGCAGTGTGACCATATCCAAAATTTTTGGAGCTAAATTGGCACCAACATAACGTTAAAAAGTAGTAAAATAAATTCTAAATGCTAAAATTTAAATGTCTTATTTTTAAGAAAATATTTTCTTTGAGAGTTCATAGTTTTATTATTTATATTTTTGTTGCATTATAAATTTTTATTTCCATTAAATAAAACGAAATTTCTTAAAGCAATAAATTATTTTTTATATATATAAAGTTTTAAAAACACAACAGAAATAATAATTCAGACTTTAAATTAAATATCATATACACCTGCATGCAATTGCCATTGATCCAAAGTTATGATATTTTCTACCGTATAGTCTAGCATTTCTTCCTTAAAATGTTTGTGTAACTTACACATACCAACTTTTAAAAAATTTTCTATAAAAAATGGTGTAGTTTTTAAGCTTAGAATTTTTTTGACAAACGTTGTCGAAACTGATAAGTCAATTGTGGAATAAAACTGCGGCATATAACTCGTATTTCTTTCTCTATTTCAGGATTTATAGTTTCTTTCTTAGATTTAAGAAAATTTTCAAAATTATAATTTAAATACGGCATTCGTACAATCGATCAAAATGGTTTCCTTTAAAAACAATTTAGTAACAGAGATCTTTTAAAAGATTGCAAAATGAGCATTTGGAAAATGCTAAATCGAAAATTTTGCTGCTAAATGAACAAAAGAAGTACTAAGTCTAGCACCAAAAGTGTTAAAATGGGCGCACTGATTACAAGCAAAATAAGATTTGGAACTCTCTGTCTCAAAATTAAAATGTTCAATATTTAGCCCCAGTTTTTGAGTTCGCATATAAATGCCATTTGGTTTCATTTAAATACGAAAATCAAATTTGAACTACACTTAATTGCCCAAACTTCTTTATTTAAGTTTGCCATATGATTTTTGTGTGCTTGCATTTGTATTAGTGCAAAAAATGTAAACAAAACCGTATGTGTGTGTGCTATTTCTTGTAGAAGATATTTGAAAATTAGTTGATAATTTTGTATTAAACAACAGCACAATATGATAATTAATTAAAAATAACATCGCATGAAATACAATTATTAAGTTTTTCTATGTCGTTAATAAATTTAATATTTTTCTTTAAGAATTATTCTATTCTTCCCCTATCAAACAGCTGTTCTATAGAGCATTTTCTATAATATTTGGAATTTAGGTAAAGCTGCCACACTTTCATCGCATTTAAATAAGAACAATTATTTAAGACTAATAAACTGAATTTGCATTTAAATACAACTTAAACTTAAAAGAAAATTAACTAATTTTGTATTTAAATACGCAGGCAAAAACTGGGCCTTAGCCAATTTCCAAACAATTAATGAATTTTGTCTCTTCTCATGACTGGAATCTTTGAATTAAAAATACATATATACATAAGTATGTATATATGTATTTGTATAAATTATGTGCACACTACTAGTTTTGATTGTTGATCTTCTTGTATTGTTTAAAGACAATTAACTATTTGGTGTCAAAAAAGTAAAAACAAAAAACATTTTACGATTTTTTCTTCAATTAATACTTTTTGTTATTATATGAAAATTTTTCGACAAAAGTTTCTGGCATCACTGCTCATACGGCTTGTTATTGCTAGTTTGTTTCTATAAATTTAATATCAATAAATATAAGAGACAATAAGAGTAAATTATTTGACTAAAATACTATTTTAGAAAAGATTTGTATTCAGGAAAACCTGCATGATCTGACAGCAGCATGATGAACTTTTTGTTAGAGGCAGCTGGCTCCTATTCAAGGGTATACAATTTTACGTGATTAATTAAAAATTCAAATAGTGTGTGATAGTTTAACTAAACTAAAAGAGCACGTTTCGTTTAAGCTTATAAACTTATAAAATTTCATGTATTTAAATAAACTGAGAACAATAATCTCTTACCATTCATATCTGCTTTGTGAAAATTCAACTCCGAACTACTGTAAAATAGCACACATTTTATTTAACTCAAGCAATTGTTTAACCCTTGTTGATCACAAACACATGATATTGGCCGAATTCAAAAGACTGGTTGCATTGTGGGAAGTTGTACCTGGAAAGACAGTTTCAAACACAATCTCTCAAAAGATAAATAAATTATATGTAAATTGGTTTTGATTTAAGAAATTGAGATATAAAATTGCACGATAAAGGATGTTTTTATAGAGTTATATAACGTTGAAATGTAATAAAAGAAAGACGAGTTTTTTAAATTTAAATGGGAAATTCAATTTATTCTGCTTTATTTTTTTTAATACAAAACTGTAGTCAACACAATTCTCAATAAGTTATTAGATGCGTGGACAGCCTGCGATAATATCTGATATGAGAATGTTAAATTCATTCGCAGAGAGAATTGTGGCACGTGAAGATTTATCGTAGAGCGTTGCCTGAAATTTTTGTCGCACAATCTTGACTTTTCAAAGAAAAAGTCTTAATTTCAGATAAAAATTTTTAATATTTTTTCGAATTTGTATAAGTTCTAGCCCATTGTGTAGCCCTTGATCTGTTTGTTATAAATGTACACGCACATCCACACGAACAACATAAAGTAAAAAAAATATAATAACAACAATACACAAAGAAACAGCGTACTTGATCTAAAGAACGCAAAATTTCAAGTAAATCAGCCACCAATGATTTTATTACTGTTATTGCGTTCTTATTGTTACGCAAGCGTGTGTGTGTGGTTGGACTTGCGCATAACTATTATATTTGTAAATTGGAGTCTGGAATTATTAATAGCTAGAAAGTTCATGATGATTGTAGAGGTTAATAAAGAAGTACTTGTATAAATAGCAGGCAGGTCTGCCGCAGAGGGATAATTTAATTTTAAACTTTGTGCAAGACAGCCATAAAGACAGAAAAGAAATCTAGTTTAGTGTTTTCATACATAGTGGTAGTTTACACTTAGTAAATAAAGTTCTAAGCTATTTTAGTACTGAGTAACAAACAAATGTTAGTGTAATTATTTTATTTGCAATTAAACAGCTGCAAATCAGTTTTAACACGTAACAATATGTTTTGCTTTTGACTTTTTAGACAATTAATAGAAACAATTCAGTTTTTTATTCGCTATATTAGCTTCTAACATTGATACCAATAAAAAATTATAAATAGCTTGTTTTCCATGTTTACCGATTATATATGTCGACATTTCATAGGAGCATTATTAGAGCATTTTTTGCAAAATACCCAGTGACAAAGGAATGTACCTTTGTCACTAGGTGTTTTTGCAAATTTCTTTCTAATCAAGGTTTTTTAGTGCAGTTAAAGAGAAATGAAGCAAATTGCAAGTACATACATTTTGTTGTTGCGTGAGAATAAAATTAAATATTTTTGCTCACATTTGCACAGTTTGCATTACCCATCGTGAAAACCCTTTTTATAAGTAAATGCAACTTGACAACAGTATAAAAAAAGACAGGCATGCAAAATTAAAAAGTAAAAAAAGCGTTCATAAGTTGATATCAACACCTGTGTAAAAATGTAAGAAACTTAATAATGTAACTTGTACAAACTTTTACATTGAATTGTGTACTAAAATTACAAAGATATTTTTTTTAACTCTATTATTTTATTTATTGAATCTACATAAGAAATGTAATGACAATAAGTATTCAATTCTTAATACTAAAAAAAAAAAACTTATTTTTATGCGAAACATAAAATGGACAAAATTTTATTTTTATGCGAATATTATTTCAGAATTCAGTCATCTGTTTAGAGCTCTAATGGTCAAAGATATTTGATTTTGGGGAAAAACCTCCGGCTCGATAAAAACGTCAACTCTCCTGATTTTATAAATAAATATGAAAAAAAAGATCTGTATTCGGGATATCAAGAATTTATATATTTTTGCAAAAAATAAATAAATAAAAGGCGAGTTTATCCAATATATTTGTGGCGACTCGACAGCACTGCACAAAACTACCTAATACTACGACGCTGTTTTTCTGATTTACGATTCACTTCCTTTTTTCTTCTTTTTTTTCTCTTGCTGACACGCGTTCGGTAAAGATAGCAGCCCTATATTTTATTCTGTGTTCAACTATTTAATTAATACATATAAGTTTATTTTCTAAATAAACTGCAGTGCATTTTTATTTTTCCGGAACACGCCCCAAATTGGAAACCGCCCCAAATATTCAAAATTATTCCAAAATATAGTTGTATTGCCCTATACTTCAGTTACATAGACAAAGTATGTAATATTCAGCCAAGTTATTTAAAATCAGACACAAATACGAAACTCTTTAGAAAATTAAACAATTGAAGGCATTCTTTATTATAATTAAATTTAATCCTTCAAAATTCGTTGATATCGCAGTTAAATCAAACTTATTGGAACTATTCATATTATTATATTTAATTAAAAAATTTTCGGAAAAATCCTTGTATCAAAGTGAATTTGATTTTTCAAACCGTATTATAAATACATACATACATACATACATACATACATACATACATACATACATACATACATACATATGTAATTAAGTGTAATAATTAAATTATTTAATGAATTTATCAATTTTTTGGGAATGCATATATTTGAGACCATAAGCTTGCATCAAAAATCTATAAAAAAAATTTTCATGTTTATTAACCTCTTATTACACAAATTTTGTATGGAAATCAGTGCAATAAAAGCTTAATAAACTTGAAAAAAAATTTATAAATAAGGCAATTAATATATAATAGTTGTGTTCGACGTCCTTACCGCGGAAACCTGCGGGCTCCCAATTTGAACGAAAAGTGTTTCTGTGTTAAAAATTGTGCAAATTGGGTAAATGAGAAAGTTTCTGAGAGCGTAATTTGTGTTTCTCATTTTACCAGACTTTACCCGCACTTTTTTTCCGTGCAAAATGGTAAAATTCTTAAATCATGTAATCAGCTGTTTGTTATTTATGAAAATAAATATGCAAATCATAAAAAACATATTTGAAAATATAACAATACGTCATATTTAAATAAGTTATATTTAAATAAATTATTTTACGTTTTTATCTAGCTCAAAGTATTTAAATAAATTGGCAAAAATATTTGCTTGAATTACAACAGAGCTGTCAATTCAGCGCTTTTCACACTGATATTAGTGTGATATTTTAAATCAATGCACGATGCTTTTATTTAATTTTTAGAGCATTTCTTTTAATAGGATTCAAACAATCTGTATTGTTAGCTACATATTTAAAAACCTTTGTTTATACATATATATTTTTGCATTTCGTTTTGGCTTTTCAATAAATTGTTGCTGGCACTAATCTCGCTTTATTGTACCAAAATTTTACAAATTTTATTTGACATCAATATTTTGCAAATAAAAAAAATTATATTATATGAAATTTGTTAAAACCACATTATTTTAGTGATCAAAATACTACCCATTAGTTATATTTTGAACATAAGCTATACTAAAAAAAAAATTAAATTTTCCAAAATTGACGCATAAACAGTCAGTTAATAACTTACAAACAGTTTTTATTTGCTAGTAGGCTGTACATAAACGTAATAATTGAAAGCTCATTTACTTTTTAAATCGAAAAAAATTCAAAAAATATATATAAATGTAAAAAGTTAATTTTTTTTTTTTATTAAAGTGATGTTATGAAATAAAACTGTTTGCTAATTTTATATAATAATAAAAATTTTCAACTACGTGTATCTTTGTAAAAGTACGCGTTTTTATTAGATTTCAGTGCATTATAAAATTTAGAAGTTGAGAATACTGAATTTTAAAATTGTATAAATAAACAACAGCTGTTTTTGTTCTCATATTTAATTTCGGGCTCGAAATGTGGTTTTTTGTGTTCCAGCAATTTTTGGCTAATTTGTTGTTTTCTGAGAGTATTTTTTGATTACTCTCATTTTACCGGACTTTACCCGGAATTTCCTCGAACAAAGCTAATGTTATAAGTTCGATATTTTTGACAATATTTGAAAACGATTTTTACGATTTCTTCCATATTTTTTCTGGCAGCCCTGACTATGACGGTAAAATAAGTTTGCGGAAAAATTTTCTTAAGAGTTTTCTCTATTTGCTAAAATAAAAACTTACTAGATTAATGTCAGCTAAAATAATGTTTAATAATTGTTTATTCCGCTGCCAAAAACTTAATTCGTATCCAAAAACGAAAAAGTTACAATTACATTTCCTCCGCCCAACTAGGGTTAATTAACATGACGTTGAAGAAGCAAAATTCTGGTTTACACGCAATCGAATCATCATCACAATAAACGAGCGAGAATAAAAGCGCACAAACTTCCTTGCAAAAAGTTATTACCCCCATTTTTGTTGTTTGCGTTTTCAATAAATAAAACAAATCAGGAAAACAAAAAATTGTTGCTCCAATCGACAGACAAATTTGTTATTGAAAGTTGAAATTTTTATTTGTATTGGAGGTGATAAACAAATTTCTTTAATTGAATTGTTTGTTTAGAGGCCAACCGAAGTAATTTAAACATTTTATTATTTATTTTTGGGGGAAATTATTTGTTGAGCATGAGTTTGAAACAAAACTATTATTTCGCATGCGAATCATCATTAAAAAGAAGGAAGTAATAATTTAGTGCATTTAGACGCAAATGATTATTTATTCAATTGAGCTACATAAGTATGTATGTATTATTTTATTCGGTGGGTTTTCAGGGACCGCAACGGTATGATATTTAAATTCAAAGTAACGTGATAGCCGTTATTTTCCATATTGGTTTCTTATAGCACTTTTACATGGTAATACAAGTACGAGTATTTAGATCTGTCAGATATGTGTGTAGAATAATGGTAAGATTTCCTACCTTGTAAAAACAAAATGATGCAGGAGAAGAGAAATCAAGATGCGAAAATTGACAAGCCGTAAATTTTCATTTTCTAAACCATATCAGAAAACTCTGTGTTCTCATCACATTAGAGGTGTATTTTCATTTTTACATTGGCAGCACTTCGAGTATTTATTGAGGTGGCGCAACATTTGCAAACCCAAACAATTGCGGTTCAAGAATATTTAATGTTGTTTTTGTAAGTGTCGTAGAATTGTAACTATCAGTAATTTAATTAAACTTTTATTATAATACTTAAATTATACTTAGCCAACAAGTGTAAACGTAAAAAATAATTACAACACATTTTTGTTCACTTTTTTTAAGTACGGGCAGAATTTCGTAGTATATTGCTCACACAAAATCTATATATCTTATATTACCACGTAAATGTGCCTTTAACCCTGCATTTAGACATAGGAGTAATCTCATGCGAGTGCTGAATATGTATTATCAACGAAAATTTCTTCGAAAAACTCGAATCTCTTGCAATTTTCATTTCTGTCTACACATGCGAGTGAGAGTTCATATTATATTTGTCGTCAGCACGTGAACTTCAAACAATTTGTTTCCTTCCTTTGTTTTTGTTTCTTTGGCTGTCTTTATAAACTGGAGTTGCCGTGTTCTTCACTTGAGAATATTTTTAGAAAATAGTTGGCATTAATTTGTATTATCATTATATTATTGATATTAACGCTTTATAATTTAAACATTTCCATCTGTAGTATTAGTTTTAATAAATTAACATACAATTTAGCAAACAAACTAGCTAAAACTTAAGTTTTAATTTTATAATGATCCAGTTGGTTTGTTTAAAATTATCTACACGGTAACACTGTTTGTTTGTTTGACATTTGCTTGCATGGAAGTGCCAAAAAATCACTCGCATGCAAATTTAGCTGCGAGTAGACCTGCGAGTGCGAAAAATATGAATGTGGTAGTAAAAAAATGTGAGTATATTGAGTTTTTCGAACTCTTACTCGTATGTCTAAACACTGGGTAAAGCATAATATAACAGTGAACTGTTGTTTTGAACTTTTTTTAAAGTTGCAAATAGTTTTCCGAGCTAAAACCGGTTATCAATTTACCTTTGAAGTAAGAAAATTTTTTCTTTTTGACGACAATAACTAAGATTCATAATGAATAGAAATAACTTCTGTTTCGATCAGAAAAATTATTATTATCGGGAAAATATAAAAAAAGAACACCAAATGCAATTGAAAAGAGAATTCTATTACGTGTGGACTTCAAATTAGTGTTAAAATCATTATGATGGGAACGTTGTTATAATAAAGCCAATAAAAAAATTTAATTTTAATCTAACGCTTATAACGTGTTCAGACGTTCACAATTTTTGAGATTACCACAATTTACGCTTAAATTCATATAATTCATTATGTTATGAAATAAATAAATAAAAATAATTTTTGTTTGTCTGACCGGTGTCAATCAGTTTTAGCTTATTTAATTCTAACATTTTAAATGCTGTGATGAGATTGGTTTTGGTCTTTTCGCACTGTTATATATAGTCAACCGTCCCCAAATACTATTCCCTCTCTACTTTCCCCATAATCTATTTACGGGTCATCCCCGTACAAAAAGTCAAGTAATTAAGCAGTTAGTACGAAATTAGTGCCCCGATTGCTGATTTGGTAGAGTACTCGACCAACAGTCTCGAGGTCGCAGGTTCGACTCCTGCCATAGACCCTGGGTGTTACTGCGTACAAGCAAAAAAGCTTGGCAGTTTTTGCGTTTGCTTATGAAAAAAATAAAATAAACATTGTTAAGAAACTCGGCAAAATTTTAAATATAGCACTGTTGCAGGTATGTTCAGTGAACAAAATCATTCTCAATAACAACCCAAATGTCAAAAAAGTAAACAAGAAAAAAATGGCGAGTGAAGTTGATGGCAAGTTTATCAAAGTTAAATTTATAATAAACAGCAAATATAAACAATTTATTTTTATATAAACTGTAGATAAAACTAAGGACGAATGAGTGGGTTGGAGTGAGGCCAGTAAAGTAACTTTTCTGCGTGGGCACCGCAAAAATGTCCATATTTATGCATTGATACTATGTATTTCTTCACTTTGAGAAGACGGTTTTCAATACATAAATATGAGTATAATAATAATTTTTTTAAAGACTAGTTTTTTTTCCATTTCTATAAACTGGCAACCAAAAATGTTCAAAATGTATCAGCTTTTTCCAGCTGTTAAATGCTGATTGTGATAAATTTTGTATGTATGAACAGACAAAACAATATTGGCAATAAACCAAAAATTGTCTCAATAAAAATTATATGTTCGAATACACTATTAGACTTTACGCTGAAGTAATTTAAATGAGAGCGTTAACGTTGTGAACAGTTTAATAAAAATCCCTAAATAGAAATAATAAATAGAGATAAAGTCGCTTAATTAGCCTTAAGGCACCTAAAGTGTGATTACTAATTACAACAAAAATTACCAGTTGTTTTCAAGCTGCATTAATGTGTATAAGGTGGCAGCGCTACGATATCTGACAGTTTTTTTCTACTGGCAATATAGTACGCCATTTACGTCAAATGTATTGTTTACATATTTGAAAGTAAATTCAGTGGTTTATTCTGAATTAAACATTTAAATATTATTTTGTGAGTATAAAAATAATTCAAATAAAAGTAGTTTATAAATGTCAAATGGTATTTTCATAGCTTATAATTGTGAAAAAAGTTACAAATATTTTTGACAAGAGTAGGTTACCACATGCCTGTTTTTGTTGTATTGTTGTAATTTTGCTCTAGTGTTTTAAGGCCAACTTTACTGAAATGGAGTAAAGTTTACTCTCTTATGCGCTGTCGAAATCGGAGCTGTAATGCTCTAATACATTTTGCATGTGCATGAGCATTTTTGACAGATAAATGGCGGCTCACGGGTAAATTTAGACTGCGCTGTTAATTGTTCGATCAAGCGAACAAAAACAATTATTTGAGTTATTCGAAAGCAGTCAACCACTTCCCGAGCTCGAAAGAGTATCTGTAACTATGCCGAAGATATTCTTCCGGGCGCGAGCAGTTAAAAGGGTTTTGGAAGACCTCGATATAAACAAAACTCCTGGACCGGATGGCATTCCAGCACTGGTCTTGAAGCAGTGTTCTTCTACGCTTGCGCGTCCATTAGCACGCCTTTTCAGCATACTTTACCATACTGGTGAGTTTCCATCGTGCTGGAAGGTTGCTAATGTAACACCAATACCCAAAAAGGGTATGGCAAATAACCCCGAAAATTATCGCCCAATTGCAATTTGCTCTACACTCTCCAAAGTAATGGAAAACATGGTTAACCATCACCTTATGAGGTATCTGGAGTCGCATAAACTACTTTGTGATCGTCAATATGGATTTCGTAAGGGTCGTTCAACTGGCGATCTTATGGCATATCTCTCAGAGAAATGGTGCCACTCAATCCATCATTTCGGTGAAAGTAGGGTGGTGGCTCTTGATATTTCAAAAGCGTTTGACAGAGTGTGGCATGGTGCACTATTGGCAAAACTTACTGCTTTTGGTGTCGGTGATGACTTCTCTCGGTTTATATCGAGCTTTCTCAGAGACCGCTCTATACGAGTTGTTATAGATGGGGTCTCATCAAACGAGTTCAAGATTAATTCAGGGGTACCGCAAGGCTCCGTTCTTTCTCCTACCCTATTTCTTATTTTCCTCAACGACCTTCTCTACCAAACTTCCAACCCTATCCACTCTTTCGCGGATGACAGCAGCATTTGTCACTCGTACTCTTTTAGTTATAGGCCCAGCCTATCAGAGATCGCTGCCAAGCGACTAAATATGAATGATTCACTGAATAGTGATCTTCTATTGGTCTCTGAATGGGGTCGTAAAAACAGGGTCGCCTTTAATGCTCGTAAGACCCAGTGTTGCTTATTGACGCACAAACAAACGACCGCAAATGCTGCTTCATCTGTACTCATGGATGGTATAAATATTGAAGAATCGGATGCTCTTGATGTTCTTGGAATGAAGATACAGTGTGACGTTCGCTGGAATGAACACATTTTTCATATCTCTAAAGAAGCATTCAAGTGCCTCGGTTTTTTGAAACGGTGTAAGATGTACTTCACTCCATCCGACCTCCTTACTATTTATACCACCTACATCCGACCGAAAATGGAATACAACTCTCATGTTTGGGCCGGTGCCTCAAAGTCTGTTTTGGGGTTACTCGACCGTGTGCAGGAGAGGGCGAAGAAGCTCATCGGTGACAGTAGGGTATCCAACTCTATTGACTCACTGGAGCATCGACGCAGTGTGGGATGCGTTACTCTGTTCTATCGATACTACAATGGATTTTGCTCTGACGAAATTAGGGATATTGTTCCCGAAACGTGCACATTTTTACGTAGCACGCGTTCATCGTCTAGAGCTCACCCATTTGTGGTCGATTGCCCGGGGAATCGTACTACGCATTACAGAGAGAATTCGTTTTTCAGCCGCACGCTTCGTCTGTGGAACAAGTTGCCTGCAGAAGTGTTTCCTGTCTGCTATAACGTTGGAAGATTCAAGTCAAATGTTCACAAACACTACTCCCGCTTTCCCCCTCCTCACAACCTATTTTCCTAGTTCTGGTACAATGCACTGCATATGTAGGGGTCATCCCCTGAGTACTGGTCCAATAAAAAAAAAAAAAAAAAAAAAAAAAAGATGAATAATTGATAGCTCTGTGGTCTATTATAAGTTCTTTTGTGCAATTCTGTTGTTTAAAAAACTGCATCGATTTACGTTCCCTGTCTGTTTTTGGTTTTGCTAAAGGTAAATAAATAAATTCGAAAGAGAAATATTATACAGGGTGGAGCAAAAATAACCTTCCGATGTTTTTTGGCTGTAATTAAAATAAAAAAAACTAAAAACTTTGATTCTTCTTGTGGATTATTTTTATGTTCTTTTAATTTTTTTACATCAAGTCGAGATTATGATGTCATGTAAATGGCCGCCGCCACTGTTGATTGTCATTTAAGCCTTTTTTTATGGCATTTTCCATCATATTGGCCAAAACTTGCGGCCATAGGTCCTCACATTCTTGACGGATATTATCTTTAAGAGCTGCAAGAGTCTGAGGCTTGTTGACATAAATCCGCGACTTCAAAAAGCCCCACAAAAGGAAGTCTGAAGCGGTCAAATCAGGCGATGTTGCTGGCCAGTGCAAATCGACAAAACGGGAGATTAGGCGCCCAGGAAATGCATCCTTCAGCATATCGGTTGTGGCACGTGCAGTGTATGCTGTAGCACCGTCCTGTTAAAACCACATGTTTTCCAATACCTATTCATTAAGTTGCGGTAAAAAAAACTCGTTGATCATTGCTGTGTAGCGCTCACCATACACAGTAACCGTTTGGCCCGCGACGTCTTCGAAGAAAAAAGGTCCGATGACTCCTCCAGCGAAAACAGCACACCATACAGGAACTTTGAGCGGGTGTAATAGCTCTTCGTGGGTTACACGTGGATTTTAAGTGCCCCAGAAGCGTAAATTTTGCTTATTTACGTACCCGCTAAGATGGAAATGGGCCATCTTCCTCTTGGGGTCAAATAAATAGTCACCAATATTCCGCGTTCTGGAGCAGTGTAGCGTAACATTGTTTATTAACGTGTATTTCGCATGTGTTTACTACACAAATGTCAGAACTGACATTAGGAGCAAATCGCAAAATTTATAGCATTTTCTGATAGAAGGATTACTTTCGCGCCACCTTGTAGCTGATAATTCATTCCGACATTTTAAAGTTGAATTAAGGCCGGGGCACATAGAATCCGTCATACGTTATATGTCTCCTTTTTCAACTGACATTAACGTATGCGAGGTATGAAGATGGCACAATCAGTACTTTGTTAACGGATATAAAATCAACTGCATTTTACCTTAATTTGATTAAAATCTTTGGATTTCTATTTCAGACACAGCACGAAAAATCTCACACAATTTGCTTTTAATTTATTTTATTTTTGGACGAAAAACTAAATCAAAATATTACCAAATAGTTGTCAAAGTTCTCAACGTACGTTAAAAGTTGCTCAGCTTTAATACTTTGCATTTACGGAGAAGTACGGAATGTGACAAAGCTCATAAGACTACATATATTTTAACTTAGTTGTCAGTTGAAAAAGGCAACGTATAACATACAACGGATTCTATATGCCCCGGCCTTTATAGTAGTCAAATATTAAGCCTGAATGGGTTTTAAGTTCAGGAAAGAACTTAGGTTTTATTCAAATTAGCTGGGTACTGTCACTCTTAAGCAAATATTTTTCCAGCTTGGATTTAAAAACATAAATTAAAAAAAAATTCTGGAATAATTCATGCTAAATGTTTTGTTAAAAATTCATGCTATATGTTTTGTTAAAATTAAATCTGATAACTTGTATTATTAATACTTTTACGTAAAAGTCAGACTAAAAAACCACAATCAATCCATTCGAGCTAAGAAACAATCTTTTTCCGGGCTAAAAACATTTAAAAATTTTCCGGAATTTACCAAAACATAGTATGTAACTTCAAATGGCACGTTTCAATATTAACCTCAATTTATTTTTCTCAATTTTTCGGTGTAAACGCCCCACAAGTTTTTGCACACATACACACACTATCAAACTAACCTTGAAATTTGCAAAGCAATGAACTCTAAAGCAAAACACAAATATTTGTCTGTTTGTGTGGAATACTAAAGAATAAAACCTGGAGTTCATCTCTCATTCAGCAACGCAAATAAAACAAGTAAGAGTGTAGTATATTCGGCTGGGCCGAATCTAAAATACCCTTCACGATAGTCACGAATATGTATAGTATATTAAAAATGTGACCTAAATATGCTCGGTTATATATGAACCGATATCGGACTTATCTATTTTCTGTATTTTAGTAACCTTCTTTTATAACGAGAATTGCTTTCCAGCAAAAAAAAAAAAAATTTTTAATGGAAAAATCGGTTCAGGCTATATCTCGGGTATATATGGACCGATATCGAAAATTTTAATTTTCCATATTTATATAACCTTATATCATTACCAGAACTGCTTTTGAGCACAACAAATTGTTTAAGTTCGCTTACGCGATATTTTCATGAAAAACCCGATTTAGGCTATATCTCGGGTATATATGGACCGATATCAGAAATTTTAATTTTCTCTATTTTCGTAACCTTCTTTTATAACAAGAACTGCTTTTCAGTAAAAAAAAAAATGTTATTGGAAAAATCGGTTCAGGCTATATCTCGAGTATATATGGACCGATATCGGATTTTTTCTTTTTCCATATTTATATAACCTTATTTCATTATCAGAACTGCTTTTGAGCACAAAAAAGTTGTTTACTCGGCATTTTCATCAAAAAACCTGTTAAGCTATATATCGGGTATATATGAACCGATATCGGAAATTTTCATTTTTCATACCTATATAACCTTATTTCATTACCAGAACTGCTTTAAGGTGAAAAAAGTTGTTTAAGTTCGCTTACGCGACATTTTCATGCAAAACCCGGTTTGGGCTATATCTCGGGTATATATGGACCGATATCGGAAATTTTCATTTTCCATATTTATATAACCTTATTTAATTACCAGAACTGCTTTAAGGCGAAAAAATTGTTTAAGTTCGCTTACGCGGCATTTTCATGAAAACCCCGGTTTAGGCTATATCTCGGGTATATATGGACCGATATCGGAAATTTTTATCTTCCATATTTATATAAACTGATCTTATTACCAGAACTGTTTTTAATCAAAAAAAAGTTGTTAAAGTTCGCTTACGCGACATTTTCATGAAAAACCCGGTTTGGGCTATATCTCGGGTATATATAGACCGATATCGAAAATTTTCATTTTCCATACTTATACAACCTTATTTTATTACCAAAACTACTTTTAAGCAAAAAAAGTTGTTTAAGTTCGCTTACGCGGCAATTTCATGAAAACCCCGTTCCAGGCTATATCTGCGGTATATATGAACCGATATCGGAAATTTTCATTTTTCATATTTATATAACCTTATTTTGTTACCAGAACGGCTTTTAAGCAAAAAAAGTTGTTTAATTTCGCTGACGCGGCATTTTCATGAAAAACCCGTTCTAGGCTATATCTCGGGTATATATGGACCGATATCGGAAATTTTCATTTTTCATATATATGTAACCTAATTTCATTACCAGAACTGCTTTTGAGCACAAAAAAGTTGTTTAAGTTCGCTTACGCGGCATTTTCATGAAAAACCCGGTCTAGGCTATATCTCGGGTATATATGGACCGATATCGGAAATTTTCATTTTCCATATTTATGTAACCTAATTTCATTACCAGAACTGCTTTTGAGCACAAAAAAATTGTTTAAGTTCGCTTACGCGGCATTTTCATGAAAACCCCGGTCTAGGCTATATCTCGGGTATATATGGACCGATATCGAAAATGTTCATTTTTCATATTTATATGACCCTATTTTATTACCAGACCTGCTTTTGAGCACAAAAAAGTTGTTTAAGTTCGCTTGCGCGACATTTTCATGAAAAACCCGGATTAGGCTATATCTCGGGTATATATGGACCGATATCGGAAATTTTCATTTTCCATATTTATGTAACCTAATTTCATTACCAGAACTGCTTTTGAGCACAAAAAAATTGTTTAAGTTCGCTTACGCGGCATTTTCATGAAAACCCCGGTCTAGGCTATATCTCGGGTATATATGGACCGATATCGAAAATGTTCATTTTTCATATTTATATGACCCTATTTTATTACCAGACCTGCTTTTGAGCACAAAAAAGTTGTTTAAGTTCGCTTGCGCGACATTTTCATGAAACACCCGGATTAGGCTATATCTCGGGTATATATGGACCGATATCGGAAATTTTCATTTTCCATATTTATGTAACCTAATTTTATTACCAGAACTGCTTTTGAGCAAAAAAAAGTTATTTAGCTTCGCCTATGCGACATTTTCATTAAAAATCGGATTTGGGCTATATCTCGGGTATATATGGACCGATATCTGAAAAAAAAATTTTTTGCCTTTTAGTCACCATGCTTAATAAGTGTGTGAAGTTTGAAGCAAAACGAACAACTTTTGTTTTCAAAAATGTTCATACAAAACTGCAAAAAAAAAAATGGCTTTTTTCGGAATTTTGAATATATCTCAGCTATACGTGGACCGATATTACTGAATTTCAATAGCAAACCCATGAATCGATGGGGTAAAAGAATGGTGAAAGAAAAAAGTTTCTAAGTCTAATGGTTTTCTCAGAAACGGTATTTCAACAGCGGACAGACGGACATCGCTTAATCGACTTTTCCATTAATTCTGATTCAGAATATATATACTTTATAGGGTCGCAAAAAAAAACTGTAGAAATTACAAACGGAATCACAAACTTATATATACCCTTAACATTTTTGTGAAGGGTATAATAAATGATTAAGTAATAATGCGGCATAAAACAAAACGAAAAACTCTGCAAATTCGCAAAACAAAATTGTAAAGTGCGCAAAATAATATGAAAAATTATTTAAAATTTTATGCGTATAAAAAAAAGTATTTCATTATTATGTTTTCCTGTAAAATTATCTTAAGTTTCTGCGTTAGAGTTCCCAGAAGTATTTTCTTTTTTTTTGTGGAATGTATTCTTACTGGGCAACCTAAATTAGCGCATCAAGCGTAATTTATCTGTCAAAAATCTTCATGTACATACAAAAAGTATGAGACCAACCCAAATAGCGCGGCGTCAAAAATCCAATTTTGACAGAGCGTAAGCTTACTGTCTTTCAGTAAAGTTGGTTTCAAAACAAATGTTAATGATGAAACAGAATACGTCCGCAACTTCAAGCAAAAACGACTCTCAGAGAAAACAGGCCCATAATTGAAACGACGTCTGCAACTTCACAAACTGTCATTTAAAGTTCGTTTTTGTTAGGTAAAAAAAAGCTTTTTCTATTATTTTTACTTTTCTTCACGCTAAAGCTTTTGAAGCTTTGGTTTTGTTTACAAAATGTATGAAATTTACTAAAAGTGTGGTAATATTATTGAAAGCTTTTCTGCTTCAAAGTGAGAGCATAAGAAAACTCGCTGCCAAAATAAAATAGATTCTATTTTACGACCGCATTCTTTGGCGTTATTTTATGCCAAATTGTATGGAGAAAATCGTCATGCCCTAGTTCTGTTTCATCATTTACTCATTTTTTGCGGCCATTTGTAATCTGGTGCTTTCAGACTGATTCAGCGACTTTATCACATATTATTATTTCTATTCAGTGCCTTTTATCAAACAAGGTTAGTGCACAATACTGGTCGTGGCACAACGTTAACGCTTTTATTTAAGTTATTTACTACAGCATAAAATCGAAGCGATAAATAACGCAGCTCTTTACGTCCTAATTTCGGTTGCACTATTAGGGGTATCAAATCATATTTTCAGTAAGCTCTAAATGTAGAAGACGGGGTTTTTTTAAGACGTCATTTCGATTATGATTTTTTTTTTGGACTAATGTGAGTATAAGTACAGTCCAAACCTGCGAAAAATGTTGAGCAAGATTTATTTTTTCAAAGGAAGAATATGACTTTATTATTATTATTGCCATTTGCACTGCGACCAGTGTTGATCTATTGTGCGTTTTCTTGCCCCATTATTGGTTGAGTATGTCAAGAAAACGGACAAGCTCCTTCATTGGGAGTGATATTAAGTCACATTCACTTAAAATATAAGCTTGTAGTAGCCTATATCTTCTGTGTCCCAGTGCTCCACAGTAGCCGATTAAGTGCTCCATTGACTCCTCTTCATCACCGCAGAATCTGCAAATGTCAGTGTTGGAAATGCCCATCCTGCGCAGATGCTTGTAGCAGTTATAATGATCTGTAAGTGCACCTGTCAATGTTCTAAGACATTTTCTGTCCAGTTTTAGAGCACCCTTTTTATTAAAGTTAAGAAATTTCTTGGAGTGTTCAAAACTAGCTGTCTCGTTCCAATGTTGTTCAACGATGGAATCTGTCCATCAGAGAGTATTTTTATCAGCACTACCTTGTATCCCCTATCGGAGAGAATTTCAACCGCGTATAGTTCCGCTTGGAAGATTGTGGTGTCTTTGCTAAGAGTTATATATTTGCGTGCTTTAGGCCCCACTATTCCCGCTCCAACACCTTGGAGCGTTTTGGATCCATCCGAGTTCCACTTTTGTGAACCATTTCGCAACCACCTTGGGAAGAATATGACATAAAATGCCTACAGCGTTTTGAACAAGTTTGCCTTATTAATATTGTAAAGTATGACACATTTGTTTAACAAATGTAAAATTTTTTTGTTATACCAGTTGTTCCAAGGTGTAATTTAAATTATAATAAATTTGTAAATAAATATTATTGTTAAGTATACAACATTAGTTTTACAAATGTAAACAAATTTTGTTTTGAAAATTCCGAGCACAATAAAGACAATTGCCTTATTTCATAAAATGTTGCCAGATGCATTTCATGCCCTTTTTTACATGAGAAACCACAGTGCAATTCAAGGTGGCAGTGCTACTGTATTTTACAGTTTTTTGCTATTGGTAATATCGTGGGACAAGAAATTTATTGTTTACATTTTTGAAAGTGAATTCAGTGGTTTAATCTAGCTGAAATACTCAAAAATAATTTTGTGGAAATAAAAATAATTTATAATTGCGAGAAAATACTTTATTTACAATTGTGAAAACAGTTTCGAATATTTTTGAGAAGAACAGCTTACTACACGCCTGTTTCTGTTGCGTTGTTGTTATTTTGCTCTAATGGCGTCAAATCACTTGATCTTGGCGGCCAATTCAAATCGCCCCGACCATTGAATTTTTCGCGCGAAAGAGTCATAGTTTCGTTGGTGTGTGACAAGAGGCACCATCCTGTTGGAGCTACATATCATGTAGGTCCATAGTCTTAAATTTTGAACACAAGAATTTCGATATGATCTCGCAATAGCGAAGGTCGTTCACAGTAACTACTTTACCGACCTCTTTTTCCAAGAAGTTTGGCCTGATGTCGCTCTTGTGGATGCATCGGCTTTTCAATAATCACTCGTGGATTCTCATTTCGTTAAAGGCAGCGCACCTCGTCGCTGAAGATAAGTGCACGAAATGCATTTTGATTTGAACACTCATTTTCTAAAGGCCCTGATAAAGGGTGTTTTTTTTTAAGCTAGATAGAACTTTAAATTGTAAAAAGTAACACAAAATATTAAATTTTGATGAAACATTTTTTTTATTTGTTTCAGTATACTCTGACAAATCATCATGAATAGACTCACGCTTGAACAACGCTACGAAATTATCCAAATTTACTTTGAAAATCAGTCAGCAACTGACCCGTTGTTTTATCGCAAAATTGTGTTCAGCGATGAGGCGCATTTTTGGCTTAACGGGTTTGTTAATAAGCAAAATTGCCGCATATGGAGTGAGACCAATCCACAAGAGACCCTACAGACTCCATTACATCCAGAAAAATGCACTGTTTGGTGCGGTTTTCATGCTGGTGGCATCATCGGACCTTATTTCTTCAAAAATGAGGCCGGAGCTCGCGTTACGGTCAATGGAGATCGTTACCGCACCATGATCAATGATTTTTTGTTTGAAAATATGGATGACATTGATCCGGAGGAGATGTGGTTTCAACAGGATGGCGCTACGTGCCATACGGCGAACGCAACCATCGACTTACTGAAATCAAAATTTGACGATAAGTTGATTTCGAGAAATGGACCTGTCAATTGGCCTCCAAGGTCGTGCGATTTGACACCTCTCGATTATTTCCTGTGGGGCTACGTGAAGTCACTGGTTTATGCTGATAAACCAGCAACAATTGACGCCTTGGAGGCCAGCATTGTTCGTGTTGTTCGTGACATACGGCCAGCAGTGCTCGAAAAAGTGGCCCAAAATTGGACGTCCAGAATGCGCTTCGTCAAGAACAGCCGCGGTGCCCATATGCCCGAAATCATTTTCAAATGTTAATGTCACGTATTGATCTTTCGAATAAAAAAAAATTTTGATTACAATTTAATTTTTTGTGTTATTTTTTACAATTTCAAGTTCTATCGGGCTTAAAAAAACACCCTATACTATCCTACACCACACTATTATACAAGTATGATTCTAATAATTTATATACGAACACTTAGTAAAGTAATTAAAAACTATTATTACCATAATAATTTTACATTATTTATTTATTTTTCGAGGCGCCAACAATATTATCATATTTATCATAATATATAACATACTGTTCGCACAGAAACCATCATGTTTCATAAAAATTTTCAACTCGCACGATTGGTCAAAAACTCTCTCACACAGCTGCATTTTTAGCACTTTTTCGACAGACATGTTATATTTGGTAGATGGCATGATCGTGTAGGATAGTGTATCAAGGCCTTATACTACATTACAACAACTCAAAATCTAATAGATTTGAATTAAAATCTACAACGAAATCTATATCGTTTACACCGCCGTTTTGTGACATGAGGGGTTTGACAAAATAATTTTATCAGAGACTGAATACACCAACATTAAAGTTTAACGTTAAACTTGACGTTAAGGTATAACTCACAATTAAAATCGTGCATTATGGATTGGAGCCAATAACCCCAATTCATAACGGAAAATTATACTTAAGCAGTTTTTACCCTAAATTATTTCTCTGTAGTGAGAAAGTACAAATAAGAGTTATAGAAAAATCATATATACTGTGTGTATGTAAATGTGCTAGTTTTATGATCATCAATGTTTTTCTAAGAATTATTTTGCTATTCTTTGAAATAAAAGTATTTAGTAGCAACTTGTAAGATGCTAGCTTATCAGAATAACTGACGGTTATCTCTTTTGACATCTGACTCGCTGATGGACGGACATATCTACATAGTAGCTGTTTATTTTGCATTCTTTTGGCTAGAGTGCAACTGCAAGCATCTGCCTATAAAAACTGTGGTTTGATGAATTTATAATTATTAAGTATTAGATTTGTTAAAGACAACAGTCTTTTAGAGAAAACATCAAATGGATCTCACAGGTAAAAACGTAGTTTTTGTCGCCGGCTTAGGTGGAATTGGCTTCGAAGCTTGTAAACAACTTATGACAAGGAATGTAGCCGTAAGTATACAATGATTAGTTTTCTTTTTATCAACAAGAATATATTTTCAAAATAAATCGTTTGGTTTTCTCACCAAACTTTCCAGAATTTGTTCGTTTTGGATTTGATGGAGAACTCCAAAGCCATGCAGACATTGCAAGCAATTAATCCTAAGACAAAAGTTGCCTACATGAAATTCGATGTCACCGACAAAACCTGCATTAAAAAGACAATTAACCAAATTGTGAGCGTCGTGAAGTATATTGATGTGCTGGTAAATGGCGCTGGAGTAATTGCTGATAGAAATGTTGAGCTATCCATCAATGTAAATTTAATTGGTCTTATTAATACCACATTAGAGGCACTTCCTTTTATGGATAAAGCGCAGAGTGGACGAGGTGGTGTGCTTTTGAACGTTGCTTCTGTCTTGGGTTTGGAGCCCTGCGCTCCCATTGCTGTATATAGTGCTTCTAAGTTTGGAGTTGTGGGATTTACGCGTTCGTTATCGGTAAATTTACTTTTCTATTTGTATGGCAAAAGAATATTTTTTTTATTTTGCAATATTCGAAATCTTTTGAGATTAAAAAATGTTGTTGCTCGTATCTATAGATTCCTTGCTAATAACTATGACACTCTGTATATTTTAAGGATCCCTATTATTATAACCGAAGTGGTGTTGTAGTAACAGCTCTTTGTCCAGGCCTGACTGAGAGTCCAATGACGACAAATCCCAAAATAAGTGCTACTTTTGAGTATTCAAAGCCTCTGACGGATGAAATTTTTGCATCTCCCCGTCAACCTGCTGCCAAAGCTGCAGAACATTTGGTAAAAGTAATTGAAATGGCACAAAACGGCACCATGTGGATCAGTGATAAAAATACAATGACAAAAGTTGAACCGAAACTTTTCTGGCAGCCTTAAAATGTAAAAATAAGAAAGTAAGCTATATACATAACGTCGCCGAAAATCCAAAAGTATTTAGCACTATCCCCTCTTTCTTCCTCCTCATAACATATTTACTTAGTTCCAGTAAGTAGCATACACTGCATGGTACTGGAACCATCCTGCACCAGTACTCAAGGGACCATCCCTCGATTTTACAAGAGAAGCAAAACACGTTTTTCTTGGATGGCATTTCTTTTTCATGCGGTTTTTAAAAATCTTCCAGTTTATCGGATGTAATTTATTGGAGTTAACCTATTTTCGAATTCCTGATATTCCAAAGAATGATATTTTTTTATAATTACTTTTGGCGCTTCGACTTCGATATGTATAGGTGTGTTTCTTTACTTTCCGGGCAAGTTTCGGGCAAAAGAGAGCATGCATGAGTTACTCTCAAATACAGATAAAATTTACCTAAAGTACGGGAACGCAAAAAACCAAATTTCTAGCCCAAAAAGAAACATATGCTGTGTTTTGATATGGCAAAAAAAATTGTCACTTAGTTTTACGAAAAAATACTGTGATATTTTTCACTTTTTAGCTTTTAAGGTCTTTTGTACATTCCTGTGTATTTAATTTTTATATAAAAACACTGAAATGATTTGTATACGAGTTGATTCAAATGAACTTTGTTTCTTTGCTATTGTTTATTTTTCGAACAGCTGATTGCTTAATTACTTGCCCAAACTAGCCCGAAGAAAAAGTACGGGCTGTTTAGTGCAAGAAGAGGAAGCATACTATTCTCTCAAAAGCGCTCTCATTTGCCCAATTTTAAAGTACGGGAACGCTTTTCGTGCAAATTGGGATCCCGCGGGATCCCAAAGTAGAGTAAAGAAACACACCTTATATTTACGATATTAATACTTAACTGGAGTCAATAGAAATATATATAGTTTAAAAGAATTAAAAAACACGCATCGGTATCAAATTTCATATTTTTCATTAACCATTGTTTAGGCTTCTTCTTAAATTATCCATATAACTAAACAATTATCTGTACAACATGTTCCGAGCTTTTCTTTTTGGAATTCCTAAAATTGGCTTCAGAAATCGCCAAAAGCAAGACGGCAACTTCAATTTACGCACTAAAGCAAATGACTGTTGGCGAAAGGGTTCCGAATTTTTTTTTTAATTCCCAAAATTGGCTTCAAGGATTACCAAAATTCCCCACTTCCCCAGAAACAATATGGTAACTTATATTTTCGCACTAAATCGAATGAGCGTTTATAGTTCAGATACACGTTCCACGGCCAAAACACGCGCCAAATATGAAACTTCAGTTCCAGTAGGAGAGTTTTCTGGGAATTTCTAAAGTCGGCTTCGGCAAATGTCAAAATCCCTCCACTTTCTCAGAAGCAATACGGCAACTTCAATTTTCGTAATAAACCGAATGACCGTTTATAGTTCAGATGTATGTTTCACGCAAAAACGCGCACAGAATATGAAAAACCGGTTAGCGAAAGGGTTGCGAATTTTTTTTTTTTATTCCCAAAATTGGCTTCAAGAATCACCAAAATTCCCCACTTCCCCAGAAACAATATGGTAGCTTAAATTTTCACACTAAATCGAATGACCGTTTATAGTTCGGATACAAGTTCCACGGCCAAAACACGCACCAAATATGAAAAACCGGTTCCGTTTGGTTAGCGACGCGCTTCAGAGTTTTTTTTGGAATTCCCAAAGTTGGCATCAGGAAACGTCAAAGTTCCTCCAGTTCCTCAAAAGCAACGCACATATACGAATGACCGTTTATAGCATAGATGCATGTTCCACGGCAAAAGCGCGCACATAATATGCTAATCGGTTCTGAACCGTTTAGCAAAGTGTTTCCGAATTTTTTTTTGGAGGATCCAAAATTGGCTTCGTGAATCGCTAAAATCCCTTTACTTTCCCGGAAGCAATAAGACAATTACAGCAATTAAAGTCGCCCTGTGTGATCCCACCTTAACAGTTTTTTTTCTGGTAAGCGCCGTCAGCTGTTTGAAAAAAGTGGAGGGTCCAAAATTGGCTTCGTGAGTCGCCAAAATCCCTCTACTTCCCCGGAAGCAATACGGCAATTACAGCAATTAAAGTCGCCCTGTGTGATCCCACCTTAACCATTTATTTTGGTGAGTGCCGTCAGCTGTTTGAAAAAATTGTATTCTCTTTTTTCATAAGTTTTATCTATAGACACGATTTCAAAAAGCGGTTCATAAAATAAAAACAATTTACAAGTAATTTATTTTTGTTTTGAGAGATTGTATTTGAAATTGTCTCTTCAGATACAATTTTAAATCATAGAATTGGACTTGTGGCTTGGGCCATTATAACTATTGATTTGGACATATGTACATAAATAAATATTGCTGTTTATTGTTGTTTATCTTGCCGACAAGAAAATTGAAAAGCAAAACAAAAAAAAATTGATAGAGCTTTTTATATTTTTAAATATATACATGGAAGCTTTATCTATCAATTACAATTTTGGACTTTGGACAGGTGAATATTCATTAATCACTTTGTCTATTTTAAACATCAAGGTCATATTAAATAATTTGTTTTTTTTTTCTTTCAAACGGAATTGTATTCAAAGCTAATATGAAATGTTTGTAAACAAAGTGCCAGCTTACACACATCAGTGTCCTCTTCAATTTTCTTTTGAACTTGTATATACGCACATACACGAAAAATTTGTTGCGTCAAGTTCAAGGCGAAATCATTTTACCAGCTGTAACTGAAAAAGCAGATGTTTTACTTTTTTCGATTTGTGGAACATCAAGTTGTTCCCGTTTTACTCACATACAACAAGCTATCTTAGCTTTACCAGGTAGTGGTATAATCACAGCTGTCTTTTGTAAGTTTATCAAAATTTTGTTTACAAGCTACATAATTCTGAAAAAAAAACAAATAGACTTTGTTGCTTTTTCAATCAATGATCTCGTAATTTCTCAGGCGAGATGGGTGTCGCACGATCAATATCGGTGCCGATATTGATCGTGCAAAATAAAACATTTTGTCTAGCATTGGCTGGACTTAATTAATTTTATGTATTTAGTATTAAGATTTGAATACTTATTGTTAGTTCACTTTGTGAAGATTCAATAAACAAATGAATGAGAAAAAAAAAAAAGAGATGGGTGTCGCGTTTGCTCAATGTTGAAAACGTGTTCGACAGACCTCTTCTCAGCGGCGTTTGGACATGATAAGCCTAATCAGGTTGATTTTTGGCGTCGATTAATGACTGTTGATGAAAAGTACACACCTCAAACCAAAACTCAATTGAAACAATGGCTGAAAGCTGGTGGAAGTGCTCCGAAGAAGGCGAAGACAGTGAAATCGGCTGGCAAGGCCGATTTCACTGTCTGTATTATTCAGATGGTATACAAAATTTGGATTATGGTCTTACTAAGTGTATTGAGCTAACAGGAGACTATGTTGAGAAATAAATGGTTTTTTAAAAACAAAATGTTTTTTTCTTACTTAGGTAGCTCTAGTATCAATCCGCCCTCGTAAATGCATCCAAAACGTGTCATTGTTTAGTGTAGATTTTGGGCTGGAGGCATGATTGGACCATACTTTAATGAAAATAAGGCGGTAACTGTTACTAGTGCTCGATAACGCGATATGATAATACAGTACTTTCTGCTATAATTTTGTTTTTTTTTTTATCTTGGATCAGTGCTCAGGGGATGACCCCTACAATGCAGTGCATTGTACTGGAACTAGGAAAATAGGTGTGCTTGGAAGTTTAACTTGAGCAATAACAAACCCATGGAGACCATTTGCCATATACATATGTTATTTTATAACTAACCCAATCCTATGTACTTTATGATTCAATAAAATAATAACAATAAAAATGTAAAAAACTGTGTATTCTATTTCATTAAAATTTTTTTACTTTATTTTTGAGACTCCCTTTAGTTTCTAATAACGAACGCGTTGATTTCGCGTTTACTTTGGACACGTTTCAAAAATATGCATTATCACAGCAAAATATTATATAAATATACTTCCTCATAGCATTCGCTAAAACCACATACATATGTATTGATATGTACATTCATACATACATATATACTTTAATTGAAAAGTTTATACATACCTACTTGTAGTATATATGTATGAATTTATAAACTATGCCAAAAACCATGCATATACTTTTTAACTTTTTATAAAAGTGTGCGTTTTCAAAATCTTACGAAAAATATTCTGATTTAAAATTTCAAACGTTCCAAACGTCACGTACTCCTTGCTTCCCTACTCCAAAAACAATCACTCTCACACATAGATGCCAGACAAGTCGGAATTAAAATCGTCAATTTCAGGGAGAAAATATCGTCAAAATCGTCAATATAGTTATTGAAAATCGCCAAAAAATCGTCAATAAATATATGAGTTTTTAAACAAGATAAAATAATTTAATGGTCAGAACAATTACAGTTACAAAGTTTTAAAAGAGTTTTAGACTTAAATTTCTTCTGAAAGTGATTTCTCCAACTTGTTTCTCACTTTAGGTTTATTAAAGTTTCTGTACTTGACTACTGCAAATTACTTCTGGATCAAGAGACATAGCTAATATTATTGCTATAAGCCCGTCCGTAGTAACAGAGGTTAGTGAAGAACAATTTTTGATTATTTATTCAAAAGATGTAGTATCATTATATCTGTAGCATGTAATAAATTTTCCAAGTTCAATAGTATAGGTACCTGGGACCAAATTCCGCAACGATGATTTTTGAAACGTTCACCAATTTCAGTGTTCACTTTGGATTTTTGAGCCCACAATGGTGAGAATGAATAATTTTGACACTTAAAGTGTACACTGAATTATACTTTTTTCACTCAAAAATCTTCGGTGAATTTTGGTTTTTTTATAAATATTTTGAAGTTGAAAAAAATAAACAAAAGGATTATGTATGAATATTAAAATTATCTACTAAACAACTTGTGTAACACAGTTAATTTGACAGATCAGCATATCATTCAGCCTGGAGAAACACATTCAGCGCAATAAAATTCATTGTTTTTTACGAAATCACTTTTTAATGAAAAGTGAACACAGTGCCTGTCGGTGAATTTTATTTTGAGTGTTCACTGGTAACCGGATTAAATTTCCCACTTTTCGCATTGTACGACGAAATGAGAAAATTCTTTGCTGATATCAGAAAAAGAGGCTTGAAGTTTTGAATTTATCTTCAGAATGAAAATTTAGTTATATAAATTTACATATGTATAATTTTTAAAATAAAATTTTGCAAAATATGTGCAAATTTGTGTTTTTTTAACCTTTATAAAATTTTAAATGTGTTTTAATTCAAAAATTCCATAGAAAATTCTACTAAAATTTATTTCAAATACATTATAATTTTTTATAAATATGCACATTGTTCTTTATTGTAGAATAGATATGTTTTTGGCTTGAGGTCCTTTTTTTTACAAAATTAAAAATCCTTTATTTACTTTTAAAATATATAGTTTTATTCTCCTTTATTTCGGCCAATATTCTTGGTCATCCTCAGGGAGTTATTCGTAGTATCGTCAGCTGTTTCTATTTCCAAGTACACAGAAAAAATTATAGTTAAAATAAAATCAACAAAATGTTTGTCTGAAAAAATTATTTGTTTGCATGTACATAAATATAAAAAAAAGTAACCTGGATATCGTATTTTGTTGCTGTTTAAAAAAATAGTTGTTTTCGATCAATAATTATTTTTACTAAACTTTTATTTGAATCCACGAATTACTTTGCAGGTCCGCATTCAAACAATTTATTAATTGATTCAACGAATTTCGTTATTAAACACGAAGAAAATTTTTTTCTGTGTAGTAGATTAGGTGAATAGAATATCAGAGGAACAACTGCTACAGTCCAAAGTTGTTGAATCTTATTGAAATATAGCAAAAAAAAATACACATATACCATTATACCGTTTTTTCTTTATATATTATTTCATCATTGCAATACATTTTTCGAAAATCTTGATATAATTTTTCTAAAAAAAATTAAAGTATGTGGTTGTAAAATCAGTTGAAAGATAGGAAAGCAAATATATGTGATCTATAAAAATCGTCTAAAACGGACCTTAAATCGTCAACGTGTCATTTTCAGCACCCAAAATCGTCAAAATGACGGTAAATCATCAAATATGGCAACCGTGCTCTCACATAATACTTGGTCTCTTGGAAACTGCTCTTTTAATGCTTAAGCAGAATTTAGAATGATAGTGGAATAAATAATTGAACACAAGAAAAATATTCTTAATAATTAAACGCATTAAAAGAGGAATATATGTACATACATATGTGTATGCATATACATATGTATGAGTATATGGATTTCAACTGGATTTTTTAAATGGCTCCAGGGTCAATCCTAAAAAAGACGCATTGCCAACTTGAATTCCTTCAACAATTTTACAAATTTAACAATCAACAACACCCTGTTTTAGTTTGAATTCTACAAACTGCCTCTAGAAATGTATATGTTTTATGTTTTCTACTTACATATGTATATTTTGTTTTGTTTTTGTGGATATTAAATAAAAATTAAGGTCAACGACTATTTCAAGTAAATTATAAATAACTTTTTTTTTAAGTTGCGAATATTCGCCCAGAATAAATATGTCGTGTTATTTATTTATTTTTATTATTTTTTATTTGTATTTTACTTTTGCGTCTCATTATGATCAAGTGTAAATGATCTTTTAGTAAAATTTAATTTAAAAAAACTCCAGTGGATATTATGATAATTTATTTGTTTACTTGCTTATAATTATCTCTTTTTTCATGATTGAGGTTAAGTTAACCTTTGTAACACTTTTATAATTTTATAGTGACTTATATGAAACGAATTTTAAAATAGGTTTTAAATTCAATACAATTTAATTTAAGGTTATTCCTTTGAATAGTTTTACAATTAAATCAGTTGAAAATGTTATAAAAAATTGTAGGTATAAGAAGGTTATACACTTCTTTACATCTCATTTTACATTAATACCTACATACAGGGTGTTCCAGAACACAATCTCAAGCCGAAATAGGGTGAAAGCGCTGCATGTAGCCATCCTGAGAAAAATCGAGTGTAGCTTGTTGCGTGTAAACTAGCACAAACCAAGCAGATGAGATTTTTTTTAACAAAAATTATAAATAGCTTGTTTTCTATGTTTCCCAGCTATCTATATGTCGACATTTCATAGGAACTACCCTAATCATCAGTAGAATTTGGAAATTTTTGAAAGATATTCTCAAACATTCAACTTTATATCCCAACAACATAAATAAATTGTTTGAGAATATCTTTAAAAAATTTCCAAAGTAGATTTTCATTGCTCACGCACCATATTCGGTGTAAATTTAAAAAATTTAAATTAAAATGACGAGCGATTTGAACTTTTGCGTTTTTTCAGATGGATATTCGCGAATAATGAACCAACAATAGCCCGCCATCATGTGTTGACCCCACCAGCCTTTGTAAAGTTTCTCGATTTCTTCCATTTCCTGGTGAAATCTTTCACCTTGTTCATCACTTTCGAACCCCAAATTCGTGGGGAATATATCCAAATGACTGAATAAGAAGTGTAATTTAGGTGTCATATTTGAACCTAAAATTTAAAAAGAATTAATTTTCAAATGATAACGGGATTTTTGATATACATGCTTTCACTCAACGCTTACCAATGACACTCAATTATTACAGTAATGTACCGATCTTCTCTGCGTAATCAGGACTTCTGTAGTTTCCCAAAAAGTTGTGAAAGATGTCCTGGAATGCTTCATATGCCTCCAAATGAGCTGGACTTAAACACTCATTAAATGTTTGGTCACCGTACAGAGCCCGAATTTGAGGTCCATCAAATATACCAAATTTGTTCGCTGTTTCTCTCGGAAATTTTTGTTTAAGGTAATTCATGGCAAGACTGTCTTTTGGAAACGTTTTCACAATATTTTTAAATAACCCAACCTTAATATATAATGCAGAAAATATCATCTCCTGAGGAATAAGGGGGTCATTTTTGATATTGTACTCTCCGTATGTACATCCACTTCGCTCGGGGTAAATTTTCGCGTGTAGTGATTCTGACAGCCACGCCTGTTCCATAGGCATAGAAAACAGAGAAACTTCGCATTGGCCCCTTGCAATCCAGATGGTATGGCAAACTTTCCATTTATGTTGGTCATTATGTATGAGATCGGAAGTTCTTTCACTGCTCCATATGATTCCTTTATGTATTTTCCATATCCGATTGGAATTGATGGTTTCGTATTCCCTTATTGAAACAAGACTGCTTTCAAACTATCCTTGCCTCGATCTAGAAAAAGACGCAACTCCTCTGGGTCATTTTAACTTAAATTTTTGAATTTACACCGAATATAGTGTGTGAGCAATGAAAATGAAAATATTGTCGTTCCAAAAAATCTTAAATAAAAAGTTTATTTTTCGTCCGTTTTTTTTTAATTACGCTTAAAATATTGGTAATTAAATAAACTATTTGGTAAAGAAATAAAACATTCTAGATCTTTACTACAACGTAGAAAAAAAAAAAGGAAATAAAAATGAAAAATTTTGAAATAAACGTAAAAAATAGGGAAATTTTGAATTTTAAGGTGCCATAACTCAGCCATTTCTTGTCAGATAGAAATTCGCGTTATATAGGCGGAAAAGGAATTCAATTACCTTTCCAACGATCGGACTTTTTGGTTGGGCTCCACAAGGGTTTGAGTGGGACCATACACTGAAGAACACAAAAGTACCGTTATCTCAAAAACGTTACTTAAGAAAAAAATTACAGCGTTTTTCGTGTTTAGGTGATCCCTATTAACTTCTCTAGGCATGTGGCGTTCTTGGTATTTTTCCAAATGTAATATTTGTAAAGCAGTGTTAGTTTTTAAACAAAATCATTTTTCTAATTAACGAAAATTCTGATTACTTTTTCGGTTTCATATGTATGTAAACAAAAAATCGTTCAATTCTAGTGGGAAGTTACGTAATGAAAAAGTTAATTTGTACAAGAAATGAAAAATATTACTCTCTCATTTTCCCTCAAAATTGCACAAAAATTGTCACGTTTTTGGACAACTGTGGACTATTTCGTAATTCACGTGTAACACGCCTAATAATTTACCTCTTTTATTTTACACAAAAACTCTAACGTCTTTGGACAACTTTGGACTATTTCGTAATTCACGTATAACACACCTAATAATTTTACGTTTTTTTTTCTCATATATGTTTGTTTTTTAAATAATTATCCATAAATCATGAAAACTAGAATAATCATTTTTACATACAACATAAATAAATAAAAGAGGAGTCAAAATACATAGTAGGCAATATATCAATCACCCTGTAGTAGAAGTCCTGGGAAAAATACATATGTTTCATATATTCCCCTTTTTCATGCAGCATATTTAGAAAAAACACGTTTTATTATTTACGAATAGGTATACTGTTGCCTACTTTTTAGAGAAGAATATAAAAACGGGCAAAGGGGTTCCACAATTGTAAAATTTTTGTTAGAAAAGCCTTTGTTATTGTAATGTACCGTTTATATCCATTCACTGCTCTAGGGTTAATGAAAACAGATTGCACTCTTTGAGAGCGATTTTGTTTGACCTTGTTGTTTCAGTGGGTGGGTGCGGCGAGAAAAAGCAAAACAAAAGCAACACAAAACAAACAAAATCATCCTACTCACAGAGTCTATGTTTTATTTTCGTTCCAGCTGTTGTTGTTTTCATACGTACATACATTCAAACATATGTCTACAAAAGCACAAAGATAATATTTCAATGCTGTGCAATGCACTTGATATCTCAACCCCAACATGCACATTTATCTCTTGCTACACACACACACATAATTATGCACACATATGCAGATGTAAGTTTATTGTTTTATGTACAAAGTCTTATGGCTGATTTGTATTTTTGCGTTTGCGTGTGTTTTTTTTTACATAAAATAAAAATATATATACATATACATATGTAGGTATATTATATTTTATTTAAACAACCTGTTGAATGTTGTTTGTTAAATTTCATACCATGACAGGCTGCAGACAAATACAAAATTACGTCTTTATTTCCATTTGTTCATTGTTGTTGGCTCTTCGCTTTTTTTGTTATTGCTGTTGAAAAGTTCGCTAAACTTTTTTGTTCTTCTTTGTTGTCGTTGGTTTGTTTCCATGCAAACATTCATCAGCGGTGAAGGGTAGATAAACCCAAATAGGTATTAAATGTTTTTAATATTTAAACTCACACAGACGGAATTTGTCTTTTATTTTCAAAGTTGGTCAAATAGAAATTGATTTTTAACGAATGTTTATTCAGCTAGATATTGAGCTAGATTCGGTAAGAATCAAACATTTTGGCCTATATTTTTTGCATGCAGCAAAATACAAAAGTTGATATAGGTAGGCACCAGCGTTGTCAACTCGGTGCGTTTCGCACCGTTTTTGGTGCTTTTTAAAATTATTTGTGCGAAAAATTCTTTAGTGGGTGCGTGGTGCGCTTTTTTTTACATTTTCGGTGCGCTTTTTAAATTTCGGTGGCACCCAAGCAAGTTTTGGTTTTTATATAAGAAAAAATTTTATTCAAATGCCCAACATTTTTACGCGTCATTCTGCAGAGCACAATCAGAATACGGAGTTATAATGTGAAAAACCTTATTATATGCACAAAGAAATGCAATCTTGCTGTGTTATACATATTCTTGAAAGAAAAAGAACCATGTTGATTTATAAAATTTGCTGCTTTAAGAGCGTTTTGATATCAAACGATCAAGCCTGGTTTGGCAAATATTACAATAAATGCAAGCACAGATATGGAAGATATGATGGCGCGTGAATTCGTTACTGTTTTAATAATTGATAAATTACTAAATTATTAACAAAATTAAAATTTTTTTCAAACGTTTGCACATTGATTATGGTAACCGTCACCGTTTATTTGTACTAGTTCTCGCAAATTTTTGTATATTTCAATAAACTCTTTTGAAGACACCCACTCTAGACAACTGATTTTCATTCGCTTACAAAAGCACAAATGAAATTACCATTGTGTTTGATAGAATTGCTGTTAATAGAGTTTGATGGCTTGTAGTGCCATTCTGTAACTTTTAACGATCCGATAATCGTAAATTTTTTCGACATATTTCATTACCTGCGGTAACGGTAGGCAAGCTGTATTTTTGTGTATCGAATAATAGGCAGTAAAGCTAAGATCTGATTTTGGTCGACAGCGAATAAAATCATATAGTATTGCTGAATAATAAATTTGACAAATATCGTTATAATCGTTGTAAAGATAATATTGTCTTAATAATAGTAACAGAATCGCACTAGAGGCCAAATTCTAGCTATTGGGCGAAAAGGCTGTTTCATTTTATACTTTTTATAATACAAATTGGGACTTTAAAAATGAAAAAAAAAAATTCAAAATTCAGTGCGTTTTTATTGAAATAACACGCTTTTTTCCCGATTTTGGTGCGTTTTGAAATTTTAAAGTTGACAACGCTGGTAGGCACCTACACTCATAGAAAAGAGCAACTTCATATTGATGACGGTTAGTCATCAGAATTGTGACATCAATATTATGTAAATAGTCATCAGTAATGTGAAAAGAGACATCAATCTCAATGACAAAAGGCATCAGAGAATTTTGTCATATATTGAGTATCATCAATGCTACAACAGTGGTGACATCAGTTCAATGATAAATTTTATTAATAATTATAATACATTTATGACATGTTTCTATATACCAAGCCACTCAAAATTGTTTGTTGATTGAGTGAAAGAAAGTGTTTTGGGGTTCTTTTTTTTTATTAACAACGTAAGGCTATCAATTTTTGGTGATTTCTGTATTGCAGTTGCAATTGTGACTACTGTCAAAAACAGACAAGCACAAAAAAGTGCTTGTAAGTAAGAAGACTTGAACGATACAAAATTGTAAGTATGCATATATGTATGTATGTATGTACATGTATAAGAATCAATGAATTTATAAACAAAACCAGCTGTTTTTTGTTCAAGAGTTGCCACTGAGCAATGAAATTATTGTGTTTTTGTATGGAAAAAAGTAAACACAGTACAAAAATATTCACTACGGCAATCCTACAGTAAAGTACTACGTAAGCTAGACAAGTGGTTTAAAAATACTCATATTTTTACGTACTTGTCTGTGTGGTACTTGTTTGTCTGAACACTTGCCTGCTATGTGGAAACATGCCATTAATTTGTCAAAATTGATTTTAAAAAATCCTAAACAGTGTTACAATATTTTCTCTTTATAGTTGAAAAGGAATTTGTTTATTAAAATTATTGTTTTTTTTAATTTAAATTAGTTTTTAAGAAGTAGAAAAAAATGAATCATATTAACGACACTTAATCATCATATACGACGTTTAGTTACATAAATATTATGACAGCGTAAGGAGTAAAATAATATGAAGAACTACGATGCAAAGAAAGAGAAAATTTTCTCGTACACAGCATACACACAATTAAAATATTATAATGCGACACACAGACATTATATTGATGATAGCAAGTCATCAAAAGTATTAGAACATTTTTAATTCTCATTGGTTTCTTGAAATTAGTAAAATATAATAAAGTTATATGTTTGAATATTTTTTTGAATTATATTACGTTTAGTTAATGTTAGCGTGCCATTATACTGATGACATCTTGTCATAAAATTTACTTCACTTAGTAATTTTTCTGTTTTCATTAACTATCACATCAATGAGATTTTTACATCATATTGAAACCAAATTATAGTTGGTCTGATGTTAGTGTGATATTCTATTGATGATATTTTGTCATTATATTGGCTTCATTTAGTCATTTTTTCGATATTAGAGTGCCACTGCATTTATCACATGCTCACATCAGACGTATTCCAATAAAGCATCACTCACCATGATGTGAGTTTGACATGTCATTGATGAAATAATTGTCATAATTACTGCTAATAATAATTACAGCAACTGATGTAATTGCTGACATCACAGCGATGAAAAGTACCATGGGGTCAAAAATAAAGACATTTTACATTGCAGTGATGTTAAAATGTATCACAGCTATGACGGGTTTTCTATGAGTGTATTATAGATATCTTTTCGGTTCTAAAGCTATGTCCACACGGTTGTCAGATGTTACAATATTGTAAGATCTGGCATCATGCTGACAATGTAGTGACAATGAGAAATTGTCCCGCAGAAGTAAATTGTGTGTTCAGACGATCGTAAGAAAATCTTACAATTTCATTGTCAGACTATGGTCTGACAAATAATTTATCTAACAACAAAAATTGTCAGTTCACAACTTTGTTAGATGAAAAAAAATGCCAGACATGTTGTAAGGCATTGCCACTTATGTATATCAACAACCATCTGTTTCGCAGTATTGCCCATCAAACTTTTTTTCTGACAATGATGCCATTGTCAGGCGCATTAATTTTATACATCTGACAATTAAAACTGAGCTTACAATACCAGCCAATTATCTGGCAATGCAGACGAAGAGTGTTCTCACGATTGTCAGATGCCTGACAACATTGTCGTCTTACAATTGATTGACAATGGTTTTTCTGACAACGTCGCAAGTTAAAAATTGGCTGTTCACACGAATGTAATACATTTTCAGACAATTTTACTGGCAATATTGTAAGATCTGACAACCGTGTGTACGTAGCTTAAGTAATCCATATTGTAACCCAAATTGTATTTTCTATCAGAATTAGCCAATTTTGATTTTTATCCGTATCAAAAAAAAAAAAAAAAAAAAAAAAAAAAAAAAATACCCGTAAATTCTTGTTGACGTACTTGTACACAAATGAAAAATATAGATCAAACGAATATGTGAGCAAAAAATTTATCTTCAAAATTGAACTTTTTATTTTAGCAAAAATAATTTAAAACAAATAAGAGTGTGGTATATTCGGCTGGGCCGAATCTAAAATTCCCTTCACGATAGTCACGTATATGTAATGGGTGGTTAAATTTCAAGGGCCGATGTTGATTTTGAATAAAACACAAACTATTTAGGAAATTATTGTAATTTTATTTTATTATGATATATTAGTATTACTCAATTATGCATGGAACAATATATCGGCCAAATGGGCGCCGCGACCACGGCGGCACACCTCCATCCGATGGTCCAAATGTTCGATGACCCTGAGGCATAATGCAGGTTCTATGCCGTTAATGTGCCGAATTATCTCATCCTTTAGCTGTTGAATTGTTGCTGGCTTATCGACGTACACCTTTTCTTTCAAATAACCCCAAAGAAAAAAGTCCAACGGTGTCAAATCACATGATCTTGGCGGCCAATTGACATCGCCATTACGTGAGATAACACGGCCATTGAATTTGTTGCGCAAAAGAGCAATTGTTTCGTTAGCTGTGTGGCAAGTGGCACCGTCCTGCTGAAACCACATATCGTCTACATCCATATCTTCCAATTCGGGCCATAAAAAGTTCGTTATCATCTCACGATAGCGAACACCATTCACAGTAACTGCCTGACCGGCCTCATTTTGGAAAAAATACGGCCCGATGATGCCGCCAGCACATAAACCGCACCAAACAGTCACTCTTTGTGGATGCATTGGTTTTTCGACAGTCACTCTTGGATTCTCATTCGCCCAAACGCGGCAATTCTGTTTATTGACGAATCCACTGAGGTGAAAATGTGCCTCATCACTGAAGATGATTTTCTTCGAAAATTTTCATAATAAGTCTGGATAACTTTAATACGTTGTTGGATTGTGTACCTCTCCATGGTTCAAATTGAATAAGTCTGAAATAGAGAAATGTCAAATAAAATTCGGAAAAAAACTTGGCGTTTAGGTGTGGTTCACATTCAACATCGGCCCTTGAAATTTAACCATCCGATATATATTACAAATTTGAACTGAATATGCTCGAATATATATGGACCGATATCGGGGAAAAAATATTTTTGCCTTGTAATCACTATTCCAAAAAAGAAATTTTTCATGGACATTTTCATGGAAAAGTTTGTTTAACCTATATCTCGGTTATATATGAACCGATATCGGAATTTTCCATTTTCTGTGTTCACTGGGCAATCGAGCACAAATGGCTCAACCGTGGACACGTTGTTTTTTTAGTTCATATCAAGGCGAATTCATACCAGATAAATGCAAGAGCAATAAATACAACACCGCAAAAAATAAATCTTTTTCAAATGTCAAGAGAAAAATGAACACAAAAATGAATTAAAAAAATATATCTATAGGTATATATTAAAAAAATTTACAATAAAAGACAAACATTTAATTATTTGGTGAAACTTTTAGTTATTTCGTGAAAATTAAAGTCACAGCTTGGAAAGGTGAAAATGGCCAGCAAGATTGTTTTGATTTTTTTCTTCAAATTTCCATAAAAAAAAATTTACAATTAAAGAAAAACTTAATTATAATGTGAAACTTTTAATTTTCTCGTGAAACTTAAAGTCTCAGACCACAGAGCCAGCCAGATTGCGGAGGATTCTGGGTGATATCTGGCGCTCAAGATAGAATACATAATATAAAAAAATGGTTTTAAATTTTTTTCCCAATTTTGTTTTAATTATGCCATTGACATCTGAAACAGATAAAAATTAAAAAAAAAAGTTATCAGCTGCGCTGTCAATTTCACCTGTTATGAATTCGCCTTGCTTCATATGCTTAATAATACTATATATTAAATCCAGTAATTTAGATTTTTTTGAATTTTTCCCTAATTCATTGTAATATTGTAAATTAAAGATAAATGAATAAAAAACTGCTGCATTTTGAAGACAGCTTGCAGGCGGAAATTAATCTTTTTTTCACCTGCTATATAAATATATTTTTTTTAATTCCTTTAAACACTACTCTTGCATCCTTTTTGGCATTCTCCTGCCATTTAATCACCAGAAATAAACTCCTGTTAAAATATTAAAATATATCGAAAATTAAGCGTTTTTCTTCTATTTCCTTCAACCAAAATCCCCACAATAAATTTATTACCTTTTTCTCCTTTTTTCTTTTAAACAAAATATATTATTTTACATTTTTTGTAAATACTTTATGTTATTATTTTGCTAATTCCTGTATAAGATTTTTTTATGCAGATTTTATTCGCAAATGCCACTAAACACATGAATGCCCTTTTTTTAGAGTTTCTTTGTGTTTTATTTTTGTTTAATATATATATTTTTTTTAATTTAAATTACCAACCATTACGCTTGTTTGCATTATTTAGTTATAGATTTTAAAAAATGCTGACATTAAACGGAAATAACATTATTTCCTTTATATTTTATACGAATTCATGCTTATGGAGGACAAACATACGTTTCCTTTTTATTTTAATTTCTTTGTGGCAGTTTGTTAAAACACCTTTTGCCATTTGGTGTCTTTTGGGGGTTTTGTTTTATTTCAGTTGGTGTTTAAGAGCAACAAAATTAATTTGAAATGTAATATTTTTATTGCGGGAAATTTTACATAAAAAAAAGAAAATGGTAACTATCGGGTGTCTCAGTGTAATTTTTTTCCTGGTTAAGTGGCAACTCTGAAACCTGGCAGCTGTTCCATACAATGAATTCGATTATAAAGCGCTTTACCAAAGAACAGCGCATTAAGAAAGTCATCTTCGCCGATATAGCACGTTTCCATCTAAATGGCGTTGGGAAAACCCAATGTTTTATTGATGAGTAATGCAGTTTTTGAACAGTGGGGAAAAACCTAGAAAGAGCTAAATATAGTAGTTATGAAAAAGATTTACATCAGCACCTGCCTTGCGGCCTTATCTGATGATGGACCACTTCCAAGGAGTGAATTATTCACGATTCACCAGCGCCCCCGTGTGTCTTGCTAGGCTCACTCAGGTAGCAATTTATGCCATATGTTTGTAGCCATATGAGCAACTTCTTATTGTGGAACTCGGGCCTTCTTATCCCTCCTGTATGCAATTTCCCAGCACTTAAAGAACAACAAGGCTTAATGAGTTGGTAGGCCGAAGCCCACTGGCAGCATCAGCCCTTGAACTAACTCATCCGGCAACCATCACCACTGGTTCCTCACAGTACATATATCTGCCGTAAAGGCAACAGGCCCTCGATAGGTTGTTAGTCCCCGAAAAAAGCCACACGCCAAATAATTAATTAATCTTTCATCACTATCTATATTTTGACCTTTTATTTTATCCTTAAATTCCAAAGAACTTTTAATATTATATACAGAACTATCAGTAATTTTTCTTAAAATATTTACGACATATTTACAAAGTTCGTATGATGGTGAATTAATAAAGGAACAAATAGGTCTTAAAGGAAAATCTATTTTATGAATTTTTGGCAGTCCTCATAACTTAGGAGCAATTGCTATATTCGTTTTAATTTTGTTCTTCTCAATATAACTCAAAATTTCTTTTCAGAATAACTTTTTAACTAAACTATTATTAATCTTCTGTAATTTACTCGTTGGATCTTTATTTACTAACTGATATTTAGAAATATCATCTACAATATTATCAATTCTTAATTTATAATCTTGCTTATACATAACTACTGTAGTATTACTTTTATCATCTTTTAAAATAATAATATCCTTATTTCTTTTTAAAAACTTCTCTACTTCATTTACTCTATCAATCACAAATCTATCTCTACTTGTTAAAGTCATTTTATTCAAATGATTATCAATAACTGATGTAAACCTATTTCTAGCTATTTCCTGATCTTCCTTGTTATCTAATGTTTGAACAAAATCTTCACCCTCACTTATAATTTTCAAAATTGAAAAATATTTCTTTCTAACCGGCAAAGCAAATTTCTGTCCAAGTGAAAGAACCCATTCTATATCCTTTGGAAAATCTAGATTTGTCTTCTTAACAAACCACTTATCATTAAATCTAATACCTAAGTCTTTGATCTGCTGTCTCTTAAGTGTTTCAAATTTCTTTTTATGTTTTTTTTTTTACCTTTTCATTGTATATTGCCGATAAGCGTTCTTCAAAAATTAAAAATTCGTCTATTTCTCTTATAGCAAAAAATCTCTCTAATAACCGTAAATATTTACCCTCTCCCTTTGAAAATGTTTCAGCAACTCGTGTTTTTCTTTAATTACTAATTTTAAAATTTTGATATGAAGATGTTGCTGATAATCCAAAATTGTTTCTTGAAACCCTTGTAAACAAAAGTTATTGAAAATTCTTGATACATTCTTGTATTTTTATATATATATCATTTTGCTCCATTTTCCCAATATTTCATAACCTTTTTCGTTCGAGGCGCGCTGTTAAAATTTTTTTAAGCAGTTTTTGAATTCGCCTCAAATTATGCTTCACTTTTTATCGAAACATTACTGCTCTCATGTTGTTAGTTAGTTTGCAAACCTCTCAGTACTCATGTAAATTTCATAGCAATCAGCTTTTGTTTACTACGCCTGCTGTTGACATTTTATTGAAAACATCTGACATTTACTTTGTCGGCCCTTCAGTAGCAAAAAAATATATTAGTCAAACGTTATTAAATAGTAAACTCGGTGATAACAATTATTTTAAAATAAAACATATTTAAATTTTTTATTTATTTAGAGTATATATGTATATATCGAAATGAAGAAATTAAAAATAAAATAGTTTCAAGAGTGCAAGTGCAATAAATTAAAAGACATGCAATTTTTGCTTATCACACAAATCGCATCAAAAATTAGTTTTTTTTTAAGTTAAGCACATTGTTGATGTTGTTGTTTTATTATTTATATATATTTATTGTAGTTGTGGGTTTTGTTTTGATTCTTATCATTTGCGTTCGAAATGGATAAAGAGTGTCTGAGAATTAAATACATGTGCATTGAATTGTTGTCTGTAGAGAGAAAAAACTATGTGGATGATGCTTAGTGTTGCCAGAAAATAAAAGTTGCTAGTGCCCAAAAATTGTGGCAAAATCCTCAAAGGAATAATATTAACAAAAATCTTCATATGTTTAGAGAAGGAGAAACGTGTGCCAAAAAGGCTTGTTTTTTGTGTTTTAAAGGATATTAACAGAACATTTTACTTTTTATATTCTCAAAAATTTATTTAGAATATTGGGATATAAAGTTAAACGTTTGAGAATATCTTTTAACGTAGCTCCTATGAAATGGCGACATATAGACAACTGGGAAACTTAGAAAACAAGCTGTTTATAATATTTTGATTGGTATCAATATTAGAAGCTAATAAAGTAAATAAAAAACTCAATTGCTTAAATAGTTGAATAAAAATTTTCTTAAACGCCGAGTTAAGGCCGGAGCACATAGAATCGTGCGTAATGCAGTTATCGTTACTCCCAATCTTAAGTAAATGCTCTAAACTAAGTCTTAAAAATTAAAATTTAATTTATAAAAGTGTAATCAAACCGTCGTTAATGCATACAAGCCCTATCTGCTACAAAGTAGCTAAAGCATATATAAAACAACAAATACTTAAAAATCATTAACAAAAAGCTTGGATATATAGCTTCTACAAATGGAAACAAACTATAAACTTATAAAAAAAAAAAAAAAAAATTCATAAATAAATAGCAAATATAAAGGAAGTGTGGACATTTCTTTTTAACAAATGATAAAGGTATATAGTGAATTAGCTTGAAAGCTTTAAAAAGTATATCCCCAAATCTAGAATAATTTGTGTGTTGCCTAGATATAATATTTACATATACATTTATAACTTCCAAATATATTTTATATATTTTTCACAGATAAAGGTTTTCCTATTTTTTAAATATTTTATTTAAAATTGAAGTAAATTATGTAAATAAAATTAATAATGATGAATTTAAAAAGTTTAAAAAAGTCTAAGGGGTGCACAGGATATTTTAGGACACATTTTGGAGTCTTAAAATTTACTTTTCTCAAAAGCATGAATTTGAATTTACACTGTTATTTCTTGTGTATACATACATTTATATCTCTTTGTTTAAATCTTCGCCTAAAAAAATTTTTATTTGGTCGTATCTAGGCTTAAGCGATGATAAAACGCCGCATTTTGATTTGGCGAATTGAAAACACATTGTGGTTTATTTTTGAATGTAATTTTTTTAATAATACGTGAGTGAGTTGCTTGTCTTTCAAAGGTTTTCCACAGGCAATACTTGTTGGGCTGCTATTTTAAGATTTCATTGCATTTTACAGGTACTCTAATAACAATAATTGGCAGGCTAATATCTTTAAATACCATTGCAAATCAAATCTCTTCAGAATTTCTTCGAAGCTTTGAAACCACTAACTTTGAAAAAATCAAAGGCGGCAAAACAAAATTCTTTGAACAATAACATAAAAAACTCACGAATTTACAAGCATCTGCGAATTGTCAAAGCATGCGACAAGGTATGTATATCAGTAAGCATTTCATTACCTTGTAGTGTGGAAGGTGTTGCACTAAATTTTGTTAGTCTGAGCAGTGTCGAAGGTGTATACACTGGACACTGATCAGTTTTAACTAATTTAATTCCAACACTTTAAATGGTGCAATAGATTTTGTTTTAGTCTTTCATATTGTTATTGTTAAAGTTAAACCTCCACGAACACTACTCCCTCTTTCCTCCTCATCATAACTTATTTTCCTAATTCCAGTACAATGCGCTGCATATGTTGGGGCTATCCCCTAAGTACTGGTCCCAGATAAAAAAAAAAGCTGGAACTTCACCTAAATCCTCTTGCAAGCAACATACTGAGTTTTTGGCGGTCGCACACGGTTGAGAAGATGGTATACGCTTGCGTTAAATAGATGACTTTACCAATATACATAGTTTGCTCAAACTAAAACTTTGTGCCCAGCAATGGCTGGACTTAAGTGCGTGATGGGATACTCTTGCGTTAAATAGATGCTTTTACCAATATAGCTCGCTCAAAATAAAACTTCGTATCTGGACTTACATATGTGCTGTTCATAGAACACAGACGAGCAACTCGTCTAGAAAATTTTTATGAAAATCGTTCAAAAAATTGAGAAATATTCATAAACATTTTCTAGACGACTTGCTCGTCTGTGTTCTTTGAACAACACATTAGCTATTTTTTGTGTTGAGTGTTAAGATTTGAATACTTATTGTTGTTAGTTCACATTGGAAAGATTCAATAAATAAACAAAAGCAAAAAATAAAATCTTCAAGCAAATATTATAAAAAAATTTCCCCGTTTTTCAGTTTAACCAAAATTTTTAGTGTTAAATTTTCGAATAGAGTCGGGAGAAATAAACATCCTCCCTACTGGCAAAATTTCTTATCTCTTGCTAAACAAAAAAAGTATATTTAGTTAGCTCTCTTAAAAGACTTTAAAATAGTATTTTTCATGCACTCTCAAATTAAGCAAATGCTGCTGTTTTGTTTTTAATTTTTTTATCCTCTGCCTTGTGTTGTTTTAGTCATAGGCCAAATTTTTGTTTTTGTTGTTGGTTTTAATGCAAATACAATAATAATGCAAATACAATAAAAATAAACAACATAATGTTAAATCCGGTTCCGGTTTGTCAAAAAAAATTAATACTCTAAAACTCTCTGGCAATGGGCTCTCTTAATTATTCTCCCAAGAGCATTTGGCTAATGATAGTAAGTTTGAGAGCGTATGTGTGTATATTTGCTGGCTCTTATCAGGCTTTTTGTTTTGTTTATATTATTTTAAACATTTTGCCTGCACTCGTTCATCTTGCTGTGTACATTTGATGTTTATTTGCATGTGTTTTCTGTGAGTGTTTGTGTGCCAGAGTGTGCAGTTCGTTTGGAGTTTTTGTTTTTAAGCAATTTTTGGCGCTGTTTATTGTTTGCATTGTAGTAGTAGTTGCAGTAGTCCTCATTGCATTGTTGTACAAACGTAAAAATTATTACAATTGTTTGTGTAGTGTGAGTGTTTGTTTTTTTCTGAGCGGAGAGGAGAGCAGAACGCAGGTGAGCAGTAGGAGTTAGTAAAGTTACAACAAGTTAAGTCAAGATGTGTTGTGTTCAATACAATTTCCATTTAGTTTAAGTTCAATTCAATTTGTTTTCAGTGTTTGGACACTTGCTGCTTGTTGTTTTTATTATTGTCTTATTATTATTCTTTTTTTGGTTTTGCTGCTTTTAAATGCTTTTTTTCTGTTCATATTCTTCGTTTCATTCGGTTTGCTGTTGATTTGATTCGTTTAAAGTTCATCTTGCATTTTACCATTTAGTAGTGAGTATTTCGCCGTGTTGCTTAGACGTGTTGACGTTCTAAAATTTCGCAATTTGTTCTTAAATCAAACTATCGCATTTTGTTTTTAAATTTTGTATGAAATGTTGTTAACAACGGTTTTTGTCAATTGCTAACTTAGCTTAAACTAAACGTTTATAACTGTGCTTATTAAACTGCAATACAACAACAGCAATTAAACATAAACAAAACAGAATAAAAATACATGATAAAATATTAAAGAAAAAAATACAGATTAAAACGTACGTGTGGTGTTTTAAATATTTCTTTACGAATTTAAGTGTCAATTTTTGCCATTGTTTGATTTCTTTTAAAGATAAAGTTTTTGAAAACAATTAAAATTTATGTTTTTTTTTCTTCTCTTAATGAAATGATTCTTAACACATTTATAATTCTAGTTAAATTTAATAAATAAAAAATATTAAAATTTTGTTTTTTGGAGAAAAGCAAAAGGAAAGTATAAGAAAATTGTGGTTGTTTTTGTAATAAAATTGAAAAGTGTTAATCGCAAATCTGGTGTTTTGCTTGAGTGTAATGGAATTTGAATGCAGTTTTCAGTGTCACATTTTCAACAGCTCTTGATTGTTCACAGTTCCTGGTAATTTTAATGTACAACACTTCGTCCGCCACAATGATGTCACGTCGCAAACAACTGAATCCAAAGCCATTAAATAAAGGTGAGTTATAAGAAATAAAATGGAATTTCATTAAAGCTAATTCAATTAAAGATATTAAAATTCATACCAATCAAAATAAATATACAGCTTATTTTTTATGTTTCCTAGCTCTGTGTGGGGCAACATTTCATAGGTGCCAAACAAATCATCAGCAGTTAGCGCCTATGCAATGTCGATATGTATATGATATAGCTGGAAATACAAAATACAAGCTGCGTATATTTGTTGATTGACATAAATATTAGTAGTTAGTTAGTAAAGTAAATAATAAACTCAGTTGCTTGGATATTGAAATTCAAATTCAAAATTCAAATACCAAATCTACTATTGGTTGGGAATTTGATGTACTAATGTGTTACGCAGCATATTGTTTTGAGAAATAAAAAAAAGTACTTCTTAGCGCCAATAATTTTTTTTTTCCACTTTATTATTTTATTTATTGAATCTACATAAGAAATGTAATCACAATAAGTATTCAAGTCTTAATACTACAAAAAAAATGTGATTAAAGTCCTGCCAGTGCTGGACAAAAATTTATTTTTATGCGAATATTATTTCAGAATTCAGTCATCTGTTTAGAGCTCTAATGGTAGCCAAAGTATCCCTCCTTCTCAGACGGGTATGACCACCAAAGTTAAGAATATTAACTGCAAGAGGATTTGGATGGAATTCAAGTTTGTCAATATATGTATCTTGTCGCGTACTTCACAAATTCAGATTTCACAAAAGGTACGTTCAGATCTGCGTGGATTCGTGAGTTTTTAACGTACCATGGAGCATCTGTAATTCTACGGAGAATTTTGTTTTGACTTCTTTGAATTTTTTCAATGTTAGATGCCGAGGCTGTGCCCCATAATTGAATCCCATAGCACCATATTGGCTTTAGAATCGAGTTGTACAGCAAAAGTTTACAATCAAGCTTCAAGGTCGCATTTCTGCCTAGTAGCCAGTTAATTTGCACTGCTTTCAATTTCATCTGCGTTACTTTTGCCTCGATATGCGACCTCCATGTTAGTCTACGGTCAAGATGAATACCGAGGTATTTGACTTCAATCTGTTGAGTTATTAGTTTATTGTTAATAATATCGGCACATGGGCACACTTTTGTTCATTAACCTTGATTTTCCAAAGCTTGAGCCATTTCTCTAGTTTGTCGATATGTTCCTGTAAATTTATTGATGCTTGCTGGTAGTTACTATGTATGCTAAGGAATGCTGTATCATCTGCAAATGTTGAAGTGTGAATGTTGGTGCTTGTTGGCATGCCAGATGCGTAGATCAAATATAAGATAGGCCCTAATATGCTGCCTTGGGGAACTCCAACTTCAGTAGACTGGGTGGGGCTTATGAAATCGCATTCTTTTACTATAAATTGGCGACAATATAAATAGCTTTCCAAAAGGTTATGTATGTTTGCAGGTAAGTTAAACTTTATTTTATGCATTAAGCCATCGTGCCACACTTTATCAAAAGCCTGTGAGACGTCGATGAATAAGGCAGAGCAATATTTTTTATCTTCAAATGCCTTTCTTATGACGTTAACTACCCTGTGTATTTGCTCAATGGTGCCATGTTTCGCTCTAAAACCAAATTGGTGATCAGGAATACATTCCATCTTATTAAGCATTGGATCCAACTTCGCCTTTAGCAATTTTTCGAAAAGTTTTGATATTGTTGACAGTAGACTTATTGGACGGTATGATTCTACTTTCGTGTGATCCTTCCCTGGCTTAGGAACCATTGTTATCATGGACACCTTCCACTCTGCAGGGTAATACTCAAGTCGTAAAATAGCATTAAAAATAAAAAGAACAATTCTTTTAGCTACACGAGGCAGCTCTACTAGCATTTTGTTGCTGATTTTATCCATACCTGGAGCTTTTTTAAGGTTTAGATTATTAATAGCATTTTCAACTTCTTCAAAATTGAATCTTAAAGGCACAGGAGGTCTACTAATAATAGGCGGCAACTCATTTGCATTATCAGACCTATTTGTGGTAAAAACGTTTTTGAAATGGTTAACAAATAAATTACCCTTTTCCGAGTCATCTCTAGCCCAGTTACCAGATGGTTCTCGCAAGGGTGGCTTACCTCTACTGGTCGCCCGCCATAAAGAATAGTCGGACTGAGGAGTACCATCCAGACTTTCTAGATACGTTTGTAGAGAAGCCGTTTTTTGGGTTGCAAGCAAATTTCTTAGCTGATTTGTGCACTCACGTAGCCTTGCCAATAAATGATACAAGAGCAATATAAGTCAACATTTCATAGGTGCTAACCTAATCATCAGAAGTTAACAACTATGAAATGTCGACATAGGCTGCAAGGAAATGTGGATAGCTTGTAAAGTTAATAATAAACTCATTTGATAGGAAATTAAAATTCTTTAGAAACAAATAACAGATTGGGTGCTTGCTATATTAACGTGTTTTGGAACATATAAAAAAGTGCTTCTTAGCACAAATATATAATTAGATACAAGAGCAATATAAGTGAACATTTCATTAGGTGCTAACCTAATCATCAAATATAAACAACTATGAAATGTCGAAATAGACAAAAGTTAATAATAAACTCATTTGCTAGGAAATTAAAATTCTTTAAAAACAAACACCAGATCCACTTATTGGTTAGATACTTGCTATACTATCGTGTTATGTGGCCTATTGCTTTGGAACATATAAAAAATAGTACTTCTTAGCACAAATGAATGATTAGATACAAGAGCAATATAACTCAACATTCCATAGGTGCTAACTTAATCATCAGCAACTATGAAGTATCAACATATAGGTAGCTAGGAAATATTAGTAGTTTGTAAATTTAATAATAAACTCATTTGCTAGGATATTAAACTTCTTAAAAAAGTACCAAATCCACTATTGGTTGTGTGGTTGATATACTAATATGTTAAGTGGCATATTGGTTTGAAATATTGTTAAAAAAAGTACTTCTTAGCGCAAATAAATGATTAGATACAAGAGCAATATAAGTCAACATTTCATAGGTGCTAATCTTATCATCAGTGGTTAGCAACTATGAAATGCCAACATATATATACAACTTGTTTATATATGAGGCAATAAGCCCCATCTTTCAACAGATACCTGTAGTGTAAGAAAGCAGTAGTGATGGTTGGACGAGTGAATTGGTTAAGGGCTGATGCTCGTCACAATCATGTAATTTGATGCCGTTGAACTTCTTTTCTTGGGGAATATTTAAAAGAAAAGCTAAAGGATGAATATGGAACTGATTTACATCGCTTTGACGACCTTATCTGATGATGGGCCGCACAGATCGCAATTTTTGCCACAAGTTTGTAGCCATTTGAGCAAACTTCTTGCTGAAGAGCTCGAATCTTCTGTATGCAATTTCCCAGATAGTCAGTGAAAGACAAAGCGAAAGAAATGAGATAGCGCAGATATTGTATTTGTGCGCAAAAGGGGTTTTATTTTGTTTCGTTTTTTTTATCTTGTACCAGTCAGGGGATAGCCCCTACATATGCAGTGCATTGTATCAGAACTAGAAAAATAGGTTTGAGGAGGGGGAAAGAGGGGGTAGTGTTTATGAACATTTGACTTGAACTTTCAAACGTTATAACAGACGGGAAACAAGTCTGCAGGCGACTTATTCCACAGACAAAGCGTGCGACTGAAAAACAAATTTTCTCTGTAATGCGTAGTATGAACAATCAATGCAACAAAAGTGAGTTTACAGCATAAACTTACTATTGTCGTATCTAACGATATTTTCATTCTAGTTGTTTACACATAGTTTTTTTTCAGTTTGGTTTTATCTTTGGAAACAAAAAAATTATTATATATAAAAAAAGAAAAACAAGAAAAAACGTGAACTTGTCGAAAAAATACATAGAGAGTATTGGGGATAATAAAAAGGTAAGTTTAATATTAAACGTAAACATAAATATATCCCCTCATCCCCTGAGTACTGATCCAAGATAAAAAAAAAAAAATGTGAATCAGCGTATCATATATATGATAAAAGCAATTATTTTAATATAGGGTGTGACAAAAGCTATCGTTGTTTTTAACAAATTTTCACAATTTTTATTGTTGTATACAACCATATCTTGAAATATGTAATATACGAGGGCGGTTCGAAAACTTCTTAGCCTATCAATGAAACAGAATAGTTAGTTTTTCAAAAATATTTTTATTTTTCAATATAATCTCCTGAAACTCCTAAGTGTACTACTTAGTCCAACACTTTTCTAGCAATTCTATCCCTTGATTAAAATAGTTTTCCTCAAGGTCTTCAAAATAGTGGTTTACAACTGTAATTGCATCTTCATTTGAGGTAAAATGCTTGTCAGCAAGGAATTTTTTTAGATTTGGGAACAGGTAAAATAAGAATAATAATAATAAATAAGAATAAGGTAGGTGGTCGAGCAACTCGTACGCGAAAGCAACGCTGGTGCGTTGTCTTCATGAACAATTATTTTTTTGTGTTGTAAGCCAGGACGTTTTTCTCAAATTGATCCAAAAGGTTGCAATAGAACTCTGAATTTTTGTTTTACCCTTTTGCAGATAGTCAATCAATAAAATACCTTTGAAGTCCCAAAAACCCGTTGCCATAACCTTACCAGCCGATTGAATTATTTTTGCCTTCTTTGGGGCACTTCCTCCAGCTTCAGTCCATTGTGTGGATTGTTCTTTTGTCTCTGTAGTATAGTGGTGGATTAATGTCTCATCAACAGTTATGAGACGACGCTTAAATTCCATTTTATTTCGCTTAAAGCGATCCAAACAAGCTTGAAAAATGTTCATACTAATGCGTCTTTGGTCGACTGTCAACAAATGCGGCACCCATCTTGCAGAAAGCTTTTTCATCTGTAGTTCTTCATGCAAAATTAAATGAACACGATCATTTGAGATGCCCATGATATTAGCTATTTCACGCACTTTTATTCGTCGATCATGCTCTTTGGCTACAATTTCTGTTGTTGTGGCTGTTTTTGGACGTCCACTACGTGGTTCATCTTCAATGCTTGTACGACCACGTTTAAATTCAGCAACTTAATTTTTTACTGCACTTTCACCTAACACATTCACCATATCGCTCCTTTATTACAACATAGTCATAATTCAAAAAAGCTTGTTTCGAGAAAAACACATTTCAAATTTTTAGCTTCCATACAAGTCTTAGAAAAAAATTTTAGAAAATATCTTCTAAAGGAAACAGTTTAAAAGTAATTTCAATAAATTTCGGGCACAATATAAAAGGTAGTACTGTTAACAATTTTGCAATATCTCGAAAAGCTAATTTTTTGAGATATGACTATGTTGCAATAAAGGAGCGATATCATTATGAATTTCTTGGTGCGATAAACATTTTTTATGTAAATATTTAATGACACCACGCATTTCTAATTTTTCCATTGTAAAAAAATGGCGGATGCCGTCTTTTGTGAACACCTGTTTCTATATGAAGGAGTTACCAGATCGAAACAAAATTTAACATGTGTTCATAGCAGAGATGAAAGCTTCCAAAACACTTACATTTTTTCTGTTTATACGGCGCTTTTTGTGCTAGGCTAATAATTTTCCGAGCCGCCCTCGTAATGTAATAATGTAAAATATTTATAGAGAAACAAATTATAATTATATTGATAATACAATGGTTTTAACAATAAACCATAATATTATAGAATATAAGCTAATTTTGTTGCAACCATATTTCAAACTGCCTTTTCTCTGCGTGCAGTGCAGGGTGCGTTACTGTGCTCTATCAATACTACTAAGAATTTTGCTCTGATAAGATCAGGGATCTTGTTCCCAGAGCTCATATATTTTTACGTGATATATGTTTATCGCCCAGAGCTCATAATTGTCATAGATCTCTCTATCATAACGAAAAATATCAAGAAAACTTTTTGTTTTATTTGCAAATAGCACCGCACGTTTCGTTTAGACCACCCTTTCTTTACCGTAAAGTTGTTTTTTCATTGATTTTAAAAATACTTTCATTCTGATATCACTGAGTGTTCAGCTTACGTGTATGTCATGCTTGACGAGCACATTGCTTATCACTTATAATTTTAAAGTTCCACAAGTGAATTTCATTTATCACACATTGCAATGAATAATTTTGCATTTGCACTTGTGTGTTGCATCACACACACCCAGAAACTTCATATTATTAAATTATTTAGTCATATCGGAAGAGGTGTTTATTACTTCGGTACCCGTTTATTTCGAATTTTACAATCAGCTCTGAAAATTGCCGTTGAAAATGTACACTCAAGCACGTTTCAATTGATTTTATTGTTGTCGCTGAACTTGTGGAATGCAAAAAGGCAATAATGCATTGCAAAACAAAGTCATAACTTTCCTCTTCTTTTCTGTAGTGGATAAAGCAAAAAAAAGTCAAACTTTGTGTTTTTAGGCCAGCAGTTTCAGGTCGGTCTGTCAAATGTATAACTGCACTTTGGTATTATTCTTTTTCTGCTGGCTTCCCCTTTTTGGCTGCACAAATTCTTAACAAATGACAAAATTAAATTAATTTGCTTTTCTTTAAACAAATGTTTAACTGAATTTCATTACTCGTAAGAAACCGCCGGCAACTTGAACAAACTTGTGTGCCAGTTGACTTTTGAGTGGTTACAAAAGGTGTGTCCGGCGTTTTGTAGCAAGAACTCCGGCTTATTGTCCGTGGCGAAAAATTTCAATTTTAACACCAGCAGTTTTGTTTGCATTCAAGACTTGACCGACCATTAAACAATTTTACCGCACACCATTCAATTGTTTATTTGGCATTTGGAAAAAATACTTGTAGCTGAATTTGATCTTTATCAAGATTAAAACGAAGGTTGCCGCTATAAACTTGTGTGGGAATTTAGGGTTAAGGGTTATTAAAATAGCAAAATTTCAATTATTTTTCATGCGACCTACTTGCAAGTTTAAGTGACAGGTTAGTGTATCAAATAATTTCATTTCGCCAGCAATTAATTGTATTCAGATTATTTGCATTGGAAGCAAAGTCAAATGTCCGCAAACACTAGTGTCCCTTTTCTTCGCCTCATAAGCTATTTTCCTGGTTCCTGTACCATACACGTCGTATGTAAGGGCCATCTTCTGAAATAGTTTTCGAACATTACAATACAAATAGTTTTAGAATTTTAGCCATTTCTAGCTGGAAATAAGGAATGATGGCTTGTTTTAAATTCTTCAAATTTTCAACTACTTCAAATTTTCAACTTCTTCAAATTTTCAACTTCTTCAAACTTTTTTTAAGTAAGACCAGTATGCAATTCATTCATTTATTGGGTCAACAAATTTTTACATTCTTATTGCTTAAATATAAATAACGGAAACAGTATTATATATCGATTTACATCAGCGCCTGCCTATACGGCCTAATCTGATAATGGATCAAATCCGTGGAGTGAATTCTTCACGAATCACCCCCGCCACTGTGCAAGCCACACAGATCGCAAATTTTGTAAAGATTGTAGCCTTGCTTAAGAGTTTGGGCCTTCTAATCCCTCCTGTACTCAATTTTAAAACATTCAATGGAGTTGTTGGGTCGAAGCCCATTATGAGCGTCACCTTATTCAACTCATCCATCATCACTCCTCGTTCCTTAACATACAGGTATCTGGGGGGTTACTCTCTATTGCGATGCGAAAGCAAGTTCGGTGCGAAAGGTAGATGCGATAAGAGTATAATTTGGTATTCTGTGATATCTGCGCAAACTTTTTCGTCAAATAGTTTAAAAATGAAGTAACACTGGTATGACAAAATAAACAATAGCGAAGAATGCTAAAATAAAATGTGCGAAAAGGAAAATTAAATGCGAAAACAAAATACGAAAACGCAATACAGGGTACCAATACTTTGATTTTTCTTTCGCATCGCAATAGAGAGTAACCCCCCTGTTGCAAGACAACAGCACCTTGGCGGGTTGTTAGCTGCCGAAAACTGGCCTGCAGAATAATTATCAGGGAAACTGCTCTTTCTGCGATTTTAGGTTTAAGCTACAGTCAGAACGCTTCAGCCAATGTAGGCACCTCAACTATGATCACCAAACGATCTGCAAAAATAATCGACTTTGCATATCTCTTCATCTTCCAGAGAGATCTTGTAGATCTCTCTACCTTGCAGTTTTGTTAGCTACAATAAACGTGGAACTCCTTACTTTCTTTTTTTTTTCATCTGGGACCAGTACTCAAGGGATGACCCCTACATATGCAGCGCATTGTACTGAAACTAGGAACATAGGCTATGATGAGGCCCCCGAAAACCGGCATTGCACCATATTTATCACAAAAATGATTAGGTGTACAACTTTGCCTCCACGCTTTTGTAATATATATATTTTTTTAGATTTTTTTTCTGATTTTTCTCATGATTTTTCTCATGGTTACAGTCAATCTTGTCACCCTGTTTCGGTTTGGTGCTGACTTCTGGGATACTCTGTATACGAGTACCTTCCACACTGCTCACAAATTGGATTTCAAATCTTCAGTGAATAACGAAATTTTAGCAAGAAAACATGTCTTTAATTTACCACGATTTTAATAGTATTTGATACAATTCTTTATTGAATGGAAGGCGAACCACTCTAGTTTAGAGGTCGTGCCTCTAGTAGTGGAAAAAAACTATAAAGCAACTCTATGACATAAACAGTCGCCTACCAACCTCCACTCGTCTTCTTTATCGAAAAAGTAAGTCCCATTTAATTGTTTGCCTCAATTCAAACATTTAATTTCATTCTTTCTAATCATAAACTACTCGTATGATGGTATGACGATATGATGGCATACAACTGCCTTTAGACCATTTTCCCATTTTGCTTATTCGCACTTAACACTCATTATGGCTAACAGTGTACATATGTCAAGCAACAGCAACAACAACAACAAAATGAAAAGAAAAAAACATGTTGATAACTTAACCAACATGATTCTTGCCAACCGTTAAAACAAACCAACAACAATTGTAAAACATGTGTAGTGTAAATGCAACATTAGCACAAAAAACAAAAATACTTTTTTTTTCTTATAATTAACATAAAATTGTTGATAAAGAGAAAAATATATATGTATACTCGTATAAAATAAAAACTACACGTAAAAAAGCACGCTTGCGATACAGAAAAAAAACTTATTTGCTTGTACGAGTACCTTCATAAAGCCAAAAACGAAAAAACACATTTTCAACTTTATCTAAAACGAAACGGTTAAACTTCACAAATAATGTTCAAAATAAATGTGTTGGTTGATAGAGTTTTATGTGGTTGTAAAAAAGCATTAAATTCTATTTCATTTCGAATATTTATTTTTTTTTAGCTGCTGCTATTTCGCTAAACAATTTTCTTTAGGAGTTTAAATATTTATTTCAGAGTTTTAAAAAATGATAAAAATATATCTATTACTTTAAAAAATTAAAACTTAAAAAATGAACTAGTTGAAAATTCAAAAATACGAGGGCTGTTTGATAACTCCATGAGTATTTGATTAAACAATTTTGTTGTTGGGGCAAATAAGCGTGTTCAAGTTAAGCTTGAAAAATATTTGACATTGTCCTGTCACGGTCGCCATGTGGAACTAAATAACAAGACAACTTGTATAAGGCGACAATTAAAACAACTTTCCTTCCTTCGGTATCAAACTAAACTAAAACTCTTTATTTCATCAGCGTACAAGCAAAGTGGATGATGCAATCATGTTCACTAATACATACACAAAATGAGTTATATACACAAGAATGTCTTATAAAGTGAATGTGCACAAAAGAGTAAAACATAGTTATCGTTCATAAAGTAAATCGAAACATAAGTAAAGTTAATGTATTTGTATAGGTACAATGTATATGTGGATAAAGTATATAATATAATTCACAGTAATGTTCATGTGCACATATAAACAGAACGAATGCGCGTTGGATACAGACAGTGACTACCCAAATAGATACACATGCTACACTTGTGAAGTTCATGATTCAATTCAGAAATGACTCTCTTTATTTTATCTTTTTTAATTATGTTCTTATTTCTAGCCATATTCATATAGTTGTAAGACTAGGTAGTATATGTGTATAGGGATGTTATAAACAGTAATAACTTATATGATGCAGAGTTTGGCACTATAAATAAAAGAAAATCATGTGGCAACCTTAAACAGCTGTTACAAGAGCGGGAGGCGAATATGAGATACAGCACAAGTACATCAAAAAAGGATCTAAAATTAGCGCAAAAATCGAATGTCAAAATATTTTGATGGTTAACAAAATAAAGTTTTTCTATTCTTAGTTTATCCCTTTTTATCATTTTTTTCGATATATAGGGTGGTTAAATTTCAAGGGCCGATGTTGATTTTGAATAAAACACAAACTATTTAGGAAATTATTGTAATTTTATTTTATTATGATAATGGGTGATTTTATAAGAACTATCGGAAATTAAAAAAAAAAAAAACACATAAAATTCAGAAAAATGCATGAAATATTTATTTGGATCGATAGTTGGGTCGATATAATTTAATGTTTGAAGATTACTTCATGCAAATGTTGGCCGCGGCTGCGCCTCAAATGGTCCATCTGCTTAGTCCAATTTTGGCATACTCTTTCCAACATTTCGGCCGGTATCTCACGAATAATGTTGGCAATGTTGTCTTCCAGTGCGTCAATCGAAGCGGGCTTGTCGCTATAGACATTAGCCCTAACATAGCCCCACAAAAAATAGTCTAGAGGCGCTAAATCGCACGATCTGGGCGGCCAATTGACTGGTCCCAAGCGTGAAATAAACTGTTCACCGAACTCGCCTCCAATTGGTCCATTGTTTCGCGTGCTGTGTGGCATGTGGCACCGTCTTGTGGAAACCACATGTCATGCAAGCCAAGCTCTTCCATTTTGGGCAAAAAAAAGTTTGTTATCATCGCACGGTAGCGCTCACCATTCACAGTAACGTTGTGATTCGCATCATCTTTGAAGAAATACGGCCCAATGATGCCGCCAGCCCATAATCCGCACCAAACGGTTGTTTTTTGTGGATGCATTGGTAGCTCTTGCAATGCTTCTGGCTGCTCTTCACTCCAAATACGGCAGTTTTGCTTGTTCACGTATCCATTCAACCAGAAATGAGCCTCGTCGCTGAGCACAATTCTTCGATAAAAAAGTGGATCTTCATCTAACTTTTCAAGAGCCCATTCACCAAAAATTTGGCGTTGTGGTAGGTCGTTTGGCTTCAATTCTTGCACCAGCTGTATCTTATAAGGCTTCACACCCAAATCCTTCCGCAAAATTTTCCACGTAGTGGAGTAACAGAGGCCCAATTGCTGCGAACGGCGCCGAATCGATAATTCACGGTCATCACCAACACTGGCCGATACGGCTGCGATATTTTCTTCAGTTCGCACTCTACGTAAGCGCGTTGGTGGTTTAATGTTATATTGGTATTACTTAACTATGTATGGAACAAAATATCGGCCAAATGGGCGCCGCGACCACGGCGGCACACCTCCATCCGATGGTCCAAATTTTCGATGACCCTGAGGCATAATGGAGGTTCTATGCCGTTAATGTGCCGAACTATCTCATCCTTTAGCTGCTGAATTGTTAATGGCTTATCGACGTACACCTTTTTCTTTCAAATAACCCCGAAGAAAAAAGTCCAACGGTGTCAAATCACATGATCTTGGCGGCCAATTGACATCGCCATTACGTGAGATAACACGGCCATTGAATTTGTTGCGCAAAAGAGCAATTGTTTCGTTAGCTGTGTGGCAAGTGGCACCGTCCTGCTGAAACCACATATCGTCTACATCCATATCTTCCAATTCGGGCCATAAAAAGTTCGTTATCATCTCACGATAGCGAACACCATTCACAGTGACTGCCTGACCGGCCTCATTTTGGAAAAAATACGGCCCGATGATGCCGCCAGCACATAAACCGCACCAAACAGTCACTCTTTGTGGGTGCATTGGTTTTTCGACAGTCACTCTTGGATTCTCATTCGACCAAATGCGGCAATTCTGTTTATTGACGAATCCACTGAGGTGAAAATGTGCCTCATCACTGAAGATGATTTTCTTCGAAAATTGATCATCATTTTCACAATAAGTCTGGATAACTTTAACACGTTGTTGGATTGTGTATCTCTCCATGGTTCAAATTGTATAAGTCTGAAATAGAGAAATGTCAAATAAAATTCCGAAAAAAACTTGGCGTTTAGGTGTGGTTCACATTCAACATCGGCCCTTGAAATTTAACCACCCGATACAAATAGTTATTGTAAATACTCTTCATTGTTATATATTTCAATAACTGTAATATATTTTAATAAATTATTTGTAAATATATGTAAATTATTATTTATTATTTCGTGTAGCAGAATTTTTTTTTGAGATTTGGATTAAGGCTTTATTTTTTAATGGGACTGCATTTTTATTATACATCCAATGAGTACCATGATCATATGATCTTCTAAATACTATTTAACTATTTATTTTTTATATATAAATTTAAGTTTATTTAAACTAAAACTAAACTAACATATGTAGTTTTTACTGAAACTTATATAAATTTGGGAACTGTGTAATTGTTTCTACTGTAAACCCCAATTCGATGCGAATTACTTAAACTTAAGTAAGTCCACTGAAAACGAAAATCAATCTTTGCAGTTTTACTTAAGTCTTTGATCACCTGGGTATACTATAAACCGAACATAATTACTGCCTAATCCCACAGTGTATCAATTCTACTCTTATAGAGTAAACTATATCACATCTCACCGGCGCCCCCAAGTGGCTTGCAAGACTCAGGTAGGTGGCAACTTCTTATCATATGTTTGCTGCCATATGTATAAATCTCCTTCTAGTCTATACTGTATACAATTCATCAGGCAGTCAGAGGTAGAGTAGGCTTAGAGAGCTGATGGCCTGAAGTCTACAGACAACATCAATCCTTAATCAACTTATACATTTTTCTATCATTTCTGGCTCCTTACATTGCACGTAATGTTGCAAAACATCATCAGAACATCAGTCCTTATTCAACTTATTTATCTTTCCATCATTTCTGGTTCCTTACTTTACACGCACTGTTGCAAAATAGCTGCACCCTTGATATTGCAAATAGGCGCCTGAATCCCGTCATGCACCATAAAAATCGGGATATACTAATAATTCAAGACAAACAAACGACCAGCGCAAAACAGAACCATACGAGGGCGTGCCAATCCCCGTTCTGTCAACTTACCCTTGGTAAAGGTTTTCGGTAATCCCAACCTGGGAATTCCTAGAATTTTATTAGCTACATTTCTTACATTACAGTTATCTGTTGTAAGACAACAACATTTCAGGGAAATTCCTAGAATTTTATTTGCTACATTTCTTACATTACAGTTATCTGTTATAAGACAACAACATTTCAGTGATGACTTGTACAATATTTGTCATTGTCAGATTATTGTCAAATGTTGTCTGATAAAATCTTGCGGATATTTCTATTTGTCACTGTCAGATTATTGTCAGACGTACTCAGAAAAAGTATTGTCAGATAATTGTGAGATTCTTATCTGGAAATAATATTATATAATGACAATGGTGCGAGCACTTGTCATTGTCACATTATATTATTAAGACTTGTACAATATTTGCCGCTGTCAACTTATTGCATATCGTCAGAAAAAGTATTGTCAGGCTCTTAACTGGCCATAATATTTCACAATGACAACCGTGTGAATACTTGCTTATTTTGATTTAAGATTATTGTCAGACCTTACTGCTGATTTCAAGTCATCAGAAAAAGTTTTTACAGATTATTATTAGACTACTACATTGAACTAATATTGAATAATGACAATCGTCTGAGTACTTGTTTTTGTCATTGACAGTTTATTCCATATGGTAGAAGTATTGCCAGACTTTTGTATGTGTAAATAGTTATCTTCGTCTTTGTCAGATTATTGTCAGACGTTATCAGATTATTTCATATCATTAGAAAAATTCCCAGATATTCCAAGAGGCGTTATCGCCGTCAATCAAGACGACATCACAAAACACTCGGTTACACATTCGCCTTCGATAGCAACTATATATTCTTTGACCTTTTGCCTTCGGTATTTCTTAGACCTAAGCGATGGATAGAAGCTACCGACAACATTCAATTGTTTTTGTTAACGAGTAAATAAATGTAAAAATATTTGTGTCGACTTTATGGAACATGGGGGAGTGTCAAAACTACTGCCTGTGATAATATTGTATAATTGTCAGATGTTGTCAGCTTATTTCATATCGTCAGGAAAAGTATTGTCAGACTCCTACCTGATAATAACATTGTATAAAGACTAGCTGGAAAGACTTGTTTATGTCATTGCCAGATGATTGTCAGACATAGTCAGCTTATTTCATATCATCAGAAAAAGTATTGTCAGATAAATTTCAGGCTTTTACCTGGCAATAATATTGTATAATGACAATACTGTGAAGACAATAATCTGACAAATAATATTATTTATTATTAATTCTACAATATTACTATGACAAAGTAATATTGTAGAATGACATAATAATATTATCATTATCAGATTGTTGTATTGTTGTTAGCTTATTTCATGTTGTCAGAAAAAGTATTCTCAGACAATTATCAGACTGCTACTAGACAGTCATACTGTGTAATGTCAATCATGTGAACACTTTTGCCTTTGTTTTTGTCAGATTATTGTCAGACGTTGTCTTTTAAAGTTAAACAGTTTAAAATACGAGTAAATATATTTTTTTATTGTTTTTTTTTGTTGCCTTTTGCTGCTGCTCTCCATTTTTAATATTCGTTCTAAAGTGCAATAGATAATTTAATTTTTTGTTGTTGTTGTTGTAAAATTATCGTGTTTATCGTTTGCACATTCTCGCCATACTTTGTTGATATTTACTTGTGAAAAATAAATAAATTAATTATGCACTCATGGTGATAATTTTAAGTAAATTGAAGCTAGTAGCTTACATTATCTTTTGTTTTAAAACTTTAAGTAAATAAATAATAAAAAAATGTTTAATTACTCGTATGATGGGGTTTCACATAAAATTGAAACGGTTTCATATCGCCAAATATATGGCCTGCAATGGAAGCGTATATCGTCGTCCAAAATCCAAAAGAGCGCATCATAAAAAAAGGTTTTAAATCAAATTTGTTGCTTGCGAACAGCTGCTTGCAAGGCAAAAATGGAAGGAATTTCTGCATCGAATTGTAGCTGCAGAGGAAAAATTGTTTTATTATGATAATCGCAAGTGCAGAAAATTATGGGGATATCCCGATCATGCTGCCACGTCGACGGTCAAACCGAATATTCACGGTTTCAAGGTATTTGGTCCCACCAAATACTGAGTAGGAATTATGAGTTTTGTGCACAAAATATCTAACGACTTATGCAAATTCGTTAGATATTTTGACAGTCAGAACAAATATCATTCGATTTCTATCTCACAAAATCCAATCAAAATCTTAAGACTTGTATGATAATCTGAAACGCCCTTAAAACCGATTGAAACAATCACAGGCAGTCGTTAGCGAACGCAATTAATGAGATTGTCTATCGGCATGATAAAGTGAATTTACAGTATGACATTGCTCGAACCCATGTTGCGTAAGTGGTCAAGACATACTTGGAAACGTCGAAATGGGAAGTCCTACCCCGCCCGCCATATTCCTTAGACATTGCACCCATGGACTATCACTTGTTTCGACCAATGGCCCACGGCCTGGCTGACCAGAACTTCCGATCATATGAAGAATTAACAAATTGGCTCGAATCGTGTATTGCTTCAAAAGATTACCAGTTTGTTGAACGCGGGACTGGTTCGTTGCCCGAAATATACTTGTTACGAGCTTCAGTGGCGCTTAAGTGCTTCGTGGAACAACCAGTTCTGTTGGTGGACTCCTCTACGGGCCGTGTTTTCTCAACCCTCTCACCTCAGCGATGGACAATACTTTGAATCATAAATCTATAATCAGTTTTTTACAATAAAACTTCGATTTTTGGAAAAAAAACGGCGAAAGCAAAGTTGTACACTTATACAGAGTGTCCTAGAACTCCAAGTCATTACGAAACAGGGTAACAATCATGAGAAACACCAGAAACAAATTTAAAAAAGATACGTTTTACTCAGTTCAAATGTTTTTTATTCACACGCTCTTGTATTTCTTTTTTTAGGTTTCTTTTCTGATTTTATTCATGTTGGTTACAATCAATTCTACCAATCTTATTCGACTTCACTTTGAGTCCTAGGACACCCCTTTCTATATAATATTCTTATATAGAATATAATATTCTTATTTTGTATAATATTCATATTTATTTATTTACATCGTTTATAAAGTATAACAATTTCAAAGAAATTATCGGGCAGATTGGACTGATTTAGATGTGGGTGCTAATATATCTAGGCGAGAAAAGCTTCATGACTATCATGTCTGGCCTCGGTCAATCCGACCGCATTAGCTTCTTTCATAAGGATCAGCGAATGACATCAGCAAGTAATGGCACATTAAACAGTTTCCCATCTTTCCTTTCCCTTTCCCCCTGGAGAACAGGTATTGCTTGGCGTATTCCTAATCAGGGCACTCTGCTTTTCGAATAAAGAGGGGAAGGGGTCCCTCGTTTGTTGTAGCAAATAAAACTCTAGGAAGCCGCATGACTTATGTTGTTTAAATCGGGTAGAACGGGGATCAGCATGACCCCTGGGTGGTTCTGGTTGCAGTTCAACCCGGGCTGATCATGGTTGAGGTGCCTACCTTGGCTGGAATGTTTTGGCTATGGTTCAAACCTAAAACGCAGGAACCGGGTGTTAGTATCCTTGATAATTTTTTGGTGTGTGACTTTTTTCGGGGATTAACTAACCTCCCGAGGGTCTGTTCCCTTTACAACAGATAGCTGTACTGGTGATGGTTGATAGGTGAGTTGGTTTAAGGGCTGATGCTGCTAGTGTTCTTCGGCCTACCAACTCATTAAGCCTTGTCTTCCATTGATTGCTGAGAAATTGCATACAGGAGGGATTAGCAGGCCCGAATTCCTCAGCAAGAAGTTGCTCATATGGCTACAAACATATGGCATAAATTGCTACCTGTGTGAGCCTAGCACGCCACACTGGGGCACTGGTGAATCGTGAATAATTCACTCCGTGAAACTGGTCCATCATCAGATAAGGCCGCAAGGCAGGTGCTGATGTAAAACTTTTTCACAACTTTCGTTTCCCTCTCTCTTACTCCCACTATATCCCTCTAGTTTTCATTCTTGAACTCTACTATCCGACTTTTCAGGCAATCACAAAGGTAACGATCTTCAGGACCCAAGTGAGCTGAAGAATCCAGGTGCTTTTTGGAGAATAAAGCGGCTTGCCTACCTAACCTAGATTCGGGAGCCAGTCAAGCTTGCCCATCATTAGTGCTCATGTATATGCATTGCTTTCATGCATAAGATGCTTTTCCTTTAAACGGGCGTTTATTACATTTCTACAATACATCCCTCCGGAGATCATCTTAGTTTTTATAATAAAAATTAAACTGAAATATTAATATATTTTTTTGCGTTTACAAAATTACACTAATATTTCATGGGATTAGAAATACGGCAATATTGACACTTTGACAGTGGCAAAAATATGACTTTATGTTTGTCTGTATTGCTAAAGAGTATTTCGTGTTAATCAACGTTTTTGTTTAATAAAAGACAAAAAAATGTTTTTTCTAATGAAGTAAATACAACATTAGATGTTTGTTATTTAATACCTGATAAAATTTAAACATTTTAATTACCTCGTTCATAACCCTGTTTCTATCAATTTATTCATCTATCAGCCCATCTATCTATCTGTTGTGGAAAATAAAACACCTCAACTCAAGTTAAACGAGAATGTGAAATTACAGCTAAAAAAAAAACCAAATATGTATCACATGTGTGATATCGATTAAAAATCGTTAACTCAAACACATTCAAATGCTTTGAAAAATATTGACGTTTTTATCTCGCAATTGAAATCTAAAACTTTATTTTTTCAAATGATTTTGTTATTATTATTTTTTTTCTTCTTGTGTTCATTATTTGTTTCATTTTCTGTATTCATTTATTTACATTTATTTATTTTTTAAATAAAACATTTGAAAATCAAATAGAGATTCGATTTAAAGCAACAACAAACATTAAAGTGGCAGCAATATCTAAATGAAATAGTGGCAGCTAGTTTTGTTTAAATTATATTGATATAAAAACCACAGAGCAACAACAACAACAACAACAAGTACAAATTTAGAATAATTGATCAGAGTAAATGATAAAGATTGAAAAATAACTAGAAATTAAATTAAAAAACTATTACTTACGAGCACAACAAGATAAGTGTTTTCTACTATATTTGTTTTCTTCGTTTTTTGCTTAATTAACAATAAAAATTAAATCGATTTAATTGAGGTTTCAGTTTAACTCTAGCTTCATTTTAAGCCGATGTTTTATAATTTTTTCAAAGATACCTACACAGAACAAATTATAGTAAAAAAAAACAATAAAATTTTTTTCTAAAACAGTTTTTTTTTACTTTATTTGAAATTAATTATTATATACAGTGAGTCACAAAATTCTTGGTAGCCGCCACCTTCAGATAGTTTTTGCAAAATTTTGTTCAAATATTGGACACAATCACATATATAATATTACTTTAGTATTCATTTGTATTACATTTATTATATTATATACTCAATATGTAAAAACTTTTGGAAAAACTTGCGAAATAATAAACTTATTACAAACAAACCTTAATTGATCACCACAGAACGTATATTACCTTCTACTTTTCTATGCAACTATGCCAAAAATGCAACTGTGTTTCATACGGGACTAAACCGTTATTCTACACAAGCATCATACAACATCAAATAAGTCTTTTTATGTGGAAAAAAAGTCAATTAGTAAGTGTTTGTGGTTAGAGTTGTGTAAAATTCGAAATCTAATATGTCCAGAAAAGCATTAACCATTGAACAACGTGAAATTGGAATAAACTGCCACAAGCAGGGTAGTTCTTACAATGATATTGTAGAAATAATAGGAAGATCGAAATCAACTGTTCAAAAAGTGTTAAACTGCTTCAAAAATGAAAATAGAGTTGAGAAGAATCCCAGAAGTAGGCATCCTGCTAAATTAACAAACCTTTCCTGGTTTGTGAGCAGTGACTTCCATTATCAAAAAAGATCCATTTGAAAGGGCAACCAAAATAGCATAGGATATGAAAAAGTTATTTAATAAAAAAGTTTCGGCTGAAACAATTCACAGAACTATTAAAAATGCTAGTTAGAAGAGAGTGGCCACTTCGCAGGTCTCCCCAGCTTAAAAGCAGGCTACTCAGTTAAGAAATCTGTTTGAAATCCAAAGAATAGCTTCCCTTAAAAATTATCTGGAAGGTCTTGATGGTACCCCTCAATCCGACTATTCTCTATAGAAAGCGACAAAAGGTCTGAAAATACCCGTAATATGTAAGCCACCTTTGCGAACTTCAACTGGAGATTGGGCAAGGAGCGATTCTGAAAAGGGAATGTTGTATGTCGATCATTTGAGAAATGTTTTTACCACAAATGATACAGCGAGTAATTCAGCTGAACTGCCGTCATACGCTGCTAAACCGCCTATGCCTTTGAGACTTAGTTTTCAAGATGTTGAAAATGTTATTCGTAACACAAACCCCAGGAAAGCTCCAGGTATTGATTAAATTACTGGTAAAATGCTTGAGCAGCTACCTTCTTCTTTTTATTTTTAACGCTATTTTACGTCTCGAGTATTATCCTGCAGAGTGGAAGGTGTCCATGATTACTATGATACCCAAACCAGGGAAGGATCCCACTAAAGTAGAATCATACAGACCAATAAGTCTACTGCCAACAATTTCAAAATTGTTCGAAAAATTGTTAATGGCAAAGTTGAGTCCAATGTTGAACAATGTAGGATGCATCCCTGATCATTAATTTGGCTTTCAGGCTAAACATAGCACTATAGAACAAACGGACTAGTTAATGTCATAAGACAGACCTTTGAGGAGAAGAAGTATTGCTCAGCTCTATTCATTGACTTTTCTCAAGCTTTTGATAAAGTGTGGCACGACGGCTTGATGCACAAAATAAAGTTAAACTTGCTTGCAAATACACACAAGCTTCTAGAATGCTACTTATATGGGCGGAAGTTTGTTATCAGAGAAGGCGACTTTATAAGCCCAACTCAGCCAATCAAGGCAGGAGTTCCCCAAGGCAGCATACTGGGGCCTACTTTATATTTGATTTACGCCTCTGACATGCCAACGACACCCGGAATCCACACTTCAACTTTTGTAGACGATACAGCATTCTGCAGTGTACATGAAAACCATCAAGTAGCCTCGTGAAAGTTGCAGGAGTATATTTCAATATTAGAGAAATGGTTAAAACTTTGGAAAATTAAAGTTAATGAACAAAAGTGTACTCACGTTACATTCACACTGCGTAGACAAACATGTTCAGCTATCCAAATTAACAATTCACCTATTCCGCAGCAAAATGAAGTCAAGTACCTTGGTATTCATCTCGACCGTAGGTTAACGTGGAAGTCTCACATAGATGCGAAAGTTATTCAGTTAAAGTTAAAAGCAGCGCAACTGAATTGGCTTATGGGCAGAAATTCGACATTGAAGTTGGAATGCAAACTTTTATTATACAATGCAATTTTAAAGCCTATGTGGTGCTATGGAATTGAATTATGGGGCACCGCCTCCGCTTCAAACGTTGAAAAAATTCAAAGGCGACAAAACAAAATTCTTCGAACAATTACCGCAGCTCCATGGTACGTAAAAAACTCACGAATTCATAAGGATCTCTGTGTTCCTCTTGTAAAAGACGAATTTTCAAAGTACGCAACTAGGTACATCAGTAAATTGGAACTTCATCCAAAGCGTCTTGCACGCAATATATTTAATTTTGAAGGCCACTCTCGGTTGAGAAGGAGGGATACCCTTGACACCATCAGAACGTTAAATAGGTGATTTTACTGATATTGACCGTGCAAAATAAAACATTTTTTCTAGCATTGGCTGGACTTAATTAATTTTATGTATTTAGTATTAAGATTTGAATAGTTATTGTTATTTCACTTTGTGAAGATTCAATAAATAAATGAATGAAAAAAAAAAAATGCTGGTTATTCCTCACGAGTAGCTCGTAAAAAACCTCTTGTGAATGATACTAAGAGAAAAAAACGTCTGAATTTCACCAAATTGTATGAGAGTGAAGGAATTGAGTTTTGGGACGACGTTATTTTTTCAGATGAGTCGAAATACAACATATTTGTCTCAGACGGCATGTCACGTGTATGGAGAAAACCAGGGGAAGAGCTAGACCGAAAGAATACTTGCAAGACGGTGAAACATGGAATGATGGTATGGGTGATGATATGGGGGTGTATGTCTTCGGCAGGAGTTGGAAAATTAGTTTTTATTGACAAAATAATGACAAAAGAGGTTTATTTAGATGTGCTCAAAAATAGTTTACACTAAAGCACAGAAAATTTGGGAATTTGTGACAGATTTTACTTCCAACAAGACAACGATCGCAAACATACTGCCGGTCTTGTCAAAATGTGGATCATCTATAATATTCCCCATATCCGTCAAACTCCTCCTCAAAGTCCGGATCTTAACCCAATAAAGCACCTTCGTGACTATATCGAGAAACAGATTAGAAAACATGAAAGAAAAAAACAAATCTGATCTGAGGGCTGCACTTATTCAAGAATGGGAGAAAGTTTCAACCGAGTTGACTAAAAAGCTGGTCCATTTTATGCCAGGTCGACTAAAAGCAACAATACGACTTAAGGGAAACCCAACTAAGTATTAAGCAAGTAAAATTCGCAAGATTTTCTTTAAAAAGTAAACGTTTACCTGCATTTGTGACTTTTGAGACTGAATTTTTTTACTCATATAATGAAAAATTTGCTTTTTGTTAATTTTTGTCGACAATGTTGACTTTTTTTTGTGTTTTTATTTTGTATAAAAGAAGAGAAAATAAAATGTTTAAGTTCTTTTGTATAAGTGATATAAACATTTTTTATGAAGTTCCAAAATAATTATTAGGGGGTACCAAGACTTATGTGCCTCACTGTATATCTTTTAATATAATAAAATATTTATCTTTTAATTACACTGGTTTACAGCCAAAAAGTACCAAGATGGACATATGTCTAGATAAGTTAATTGGGTCCTTCAGAACACGAAAAACGTTTTTTTTTTTCTTAAGTGCCGCTTTTTAGATAACGGGACTTTTTGTAACAGCGTTTTTCGGGTTCAGGAGGTCCCAATTAACTTATATAGGCATGTCGCGTTCTTGGTATTTTTCCAAATTTAAAATTTGTAAATCAATATAAATTGAATAAAACGTCATTTATTTTTGTTCTATTTATTTCGAACCTCTACGATTCATCTTCAGTATCTGTATTATAGAAATTTTTGAAAATGTTTATTTTAGATAATTATGACAAAATTAAAATTTGACATCTGAAGAATGAGAATGAAGTTGCGATTATGGAACCAACAACATTCTGAATAATTTGCACAAACTTGTTTAATTTTTTTTACAAAAATAGCATTTTTATATCCTAAAAAAAACCACAAGACTTGTAGTTTCAGAGTTTTGCTTCTTGTCTTTTATAATTTTGCATACAAATCACATAATTTGTGATCAATCCGAATTTTGTTTCACCAATTATTAGTTTCTAGCTGATAAAGCAAAGTGCTGCACTTTTTTTTAGTGGCTGTTATATTTTGGATGAAATCACAGCTTGTTTTTATTCTTTTTTTATATTATATTATTTAATTATTATTTTTTTCTTCTTAATAATAATTAAATTTCTGCTTTACATCTGAGTCAAGTATTTGTTTGATATGCAAATTTATCGCTACGTGTGAGTGTGAGGCGATTGTGGTTTATTTTATCTTTTGGCATTTCCTGCAATCAATTGAAAGAAACAGCAAAAACAATAATAAACTTTAGTGAAATTTTCATATTAACTGTAAAAATATTCAGCGATTTTAATATGAGCAATTAAAAATGAAAATTTCATCAAGAATAAAGTTTAAAAAAACAATAAAGTCTACTATAAACGTGTTTGGTAACAGAATCAAAGCGACCGGCTGAAAGCGAGCTGCTAAATGAGATTTTGGTTTTTCTCAAGAGTTGTGAACTATAATTTGATGAAAGCGACAAATTTAACAAAAAATACATTAACTTTGTATACATGCAAAGAAAAGGAAATTTGGAATATTGTTGTGACAACATTAGTATATACTCTGTCATAATTTATGATGTTGTCGCTCGTAGTGTTTTATAGTTTTTAATATAGTTTAATCCACTATAACTATATGAGTGTTCAAATATTCATATTTCTATTGTTACAATTCTATCATTTAAGAATTTGGTTGAATGCAATAATAATGTTTAAAAACACAGTTTGAATATAACAAAACTTTTTGTTTGATTAAAAACATACGTATGGTTAAAATATTTACCTAGTTCGTTGATATATTTCTGTTTTTTTTTATTTTAATAATAATAAAGATATAAAATAAAATTATAAATATTTACTTTTTGGTGAAAAATTTTCTACATAAAAGTTATCGATATTAAAATTTTTCTTTAAGTATTTATTGACATGAATAATTTTTAAAAAAATTTTGTCGCTATGAATAATTTTTTATAAAAAATTTATCGATTAAAAGACTTAATGTGGAATGTTTTTCGATTTGAAAAATTTCCAAAATAAAAGTTATCGATATCGAAAATTTTCTGTTTAAAATATTTAAATCTTCTGTAGAAACTTTATAGATATGAACAATTTTCTATAAAAATTTTATGGGTATGAACAATTGTTTATAGCAGATTTATCGATAAAAAAGATTTCTTATGGCAAAGTAATCGCTATGAAAAATTTTCAAAAGGAAATTTATCGTTATGAATTTTATTTTATATATTCTGCAGACGAGCCGCAATGGCTTCGCAAGGTTCTACTAACAATGAATTGTACATTAAATATTCGTAAAAAAAATTAAATTTATTGACATTGAAATTTTTTATAGAAACTTTGTTCAAATGAAAATGTTTCATTTGAAAAGGATAATGATATGAAAAATTTTTGATAGAAAAGTGGTCGATATGAAATATACTCTACATAAAATTTTCTCATATGACAAATTTTTAATAGAAACTTTGTCGATATGAAAATTTTCAATAAAAATGTTATCGACATGAAAAAAATCGAAAAAATTTGCAATGGAAAATCTTCTCTAAAAATTTTATTAATATGAAAAAAAAAATAAAATTCTTCGGTATAAAAATTTTTCTTTAGGAGTTTTCTAAATAAAATTCTTCGGTATAAATATTTTTCTCTAGGATATTTATCGATATGAATATCTTTCTAAAATAATTGTATCGCTATGAAAATTTTTATATAAAAAATTGATCTATTAAAAAATCTACTCTGGAATGTTTATCGATGTAAGTAATGTTCAATAGAAAATTTATCGATTTTGGAAAATCTTTTTTAGAAACTTCATCGATTTGAATAGTTTTCTATAAAAGTTTTATCGGTATCAAAAACTTTGTATATAAGTTTCAAAACAAATTTAGAGAGTTTTTAGTAGATATTTATCGATAATAGAAAATTTTTCAATATAAAAAATTTTCTATAGAAAAATTTTGTATATAATACAATTTTTTATATTACATTTAGTGATGGTAAAAATCTTTTTTAGAAACTTTGTCTATTTAAATAGTTTGCTATAAAAATTTAATCGGTAGTTATCGATATGAAAGATTTACTAAGAAAACTCATCGGTATGAAAAATTTTTAATAGAAAATTTTTCACGATGAATAACATTTTATATAAAATTTGTGTCATATCAGTTTTCATAAAAACTTTGTCGATAAAATTTTCAATCAAAATTTTATCGATATGAAAAGCTTTTAATACAAAGTTTATCGATGAAAAAGAAAATACTCTTCATATTAATGTCAAAATTATTGCTTAAAAGCTTTAGCGATATCAAGAATTATTTGTTATTTTTGCAGCTAAAGATCGTTTTATGTAATATAAAAAATTGAACAGTATTTATTTTCAATATTTCGATAAAAGTTTGTTATCATCGTCAGGAAAATTAATATGATAATAAATTTATCTGACGATGATAACAAATTGTTATCGAAATATTGAAAATAAATATTGAAAATAGATACAGTTAAATTTTTTATATAACATAAAACGATCTTTAGCTGCAAAAATAAGAAATATTTACCTATACAAGATCAAATAATTAAATAACAAAGATATCAATAATTTTTTATTAAAATTTTGTTGCGACAAGTGTTATAAAAAAAATTTATCGATATGGATTACTGTGCAAAAATCATCAATATGAAAAGTTTTCAATGGAGAATTTGTCATCTACATAAAATTTATTAATATAAATTTTTTTTTACAGAAACTTTGTTAATATGAATATATTTTCAATAGAAAATATATCGGTATAAATATTTTCTGCACTAAATTAATCGATATAACAAATCTTTCCTAGAAACAAAAAAAATTTTCTACATAAAATTTATCGATATGAAAATTCTTCTCTAGAATATTTATAGATAGGAATAATATTCTATAAAAATTTAGAGGAATGAAAAACTTTATGCAAACAATTTATCGATAAAAAAGTTTTACCATAGAATTTTCATCAAGATGAAAAATTTTGAATGGAAAATTATCGATAATAAAGATTTTCTTTATAAAATTTAATGATACAAAATTTTTACAAAAACTTTAGCGATTTACTATATAATTCTCTTTAAAAATTTTATCGGTATGAAAAATTTTATGTAAAAAACTTATCGATATAAAAGTTTTACTATAGAAAGTTCCTCAATATGAAAAATTTTCAGTACATCAATAAAAAAGATCTTCTGCATATGATATTAAAATATTTTTAAAGAAACGATTTTTATTAGAAAATATATTGATATGAAAAATTACTTGCACAGAATTAATCGATATAAGAAAACTGCTCTATAAACTTTACCAATATGAAAAGTTTTTTACATAAAACTTATCGATATGAAAATCTTTCTCCGGGATATTTATCGATTAAATAATTTTAATTTTAACAGTATAAAAAATTTTATACAAAAATTTATCGATATAAAATACTACGACTATGAAAAATTCATCGATATGAAAAATGTTTTAAATAAAATTTATTGATGTGAAAAATTTTTAGTATTTTATAAAGAAATTGAATAAAATTTTGTGTAAAAAATTTATCCTTAGAGAAGATTTATTAAGAAAAATTCATCGAAACAAAACAGTTTTAATAGAAAATTTATTAAAAGATGTTGAATAGAAATTTTATCGATATTAAAATTTTTCATGAGAAACTCTATAGACATGAAGATGTTTCTTTAGAACATTAAGAATATAAAATGTATCAATTTGAAATAGTTTCTTCAGACATTGAATAATTTTGTACAGAAAACTGAGTCCCATAGTGAGAATATTTATTGGTTACAATTTTATTCATTTGCATGTTTGCGATAAGAGAAAATATTTATTTCTCAGCGAATAACAAATAATTTAAATATTATGTGAATATTGATTAAAGCTTTAGACTTTTTATCAAAAGACACATAAATAATCAATATTTCTAGAAATCTTTAAAAGCGATAAAACCGCACGTAGAGATTGTCTGAGATTTTCAGTAACGATAGTTTTAATCATTTTGATTTCTATTTATTTGTTTATATATTTATTAATTGAAGTAAACATCGTGACCTAAAACAGCTTTTATAAGCAGGAAAAAGTAATTTTATTTTTAAATATGACTTCAGAGTTATTTACACAGAAATTGGGGCGTTGGCAAAATTAAAAACGAAAATTATTACAATGTGACAGAGATTAATATGATTGAATTTTAAATAATAATTTTTTGATAACGCAATTGGAAATTTTTAATCTTTCTAGCAAACGTTTTGATGACTATCGAGTGGTTAAATTTTAAAGGCAAATATTGAAAGTGAACCACACTTAAACATCAAGTTTTTTTCAGCAGTCCATGTGACATTTCTCAATTGCAGACTAAATCAATTTCATGCATGGAAGACACACAATCGAGCAACAAGTTAAAGTTATTCGGGCTTATTCTGAAAATATGCGTTCAAATCAAAATATATCGTGCACTACGTGATTTTTTTTTTTGGTAAATTTAATGTGTGTACAATCGGAAAAATCATGCAAAAATTTGAGCAAACCTGGTCTGTATGAGATGTGAAACAGCAGTACATGCTTGTACAGCTCGCTCTGCAGAAAATATTGTTGCTGCTCGCGATAGTATCGCTGAAGAACCGTCCACATCAACTTGTCGTCGCGCCCAACAATAGCACCACTCACGCTCGTCGTTGATAAACATTATGTATAGATTCTTGCATTTACATACTTGCAAAGTGCATTTGACGAAAAAAAGCCTCTTGGCCATTCCAAGCGTCGTGAATGGTCAGAATAGTGACAGGAAATGGCAACAGCAGATGATAAATTTCCGAAGAAAATCAACTTCAGTGATGAGGCACATTTTCATCTCAGTGGCTTCGTAAATAAGCAGAATTTGGGCAAATAATAATCCAAGAGCGATTGTCGAAAAACCAATGCACCCATAAAAAGTGACTGCTTGGCGTGGTTTATAAGCTGGCAGCATCATCGCACCCTATTTTTTTTCAAAACGAGGCTTGTCAGGCAGTTACTGTGAATTGTGTTTGCTATTGTGAGATGATAAAGAACTTTTTATATCCCGAATTCGAAGATATGGAGGTGGACGATATGTGGTTTCAACAGGATGCTGTCACTTGGCACACAGCTAACGAAACAATAGCTCTTTTGGGCCATAAATTATATGGCCAACGCGGCCATATAATTTATGGCGTGGTGGTGGTAGCAATTAACATCATGTGATTTGACACCGTTGAACTTCTTCCTTTAGGATTATTTGAAAAAAAGGTATACATCGATAAGCCAGCAATAATTCAAGAGCTAAAGAATTAGATAATTCATCACATTAACGGCATAGGACCTCACTTATGCCTCAGCCTTATTGAAAATTTGGACCATCAGATGTAGTTGAGCCACCGAGCTTGCGGCAGCTATTTGGACAATTTTTTATTCCATATATAATTGAATCATACCAATATTATCACAATAAAAAGAAATTATAGTAATTCCTAAATAATTTGTGTTTTATTCAAAATCCACATCGGCCCTTTAATTTTCACCATCTTTTAAATGAGTTTTGAAAATCTAGTGTTAGGAAGGAAATTTGAATGGAAAAACTTAGAAAAAAAAAATACAGCAACTCTTACAGTTTTTTATTTTTGTATCAAAATAATGATTCTGTTCATCAATTGCTATTGAATTTCGTTTCAATTTTTGTGGAATCCCTTTTTGGCAGACGCAGTTCGAATATTTATAAATAAGCAGAAATGTCCCACTATTTTGTGCTGCACTTAAACTACACATTTTCAATTGTCGCAAATTAAAATAGTTAATAAAATTAAATATAGTTAAAAAAACCAAAAAACTTCCTTCGATATAAAATTTAATATATTTCATTCATTATTGTTTAAGCTTCTTCCTAAATTATCCATAAAACCAGATAATTATCTGTATAGTGCATTCCCAGTTTTTTTTTTGAATTCCCAAAATCGACTTTAGGAGTCACCAAAATCTCCCACAACCCCGGAAATAATATGGCAACTTGCATTTTCGCACTAAATCGCATTACCGTTTATAGTTCAGATACATATTCCACGCGCACGAAATATAAAAAATCGGTTCTGATACGGTTAGCGAAGCGGTTGCAAGTTTTTTGGGAATTCCCAAAGTGGGCTTCAGGAAATGTTAGACGTCTTTATCAGAAGCAATATGTCAACTTCAATTTTCACACTAAAGCGAATGGCCGTTTATAGTTAATATGCATGCTCCACGGCAAAAACGAGCAGTGAATATGAAAACCTGCAGCCGTATTCTGTAACTCGCTTAGCTAAAGCTAAAACTCGATCGTTAAAATGCTAAAAAAAATTAGGACAAATATTTTAGCGATGTCGCTAACTCTGTATTCTTTAAGGTAAATTGCTTAGCTAAATTTTTATATTCTCGCCGCAGCTAATATGGTAACTGTATACTATTTCTTTCTTTCTACTTTGATGAACTTCTGTTAAAAAGAGATAAACATAATGTATTAATTTTTTGGCAATTCATTATAGTGTTACCTTATTTTATATTGTGCTTCCCGTAAATATTCTTAAAACTTCTCTTCAATAACGTTTTAAAATGTGTTTTGAAATATAGATTTTAAATAGTTATTGTGAAAGACCTATTTAAAATTTATTTTGTTTTTGACAAATATTACTTAAACAGCACTTAAGTCGATAAATTATGAGCAGTATTTTTTCATGATACAAACAAATGTGGAATTTATGGGAAAATTTTCAAAATATGGCATCACAAAAAAGTTTTTCTTTATTTATAAACAAAAAAACGTTCATAAGGTTTACAAAAAATTTTCTGCATTTTGTAATAATAAATATTTAAAAAAGTGAAAATGAGCAGTTTTTATCGGCATCGTAATATAATGAATTCATTAAGTGCAATTAGTGAATGCAATAAGCTAATTGTGAACAGGAACCATTTGTGGAATTCACAAGTCTTAAAAAAAGGAGTTTTTGTGTTTTGCTTCACTTTAAATTGAAATTAATTTTTTACCTGTCATGAGCAAATTCTTGGTGCTCCTCCAAATATTGAATAAGCATATATTTTTGCTCCTTTGTAATTATTTTTGTTGTTTCTTCCATTATACAATAATATTTTTTTTTTTACAAGAAACAATAGAAAAAAGAAAACATTTGTAATTTACTTACATTTTAGCACTTAAAAATTTCCGTTGCTAAAATTTTAGCGTTTTAGACAACAACAACTACTTATTTAGCGTTAGAGAATACAAAATTTAAACATTTTAGCGATGCCACTAATCGCTAAAATTGCTGCGAATTCAATTTTTATGTCATTGCCAAATTTAGCTATGCACGTTACAGAATTGCATTTGTGGCCAAAAATCGCTAAATCATCTTTTTAGATTTTAGCGATGGAGATTTAGCTTTAGCGAGATACGGAATACGGCCGCTGGTTCCAAGCTGATTAGCAAAGTGGTTCCGAATTTTTTTGGGAATTCCCAAAACCAGCTAAGTAAATCCCCAAAATCCCCGAAAGCAATACGGCAACTCCAACTTTCGCACTTAAGCGGCAACGCTGTATATACAGTTTTATATATGTAATAATCACTTATATGGCATGGGTTTCAATTGTTGCAAACATACAACTGAAACCAATTTAAGCCTGTTAGCAATATAGTTTATTTACTTTATTAGCTTCTAATATCGATACCAATAAAAAAATTATAAAAAGCTTGTTTTCTATGCTTACTAGCTGTCTATATGCCGACATTTCATAGGTGCTACCCCAATCATCAGTAGAAATGGCGACATATAGACAGCTAGGAAACATAGAAATCAAGCTGCTTATCAGCCATGTGCTGAAAATCACATTTCGCAAAAATAATGTTAGTACGATTTGAAGTCCCAAAATTGGTGTGCTGAAAGTCGCAATCACAAAAAATTTAGCTATTTCAACTCGCAAGCAAATGATGAAGTGAACTCTAAGTGAATTGGCTTATAATATGAAAATTTATTATCAAACCGTGGAACTGGAAGCGTCTAAATAAAAGTTGACCTGTTTTTATGTATTTTCACTAAAAAAATTTGAGTTTTCATGTATTTTAATAAATAAATTTGCATGATGGTTGTGTTGCATTTGTTTACTTTAAAAATGGCGACTTCAGATGGCGCAGCTAGTTTTTCCCCATACAAAAAGCAAGTGCTGCCAAATTTTACACATATTTTTGCTCAAGCAAATCGTGCGATCTCTAGCACACAGAAAAATGGGATTTGCGATTTTGCCTTAACAAGTGATTTAAAAATTTTGCGTTTCTCAGCACATATGGCTATAAGTTTTTGATAGTTAATAAAATTGTAATGAAATTGATTATTTCGCATTTGATTTTGGCAAATCCATCAATAGCTGCTGCTAGACGTTGGGGGCGGCTTAATTAATATTTTATATTTCAAACTCACAAAGTGCTCAGATTTGGATTTCTTTATATTGTAAGTAGGCATATTTATTTGCACATACATATAAGTTTGTACATACATACATATGTACTCGTATGTATATAGGTTTAAATATTTTTAGTCTTTAGTCTTGTTGCTTTTCTTTTTAATTATTATAATCGTTATCATATTTCTTCTTAGTCCGATCTTATGGTCAATTAAACACAAAACTCATAACACAGCGCGCAAGAGGGAGACGGCGAGAGAGCTGGCGAGACCGGGAAAGATCGCTTGGAATAGATAATAGGACCTCATGAACTTTTTTTCAGTTTCAAAATGCGATAAGCCTGAATTTGAGATTGATAAAAGCTTAAGAAGAATTGAAACACTTTACACTCAGACGAAAGTCAAAAAGAAAAAAAAAAAAGAAAGAAAACAAAGCATAAAGAAGTTTTTTTTGTGCTTTTTCGAAATTCAACAACAACTAAAGCGCAGAAAATGGAAAATATAAAGATCATTTTTAGCAGATCTTATGTTTGTTTTTTTCATTTCATTTTGTTGTTGCTGCTGCACTCACTTATTCAGCCAGCTAGCCAGCCAGCGAGCCAGCCACTCGTCTCTTAATTAAGCAACATATAAATTTATTGGAAACTTTGCTTTCAATAAAAAGTGCTGCACTGTTTATGTTGTTGTTGTTATTGTTGTTGCTGTTGAATGTATTTATTCACTTAAAGATGTGATAATGAATTAAAAACACGAAGGACTTTTTTAAATTGCTTGACCATGGTTTAATGCTGCACCAGCACCAGCAACAACAAAAACAAAACTTAAAAACAGAACAAGATCAATGATCATCATCTTTGTCACTCGCGTTCACTGCTTTTCATCAGCTTTTGCTGGAACCTTTTTTTAGTTCTACATGTGTTGCTGAGTGTCCGAATGTTGCTGCTTGCTGGTTGCACAAATGTTTAAACAAAAAGCAGTCTGTCATTTTCAGACCTTTTAGATACCAACGAGTTCACTAAAGAAAACAATTTTTAAATGTCCTATTGGTCAGTGAAAAACACTAGTTGTTTGTGTTTTAAATGATTGTAATCTATTTAAAAAAGCTTAAGACTTTTTTCTCTTCTTCTTCTTGCTTGCATTTAGTAAGTCATTCTGAAGTGTGTGTTATAATGACTTTATGCCATTTAAGTGGTGTCTTTACAGGTGGGGTTGGTTGAAGTGAAGATAACCAGAGGAAAAAAGTGCATTATTACGTTTGAAAAGAAGCAGAAAGTTTCAAGCTGTAGAAGTTATTAAAACGTTAAAATGTGTTCTTAAAACTTAAACAAAACGTTTCATAATGCGAATGCAAACAATCACATTACGAAAAAAAATATATATATATGTGACTCGATTGCTGATTTGGTAGAGTACTCGACCAATAGTCTCGAGGTCGCAGGTTCGACTCCTGCCACAGACCCTGGGTGTTACTGCAGACAAGACAAAAAGCTTCGCAGTTTTTATGTTTGTTCATTCATTTATATATAATTTGGGAAAAGCTTAAGCAAAGTTTTAAGGAATTTGTAGAACAAATTTCCAAGAACTCATTCTTAAGAGATAAATGTACTAGTAATTGATTTGTTTCGGCCCCTGCCATAAAGGTCTATAATGAAAATAAAACGTTATGCAATAAATCGTTATGGCAATGCAACTATTGGTTGTAGTGAAAAGTTTCACTACGGTTATGAAAGTTTCATTAATGGGATGAAATTTTTGGGTAGCACCCATTCAGGAAATAGATGTACTCGTAATAGATTCACGTCAGCCCCGCCATAAAGGCCTGCACTGAAAATAATTCGTTTCGTTATGACAATGCAACTATTCGTTGTAGTGATAAGTTTTACTACGGTTAGGAAAGTTTAATTAATGGGATGAAAATTTTGGGTAGCACCCATTCAGGAAATAGAAAGCCCTGCACTGAAAAGAATACGCTCCGTTATGGCAATGCAACTGTTTGTTGAAATGAAAAGTTTAATTTCGGTTATTAAAGCTTCATTAAAGGGATGAAAATTTTGCGTATCACCACTTTATTATTTTTTAAAATTTCATTACTGTTACGAAAAATGTTTTATTCATGCTACGAAAAACTTTTGCAGGAAAATTAAGGAATTTCATTATTTCTTCTAAACAGAGTAGCAAATATAATGAAAATATTTCGTTGTATTAATAAAATACTTTCGTAATAGCTACGAAACAATGTGGTTAAAATACTAAAAAGATCTTTACATCGAATATAAAATAAATATAGTTTCTGGTAAAATTGAAACCGAAAGATTTAAGTAATTTTGTAATTTATTAGCAAATTCTTTTATCATTAATTTGTACTGATCTCTTTATAACACTAATCCACAAAGCTGTTAGTCGTAGAGACATCTTAGTTGAACGATTACAGCAAATCTTATACAAAAATATTCTGAAAAGGGGATGTTGTATGCCGATCATGCGGACTTACCACCATATGTTGTTAGACCTACCGTGTCTTTGATACTTAATTTTCAAGATCTCGAAAACGTTATCGGTAATGCGAACCTCAGGAAAGCTCCAGGCATTGATCAAATTACTCGTAAAATACTTAAACAGTTACCTCGTGTAAGTAGAAAAGTTTTACTTTTTATTTTTAACGCTATTTTACGCCTTGAGTATTATCCTGCAGAGTGGAAGGTCTGAATGATTACTATGATACCCAAGCCAGGGAAGGATCTGACTTAGGTCATATAGATCAATAGGTCTTTTACCAAGAATTTTAAAATTATTCGAAACATTGTTAATGGCGAAGTTGAGTCCAATATTGAAGTCAATATCATAAGACAGACCTTTGAGGAGACAAAGTGTTGCTCAGCTCTGTTCATTGACATTTCTCAAGCTTTTGATAAAGTGTGGCACAAAGGCTTGATGCACAAAATAAAGTTAAACTTGCTGCAAATACTCACAAGCTTCTGGAAAGCTAAATTTGTTACCAGAGAAGACGACTTTATAAGCCCAATTCAGCCAATCGAGGCAGGAGTTCGCCAACGCAGCATACTGGAGCCTACTTTATATTTGATTTACGCCTTAGACATGCCAACGACATCCGGAATCCACACTTCAACCTTTGCAGATGACACAGCGTTTTTGAGCGTTCATGAAAACCACCAATTAGCTTCACGAAATTTATAGGAATATATTTCAATATTGGAAAAATGGCTGAAGCTTTGGAAAATCAAAGTTAATGAGCAAAAATATACTCATGTCACATTCACACTGTCTATCCAAATTAATATCTCACCTATTCCGCAGCACATTGAAGTCAAGTACCTTGACATTCACCTGGACCGTAGACTAACGTGGAAGTCTCACATTGAAGCAAAAGTCACTCAGTTGAAACTAAAAGCAGCGTAACTAAATTGGCATATGGGCAGAATGTCGGCATTGAAGTTGGACGGCAAACTTTTGCTATACAATTCCTAAAGCCCATATGATGCTACGGAATTCAATTATGGGGCACCGCCTCAGCGTCAAACATTGAAAAAATCCAAAGGCGACAAAACAAAATTCTTCGAACGATTACTGCAGCTCCATGGTACGTAAAAAATTTACGAATTCATAAAGATCTGAGTGTTCCACTGGTAAAAGAGGAATTTTCAAAGTATGCGACCAGGTATGCCAGTTAACTGGAACTTCATCCAAATACTCTTTCGCGTAATATACTTAACTTTGGCGGACACACTCGGTTTTCTTCCTTCCCTTCTTCTAGAAGGGATACTGTTGCCGTTATCAGATTGCTAAATAGGTGATTTTACCGAAATAGCCCCCCCATAATAAAACTTTTTGTGTAGCATTGGCCGGATTTAAGTAAAAAGCACATTTTTTAATTTTAAATTTAGTATTAAGATTTGAAGACTTATTGTTAGTTCATTTTGAAGATCCAATAAATAAAAAATGCTAAATTAAATATATGTATATATCACTTGGGATCGATCGTTAATATATCGCTCCTTTATTGCTACATAGTCATATCTCAAAAAATTAGCTTTTCGAGTTAACTATGCAGAATTGTTAATAGTACTACTTTTTATATTGTGCCAAAAATTTATTCAAATATCTTTTAAACTGTTTCCTTTAGAAGATATTTTCTAAAATTTTTTTCTAAGACTTGTATGAGAGCTAAAAATTTAAATTTTTGTTTTCCTCGAAACAAGCTTTTTTGAATTATGACTATGTTGTAATAAAGGAGCAATATGATTTCACAAGCTTGTATGCTGATTGTGATAAATCAAATAGTTTTTCAAGCTTTTTTGCTAAAATTGTATGATCTACCGTATCAAAAGCTTTGCTGTGATCTAATGGTACCAAAAAGCTTATATTACTTTTGTCGAGGTCAGTTCTTAAGCTTTCTATCACATCCATAAGCGCCGTAGTGCAACTTCCGCCCTTTACAAAACCGGTTTGAACATTTGTTAGTAGTTTGTTAGGCATTAAGTGTTTATTCATTTGACTACTCATAATTCTTTCTAAAAATTTTGATAAAAACGGCAGTATTGTAATATTTATATATTGTAACATAATAATATTTTTTTTGAATGTACTACATAAATTTATGTATTTTTATTTAAAAAAGAAATTCTATTTTTAAAATATTGTTTTTAATTACAAGTTTGAGAGCAGGACGTGATTAAATTTGATTTAAATTTTTGTTTGAATGTATTTGAAAAGATAACGCTTTTAAATTTTAAATAAAAAAATTATAAAAAGAAAATAAAATCCAGAGCGTACAAAAAGGTTTTAAGATATTTGAATCAAAAGTGTGGTTTAAATTTTATCAGCGCGTGTCATCAACTACATGACTTTCATACGAGTATTGTTTTGTCAATTAAAGAAACTAAAAGCAGCTAAAAATATCATTCATGTAAAAAAACTCGTTTTTAAAATGAAAAAACTGCTTATTTATTTGAAAAATTACATAAAAGATATCTATTACATCTAATTTGAATTAAAAAGCACTTTAATTACGTTACACAAAACATGATTGATTTTAATAGATGCTCAGTTAAAACTGCTTTCAAAATTGTTGGCCTGCAACGGAAGTTATTACAAACTATGACTGATCTTTCTAAGCAAAAGACATATTTCCCAAGTGACAATGTTTAGCATAAAAAACAGAAACGCAAGACTTCTCTCCTTTCAAATTTACATTTACATATATCTTAATAAATTACACCAAAATAAACAAAACTTCTACGAGCATTTGTGAAAAAAACTAAGTTGCCATCATGCGCTTATCAGTGCTCTAAAAAATATGTAAGTTTTATGCAAAATCATTCGTTTGCAGCATTTAACCAATGTTCCACACTAAAAGTCTAACACAAAATAAAAAAAATAAATGCACTAAAATGCGAAAAAAAGCCAAAGAAAAATACCTTAATCCCTACACTCAATAACCCCCACTCTGTAAATAACATCAGCATGCCGTTGATAATAATTCTGCTGCTGCTGCTGCGGCGGCTGCTGATGACGATGATGACAATGATGGTGATGGCTTTTTAAAATCATCCATATAAGAGCAGAAGAGGTAGAAGAAAAAAAAACATACACACACACACACTTACACACATATAAAAAAGAGCTCAGAAACAGAAAAATTACCCGCTTATCTAAATGCCAGCCTTACAGTCTCGTTTTCCATTATGATACAAAGATATCAATGGTAGAAGCTCCCTCTCCATACACCAGGAATAATAATGAATAAGAACAAAAAATAAAATTAAGTGAAACAACTGAAATCAACAAAAGTAATCGAATGTCGCCAATGCAATGGATTGCAGTCTCACTAACACATTGGCTTTATTAAGTAAATATGAACACTCACACTCCCTGTGATATTAACATATACGAGTACACACACAAACACACACATTTATAAAAAAAATACAATCATCACTTACTGATATAGACATATTCCATACACTCCCCATTTACATTATAATGGAACTACACTGAATTTTTTAGATTGGAGTTTTTTTTCGCTTTCTCCCTCTCTCTCGCTCTTTCTCTCTTCTCTTATCAGTGGAGAAACGACTGACTACTCTAAAACCATTATAGCAGGCAGAGCAGGACATTTGAAATATTTATTAGCAACTATTTTATATGATTAATCAGGTGTGGTCATTTATAAATTTGAAACTATTTTTCTTCTGCTAAAGTTATCAAAACAGCGGCAAAGCCGGGAACACTAATAAACAAGCTTAGAGACCCGATTGTTTAGACACTATTCTGAGCTGGTTTTCGGGTATGATTGTTACCATCACCTATGTATGTCCATGCAGTGTGACCAAATCGAAAAAAATTTTTGGAGCTAAATTGGCAACAAGATAGTGTTAAAAAGTGCTAAAAAAATAGTACCTTTTATGCACTGGGTTGCTTCTTGCCAACATATATAGAGAATAGATTGATTATCATTTATGCCTATTAACATTTACGGTTTGAAGATATATAGTGACACTTCCCAGCAGAATGGTGGGAAACATTTACGACGCTACAAACGTACTGTTAATACCATCTTGGGCATATGATCTTTGTCACCCCGCCTGTGCTGTGCGTCCTATACTTTGTAAATTTACTTTGCAACTGTATAGTTACTAAATGAATAAATAAAATAAACATTTACGGACTGGGTTATAGTAAGCATATAACTCCTTACACAAATTCGGTGCTTATAAGTAATTTTAAAGACTTTTTGAGCATGAGGTTGCTGTTGTTGCTTTACAAGACTAACTGTCCGCTGTATTTAAGGTATAGGTTCCAAATTGGCTGCTCATCTACACGCAGAGAAATGTCAGCTTGAAATATGGTTGCAACAACACTAGTATGTACTCTATAACATTATGTATTATTGTTAAAAATGTTGTATTAACAATATAATTATAATTCTGTTGTTAACATCTTTATATTTCAAAATATGGTTACATACAATAATAACAGTTGTGAAAAATTTTTAAAAACACCAATACCTTTTATCACACCCAATACCAAAATAATTGTTATTATCTTATGTATAATACGCTGATTCGCATGCAACAAAAGTGAGTTTATAGGATAAACTTACTACTGTTGCCATGAACGATATTTTTATTCTAGTCGTTGACATACAATATTCTTTCAGTTTGTGTTTTTCTTTGGAAGCAAAAAAATGTTTTTTGTTTTCAATTTAAAAAATATATGTACAAAAATATATATTAAAAACAAAAAGAAAAAACTCGAAATAGTCGAAAAATCACATAGTGAAATTACATATTTCCGAAATTAAAAAGGTAAGTATGTTTAAATTAAGATGTAAACATAAAAATATATATAGTGAATCCAATAATACATGCAACCATATTAATATGGTTAAATATGACTTATATAATTAAAATCGCAACGAAATACTTAATAACTATTTTTGTTTTATTACAGCTAAAGCATATTTCAACTTCCAACAATAACAATTTTGGTGTTATTACAGCTAAAGCATATTTCAACTTCCAAGAAGATATTTGTGCATTAATTCGGTTGAGATGCAACCCGATTATTTGTTTAAATTATTTTGCAAACTGTTTATATTGTTTTGATATTAAAAGTTAATGAAAAATACAATAATTGTTATAAAATTATATTATATACTGTCAGTTTTTTTGTATTTAATTATAAACGTATATAAATTTGTGCAAATTATAAGGAAGATAGGTTTACAATAAAGCTATTTACCATATTAGTATGGTTACTTAGGTTAGAAGATATATACGAAAGGTATGATTGGCTGGTATAATTATATGGACAATTAGTGGGCGACTTTACTTAATAACATAGTTATTTATTATTATAATAATTTTAAACCTAAATATAGTATGGTTACTTATAATACTATGGCGTTTTTTACGTTTTAAATATAACAATATACTGTTATTGGGTACAACCATATAATTCAACAATAGTATGTTGCCCTTAGATTATTGTCGTATCAACCATATATTTTTTTCTACGTGTAGGACATGCACGTTAGTTTAACGAAAAATGTAGGATTAACGAAAAATGGTGAACGAAACGGTTTCATTGTTAAAACAAAGCGTTCTTTTTGATGTAGTTATTATATATTTTCAAAGTGGGTTTTATATATATGCGTATATAAAATTAATCAATAGCTATAACAAAGTATTTTTTGATTTTCCTTCAGGTTTGTTGTATCGAAGTTTAACTGTATTTTTTTCCTCTTTTCGCTTTAAGAACTATATTCTCTCTTGATTATAAAAGCAGAGTGATTTCCACTAGTGCAACAATTTCATAACTAGTTTTCAAAGTAGCATGTCATATAAATTTTAATTAGCTTTAAGCTTTCCATTTAGTTAACAGTTTCCCATCCCTGCCAAATCGCTAAACTGAAAAAAAAACATAAATACATATGTAAATATAAAAACCACCAGGGAAATTTATAAAAAAAGAAGTGAAGAAACTAAAATCACAGACGACGATGAAAATACTTTGGTATGCATCATTATCAGCAGTGTTGATGCATCAGCCTCCAAGCTGCATTTATTCAACTGCAACACAGGAGTGACTGCATAAGGAGAGTTTCAAGAAACACGCACACACACACACACCTCACACAAAGCTAAATTAATAAACGTGAGAGTGTATGTGTGAAGTGTTTAAAGTATAATTTACATGGCAACCAAACAAGCGCCACTAACAAAAACACCATAAATATTATTATGTTAACCCGCCAAAACAACAACAATAACAAAAAACAAAAGAAAAAGTGAAAAAAAAAAATGATCAAAAAGTAAAACAAACATAACAACAACAAAATCCACCTCGAATGCAACCAACGACTTAAAACAGCAATAAAAAGCAAAATCGCTGAAATAACAAAATGTTTTAAAATGTTGTACAAAATCTTATTAATGTCAAACTAATCGCCACAAACTACAAATACAACGACTACAAACAACAAAAGAAACAACAAGAACACGTTTTTAGTTATTGAATTTTTGTTTATTTTTTTCGTTATTTTTTGTCTTCTTAATGTCTGAGAGATAATATTTTGAATTATCACTTGTAGAATTTAAATGATTTTATATAAGAAAAGAAGAAAAAAAACTCAATTTTAATTACTTTTCTGATTAAGGGATATAAACAAGGATTTGAGTTCTTAAGGTTGCTTAAAAGACAACTGAAAGATTTGAAAGTTTGTGTTAATTTATGGCAGAGGGAGGACTTAAAAATTGGCATAAAAAATAATAATAAAAATAAGTGTAAAGTACTCGTATCGGGCGATCAATTGTATAGGGTGTTTTTTTAAGCCCGATAGAACTTGAAATTGTAAAAAATAACACAAAAAATTAAATTGTAATCAAAATTTTTTGTTTATTCGAAAGATCAATACGTGACATTAACATTTGAAAATGATTTCGGGCATATGGGCACCGCGGCTGTTCTTGACGAAGCGCATTCTGGACGTCCAATTTTGGGCCACTTTTTCGAACACTGCTGGCCGTATGTCACGAACAACACGAACAATGCTGGCCTCCAAGGCGTCAATTGTTGCTGGTTTATCAGCATAAACCAGTGACTTCACGTAGCCCCACAGGAAATAATCGAGAGGTGTCAAATCGCACGACCTTGGAGGCCAATTGACAGGTCCATTTCTCGAAATCAACTTATCGCCAAATTTTGATTTCAGTAAGTCGATGGTTGCGTTCGCCGTATGGCACGTAGCGCCATCCTGTTGAAACCACATCTCCTCCGGATCAATGTCATGCATATTTTCAAACAAAAAATCATTGATCATGGTGCGGTAACGATCTCCATTGACCGTAACGCGAGCTCCGGCCTCATTTTTGAAGAAATAAGGTCCGATGATGCCACCAGCATGAAAACCGCACCAAACAGTGCATTTTTCTGGATGTAATGGAGTCTGTAGGGTCTCTTGTGGATTGGTCTCACTCCATATGCGGCAATTTTGCTTATTAACAAACCCGTTAAGCCAAAAATGCGCCTCATCGCTGAACACAATTTTGCGTCTATAAGTTGCGCGAATCGACGACTGATTTTCAAAGTAAATTTGGATAATTTCGTAGCGTTGTTCAAGCGTGAGTCTATTCATGATGATTTGTCAGAGTATACTGAAACAAATAAAAAAAATGTTTCATCAAAATTTAATTTTTTGTGTTACTTTTTACAATTTAAAGTTCTATCTAGCTTAAAAAAACACCCTATACATAAAAGAGGGAAAATCAAAAGCGGTCAGAAATCTACATGACTTAATGTTGACTTTAAGTTCTTTATATGCTGTTCATACATACACTTTTAATTAAAACTTTGCAATTAACGCCTTAATTGATTTTAATTACTCATACGAAATTTTAATTAGCTTAGTTGCCAATTAACAGTTAACTGTTCTAATATTTAGTAAAATTAAATATATCACCCTGTGGCAACCGTGTTTAGTTAGCACAACACCCAATAAACACACTTTGTTCAAATTTGACAACTCAAATGTAAACAAATGCAAACAAGGTGTATTGTAGCATGATCACGACATAAATTCATTGTTTTAGCCATAACATGAATGCATCCTATTAAAGGCATATACAAGAAATAACTAAAAGAATATTAAGTTACTTTTCGTCACTGTCAAGTGACGAGTACTTTTGTACTGGATTGCTTAGCATGATCCGTACGATATGCCAACATCATCAGCAACCTCTCTGATAGTGATTCAACGATTATGCAAAATCATTTTCTTCACCGATCCAATTTTTTCATCGGCTGTTGACGTGTTCGGGCGACCAGAACGTGCATCGTCATTGACATCTTCTCGGCCTTCATTAAACCGGTTATACCACAACTGAGCTTGTGTTCTGCTCACACACTGCATAGTCAACATCTCAAATGTCCTTGCGCATTTAATTTAATTTTTTTACACAAAAGTTAATACAGTTTTTTTGATCCATTTTTTCGAATAGTAAAAAACAGAAGAGCATACCAAAACACGACTAATCTTTTTATCTGTCAAAAACAAACTGACAATCCAAAGTGCCTGATATTGCCAACATATCGCTCCTTTATTGCAACATGATCATATCTCAGAACATGAGCTTTTCGAGTTAACAATGCAGAATTGTTAACAGCACTATCTGCCAAGAATTTATTCAAATTACTTTAAAGGTGTATTCTTTAGGAGATATTTTCTAAAAATATTTTCTAAGACTTGTATAGAAACTAAAAATTTGAAATGTGTTTTTCTCGAAACAAGATTTTTTTAGTTATGACTATGTCGCAATAAAGAAGCGATGTGCATTTAATTTGTTAAACTATTTACCTTACGCTGCCATTACACAGGAAAGTACTTTGCTGCCATTACACCGGAAAGTACTTTCATGTGACTTTATCACTTGAATGTTGCAATAAGAGGATGATATATAACAGACATGTTTACCCATATAACAGAAAAAAATGTGCAAATCGAACATACGTAACTCACGAAATTTGAAAATAACGGATATTTTTTGATCAGGCCCCGTATTAATTAACTTTAATTAGTAAAATAAACAACAAGTACGACAGCTATTTGATAACATCGTGATTATTTGAATAAAATATTATTAATTTTTTTCGGTAACCTTTTTGTTTTGTGATCTATAAAAGGGCGTTTTCTTTAAGAATTCTCAAAACTCTCATATCACTTTGGTCTACCATCTCGTTTTCAGTCCATATTGAAGCCTTGGATTTAATTGTAACTTCTGGCTGGAATATAATCGAATTATGATCGAGGGTATTATCCTGAATTTCAATACTTCCTACTTTTTTGCAAATTTCTTGAGGTTTTAGGGCTTTTAGGTTTTACTGACGTTTTGGAATACTCTATGGAAAAATATATTTGCTCGCGTTTCTGAGACGTTCACACTTTCGAGTGTTGCCGTTTTCGCGAGTTAAGGCTAATATTGGGTTCATTATTTCGTGCGAAATTCTATCAAATTGCATACAAAAGTGTTTCGTATGAAATATTTGCAAAATAAGTTTAGAAAGTTAGTACTGAGTTTTTAAAGCGAAAAACACACAATGTGTATTTGCTCTGGGACTATTTGCTTTTTCAGCTGCGAAATAACATAATAAACGCTTTTTTCGCACGAAATACATACATGTATACTTAAAATTAATAAAGAAACATGAATAAGAGAACAAATAGACAACACTGCTATTCAGCTTTCAATTGTTTTGTCCAGAGCAAATTCATTTTACATTAATCAGCTGATATCAATAAGAATTTCCACATATTTGCCACCAGCTTTTCCCCAACGCTTTGGATTATATACAGGGAAATAATTTTTATTATGGAAAACTTTAGGCTGTGAGAACTAGATTATATAGACTGTAATAAAATACTTTGAGGCATTTCAGTTGTATTTTAACAAAATTAAAGGAGAGCTTGGAAAGAAGATTTAATGAGTTGCTTATGCTGATACCTGAAGCAAATAGAGCCATATTGGCGTCATGGTGCCACCCTAGTTCAAAATGCGCTGATTGCCAGAAAGCATCTCAGTAAAACAGATTTAAAATCATAAAATGTGAAACCATACCCGGATGCAGAAGAAGAAATAGTAGTTGCAGTAAAGGTGATGAAGGTTTTATTGCTGTTGTGGACAACTCATTGATCAACCTCGTAAATTAAATATGGAACTTGTGTTAATCAGTTTTCTAAATGATAAAAGCAAGGAGCTTGCTATTCTGAAAACTATCCAAATATCAAAAATCCATGTTTAGAGTTTTACAGCAGCTTGTGTTCCTCAGGACCTGTAGAAAGATTATTTTCCTCCGCAGGTTTTAATCACTTCCCAATAAGAGATTGTTTGTCGGAAGACTCATTAAAATATTTAGTTTTTATTAAAGAAAATACTTGTTTTGCCGAATGAATCTTTTATTTACTATCTATCAAATACTAAATATTAGGTTTGTTCCTTTAATTTCCCAGCAAGTTTAGAGCAATCGTATGAATATACATACGTATGCCGAACGTGTATATACTCGTACATATGTAAAATGTATATAATATTAAATGTATATAATAAAAATATAAAACATTTTTATATAATATTACACAACTTTATTTCTAATATTTGTAAGCATGAACATATCGCTCCTTTATTGCAACATAGTCATATCTCAAAAAATGAGCTTTTCGAGTTAACAATGCAGAATTGTTAACAGCATTGCCTTTTATATTGTGCCAAAATTTTATTTAAATTACCTTTAAACTGTTTCCTTTAGGAGATGTTTTCTAAAAAAATTTTCTAAGATTTGTATGGAAACTAAAAATTTGAAATGTGTTTTTCTCGAAACAAGCTTTTTTGCGTTATGACTATGTTGCAATAAAGGAGCGATATATACTTTGGCCTAAAACGTAAAAAAGCGCATAACTGGCAAAAATTTTCCTAGTTTGTAATTTTTATTAAATGGGGTATTATTATCAGTACAAGTATGTGGTATAAATATAACTATCCACAAATTTCAATAGGCTTTCAATATTTTGCCAGCGACGTCTGGGCTTTAGGTGAACAATTTTTTTATTAAATTTAAATGTATACGTAAAATAAAATATGTATCTAAAACATGACAGATACATTTTTCTGAGACCGAAATACACAAATGTATTTGTATTTTTTTGTTATATTTTGTATTTGAAATACGCAGCTTGAAAGTGTTTTATATCTTATAATGGATGATTTTATAACAACTATCGGAAATTAAAAAAAAAAAAAAACACACATAAAATTCAGAAAAATGTATGAAATATTTATTTGGATCGATAGTTAAGTCGATATAATTTAATGTTTGAAGGTTATTTCATGCAAATGTTGGCCGCGTCTGCGCTTCAAATGGTCCATCCGTTTAGTCCAATTTTGGCATACTCTTTCCAACATTTCGGCCGGTATCTCACGAATAATGTTGGCTTCCAGTGCGTCAATCGAAGCGGGCTTGTCGCTATAGACATTAGCCTTAACATAGCCCCACAAAAAATAGTCTAGAGGCGTTAAATCGCACGATCTGGGCGGCCAATTGACTGGTCCCAAGCGTGTGGCATGTGGCACCGTCTTGTTGAAACCACATGTCATGCAAGTCAAGCTCTTCCATTTTGGGCAAAAAAAAGTTTGTTATCATCGCACGGTACCGCTCACTATTCACAGTAACGTTGTGGTTCGCATCATCTCTGAAGAAATACGGCCCAATGATGCTGCCAGCCCATAATCCGCACCAAACGGTTGTTTTTTGTGGATGCTTGGTAGCTCTTGCAATGCTTCTGGCTGCTCTTCATTCCAAATACGGCAGTTTTGCTTGTTCACGTATCCATTCAACCAGAAATGAGCCTCGCCGCTGAACACAATTCTTCGATAAAAAAAGTGGATCTTCATCTAACTTTTCAAGAGCCTATTCACCAAAAATTTGGCGTTGTGGTAGGTCGTTTGGCTTCAATTCTTGCACCAGCTGTATCTTATAAGGCTTCACACCCAAATCCTTCCGCAAAATTTTCCACGTAGTGGAGTAACAGAGGCCCAATTGCTGCGAACGGCGCCGAATCGATAATTCACGGTCATCACCAACACTGGCCGATACGGCTGCGATATTTTCTTCAGTTCGCACTCTACGTAAGCGTGTTGGTGGTTTAATGTCCAACAATGTAAATTTGGTGCGAAATTTTTTTACAATAGCCCGAATAGAAGCCTCAGTAGGTCGATTAAACTGACCATAAAATGGAAGAAGCGCGCGATGAACTTTCTTAACAGAGCACGCATTTTGGTAATAAAATTCAATAATTTGCAAGCGTTGTTCGTTTGTAAGACGATTCATGATTAAATTATAGACCAAACTGAAGATGTTTGACAGTGACACAAGATACAAAACGTGCGTGAGCTGTCAAAAAAAACTAGTGTTGCCAAAAAGATAATAGCAAAAAAATCACTCGTTATTTGAAATACACAGCTGGAAAGTATTTTTTATCTTGTATTTGAAATACATAAGGTGTGTATTTTGCCCAGGCCTGGTGGCAGTCACATGGCCTAAATCATATGTAAACATTGATGTCAGAAAATTTCTTATGAAATAAAGCCGGTTTCATTGATATTTTATTCTGATGTGTAATCACCCTTTATTTTATTACGACTTTACTTTGTTATTTGTATAGTGAAAAGTGATATTTATTGGAAAAATACTTAGATTTCGGAGTATCTCTTCTGCTTTAGAACTAACTTGACCACCGTCAAGTTTAATATCCCTCACATATAATATCTTTTTATTACCTATTTTTTTGATTCAAACTACAAGAATATAAATATTCTTTTATTGCAAATCAAAACAAGCTCTAAATTACACAAAAATTTTCTGTTAAATGGTCTATTTTGACTTTCATTAAATTACCCCAACAGAAGTGATATTGTCACAAATACATATACTCATATGCACACACACACATACACACACAAAATCAAATGCCATTAAGCAAAACACGTTGAACATAGAACAAGCAGAGAGAGTCTTATCAAATATCAAATAGACTCAAAAATACATCAAAACGGATGCTATCAATTTTGATTACGATTTCATTTAATTAAGAACATTAAAATTATAATGGCAAGAAAAAGCACCGGCACCGGCACCAACACCGGCACCAACACCAGCTCCAATGCCAGCACCAACCAGTAGCAGTGGAGTGGCAGCAGGAACAGCAAACAAATAAATAAGAATTTACAATACGAGTAATGTCTTCAATTATGTTGCTGCAGCTGCTGTTGTGTCTGATTTGCTTTATCGGGCTGCTGAGTTTTGTTGTAGCTGCCTGCTGTTGATGAACAAAAATATGTTGTTAAGATGTTTGATAACATTCAAGTGATAATGTCACATGAAAATTCATAATAATAATTGAATATTATTTTGGCCTGATACTGTCACGTTAAGGCAACAACAAACAGTGCGATGCTATACTTTGTATTTACAACTTAGAGTCTTGTAGCTCCGCATTTAATAATTTTTATGTCACTCAAGTACTCGTATAAGTAAAGGGGAAGATACCTTTAATTCTTTAAAAGTTTGAATTATTAACAATACTATTTATTTTTATATAGCGTTGTAGAGGTTTCAGAATTTATACAGTGTCAAAATCAGTTGTCATTCACCATAAACGAGTAGCACAAACAACAACATATGGTATGGGGCTTTAGTACACGATCACAAGAACTATTTAAGATCACTTTATAAACGTTACAAAAATGCAGAGAAAGTGATTATTTTTTGTCTTGTGAAGAAAATTTGCAAAGTATAAATGTACGTATGCACAGCATGGCCAGATAAACTACGACCATGTACTCACTATATGTCGATACTTCTTTGAGAATGACAATGACGAGCGCTTTATACATTTCTTTTGGCGTGAGTTCAATGATATAAATATCAAAGAAATGTGGGTTCTTTAATATAATCCTAAACATCACTTTGGACATTTTGCACGAGAGATGTGATGTGACCAGATTACGTGCAGGTGATATTAAATGGCCAGATCGTTCAATTTGGAATCACCCATTTTTACTTTTGTGGCTTTCTTCTGTGGCAAGTATGTGTGAACCACAAATTATAGACACATAATCCATATCATTAGTCAATTAGAATTTGATTAATGAGCCAGAGTCGTTGAAGATTAGTCATTGCGGACGAACGTCACCCAACAAACGTTTGGATATCGATATAGTATATAATAGCATCGATAGGGGTTTCTAACAAACACAAAACTTTATGGGTGTTATAGTTTATTTATATATAGAATGAAAATACATAGTTTATTTATACATAGAAAGAAAATAAAGACAATTCCATTTATATTAATAATAATAGGAACGAGGTCTGGCCCAAACCGTCCCCATACACTGCAGCTATTAATAATCGGTTAAGCTTCTCCTTCTGCCCACACGATCTTAGTACATCAAGTAAACGGAGTGTTACCAAGTCCTGTTCGTCCAAAGTAAAGGCTTTGCGTTGCACTGCTCTACAGCTACTACAGTGGATTTTGCTCTGACAAGATCAAAGAATTCGTTTGTAAACACCGTGACTTTACGTATTACTCATTCGTCGTACAGGATTCGTCCGTTCGTGTTGAATTGGCCAGTAATATGCAATTCAGATTACAGAGACAATTCATTTGCCAGTAGTACGATCGGTCTGTGGCATATGCTGCCCGAAGCTGTATTTCCCGTTTGTTACAATGTAGGCGGGTTCAAATCATATATTCACAATCCTTACATCCCCGTAACATATTTTCTTAGATTCGGTGCAATGCACTGCTTATTCGTATGTATAGACTTCTCCGAGTACTAGTCCCAATTAAAAAAAAAAAATCTGTGTTGAAACTCCCCAATCTGTAAGGCAATTATAATAACCTGTGTGTGTACCAAGGCGAATTCATTACCAGGTGAATTTAACAGCACAGGTGATTATTTTTTGCTTCTCGCGTTTTTTCCAATGAGACTGTCAAATTTTGTTTCTTTTGTTTACAAACTTTTTCGCGCCATTTTAATCTGACGGGTTTTTTGCATGATTTAGTGCAATTTCAAGAAATTTGTGTGAATTTAAAAGTGAAAAACTAATATAATCTGTGATTTTAATTACAAACAATTGTAAAAGCTTATATTTAACGTTTATATAAAATTTTTTCTCTGCTGAGCAATCTTAGGCGAATTTAGATTATGACATTCACGATATGTTTTACAATAACAAAATACATAGTACTGAATTCGCCTTTCCGTTTGCATTCACCTGTATAAAGTCGCCTTGGTGTGTACTCGCTAGTATTCGTAAGTTTTTCTGCCCAATCCCTCTATTTCCATTCCCTCTCTTAGCATTAGAGCTTTAGAAATTCTGAAAATTACCGCCGAATTGCAATTTACTATGCGCTTTCGAAAGTAATGGAAAGTATGGTTAATTACCATACTTACTGATACTGTGAGGTATCTGGAGTTGCAAAATTTATTTTGTGATCGTCAAAATAGATTTGGAAAGGTTTCTTTACCGGCTATGTTTTTGCATATCTCTCGGAAAAATGGTGCCATTCAATCCATCATTTCCAATGCATTTGATACAGCGTGTCATGGCGCATTAACGTCAAAACTTGCTGCTTTTGGTGTCGGTGAAGATTTTTCTTGATGTTTTCTCGATCGGGTTTTCTCAGAGACCGCACTTACAAGTTGTTATAAATGAGGTCTCATCAAACGAGTTCAAGATTAAGTCAGGGGTACTGCTAGGCTCCGTTCTCTCTTTCTTATTTTCCTCAACGATCTTCTCTATCAAACTTTCAACTCTATCCACTCTTTCGCGGATGACAGCAGAATTTGACACTAGTACTCTTTTAGTTATAGGCCTAGCCAATCGGAGATCGCTGCCCAGAAGCTAAATATGAAGGATTCACTGAATAGTGATCTATTAATTTCCGAATAGAGTCGTAAAACCAAGGTCGCCTTTAATGCTCGTAAAACCCGATGTTGCTTATTAACACACAAACAAACGACCGCAAATGCTGCTGCATCTGTACTCATGGATGGTAAAAATATTAAGGAATCGGATGAACTTGATGTTCTTGGAATGAAGATATGAGTACAGTGTGACGTTCACTGGACTGAACACATTTTTCATGCCTCGGGTTTTTGAAACAGTGTAAGATGCACTTCACTCCATCCCACCATGAGAAAAAATCTCTTTCAAAATCAAATGTACTTGTGTATATTAAAAGGGAACTCTAACCGTCAATTTTCAAAACCATTTGCCTCGTTCCAATACATTCCCAAGAGGAATGCAGTCCAATTCTTTGTCTCCTTCTGGAGATGGCTATTGCTGCAGCTGAAAGATGAAGTGGATGCAATGAAAGCCCTCACAGCTCTCTGTTTTGCGAATATGTCTACTGTCTATGTACCTCTTTTTCTCTCTGACACCCAGACCGGGGGCTAGCACTTCCTCGAACCGTTTGGGGTTTAAAACTATACTAGCCCTTTTTAGGGCTGCGATAGTCTAACCGGAGGCTATTATTTTCTGGTACCACGGAAGCCGGGAGCCCCGGGAACATTCTTCTCGCCCGGCTATGGTGAGGTCATTTGGGGGCAATGTGGTGGTTGTGGTTTAATACCCTAATGCGGAGAGTGTGGAGTTGCACTGCAACCGGATGCCGTGACCCTGAGATCGAGCTAGTAAAGCTGTTCCTGCGTGTCAATTTGTCATGCATGGGGACGTCCGGGTGAACGTTTTTTTATCTTGTGAGAGAATCACCGTGGGGTTGGGCCGTCAAGGCAGGAATCCACGTAAAACATCTTCTGATTCTGACACCCGGACCAGAGTAGTCTTATTTTTACTGTCTATGCCATTTATATAAATAACTAGAATATAGCTTAAAAACCCGCTTCGATATCAAAATAAAATAATTATCCTATAACCAGATAATTATCCGTATAGCGCGTTTCGAGTTTTTTTTTTTTTTTGGAAATCCCAAAGTCGCCTTTAGGAATCGCCAAAATTCTCCACTTCCCCGGCTACAATATGGCATCTTCAATTATCGCACTAAATGAAATGACCGTTTGTAGTTCAGATGCATGTTCGGCACTGAAAATTGAAACCCGGTTCCCGATCAGTTAACGAAGTGGTTTCGACTCTTTTTTTTTTTTTTTGGAAATTATCAAAGTCGGCGTCAGGAAACAAGCCAATTAAAGTCTTTACCATTAACTTAGAAAAACTTTGCATATATTATATTCGTAAATTTAACTTTAAGTAGACGAAAGAAAACTACAAAAACATTTACAATTATCTTTTCGTTTCCCATAAATAAATAAATTTGCAAATCAATTTTGATAACAATAGGATTCCATTTATGATTTCAATTTACTTAATAGTTCATTTTTGCCTTTTGACAATTGTAATCGTTGCTGCTATTAAATTATGAACTAAATAATTTGTTAGTGGCTTCAGAATTATAATCGTATTTGTATATTTATGTATAACAGCACAAACTTTTAATATTGTTATGAATAAATTTTGTAAATGGTCGAGAGCTTAAGAACACTGCCGTTTGATTGTCTTTGGTATTTATGGGCATAAATTATCAAAGAAATTGAAAGAGAATCAAATATTGATGCTGATATCAGCATAAAAACTAAAATCAAAAGATAATATTCACATTTATTAACAAATATTAATAAAATTTATTACAAATATTTATTTACTACTTGGTATCGCCAAATGTCTGGCAATTTATTTAAAAGAGGTTTTGCTGTCAGTGTGATGAGGTTGTCTGAAAGCTATTTTGAATCATTGGAATGCTAAATAATAGTTAGATACTCGTATACAAACTTAATACAGAAATGAAGCTTTTACATGATTTATTTAAAACAAAAATAATTATTTAGCAAATTTACACCGAAGCCAACATACGGGATTTTTAGTCAAATATAATTGATTTTTCTATTCAAACTTAAATCTACTTTGCAACTAGATTTTGACGAAATCTAGTACATTTTTGAAAATACTACGCTAAAATAAAAAACTATGGGTGTTCATAATCAATCATTAAATTCGACTCTTGTTAAAGTAAATCTTTAAGAAAAAAGCTGTTGTTTTCTGTATTTATAGTTGAAAAAAGTATACTTTAAGTTGAACTGGCTTTAAATGGGTGTTAACTTTTATTTGCTGAATGTTTACTCACAATTTCTAATCAAACATTGGAAAGCGGCAACCTTGAACACCTGATTTTCTTTTTTCTACATTTCTTTAAGAATATAGTAGAAACTTATGTGCTTATTATTTCTTTATTTCGACCGCTTTTTTTCCTTTCTTAATATGTGTAATTGTTCGAGCTTAAGCTTTGGATAGCTTCTTCAGGCCAGAAGAAGCTATCCAAAGGAAAGCGAAATATTGCCAGATAATTAAAAACCAAAAAAACTAAAAATTCCAAAAAAGACCTTAAGCTCGAACAATTACACATATTAAGAAAGTAAAAACTTATGTTTATTTTTTAATAATTTATAAGTTGATTTGCGAAAAAATTATGGAAAATAGAGAAAGTAGAAATAATAAGTGTGAAGTATATACATATTTTTATATAATTAGCCAGTCAATCAGTGATTTATATTCAACAAGTGAAAAAACCAAGAGGCAATTGGAGTGCCGTTGTGTTGTTAAATGAGTTAAACCCTGATTCAGTTGGTTTTAAATTTAGAATTAGCTTTGACGTCAAATCTATACTTTAAGTTGTCTATGAATGAGTTAGAGTCGACTCTTAGAAAAGTTGACTTTAGTTGTCTTAAAGTATGCCTTATTTTCAACTATGAATACGTTTTTACAAGACACATTCATTAGCCCTATTCATTACTTTGCGCAAATACCCTTGCATCATTGCATTTGCAAAATAATGAAGTAAATTTTTACTTAAAACTAACAAATTACACCGAAATATATTATATTTGCAATTACACACAAAGCTTTGCAAAAAATAAATATAAAAACAATGAAAATAAATGTCAAAAAACTGAAGTGTTTAAACACTTTTTTTCGTTCAAATCTTTTTCTGTGTTTGATTTGTATCACGATACGAAAAACAAGGTAGCCGCTTCGCTACAACAATAAAAAAACAGGAATTTTGTTTGTGTAAAAAGGCGAATTCCCACTTCAGCTGTCAAAAGTAGTTGATAAAGACATGTACAAAAATTTAAATGGCGTCGAAAATGGTAAACAAAACTTGACCGAGAAAGTGCCGGCGGATTGACCGAATTCGCCGATGCATCCACCAAATAATGAATTCGCCTTAATTTGTATGTGAGTAAAAAAAATCTGTATGGACATTTTGCTAATATAAATCACAACCTTAAATATGTTGATTCTGTAAAGTTTTAAAAATCAAGATTACTAATGTAGCGATAAGAATGTGAGCTGATTTCGTTTTCTTCATTTACAAAACTCAATGCAAATATTTTTAAACTAGTTTTCAAATAAAACTGTGAGCAAATGTAAAATAAAGACCACAATATTAAAAATAAAAAATAAATAAATTACACTGCTTAACAAAACTACAAACCCAGGCAGCTCGAAAGTTGTATGATATTGTCAAAATCTGCACTCTATGTTTTTTATCAGTACGAGGGTGGTTCGGAAACTTAGCCTAGCACAAAAAGCGCGGTGTAAACAGAAAAAAGTTAAGTGTTTTGCAAACTTCCATCTCTGCTATGAACACATGTTAAATTTTGTTTCGATCTTGTAACTCCTTCATATAGAATGGAAAAATTAGAAATGCGTGGTGTCATTAAATATTTATATACGAGTAAAAAAAGTTTATCATGACAAGAAATTAATAATGATATGGTGAATGTGTTAGGTGAAAGTACTCCTTCATATGCAACAGTAAAAAATTGGGTTGCTGAATTTAAACGTGTTCGTACAAGCATTGAAGATGAACCACGTAGTGGACGTCCAAAAACAGCAACAACAACAGAAATTGTAGCCAAAGTGCTCCACGAATAAAAGTGCGTGAAATAGCTAATATCATGGGCATCTCAAATGATCGAGTTCATTTAATTTTGCATGAAGAACTACAGATGAAAAAGCTTTCTGCAAGATGGGGTGCCGTATTTGTTAACAGTCGACCAAAAAAGCATAAGAATTAACATTTCTCAAGCTTGTATGGATCGTTTTAAGCGAAATAAAATGGATTTTAAGTGTGGTTTCATAACTGTTGATGAGATGTGAATCCACCACTATACTACAGAGACAAAAGAACAATTCACACAATGGACTGAAGCTGGAGAAAGTGCCCCAAAGAGGCAAAAATAATTCAATCGGTTGGTAAGGTTAGGGCAATGGTTTTTTGGAACTTCAAAGGTATTTTATTGATTGGCTATCTGCAAAAGGGTAAAACAATAAATTCAGAGTACTATTGCAATCTTTTGGATCAATTATTTTTTCATCAAGACAACACATCAGCACACAAGAGTGTTTTAACTAGGGCTAAAATCAACGAATGAAAGTACGAGTTGCTTGACCACCCACCTTATTTTTCTGATTTAGCTCCCAGTGACTTTTACCTGTTCCTAAATCTAAAAAAAAATTACTTGCTGACAAGAGTTTTACTTCAAATGAAGATGCAATTACAGTTGTAAACCACTATTTTGAAGAACTTGAGAAAAACTATTTTAATCAAGGGATAGAATTGCTAGAAAAGCATTGTACTAAGTGTACTGAAGTTTCAGGAGATTATATTGAAAAATAAAATTATTTTTGAAAAACTAGCTATTCTCTTTCATTGCTAGGCTAAGAAGTTTCCGAACTACGTTTCTGAAATAGTAATACACTGAAAAAATTTTGTTCAGAAATTCTCTGAATTTTGACATTACTTTTATGAATTTTTTCAATATTTTTAAACCATTGTAACTTTTCATAGAAATAATGAAATAAATTTCATTAGATTATTTAAATGAAAACCTTCATAAAAGTAATGAAACATTTTAATAAGAAACATGACTTATTTTCATTAAAAGTATGAAAGACAAATCATATGATTAGGGAAATAATTTCTGTAGATCAAGGAATCAATTTCATAAAGCACATGAAAACTGTACAATTAATTAATGAAAAATTTATTTAATGAAATAACTTTTTTGTGCTAATGTAATATATTCATTAAAAATATGAAACTCCTTCTTAAGGTCAATGAAGTTATTTCATTTATCCAATTTTATTATTCATTGAGCACCTGAAACATTTACATTAAATCAATGAAATAGTTACATTTGTTTAATGAAATAATATCATAACACACATTAATAAAATATGTTCACAAATGTACGTAATAAGATCAAATTGATATTTTATTTTATTACACAAAGAATACTATTCCTTGCTTTTGTGAAATTGTACCTAATTATGATAAAAGAAAATGTTGAACAAGTATTCACCAAATAAAACAGATTTTATTAATTCAAATGACCTCAATACACTGGTATTTAAATTTTTTAAACTATTATAATGCTGATTTGAGTACATGCACATATGTATATACATACCCAAGTTCGGTAGCCAGAAATTTATTTGTCATGGATCTAATGAATTCTATTTAATTGGAATTATGAAACTCATAAAACTTAAATTTTAATAAAAAAACTTCACATTTTCTAAACTGTAGCTTAAGACTAATAAAGGCCCATTAATATATCTTACCAAAATTCAAAGAATTAAAAAAAAAAATTAAATTTTGTTGTAGTCATAAATCCAATTATTTTTTTTAATGAAACTATGAAACTTAATGAAACCATTCTGATGGAACTATTTCATAATATATATGAAGTTTCATGCATATTGCGAAAAGTTTTTATTGGATTAATGAAAAATATTTAATGAAACAGTTTCGTTAAATATATGACGCATAATTCTTTCAGTGTAGTACTGACTCGAACCACGTTTTCAGTTTTATTTGTATTTTTATATAAACTAGTACTGAAATGAACCATATTTTCAGTTTTATTTAACTTTTTTGCGATATGGCTTTTGCCCAAAAAACGACGAGCAAAATTTTTAATGTAAAGCTATGTACACACGGTTGCCAGATCTTACAATATTGCCAGTAAAATTGTCTGAAAATGTATTACAATTGTGTGAACTGACAATTTTTGTTGTCAGATGAATTATTTGTCAGACTATAGTCTGACAATGAAATTGTAAGATTTTCTTATGATCGTCTGACCACACAATTTACTTCTGCGGGACAATTTTTCATTGTCACTACATTTTTTACAACTACTGATGATTAGGGTAGTTCCTATGAAATGTTGACATATAGATAGCTGGGAAACATAGAAAGCAAGCTATTTATAATTTTTTACTGGTATAAATGTTAGAAGCTTAAATAGCGAATAAAAAACTTAATTGTTTGAATTTTTGTTCTCTGCTTTTCGATACTTTCAAAAAACAAATCGTAGCAACGGATTTATTAGAGCATTTTTCTTTTTAAATTCTCAGCAATTTATTTGGATTGTTGGGATATAAAGTTGAATGTTTGAGAATATCTTTCAAAAATTTCCAAAATCTACTGATGATTAGGGTAGTTCCTATGAAATGTCGACATATAGATAGCTGGGAAACATAGAAAACAAGCTATTTATAATTGATTATTTTCTATCTATATTCATCTCATATTGAATCACATATGCATTTTGTTAATTGCTCACATTGTTTGTACAGCATTTGCTGTCTTAGAACTAGCGGCATTTCTTTTTAGTTATTAACATACATATTTTTGTATTTTAATATTCTCCGTACTCAGAGATGCAAATATACATTTATTGAATTTTTGATGAACTTTTTATAATTTTTTAAATTAAAATTTTGGTTTGTACAACGGGTTATATTTCTTGTCTTCTTCAATCAAAAATTATTGATCACAGCAGATTTGTATTGTAAAAAATCCTTCGTAAGAAAAAAACTTAAGAAAGAAAAAAAAACCTGAACTATAACCCGTTGTACAAATGAACAAACCAAAAATTTAATTTATAAAATAAATAAATTTGACCGAATTTCGCATGAAATTTTGGTTTCAATATTGGCCTTAGGGGATACTTTGAAGGGAAGAAAATAAAAAACAAATAAATTGATATTTTTTCGTATATTTTTTCTATTTCCTTCGTATGGTTAACATTTTTTAAAGGCTGCGAAAAGCATTTATGACCACTTATTACCTTTTTGTTTTTGCTGTGCAGTGTTATTAAACTAATACTTTCCTGTCTCAGTGTATCTGCTTACACCTCTTATTAAATATTAACAGTAATTATACCAGTCACCACTAAATTGATCAGTCACTACAATTTTCCGGTTTATTCTGGAATGTCAGCAATTTCCTTTCTTTGCAAATATTTCCATGTCTGTTGGAATAAAACCACTAAAACATCTCGATCAATCAAATACACACTGGTGACATGTTTTGCAATGAGCAACAACAACAACAAAAACAATAACAACAACCACAAGGAAATATGCATATTTTAAATTTACGCTAAAGACAAAACAAAAGAAAGAAAAAGCGTATAAACCTTCAAACACATATTTCTTATATAGTTACCAACTTAATTGGCCGTCATAAGAAATCAATTCTTTATGGCTTAAATGTGTAATGTGGCCCGTTTGTAGAGTTTAACATAATTGCCGCCGCTTAAGCAGCTGTGAAGTTGAGAGACCGGCCGTTGCTCAAATAAATTTGTTGCTGTCGTCGGCTGCTCTTAATATTATTTTTGTGGTCTACAAGTGTCCAAGCAGCGTTTCGGCCACAAGTATTAATGGCGCTGATGGTCATCATAATATTGTTCATTATTTTGTTGTTATAGGTCTGTTCTTTGGTCCTCTTTTTTTTCTTTGCTTTTCTTGTTGCTGCAGTTTAATATAAATGAGACAAACGACTTAATGCCCATGAGGGCCAAGACAACAACAAAAAAGCCTTTACAAAGACACGACACGTTTTGAAAGAGTTCGTTTTATAAAGGTGTGCGTTTTTATAATTTTTAAATTGAGTGTTTGTCTGTCTGTCTGTCTGCCTGTTTGTTTATTTCATACATTCTTCCATACATATTATACATACGAATAAGTATAAGTTTGCTCGTATTCCTTGGCTGTTGGTTTCCTTTACTGCTGCTGCTGCTGCTGTTGCTGATTGTTTGTTGTTTGTTTGCCCATGCTGCGGGAAAAAATTAATGTTAACAACATGTTCTTGTGTGTTTAATTTCACATCAAAGGATCAAAAACTTGTTTTTCTTTTTGTTGAAATCCGTCGGGGGTTTTCTTCTTTATTGTGTGTGGTGCGTTTCTTGTTGCATGCTTGTTGTTGTTCTTTCTGTCCGTCTAAACTGCTATTCTTCGTGTTAAATGGTGTAAACCAACCGCACAAAACGGTGGCATGAAAACATTTTAATTATGTGTATTTTTTTTTTTTTATTTAATGCATGTTCATCACTGCTGTTTAGTTTTAAATTAATTAACTAAAATAAAACGTAAATCAAAAACTGTTTTTGAAAAAAAATATTGCATTGAATTTTATGTCTTTTTTTATATTGGACCATTACTCAGGGGACGACCCCTACATATGCAGTGCACTGTACCAGAACTAGGAAAATAGGTTGTGAGGAGGATGCAAGAGGGAGTAGTGTTTGTGAACATTTGACTTGAACTTTCCAACGTTATAACAGACAGCAAACACGTATGTAGGCAACTTGTTCCACACACGAAGCGTACGGCTGAAAAACGAATTCTCTCTGTAATGCGTAGTACGATTCCCCGCGCAATCAACCACAAATGAATGAGCTCTAGACGATGAGCGCGTGCTACGTAAAAATGTGCGAGTTTCGGGAACAAGATCCCTAATCTCGTCAAAGCAAAATCCACTGTAATAACGATAGAACAGAGTAACGCATCACTGGAGCATCGACTGCTCCAGTGAGTCAATAGAGTTGGATACCCTACTGTCACCGATTAGCTTCTTCGCCCTCTCCTGCACACGGTCGAGTAACCCCAAAATAGACTTTGAGGCACCGTCCCAAACATGAGAGTTGTATTCCATTTTCGGTCGAATGTAGAAGGTATAAATAGTAAGCAGATCGGATGGAGGGAAGTATATCTTACACCGTTTTAAAAAACCGAGGCACTTGAATGATTCTTTAGAGACATGAAAAATGTGTTCGTTCCAGCGAACATCACACTGTATCTTCATTCCAAGAACATCAAGAGCATCCGATTCCTCAATATTTATACCATCCATGTGTACAGATGAAACAGCATCTGCGGTCATTTGTTTGTGTGTTAATAAGCAACATTGGGTCTTACGAGCGTTAAAGGCGACCCTGTTTTTACGACCCCATGCGGAGATTAATAGAAGATCACTATTCAGTGAATCATTCATATTTAGCTTCTTGGCAGCGATCTCTGATAGGCTAGGCCTAGAACTAAAAGAGTACGAGTGACAAATGCTGCTGTCATCCGCAAAAGAGTGGATAGGGTTGGAAGTTTGTTAGAGAAGGTCGTTGAGGAAAATTAAAAATAGGTTAGCAGAAAGAACGGAGCCTTGCGGTACCCCTGAATTAATCTTGGACTCGTTTGATGAGACCCTATCTATAACAACTCGTATAGCGCGGTCTCTGAGAAAGCTCGATATAAACCGAGAGAAGTCATCACCGACACCAAAAGTAATAAGTTTTGCCAGTAGTGCACCATGCCACACTCTGTCAAACGCTTTTGAAATATCCAGAGCTACCACTCTACTTTCGCCGAAATGATGGATTGAGTGGCACCATTTCTCTGAGAGATATGCCATAAGATCGCCAGTAGAACGAACCTTACGAAATTCATATTGACGATCAGAAAGTAGTTTATGCGACTCTAGATACCTCATAAGGTGATGGTTAATCATGCTTTCCATTACTTTGGAAAGTGCAGAGCAAATTGCAATTGGGCGGTAATTTTCAGGGTTATTTGCCTTGTTGTGAAACACAATAAAAATGAAAGGCGGCATTCATAAAAAGTATTTTACATTTATTAAAGGTTTATTTAACATAGGTTTTATAGAAATATATCAATTAATAAAAGTCTTTATTATATAAAAAAAACCTAATTTAACAATGTATATCATTGGCCTGATGTTTAAAGAAAATTTTTTTTTTCTGTAAAGAAATTTGTGGATTCAAACAAACATTTTATAAAAGTAGTTATTGAACAAAAGCATCTATTATTTTCAACATGTAGAAAATACACAGAAAAAATTATAATACAAATAAAATCAATAAAAGTTTTTTCTGCAAAAATAATTTATATTGTTACGTTTTTCTCTCAAAAAACGCTTTTGCACATTTGTCATTGTATCTATAAAAAGTATGAGTATTTATTTAAAAAGAGCTACCTATTAAAAATAAAATATATGTTTAAAAAATGCGTTTTCTTAAGATTTTTTTTTTTAATTTTAAGTACGTACTTTGAAAAACATTTACAAAACTGTTTTTTTTTTCGAACATACATTTGGGAAAAGGACCTTTCCGTCACAGCTATACTACTTGAAAAAGGCACCTCTTTAGAAAAAAAATTATTTTTATAGAAACGCCCTTTTTTGTGAGAAAGCACATATTTATATTTATGACTATCTTTTTGCGCAAGTTACTTTTTATAAAGTAGCTGATTTTTAATTTTGATTTACTAAAAGGCACTTTTTATAAAAAAAAACACTTTTTACAGGAAAGTACTTGTTGTAAAATGTACCTTATAAAAAAGTACTTATTACAAAGAATATATATTTTATAGAAAAGCGCATTTTATAAAAAAGCACTTTTTATAAAAAAGTAATTTATATAAAAAAGTAATTTTTATAAAAAAGTAATTTTTATAAAAAAGTAACTTTTATAAAAAAGTAATTTTTATAAAAAAGTACCTTTTACAAAAAAGTACATTTTTTAAGAAAGTACCATTTTTAAGAAATTACCTTTTATTAAAAAGTACGTTTTATAAAAAAGTACCTTTTATAAAAAAGTACCCTTTATAAAAAAGTACATTTTATAAAAAATTACCTTTTATAAAAAAGTACTTTTTATAAAAAGTAGCTTTTATAAAAAAACATATTATAAAAAAGTACCTTTTATAAAAAGTACTCCTTATAAAAATGTACCTGTTGAGAAGGCTATAGGCCGAGCCAGCAATTTCCCTGGGGATTTTGAACAAAGTACAAAGCGTAATAAAAGGCTTGATTTATTATGCAGTGTAGTTTTATAAAAATTCCTTATAAACAAATAAAAAATAATTATACATTTTAATATTAATTATATAGAAAATTCAAGGAAAAAATACTATACTTTTTGGTAGGGAAATTTCTGGAAATTTAGATTTTTTGGTTATATTCAAGAAGTTCTTAACCGCCTCGTGATTAAGTCTTTACAAAATGGCGAGGACGTGGCCTTTTTTTTTAACAACCAAACTCACGTAATTCTAATTATTTTTTACGATGTTTAAATAGGGCTGATAGATTACACGCATTTAATTATAGCAATTTTGGGAGTTGCGTTAACAGTACCTTTTATAAAAAATTACTTTTTAAAAAAAGTACCTTATATAAAAAAGTACCTTTCACAAAAAAGAATCTTTTATAAATAAGTACCTTTTTATAACAAAGGACCTTTTCTAAAAAGTAACTGTTATCAAAAAGTACCTATTGTAAAAAAGTTCCTTTTATAAAAAAGTACCTTTTATAAAAAAGTACCTATTATAAAAAAGTACCTTTTACAAAAAGTACTCTTTAAAAAAAGTACCTTTTATAAAAAAGTACTTTATGTAAAAAGTTACCTTTCATAAAAAAGTACCTTTTATAAAAAGTACCTTTTATAAAAAGTACCTTTTATAAAAAGTACCTTTTATAAAAAGTACCTTTTATAAAAAGTACCTTTTATAAAAAAGGACCTTATATAAAACAGTACCTTTTATAAAAAGTACCTTTTATAAATAAGTACCTTTTATAAAAAGTATCCGTTATAAAAAAGTACCTTTTATAAAAAAGTACCTTTTATAAAAAAGTACCTTTTATAAAAAAGTACCTTTTATAAAAAAGTACCTTTTATAAGAAAGTACCTTTTATAAAAAATTACCTTTTATAAAAAAGTACCTTTTATAAAAAAGTACCTTTTGCAAAATAATATCTTTTAAAAAAAAGTACCCTTTTATGAAATGTACCTTTTATAAAAATTTACCTTTTATAAAAAAATACCTTTTACAAAAAATACTTTTAATAAAAAATTATTTTCATGAAAAATTATATTTTTTAATAGGTAGCTTTCATTAAAAACTACTACTTAATATATAGATTATATATAGATTATAAATATTTGGAAATGCTTTTTGCATTTTTTCAAGCGTAGTAATGACTCGGTTGGCACCTATGAAATGTCGGCATATAGAAATCTAGGAAACACAAAAAACAGCTGTAATTTATTCCAAACTCTCTAAAAAACTAAAGCAATAACTAAACAATAAAATAATATTATAAAGTTATGGCTAAATATATAGTTTATGTTTATTAAAGGCATATTTGACATATGTATATATATGTACTGAAAAATTTCAAATAAGTCTTTAATAAAATTATATTTTTTATAAGCCTACAACATTTTTTACGTTAATATGAGATGTCCAAAATTGAGGTATGGATTTATTTTTAATAAAGAAAATTACAGGGCGGCGCAGACCTTCCGTTATGATCGGTATGAAATGGCATAATTAAGACGCTGTGCGTAGTCTACCGACTTCAAGCATTTGTCAAGATGCGTGTGAACGGACCTCCACGATAGACCCCAGTTGTTCCAAACTTCTTCTTGTTAATGTTTCTGGGCTATCTATTTCCTATATGTGGTCTTCGGGTTCATGAAAGGTGTCTTATGTCATGTGTCATTTTATCGAGAATTTGTAGCTGCTTAAGGTCCACTACTACTCACATTATAAAAAACCATCATAAGCACTTTGCATCAAAACAGTTGACCTGTTTTTTTTTAACAATTTGTGATTGCTGTTCTGTTGTGTAGATTAGATATTTTTTTCCGATTTTTCTCATGAGGATTACAATTAATCTTGTCCCCCTGTTTTGGCTTGACATTGAGTTCTGGCACATCATGTATACAGTGGAACTAGGCAAATAGCTTATGAGGATGATCAGAAAACTTCGCTTTTCTTTGTTTGCTTTCTCACAGACAATATTTGTACTAATAGAAAAAACAAAACTTAATTAAATCTTTATCAAAATCAATATTTTTGGCGCCAGTTTACGAGTAATCACGGAAAGACTTTGGCTGGTTTTGATATCTTACAAATTGGATAATTTTTTGTTTGTTCTGCTATTTAGCAACCAGGAAAAAATTAACAAAAATTAATTATAACTATTACACACCACTTCACTGTTTTGAAATTTAATCGATATTTAAAAATCTTTTATACTTAAAAAGTGCCCTTTATTTGTTTTTGATTTTTTTTTCCACATTCATTTTCTAGTTCTCTGCTCTAAGTGCTACGATTAATTTAGCTTATCAGGTTGCACCACTTGTGTATCTTTTGTAAGCTGATTTCTTTTTCGTTTTGTTGCTACATCTTCTGCCACATTCTATTTGATTCAATTGTGTTGAACAGCTGCCTTGAACAACTGCAATTAAAAGATAGATTTTGAAATTTTTTTTATAATTTTCTTTTTTTAACTGACTCGAGCGTATATGAGAGTATATTTTCTTTGTGGTTGTGTTGTAAAAAAAAAGACAAAAATAAAAAGATAAGCAGCAGAAAGATATACGGATACGAGAGTACATTTTCATATTTATACACCCACCTTTAACAATTCAATATTGCTTAATCACCTACCGCTTGACATGGATAAATTACATGCTACGAATACGAGTGCAATTAAGTTTATGCATGAGTGTGTATACTCGTATGTGCGGCTGGCTGGTGGTTTTGTATCCAATAGATAACAATTCCATAAAACACATACGTTTTTATTTTGGCTTTATTTTTCTTTTCTTGTTTTTTTTTTTTGCTTAATTCTTGACTTGTTCTTGTGTTAAATTACAATAGAGTCTGATGACACGCAGCAGACAACAAACAGAAACATAAAAATATCGAAAGTAATTAAGCGATATATTTTCTCATTTGCTATCAGCTAGAAAAATGAATTATTTAACACAAAATATGGCCTTCATGAGAATCCAATCTTTTTAAGATTTAAGTTTAAAAAAAACCCAAAGATTATTGGCAAATGAATGAATTTAGTTCTGAGTTTTTTGAACTTATTTCTATAGATAAGATAAATTGTTAACCCGTTTTTTATTTTCTTATATTTGTTTCAGGTTAGTCCATCTCATCTTGATTGAGTAAGTATTTCAAATAATAATTAATTACATTAATACAAATTAAGCAAATGTAAATAAACGATTGGACACGTCTATCACAAGTAAATAAACAGCCATGTTCCGAGAACGCGCGTTCTGAAACCGCAATGCGTTTTGAAAAACGCTTAATTGATTTTTAGGTGTTCTGAGGAATGCGCGTTTTACTGGCGTTTAGGAGCTTTTTCCGAAAAAAAAAACAACATGTGTTTTACATACATACGTATATATGTATGTGGTAGTAATATAAAACGAAAAAAAATTTGACATCAAATAGAAAAATTTTTCAATTTAGTTTTCTTAATGAAAATGTGTAAAACTCTTTAAACTTTTTATTGAAATAAAAAGAAAACATAATATGTGTAATTGTTCGAGCTTAAGGTCTTTTTTGGAAATTTTAGTTTTTTTGGTTTTTAATTATCTGGCAATATTTCGCTTTCCTTTGGATAGCTTTTTCAGGCCTAATAATATTTATTTAATTTCAATTTGTAGAATATTTTTGAAAAATTATTCTACAAATTGAAATTAAATAAATATTATTTGGCCTGAAGAAGCTATCCAAAGGGAAGCGAAATATTGCCAGATAATTAAAAACCAAAAAAACTAAAATTGTTCACTTCAAGATATACATGCGAGTTGAAGTCGCCAATTTTAAGCGATATGCGTTTTCCAGAACACCTATTTGGCGATTTCAAATCGCAAACCATATTTCTTGCGTTATACGTTTCTCAGAACACCTATTTGGCGTTTTCAAATCGAAAACGCTAAATTTAAGTGATTTGCGTTTCTCAGAACATACATGAAAATCTTATCAAATAAAAAATATAGTTTAAAAAACATAATTCGATATCAATTTTCAAATTTTTCATCCACTATTGTTTAAGTTTCTTCTCAAATTATCAATATAACTAGATAAATTTTCGTATAATGCGTTTCCAGGTTTTTTTTTTGACATTCCCAAATCGGCTTCAGTAATCGCCAAAATCCCCCACGTCCTGGACATAATATGCCTACTTCAATTTTCTCACTAAATGAAATTACCGTTAGTAGTTTGGATACATTTTCCACGACCAAAACACGTATCGAATATGAAAAACCGGTCCGATTCGATTAGTGAAGCGGTTTTGAGTTTTTTGGGAATCCCCAAATTCGGCTTCAGGAAACGTCTAAATGCCCCCGCTTTCTCAGAAGCAATATGGCAACTTTAATTTTCCTATTGAAGAGAATGACCGTTTAATGTTCAGATGCGTGTACCACGGCAAAAGCGCGCACCGAATATGAAAAGCTGGTTCCAAACTAGTTAACGAAGTGGTTACAAATTTTCTTGGGAATCGCCAAAATCGGCTTCGTGAGTCCCCAAAATCCCTCCACTTTCCCAGAAGCAATACGGCAGCTCCATCTTTGAAACTAAAGCGGCAACACTGTACCTGCATCATCACTCATATGGCATGGTTTCGACCCACTTGGCCATGTTTTAAAAACATCTGAAACGATGGGTACAAGACAATAGAAAATCGTGGAAGACATTTTGCCGACACTTCAAACAAACCGTTGACGAAATTTTCGAACAAATGGCCACGAAATCACGCAAGACTACACAAGCGACAGTTTCCCTCACCGCATTGTCGACGATTGTATAAACTACATTTTTCCCTACCATGTCATCGACGAATACATAAGTGACAATATCCACACTACCTCATCAACGATTTCCACCACAGTATCGTCGACGATTGCATAGGCGACATAATCGTTGACAATTGTTCCGACAATATTTTCACTAAACTTTCGTCAATGATAATAAGTGATTATTATTAATTAATTTTTATCGGCTTTAAAAAATTTACTCTATTTTAAATCATCAGAAAATTTTTATAAAATTATTAATAGTGTCATAATACAATTTGTAGAGAATGCTAACAAATTGTCAAGGTAATATTTAAAATAACATAAAAATCTTTTGCATTTTTTTAAATAATATAAAAAAAATTAATATGAAAAGAATACTCAATATTTTTAATATCGATTTTTTTTAAAATTAATTTGTATGTATGTATCTATAACACTGGCTTACAGCCAAAAAATATCAAGAACGCGACATGCCTAGATAAGTTAAGTCGGACCTCCTGAACACGAAAACCGCTATATTTATTTTTTCTAAGTACGGTTTTTTAGATAAAGGTACTTTTGTGTTTTTCGGTGTATGGTCCCACTCAAACCCTTGTGAAGCCTAACCAAAACCTCCAATCGAGATAAATAGCATATCGTTGGGAAGGTAATTGAATGCCGCCGGTATAATGCGAATTTCTATCTGACAAAATTTTTCAGTTTTATTTCGTTTTTTTTCTACGTTGTAGTAAAGATCTTTGCAGACATATTTTACTTGCACGATATGAAGACTAGATTGAAGATGTTGTCACCCATCGTATCGCTCGTTTAAAAGCGAACTTAAATTTTTGTTAATTTTTTTAGAGTACCGTTGCTGGTTTGACATGCCTACATGAACAATTTGTAGACATTGTCGCTCATGTGTCCCCTACAGGTGAGCGGCCAGATTAAAGACATTGTCGCTCTTCTCATTACAATTCCTAAACAAAAGAGGACAAATTGTGCTTATATCTTCGAAGACAATGTCGTCTAGGATGTTTTTGCCAACTGGGAAGTGTTGCAAGGAAACAGACATACAAGTGAAACTAATATAAGCGTGTTGAAAAAGAAGCCGCCATTAAAAAGTGTTGAAATTGCCATTAATTAAAGCAGAAATAAAACAATACTCGTAAATAAAATTAAAGTAATGATTCCATATCACAAGCAATCGAATTGTCAAGAAAATTTATATAAAAAGTCCTAAACAATTTCAAGTTATTTCTATACAAAATATTCACACAACTCGCTTGTTTGTGTTGTAGAAACGTCATATTGATTTGCAGCACACACTCACTCAAACATATAACTTGTCACCCCAACAACAATGAAAATAAAATAAAATTACTTCTGGATAAAAAGCTCTAAAGGAAATGAGGAGCCACAGCACTTAAGATGTCAAGATTCAGATATTGATTATTGTACAAAAATATTGATGAGTAAGAATTTTACTCTTAGCACTCGCTACAAGTTTTGTTTCAATTTTCGAATTTTTATTTCTTTCTTTGAATAATTAATGCAGTCAATCGGGAAATTTTTACGACTGATAACAATTGGAATAAAATAAAAAAAAAAAAACACTAAAATACAATCTGAGTCACGTATGACGAACTGCATAAACGCCTGCTACATTAAGTTTATTATCGCAAAAATTTTAATCATTTATTGAAAAATATTACACATTTTTACAAATAATATTCCGTCATTTTGTGATTTTTACAAATAATATTCCATCATTTTGAGAGAGCTGGGGCAAGGCACGAGGCTTACGTTACAACTCGCAGATGATAACCGGCTAGCAAATTAGGTTACTCATTCAAGAACAGCTTCTCATAAACATCATACATTTTTCTTACCCAAAAATAACTAAATTCGAGCTCAATAAGTGTCATTTGCGTGAAATTTTAATTCACAACTTTAATTTAAAAAAATCTGCAACTAAGACTCATTCATTGCTTGTAGAACAGCGGCGGCCAAAATCTAAATTTTCTATACTCGCGAGTATAGGACACAAAATTGAGCTGCTGCGACATGTTCACATGTACTCTAGAGTGCTTCATCTTCCATATAAAAGAATTGTGCTAGTGGTCTTGTAGGATTAAAGATAATATACAAACAATTCCAAAATTATTATTTTTTATTTTTGCCGCGCCTTCAAATACGGCGCTTTTGAAGAACAAAGCCGCGGTATGTGTCACCATTTTTAGTCCGTTTTTGTGCCATGTTTTTGATATATCGAGTGTCCGATGGTTTTTTTTACAATAATTCTAGTACTTTTTATTCACTATTGTTTTTAATTTATTTTTAAAATTACTTCTTAAATTTAATTCGATATCAAAGCGTGTTTTTTATTTTTTTTTAAAGATATATGTATATTTTACTTTCTGCTTCAGTCGTAAAGTAGCTCTGGGCTGGGGAACAGCTCTAGCGTCAATGTAACTATTTCTTAAGTGCGGTCAGGCTTGTTGTTGTTGCTGTTTGGCCTTCGAGAGTTTTGCGTCTCGCTCTCACTGGTTAACTGTTTGCCTCAACTAACTGTATTAGTTTACAGTTTTTTGAGGCAGTTGAGGCAAGTAGAGCCACCCGGAGGCCATGCTGATCCCCGTACTGCCCATTTAAACCCTTGGTAAGGGTTTCGGAAGCCAACACAACATAAGTCATGCAGCTTCTTAGAGTTTTATTTGCGACAACAAACGAAGGACCCCTTCCCCTCTTTTCCGCGAAAACCAGAGTGCCCTGGTTAGGAATATGCCTAGGCAAAACCTGTTCCCCAGGGAACAATAATTGGACAGATGAGAGAGCGTTCAGTGGCATAACGCCTTGCCCGATTTTTTTATTTTTTTGGATTGCAAAAATTGGCTCTACCTCTCTACTAAAATCCGCTACTATTAAAATCACAATTAAAATTTGATGCGTTTTCTATTTCAGTAAAAAAGTTAAAAGAATTTTACACATCTTCAAAATTGCTGTAATTTTAATTTGTTTTGTATAACTACCTCATACATATGTACATAGTTGTATTTTTGCATTTAGCGTTTTTGCGAACACTTTGCGGTTTCAAAACACACGTTTCTCAGAACATGGCTGATAAAATATTTTTATTAATAAAGCCATAATATTATGTTCTTAATAAAAACAAAAATATAGCGCTCCTTTATTGCAACATAGTCATAATTAAAAACAAGCTTGTTTCGGGAAAAGCACATTTCAAATTTTTGGCTTCCAGTCCTGGAAAATATTTTTTAGAATATATCTCTTAAATGAAACAGTTTTAAAGTAATTGGAATAAGTTTTTGACTCAATATAAAAGGTGGTACTGTTATCAATTCTGCACTGTTAACTCGAAAAGCTAATTTCTTGAGATATGACTATGTTGCAATAAAAGACCGATATATTCAAAATATATATTATTTAAGCTTTAAGAAAAACAAAACAAAAATATATTATAAATAGTCATTAATAAAAAAGTCTGCATGAGAAACTTTTGCTAAATATCAACCAGCTCACAAGCAAGCAGGGCAGACTAATTTATAAATATTGAAACTGCTAATATTTTAAAAAATAATACAAAATTATTGAAAGTCAATAAAGACGTCAACACAAAACGTGAGTTCGATTTATTAAAAACAAGAAAACAACAACTACAACAACAATAAAAAAGCACCACATCATGCAGCAAATTGCAACAATCTGTGATAATTCATTTTGTTAAATATTTGAAATGAAAGTAACGAAATGTTGTTATAAATTATTTTAAACTTTTAGCAAATTGCGGTAAAATATTGATCGTTAAAAAAAAACGAGTTGCCAACAGAAGGACAGACCGGCCAAAAATGGGCACTTCTAGAGGTGAGAGACAAAATGCAATCAAATGATTTGTTCCTTCGCTTGAAAAAAAAAAGAAAGAAAGATATTATACACATCTGCATAAACTGAATGAAAATTTAAGGCAACGTGTTAAAACTTCAATTTTTCTTAAATTAAAAAATGTTTTTCTTTCTGCTGTGAGATTAAAAGTTGCACTACAAATAAATGTTTGTGTGTGTGTGTGTGTAGCTGTGCTTAAAATTAAGCTGAAGCTACACTCCAGAAAACTAATGTGTTAGTTTGTAGACACACGGGGTTTATACTTTAGTTTTTTTTATTTTATTTTTATCTTGGACCAGTATTCAGGGGATGACCCCTACATATGCAGTGCATTGTACTAGAACTAGGAAAATAGGTTGTGAGGAGGGGGAAAGAGGAAGTAGTGTTTGTGAACATTTGACTTGAACCTTCCAACGTTATAACGGACAGGAAATACGTCTGCAGGCAACTTATTCCAAAGACGAAGCGTACGGCTGAAAAAGGAATTCTCTCTGTAATGCGTAGTACGATTCCCCGGGCAATCGACCACAAATCGATGAGTTCTCGACGATGAACGCGTGTTACGTAAAAATGTGCGAGTTTCGGGAACAAGATCTCTAATCTCGTCGGAGCAAAACCCATTGTAGTAGCGATAGAACAGAGTAACGCACCCCACACTGCGTCCATGCTCCAGTGAGTCAGTAGAGCTGGATACTCTACTGTCCTCTCCTGCACACGGTCGAGTAACCCCAAAATAGACTTTGAGGCGCCGGCCCAAACATGAGAGTTGTATTCCATTTTCGTTCGGATGTAGGTGCTATAAATACTATGGAGGTCGGATGGAGTGAAGTACATCTTACACCGTTTCAAAAACCCGAGGCACTTGAATGCTTCTTTAGAGACATGAAAAATGTGTTCAGTCCAGCGAACATCACAATGAAATGCCGCGTCAGCGAATTCCAAGAACATCAAGGGCATCCGATTCCTCAATATTTATGATATCCATTAGCACAGATGAAGCAGCATTTGCGGCCGTTTGTTTGTGTATTAATAAACAATACTGGGTCTTACTGGCAAAAGCTGCTTTCATCCGCGAAAGAGTGGATAGGGTTGGAAGTTTGATAGAGAATGTCATTAAGGAAAATAAGAAATAGAGTAGGAGAAAGAACGGAGCCTTGCGGTATCCCGGAATTAATCTTAAGTTTAAGCAAGTTGCAGTCAGCATTGCCTTTATAGTACTAAAATGTCAATTTGCCCCTTTTTAGCACGTTTATATTAGTTTCAGTTGTTTGTTTGTTTGTATGTCTGCAACACTCGAAATCCATTCTATAAGAGTGACTACTACATATGTAGGTATATAAAACTGTACATACAGTGTTGCTGCCTTGGTGCAATAATTGTAGATGTCGTATTGCTTTTGTGGAAGTGGGGGGATTTTGGGGATTCAGAAAACAGATTTTGGGAATTGTCAGAAAAACGCGAAATCACTTTGCTAACCACTTTGGAATTGGCTTTTCCAATTTGGTGTGAGTTTTGGCCCTGCACTGGACCAAATTTCGTCGGTATTAATAACTAAAAATTTTTTGTAAATCCTTCCCGAAAAAAAATATTTAAATCATAATATTAATTTTCAAATCGGAACAAAATTTATTCAAATAAACGAATATTACTCGATTCAACATCAATGGGCTTTGTTAAAAATATAAATTTCTACATTTCCAAAAACATATGCATGTTAAAAATGAAGGCAAATTTTTGTTCAATCAGAAAAAATTTAATTAATTCGTAAGGCAAAACCACACACAAATATTCAAATTAACATCCTGAAAAATGTTAGTTTGAATAAAACATTCGTTTATTTTACTAAATTTTATTAATAAAATTCATCTAGTAGATTCGATTTATTTTATTAAAGCTGAATAATATATTTCCATTTAACTAAATGTATGTATTACTGAATAAATGCCTGTAGCAATTAAGACATTTCTTTATTTTATTTTAGTTAAATAAACTACAATAGTTGAAAACCCGAGTAAAGTTGAATAAAATATTTTGTAGGTTGTAAATTATCTACATTTCTTCAAGTTTACACCCGATTTTACAGTATTTAGGTAAATTTTTGGTTCAGTCTGCAACATGCATCTCAACTATAAACAGTCATTCGCTTTATTGCGAAAATTTAAGTGGCCGTATTGCTTTTAAAGAAGTGGAGGGATTTTAGGGATTCATGACGCCGACATTGGGAATTCCCAATAAACTCGGAACCACTTCGCGAATCAAATCGGAACTGGTTTTTCATATTCGGTGCTCATTGTGGCTGTGAAGAACGTGTATCTGAACTATTAACTGTCATTCGATTTAGTGCGAAAATTGCCGTGGCCACATTGTTTCCGGGGAAGTGGAGAATTTTGGCGATTCCTGAAGCCGAGTTTGGGTGTTACAAAAAACTAGGAACGCGTTAACAGATAATTATCTGGTTATTTTGAGAATTAGTTTAGTTTCATGTTGAAGCGTTTTTTTTTAGTTTTTTAAACTATACTTATTTGATATCCATAACACAAGAGACAAAAGGATTATAACTTTTTTTTTAAAACATATACGCGATACCTTTCAACCCTCTTTATAAACATGAAAAATAGCTGAATAAAGTTATAAATAAATAGTTGGGTAACTTCGCTCTTCAGATTGACTAGCGGGGGCCAATCTAGACGAGAGGAATTAATTATAACCACTCGCTTGGAAGCAATTATAGTTAATAAGATTAAAAGTAATTTAAAGAAGGTGATATTATAGAATTTACCGAATTTAGCATTTTTGTGACAAACAACAGGACTAACAAATTTTACTTCAATTAATGGTTTATTATTTTCAATAGTAACTCTCAAGTGTATGTGGGCCAGAAGTTTGCCAGTACAGTATAATGAAATGAAATGATAGAGCAAAGAGTTACAACGCAGTTGATACTTATGTGGTGGTTATGGGAGACGAATCAATGAAACGTTTAGAAAATTTGCATAAAATGCACTCAAAATATTGAGTGTATTTGTGTCCCATGAACACTAAATTAATTAAAGGAAAGGTGCTAGTGAAACGCCAATTCCCAAAAAGGGTGAAGTAAATAACCCTGAAAATTACCGCCCAATTGCAATGTGCTCTGCGCTTTCCAAAGTAATCGAAAGTATGGTCAATTACCTCCTTGTAAGGTATCTAGAGTCGCATAAATTACTTTGTGATCGTCAATATGGATTTCGTAAGAGTGGCTCTACTGGAGATCTTTTGGCATATCTCTCTGAGAAATGGTGCCAATCAATCCATAATTTTGGTGAAAGTAAAGTGGTAGCTCTGGATATCACCAAAGCGTTTGACAGAGTGTGGCATGCTGCACTACTGGCAAAACTTACGGCTTTTGGCGCCCGTGATGACTTTTCTCGGTTTATATCGAGCTTTGTCAGAGACAGCACTATACAAGTTGTTATAGAAGGGGTCTCATCAAATGAGTTCAAGATTAATTCAGGGGTACCACAAGGCTCCATTCTCTTTTCTACTCTATTTCTTATTTTCCTCAATGACCTTCTCTATCAAACTTCCAACCCACTCTTCTGCGGATGACAGCAGCATTTGCCACTCGTACTCTTTTAGTTATAGAACCAGCCTATCAGAGGTCGCTGCTAAGAGGCTAAATAAGAATGATTCACTGAATAGTGATCTTCTATTAATCTCCGATTGGGGTCGTCAAAATAGGGTGGCCTTTAATGCTCGTAAGACCCAGTGTTGTTTATTAACACACAAACAAACGACCGCAGATGCTGCTTCATCTGTGGTCATGGATGGTACAAATATTGAGGAATCAGATGCTCTGGATGTTCTTGGAATGTGATGTTCGTTGGACTGAACACATTTTTCATACTCGCACATTTTTACGTAGCAAGCGTTCATCGTCGAGAGCTCATCCATTTGTGTTCGATTGCCCAGGGAATCGTACAACGCATTACAGATAGAATTTGTTTTTCAGTCGTACACTTCGCCTGTGGAATAACTTGCCTGCAGACGTGTTTCCTGTCTGTTATAACGTCAGAAGGTTCAAGTCAAATGTTCACAAACACTACTCCCTCTTTCTCCCTCCTCACAACCTATTTTCCTAGTTCTGGTACAATGCACCGCATATGTAGGGGTCATCCCCTGAGTACTGGACCAAGATAAAAAAAACTTTAAAAGCTGAATTTTCTGCTACTTTGCAGAACAAATAATAATAAACTTACAATTCAGATCTGTGGTAAGTGCGGGTGGCAGAATGAAACCCATCGTAAATATTAAGATGATAACAAAATTTTCGTTTAGCTTCAGTCGCTATAGATGTTGCAATAGTGTGCACGTACGCAAAATGTGCGTTGTGGTGCCAGTGGTGTAGCCCTCCCGCCCGCGCTGATTTTATGGTCTGTTCAAATGTTGAGAGACTTATGGTCCAGCCTGTATTTAAGTAATGTGTAATAAACAAGTGTGTGTGACATTATTTCATTTGCAATTGAAGCATTCGCAAAAGCGGATTTAAAGGTAAAAAGGTAACATTACCTTCAGTGGAATATCGCGAATAAATCTTATGCTTTCTTGAAGCGTTTTACCAGGCAGAAAAGCCTGAAATCTTGCTTCAATACTTGTGACTGTTATACCTTTTTACCAACATTTTTCTCCGGCTGTCCACTGCTGACAAGTTCATACATCAGCCCAGCAACAACAGCTTCTACAACAAACTTACAGCAAGGAAACGTCTCTAACCACTCACTGTCTGTCTGGTTTTCTGTCTGTCGTTGTTATTTTGTTGTTGTTGCTAGTTTTTGAACAACAACTCGACAACAACGTCCACCAGTGGTGACCTTTATGAACTGACACGCTCAAGCTTGTGGTAATAACGTAGCAAAATATTTAAATCAAGAAAATTAACACCTTGGTTCTGGTGTTTTTATATTTCCTTCTTTTTTTTGTTTCTCACTCGAAAGATTTTGCGTTACAGATTTAAAGAGTTGCAAATAAAAACAATAAAACAAACGTTGTTATTTGGATTGTTTTGTTTCGGTAACAGACAGACAGACAGACAGACGGACGGACGGATAAACAAAAACTCTGCTCAGAACATTCAAACCGATAGTTGTCGATGTGTTGCTCAGTTTCGTTGGTGTTTTGTTACCAGGAATTGCAGCAGCAGTCATCCGAACGGAGAATTTGATCTTCAGCAATTGTTTTGAAATTCGCATGTTGCAAATGGTTGGTGTCTTCTCTAAATATTTAACAAATAATTGTTTTCTTTTGCTTTATATTTGTAGGAGGAGTTGCAACAGTTTAAGATTTTAAACATTTTTTTAATGTCGCTGTTTCTCTTTTTTTTTTTGGATGCTTGTTTTTTAATAGAAATTCTTTTTCATGTAATTGGCTTGTTTTACATGTGAATTGAAAATTGAAAATTTGAATACTTTTTGTTGTTGTTGTTGTTGTAAAATGCTCCTAAATGCACAACTTGGAGATCTGTAGCACATGATGTTGTTTTGCCAGTCAACTTACATTTGCTTACAACAACTAAAAACAAGATATGAAAGATGTTGCTTCAAAAAGTTGGTTGTTGTTGTGGCATAAACAAAAAGGTATTCAGCAAACTAAGTTTGCTGGTTCCCCAGCTACTGTGATTTGGATTTAAATAAAAACACAGAAAAAGTCTTCTGCCAGTTTGTTAATAATTTAGAGTGTTTTGTTTTCTGTTGTTATTCATTGTAAAAGATCTGAATGCTGTTTGCTGCCATCTATTCTCACCTTTAAGAAAACATTTAAAGTCTGTTTATAAACTCCTAATTTTCTGCTTTTTTATTTTTGTATTCCCAGCTACAGTATTTTTTCGTTTTTTTCAGTTTTTGGTTACAGATGTCGATCTTTGGTGGTTTAGTTTTGTGGCTGTTTTGCACTTTTTTCCGTTTTTTTTTTTTGTATATTTGGGGCGTTTTTATTTTGGGTTATTTGGCGGTGGGTACCTGTACCATGTTATTACCATTAAATACATTTCGTCGTCTTCATAATCATCATCAGCCGGTGCATCGGCACCACATTCTCCTCTACGTTTCCAATTCGTAGTTACTACTTTTAACTACTACTACTCCTTAGAAGCATCTTTATGCTACAATCGTTTGTGTTAAGATCATCTCTCAACTTTTTTTTATTCTTTTGGTTCATTGTTGTTGTTGTTGTTTTTTTTTTTTTTTTCTTTCATAAAACTTTAAAGAGTGAGAAAAACTACACCATTTCTTATCAGGTTCACGAAACAATTGCTTATTTTTGCTTTTTCTTTAAATAAGAGATCTTAACATGATTACGCGAGAAAAAATTATTCAAGACTTTTAGCTGTTTTGTTATTGTTTTTTGGCAAAGAGTGCAATTTTTTCTTGCAGAAGTGTAAACGAATACTTTTTATGGGTAAATAATCTTAATTTAGCAAAACTTTGGTTTATTAAAGGGTATTACAAAATTAACACAATATAGGAATTTGTCGTCATATGTGCAGTAGGGGTGAATTAGTTTTATATGAAAAATTGTAGGAACGAGATTTGGATACCCACAACCTATTATTTTATAGAGTATGGTAAAAAAAAAATATGAGCCACAAAACCAGGATTGGGGCTAAATGGCTTCGCATCGGGGTCAAAGCTAGGACTAAAGGGCAGAAAATCCGCAAAAAGCTTCATAACTGTCTCTGAGCAGAGAACAACTTTAAGTGATTGCAAAAAAAGGTGGCATGTCATAACGTCCAGTGGCATAAAGTCCATAAACGTTATGACACAGTTAAAAGTGTCATAAGGTCCATGGACGTTAAGACACTTTTGAAAGTGACATAATGTCCATCAGGGAGGTGTCGTAAAGTAATAATAAATTCTTTTAGCAGTTGAAATTTTTGATTTTAATACATTTGCCATAACTATATACGCGTTCTTTAATTTTTGTCAGCGAACGTTAATGCATATCTCGTTAGGTTAGGTTAGGTAGGCAGGCCGCTGGGTACCCCGGAATAATCTAGGTTGTCCAGCTCACTTGGGTCCTGTAGTCGTTCCCTTTGTGATTGCCTGAAAAAATAGGATAGTGGAGTGAAGAAAAGAAGTTATAGGAATATAGTGAGAGGTAAGGATAGGCGGTGGTGGAACGGAGAGGCGGGAACCTTTTAGTGTAGCGTTACATGCTGCTATACTAGCCATCCGCAGCTTCTTATGAAAGAGGCTAGCGCGGTCGGATTGATCGAGGCCAGACAAGATAGGCTATTGAAGCTCCGCTCGCCTAAGTGTCTTAGACGATGATGCTCCAATGCCGGGCATGTGCCGAGGAGGTGAAGGATCGTCTCCTCCTCCTCCTCGTCTTGGCAGCTTCTACAGAAGTCGTTATGGGGTAGTCCTAGTCTCCTGGCATGGTTCCCAAACGGGCAATGGCCAGTGATGACTGCTACAGTCACTCTTAGTTGAGATCTGGGCAGTTTTAGTAGCTCCCACGTTCTCTTAGAGTTAATATGCGGCCACAAGTTCCTTGATATAAGGCATGTGGGCTCTGTGAGCCACTTTTCTTGTGCACGTTCCAGTGTGTGGAGTTTTATTCTTTTCCAGCACGCTGTTAATGGTTGTCCGCAAAAGGGGTCTATATCCCTATCTTCTAGGGCTGTCCCTTTTTTGGCTAAGTCGTCGGCGATGTTGTTGCCATTGCTGGACCCATGTCCACGTACCCATTTTAGGGTTATGTTAGAATGTCTCGCCATCTTGTTTAAAGATGTCCGGCATTCCTGGACTAGACTAGAATTGGTGTATATTCCAATCAGGGATTTGATGGCGGCTTTGCTGTCCGTTACTATCATGATATCCCTACCGAATATCTTGTAAAACGTCAACCATCTGGCCGCTTTATTTATGGCCGATATTTCAGCCTGAAGAACACTGCATCCATCTGATAATCTGAAGGATATTTTAGTGTTAAATTCTTCTATGTAAACGCCACCCCCAACCCTTTCCCCCTTTCTGGACCCATCCGTGTAGACATAGAAGTATCCAGATTCTAGGGGGGATTCCTCAATTTGGTAGCCAAAGCTCCTTGAGAGAAATGGTTTTGGGATGCAGTAGTCAATTAGATCGGGGATTAGGTCCCTTCCAATTTCCAGTATATTGGCATGTCCCCACGGTCTGTGGGTCCATGCTCCTGTCGCGTTCAACCTGATCGCGGCTTTTAGTGCTATCTGCCTGGCTTCTAAGTCACATGGCATCCAGCTCATAATTGCAAGAAGTGCTTTGGTTGGAGTTGTCCTCATGGCCCCTGTGGTCAGTATTGCCATGATTCGACTGACTTTTTCAATTTGCAGTCTATTGGTTGCGGAGTCCAGTGATTTCCACCATACTGATACTCCATAAAATATTATCGGTTTTATAACCATGTCATAAAGCCACACAACTCCTTTTGGTTGTATGCCCCATGTTGAGCCCATTGCTTTTTTACACAGATAGATGGCTATTGTAGCCTTGGTTACTCTAGCCTGTATGTTCTCTTTCCATGATAGTTTGCTGTCAAGAATGACGCCTAGGTATTTTGCCTTATTCGATAGGATAAGTGCGGTACCATCCATTTTTGGAGGTGTGAAATGTGGAATTTTATACTTCTTAGTAAAAAGTACGATTTCAGTTTTCGCTGGATTTGTCTTTAGTCCGCATTGTACGCTCCATTGATTTACCATCTTCAGAGCGCATATCTCGTTAAATTGTGCACATATCGTTGTCAAACTGTGAATATACCGCCATCAAGTTGCGAATGGATGGCATAAAAGTACCGATATTAAATTGAGAACGTCTTGTTGTCAAGATGGGATCGCTTTGTTAAATTAAGAACGAATGTTGTCAAAACGACAACGCCTTTTGTCACCTGGGGGCTAATTCTGTCATTCGTGATCGAAATTACTATCGAGTAGAAAATAATTTCGATATCGTGTAAATTTCTAATGATGTGACTCGTTACGTAACGAGTCGAGTTATCACTTCAGTGTTGCAAAATACTGACAAAATGTGTTTTATAACACTGCCGAAAATTGAATGTATTTGCATACTTTGTATACTTGTTGTACATTAAAAACTAAATAAATACACATACGTTCACAAGAACAATTCATTTAAATCTGTCATGTATGCGTGTTTGTACATTAAAAAGGAATAGAATAGAAATAACAATTCAATAAATATGTATGTAAAAAACAACTATTTAACTATGTATAAGCATATGTATGCATATATGAATTTCTAAAAAAATAAATTCTTGAATATAATAACATGTGACTTCAAATATAAGTTTTTGTGTTCTTAGCAATACTCATCTCTATCATCATAATAGAAATAACAATTCAATAAATATGTATGTAAAAAACAACTATTTAACTATGTATAAGCATATGTATGCATATATGAATTTCTAAAAAAATAAATTCTTGAATATAATAACATGTGACTTCAAATATAAGTTTTTGTGTTCTTAGCAATACTCATCTCTATCATCATATATACATCATCATATTAATTGAAAAAATCCTTAAGAACCAAAAATTCTCAATTTAATTTAACTACTACTGCTATTCAAAACAAATTTTTCATTTACATTTCTTTTGTGTTTTTCTGTTTGGCTGGTTTTCGATAGTACTTTTGCTTACGAGTAAAAAGTTGCACGGTTGCATTCGAATGGTTACTTGCTATCGAATGCCATCATTAGAAATTTCGAAACCTTTTACTCGATATCGAATGAGATAATCCAAAAAGTGTAAAAACTCGCACATTCGAGTAAAAACTCATTCGTAAGCGAATGACAGAATTAGCCCCCTGATATGATTTGTTTATAATTTTGCCATTACGTTTTCTGTGTTTTCTTGGTGCTATTGTTTAAAAAGAAATATATATGTACATATATAATAATATAAAAGGGCAAGCAATTTGATTTATCTGATAAGCGATCAAATGAAAGAAAATTGTTTTATGTATTGATAATAATATTAAAAACCTCAGATACTGATTCATGTATGTCCAATGTCCAATTGCTGATCAAGTTTTTGGATTTGATAATCTTTATTACTTTGCATTGCTTGATCACTCATAAAGGAAGTATGAAGGAAAAATCGGCGCCGATTTTATACAGTACTAAAACGAACGCGCAATATTTACAAGGCGAGTGGATTATACTCAGCATTGAGCTTTGTTGCCAGATTTTTGTTGATTACAAATTTAGAATGTTTACAAGATGAGTTGATATTACTCAGCGTTGAACTTTGTTGACTGATTTTTGTTGCTAACATATTTTAGTGTATGAGTTAATCAAGCAAAAAACGGGATTTTTGGTGATCGCTGTTTCTGAGTTGCTTTTAGTATTTCTATACAAAATATTAGTTCTTACATTTTAGGGTCAACCGTCAGAACTAGCTCCAGAGGGCTCCTAAAGCTGCTTAATATACGAGTGACTTCAAATATTTTTATGAGCCTAACATTTTTGTAGCTGCTTTCTCCAGTCATTAGGGGACTCCCATACAAAAACTTAGTACTAAAAATTTTTAATTTTTTTTAATTGAATAGTATTAAATATTAATTAATTTAACAACAATTAACACGTTCTCTTTATACCGGCGATATTACTTTCGATTTTCAGCACCAACTTTCGTTTTACTTTCGATTTTCAGCACCAACTTATACATATTATGTACCTCGTTACGGTACATAATATGTATAATGAATTAAGCTCAATGTGTTTAAGATTATTTATTTAAAATGATTTTATTGAAAATATCCACTAAATTTAATGTACATTAATTTCAGTTTTTAGCACTTCAAGTTTATTTTTTTATTTAATTTTAATGATAGATTTCACAAAGTCCAAAGATTTAATAATTTAAATTAGAGTTTAGTAGTAAGAAAATACGAAATTACTCGGTAGAAAATAATCTTTTAACTTTTACAGCTGAAACAGCTGGCCGACTTCTCATTAACAGCTGACTCTTGACTCTTCTTCATATGGACTGTTTTAGAATTCTGTTATAGCGAATTCGATAAATGTATGGGATCTACTAAACTTATTTACTGGCTACGTACATCATTTTACATATATTGTATATTTGTTTTCTATTTAATTTAAATCTTGCGTTAATTTTGGAACACCCTTTATTTTGCTGGGCAAGCGGAAGCTCGTTTGATCAAAGAAACAGAGTCTTAGTACATTATTTTAAAAGCTTAAGAAAAGTAAAGAAAAAGTATGTAACTTTTGCCAGAGGCATCAGCTGTTTAAAAATCAAGCCATACCTTCCCAATAAACAATTTACTCTTTTAATTCCCGCTTTATTATTTTTTATTCATTTTTTCACTTTAATGTTTTTTCTACATTGTGGGGTGTTAAGAACATTCGTTTTGACTGCTTCAACTTTAGTTGTATAAACATATAAATGGTCACTGTTCCAGTTTATTTGTAGCGAGAGCTACACTGCAAAAAACGACATAAATAGTGCAAGGCTGTGCATCACGATGTCCGTACACATATATTCATAGATGTACACTTGTATTTGTTCCTCCAATTGATCAATCTGCAACCAAATCTGTGATGACGTTTGCCAAGACAGTGGTGGGTTTGATTCAATGACACGCCTGAGTTCAGCTAGTTTTCTTCGTATCTTTACCAAGACGGTGGTGGGTTTGACTCAACGACACGTCTGAGTTCAGCCATGATACAAAAAACAAGGTAGCCGCTTCGCTACAACAATACAACAATAAAAAAAACAAGAGGTATTTTGTTTGTGTAAAAAGGCGAATTCACACTTAAGCTGTCAGAAGTAGTTGATAGCGAACATGTACAAAAATTTAAATGGTGCCGAAAACGGCAAACAAAACTTGACAGAAAAAGTGCCGCCATATTAATCGAATTCGTCTGAATTCGCCGATGCATCCACCTAATAATTAATTCGCCTTAAGTTCAGCTAGTTTTCATTGAATCTTTACCGGCTTTTCGCCCCTTTTTGTTTCGTACGAGTAACTTTCGGGATTCTGGTAAGTTTTTCTTCTGCAATTGCTGCCTGCTTCTATACTCTTCTTCGGCTTGGGGTTTGTGTTTACTGTTTGTGCGTTATACTCTGGAGCCTCTCTGACAACACCTGCGGGTCTATATTCTTCTCCAGGAATGTGTTGACCAGCCTGATTTGGCAGGATCGCCATGTGACCATAGAGTGCGAGTATAAAGAGTGTGTGGAAGAAACTGCCTTTTAAGAGGCAGTTTCAATGCCTTTATTTAAGGAAAGCCGATTATTAGGCTGATAAAATTATGATCTTTATTTTCAAAAAGTTGTCCTTATAAACTAAAACAACGGGATTCTTAAAATTAAATCATTATTATATTTGCTATTATTTATATTTATTTATATGTTTATTTAGTAACTATACAGTTGCAAAGTAACTTTGTAAATTATACGATGCAGAGCATGGGCGGGGTGACAAAGATCATATTGACCAAGATGGTATTAACAGTACTTTTGTAGCGTCGCTGTGACTAACTATAACGACCTATGCCTTCACATGGGAAGTTTCCACGTGGTTAACAATAAATAACCTCTAAAAAAACTGTAAACCAATACAGTTAGTTGAGACAACCCGTTAACCAGTGCGAGTGAGACGCAAAACTCTCGAAGACCGAACAGCAAACACAAGCCTGACCGCACTTAACAAATAATTACGATGACGCGAGAGCTGCTCTTCAGCTCAGAGCTGCTTTACGACAGTATATTTGTTATTATAATTCCTATGATTCACCTACATTTGAGTGAATTATTGATAATACAGTTTTACAAAAAAAATAAAAATAAAATTCAGTTGTGAAATAGTGTTTCACACAAGGCAAGAAATATATAAATTAAAATAAAAAGTATTTAAATTTAAAAAACACTACAATATAACAAAATCATTTTCTGGAATACATTCGTTCAGGTCGCATCATATCGAAACAAAATGAATATTTTTTACAGTGTAAAAAGATTTTTAAGCTTTTTGTTCTCTTTGGATGAAGTTTTTAGTTTGGAGGTAAATTTATTTATTTGTGGAAAAGGTGGGCTTCGTAATCACAATAATGAACTATAAATTGAAAGGTTTTTAGGCAAATATAAAAAAATGTGTTTAAGAGTATCTTCAATTTCTATTTTGTAATGATTTATGGCAAAACGATAATTATCAGATGGAATCGTTTAATAGTTTTTTGGGCCTATAAAGTGTTTGTGTACTTATGTTAAGTTTATTCATTATGAAATTTTTCGCGAGGAGAGCAATAACAAAGACGAGAAATCAAAAGTGAGGGAGGCTTAATATAAAAGAGAAATATTTAAGAAATAGAGAAATAATTTTTTGTGGCTTAAGGCCAACATTCATAGTTTGCTGTTTATACATAAATATATGTATAGGAATATTAGACTACACCACTGGGTATATCAGGGAAATTAGCTCCAATAAAATAAATATTATCAAGTACAACTACTCTTGTTTTGTAAAGTGGCAATGTAGTAATAGTACACGATCATAATATTTTAAAGTTATTGATTTTATTATGGAAAAATTTCTTGTAGATGATTCCCAGTGGTGTAGAGAAAGTTTACAATGTAGATTAGTGTATAATATTATGTAATATATACATATATATAGGAGAGTAGAAGGCATCAATTCTTAAGAAAACAATTTAGCTGTTTTAATCAATTTTCTAGAGACAACTTTGTTTTATTAGAACACATCAAAAATATTGAAATTAATTTTGAAGATCAACAGTTCAACGGGGACGGTTCTAAGTTAGAGACTGGCTTAATAAAAAGTGGAGTTATATTGGTATACCTAATATAAGTGAACACCTTTCATAGCCGCACAAAAAATCCGCGATAGAGAATGTCCGGTTATGAGAAATTTCATTGTATTATATTAAATATTGGGCTTCCTCTGTTTCGAACACTGAAAGAAAAAGCTCGTATTAAATTTAAATATATTTTCCTTGCTTGTAGTACTCAAAATATAAGTACGAATAACACAGAAACATAATTCTGCAATGTCTTAAAATAAGCATAAAATTCTCGAATCATATGCAGAATTATTGTACCAAGAAAAAAAACCATACATGTGAATGAATTGCTGAGAGATAGGAATAAAAGGTTCTCCATGAAAAAAGCTGGTTTTGTTTACTTGTGGAATATTATTTGAACATTTTTCTTTTTAAATTCTCATTGATTTATTTAAAATAATAGAATATATAGTTAAATGTTAAAAAATATTTTAAAGTTCTCCAAGTCTACTATTAGGATAACTTCTATGAAATGTCAATATATATAGCTAAGTAGAAAGCACAAAAACAAGCTGTATATATTTGTTGATTGGTATACATATAAGAGCTAATAAAGTAAATAATAACAGACTAAATTATTCTTATTTGAAATAAGTTTACTAATAATTAGGGTAGGTTAGATACCCCGGTTGTCCAGCTCACTTGGGTCCTGTAGTCGTTCCCTTTGTGATAATTAGGGTGTAAGTATTGAGTGTTTGAATAATCCGTACTTTAATCAAGTAATCCGTACTTACCGTACTTTTGATACCTCTTGGGATTGATTTAAGTACGGATGGATTGTATTTTCTTTTCAGTGGGCCTACGTAATTCAGAAGAAAATACTTAACCTCGTTTAGGGTAATTAATAATTAGTTAGATTACAATTTCTCGATTTTGATAACCTCTTCACTAATACTACTTCATAAACTTTCCGATTAAGAAATACTTTTAAAATCCGCTCTATTTGAATTTCTAGATATCTTCGAGAAACTTTTGCATACGATTTTATAAAAGCAACATTAAAAATGATATTCTCTCTTTTTTTTTTTTTGAACTGTTCTCCGTATTTTCTTTAAATCCGCTCTATTTTAATTGAGTTGGGAATTTTTCGAAAAACTATCGCACTCGATTTTAGAGAAGCAACTGTATGTGTGTTTCTTTAAATCCGCGTTATTTTAATTCATTCGAGAAACTATCGCACACGATTTTATATAAGCAATAGGACACGTGTTTTTTTACTGTCGTCCATGTTTTCTTTAAATCCACTCTATTTTAAGTCATTCGAGATATCTTAAAAAACTATCGCACGCGATTTTAGAGAAGCAACTGTACACGTCTGTTTTTCTCTTTTGCACCATCGTCCGTGTTTTCTTAAAATCCGCTCTATTTTTATTCATTCGAGAAATCTTCGAAAAACTATCGCATACGATTTTATATGAGCAACAGTACGCGTGTTCTTTTTTTTTTTGCACCATCGCTTGTGTTTTTTATAAGTCAATTATTAGTTTCTTTTCAATGCAAATCATTAGCAGTGTGCAAGGTGTTGGAGTAATTTTTATTAGTCTGAGCCGTATTGAAGGTATATACACTGGGCATTAATTAGTTTATTGCCAACATCTTAATGCTGTGATAACGTTTGTCTTGGTCTTTCCGTGTTGTCCGCGGTTTCTTCAAATCCACATTATTTTAATTAATGCGAGAAATTTTCAAGAAACTATCGTACACGATTTTATATAAGCATCAGCACAAGTGTTTTTTGGCACTATCGTCCATGTTTTCTTTAAATCTGCTCTATTTTAATTCACTCGAGAAATCTTCGAAAAACTATCGCACACGATTTTAGATACGCAACTGTACATGTGTTTTTTCTTTTTTGCACCATTGTCAGAGTTTTCTTTAAATCCGCTGTTTTAATTCATTCGAGAAATCTTCGAGAAGCTATCGCACACGATTTTATATAAGCATCTTTTTTTTTTGCATTGTCGCTCGTGTTTTTATATGCAAATTATTAATTCTCTTTCAATGTAGCTCATTACCTTGCAGTGTGGAAGCCGTTGGACTAATTTTTGTTAGTGTCAGCCATGATGATGGTATATACACTGGGCACTGATCATATTTAAGTAATTTAATGCCAACATTTTAATGCTGTGATAACAATTGTTTTGGTCTTTCCGTAATGTTATTGCTACGTTCAAGTCAAACATCCTTCTTTGCTGGTCCTCATAACCTATTTTCCTAAGTCCAGTATATAATGCACTGCACAAATAGGGGTCATTCCTTGAGTACTGGTGCTAGATAAAAGGGGAAAAAATTATCCTTAAAAGGTTCATACATTAATGCTTTCTCAAAAAATGTATTTTCTTTTTGTTGCCAATTTTTCAGCATGTCACCAGCAATGAACACAGGCAGAGCTTTTGCCGCTCCATGCTTTCCTTCGCTTTGTATTTTTCTACAATATTTTTTAAAGATGTTTCAGATGATGACGTTGATTGGGGTTTTAACCTTTTATGCTTTTTTTTTGCAGTAGTTGTTGTTGCGCGGGTTCTAATATTATTCGTTACATATTAGAATTGTTTGCATTTATTGTTGTTATAAAATTATTTGTAGTGATTTGTTTTGGTAACTTATTGTTTCCAATTGCTGTGTTTTTTTTTTTCTTCGAACAAATTTTGGAAGTGATGAACGATAAACATTTTCGTGTAAAATTTTTTTAAACAAAAAAATGTTTTTTCTACTTTAATGCTGACAATAACTACGACATCTAAAACATGAAGAAAAAACACGGCACCAAAAATATTAAGATGATGATTGCAATGATTACAATTGCATTTGGTAGTTTTAACACCTTAAAAAGGTGATTAGTACAAAATGGAATGAATAGAAAGAAATTTGGGGAGATTTATGCTGTTGCTGGTGCACCACGAGATAGCGATACATTGTAACCTAGAGCTTTTCTGAGTACCGGGGTATAGTGAAATGGTATACGAACTGGCAAAGGTCGGTATCCAGCTACAAACAAAGGGATATAGATGGGATCGTTAGTAATAAATAAGTACAGGGTCAGCTTTTTGAGACCGCTCAAGACAGTTGTGAAAAAGATTTACATCAGCACCTGCCTAATCTGATGGTGGACCAGTTCCACGGGGTGAATTATCCACGATTGCTAGGCTCACACAGGTAGCAATTTATGCCTTATGTTTATGGCCATATGAGCAACTTCTTGTTGAGGAATTCGGGCCTTCTAATCCCTTCTGTATGCAATTTCCCAGCAATCAATGGAAGCCAAGGCTTAATGAGTTAGTAGGCCGAAGTACACTAGCAGCATGAGCCATTAAACCAACTCAACCCTCAACAATCAGCACTGATTCCTCACAGTACAGGTATCTGTTGTAAAGGCAACAGACCCTCGGGAAGTTGTTAGTCCCCGAAAAAAGGCAAACAAATATCAAGGATACTAACACCCCCTTCCAGAACGTTTCAGCCAAGGTACGCACCTCAACCATGATCATTCCGGGTTGAACTGCAGGTAGAACCACTTGGAGACTATGCTAATCCTGTTCTACCAATTTAAGCCCTTGGTAAGCCAACGCAACATAAGTCATGCGGCTTCCTAGAGTTTTATTTGCCAAAACAAACAAGAAACCTTTCCCCTCTTTACCTGAAAAATAGAGTGCCCTGGTTAGGATTACACCAAGGCAAAACCTGCTCTCTGGGGGAACAGCTCAAGACAGATGGTCTAGTGAGGCTACCTGTCGAATACCTAGGCTGACATGGCACAGATATGATAACAGAAGGACCATTGTCCTTAGGGGCCCGCTGTGAAGGAGGTTGCTACCACTGTGAAGGTCATGACGTGATGAGGCTAATTCTGCCATTTAATGATTACTATAGAAGTTGTAGAGACGAGGAAGAAGTAGAGACTGTTGAGCACATGCTCTGTCGGTATCCAGTTCTTTCTTATATAACGGCTTTGCATCTAAGCTGCATAATTTAACTGAAGTACCGGAATTTGATGTAAGAGAACTCGACTCTTTTAATCGATTCATGGATTGGTTCTGAACCAGATGGGATCGTTGGAATGCCGCTTAGGAGTGCAGTGACAAATTTTAGAGACCGCTTTAACAGACGGTCTAGTTAGGTTAGCTGTTGAATATCAAGGCTGACATGGCCCAGATATGATAACAGGAGCATCAATATCCTTAGCGGCTTGTCCTGAGGGTGGTTGCATACTACTGTGGCGGCGCTGATGGGCCATTGCCACAGAGGGACGCATGCGATGAGGCTAAATCTCCCATTTAATAACTATTGTAGAAGTTCTAGAGACGAGGAGGAAATAGAGAGTGTTGAGCAGTTCCGTTGTCGGTGTCCAACTCTTTCTTATATAATTGCTTTGTATCTAGGCAGACAGGCCGATGCTGCATGATTTGGCAGAAGTATCAGAATGCGATGTAAGTGAATTAGACTCTTTTATCCGATCCTCGATTTTGTTCTGCATCAGTGACATGTAGATCGGCTGTAGATCGGACCAAATTGGATCTAAGTGGGCTGGCTTTTCATTAGTTGGCAGCCTGTTAAACCTAACCTTGTATGTAAATTTCAATATTGTAGAATTTCAGTCCGTGACTTTTATCATTTCCTCATTCTTGTCCTTTGGTCTTCTTCTGTTCTTGTGTTTTGCAAACTCTCAGCTTAACTAACATCATTTTTTGAGTGTTTATTATAATTTCTGGAAAAAAATGGAGTGTTGAAAAAATTCACTTCTGTTTTTTAACACAATATCCATCCACATCTTTGCAATTTAACGGTTTCTTCTTTATTTTTTTTTATTATTATACTTTTTTTGTCTACTGTCTCCAAGGAAAACGATGTTGCGCCTGTTACTGTTGTTGGTATGGGCTTCTTCCAAAGGTTTCATGTTCAAAAATAATTGTACTACCAATTAGTTTTTTAGTTTTTCTTTGTCAGTACCACCAAACGAAAAGCCAACCAGCCAGCCATTCATATCTTCGAAGCTTTTTTTTTATATTATTTTGTTCAGCCTGCACACACGAGTACTCGTAGAATTGCACCTTCGCAGGGTGATTAAAAAGGTGTTGGTGTGTTGTTTTAAAATTATGTGGTTTTAACAAATTTTTGCCAGATTTCTTTTTTCAAACGTTATTGGTAGTACTGTTTTATTTATAATATAACTTTTTTTTTAGCTTATTAAACTTGGTTACAAAAAAAGAAAAAACAAAAAATGTGTTTTTTGCTTTTGCCTGAGGTTTAATTATTTTAACACAATATTTATAAGTTTTTTTTCTCGGTTTTTAAATATTTTGTAAATACTTTTTTGTTGTTGCTTTTTTCTCATTGGGTGTGAATTAATCACGATTTTTAATAAACGATTTCATTATTTCACTTACAAGTTATCTTTTTTATTTCGCTGTTTTTTTTTCTCGTTTTTACTTAAGAAACACGATTATTGTATTAAAAATCATAAAAGCTTTTGAGTTGTTCCATTATTTAGTTTTTTAATTCAATATTTTTTTTTAAATTTATAAATTTTCTGAAATCCACTTGCAATAGTTCAAGTACAAATGAAATTATTGATTTTTACAATTTGTGAATTGAGTTGTTTTATAATTGAAATTGGGTCAAAAGTGCTGATTTTGTAATCAAGTTGCTGTGAAAGGTTTCTGAGGCAGTTATGTAAATGAAAAAAAAAAAAAAATAAAATAAAGTTAAATGTATATATAAAGCCACTAAGAATGTTTATGGCTCTATATCGATAGCAACCATATGATAGATATATTGTGATAGAATAGTATACATTCCCGGTATACTATTCATAATATGTGTGAAGATAAATTTTAAAATTTACAACCCTGGACATAAACCAACTTAATGTATTTCAAACATTTTTGAACTCACCAGCCCGAAAATAAGTTAAAGCTAACACATACGCCCTGAGTAAAATATATAACCCTAGACATAAACCAACTTACTTAACTTAAAATCGTGGTCAATGTATTCCAAACATTTTTGGACTCACCAGCCCAAAAATAAGTTAAAGCTAACACATACGCGCTCAGCTATTAGAATAACAAAAAACTAATAAGAGAAATTAAAATATGCAAATATTAAACGTAATAAAATGCTCTAGGAAGTCATCTCAATTCCAAGAGAACCAAAGAAGATGTTGGAATTGGTAGACATTATTTCTGTCAGCATCTTTGACGGAGGTCGAAAAATCAAAAAATTGTAATAACTCTGACGACTGATTCCGTTACAGGGACTCCTAAACTAAAAATGCCATTAGCCTTTATTCGCCCATATTTCTTGGTTCTCCTGGAATTGATCCTCTAAATAAATTCTATATATCGAATTTAAAAAAATCTACATTTAAAAATTTTTAGACCTCCGTCAAAGGTTCTGAATTTTTGGAGAACTTTTTATAATTTTTTAAATGAGATTTTTGGCTTTTTTGTACATCGGGCTTTAGTTCAAGTGTTTCCCTCCTTTAGTTTTTCTTAAGAAGTATTTTTTACAATACAAATTTGCTGTGATCAATAATTTTTGAAGACAAGAGAAAAACAATAATCAAATCTTTAGCTGGAGGACAACTAGCGGTTTCGTAGTCGCTATACTGCTCATCAGCACCCATTGGGACTTAAACTCAGGTTATGACTTATCAGGAATAATTTCTATTCATTACATCAGTTTTTATCGGCCCATCTTCTTTGGTTCTATTGGAATTCAAATGACTTCCCGGGAAATTTTTGTCATATTTAATATTCGTATATTTTAAATTCCGTCATTAATTTCTTATTAGTTTTTTGTTATTTCGGTTTGTGAGTCCAAACATGTGCCCACAATTGCGTTTGAAATACATTGCTCGCGACCTTTTATGTTTAACAGTAAGTACTCTGTTCAAATCTGCGAAAAATGTTAAGCAACATTAATATTTCACTAAACTTTCACTAATAAAATATGACATTTGAAATGTGGTGCCTATTTCGCGTTTTAGGAAAATTTCACGGTTTCCTTGGTTTTAGGTATGTCACATTGTGTCGCAAATGTAAAAAAAGCGACATATTTAATTGTTTGCAATTAATTTTTTTTTTTGTGAAGTCTTTTCCAGTTTAATATTTCATATGGATGGCCAAATACTACTAACAGCTTGTGCTGCACCACAGGAAGTAGTTTATATTGCGCTGGCTGCTGAAGAACTTTTGGTTGACACTCGGTCTCCAACAAGAGACAAAATTTTAGTTTGTTTTCTTATCGAATACATATCGATTGCTCTATTCTGAAACATGTTGAGTTAGTTTTGAGATAATTCATAAAGATTTTTTTGTTTATCTGAATTTTATAAATGTGTTGTATATCATAGCTAAGCATACTTTAACATATTTTTGTTGGCCTTTTCTCACTTTATTGGTTTATAACAAGCTAATCATGTTAAGTATACTTTCAACATATAAAAGGGCAGTTTTTAAACTTTAGGTTTTTAAATGTATGTAAGTACAAGTTTTTATAGTTCGATTACTATCAAAAATTTATTGAATATAAGTTCACAAAAAAAAAAAAATTGAATTGGAAAATGTTATGTCGACTTAGTATGTTTTGTAATACTTGTGGTGTGGAAGATGTTGGACTAAATATTGTTAATCTGAGCAGTGTCGAAGGTATATACCCTGGGCACTGATCAGTTTTAACTAATTTAATTCCAACATTTTAAATGCTGCAATAGAGTTTGTTTTAGTCTTTCGTGTTGTTATTGTTTAAGTTAAACCTCCACGAACACTACTCCCTTTTTCCTCTTCATCTCAACCTATTTTCCTAGTTCCAGTAAAATGCACTGCATATGTAGGGGTTACCCCCTGAGTACTGGTCCCAGGTAGAGGAGGAGAAGGAGGAAGTCAGTATCTTCAGCAAAGATTTGTTGGCCGCTTTTCGTTTTTTGCTATAATAACGTTTGCTGTCAAGAATGCTCTTCCACATTTGTCTACACGCTTCATTTACAAAAAATACAAAAACAAAAAGCATTTAATTATTCCGGTGATGCATTAATGTCTTTTCCTTACCTGGTTTTCTGACTTCAATCGCTATTTCTCTCCAAGATGATGGCATTGCGTTCCGGTTGCAATGCATTTTTTTTAACTTATCCCAGATATGAATTCCTTTTTCCGTTCCACAAAATTTTATCTTTTTCATTTCTTATTAAGTTCTTTTCCATTTTAGAAATTTACAATTGAAAAAGAAGAATTTTTAGCAAGCAAAAAATTGATCAGCTGTTGTTTGAAATTTCGTGCGAAATAAGTACCACTCATATTATTTCACATTTACAACATAATGTTGCCAGAAACATTTCTTAAGTTTTTCACAAATTGAACAGAGTACCACTTCAGCAACATTATTTCACAGTACTTAGCTTAACAAAGCTAGGTTAACTCCTTAACAGATCTCTATTAAGTCAGTTGGTTTATGTCCAGGGTTATAAATATTAACATTTATCTTCACACACATTCCATCATAATAAAAGATATTAAGATAATTCTCTAAAAGGTTTTTATTTTATTTACCATTAAAATCGGATCCCCCTTTATTTACGAGTTCCATAAAAGCTGTAATATTTGCCGATGTAGTTTTTCCAGCAAAATTTTTAAGTTGTTGTTCCATTTATGAGCTTTTTTTTGCTTTTTAAAATTATTTGTGCGAAAAATTCTTTAGTTGGTGCGGAGTGCGTTTTTTATACAGTTTCGGTGCGTTTTTTAAATTTCGGTGGCACAAAATCAAATTTAACTCAACTTTTTGTTTTAATGTAAGAAACAAGTTTTATAAAGTGACCAAAATTTTTACGTTTCATTTTGCGTGGAAGACGTACCATGTTATATGCCCAAAGTAAGACAATCTTGCTGTTTTACATTATAAACACTGTCGAAAGAAAAATAAACATTTCGTTTTATAAAATTTGCGTTTTGCTATAAAACTATTAAGCCCAGTTTGTGAAATATTGCAATAAATTTAGTCTCTGGATAGTGAAGTTTGTGAATTCGTTACGGTTTTGGTAATTCAGAAATTACCAAATTATTAAATAAATTATAAAGTTTTCCAAAACGTTTGCATTAAATGTTGCTTATATAAATTTTCGTATATTTCAATAAATTCTTTTAAAGACACCTCTTACGAAAACACAAATGAAATGTACACTGTGTTTGATAGAATTGTTATTAATTAAATTTGAAGGCTTCTAGTGCGATTCTGTAACTTTTAATAATCCGATAATCGTGTATGCTCCTGCAATATAAGCAGCTTTATTTTTGTATACCTGATAACAGGCAATAAAAGTAACAGCTGATTTCGGTCGTCAGCAAATATATTTAAATGAAATTGCTTAATAATAAATTTGATAAAATACCGTTATAATTATTGTGAAGGTAACATTATCTGAATAAAATTAACAGAGTTGTACTAGAGGCCAAGTTTGACAACCATTTCTAGCTGACAAACAGTTCTAGCTGTTGAACGAATTTGATGGCATGCCATCGGGCGATACTATCAGACCCAGTTTGATTGTATAGCAATCGCTTAAAAAGCTGTTTCATTATCGTGTTTTTAATATAAAAATATTGCACTTCTTAAAAGACAAAATAGGTTTTAAAAATGAAAAGAAAAAATTTAAAAATCGGTTCGTTTTTCTTGAAATAACGCAGTTTTTTCCTCAGTTTGGTGCGTTTTGAAATTTCAAAGTTGACAACGCTGCTTACAATTATTCCATTTATGTTTTGCAACAATTTACAAAATTTTCTCTTTTAATAATAATTTCAAAACAGAATTAAAATCTCCATTAATACCATTAAGTTCTTAAACGCAAGTAAATAACTTTTTAAATTTATTTCCAATATACCAGCGTACATATTTCTGTGCTCTTTCACAGCAAATCCTTTGTTGTTATCGCTTTCTGATCTACTTGCATACGTTATTAATATTAAAACATTATTTCAACACAACATGAAAACACAAAAGAAAAACCTTGATCAAATATTTACAAAACTTTTAAGCAAAGCCGTAACATGAAAACAATCATAATTATTATGCTGCTGCTGCTGCTGGTGATGATGATGATCATGATGATGACGATGATGAGCCACATCGTCAAACACATCAAACTCATATTTAATCCTCTCAAGTATGAAACACATAAGAAGTTTGGCCTGTCTAAGCCTTCTGGAAGGCTTCATTTCAGCGTCAAAAGTACGGTTGCATTATAACACTTTCACGGTTCGTTGAGTAAAATAAAGATGATGTCAATATCAATCAGTTTTGGCTAAAGAAGAAAAAAAAAACTGAGAGCAGCATTAAGTTTTAAGTCGTCAAAAATGTGTTACGATCAGTTTAAAACGGACAGGCTGATTGAAATGCAAACATTCTTGTTTTTTATATAAAAACCGTTCAGAATGCAGAGACGGGTTTTCATAGGTAGGAGGGTTAATTTTTTTTTATTTTTTTTTTTTTTTGTTGAAATAAAATTTAAAATTTTAATTTAAGTTATTTTTAGATCACAATAAAAAATTACTTTCATCTATCTCATTATTAGCCAGTATTAAGTCCTATATTTTGTATTTAAAGCAGTGAAGGGCGCTGCTTTGCCTGAATTACGAAGTTGTTTATAATTCCTCAAAACATAATTAGCTTTTTTTTTGTTAACATTATTATTTTATTTATTGAACCTACATTTAGCTTTTAAATTAAAAGAATATATCAACTGATTATCAGCAAGTGAGCTTAAAATGACTGCCTGGCGCACGATGTCGCACGATATCGCGCGCTCGTATAAATACATGCGAGCAAGCGACATCGAGTGATATCGTAGGCCGGGCAGTAAATGAATACGATTATCTAAAAAATTTTATATTAAAACCGAAATGTTAACACATGTGCCGTGAACATATAAATGAGTTTGTAAGTTGGGGTTTCAACCCATATACTCCTGCCCACAAATATAACGTCTAGTAGTCCATAATTCAAGCATAAATAGTAAAAATGGCAACTCTGAATACAACTACCATAGAAAGGAAAACATCAAATTTGTTTCAGTAGCTTCGAAAAAGTTGAGGTTTGAATAAACTAAATAGGCATGTGCTGAGAAACGCAAATCGCTTAAATTTAGCGTTTGAAAACGTCAAATAGGTGTTCGGACAAACGTATAACGCAAGAAGTATGCTTTCGCGATTTGAAATCGCTGTTCTGGAAAACGCGTATCACTTAAAATTGGCTTCAACTCGTATGTGTATATTGAAGTGAACTGATTGATTTTTTTTAAACTGAACTGGTAAAAGGAAATAAAATTATTCACAATTAAAATTTAATATGTTTTCTTTTTATTTCAATAAAAAGTTGAAAGAACTGTAAACGTAACCAGATTAAAAAATGTCTCTATTTGTTGTAAATTTTTTTTCATTTTTTATAACTACCATATACATTCGTAAAAAAAAACTCCGAGATGCCAGTAAAACTCGTGTTCCTTAGAACACCTAAAAATAAATTATGCGTTTTTCAGAACGTTTTGCGGTTTCAGATCGTACGTTTCTCAAAACATGGCTGAAAATCAGGTTATTGAATTTTCGTAGTGATGTCAGAAGAGAGACAGCAAAAGTATGGTATTGGTTTCCCCTATTTTCGTAAGTATAACTTTAAGTTTTCGAATCAAAGCACAAAACACGGAGGGGAAAAACTAAAGAGATAATTGCACTATTTATTTTGTCTTCTTTCATCTCGGTTTACTTTGTGTTAGTTTATTAGATTTTAATGGTGCAAGAGAGTTGCGGAATTTTTTTATGTCGCTTACTTACGCATTGTTGGCAAAATACAGATTGTATAGAAAGCAAACTGTCTTATGTATGATTTTTTCAGGGGTCTAAGTACCGTTCAACTTGTTTACTCTCTTATTCAACAGGCTCCATCTGCCCATCGCTGATTAAAAGCATGGAAAATATATTATAAACTTGAATATACGTTTGTTTACATAGGAAACAATTTTTTTATTTGCATTATTTTTAAATAAACATTTGTTTGGTTTATTAAAGGTTGCAGAAATTTTGGCATATTGTCTAAGCTTACCAGCCCATGATACATATTGCCTAGTGAGTAATGTTGTATCTGGAGAAACAATTTCAAGCATAATTTAATAATAATTTATTGAAGGAAAAACTTGATTTAAAGCTGGATGTACAAAAACCAAAAAATATAATTTAAAAAATTATAAACGTTCAACAAAAATTCAATATATTAATAACTTCGTTTTGTTTGGTTATATTGTCTTTGAAATTGTTGCTCCAGATATAGTTAGAGATTTGATCATTGATTTACTACTGAAACAGAGCTATGTGGGAGAAATTTGTTGAGTAGTAAAATGCTGCATTAGGAATTTTTACTCGGTGTTTCACACAAAACACAATTTTTTCTTTAGTTCAGTCTTTGTCATTGATTTACTTCAGTACCTGTCTAGACTGCCTTATCTGATGATGGACCAACTCCACGAAGTGAACTATTCACGATTTACCAGCGCCGCCATGTGGTTGGCAGGTCGGAACTTTTGCCTTGCTGAAGAGCTTAGGCTTTCTAATCCTTCATGTAAGCAATTTACCAATCATGCAATACAAGTTCATGAGTTTGTAGGCCGAAGGCCAATAAAAGCCTTAACCAACTCAAGCGCCTAACCATCAGTATTGGTTCAATGCAGTACAGGTATAACAAATGCAAGACAACAGCATTTCGGGGGTTATTATTGGCATGCACCATAGTTATAAAAGAAGACTAATTCCCTTCCCTGTGATTTTAGGTTTAAATCACACCCATAACCTTTCCGTCAAGATGTAGACATCTGAAACATGATCAGCACCGAGATGGTCTGCAAGCAGAACGTCCAGGGGGCTCTGCTGATGCCCGTCCTTTCAATTACCTCTTGGTTAGGATTTCGGAAGTCCAACACAAAATAAGTCATGTGGCTTCCTAGAGTTTTATTTGCCAGAGTTTTCTTTGCTAGAGTTTTATTGCCAACAAACGAAAAACTATCTCTAGGCACTACCCCTCTATGCAAGCGAAAACAGTGTAGTCTGGTTAGGTGAAACCTGCACCCCGTGGTGTTTCTTTAGCTCAGCTACACAAGTAGTTCCCGTTTATTTCGACAAAAACTCGCTGATTAGCTCATACATATACTGATCGCTGAAGAACACTGGAAGACTTAAAGAGCAATTAAATTCACATGGTTTTATACCCTCATAAGGGCCTAGTTCGGTCTCGGGGGGAAAATAAAAAAACATTTTTGTATGGGATTACTTTAAGGAGGAGAGATTGAGAGTTGATATGTTGTGGAAAAATGTCAAGGAAGAAAATGTAATGGGGGTCGGTCACATATTGGCAACGCTGTAGGCACCGTGGGACTAGTTGGGACGATGAGGTAAAAATTTGAAAAAATATTATAGTTCAGGAGGGGGAAAAGGGTGTTCAGAAGAAATATGGTCGAGGAACAGATAGAGCGCGTCGGTCTTAGATTTTACCCTTATGGGAACAACTCAAGTGCCGTTATGAAGCTTATGAGGAACAGGTATATAGGAATCGGTTTTAAATTTTACTTTTCTATTTGCTAGTTTTTGTTTACTTCTCCATTTACCGACGTTTTAAACTGCGATGAGAAGCCACTTGGTTAAAACTAATATTTCCATTAGTTTATTTCTTTCTTCCAAGGTTTGCTGCACAAATTTTTTCAGTGATTATAAACGGTGGTTAATTTTGATTTTGAATAAAACACAATTTATTTAGGAATTATTGTCATTCCTTTTTCCTTTAATATTTGCATGGTTCAATTATGTATGAAACAAAATACCGGCGATAATGCCACCGCGATCACGGCGGCACATCTGCATCCGATAGTGAAAATTTTCGATGACGCTGAGGCATAATTGAGGTTCTATACCGTTAATGTGCCGAATTATCTCATACTTTAGCTCTTGAGTTATTGCTGGATTATTTTCTTTCAAATAACTCCAAAAAAAGAAGTCCCACGGTGTCAAATTACATGATCTTGGCAGCCAACTGACATCGCCACCACGTGAAATAACCCGGCTATTAAATTTGTCGCTCAAAGGAGTCATTGTTTTGTTAGCTGTGTGGCAAGTAGCAACGTTCTGTTGAAACCACGTATCGTTCACATCCATATCTTCCAATGCAGACCATAAAAAGTTCGCTATCATTTCATGATAGTGAACACAATTCACGGTAACTACCCGACCGGACTTATTTCGGAAAAATACGGCCCGATAATGCCGCCAGCTCATAAACCTCACCAAACAATCACTCTTTGTGTGTGCATTCATCTTTCGACAATCACTTCTTGATTATCATTCCCAAATATGGCAATTCTGTTTATTGACGAATCCACAGAGGTGAAAATGTGCCTCATCACTGAAGATGATTTTCTTCGAAAATTGATCGTCCACTGTTGCCATTTCTTGCCAAAACTCTGACCATTGACGACGCTTGAAATGGTCAAGAGGATTTAGTTCTTGGGTCAATTGCACCTTGCAAGCATGTAAATGCAAGTCTTTATGCATAATGTTCCTGAACAACGAGCGTGAGAAGTGCAATTGTTGGGCACGACGACGAGTTGAGGTGGACGGCTCTTCAGCCACTCTATCGCGAGCAGCAGCAACATTTTCTGCAGAACGGTCTGTACGAGCAGGCATTGGTGTTCTCACATTTCCTATACACCCGGTATGTTCAAATTTTTGCACGATTTTTCCGATTGTACTCACATTTGAACGATGAAAATTGCCGAAAACGTCAGGAAGTGCACGATATGCATTTTGATTTGAACACCTACTTTTATAATAATCCTGAATAACTTTAACGCTTTGGTCGATTGAGTATCTTTTGATGATTCAAATTGAGTTAGTCTGAAATTGAGGATGTCAAGTGAAATGCAGAAAAAAAACTTGACGTTTAGGCGTGGTTCGCATCAGAGAACAACTTTGAGTTACTGCAAAAAAATCATACATGCTCAACAACATGAAAAACATTTCATTTCATTCAAATATGATTTTGTATTCAGCCGCACAAATGCCCAGTTAATTTTTAATCAGTAAACACAATGAGCGACAACTTCGCTATGTGAGTGAAATCATCGAACACTACCTACCACATTACTTCTCTTCAATGATGTGTGCAACACTTTCTAATCAATGAATGCTAACTTACAAAGTGTATGACAGTAGTATATGGAGATCACAAAAATCAGCGTTGTCAACTCGGTGCGTTTCGCACCGTTTTTGGTGCTTTTTAAAACTATTTGTGCGAAAAATTCTTTAGTCGGTGCGGGGTGCACTTTATTTAAATTTTCGGTGCGATTTTTAAATTTCGGTGGCACCCAAGCAAATTCAACTCAAGTTCTTGTTTTAATATAAGAAAAAAGTATTCAAATGTCCAATATTTTTACGTTTCATTTTGTAGAGCATAATCAGGACAAGGAGCTGTAATGTGGAAAACGCACCAGATTATATGCAGAAAGTAAGATAATCTTTCTAAACATATTCTCGAAAGAAAACTAAATATTTGTGTTTTTAAATTTTGCTGCTTTTAGAGCGTGTTTTTTTGCTATTATACGATCAACCCAAGTTTGTCAAATATTACAATAAATGTAGGCATAGATAATGAAGTTCGTATTTACGATGGCACGTGAATTCGTTACTGTTTTGGTAATTGATAAATTATTAATTAAATTATAAAGTTTTTCCAAAACGTTTGCATTAAATATTAATTCTGGTAAACTTTATCTTTTATTTGTTATAACTCTGGCAAATTCTTTTAAAGACAAAAAACTGATTTTCACTGTTCGCTTAAGAAAACGTAAATGAAATTTAGACTGTATTTGATAGAGTGGCTATTAATAGAGTTTGATGGCTTGTAGTGCGATTTTGTATCTTTTAATGATCAGATAATTGTAAATTTCATTGACTTTGGCGACGGTAAGCAGCTGTAGTTTTGTATACCTGATAATAGGCAGTGAAATTAATGTCGGTCATGTCGGTCGACAGCGAATGTATTTAAATAGTATTTGTGAATAATAAATTTGATCAAATATCGTTATAAATATTGTAAATATACCATTATCTTAATAAATGTAACAGAATCATACTAGTAGCCAGGTTTGACAAACACGACTTCTAGCTATTGAATGAATTTGATGGCATGCTATCTGGCAATGGTACCAGACCCAGTTTTACTGTATAATAGTCGCTTAAAAGACTGTTTCATTATCGTGTTTTTTAATATAAAATATTATACTTTTTATAGTACAAAATAGGTTTTTTAAAATGGAAAGAAAAATTCCAAATTCGGTGCGTTTTTGTTGAAATAACGCGCTTTTTTCTCCATTTTGGTGCGTTTTGAAGTTTCAAAGTTGACAACACTGACAAAAATGTATTACGTTTATCCCTTGTATCACATTTATATATATGTATTTTGTTTTTTTAGTTATAAATCTAACTTTCGTTAGTTGTAAATATAACGTTCGCCGTAAATGAATGCGCATATAGTTCGGCATTCATTTCTAGTATTTGAATTTTTGTTTTGGAAGAAAAAAAAAAATTTATAAAAATGATGCATTCAACAGTTTTTCTGCATGTCACTTTCAAAAAAAATTCAAAGTAAAATACACATACATAGAAACAAAAGGCTTTCATAGAAAAAATAAACAAATGTGTATATGTATATATGTATATATGTATGAGTTAATCAAGCAAAATCAAGCAAAACATGATTTTTGGTGACCACTGGTTCATATTCAACATCGGCCCTTGAATTAACAAAATGCACATGTGATTCAATATGAGATGACTTTAGACAGAAAATAATTTAAGGGCTTGGTGGCTGAGTGGTTAAGGCAGCAGTTCATGATACGTCATGACCTGAGTTTAAAATCCGAATAGGTGCTGATGAGTTGTGTAGCGACTACGAAACAGCTAGTTTTCCCCCAGCTAAAGATTTGATTATTATTTTTCTTGTCTTCTTCAATCAAAAATTATTGAACACAGCAAATTTGTATTGCAAAAGATCCTTCTTAAGCAAAACTTAAAAAAAGAAAAACTCGAGCTAAAGTCCGATGTACAAATCGCTTCTTTATTGCAACATAGTCATAACGCAAAAAAGCTTGTTTCGAGAAAAACACATTTCAAATTTTTAGTTGCCATACAAGTCTTAGAAGAAATTTGTAGAAAATATCCTCTAAAGGAAACAGTTTAAAGGTAATTTGAATAAAATTTTGCAATAATATAAAAGGTAGTACTAACGTACTACCTTTTATATTGTTAGTACGTTATACGGTAGTGTTAACAATTCTGCATTGTTAACTTGAAAAGCTCATTTTTTGAGATATGACTATGTTGCAATAAAGGAGCGAAATGTACGAAATCCAAAAACAGACCTTTGAAATTTAACCACCCTTTATAAAAATTGGAGAGTTTATATAAAAAATCGATATATCTCTATTTCAATACAGTTAACAGACGAAGCTGAACTATTAGTGCAAACGTATTGTTGATTTCGTTGCATGATTTTTGACATTAGAATATTGCAGAAAATATCAAATAAATAATTCTGCTCAAAAATTTATATAGCTAAATATTCCAATTTTTGATTTTTCCTTTAATCTCCCATAGACTTAGGCTGCTTGCCATTGAGTCAGCCCACTTGGTATGAATTTGGTCCCGTTGTGTTGAGTCCCCTACACAAAGATCTAGTCTTTTTTTTCTCTTTTTTTTATTGTATTGTAAATACATTATTGTATTGTAAATACAAAAATTTTTGCTCGCAAAATCTTATTTTAAATTCTCATAAAGTTATAACCGCAAAAAATTATATTATTTCTTATCGAAAAATCCAAAAATGTAGTTTTTTTTTAAGCTAACAAGCATACTCGTATTTTCAGTATTGGCGTATTTATATCTGTGATAATCGTCTCAATTGAAAAAGACTCTCTAAAAATACTCACAAAAAGGCTTCCCAGATTTGGTTATAGTTGCTTTCAAAATAAATAACAAAACGTGTGTATGTGTGTATGTGTGGCTGCGTGTGTGTGTGTGTGTGTTTGGTTAAACACAAATCCTTTTGGTTGTATTTGCAATTTCATTATGTTCTTAGCACGATTGGTCGATTGAAATAGTTGGTGATAACGAGTTAAGGTTTTTTCATTACCTTTTTCTTTTTTCTTTAATTCAGCAACCAAATAAAAAGAAACGTGCTTTAAAACCTTTAAAAAAAAAGAAACTTCAGAAAAGTAGATTTCACTAACAATATAAGAGCGCTTGAAAAAAAAACACACAAAATAAAAGCAGTCACAAGAACACGTTTCGCGCCAAATATTTTATTTTCTAGAACAGATAAACTTTTATTTTTCTATTCGACTATTAACTGCTACGAACAACAACTCCATATATTCCAAATGTAACATTGAGAAAATGGAAAAGAAACGAAAAAAAAAACTGCAGCCACAGCAGCAACCAAAATGAAAAATTTCCATATGAATAGAGTAGCACCTGAAAAAAAATTGTTTATCCTTGTGCAACAATCTTGAAGTTGGTAAAACACGCGATATTTCTGTAAGTTTTAAACATGTACATCTCTCTTCCTTTCTGTCGTCATTTTGCTATAAAAGCCCAACTAAGTTTTTTTTTTATTTGGCAGCAGCAGCAGCAGCAGTTTGAGTGGCATTTTCTAAAACTCCAAACTGAATATTGTAACACTGTTATGAAAAAGCTCTTAATTTTTGTCTAATACTTTTCCAAAAAGTACTTTCTTTTCAAAAATTAGTTTTCCAACATATTTTTTAAAACGATTCCTTTCAGGAGCACTTATATGCTCTCAGGTTAATTTCTACAAAAAAAAAAACTTTACTTAGGCAAATTTAACACTTTTTCTAAAAGCTATTTATTAAAGTAAGCTTTTAAGGCCACACGCAGAAAAAAATATATGATTGATATAACAATATTCTGTTGAATCATATGGTTGTATCTGATAAAACTATATTGTTAACTTAAAACGCCATTGATATGTCTCTCCATACAGTAAAAAAATTGTATAAATAACTATTCTATATTTTGCCTCAATATTATTGTAATAGTAAGCAACTATAGTATTAATTGAAGTTACCACATTAGTGTCATACTTAACCATATTATTATATTAAGAAACCCTATTTTTGTCATACATAACCACATTACTTTCATTAAAATACTATACTAGTGTTGCAAATAACTTTATTTTAATAGAATCATATTTTAGTAATAATTTAATATACATAGGATAATAAATAAAAGCTAAAATATAAATTTATATTTTCATGACATAAAACAATCAGAAATAATTCGGAACTATTAGCCGGGCTGTTGCTTGATGGGATGAAAGCACAAATGCCCCCTTTAATGTTGAATTATCTATTAGCTGTAATAAATCAAAAATAGTTATGAGGAACTTTATTGAAATTGCGATATTAAGAGTAATACGTAACCATATTAATATGGCTGGATATAATATAGTATGGTTGATCACAACAATAGTATGGTTGACCAATAAAAATTGTAATGGCTGTGGCAATAATATGGTTAGCCGGAAGTATGGTTGGCTACGTCATAGTGTTGTTGTTTACCAGACGCATACATATGTTTACATCTTAATAAACTAACTAAAAAGTATTTTTTAAATTGTGCTTTTTAAAATCACTTTGGTTAGTGATAACATCGTTAAAAGTACTATCCTACTTATTTAAATATACTATATGTCTTGCATTCCTGAAAAAAAGTTCTTAAATAAAACTGTTTCAAAGGTACTATTATAAAAAGATACTGTTATAAAAAGTTTTTTTTAAAAGTATTTATTTCTTTTCAATGATTTTTCAATATAATTTTAATTTATTATATATCTCCAACAGGATTTAGTTATGTTAAAGTGTATCTTCTTGGGAAAGGTACTTTAATAAAGATACCTTTATAATATATACAACCATGTCTTAGAGCTCAATTCCGTTCGGAAACGGAATTGAATTTTTATTTATTTTTTTCAAAAAACGAAAATCTAAAAAACTTTTCGGAATTAAATCATTTGCATTTTCAAGCATAAAACTAGTATTGTCTCAGATATGATTTCACTCCGAAAACATTTTTGAATAAACATAAAACGGATTCCATTTCGTTTTCCAACGAAATCGAATTCTGTGACAAGGCTGATAGTTTTATAAAGGCCGTGTCAGATAAAACGTTTGCTTCGCTTTGACATCTAAGATAAAATATATATAATGATGTTAATTATTCCAGTTACAAATCTGAGAAATTAAATAAAGACGTAATTGCGTTTCTTAAAATGTTGAGAAACAACATTTCAATATATATTTTTTTACTATATTATTCTTAAAATAAGAAAAATGCTAAAATTAACAGTTATAATAGGTATTTTTTCTAGTGATTATTCTTATGTATCTATGTATGTAAAATAACATTTGCACTACTAAGTGCAAATTAACCATTAAGAAAATGTTGGCAAAAAGACACATATTTCTACCACGATTTTCTTTACATATACCTACTTATATGAAACATGTCAATAAAGTACTTTCAACGTAACCTGAGGCGAAAAGTTCGGCAACTCTCATCTTTCTACGCGTTGAAGTTTTTTCTAATAGCTCCTAAGCTTTATGCACTAAGAATAGAATTATAACCAATTTCAGTACTTCGTCCAATAATATTTCTAACTTCTATTATCATAAGAAATAATTACATATAAAAGTAAACAATCATTTTTTTAAATAATTGTGACATACACTTTTTGCTTTGTGCTTTTCTGTTAAAATTTTAAACTTCACGCAAAGCGACAAAGTTTTATCTGACACGGCCTTAAGGTACTTTCTAAAATATTTTTTTAAACATATATTTTGACTTTGTATTGATTATAATTTATTGACCTTTTTTGTAAATAATTAGTAAAATCCGAGGAAGTTTTATAGCTTCTTATACAAATTTTTATATAAATTTATTCAATATTTCGCTTTCCGTTGGAAAACTTCTTCAGGAATATTTGTTACAATTTGTTTTTAAACACATATTGAAATATTGAATAAATTTATACACAAAAAAGAACAATAAAAACGTACTCGGATTTTGCTAATTATTTAAAGAAAGGAATTTCATACATTTTAACATAACTAATTTCATTCGGATAAAAACCATTCCTTTTTAAAAATCGTTAAAAAAAACTTGTTAGGACAACTTTTGATGATAGACCTTTGAACAAACTAAAAACTACCCTACTTATAAGAATGTATTTTTACACTTTTCTTTACGTGTTTTTAATTAAGATATTTTAAGGTAACTTTTAATAACATATTTTATAAAAAGTTATTGAAAATTAATTTTTTTAAGAAATTTTCAATGAGTATTTTTTTAAAGGAGTTTTTTTTTGCTAAAATAAAATTTCTTTCCAAAAATATTGTATTAAGTTATTGTATTAAAAGATATATAGTTTTTGAAAAGTACATTCGAAAATTATTTTAAAAACAAAAAAGTACAGAGATACTTTTCTACCCTACCTATTAGAATATCATTCTCTCCGTGGGGTATTTTTACGCATACTTTTTTAGGGTACTTTTTAAAAAGGCACTGTTTAAAAAAATTTTTAATGGAACTTTTTTAAAAAGTATTTTCTTAAAGGTATTTTGAAAAGTATCGTTGTTTCGCAAAAAAAAAATTCCTTCAAAAGGTGCGTAAATCAAAGGTACAATATAACAAATAAAATTTTTTTAAGGATACTGTCCTCCGCTAAACTGAAAAACTGAACTATTCAGACTTTATTTTAACACATATTTTTTTTCTGCAGTCGCCTAAGCTTAATTAGAGCGATGACTTTGTTTTCTTTCAATCGTTTATCTTTTCCTAAAAAGGTACCAAGAAAAGCTTTCATTTACGGTTGGTAAAGTGTACGATTTTACCCAACACTTTACGCCATTTTGTTTTGGGAGTTTGAAAAAAGAAACAATTTTTCGCATTTATTTTCGTTATTTACAGAGTTTTAAAGTGAAATCGTTCGTTATCTTCCGTTTTTTTTTTTTTTTTGTTTAAATTCCCACAAATACCAAGAAAACAGACTAAATACGAAAAATAAATTATTTTGTTGCTTTAAGGTTCAAGTGTAAATGTGTGCGATTATATTCTACAGGCCATAAAAATTATTATCAGAACGAACAACAACAATGAACAACAACCAACCAACCTTCTGTACAAAAATTTACAAAAGCAACAACGACGAAAGAATGTCTCGATAATAATTTCAGTTCTTAACGACAACAACACGTACAATTTTGTTTTTTATTTATTTTATATTTTTATCGCTATTTGCAAAATTTTATTGTATTTTATACTTTTATTGTTGTTGTTGTTGTTACATTTTGTTAATTTATTTTAATTGTGGGCGTTTGTAGTTTTATCGGTGTTTCATGGACTTTCTTTTATTACTTTTGTAGAGTTCGATAACAAGTCGATATATATTTTTATTGTTGCTCTAAAGATGGTGATTACATCATTCGATTGTTATCGCATTCAAATAATTTCTGAGGAATTGCAAGTATTTTGATTTTTTAAACAGATTTTTGGAATATGTAATACCATGTTCAGACGGTAATATGAAACACTTGGTCCGCTCTCCGCGCCACTATTGCGAAACTAGGTATTCAGACGGTTGTTTTTTGCATCACACTGATGTTTACATATTTTGTGCAAACCTTTCACTAATTCTTTTTTCAATTTTTATTTAAATCTTTATGTAAGTATCAAATTTTTACATTTTCAATGTGTTTCATTTGATTTTGCACACATTAATTATCTTTTTTCTTTCTTTGTTTAGATTTTTTTACAGCTAGTTCGGATAAACTAGCGATAATTTGTTATCAAATTTGGAGATGATAGTAGTTTTTGCTTGGTTCGCAACAAGATTCAAAATGAACCAAGTAGGTTCGCTCTCAAAATTTTGTATGGCGAACCATGTTGATTCAATCAAGATTGGGCCGCGAACAACGAATGAGAGAGCGAACCTCGAAAATAAACCTTCGTGTGAACATGCTATAGCTTATGTACATAGAAAAAAATAATATTTATTGTTGGTCTGAAAAAACTCAACAAAAAATGTATTCTAATATCATAATTTTTAGACTTTTCTTTGTTACAATTTCTTTATCCATTTGTATACAATTCCAAATACCCAGTGAGAATCTTCTAAAGGTCTTCATTAGAAAGGCTTTCTTAAGGCCTTCTAGTACATTATTTTAGATGCGATACTCATTCTTTCCTGAATTTTGATGTATTTCATACACCAGGAGTGCCCAAGCTCTATGCGCTTGATGCTCAGTTGTTTTTATAAAAGCACGTACGCTCTTTAACACACACATACTGCACTCAGCACTAGCAATGAAAAGTCTGCAAACAACTGTGTCTTATATATTTTTTGTCGTTCTTCACCGCATACACACTAAGAGCAAAGCAACAACACTATCTCATGCTTTGCTGGTAAACATTGACGACAGCGACTATCAGTGTAAATTTTGGTATTGTAAATATGTTTTGCTTTTTACAAAAAAAAAAAAAAAAAAAAAAAAAAATTAAATAAATGTGGTTTTTCCTTAAATGTATTGATGTTTGCTCTTCCATAAAAAACTTTTGGGCACCCCTGGTCTACACAGTCCCTGCTATAGGAAGTTGTAGAAACGTTTTTTTTTTTGCGTTACATATTCATACCTGCTTGCCTTCCAATGAACTCCTGACTGATGAGGTCTGCTAAGAAAGCCCTAAATGAGGTCTCCTTAAGAAAGCCTCCAATTAGACCTGCCTTCAATAAGGCCTACTAACGTACGTCTCTCATAATAACTGATAAAGCAGACCCTCAAGAAGACCTACCGCGTAATGCCTTATGAAAGGACTTGGCTGCCTAGAACATCGTGTGTAAAAAAGAAATGAATGTATAATCAAGTAAGAAGGACTTTTGTCTTTCAAATCAGGCATTTCAGACTCTACGTACGCCTTCGCCTACGTAGAGCCTACGTAGAGTCTGAAACGCGAATATATAGATGATAATTTTTTTTAAATATGTTAGACTTGGTCAAATTACAAAGTCCTTGTTCATAAGTTGGGCTTTCTTATCCCAACCTGAAAGCAATTATCTAGACAGCCGAGGATGTCAACGCACCTCAGGTGGCAGACCGAAATTCAGCCCCACTATTTACATCCTTTATAAGACAGATATCTGTTGTATGGCAAAAGCCCGTTGGCAACATAAAGCGTTACAGCTCTATGATCGGGAGTTACCAACCTGTCTTCATGTGAGCTTAGGTTTAAATCATAGTCAGAACCTCTTAGCCTAAGTAGGTAACTCATTCTATTATCAGCGCCTAGCTGGCTTGGCTGGGAGAGTGTCCTGGGGGGCATGAGGATGACCATTTTGGCAACTAACTTTGGGAGAAGGTTTTTATTAATTCCTGTACAGTCAAATAAATTTATTCTCTAGCACAAGTTGTGATTGCCGGCCACATTCGCGGGATCCCTTCTGCTATATGTTAAAGAAATTAGAATGCCAAGGTTTTGAAATGAGCGCTATAGCTGCCATCGAATTGAGCCGTAAAATTTAATAAAATTCGATCGGATTTTTATCGGGTTGGAATCATTTTTGGCTCAACAACGGGTCACGCTTGAGCAACAATAAATCCTAATGTATTTTGCCTGAGCAGCAAAAAAAAAATTTATTATTTGCTCGTGCTAATAATAATTCTATCAATTTAACAGTCACGTTAAAAATTTAAATTGTTTCTAATCATAATTAGATTTATATCTTATATTTAACAGAAACATTTTAAATAACATGCAATCAAAAGCGGAAATGTGCTTAATACCACAACAATGTTGCAAAATCATTTAGATTACAAAAAAATTAAAACAAAAAAGAAAAAAGTTCTTGCAAATAACTTAATACATTTTATGTTTATCATTTGAATGTTAAAAGTTTTGGTTTTAGGAAAACTTCAAAAAGATTTTACATCAAATGCTACAAACTGGCAATTAAACATGAATTTTTAATGAAAATATAGAACGAATAATATTGTTAAAAATTAAAATTAGTCTGAAAAGAAATACAAGATAAACACTTGTATCGTTAAAGTATCTTTGCATTTTTGCAACAGCAGCAATAATAATTAAAACGAATATATTATTTTATTTTTTAATTGCCTAATTTATATTTGTTAAACGATTATGTGTCAAATTCTATACAAAAGTTTCCAAATATTTTTTATTAATAATAAACACAATAAACTTCGGTTCTACGAATGTTTCAATTTTAAGAAAATTTAAAAAAAATGTTTAAAAACAATTAAGGATCAAGGGCGCAGAAGGTTCTAGTTCTAGCCTGTAAACCAAACATTCTGAAGACGTGTTTATCCCATCTCCGTCAATTGACTTTTTGTGAAGGCTTTAGTTCTTGCGCAACTGTAGTCAGGCATTCTCATTCCCTGTGTGCCCTACACAGCAGAGTGTCAGAGCTTTCTGGATATCGATCTGGGCAAATACTGTTTCCCCGGTGTTGTAAAATGTTACACATAGAACATTGAAATCTCGTGGAAGAAGTCTTACTGGTAACTGCCCAGGGACATACCGATTACCTCTTTGACCTTTTCTGAATGCTTCAAGATTTCCTGAAACCTACTAATAGCGGTGCTTGACATGATCTAGCCTTTTGTAAAGACTTCATGAGTTCTTGCGCAACCATAGTTCTCTGGCTACTCCTTGATTATCAAGCGCCAAGGCTTTCTGAATATCCACCTAGGCAAATCCTGTTTCCCCGGTGTTGTAAAGTATTGCACATAAAACATTTAACTCTCGTGGAAGAAGTCCTATTGATAACTGCCCAGGGGCATACCGATTTCCTCTTTGAACTTTTGTGAACGATTCAAGAGTGCCAGAAATCCTACTGATAGCTGTGCTTGACATGATCTAGCCTTTTGTTCTTGCTCTTGCGAGAAGTTCTCTTGCTATTCCTTGATTATCAAGCCAACCAAACAACCGCTCGACGTTCCATAAAGTTTTAGAGATATTTGCCTATACAAATACTGTTTCCCCGTGTGCGAACAAAGTGTTACACATAGCAATTTAAAATTTCGTGAAAGAAATCTTACTGATAGATGCCCTGTCACGTGCTTTTCCCCTTTCTTATTTCTTGTAAAGGTTTCAGGAGTCCTTGCGTAAATACAATCACGCATTGCCTTCCGATTGTTTGGTTATCAGTCAATGGCAAGATCCACATCACGTCCCTTAAAGTAAAGTGCAAAGATTTTGGGGCTATCCACCTAAACAAATTCTGCGTCTCCTACCTATAAATGCCTGGCTGCACGCAGATTCTCCTTCGACCTTTTGTAAAGGCATCAGGAGGCCTCACGCAATAATAGTCAAGTGTTGCCTTCCTATTATTTGATTGGCAAACAAATAACCGCTTTATGCCCTATAAGGAAAAATGGTTAATCTTTGGAGATAGCTGCCAATGCAAATGCTGCTTCCCAAGGATTGCAAAGTGCAATCACTTAGAAACTTCATAGCCCGTGGAAAAATTCATACTAATTACCACACTGGGGCATGCTGTTTCCCTTTTTGATCTGTGAATGTGAAGGCATAATCAAGCATTTCTTTCCAATTATTTGAGTGTCAATGCTTTGCAGATATCTGCCCAGGCAAATTCTACCTCCCAGGGGCTACAAAGTGTTACTCTTAGGAATTGGATACCTCGTGGAAGGATTACTACTAATAATCACCCTGGGCTATGCTGGTATTATTCCCGACGCAACCATAATTAAGCATTCACTTCCTATTATATGATTGCTCCATGAAGCAGAATGCTTAAGCTTTGGAGATATCTGCCCAGGCAAATCCTGCTACAAAGTGTTACTCTTAGGAACCTTACACACTTAGAAACTTGATATGCTTAGGAACGTGATACACTTAGGAACTTGATTCTGATAATCACCCTGGAATATCCTGGTCCCGTTTCTAATCTTTTGTGAAGTTTGCACGATCCCCGATAAAACCATAATCAAGCATTCACCAAGCAAAGAACCACTTCATGTCCTATACAGCAGTATGCCAAAGCTTTGAAGATATCTGCCCAGGCGAATCGCACTTTTCAGATGTCACAAAGTGTTACACTTAGGAACTTTATACCTCGAGGAATAAATCCTACTGATTATCAACCTGGAATATATTGATTCCCTTTCTGAACACTTGTGAAGGAATAATGAGCTCCTGCGCAATCATAGCCATGCGTTCCCTTCCTATAGTTTGGCATTGATAAGTCAAGCTCCAAAAATCAATGTGCCAAGGTTTTGTAGAGACTAGCACACACAAATCCTGTTTCCCCTGGGGTGTAAAGTGTTACAGATAGAAAAATGGTTTTACATGGAAGAAATTACATGTAAGTACCCTGATCGCATTCGGATCTTTTAATTTCGTAATCCGATGGTAGATCAAATCCAGGGGATGAACTAGCTCACGGCTCACCAGTGTCCCATGTGGCTTGCAAGGCTCATTCAGGTCATATGTCATATGTTTGTAGCCGTATCAATAAACCTCTGGCTGAAAAGCTCGCTTCTTTTAATTCCCCCTGTATAATGCATACAGGGGGGATTAGACTGGTCTTCGCTCTAGGTCCTTAAAGAACGTTAGTCCTGTACTAACTTATTTGACCTTCCACCACTTCTGCTTCCTTACATTACAGGTGCAAGTATCTATTTCAAGACAGCAGCACGTCAAAGAATGCAATTAGTTTCCCGAAAGTAGAGCCTATAGCATGATCATCAGGCACTTACCTGCGGCTGTAGCTCTAAACTACAAACAGAATATTTCGACCAATATGCTTAGCCGGGTGACCAGTGCTAGCATGATCTGCAAAACAGCATAAGAGTAAGGTATGCCTGCTCTAAACCACAGAGAGTGGAGAGCCGTCACACTAGGCGTGTCATTTCCCACAAGCAGTAAATGTAACATTTTTTTATAACTGGAAATCTTTTGCAGATAAAAACTATTCTTCAATTTGTGTTAATATATTCCAATTTTAAACAGGGTATTTCCAAAGTCTCTTTAAGCCTCTCTTTACTGAGATTTTTACATACGAGTACATTTATCAGTTTGAAGCATTTTTCGAACAAAGAGCTGGAATTTATTTATTTTATAATTTAAATTTTTTGGCAAAAAATCATATTTTAAAAGATTGTCATTATAGATAAAACTTAATTTGTATGAATTTCTTACTCGTTCACTTGTACTCTTGTATTCATTTGATTTTATGGTAATTTAAAAGTGGTGATATCAGTTCACATGTGCGGATATTGGGGGCGATGTTTGTTTTTGTTTTCTTAATTTTTTTTTTTTTCATTTTTATTTTTAAAGATAAAGATTTAAATTTGAGTGGACAAACTGGTTGTGGTTGAGTTCAATTATGACGCGTGCTATAATTTGACGATACGAACGAATACAAGATACAAGGTACAATTAAGCAACACTGTATAAATAAATTAGTTAAATCATAAAAGCAAAAATAAATTAATAAAAATGTCAAATGAGTCAGTGTAATTCATTTCATGACAAAAATTGTTAAATTTTTAAAATGATTACTATAAAATACAATCAGCTCAATTACAAATGGAAATATCTTGGGAGTTTTTTCACTTTTCTCTTTTCTCCAATTATGAACAAAAAGTGAGTATGATATTTTATATTATTTTCTTCTCTCCATTTACTGAAAATACTCAAAAGTGATTAACTATTCAATTCTTAGGGGCAAGTTAACGAAAGTTGAGGTTTTCGCTTTAGTTTAAATTCAGAAAAGTATTTTACTTGAGAAATAAAGTCCAAGAGAAATAAATTCCGTGAGAAATATTTTCCACAAGAATATACTAAACCAAATTAAAAGAAAATTTAAAGCTTCTTCTATTTTTACAATAAGGACTTGGCAATTTTTTTCCTAATAAAACTCAAACCATTTGAGATATTTCCAAAACTTTATGATCGACTTGAAATACAATCAAAACATTTATGAATGGAACTCTACTTCATTCATATGGTCACGACGGGCACGTTGGCAGCGGTCGGTTCGTTTACTCAATTTTCGATTACTCGTTCACACATTTTGGCCGTATTTGCTATTTCGTCGGTTCGTTGACCCAATTTTCAATGACTTGGTGACACATTTTAACCGTAATTGCTATTTCGTGTTCAGTGTTGACTCTGAGTTCTTCCAACACCAATGATTTGATGCAGTCCCAAAGAAAAAAGTCTAACGGCGGTAAATCGCACGAACGAGGTGGCCGATTGACTAGTCTATTTCTTGAGATAGCACTCTAATCAAACTTACTATTACACGTCGGCAGCGGTCGGTTCGTTGACCCAATTATCATTGACTCGGTCACATATTTTAGCCGTAATTGCTGTTTCGCGTTCAGTGTTGACTCCGAGTTCTTCCAACGCTAATAATTTGATTTATTCCCAAAGAAAAATATCCAGCGGCGCTCTCACACATTTTGGCCGTAATTGCTATTTCGTGTTCAATGTTGACTCTGAGTTCTTCCAACGCTGTGGGCTTATTGGCAAAGACCAATAATTTGATGTAGTCCCAAAGAAAAAAGTCAAGCAGTCCATTTTTTGAGATAGCACTCTCATCCAACTTACTCTTCTAATCGATTGTAACGTGTGCTATGTGGTTCGTGGTACCGTTCTCTTGAACCAATGTGTCGCCCTAGTTCATGTTTTCGAATTCGGTCCAAAAAAAATCGACAGTCAGGGTGCAATAACGATCGCCATTCACAGCGACGTGGCGATCGTTATTGTCAACGATCCAATGACGACGTCGGCATGCAAACTGCACCAAGCAGTTATTTTTTTGTGGATGAAGTCGTGATTCATAAAGCACATCTGGATTTTCACGGGACCAATAATGCGTATTTTGGTAATTGAGGAATCCATTGAGCCAAAAATGAGCTTCGTTATTGAAGATGATTTTGAGATGAAATTCATAATCTTGTTGCATCTTCTCCAAAGTCCAATCGGAGAACGTATGCCGCGTGAAATTATCCAAATTTTGAGTCAGTTTGTTGCGCTTAATCTGAAATTTTTAGACCAATAAAACAAACTTCATTTAGCAAACTTTACAATTTTATTATTTCAATTAGCTTTAAAAAACTTTGTCTTAACTTGTTGTCGTTTAAATTCAGATTACCGTTTCTGATGTATATTTATGATATACATACTGCTTATGGTATACATACATTAGTCTCTTTTTCTGTTTTATAATAAAAATGCCGTAAGCAATGTACAATAACTTAACACTTACATATGTGTTAGTGACGAATTTCTACATAAGTGCATATGTGCATGTAATAATAAATGTGAGGGGAAATTTGATAATGTTTATGGTCGTACATAAGTCAGTGGCGGCGACATTCCCTTCCGCGTAAAGAGATCAGGTGCTGTCGATTTTACTCTCTGATTTGAAGCCGACATTCAGAATTGCTATTTTAGATATAGGCCGATCGAAAACACTCTTCCCACTTTTTACTTTTACTCTCCTGACTTGGTTATCCTTGGCCATTGTGGTTTCGATTATGACGCCTTTCGGCCAGGTATTTCTGGGAAGGTCTTTATCGACCAAAAGGACAATATCTCCCACTGAGGCTGGTTTTTGCTTGTAGAACCATTTATCTCGGCGCAACAATGTGGGTGCATATTCCCGAACCCATCGCTTCCAAAAGAGGTCAGCAAATTTTTGTGTTTGTCGCCAGCGGTCGTGAAGATCAGTATTAGAACAAACGGGCTTGTAACCAGATGAAGATCCTAGAAGTAAGTGGTTTGGTGTTAAGGGCTCATCATCATCTGAGCTTAGCGATACAAACGTTAATGGGCGAGAGTTAATTATGAATTCAGCCTCTGACAATGCGCTTCTGAGACTCTCGTCGTTAAACTTAAAGGATGGACATATGGCTGAGAGGACAGTTTTAACCGATTTCACCATACGCTCCCAGGCCCCGCCCATATGTGGGGCGGCAGGTGGGTTGAATGTCCATTTTATTTCTTCAAATCTTTCAGATAATTGACGCAGATTCAGATGCTTTTGTTCCTCTCTAAAAATTTTGGCTGTGGCCTTGAAATTCGTGCCATTGTCGGTAAATATTTCTCGTGGCATGCCTCTACGATGTATAAAATTTGCAATGCACATTATGCAAGAACTCGCGTCCAGACTGTGAGCGACTTCAAGGTGTATGGCTCGTACTGTGAGGCACGTGAAGATCACCCCCCACCTTTTTTCTTTACGTCTGCCGACGGTTACCAGATATGGGCCAAAAAAATCAATGCCTACAAACGTAAAGGGGCGCTCGAAGCAAGCTAGCCTAGCTTTTGGTATTATAGCCATTTGCGGAATAAGGGGAGAGGTCGAATTATTACGGCAGAGTTGGCATTCTTTGCGTACGGTCTTGTAAAGCACACGTAGTCGTGGGATGTAATATTTTGATCGAATGTGGCTTATAATAGCTTCATGAAAACAGTGGTGATATTCCATGTGGTAATAACGTACAATTAAAAATGAAATATATTTTTTATTCGGTAGAATAATAGGGCAATTGAAGTTGAGTGAAGCAATTCTCCCCTCAGCTCGTAGAACACCGTCATCGTCAATGTAAGGGTTGAGTTGCCTAATTTTACTACTTTTACTCACGTTTTTATTGCGTTTTATATCAGAAATCTCTTCTTGGAATTCGTTGTGTTGTGCGTGTTTGTATACGAAGTTTTTTGCCCTTTGCAGCATCTCGAAGCTTACTTGACATGGTAGTGGTTGTGCATTTGCCTTGCATTTTAGTCGCTCTATGTAAAGAATTAGCGTAGCTATTGCCCTATAGAGGCGCCTCCAGTTTGAAAAATACTCGAAGTTTGGATGTGTGTCTTGGCGGATATGGTGAACAAAGTTTCGCAGCTCGCATTTTCCTTTGTGCTCCGGGGAAGTTTCAAAAGCGGGCCATTTTTCTTTCCCAATTTTTAAAAAGTCTGGACCATTGAACCATTGTGCCGAATTAGGCTTGGTGACTTTTGTTGCTGCATCTGCGGGGTTTTGCTTTGACGGCACCCACTTCCACTGGGCGACGTCAGAAGTTTCTAGTATTTCGCCTACGCGATGCATTACAAACTGTTTGAATTTGCGAGGGTCCATAACTAGCCAATTCAGAACCGTTTTTGAATCCGTCCAGAAGTAATTTTCAGAAACGTTTATTCTACTCCTACTTAATATTTTGTTGGCCAATCTCACACCCGCTACAGCGGCTTGGAGTTCCATTCTAGGAATCGATACAGGTTTTAACGGCGCAACCTTACATTTGGCTGCTATGATCGATACGTCGATCTCGGAGTTGTACTGAACACGGAGATAGCAAACTGTAGCATACGCGTATTATCCGGCATCGACAAATGTGTGCAGTTCAGCCTTATGGCAAAATTTTAAAAGTGGTGAATAACAGCGTGGGATGGTTACGTTAGCTATTTCGGACAGTTTTATTGTCCACTGGTGCCATTTGTTACATAACTCTTCAGTTAGTTCGTCGTCCCATCCGAGTGGTGAACGCCAGATTTCTTGCAGCAGTATTTTCAGGCCAATCGTAAATATTGAAAGAAATCCCAGTGGATCAAAAATACTCATCAAGACTTGCAATATTTCCCTTTTAGTTGGGATAATACTAACATCGAATACGTCCCTATGCAATCTCGCAAACCTGCAAATATATTTGAAAACATCATGATTAGGGTCCCAGTACATACCGAGTATTTTTTCTACTGAACGTAGGTTATATGACAGTTGTTCTTCGGTGATACTGCCGCGTAAATATTGCTGTAATGAACGGCAATTCGATAGCCAGTTATGCATGCTAAATCCAGCTGCTGCATGAATATTTTTTACATCAGTCGCAAGACTCATCGCTTCTTCTTCCGTATCTACACAGTCGATAAAATCGTCCATGTAGTGGTGGTATTGAATGGCCTTTACTGCGCGAGGATATTTATCGGCAAATTCTTCCGCATTTTTATTACGCACAAAATGTGCTATACAAGGGGCACAAGACATACCAAACGTCAGAGCATGCATCACGTAAACGCTTGGGCGCCTTTTTTCGTCACCGTCATGCCAAAGAAAACGCTGCACGTGTCTGTCTTCTTCGCGTACATTGATGCGGTGAAACATCTCGGAAATGTCTCCACATATGGCTATAGCTCCAACGCGAAAGTCGACTAATATGTCAAAAAGTGGTCTTAGTAGATCGGGTCCACTCGTAAGGAAATCGTTCAGCGATACACCATTGACTTTCGATGCCGCGTCCCAAACCAATCGTACCTTTTCAGGTTTGTTAGGGTTTCGAGCAATAAAAATTGGCAAATACCACGTTGGGTGTGGACAAGATTCGATTTCATCATCGGATAATTTTTTTGCGTAGCCCTTATTTGTCAATTTATCGATTTCACTCTGCATGGTTTTAGCAAGATTTATATCTTTTGACAATTTCTTTTTTAAACAATTTAGTCTGTGCACTGCAGTGTTATAGCTGTCGGGTAGTTTTGGACTTACGCCTTTCCATAATATACCGATTTCATACTGACCGTTTTTCTTTTGGCACGTGCTTTCAAGCGTTTTAATGGCTTTCATATCGTCCTGTGACATTAACTTCTTTTCTGGCGATGCGTCGAGAGACAAATAATTTTTTATTTGCTCATGAAGCTCTTTATACAGTTCTTTACAGTCACATGTGTGTAAGTTTAAAGATGCTATGGGAGCATTTTGAGACGGTAAAAATTGCAACGTCCAACCCAATCGAGTTTTAGACGCTATCGGCTGATTCCAGTTGCCTTCTCGAATTTTCAGTGGTACAGCTAATTTCCAATTATTTAGACCAATTAATATTTTTGGTTTGGCGTTGTAATACGATTCAATGGGAATGCCCTTCAAGAATGGGTTATCATTTATTATGCTTTCAACATCTAAAGACTGCTTTTGTAGTCCCAAGTGTTTCACCGTGTGAACGTCTTTGAGAATAAATTTATTTTTACTTTTCGTGCCCGCTATCATAATTGAAAATTTGACGGATTCGTCTTCATCACGCGTGGTGTCACCGGTCCATTTTAGCGTTAATGGCTCCTTCTCTCCATTCACATTGAGACTTTCAAACAGATCTTGCTCCATTAAAGTTACGGAGGAGCCTTCGTCTAAGAATGCGAACGCGTCAAATACATTTGATTTAGACTGCAAACGAACAGGCAAAACTCTGAAAACAGGCTTTATGTCGTTTTTCATACCCTTGTGGGCGTTTACGATATTTAATGATTCCTTAATTGCATTGCCAGCAGGTTCGGTCACGTTCTCATTACTGTTGATGTGTTTGTGTAGCAACTTATGGTGTTTTGCAGTACAGGTATTTATGCCGCATACTTTACTCATTAAACATTTCCGACGATGAGCATTTAAACATGTTTTTTTTCGTTGATTACGACCCACTTCTGATCTAGTGTTGCATTTTTAAATCTTTCACAGTTCTGAATTTTGTGAGATCCGCTATTACAAAAAACGCACGTTGTTTTTATTAGTTCAGGTTTTTCTACATTGGGTGCTTTTGTGTGTGTGTGCAGTGACACATTACGTTTACTGGTACACGGTGAGACCACTTGACTGGCAGCAACAGCGATGCTGTAAATCCATTCACTAAAGGATTTTACCACAGGGATGTTGTCGTCTTTTGGACATATTGCCCAGTTTAACTTTTGTGTATTGGGCAGTTTCTCTACCAATTCTTTAACCAATAGGGGATTGTTTAAGTGGCTGCCCATCGAGCAGGCCTCCATTGTGGAGCAAAGATTTTTTATCATAATAGCAAATTCTATAATATTTTCCAATCGTTCTTTTGGTGGTGGAAATTTGCGTGCCTTTTCAATTAAGCTCTCTATAATATACTCTGGCCTACCATAACACATTTCAAGTGTTTGCAAAATTTCACCAACCATTGACGGAAGAAGCAGCTTGCTCTTAACCAACTCCCTGGCCTTGCCGCGTAGACACGACTGCAAACGAATGAGGTTTTCCGCGTCCGTATAGCCAGCGATTTCTGTACTATTTTTAAAACTACTCAAAAATAGGGGCCAGTCTTCGGGATTGCCATCAAACGGTGGGAGATCTTTCGGTATGACTTGCCTTGCAGCTAGTTGTAATGAAGTTGGTGGGGTTGAAAATGAGTTAATTGAAGTTTCACCAAAGTCGGCGTTCCCAATTGTTTGTGACAAAATTTGGTATTTCTTTTCTAAATACTGTTTTTGCATTTCTTTTTCTTCCTCTAACATTCGGAGTTGCAGTTCACGCTGTTTTGATATGATGTCGCTTGTCGGCATTGTTGCAGTATTTTCACCCGAAACACGTCCTGGCATAACGAAAGATGATGAATGAGCTCGCAAATGAGAATTGGACCAAGTCGTTGTTGCATTTTGCTGAACACTTCTAGTGTTTGCCATTTGCCGTTGGCTGCATGTTGCTTTTGCGACGTTGGATGATATTGGCTGTTCATCTGTTACGGTGAAGATTTGTACGGAATTTTCCAAATGTTGCGATGTAGGAGGTGGTGTCCTTTTATTGTGCGGCTTTTGGCCTGTCGAAATTTTAATAGTATCAGTTTGTTGGAGGTTGCACATATTACAACTCCAACTAACGTTGGCTATATTGCCATCGACGCCGACGCACTCATAGTGGAACCACTTGTCGCACGTATCGCACTGTACCATAGACTCATTGTCCGGTTCTGTGCATTTACCACAATTGTATTCCTCCATGCTCTTCCCAACTAAAGCGTTTATTTTTAGGAAAAAAAAGTTTTTTAAAGATTTTGTTGCGCTTAATCTGAAATTTTTAGACCAAACTTCATTTAGCAAACTTTACAATTTTATTATTTCAATTAGCTTTAAAAAACTTTGTCTTAACTTGTTGTCGTTTAAATTCAGATTACCGTTTCTGATGTATATTTATGATATACATACTGCTTATGGTATACATACATTAGTCTCTTTTTCTGTTTTATAATAAAAATGCCGTAAGCAATGTACAATAACTTAACACTTACATATGTGTTAGTGACGAATTTCTACATAAGTGCATATGTGCATGTAATAATAAATGTGAGGGGAAATTTGATAATGTTTATGGTCGTACATAAGTCAGTGGCGGCGACACAGTTGTATGGGAGCAAACCAAGATCTTTACGCAAAATTCGTCATAAAGTGGTCTTTAGCGATGGACAGTTCTTGAGAACTACGCGGAATCGACTGACTTGGATCGTTTGCTTCAGGTGCCTGGACGGCAGCGATATTTTCGTCACTTCGACCTACCCACCGAGGAACAGGTTTTACTTTGGCGTAGACCAAACCAGGGCATTCTGTTTTTAGGCCATAGAGGGGAATGAGTCCCTCGTTTGTTGTAGCAAACAAAACTCTAGAAAATTGCAATAATTATGTTGTGCATAGGATTTCTGAAAGCCTTGCCAAGAATTAATTGGCAGAAGGGTGATTAGCAAAGCCCCCGGGAGGTTCTGCATGCAGTTCAGCCCAGATTGACCTTGGTTGTAACGTTCTGGCTGTGGTTTACGCCTAAAGCCGCAGGAACGGGGAGTTAGTATCCCTGATAATTGTGTGGATGGCTAATAACCCCCCGAGGTGCTGTTTCCTTGCAACAGTTACCTGTACTGTGAGGAACAAGTGGTGATGGTGAGTTGGTTTAAGTGCTGATGCTCTTAGTGGGCTTCGGTCTTGTCTTCCATTGATTACTGAGAAATTCTCTTGACTCTTTATCGGGTAGAGCCAAAGATGCTTCTGACACTTTTTTCACAGTTTATTTCACCGCTTGAATATGACATGTCAGCTTGACATAAATTAGGTTGTCATTTTCCTGACACTCAACCACGGCATTTAGTTCTTCAGTAGAGCTATTTCGAAGAACTGATGGGTCGGAAAATTTTTGTTTCCAGTTTATAGTTTCAAAGTAGTTACTGGCGTCAAAATTGATAGGGCTTGTGCAAATAAAAAACATTTGAACTAAGTAAAATATATTTTTTTGATTTATTTCTGATTTTTCTCATGATGATTACAATCAATCTTGTCACCATATTTTGGTTTGACGTTAAGTTCTGGCAGACCCTGTATACGGGTTTATACATATATTCAGCTTTTTTTTACAATTTATGCAATATACAATACAAAATGTTAATAATAACAAGAATCTCTTACTCGTATCTACCTTTTAGAGTTTTGTTATTGTTATTTTTTTATATATTTTGTATTCATATTATTTCATTTCAAATAATAAATATTTTAATTACTGATTTTTATCTAAAACTTTTTTCCCCCTCTTTATAAATTTAGTTATTTTATTTTTGCATTTGTTTACATATTTTCTATTTAATATTATTTTAATAAATTGAATTTTTAGCCGCATTTAGAAATGACATATAAACATATATAAACATATATGCAGAAATTTTCATTGTGGCCAAATTCAATATAAAAACACTATTAATTTCAAAGATACAATAAAATCTATTAAAAAATAAATATTGGAAAATAATATGCACAAAAGTAAAAATATGAACTCATTTAAAATGCAACAAAGGAATATAATAAATACAAAAAAAGAAAACAATTCAGTGAATTTGTTTCAATAAGAGAAATAAATAGCGGGCAATGTAAAATATTTTTTCTGGACACATTTAATTGTTTTGTATAAATTTTCTAAAATATTTCTCTACCACGCGCAAAAAAATTTTTTTTTTCATATTCAATATCGAAATCCGTTGAATCAATTAATAAATTGTTTGAATGTGGTCCTGTAAAGGAATTCGTGGATTCAAACAAAAGTTTAGTAAAAATAATTATTGATCGAAAACAACAATTTTTTCAAAAAAACAACAAAATACGATATGCAAGGTTATTTTTCTGATATTTATGTGTATGCATACAAATTATTTTTTGAGACAAAAATTGTGTTGATTTTATTTTGACTATAATTTTTCTGTGCGCATTACGTCACACGGGATTACAATTTTTTGTTTTTTCATTCGTATTTGCTATAATTTGTTTGTTCTTCATATGCCATTTACAACTAAGCCATTTCCACTACTTTCGGGATTTCGAATCAAATCTAGTTGATTTTGACGAGATTTCTCATACAAAATGAAATCTAGATTGCGATTAGATTTTAATGAAATCTGGTAAATTTTTGCAGTACTCTATTACACAACTGTGATTTTGAACAAAATAATACTTAAAAATACTACGCTGCAATAAAAAAAACTATACTTTTACATGATGAGCAGAGCTGCCAGAAAAAAATATCAAAGAAATCGTCGAAATCCCTATAATTTGTGAAAATATCGCCATTTTAATTTTGAAATATCGTAAAAAAATATCGGATCTTTTCATTAATCAGGGAATTTTTTTATATACATATGTACGATATTAACTAACTAATGGGTGATTTTATAAGAACTATCGGAAATTTAAAAAAAAAAAACACATAAAATTCAGAAAAATGCATGAAATATTTATTTGGATCGATAGTTGGGTCGATATAATTTAATGTTTGAAGATTATTTCATGCAAATGTTGGCCGCGGCTGCGCCTCAAATGGTCCATCCGCTTAGTCCAATTTTGGCATTTCGGCCGGTATCTCACGAATAATGTTGGCAATGTTGGCTTCCACTGCGTCAATCGAAGCGGGCTTGTCGCTATAGACATTAGCCTTAACATAGCCCCACAAAAAATAGTCTAGAGGCGTTAAATCGCACGATCTGGGCAGCCAATTGACTGGTCCCAAGCGTGAAATAAACGGTTCACCGAACTCGCCTCTCAATTGGTCCATTGTTTCGCGTGCTGTGTGGCATGTGGCACCGTCTTGTTGAAACCACATATCATGCAAGTCAAGCTCTTCCATTTTGGGCAAAAAAAAGTTTGTTATCATCGCACGGTAGCGCTCACCATTCACAGTAACGTTGTGATTCGCATCATCTTTGAAGAAATACGGCCCAATGATGCCGCCATCCCATAATCCGCACCAAACGGTTGTTTTTTGTGGATGCATTGGTAGCTCTTGCAATGCTTCTGGCTGTTCTTCACTCCAAATACGGCAGTTTTGCTTGTTCACGTATCCATTCAACCAGAAATGAGCCTCGCCGCTGAACACAATTCTTCGATAAAAAAAGTGTATCTTCATCTAACTTTTCAAGAGCCTATTCACCAAAAATTTTGGCGTTGTGTTACGTCGTTTGGCTTCAATTCTTGCACCAGCTGTATCTTATAAGGCTTCACACCAAAATCCTTTCGCAAAATTTTCCACGTAGTGGAGTATCAGAGGCCCAATTGCTGCGAACGGCGCCGAGTCGATAATTCACGGTCATCACCAATACTGGCCGATACGGCTGCGATATTTTCTTCAGTTCGCACTCTACGTAAGCGTGTTGGTGGTTTAATGTCCAACAATGTAAATTTGGTGCGAAATTTTCTTCCAATAGCCCGAATAGAAGCCTCAGTAGGTCGATTAAACTGACCATAAAATGGAAGAAGCGCGCGATGAACTTTCTTAACAGAGCACGCATTTTGGTAATAAAATTCAATAATTTGCAAGCGTTGTTCGTTTGTAAGACGATTCATGATTAAATTATAGACCAAACTGAAGATGTTTGACAGTGACACAAGATACAAAACATGCGTGAGCTGTCAAAACTAGTGTTGCCAAAAAGATAATAGCAAAAAAATCACTCGTTAGTTCGAGTCTAACTTCAGTCAAGAAGAAGGATTATTCTTAAGTATAACAATAATTGCTGTAAAAAATTAAGACCAAGGAAGAACAGTAAAAATAATTAAATACCATCAGCTTCAACTTTTTAGAATATTTTAACTTTTTATTAAAAAATACAACATATTTTAAATGCAAGCAAATTATACATTCGCAAAAATATATAAATTTATTAAATAACTTAGTTTTTAATTAATAACACTTGCCTACATATATGCATATGTACTTATAGTACGGTATTAAAATCAAGTACACTTTGATACATAAAATTTTCCGAAAATTTTAAGAATAAGTATTTGTCTTGAATAATTCTAATAAATTGGGTCAAAGCAGTTTTAAGGATTTCATTTTAATTAGTCTTTATAAGAAAGAATGCCTTCAATTGTTTAATTTTCTAAAGAGTTTCGTATTTTTGTCATATTTTAACTAACTTGGCTGAATACTACATATGTAAACATTAAAATCATATGAAAACATTAAAATTAAGTGCAAAGAGTGAACAACTTTCAAGAAGTAAAGACAGTGAGAAAAGACCAAGATATATGTAAATCAAACTCAACGTCATAAAAACCATTATTTGCGAAAAAGTTTACAATGTTTTCTCTTTTACTGCTTCTGGATATTCTTATTTATTAAAAAATTTAGCTTTTTGGCGATTTCTGCTAGTGCAGCCAGAAGTTATTTGTGTTTTTAGGTATAGGGCACATACGAATAATTCAAAAAATTTAATGTTGCAAAAGTCGTCATTTTTGGGACAAAAATCATCAAATCGTCATTTTGCTAAATTTTAGTATGGAAATCGTCAAATATGGCAGCTCTGATGATGAGTTCATTGTACTATAGTTATTGCTGTCAAACTCTTTGCAAAAAATTATTTTATGAAAATGAAATCTTGGAAGGAAAAATGGAAGTGTAAACGGTTAAGATATTGTTCAAGATTTTCATTCACATACGAGGGCGTTTCGGAAATTTCTTAGCCTAGCCCAAGGAGCGCTGTATAAACAGAAAAAAGTTAAGTGTTTGGAAACTTCCATCTCTGTTATGAACACATGTTAAATTTCGTTTTGATCTGGTAACTCCTTCATATAGAAACAGGTGTTCACAAAAGACACATCCGCGATTTTTTTACAATGGAAAAATTAGAAATGCTTGGTGTCATTAAATATTTACATAAAAAAAAGGTTTATCGGGACAAGAAATTCATAATGATATGGTGAATGTGTTAAGAGAAAGTGCTCCTTCATATGCAACACTAAAAAATTGGGTCGCTAAATTTAAACGTGGTCGTACAAGGATTAAAGATGGACCACGTAGTGGACGTCCAAAAACAGCAACAACAACAGAAATTGTAGCCAAAGTGCATGATATGATATTAAATGATCGACGAATAAAAGTGCGTGAAATAGCTAATATCGTGGGCACCTCAAATGATCGAGTCGATTTAATTTTGCATGAAGAACTACACATGAAAAAGCTTTCTGCAAGATGGGTGCCACATTTGTTAACAGTCGAACAAAAACGCATAAGAATGAACATTTCTCAAGCTTGTTTGGATCGTTTTAAGCGAAATAAAATAGATTTTAAGCGTCGTTTCATAAGTGTTGATGAGACATTGATCCACCACTATACTCCGGAGACAAAAGAACAATGCAAACAACGGACTGAAGCTGGAGGAAGTGCCTCAAAGAAGGCAAAAACAATTCAATCGGCTGGTAAGGTTATGGCAACGGGTTTTTTTTGGGACTTCAAAGGTATTTTATTGATTGACTATCTGCAAAAGGGTAAAACAAGTACAGAGTACTATTGCAACCTTTTGGATCAATTAAATGTAGAAATTCGACAAAAACGTCCTGGCTTACAACACAAAAAAATAATTTTTCATCAAGACAACGCACCAGCACACAAGAGTGTTTTAAAGTCAACGAGTTGCTTGACCACCCACCTTATTCTCCTGATTTAGCTTCCAGTGACTTTTAACTGTTCCCAAATCTAAAAAAATTCCTTGCTGGCAAGCGTTTTACTTCAAATGAAGACGCAATTACAGTTGTAAACCACTATTTTGAAGACCTTGAGGAAAACTATTTTAATCAAGGGATAGAATTGCTAGACAAGCGTTGGACTAAGTGTATTGAAGTTTCAGGAGATTATATTGAAAAATGAAAATATTTTTGAAAAACTAACTATTCTCTTTCATTCATAGGCTAAGAAGTTTCTGAACCGCCCTCGTACTTTGCAATAGAAGTTTTCGCTGGGGGTCAGAAAAAAATTGTAAAAAAAACATTTTACTTAGTTTAAATGTTTTTTATTCGTAATTATTTGTAATTTTTTTTGTAGTTTTTATTTTTATTTTTTATTATTATTATTTTTTTTTTTAATTTTTATTTGTAATTTTTTTTTTTTTGCATGGTTACATTCATTCTTGTCACCCTGTTTCGGCTTGACGTTGAGTTCTAGGACACCCTGTATATGCCCACAAACCTGTGGAAAAACTCAACGAAATTTAAATCTCCAGATTAGACTACGTCCGAAGCAGCCGTGACATCATTTTCTAGTTATAATGTCAGTAGATTATCTTTCGTATAAAATAAATCTCATTTCAATTTAACAAATTTATCTTTATTTTATTCCCTTTCAAAGTTATATACCTCTATAAAAACACTCTTTATATCATTTTTATTTCCTTTTTCGAATTAGTCAAGCCAGCTTCTGATTTTTTTTTATTAAACATTTGCAATAATCTTGTTTGGTAATAAATTTAAAAATCTTAAAAATAGAAAAAAAAAGTTTCATCATAAAAATAAATCAATAAAATTTATTTAATTTGCATATTTTATTAAGCAAAAGAGAGTTCATTATAATTCTGCCAGAATAAGTGTAAAAAAATAAATAATGAACTTGTAAGCTGCAACCAGCTTAAAGCTGTGGTTGCATAAAAAACAAATCGGCACTTCGAAAAAAACGTTTTGCATAAAAAATATGCAACAAAAAATTTTTTTGAGAAATTTTAGCCACGCTCTTTTTCTCGCGCTCTCTCTCTCTCTCTTTCTTTGTCTATCACTCTTTTCCACTCTTAAATAACTTTTAGTGATGCAATTAAATTCATTGATGTGTAAATTTAAAAATTACGATAATAATATTTTGTTTTTGATTTTTATTTTTATTGTTTTTTAATAAAGTGCTACAATTCAATTTCATATTGTGTCCAATTGTCTGCAAAGCGGCAAAAAAGAAAACAGCGAATAAAAAACTGACATAAAAACAAAATTCATGTTAATAAAATTCAACAGTATTTCGTTTTTTTTTTTGCATTATTTTTTATGCAAAGCCACAGTCAATGCCACAACAACCACATGTTGCCACACAGAATACCAGAATGCAATGAAAATGTTGTTGGAGCAGGTCATATATGGCAACAGTATGACATGCAATTGTCCTGTTTTCAGTCATTTAAAGGAGTTTAATCATTTTGTTTAAATAAAACAATTGAGAGTACTAGATATTCAAATATACAACCATCGCACAGTTTTCATTTATGTTCGGAAACGGAATTGAATCGGACTTTTAGTTTTTCCAAACACAAAAAACTAAAAAAAACTTTCGGAACGAAATTAAATCCGTATTATAGTTGATGTGGTATTAGCGAGACATTTTACTGAAGTATTTCATCGATTACTGTGAAAGTTACGTGAAAGTTTCTGGAGAAACAATGTGTCAACCAAATTCACTATTTATCGTGTAGTGAATGGTTTCGAAGAAAAAGGGTCTGTAGGTGATAGGCCCATGCATGGACCACAATGTGCTGCAAGATCGACTGAAAACATTACTATTGTTCAAGAAATTGTTCAAAACAATTCATCAACCTCAATTCGACGCTGCGTTTAGGAACTTGGTCTTTAGAGCAACATTGGCCGCAAATTTGCACAAAGATTTGCATTTGTTTCCATTTAAGATTCAGTTGACACAAGAGCTTCTGCCACAAAACCATTTACGCCGGCAATGGAAATGTGCGAGAGGTACATTTTCATTTGAATGGATATGTGAATAAACAGAATAGTCGGTTCGAGGCAATGGAAAATCCTCAAATTATTCATCAGCCCCCTTTGCACCCATTAAAAGTGACAGTCTGGCGTTCAATTTGGTCAGGAGGATCCATTGGGCCTTACTTCTTTGAAAATGAAAACGGCGTTACGGTAATTGTGAATGGGGAAAGATATCGTGATATGCTTTGGCTTTGAGCTTGATTAACATGTGATATCAACAAGACGGTGCCAAATCGCATACAGCCAGGATTACAATGTAATTAAACAAAGTGGTTTACCTTCCCGACGGACACCCTTTGCTTTGGCTCCTGAAAGCAGCTCTCGTAAATCTGATTTATATTCAGAAGCAACTAAACCTTGAAGGAGTTGTTACCTTTCTTCTTAATCTTCTTTGTAACGCCAATTGCTTTTTCTTTTCTTCATTATTGAGATCAGAACTATAATTGGGAACAAAAAACATTTTAAGTTATCAAGAAATTTTTTATTAAAAACTAACAAAAAAAGAAAAAACAAAAAACAAACCAACTTTCTAAATTATTGGAGATGTGCTTTAAAAAACGATAAACCATCGATATCGTTACATTGCTGTTAGGGAATACAAGTTTAATATCGAATTGATTACGAAAACCGCAAAAATTGCTATTAATATTTAATTTATCACGATTACGACGATGCTAAATGGAATAATACCATATTCAGACGACAATTTACAGCACTTGGTTCCCTCTCCAAATCACGATTGCAAACTTTGATGTTCATGTTTCATTTTGAAATTTATATATTTTGTGCAAACATCTAGGGCAGTTTTTTTGTGGTTTATTTTTTTCCATTTTTATTTAAATCTATATGTTCAACGGGGTTTTCACACATTCTTTGTTTTTTCTTTGTTTATATTTTTTTTTTTTTTTTTTTGACACCTATTTCAGATAAACTAACGATAATTTGTTATTAAATTTGGAGATGATAGTGAACTTAACATGATTCGCAACAAGATTCAAAATGAACCACCACGAGTTGCTCTCAAAATTTTACATGGTGAATCATATTGGTGCAATCCCTATTGGCGAGCGAATCACAAATGATAGTTGTACGATAGATACGATGTTAAGGAATACAAGTTAAATATCGAATTGATGACGATGTCGACAAAAATTGATATTGATATTAAATTGATGACGATGACATCAACGCTAAATCGAATAAGGATTAATGTTTTATCATAACATTGACTTCGATATTAGTCTATCATTTCATTAATCACCTGCTTACTTCAAATGTATTCCGATCATACTTTTCTATGATGGTAGTATGACACTCCAACGAAAAAATATTTGTTATAATTACCTCTTATGACAATTAAAGTTGACATCACAGCGAAGAAAAGTGTCATGGCATCTAAAATGATGAAAATTGTCATTGCATTGATGCTGCAATACATCACAGCATCCGTTATTTGCTCAATATAATACGATAAAAAATTATCTTTGATATACATACACATTTCTGGTAATGGCTTATTTTTGTTAAAAACCGGCGGGAGTCATATTTCAATTCAAATATTATTCGATTTCTGCACCTTTATGAACACAATAACTTGTCAATAAAATTTATTTCTTATAAAAATATAAATAAAGCATTAAATTAAGCAATTTGGCTAATTAATTAATGTTAAATAAGATTTATATTTTTGAACACGGTGTCAGTGACAAATTGATTTAAATTTAACCAGTTTCAAGTAAAAAGCAAACAGGGAAACTGGAATTCTCAAACAGACAAAAGATCGCCAGCAAGAATGTTTTGAAGAACAGTTTTTAATTTCTACAATACAAAAAATTCAAATTTTTTTTAATGACTATATGTATTTATGAGGGCGGATTGATATTGAAGCTATCTAGCGCTAGTGGCAGCACAAACGTACAATCTGCCAAACATTAGCTGTTAAAATTTTACCCAAATTCAACGATTAGTTTATTTGATGTAGTCGTTTGAAGTAAGCAACTTTTGTGTTTCTTGGAAAATGGAAAAAGTGAATTTCGTGCAGTGATTGAACACGGGAAAACCACGAAAGAGACAAAGGAAAAGCTCGACAAACATTACGGTGAGTCTGTCTGATCTATCAGATTACATTATAACATATTGGATTGCTGAATTTAAACGCGGCCGGAGAAGCACTACAACAATACTATTAACAGGAGGGCTAAAAGAGGTGGTTACTGAAGAAAATATAAAAAAAAAATCCTTGACATCGTTATGAATAATTGCTGAGCAAGTTACGAACTATTGTCGAAATAGTAAACACATCATATTAACGTATGTATGTTCAACATTTTGCATGAACATTTGCATATGAAAAAGCTTTTGGCAAGATGGGTGCCGCGTTTGCTCAGTGTCGAGCAAAAACGAGTTCGACAGACCACTTCACAGCGGTGTTTGGACATGATAAAGCGTAATCCTGTTGATTTTTGGCGTCGACTAATAACTGTTGATGAAACGTGGGTCCACCACTACACATCTGAAACCAAAAATCAATCGAACAATTAGGTGGAAGCTGATGGAAGTGCTCCGAAGAAGTGAAATCGGCTGGCAAGGTTAGCCCACTGTATTTTGGGATAAACACGAAATATTGCTCATCGATTATTTTGAAAAATGATCCACAATCACAGGAAAGTATTATCGTACGTTATTGCATCAATCAATTGATGCAATCAAGAAAAAAACGACAATATTTAAAGAAGAAAAAGTGCTCTTTCTTCAAGACAATGCACCGGTTCACACAGCATTAGATACGATGCTAAAACTACGTGAAATACACTTCGAATAGATTGATCATTCACTTTATAGTCCAGATTTAGCTCCTAGTTATTTGTTCCTCTTTCCAAACTTTAAAAAATTGCTCGCTGGAAAAAGATTTTAAAAGGATAAAGATCTCAAATCAAATAGTGATTATTGAAACTACTCGTAATGCGTATTTTGAGGGCTTCCCGAAATCACATTATTCAGATGTTGGAATATCATCTTACTAAGTGTATTGAGCTAAAAGAAAACTATGTTAAGAAACAAATGGTTCTTGAAAAAAAATGTTGCTTTCCTATTTAGGTAGCTTCAATATCAGTTATATGTTCATTACACCAAGTTTGTGCAAAAGTTTTAAAATATTGTACAATTGTACAATAGACATTTATGTCCCCGTTCTGCTTATTAAACCTAGTTTTCAGAAGTCTCAAGACAACATAAGTCATGCTGGGACTCTCTAGAAGTTTTACTTGTTGCAACAAATAATTGAGTCATACCGATTTACTTCTCTAAGACATACTTGGACTTCTTAGAAGTTTTATTTGTTGCACTAAATGAGAGAGCCACCTTTACACCTTTAACGTAAGCAGAGTGCTCGCGTTAAAAACATATCTAGACAAAACTTACTCTGCAGGAGGAACTCCAGGGTCAGTTGTTTGTATGGCTGTAAATGCGAAATTGATCTGCGAAACCCCTTCTAAGTGACGGCAAATCGTCCGCTTTGGGTTCTCCCGCACACTTTCCTAACCAGCGACGGTTCTTTGTTAAATGTGTGTATTGATTAACTGTTTATTGAACTTGAAGTTTCCAGTGTATGCACTATGTGAATAGTTATATGAGCTGAATGTTACTCGAGACGAACACCCGTTTCGATTAGCTATCATCATCATGCTTTGGTAATCGATACATCCATCCCTGATGACTTAGCAAAACGAGCCGAAAAAATGGCTGCCATTTCTAAAGATGCAACATCTGCTGAATGTTGCCCGAGTCGAACACACGTTTCGATAAACAGTCATCAGCATATTTTGGTAATCGATACATTCACCCCTGATGACTTAGTGAAACAAACCGAAGAAATGGCTGCCATTTCAGAAGATGCAACATCAGCTGAATGTTGCTCGAGTCGAACACCCGTTTCGATAAACTATCATGAGCATATTTTATCATCAGCATATTTTGGTAATAGATACATCCATCCCTGATGACTTAGAAAAACGATCCGAAGAAATGGCTGGCATTTCGGAAGATTCAACATCAGCCGAATGTTGCCCGAATCGAACACCCGTGCCGATAAAAAGGGGTTCCTCGTTGGGTGCGGCTAACAAAACTCTAGGAAGCTACATGACTTATGTCGTGTTGGCTTCCGAAACCCTTACCAAGGGTATAAATTGGCATGGTCCCCGGGTAGTTCTGCTTGCGCTTCGACCTGGGCTGATCATGGTTGAGGTGCCTACCTTGGCTGAAACGTTCTGGCTGTGGTTGAAACCTAAACCGCAGGAAGGGAGTGTTAGTATCCTTAATAATTGTTTGGTGTGTGGCTTTTCTCGGGAGCTAACAATCTCCCGAGGATCTGCTGCCTATACAACAGATACCTGTATTGTAAGGAACCAGTGGTGATGGTTGACGGGTGAGTTGGTTTAAGGGCTGATGCTCTAAGTGGGCTTCGGACTACCAATTCAATAAGCCTTGTCCTCCATTGATTGCTGGGAAATTGAATACAGAAGGGATTAGAAGGCCTGAACTCCTCAACAAAAAGTTGCTCATATGACCGCAATCATATGGCAAGAATTGCTACCTGTGTGAGCCTGGTAAACCACACGGGGGCGCTGATGAATCGTGAATAATTCACTCCGTGGAATTGGTCCATTATCAGATTAGGCCGCAAGGCAGGTGCTGATGTAAATCTTATCACAACTGTCATCAGCATATTTTGGTACTCGATACACCCATCCCTGATGACTTAGCATAACAAACCGAAGAAATAGCTGCCACTTCGGAAGATACAACATCAGCCGAATATTGCTCGAGTCGAACAAAATTCAGATTTTTTTTTTTTGTTTTGACTGCAGAACACATTTCTTGTGATTTCCACCCACTTTCCCAAAAAGTGAACTTCAGAACGAACCTGATATTTTTTATAAAACTTTTACTTTTAAATTGAACTTAAACTAATTTATTTTTTCTATATAACGTTTAAACGATTTCAGTGGTCAGTCATCGTTCCAAGACCACCATCATTTCTACACATTAAAATAATCACACTAAACAATATCATTTCCACAAGTAATTGTCTATATAAACAACTTTTTAGTAATCTGCATTTGTTTTCTTGTTGCTGTTATTGTTGTTTTTGTTGTTGTTTAACTTGCAACATCTCCTCCATTTTTATTTGAATTTTTCCGTTGTTGCTCTGTAGTGGCATGATTGTTTGTTTTCTGGCTGCCGCTGTTGTTGCTATTGCTGGTGATGATGGTGTTTTAGATTTATTACATCCTAATGTCCTATCAATGCTACAGATATTTACAATAAAGCAACAACAAAAACACTTAGCTAAAATGCAGCCATGGCTAAGCAACAATATTGCAACGTGCATCAAAAGCAACCAAAAGTGACAGCAAGCAAAAGGAAAACAAAAACAAACAAAACAAAAAAAAAACAAAAAAAGAGCAACAGCAGATACATACGAGTATTGTACATTTTGTTATGCAGCAGCATTAATGGATATATCACATCTCGCAGGCACACACTGACACCATTGCTTTCTGCATTGCACACACACACACACACGCACACGCAAACATAAAAGCCATGTGCTTGCAACATTAAAAGCCATAAAACACATTGACTACAAGTTGCTGTGATTGGTCTACTAACTGATGGTATGGCGCCGCCCATATCAGGTTTTGTTGTTGTAGCTAAAGTATTTGTTGTATTTTTTCTCTTTATTTCCATGCTGCCAGGCAATATTACTTATCTTGTGTTATCTTGGCTTTTTTTTAGTTGTGAATTCTTGTGGTTGTTGTTAGGTTTCTATACCATCACAATTCACAGCGAAAAAAAACAACGAGACAACACAGCTAAGCAATAACAACAACACCAACACTTTATGCAGCAGCAACAACACTAAAAACAAGCAACAAATAAATATTGATAGTGAATAAAGTTTATTTTTTTTAAAGCTGTGTGAGTGTATGTGTGTGTGTGTTTGATAGTTGTTCAGCTAGTTTTTTTTTTTTGTATTTTCATGTAACCGTTTTTTGGCTGAGCATGTGTGTGTGCGTTGTTCGTGAGATGTTGATGTAAAAAAGTTAAAAAAGTTATTGAGGAGCCGGAGAAAAAGAATGGCGTTCAAAACTTATTCAAATTTGTGTTTGTGTGCCTGTGTGAGTGTGTGCATTGGGGGTATTGATGTTTGCGATTATTTTTTACAGGTGTTGATGAAACCACAAAATATTCATGCCTACTCACATTTAAATGCACACTTACACACGCAATTAATGATATTTTAAGCACTTATAAGATGCTATTTATTGATTTAATGAGGATAAATAAGTGCTTAAGATTTTTGCTTCAGGTGAACTAAATCAATCGCTGTTGCCGTGACTCAGAAAATGTTGCAATCAAAATATACTTTTTACTGCTTTGTTTTACTTTTAAACAAAATGCTTAAGAACGAAGCTGAATATCGGTATCCTTATTATGAGTCTAAAGAGCAATTATGTAATTTTTAAAAATAGTTTCATGCAAACATTGGTCATGGTTAAGCTGTTGTTAATCGAGCCGAAAAGCATTCCATATCTTTCTAATTAGGCCGATATTGTTTGATTCCAGTTCAATGTTGCCAGATTTTTAGAGTTGAAAAGTGTAAAAATCAAAAATTTATCTTAAAAAGATCTGCATTTTATTTTCCAAATCTGGTTTTTATACCAACATCATGTGATAAAATTAACAGTTTATAGAAATAATTTATACTTGCACATATGAATGTGAATTGGTACATATTAAAAAAACGCAAATGTAATGAGAAAACAAATAAATTTGATTACTTAAAGACTGTTCAACCATAATACACGATGTTAATTATGAGACACACTTTAACGTCTTTAAGTTTTTTGTCCTATCTAATTAACTTGCTTGTATAAAGTAGATAACACACGATATGTTTTTATTTTTCATTTTTCACAATGTAAAATTTCCACGTCGTCTGTTACCTCGAAAGCATTGCGTCTGTAAAAAACATGAGCAAAGTCGTCTGACAAAATTTCAAATAGAGTGTGTTCCATATTGTTATGTTTAAACATCTGACATGCCTTGCGAACTATTCAGCGGCCGTTTTTGGGCGGTATAACTGTGAGGAAATTTTAATGCATTAATATTTGAATTTGTTTTAAATAATTATTTTTTATAATAATAAAAAGCATACACAATGTCAGACGTAAATGCACATGTACGTTTGTGAGCAAATTTTAAAAACCGTCTGTAAAAATGGAAAATTTTGACAGACATGAAAAAATACACGAGGAATTACATATTAAAAAGCAGGCGTAAAAACATATCGTCTGCGGGTGCCTTTAGCTTCACTTGTATGTTTGTTTCTATGTTTGCAACTCTTGAAACAAATGCTGTATGAGTGATTATTCTGTACATATGTAGGTATATAAAATTGTACATACAGCGTTACTGCTTTAATGCCAAAATAGAAATTGTCGTATTGCTTCCGCGGGAGTGGGAGATTTTGGCGATTTCCGAAGCGAGTTTTAAGAATTCCTAAACTACTAAGAACCGTTCTGCCAACCGGTTCGGAACTGGTATTTCATATTCGTTGCATGGTTTTGATCTGGAACGTGTAGATACACGTTGCAGGCCAAAGTCCTCCCAATTCCCCAGGAGCAATAAGTTAACTTTAATTATGCACTAAAGCGACTGAGTGTTAACAGTTCTGAAAATTGAAGTTAACTTATTGCTTTCTGGGTAAGTGGAGCGACTTTGGCGATTCCTGAAACTGATTTTGAGAATTCCCAAAAACCCCCGGAATCACTTCGCTAACAGGTTTGGAACTAGTTTTCCATATTTGGTGCGTGTTATTGTAGTGTATCTGAACTATTAACAGTCATTTGCTTTAGTACGAAAATTGAAATTGTCGTATTGCTTTCGGAGAAGAGAGGGTATGTTGTGGATTTCTAAAGCCAATTTTGGGAATTCTCAAAAATTGCTTAAGATTATTTTTAAAATTATTTTTTACTTCTTAGTTTAATATCGAAACGTGTTTTATAGTTTTTAAACTATGTTTATATGATGTTACTTGGCTTCACAAAAATACAAAGCTCGTACTAAATTTAAGTATATTCTACTTGCTTTTAATACGAGTCTTGCTCCAAAATTTAAGTACAAATAAATGTCAAATATGCACAGAAATAAAAAGGTCGTAGATAATAAATTTAAGTATTTTCTATTTATTTTTAATAAGAGTCTTACTCCAAAATTTAAGTACGACTAACACACAAGTGCAGTTAAAGTAAGCTGAAACCGGGATTGTTCAAAAAAACTAATCCTGCGCTTCGCTAACCGCTTCAGAGCCAATTTTTCATGTTTGGTGCGTATTCTTATCGTGTATCTGAACTGTTAACGGTCAGTTGCTTTAGTGCAAAAATTTAAGTTGCCGTATTGCTTTTGGAAAAGAGGGGGGATTTTGGGGATTCTTGAATCCGATTTTGGGAATTCTCAAAAATTGTTTAAGCTTATTCTTAAAATTATTTTTTACTTTTTAGTTCAATATGGAAACAGTTCCTCACAGAAATAAAACCCTCGTACTAAATTTAAGTATTTTCTACTTGCTTTTAATACGAGTCTTGCTCCCAAATTTAATTACGAATAGTATACACGTGTACTTAAAATAAGCCGAAAACGGGATTGTTCAAAATAACCAATCCTGCGATGTCTTAAAGTTAGTATAAAATCTTTGAATCAAGCGCAGAATTCTTAAGCTGATATAAAAAAAACCAAATCAAAGATACAAATACATACATATCAATGAATTGCTGATAGATAGGAATAAAAGGTTCTGTGAGAAAAAAAACATTTTTCTTTTTTAATTCTCATTGATTTATTTAAAATAATAACATATATTTTTTTAACGACTACTGATAATTAGGGATATTTAGGAAGCTAGGGAACACTAAAAACAGGCTGGGTATATTTTTTGATTGATATAAATATTGGCAAGTATAATTTACTCCATTATTCATAGACTCAATTATTCTTTGAGAATAGTAATTGAGTGTTATTAAGTCTCTTGTTCAGGTTATACGGATTCGTCATTAAATCCACTTTAAAATTCTTGAATTAAGTGCATTTTAAATCTGCAGTTTTTCTCAAATCAATCTCATTCTCGACTTAATTCAAGTAAGTATTCGGGATTAAGAATATCTAAAATTAAGTATTTCATATTTGAATAGTTCGTACTTGGCTCGAACGCACCACACTTGATATAAGAAAATCCGTACTTACCGCAGTTTTGACACCGCTTGGATTTCAAAGGTCGAGTTATTTCAATAATCAATTTCAATATAAAGGTAAAAAAGGTATAAAAACGCTTAAGAGTAAAACTGCCTTCATTGCAAAAATAATAAAACACTTATTTCTGCAGAAATGGCATACCCTACCAAGAACTTGATGGTTTAAAAACATATGGAACTAAGTATGTAATCATATAGATGGAGGGATGGATTGAAGTTTTTTTCAGTGTCTGTTTCAGTGTTTGACAAATTCAGCCATGTAGAGGTTTAGAATGGAGCAGTGCGTTGACATTGTTGAAGCCGTTTGTGACAAAGGGCATTTAAATCAAAATGCATATTGTGCACTTCATGATTTTTTGGCCAGCGGCGAGGCACACTTTCACTTTAGTGGAGTCATTGACAAGAATTTGAGCAAATGAGAGTACATGAACGATTTTTTAAGACCCAATACATCCATAAAGAGTGACTGTTAGGTGCGGTTTATGGGCTGATGGCGTCATCGGTACGTACTTCTTCGAAAATTAGGTCGGCCAAGCAATTACCGTGAATGGTGTTTGCTATCGCAAGATAGTAATGAACTTCTTGTAGCCAGAAATTAAGCATATGGACCTGGACAATATGTAGTGCCAACAGGTTGGTGTCAGTTGCCACAAAGCCAAGGAAACAGTGGCACATTTGAGCGAAAAATCCAATGGCTGTGTGATCTCACCTGGTGGTGATGTTAATTGGCCGCCACGATCATGTGATTTGACCGTTTGATTTCTTTCTTGGGGCACATGTTGCATATGACTTATTGCACGGCAATAAGTCAAGAACAGATCAAGAGCTAAAAGACGAGATAATTAGACACACTTATGACATTGAACATCAACTATGTCACAGAGTCATTGAAAATATGGACCATCGAAGAGATACTCGTATGTCAACGAAGCTGTGACAAGCACATATAACTGTCATTTGTCTGATCTACCATAAAAAATACTAAGATATATCTCTGAAAACTTTTTGTTTTACTCGAAATTAACATCGGTCGTTTTGGTTGGACCACCCTTTATAATATTTGTCATGCTAACTTCAAAACATATGTAACGTTTTGCAAATTTTGAGCAAAACCATTAAAAGTAAAATTATTGAACTCGGAATAAAAAATTATGTATACAATAAAGAAATTTGAAATTTATTTAAGACCAAAGTAAACAATTTATAGTAATATTTTATTATCAAGTTCATAAACTGCTTGACAAATTGATTCTTTTAAAAGTTTCTGGTTGTTTTTTTTCTATTCCAGTTGATTTTTTAATTATGCGCATATTTTATAGATAAAAGTTTTGTTTTGTTGTTGTAGTTAACCTGTTAATTAAAATAATTGACTCTGCAGAACATGCTGTTAACATTCCTTTTTTGTGATAGCAAAAAAACAAAAAACGTGTCGACACAAACAACATAATTTTAAATAATAATTTCAAGGCTTTAAATAAATTTATTTAGTGCTGTATTTAACAAAAATTTTCCACAATTAAATAATCTTCTCTTGTTTTATTTCAGGTAAGTTACTTTTCTTTCCATATAACTGGGTGAGTAAATTTGTGTAATATTAATATCAAATATAAAATTCCACTGCTGGATATGAAAGCTTAAAAAAATATTTGAAAATTTTCAATATATGTTGTATAAAGGTGTTTGTTTTAGAGACACACTGGTTTAAATCATAACAAAACAAGGAAATATATGTAAAATAACAAGGAATCAGGTTTTATTTGACTGAAACTATTTTGACAGTCAAGTTTAAATATGATTCCGGTTATGTGGCCGCCTAGGCTGATTTGGTACAGCAATTTTCACCGCTCGTCATTAAGAGTAACATTCTGTCTGACCATCATTGTTATTTGGGTATTAGTTCTTGGAGTATTTGAAGCTTAAAATGGCTAATACAGTGGAATCTCAAAAATTAGCACCACTTGTTGCAACGGCCAGTTCTAATTTCTGAAAAGTTCGAATTTCTGAACGTTTTTGTTTTTTAACAGAAAATGATTCTAAAACATAAAACTAGTTATGTAGAGTTTATTTTAACACAAAACACTTATTATTTATTAACATTTAAATAATTGAACACATTAAATTTGTGGAAAAATATTTAATTGGGTTTCAACATAAAATCAGTAATACTTGTTTGTTTTTTTGATTTATTTAAACTGGATACAACGATATCGTTACGGACGCCTAAAAGGTTCGACATGTGTTTACTGGAAAATATATCACTGGCTTTGCACCATTTTATAACACTATTGATGCCTTCAAGGACTTTTAAATGAGGAATAGGAGGCGGTATGTCAATAGCATCGATATCGCTGCTATCTGAATCCTCCTCATCACTACTCTCTGCATCAGATGCGTCAGTAAAGACATCTTCATTCCATTTCTCGATTTCATTTATATTTACGGAATTGTTTGGCATAATTGCGTACAAAAGATCAAAATTTATTTGAAGAACCTGTTCGCAATCCTGCTTTTGTTTTTAACTTATGTTTTACTTTAATGAGCGAAAAAAATGATTTGCAAAAAAATAAAAATGAAAAACTTCCAGACATTAGAACCCTCTGTTCTAATTATAGAGCGTTTAAGTTGGGTTTTCCCCTATTTGGTTCTAAATCATAAAAAAACCAAAATTTTTTCTGGTGCAAATAAAAACCTAAAAAAGAACGCTCCGAAATTAGAACCTGTGGTTCTAATTTCAGAGCGTCCAATACATCGAAATGACCGGTTCTAATTTCTGGATGGTTCGATTTTGTGAGAGTTCTAATTTGTGAGATTCCACTGTACCATTTTTGAGATTACGATGTCTGAGCTGTAGCTCACCTATTACTGTGCATAGCTTATCTATTACTCTGCCCTACAAGGAGTGACAACGTGGTTGTGGTTTGAATCGAAATCGCGGGATTTGAGCTGGATTGTAAGCGGGTACCGTGACATAGATCAGCAAGAGTTTTAGAAAGGCTCCGCTCCATTCAAGGGGGAGATTATATTACAGCGTTGGTGGAAGCGTGACTAAGTGCTCTTAGGTCATCATTTTCACATCTGACCACCATCGCTCTTCCAGATTTTGCTTTGGCTCATTCCTAAGTTGGGCACTCTTCTTTCTGCAATATAGAGAGGTTCCCCATTTGTTGTTGCAAATAACTCTAGGCAGCCTCAGTAGTTTATATTGGCAGTCCCGAAAGCTATGGGTTAAATAACAGAATGGGCATTAGCATGGAGGTCAGCTTTCTCCGCGGAAATTTCGTGTTACAGATTATTCCAGGTGCTTGCATCTTGGCTGAAATATTATGCTTATGATTTAAACGTAAAACCGCAGAGAAAAGTGTGTTGTATTCCCCGGTAATTGACGTACGTGGACGACATTGGGGTACAGGTATTTGTAAAATAAGGAACTAGAAATTGAGAAAAATGGATAAGATTGTTAAACACGGATGTTCTTTACATACTTTCCAAGTCTAGGGGATTATATACGGGAGGGAATAAAAGGCCCAAGCTCTTCAGCAAGAGGTATTTTCACATAGCCACAAACATATGACTAGATGTTGCCACCTGTGTGATATTTTCAAGCTACATGGAAGAGCTGCTGAGTCGTGAACTAGTTCAATCCATGGAATGCGTCTTCAGACTGGTTAGGTGCTGAGGCAAATCTATTACACTTATCTGACCATCATTGTTACTGAAGACTAATGTCTTTTTTTATCTTGTAGGGGGATGACCCCTACAAATGCAGCGCATTGTACTGGAACTAAAACAAACTCTATAGCAGCATTTATAATGTTGGAATTAAATTAGTTAAAACTGATCAGTGCCCAGTGTATATAACTTTGACACTGCTCAGATTAGTAAAATTTAGTCCAACACCTTCCATACTACAAGGTAATGAAATGGCGCTCAACTATAACATGTGTAATGAAAAAGTACTAAAAGTTCAACTTCACCAGCCCATAAAGTGAATCAAACACTACGAGGGTGGTTTGGAAACTTCTTAGCCTATCAATGAAAGAGAATATTTAGTTTTTCAAAAATATTTTTTATTTTTCAAAATAATCTCCTGAAATTTCAATACACTTAGTCCAACGCTTTTCTAGCAATTCTATCCCTTGATTAAAATAGTTTTCCTCAAGGTCTTCAAAATAGTGGTTTACAACTGTAATTGCATCTTAATTTAAGGTAAAACGCTTGCCAGCAAGGCATTTTTTTTTAGATTTGGGAACAGGTAAAAGTCACTGGGAGCTAAATAAGAATAAGGTAGGTGGTTGAGCAACTCGTACTTTAATTCGTTGATTTTAGCCATTGTTAAAACACTCTTGTGCGCTGGTGCGTTGTCTTGATGAAAAGGTATTTTTTTGTGTTGTAAACCAGGACGTTTTTCTCAAATTTGTACATTTAATTGATCCAAAAGGTTGCAATAGTGCTCTGAATTTATTGTTTTACCCTTTTGCAGATAGTCAATCAATAAAATACCTTTGAAGTTCCAAAAAAAGTTGCCATAACCTTACCAGCCGATTGAATTGTTTTTGCCTTCTTTGGGGCACTTCCTCCAGCTTCAGTCCATTGTTTGGATTGCTCTTTTGTTTCTGGAGTACAGTGGTGGATCAATGTCTCATCAACAGTTATAAAACCACGCTTAAAATCCATTTTATTTAGCTTAAAACGATCCAAACAAGCTTGAGAAATGTTCATTCTCATGCGTTTTTGGTCGACTGTTAACAAATGCGGCACCCCATCTTGCAGAAAGCTTTTTAATCTGTAGTTCTTTATGCAAAATTAAATGGACTCGATCATTTGAGATGCACTTTGGCTACAATTTCTGTTGTTGTTGCTGTTTTTGGACGTCCACTACGTGGTCCATCTTCAATGCTTGTTCGACCACGTTTAAAATGCAGCAACCCAATTTTATACTGTTGCATATGAAGGGGCACTTTCACCTAACACTTTCACCATATCATTGTGAATTTCTTGTCCCGATAAACCATTTTTATGTAAATATTTAATGGCATCACGCATTTCTAATTTTTCCATTGTAAAAAAATCGCGGATGCGTCTTTTGTTAACACCTGTTTCTATATGAAGAAGTTACCAGATCGAAACAAAATTTATCATGTGTTCATAACAGAGGTGGAAGTTTCCAAACCACTTAACTTTTTTCTGTTTATACAGCGCTTTTTGTGCTAGGCTAAGAAGTTTCCGAACCGCTTTTGGAAGTTTACCAATTTATGATTTTATTGGTGCTTCCACAAAGTCTTGTGATTTTTTCACATATAATTCTGTTTATTTACAGATAATTCTGTTTATTTACAGTGGAAATTCGATATCAATTGACCAACAGAACCACTGTTTGGATTTAAAACTTCAACAATTTGCAAGTGTTGCTTTAGCCTAGCCATAACGAAATCTCAAACCAAAACGTATCAAAAAGTCGCTGTCAGCTGCTAACTGGGTTGTTTAACCAAACAGTGTTGCCAGCTCAAATTTGAGAACCTTTAAGGAAACATCAATGCATATTGTGGAATATTGCTAACATTGTCTTAGAAATTCTATTCAAATGTTTGAAAACTATAAACTTTTTGTAATATAACAGCCTGTTCGACGATATCGAGTGAAAATATATGCGAAAGAAAGCTAGTCACTCACATTCGAATCAATTTGGGGTTATCTATGTCACTATTGTTCGTTCGCATGTACTTATGTATTTTAATTGAATTTTGACACATCGTTCGCATAGAATAAAGTTAGAAAAAACCCAAATCAATTTTCTTTCGCCTAGAGTGCGAATGAACTTATCCTTTCGACATCGACGAACTGGCTGTAAATTTAAAATTTCATGCTCCACAAAAAATGTTTTTTTTATTCAATAATGGAACTCGCTAAATCAGTAAATAAATTGTTTGACAGCGGCCCTGTGACGATATTTGTGAATTCAGATTAAAATTTTATAAAAATAGTTGCTAAGTGAAAACAGCTATTTTTTCAACAACAAATAATTATGTACAATATTAACTAATTAGTTGTGAGTTTGAGTCCAACTTCAGTCAAGAAGAGGGATTATTTTTAATTATAACAATAATTGCTGTGAACCAAAAAGAAGAACAGCAAAAATAATTGAATACCATATAGGTGGAGGACAACTACCTGTTTCGTAGTCGCTACACTACACATCAGCAGCCACTGGGATTGGAACTCGGGATCATGTGAACATGATGTAATTTTAATACGACCGCTTAATCAACTCAGCCACCGAGCTCTTTAATTATTCTTACGTTAATGTTTGACGAATATTGATTACATGTACGAGTATGCTCGCTTATTATTGATTTATATAAAATAATTATGGTTATTTGTTTGTTATAAATATTTTTTTGTTGTTAATATTTTAAGGAATTATCCGTTACTTTGTACTTTACAGAATATTTTTTGCGGCGTCTTTAAAAATATTAGCCGATTTTTTGGAAGCTCTTAATTTGACAATAAAAATACTGCAAATATTGTAAGAACTTCAAGAATCAATATCTTCCGCTAAGCATGTACGAGTATATGATCTTCCTCACACGCCCCACCAGCGATTGTAAACGGTAATTTGTAACACGCAAATGGAAGCTCTTCAGCAATTTCTCGTTCGCCTCTTAACCTTAAGAAAAACTAGTGTTTGGAAGCTGAGGCAAACGCTATGTCTTTATAGAAGATTTTCAAAGATGCTTGTATATAAATATGTATATGTGTACATACATTTTATTATAGAATGATACTTATTTATGTGTGCAAATATATAAAAAAAAAAAGAAAAAAAATGCATTTTAGCAACAATGTATTATTCATATTTATGCGGGCGATATTAAAGTGTTCAGCGATGTGAGTACTTTTATAACTTCAAAATGCAATATTTAAGTCATTGTTAAAGTTATATATCATTTGTTTGCTGCTTTTTTTCTCCCACTCGTTTTTATGATATACATACCATACAATACATACATATAATTTTTTATTATTCGTCTTGTGCTTATAAGCAGTTTTCTTATCGTACGAAACAGTTTTGTTTCCCTTTTTTGCAGCAGTAATCTGCCATTTTTATCAAGATTCACATTAAAATGTATCTCTTTCCTTGCACTCTGTTTCAAACACACACACACACACACACACACACACACATACGTAAACACTTGCATATGCATATGTATTCCAAAGGATACGCAGGCAAGTGTGTATGTGTGTGTGTGTGTGTGTGTGTGTATAAGCACATGTGATAATATGCATTTGTATAAGTAAGTGTTGTTTGTGCGGGTGTAAGCTTTACAAATATGCATATTTAAGCATTTCCTTTTTTACGTTTTTCTCTTTCTTTTTTTTTTTTTTTTTGGTATTTTTTCACCAGCCGCGTTACAAAAGTATACAGTAACGATTTTGCACACACATCATTGAACGAAAAACTATCGCAGTTCCACTAATACAGATATATAAATATACTTATGGTTATTTATGTGAACTTATACGTACAACAAGTTGCTGTTTTATTACGATACGTGAGTGCAGCATTTTCTATACGCACGTATTTGTTTTATGGAGAAAACTACAGTGGGCTATGATACATATATTTAAAATATGAATAAGCCACACGCTTAATATTTATTGCACAGTTTGCCTGCAACAAAGGTGACTAGACCTTGTATTCATGTAAATAGTGGTCCGCAATGGGCTAGAAGTAAGCCAAAACTAACCCAAAAGCATAGAATTTTTAACATTACGATATCCTAGGGCTGGTCTACATAGCCCATCTCTGCATTTCATGAAAGCATTCTCAAAACTACTCCATGTGACTACTCCATGGAGTATTCCAGAAGGTTAGTGGCAATACTACTCCTCGGAGCACTCCAGAAGGTTAGTATCTATGTCAGAATTGGTTACAATCAGTGTTGCCAACCGCACGGACTTTTCCCTTTTTTAATGGATTTAGTTTTGTATTTTCACAAATAGAGAAAAATGACAGACTTTGTATGATTAGGTTTATTGTAGGGGGTTTTAAAATTATCACAAATGGGTTACATAATAGTATAATTTTTCCGATCTTACACAAAAATCGTTGTCTAAAATGGATATCGATGTAGTGGCGGCAATTTATATACAACGTTAAATATTTTAGCAATAACTTAGTAAATACCAATTACACATTTTTATTTAATTATTAAAATCACATTTAATCGTATACTAATACTAATAATATATATTTTTGCAACAAAATATCGCAACACTGAAAAATAAACAAAAGTATACAAAATTGAAGTATACACCGGAGATCTGCAACCGGTGCCTTTTTTAATGATCTAAGTACACCCGTCTTAAATCGAGTTGCGGTGTGATTGGCTACGGCGTATTGTTTGCACAAGTATGTTTTCTACTCGTTAGAGCTTGCGTCTGTTAGCTAGAGTATTTAACATACCGAATCAACTTTTTATGCGGTGGCTGCTCGACTTGGTTTCTCAATTATTTTTTCCACATTCGACAATCGAACTCGTACTTCTTTTTAACAACGAAAATAATATTTGTGTGTAAGAATTTGCAGTCACACCATTACCTTACCCATGAGAGTGTGTGTGTTTAGTTTTATGTATTTACTCACTCGTACACTCATAAACATATTCGTAATAAGCTCGGCGTTGCCAGAAGGTTTTTAAAATATCACACTTCGGCGATCGTGTTTTGAAGAAAATATAAACACATATTTTATATATTATATTTTTGCTAATATGTGTAATTCTTCGAGCTTAAGGTCTTTCTTGGAATTTTTAGTATTTTCGGTTTTTAATTATCTGGCAATATTTCGCTTTCCTTTGGATAGCTTCTTCAGGCCAAATAATATTTATTTAATTTCCATTTTGTAGAATATTTTTGAAAAATTAAAACAACAAAAACAACAACAAACACAAATAACAACATTTTACAAACAACCCTTAATTTTAACTAAATACTTATATGTTTGGGCTATATTCACAATATCTGTCTTAAAATTAATTCCTCTGGTGTGTTAATAATTTGTAACATCTCTAGTGTAAGTCTACGTTTATAATTATTCTCTCTATTCAAAATTGTTGTGTCTTCAAACTTAGGGAAATGATTTGAACTTGTACAATGTGCAGTCAATGCTGTCTTTTGTGTTGAGTTCCTCATTCTATATTTCTGATCTATGCCCAGCTAATCTAGTTTTAAGTTTGTTTTTAGATGTTCCTATATAAACCTTATCACAATTTTCTATATCATTTCCACCACACGGGATTTTATAAACTACATTTGATATCTCAAGTTTGTCTGTTTTATCTTTTAATTCACTGAACAATGTACTTAATGTTTTATACGTCTTATGGGCCATCATATACTTTTCTTTTGAATTGAATTTTCGTTTCAAAATTTTCAGCAAATACAATCTTAAAACATGGTTTCAAACTATTAAATCTGGCAGCCGCAGTTATGCTAGGAACACAACTGCGACAAACGACGAATTTTTGGTCGCGAATATTCGTTGCCAAAAATAAAACACTTTGATGTATATGAAAATGCACACAATCATGGTGTTGGTCGAAACTCGTCATACTCAGCGAAAGTTGAAATAGATTTATTTCTAATTGTTTCGCACAAAATGTATTAGGTGGCCAGGTTTCTTATATAAAAAAATATTTTTTACGAAATCATACTTTTTATATTTATATTAATCCGTGTAGTAAAAAAATTGAAAAAGATTTCTCAAAATAGATAATTGCTAAAAAAAATTACCTTTCGGATGGGATTTGTGTTTGACGGCTGACTTAATATGGTCCCCTTAACATTTATATGTAAACAATGTTATCTACACAAAAGTTCGTTGGTATTACGCTTCACGCGTCAAATTTATACAACGAATATTTGCCGGCTAATTCGTTGCGATGAGCGAAATTCCTTGTTCGTCGCAGTTGCGTTCCTAGTATTAATGTTAATGACTCATATACACAACAAAACAATTTGTCGAGAGTGTTGTTTTTGCAAGTTGATTTTGTGACGACGCCATGTATGTATTATTAAGCGAACGCTTAGAAACGAAAATGGAAAATTCTTAAAATGTTTCTCTTAATAAATGCTAGTAATAACAACACTCTTTTTTGTAGTCGTTTCTTTTACTCTTAAAAAAGTACACAAGATACGACACTGATTAAATATAGTTTTGATGTATCAAGATTTCGCAAACGAACGACAGGTATAAATACTACCGCATCAATTTTTAAGAGTGTTTAAAATACTCGGATGTGAAATTATTGCGTAAACAACCGGTGTATTTATGGTTGCGGTGCACCGGTGCAGATCTCTGGTATACACCTCCATTCAAGTGATAAATAACAGTCCTCAAACATGCAGAATCAGTCTTTTTGTGTGGTCCTGCACGATTTTCTGGCCATGTTTTCGAAAATTTCGCCAACAAATTGTTTGAGCTGTCGTCAACATGTCTTTCACGATTTACGAGTACTATTGTCTTATACCCGTCGTTTAAAATGACTTAGCTACATGGCCAACTGGGTTGCTGTTGGTGATTTTTTAAAAATAATTGCATATATATGTGTGTGTATGTGTTTGTGCATGTGCTTGTAAAAAGATATCAAAGTTTGTCTGGCTGCAAGGATATCTTAAGTTTTACGTTTCATAAAATTTTGAATTCTAAAATTTTTACTCACTGATAAAAGTTATATTTTGGAAATCGTGTTGCCTTGTTTTCCGTCATAAAAATTATAAGTAAGTAACTGTGTGGCTTCAGAAAAAAAAGTCTACGAAGTAAAACATTTCTTAACAGGCACGAGTTAATATGGATTATAAATACATTTTGTTTGATCCTTTTTTTAGTGTTTTTATTTGGCAGATTTATTTATTTTTTATGTGTAAATGTTTATATTCAAATTTTAAGATTAGACTGTAAAAGCAGCAAACACACAGTACATCAAACATGTTGTGTTACAATCACTGTTTCTCCCAGCTCTCATTGCAGTTTCGCGCTTTTGGGCGGAAGAGAAATGTTTTCTAGAAAAAAAGCTTGTATTGTATGTTTTGCTGACATTTTCCAAACAAAGGATTTGCTAAGAGCTTGTTGTATACTCGTATTTAGTTATTGTCTCAGGGCTGTGGGAGAAAATAAATGTGTTTATGATGAACATTTACTGGAGTTTATTAAATTATGGGTTTATTTTTATGCGTTGTTGTTTTTAATGCTGCTGCTCTTTTTGTGTTTTTATAATAAACGCGAAAAATTGTTGCCAGATTTTTCAATGAAAAAACTGTTTGTTAAACAAACTTATAAATCTTCTAAATATTTGCAATAACTTTTGAAATAGTGTTATGGGAAATGCGAAATATTTACTGCAGAGATCTAAAGCAGTGTCGGCCATACACACACATTCATAGTTACATGCTTTTTTAAAAACTACTCAGTGAAATCTTTTTTGAGTAAAGTCTAAAGAGCCCTCAATAAAACTTGTTTCTGTATTAAAATTTTGCGAGAAATTGCACGCTAGAGCTGTCAAAAATTTTCACAAATAAAAGAGCTGCGGCAGTTATAAATTTTAAAAATATATAATTGACAAAATAGATGTCAAAAGTGTAGAAAAGGTAAAGTTTTTAAATATTTATAAACATATTTGCCGTATTCATAGAAAATAATTTGCAATTAGTAAAAGTTTACTTGACATACATACATATTTCTGCACAAAATGATTTGAATGTGTTTTTATTAATCTACATATGTTATTGATCGACACAATTTTATTTTATTTTATTTTTTTATTAGTATTTCTACTGAATTCAATTGTTTTATTTATTCACTGCTAAACACTTGTTTCTTAAATTTTCTTTTCGTTTGATGATTTTTTCTTATATGCTTCTTCTTAATTGTTTACTTTTTGCATTTTAACAGCTGTTTAATGGAAATATTCCAATAAAGACGTAACTAGTCTTGCCTCTTTTCGATTTAATATACAGAAACGCTGTTTTTCTCGATAGTCGAGAAAAGGAATTTTATGTTTCATAGTTTTCGATACCAGAAACTTCTCTGTAATATTACAGAAACGAGGCACTGGTCACAGTAGATAAGCGAGATAGTATTCGAGCTGCCTATTGCTCACCATGAATCAAAAACAATAGATTACCAGCGTTGTCAGCTCGGTGCGTTTTGCACCGTTTTTGGTGCTTTTTAAAATCTTTTGTGCGAAAAATTCTTTAGTTGGTGCGCGGTGCACTTTTTTTAAATTTTTGATGCGCTTTTTAAATCTCGGTTGTACCGAAACTAACTTTTGGTGCTGATGTAAGAAAAAAGCGTATTCCAGTTTCCAAAATTTGTACATTTCATTCTGCAGAACACAATTAGATGAGTACTGTTCAAATCGAACCATAGCATATGCCAAGTGTGCAAAAAGCAAAGCAACAAACTTTCACATGTTTTGCTGGTAAACATTGACGACAGCGATTATCAGTGTGAATTTTGTTTTTGTAAATGTTTTACTTTTTACAACAAAAAATATTAATTAAAAATTGTTTTTCCTTAAATGTATTGGTGTTTACTCTTTCATTTAGAACTTGTGGGCACCACTGGCATATGCACAAAGAAAGCCAAACTTGCAGCGATTATCAGTGTGAATTTTATTTTTGTAAATGTTTTGCTTTTTACAACAAAAAATATTAATTAAAAATTGTTTTTCCTTAAATGTATTGGTTTTTACTCTTTCATATAGAACTTGTGGGCACCACTGGCATATGCACAAAGGAAGCCAATCTTGCAATTGTATATTATACATATTCTTAAAAAAAAAAACAAAAAAACATTTCCATTTGCTGTTTTTCTATAGAATTTTACTATTAAATGATCGGGCCAAATTGGTCAAATATCACAATAAAATAGCATGCTGAAAAGAGAAGCTCGTATTAATGATGACGTGAATTATTTTTTTCTTTTATAATTGATAAATTACCAAATTATTAATAAAATTATAAAATTTTTTCGGCTTCAACATTTGTTGAGACTAATTTTCATATATTACATTAAATTCTTTGAAAGACTCCATTCCTAATTGATTTGCACTGCTTGCCCACGAAAACACAAATGAAATTTATATACTGTGTTTGATAAAATTGAAATTAAACTAATTTGATGGCCTGTAGTGGGATTCTTTAACGATCTGATAAACGTAACTTTTTTCAACATATATCATCGCTTATAGTAACGATGGCATGCAATATAATTCTAGCGACGATAAACAGTTGTATTTTTGTTTACTTCATAATAGGCAGTAAAAGTAGTAGCTCGGCCGACAGAGAAAATAATTGAGAAATGTTACTGAAAAACAAATAATTATTGTGACGAAACAATTGTCTTAACAAAAGTAACAGAATCGCACTACAGAACAAGTTTGGCAAACACGAATTTTAACTATTCAATCAATTTGATGGAATGCTATCAAGTTGTGCTGTCAGGTATTGTTTGATTGTCTAATAACAGCTTAAATGGCTGATTCATCATCGTGTCTTTAATATATGTACTTTTTATAATATATACAAAATGGGTTAAAATAAAAAGAAACTGTTTTGGAGCGTTTTTGTTCAAATAACGCGCTTTGCGCAGTTCCATTATGTTGTTTATATCAATGAACTGTGGAATGTGATGTAGTCAGTGATTTTTTTATATTATTCTAATAGCAAAATTCAATGAATAAACAATATATTCTATATTTATATGTTTTTTTTTTTGGGATTTTAAAGTGTGTCGGCGCTAATGAACGCCACTGGCAAGTAACAAAAGGCAGTTTTATATGCCCAGTAAAATTGCTTATTTTTACTGAAAATAAAAGTGATCAGATTGATAATTTTTTTTTTACAGATCAAGAGCTTATAAATAAAATTAACGGTACTTAAAAACTACAATACTTAATTCTACAATTCCAATAAAATAAATGTTGTTACTATAATTCCAATATCAAGGCAGCTTTATACAAGTAGTGGCAGAATTACAATAAATACTACACCAACAAACATCAACATGTCAAAATTTTGACAACTATTCGTAAATTCTACCAACAAAATACATGTTGATGTTTGTTGGTGTTGTATTTATTGTAATTCTGCCACTACCTGTATAAAGCTGCCTTGTCCATTATGTTATTACTTCAATAAATAGATATAATTAGGGTAGTACAAATTTATGAAAAATATTATTTTAATAAATAAATATAATTGGGGTAATACAAATTTAAGAAATACTCTACACGCTAACCCTTAACAAAAAATTTGTAATTTTGAAAAAAAAGATATGTTGAAAATTTTTGATTTGTGTTTAATAAAACTCAATATTTCTTTAAATTGTTATTGTGATATTCTTTAAAAGTATGTTTTATGTCTAAAATAGAGTAAAATAGAGGGATTTGGTAATCTTCCAATTATTAATTCGAATGCTGTATAGCCCGTATCTACATGAGGTGTTGAATTATAGGCAAAACAAAAATATGGGATCCATTTGTTCCATTCATCATTTTTACAAAAGTTTAAAAGAAAGTTTACAAAAGTTTAAAAAAAAGTTTAGAACTCTCTCTATCGAACCAAGTGTTTTCTGATGGTATGGTGTGCTAAAAACCTGTTCAATTTAAAGTAGTTTACATAATTCGGACATTAATTGATTTAAAAATTCAGTACCCTTGTCTGATTTGAGAATCCTAAAATTGCCATATACCAAAATCACATTTTCAACAATAGCTTTTGCAATAGTGTTCGCATCTTTTGATTTAATAGGGCAGGCTATAATATATTTGTTTAATTCATCCTGCACAGTTAATATGTACCTGAATTGATTTGAAAATCTTAGTGGACCTACTGTATCTATTGAGATAATGTCAAAACTATTCCTTGGTGTATCGGTTATAGCTAGTTTTACTTTTGTACGTTTAGTTTGCTTGTTTATTCTGTACTCTTTGCATGTGTTTTTTCACCATTTTTTCCATATTCTTCCATATATATCTCTGTTGCAGCTTCAGAATAGTTTTTCTTACACCTAAGTGACCTCCTACAGACGAGTTGTGGTATTCGGTAATCAAACAGTCTTGTCTGTTTTTATCTGTTACACGTTTTGGTTCTATGTATAATAAAATTTTCAAAGTTCCACTATTTGTTCGTTGTAAATTATTGAAAATATCTTTAAATTTGGCAATTGATATAATTGTAAAAATAGCACCGTTTGTGCTTAAAGCAGTGCTGCCCACAAGTTCTATATGGAAGAGTAAACTCCAATACATTTAAGGAAAAACTATTTTTATTTAAAATTTTTGTTGTTGTAAAAAGCAAAACATTTACAAAAACAAAATTCACACTGATAATCGCTGTCGTCAATGTTTACCAACAAAACATGCGAAAGTGCTGTTGCTTTGCTTTCGGGTGTGTGCAGTGAAGAACGACAAAAAAATATATAAGACGAAGTTGTTTGTGTATTTTCCATTGCTAGTGCTGAACGCAGTATTTGTGTATTAAATAGCACAGCCCAATAGCTAAGCGCATTTACAAAAACAATTGAGTATCCAGCGCATAGGGCTGGGAACACTTGGCTTAAAGGGAGTTCTTGTACATTTTGGGATAGCGTTGTTACTAAGAGTTTCTCCAAAGAAAATTATTTTGTCAACTTTTCGGCATCATCTTAGTTACTGGCTTCATGTTGCTAACATAAAATATATCTATGTTAGAAAATAATGAGTTCAAATCCCAGTGGGTGCTGATGAGTAGTGTAGCGACTACGAAACAGCTAGTTGTCCCCCAGCTAAAGATTTGATTATTATTTTTCTTGTCTTCTTCAATCAAAATTATTGATCACAGCAGATTTGTATTGTAAAAAATCCTTCTTAAGAAAAAAAACTTAAGAAAGAAAAAACCTGAACTATAACCCGTTGTAGAAATGTACAAACCAAAAATTTTATTTAAAAAATTATAAAAAGTTCATCAAAAATTCAATAAATGAGCGATTATGTTTGTTGGATGAACACTTTAGTATCTCCCTCACTCCGCAAATGCGGTAATTTATATTATAAACAGTACTAGGTTTATAAATTCGATGGTTGGCACCACTGTCTTATATGAGAGCATCGCATCATCGCTTCTGTAATCGAATTTTTAGTTATCAAAAATAAGTGCCAGTTTACATACATCAAGTTTGAGTTTGTGGGAGAATGGGGAAAAGAGAGTGGAAAAGGGTGCAGACTTGACGGTCCCGTCAAGTTTAAAATGAAATTACAAAAAATATGAAAACTTGAAGGCAAATAAACTTAAACTTGATGACACAAAGCTTTTGTGTGTGAACATAAATGCAAGTTCAAAAGCAAATTGAAGCAGAATTGATCAAGAAAACCTGATGTGTGTAAACTGAGACTAAGCTTCTATTGCTGCTCATACCTTGTTTTTTATCGTTGTATTTAAGAGAGAGTTTTCAAGCTATTCGTGTTTTTCACTTAAGTTTTTATAACCTCAAAAATTTTTAATTAATACCAAAAAACGATACAAAATACTTAATTTTCGTGGGCTGAAATTTGTTTACTTTTACCACGGACACATTCACAAGTGCATGCTTTTAAGCTCGCAAGTGCTTACAAATAAAAGAATTTTGTTTAATAAGAGAGAAAAAAAGAAAAAACTGAGCATTATCGACTTTTTGTTCGTCATTCACATTTTTAGTAAACTAAAAGTTCGATTACATTAAAAATGTCTTTGTTATCACAACCATAAAAAGAACCTTAGCAGAATGCAACTCAGCTCAATAACAACAACATCAACAACAACTATAAACACAAATAAGTGAAAAAAAATTTTAACATAAGAGTATGTAAGCGTAGCAGCAGCAACAGTAACAACAACAGCAATAAGAATACATATAAAAATTAAAAAATAAAAACTAACCTCTCCTAAAGCGTCTACTGACACATGTTATCAAAAAAGATAATAAAGACGCCAGGCGCGACATCAAAGGGTTTCTTTCGTTGTTTTTGCTGTTGCTGCTTATTTAAATTGTACTGTATCTTTTCCCGTTCCAATTTTATATATTGAGTTGCCAGTGCCCAGCGCTGTTTAATAACTACAAAAACAACAGCAACAACAACAAATGCTATCGCTAAAAGCTGAGTGGATAGCAAAGACAACCAACCAGTCACAGCCACAACAAACAGGCTCAACTTTTCGCTAGATATTCGTATTTTATTAAAACAATTTAACGTCACACGACCGATGGATATTTTTTTTTTTTATTTCAGACATCTGATAGATATAGGAACGATATTGTATAATTTGAACAAATTAAAACTTGCCAAAGAAACGAAACCTTTAGTTTTTTAATTCATACTCGTAAATTTATGTATGTCTCATGTGTGAAATAAAATTATGGCAACAAAGCCACCGACCACCAGCGAATAAAAAAGGTTTTTATCAACAGCTTTTAAATTTATTTTGCTCATTTTTCTTACTAATAGTTTATTTGTTAATTTTATTGTTTAAAGGTTTGTATAATAAACAGCTTAGTTGAAAATTAAGCAAAAGGAAATAAATGATTATACAGCACACAGACAAAAATTATTGTAAAAATGAAACCAATAATATTTTTGTGTGAAAAATTAATTTTAGGTATATAAAAGTATACTAAAAAAATAACTTTGGATATACTATTTTGTTTGTTATTATTCTTACACGTAGAAAAAAATATATGGTTGAGACAATCGATAAAAAAATGTTTGTTAAAAGTCTTGCAAAATTTATAATCCTGTTTCGATTCTGAATAACTTTTATACTGAAAATCTACTTGAAAATCTTTTTTTTTGTAGCTGTACTATATTTTCTATTAATTGGAAGATATGATATCAGCCAAGTGGCTGCTGCCAATGTTGATTTTATGAGATTTTTCATAATTTTCCGCAATCTTTCTGGTGATGACTGTTCCCATTCCAGTCTAATATACTTCTTAAGGGCTGCGATTGTCTGGGCTTATTAACATAAATCCGCTGGCTAAGTCGGGCGATCTGGCTATTGATACCAAATTGACAGAACGGGTGATTACGCCATAAGGCAATGCTTTCTTCAATATAGCTATTATGGCTCCTACTGTGTGTGCAGTTGCCCTCCGGTGAGCCTGAGTGCACTCTGTTTTTTGGGGCATAGAGGGGTAGGAGTTCCTTCTTTGTTGTAGCAAATAAAACGCTAGAAAACCGCATGAATTATGTTCTATTGAGCTTCGAAACCTTTTCCCAGGGTTAATTGGAATAACGCGGATCTGCAAAACCCAAGGAGGGTTCTGCTTGCACACCCCCTCGGCACCAATAATAAAATCGCAGAAAAGGGATTAAGTTTCCTTGACACATTGGTTTGCACAGGCTAAGAATTCTTTGAAGTGCTATTGCACTATAATGCATAGTACTAAAAGTAATGGTTATGCGGTTGAATTGATTGAGGGCTGATGCTCTTAGTGAACTTCGGCCCACCAACCCATTAAGCCTTGGCTTCCATTGGCTGTTTGGGAAATTGCACGCAGGAGGGTTTAGAAGGAGGGTTTATGGAAAATTTTGAGATCTGTGTGAGCTTTACAAGCAATATGAGGGCGCTGCTGAATCGTGAATAGTTCACCCCGTGGAGTTAGACCAATATTAGATAAGACCATAAAGACAGGTGCTGATGTAAACCAATTTCAACATTCTGTGTGTCCTGTTGAAACAACATGTTCATCAATAATTCGCTTTTGGTACTATAGCATTCGCCAGTAACTGTATTGCCGATGGCAATAATACAAAAAATACGGTCCAATCACTCATTTCGCGTGATCACAATCCGCCTTGAGCGGATTTAATGGCTTTTCACGCATCACACGCGGATTTTCAGGGCGGCGGAAAGCAAGATTGTGTTTATTGACGTAATCGTTTAAATGAAAATGCGCCTCTTCCCTCATGATGATTTTCGACTCAAATACATGTAAATCTTCTTGCCCTCATCTATGTGCGGTCGATTGCCTAGTGAATCGCACAACACATTACAGAGAGAACTCGTTCTTCAGCCGTTCGGCACAAATTGCTTTCGGACACTTTTCCTGGCACATATAACTGACGAAGACTAAAGTCAAACATCCACAAATACTACTCATTTTATTCTCTTCCCCATCACCTATTTTCCTAGCTCCGGTACTGCAAATGCAGGTGTCAGGAGAAAAAAACGTGTTTAAGAAAATATAGCTCCTTTGTTTGTCTATTTATATTCTGCAGCTGTCTAGTTCACAAATGTCAAATATGATTGACATAAAACGCCATCAACAAAAGCTATTAAATCTTACATTAGGGTGATTAATTTTACGCCACCCTGTATGTATTTCTGTATGTTGATAATTAATAAATGCTAACTAGACAATTTCAATGTTTAAGCTCAAATAAAATGTAACAGTTCGATTAATTGGCGCCAGTAAACCTGACACTTTTATTACCTTCTTAATAAATGGTAAATGAAAAGATAACCAAATGTAAATCGTTAATCTTTATGTATATATTTAAAGAAGAAATGTAAACCACTAATAAAATGTCTTCTAACAATAATTATGACAAACATTCATTCAAATGCCAAGAAAAACGCACGAACTTAGTGGCATTAGAGGAAAAATTAAATTATTCCTTTTCGACAGATAAATTGATTGTAATATTAAGTTAAATGAAACAATGGAAATTTGTCAACTTTATCACAATTAATCAAATCGATACAGGCCAAGTGGCGTCAGCATTTAAGGCCACCTCAGAACACCAGGTATTTAACGGTCGGCACTTTTACCATCATCAACCCACCAAAACTTTCATATATAAGAAATCCACAGAGAAAATAAATACAAAAAGTGTACTATGGACGACAACAACTTTATCGCCCTCATAACAAAAACGAAGGAAAAGTATAAAAACGCCGCATTAGGTTTTCATAAAAATGATAACATTAAATGGTGGCAGAGATATTAAGGGAAAAAATCGAACAAAATTAATTACTTTTGCATTTAAAAGAGAAACGAAAAGCTAAGAAAACTGTAGGTTTAATATTGGGCAAGCAAGTCGTGTCATGTTGCAGTCAACAAAGCTTCCTTCAACTTGGGTGGCAGCTTGTCCTTGACATGAAAAATTGTTACAAAAAGTTGTGTTGAAATCATTCATGCTTCCTTTGTATTTCTGGCAGACTTTTGGGCTTATTTACATTGGCCCAAAACCAACGGCAACAAAATCGTAATGATAATGAAAAAATTGTTATGTCTACGAAAAACTTGTTTTTCAATGTAGCAATGAATAGAAAGCCTGAGCTGTATGGACTTTGTTCATATAACTACAAATATATGACACAAATTTACTACCCGTTTGAGCCACTTGGGGACGCTGGTGAGCCTTGAGATAGTTCACCTCTAGCGGGATAGTTTAGTTTTCAGATTAGGCCATCATGGCAGGTACTAATATCTGTACAAGTGCCTCTGGATTATCGAGGTAGGCAAATGGTTACATAGCCACAAAAAATATAATATAATGCGCTTAAGTCAGACGATTTTATTGGCCCCTTAATTGGCCTCTTACGTGAAATTATTCATTCATCAACAATTTCTTTAAGCACATCAATGGCAACGCAGGCTGTAGAAACTACATATCATCATGATCAATGCTAGGTAATTGAGGTATGAAAGAAGCATTTTTAATCATGCCTCTATAGGGTGGCCCAGAAAGACCGAAGTGGTGTGAATTCCTTATAACTTTTTTATTATAATTTTTTTTTTCTTTTCTTTTCAGTATTTTGTAAAGAAGACTTGGATAATTTATAATGGAGCAATACACAATTGAACAACGTGCCCAAATTGTTGAAATTTACTTTTCAAATTTTATTCATAACTTAATAATGAGTGACGAAGCCCATTTTCAATTAAATGGGTTCGTTAACAAGCAAAACTGTAGGATATGGGCTACGGAAAACCCGAGAGTACTTCATCAACGACAATTGCACCCAGTTAAGTGTACCGTTTGGTGCGGTGTTTCTTCAGAAAGGATCATTGGCCCATTTTTTTTTGAAAATGAACAAGGTGTCGCCATTTCCGTCAATGGTGATCGATATCGGGCCATGTTGCAAAATTTTGTAAGGCCAGCCGTGGAAAACCATCCGCAAATATGGTTCCAACAGGATGGAGCCACAGCGCACACTGCGAGGGCCACAATGACTCTTTTACGCGACATCTTTGGTGAAAGAATAATTTCTCGTAACAGCAATTTTAATTGGCCTCCGCGTTCCCCGGATTTAACCGCTCCAGACTGTTTTCTTTGGGGCTATTTAAAAGGAAAAGTTTATGTTAATAAGCCTAGGACTATTGAGGAGTTAAAAACCAATATTCGAGAAGAAATTAACAACATACCACCGGAAGTTTTGCGAAAGGTCATGGAAAATGTGTTGGAAAGAGCACATTTGTGCGAAGCAGAATATGGCCACCACTTGCGGGATATCATTTTTAATAACTAATCCAAAAATATTCCCCATAAATTTAATGTATTAAAAAAAAAAAAATTAAAAAAATATCTCTTAAATAAAAAGTTATAAGCAATTCACACCACTTCGGTCTTTCTGGGCCACCCTGTATATCCTTCACCATTTAGAGAATGTGTCTTTGATTTACATCAGCACCTGCTTTGACGGCCTAATTTGGTGGCGGATCAGCTCCACCGGGTACTTTATTCACGACTCATCATTTCTTGTAATTTGCAAGGCTCTCACAGGTACCAACTTTTGCATGGACAGACCCCTTGTTAAAAAGCACGGGCGCGGGAAAATTGCATGCAGGAAAGATTAAAACCTCCTTATGTATACGAGTATATTATTGTTAGTTAAAAATGCAAATAAAAAATAGTACTATAAGTCAAAAATTAAAAAATCGGTTTTAAGAATAATTTTTTATAAATTTAATACCTAAATAACAATTTTAATTTATGCAAATTTCAATAATTATTATACATATGTTATGAACTTCTCACATTTATTTCCATTTCTTATGATTATCACAACAAAATATTCAATTAAAGTTTCATTTGCAAAGCTTCTCGTATATATAGCTTCTCGTATATATAGTAGTGCAAGTACTTCGTGAAGTTTGGTTGTCGCTTGATACTCGATACGTTCTCTTCGTGTATGTTGAGAGTGGGAGCGTAAAGGCCGTGTCAGATAAAACGTCACTTTGCATGAAGTTAAAAACTTTAACAGAAAAGCGCAAAGCAAATGGTGTATGTCACAATAAAAACGTTGGCAACGCTCACGATTTGTTTATTTATCTAAAAAATTTTTTTTAATTTTTACATTTAATCGTTTCTTATGATAACAGAAGTTAGAAATATTATTAGACGAACTACTGAAATTGGGTCTAATTGTTTTGTTAGTGCATAAAGCTATTAGAAAAAACTTAAACGCGTAAAAAGATGACAGTTACCAAGCTTCGAGTTTTATCTGACATGGCCTAAAAACAAACCTGTACTTAACTAGTAAACAATGATGTTAACTTTTATTTTCAAAGTACTGTACGACCTTAAAATAATTACCGTTTTTTGAGCAAAATTACCGTACTAACTAATAATGAAGTGGGTATTTTAAACATGTATTATACTAAATGAACCAATATTACAATAGTAATGATTAAATTATACATACATACATACATACATACATACATTTATGTTATAGTTTTGGTTTTCTCAATAAAACCCCCAATTTGCAATAATTTATTAAGTAAACAGAAACTAAAAGTGTACAAATTTTACCATGTAAATGTAAAATGTATTCAGTGGGAGTGAAATCCGAATTCAAAATTTTACAACTGGTCGGAAAATCTTAATTTTAAAAAGTATTTCAGAAAACTCTTCAGTTTCAGCACACCATCGCCTAATTTGCCTTTTGTGTATGTTAAGTAAAACAAATGCAAAAATTCTTTTATATAAATAAAAGAGCTCTATAAGTAACCCAAATTTAATAATTATTTACGCCATTTGTCTACGCAGATGCGTACGATTAAAATCGAAATTGATCTTAGAAGATGTAATTTTAATTCATTTATGGCTGGTGTGCTACAGTTCAGTAAATTTGGCGATTCTTACGAAGTTGTAGCAAGATTTTTGTATTTTTAATAAAGCAACTATGATTTTAGAAGTATTAAAAATGAAACCCAATAAAAAAACTTTATTGAACATTACCGTATAGGTAATAAAATTACAGTGCTACTGTTTGACGGATAAAATTACCGCATAATACGGTAATTACCGTACAGTTAACATCACTGCTAGTAAACACAAACCAAGTAACAAAAATAATAATTTTAATAAATTTTGTTGTTCTCAAAAATGGGAACATATTTTTTCGAGTAAGTTCGAGTAAAAGTACATCCTCTGAACTTGGGGAGTACTACTTAACAACAAATCCATTCATGCAGAGGTTTAACTAAACCAATGACGAAAATCATGAACAACAACAACAAATTTTATAAACAAAACTGAAGTAGAACATTACTTCAATGCTTGAAGTTCTACTTCAATTTTGTTCTATTTCATTTCGTTCTACTTGCGGTTGTTCTAAATGCTTATAAGACAGTATTCGTTTATGTGTTTAAAACATTTCGGCACTGAAGTGTTTGTTTTGAAATATGAAACAAGACGATGCACAGTGGCCGAAAAGGCTCATCTAGCGGCGTTTAGTTAATAGCGTTTAGAGAATTTTTTTTGTTTCGCTTATTTTTTTTTAGTTGAAAATAGATTAAGCTACAATGTTAAACAAAAATATATTGTTTTTAAAATAGATTTATCTTTTTTTTTTTGTGAAAGTTGCAACTTTGTTTTTCATATTTTAAACATTGTTTGTTTCATTCAGGAAAACAGAGTAAAGTTAATACATTCAAGGTTTCACATTCCTTTGGTTTAAAAATATATTAAACTTCAATATTAAAAGCATTTTTTCAAAAAATTTCCATTCATTTTTTTAAAATTTTTTCTGTTGAAATAATTCTTTTGACCTTATTATGTCTTCATATACTTCAGTTGCTTTCGCAACAAAAATAATGAAACAAGAAAAAAAAAAATAACAATATTACTAACAGTTTATTTTTATTCCGATTGAGAACTACTAGATGAATCTAAGGTGGAAGGTGGTACACTATGTGTGACAAAAGCTGCAAAATATCATTATCGACATCCTGTTTGTTTTGCTTTACATAAACTACACGTTGTAGCTGCTACGAGCTCACTGTAATTTATTTCCTTAACAATTTTGGAGACTTTACTTAATTTCGTTTTATTGGAACATTCGTCGAACATCTTATCGGGTCTTCCACGACTAGTCAGTAGATGTACTAATAAACGTTGTCCATCTAACCATTCCAAATTTGTGGCTACTTCTATGGTTCAATTTCCATTTCTCAACCATTTTCGCTACAAAATTTCAATTTTTTGCTTATTAAATTAATTTTATTGCTTTTATACGTGTTAATATTAATTATATTATGAAATATATGACTTTCAATGGCAGAACATTTTTTAGTAGGGACGGGCTCGTTGCGCCATAGTAAATAAACTCCCCGTCTGAGCACCGACATTGTTCCTAAAAAATGCAATATCATATAAAGTTGCTGGTGGCTGCAGATAAATTTGCACATTTTACACTCACAGAACAACATAGTAATTTTAAACAAATATTCTAGCGTGAATACCCAAGAATATCAGAAGTTCCGGTCCACAGCTTTTCAAGCAGTTAGTCATATAGTCAACATGTACCACAGATATTTTCTACAACACTTCAGCACAGGTCACAAGCAAAATTTTTTTAGTTAATACATACCTCTAACTATAAATAAAACCAATTTTCTTCCACTGAATTGAGACAAACGCAACTTTAGAGAATATTTGGCAATGCAAAGAAAACACGTGTTAAAGCTTAATGATATACCGGCTGAAACATATGTTATGTTTCACAGCTCACAGCTGTTCAACTAGATCATCACAATCAAAATGTAATCGATATATTAGTTCAGTGGTATATTAGTAATCGATAAATACACAGTTTTGGAACAGTTAAACACTTTGAAAATTGAGTTAAACAAAGCTAGATCGACCATTTCGCCCACAGTGCGATGGATAGTACTTAAAAATACAACGATGTTTTGTAGGTCATTTTTATTGTGCTTAAGCATCCCTCTATTAAAGCAGTGCTGCATAGTCACAGTTTTGAACGCCTAAAAAGCACGCAATGTGTATGTATGTTTGTACGTATCTCATTTGCCAACAAACTTTATTTGGTATTAAATTTTCAACAATTAAATCTATAATTGTTTTCGGTTATCATTTTATTAATTTTACTCTTTCGAAAATTATAATTTCATTTGTACTCATACGAGTACATGCACACGTACTATTAGAGAGCATATTCATATGTATGGATATGTGTATGAGTATAGTGGCTGAGAGTTGTTATGCAATGGCTTGATGTGGTTGTTGTTGTTTAATTTTTGCTTCTTTATCAAATATCTACTTAAATTTTTATGATACCCACCATACTGCGTATTTCAAATTATAACGTTTTCCATGCGATAACTGCATATGGCCATTTAGCTAAAACAATAACAACATCAGCAGCAAAACTGAAAACAAAAAAAAAAACATTAAAGAGAATCCACTTAGGTGATTTTTATATTAACGTTCATATCTCATTTCATATATCAGAAAGTAAAAATCTTTACTTCAAAAAAAAAAAAAAGCAATTCAGTTATCAACAAATGAGATCTCAATTTTAAAGCTTTATACGGTTGAGTTTTTTTTTGTATTTTTTTTGATTTCGTATAAATTTTATGACTATTGTGGCAATATAAGGTAGCAACACACAAAGCGAAACAAAAAAATAAAAATAATAATAACGAAGAAAAAAAAAACAGCGACAACAGAATTTATCCAAACTGAAAATAAAACAAAACAAAACCGTCATGCTGCTTAAAGGTGAGTTACACTCTAATCTTCCTATTTATCGAATTAAAACCAAAAGAGGGGAGTAAAAAGCAACAATTTGCTTAGTTGGAGACCAGTTGGGGTTGAGGGGGGACATAATTGGCAGAAGTTGTAGTAGTTGTAGTTGTTGTAACAGTAAGTTAAAACGCAATCACATACAATCTCCAAGGGTAGCCAACGCACATAAAACATTTTTTGAAATTTATTGGCAAAATAAACGTATTTACTTACATTCCTACATACATATGTGTGCACATTAAACCCGTCAGATAGACAGATATTGAGTTGAACAGACAGACTTATAAATATGAACGTTCTACTGTTGTATCTTTTAAACAAAACTTTTAAAAACTTATTCGTTAATAAAAAGGGGGAAAAAAAACTTCGATTAAATATTTCGTGTTTGCTCATGTCTGTATGTGAGAGTTTGTGTGTCTCTGTTTGTAAGCTTATCAATCAATCTTAATTAATCACTCGCAAAAGATCACCATAAATTGAAAAAGCTGAAATAAAATAATTTTTGTTTCTTTGGAAAATAACAAATCAAAGAGTACGAGTGTCTGTCTGTTTATATATCAAGGTTAAAGGAAACGAATAGTCTAATCAGGTGGAAAAAGTAATTTCAAAAAGGACTCAAATACAAAATAATTAACCTGCTGTTCATGGAACACAGATGAGCAACTCGCCTAAAAAATTTGTATGAAAGCTACTCAATTTTTTGAGTGATTTCCATATAAAATTTTTTAGACGAGTGCTCGTCTGTGTTCAATGAACAGCACGTTAATACTATTCGTTTCCTTTAACCTTAATATATAAACAGACAGACACTCGTACTCTTTGATTTGTTATTTTCCAAAGTGTTTTTTTTTTTTTTTAACACGAATGAGTAATACGTTTAGATAACTTGTATGAAATATACTCAAAGTATTGAGTATATTTGTATTTCAGTTTTTGTATCAGCAACTGCAGCATCTTAGTTTAGTAACATGTCTCATATCAATCATATTAAATACCGAAATAAAAATCCTTTACTATTTATTTGTGATAAAAAAAGTTTAAATTATTATTTGTTATCAATAAAAACACATCACTAAGTGGTAACTTAAAGTTTCGTTTTCAACAAAAACTTCTTAAGCCTTTCGTTCGTACACATTTCTCTAACTGAAAATACTCATACATTGTATATTTTTCTGCTAAATGTGTTTTGAATATCGCAGTAATCTTCACAAAATCTATTGCTTTTCGCCTTCCCATAAGGTTTCTCGCACGTTTTTCTTTGTTTTTTTTTTTTTTTTTTTTGCAATAGTTAAGAAAAACTGGCAGGTAAGTTTTATTAAGTAAATCAGACCGCCAGTCAGTCAGTCATTCACTCAAATATCCATTTCTCAACATGGTATAAAATATTGATTTGGGTGTAGACATTCTTGTAGATTACTATTGCTGCTTACTTCTCAAAGTCTGAACTAAAACTATTCGATATAAAATATTTTCTTTATGATTAAATTTACAGTGAGGAGCAAAAGTGCGCTAGCGATGATGATGTGAAAAGAAAGTTAAATTTTTATGCTATTAGTAATGAAGGATGCAAATTTTAAAACTTACAAATTTTGTTAATTCCTTACCCCAACCTCAAAGTTTCAGTTGGATGTGCGCCTGGCAGACTAAAGCAAAATTACTTTATAAAGTGAGTCAAATATTGAAAAAATTCAAAGGCGACAAAACCAAATTCTTCGAACGATTACTGCAGCTCCATGGTACGTAAAAAATTCACGAATTCATAACGATCTGAGTGTTCCGCTGGTAAAAGAGGAATTTTCCAAGTACGCGACAAGGTATGTCAGTAAACTGGAACTTCATCCAAACCCTCTTGCGCGCAATATACTTAATTTTGGCGGCCACATTCGGCTGAAAAGAAGGGATACCGCTGCCACCATCAGATTGCTCAATAGGTGATTTTACCGAAATAGCTCCCGCATAATAAAACTTTTTGTCTAGCATTGGCCGGACTTAAGAATCCCATTTTTTAAATTTAGTGTTAAGATTTGAATACTTATTGTTAGTTCATTTGGAAGATTCAATAAATAAAAAATGCTACAAAAAAAAAAAAAAAAAAAAAAAAAAAAAAAAAAAATAAAGTGAGCTGCATGAATCAAACCCGAATACAAAACAAACACAAAACTATGATATTTTTGTTATTATAAATTTTATTAATCTTCTCTATTAGCTTTATTAATTTCTTTTTCTCTTAAATTTGCGAAATTTTTTGTATATATTTAAGTATTTATGACAGTTTTTTATTACTAGCAATATAGTAAGCTATTTCCGTTATATGTATTGTTTACATTTTTCAAAGAGAATTTAGTGTTTTATTCTAAATTAAACATATACAAATTATTTTGTAAACATAAAAATAAAAATAATTTATAATTATGAAAAAGTACATTCATAGTTTATAGCTGTGAAAATAGTTAAGCTATGTACACACGGTTGTCAGATGTTACAATATTGTAAGATCTGGCAACATGCTGACAATGTAGTTACAATGAAAAATTGTCCCGCAGAAGTAAATTGTGTGTTCAGACGATCGTAAGAAAATCTTACAATTTTATTGTCAGACAATGGTCTGCCAAAAAAATTTATCTGACAACAAAAATTGTCAGTTCACACGGTTGACAATGGTTTTTCTGACAACGTTGTAAGTTAGAAATTGGCAGTTTACACGATTGTAATACATTTTCAGACAATTTTACTGGCAATATTGTAAGATCTGACAACCGTGTGTACGTAGCTTTACAAATATTTTTGAGAAACATAGCTTATCACATGCCTGTTTTTGTTGTATTGTTGTAATTTTGCTCTAGTGCTGCCACCGTTGAAGAGAGGCTAGCGTTTTTTAGCTGTCAAAAGTTCTCATGTCCGTACATTTTGTATGGAGCATACCGAAACAACGCGGCGGCAACGCAACGATAACGCTTTGCAATTGGAAAATCCAATTTTGATAATGCATTTCACAGTGAAGTAAGTTGCAAAAGCAAATAATTGTAAACAAAATTGTGAAGGATAAATATAAGAAAGGAAAATAAATAAGCAACTAAAAAATTGTTGTATTTCTAATTGGAAAATAGAGGTAGAAACTATTTTCAATATGATATAGTAATCTTCCAACATATTTAAATAGCTAATTTTTAAAACTTTATTTCATTTATTTTATTTTAATATAAAACTTTATTATACCCTTCACAAAAATGTAAAGGGTATATATAAGTTTGTGATTCCGTTTGTAATTTCTACAGTTTTTTTTTGCGACCCTATAAAGTATATATATTCTGAATCAGAATTAATGGAAAAGTCGATTAAGCGATGTCCGTCTGTCCGCTGTTGAAATACCGTTTCTGAGAAAACCATTAGACTTAGAAACTTTTTTCTTTCACCATTCTTTTACCCCATCGATTCATGGGTTTGCTATTGAAATTCAGTAATATCGGTCCACGTATAGCTGAGATATATTCAAAATTCCGAAAAAAGCCATTTTTTTTTGCAGTTTTGTATGAAAATTTTTGAAAACAAAAGTTGTTCGTTTTGCTTCAAACTTCACACACTTATTAAGCATGGTGAGTAAAAGGCAAAAAAATTTTTTTTTTCAGATATCGGTCCATATATACCCGAGATATAGCCCAAATCGGATTTTTAATGAAAATGTCGCATAGGCGAAGCTAAATAACTTTTTTTTTGCTCAAAAGCAGTTCTGGTAATAAAATTAGGTTACATAAATATGGAAAATGAAAATTTCCGATATCGGTCCATATATACCCGAGATATAGCCCAATCCGGGGTTTTCATAAAAATGTCGCGTAAGCGAACTTAAACAACTTTTTTGTGCTCAAAAGCAGTTCTGGTAATAAAATAGGGTCATATAAATATGAAAAATGAAAATTTTCGATATCGGTCCATATATACCCGAGATATAGCCTAGACCGGGGTTTTCATGAAAAATCCGCGTAAGCGAACTTAAACAATTTTTTTGTGCTCAAAAGCAGTTCTGGTAATGAAATTAGGTTACATAAATATGACAAATGAAAATTTTCGATGTCGGTCCATATATACCCGAGATATAGCCTAGACCGGGTTTTTCATGAAAATGTCGCGTAAGCGAACTTAAACAAATTTTTTGTGCTCAAAAGCAGTTCTGGTAATGAAATAGGGTCATATAAATAAGAAAAATGAAAATTTTCGATATCGGTCCATATATACCCGAGATATAGCCCAAATCGGGGTTTTCATGAAAATGTCGCGTAAGCGAACTTAAACAACTTTTTTGTGCTCAAAGCAGTTCTGGTAATGAAATAGGGTCATATAAATATGAAAAATGAAAATTTTCGATATCGGTCCATATATACCCGAGATATAGCCCAAACTAGGTTTTTCATGAAAATGCCGCGTAAGCGAACTTAAACAACTTTTTTGTGCTCAAAAGCAGTTCTGGTAATGAAATAGGGTCCTATAAATATGAAAAATGAATATTTCCCATATCGGTCCATATATACCCGAGATATAGCCCAAATCGGGTTTTTTATGAAAATGCCGCGTAAGCGAACTTAAATAACTTTTTTGTGCTCAAAAGCAGTTCTGGTAATGAAATTAGGTTACATAAATATGAAAAATGAAAATTTCCGATATCGGTCCATATATACCCGAGATATAGCCCAAACCGGGTTTTTCATGAAAATGTCGCGTAAGCGAACTTAAACAACTTTTTTCACCTTAAAGCAGTTCTGGTAATAAAATAAAGTTATATATATATATGGAAAAAGAAAATATCCGACATCGGTCCATATATACCCGAGATATAGCCTAAATCGGGTTTTTCATGAAAATATCGCGTAAGCGAACTTAAACAATTTGTTGTGCTCAAAAGCAGTTCTGGTAATGATATAAGGTTATGTGGAAAATTAAAATTTTCGACATCGGTCCATATATAGCCGAGATATAGCCTGAACCGATTTCTCCATTAAAAAAATTTTTTTTTTTTTGCTGAAAAGCAATTCTCGTTATAAAAGAAGGTTACTGAAATACAGAAAATAGAAAATTCCGATATCGGTTCATATATAACCGAGCATATTTAGGTCACATTTTTAATATACTATACATATTCGTGACTATCGTGAAGGGTATTTTAGATTCGGCACAGCCGAATATACTACACTCTTACTTGTTTTATTTTATTTTTTAAAAAATCAGAAACAATAACGCCGTCCGTCCAACTGTTACGGTAATCAGGGTTATTTTATTTATTTGTTTGATAACCCTGCTTTTATCGTTTTAACATAACGTTGCCGTTTTTGTTTAGGGATGGCGTTTCAGCGCTAAAGCTCAGCGCAAAAAAACGTTCCGCTTGCCGCTCTTGTTTAGGGAGGGCAGTGAGATGAACTCAAAGTGAAATAAATCGGACCAGTAACTCAAGATCAAGTTTTTCTTTATATATTGGGGAAAAATCGGTAGGCCAAATATCGCGAAGAGCATCGGCCCTTAGACCAACTCACCTGCCCAATCATCACTCCTGGTTTCTTACACTACAGGTAACTGTTGCAAGACAACATCACCCCGGAGGTGGTTAGCTCCCGAAAATCGGCTCGCACCATAGCTATCAGTGATTTGGGGCTTAAACCGCAGGCGGAACGATTCAGCCAAAGTAGACATCTTAACCTTGATCAGCACCAAGAAATCTGCAAAGCAGACTTTCCTGGGAGCTTTGCTGATACCCGTTCTACAAATTTTAACCCTTGGGTTTCGGAAGTTCAACACAACATAAGTCGTGCAGTTTCCTACAGTTTTGTTTGCCTCTATGCCCCAGAAAACAGAGTGCTCTAGTTTAGTCCATGCCAGGGTAAAATTTGTTTCCCGGGGGAAGTTCTCCGGACAGTCAGATAAAGAACTCTCTTATTCGCAAGCTGGTAGCCTAAAGCCCATAAAGATCATCAACTCTTAACCAATTGTTCGTTCTAGCTTCTATATATTATAAGTATCTGTTGATAGACAATATCACTTTAATTAGGTCTCCGGTAATGTTCGGGCATGCATTTCTATCACTCTATACTAATAACCCCTCCATGGGATTTTACACCTAAATCGCAACCAAAAGTTTTCCGCCATAATGCACGCACCTCAACTACGACCAGTATTAGCATGGTTTGTAAACCAGCACGTTCTGGGGGTATGTTGATACCCGTTCTGCTATTAATCGTTGGTGGAGTTTTCGGAAGTCTCATCCTTTATAGCCCAGAAAATTTCTACTCTCTGAGGAGTGGAATAATAATGATAATAATGCTCTCCGAGTGGAATAATAATGAGAAAGGATGTGTAATTGATTTCCGTCGGCAAATGCCTTGAGGGCGTTATCTGACGGTGGCCTAATTCCACTGGGTGAACTAATTCACGGCTCACGTACGCCCTCATGTGGCTTGAAAGGCTTATTAAGGTGACAAATTTTTCTCATTTGTTAATACCTACAAACAATGATCATACAAATCATGGCTGAAAAGCTCGGGCTTCTAATACCTCCTGTATGCAGTTCCCCCGACAGTTATTGAAAGACAAGGTTTCATGATTTGGTGGGCGGAAATGCATAAGAAACATCAGCCCTTAATCAGCTCATCTATATTTCGAACACTTCTGGTTTCTTACATTACAGGTATCTGTTACAACTCGGAGGCTACAATTAGTTTCCCGATAACCAGCTACAATGATCAGGGAATAATAACCCTTCTCTGTAATTTTAAGTCGAAGCCAGATGCCAACATGCAGCCACCATAACTGCGATCAGCGTTATGATGATCTGTAAATTAGAATCTTCTGGATCCTCATTATACCATTTACACCAGGTGAAAGTTTTCGAAAGTCCATGTCATGTTGGGATTTCCTAGAATTATATTTGGTACAGCAAATGAGAGACGCTTACCCCTCTGTAACGCAGAAATTACAGTACTTGAGTTCTTTTTGATAAAAAGATCGTTAGTTGTACACAGAAAATAATGTAATTAAACATTTCAAAATTTTGCTATATTTATTAAAAATTTGTTTAAAATTACAGCTTTAAACCGTACTTTTGCTTTTTCGTTGAACATATATGACGAACGGTTTCAAAATGAGTTTTTAAATGTTTATCAACTTTTGCCATTTACTTTACAACTTGGGAAATGTGTGCATTACAAAGTTTAATAAATCAATACATTATACGTTTAGCAAATACACTGTAGCACGAAGATTTTCAAGATTTGTGGTTCGAGATACAAGAGTTGAAGTTAAACTTTCATACTTCTGTTTTTTTGTTGTTGTTGCAAATCTCAATAAGTAAATGAAGATATAATGTCTGGAAAAGTGGAGGAAACTTAGTTGTTATCAGTTAATGAGAAAACTATATATTACCGGCTAATGAATGAATGGAAGGTTGTTGTAGTTGTTGTTTGTTTTTACAATCATTGGTAAATGTAAAAACCATCAGAAAAAGAGAGCAAATGGAATTATGTGTTTCCATAACCAGTTATTAATAAAAAAGTTATCGCAAATATGACTGCTTCACTGAATGAAACACTATGACAACTTTAAAAATAATTGGTTGCAATAAAAATTCTTGGTTGCAGAAATGAATTTTCATAACAGCGGAATATCTTTAAAGTATTTATCTTCTCAGACTGGCTTAGAAATTGAAAGAAAACTATTTTTTTTATCTCCTCATATTCTTTTTTTATAACTAATAGCTAAATATATTATTAAAAAATAATATATTTCACCTCAATGTTGCACCTAGTTTTTCTTTATTCCATCTTATTTAAATATCTTAAACAGATTTTTTGCTTTAATGGTTTTTTTTTTTTTGGAATTGTTTACCGATAAGAATAAAAAAGGAAAATGATTCGAAAATAAATACACCATTTAACAGAAATTTAACAAAATAAATTGTTTTTCAAATCCATAATTTTAAAAGTGCCATAATTCATGTTATCTCTCAGTCATATTTTGCAGTCCCATCCTCTTCATCTGCTCTTTAGATTTTCCATGAATTTTATCGTTTGCTCTTATTTTTTTTTTCGTTTTTCGGGGGAGAAGTTGTACCAGTAAAAAGATTTTCTTCTATTTTGCATTTTGCAAATTCAGCTAAAATTGTTCAAAACTATAAACATAACAAATTTCAACAATTCATGAGACTCATAGAGGTCTGCACACAATCACATACAGACACATTTGCAATTCAGATTGCGCTACAAAAGGTTTGCGTACAACAATAGTAAAATCGAGTAGATTTTAAGAACAAGACTAAAAATGAGAACTAAAAGAATGAAATTTTTTAATTTGACAAATGAATTGCATTTCTAAGTGTTTTATATATGTTTAAAATAAAATTAAAAATTACTTGTGTGAAAATTAGTTATTGACATAAGTACTCTAGTATCTTCTAAAATCATTACCTTATAAAATATATATCATTTTGAATCTGATATTTTCAAAAACTTGGTTATGAAAGTTAATTTAAAAAAAATAATTCTAAATCTAATCTTTAAACTTTTACTTTAAAATAAAAAAAACAACTAAGCATTTAAAGAAAATTATAAAAAATGTTTTTTTATCCCAAAAAAAGAAACTTTTTAAAAACCATCTAAAAAAATTTCTGCAAAAATTGCTTTAAAAAAAACTAAGGAAACGGTATATAAAAATACCTTTTAAAAATAACTTCCAAAAATATAACTTAAAAGTAAAGATGTTAAAATAAATACTTTTTAAAAATATTTAGTTCTTTTAAAAAAGTATCTTTCAGAAAAGTTTTTAAAAAATACTTTTTGAAACAGCATTTTTATGAAACTAACCTTTAATTAAAAAAGTACCTTCTAAGACACGTAACAAAGTACCTTTTAAGACAGGTACAATATTTTTTGAAACAAAAATATATGTTTAAAAATGTACGTTTTAACAAAAGTACCTTTTATATGAGAAGATATCAAAAAGTACTTTTAAGAATAGCATAGTCGAAAAAAATAAACAAATTCTTGTAATACAAGTTCTGTTTAAAAAGTACCTTTTTAAAAAGTGGTTTAAAAAAAACATCTTTAAAAGACTGCATTATTTAAATAAATATTTTCAAAAAAATAAACAGATACTGAATTCTTCTTTTTGCAGCTGAGGATCGCTTTAGTTTTATATAAAAGTTTTTCTAATTTTATTAATTTTTCTGACGATGATAACAAATTGTTATCGAAATATCGAACTATTGAATATTGAACTTTTATACAAAACTAAAACGATCATTAGCTGCAAAATTTAGAATTAATTACTTAACAATATCAAATAACTAAATATTATTTGCCTTATTTATAAAAATAATTGTAATAAGAGCTTAATAAGCATGAACAATTTTTTATAAATGAGACCGTATATATAAACAGGGAATTTTAATATATAAACAGGGAATTTTAATATAAGTAAAAAAAACTTCAAAAAATAAACAGATACTTATATATATTATGAGTACTTATTAAAAAATTACCTTTTAAAAAAAGTATCTCTTAAAAAAGTTCATTTTTAAAAAGTAGCTGCTGTAAGAATAGCTTTAAAAGAAGCTTTTAAAAAAGTGGCTTTCACAAAAATGTTCTTTAAAAAAAAAGTAGCTTTTAACAGAAGTAGCTTCTAAAAAAATCACCTTTAAAAAAGTTTACTCTTTAAAAAAATACTTTTAAAAAAATATCTTTTAAAAAAAGTACTTTTCAATTTTATTAAGCAATTACTGCACTGATTTCTATACAAAATTTGTGTAATAAGAGCATGAAAAAATGTTTATAGAAACAGATAATTTTAATATAATTACTGTTTAAAACAATACCTTTTAAAAACTGGATTTTGAAAAAATTCCTTTAAAAAAGAACCTTTACAAAAAAAAAAACTTTAAAAAATAAACAGTTACCTATATTATACTGTTTAAAAAATTACTTTAAAAAAAAGTATCTCTTAAAAAAAGGACCATTAAAATAAATAACTGAAAAAAAAATTACTTTTCAAAAAAGTACTTTTGAAAAAAGTCCCTTTTAAAAAAGTATATGTTACAAAAATACATTTAAAAAAAGCTTTTAAAAAAGTAGCTTTCAAAAAAAGTACTTAAAAAAAAAGTAAATTTTAATATTTGTTTTTAAAAAAAGCACCTTTAAAAAAATTTACTCTTTAAAAAAATACCTTAAAAAAAATATCTTTTAAAAAAGGTACATTTTAAAAATATACCTTTTAAAAACATAACTTTTAAAAAAAGTATCTTTTAAAAAAGTACCTTATATAAAAAGCACCTTTCAAAAAAGTATCTTTTAAAAAAGTACCTTTAAAAAAAGTACCTTTTAAAAAAGTACCTTTTAAAACCACTACCTTTCAAAACAAGTACCTTTTAAAAAAGCTCCTTTTACAAAAAGTGCCTTTAAAAAATACCTTTTAAAAAAGTACCTTCTTAAAAAGCACCTTTTAAAAAATTACCTTTTGATAAAAATACCCATTTTACAAAGTACCTTTTAAACAAGTACCTTTTTTATAAAGTACCTTTTCTAGAAAGTTCCTTTTTTATAAAGTACCTTTTTTATAAAGTACCTTTTAAAAAAATTACCGTTTAAAAAAGTACCTTTTAAAAAATTACCTTTTAAAAAAGTACCTTTTAAAAATGTACCTTTAAAAAAGGTAACTTTTAAAAAAAAGTACCTTAAAATTTCCTTTTAAATACCATTTAAAAAGAGTACCTTTTAACAAAGTAGAATTTAAGAAAAGCAAAGTTCTCGTACATTATAAGAAAAAAAAGAGCTTCTGGAAAGTGTAATAACTTAGAAAAAAAATAGCATATTTTAAAACGAGTACATGTTAAAAAGACCTTAAAAAAGTACACTGCAAAAAATAACCTGTTAAAAAATTTTTTTGATGAAACAGTACCTCGTTAAAGCAGTACCTAGTATAAAATCTATTTTTAATAAAAAATCTTTAAAAAAATTATCTCTTAAGATAAAACCTTAAAAAATTATTTATAAAATAAATACCTTAAAAAAATGTTGCCTTTTAAAAACTACTTTTTAAAAAAATAAGTTACTTCAACATATATTTGTAAATAAAGTACCAAAAAAAAAAAAAAAAAATACATTTTAAAAACAACACCTTTTAATATAAACAGCTTTGAAAATTTCCCTCCTTTTTGGGAAAAAGGGACTATTTATAGCAAGTACTTTTTCAAAAAGTACCTTTTTGAAACAATACCTTTTGAAATTAATTGAAACAATGAATTCCTTTCAAGAACGTTGTCAGCTTTATTTTCTACTGAGTTTATTAAAAACGAGTTAAGAAATTGCTGAGTAAAGCAAACAATAAAGTTTTTTATTTTGTTTTTGCTTAAAAAGGATAACAACGAAATAAAATCTAAAATTGTATATAAAAAAATATAAGCAAATATAAAGTAGAGAAGAAAAATGAGCAAAATATTAAAATTTAATATTTTTATCAACAATGTAAAATCATATTTAACTGCTTACAGTTATTCGTTAGAGAAGCTAAAACATTCTTATCAGTTGAGAAACAGAAAAATTTAATAGTGAAAAGCAAGTGTACTTTTATACGAAACAAGGACAATGATAAGTTACAAACAGCCGTTTAGGGGCACAGGACAATGGTGTGATTATATGTGATTTTATATACTCGTATGTAGTAAAAGGAAGAGTGGTGGTATGTATTTGTTTTATTTTGTTTAAGTATTTTATAAATAATTAATAACTTTTTTCGCAAAGTTTACAAGAAACTAAATTCAAATAACCAATTCAGAAAGAAAGGTAAAGAAAGAGCTGAATAATAAAGTTGTATTAAAGGTTGATATGAGACATGAATGGGCATGAGTCAATATAGTTACTTGTCATTGATTTATTTAGTTTTTATTTGGAACTAGATTTAATAAACTTTAATACACAAAAAGTATCTTTTACGAAGTAGGAGTTGAGTATATAACACCAAAAATAAAACTGATATTGACAGAAGTGTAAGTAGGCTTTTAAAGGGTGAGCTAACTCTGACTTACTTATAGCACGTTACAACCATTGTGATGTATTAATAATAGGCAATAATTTTTGAGTCAATCGAATTTTAAATGGAAACGGACCCAGATCAATTTTTTGAATGCAACACAACAATTTTCTAGAGACTCACAAATTTTTCGTACAACACCCACAGTTTCTCCACTGCGAACAGGTTGAGCAGCAGATCTACTAAACCAGCTTTCCCTTCGAAAAGCAAGGTTTAACTACATAAATTCCTAACTCGAGTACTATACTTGCTGGGGTATGGAGAGGTAGGCAGGTGACTGTACCAAAAAAAAGAGGGGTTTCTTAAAAAGTTCTTTTTTAGGTGATCTCTTTTTAAAAGTTAGTTTTTTAAACGTAGCTTCATACGTTTTCTAATAGGAAATTTTAATCGTACCTCCACAAAAGATTCTGGTTCGAAAGTATAAGTTACTCTTTTAAAAGATGCTTTTTTTATAGGTACATTTTCAAAAGGTACTTTTTTATTTAAAAGGTACATAAGTTTTTAAGAGGCACTTTTTTAAAAGGTACTTTTTTAAAGGGTACTTTTTTGAAATGTACTTTTTTAACAGTAGTTTTGGAAAGTACTTCTTAACAGTAGTTTTGAAAAGTACTTTTTTATAAGGTACCATTTTAAAAGGTATTTTTTTTTATTGTTACCTTTTTAAAAAGTACTTTTTTAAAAGCTACTTTTTTTAAAAGGTTTACTTTTAATAGGTACTTTTTTAATAGGTACTTTTTAAAATGTACTTTTTAAAAGGTATTTTTTTGAAAGGTGCTTTTTTAATAGGTACTTTTTCAAAAGGTAAGTTTTTAAAAGGCACTATTTTAAAAGGCATTTTTTTAAAGGGTAATTTTTTGAAAGGTACTTTTTTAACAGTAGTTTTAGAAAGTACTTTACAAAATGGTACATTTTTAACAGTAGTTTTGAAAAGTACTTTTTTAAAAGGCACTTTTTTTAAAGGTACTTTTTTAAAAGGTACTGTTTTAAGATGTACTTTTACAAAAGGTATTTTTTAAAATGCACTTTTTTAAAAGGTACTTTTTGACAGATACTTTTTTAAAAGGTACCTTTTTAAAAGGTACCTTTTAAAAAGGTACTTTTTTAAAAGGTATATTTTTGAAAGGTGCTTATTAAAAAATTACTTTTCTAAAAGGTACTTTTGTAAATTATACTTTCTTAAAAGTACATTTTTAAAAGGTACTTTCTTAAAAAGCACTTTTCTGAAAAGTATATTTTGTAATAGATACTTCTTTAAAATGTACTTTTTTACGAAGTACTTTTCTAAAAAGTACTTTGTTAATAGATACTTCTTTAAAAGATACTTTTTTGAAAGGTACTTCTTTGAAAGACAGTTTTTAATAGATACTTCTCAAAAAGGTATATTTTTTTAAGGGACTTCTTTAAAAGGCAGTATTTTAACAAATTTTTTTAAAAAGTGCGTTTTTAATGGTACTTTTTAAAAAGGGTTTTTAAAGCAATTTTAAATTGTATATAATTTTTTTAAAACGATGCTTTTGACATGGGTATTTTTTTAGAAGGTACATAAAAAAGGTGCATTTTTAAAAGATATTCTTTTAAAAGCATTTTATTAAAAGGTACTTTTTTAAAGTGCACATTTTTACAAGGTATTTTTTTAGTTGGTTCTTCTTTAAAAGTTAGTTTTTAGAAAACTACTTTTATGAAAGGGATTTTTTTAAAACTATTTTATTAAAAGATTCATTTTCATTAGGTACTATAAAAATTTTTTTTTAAAAAGTAATTTTTAAGAGGTATATTTTTAAAAGTTAATCTTTTAGAAGTGACTTATTTAAAACATAATTTTTTTAAAATATATTTTGTTAAAAGATTATGTATTAAGAGGTACTTTTTAACATGGTACTTTTCAAAATGGTAAAGCGTTAAAAGGCATTTGAAAATGATACATTTTTGGAAGGTACTGTTTTAAAAGGCATTTTTGTTGCAAGCACCTTTTCAAAGGGCTCTTTTTAAAACATGTATTATAAAAGTTACTTTTTAAAGGTTTTTTTTGACCAGTTTACAATGTATTTATACCAAATAGGTTTTTTTTAAAGTTCCTCCTTAAAGCTTTTTGCTTTTTCTAATAATTTTCACAAATCTAAGATTAATAACAATTCGGGAACTAATTTTTGACTTGTAACCTTTCATATAAGGGACCAAAATTTATGGAAAGACCAGTGAGATAATTATGAGCAGATGCCCTTTATATATTTCGGGCCATCAACTCGTGAAGTCTTGTCTTCCATTGACAGTCTGAGAAATCACATACTGGAGGGACTAGAAGGTTCTAGCTCTTCAGCACGGGGTTTTTTCATATGGCTACAAGCATATGTCAGTAAATCCCAGTTCAGACTATTATACTTTGTATTAATACTTGTCAAAAATTCAAATAATACGTGCAAGTCTGATAGTCTGAATGTAATCCGTCATACATACGAAAAATAATACGATAAAAATTTGACATCCCATACGACTTTGTTGTTTTTTGAAACTTTTCAAAACGATAATACTTTACATTGGATCAGGGTTGTGTTTTTTAGCAAACCAGCTAATTAAAAATTGAGTAGTCGGCTATTTCGTAGCCGATGGGATGCCGTCACTGATAGTATTTTTTGTCGTTATAAAAAAGCTCGAAATTTGGAATTTAGCTATCATTTATAAATGTATTTTGCTCATGCTATATATAGAACATAAAATATGTTTGTGCTATTGAATTTGGATGTGTTATACATAATTATTATTTTAACTGTTGAAGAATTTCACGCGCCGGCACGTCTATCGCCTACGACGAATAGCGCACCTGCCGCCGTAAAAAGTTTTATGATGGCACATCTATGTTGGTTTATATAAAGTGTGATGGTGTGAATGCAAAATCTAATTTACGTTAGACTTTTTGACAGTCGCAAGAAATGTGTTTAGACTTTTATCTCACAAAATCTAATGAAAGTATTTATACTTGTATAATAGTCTGATTGGGCCTTACGTGGCCGACTGTGCGAGCTTCGTAAGCCACATGGGGGAACTAGTTCCCGCCGTGTAATTGGTGCATCGTCATATTAGGCCATTATGGCAGGTGCTGATACAAAACTCTTATTGCACATATCTGGCCTACTAGCTACAAGAATAAGACCATAGACAAAGGCGTGAGTGAGTGCTCCTGGAGCACTTGGAAACTGATCAAAATTTTCACCAAGAAGTTCTGTTGAGTGGTGAGGCCCATTTCTGCATAAACTGGTATATCAACAAACCAAATTGTCATTTATGGGTACCCTGTCAATTCATTGCGCATTCAAAGAATCCCCGTTTGGTGTGGATTTCGGCCTGGTAACGTGACATTAGCTAGACTATCACCGTGTATATGTGTGAAAAGTGCTCAAAAGTCTGAGTTCTTTTCCTTATAGCGCATTTACACCAACTCAAAATCTAGTAGATTTGAATTGAAATCTACAACAAAATCTATCTCGTTTACACCACCGTTTTTTGACGTCTAGCAAGATTTCATTTGCTCAAAAATAATTTATGCATGCGGGTTTGACAACACAATATTATCAGAGACTGAATACACCAGCATTAAAGTGTATATTTTTTGTGCCCAGAGATTGCATACACAACATTATAGTGCAATTTTTGTAGCAGCGTAGTATTTTTAAGTACTTTTGCAGTTGCATCGCTTAGTACTGAGTAGATTTCAGGAGATTTCGTCGAAATCTACTCATAGAGTAGATTTCATTTTGTATGGGAAATCTTTTCAAAATCTACTAGATTTGGCTTGAAATCTCGAATGAGCAGATTTCGCTTTGGTGTAAATAGGCTATTAGACATTTTTTAGAGGAGCCGCTCGTCTGTGTTTTGTGACTAGCTTACATAAAATTTTATTAAATTGTTTATTTATTGCCTGTAAAAATGGAAAATAAAGAAGAAAAAAAACTGTAAAACTGGTCCACACTGTATGAAGTATAGTTTGAGAGCCTGAGTACACACACACACACCCACACACACACCAGCAGTGAATTTTTGCTTACCCCCACCTGATTGTTTGTTTTTGTATTTAACAACAGTTTTTGTTGGAATTTGTTTGACTTGAATATCAGGCAAGCAGCGTTTTTGACAGCGCATTTGAAACTTCTAGTACTGTATTTCTTATTTGTTTGTCAATATTTACTGTAACACCGAAATAAAAGCCAAAAATAAAAGAAAAAAATGCAAACTTATAATGAGACACAAACAAGGACATTTCACCACAAAATGTTTCCGTTTATTTTGGCCAACAGTTTTAAGAGCATTTGTTGCTACAGACTTTTGTTAGTGTGCGTTAAGCATCCTTTTCATTTGGATATTTGTTTAGCTGATATTAGTGTTTGTATTTTGTATGAATGAAAACGTGTTCGAATGTGGAACAACATAATCGTGAACATATATTCCTTTAGCCATATATATTCTAAATGTAAATGTAAGAGGAAAAACTGTTTTCCCCGTACAGTTTCATAACCTGCTTTTTATGTTCGCCTGGCAGTAAAATGTGTGTACAAACATGTTGTACAGACAGAAACATGTTTCGTTTTGTTTGTGTGATATTTACTTATTGTGTTTCTTTAAAGCTGGCGTGGTGTTATTATTATTAATATAGATGAAATTGTGAAGCAAAGAAATGAAAATCTCAACAATTGCTCCTTATAGGGTACGCATGCAAGTAAAATGAACAACAATATAAACAAACTAGAAGCTGTTCCAAAATTAACGCAAAATTTGAATTATATGAAAAATATAGTTCTTAGCATGATATACGAGTAAAAAATACAAGGTAATTTTATTCTCTTTTTATTATTTGTAATAAGCAATTTTGAAGTTTATTTTTAGAGAGCAATATAAAATGGCGTTGCCACACAGTTGAATAAGGAAATTTACTCCTAAAATGGATTTTTTCTGAGATGTGTAGTGCATTCATTGTTCATATAAGAAACAGCTAGAAATAATAAGCTGATGTAAGTAACCCATGTTAGGTTAGGTTTAACAGGCAGCCAGCTATTGTAAAGCCAGCCTACTTGGGTCCAATTTGGTTCCATAAACTAAAAGCACGGACTTCTGCTTATCAGTAAACTTTACGATAGCATTCAAACGAATGCCTATTTTTAAGAAAATATTATTATATTTAAAAGGAAATACTTTTTAGATATTAAAAACGCAGGGAAAAGTTTGGTGCTTGTGGTTTAAAAATATATAAATAATTTTTTCTACCACGATGCAGCGACAAAACTAATGCACGTAACCTTGAATATTCTTCACTACTTACAATAAGAAAAACCTACTTCCAAAAGATGTCATTATTTGTGTAGATATCAAAGTGGAATGGAACACAATAATGTGACCACCACACAAAGGAATTCCATACCTTCCATACAACTTTAATTTAAAAGTTTCCGATAGATTAAGACTGGTTAGATGACTGAAAAGCCAACGTCTTAATTCATGGTATACTAAAGGCACATTGAAACATGGTATCGATAGCATTTTAGACTGGGGATGTTTTTCAGGCCATTTTTATATATCTTAGATTTATGTATGTATTTTATTTTAAAGTTTTTTATTTATTTTTGTTAGAAGTCACAATTTTATTATTATTTTCAGACACAACTTCACACAAAACTGAAAACTAGGAAATGTATAAACTAATACGGTAGCACAATTTTATGGAAAATGTCACAATCCTTATACTTGTCACATGGTGATTGTTAAGGAGAATCGAGAGAATAAAATTACCTTGTATTTTTGATATCATGGTTTTTAGTATATTATTGTTATTTATTTATTTGCTATTAATTTATTGCATCACAAAGTATATAGGAAGGGGATCTTTATTTAAATAATAAAACATCAAGCAAATGGCTTGCACAGCTCTGCATGTAAATACATGCACACTCGTTGGACGAAATTTTCCATCAGCATTTTGCATAAATTTGGCTGAGTTTCGTTGATGCAGTTTTTAATCTTCTCCTTTAATGCACCTTGTTTGTAGTGGGCTTTGTTGAAAGAATGGTCAAGTAGTGATTACAAATAATCTCAAAAAAAGATAGCTATTGGTATTAAATGACACAATCTAGGCGGCCAGTTTTGGTTTTTTGCATCTCAAAATACATACCAGCAAAAACATAAATCTTACGATCTGGCAATACTGGTAAGCCATGAAGCTCATTTTAATTTTTTTAAATCTAAACTTTTTAAATCTTAATAATTTAATAACTAAATATAAATCTTAATACTAAATATACAATATTAACTGAAAAAGATGAGGTTTTCACTTAAGTCTGGCCACTGGGACTTTTAAAGGTAAAATCTGAAAAGTCCCGGGCTTAACAAAGAAAACACAGTTTTTTTGTTCAAAATTACCTTTATTCTTCAATGTAGTCTCCATCAAGAGCGCTGCTCTAACATTTCAATACCACTTTTGTCCCAAATAGGCCACAGTTTCAGCGACAATCTCTTCATTCGTCAGTCAGTAGTCGCTGGGAGCCAAATCTGGCGAATACGGTGGATGTGGGAGCAGTTCGAAGTTTAATTCATGTAGTTTTGTTTGCAAAAAAACTGGGAGTTATTTTTAATAACACATTAACTTTGTCTGATCATGTTAGTTATGCCTGTGGGCGTGCAGTCTCTATGCTGAGAACCATTCGGCAGACCCAACATTATACTCCATTAAGGATTAGAATGCTCTTGGCTAAAACATTTCTAATGCCCATTTTGTTGTATTGCTGTGAACTTTTTGCTATAGTGATTATGTCAGTAAAAGAAAATTATTAGTTACGTATAACAACATCATTAGATATGTATATGGCTTGAGTAAACACTCAAAGATTTCAAATTTCTCCTCAATGTTATATGGTATATCTTCTGAAAGCCAGCTTTATTTAAAATGCTTGGTTCTGATACATAGAATAATATACAAACAAAAGCCAGAACACCTATTTAATAGACTAGCAAATCTTAAAAATAAAAATTCATTAATTAATATAGAAAGAAAAATTAATTAATATTGAAAAATTTTGTTTACTTAGGTCCAGCCAATGCTAGACGAAAAGTTGTTTCTTGCGTGTATTTTGTTGGTAAATCACCTTTCCAACGCTCTGATGGTTACAAGGGTGTCCATCCTTCTCAGTCGAGTGTGGCCACCAAAGTTAAGGATGCTACGTGCGAGAGGATTCGGGTGAGACTCCAGTCTGTTAATGTACCTTATCGCGTGTTTTGAAAATTCATCTTTCACTAAGGGTACACCTAGATCTTTGTGAATTCGAGAGTTTTTAACATACCATGGAGCTGCAGTAATTATACGGAGAATTTTATTCTGGAGCTTTTGAATTTTCTCAATGTTAGATGCAGAGGCGGTACCCCACAATTGAATTCCATAGCTCTATATTGGCTTTGGGATTGCGTTATACAAAAGTTTGCAATCTAACTTCAAGATAGAATTTCTGCCGATGAGCCAATTTAGTTGCACCGCTTTTAATTTCATCTGGGTGACTTTAGCGTCAATGTGAGACTTCCACGTGAGCCTACGGTCGAGGTGAATACCAAGGTATTTGACTTCAGTGTGCTGCGGAACAATGTAGTTGTTGATTTTAATAGCCGAACAAGTTTTTCTACGTAGTGTGAATGTAACATGGATACATTTTTGTTCATTTACTTTTATTTTCCAAAATTTCAGCCATTTCTCCAATATAAGAATATGTTGCTGCAAATTTTGTGATGCTAATTTATAGTCTTCATGGACACTGATGAATGCTGTATCATCTGCAAAAGTTGAAGTGTGAATTTTGCAACTCGTTGGCATGTCTGAAGCATAAATCAAATATAAAGTTGGGCCCAATATGCTACCCTGGGGAACTCCAGCTTCGATTGGCTGAGCCGAGCTTTTGAAATCACCTTCCTTAACGACGAATTTCCGGTCATATAAGTAGCTCTCTAACAGCTTGTGCGTGTTTGCAGGCAAGTTTAACTTTATTTTATGGGTTAAGCCTTTGTGTCACACTTTGTCAAAAGCTTTGGAAACGTCAATAAATAGAGCTGAGCAATATTTTTTATCTTCGAACGCGTTTCTGATAACATTAACCAGCCTGTGTGTCTGTTCTATGGTGCTATGCTTAGCCCTAAAACCGAATTGATGGTTAGGAATACATCCTACTTCATTCAAGATTGGGGTCAACCTCGTCATTAGCAATTTCTCGAACAGTTTTGAAATTGTTGGCAATAGACTTATCGGCCTATATGACTCAACTTTTGTAGGATCCTTTTCTGGTTTGGGTATAGTAATGATACTCTTGTAGGAAAGTACTCAAGACGTAAAATAGCATTAAAAATAAAAAGAACGAGTGTTCTAGCTACTCGGGGTAACTGCACAAGCATTTTGTTGGTAAGTTTATCAATACCAGGAGCTTTTCTGGGGTTTAAGTTACTAATAGCATTATCGACATCTTGAAAATGAAGTCTGAAAGGTACGGGAGGTCTAACGGCATATGGCGGCATATCAGCTTCATCATTCAGTCCGTCAGTGGCAAACACGTTTCTCAAGTGGTTAGCGTACAGCATTCTCTTTTCGGAGTCACTTCTGGCCCAGTCCCCAGTTGGAGTACGCAAGGGTGGCTTAGATCTAATGGGTCTCTTTAACGCTCTTGCTGCTTTCCACAAAGAATAATCGGATTGAGAACTACCATCAAGGCTTTCCAAATAGTTTGTGAGGGAAGCCACTCTTTGGACTTCAAGCAAATTTCTTAGTTGACTTACGCATTCTCGAAGCCTAGCTTTAAGCTGAGGAGACCTGCGAAGTTGCCATTCTCTTCTGATTCTTGTTTTTTCTGAGACAAGGTGTTCGATTTCAGAAGAACAAGTTCTGCTATTCATATTTCTAAAGTTTGTAGTGGTAGCATGTTGCACGGCTTTTATAATATTTTGGGAAAAATCATTAATTGACTCATCAATATCCTCTGGAGTTCTCAAAGATATATTTTCCGTACAATGAGTACTTAAATATTTTTTTATATTTTAGCCAATTCACTCTAGACTGGAATACACCTATGTCGTTAAATGGGGATCCAATGTTCTTTTTTTTTTAAGATTTGCATACTTATTGTTAGTTCTTTTAGAAGATACAATAAATAATTGAATTATAAAAAAAAAAAAAAAAAATAGACTAGTGTTTGTGGAGAATTGTAAAGGCATGCCACAATGGCACTTTTTTTTATCTACACCACGTCCCTCTGCAACTCGATTTCTTATAGTCTCCAAGTTTTAAGTAACGCGCGAAAATTTATATAATTAATTAATATATTTTCTGAATAGTGTTATTGCACTCCTTTTTTTCATTTATTGTAATTTTAATTTATTAAATTGTTTCGGATTTTTGCTGCTTCAGAAAGTTCAGCCATTATAATATACACATAGTTAGTTTCATATTTTTCTTTAAATTATTTTAAAATACTTTTGTAATATTTGTGACATTAACTTTTTTTGTTTTTATACATATGTATGTTGTGTTTTATTATTAATTTTAATGTGATCATGTATAAATCTCTTCCTAAACTCAGTTCCACATTGCAATATAAGATACTAATAAATAAATAAACTGTTTGAGAATTACTTACCTTTTTTCAAAATAAACTGTTATTTTTAAATCCAATAAGCACTTAATAAAAAATGAACATAAAAACGTTTTATTTTCATGAGAAAAAAAATTTGCAAAGTGCCATACACAAACATGAGCTGGCCTGGTTTCAATTAGTTGATATTATCGTGAGTGCACTGTTACGAATATATTAATGTTTCACACTCTATAAAACCAAACGTTTGCACAAAATAATATATTTTCAATGTATTAATGTTTGTAATAAGTTTGTTAAAAAAGCTCAGCTGATGTTGCTAAAAATACATAAATTTCATTTGTGCCTATTTTTAATTTTTTGTTTTATTTCCTAAAAAATTACAATTAAATCCATCGCTGACTTAAAAGAATTTTTTATTTTTAGTATTTCATTTTTTAATAAAAAAACGAATTAATGATGATTGCTTTTGATTGATAAGAATTATATTGTTTTTTGTATTTTAAATACAAAAGTTCTTTTTATTGTAAGTTTTTATGCGTTTAATTCAATACAAGTTTATTAATTCGGTTCTCATTTTAATAACTTCAGTGGTTGTTGTATTTTTGTTTTTTTATTTGACCCAAAAAAAAAATTATACAAATGAAACACACAAAAAAAAATTTAAATGTTTTAATCGTCGCCTGGCGGCATTTTGATGCCAATTTTTGATAGTACTGATGGATTTTTATATTTCAATGATAAAGTACAATATTTTATATAAAAAAAAAACACAAAATTTTAAAATTGCTGTTGCTGTTAATTTAAGATTTTTTTGTTTGTTTGTTGAGCGGCAGGATGGTCGTTAAGTTTCTTTTAATTGGTGTTTTTAAAAGATTAAAATTTAAATAATAATCATTATTGTTGCTATATGTTTTCTACTACATGTATATTCATGTAGTAGAAAATATATGCTGGATACGATAATATTGTAAGGGCAAAATATTATTGTTGAACTATATAGTTGTAGTTGAAAATATTATATTATTATATATAAATAGCCATAGTCATCACTCACTACATGCTTTAAATATCTAGACTATACTCTGGTTCAATATTATCATCAAAATAAAACTAAACTTTCCTGCGAACACCCACAAACTTTTTGAAAGTTATTTGTATGGACGTAAATTTATCGTTAAGGAAGGTGACTTTTATAGCCCCATTCAACCAATCGACACAGGCGTCCCACAAGGCAGCATACTGGGCCCTACCTTATACTTGATTTATGCTTCTGACATGCCAACAAGCGATAAAATTCTTACATCCACGTTTGCAGACGATACGGCTTTTTTCAGTGTACATGAAAACCACCAAACAGCATTACAAAATTTGCAGGAACATATTTACAATTTAGAGAAATGGTTAAAACTCTGGAAAATCAAAGTCAATGAACAAAAATGTGTCCATATCACGTTCACACTGCGTAAAAATACATGCCCGTCAATAAAAATTAATAATCAAATAATATCACAACACAGTGATGTCAAATATCTCGGTATTCACCTCGACCGTCGACTAACTTGGAAGAAACACATTGACGCAAAAACAACCCGGATGAAATTAAAAATCCACCCTGAGCTTAGATTGCAAACTTTTGCTGTATAACGCGATCCTAAAGCCAATATGGTGCTATGGAATTCAACTATGGGGCACCGCCTCCGCATCGAATATTGGAAAAATTCAAAGGCGTCAAAACAGCGTTCTACGTACGATTACAGCAGCCCCATGGTATGTAAAAAATTCTCGAATTCACAAGGACCTAAACGTACCTTTAGTAAAAGATGAATTTGCCAAATGTGCTGGAAGGTATATAACCAAACTTGAAATCCACCCAAATCCACTTGCTCGAGACATCCTTACCTTTGGTGGTCACACACGATTAAAACGAAGGGACACCCTGGCTTCCATTCGGGAGCATAACAGATGATGTCCTGTGGCACGGTATTCTGATACATTCGCTGAATCATAATTTTTTGTCTAGCATTGGCTGGACTTAAAGAAAATTTTTTAGTTATTAAGATTTGAATAATTGTTGTTAGTTCTTTTTGAAGATTCAACAAATAGATAAAAATTGATCAAAAAAAAATTATCATATTATTAATTATAGTTAGCATAATATTGCCATAATCAATCATATTATTATACTAACCAACCATACCTTTGTCACTTACAACAATATTACTTTTATTAAATAACCAAACTAAAGACATAAATAGCTTCATTTTAATACAGCCATATTTTTGTTAATAACACAATCTGTCACAAATAACGTTCCGTCAGTTTGACATTTTTTTGACTTAGTACGAGACTTTCGTTAGAATCGCTCGAATCTCAAAAATGCCTAAATTGAAGTCCAATAATTTTTTAAATTAATTTCTTTACAATTATTTAAAAAAAATCTCCAGCTAAAAGCTAAGGCTGTCTTATGTTAGCGAACATGTAGTGAGTAGTTTGACGTAGAAGACAAAAATCGCAGTGGAAGTGTAACATTTTTCAAGGATACGGTATTGGAGGAATTATTGCAGGAATATTGGTCGCAAATACAAAAGTAACTGGAACACTCACTCTAGTAGACACTTAACAAGCAATCCCTTTTCGTTTAAAATTGTCAGGAATGATTCGTAAAGAAGGTAATTGGATTCCATACAAATTATAGACGAGAGATGTTGAACAGCAATCATGCCATACAAAATAAATACATTTTTAGCAGTCAAAAGCTACTAGTGATCAGAAGTTAATTAATACGTTATGATAGCCCAAAAAGTAGAAAATCTTAGAAGCTACCTGGCTCATACTGTGTGTTTGGTGCGATTGGTAGTGACAATAGTAGGGTGGGGTACAACCATAGCATGGTTGACTACACCATAGTATTGTTAGTTAAAAGTATATACTAATAGTGTGACAGATCACAACAATTTGATGTTTAACTAAAAGATTTTGCAATTAGTGTGGCAATAGCATGGTTGGTTACTATCATAATATGGTTGGCCACAACCATAGTATGGTTGACTTTCATCATAGTAGCGCTAGTTATAAGTTTATACTAAAAGTGTGACTGATCACAACAATTTTGTGTTTAACTAAAAGAATTTTCAATGATTGTGGTAATAGTATGGTTGGTTACTTTCATAGTTAAAAGTATATATAGTTCCAGTACAATGCGCTGCATATGTAGGGGTCATGCTCTGAGTACTGGTCGCAGATAAAAAAAATATACTTAAATTTTATGTTTAACTAGAAGAATTTTCAATGATTGTGGCAATAGTATGGTTATTTACTATTATAATACGGTTGGTTGAAACCATAGCATGGTTGACTACATCATAGTGTCGTTAGTTAAGAGTATATACTAATAGTATGACTGATCACAACGACATTGTGGTTGACTTAAAGAATTTTCAATAATTGTGACGATAGTATGGTAGGTTACTACCATAGTAGAGTTGGTTACAACCATAGTATGGTCAGTAGTTAAAATTATATACTAATAGTGCGACTGATCACAATAATTTTATGTTTAACTAAAAGAATTTTCAATGATTGTAACCATAGTATAGTTGGTTACTGTCATAATACGGGTGGTTAGAATGATAGCACGGTTGACTACATCATAGTATCGCTAGTTAAGGGTACATACGAATGTTGCTGTAAGCATGTATCACACCGTTTTTTTCTTTACCTGCAGAACACTACCATCATATGTGTCTATGCATGTGTACTTCCGTACACATACTCGTACGAATAATTGTTTTTTTTTACATACAATCTGTTACCAGTGATTTGAAAGCACGTGCCAAATTTGAAAAAGAAAAACTTTTGTTTGAAAAACAATTTTATTTATATCCAAATAATTTCATTATAGAAAGTACAGATTTGGATTTTGTTTTTTTACACAAAATGAACACAACATATTTTTAATCTCAATGCAAAATATTTTATTTATTTATGCTTTTCCCCATTACGAATCGAATCTGGTTTAAATGATAAAAAATTTACTTAAATTATGGCCAGAAGTTTTTAGAAAGTCAATATGTTACAGCGACAGAAAGTGAGAGCAACAATAGAAATAAAATCCAAAACAAATAGAAATCAGATGAACGTGTTTTTTTTTTCAAAAAAGTATTAATATAAATATAAAATAAATAGATTTCAGGATAAAAAAAAGAAATGTACTTAAAACAAGTGTTATACAATAATCATACATTTTTTAAATGGACCAAATTTCGAAATATTTTTATTTTTTTATTTTATTTATTTCAACTCTAATGAGTTCATTCCAGAGTTTCGAATGTTTAACCGGTTGCTTATACGAGTATGTGCGGCAATTAAAAGATGATTTAGAATTATAGCGATAAGCAAGTAAACAAACAAACAAACAAACGAAGTATGACATTTTTTCTAATAATTTTTAAGCAGAGATTTAGATAGTGACGTGATACAGCAAGTCAAGTGTATGTGAAAATAAAAATTTACGATTTTTAAACAAGTATTTTTTATTTTTGTTAGATTTTTTACAGCAAAATAAGCATAATTCGATTGCTAGTTAAACGCTTAAAAAGAAAAATGATATTTCAAGTCTAACATGTGCTTGTAAAGACTAAGCTAAATCGGCAATATGCGCAAGAATTTAAATTAACATAACATAGTATGGTTGACTTCATCATAGTGTTGATAGTTAAGAGTATATACTACTCACTACAATAGTATCGTTGACTCAAAGAATTTTTAATGGTTGTGTGAGGTTGCGTATAACCATAGTATGGTTTACTACATCATAGTATGGGTAGTTAAGAGTATATGCTACTAGCACGGCTGATCACAACAATAGTATGATTAAGTTAAAGAGTTTTTAATGGTTGTGACAATAGTATGGCTGCGTTCAACCATATTCTGGTTGACTACGTCATAGTACTGGCACTAGCTATAGAAGGGTATGGTTGACTTAAATAATTTTTAAGGGTTGTGACAACCAGACAATTGTCACAACCATTAATGGGTGACCCAGATAGTATCGCTAGCTGAACGCATATACATTTCCACAGGAAGTCCATATTACTTCTTTATGTGGTAGTGTACGTTTGTCAGAAATATGAACAAAATGACAAAATTGTCCTAGATTACATAGCCTTTAGTGATATATGCACGATTTGTCCTATGTTATGCAGTTTAAGACAACAGTGTCTCTAACCTTTTTATTATATTGGACCAGTACTCAGACGATGACCCCTACATATGCAGTGCATTGTACCAGAACTAGGAAAATAGAACCTTCAAATTATTCATGTAAAAAATTTTTACAAAAAACCAATCAGGCAGGACTTACACAATAATAGGAAGAGCCGATATCGAGGGATTAAAAAGTAAGCTCGCTATGAATGCTAGAGCAGTGGTAAATTTTCCCCCCGGGGAGCAGGTTTTGCTTTGGTGTACACCAAACTTGAGCATTCTACTTTTTGGCGTTTAGAGGGGTAGGAGCTCTGCTTTTTGGCGCTTAGAGGGGTAGGAGTTATTGGTTTGTTGTCGCAAATAAATCTAGGAAGCCGCTTGACTTATATTGTGTTGGACTTCCAAAACCCTAACCAAGGGTGAATTGGCAAAACAGGGATCAGCAATGCAACAGGGAGGTTCTGCGTTGCAGACCATCTCGTTGCTGGAATTGGAATTAGTTTCCGTAATAACTATGATACAATGTCGGTTTTCGGGGGCTAATAAACCCTGAGGTGCTGTTGTCTTGCAACAGATGCCTTTAATGTAAGGAAGCAGAAGTTATGGTCGGACAGATGAGTAGGTTAAGGAGTGATGCTCTTAATGGGCTTCGACCTACCAACTCATTGAGCTTTGTCTTCCATTGATTGACTGTCTAGGAAATTTCATACAGGAGTGATTAGATGGCCCAAGCTATTTTCAGCACGGGATTTGTCCATATGGCTACAAACTTATTCCAAAATTTGCCACCTATGTGAGCCTTGCAAGCCAGAAGGGAACACTGGAGGACAATTTACCCCGTGGAGTTGGTCCATCATCAGATAAGGCCGTCAAGCAGGTGCTAATGCAAATCGATTACCACACTCTGTAGTAACTTTTCTGATACCTCTAGTTAAATACGAGTATTGCTTCCTGAAAAGCAATACGGCAACTTCAATTTGCGCATTTTGCACCGACCATTTATAGTTCAGATGCATGCTTTACAGCAAAAGACCAGCACCGATTCTGACAACCCGTTTCCAAATCAGTAAGCGAAGTGGTTACGATTTTTTTTTTAACTCCAAAATCGGCTTCTTGAATCACCTAAAATCCCCCAACTTCTCCGGACACGGCTTCAGCAACACGACAACTCCAATTTTCATACTAAAGCAGCAACACTATATATACAGTTTTATATACCTACATACTTGTGTGTAATAATCACTCATATGGTAAGGGTTTCGAGTGTTGCAAACACACAAACATACAAGTGAAGTACTATAAGCGTTAACAAGAAAATATATCTGTCCTGTTATACACTAAATAGCTGACCGTTAACAACTGCTACAACACACAGTTATTGTTTCCTCAACATGTTTCGAACTTAAGTTGTGTGAATGTTGCCGTATTGATATCATTTTTGACTGACAAAAGGATTAGCTCTGTTGCCAAATCTTCTATCCTGTTAAAAATTAGCGGCATAAAAAAAAACTCTTACATATGTGTATAAATCACTGTAGGTTATTTACCTACTTACACACATTGAAAAACGTATTTGCATAAATACTGACATCCCAGTCATCTAATGCCACAGACGACGTCAACACTGACTGAAACTAAAACATACGCTATGAGCCCTACACTACGCCTTTCGATTAATTATGTAGTCTTATGTACAAGGTGGCGCAAAATTAATCATCCAATTTGGTTATTGAATAACGTTTTTATTAAATAAACCAAAATTAGTTTGAAACATTTTTTGAGAAATCTTTATTTAGGTTAGGTTAGGCCAAGTGGCCAGTGTTAATACACTTTTGTGACTGTTTTATTACGTTTTCCATAACTTTCCGCAATATTTTTGGTGATTTGTTCGCATTCCTGTTGAATATTCTCCTTAAAGGCTGGAATTCTTCGGGGTGTGTTGGTATAAGCCCACGACTTCTATTAGCCCAAAAAAAGAACTCAGGGATGGTTTAATTGCGCAATTTTGCTGGCAATGCCGAATGGCCCTAATGGGAGATTAGGCGACCAGGAAATTTTTCCCGCACAATATCCATTGTGGCTCGTGGTGCTTGTGCGATTAAACCGTCTTGTTGAAACCGCATGTTCACCAAGCACCGCTCATTATATTTCGGCAGTGAGAAGTTTCTTATCGTGGCCATGAAACGTTTGTTAGTAAAACAAATACGGTCCAAACACTCCTCGCGCATGAACACCGCACGACACATTACCCTTGAGTGTAAGTAACGGCTTTTTATGCATCACGCGCAGATTTTCAGAAACGAAGATTTTGCTTATGAGCCTCGACGCTCATGATGATTTATGATTCGAAACTGTCCTCTTCGTTGTTGAGATTAAAGATGGGATACAGTAATTCACACACGACTGATGTTCAGCAGGCATTAACTGATGCATTTTGTTTGGGAATATGTGTAAGTCTTTTATTAAAATTCGCAGTTGGGTCCGCCTAGATGCATCCAATTGCATGGCATGTCGGCTGTTCTCCTCTGTTCCCAGCAACACCAGCAGCCACAGCCACGATATTCTCAACGGAAAGACCACCCCGATGACGGTCCCACTCGAAAAGGTTTGTAATGCTTCTAGTCTGTTCGAGCCAAGCAGCGGAGTAATGTTTATCCAGGACGACACGATAAGGAAATCATATCTATATATTTAGTTTCAATCCTCAAAAGTGCATTTTCTGATTGTTTATATCCAATTGGAAACAAATGTTAAATTAATTTTTGTTAACTTTGTAATTAAAGTACTATTTAACTATAAGGTAGAAATATCTTTTGTACTATAATGCACATCAAATCACAATTATATGTTTACCAAGTAAAAAAATTCATATTAATTTTGCAAAATTTTTTGCACATTTGTTAACTTTTTAAAAAAATATTGTAATAATTTTTTGGTCGTGGAAGCACTGCTAGACACCATGATCTTTCATATATCTAATATTTGCATTGAGTTTTGAGCCGTACTTTGATAACAAAATTATTTCTCTTTTTGGTCACTCACTATTCCATACCTGGAATAGTTAAAATCAGAGATCTGAAACCGGCCTCTTTTTTAAGGATCTAAGTACAGCCGTCTTAAATCGAGTTGCGGTGTGACTAGCCACCACATACAGGTATGTTTTCTACTCGTTAGAGCTTGCGTCTGTTAACTAGAGTATATAACATACCCAATAAAGTTTGTATGCGGAGGCTGCTTGATTTGGTTACTCAATTATTTTTTCCACATTCGACAATCGAACTCGTACTTCTTTTAAACAACAGAAGTAATATTTGTATGGTAGAATTTGCAGTCACACATTTACCTTACCCATGAGAGTGGGTGTGCTTAGTTTTATGTATTTACTCATCCACACTCGGTAAACGTATTCGTACTAAGCCAGGGCTGGGCAAAATACTCACTTTAAGTATTTCAAATACAAGATACAAAATACTTCCCAGTTGTGTATTTCAAATACAAGATACAAAATACTTTCAAGTTGTGTATTTTAAATACAAAATACAAAATACTTTCCAGCTGTGTATTTTAAATACAAAATACAACTAAAAACTACAAATACTTTTTTGTCTTTCGATCTCATAAGAATATACCACTCTGGTTTTAGATAAATATATCATTTTATATATGCACTTAAACTAAGTTGTATATTGTCACATACAACTTAAAAGGGCATAACTGGAAAAGTATTGAAAGCCTATTATTGATGTATTATTGATAATAACTAGACTAGACTAGAATTTTTTTTGTCAGTTATGCTCTTTTTCTTTTTAGGCGACAATATACATATATGTTCATACTTACAACTGCATATATATACTTATTATGTATTCAAATACTAGAAATAAAGCTGTGTAATATTATATAAAATGTGTTATATTTTTTTATTATATATTTAACATTCTATACATTTTACATATATACACGTGTGACATACATACTTGTGTACATTCATATGATTGTTCTAAACTCGCCAACTGGGAAATTAATAATATTTAGGATTTAATAGATAGCAAATATAAGATTCATTCGGCAAAACAAGTATTTCCTTTAATAAAACAAGACAATTTAATAAGTCATCCGACAAGCAACCTCTTGTTGGGGAGTGAAAAAAATATTTCTACAGGTTCTGCGGAACCTGCTGCCAAATTCTATAAATGTATAAAAGCAATAAAATTCTCATCATTTTTACTGCAACTACTACTTCTTCTATTGCATCCATGTTCGGTTTCACGTTTTTTGTAATCTTTCTCTAAGGTATCTATTTCAAGGTTTTGAATTCGTTGCCTCTCTTTTAATGAGATGATTTCTGGTGACCAGTGTATTTTGAAACTAGGGTGGACGCCAATATGGCTCTATTTGCTTCAGGTGTCGTTATATGTCCTTTCTAAGCTCTCCATTAGTTTTGTTAAAATACAACTGAAATACCTCAAATTATTATATTTGCAATCGAAATAATCTGGTTCTCACAGACATTAAGGTAGGCAAAAGTTTTCATAATAAAAATTATTTCCCTGTATATAATACAAAGCGTTGGGAAAAGGCGAATATGTGAAAATTCCTTTTGATATCACCTGATTAGTGTAAAATGTATTTGCTCTGGACAAGATAATTGAAAGCTGAATTGCGGTATTGCAAAATAATAAACATTTTAGTGGTCGCAGTTTCTAGCAATTTTAACTTTTGTGTGAAAAAACTTATTTTGAACTTATAATAAATAAATGTATTTTGTAAAAATGTATTTTTAAGCCATATGTATTTGAAATACAAGATACAAAATACTTTTGAGTTATGTATTTGAAATACAAAATACTAAATACTTTCAGGTTGGGTATTTGAAATACAGATACAAAATACGTATTTGTATTTCAAATACGTATTTCAAATACTGCCCAGCCCTGTACTAAGCGCGGCGTTGCCAGAAGGTTTTTAAAACATCATGCTTTGGCGATCGTGTTTTGAAGAGATTATATAAACATATTTTATTTCAACATATTTAGTACAAAACCAATCAAAATAATAACTTTTACTTTACATAAATAGATTTTTTTTATGAAGCACATTTTCATCAAATCTCTTTTTGTTTATGTTCCTTCACGTACAATAGTTTTTATTTCTTGGTTTTAATCCATAAAAACAATAAATGCACAGTTACACATACATATAAGCAATTGTGGAAAAAATTTTGTTTAAAGTTTATTTTCGTTTTCTTTTTTCAGCAAAAACAATCTTACTGCCTGGCAAACGATGTCACCCAATATCGCTCGCTCGCTTAAATACATGCAAACTAAAAAGAACATTTTAAATTTTGTTTTTGTTTCTAACGTATTTATGCGAGCGACCGATGTCGAATGACATCGTGGACCAGGCAGTTAAAATCATCATTCAGTATGCTACTTTCAAAATCGTCAACATGGCTGCAGTGTTAAACAAAAGGTGACACATATACACAACAAAAGAATTCGTTTTTTTTTACAAGTTGATTTTGTGATTATGTCATGTATGTACTATTAAGAAGACGATTAGAAACGAAAATAGAAAACACTCAAAATATTTCTCTCACTAAGTGCTAGTAATAACAACACTCTTTTTTGTCATCGTTTCTTTTACTCTTAAAAAAATACACATTATGTGATTGAATACATTTTTGATGTATCAAGATTTCACAAAGGAATGACAGGTATAAATACCACCTTAGTGTTTTAAGAGTGTTTAAAATATTTGGATGTGAAAATGATTGGATAAATAACTTGTGGCTGCGGTGCACCGGTGCAGATCTCTGGTTGGAATAGTTATTAAAATACTCCCAGCATTTTTTTCAAAATAATCAGTTTTGAGCAATTGCATAACGAGCATATGCAAACTTAAAAAAAGTTGTCATGAAAAAAGTTTTAATAACTTTTTTATGTTTAAAAACTTTTTGACAACAAAATTTTGCACAGATTATTAAATAATAAAAAGTAAAATTGTACTTTTATCGCAACCTATTTATGCATCATTCCATCGCATTGACAACAACAAACAACCGATTACATTCATTATTGCATGTCACACAGGTTTTCTTAACTCCCACTACAAATGACGGCCAGACAAATAGACGAACGGATTTACTCACAGATAGATACAAGCAGCCAGAGTTTTTAGTTGACTCATGTGAACACCACAGGCACCTTCAACGAAAATTACATACCCTCTCGTTTTCCTTTTTCTAGTGTTTTGAAATAAATTTTTTGTACATTTTCATTCTATTTTAGTTCCTGGTCAGTCTTATCATTTCATTCATATCACTGGGATATGTATGGCATGCCATGCTGTTCCACAAATGATAATAGTGTTGCTTTTTTTGAATTTTTTTCTTTTAGTTTCGGTTCCCTCTCTCTCTCTCTCTCTTTCTCTCACTCACTTTCCATCACCTACATTGGAGTCTAGTGTAAAAATAAAAACAACAACAACAATAAACACATAGACAAGAAAAATCGACATGCATTTGTGAAACTATTTTCACAAAAATATCTACATATGTATTTACATACATACATATGTATGCATGTTGGTTTGTTTGTTTGTTTGTAGTGCCAAGAAGGGGTTTAAAGTTGTGGGTGTTGGGCGTTTTGCTGTTCTGCTGTTTGGAATGCGGCTTTTCTCTTAGCACGTATTATTGTTGTGTGCTGCTCAAATACTCGTACACTCGCCGAAGTATTGTACCGTTATCTACAATTCATTCATTATCTTTTTTCTGCTATAAACAGATATTTTTTTTTTATTTTGGACATTTTTAAAACATTAAGGTGTGTGTTAATGCGTTGTTTTGTGCATCAACCACCCACCCTTTGGGGAGATGGGGAAACATTTTATTTTTCCGTTTTTTGGGGCTACATGAATTTGGGGTAAATTTTGCGTGACAATAAATGAATCATTAAGGCAATTTCATTAAAAGTTTGCCCTGAAGGTTGAAAACTAAAATAAAATTGCAAATACCGATGGATAACTTAATGAACTTTTGCACACCAGAAAATGGGGAAAAAAAGTTGGTAATAGATATGTTGACTAGCTGTTCTTTGTTATAATAGTTCTGCTTTTTGTGGGAAAAGAAAATTCAATCCATCTGTACTTAAATCAACCCCAGTCAGGGCTGGGTAGTATTTGAAATACTTGTATTTGAAACACAAATACGTATTTTGCAGCGTTGTCAACTAGGTGCGTTTCGCACCGTTTTTAGTGCTTTTTGAACATTTTGTGCGAAAAAATCCTTATCCGGTGCATGACGCTCTTTTTTCCAATTTTCGGTGGAACTATATCAATTTCAACATAGCTTTCGGTTCTAGTATAAGAAACAACTTTTTGCACTATATATCTGTAATATGTTAAAAAAAATTTTATACATGTATTCAAAAGTTGCAGATTTCATCAACAACAGCGTACAATTACACACACGGAAAATTAACTTTGTAATATCTTGAGCAATGGTGCCAGATATTTGTATCGGAAACTCTTCATTTGCCGAAGAAAATCCTAATTTTGAGGATAAAATCTTAGAAGGGGTTTCTTTTGATTTTTCTTATGCCAAACTCAGAAAGTAACGTTTGTTAATTATTGCAAAATGATGATTTTTTTACCATAACAATGAGATCAAAGTGAAAATATTAAGCTAAAACTCAATTCCATAAAACATCCTTTCAAAATTAGTACTCGTACGAGTAGTACAAAGCTGCAGAAAGAAATATACTCGTAAACAAGCTTTTTCATCAATGTCTTTTATTTGCACATGTATTTTTTGGGGAAGTGATAATATATGATAAGATGATAGACTATGACATGACAAATGGCACCCATGAGTTCCTTGGTTTTATTTATTATAGCTCTTGCTTGACATAACTCAAAAAAAAAAATCTAGTGCAATCAGGTTAGCTTACCTGAGGAGCCTGTGGAAAGTGTAGCTGGGAGTTTCCATTCAAGCTCCGCTATAGCCGATCTGACTATGTGTCAGTTAAAATGGATACTGCTTCGGTGGAGTTCTGAAGAAAAACCTCATCCAGCATCTTTAAATAATAGCAAAAAGTTATTACATTTTGTCGTATAGCACTATTCGTCAATTACACTATAAATGTAACTAGGTATATACATTTGTGTATATGTAGCGTACAAAAAGTCTGGAACCAGTACACAGCTGAATAACATTTTTTCTTAATCTTAATTTTGGGAAATATATCTTCAAATCTTATTTTTTTACTTATAAAATCTTCAAAATTAAGGTAAAATCTTCGCTTTGGCAACGCTTGTCTTGAACTAAGTGCTCTAGCAAGGGACAAAAGTCACTCTCTGTGCAAAGTAAGCTTTCTGTATGTGAAAGCGGTGTAAGGGGTAACAACACATCTAGAAAATTTGTTTGAAAAGAATTTGTTCAGATTTCTTTCCACGCAAATTTTGTAAACGAGTTGTACGCCTGTATTCTGTAAACACCACATTAAGTAAAAAGGAAATTTCTATGCTTTTAGTAAGTTAATTTTATGAAAATATTACCGATTTTTAACAATTTTGTGAAAAACGTATTAAATTAATAAAAAAAAATTTTTGGTGCGTTTTCTTTCGCGTTTTTTCTCCCATTTTGGTGCGTTTTGAAATTTCAAAGTTGACAACGCTGGTATTTTGTATCTGTAATTCAAATACACGACCTGAATTTAGTATTTTGTATTTCAAATACATAAATTGAAAGTATTTTTTATTTCAAAAATACATTTTACAAACCTTTTAAATAAATGAACAACCATGGGTTGCTACGATTTGTTTTTTCAAAGTGTAAAGAAATGTTAAAGACGTTTATAAATAGAAAATCTAGCTTTTTGTGTTTTGACAGGTATTATTAGAGCATTTTTCTTTATAAATTCTCAGCAATTTATTTAGATTGTTGGGCTATAAAGTTGAATGTTTGAGAATATCTTTCAAAAATTTCCAAAGTCTACTGATGATTATGGTAGCTGCTATGAAATGTCGACATATAGATAGTTGGGAAACATAGGAAACAAGCTATTTATAATTTTTTATTTGTATCAATGTTAGAAGCTGAAATAGCGAATAAAAACTCAGTTTTTACAATTACATAAAAATAAAAAATTTAATTAATTCTAATTTTTGCAGCTAAACATCGTTTTGACTTTTAAAATATTCAACAGTATTAATATTCGATATTTCAATAACAATTTGTATCATCGTCAGGAAAATTTTGTATGTACATGAGGCTTTGTGACAGCCAAATTACGCGTGAGGCGCTAATTTAGGGTAAAATTCGGTGGCGAAATATCGACAAATTTTGGTCCTTCCAAATCGACCCACCCTAATGTGTATATTTTGTAACAAAATTCGTATGGCAATTCATGTTATTAAATGTTGGTCCTTCCAAATCGACCCACCCTAATGTGTATATTTTGTAACAAAATTCGTATGGCAATTCATGTTATTAAATGTTGGTCCTTCCAAATCGACCCAATCTAATGTGTATATTTTGTAACAAAATTCTTATGGTAATTGATGTTATTATATTTCACCTCTTGTTTAAAACGACAATCATATGACACTCACACATAAGTGATGGTGGCCTATCTCCTTTGATCATCAGCAGGACGCTTAAGTAAATTTTTTTCTAAATACAGCGTCTAAAATTAACAATAATATTTTTCTTTTAATTGGCAGAACTTGTATCAGGAAATTACATATAGGAGGGATTAAAAGGCCCAATCTCTTCAGCAAGGGGTTTGTTCAGACGGCTACAAGCTTATGGCAAAAGTAGCGACCTGCGTGAGTCTTGCAAGCCACACGGGGACGCTGGTGAATCGTGAATAAAGTAACCCGTGGAGCCGGTCCCCCACTAAATAAGGGCATCAAAGCAGGTGCTGATGTAAATCAACGACACATTCTGTCAATGGTGACTAATTCACCCTGTGGAATTGGACCATCATCCGATAAAACGGGCAAGGCAGGTGCTGCTATTGATCAATACCACCTTCTTTAGATTAAGTGTTAAAAGTATGACGATATTTAGCTTTAGGTGCTGATGTAAATCAACGACGCATTCTGTCAACGGTGACTAATTCACCCTGTGGAATTGGTCCATCATCAGATAAAACAGGCAAGGCAGGTGCTGCTATTAATCAATTCCACCTTCTTTAGATTAAGTGTTAAAAGTATGACGATATTTAGCTTTATCGAGTAAAACATAAAACCCCACCTCAGTTCATAAAATTTAATCACTTTGACTTAAACTGATAAAACCATTTTGCTTAAAATTACTAAAAAGACATTAAATTATAAAATTACTCCTGCCTTCAGAAGATTTTAAGCAAAAGAAGAAAACCAAATTTGGGCAAAAATGCTTTTAGAAAATGTGATTAATACTAAAAGTTGCATTGCATTCACAAACAAAAAAAAAAAAAAAACTTTATTTACGTATATCTATAAACGTAACAAAATACATTTTCACCTGAATATATACATACATATATTATTTATATTGTGCACTCTTGAAATTATCTGCTCTTTGCTACAACCCTGTGATATAAAAATCCAACAATTTGAATCAATGAATTTCACATTTATTAAATGCAACAACAAAACTTTTGGCTTCAACTTACTTTAGTTGCTCTCTGCCGCCACCAGCCGTTGGAGGAGAACAAATATAAAACTATAAACGGGTGAGTATCTAGTAAAATGCAGTTAACTGTGACAGTGGCAAAGACAATGGCAAAGGCAACAACAACGGCAATGGCAAAGAGTGTGCTGCTGTTACTCCTTTTGTTATCCTCATTTTTAATACAAATGCGTGCTTTGAGTGAGATTGGTGTTGCCGGCTGTGGGAGTTGGATGTCTAAATAAATACGTTAATGTGGGTGTGTGTTAACGTGAGCTTGTGTTTGCTTTTATGTTAAAATTTTCGAAGATGAATCCTTTTTTTTGTTTTTTTTTTTGTTTAAGATGTTTTTAATTCGATAACAAAATGAAAAGTGTACCAACAATTTTATACCAACACAACTATAAATACAATACAAGGTAAAGCAGATAAAAAGTCGGCAGGCAAGCCATGAGTTTTTACTCTCTTTTATAAGCATATACCATATATACGAGTATGAATGGCTTAATGTTGTATTTGTAGAGACACGTTGTTATAAATATTGTTTAAAAAAATATCTGTGCTTATAAGAAAGCATTAAGGATAATAAATATTTTACAAAAGAACTTTTGCATGACAGAATAAGTGAGGGAATTTGTAGCAGCAGAAGTTACAAAAGATAGTGAGTGAAAAGCAAACAAAAGAAAAAACTTTCAAATAAATATAATCAAATTTTTCAACTATAGAACAAACTAAGTTGTATAGTTTTGCACGAAGGAGGTTGCCTCAAAATCATTCGTTGTTAAGGCCACCTAGAAGCAAATTCCAGGTCATCTGAACGCATTAAGTTGATTCACATTATATTTATATTTTTTGTTTTAAGTGCGTTTAAAATAAGCAAATAACAGCAGGAAAGACTTGTGCAAGAATTTACCCTTTTTTTCTGTACATTAATAATCCGTTTTTAGATTTAACTTTACCACACCTCGTTTGTTGGTTACTCTCTCTCTCTATTCCTTTTGCTGCTGCCTGCTGTTGCTGCTTCAACTACTGTTCGCCCATTTTGGTTGTTGTTATTGTATAAAACTTTTTTTTCTTTCGTTCTGTTCGCCATTCATTTCATTCATCATGATTACGATTTGACTGACGGTGGTACACTCTATTTGCAATCTTTTTACTTATCGCACTATGTCTGATTGATGGCCATTGATAAAACGCACACACACACAGTTGGGCCAGACGAAGGAACTTTTTTTTCTTTTCTTTTTTTTTTTTTAAGTGAAAAACATAGAACAATATATTTTGAATCATATATCCCAGCAAATTTTAGTGCCACAAAAAGTGAATTCTCACTGAAATTTTAGGGCATGAGGCTTTACACATAATATACAGGGTGTCCCAGCACTCAGCGTCAAGCCGAAACAGGGTGATAAAAAAAGCAGGAAAAAAAATCTAAATATAATTTTAAAAAAACCAAAAAACAAGTTTCGATATCAAACTAATTATACATTAAACCAGATAATTATCCGTATAACGCGTTCCGAGTTTTTTTAGAATTCCCAAATTCGGCTTTAGGAATCGCCAAAATCCCTCCCCTTCCCCTAACTAACTATACATTAAATCAGATAATCATCCGTATAATGCGTTCCGAGTTTTTTTTAGAATTCCCAAATTCTGCTTTAGGAATCGCCAAAATCCCTCCCCTTCCCCGGTAACTTCAATTTACGTACGGGAGAAACGCGCACCACCGAATGGGAAAACCAGTTTCGATTTGGAAAGCCAAGCGATTCTGAGGTTTGTGGGAATTCCCGATGTCGGCTTGAGGAAACGTCCAATTCCCAACCCAGCTTAGAAGCAATTGGGCGATTTCAATTTTCATACTTCGCACGGACCGTTTATAGCTCAGATGCATGTTCCATGGCAAACACGCGCAACGACTTTTTTTTATCTTGGACCAGTACTCAGGGGATAGCCCCTACATATGCAGTGCAACTGGAAAAATAGAATCTAGAAGGAGGAAACGTTTGTGAACGTTACACACGGAACGTCCAAAACCAACGTTATCACAGCATTTAAAGTGTTGGAATTAAATTAGTTAAAACTTATCAATGCCCAGTGTACCTACCTTTGACACTTCTCAGACTAACAAAAATTAGTTCAACACCGCGCATACTGCAAGGTAGTAAAATACATAGCAGGAACATAAAAAAGAAATTAATAATAAGAAATAGAGAAAAACAAACGGCAGTTAAAAATAAAATAATAAAAAAACACGTGCACATATGATACAAAATTCCAAAAAACCGGTTCCAAATCAGTTAGCCAGGTGGTTAGGAATTTTTTTTGGGAATTCTCGAAATCGGCTTCGTTAATCCCCAAAATCTCCCCACTTCCACGGATGCAATACGGCAACTCTAATTTTTGCTCTAAAGCAGCAACACTGTATATGCAGATTTATATACCTAAATCTGTAATAATTACTCTTGTTGCTAGCAACACTTGTAGCCGTGAAGCCGGTAGCGTGCGGTCTTTTATGTGTTTAATGTATCAAAGCAAAACCCAAACATTTTCATGACACCTCTTTAAATAAGAGTCGATTCTCAATTTTGACAAATGATAATTCTGGCTGGGATTCCACAATAACCTTTTTTACAGAACATTAACGAATGTCATTATTTGCTGGGACAGTTCAAAATTTAACTACGAGTTCATACAAATCTGCTATCAGCGCAGTGACTACGCCATATTTGGTTTCTTGTGATGAAAATATCAAGGACGAAGGAAATGGACTTTGATGCATTGAATAACGATTAAGAAGTCTTTGATTGAAGTATATACATATGTACATATTTGATATTATACTAAAGACAATTTAACAAAATTTTAGAGAGCGAGAATGTTTAAGGCAAACATCAGTGAACATTTAAAAAAATCACTGAGTGCGTAGGGCAGGGAAATAGTATAGATCTTAAAAATCCCATAATTATAGTAAAGCTAAATGTATTAAACTATTTAAAATCACCACAAGAGTATTTCATTTACAGTTTAAAAAATTTTATGTCAAATATCTGTATAAAGCGACGTTTCAAGCAAATATATTGTATAAACACCAGTGTTGGCAACAGTTTATGTAATAACGCTATTGGCAGAGTGTTTTTTGACTTCAAAAAATTGTCGCATGCCTTATGATCTTATTTGTTGCTGCTTTTGTTATATTCCGCTACAACAAAAGCAATAGTAGAATTTATTTTCAACTATTGTTTGGTCCCATTAGCGCGCAAATGTTATCTACAAGCCTGTCGTGTTGATTTCATTTCTTTTTTTTCCATTTTTTTCTTCTCAACAGTGGAGCTTTTTTATATTTCTGTGCAGCATAAGTATTATACTCGTATTCAGAAACTCACACTCAGGCTGGAGGGTAAATTGTTGTATAGTGGTATGAAATTGTTTGTGGGTGTTTGTGAGAGCAAATATTTTGATATATGTATGAACGAACTTATAATACATATGTATGTATTTACATTTAAAAAGGCAAAGAGTGTGGAGTTGGTGATAAGAACATGAAATATTTATTTAAAAAAAAGGTTTATCAAATGAAAAGCAAACACTGAGGAATGTCCTTTTTTGCGTTTATTTGCTGGTGTATGTGAGAATGATGATGTCGTGTTGGTAGAATTAAATGGAAAACGGGTTTATATGTTGCTATTATTTTTTGTTAATGTTCATTTATTGGCAAAACGTAACGAATTTACAGTGCAACTTCAATAAAGGCAATTTTCTAAATATTTATAAATATTGTTGACCTCGCTAGGGCAACATTAGAAAACGCTCGCCCAGCTGTAAATAGCACAAACAACATTTTTTTCATGATCAGTGGCAAAATTGGCTGAATCACTTATCCAAGATCAGTGGCAAAAGGCAAAACATGAATGATTCACTTAGCAATGCTCTTCTTTTAATATCCGAATGGGGTAAAATAGGGTAAATATAGGGTTGAGTTCGATGCTCGTAACACCTAGTGTTGTTTTGTAACACGCAAATGCATGAACCTGAATATTACTTAATCTGCACGCTTGTTCCGCCTGTTTGGCATAGATATTGACGAATCGGATATTCTTGATGTTCCCGGAATGAAAATTCAGTGTAATGTTAGCTGGACTGAACACATTTTTCATGTCTCTAAAGCTGCATTCCAGTGTCTAAGTTTTTCGAAACTGTGTAAGATATACTTCATTCCTCCTTATCTTACCGCCTATATCCGACCAAATATGGAATGAAGCATTCATGTTTGGGCCTGCGTCTGAAAGTCTAATTTGGGTTTACCCGATCGTGTGCAAGAGAGAGAGAGAGAGAGAGAGAGAGAGCAAAGAAGCTTATTAGAGTCAGCAGGGTATTCAACTCTATTAACTCACTGGAGCTTCTCCGTAGTGTTGGGTGTATTACTCTTTCTATCTACAATGGATTTTACTGTGAAGAGGTTAGGGATCTTAATCCCGGAGCACACATACAATCACACTATTCTTTACAGATCAAATTCGTTTTTAGTCATACGGTTCGTCTTTAGAAAAATTTGCCTGCAGACGTGTTTCCTGCGCCATATAACATTGAAAGGTTTAAGCAAAGACTATAAATATATATATTTATAGTCTTTGGTTTAATTTAAATGCCCGCATACACTACTCTTTCCTCCTCCTCATAACTTATTTACTAGTTCCAGTATTCGTACAATGCGCTACATATGTAAGAACCATCCTCTGAGAACTGGTCCAAAAAAGGTTGTGTGCGGTCTTATATAATGATGAACCAACTCCACGGGCGGCTTATTCATGATTTATTTGTGCCTCCGTGGGGCTTGTTAGGCTCGCACAGTTCGCAATCCCCCCATTCCATTCAATACTATAGGCTAGAAGCCTGTTATCAACACTTGTCGTGCAATTCCACGACTCTAAAAGCTGTAAGGTGGTTACCACAAGAGCAATAGAAAATTGTTCTCCTTCGAATAATTCCAATTAAGTGATTGGAAAAACACATTTTGAAACTTTTTGCTGGATTTTTATAAGCGACATTTTTTTATAATGCGAAATTTGTGTAGTAGCACTTAACCAGGTTGCACTGTATTTGTTTGTCTCTTCCTTAAAAATATATAATTTTTTATGAAATTCAAACAATTTGCCGCATGGACACGTTAGTTATCTTCTTTAAACATTTGTCCTGTAAAAGGTGTATACGAAATATTTTTTCCAGAATAGATATTTTTTTATATAATTGTGTATCGATTGCTGTCAACAAAAAGAAATTTAACTTGTTACAATATTATATATAAGTGAAATGGTTTGGTGGCGCCAACCGAATAGCATTCTATTTAGCATAAGTATGCACCATCTTCAAATGCTACTGTTTTTTCGAGCAAATTCGTAGACAAGAACTAGATTTGCATGAACTTGTTCAGTTGTCCTAGACACAAATCAAAAAGGGTGAAATTGTACATATACTCGTATACTTCATTAGTTTGCTTTTTAATTTGTATCTAGTATGAACAACTGAACAAGCTCAGCACAGATCTAGTTCATATCTCTGAAGTTTCGTGTTAGTGAAAAAGCTGCTATAAAAGCGTGATGTTTTCTTTTAAATATTTAATCCGGCCCAAAAACTTTAAAGTCAAAGCTCAGTATTCGTTTTCGTTTCAGAAAAAATTCAAGAAAATTTGGAAATTTATCAATTCAGTTTCAGGAAACCATTCAGCTTTGTAAAAGTAGGTCATGCATAAAAACTGTTTGTCATTTTATACAGATTTGTTATAGTTTTAAGTTTTGTTACCAAGTTCTGAAAAACAGTTAAATATATCCTTCCAGGCAGCAGAGATTGAATGGACGTATTTCTAACTCGGTCACTCTGTTTTCTGAGAATCATAAGAGAATAGGTCTTTCATTTGTAATAGCAACAAAGATTCTAGCACGTCCCAGCAGGACTTAGGATCAATTGGAGAAATATGCCCCAGGGAGCAGGGTTGGCCTTCAGCTATTTCTAACCTGAGCACTCTGTTTTCTGGGGTATATATAGTAAGGGTTCTTTCATTTGTTGTAGCAAAAAAGACCATAGGAAGTCGCAGCATGACTTAGCATGTGTTGCGACTCTCAAAAACTCCTACTAAGGGTCAATTGGCGGAACGGCGACCAGCATGCCCCCAAAAGCATCTGTTTTACAAACTATCCTAGTGTTGGCTATTTGGATCTTGCCTGCATCTTGGTTGCCACTTTCGCAGACAGGGGCTTTAAAAACTCCCTGATATTTACGATCTATGGCTGATTTTCAGGGAACTAATTGTAGTCCCTGAGGAGCTGGTGTCTTGCAACAGATACTTGTAATGCAAGGAACCTGAACTGGGGGAAAGACGGTTGCATTAGTTAAGGCATTATGTTTTTATAAACTTCGGGCTATCCACTCGCAAAGCTGAGACTTTTGACTGTCTGGGGATTGTTTACAGTACGGACTAGGCAGCCCGAGCTCTTCAGCTAATAACATGGCTACAAACATATGGCAAAAAGTTGTTACCCGTGTAAACCTAGCAATCCGCATTCGGGCTCCGGTGAGCCATGACACAGTTTACTCCGCGGAATTTTATCACCATTCGATTATATCATAAAAGATTTCAGCATTCTGTTGTCAACACCTGCAACAGTCGCCCTAGATAGAGTTCTCACTTTTTTCTCTCGGGACAGTGCTCAGAGGATGACTTCGACCTTTGCAGTGCATTTTACTGGAACTAGGCAAATAGATTATCAGGAGGAGAAATATGCTTTCCGTCACAAATACTGACGTATAAAAAACAAATTTGCATCAACCTCGTATTGAACCCACCATCATGAAAGCTCTTCTTTATTTATAATAGCCAATCTCTTTCTGTATACATACGAGTGCAGATACGTATGTGTGTATGCAGAAATGTGTGTAATAAATATGTCCCTGTTAAACTTTATTTGTATGTAATTTTTCACTCATTTATCATAGGAATGCATAAAATATGATAAGAATTTATGGTTAAAATATTTTTTGTACATTTCTTTACTTGACTCTTTTGTTTTTATGCGTTTTCGTTTGTGTATTTGTGTGGTGTATATGTTTGTGTTTGTGTGTGTAACTGTTGCTTGTATGGCGGCTTTTTGATAACAAATACATATGTGCAACCTTTTTTCTCGTTCACTTATTTCTGTTTGTTTTCTTTCTGCTGCCTCAATTGCCTGATATATGGATTGTTAATGTGTTTGTATGTATTGCATATGTGTATGTAAGAAAGGATTGCTTTTGGTGTATCCTGAATTGGAATATAAAATCAGTAGCAGCAACACAGAGCGCATATGTATGTAATACAGGAACTTAATCCTTGTCGCATTATTTTTATTTTCCTCTGTATTTAATTTTTTTGTTTTTTTTTATTTTGATTTTTTCAGTCTTTACAATTATTGGCCAAAAACACTTTAAACCAATTTGTAAGTTGTTCAAAACAATTGTTATGTTGCCATTAAACCCATTTTGTGTTCGTGTTTTTATTTCTAATTTTTAAAGGGCTTTCTTTTAGTGTTTTATCACCCTCTCCGAGCTTTATTGCACATGGTAAATTATAAGCAGAGCAGACCGACTATCATCGTAGTGGCTCTTCCAGAAATTTGGGCTTGGTTTTATGTTATTGAATGTTACGAGACGGACTAGGCTCCATCCAGCAAGTAGATTGGAGCAAATTGCCACTGCAGTGGAGAGTGTGAGTTCAAACCGTGATTGTTGGTTTCGAAGGCAAGTGCGATTATTTCATGTTTATCTTTTCCTAACTCTACGCAGGAACTCCAGTATAGAAATTTATATATTTCAATTTGTTTATATTTGCGGCTGCCAAATTTCAGCATATGTTTTAATTTCTTTAAATGTGCTATGCAATAGCTCAATGAAGAAGATGCGTTGTTATAGTGACGTATGTGCTGCATCGGCCAATCACAGCTTCTATCAAATATATTCGTTAATTTACGAAATTGCCCCATTTGAGCGGATGAGCAAACCGTAAAATTTCTGGAAATATAATTTTTGTGGGAGTTTATAGGCTAATAGAAGCATTTTTTTGCCTTCAGCTTGTCGACACTCATTTTATATTATACACTGATAGAAAATTTTTCGTAAGATATGTGATTCGATGTGTGTCAACGTAAAGCTTCATTCGGTTTATGAAAATAAGAAATAACAATCATAAATATTATGAAAATTGTTCTTTTTTTTATTTTTATTTTTGGACCAGTACTCAGGGGATGACCCCTACATATGCAGTGCATTGTACCAGAACTAGGAAAATAAGTTGTGAGGAGGAGGAAAGAGGTAGTAGTGTTTGTGAATATTTGATTTGAACTTTCCAACGTTATAACAGGCAGTAAACACGTCTGCAGCAACTTATTCCACAGACGAAGCGTACGGCCGAAAAACGAATTCTCTCTGTAATGCGTAGTGCGATTCCCTGGGCAATCGACCACAAATGGATGACCTCTGGACGATGAACGCGTGTTACGTAGAAGTGTGCGAGTTTCAGGAACAAGATCCCTAATCTCGTCAGAGCAAAATACATTGTAGTAACGATAGAACAGAGTAACGTACCCCACACTGCGTCGGATTTCCGTAACATTAATGAAGTTGTAAAAATAATAAAGTGGTGCTGCGAAAAATTTATATCCTATTAATGAATGAAGCATTCATAAGCGAAATGAAAATTTTCATGGTATTAACGAAAGTATGGTGAACGAAATGGTATCATTCCCATAACGTAGCATTTTACTTTCCGTGTATTAGTTCAAATTTCAGTTTTTTTCATTATATTGACAGATGTACAATGGGTTTTTTATCTTAGACAAGTACTCAGGGGATGACCCCTACATATGGAGTGTATTGTACCGTGACTAGGAAAATAGAGGAAAAGGGGAGCAGTATTTGTGGACGTTTGACTTGCACTTCTAAATACCATTGCGGAAAGACCAAAACAAATTTTGTCACAGCATTTAAAGTGTTGAAACTGCCATTATGGCCTAATCTGATAGTGAACGAATTTAACGGCGTGAACTAGTTCACGGCTCACCAGGAACCCCATGTGACTTGTGGCCACTTTTTGCCATGCGTTTGTAAACACATAAAATAACCTCTTACTTAAGAGCTCGGGACTATTAACCTCCTGTATTTGCCCGCAAGAGAGTAAGTTTTGCCTTGGTGTGCGCCTAATCAGCCCTCTCTGCTTTCTAGGGCATAGAGGGGAAGGAGTCCATCATAGGTTGTAGCAAATTTAACACTAGGCAGTTACATGATTTAAATAGTATTCGACTTCCGAAACTGTTACCAAGTGTTAAAATAGGCAGAACGATGATCAGCAAAGCCTACGGGAGGTTCTGCCTTGCAGTCCATCTCAGTGTTGATCATAGTTTAGGCGCTTACATCTAGGCCAAAACGTTCTGTGGTTTAAATCTTAACGCCTAAGAACGTATGGAACCGATTTTCGGGGACTAACAACCCCCTATGGTACTGTTGCCTTGCAGCCATTGCAGCAATGGCTGTGGCGCCATTTATGTAGCTGCGTAAAAAGCGTTAAAACATGTTGCCCTATAGTAAAGATTTTCTGGAGAAGCAATAAAATCGTATGCTTTTTCCATCCTCATTACAATGGAATAAGTCACTGAGCATTTCTTGTCACTCTTATAGAAAATATTTTCTTTAACACAATCATCTTGAAAACTACGTTCATTTCGTTCACAAAATGCACGCGCTGGATTGACTACGAAAAAAAGAGAGAAAAAATTCGTTTGACTACAAGATAAAAAAATCTATTATCAGTGCTCATTCATTCATTGATTGTCTTACGCTGCTTGTGACAGACAGACTGCACAGTCTGTCGCTGTTTGTGGGATTTCCTGTTTTTTTTTGTCTGGCTTTGTTGTAGACGTTTTTCTTTACCTGTATCGTATTGTTTTGATTGGTTTATTGTCCACTGGTTTGCTTGCATGACACCGACAATAAGTATGTGCAATAAATTTAAAATTGCTCATTTTGTTAAGTGTTAGTCATTAGTCATAAACAAATTTCTTTGGAGAAAAAATCTGATAGTTTGCCCAATGTTATAGTGTGTGCTGTAAGCTCCGTTATTATAACTGATATAAAAAGAGAGTGGATTTTACATGAATAAAATTTTGCACAGACTAGATTTCACTCATAGAAAGATGCGTCTTCATATTGATGATGGCTTATCATCAGAATTGCGACATCAATATTATGTAAAAAGTCATCATTATTATGTAAACTGACATAAATCTTCAATGATAGGTGTCATTAGAGAATTTTGTCATATACTTGTATTGATCATCAACAATGCTATAAATGCGGTGACATCAATTCAATGCCACATTTTGTTAATAATTATAATAAACCAACTTGCTAAATTTAATTTTAAAAATTAACAAATACTGTCATAACATTTCTTACTTATATTGAATACGAATTTTTTTGTTAAACTTATTATTTTCTTATTCAAATTAATTTTTGGGAAAATATATGCGTAAAAATATACGTTATATTGATGTTTGTAATCATTGAAAGTATTATTCAAGCAGTGAAAAATAAGCGCAGAAATATAAAAATAAAGATGAAAAATATAAAAATGAACGATAATATTATATACTGACATCATATTTATGACACTCAGTCTTCAGAATAATTTGCCATTACATTCTCTTCATTTAATCATTGATCATATGGCTAGGTTAAGTTTAACAGGCTGCCAGCTGTTGAAAAGGCTGCCCACTTGGCTCTTTCTTAGGCCCGTTCTGTTGCTTGAGTAAGAAATATGTCTTATTAGATCTACATATCACTGGTCTAGTTCATAACCATCTTCTAGATCGGATAAGAGAGTCAAATTCACATTCCACGTAACATCACATTCCGATATTGCTGCCAAAGCATGCAGCATCGCTGCGCCCAGGTACAAAGCCCTAATATAAGAAAGAGCTAAGAAAGTGTTCAACACTGTCTACTTCCTGATCATCTTCCTCATCCTTACAAACTTCTACAGAAATCATTAAATGGAAGATTTAATTTTCTCGCGTGCGTCCCTACATGGCAATGTCTCATCAGGACTGCCATAGTAGAATGCAACCTCGATCGGGGCAGGATAATAGTTATCCTATTATCATACCTGAATCATGTCAGTCTTGATATTCGAAAGGTAATCTCAATAGACCACGTATCGTCTGCAGTCCCTAGACTCTGTACGTATTTCTTACAGCTCTTGAGCGGCATCCCAACGATCCCATCTATATCCCCCTATTGTAGAATTTGCCAGTTCATCTGCTACAAAATTTCCGAGCACTTCGCTGTGCTCTCATATCCAGAAAAGCTCCAGGTTCGAATGTCCGGCTATCTCGTTTTATAGTCCCTCCATGGCGCAGGTTTTTCCAAACCAAGGCACTCTGCTTTCTGGGCCGTAGAGGTTTATTGTAGAGAATAAATCTTTAGGAAGCCGCTTGATTTATATTGTGTTGGACTTCCGAAAGTCTAATTGGCAGAACGGGGATCGGCAAAGTCCCCGGGAGGTTCTGCTTGCATCTCGATGCTCATCAAGGTTAAGGTGCCTACTTTGGCTATAGTCTTTTGGCTGTGGTTTAAACCTAAAATCGCATGAACGGAGATTAGTTTTCCTGATAACTGTGGTGCAATTCCGGTTTTCAGGTACTAATAACTCCTCGAAGTGCTGTTGTCTTGCAACAGATACCTGTAATGTCAGGAACCAAAAATGATGGTTAGACGAGCGAATTTATTACGGGCTGATGCTCTTAATGGGGTTCAGCCTACCAACTTAATAAGCCGCGCCTTCTATTGACTTCTAGGAAATTGCATACAGAAGGTATTATAAGGTCCAAACTCTTCAACAAGGGGGTTGTTTAAATGACTACAAACTTATGGCAAAAAGTTGCGACCTGTGGGAGCCTTGCAAGCGACTCGGTGAATCATAAAAAATGCACCCAGTGGTGCTGATTCGTTATCAGTTAAGGTCTTCAAGGCAGGTGCTGCTGAAAATCAGTGACACATTCTGCTGAATATAAGGGGGGTTTAAATTTTAAGGCCCGATGTTGATTTTGAATAAAACTCAAATTTTGTAGGAATTATTGTCATATCTTTTTGTTATGATAATACCAAATAACCACCGCGACTTCGGTGATACACCTCTATCCGATGGTCCAAATTTCCAATGACGTTGAGGCATAATTGATGATCTATGCCATTAATGTGCCGAATCATCTCATACTTTAGCTCTTGAATTATTGCTAGCTTATCTCGACGTAAACCTTTTCTTTCAAATAACTCCAAAGAAAGAAGTCTAATGTCAAATCACATGATCTTGGAGGACAATTGACCTCGCCACCACGTGAGATAACGCGGCCATTGAATTTGTCGCGCAAAAGAGCCATTGCTTGGTTAGCTGTTTGGCAAATGGCTCTGTCCTGTTGAAACCACATATCATTCACATCCATGTCTTCCCATTCGAGCCATAAAAGGTACATTATCAGCTCACGATAGCGAACACCATTCACAGTAACTGTTTGACTGGGCCCCTTTTTGAAGAAAATACGACTCTATAATGCCGCCAGCACATAAAACTCACCAAACAGTCACTCTTTGTGGGTGCATTGGTTTTTCGACAATCCCTCTTCGACTATCATTCGCACAAACGCGGGAATTTTGCTTACTGACGAATCCACTGAGGTGAAAATGTGCCTCATAACTGAAAATGATTATCTTCGAAGATTTTTTATCCACTGTTGCCATTTCTTGCCACCATTACGAAAATGCTCGATTATAAATCTTTAGTCTGAAATGGAGAAATGTCGAATGAAATGCAGAAGAAAACTTGACGTTTAGGAGTGGTTCACATTCAACATCGGCCCTTAAAGTTTATCCGCCCGATATTTTGCTTTTATATGTTAAGATTTTCTTTTCTATTTCTATTTGACTACATAGTTGCAAAGTAAATTTGCAAAGTATAGGATGCACAGCATGGGCGGGGTGATGAATACCATATGCTCAAGATGGTATTAACAGTACAATTGCAGCGTCGCTGTGACTAACTATAACGACCTATGCCTTCACATAGGAAGTTGCAGCGCAGTTAACAATGAAATACCTCTAAAAAACTGAAAACCAATACAATTAGTTAAGGCAAACCATAAACCAGCTCGAGTGAGACCCAAAACTCTAAAAGAACGAACGACAAGCCTGATCGCACTTAAGAAATAATTACGATGACGCAAGAGCTGTTCTTCGCCCCAGAGCTGATTAACGGCTAAAGATTTTCTTTATTCTACACAAATTTGTGACAAAGCTATATTATATGTATATCTCAGTTAAAGGTACCTTATCTCTATATATATTAATGAATTAATTCCTTGCAATATTTGCCGTTTTAGTTCTAAGCAAGAAAATTAAGCACTTTTACAGATTATTCATATTGATTAGATTTTGACTTTGATAAAACAAATACATTTTAGTTTGCATACAAACAAAAATATTCTCAGTTTATTGTTATATTTTCACATTTTGTTTTGTGTTACTTGAGGGTTTTTGTTTATTTTTAAACTCATTTGCGCTTAAATATTTTTGCTTTGTATATTTTTGTTTTGCATTTGAAATTGTTTATTTCGTTTGCTGATGTTATTTTATAAAGATTTTTTTATGTAGATATAAAAACCAACCCAGAGCCCGCAGTCCTCAACTGGCACAGAGCACAACAACTGCACGACGCAAAAAGAAAAATCAAATACCGCATTCATTTATCACCAAATAAATCTTTAAAAATCATTGATTCGTTAATTTAAATAAATGAATTGAAATTAAAAAAACATATATATATACATATATAAAACGAGATTTCGCGGGTTAATTTCCATAACACTGTACAACACTACTAATTTTATGCTGGGAAACAATATGCAATAAAACTTAGTTTCCAGAATGAACTTACAATTGTGTTTATTAATGATATTTTCCTTCTAGTCGTTGACATATAATTTTCTTTCAGTTACATATTGTTTCTTTGGTAGTAAAAAATTGCTTTGTTCAATTTGAAGAAAAATATCTGCATATATATGTTCAAAACAAGAAAGAACATAATCCGAAATTGTACACGCAAAGGAAAAAAAATATGGTTGATATAACAATAGGTTGAGCACAACCACATAATATGGTTTCAATCTGAAATTTTTTACACAACTAAGTACAGCCAAGAACCAAGATTTTATTATTTAACCATATATATGGTAAAAGTTTTATTAATGGCTAACAACGTTATTGTAAAATTTAAAATTCAACTGTCATGTCCTACTCATATTATTGGAAAATTGTAAATTCCATTGTCACATTCTACGGTACTAGTGTTAAAGGTCACAATGTTATATGATTATGTATGTAATAAATATACATACATACAAACTCCTATAACTGAAACCACATTTTTCTAACTCGTTTAATATAAATTTATTTTTCAATCAATATTTTGATGCAAAATAAATTAAAATCAGTAAAATTTTGCGAAATTCTGTCGTTTTGGCGACATTGATGTATCTTTGCTTTGGCCCATTTATGTACATACCTGTAAAAATATGGAATTTAAATACATTAAAATGTATGCATTTGCCCATATACTCGTAAAATCTTATACAAACCTTTTTGCTTTAAAGCTTTATTTGTATGATGCTGCTATTTCCACCAAAAAGTAAATATTTATAATTGTTTCTTTATATCTTTACCATTATTAAAATTGAAAAAACGCAAATAAACCAACAAACTAAATGGGAACTATAAATGAATATTAGCAAATGTCAACCTGTGTAAAACCAATAATAGCTAGTTTATACTGTAAACAAACATGTGTTGTAGATATATGCTTTAACCATAGGTAACATAGGTAACAAAAGGTTTTGCTACATTCAAACTTTATTTTTAAAAATTTTTATTGAATTCAACCATTTTTTAAAATATGAATATTTGAACACTCTTATAATTATAGTGGATTAAACTATATTAAAAATTAAAAATACTACGAGCGGTAACAATACAAATTGTGACAGAGTTTATACTAATGTTGTCACAACAATATCCCAAATGGCCTTTTCTTTGCGTGTACAAAAACACGTATAAAGTAACAGCGATTAGGAAAAGGTTGGCATATTAGGATGTAAACTTGCATGCGTGTATTAACCAATAATACTATGACGCAGTCAACCATATTTCTGGTCAATCATGTTATGATTGTGCCCAACCATACTATTGTAACAGCCATTAAAAAATTTATGGTCAACCATACTAATGTTGTAAACAACCATACTATGTTTCAAGCAACCATATCAATATGGTCACATATGACGCTAAATATTGCAATCTCAGACGAAGTGTTTACAAGATATTTTTATTTTATTACAGCTAAAGGCACCTTTACATGGTAATACAAATATTTAGATATGTCAAAACGTGTGGAAAATAAAGGATATCTTACTATTCAGTAGGAGAGAAATCCAAATACAAAAATTGACAAGCGGTCGGTAAATCTTCATTTTCTAAAACATTTCAGAAAACTCGGTATTCTCTTCACAGCAGAGTTGTATTTTTAAATTTGCATTGGCAGCACTTTGAGTATTTTTTGAAGGTGGTGCAATATTTACAATCCCAGACAATTGCAGTTCAAGAATATTACTCGTTGTTTTTGCAAATGTTGTAGAATTCAGTAATTTTATTAGACTTTCATCATACTAGTTTGATTTATACTTATCCAACAAGTGTAAGCATGAAAAAAACTTACAACATATTTATGTTGACTTTTCTTAAGTCCGGAAAGAGTTTCGTAATATATTGTTCCCATAACATCTAAATATCTTGTATTACCATGTGCCTTAATCGATAGTTTGACATTAAAGAGGAATATGTGTTTTGATCCCACTAAAATGCAACCCGATTATTTGCTTCGGATTATTATAAATTATTTTATTTAATGCAAATCATTCCACATTTTAGCTTTAAGTTATTACAATATGTATGTACAAGGTCTGATCAAAAAATAACCGTTATTTTCAATTTTTTACAAACATATTTATTTATTCACCAATAACTAACTTGTCCCCTTCAAAGGGATCCCCCTCAGATATAATACAGTTATGCCAGCATTTTTTCCAATCCTCGAAATACTTCTCGAAACGGCCTTTTTTGCTATGGCCAACAGCTCCTGTTTCGATTTTTCTTTTGTCTCCTCAATCGTAGCAAAACGCTTTCCTTTCCTCGTTGTCTTCAGTTTCGGGAAGAAGAAAAAGTCAGTGGAAGCCAAGTCCGGAGAATACGGTGGCTGAGGTATGATAACGGTTTTGTTATTGGCCAAAAACTTACGCACAAGCATGGATGTGTGGGCTGGTGTGTTATCATTGTGCAAAATCCATGAGTGCTTTTGTCACAACTCGTGACAAAAGACTTTGTGGCAAGAACTCATGATGCACTACACCATTGCAGTCGAAGAAAATAGTGAGCAAAACTTTCACACTTTACCGAACTTGACGTACTTTTTTCGGTCTTGGCTCTTCTGGGCACTTTCGTTGTGATGATATAGCCATGATTCGTCACCAGCTCGTTAAGGCAATCTGTATCGTCGTTGACGATGTTCAACAGCTCCTGAGCGATCTCCATGCGACGTTGTTTTAGCTCAAAACTTAGTAAAAAATCGAAGAACACACCAAAACAGGACTAACCTTTTTATCTGTCAAAGACAAACTGACAATCCGAAATGGCTGATATTGCCAACATATATAACAGATATGTGTACCAACATAACAGAGAAAAATGAGAAAATCGAATATACGTAACTCACGAAATTTGAAAATGATGGTTATTTTTTGATCAGACCATATATGTTGAGTTCAAAAATATAACTCCATTAAAATAAAACTATTTGCGACATTAGAATGGTTCTTTAATGAAATATGGTTATACATGGCAAAAGTATGGTTTACTAGTCTAATAATATGGTTGGGCATGACACTAATGTGGTAACTTTTATTAATACTGTGGTTACTTACTAGTTAGTAATACAACTGTCATATTTGGGCTGGAATTTCAGAGTCTGTTTTGGGGTTTCTCGACCGTGTACAGGAGAAAGCGTAGAAATTTATCGGTGACAGTAGGGTATCCAGCACTATCAACGCAGTGTGGGGTGCGTTACTCTGTTCTATCGTTACTACGATGGGTTTTGCTCTGACGAGATTAGGGATCTAGTTCCCGAAACCCTACGTTACACGCGTACATCGTTCAGGCCTCATTCATTTGTGGTCGATTGCCCGGGGAATCATACAACGCATCACAGAGAAAATTCGTTTTTCAGTCGCACGCTTCTTCTGTGGAATAAGTTGCCTGCAGACGTGTTTCCTGTCTGTTATAACGTTGGAAAGTTCAAGTCAAATGTTCACAAACACTATCCCTATTTACCCCTCATTACAATCTACTTTCCAAGTTCTGGTGCAATGCACTGCATATGTAGGGGCTATCCCCTGAGTACTGCTCCAAGATAAACCAAAAAGTATAATGGCAATTTTAACAATACGTAAGTTTTAAGTTTTAAATATAACAATTTAGAAAATTATAAATAGCTTGCTTTCTATGTTTCCCAGCTACCTATATGTGGACATTTCATAGGAGCTACCTTAATCATTGGTATCAATGTTAGAAGCTAAAATAGCGAATAAAAAAATTCAGTTGTTTGAAATTTTGTACTCTGCTTTTCGATATTTTCAAAAAACAAATCGTAGCAACCAACGGTTGTTCATTTGTTTGAAAGGTGTAAAGAAATGTTAGAGACGTGTATAAATGAAGAAGCTTGTTCTTTGTGTTTTGACAGGTATTATTAGAGCATTTTTCTTTTTAAATTCTCAGCAATTTATTTAGATTGCTAGGATATAAAGTTGAATGTTTGAAAATATTTTTCAAAAATTTCCAAAGTCTACTGATCATTAGGGTAGCTCCTATGAAATGTCGACATATAGATAGCTGGGAGACATAGAAAACAAGCTATTTATAAGTTTTTATTGGTATCAATGTTAGAAGCTAAAATAGCGAATAAAAATCTCAACTGCGTATAACAATTTAGTATTATCACGCACAATTATATAATTCAACCATAGTATGTTGCCCTTAAAATATTGTAGTATCCGTTTTAAGTGTACATGTCCGAAATTATATCTACACATTAATGTCATAACATTTTCTATACAATTATGGTATTCAAAGGGTTGTCATAAAGTCATAAGTCTTAAAATATTAGTTTGAAAAAATATGGATACTATGAACATTCTGGCATAAATTATTTTAAATTCGAGTCAGCTGAGATGTTTACGATTCCGTTACGGCAAATCAGAAAACACAGTTTAAAAAGTCTTATTACGAGTACTTTTTTGTTCAAAGCATAATATAAAATATTATGACATTATAAGTGATATGATGCCGTTTGAATTCCCCAAATATATATCGCTCCTTAAATGCAACATAGTCATAACTAAAAAAGCTTGTTTCGAGAAAAACGCATTCAAAATTTTTTTAGTTTCCATTTAGGAAATATCTCCTAAAGAAAACGCTTTAAAAGTAATTGTAATAAATTTTTGGCACAATATATAAAGTAAAACTGCTAACAATTCTGCATTGTTTACATCGAAAAGCAAATTTTTTGAGATATGACTATGTTGCTATAAAGGAACGATATTTTTGTTTTATTATAATTTGAACTTGTGTAGCATTAGAAAAAAAAACACCCTGAAAAACAAAACATTTCATGGGTTTTAAAGCGATATAACTATTAAAGAACTCCTAAAAAATTCTGCTTTTGACAAAATTTATGAAAAATATTGCCTCATGGCAACTCTGATGATATAAAAACTTCATTAGAATTTTATAAATTTTATCTCATATTACCTTTTGTGGATCAATCAACGAAATGTTGCAGGTGGCTGAAAAATGCAACTAGAGCCTTATATTCCGAAAAGACAGACACGTATTGAAAGGTTTTCATATTTAAAACTTATTGACCGATATCATATCTAACTGCATAAATGAAAATTATACTTTATCTACGTTTTGCTCGTATAACCTCTTAAATGTCTCTACATTAATGCTTAACAGAAAACCACTTAAGTAATTGAAACGGCATAAAGGAAAACGAGTAGGAAAAAGTAGCTGAAGCAAAAAGGTATGTACGAGTATCACTTCACTTTACAGATACAATTTCTTTACCTATCAAGTGCAAGTAATTGAGTGACTCAATTGTCGCGTCTTAAAAATGAATACGAAAGTGTATCTTGAAAATACAACAAAAGCAACAACAACACCAAGAAGAAGAAAAAACTAAAGAGAAAATAAAACTTATCAACACACATTAATGCTTCCTGGTGTTTCAAGTTGTGGTTGTATAGTATTTGAGATGGTGCATCACCATTTTCATACATTCAATCGATATCAAAAAGAAAACGAGGACAAAAAATGTTAGAACAGAATGTTTATAGAGATGAAAGCAAACAACAAAAAAAAAAGAAGGAATTTTTATTGCACCTTCCTCTTAATTTTCTCTCATTTTATGGGAAGTCTTTTTCCGGTTAAGATAAGGAGCAGAAAAAAAGTGTTTCCATGAGTGCAGCAATAACAACAAAAAGAAGAAGAAGAAAAAACTACAACCCAGAACTGTCGATGTAAAGAAATCATTAAAAAACATCGAACATTTAGAAGACAACACAGCAATTTGATACACCTTTGAACAACATTTACAACAAATCACACAAAAAAGGAACAGCTACAATGAGGAAAAAATTGTTATCCACTTGATCAATAAGAATGGAAGCAAGTAAGCAAAACAATAGCACTTTTTAAGAACCCATATGAAACGAGATGAAAGAAAAAACAAAAAAAAAAAAAAAAACACAAAAAACAGCCAGACAAAAATTGCTCACTTATGATTGTGTGTCACCTAAACGACATTGTTGTCGTCATAATCACAATCATCATTATCGTTTTTGTCATTCGCTACATCATCACGTAAACACCATTGACATTTCAAATTCATTAAGCAGGACTTTTAAAGAATCAAATGTTTTATTCTGCTAACACTTACTTTTCTCGGTTATTCAGCTTCTTAGTAATGATTTCCAGAAGGCTGCCTAAATAAAAAGAAAAGTTATTCAGGGTTATTGAAAAACATATTTTTGATTATTTTTAATATTTTTTTACAAATTGGCGGTAAAGTAAACAGTACAATGAGTGCCAAACGAGTACTTGTTTGCATAGTATGCACTCTTTAATCAATACAAATTTACAAGTTTTTTTTCTTAATTTATTTTATGTTTTAGTACGTTAAAAATATATATAACAATTAAAAGCAAAAGTATCAAATTCGTAGAGAAGAATTAACCAACATAGATCGGGTCGTCAAATGTTACTTACGTTAAAGGTCTTTGAGAGAAATTTGACCCAGTTAGAAAAATCAATATGAAAACTACTACTTTCTTTAATTAAGTTTGTTTTAAAAGTTAATAATTTATAAATTATAAATAGCTTGTTTTCTATGTATCCCAGCTATCTATAAGTCGACATTTCATAGGAACTACCCTAATCATCAGTAGACTTTGGAAATTTTTGAAAGATATTCTCAAACATTCAACTTTATATCCCAACAATAATAATAATAATAAATATCTTGAGATATAAAAAAAATCATAACAAAACTGGTTTCTTAACTAAAGAACTTTTTTCGAGCAATTTATAAAAAAGGGTGCAAAAATTACTTTAAGAATTTAATATTTTTGATTCACGTAAAATTTTGTTAAATACTAAAACATAAAATAAATTTTAAAAAAATATGGATTTGATTCATTATTTAAATTTGTATGAAACAAAGAGTGCACTATATAGAAACCTGTGCTCATTGTTGCACCCTAATGTAGGCTCGCAACTTTAAGTTGGTAACACTTCTGATAAATGCGTGTTGTTTTATTTAGTTATGGATAGACTTTCTCCAAAATAAGGGTTCATTTCGTCAATTGAAATTGAATTTCCATCCAAAATTTTGTTCTTTAGTGAAGCCCTTTTTTTTTTTGTATGAAATAAATATAATTGCAGAAATAAGCAGAATTGTAATATTTGGAGAAAGGATAATACACAGGCCATTATCGGAAGCTCATAACTTTAGAAAAAATTGGAAATAGTGTGCTTTATGGGCTAGCAAATTCATTTGTCCATATGTCTTCAAAGATAATAAACAACTGATCACTGGCGAATGGTGTAGGGTAATCATAAGACACGATTTGTCATCCCTTAATTAGGTAGCATTAATCTTTCTAAAAGAAGAGCTGCACTTCGTACAGTGTGCGCAGCAATTGATTTACACAAAGAAACTTTTAGTAAAAAACAAAAGAAATACTGGCCTCAGGAAATACTGCATAGGAAAAAATGTTCAATCTGTTTCAAATTGCACTGAAAAATTCTGAACCACCAAAATTTTATATATTTTATAGTATATGCGGCCTGTATTGCATCAATAACTCTTCGAATTTTTATTTTCGCATATTTAGCTTTTCGGCCTATGCAGGTGATTTGACATAACCTTCGAAGAAAAAACATTACCTCAAATTCAGTCACATGATCATGGTGGTCAAAAATGTCTACCATTACATAAATTAGTTTTGTTTTTATTAAGATTTATTGAGCCTTTGAAACTAATATTTCATGCAGATCACAATACAATATCCTAATTACAATATAATTAAACAGGAACTAACTTATTCCAATAATAAGTTTAATAAGCTTTTGCTCCCGGAGCAATAGCATGATACAAATGAGCATGACAATAACTCTAAAATAAACTTAAAATTAAATTTAAAACTAACTTTTATGTAAGACTTAAAAACTAAAATAAATAAAACAAAAGGAGGGGAAAAATAATAACAAAAATAAATAAATAAAATAATAATAGGGTGGCGCTAACACCTGTGAGTACCTGGAGTACAGAAAAAGCGAACGCAAAATTATATTTAAGCTAAATTAGGAGGATCCCGATTTATAAAATCAACTGGTGATAAGTAATTTGTATTCAACAACCTACATCATTCTCGCGATGATAAAGCCTTGCTATACACTTTTTTAAAACATCAGACGCACAGATTAATTGGAGTAAATTTTGATTCGTTATAAATGAACAAGTTTGAGTACCGTTTACATTGCAATTCATATATCAGACAGTATGGTAATATTAGAAAATGTGGCAACTTCAAATACAAAACCTTCCGCTAAGAGTTACATGTTAGGTGAAAAAACAAATGAATGATATTACCCAGACAACTCTCAAGTTTAATATACAAAAAAGTCGTATAGTGGTAAGTATGGCAACACAAGAAAATGTGGCCACTTCAAAACTTTCCGTCAAGAGTTATACATGTGGGAAGAATATAAATATAAAGGGTGTTTTTTTAAGCTAGATAGAACTTTAAATTGTAAAAAGTAACACAAAAAATTAAATTTTGATGAAACATTCTTTTTATTTGTTTCAGTATACTCTGACAAATCATCATGAATAGAACAACGCTACGAAATTATCCAAATTTACTTTGAAAATCAGTCGTCGATTCGCGCAACTTATAGACGACTTCGTCATTTGTATGGCGTACATAATCGTCCATCTGAACAAGCCATTCGTCGAACTGTGGATAGATTTCGTACCACATACTCTCTAGAGGATGCAATAACACCAGCACGTCGAAGGAATGTGCGTACTGAAGAGAATATCGCCGCTGTAAACGAAAGTGTGGAAGAAGATCCAAATTTATCGATTCGTCGTCGGTCGCATGAATTGGGGCTCTGTCCGTCCACTACGTGGAAAATTTTGCGCAAAGATCTCGGCCTACATCCGTATAAGATCCAGCTGGTGCAGGAATTGAAGCCACGAGACCATTGTATGCGTCGTTCTTTCGCCGATTGGGCTCTAGAGCAGTTGGCAACTGACCCGTTGTTTTATCGCAAAATTGTGTTCAGCGATGAGGCGCATTTTTGGCTTAACGGGTTTGTTAATAAGCAAAATTGCCGCATATGTAGTGAGACCAATCCACAAGAGACCCTACAGACTCCATTACATCCAGAAAAATGCACTGTTTGGTGCGGTTTTCATGCTGGTGGCATCATCGGACCTTATTTCTTCAAAAATGAGGCCGGAGCTCGCGTTACGGTCAATGGAGATCGTTACCGCACCATGATCAATGATTTTTTGTTTGAAAATATGGATGACATTGATCCGGAGGAGATGTGGTTTCAACAGGATGGCGCTACGTGCCATACGGCGAACGCAACCATCGACTTACTGAAATCAAAATTTGGCGATAAGTTGATTTCGAGAAATGGACCTGTCAATTGGCCTCCAAGGTCGTGCGATTTGACACCTCTCGATTATTTCCTGTGGGGCTACGTGAAGTCACTGGTTTATGCTGATAAACCAGCAACAATTGACGCCTTGGAGGCCAGCATTGTTCGTGTTGTTCGTGACATACGGCCAGCAGTGCTCGAAAAAGTGGCCCAAAATTGGACGTCCAGAATGCGCTTCGTCAAGAACAGCCGCGGTGCCCATATGCCCGAAATCATTTTCAAATGTTAATGTCACGTATTGATCTTTCGAAAAAAAAAAAATTTTGATTACAATTTAATTTTTTGTGTTATTTTTTACAATTTCAAGTTCTATCGGGCTTAAAAAAACACCCTTTAAATATTTCTTATTTTTGCAGCTAAAGATCGTTTATATTTTTTATAAAAAATTCAACAGTATTTATTTTCAATATTTCGATAACAATTTGCTATCATCGTCAGGAAAATTAATATGTTATTTCCTGACGATGATAACAAATTGTTATCGAAACATTGAAAATAAATACTGTTAAATTTTTTATAAAAAATAAAAACGATCTTTAGCTGCAAAAATAAGAAATATTTACTTAAACAAGATCAAATAATTAAATATCAAAGAAAATAAATATATTAAAAGTGAATTCCTTCCATAAAGCCATTAACCCGGTATTTTTGTCTAGTTCAATTTGACTATAGCTCATACACTAGAACATATAGTAGCATTAGAAAATGTGGCATTATCATGTAAAATACTTCTCGTTACACGTATGGTACCTCTCCGATAAGTTATCGTGCAAGTTTAGTTTAAAGGAAGTTCTAATACTGAAAAATAATTAGTATGTGTTAAAATAAATATAGTTTAAAAAAACTAAAAAACACGCATCAATATCAAATTTCTAAATTGTTTTGCACTACTGCTTAAGCTTCTACCTAAATTATCCCTATAGCCAGTAAACAAGCCGTAGAACACGCTCCGATTTTTATTTTGGAATTCCCAAAATCTACTTCAGGAATCGCCAAAACCCCCCACTTGACCGGAAACGATATGGCAACTTCAATTTTCGCACTAAATCGAATGGCCGTTAATAATTCAGATGCGCGTTTATTTGGAATTCCCAAAGTCGATTTTAGGAAACGCCAGAATTTCCCACTTTCTCAGATGCAGTATGGCAATTCCAATTTTCACACTAAAGCGAATGACTGTTTATAGCTTAGATGCATGATCCACGGCAAAAACGCGCACCGAATATGAAAAACCGGTTAGCGAAGGGGTGCTGAGTCTTTTTGGGAATTCCTAAAATCGGCTTCGTGAATCCCCAAAATCACCCTACTCTCCTGGAAGCAATTTCACACTAAACCAGCAACACTGCACATACATTTGTATATACTTACATATGTAGTAGTCACTCTTATGGAATGGATTTCGAGAGTTGCAAACATGCAAACAAACACACATACAAGTGAAACTAATATAATATAAAAATAAGCGTGTTAATAAGCCTATTTTTAAATAATGCTATGTTACCATATGGACCGACTATTAAAGGTTGGCAACTTAAAAAAAAATTCATAAATTTGCGTGATTTGTTAAAACCCAAGAGTTTCGATTAATCTATAACATGATAGATATGTTGTTATTTTTTCTCGTCAGATTTGGAAGTTTTCAGCTTTCAGAATCGAAATCAAAACGTAAAATATAATAAATAAATAATTCAGAAACAAGCTGCTGCAAGTGAAGTGTTAAGTTGCCATACATATAATGAGTACTAGACGTAAATATACAGCAAAATTATCAAACCATTTCGCTTGGCTGAACATCGATTATTCGAAAATGTGTCGGAAGTAAAAATTGTCGTCAGATAATCCAACGTTTGGAGTGTTGTTTGAGGGGTTGCCTTATATAATTATTTGGTTCCAAAATTTGTCGTAGAAGAAAAGAAGTTTGTCTTTTCTTTATACGAAGACTTGTCTTTACAGTCTTAGAGCACAAAAAAATTGCTAGTCACCGAGAGAATTCTAAACACTTCCTGTCGCATACTGGACCTCCTACAAAGGCTTTCGCAATATTTTGTTTACATCATTGAAAGAAAATATCATTGTCATTTGCTAACCAGTCACTTATTTGTTTAGTTGTGTTGTGATATTTTTCTGTGTAATTGTGAGTTTTTTCTTCGTATTTTTGATATCGTTTTTATTTATTGTTGCCTGCTCATTATTCGGGGTTTTCTTCTTTTTTGCTTACAACACCGCTGTTTTCCTGCTGCTGTTTTTGGTAATTTTGATTTTTAAACTTGTAGTCCTTTTTATGTTTATACTCGTATATGGGTCATTCCAAGTCAAATCGAACAGTTCAGAGAATTTTTTTTTTGATTTGCTTTATATTTTACTATGTTAATGTTCCATCTCAATAGCATATTTCATCAAGTTTTCAGATTGTTTTTTTTTTCTTATGATATCAGAGATATCGAGTTTTGAAAAAAAAAATTATTTATAAGAAAACTGTGTTCGAATAAATACTAACAACTTTTTCAATATTAGTCCAAACAATATAGATTTTTTTCCAATTTTTATATTTTTTGAACTACTTTCTAATAAAAAATTTGCACAGTGGCCTTGGAAGCGATTTTCGAGATTTGATATGTTAAATAATTTTTTTTATATTGATTTAAATAAATTTTTTTAGGAATATTTTTGTATTAAATTAGATTTTTTCCACAAATTTTAAGACCCTTTTAGTATTGGCATTTAAATGACTACCATTTTTCCTCCTTTAAAATTTTTTTTCCGGACTGCCCGATTTGATTTGGAATGCCCCATATGTATGGTATGTGTATTTGTTATAACCATTTAGCTGTTTCATTGAAATCAGACAGTTAATCAGGCAATCATTACGTAGAGGTGTTTGTTTGTTTGTCTGTAGTTGTTCAACTGTCTGCCAGTGTAAAAAAACGACTCAATTTTTGTGTCAATAAATTATATTTGTGTATTTTAGAATATATTAGTAGCAAGTTGATGTTCAACAAAAAAAAAAGGAAGAAATTTGAGCGAAATAATATAAATCAGGATTAGAATTCGTTCACTTTCTGGAGGTTAAAGGTCAGCAAGCTTTACATTTTTATATATAATGATTTATAGTTATAATTAATTGTAATAATATAACTCCTAATAACAACATTAACGTATTTCAGAGTATTATTCAACTATTATATTATTATCAATATTATTCATAAGAGTAATAGAATTTTTTTTCTGAAATTTCTATGGAATAATCGGTTTAGGCTATATCTCGGGTATATGTAGACCGGTATCGGGATTTTTCATTTTCTATATTTTAGTAACCTCCTTTTATAACCAGAACTGCTTTTAGGCAAAAAACAAACTTTTCATGGAAAAATCGGTTTACGCTCTATCTCGGGTATATATGGACCGATAAAGCAAATTTTCATTTTCTATATTTTAGTAACCTCGTTTTATAATCATAACTGATTCTAAGCAAAAAAAAAAAAAACCACGACTTCCTAAATGCAAGTTGCAATGCATATTTACAATGTATACACTTCGTATATGCATACGTAAACTTTCTGACAACGTCCAATGTTCCTAATCGTTTGGCAACTCATTGTAATTAGTATCAGCTGTCAGAATCGCGCATCATTTTTATTTTTTATGCAAACATATTTGTTAATAAAAGTTGTCTCTTCTTTTTTCCATTTTTAAAAGATTCTTTAGCAAGTCTGTATAATTCCTCAGCCTCCATTTTTCCAAAAAAATTTATTCAATTTTCCACAGTAGCATAGCGATGTTCCTAAATGCTGATAAAATGCAAACAATTTCTCTGCAATGCAAGGTTGTACTTAAGCAGTGATTAGCATTGCATACGCATTTTTTAAAATTATGCATTGCAACTTGCGTTTAGGAAGTCGACCAAACTTTTCATGTAAAAATCGGTTTAGGCTATATCTCTGATATAAGTGGACCGATATTGGAAATTTGAATTCTCTCTATTTGGTAAACTCCTTAAAGTAACAGAACTGCTTTCAAGCAAAAAAAGAAGTTTAAGCTCGCTAGCGCGTCATTTTCATGAAAAAATCGGTTTAGACTATATCTTGGGTATATATGGACCAATATCGAAAATATTCATTTTCTGTATTTGGGCAACCTTCTTTGATAACCAGAAATGCTATTAAACAAAAAAAAACTTTTTTCATGGAAAAATCGATTTAGACTAGATATATCTCGGGTATACGAGTATATGGATCGATATCGGAATTTTTCATTTTCTGTATTTTAGTAACCTCCTTTTATAACTTACTTTTAAGCAAAAAATAATAATTATTACTCCTCGGAAGCAATATGACAGCTTCAGCTTTCGCATTAAAGTTCCCAAAATCGGCTTCGGAAATCGTCAAAATCCTCCCGCAATACAGAAACTTCAATTTTCTTACTAAAGCGAACGACCGTTTATTGCTCGGATGCCTGTTTCACCGCAAAAACCTGCACCAAATATGAATAGCCAGTTTTAAACCGGTTAGTGAAGTGGTTCAGAAAATTTTCGGGAACTCCCAAAATCGGCTTTGCGAATCCCAAAAATTCCACCATTTCCCCGGAGTTATTTTGCTACTCCAATTTTCGCACTTAAGCAGCACATTTTTATATACCTACATATGTAGTAATCACTCATATGACATGCGTTTCGAGTGTTGCAAACATACAAACAAACATATTAGTGAAACTAATAAAAGCGTGTTAAAAACACTTCAGTTTTACAAAAAATTTTAGAACTCTTATATTTTCCTTTTTTACGTAAAGCTATTTTGGAACTAAAAATCGATCACTCTAACTGTAACAACTATATGTTTCTATTACATAGAAGTAATCTCTAATTAAAGGAGAAATTTTACTAATTTTTGTATATTTGCTAACTTAAATTTTCATGAAAAAAATAAATATTTTTGTTTCCAGCTGTTAAATGCTAATTGTGTAAGCTAAATTTTGTATGCATGAACAGCACAATAATATTGTTCGAATATTGTGTCTCATGTCTGAACTCACTATAGTTCTTCTTAACAAAATGCTAAAAAAAACGATTATTTTGCAGCATCCTGTATAAGAAAATATTTTAAATAATAACTGTATACCTCCCAAACAAACTCGTCTCACAACCGGATAAAACCAACGCAAAAGTGAGTGACCGGTTATGACAGGTTTCACTGTAATGTTAATAGAAATTTATGACATACTCAACCTTTTTTTCATCTTATCTTCATTTTGAGGTTGTCAATAATGATATTGCTGAAAACAAATATATCAAAGAAAACTTTTGAAACATGAAAGAAAACTTTTGAAATATCAAAGAAAACTTTTGATGAATCAGCAGAAATATTTATTGCAAACTAAATATTTTTTTCGATAAAAGGTTCTTTTTTTTGCCAATAATTTTTTTCCAAGTGCGTATAAAAGCCACAAAAGGGCGTACTGCTAAAATCGATGCTTATTTGATTCTTCTCAGTCCTTTGCGAAAAAAAATATATATTTATATCGTCAGCTGAAATGCAAAAGGCATAAGTGACAAAAACCTCAAAATCAATCAAAATATTATTTTGTATATGTATATTTTTATTTACAAAATAATTTGAAGATTTACAATAATTTAGAATTTAAATATTCAGTTATACCATTTTTTCTGCTTAAACATAAAATAACAATATTATAAATATTATTTACAAAAATAATATTAGGATTTTGGGAAAAATAGATTACAATAGAAAGAAAATAGAATTATAAGAGTAAGAAAAGTCAGAGAATAAAAGTACACTTATTTTAAGAACAAAGGGATCGCATATGATCATATGTGGAGTTTGAACATTTAACAACAAATTTCTCTTTTATTTATCTTTAACTAATACAAATTAATTTGTGAGTGAAGACGTGATGTTGAAAATGAATAAGACAGATTACACATCAACTTTAGAATTTTATTTTGACAGACTTGAAGTCGTTTAAGGTGGCAATTTGATGTGCTACTCCATACCGGAGATCCGTAAAAAAGAAAGGCTTGGAAAATTACTTTAAATATAATCAGTTTATTATCAATGCTTAATTTAGATTTTCTGCTTATGAAAGGATATAGGACTTTTAAAGTTATATTGATTTTATTGATTGTATAACTAATATGCTCGTTGAATAACATTTTTTTTGTTGAGAATCATTTCTAAATATTTCACTTTAGCTTCCCACGGAACGTCAGTATTATTAATTTTAATACATGAGCTAGGTAGAAAACAATTTTTTCTTTTTCTTGAAAAACAAATAGCTTGAGATTTAGACGGATTTACCAGTATTTTCCATTTATTGAAGTAGCAAATAACATCATTATTTTAATTATTCTGTTTTTAATGTCCTATGTACAAGACTTTAAATATCATATTGCAGCATGGAACTCAGTACATGTACATACAAAGGAAAATATATAGATTTATGTTTATTCATGCTATCCCCTTTTTTAATTACAACCACAGTTTCGATTTTTTTTCAGTAGTGCCCTTTTGCATTTTAATTGACGATATTTACATGTATAAGTATCAAATCGACTATGCATGCATGTTTGCATAAATATGAATATATGTGTGTATGTGTGTGTGTGCACCTGTGTGTGTTATTAAACTTAAGGTGTTTATTTTATAAAAGTAACCTTCCTGCTGTTTTTAAATGGTGGTTACTTTTATTGTTAAACACGTCAGGCCACCACCAAACAAAAACAACAAACAATTTTAAAACACCGGTAGTTGTTGTTTAAGTGTAAATTATACATACATAAATAACAACAACAACAGAGAGCCTGAATTTTAAACAGGCAAAATAACAAAAAGTGTTGCCGCCGTCGCTGTCATTATCACTGGGTTAATGGCGCGTCTATGTAAATTAAGTTTTCACTTTATACTATTTATATTTATTTACTTTTCGTTTGATGGTCTTTAGTTTTTGTTATTCCGTGTTGCTGTCTCAAATTTTTGAATGGTGGTGTAACAAATTTTGGTTAGTGTTGCTGTTAAATGAAATATTTATACTCATACCTTGGGCCCATCACTTTCAATGTTTATTACTTTAGAAACATTTTAAACAACTACAATACATATTTCGTTATAAGCACAACTAGCCAAATTATTATAGAACAAAAAGAAATGGTAATTTGATGTACATACATAATTAGAAAGATTAAAGTCTCAAAGATGTTTTAGTTTCGTTTTGTTTTAGCAAAATGAGCAATGATATCGATTAAGGTATAAAACTTTTTTTTTCAATTTTGAATCAGGAGCCCTAACATATATTTAATAGATCTGATAACCAAACAGTGGTTTTATTACAGTTGAGTATTGGATGCAGTGTTGTCAAAATATCGTTTGTTTTCTAGCAAAACAAATGATTTTTGCGGCAAAAAAAAAAAAAAAAATCTTTTACTAAACTATTGCAAAACTACGTGAATTTTTGGTTCAATTTCATTTGAAGTATACAAGGTGTGACCGTCTTGTTGATACCACATGTTAATCAAGCCCAAAGCATGCAGTTGTAGTGTTACAAATTTGTTCAATCATATCACGATTTTACTCCGTTGTTACGCCGTTTTAATTTTCAAAGAAGTAAGGTCCTATGATTCCTCCTTAGCAAATTGCACACCATACTGTCACCTTTACGTTGTGGATTTACAGGTGACTGATGAATCATTTGAGAGTTTTACATTGCATTTTTCACATGCCCATACGAATGAAAATCTGCCTCGTCACATGAAAATCGACGATTGATTTTGATAAAATGTTGCTGGTTAGATAAATAGATAAACAAAAAGATAAATCTGACAGCTGAAATCCGTCAGTTAAAATGTTCAATTTTTCGTTTAAAAACTCAAATTATTCATTTCTCTCCAGTTTCTGTCAGTTATGTGAAATGAAACCGTCACTTTTTATGACGGAATCAAACGGGTTTTAATCGGCTGTAGGTTTCAATGTCTATGTTCAAGTATCGCATAAACCGGCTTTTAACACGGTTAACCGAGTTTTTATTTTATAAATGTTATATTTTTACTAAGTTTTTTGTTTTTTGACTATGTAATTCTAATAATTCGTTTGAATAGGGGTTCCCTACGGGCTAATGATAGTCAAATCATTGTGAAAACCATTTTATGATTTTTATAAATTTTAAGAAATAAAAGCTAGAGAAAGCCAAGAATCGCCGAAAAAAAAATGTTTGTATCTAAACATTAAAGTAAGTTCAAAAGTAAATTGTGAAAAAGTTGGGTAATTGAAATCCCCCTGTCTGATCTTGATCTAACCGCGTAAATAAACTGTGAAGTATCAATATACTACTCATACTATTACATAACATTTCTTAACAAAAATCATGGCAAGAGAATTCTCTGTTGCCGAGAGCTGATAAAACGGAAATGTGCATAATTAACGCAGGCGCAACATAAAATCCAACATTGAATAAATGTGGGAATAACTTAAAAAATTCAAAGAGAACTTGTAAGATTTACGACATATAAATTTAAGCAAAATAATCCATACACTTTGAAAACCACGTCTGTTTCATCTCTCTCCCTCTCTTTCTTACTCTCTCAGTCTTTCTTAATTAAAAACAAAACATCACACATTCGCTCAAGCCAACTCTCTTAACAATTTACTTACTACCCACTTCTCTGCACCAATAAAATAATATTCATACTCAAAAACGAAAAAAAAATAACAAAAAGAGATTAAGATAAAAAACGAAAGCAAGGAAAAAAGTATAAAAGATCTCAAGTCAAGATATTAAGTCCAACTTATTTTTCTTACTTAAAGGCAAAAGCGAAAAAAACGTCTATGTGGAAATATATAAAAAAAAAATTAACTGATAAGAAATTTTGTTCAGTCTTCCAACCAACTCGCACACTCATCCACTTACTCAGTGAAGTCAGTCAGTCCGCTTGTAAGTCCGTCATCTACTACAAACTCACTGCTTACATACGATATGCTACTATCAGTTTGAAAAAACAAAAACAACACAACAACAATACTTAATACTAAAAATTGTTTGATCAAAGGATGATGATAAAATAACACAAAAACCCATCTAGTCTAAATATATGTATTTTGGTGTGTGGGGTGATATCTTAAATCTATATGAATGTTAAGTATATCTGTATGTTTGCGCTTCGTGTGTGTGTGTGTGTGAGTGTGTGCATTGGTGTGCATATTCAACTACATTCAAGCAAGCAAAATTGTTAGTCAGCACAAAACTGACTGAATGTACTCGTACTCGTATGTATGTATGTACAAAAGTATGTTCGTTTAAAGTGAAAGATACAGATACAATTAAACAGAACTGTGTTATCACAACGCAATAATCAGAATTCCATTAGCTGGCAATGTTTGGATATATCATGGATATGGGTGTTTGCGTAAAGTAATGATCTAGATTATATGAAAACGATTACAGGGCAAACAGCAGTCTGGTGTATGATCATGAGAATGATTTTCGAAACGGAAGAAAACTTATATAGGCATATTTATAAAAATTTAAATGGATTTGATATGTGTTTAAATTCAAAATTTCATACAAAATTTTACAAAAATTCATTTCCAATGTATTTGAATTTTTCATGAATAAGCACGATAGAGTTTATAAAGAACTACATGTATTATGGAACGTAGAAATACAGTTGATGGAGAAGATTACATATATTTTTGTAGTACAAAGTACTCTTCTTGCTGACACATGGAAACTTTCGCTTGTCTCAAAAAAAAAAAAAAAAAAATTGAAAAAAAATAGAAATAAAAATTGTAAAAATCTATTTTTTGAGCCGACAACCCTATCATAGCCGGACGGAGAAACTATTTTCCATATCAAATGATTTTTCACCTATAACTTGACACCTTGCAAAACTGCAACATTTGCATTTACACACATTTTTATAAAGGGGAATTCCCTTAATACGGACAGCTTGCTGCCTTAAATGTGACAAATATGGGTTCATACAAGCTTATTATATTCTTACATAGCCTTCGACATAGCGTGCTGAGTATTAAAGAAAAAGTTACAAAAATCCAGTTAGCAAACAATGTAATACTGCATTTACACGCGGAAAATCCGCTCTCTTCGCCCTTGCCACCCCAAAACTCAAGTAAAGTTTCCATGTGTGAAAGCGCAGTGAAGTCAGCGAAACTTGTTGTCTCTTACAAAAATTTATAATACAAATTATTATTACTTTCAGTCCTTGAGATGTCCGCTTATGAGAAAGTGCCCTAAACATAGAATAAATTATAGCAGAAAAAATACCAAAAAAATTTTTTCCACACAAAAATAACATTTTTGCATACAAAAATAATATTTTCGCTAATGCAACAAAATGTTCCTTTTAATCAATTGAGTTTATTCACTTTATTAGCTTCTAATATTGGTATCAATCCATACTAGAATGTTTTTTCCCTACTTTTTGATACTTTCAAAAAACAAATCGTAAAGTAGAGACGTGTGCAAGAGATACAACTTTTTTATGTTTTGACCGGTATTATTAAAACATTTTTATTCTTAAATTCTCAATAATTTATTTAGAATATTTGGATATAAAGTTGAATGTTTGAGAAGTGCACTGATGGTTAGAGTAGCTTATATCCTAGACAGCTAGGAACATTGAAAACAATTTTACCGTTTTCTTCTAATATACATTTGTATCAACTATTCTGGACTTTCGTAAATTTTGTATCAACTATTCTGGACTTTTGTAAATTTTCCATTATGTTGTGTTGTATATTATATATTTTTTTTTACATTTACATACATATTAGAGTTGAGTTCAAGAGCTTTTTTAATTGAATTCTCTTTTTAGTTCGCCTCTTTTCACTGAAATATGTATTTCTTTTAGTTCAATAGTTCAGTGTTCTGTATATGAAAAACATCAGGGGGCTAATTCTGTCATTCGTGATCGAAATTACTATCGAATAGAAAATAATTTCGATATCGGGTAAATTTCTAATGATGTAACTCGTTACGTAACGAGTCGAGTTATCACTTCAGTGTTGCAAAATACTAACAAAATGTGTTTTATAACACTGCCGAAAATTGTATGTATTTGCATACTTTGTATACATGTTGTAGATTAAAAAATAAACAAACACACATACGATCACAATAACAATTCATTTAAATCAGTCATGTATGCGTGTTTGTACTTTAAAAGGTAAGTAAATAGAAATAACAATTCAATAAATATGTATGTAAAAAACAACCATATAACTATGTATATATGCCGTTCTACAAAAGCAAATATAAATTCTTGAATGTGACTTCAAATATAAGTTTTTGTGTTCTTAGCAATACTCCATCTTTATATACATATGTATACCTGTTGATATACGTCATATACATAATCATATGTATTGAAAAACGCCTTAAGAACCAAAAATTCTCAATTTAATTTAACTACTACTATTTAAAACAAATTTTTAATTTACATTTCTTTTGTGTTTTTCTGTTTGGCTGGTTTTCGATAGTACTTTTGCTTACGAGTGAAAAGTTGCACGGTTGCATTCGAATGGTTACTCGCTATCGACTGCCATCATTAGAAATTTCGATAGCTTTTACTCGATATCGAATGAGATAATCCCAAAAGTGTAAAAACTCGCACATTCGAGTAAAAACTCGCCCGTAAGCGAATGACAGAATTAGCCCCCAGATGAAAACAGCGAATGAAGAAGATAAAATGGTTCTAAATGTATATAATACTATTTAATCTAAAACCAAATTCATTGTAATTAATACCGGTAGATAGAAATTAAAGAACAAATAAATTTAAATTTAATAAGTTAAATTTTTCGTACGTGAAATGGTCTCACTACTTTTTGCTTATTCCTTTATATTAGAAAAAAAGATACTTGAACACAAAAGAAAAATTGAAGAAAGACAAAAGAAAGAAACAGGAACTATGGAGCTAAAAGAGCTCACAGAATTGATCAGCTCATTTAGCACTCTCATGTGATTATTTCCATTATACTAGTTCGTTCGCGAACTACTAAACTCAAATACATATATTATATGAAAAAAAATATCTTGGGTATCATGTTTTCTTGTGAAAAATATAGCTGCTTTTATTATTCAACTATTTTTACTAAAATTTTGTTTAAATCCACCAATTGTTTTATAGTTCTTTTATAGTTTTCATATAATTTTTTTTTATAGTTTTCATACAATTTATTAACTGGTTCAGCAAATTATGTTATAGAATATAAAAAAAAGTTTAACAATCTTAGGTATCAATATAAATTTACGCATTTTAAAAGTAAATTTCAGAGGAGGAATATTGGCATAACATTTTACAGAAGTGTCTGTTGAAGTTGAAGAGCCGATAAAGCAATTGATAATCACGCAACGCTGCTATACTTATATTGACATATTGAGTGTTGTCTTTGTGGCTACCACTGGCTTATTCTTCTTAACTTTATTAGCTACCCAATATTTATAAAAATCAAAATATATATACAGCTGGTTTTTAATGTTTCCAGCTTTCTATATGTCAACATTTCATAGGAGCTACCTTAATCATCAGTTGATTCAGATACCTTGAAAAATATTTTCAAACAATTAACTATATATCGCATTATTTTAAATAAAACAATGAGAATTTAAAAAATAAAATGCAAAAGGAAATGATTTTATTCACGGACGAAAGCTTTCAGAAGAAAAAAGAATTTTTAAATGGCGGAGATACCCAAAATGATTTAAGTAAAGATACCCATATTTTTAACTCATTTACCAAAAGCTCATGTTAAAGCTCCGGTTTCTGGTTCAATAATTTTAGTTGGAATTATATTACAATTAGGAGATTTCATTTATTTTCAGGCCGTTGACAAAAATTTTTAAAAGTAGAAACAGTTTTTAAATCGATTCATAAGTGGCGGAGTTATTTAAAAATTGTTTGGACGGAAATTTTTGATATAAAACCATTTTGGCCGGCAACTTTCAGCATAAAAGTTATCCAATTTTGATTTGCGGACTTCAAGGTATCTGCATACCGAATTTCATCTAAATCGGTTCAGCGGCTTAGACGTGGAAAGGTAACAGACAGGCGAACAGGTAGAGTTACTTTCACATTTACAATATTAGTAACGATTATAAATCAATGAAAAATGACATCTCACAAACTCAAAAAAAAAAAACATGTTTTTGGGTTAAATTTGACACACTTTTAACGTAGCCTAAACGATTTTTAAAAATTTTACACATTTTTTTTAGTTAAATTTGTATTATTTTAAGCGTAGGTAATGGACTGAGTTTGAAGAAATTTCAAAGAAAATATGACATCTCACAAACTCAAAAAATAAATCAAGGTAGAAAGGCCCTAACTAAAATTTTTCCCGAATTTAAGTTATTTGGCGATTCTATTAAATTTCACGCTAACATACCTCTTCACAAAGATTTAGTGGAATAGTTTCATAAGTAACAGATTTGCGAGCACTTGTAAACAATAAGATGTTGATAAAAACAAATTCTATTATTAATTTATTGAATTTCTATTATCAATTTATTGAACTTTTATAATTTTTTAAATTCCATTTTTGTACATTTTCTTAAGAAGGATTTTTTACAATACAATTTGCTGTGATCATTAAGTTTTCAACTGAAAAGCCGATGTACAAATGCACAAAAATCTAATTTAAAAATGTCTATTATCTTTTTTCCGTCTCCTGTAAAGTTACAATTATGTTAGTTGTGGTCGCCTTTCCACATGGGACATGACGTCAATAACTAAAATTTTTTAATTATATACGCATATACAGAAATTATCTAATTCTCTTAAAACAAATTCAATAACCACGTATTCTATTGATACCGTTTTCGCCCATTCCAGAAACTTACTTTAGTGGCGTTATCATTTTGAACCATCTTTGTGGAAACACCCATATTGCTTAGTAAGTTTTCTTATCAAATTATAAAATCGCGCTCCCGCACACTGAATGTAAGTTTGAATATTTGTCTGAATGTAGGTTTATTTGTATATTTTTCAGTTGCTGGTTTTTCGTTGTTGTTTTTTGTTATTGTTATTATTTTGTGTTGTACAGATCGACTTAGTTCAAAAACTCAAAAATTTTGAAATGTTGCGATATGACAAACGTACAAAATATTTGTTTGTAATCTCTTTAAGAAAACACACTCAGCCAGCAAACTAAATTCAAACACAACTAACTGTGTCAGCAGAAGTGCCTGTATGGGCATGAGTGTGTGTGTGTGTAACGAATTAGCAAAATCATTAGTGGGAAAGAGAGTGAGTTGGCAAGCTTGCGTGTGTGTTGAAATTTAGTTATATCCGTTTTTAATTGTTGTTGGTTCCTTTGGTGTGTCTGCCGTCTGCTAAACTACAAACACAAGAGAACGTGTATGAAAATATTTTAGCCCGGTACGGCTGTAAATTGTTGGTTGGCTTTAGCTGGTTGGTTCGTCGGTCGGTTCGATGGATGGATGGATGACTGTATGGTTGGTTGGCTGGTTGGTTCGTTCGTTTGTGCGCTCGTTCATTTGTATGGTTCATTGCTTTAGGTTGGCAGAAGTGAGTGAGCGATTGTGTGTGAGAGTGAGTGTGCATGTGTGTGTTTGGATTGATGTTATCTAACACTTGGGCTGCTTTTTCTTATCAGTGCTTTATCAGTTTTTGTATATTTTTCTACATTATTTCGTTGTGTTTGTTATTTGTTTTGTTATTTTGTTTCCCAAACGTATAGTAAATACGAAAATGAATATGGGAACAGAAATGTGTATGGTAATGTTGTGTTTTTTTGTTTGTTTTGTTTTTTGAACAAAAGAAATTTTAAATAAAAAATAGTTGGGCTGACGGAATGACACTGACGTTGGTTGTTAAGGAAACATGATGTCATTTTTGTTTTAAATATTTTGTATGTTTTAAACAAAACTTCTTCTATATCTATGTCCTGTCTTGTGATATGATTTATTTTTAATAGAGATAATTTCATTATGGGTTTGTATTTGGTTTTATCTTATTAATTAATAAAAAAAAAAAATAATACTGCCACAGTCACGTTGAGCAAACGTTAATAATTAAACCAAAGATACCCCGTTCTACAATTTCTGTAAAGTTTTTAATCAACTGATACAACAATCAGTGAGCAAAAATATTTGAAACAAGAACTAATACTATAAGTGCTGCCAACTAGACTTAAAATTGAAACAAAATAAGTGCTTATTGCATGTTGATGTAAAGTCACTTATCACAAAAATTACTGCTTTTTATTTGTAAATATTCCGGCACTCCTTTATGTGTCTGCTTGAGAAAATCCTTTCAAAATTACTTTAGTATTATGTATTTCGTATTAACGTTTCAATGTATGTATGTGTATGGTGAAGAACTTACTCATATATATGGAACAATCCAAGACAAATCGAACAGGTCAGAGAAAATTTTTTTGAATTTGCTTTATTTTTCACTATATTGATGTCGCTTCTGAACAGCACATTTCATCAAGTTTTCAGATCTTTTTTTGCTTTGGATTCCCTTTATTTTTCACTATATTTATGTCGCTTCTGAACAGCACATTTCATTAAATTTTCAGATATTTTTGGCATATGGTTTCAGAGATATCGAGCTATAATAAAAATTGATTGAAAAGAAAATTTTTAAAATCCAATAAAAATAACTTCTCGTGTTAAACCAAACACAACAAAAGAATATTTATCGGTTCATAAATGGCGAAGTTAATAAAATATGTTTCAGATAATTTTTTTTAGTTTTATAAAAAGCAACTGCAAGCAGCACTTGTCGGATATAATTTAATATAGTGTAAATAAAAAATTATAAACAGCTTGTATTCTATGTTTCCAACCTGCTATATGTCGACATTTCATGGGAGCTATCCTAATCATCAGTAGACTTTGGACATTTTTTGAAGATATTCTCAAACATTAAACTTTATATACCAAGAATCTAAATAAATTGTTGAGAATATTTTGATTGGTATCAATGTTAGAAGCTAATATAGTGAATAAAACTCAATTGCTTGAATTATTGTAAATAAATTTGTAATAATTTAATAAAAACTAATTTTGGTAATGTCGGTATTTAGTTATCACGGTATATGGCGAAGTAACTTAAAAATTTATTTGTCAAATTGACAAATTTTTGAAAAGAAAAGAGATTTTATAATATCGGCTAATAACTGGCGGTATTTTATTTTTGGAGGGAAGTTGTTTTCTGTTATCTCTCACTTATGGTATTAAAAAAAAAAATATACCATATTACTTTCCGGATTTTATTACATATTTCATATGTACGGTGGCGTAAATAGTCTTGTGGAAGGAGCTCTTGTGTCAACTGCATCTTATATGGAAACAAATACAAATCCTTGTGAAAACTTGTGGCCACAGTTATTCTTTGAAAACCAAGCTCCTGACCACGGCGCGGAATTGAAGTTTATGAATTGTTTGGAACACTTTCTTGAGTAGCAGTATTGTCAGCCGATATTGCAATTCGTTGTGGTCCATGCTTAAGCCACAATACGTTTTTTGACTATTGTATGATTTCGAGTGCTTTTTGTTGGCACGTAATTTTCTCACCGTCACAGTGATCGATAATTGGTATTGATAAAATATTTTAACGATTAAAACACATTGGTTTATCGAATATGTTTCCATAATAAATTTATTACAACTGCACGTAACTGCACGACTACCAAATATGAACTGTCAAGACAGATGTTTACCAAAAAGGCATTAAAATAAAGTAGTATACATACCTTTCCCGCAGACGCCCTGTATATGCCAGGCACATAAAACCGGTAAAGAGAGGGAGACAAGTACTCCCACAAATCTGACCACCATTAGCTTACTTCATATTGATAGATACTGCTGTGAATCCAAGCTACGCACTACCTGTATGCATGGTTGCCATATTTGACGATTTATCGTCATTTTAGGTACTGAAAATAGCACTTTGACGATTTGACGGTATAATGCCTATTTTTGACGATTTTTGTGGATCACATTTTTACTGTCATATCTCTCAAACCAATACAAGTATACTTCCCTTTTTTAAGTTAATTTATGTAGGATATTTATGCTATACTGAAATATTAGGTGATAGTTATTTTATAGTAGACATATATTGTATATGTTAGAGTTGATTTAAAATATCATATGAGAATAGCGATTTATAGGTAAAAGCTTGTGCTCATATCTTAAGGAGACTTAATTTGAAGATGAATTCATAAATTTAACTTTTATAAATCCTTACAAAATTATAAAGGAAGAAAGTGTATTTTTTCTAACATAATGAAAGAAATTTCTTATATCATCGTACAATTCGAAAGACGAGAAATTTAATACGAGTTAAAGTAACGAATCCTACTAAACTTAGAACATTTCTTTTACGCTATAAATATGACAATGCTAGATTTTTGGTATAAAGTATACTTCTATGACTTATGGCAAAAATATTAATATTATCGTCTTCTGCAAATATGTGAGTCTGCATCTAGGTACATGAAACTTAAGAATACCAAATTGCGAAATTAGTTGAAGATACAATATTTGTAAAAAAATGTATACTAAAGACTATTCGCATCTAAAACTTTGCAACTGAGGTTGCTATGACTTAGATATGTCCAATTTAACAGAAGTGTTTAGTATAATAATAGTACCTTTTATTAAATGAAATCTTATGTTAAAAATGTATGTCACAAAAATTAATGAATGGTCTACTTATGAAATTAACTTCATGTTTGTAGGAGTTTATATTTGTTGTTATAACTTTAAATGCTGTAGTTTTTTATTTAAGGCAACCTTGACTTGTTTTTCTATGCTTTACGCTGTTGAAATAAATATTTTATTCGAAAATAATTAATTTTCATTCAGCAGAAAATAAATAAAACAATGAACACAAAAAAAGATACTGACAACTTAAGCGACATTTATAATGTTATTATAAAAAACAGCGCAAAACAAAATTAGTGTCTGTGTTTTATTTATAAGTTATTAATATAATTTAATATATTGGTTTTTAATGTTGTAATCACGAAAATGTAAGTTTCACAAATATTGTTTTCTACTCAATATCTTCATGTAATTTGATAAAAAAAAATTCTTTATAAAATAGACGAATCCCCTGAAGAAGTGAACATAAAATTCACGAAACGTTGGGAAAATATGTAATAAAAATTCTGCATTTTTATTGACATAAAGAACGTTAGGCCTCACCAGCTAAGTACAAACAAAACAAACAAATAAATAATTTTACTACCTGACGATTTGCAATTATCATATTGACGATTTTTTTCGTCGAATTTGACAATTTTAAGCTAGATTTATCTGGCATCTATGCCTGTATGTATTTACATGTAACATAAATCGCAGAACTCAACCTTTGACTTTAATCATGTACCAACAGTCAAAGAAGATGTAACAGCTAACCCTTTAAAATATTGTTGGCATCACTGACAGCCAGTCATCGCAACCATCGACATGTATGGAGAGATAAAGATTGTGTTGTATTTATATACTCACTCATATTATCACACAAATATCAGCTGTTCGTTATAAACTTAACAACAACAAACAACACACCAAGTGAAACAGAAATCAACATGCGCTTCGTTTTGTTCGTATCTTTGTATCTGGCAGCAAAAGCAAAAACAGACAAAAAAATATTTCATTACTTAACGCTCTTTCGTTTTTAGTTTACTACAGAACGCGAAACCAGCAACACAAACGGTTCGTTCCCACACAATAAAATTTTAACAGAAATAATTTCAAAAAATCTAAACAAAACGCACAATTTTACACAGAAGTTACTGAAAAGTGAAATACACACATGGATGGAATAGTGGACTGTTTAAAGCAAAATTGTATATAAAAAAGAAAAATTAACAACAATGAAAATCGAAAACATAAGAAAAGCTTCAAAATCATAAATAAACGGAATTCATTTAACGGTGTTTAAAACGCGCGTTAATAACAAAGTTTTAATTCAGTAAATAACAGAAGATCGGAATTATTAATCACTAGATAATACAAATTTATGGCGAATGCGAGTAGTCATAATATAAAAAAAAGTGGAAATAACAACTATTGTTGTTTAAAATGTATTAATTAGTTGTGAATACACAAAAAAAAAGTACTCAGTTTAAGGGTTTAATAAATATGTAATGAAAAATTTGTTTTAAAAGTAAAAGAAAAAAAGTTTATCAAACTTAACCAGCTGCTGCTAAAGATGGAGTTAATGCATGAAACTCGCCAAACTCCTGGTTTTTTAATGACAAAACACATTTGGTAAATAATCATACACAAACATTATACAATATTACTTAACAGATATTAATGGATGCATGAAAAATTTCAATATTCATAAAGGAAAAACGGAAACTCCTTTCAACGCAATATTTTTTTTAATACGAAAGCAGTTTTTTAATCAAAGAAATAAAACTTATTTAATATGAAAACCAAATAAATGCTTTTAATAATTTTAATATCTTTAAATACAAATTGAGTTTAAATCGTTTATACCTATATAAATCGTTATACCAATTCCAATCGGAAACGGAATTCAATACGTTTGTTAATTGTTCAGAAAATAAAAAACCAGTAACTGTTTTGAAATGAAATAATTTTCAACATAGTCAGCCATGTTCTGAGAAACGCGTGATCTGAAAACGCAAAGCGTTCTGAAAAACGCACTTTTAGGTGTTCTAAGGAACTTACGTTTTACTGGCGTTTCGGAGTCTTTTCGGAAAAAATACAGCATGTGTTTTACATACATACATATCGCTCCTTTATTGTAACATAGTCATAACTAAAAAGCTTGTTTTGAGAAAAAGGCATTTGAAATTTTTTGGTTTCAATACAATTCTTAGAAATTTTTTTTTATAAAATATATCTTAAAGCAAACAGTATAAAAGCAATTTGAATAAATATTTGCCGCAATATAAAAGGTAGTGCTGTTAACAATTCTGCATTGTTAAGTCGAAAATTTCGTTTTTGAGATATGACTATGTTGCAATAAAGGAGCGATATGTATGTGGTTGTTATACAAAACGAAAAAAATGTTGACAACAAATTGAAAAATTTTTCAATTTTGTTTTTTTTTATTGAAAATGTATAAAACTCTATCAACTTTTTATTGAAATAAAAAGAAAATATATTAAATTTCAATTGTGAATAATAAATATGTAAAATAAATGTGTAAAATTCCTTAAACTTTTTATTGAAGTAAAAAGACGACATATTAAATTTTAACTGTGAATAATATTGTTGCCTTTTGCAAATTCAGTTTTAGAAAATTCAAACAGTTCACTTCAATATACACATGCGAGTTGAAGTCGCTAATTTTAAGCGATATGCGTTTTCCAGAACACTTATATTTTAAATCGCCAAACCATACTTCATGCGTTACACCTCGAAATTGAAAACGCTAAATGTAAGCGTTTTGCGTTTCTTAGAACGTGCCTGGATATATTAATTTCATTCCCGAAATTAAAAAAATGATTTCATTCCGAAATACTTTTTAATTTTTTTTCTGAAAAACCAAAAACCGGATAGAGTTCTGTTTCCGACTGGAGTCCAACTCTGTGTTACGGCTGATAATCGCTCATTGGGTGCTTCGATGGCTGATTTGGTAGAGTACTCGACCAACAGTTTCGAGGTCGCAGGTTCGATTCCTGCCTCAGATCCTGGGTGTTACTGCAGACAAGCAAAAAAGCTTTGCAGTTTTTGTGTTTGTTTTAAAATAAATAAAAATAAATAAATTTCAAAAATGTTAAAACGAATAAGGACTATATCCGAGCGATTCACGCATTTAAAGGCATAAATATTTTTGAAGATGTTCAAATTAAAGTTAAAAGTTTTTCTCAGCAATAATGATTTAGACAATGAGCCGCTATTTCAACATTATCAGCTGATTTGGTAGAGTACTCGACTAACAGTCTCGAGGTCGCGGGTTCGATTCCTGCCACAGACCCTGGGTGTTACTGCAGACAAGCAAAAAAAGCTTCGCAGTTTTTGTGTTTGTTAACTAAAAAAAATGTCACAGAGTTCAATTCCGTCCGGGAGTCCGAAAATTTTTTAGTTTTTCGTTTTCTGTTGTACAGAAAAACGAATGGAATTAAAATCTGTGACACGGCTGTATATTATATGCCAAGCTTAAGAGTTCCACGCTTAGAATTAGAAATAAAATTATCAGCAAATTACAACACTTTGACGAGTTTAAATCAGCGTACGAAAATAAACCACATGAACCGCTTCAAGGTAACATTAATTAAACTCTACAAGATAGCCGCACTAGATAAAAATTACTACAAAAACAGGCATATTGGTAGCTCCTGCTATCAAAAATAAATATTGAAACTTTTTTCAAATTTATAAACTATAAAAATACATTTCTTTATTTTATAAATTACGTTTATATAAACTACCCAGCAAAAACTTCTATTGCAAAGTAATGTGTTAAAATGTTAATAAACATACTCTTCACTACTTCTACTTTGGCATTTTAAGTCATTATTTTAACATGGCGATGTCATTGGAGGCAAGTACTTACTATTCTCGCTAACGAATAACTATTCCAAAATATCATTACAAAAAAGTCATTAAAAAGTTAATTGCTTATATGTCCTTGATTTACGACTTGGTGACGACAAAACTATCAAGATGTTTTCTACAAATGTATAAAATGTAATGTAAATCTTTGTATAATACGAAAAAGACATGACTTTAAATCATGGTATAAATACAACCCTTACAAATGCATTCTTACACACAATATCTCTAGAAAAACACCTTTTTCTGTGCTTGTGCCTTTCAAAAAGCTCTTTTCGACCGTTACCACTTATATTCAATAATTTTTTTTAAAAACCTTTTCTATAAAAATTATTTTTTAACGTCATGGAATTAAGCACGGAACTGGTTTTTATTAGCACTGTGATTTATCATTTTAGGATTTTATAAAATTATAATTAATACATTTCCACCAAGCTGGCAGCGCATATGTAATGTTAACATCACGTTTACGCTGGGTATTCATAATCCTGTAAATCGTAATGATAGCAAAACAATCGTAACTAATAGTAAAATTGCCAGAACAGCAACATTTTGCATTTTGTACAAATTTGTAATCTCGTTTCCATCACCTTATTTTATCAAACCCAAGTATTACTCAAATTCTTTCATTCAATTTTCATGGCCAATATGGTACATGTATGGAAAATTGCCAGGAACAACTACTTACGATCGTACATGTGCAAGAGGTATTAAACAAGTCATTACTTAACTAATTATAAGTAATGCAGGCGGTAAATAATATGATATTGAAAAATATGTTCTTAGGTAAGTGCAACACATTACCAAGTTTTCGCTGGGTATTTTTATTTTCACAAAATTATGTTTATATATCAAAGTTTGAATAAATTACTAAATTCAAAAATATAAACAATATATATATTTGAAGTCAAGTGCTCACAATTAAAAAAAGCATAAAACTGTCATCAGGTGTATTAACGTTTACAAGGTGGCAGCACTGTGACATGTGACAGTTTTTGATTCTCTTAAAATCGTGTGCGCTTAGTGTCAAATGTATTATTTACTTTTTTGAAAATAAATTTAGTGGTTTATGCAAACTTAGATATTTGAAAATTGTTGGTTTTTTGCAAATATAAGTAATTTAAATAAAAATAATTTTATATGGTGAAAAAGTACTTCTATAATTGTGAAAAGTTTCAATTAATTTTGGAGATAAAAGCTGTCTTTATATATTGCTGCAATTATACTGCCGCCTAGTACGAGTAGACATTACTACACCTTGAACCGTTTCAAATCATTCTATTTTTGGAATTTACTTACCTATTAGAAAAACAACGAACGTTAACGTTCGCACACATTTGAAACGGCCAAGAAACATATTTATGGCTCAAAAACATAATTTTTTCTTACGAGTCGATACATTTTTTCCTACGTTTTCTTACACTATATTGCCTTTCAGCTCAAAGGTGCACCAGAAATAGGAGTTTTTGCAACTCAAAATACTTGTGAACGTTAAAGTTCGAAATCGTAAAATAGGCCCTAAGAGTGATGGGGCCTTCTTAATTTTTTAACACGCTTATATTAGTTTCAATTGTATGCTTGTTTGTTTGTCTGTTTGCAGCACTCGAAGCCCATGCCATATGAGTGATTATTACATATGTAGGTATATAAAACTGTTGCTGCGTTAGTGTGGAAATTGGAGTTGCCATACAGCGGAGTGAGGGGATTAGGAAGATTCATCAAGCCGATTAGGGAGTGCCAAAAAAAAAAAAAAAAAAATTTGGAACCACTTCGCCATCGGGTTTGCAACCGGTTTTTATATTCGGTGCGCGTTTTTGTCGTGGAACATGCATCTGAACTACGAGTATAAACGGTCATTCGCTTTAGTGCAAAAATTGAAATCGCCGTATTGCTTCTGAGGAAGTGGGCGGATTTTGACATTTCCTGAAGCCAATTTTTGGAATTCCCAAAAAAAATAGGAACCGCTTTGCTAACCGAATCGGAACGTTTTGTTCATATTCGTTGCGTATTTTGGCCGTGGAACGTGTATCTGTACTATTAACGGTCATTCACGAATTCATAAAGATCTGAGTGTTCCGCTGGAAAAAGAGGAATTTTCTAAGTATGCGACGAGGTATGCCAGTAAACTGGAACTTCATCCAAACCCTCTTGCGCACAATATTCTTAATTTTGGCGGCCACACTCGGCTGAGAAGAAGGGATACCGTTGTCACCATTAGATTGCTCAATAGGTGATTTTACCGAAATAGCTGCCGTATAATAATAAAACTTTTTGTCTAGCATTTGCCGGACTTAAGTATAAAGCATATTTTTTTTAAATTTTAAAGCACATTTTTTTTTTTAATTTTAGATTTATTATTAAGATTTGCATACTTATTGTTAGTTCATTTTGAAGATTCAATAAATAAAAAATGCTAAAAAAAATATTGTTTTCTGTGACGTGTGGGATTTTGGCGATTCCTGAAGCTGATTTTAGTAGCCCTATGGACAAACTCCTGGCTTAAATGTTCGGGCCTTCTAATCACTGCTGTATCCAATTTTCCAACAATGGAAGAGGAGGCTCAATGAGTTGGCAGGGGCCGAAGCCTATTAACAGAATCAGCTCATAACTAACTCACCCCTCTGGTTCCTTTACAGTACAGATATCTGTTGCAAGACAACAGCACCTCGGGGGGCTAGTTATCAGGGAAACTAATTCCCTTTCCTGCGATTTTTGGCTTATATCACAGGCAGAACGTTTTAGCCAAGGTAGGCGCCTCAACCATGATCAGCACCGAGAGATCTGCAACGCAGAATCTCCCGGCGGCCTTGCTGGTTACCGTTCTGTCCGTTTTAACCCTTGATACGGGTTTCGGTAGTACAACACAAATCGTGTGGATTCATAGAATTTTGTTTGCTACAACAAACGAGGAACTCCTTCTCCTCTATGCCCCAGAAAACAGAGGGCCCTGGTTTGGTCTACGCCAAAGCTTTGTCTCTAACAGCACTGCTTTAGGCGTAACCATACAACATGAAACTGGAAATGTATTATGTATTTATGCATGTACTACATTCAAATTAACAAGCCGTGTGTGTGTATTTATGGGATTCCCCATTATTAGTAGTATGCAATATTGAATGAGCAACATATGTGCGAATATAAAAAAAGAGTAAATGAGTACAGTGTTGTAAGCTGTGCGATTATGGGGAAGTAAAATCTCCCTAAAATTCCATTTCTGGTCTGGAGCAAGTGTCCGCGTCCGGTTATGAGAGGGTTGTCCACTCAAGACGGTAAAATTTAAAAAATCCCTAAGAAATTTTATTGGATTTTAAAAGGTGACCGCTTAGGAGAGGTGTCCGTTAGGTATAACTGTAGTTATACTCCTATGTAGTAAAGGGTGATTTTATAAGAACTATCGGAAATTAAAAAAAAACACATAAAATTCAGAAAAATGTATGAAATATTTATTTGGATCGATAGCTGGGTCGATATAATTTAATGTTTGAAAATTATTTCATGCAAATGTTGGCCGCGGCTGCGCCTCAAATGGTCCATCCGCTTAGTCCAATTTTGGCATACTCTTTCCAACATTTCGGTCGGTATCTCACGAATAATGTTGGCAATGTTGGCTTCCAGTGCGTCAATCGAAGCGGGCTTGTCGCTATAGACATTAGCCTTAACATAGCCCCACAAAAAATAGTCTAGAGGCGTTAAATCGCACGATCTGGGCGGCCAATTGACTGGTCCCAAGCGTGAAATAAACTGTTCACCGAACTCGCCTCTCAATTGGTCCATTGTTTCGCGTGCTGTGTGGCATGTGGCACCGTCTCGTTGAAACCACATGTCATGCAAGTCAAGCTCTTCCATTTTGGGCAAAAAAAAAGTTTGTTATCATCGCACGGTAGCGCTCACTATTCACAGTAACGTAGTGATTCGCATCATCTTTGAAGAAATACGGCCCAATGATGCCGCCAGCCCATAATCCGCACCAAACGGTTGTTTTTTGTGGATGCATTGGTAGCTCTTGCAATGCTTCTGGCTGCTCTTCACTCCAAATACGGCAGTTTTGCTTGTTCACGTATCCATTCAACCAGAAATGAGCCTCGTCGCTGAACACAATTCTTCGATAAAAAAGTGGATCTTCATCTAACTTTTCAAGAGCCCATTCACCAAAAATTTGGCGTTGTGGTAGGTCGTTTGGCTTCAATTCTTGCACCAGCTGTATCTTATAAGGTTTCACACTCAAATCCTTCCGCAAAATTTTCCACGTAGTGGAGTAACAGAGGCCCAATTGCTGCGAACGGCGCCGAATCGATAATTCACGGTCATCACCAACACTGGCCGATACGGCTGCGATATTTTCTTCAGTTCGCACTCTACGTAAGCGTATTGGTGGTTTAATGTCCAACAATGTAAATTTGGTGCGAAATTTTTTTACAATAGCCCGAATAGAAGCTTCAGTAGGTCGATTAAACTGACCATAAAATGGAAGAAGCGCGCGATGAACTTTCTTAACAGAGCACGCATTTTGGTAATAAAATTCAATAATTTGCAAGCGTTGTTCGTTTGTAAGACGATTCATGATTAAATTATAGACCAAACTGAAGATGTTTGACAGTGACACAAGATACAAAACGTGCGTGAGCTGTCAAAACTAGTGTTGCCAAAAAGATAATAGCAAAAAAATCACTCGTTATAATGTTAATATTTTTTATTAAGAAGTTTTGTGTCTGATGTTGACTATTTTAGCAAATTGTTGCAGTATGGTTTCAAAAGCCCACCAAAAACCCTTTCCATACACTTTGCATTCATTATACGGCAAAATATTGACTTTTAATTAAAATGTTTATTATTTTAAAAAATGTTAAAATAATTTTATCGTTTGTTAACGCCTTTTCCTCTTTTGCATTTAAACAAAAGCTCCCAAAATCTGATACGCCAACAAATTAAAGTTGCACAATTCCTTTCTTTTCTTCAAAAATCTGTCAAATGGCCTTAAGCGCTATAATTGTTTCGAGTCAATTTAAACAAAAAAGAAAAAAAAAGTAAATGGTGTTTTATTTATAATTTTTTTCGTGTTTTATGTTCAGTTGAGTTAAACTAAATAAGAGAAATATGATTATCACAATGAAAAATCCCCAAAAAAAAAGTTATCTTTCGAATGCGATCAACATCATCATCGTCAGTCAGCAGCGTCAGAAGTACAGACGTACTACAACACTTTTTTATTTAATTTTTTTTTTACAACATTTGTATTTGTTGTTTCTTTTATTTTTTCATTTATTCAAAATCATCATCTGGTTGCATTTAAGTTTCAGTTATTTTAATTTTTACGTGTTTGCTCTTTCTTACAATAAAATTTTTCATAAGTTTTGGTGTATGTCTGTCTGTCTGGTCTGTATGTAAGTATGTATGTATGTATGTTAAATTGAGTGTCTGGACAACAGCAGTGTAGTCAAATGTACTTGTAAATATGTTTACAAATACATATTTATGTTGTACATTTGTTTGTATGTGTGTTTGTATTTAAAGAAAATAAAATTAAAAAAAAGTATATAAATATCGGTCCGTCTGTCTGTCTGTTTGTTTGACCGTGTGTCTGAGAGTGTGTGTGTGTGTGTGTGTGTTTGTTAGTTTTGATGATTATATTTTACTGATATGACCACTTCAAGGAATTATAATAACAATAATAACAACAATCCGCAGAATTCCTTTTATTATATTTTTCTCGGTTTGTTTTTAGATTTTAGATATCAGAATAACAACAACACAGCAGAAAAAAAAGCAGCAACAAACAGTGAAATGTACGAATTTTATTATGATGGCCTTTTTTACAAACACATCTAAACTGACGTGTGTGTATTTTGCGCTGGTAGTCGGCCAGTCGTCTAAAAGTATTAATTAATGAAACTAAAGGCGATACGACACTTCATATTTTCTGTATTTTTCTATGGGAAAGCAGTAGAAACATAATGATGGAACAGAACATGACCGCAACTTCTTCCACTGACATGCCTGCAACGTCTTTTGTTACTGCTGTCCGTATTTTCTATATATTGCAACGCAATAGGTAGCAAGCTGTGTACACGTTTTTTTGCCTCTTTTGTCACTGTTGTCCGTATTTCCCATATACATATGTTCGCTATTAATTTCGTATGAAACCAAATTGCACCGGAATAAGTAGCAAGCTATGTAGACATGTTTCTTGTTTTTTCTCTCATTTTTCACCGTTTTCCGTGTTTTCTTTATATGTTCATTCATAATATATTTTGAATGCACTTCATTACCTTGTGGTGTGGAAGGTGTTGGACAAAATTTTGCTAATCTGAGCAGTGTCGAAGGTATGTATATACACAGGACACTGATCAGTTTTAACTAATTTAATTCCAAAATTTTTAATGCTGCAATAGCCCTGCGGGAAATGTCAATGGTAAAACTATAGTGATTACCTATTGACTTACTATTGCTAACTACTATCAGTGTTGCCAGGAGATTTTGTGTGAAATCCCTACCATACCGCACAAAAATCGTTATTTTTCCCCACAGTAAAAAAAATGTTTCCCTACATTTTTCCCTACGCAATTTTTCATTTCAATTTTGCGCAAATAATTATTTTAATACGATTTTTATGTTTATTGTAAATTCAAACAGGTAGAACTTCTTAAACGATTCATATGATTAAAAATGTATGTGTATGTTTAGCTATATAAATAAGTTCTTTTAAGTGACTTCGTTTATATTCTAACTCGAGCTGGCTTATGCGTTTTGTGATGGAGTAAGTAAGAATATCACATCGTTAACATAAATGCAACTTTGCAGGAGTTCGAAATTTGTTAAAATCATTAGCACCGTAAATTCGGGAAAATGCGAGACCACTGATATATTGATATCCAATCATTTAATATGCTTAGTTAGGAGATCTTTGTGACAAAAGTTTTTGAAGGAGATTTGGGGATGTACATCTAAAAAAATTTAATTGATTAAAAAGCTTGCAAATTCGATCTCATAATGCATACGGAATTCGAACTTTCACGGTTTAGCTTTTTCCCCTAGCATCGGTCTTAAAACGAGTACGATTTTAATAATTTTGGCGTAATTGGGAAATACTTATTGTTAAATCATTTAATGTTGTATATAAATTAGATAAAAATCAATCGATGGGCAACAAGTTTTCCTCATATATATAAAATAATAATAATATAATAATATTAATTAAAAATTATAATAATATTAACCATATTATAATAATAAATAATGTTAGTCACAGTCGGAAAAATTATAATAGTACAATAACAAATAACCATTCGTGATAATTTAAAAATTCGCTACAATAAACCTAAACAAAATCTGTCCTTTTTCCCTAGATATGGAAATAAACAAATAAATCTGTACTAAAGGGGAAAAATCCCTACACTTGGCAACACTGACTAATATTGACATTTAGCACAGGCCTGTCCTACGAAATCTACCAGTAGACTAGGTAGTTATTGTGGGGTCATATGGGGAAAATGTCAATAGTAAGATTGTACTGACATACTATTGACGATATTACCGCACTGTGGAAAATGTCCATAGTAAAACTGTATTGATTCCCTATAGACGCTGTCACCACGTAAAACAAATAGTGATTGGCTATAATTATAATATATTTAATTAATTTTGCACTTTTTACTTACCTTTACCTTTTTATATCACTTTTTATTATTATTATTATTATTATTATTATTATTATTATTATTATTATTATTATTATTATTATTATTATTATTATTATTATTATTATTATTATTATTATTATTATTATTATTATTATTATTATTATTATTATTATTATTATTATTATTATTATTATTATTATTATTATTATTATTATTATTATTATTATTTATCATTATTATTATTTATCAATTTTCGTCTTCTAAAATACACTTTAGGTTTACTTAAAACTATTTCCTTTAACACTTAAAGATCTGGTGGTTTTAGGCCAGCTTTCAAAAATAGTAGAAAAAACCACACACTCGAAATAACTCCTATCACTGACGTGTTGGTTCGTTCGCTATTAAAATGATAATGAAAAGGCCACCAAGCTGCTAGAACTCAACGAGCTTTAAGTTTGGGCTGCCACTGAATTGGAATGTATACAGCACTTCCAAACGTGAACAACCCCCCCCCCCCCTTGGCAAACGCCAGCGTGGCCCTTATCTATTAGTCGGAAAACTATAAGATATTTACAATTAAGATTGGGTAGGTAAAATTATAAATTCAAGTAATATTAATGCAAAGTTAGAAATGTTATTCAATAATCAAAAACTTATAAATTTATAGTTATATAAAAATAATTGAATACAAATTTTATAAAGTCAATAAGCCTTAGACATTATAATTGTTAAAGAAAGTATAGTTTATACTGCAAATCTGCCGATTATCACCCATCCAAGTGCGGTGGCCTGTGCTAATGGTGAACCGATGGCCGTTGTTTGGAGTCCCGTCTTAACGAGACGTGGATAAACATCCGCTCCCAAAATAAAGTTGATGGTGTTGCTCTCGAAAAAGTCGGGGTCAGCCAGGCGCAGGTTCTGGTAGGTATCCGTGATACCGCCGCCGAGCCGTTTCATTGGCGATCGTTTAGGTAACGATTACGTAATTCTGGCTCTCACGGTGAACGTCGCTCCTTCTCCCTCAAACCGAGTTCTAAAGATATATTGACACCATTTGTCCTCGTCGAGACGTTCGAGCGGCAGATGGTACCTCTTAACCAAAAATTGCGCAATTGAGCTGGTAGCAGCGCCCGGATTTAACAATCCGCGTACGTGGCACCACTCGTCCTTTAACTTCATGCGGATTATGACGGTTGGCACTACGGTAGTGGTGTCCGCTTTAGTTAAAAATTCATTTGATCGAGTGATTTCGGATGAATGAAGGAGGGAATGATGTGGGGCGTTACAATTAGTACACCGTTGCTTGCTGCGACAATCTTTGAGCTAGTGTGAAAGAGTTACAGCAGTAATTGTGGCACTAAAAAAAAAAAGAAATCGTTTAGGTGTTATTGTTTTGACAGTGTTTTTTTATCTTTGAAGCAAAACACTAATCATTTGAAAATTTATAAAAAAAATTTTTTTTTAATATTTGCAAAAAAGAAAGAGGAGCAATGGGAGTATTTGGAGGATCCCCTTCCACATAGTGCCATTATTCAAGGGTCCATCATATTATACTTGGAAATAAATATAATTCGTCCAATGAACTGTCATTTTAAAGTATTGATGGTATGGGTTTAATCACTCGCACTAACTGTAACACTCGATGTTTTTATTATATAATAATACCACATATTCTATAAGGCGTCATCACCGTCACTTGAAGTCGACACTAATATGGTTTCATTAATTTACTCGTTGGTAAAAACAATTGAATGTTGTCGACAGCCTCTATATATTGCTTAGGTCTAGGAAATATCGCTGGTCTATCAAAGAATAAACAATTGCTGTCGAAGACGAATGTATAATTGAGTGTTTTTGATGTCGTCTTGATGTTACGACGATAACGCCTCTTGGAATATGGGGGAATAACTTTTTTTTAAAGATTCGTTTTTCTTTCATTTCTATACATTAGCAAATAATAAATTTCCAGCTATCAAATGTTGATTGAATAGGGTAAATTTTTGTATGTATGAACAGGCAGAAAAATATTGCTAATTAACGAAAAATTACTTAATTCAAATTACATGTCTGAACACGCTATGAATAAAAATTCTTTGATTGTCTGAGCTAATTGTTCGACATATTGTTTCATTTATTTACTCGTTGTCAAAAACAATTGAATGTTGTCGACAGCCTATATATAGCTTAGGTCTAGGAAATATCGCAAGTCTATCAGAGAATTGCTGTCGAAGACGAATGTGTAATTGAGTGTTTTTGATGTGAGCGACCATATGGGGAACAACCTCTTGGAATGTGTGGGAATAACTTTTTTTTAAGATTCGTTTTTTTTTTTATTTCTATAAATTGGCAAATAATTATCAAATGCTAATTGAGTAGGGTAAATTTTGTATGTGTGAACAGGTAGAAAAATATTTCCAATTGGTGAAAACTTACTCAATTTAAAATTCATCTCTGAACACGCTATAAATAAAAATTCTTTGATTGTCTGAACTAGTTGTTCGACACCTTGCCAACTTCTCTTTAAACAAGAAATATTTGTCACTGTTCATTTCTACTGGCTTTAAGATTTCATATGAAAAAGTTCCTTTACTCATCTGCATATTCAGCAAATATGATAATAGTCATTGCAGGCTTAAGTGTACGTACGTGAGTTACATTTGTGTATGTGTCAGTGTGTGGAAGTGCAATGTGTTGTGTATTTTTATAAATGAATGTATCCAAAATAGATAGTACATTGATAAGAATTATTCAAGTCTCATTTTTTTCTGCTTAAATATATTCTTACATACAAACACTGCTGCACACACTACATACAATACATTTTGGAGTAGTTAATGAAAACAAAAATACAAAAACACTGCATAAAATTATATTAAGCCCACTAGATTTCATAGGAAAACCCCAGACTAAAACAATTACTAGAAAACTTTTGCCAAGAGCTCGTTCGGGCAATGCCAAGAATTCTATAATTTTCTAACAATAATTACATTTTGATATTGTTTTTCAAAATTATACTTTTCAAAGCTTCGCCATTCTTTTGTTGGGCGGTGTAAATATTTATGCATTTAAGTTTGTTTATTCTGCTTATTGTTCTACGATAGATATTTAAACCTGATGGTTTAGAATTGCACAGGTAGTATTTTTGTTATATCTTTTTTTTTTGCTTAGCTTTTTTTCATGTGGTCTTACTTTGTTGCCTGCCCCTGTCGTATAATCAGCCGTTTTTAACATGCAGGTAGCAATGTTTAGGTTAAAGTAATTTTGCCTGTTTTTAAGAATTGTAGTTTCAATTTTAATTTGCTTGGTAATTAGAAAATAAAAAAATAAATCATCCAACCCTGTTAACAAAACGGAATTTAATTTAAATTTAATTATAATTGTTTGAGGTGATAAGAATTAAGTAGAACGAACGATAAGAATTTTGGCAAAAACAAACAAAAAAAAAAATAAATAAATAATTGAAAATATTAAATGGCATACCATTTATGAGCTGCCAGCGATCTTTTATGTGTATGTATATACGAGGTTCGATCAATAAATTACCGTTATTTTCAATTCTTTAAGAAAGTATTTATTTATTTCCCAATAACTATCAAACAACCCTTCAAAGTAATCCCCCTCACACTTATGCCAGCGTTTTTTTTTCTAATCCTCGAAATACTTCTCGAAACACGCTTTTTGGTATCGCCAACAGCTCCTGTTTCGATTTTTCTTTTATCTCCTCAATCGTAACAAAACGCTCTTTTTTCATCGGTATCTGCAGATTTGGGAAGAAGAAAAAGTCAGCAGGGGCCAAGTCCGGTGAATACGCTGCTTGACGCATGACAACGGTTTTGTTTTTGGCCAAAATGGTGCAATATTTATGATTGATGTTTTTTACAATTCTGTGCGTTTCCGACGAAACGGTGGGCTTTGGTTTCAATGTCATAGTCATACACCCATGATTCGTCACCAGTTATGAGCTTTTTGAGGAAATCTGGATCGTCGTTGACGATGTTCAAAAGCTCCTGAGCGATGTCCATGCGACGTTGGGTTTGCTCAAAATTGAGTAAATTTAGTAAAAAATCGAAGAATACACCAAAACACGACTATCTATTTAAAAGAAACTGACAATCCGGACTCACTGATATTGCCAACATAAGTATATACCAGACATGTGTACCAATACAACAGAAAAAAAATGCGAAAATCGAACATTTGTAAATCACAAAATTTGAAAATAATGGTTATTTTTCGATCAGACCATGTATATTTTTGATGAATTATAATCGAGTTGAAAATAATTTTTAAAAATGTAGGTATAAATACATATGTATGTGTTTTAAAATACTTATCGCAATGCCTTTAGCTTAGCTACTTATTTGCTAACAGGAAAGTACTTACCTCTTTAAAAACTCATAACTTATTAAGCACTTTCTTTAATAGTTCAGCAACATATACATATGTATAGATATTGCAAATATTTCATATCAGTTGAAAAAATCTGTCATCAATGAATTTCCTGTTTACTCACACACATCTAAGTCCATACATACAAGTATGTACATCTTCAAGCTGAGAACAATAACATGCAGTTCAACATTATTTAGAATTAAACACGACAAGACTGATCATGTCTCCTCAGCATGTTTGGTCATAACGGATCATGCCATGTGTAAGAATGTTTATACGCACATCCTGAAATTGAGAAAACTTATATTTAACTTAACTTATATTTAAACCAGTGGTGCCCACAAGTTCTATATGGAAGAGTAAACATCAATACATTTAAAGAAAAACTACTTTTACTTAATATTTTTTGTTGTAAAAAGCAAAACAATTTACAAAATCAAAATTTACACTGATAATGACTGTCGTCAATGTTTACCAGCAAAACATGCAAAAGTGTTGTTGCTTTGCTCTTGAGATTGTGTGCGTAGTGAAGAACGACAAAAAAATATATAAGACGAAGGTGTTTGTGTATTTTTCATTCCTAGTGCTGAGCGCAGTATTTGTGTATTGAAGAGCACAGCCCTATAGCTAAGCGCTTTTACAAAAACAATTGAGCATCAAGCGCATAGCCCTGGGCACGTTTGATTTAAACATTATTTGGAATTACATAAGACAAAACTGATCATGTTACATCAGTATGATTGGTCAAGTCTCGTATTAACACAAGCAAGTCAGGACCCCTTTATACAATAAGTAGAAAATACAGCGCAATGTTTGATGGACTGATGTCCTCATAACATTTAAGTTTTAAGTTCTTGTAACGATGCAAAACATACTCATTATCTCATTATAGTTTATCCTGCCAAAAAATACTGCGCCGGTCGAAGCCGGGTTTTAAATAAGAATTGCGGTTTTCTTACTTCGAAAAACACGATTCATTAAGCTGCCAATATTAAAATACATTTGAGCATTATTTAGAACTAAACATGGCATGAATGATCATGTCATGTGTAAGAGCGTTTATACATATAACTTGAAATTGAGAAAATTAACATGCATTTGAACATTATTTAGAATTACACAAGGCAAGACTGATCATCTTCATCACCATGATTGGTCATGAGGCGTACTATATATAAGCAAGTCAGAAGCTCTTGATATAGCTAACATGAAAATTCAGCGCGAAATATTCGTGGACTGAGCGCGTTGTTGTTGTCTTCATAACCTCCCCCCGGGGAACAGGTTTTGCCTTAGCGTATTTCTAACTTGGGCGCTCTGTTTTTTGGGGAAAAGAGGGGAAGGGGTCCCTCGTTTGGTGCGGCAAACAAAACTCTAGGAAGCCACATGACTTATGTTGTGTTGGCTTCCGAAACCCTTACCAAGGGCATAAATTGGCAGACCGGGGATCAGCATGGCCCCCGGGTGGTTCTGCTTGTGGTTCGACCCGGGCTGATCATGGTTGAGGTGCCTACCTTGGCTGTAACGCTCTAGCTGTGGTTGAAACCTAAAACGCAGGAAGGGAGTGTTAGTATCCTTTTTTCGGGAACTAACAATCGCCCGAGGATCTGTTGCCTATACAACAGATACCTGTACTGTAAGGAACCAGTAGTGATGGTTGATGAGTTGGTTTAAGGGCTGATACTCTTAGTGGGCTTCGGCCTGCCAACTTATTATCTTCCATTGATTGCTGGGAAATTGCATACAGGAGGGATTAGAAGACCCGAACTCCTTAACAAGAAGTTGTTCGTACGGCCGCAAACATATGACAAGAATTGCTAGCTGTGTGAGCCTAATCAGCCACACGGAGCGCTGGTGAATCGTGAATAATTCGCTCGTGGAATTGGTCCACCATCAGATTAGACCGTAAAGGCAGGTGCTGATGTAAATTTTTTTTCACAGTTGTCTTCATAACATACTTTACTCCTTGTGATTTCATTATAATTTATTCCACCAAAAAATACTGCCTCACCTAAAGCAGATTTTGAAATGGGAATTGGGGCTTTTTTTACTTCGAAAAGTGGTTCAAGAAAACACTATTCCTTGAGCAGCGAATATTAACATCCCTTTGAGTGGTATATGGCATGGCTGATCAAGCTTTATCCACATGATCGGTTAAGAGTCGTGTTAATATAATTAAGTCATGAAAGTTCAGAGGGATGTTCAAAGCACTGAGCACATTGTTGACGTATCCATATTTCTTCTCTTTATATAGCTAGCATGAAAATTCAGTGAGATATTCGATGGACTGAGCACGTTGCTGATATCTTCATAGCATTTATGTTCTTGAAACGATGCAAAACATATTTTATTTCTAATGGTCTTATTAAACACATATAATTTACCTTAACAAAAGTACTGTTACACTTGAGGCAAGTTTTTAAGTCAGTTTTGATGTTTTTCTTTTTCGGAGAACGCTTCAGAACGTTTTGTTTGTAGTGTCCACTAGGGAGCTATTTTTTTAACACGTTTATATTAGCTTCACTTGTCTGTTTGTACCTCTCGCAGCCCCTGTTATATACTCGTAGTGTGTGCACTTTTGAGAAATTTTATATTCCGTTATAGAAAAGCGCAGTTCCAAAAGCACAAATGTGATTTGTGGCTGTTCTGCAAATCGCAATTTTTTGTGATTTTCGATGTGATTTATGCTCTTCTAAAGCACAAAAAACTGCTGGTTTTCGCTTCAATTTACTGATATTTTTACTTTCAAGTTGAAATTTTTTTCGCGGTATTATTTGAAAAATAAGGTTAATTTTTCTTTAAAAAAAATATAAAAAGTACAGTAAAATAAACCAAATCACAAAATAGTACAGCAATTCTTGCAACAAAATAAGAGTTAAGGCAGAATTAGTTTGTAAGTTCTTTTCCGTTCTGAATCAGCTGTTTCTGTTCAATATAAACTATATGTACATGATTTGTTTTCACTTTTACGTTCTGTTCTGTTACGGACTAATCTTTTGAAAATAGAATTCAACGTTAAGTGACGGCCAGATATGTGTATTATGTGTTACTTTTTTCAGGTATGGAAACATTAATTTTTTATTCAAATGTATATAATATTTTTGTCGAAAGCTAAAAAAATTTGTTTCAACTAAAGATTTTTAAAAGTTAATACATTTTTAATAATTAAGCAACTATAGATGACCAAAAGAATATTATTTTGGCGAGGAAAAAAATATATTTTGTATAAGAAGTGTCATAAACTCTGCAGATTGTGCGAAAGAGTTGGACTGATTGATCACCATTTCTAAATTATTGATTTGTTTCCTTTTTTGTTTTTCCACACAAGATAATATTTATGTACATGTTTTATTCTTCATTCCAATGGTTTTCTTTTATTTATGCTCTACTGTAAAAACAGCTGAATATTTTCACGGAAAAAGTAATTGTAAAATATTTGCTACGGAAATGAACGTCACTGAACGGCAAGAGGAAGTAAAAACTAATGAGACCTTTAGAAATTATTTCGCATAAAATAAATAATTTTACTTAAATAATCACTAGCAAACACATTAAGCTATTTATTAATGTAATAAATTATTAAATTTACAATAAAGTACGAGCAAAAATTAGCATGTGATTTCAAATTGATTGCAAGTTAGCTTGTCGGTTTAAAATCACAAACATAAAAAATATTTTGTGTGCAGAACACCTTTTTTGTGATTCCAAATCACTTTCACAAAAAGTGATTTGCAGAACAGCCCTGATAGTGCGCAAATGGAAGACGTTGAATTCCTTCCGGGATTGCAACGGGGAAGTTAGGGGATTTTAGCAATTCCGGAATATGACTTTGGGAATTTCCAAAAAAAAAGTAAGACCCGGTTCGCCAAACGACTTGGAACAGGTTTGCATATTCATTATGCGTTTTTGCCGTGAAACGTAAATCTGAACTTTTAATGGTAATTTTAGACCCGGTTATACGGGTATATATCCGGGTTTTTCTTTTTTTTACCGGTTTTTGGCTAGATAAAAGAATTCCGCAAAAAGTTGGAGTTTAGTTGACAGCATTCGCAAAGCCGTTAAATGTGCCCCGCTTAAAAAATCTTATTTCAAATTTTCTTTCTTAAGAGAGCAAATAAAAAATGTTTAATAAATTGTTTTATATTTCTTTACAGGTGATTGTTCAGATTCTACAGCAGACATGACAGTAGATAGCCGAGGTATGTATGTATGTATATTAAAAATAAAATAAAAAAAATTCTTATCAACAGTCAGTTTTATTTAGGATTATTTAAACACCTATATGTTTCGTTTGTTTGCACCTTTCGTTCTTTAATGACCAACGTAGCAAAGCATGTATGATAAGCTGAGCCGTAGTTACAACACATATATTGCACTTTTTATCATATTAACCCTTTTGGCATGTCCCACTTTTCTTCCGGCATTTGCCAGTCCTGCTGCTCTCTCACTGTTAAAGTTGTCATCACATGTGCATGTATTTCATATCATAAACTTTCTAACTTAATGCAAATTTATTATAACCCTGTTGATAACGGCTTAAAACTGCAAGAGCACGAATACGTTTTTTTTTTCATTTCTTTTTAATTTTCGTTCATATTTTTTCTCCACTTAAATGTCAATAAAATTTTTAATCGTATGCCAGCCATTCCTACTTTTACTGTTCACTTGCTGTGTTTCCTTTTTTTCGTCGGCAATTTTTTTTTTTTTTTTTTGGTGATTAGTTGAGTTAATATTTTATAATTTTTAGTTGTAGTCGTGTTAGTGTTTTTTTTTTCCTTTTTTTTTAATTTTATCTTTTAAATGCCATTAATGTTTGACCGACCACCCCCGGAGCGTTTGGTTTGTTGTGTTTGTGCGGCTGCTGGGAGATTTCAACAAAAGCTTTGTGTGCGCCACTTATGGTGTCAATTTAGTTTTAATTCTGTTATAAGGTGACAAGGGTTTTGTGTCACCCCTTTTTTCGTGAGTTGTTTTCTGTTCCCTTTTCGACATCATTTCATTTCCGTAATGATGGAAAAGATAAAACAAGATGATTTGTAGTTTTGTTTCACTTTTTTTAATTTTAGAATTCTGAAAAGAGTGTTTTATGAGACGAGATAATGCCAATTATTAATTCATCATAAAAATGTTTAACAAAAATTGACTTTTCATAATAATGAACTTCTCAAAGTGAATTAGACAATTATCTTACATCAAATTATAATTTACAACCAGTCCGGCGATATCGAAAAAATAGGTTCGTTCGCATTCTAGGCGAATGATTTGGGTTTCATCTAACGTTATTCTATGGCATAGAATAACGTTAGAACATCGTTCACATAGAATCTATGCAAACGATGTGGCAAAATTAAATTAAAGTACATAAGTAGATACGAACCAGTAATAGTGAGATTAGGGGTGAAACGATACCAATAGGGTATCGATACTTATACTCGATACGGTATCGATCGCAAAGTATCGATACCTACTCGGTAACGAAGAAAAAGCATCGATACATACTTGAATCGGTCGATTTCTTTAAGTGATTAGCAGCAGGGAAGAACACATGGAGCTAAAAAGCTATATCTTACTTATGAACATGATCTTCTAATCGACAGGCTGACATTAAGGTATCTTAATTAGGATCCTCAGAATGAATACGTCAGGAATTCTGTCATAACAATTCTTTTGCTACCCAATAGTTTGTATTGTGTCTGATACATTCAATGGAGGTAGAAAAACTTTGAAGCGTTCATGTAAGACAATTTATCATTGGTATAATCTTCGACAAAGTCACATAATTCTGACCTGAAGATATTTTTTCAGTGGCAAATTCGAATGACTTTAGTAATTGGACTATTTATTTTAGTATCTCGAGATCGTGACCGCAATCTTACCGTCTTTTTTATGAAATGCAAGCATACACCCAATTTTGGTATTCCCATTTGCATGCACGGGTAGCAAGTATTTATTTAATAAAAACTTTGAAAACAAATAATATTATGGTAAAAATGGTGACCAACTCGGTTTTTTGTATTTCTGACCGATACGAGTATTTTTAGCCGATACCTACTTGGTACTCGCTAGTAAAGCATCGATACCAAAAGTACTTGGTATCGAAGGAAAAGTATCGAGTATTTACTTATATTTACTCGTATCGTTTCATCCCTAAGTGAGATACTCGTAGACAAACCCAAATTGGTTCGAGTGGGAGTTCAAGTTATATAAAAAGTTTTTAGTGCGCCAAGTTTTTTCTTTTTTGTAATTTATTGATTAAAAATAATTTTTGAAACAAACAATTTTAAAAAAAGGAATCCACTACTTAAATATTATTATCGCTAACATTGAAAATAAAATATAAATTGTCATCTTTGGCTATCAAAAACAACTGACACTTTTTCATGACGCTTGCAACGCATGCAAATGTTGAAAGTATACCTACTTTTTGCATCTCACGCGTTTGTTGCTTTGTGATGTGTAACTTATCTCATACAATTGCACTGATTCGAATTTTTTGACAGACACATCAAATGCACCAATGCACATAACGCGTGGTATGGACTTTCAGCTTTACGCTTGACGCGCTAATTTAGTTTGCGCTTTAAGTATGTACGTACGTACATCTTGAGATTGGGAATATTAAAATGTATTAGAACATTATCACAATTTATACAGAGATGAACAACAACTGACGTTTGAATGAAGTTAAATGAGGTTTTTGATTTTTCAGAAAGATTTCAGAAGAGAAACTGTAACTTATGAAACTCCTACCTTTGAGACTACCAAAGTCTTTATTTACGAAAAAAAGCGCAAACTACCGCGAGAAAACATGAAAGAAATAAATCTATTTTTTGGTAATTGTTTCATTAGTGTGTTACATTATGATATTATTTAGAATCCCATATGGCAGGATTGATCATGCTTCATAAGCATGATCAGTCGGTCATGAGTCATTTTAATACATGCAAGCAAGTCAGAACTATTTGATATCTCTAGCATGAAAAATCAGCGTGATATAAATGGCTATCTTATTTTCAAGATATTTACTTTCTATAAAAATTATAAACATGCATATTATGTGCTTTTTTAAATTTTTTATTTCGTTTTGAAAACCAAAAAGCTGACAAATTTTACATAAATTCAAAACATATAGTTCACATATTTTTATTGAAAGGATATTTTGACTGTTGGACGGGTATTCAAACCTGGCAACACTTGTTGTCAAAAGCAAAGAGAAAACCCATACTCGGTGGTTGGGCAACAGGTCTTGGTATTGTTGAGTCAGTTGCTGTTTTTCATTCTCTTTACGACAGCAAGCCGAACGGCATTGAAAGGAGAAGATTTTATATCTATTTAAAGCAGGGGTGCCCAAAAGTTCTTTAGGGAAGAGCAAACCAATACATTTAAGTCAAAATTAATTTTATATACTAAACAAAGCATACGAAAGTGTTGTTGCTTTGCACTTGTGTGTGTACACACACATGTGTATATTAGAGCGCATAGCCTATAGCTAAGTGCTTTCACAAAAACAAACGAGTACCAAGCGCATAGGACTTGGGCATCTCTGATTTAAAGTGTTTTTTTTTTTATTTTCCTATTTTTCTTGGAAATAGAGCTGATTAACAGCAGTTTAAGAATATAAATGCGTTTTTGTATTTAATAAATTAATGCCCTGCCACTGAAGGAAAAAATTAAAAAAATACCAACAAAAAACAGTGATTTCTTTTGGGCCTTATTAACGCCATTGGCTTTGACTGCTGCACTGTATGTATGTATTTATCCATATTCGCAACGAAACCACCAGCTTTAAAGGTACTAGGCAGCTGACTCTCCATGCATACCCATATCCCCAGTGCCAACTTCATCAGCACGGCACCGACCCTAGAGGCCATCGTGTCGACACCCATCAACATTGGTACATCCACTTTACCTTATTCTGTTCGCACAATAGTGATATTTTTATTATATATACCTATACAGATGGACTAGTGAGGTAATCTGTCGAATATCAAGGCTGGCATGGCCCAGATATGATAAAAGAAGGACTATCATCCTTAGGAGACATACAGCAACGCAGGCGAGGAGAATACATCTTCCACTTAATGGCTTCTGCAGAAGTTGCAGAGACGAGGAGGAAGTAGAGAACTTCCTCTTTCGATGTCCAGCTCTTTCTTATACAAGAGTTGTATCTAGGTAAAATGATGCTGCATGATTTGGTGGAGGTATCGCAATGTGATGTAAGTGGATTGGACACCTTTACCCGATCATCGGGTTGGTTCTGAACCAGGGGTCTGATTACCGCATACGATATCGAATTAACTATCGTATCGAATAACATTACGATACATCTAGATTAAGGCAAACGATGCATATCGGATTGTAATTTAAATAAAATGCAATAGATCCAAGATCATATGTTTCCTAAAAGTACGAATAAAGAAAAAAAAATATTTAACTTTTTTCTATTATTGCAAAACAATTCATTCGATGTCGTATGCCATGATATCAAAATGAAAAATTTCGGTAATATTGCTCGATATCGTATGCGGTGATTTGGCCCCAGTGTTATTGAGATACGTATCACACCCAGGCAACACAACGGCACCGAATTTTGCCCAAGTGGGCTGGCTTCTTAAGGGCTGGCAGCCTGTTACACCTAACATATGTATATGGGACACAATTTAATGCAACCACAATCAATTTCATCGGATCAAAAGCGCAAATAGAACTTTCTGAATCCGAATTGTATTAATACCGAATTCGCCTTGGCTGTAAATAGCGCAAGGTAACGACTTTTCAAGCAACATGCAACGCAAACGGGCTCATCAATATGTTGAGTATTGAAGGATATTTCTTTTCTGAAAGAAAAGGAAAGAATAAGTATAACTTCTTTATGTGTTGTTGTTAAAGCTTTATAATTTATTATTGCGTTTTATTTCTTCTACTTAATTTTTAACAAATGATTAATTTCTTTATTTCGTTCTTAATTTGTTTTTGACTTTAAATCATTTTTCTTTTATTTTGAAGAAAAAAAAAATTTGCCTCATTAGTTTGTTGGGCAAAATCATGATAAAATTTATTTATTTTTTTACGAGTAATAATAAATTGTCCACTGAGGTCATTTCAATGCAGGGTTTGTTGTTTGTATTTGAATTTTTTCATCTATGTTTATTTTTCTAAATATTTACACATAAGTGTAGAATTGTGTATGTAATCGTATATGTATGTATGTATTTAATCTCGACTTGTTGATATCGTTTTTTTTTTTTATATTTTGTATTGAATATTTATTGATGGCAACAACCTTAAGATCTGTCACTTCTCTATGAATAGAAATACAAAAAATTGTCAAAATGTCAATTAGTTTTTTTTCTGTTTTCGTAGAAAACAAATAACAAACAAATAAGACAACATGACAATAACCAATTATGTATGATCATGTATGGTCACGCAGCAAAAGTATAGAGAAAAAATACTCAAGCACAGAGTAGTCAACATGTCTTACAATAAATGGCAACATTTGTTTATTTATTTGTTTAGAATCAATACTGTTCATATGTATGTACCAGATGAATCAGAAATATTTTAAATAAAAAAAAAAAAAAAAAACAATAAAAAAATGGGAAAAAAATGTGAAAAGATATTAATCTTGATTAAACACGAATTGTAGCCAAATATGGCAAAACAAATTAACAAATTATTGGACTCTACAATTATGTAATTTTTATCTTTTTGTTATAGGAATACCTTCAACAATTATTTATGTTCGGCATTTCCCTTTAGCAAAAGGTTTTCAGATTGCAAAGTAAATTTTATGATAAAATTATATAATATTTTGAGAAAGCTCAAATTTTTCAGTTAGTTCCTTGTCATTAAAATATCTAAGCTTTTAATACATTTTTGCATAACCAGAAAAGAAAAATTATTTCGTGGAAATTTAGAAAGAAACAAAAAAATTTAAGAAAAAGAAAATTGCGAAAAAAGAACTCTTGAGAAAGTACTTTTTGAATGAAATACACTTGAAGCGTAGAAGAACAAACAAAAGAATTTGCCGCTTTAATAAAAGTACCTTTTGGAAAACAATTATTTGAGACAATATTTCTTTTAAAATAAGTTTTATACAAATAAAAAAGTATGTTCAATAATCGAATATTGTTGTAATAAAAATTACATGCCTGACCACGCTAGAACCAAATTGATCACAGGGTAATTAAACGTATTAAAATCGTTTTCAAATATATTTTAGTTTTTTGCGAATGTACCCCTATATATTTAAAAGAAAGTGCATTTCTCGAGTACAGCAATTTGCAAAATATTTGCAAACTTTCCCAAGACAGAAGAATGCAGTACAAACAAATAGGCTTATAACAAAATGTCATATGTGATCAATATGGGACAAATATAGACGAAAAAGTAAATAAGAGTTCGGTGGCTGAGTTGGTTAAGCGGCTGTATTTAAATACATGTTCTTTACAAGATACCGATTTCGAATCCTAGTGGGTGCTGAAGAGTAGTGTAACGACTACAAAACAGCTAGTTGTCCCCCAGTTTAATGTATTCAATTGTTGTTTCCTGTGTTCTTTGATCAAGAGTTATTGATCGCTTGTTGATGGTTCTTACAATTAGAAATAAAAGTTATTCTTGGCGAAAACCGGATTTGAGCTTTAGCATAGTAATCTTAACATTAATGTAAACAATAATGTAATAAAATAAAATAATGTAAAAAGTAATGTAATATTAGTAGTAATAGTAATAGTAGTAGTTAGTAGTAGTAGTAATAGTAACTAGTAGTAGTAGTAGTAGTAGTAGTAGTAGTAGTAGTAGTAGTAGTAGTAGTACTAGTAGTAGTAATAGTAGTAGTAGTAGTAGTAGTAGTAGTAGTAGTAGTAGTAGTAGTAGTAGTAGTAGTAGTAGTAGTAGTAGTAGTAGTAGTAGTAATAGTAGTAGTAGTAGTAGTAGTAGTAGTAGTAGTAGTAGTAGTAGTAGTAGTAGTAGTAGTAGTAGTAGCAGAAATAGTAGTAATAGTAATAGTAGTAGTAGTTTTTTTTTTATTATTTATGAAAAAATTTACAATTCATGTTTTTATGTATGTATTAATGATAAATAGTCGAACTTATTTTAATATTTCCAATATTATATGATGGTCTCATTCGTCTGGCTCAAGTTCTATCCTGGATTTAGTCAAGAAATATTTTTATTTTCAATTATAGCAATAATTGCCGCGATCAATAACTCTTGATCAAAGAAGACAGAAAAAAATAATTGAAATAATTTTATAATTACTACCTAGTTCAGTTGTAGTAGTAGTATTAAAAAATACAATATACCCAGACCTGATATGAAAACAAAATTTTACAAAGACATCATATAATATAATAAGAATTGTGCAATCTAAAGATAGTTCCTTGAAAACTACACTGTCTTAGAGAGTAGCTTTCAATATGTGCGTAAACTTTTGATCATTACGCATTACTCTCAAGGATAATCGCCATGCTGCAATGGCATGTTCCAAGGTTAATCGCACTTATATATTGTCATATATTGATGAGCAATGAGTGGCACATATTGATGAGTAATGCTGCAATGTCATGTTGCTAAGCGCAACTATGCAAACTTTTACAATGTCTGCTATTCCTAAACGCCGCATAATATAAAAATAAGTTTAAAACATTGGTGTCCAAAAATTAAAATACAGTTGTGTTGGTGCGAGAGCTACCCAGCAAACATAACGTTAAACGTGTAAAAAAGAAAATCCTATAATATATTTTAAAAATTAATTTAAAAGTTTGTTCATTCTCAAACTGATAAATTTAAAGAAATGGAGGATATGTATTTTAGTTTTGAAATGAAAATAAAAAAAACAGAGTTCAGTAGATCAAAATTAAATTAATCGTAATATAAGAATTAATATAAGACGTTCTTATGAAGTTCTCTTTTAAAATACAAAAAAAGAAACATAAGCTGAGCTGTTTTATGTAGGCTGTGAACTTTGTTTGTCTTTAATTATATCTTCCATATTGATGCTTTCATGAGAATTTCGAATTAATAAAATACTTTTTAAATGCGAATTAAAAGCATTGCTTATCATAAAATACTTCTCGCATCTCATTTTATTTTAATAAAAAAAATTCAACGAACCGCTAAGAATATGTGTTTACTCGACGCTGGCTTAGTGAACATTAAATAAAATAAGAATGTGTATGCTTTTGTTTGTTGTAAAATTTACAACAATGTAAACACACACAATTTTTTACTTTGCTTCGTTGTTTTCAAATGAAATGCTCGTGTTTGTTGGACATGAATTCCTGAAAAAAAGTTATAATCATCCGTCGCATGTGTTTTCATCGCTAACTCAACGATGACTAAATGAAAGAGCATAACAAATACGTGTGAGTTGTTTAGCACAATTGTGCTATGAAGTGGACATCAGTGGTTTAAAACTATGATAAACGTACAACCTGCAATAAAATGTTTGTTTAATGAGATAATTATTCATTCAATTAACAAGCTCGCATTATTCCCCATAGGTGTTGTCTAATCGTCTAACTATTACTCATTGTTGTTATTGGCAATTTTTTTAAAAAAGTGTGTTCTTACTCGTATTACATGTTAGAATTTTACATGTTTTAAAAAATGTTGTTGTTGAAAATGTTGCCATTTTTCGACAAAATTAAATTAATTAAATTTTTTTTATAAGTGGTCTGATACTTAATATTTCTCATTGATTAATATATATTCAATTCATTTCGATTTAGTTTTTCTACATTTTAATTAAAATAGCTTACTGAGAAATAATTATTACCAAATCGCATAAAATTCAAATTTCCACACCTGGTTTAACTTCAGCTTTAAAACCTTTAACTTAATTTTAAAATGTATATCTCATCTGTTTTTTCTTCTTTGCTTATCTTTTTAACTATAGCTCACTATTTTTCGTTTTTCTATATTTTTTTCTTCTTTTTTTTTTGTTTGAAAACCAATTGTAGAAAAAATATCAAAAGATATCAAATGATTAATTATGTAAAGAACACAAATACATATATTTATTGCATAGCCAGCTTTGTTGTTGCTGTTGCGTTTAAGCCATACTGCTGCCAATGAATGTGTGTTAAAATAAAACATCCATCTCTTTTTTAAAACAACTTTATAACCAACACATTCTGGGAGTACAATAGCACGGAACACTGAATATTTCCTATAAATGTCTGGAATATGAGAGTTAGAATGTCATTAAAAAAGCCAAAAACAAAAACGATAAAAATTTATAACCATCCAAACGAACCAACAGAAAGATAAACTTTCAAATAAAAATATAAATTTTATCGTATCTGCAGAGAAAACATTAAACAAAAAGAATCTACTCTCGTAGCATGTCGAAGTATGGAATATTCATACGAATATAACAACATTTATCTCTATTATAATTCGTTTTTATTTGCTTCTTTTTTTTTTTATTTAACAAATATTAAACTGACTTGTGGCGGCAAAAAGGGTTGGGTGGAGAGAAGCAAACTGGAAAAGGATATACATATGTATGTATTATTCAAAACTTTTAAGGATATCAGCGCTGTAAAAAAGTTAATTGCTGCATTAAAGGGTCTTCCATTCCAGCTCTTTAATTAAATAACGCTTGTTATTTTAAATTGAAATAATCTTCAAAAGAAATTGTTTTTAAAAGTTTTGAAATTTTTTCCTAAAGATCTAAGAAGATCCATCCACAACTTTTTGCAGCCCCGCCAGCTACCAGTTTGTGTTAAATATTAAAAATGAAAACATTTTATATCTTCCTACGTCCCTGATGAATTGATAGCAACAAAATTTTGCTTAGTTGCAACACGAGGAGGCAAGTGTTTGGAAAAATAAGAGATAACTAAAAGTTTTTTTTTCCTTCGTTGTGTTACCAAACTTATAGACCATGATAGCAAACAACACAGACATCTATTAAACATCATATAAAACACAACACAAACGCCAGCAGTTAGAAGAAGTAGTCATTGTAGTTGTAACAATCTAGCAAATATACTCGTACCAAACAAACAGCAACTACAACATTATCATCATCACCACCACCAGCAGCAGCAGCAGCAGCAACAGAACTAGAGTTACTGCCTGCTGCTACTCGGTGAGAAGAGCAGGGGAAAATATTTAACATCAGAGTTAACATAACACAACAGAAGCATCTGCAAGTATGCAGTTTTTATAGATAAGCAAAAGCATTCATGAATTTTAAAGATAACAAACGAACGAATACTTTGTTATTGCTGTTGTTGTTATTATTATTATTTTTGTTATAGTATCACAAACAAGAGCAATGTTCAACAACAGCACAGCAAGCAACAAAACAAACGTATACAACCACATCCATACAAACATACATTAAAGAGACAGACAGTTATTCAAACGTAAATAGAGTAACAGATAAATAGAAATGAAAACATTTACTTTTATAAATAAACTCTTTCGAACAACAATAACAACAATACCGTACAACAGCCATCGTCATAATCATTTATAGCCACCATACCAAAAATATCTCTACAGCACAAATCATATCTCTTTTTCTTTTTGCTTGAGATTGCAACTAGCAATAACAAAAAAAAAAAAACAAAAAAAGAATATGAAAATATTTTAAGAAAAACAAGTTGAACAATATTCAGAAAATATTTCATTTATCTCACTAAAAACAAATGCATATTCACAAGATACAAAAACGTTTGAAATATGGAGAGAAAAAAATGTAACAATATCAACGGAAAAGAATTGACAAGTGTCAAGAACTTTTGTTTTGATAACCAACGATATTAAATACTCAAACGTAATAAAGTACATATGTATGTATTTAAGTACAACTTAAATAGAATCTTATATAAAAACACTAAATCTGATATAAACCATAAAGCTTTTGAACAAGATTAGAAAAAGAATTAAACTCTTATATAAAGACACTAAACCTGACATAAACCAGGAAAAAGATTAGAAAATAATCAAGCTCTTAAAGAAAAACTTTTATATATTACATATTTTTCATATGCGTACTTAAAGTGCTGTAAAATAATCACACCTTTAAAAAAAAAGTACATTTTTTACTTATTACATTTGCGAAAAGTACCTTTCTAAAAAGGTCACTTTAAAAAAGTACATTGAAAAAATATCTTTTAAAAAGTACCCTAAAATAGAGGAATTTAAACAATTTACTTTAAATACTTTTCAAAAAAATATCTGTTCAAAATTACCTCAAAATAACAGTTTTTTAAAAAACAATTTCAAGAGAGTTTCGTTTCAAAAAGCATCTGCTGAAAAACTTCCTATTTAGGAAGTTTTTTTTTTAAAGGTACATATTTTTTTTAAAAAGTTTTTCTCATAAAAATTACCTTTTAGAAAAACACGTTTAAAATAATTACTTTGAAAAAGTACATTTAAAATAATTAATTTAAAAATGTACCTTTTAGAAAAAAATACTTTAAAAAATTACCTTTTAAAGCTCTACTTTTAAAAGATTTACATAAAAAAAACTTGTAAAAAAGTCCCTTTTTAATAAGTATCTGCTAATCAGGTATTTTTAAAAAATAAAATACTTGTGAAAAAAGTTTATTCCAAAAAGTTCTTTTTCGAAAAGTAAATTTTCAAACAATACCAGTTAAAAAAATATATTTAAAAAAATAGTCTTTTAAAAGAATTTCTTAAAAAAAAACTGCAAAAAAATTCCCTTTTAAAAGAATATCTCCTAATTACAATACTTGTGCAAAAAATTCATTTCAAAAAGTGCTTTTTAGAAAAGCAACTAACTTCTATAACAGAACCTGTTAAAAAATGCTTTAAAAAAGCGCCTCTTATAAGACTTGTTTAAAAAAAGTACCTTGTAACCTGTTAAATAACTGCCGTATCAAAAACTACCTTTTAGGAAAGTACCTTTTGAAAAGAACATTTTAGAAAAGTGTCTTTTAGAAAACTAGGTTTTAGGAAAGTACCTTTTAGAAAGCACTTTTCAGAAAAGTACCTTTTAGAAAACTACCTTTTAGAAAAGTATCTTTTAGAAAAGTATCTTTTAGCAAAGAAGCTTTTAGAAAAGTACCTTTTAGAAATATACATTTAAGAAAAGCCCCTCTTAGAAAACTACCTTTTAGAAAAGTACCTTTGAGAAAAGCCCCTCTTAGAAAAGCACCTGTTAGAAAAGTGCCTTTTAGAAAAGTATCTTTTAGAAAACTACCTTTTAGAAAAAGTACTTTTACCTTTTAAAAAAGTGCGTTTAAGAAAAGAACCTTTTAGAAAACTACCTTTTAGAAAAGTGCCTTTTAGAAAAGTACCTTTTAGAAAATTTCCTTTAAAAAATGTACCTTTTAGAAATGTACCTTTTAAAAAAGTACCTTTTAGAAAAGTACCTTATAGAAAAGCACCTTTTAATAAGCACCTTTTAAAAAATACATTTTATGAAAATTCCTCTTTCAAAAGTACTCTTTGAAAAAGTACCTTTTGAAATATTAACTTGAAAAATGGTACCGTTAAAATAATCATCTTAAAAAAAGTACCGCTTAAGCAAAACAAATATTTAAGTGGAGGACCTTAATCAATTACTTCTTAAGCAAGGAATGTTTTATTAAACTATCTAATTTAAAAAGTACTTTTCACAAATGTACTTTCACAACTTTTTAAATAAAATGTCAAAATATGCACCTTTGAAAAGGTTGGTTTTACAATGTGCTCTTCAAAAGACATAAACAAAGGATCTTAGATAAAAAGATTTAAAAAAAATTATTTAAAAATATATATTCTGCTATACTTTTTTCAATTTTATATTATGTTTGGGAAAACATAAAAAACTGACTTTTATGGAAAAAAGTCAGTTTTGGAAAATTTGGAGTTGTGACACTTTTGTATTTAGGGCGCAATATGTAAACATCTTAAAGCTGTAAAGTTTTAATTTCTTAAAATATCAGCTTGGTTAGGTTTACCAAACTGCCAGCCATTTAAGAGCTAGCCCACTTGGTTTCAGTTTTGTCCCATTGTGCTTGACATACACCACATGAAAAATTATTTTTTGTAGTAAGCTGATTTCAGTTTCTAAAACGGCGACAGGTAGATCAAGTAAATAAGGACGATTCCGGCCCAGAACTGGCTGACAGCTACTCAAATTGTACTTGTGCTTTTGATTTATACCCAGAGTCTGATTTTTTTGGCTTCTGAGTTTTGCATTTCATCTATTTTTAAACTTGTTTTACAAAATCTGTAAAACTAATAACATTGAGAGTTACTTCGTTTTAATTTTTCGAATGCTTTGCAAGCAGATTTTTCAGTTCTGGCATCAGAAATATTCTAAACTAATCATTTTTTTTAACATTATGGTGCAGTAAGGGTTAAAATGTAATTTTCAAATTTTTTGTTTGTTTGTTTGTTTTTTACTCCATAAACGCCCACTTTGCTAGCGATAAGAGCAAGCATACGTCAATTTATTTTTTAACAATCTCATCAGCACTTGTGTCAGCCAGTACTTTGATAGATTTACAAAACGATGTGGAAGAAGTCAAACGACTTTCAAAGTTAATGATGAGAAAAAAACAAATACGTTTTGCTAAACTATGAAAATCACATTTTTTTTTTATTAAATCCCTTTCACAGCTGCCTGAACACATTGGCACCAAATTTACTTGCAAGTTAAGGGTGACTTTTATTTGTTTATTTTTAATTTATATAATCAGTGATAAACAGAGTTTTTAATGACTGTGCTGCTGCTTTTATCGCAATAGCATGAGAGAAGTTATAATGTATCTTCTGATAAAAAAAAAAGTTTCTTATCGCTTATAAACATTACAAGGAAATATCCCAAACATTTGCTAAACACTAGTAAGGGTGGGGAAATGAAATTAATTTCCTCATGAATTTTAAAACAAGTCCGCTTAAGTTACGAAAATAGACAAAATTAAAAATGTATAAGTAAATCTGAGTTGTAAACTAAAAGATTTTAATATTGTGATACGATACACCTACTAGCTTTTACTCTTAACTAAACTAAATTGCTAATTTTTTTGTATTGTGACTTGTAATGAGGGACAGCCAGCTGTTTCGCGGTCGATGCATCAGTTTAAATATATTCTATTTAAATATTTTTTATTTGAACCTATTGGGTTGTATTCATATTTTGTAGCCTTCCAAAAACAGTATTCATCATCCTTACAAAATCCAAAATTTATTCGTTTTCAATTTCTGATAGTCAAAGTTTAAGATCTCTCACACTTTTATTCAAGGTTCATTTGTCGTCGAGATTCCAGCTCATTAACAAAACTTTCGTAGTCTTTTTTAACACGCTTATATTAGTTTCACTTGTATGTTTGTTTGTATGTTTGCAACACTCGAAACCCATGCTATATGAGTGATTATTATATATGTAGGTATATAAATCTGTATAAACAGTGTTGCTGCTTTAGTAGCAGTAGAGTTGACGCATTGCTTCCGGAGAAGTGTGGTGGGGGGGATTTTGGGGATTTACAAAGCTGATTTTGGGAATTCCCAAAAAATTTCACAACCACTCCGCCAACTGATTTCGAACCAGTTTTTCATATTTGGTGCAAGTTTTTGCCGTGGAACAATCACCTGAACCAAGTGCGCCCAGGCCTATGCGCTTGATATTCAATTGTTTTTGTAAATGGGCTTAGCTACTGCGCTCAGCATTAGCAATGAAAAATACACAAATACCTTCGTCTTATATATTTTTTTGTCGTTCTTCACTACACACACAATCTCAAGAGCAGACCAACAACACTTTTGCATATTTTGCTGGTAAACATTGACGACAGCCATTATCAGTGTGAATTTTGTTTTTGTAAATGTTTTACTATTTACAACAAAAAATATTAAATAAAAATAGTTTTTCCTTAAATGTATTGGTGTTTACTCTTCCATATAGAACTTGTGGGCACCACTGATCTGAACTATAAATGGTAAGTGCGAAATGTGAAAATTGAAGTTGCCGTACTACTTTTGGGGAAGTGGATGGAGTTTGACGTTTCCTGAAGCAGATTTTGGGAACTTTCAAAAAAATTCGGAAGCGTTTCGCTATCCGAATCGGAATCGGATTTTCATATTCGGTGCGCGTTTTCCTCGTGAAACTATTAGCGATCATTCGATTTAGCGCAAAAATTTAAGTTATCATTTTATTTCCGGGGAAGTGTGGGATTTTGGCGATTCCTAAAGCTGAATTTGGGAATTCAAAAAAAAAGCTCGGAACGCGTTATGCGGATAAATATCTGATTATATGGATAATTAGTTTGATATCGAAGCGTGTTTTTTTTAACTATATTTACTATTTCTTATTATGCTTCTGACTGATTACTGCTCACCAACTCCACAGTCTTATAAAAAATCTGACATAATTTTGTCGAGCACAGTTTTGTAAGCGGTCAAAACTGGCCGTCAAGCGGACGTTTTTAAGATCGTTTATGTGGTTCCAACTCGAATTTGGGAGTTGGTAGTGACATCTTTATCATCCAGTGTCAGAGGAGGAGAGTTTTAGGCTATATAATCAGTGTAGCGTGACGCTGACTGAAATCAGAACTTATTTGAGAGCAGCTAACTGGTTGAGGTAACTGATAGTAAGATTGCGTTAAATGGGCGTCTATACAACATCCAATTTGATTCATGAATGCCGCAGGTTTCTTAGTGAGATAGCGAGGTATTCGCAACTGGGTACCAGGTACAGGAGCTAGGAAATATTGTAGCAACAAACTGGCAGAGGCCAAGTTCCGTTTAAGCTTGGTTAAAAACAGTAAGAAGCAAGTAAGTCAGCAACTTGTAGGAGCTGCACAGTATCGATGGTCTGGTGAGTTTAGCTGTCGTATAGCGAAGCTGACACGCTCTGTATATGATTGTAGGAGGACTATGGATCTGAGTTGTCTTCCTCGGCAGAGGTTGCAAACTTTGAAGCTGACACGCTCTGTATATGATTGTAGGAGGACTATGGCCTTTAGTTGTCTTCCTCGGCAGAGGTTGCAAACTGTGATAGCGGTATTCGCAGAACATAGTCACATTAGGATACATGCCAAGAGATTAATATGATGTTTCCTTATCACAAGCAATCGAATTGTCAAGAAAGTTTATATACAAAGCATTCAATAATTAGAGTGATTTCAATAAAAAAAATATCAAATGTGTCGCTTGCTTGTATTGTACAATCATCACATAATAATTCCATGTAATAATTTCTGTAGAAAGACTTGTGACGAGGAGCAGGAAGAGAGTGTTAAACACTTCCTATGTTGACAGCCGGCTCTTTCTTCTATGAGAGCATTGTATTTGCGCAGACCGATATTGCACATGTTGGCAGATATATCGTAATGCGGTGGGAAGGGGATGAGAGGACTGGACTTTTTAGTTGGGAAGATGTGTATTTCTCACAGGATGTATGTATATCTTCTTAGAGCAATACAACAAAAAAAAAAAGAAAGAAAGGACCCAAGTGGGCTCGTTTCATGAAACGTGCAGACCGTACAACCAATACGAGTACCTATAGTTCTGATCTCGTTTCACAGAATTAAAGTTGAATTCTTTTTCCACTGCGTACCTATTATAATTATTATTGTATTGTGAAATTAACAATTGGACTCTTTATTTAAAACATTTTTTTTTCATCATGTATTATTCTTGACAATTTTAATTGACTCCTCTTAAAAAATTATGAATTTTTTTAAACACCACAATAAATCTCACGTCATACTTCTTAAGTAAAGCTTCCAAAAAGCCATTAAAAAAACACTTGGTCATAAATTATATTTATGAGTCGGGTATGTTAGCTTCTTTAAGTATGCGTATGACTGTATAAATGTGTGTTTTAGCTGTAAATGTTAAACAACTGATATTAACGATAAAATACCGGATATGAGCTTAAACTTACGAATATCTCCGCCATACCAAACTAGCTAACTTAACACTCTCCATTTCTCTGACACGTACAAACACCCATACATACGTAAGAATATTAATAAATAAGTTATGCTTTCCCCACACCATTGCACTCAAATAATCGTAGAGAGACCAGCAAAGTGAAATAAATACTTAAACTTAATCCTTTCATTGCTAACCGCTCATAAATGTTTACTCATACACCCACAAGCAAACATTTTGTAAAAATATCCTTTTTCGCCAAAAAATCTTATCAATTGGTAAAAATCTTTTATATTCCACACATACACACACTCACAAAAAAGGGAAGAAGAAAAGCAGCGCAGAGAAGAAGTAGAAGTTTAAAAAGATGTGTGCGATGATGACGATAATGCTGACGACGACAATTGTTCGTTAGAATATTTGTTTGGCTGTTTGTTTGCTACTCGTAAATATACTTATGTGTATGTGTGCATGTATTTCCCAGGTGGCAAAGTTGCCGTCGACGACATTGTCGTGCACGATATGTCTATCCAAAAATCGTTTTTACATACTTTGTATTTCACAGTCAAATACAAAGTAAGCAAAAGTTACATTAGGTTTTTTGGAAAATCTCGTGGTCGGCAATATGGTTAAGATCGTGTAATGCACTATGTTCTCTAAAATAGATTTCAGTATATGTACTTTATCAAAATCGATCAACGGCAATGCCTTGTTTTCTATTAATACCTATACACGACATTAGGTGTGACTTTGTCTTGTAAGATGTCATGCATCGACATTGTCTTGTTTTAATTCGTGCACGATTTTCGCGGCACTTGTTTGAAAATGTCGCCGACGATTTGTTTAAGCTGATCATTGTGTGCCATACAGGAATTAAAATTGTCGTGCATGAGTCATTATTAATTCATATACTGTATAGTCAACTACGTTAGAGGCAACTATCGTTTCCATAGTCTCCAACAACGCAGTAGTGAAAAAGATTTACATCAGCACCTGCCTTTACGGCCTTATCTGATGATAGACCAATTGCACGGAGTGAATTATTCACGATTCCCCAGCGCTCACACAGGTAGCAATTTTTGTTATATGTTTACACCGATATGAGCAACTTCTTGTTGAGGAGTTCGGGCGTTCTGATCCCTCCTGTATGCAATTTGCTAGCAGTCAATGAAAGACAAGGCTTAATGAGTTTGTAGGCCGAAGCCCACTAAGAGCATCAACCTTTAAACCAACTCACCCATCAACCGTTGCAAAGTTGGCAAAGTTGCCGTCACCACGGGTTGCTTACAGGTGTCTGTTTAAAGGCAACAGATACTCGGGAGTTTGTTAGTTCCCAAATAAAGCCTCACACCAAACAATTATCAGAGATACTAATTCCCCTTCTTGCGTTTTAGATTTAAACCATAGCCAGAACCTTACAGCCAAGGTAGGCACCTCAACCGTGACTAGCCCGGGTTGAACTGCAAGTAGAACCACCCAGGGGCCATGCTGAACCCCATTCTGCCAATTTAAACCCTGAACATTGCACCAAGGACCATGACACCTCAACCATGATTAGCCCGGGTTTAACTGCAAACAGAACCAATCAGGGGTATGCTGATCCCCGTTCTGCCAATTTATACCCTTGTTAAGGGTTTCGAAAGCGGCTTCCTACAGTTTTATTTGCTACAACAAACGAGGGACTCTTCCCTTCTTTACCCGAAAAACAGAATGTCCTGGTTTGGAATACGCCAAGGCAAACCCTGTTCCCCGGGGCTCTCTAACAACACAGTGAGAAATTTCCGTTTGTGTAGTTATGCAAATTTTGTTAACGATTTGTTGTTTGAGCTGTCACCAGGCAACGTGACTTCCACGCTTTTTTATTGTATTGCACCCAACGATTAAGATGTCTTAAATACATAGGTTCCAGTTGGTAAAGTTGCCATCAACTATGTCTACCACTTGAGATTTTCGGAAGGCAGCCTTAAGGAAAATGCCATAGACGATGGAATGGTTGACGTAGTCTAATGTACTGCCCTCAATAGCAGTTTCTAAATGACAGCATGACCACTATTACCTTATAATTTATCCTTTATCAGGTAAAGTCCATCCACGATATCATGACCGGTATTGTGTTGTCCTCATTATACACCTATACACGACAATGCGAGCGACGTTTTTTTGTAAGCTGCCAAGCAAATGTGATATTGGCTTGCTTTTTGTCATGTAGAACTTTCTCTAGACTTACTTGAAGATATCGTAGCTGATATATTTTAGCTGCTTTTTTTTATCGTGCAGGAATTATCATTCAACTACATAACTATGAACAATCGTCGACAATGGGATGGACGATGGTGTGCGGGACGCTGCAGTGAGAACTTATCGTTTGTGTGGCCAATTGTTCGAAAATTTTATTTCAGCTGTCTCTAGCATATCCTATACGATTTTCTATTGTCTTGTAGACAATGCATAATATATCTTAAGTACATGGTTAATTGGGTTGTTGATTTTCATATACAAACATATATATTTATAGATAGCGTTTGTGTGCAAACTTGGTCTTTGAGCAAGTAAGCAAAAAAGAAAAACTTTTAGTATTGTTAACTCACCACTTCTTATATTTTACAATATCGCCTTTTACCCAACACAAACAAACAAACAAATAGACAAACAAACGAACAAACAATCGTTTTAACATCGTCATCGTCATCATCCTCATCATCGAAGTCATAAAAATGTGAAACACTGTGGCCACATATCCTGCTTTAGCAGCCAGATGACTGGCTGGGCTACCGCTACCACTACACTTGCTTGCCAATAAAAATGAGAAAAAAAAGGAGAAAAAAAACTTTAACAAAGAACAAATCTCTCAGCACTTTTATGTGGCAGCAAGAGCCAGTAACTGTAGTTGCTGGTGGCAGGCAGGCAGGCAGGCAAGTGGCAAGTTATGAACTCCAAATCGCACAATGTATTACACAGTTGGCATTTAAATACATGTGTGCTTGTGCGTTTTAAGAGACTTTGAGTATTTACGGGCAATATAAACCATTGGATAAATTTTCTTATCTTTGACGACCAGACGATATTATAATGCAATTTTATGTTGTTAAAATCCATATATTATATTTTTTACTTCTCACATTTACTCTTTTTCTTTTTTAATACCCCAAATGAAGGAAAATATGAAATGTTAAAATGTTGTGTAAATTTATGATTTGGAAATAAAAATCCTGTTTGTATTGACGCAATTTATGATATACATATATTATTTATAAGGATAATCCTTTTCTTCTTTGGAAGGTAAACTCTTTATATGTTTGCAACTCTAATGGCTATGGATGTCATGTAAAAAGAATTCTTATGTGTCATGCGTCTAAAACAGTGGTGGCCAGATATATACACTCATATTTATAAGCTTGTTTTACTATGATTTGAACCGCTATTCCAACAGAGCCTATGTCATTGATCGAAACAATTGACAGTGCGACGACGCAATGTCTAGTGAATACGACGGGTGGAGTAATGTTTCCCATATACGTGTATTCAAAGAGTTTCTGACTGGAAAAAGCTTTTGACTCGAACGTTTTTCCTTCAGAGCGTGATTCAATTTCATCAATTGTGTTCGATATTGAGTTCCAGTGAGTGTTTCGCTTGAATTAAGCAACCCGTAATACAACACTTCCAGGTGATCTTAGCACATACACAGCCAGGCCAGGCAGTCCGCATAATTTTGTTCTTTCTGGATTATCAAAATTTATCCAATTTTCATCACCAGTAAAAATTTGATTCTTTATGCCTAGCTAGCAGAATTTCACTCATGCATATTCGACGTGCAACATAGCTTGGTTTTAATTCATGTGGAATCCAATTAACTGTTTTATTTGAGTGACTTTGAGTGATATGAGACTAGTTACTGAATGAGTTTTTAAGTAATTGGAAGTTCTTTTTGTGTTTGAGATGAAACTTTCCCTAATAACTCCTTCTATTTTATATGCTCGTAAATTTTTGGACTTCCACTGTGTCATTCGATGTCAAATTCAGAGCTCTAAAACTTTTGCAACCACTCATGACATATTATCTCACTTAAGGAGCAATCGGTGCGCCTTAGCTGCCTATTTTCTTTTAAATTAAAAATTACTTCAAAGTACCCCGCAAGTGGCGCTTACTTGGCTTAAGCTTACAGCGCAACCTAAATAAGGGCGTAGAGTGCAACATGACTCTACGCTGCATTAAGTAACTCAAATAACACTGTGTCACTCACTAACCTTGTAACACTGTATTGCTCACTAACCTTGTTTAATAAATGTCACTAAATACAAATAATAGGAAGTGGTGATGATACAAAAAACAAGGTAGCCGCTTCGCTACAACAATACAACTATAAAAAACAACAGGTATTTTGTTTGTGTAAAAAGCCGAATTCACCCTTAAGCTGTCAAAAGTAGTTGGCAAAGAACATGTACACAAATTTAAATGGCGCCGAATAGGTAAACAAAACTTGACAGAGAAAGTGCCGCCATATTAATCGCCTTCGCCTGAATTCGCCGATGCATCCACCTAATAATTAATTCGCCTTGGAAGTGATGAAGTCGCTAAATTAGCATGAAAGCACCAATTGGCGCAAAAAATGAGTAATATTGAAGCTAAGCTAACGCAGTATTCACATACGGAAACTTTATTTTGCAAAGCTGTTGGCAGGTTCCTAATTGTAGGGCAGAATGATGAGAGAGATGGATGGTGGACATATTTGCCATGAGTGAGCGAGACAGATAGTGACGCCTCTTTTACCAAATTCAACAAAAGTAAGTAAAATTAAAAAAAATAATTAAAAATCTTGACCTAGTTTAGTTGAAATACAGGTCAGATAGAGAAATTATATATTTTTTTTACAATAAATGTTCAAATTGATTACCTTAATATACGCCCTGCTGCTTCTTAAGAAAGATCTACTTATGAGCTGGGCGCATCGTCGAGAGTTGACGTCCTGAGCAGCTTGAGAAATTCATTCACGCTGTTAATGGGCTTCGAATAAATCTTTTCTCTGAGAATGCTTCAATAAAAAAAATCCAGGGGGGTTGCTCTCTATGCAAAAAAAAAAGGGTTCGTAATCGAAGAATTGGTATCCTGTATAGCGTTTTCTTTTTTCCTTTCGCAATTTAATTTTTCCCTTTCGCACATTTTATTTTATCATTCTTCGCTATTGTTTATTTTGTGGCTTCATTTTCGCGAAAACGTTTGCGTAAACGGCACAGAGTACCAAATTATTCTCTTATCGCATTTACTTCTCGCATCGAACTTACTTTCACATCGCAATAGTAACCTCCAGGCGATTTAAATATGAGAAACTGGGTGCCCACGATCCGGGTGCCTGAACCATCTAATTCACCTTCCTGGTCAAGAAAATCTCTTACTCGCATCTCCGTCTCATTGCGTGGCATCTCTTACTCGCATCTCCGTCTCATTGCGTGGCATTAGTATCTGTCTCGCTCGCTAATGGCAAACATATCCTCTATGCACCTCTCTCATCATTTTGCCATAAAATTAAGAACCTACTAAGAGCTTGTGCGCATAAAAAGCATTTTAACTGATTAAAATGGGTTAGCAAAAATCCGGTTACTTGAGTTTTTTATAATTTTACTAAATTTTTTAGTATGACACTAACAAGTATTGTACCATTTTACAATCCCGGTTAAATGCGCGAACTTTTAATGGCACTTGCTAAGGAACTATAGCACATTTTTTTTTTGTAGGAGGGTGTTTCAAAGTCGACAAATTTTGAACATTTTAAATTCATAGTTTAACAAATACGAGTAGTCTTAATTCTTGGAATCTTGGGGCCATTGTGTCATTAATTTTGACAGTGGTTCTTGGAATGTTATTTAGAGTGACGATCCCAAAGTTTAAATTTTAAAAATTAGCCAAAATAACCGAAAAATTGTTGCAGTTTGACAAAATTTCTAGGGTTTTCTTATATGTTCATAATATTTAAACTGAATGGTTTTGATGATGGTTACAATCAATCTTGTCACCCTGTTTCTGCTTGACGTTGAGTTTTGAGACACCCTATATGTGGTGTTATTTTTCTAATAATTGTTTTTGAAAATGTTTTCAACTTACATTTTGTATTCTTTTATTTTTATTTATTTGCTTTTTAACATTTAAAGAAATCATGCAGTAACACAATTCCTTATCAGCCACAATCACTGACTTGCAAGCAACGATAGTTGCCGATTCCAAAATGTTGCTAATAACAACAACAAAAACTAAACAAACTTTACAAATATGCATCAAGCAATTACAGCTCGAAAATTGAGAATAAAGAAAAAAACATAAAATTCACTGAAATTGTTAAATATGAATAAATAGAACAAAAGACAGATGTTGAAAGGAGTGGTATTTTTGAAATTTTGTTGCCATAAGCAAAAGTCAAATATTTCATTGATTTGCTAAAAGATCACTTGTTTGCTTTAAGACAAAAAAAAAAAGAAAAAACTATTTCTTCTAAAGCAAAGCATGTTATTAGGAGGAGATTACGGTCCTGAGGGGTCTTTCCCGGCAAATGTTTGCATACTATGATGGTGGTTTTGATGGGACGCTTGCAGGGAGACTAAATCTTCTATTTAATGATTTTTGTAGAAATATATATAATTTTTGCAGCTTGGGGTGCTGTTTTTTGTTTTGTTGAATACTTTCTCTGCCATTGTCCGGCCTTTTCAGCTATAAAAGCATTGTATTTGGACAGACCAATATTGCATGGATTGACAAACATATCGGAATGTGGAATGAACGAACTGTATTATTTTATCCGGTTCTCGGGTGGCTTTGGTTGTAATACGGTGGGGGATGTGTAAATCTTACAGATTGCATATCTCCCTCAGGCAGCACAACGGAGCCAAGAAAGCAACCAAGCGAGCTGGTTTTCATAAAACTGGCAGACTGTATAACCCAACATAGCAGAATCTTGACTAAAATTTGTGATAAATAAATTGAACTTATTAAACTATTCTAATTTAGAACGCAACAACATTATTAGTTTAGTTTATTTATTTATTGAAACTAGCACAACAAGATTAAAATCTTATAACTTACTGTGCAAGTAAGATAAAAACATGATTCGTTACAAAAGAGTGATTTCACACACATCAGTTTTACAATAAGTTGTTTGTCTTCCATTCTTTTGTTGCTGATGTCCGTATTTTCTATATATATTTTTTATTGGTATCGTATCAGAAGAGTTGCACCGGAATAGATAGCATGCTGTGTACACGTGTTTCTTTTTTTCCACCGTTTTCCATATTTTCTTTATGTGTTCATTATTAATTTCTTGTGAATGTACTTCATTACCTTGTAGTGTGGAAGGTTTTGGGCTAAATTGGTTTAGTCTGAGCAGTGTCGAAAGTATATGTACTGGGCACTGCTCAGTTATAACTAATTTAATTTCAACACTTTAAATTCTGTAATAATAGAGTTTGTTTTGGTCTTTCGTGTTGTTATTATTCAAGCTAAACCAGTATTCCCTTTTCATCCTCCTTATAACCTATTTTCCTAGTTCCAGTACAATGCACTGCATATATAGGGTTCATCCCCTGAGTGAAGATAAAAAAAAAATTAAAATCAAAAGTAAAAAGTTAAAATCAAAAGTAAAGTAGCAACAATAATTTTTGAAGCTTGGCTTCAGTCTCAGTACAGGCTTTCTGTTCACGGTGCATGGTTCCCTGAATGCATTATTGCACAAGAGTGGCCTGTCTGAGACTGCGCTGTGCAGTTGTGATGGGAGCCTGAAGATTGGAGACATATCCTGGTCGATTGTTATCTCTATGGTGACATTAGGGACTTAGAACGTATGGCCGTAGTAGGGGCGGGTGATCATTGGGATTTGAGTACGGTTCTTTGCATTCTTTTACACAGCGGAAGCTAAGCTCACGTTCTGTAGGAACATAGGAGAGCTCATCGTATTTATTATATCTATGTAGAAAAACGAACATCAATGTTAGCGAACTTTTGCTTTAGCTCATTTATATTAAAGTATGAAAGAATACGATAACAGAGAAATTAATATGAAATTTCTTTACAATTGATTCTTTTAAATCTCTGTTTTTTTTTTAAGAAAAAGCCTTCGTCAGAAGCAAATGAGGTTTTTTTGCATCATTTAAAAGGCGAGAGGACCACCGTCTTTACTGAATGTGTTAAACAGCACGCATTGTGATTATCAGAGAGTGTTACCAGTGCACTAAACCGAAATGCAGCTGTTGATACTGATGCACAACATTTACTAAAACATCAATAAAAAAAAATACACAATTTTAGGCCTTTTTTTCTACTATACAAGTCCATTTAACAAACCCTACACTTTATTCATATCAACCCTAAAAAATCTTTCACACAAAGATTTCCTTGAGCTGATTTTGAGCACCAAAAAAAAGAGGAAAAAAAAGGAAAAAGTTAAACCTACTTATCCCAACTTTAAGATTTCTTTTTCGTTACTTATTGTTGTTTGAAGCAAAAAAAAAAAAAAAAAAAGCTTTAGCTTTGTAAATCCAGCAAAAAAAAACAGAACTTAAATATGCTGCTTACAGAAAAGTATGTGTTGTATTTTATCGTTAAACAATCGAAGGCAATAAATATCTTACAAATAAGCAAAATGTGTTGGAATGCAAAATCGACCCCATCGTCGACGTTTGCAGTCGTCATCGACAACAACAAACCACCACACAGTCCACACACAACAATTGGTATTAACAAGAAAAAAAGATCAAACTAACTGGCCTTCCTACAAATACCAGCTTAACAAAAACCGCAGAAAAAAAATAAACATTAACTTTTTTTCTTAACACCAAAACACACCACCTTCCCAATCCTGCTCTCTATCTTTTTATTTCAGTTTTTTTTTTTTTTTTTTTTTTTTTTTTAATTCACTGGCATTGTTATCCTCCAATTTCCAAACAATAATCAGCTTTAACGTTAACCCACCATATAACAACTCCAAAAGTCAAAATATAAAACAAAAGCAGCAAAAAAAAAAAAAAACAAAAAGTAAAGGTTGCGCGAAAACAATAATGCAACAAATTTGTGTGAAATCGCACAACAAATCACACACATTCGCCAAGTTCATATACTACAAATGCACATGCACACACACACACATACATACATACAACATTCATACATTCGTATTCATCCATACGTTTTTCAGCAGTAATAAAATTTCGGTATGAGTTAACTGCAGTTAAGGCGAGGATTTATATTTTTTATATGTTGCAATAAATATAAAAAAAAAATTATAAAGTTGAGGTCACGACTGATAAAAATATATATTTTTTTTCGCTTTTTGTTACTCTGCTTCATTGTGATATTCGCTTTTTTGAAAAGTTGTCAATTTGTTTTGTACAAAAAGCTTTTTAATTTCAATATTTATGGAATTTGAATCAGATCATCAACACCATCAAAGTGTTTGGTTATTGCAAATTCTTATGGGTTTTAACTTCAAATTTTAAAGCAATACGAGTACTTTAAAAATAATATATCGTTGCTCTCATGCAGAAAGGCCCTAACAAACATAAATGCAATTTCACAGGAGAAGGAAAAATCGTAATGCAGACTGTTTTACTATACGTAGAAGAAAAAATATGGTTGATATGAGGGCAAAATACTATTGTTGAATTATATAGTCGAATACAACCATGTAATATGGTTTGAACCTGAAATTTTTACAACATTAAGTACAGCCAAGAACCAAAAATTATACTATTTAACCATATATTTGCTAAAACTCGTAATATTTGTTTCATGACGAATACTATTATGGTAAAAATTAATATTTAACTGTCATAGCCAACCATATAATATTATCATCCCCACCTATATTTTTGAAAAATTTTACATTCTATTGTCGCTATCAATCGTACTAGTGTTGAACTTGACAATATTATATGATTACATAATAAATACACATACACATGAACAATCTCATAACTTTTATAAATAAAAAAAATTGTGTATAATTTATTGAATATACACGTATAAAAAAATATATGGTTGATATAACAATATTCTAAGGGCAACATACTATTGTTGAAGTATATGGTTGGTACTGAAAATATTACATTGTTATGCTTTAATGCCATTGATTTGCATCACCATAGTTTTGTAAGCAAAATGCTCAACGTTGGTATAATTGAAATCAAACACAATATTAATAAAATTTACCATACTAATATCATACCAAATCATGTTATTATGCCAACCAACCATATTATCTTCCTTAAACAACTGTACTAATGTCACGAATAGTCTAATATGCATATAACCATATTAGGGTCATAACCCGCCATATTATTAAAAAAAACGTAATTTCAGTTACTATAGTTATTTATGTTATATACGTACATAAAATAAATTAAAATAAAAAGATTTGATACATTTCGATGACGTAAAATTATTAAAATTCATCTGCCATTAAAAAAGTTTTATGGCCGTATGCAAAAAAACTTAACAACGCTTGGTAAGCAATTGTTAAGAAAAATTACCTAATGTTTTATGCAAAAACAATTGTTAGCTTACCTTGCCCTTAAAGTTGAGTTGGGTACACTTTAACTTTACGTTAAAATGACAGTTGACTTGCCGATTGTTATTTTGCTTAAAAATTGAAATTAAAGAATAATACTATTTATTACTTTCATTATATAAAGAAATAAAAACATTACATTCTCAAATTATTAATTTTGAAAGAATAATATAAATTACAATTATGCTAGTGATGCACTTTTAATCAAACGATTACAATGAAAAACTTTATTCGAATAATAAAAATATTTCTAGTAAGTAATCCTTTTAATTTTTCTCAATTTCAGTAATATACTACATATTATATATTCAGTATTTATTAAAAAGGTAAATCCAGGAAATGTTTGCCAAAAATGTGTTATTTTATGTAATAATAAAAATTTTTTATTTTTTAAATTTATTTTTCGATTTGCGAATATTAGTTTTCATACATCACTATTCAAGAAATTACAACTGAACAAAACGGCATTGCCAGAATAAAACAACTAAATTCCTTACTACATATAAAAGTTAACGTACTGTTTTTGCATAAACTTTTTTAACAAATGTATGGTAGTGTTAATGTGTTTGGTAACTAACGTATGCGTTAAAACTCAAGTAAGAATTTTTTTTGGATACGGCCCTTAATGTCTATTGAAATAAAATAAATTTATTAAGTATTTCATCAATAATTTTATAAATTTATAATATGGTTCGTCAACAATGCTTTTGATGTTGTCATAGTTTTAATGATGTTGTCAACGTCTTAATATTCCAACGTACCTTCTGATTTCTGCAAACACTCTGAATTTATTTTTGCACAAATTTAATTTGCGGTCCATTCTTTTTACTTTTTTTTATTTTGTTTTTTAGATTAACAGAAAAAATTTGGTAATAAAAAACAAAACACATCTTTCTTCATAACAAAAAAACAAAACTGAAAATTACATGTCAAAGACTAAAATGAAAAATGCTGATAATGTTAAGTTTATTCTGGAAACTTATATTTGTTATATGTGAACAAACTTTGCGTACATATGATAGAAACAAATATTTCAGTATTGGGTGTCATAAAAGCTATTATTGTTGAAAACAAATTACGTACTATACTAATATTGTGTAGAACCATATTTGGAAATTGTTAGGTAGTAATAATAGATTTACTGAAATGCAAACGACGGCATATTTATGGGGAAACAAACTATTACTAAATCGATAATAAGCTGGTTTTAACAATAATACAGAATATTATGGCATATATGCTAATGTTGCCGTAATCATATTTCAAACTGTCTTTTCTTTGCGTGTACACTAACCTTTTCCAAATTTTTATTTTTATAACAATTTTTAGGAATTAATTTATATTTATATACAGCCTTATTCAAAGAAAATTTACATTTGGTTTCATGTATCTATTTGTTACCAAATCAAATGAGTTAAGCTTAAAAAACTGTTATCAAAAATTTGTATTCAGAAAACACATATTAACTGATATATGATTTAAGAATTTTTGAAATTTTGAACGGCTAACAGTATACATAAAATTGCCTCTTAAAGGCCTCATTAGTTTTTACTTTCAGTTGCCGTTCTGTGAAATGTTTTTACAATTACTTTTTCTGTGAAAAAGTTCAGCTGATTTTTAAAATTAAAAGAAAAATATTGGAATTAAGATTTTTCGTAAAAATTGTTTTATTTGAATAAACAAAAAAAGAAACAAATTAATTACTTAGAAATGGTGACAAAACAGCCAACTTTTCTCTCACGATCTGCAGAATTTACGACATTTTTTATACAAAATATAATGTTTATTCGCCAAAATTATATTCTTTTGATCATTCATAGTGGCTTAATTGATTAATATTTATAAAATTTGAAAAAATTTTAATTAAAACAAATTATTTTAGCTTTTGATAAAAAAATTTGTATTCATATGACTAAAAAAATTTAATTTTTCCATGCCAGAAAAAAGTAAAACATACACATATCTGGCTGTCACTTAACGTTGAATTCTATTTTTAACAGATTAGTCCGCAACAGAACAGAACGTAAAAGTAAAACCAAATCATAAACATAGAGTTTACATTGAACAGAAACAAGACAGCTGATTCAGAACGGAAAAGAACGTACAAACTAATTCTGCCTTAAGTTCCAAAAAATTGTGGCTTATGTTCTAATGATGCAAAAAATATGTATTATATTAATCGGTAACCAAATTTTCGAATACTTTTTAGTTGTAAAATTATGAAAAAAACATTTGCGTACAACAAACATTTCTTTGTTTTAATCTTTTAGTGAAAAATGTTAATGAATAAAGTTATAAAATGTATTAAAAAAAACCAAATTGAGTAGATTTTCGAAGGCGAATGAGATGTACTTTTTTCATTACGAATAAAAGGAACTCGAATAACTTTAGTATTACTTTTTTTTGTACATCACTTTTGTGTGTGTAATTTTTTGTCATTCAAAAATACAAATTTATTAAAATTGAAATATCAATGAAAGAAGTTCATACCCAGTCGGAAACTGAGTTAATTTTAAACTACGTTTAAGTTAACTATTCCTCAACTAGTGTTGACTGACACTTGGATTACTTTTCAATGGAGGCAACTAACTATTTTAACATTGTGATGTCCTAGGAGGTAGTCAATTGTCCGACTTTACACTACTTTTCAGCTAACTTAAAGTTAACCTGCTAAATGTTAACTTTCAGTTAACTTTTTGAAGCTAGCAATATTTTCACTATTCTACCGTTGGCTACAAATGAGGTATTTTTAAATCAACCATAATTTAGTTAGTTTTAAATCAACGAAAAGTTAATTGTTGACACTATAGCTAAAAAACAACTTTTTGTAACTAGCTGACATCTAACAATTATTCAATTGTTATATTTTTTCGAAATAAAATAAATTAGTCAACATTTTTAACGCATTTATTTGTAATTTTCCAGAAATAATTTATCAAAAACTTCACTTTTATATTACGTATTATACACAAACTGAAAATATTACAGTGTGTGCAAAAAAATTTCAGAAATAATTTAATAAATATTGGATCAAATGTTTGTTTTTTGGCGTATACACTAGCTTTTTTTTTAAAGAGCCTTCTTAAAGGACTCTCATTCTTGCACTTTTTATTAAAATTAAAACAATCACATACAATTTATATCTCTATTGTTAAATATATGAACTCATAAAAAACTTTATTTTAGAAAACATTCACAGAATTGAAAAATTTATATGTATATAAAAAAAAACTTCAATATCACGCGTGAGTATTGAAAATAAAACTGAAATCTACGGCACCTACTAGGTGGCGACATTGGAAATACATTTTTGTTAAACGAAATTTTCCATTGTATACAAGATAGCTTAAAATTGGTTTATTTATTATTAATTTTTTAATTTAAAGTTGGCTATTTTTGTAATCAGCTACTCATTTTCCAACAGGGTACATACAAACATCCATTCATACGTATTTGGAAACATTTTTTCAATTTCTTTTTCAGTTTTAAATAAAGTTTTTATTTCAAAAATTTTTTTCATAAATATGAACACATCTACACACACATGCATGTTCACACTTATATATATATATAACCAAATAGGATTTTGTCCTAAAAATTATATTGGGGATAAAAACCAATAAGAGGAATTATGACAAAAAGTAGGTTTAAGGATGGGCAGAAGGTTTATTAAAACTTCAGCATTTGACACTGAGTTCATATTAGTATATTAAACAAATATTGAGTTTTGAATAATATTTTAATGAATTTTGCTTAAGCCCAGTTCAGACTATTATACTTTGTATTAATAATTGTCAAAAATTCAAATAATACGTGCAAGTTTGATAGTCTGAATGTAATCCGTCATACATACGAAAAATAATACGGCAAAAATTTGACATCCCATACAACTTTGTTGTTTTTTGAAACTTTTCAAAACGATAATACTTTACATTGGATCAGGGTTGTGTTTTTTAGCTAACCAGCTAATTAAAAATTGAGTAGTCGGCTATTTCGTAGCCGATGGGGTGCCGTCACTAATAGTATTTTTTGTCGTTATAAAAAAGCTCGAAATTTGGAATTTAGCTGGCATTTATAAATGTATTTTGCTCATGCTATATTTAGAACATAAAATATGTTTGTGCTATTGAATTTGGATGTGTTATACATAATTATTACTTTAACTGTTGAAGAATTTCACGCGCCGGCACGTCTATCGCCTACGACGTAGCCCACCTGCCGCCGTGAAAAGTTTTATGATGGCACATCTATGTTGGTGTATATCAAGTGTGATGGTGTGAATGCAAAATCTAATTTACGTTAGACTTTTTGACAGTCGCAAGAAATGTGTTAAGACTTTTATCTCACAAAATATAATGAAAGTATTTATACTTGTATTATAGTCTGATTGGGCCTTTAATAACGATAACTAAACGTTTAGTAAGTTTTTTTCTTTTGAATAAGGCTGATAGTCTTTATTGTTTTTTTTTATATGATTAATATTGAGAAAAAACACATACAAATAAATTTTTTGCTGGTGAATCGTGAATAATTCACTATCATCAGATAAGGCCATCAGATCAGGTGCTGATGTAAATCAATGACATTTTCTGTCTGTTCAAAAGAAATGTCAAATTAAACCCGGCGAATCTCACGGAGGTTCTAGAACAGAAGATCACTTGCTACAATTAGCATTGTGCATTATTAAAACTTACAAATAGTTTCAGTTTCTTGCTACAAAATAAGGTTAAAGTTATTTTTGCACAATATAAATAAAACTTCAAAATGAACGTAAATATTGCTCAAAATAAATTAAGTTTAAAAATTAATTTTATGCTCATAGAGCAATTTCTGCGGCAAGTATCACAACTATTACGCTGCCTGCTTACAAATCATATAAAACTTAAGTTAATTATTGCATATTCTTCGTCTTAAGGCATCTGTAGTATAAACAAAACTAATTGATTCACGAGTAATGATGAAGTTATTTAGTAAATGGGACTCCTTTTTTTTTGTACCAAACATTTAACTCATGCTTACATGCAAAATGAACATATAACTTTATAAACAACTACGTACAATAACGACAACAACAACAACAAAAAAATTAATAAAATTAAATAACCAACAGATATTGGTTAAAAGCATTAGCAACGCGTCATCAGCAACATTCACATCAACAGCATCGTCATCAGCATCTGCATGATTGTCGTTACTGTTGTTGTCGTTGTCGTTGCCTTCGTCAGTGGTACTAAATAATCAACGACATCAGCACAACATCACTTCATTAAAACATCAACAGCAACAGGCTGGTTGGTTGGCAGCTTGGCAGGCAGGCAGGCAGGCAGGCAGGCAACAGTAATTTTGCATAAAAATCACTTAATATTATTACGAACATGATGTTCAACAACCAACAGTTTTTTCACTTCATCAACAGCAAAAATCACATCAGACTACAAACAGCGCACAAAATGCTGATGAAAACTGCACTCAATCCCCAATTGGATACACACACATACACACACGCACACACATACACAAGTATGGAACCTTCATATGATTTTAACCTTTATTAGACTACGAGTATTTAGCGAAGCATTAATAACAAGCAATCAAAAGAGTCAGGAGTTCTTTGCGCGTTATTTGCTTTCCACCTCCACCTCCTCCTCCTCTTCTTGCTGGCTTGCTGGTCTTTCACAGAAGCCTTTTGCGGAACGAACTGTTAAAAAGTGTTGTTTTTTTTTTTTCAATATAGAAAATATAAAAACAGAAAAACTGAGGCAGCGGCAGCCGCAACAGCACCATTCAACAAATATTATTGTTATTTTCTTGTCAAGCAGGTAATTTTTTCGGCTTGAAACCTTTTAATATGTCGGTTTCGCTTATTGTCGATACTTATACGTAAACGAGACACAAGACAACTGGAACAGCCAATCTTAAATGTAAGCGCCAACAAGCCTACTTAGGCGTTACCCTTTTATTCTTTTTGCAATTTTTTTGTTTCATTTATTTTTTTGTTCTAAAATGTATTTGGTGATTCGTAAAGCGAGCGTGCGAAAAACACATTTTTACACTTTGAAAATTTGAGTTAATTAAAAAAAATATGAAAAGCCTTTTCGTAGTATTTAAATGTAAACAAACAAGAAAGATCTTTATTACTTTCGAAAATTTTGCGACCGGCATATTTGGGGGCTTCTTTTAAATATGTAGACTTACAAAGTGTTCAGAAGAAGCGGCTGAATCTAATGCATTCATTGCTCTATTTTTTATTATAAAATATCGTGAACTTTTTTTATCTTGGACCAGGAGATGACCCCTCACATATGCAGTACATTATACCAGAACTAGGAAAATAGGTTGTGAGGAGGGGGAAAGAGGGAGTAGTGTTTGTGAACATTTAACTTGAGCTTACCAACGTTATAACAGACGGGAAACACGTCTGCAGGCAACCCATTCCACAAACGAATCGTGCGACTGAAAAACGAATTTTCTCTGCAATGCGTTGTACGATTCCCCGGGCAATCGATCACAAATGGATGAGCCCTGGACGATGAACGCGTGCTACGTAAAATGTGCACGTTTCGGGAACAAGATCCCTAATATCGTCAGAACAAAATCCATTGTAGTAACGATAGAACAGAGTAATGCACACCACAGTGCGTCGATGCTCCAGTGAGTCAATAGAGTTGGATACCCTACTGTCACCGAGAAGCTTCTTCACCCTCTCCTGCACACGGCTGGGCCTATAACTAAAAGAGTACGAGTGGCAAATGCTGCTGTCATCCGTGAAAGAGTGGATTGGGTTGGAAGTTTGATAGAAAAGGTCGTTGAAGAATTTAAGAAATATGGTAGGAGGAAGACCTTAAGTGCAAATGGACGTAACTACGCAAAGGTTCGAAATGAAGCTTTTAATTAATTATAAATTATTAAGGGCTGAAATTGATTTTGCATAAAACGCAAATTATTTAGGAATTATTATCATATCTTTTTATTATGATAATATTATTATATTTCAATTAAATATGAACAAAATATCGGCCAAAGGGCCGCCGCAACCTCGGCTGCACATCTCCACCCGATGGAACAAATTTTCGATGACGTTGAGGTATAATTGAGGCTTTATGCCGTTAATATGCCAAATTATCTAATCCTTTAGGTTTTGAATTTTTGCTGGCGTATCGAGGTACATCGTTTCTTTCAAATAACCCCAAAAAAAGTCCAACGATGTCAAATCGTCCAATTGATATCGCCCCCGCGTGAAATAACATGGCTATTAAATTTGTCGCTCAAAAGAGTCATTGTTTCGTTAGCTGTGTGACAAGTGGCACTGTCCTGTTAAAACCACATATCGTCCATATCCATATCTTCCAATTCCGGCTATAAAAAGTTCGTTATCATCTCACAATAGAAAACACCATTCACAGTAACTGCCTGACCGGTCTCATTTTGGAAAAAATACGTCCCTATGATGACGCCAGCCCATAAACCGCACTAAGTAGTCACTCTTTGCGGGTGCATTGGCTTTTCGAAAATCACTCCTGGATTATCATTCGCCCAAATGCGGCAATTCTGCTTATTGACGAATCCACTGAAGGTGAAAATGTACCTCATCACGAAAGATAGTTTTCTTCGAAAATTCATCATTCACTAATGCCATTTCTTGTAACCATTCTGACTTGGTATGGTCAGGATACCTTAGTTCTTGAGTCAATTGCACCCTGTATGCATAATGCTCATCAAAGACGAGCTTAAGAGGTACAATTGTTGGGCATGCCGACTAGTTGAGGGGACGGCTCTTCAGTCACATTGTTGCGAACAGCAGCAATAATTCCTGCAGAACGAGCTGTACGAACTTGCACTGCTATTTTCACATCTACTACAGATCCGGTTTGTTAAATTTTTTTCACATTTTGCCGATTGTACACACATTTGTGCGATTTAATTTACCCAAAAAATTACGTACGCCTATTTTCATAATAAGCCTGAATATATTTAATGTGATATTCGATTGTGTATCTTGCCATTTTTCAAAGTGAGTTAGTCCGACATTGAGAAATGGCAAACAAAATGCAAAAAAAAACTTGACGTTGCGGTGTGGTTTACATTCAACATCCGCCCTTAAAATTTAAGCACCCGATGGAAGGTAATATAGAGGTACTAATTAGCAGTCAGATCTTCAGCAGAGACAGTTTTTGTTTAGACGTTGTGCAAGACAGTCATAAGTCAGAAAAGTAAGCAACTCTAGTATTGTGTGTATTACAGCAAACCCCGCTTAACTGCCTCACTCAAATTACTGTAATTTTTAGGTAGTTGAGCGAGTAAGGCATTAAAGCGGAGGGGTTTAATTACCGCTTAAATACTTCTACAAAGGCATTTATCCAAACAGAATTAAACTGACCTAAAGTCATTACATAAGTCTAAATAAAATATAAACGAAAATAAGTTTTCAAAATAAAATATTTTATTCAATAAAAACAAACAAAAACAATTCACGTCACAAAAATTATACATATTTCGTTAAATATGCATAATTTTCAGAACGTTAAAAAACAAATTGGCTGAATTCACAAAAATTCGCGCTTTATGTTTAACAAGTGACAAATTTGTCAACAGAGTTAAGCGAATTGGTAGGCAGTGTTGGGTAAATAAATGAAGGGATTTTTAGGGAATATTAGGGATACAATATTTTGGGTAATTACCCAAAATGGGTAATTAAAAGAAAGTTAATTAACCATGCAGTTTTGTATGAAAATAAGTTAAAAAACGGGGATTGAATACAAGGGGTGAGTAAACGAAAAAGTCATTTGAGCGATGGGTAAATACGCGGGGTATTCTGTAATCAAGTAAAAGTGTCATTAGTTCATTTGGAATTAAAAAATCCACGAATAATTTTTAAAGGTAAAAAAGCGTAACAATATGATAAAATTTGTTGCATGTTTCACATACGTAACGAAAGGGATCATTGTTAGCATAGACGTTTGTATAGAAAACTTTATTTTGCTCAGCAGAAAGTCGGAATCAACTTCATCCCGAATCAATCCAAGGAGAAAAGAGATACTGGATTTCTGCAACAAAGGTCTAAGGAATGTTCAGACCATTACATTAATGAGCCCAAGGCTTCTTTCATATGATGACAAGATATTGCGTTTAGATAGATTTAATACTATTTATGTGAATGGAGAAGTAAGGATCGCATATAATTGTTCCATATTCAAGAATTGGGCGAACCAAAAAATATAGAGTTGATTTGTAATGTAATCGTCTGAACATTCTTCAGACCTTCGTTTCATAAATCAAAAAACTCTGCAAACCTTATTAGCATTTAGCGCAATGCGATCCCGAAAGTCAAGCTTGTGATCAATGGTGAATCCCAAATCAGTAACAGTGTTAATTTTTTCCATCATTGTTTTGGTAACAGGAATTTGAATTTGAAATGTCAAATGAAATGCAGAAAAAAGCTAGACGTTTGGGTGTGGTACACATTCAACATCCGGCCTTTAAAATTTGACCACCCGATACAAAAAAAATTTTTTTTTAGGACAGCATGGTTGAATTCACTTTTAGAAAGAAACTACACCCTTTAGATTTGAAAAAAATATATCGCTCCTTTATTGCAACATAGTCATATCTCAAAAAATGAGCCTTTCGAGTTAACAATGCAGAATTGTTAACAGTACTACCTTTTATATTGTGCCAAAATTTTATTTAAATTACCTTTAAATTGTTTCCTTTAGGACTTGTATGGAAACTAAAATTTTGAAATGTGTTTGTCTCAAAACAAGCTTTTTTGCGTTATGACTATGTTGCAATAAAGGAGCGATATGTTTATAAAAAATGTTAAAAAAGCAAAAATTGCAACATTGGTTATCAATTCTTTTGGTCAATGCGATTTTGTTTAAAATGTTTTTGTAACGTTTGAATCATTGCAAAATTTCTTTTAGTGTAAATTTTTGTTCTAAAAAGTTGAAATTATTAAACAAGCAGTGGTTGTCTTTTGGCGCGTTTTTTTTCATTTCAAACCAGGCTGGTACAAGTCCGCTTTGCTTAGCGACCGACCGACCGATCATCAGTTCACTTTGTTGGTGGTACACATTTGTTGTCGTGCATATTGTGCCACCAAAAGAGTTTATTTTTACTTTCGGGCCGCAAAAAGTATTGAAAGTTGGCAAGTTTTTGTTCTACAGCCTCCTAATTGGTGGGTAATGATGTGTTTTAAATTTTTTTCTTTCATTTTTGTTGTTGCGGTTTTGTATTTTCTCTTGTGCCGACAACAAAAACTCTGTTTTTACAATTTGAGCAGGCACTTCTTTATTTTATATGAGTACATACATATGTATGTACATGCATGTATGTATATTTCTTATAAGGTCATTTTGAGTTGTTTGGAGGGAGTGTGTCTGTTTGTAAGTGAATTTCAAGCTTTTTTTTCTCTCGTTTGTTTGCAAAATGTTTTATTAGTGTTTTAATCGTGTTTAAAGTTGTTGTGTTTTTTTTTTGCTTTGTATACATATTGTGTATGGAACGTGCGTCTTGTTAGCAATTTTAAAAACCATTTAAAAAATGTTTTGTCTTCAAAGCATGGTTTACTTTGTATGTTTTGATTGTTGTTGTTTTTTTTTCGTAAGAAAAAGAAGACGAAGCGGAATAACAAGTTGCAAGTGTTTAAACTTAAAAGGTTTGGCTTTACGTGTTATTTGTGGCTGTTTTGTTTTATTGCAGCCAATGTGTTGCCGTTTACAGCTCATAATTACCAACACTTGCCGTTTAGTCGATGATTATTGTTATTATTAATTTGTTAAGTTCTGGATGATGCAGATTCCTTCCTATTTGGAGTCATAAATCTTAGATAGTCACGATTTATGGCAAATAAAAGAAAACCATAAATTCTGTTGAACTTTTCAGCAATATTTTCTTGATCCGTTTGGAAAAAAAGAGATAATAAAAAAAGCAAAGAGTTTAATGATGTATACATATTTATACAGGGTGTTCCAGATTTCCACGTCAAGCTGAAACAGGGTGACAAGATTGATCGTAACCATCAAACATTTTACTCAATTCAAATGTTTTTTATTCCCACAAGCCCTTGTATTTTATTCCTTTTTCATATGTTTCTCATGATGGTTACAATCAATCTTGTCACCCTGTTTCGGCTTGAAGTTGAGTTCCGGGACACCTTGTATATACATACATATGTATGTAAGAAACACAATGTCAAATGTTGAATTGCTGATTTTCGATTTCTATTAATATGTTTCAAGTGCTAAAAAACTAAGTGCAGGGTGGCTGATGAAAGCTGCTCCCCAAAAAAAACGTAATAACTTATTTTCTGTGTAACTAACCTGTTCCATTTTTGTAGTGTTTTATAGATTGATATTTAAATTTAACTAAAATGGAGAATTGGGACAATGAAACAAGAATTGGGATAGATTTAGAGTCCGTTGTTCCATCCATCCAAAGAGAATATAGGCGCACGTTTGTCGGCATTCCTCCTAGATGGAGTAAAATGAGGCTCGTAAATAGTTTTGCCGAGCGTGGCACAATCGCAAGAAGGCCTTATCATCGAGATCCCTTAATTTAGACGCAGGAAACTATCGGTGCTGTAACTACTGCCATACAATCCAATCCTAGGGTTTCGACAAGGAGCTTATCTGCTCAAATGGGTGTCAGCAGACAGTCACTGCAGACAATTTTGCGCCAAGAGTTAAACTTATTTCCATATAAGATTCAATTAATAACTAAACCCTAAAGACTTCCCGACTCGCTTGGAATTTTGTGAGAAGATCATTTAAACATCTTGAACTGGATTTTTATGTCTGTCGAGGCACATTTTGATGTAAACGGCAATGTTTACAAACAAAATTGTCGATAATGGAGTAATTTTAACCCACAGATACTCCATCAGATGCAATTACATCCACTTCGCATCACAGTGTGATGTGCAGTTTCTTTTAGGTTCATTGTCCGGCTTTACCTTTTCGAAGAAAGCAGTCTTACTGTTACGGTCAATGGAGACCGTTACTTAAAGATGTTGAAAGAGTTTTTCTTTCAGAATTACGCCGAATGAGAATCCCTTTCAACACTGTTTGGTTTCAACAAGATGGGGAAACTTGTCACATAGCCACGCCTGTTATGACAGAATTGAAGCTAAAATGTCCCAAGAAACTCCACATTTAAGTATGACAATAATTTACATTTAATTATAAAAATAATTGCTACACTACTCATCAGCACCCACTGGGATTCGAACTCTGGATCATGTGAACATGGTGTATTTTTAATACGGCCGCTAAGCTACTGATCAGTTTTGGGGGAAATTTTTCCGAAGCAAATTCATCAAACCTCTGGCTGTGTGTGCAGTTGCCTCATGCTGCTGAAATCACGTGTGTAAAGAGTACAATGGATGAGCATGCAGGATCTTGGAGAAGCAATGCAATAGTTTTTGATGTTTTAATCGAGGGTTACGAGTTTTAAAACAAAGTCACCTTCTTTCAGTCCATGAGCAATTTTAATTTTAAAAGGATGGAATTTTAGATCCTTTTTTAACATTTCATAAATAATCGCTCTTGAAAGTCCCAGTGAGGCTGCTCTTTTCCGTATTGAAAATCGCGGTTTTTCACGAAAGCTACTTTTAACTAGTTCAATGTTGCCTGGAGCCATTGAAGATCGCCTGGGCTCTAACCGTGGGACATTCAATCTCTGCAAAACAATGTAGTATACCTTCGCCGCAGAACTCCGGTATGTAGTATGCAAAAAGTTTGACACCTAAGAGTTAAATATTATTTAAAGTTTCATTTTATCAAAGAAGATAAACTTCTTTCAATGTTTGAAAATAGTTTACATATTTATTAGGTAATGCATTCAAACACACAATATTTGATGAGCTCAAAAAGTAACAAATCCAACAAAACACTCTTTGTAGACTTCATGGAATGCATTCAAACACACAATTAAATACAATATTAGATAAGCTTTCTCGTTGCCCTCAAAAAGTAACAAATCCAACAAAACACTCTTTGTAGACTTTATGGAATGCATTCAAAAACAAAATTAAGTAATACAATATTTAATAAGCTTTCTCGTTACTCTCAAAAAGTAACAAATCCAACAAAAAAATATTTATTAGGATACTAAAATCCAAAAATCTTAATTTTATAAGAAATATCTTCAATCTGTTTAAAATTACTTATAAAACCTTCAAAACTAAATGAAAATCTTCAGTCTGGCAGTTCTGCATAGTGTATATTTTTTAAGAAATAAATATTGATTTAGTTTTTCCCCAGATTCAAATCGTTTTTAAAATAAATATGTAAGTCTGCATTAACTTTATTTATCTTAAATCCAACTAGCATATTGCATTGACTAAATTAATATTTTTGCTAAAAGCTTTAGTTCTAAATTAGTAATGAAGTAAGAAAGACGGAGAGAAAGAAGCTCTTGAACAATTTTCTATCCATTTTTTATCTCTGTTGATGCATTTGCCATACACACGAAATTCAATTTAACGAACTTTTTTTTTGTTTTTTTTGTAAGTTTTGTCAAATTTTGAAATCTTTGTTTTAACATTTTGTGTATTGAGTTTTTTTTTTTTGTTTTTTTGATTTGTTTACTTAGAAGCTTTTATATTGGAAGCTGTTTTTTAAAGCACATGCTTGACTTTAGTTATCTGTTAAGCAACAACAATACAAGCAACAAACCAGCCTGTTGCAACAGTAACAGCAGCAAAAAAATCTCAGCAACATACATACATACATAAATACACGAACATAGTAAAAACATACAAGCCGCCTCATCAGTTTCATCAATTGCTGCTTAAACAAAAACAACAGCAACAACAAAAGAAACGAAAATTGTACTGAACTGCAATGTCCTCTTTTCGGTTGTTGTTGTTGGTTGTAATTTCGAGTCTATGTTTGTTGGTATCAATGTGTATATTGCCGTTGCTGTTGTTGTGTTCTTTTCTGTTGCACATTCATACATGTGTTTGTTTTTGTCGTGGAGTTCACACAAAAACATTTTCTTTTTTTTTTCCTTCTTCATTTTTTTTTCCTTTTTAACATGAATACTACTCGTACAAAGTAGACTGTGTTCAAGTTGTTGTATCGTAGCATGTAACTACAGTAGTTGCAGTTGTTCCTGTTCCTGTTGCTGTAGCTGTAGCTGTTGTTTGTATTGCTGTTGTTTGTTTATTGCATACGAGTTTATATTAAACGAAGCGAACAAAAAAGCAAAAAAAAAAAAATGCTGAACCCTAAATAACTTATTGCATTTTTTTGAGTGTTGATTCTGTATTCCATTTAATTAAGACATCAAAAAGAGTTTAGTTTGACTTAAGAGATTTCCTAGAATTTCGATAGTTCAAAACTGATTTAAACAAAAAGTTAAACTTTTAGTTTCTGTTCTTTTTTTTTTCTCTCCCCTGAATGTCGTTTTTAGTCCAATGTTGTTAATAAAAAGCAGAAATAATGTTAAAACTATAGTTTGGGAAGTTGTTGTGGTTGTTGTATATTTTGCATTCACTATGTTTATTTAGTCTTTGCTGTTTGTTAGATTTCCGATACCGTGTTGCAGAAGAACCTACGGAAAAACTTTTTTGAACTCGTTTTACATTTTTGTTTAAATATGTTTATACAAAAAGAAAAAAAAAATAAACTTAATATAACTTTAATTATCAAGATAAACATTTTGGGGATATTTTAAATTAATTTCTTTATTTTTATGGCAGCAAATAATTATATTTTCCTTCATTTTGATAATAGAAAAGAATGATGTTTTGTATCAAAACTGAACGACTAAATAAAAAATCTAAAACAAATTTTAATTCCAATCTAAAAATCATATGTTTCGTAGCTGTCTATATGTCGACATTTCATAGAAGCTACTCTAATCATCATAATTCATTTGTGGTCGATTGCGCAGTAAATCAGACAACAGAATACAGGGAGAATTTGTTTTTTCAGCTGCATGGTTTCTATGTAGAACAAGCTGCATATAGAGACGTATGTCCTATCACATATAACATTAACAGGTTCAAGTCAAACATTCACAACCAGTACTCCCTCTTTCCTCCTCTTCATAACCTGTATTTCCACTATCGACACAATGCACAGCATATGTAGGCAACATCCCCTGAGAACTGGTCCAAGAAAAAAATAACTAACAAATATAGTTTAAAAACCACGCTTTGATCCACATGATAATTCGTATAACGCGTTCCGATTTTTTTTTGTTTAAACTCCCAGTATCAGCTTCAGGAATCGTTTAAATCTCCCACTTCTCCGGAAACAATATGGCAACTTCAATTTTCGCACTAAATCGAATGACGGTTAATAGTTCAGATACACGTTCCACGGCCAAAACGCGCACAAAATATGAAAACAATGTTCCAATTTTTTTGTGAATTCCCAAGGTCGGCTTCAGGAAACCTAATTCCTCCGCTTTCTTAAAAGCAATACGGCGATTTCAATTTTTGCACTAAAGCGAATGAAACGCGCACCGAATATGAAAAACCGGTCAGCAAAGTGATGCCAAATTTTTGAGGTAATTCCCAAAATCGGCTTCGTGAATCCCCAAATTACCCCCATTTCCTCTGAAGTTATACGGCAACTAAGATTTTCACACCTAAGCAGCAACACTATATATACTGTTTCAATGTACCTACATAAGCCCACCTCGAATATGAAAAACCGGTTAGCAAAGTGATTCCATATGTTTGAGGTGATTCCCAAAACCGGCTTCGTGAATCCCCAAATTACCCCCAAATTCTTCGGAAGCTATACGGCAACTGAGATTTTCACACCTAAGCAGCAACACTGTAATACAGTTTTATGTACCTACATATGTAATACTCACTCATGTGGTATAGGTTTCGAGTGTTGCGGACATAAAAACAAACAACCATACCGGTGAAAATAATATAAGCGTGTTAAAAAAAACTGAATATTGAACAAAATTGCTATAAGTCATACGCAATATGTCAAAAAATACCTACTGAAAATCAAATCACGGTACAATAAACAAAAAAATTAAGAAGAAGAAATTGAGAACTAAAACAATGGCAGCTTTCCACATTCTGTATAAACTAAAAACATGGCGTCTTTCCATATTCTAAGCAAAGCAGTATTCTCCTTATATAAACATTAGGAGATTTTTTGTTTGTTTATATGTTCCTCTATCAGTTTCCCCATTTATTAGGAGCTGCCAATTTTGCGGCAGATGTAACTCTTAAACGATAAATGAACTGTTTTTTTTTAAGTTTTTCACAATGACCGTTTTAAACCATAACAAAATCTCTCAAATTCAGATTCGAAAACGTATTGCGCTACAGTGATGACAATATTGAAAATCGGCTGAAATGGATGCCACCCTAAGAAATATCGGAAATAAACAGCATTGTTTTCTGTATATCACACACGAAAACAATTGATCTGACAGTTTGTGGACAAAGGAGGTTAAGGGAGTGATATATTGTGTGCATCATTTTTTAATCAGATTCACCTCCGCCCCAAGCAACATATAACTAATACAAATATACGCCAAGCAATCAAATGAATACAAAAACACTAATACACACACAATGCTGTATGTATGTACACATGCCAGCGGGAAACTTTGAAAGGTCTACACCAAAAAGGCCTTCTTAAAGACACCTTCTTAGGCATTTTTTTAGATCCCACACTCATTCTTGCCTGCCTTCTGATGAAGGCATTCTACAATGCCAACAAACTTCCTATTACAGGAAGATGTAAAACATTTTTTGTGAAAACCACGTTACAATAATGAAATCAGATTCCCATGAAAAATAGAGAAACTATGTTTGTTATGTATTTACGTATGCCTATGAAATAAATAAATATGTCCATATACTATTAGCATCAAAAGTGAGTCAATATCAGCGATAGTTTTATATTTCGTTTTTCTACATTGCTAGTATTGGCACTAGAATAATCTTAGTAACTACAATTATCAAGCTACGAACAGATGGTTGTCAGATCTTACAATATTACCAGTAAAATTGTCTGAAAATGTATTACAATCGTGTGAACTGCAATTCCTAACTTACAACGTTGTCAGAAAAACCATTATCAATCAAGACAATGTTGCCAGGCATCCGACAATCGTGAGAACACTCTTCGTCGGCATTGCCAGATAATTGGCTGGTATTGTAAGCTCAGTTTTAATTGTGAGATGTATAAAATTAATGCACCTGACAATGGCATCATTGTCAGAAAAAAGTTTGATGGGCAACACTGCCAAACAGATGGTTGTTGATATACATAAGTGGCAATGTCTTACAACATGTCTGGCAATTTTGTTCATCTAACAATCTGACAACCGTGTGAACTGACTGTTTATGTTGTCAGATGAATTATTTGTCAGACCATAGTCTGACAATGAAGTTGTAAGATTTTCTTACGATCGTCTGAACACACAATTCTTCCGCGGGACAATTTCTCATTGTCACTACATTGTCAGCATGCTGCCAGATCTTACAATATTGTAACATCTGACAACCGTGTGTACATAGCTTACGTAAGACTACCTGATGTTCATTTAACCAGTTTAAAAAATATCAAAAAAAAAGACCATAAATTTTTAAAATAACTTTTAACTAAAACTGTCAAAAATTACGCTTCATAAGTGAGTAAAGAGTTTCTTTCTCATATAATTATTTCGCTAAGGCCGATAGATTTACTACTATTTTTATGATGAATTTTATTGAAAAAGACAAAAGATAATTGTTTTAATTAAGTGATGATCAATATCGGTTCTGGAAATGCCAGTAAAGTTTTATAAAATCCGTGAATAAAGATGATAACGGAAACTTCAATAGAAACAAGAAATATTTTAATAGAACTAAGAGAAAAAGGTAAACCATTTGGAAAAATTGGAGAAATTTTAGGAAGACACCACACCTCTTAAAACAAATTGCCAAAAAATTAAAAAACTTTAAGAGAATAGACCATTTTAAGCGAAGAGATCGTCCAAAGCATTTAACTGAAAGAGAAGGAAGAAGGATCGCTGCCATAGCTAAAAATAAACCACGTTCTAACTGCTTTATCAGACTCTGTAGAGTCTGATAAAGCAGAACAGCGCAATACGACGCACTTTGCATAGCTATGCATTTAACGACAGATGTCCGCGGAATAAGACTGCACATACATTTAATTTATACATCTACGTATACTCACTCTTGGTCATATATTATTGACTCTTTGTTGTAAAGTATAAAAAAAGACATTATATATAATTTCAGCTATTTTCCTATTATAATGTTATAAATAATGAATAAACAATTTTGTTATTGTAACTAAAATCGATATGTATAATATATTTTAATTATATTTAAAAAACTACTGGTGTTGACTCACTTTTGATTCTCATAGTATGTAAACAACTCAGTGAATGAAATGAAAAATTCCTTCATTTAATGAACAAATTAAACTTTAAAAATATCACTGTTTTTGCTATTTCTTTCATTTACTTTACTGTTCGTCTCACTGTATTATCATTTATTTAATTACCCGAATTAGGTCTTCTAAAGAACGCCTGCAATTAGACCTGCTAAGAACACCTGCAACAAGGCCTACTAAGGTACGCCTGCCATGAAAACTGCTAAAGCAGACCTTCAATAAGACCTACCGCATAAGAGAATATGCAAGGCCTTGGTTGCCTAGAATATCATGTGTAATAGGGTGGGTCACTTATGTATGGGAAAAAATAAAAGTAATTAATAAAGTTCTAATAGTAATATTTTGCTGTCTGAGGCATAAAAAGGTAATACTTGAAAAAAAATTCAATTAAGTAGCCCGCACTTTTTGCAATTTTCATGAAACCACTTTTTTTAAACTTTAATATTTCAAATATTTTATTATTTTGTTATTAAAAACTAATACATTTTCACAGAAAATTGCTACACTACAACTTTATTTGAGAAAAATATTACGCTTTAAATGTAATTTAATTATTTTTTGACCATAAAATCTCTTTTTCTCTCGAATCTGGGCATAATTTTTCTTGATTCAAGTTGTTTTTTGTATTAAGCCCTCTCTCGATTTCCTATCACATCAGGACATGGATGCTTCTGTCGCTATTTTTACAGTGCGTTCTAAAGCTTGCGTATGATATGGTAGTTTTAAGAAAGTCATGTTTTTCCATCTAGAGTTTTAATAAATACGTTTAACTCTTCATTAGTGACATTCCGACTGGAGGATCAAAAAAGGTTTCAAATTAAAATCTATTTTCGGTACTTGAAATACACATGATTGCTTTCCATCATATGAAGAATTTCGAGCTTCTAGAATTCTTTCTGTTGTTAACTTTTTTATTTTCATCCGACAACATTGACAGGAATTTTCTGAATGGGTAAAATAGGCATTATATGGAATTACGGGGTCTATTATTTGTTTATACTCTGCTAACAGATATCGAGCAGTTTTAACCAATTTCCAAAAATTGTTAGACCCATATTTGCGACCCATCTTCCGTTTTTATATTGAACCAGAATTGTGCGTTTTTTTTAACGCAATATTCAGCTAATACTTTTAGATTATTTGATGTGGAAATCTAGTGCCTTAAAATTCTGTTTGCTTTTGTTCACCATCTTGCGTGGGACATTTTTCCATGGGAATCTGTTAGCTAAATAATTGGGACTTTGTATCCAGTAATAACGGATATAGTTATTTCATAAAAATATTTTAGATCTGAACTTAGGTCTTCCATCTTTACTTTCGAAAGTTCACTTTGTATCTCTTCATATTTAACGATTGGAAAGTCTTTGCAATTTCCTAATAAATTACCAATAGGGCCAAATGGGCCTGTAGTAGCACCATCCAGTTTATTAAAAAGATGCCTTAGAGGTAATTCATTTAGGTGAAGCATGCAAATAAACCACTACAAGGGGCGCTGAAGCCTTTCTTCGAAAAGTTAAATTACGCCACTAAATTTTCCAGTGTTGAAGACAGTACCATCGCAACCAATAGCCATCATATTACTAAGTTTAATATCCTTTGACAAAAGCAGGTCAAAAATCACTTTTTCGATACTTTTAGACGTGCCCTTTAGATGTACTGAGTAACCAATGTAAAGTGAATTTGTGTTTAAGTCCTAGAGAACTTAAAAAGACCTTAGAATACAGATATTATTATGTTGCCTCTATAACATCTGCAATGAAAACACAGAAAAAAGTCTTTACAGTACAAGTAATGAGTGGACTAATGCGTTAAATTTTGAGGTCAATGCGCGGGCTGTTACACTAAAAATAATTATGCAATATTTTACAGGTTTGTTATTGACGAAGTAAAACAGCTTTTTTTTGCTATTAGAAGTTGATTTGAAGAAAAAAAATTTTTTGACCCAGCCTAATGTGTAATCCAGTAAGAAGGATGTCTGTCTGTCACATCAGGCATTTCAGAAGTCCTACATATTTTTTCCTTTTACAAGAGGGATGTTAGCCAGATGAATTAGTCTCGTGTGTGATTTCGATATATCATTATATTTTGCCCATTCCTAGTTGATATTAGTCATATTGTTGAACCTGGAGGGCTAACTACCATGGACTTCGATATGTGTTCATGTTGTTTTACGAGCAATAAAAACCAGAAAAACTAAATAAACGAATGTGTGAGTTTGTCAAAGCCATTTACAAGATTTACATACTTCAATTATCAAACTCTACATGGCCTGCCTGTTGCCATATTTAATTACTCTTAGACCACACACACACACATACATAAATATATTTTTTTTAATTACCTCAAGTTTTCTCTCAACATTTAAAACTCAATTTGGCTATACATATATTTTATCAACTTCCGTCTAGTATTAACAAGAAAATTATTCAAATCAAATCTATTCCCTTTATTTTTACTTTTTTTTTAAGGGAAAAACTTGTAAAGTCGTTAAGTAAAATACAAAAATGAAAAAAATTCATCACGAAATAAATGTTTCAAGAAATTAACAGAAATTCGTAATGTCATGCTTTCAATCATGTTAAAATCCAATTGACGAAAAAAAAAACTAAACCTTGAATCAAAAGCCTCACTCACCAAATAAACTTTTGTCTATTGCTTTACCAAATATTTCACCTAAATTACTTTTTTCATATTTTAATTAGACAAAAATTGATAAACATTCAGGCCATAAGAAAGAAAGAAAGACAGAAAAAAAATACTATAAAATAAAATTGAACTTCTCTCATGGATTATTATCTTCATGTTCAATAAAAATTGTGTAAAAATATTTAACAAAATGCTGTGAAAGAGTGTCTTGTTCAATAATGTTAAATAAATAAGTTTTAACAACAACTCAAAAGTTGTTACAAAAATCATTGCATGTGTTAATATGCAAATGTTTTTCTTTTCTAAAACATCTTTTTTCTTTTTCTATGCATTTTTTTTTTCTTCTCCTTTTTTTTTACTTCTACGAGTACGCGATAACATTTTTAGTAGTCTTGGCAGTAGTATGAGCAGTGAGTTTAACAACTCCTGCTTCCAAACGCAAATTGTAAATTAAATTTAACAGCCAGTCAGCCAAGCCAGCAACCAGTCAACCAATAGCAGTTAGCAAGTGCAAAATGGTCAATTTGATTTTAGATTATTAAGTCATTTATAGCAGCAGCAACAACAATAACAAAAACAACACCAATAACTACAGCAACAACAACCTACACAATAATGACAATTTAGATTGGATTTATTGGTAAATGTATGTAATGGATTTGTTTTTCATTTTAGTTTTTGTTGGTACATTCCTACCCAACAAACACTAATAGTCTATTTACACCAAAGCGAAATCTGCTCATTCGAGATTTCAAGCCAAATCGAATAGATTTTGAGAAGATTTCCCATACAAAATAAAATCTACTTTATGAGTAGATTTTGACAAAATCTCCGGAAATCTATTCAGTACCAAGCGATGCAACTGTGATTTTGTTCAAAAAGTACTTAGAAATACTACACTGTAACAATAATATATACTTTAATGTGGTGTATTGAGTCTCTAATCAACACAAATATACACTTTAATGTGGTGTGTTCAGTCTCTCATAAAATTGTTTTGTCAAACCCCCATGCATATATAAAATTTTTCGAAAATGAAATCTTGCTAGATGCAAAAAAAAGTGTGGTGTAAACGATATAGATTTCGTTGTAAATTTTAATTCAAATCTACTAGATTTTGAGTTGGTGTAAATGCGCTATAAGGCTTGATTTCAAATTGAGAATGTTTTGAAATCAAACGTTTTCTCAAACGACAAACGTTTGATACTGATTTGAATTCAAATTGAAAAACATACAGCCCGATTACAAATGAAAATTCCGAGCGAGTTTTTTCACTTTTCTTTTTCCTCTAATTATGAATAAAAATTAAGTATGACGTTTTTTACTCTTTCGTTTTTTCCATTCACAGAAAACACTAAAGACGGATCATATCTTTAATTCTTACGATAAAGTTGGAAAAATTTAGTGTTTTTTCTTTAATTTGAATTGGAAAAAGTACTTTACGAGAGAAATAAATTCCATGAGAAATAAATTCCTTGAGGAATAAATTCCGTGAGAATATTCATAATTGAGCTGATAGTTTTCTCAAGAAAAAGGAGAAATTATTTTCCAATTGAGAACTTCATTCATTGTCAACTTGGTTTCAAATGTAATTCTCAAATGTTTTTCAAATGTGGATTATGATGTGGAATACAAATAAAAACTAATTATTAATTTGTTAAATTTTTTAAATTAAAAATTTTTTGGCTTGTACATATGTACATCGGGTTCTAGTTCAAGTTTTTCCTTTCTTAAGTTTTTTTTTTTTTTTTTTTTCTTAAGAAGGATTTTTCACAATACAAATTTGCTGTGATCAATAATTATTGATTGAAGAGGGCAAGAAAAATAATAATAAAATCTTTAGCTGGGGGACAACTAGCTGTTTCGTAGTCGCTACACTACTCATCAGCACCCACTGAGATTTGAACTCGGGGTCATGACGTATCATGATCTACTGCTTTAACCACTAAGCCACCCAGCATTTAATTATTTTCTATCTATATTCATCTCATATTGAATCACATATGCATTTTTGTTAATACAAAAATATGTATGTTAATAAATAAAAATAAATACCGCTAGTTCAGAGACAGCATACGCTGTACAAACAATGCGGGCAATTAACAAATTAAATGCATATGTAATTCAATATGAGATGAATATAGATAGAAAATAATTAAGTGCTCGGTGGCTTAGTGGTTAAAGCAGTAGATCATGATACGTCATGTCCCGAGTTCAAATCCCAGTGGGTGCTGATGAGTAGTGTAGCGACTACGAAACAGCTAGTTGTCCCCCAAATAAAGATTTGATTATTTTCTTGTCTTCTTCAATCCATAATTATTGATCACAGCAAATTTGTATTGTAAAAAATCCTTCTTAAGAAAAAACTTAAGAAAGGAAAAACTTGAACTAAAACCTGAAAAACTAATTATTGCTTTACAAATTCATATTTCGTTTGATTTATTTGCGATTTTTAATTTGAATTTTCTATTACTGTTTATTTTATTATTATCGTTTTTCTTAATCTTGAAATTCTCGAAAGGACAAAGTAATTGATTCCACTTGGCTCTAAATCGCGGTCAAATCAGACAATTATTTTACTTTTTTATGCTTTTGTTCATGCGTTTTTACTTAATAAAACAAATTTTTGCTCAAATTTAATTGCATATTTCTCACAAACAAATCATATTTATTAATTCCTTCCAAAATCCTTAAAATCTTTTTGTAAATGAACTTAAAATGTTGATATTTTTTCAGTAATTGCTGACATATTTGTTTTACACTCAAAATCAAATTGATAAAACATTGAGTATCAAATGTTTATATTGGAATGATTCTTAATTTAAATTCAAATGTTAAATTCAACGAATTGAACAGGCTTTGAAAGTTATGTTTGATATCACATGATAAAGTCATTTCATATCAAATATTTGATTTCGTGTTTGTTGGGTATGCATGTATGTATGTATGTATGTACGTATGTGAGTGTATGTTTGGTTTCTGTATGAGTGTCACTTTTACAATTTAATGGCCTGTTAATAGTTTTTGACAAAACACTATGAAAAATATTTTAATCTGTTTGAAAATTTTTGAAAGGAATGCATGTTTATAGCAGAAAAATAAATAATTTGGAAAATTATCGGGTGAATCATTATGAGATTTGATTTTCAATGGGATTTATTTGTGCTAGATCACGCATGCCTCATATCAAATTATTTTGTCAGTTTTGTTCAATAACATTTGGTGCAAAGTCATCATGGCAAGACTCACACGAAAACAGCGTTTCTAGATTGTTCTGCTGTATGACGAAAAAACTTAGAAAAACTTATTGAAAATCTGCTTTCTTATCGTCTGCATGCAGCTTGTTCCACAGACGAACAGTGCGGTTGAAAAACGAATTCTCTCTGTAAGTCTTTTCATCACTACGCAATCGATCCCAAATAAATTAGCCCTGGACGACGTACGTGTGTTAGGTGAAAATATGTGTCTTTTGGGAACAAGATCACTTACATATTTAGTCAAAACAAAATCCGTTGTTGTAGCTATAGAACAGACTAACGCACTCGACACTACCGCGATGCTCCAATAAGTCAATTGATCTGGATATTCCACTGTCAGCGATAAGCTTCATTCCAAAAAAATAGATAATTTGGAAAATTATCGTGGGAATTATTATGAAATTTGATTTTCAATGGATTTTTTTTTGGTGCTAGATCACGCATACCTTATATCAAACTCTTTTATCAGTTTTGTTCAGTATAATTTAGCAAGTAATCATGGCAAGACTCACACGACAACAGCGTTTCTAAATTGTATTGTTGTACGACGAAAAAACTCAATGAAAATCTGGTGTCTTATCGTCTGCAGGCAGCTTATTCCAAAGACGAACCGTGCAGCTGCAAAACGATTTCTCTCCGTAATGCGTTATGGGATACACTGCGTAACAAACAGCGTTCTCAACTCGGCGTTTCGCACAGCTTTTGATGCTTTTTGTGCGAAAAATCCTTATCCGGTGCGCTTTTTTCCAATTTACGGTGGGTTTTTTAATTTTCGTTGGCGCCATATCAATTTTAACATAACTTTCGGTTCTAGTATAAGAAACAACTTTTTGCACTATATATCTATAATACATTCAATAAAATTTTGTACAAGAATGCAAAAGTTGCAGATTTCATCAACAACAGCGTACAATTACACACACGGAAAGTTAACTTGAGCAATGGTGCCAGATATTTGTATCGGAAACTCTTCATTTGCCGAAAAAAAAAATTTGAGGAATAAATCTTAAAAGAGTTTTCTTTTGATTTTTCTTATGCCAAACTCAGAAAGTAACGTTTGTTAATTATTACAAAATGATGATTATTTTAACATAACAATGAGATCAAAGTGAAAATATTAAGCTAAAACTCAATTCAATAAAACATCCTTTCAAAATTATTACTCGTACGAGTAGTACAAAGCTGCAGAAAGAAATATACTTGCAAACAAGCTTTTTCATCAATGTCTTTTATTTGCACATGTATTTTTTGGGGAAGTGATAATATATGATAAGATGATAGACTATGACATGATAAATGGCACCCATGGTCGTGATACCTGATCAGAATCTTATTAATTGCGGCCGGGAATACCTCATTTGTTGTTTAATGGACGGCGCCAAGTTCCTTGGTTTTATTTTTTATAGCTCTTGCTTGACATAACTCAAAAAAATTTAGTGTAATCAGCACAGAAAAAAATAGATGGGACTTTTTTTCAATCAAGTTATGTTATTAATAAAAAACCATCAATTTAATAAAATTTGCATTGACTTAATTAAATTATTATTAATAATGAATTTTTGGAAATATCTCTTAATAAAATGCAATTAATAAAAAGTTTTCCGAATTATTGACTCTTATTCAATAAATAAATTTAAAAGGTTGTCATATAACAGTGAAGAGTTGTTGTTTCGTTAACAATTTTTTTTGTTAAGTATATTTTACATAATACCAACAATATTTTTCATCTCAATAATTTTTGCTTTTAAGTGAAAAAGCTATTTCTACTTTATAATTTGAATTATCAATCCAGCAAAAAATCTTTTTCACAGGAAATTTGATAAAAATAGTGCAATTTTTTTATCAATCTGGCATCTATTTTTTTCTGTGAGGTTAGCTGACCTGAGGAGCCTGTGGAAAGTGTAGCTGGAAGTTTTCATATAAGCTCCGCTATAACCGATCTGACTTTGTGTCATCCAGCATCTTTAAATAATAGCAAAAAGTTATTACATTTTGTCGTATAGCACTATTCGTCAATTACACTATAAATGTAACTAGGTATATACATTTGTGTATATGTAGCGTACAAAAAGTTTGGAACCAGTAAACAGCTGAGTAATATATCTAGGAAATATATCTTATGAAATATTTAAAATTAAGGTAAAATCTTCGTTTTGGCAACGCTTGTCTTGAACTAAGTACTAGCAAGGGAAAAAAGCCACTCTCTTTGCAAAGTAAAATTTCTGTATGTGAAAGCGGTGTAAGGAATAACAACACATCTAGAAAATTTGAAAAGAATTTGTTTAGATTGCTTTCCACGCAAAATTTGTAGACGAGTTGTACGCCCGTGTTCTGTAAACACCACATTAAGTAATAAAAAAGGAAATTTCTATGCTTTTAATAAGTTAAATTAATGAAAATATTACCGATTTTTAACAATTTTGTGAAAAACGTATAAAATTAATAAAAAATTTTTTGGTGCGTTTTCTTTGAGATAACGCGTTTTTTCTCCCATTTTGGTGCGTTTTAAATTTCAAAGTTGAGAACGCTGTTAACAAATCCAATTCGATGTACATATGTTAGGCGAAAATATGTGTGTTTGAGAAGTGACTTCCGACTTACTATATTAAAGTTTGGAAGCAAAAATTCATATAATATAGTCACTGAATATATCAAAATTAATAAGCAACCATTCTGCAACACGGTAAAGTGAAATACCTCGGTATACACCTCAATTGGAAATCGAGATAAAAAATCTGTACCAAACGATACTAGAGACCATATGGAAATTAAGTTTACAAGTTTCATATGTGTCACTTTTACAAAAAAAAAAAAAAAAAAAAAAAAAAAAAAAAAAAAAAAAAAAAACAGCTTAAAACTTTCTGCGTTGCAGCACTTTTGTAAAAAAGGTGGCGCAGAACTACCTTCACAGGCGGAATGAAACAGCATAACTAAGATGCTTTTCTTCATGAACAAGCTGAACCTCATTCGGGAACATGTGCAATGTAGTCAAGATCCTCTGAATGGATCTCCACGATAGCCCAAGTTGTTCTAATCGTTTTCTGGTTGATGTTTCTGGATTATCCTGTACACTATCCGCAACAGGTTGGATATTTTCTTCCGTATGGACCGTATGTGGTTTTCCGGGACATGGAAGGTGACTTACTGTAGCATATTGTCGAAAATTTACAACTAGGCAGTTTATTATAGGTCCTGAAGATCCAGTACTCACATTAAACAGATGGCGATAAGCATGTTGCGTCACAACAATTGACCATTTTCAACAATTTTTGATCGTTGTTCTGTGGTGTAATGTTCCATGTTGAATTCACAAAGTTCTGGGGGTTACTCTCTATTGCGATGCGAAAGAAAATTCGATGCGAAAGATAAATGCGATAAGAGTATAATTTGGTACTCTGTGCCGTTTGCGCAAACTTTTTCCAAATATTAAACAAAATAAACAATAGCGAAAAATTATAAAACAAAATGTGCGAAAGGGAAAAATTATACGCTAAAGGAATATACGAAAACGCAATACAGGGTACCAATTCTTCGATTCTTCTTTCGCATCGCAATAGAGAGTAACCCTCCTGAAACAAAAATAAAAAATATAGATAAACTAAAAATGTTATTAAGCATTCAAATCATAAAGGTATGTAGAAGTATATTGATTACATTGATTACAGGGTTCAAATTGAGTCTTTCGTGTGCGTCTAAGCAATTCTTTAAAGTTTTAACTGGAACATGACTGTAAAGCTATTCCTGTGCAAATAGCTTTGCATACCTAAACTTGACTTTGCTTATTTTTAATACTAAAATTTTTCTCATATTGCACATATATCTTTATCTCTTTTGAAAAAGGTTAAAATATTTAAATGTAATCTTGATATTAAACATTTACTTGGAATCTATATGATATCGTTTCTTGTTATTATTATTACGAGAAGCCAGACTGTAAAGAAATTTAAAAAAAAGCACAATGAAAATTGTGTAATTAAATTTATCATAGCGAGAAATCAATTTGCTGCTTGTTGTTTTTTTTTCCAGCTGTCTTATTTTATGTTTAATGTAGTGATGGTTGATTTTCTTACAAAATACCGCTTTACGTATTAACTGAAAAGACACGAACACACACTCACACTTAAAAGACTAGGCTTTAAGCACTTGTCGCATTAAAAAAAAATGAAAAAGAAAATTAAGAAGAAAACTGCATACGAACTGCATCAGTAGCCATGTGCCGCACTGCCACACACACACACACCAATATTTATGTGTACTCATAGAAAAAGCAGTTTAAAAAAAAAACATTTAAACTCGTACTTAAAATATTCATTTCCTACACAGTAACGCAGTGCAACGCTAGTTATGCGCTGATTTACTTGAGTAACTTTACGCCATGCCAGTTGTTAACCATAAAATCGCGGTGAATGCTACGCATGAGCATGTGTGTGGTTCTCACTCTCTTATGCTGTGTTCAAGCCGCGCATATTAAAATACTTTAAAAGTTTCTTTGAATTTAAAAGTTTTGATTGAAATGTAACCAACTATAATTAATTAAGGAGGATTATCATTGCTTTTGAATAAAATTCAAATTATTTGGGAATTATTGTCATTTCTTTTTATCATGATAATTTTGGTATGGTTCAATTATGTATGGAATAAAATATTGGCCGCCGTGACACCTCGGCATCATACGTCCATCCGATGATCCATTATATCCGATAACGCTGAGCCATAATTGAGGCTCTAAGCCATTAATGTGTCGAATTGTCTCATCCTTTAGCTCTTGAATTGTTGCTGGTTTATTCTTTCCAATTACCGCAAAGAAAGAAGTCGAATGGTGTCATCAAATCACATGATCTTGGAGGGCAATTGACCTCGCCACCACGTGAGATAACGCGGCCATTGAATTTGGTTAACTGTGTGGCAAATGGCTCTGTCCTGTTGAAACCACATATCATCCACATCCATATCTTTTATTTCCGGCCATAAAAAGTTCGCTATCATCTCACGACAGCGAACGCGAGGAACTGCCTGGCCAGCCTCATTTTGGAAAAAGTACGCCCGATGATGCCGCCAGCCCATATACCGCCCCAAACAGTCACTCTTTGTGGGTGCATTGGTTTTTCGAAAAGCACTCTTGGAGTATCATTCACTAAAATGCGGCAATTCTGCTTATTGGCGAATCCATTGAGGTGTAAATGGATTGTAATTTGAACGCCCGATTGTGTATCCTTCCAGGGTTCAAATTGAGTTAGTCTGAAATTGAGAAGTGTCGAATGAAATGCAGAAAAAAACTTGATGTTTAAGTGTGGTTCTCATTCAACATCGGCTCTTAAAATTGAAGCACCCGACTTAGACTTGGGTAGTTTGCAAACGAACTAGAACAATTGAACTACATTAGAGAACTAAACGGTTCTATAAATTTTGTGTGCTATTTTAGTTCCGTAGTTTATGTCTCTTTTTCTCGTGTTTCTCTGTGTTTTGTTTTTCATTTATATCTCTTCTTTTCTAGTATACAAAATTAGTCTAAATGAAATGATAAAGAAAGGTCCAATCAAAATATATAGTGTGTGTAAGTAAAGCAAAAGGTATTCAAAGCATTACCTTAATATTTTTTATTATGACAGAAGGATCTGTGACAATTATATATGAAACAAAATATTAGCTTCGGTGGCGTACATAGAAAATGCATTTGTTACACTAATAGAAAAAAGTATCTTCATATTGATGACGGCGGTTCATCAGAATTGTGACATCAATATTATGTAAATAATCATCAGGAATGTGAAAACAGACATCAATCTCCATGACAAAAATCATCAGAACATTTTGTCATACATTGAGTTTCATTAATGCTACAACTGTGGTGACATCAATAAAATGATACATATTAAGTCATGTCACAGAGATTAATTCCGTTCGGAAATGGAATTGAATTCTTTTTTTACTTCTACAAAAAAAAATTAAAAACTAAAAAACTTTTCGGAATGAGACTATTTCTAATAGCAAGACTATTTCTAATAGCAAGTATTATCTTATAGAATTGATTTCATTCCGAAAAAGTTTTAAATTTTCGTTTTTTAAAGAATTAAAAAACCGATTCAATTTCATTTCCGAACGGAAGTGAATTCTGTGACATGGCCGATTATTAATAATTATAATACATCTGATTTGTCAAAATTGATTTTAAAAGAAGTATATATAAATTGTATGATAATATTTTCAATTTATTGTTGTTAAAATCATTATTTTTAAACTTAAATTAATTTTTAAGAAGTAGAAAAAAATCATTATACTGATGTAAATTTGTGAACACAGCAAGCATTGTTTAAGCAAAGGTAAATAAGTAAAACTATAAAGCGTATATATAAATGAACAATAATACATCACATTGATGACACTTAGTCATCACATGCGGCGTTAGTTAAATAACGAATATAATGAGAGCGTAAAGAGTAAACTGCTAATACTACTCACAGACATTATATTGATGACAGTTAGTCATCAAAAGTATTAAAACATTTTTAATTCTCATTGGTATCTTGAAAATAGTAAAATATAAAGTTATATGTTTGAACATATTTTAGAATTAAATATAACCAGAGCTTAAGTTTAGTTGGAGATGGCGTGCCATGGTACTGATAACATTTTGTCATAAAATTTACTTCACTTAGTCATTTTTCTAACGTTAATGAGCCATCACTTCAATGAAATTTTAACATCAAATTGAGTCCAAATTATAGTTGGTCTGATGTTTAAGGATAAAACGATACCAGTAAGGTATTGATACCTATACTCAATACGATATCGATCGCAAAGTATCGATACCTACTCGGTATCGAATAAAAAGCATCGAACATACTTCTATCGGTCGACTTCTTCTTACGATTAGTGACAGAGAAGAACGCATGAAGCCAAAAATCAAAATATTCGATAAGACCTTGATCTTCTGATCCACTGGCTGAAGTTGTGTCTTAATTAGGATCCCAGAAGCGAAGATTTTTAGAACGCAGTAATTTTATCATAATAATTCTTCTGCTACATTCACCCAATAGTGTGTCCAGTTTGTTGTCTGACACATTCAATCGAGGAAGAAAAACTTTATAGCTGGGATGTAAGACAATTTATCATTAGTATGGCCCAGATATGATAACAGGGGAACTATCATCCTTCGGGGCTTGCCCCGACAGAAGTTGTGTTCTGCTGTGTCCTGACGGGAGATTGCGACATAGGGATGCAGGCGAGGAGGTTAGATCTTTAATTTAATGACTTCTGTAGAAGTTGCAGAGACGAGGAGGAAGTAGAAAGCATTAAGCACTTTCTCTGTCAGTGTCCAGCTCTCTCTTATATAAGGGCATTGTATCTAGGCAGACCGATACTTGATTGGCGGAGGTATCGAAATGTTATGTAAGTGGATTGGACTTCTTTATCCGATCCTCGGGTGGATTTTAAACCACTAATATGTACATCTATTGAGATACATATAACACTCAGGCAACACAACGGGACCAGACTGGACACAAGTGAGCTGGCTTTAGAATAGTTGGCAGCTTGTTAAACCTAACCTTACCTACAATCACATAATTCTAGTCTGAAGATTTTTTAGTGACGAATTCTAATTTTTTTAGTAACTGGACTATTTATTTTAGCATCTCAAGATCGTGACCCCAATTTTCGTAGTCCCATTTGCATGCACGGATTTATTTTATAAAAACTTAAGAAACAAATAAAATTATGGTAAAAATGGTGACCAACTAAGTTTTTTGCCCGTCAATAAGAAAAGTAGTTTTGACCGATACTTGGTACTCGATAGTAAAGCATCGATACCAAAAGTACTTAGTATCGAAAGAAAAGTATCGAGTATTTACTTGCATTTACTCATATCGTTTCACCCCTACTGATTTTAGTGTGACATTCTATTGATAATATTTTGTCATTATACATATTGACTTCATTTAGTAATTTCTTTGATATTAGAGTGCCTCTGCAGTGATCCATACTCACATCAAACGTATTCCAATAAAGCATTACCATGATATCCGTTTGACATGTCATTAATATTCATAATCACTGTCATAATTACTGCTAATGATAATTAGGCAACTGATGTAATGGCTGACATCACAGCGATGAAAAGTGTCATTTATTCAAGAAAAGTGAAATTTATTCAATTACAATAGAACACAAAAACAAATTCAAAACAAATATTGTAGAAGTACTCGTATACACAGAAAAATGTATAGTAAAAATAAAATCAACAAAATTTTTGTCTGAAAAAATAATTTGTATCAAAAATAACAAAAAAAAAATAACCTTGGATATCGTATTTTGTTGTTTTTTAAAAAAATAGTTGTTTTCGATCAATAATTATTTTTACTAAACTTTTGTTTGAATCCAAAACAATTATTAATTGATTCAGCGAATTTCGTTATTGACCACGAAAAAAGTTTTTTTCTGTTTTACGTTCAAACTGGAAATTCAAAAGAATTTCAGAAATATCCAAGAGTATTCTTACCATTTCCTTGAAGTTTTAAATTACTTACATATAATTCAAAATCAATATTTTTAACAAAAAACTTTCTGTGTAAACCATGACAAATCAATCATTAACTTTGTTATGATAATCATTAACAATAATATATTTTAAATAGATTTTGATATTATTTCGCTTTAGCTCTTATTTTCTCCTAGTATATAAATTCTCCATAAAAAATAAATTAATCGGTCACATTAAACTTGAAAAAGTAAACTTTTTTCGGCTTATTCATGTATGTGTGATGTAAATGTCATCTTATATGGTCTTAAAAGGCGGCTGTATAATTTTTTCTGGTTTTTATAACCACTTTGCCATAAATGGTAACACAACCTTAATAACCAATGTGCCCTGACCAAGAAGGCAGGATATGTCATGAAAACAAACATAAAAAATGGGCACACACAAGTTTTACTGCCGGTCACAGAGAAACTGTGTCCATCAAAGCCATGTAAGCAATAAACTGTTAAAATGTTAAATTGAAACAGATGACATTTCAATACATACAAATTGACAGGTCAACGCTTATAACAAGCCTTCTTTTTTTTTTGTTGCAACAGAAAAGAAATGGAAAAAATCAAATATCTTTTAACAGATTTTTTGTAAAAGATTTCAATGGACCAAAAACCAAAAGAAAATAAATTAACAAAAAAAAAAAACAGAACTAAATTTCTAAGAATATTAACATGCTGGTAAAATTGGCCAGCAACAGGCTACACTACTACAACTACATACATACTCGTACATACATTTTTGCACTTTTAACATTTTTTGAGCTTATTTATTTTTCTGTTAAGTATGTGTATATACATATGTCGGCAAATACATACATATGTATGTAAGTATGTATGTGTTGTTGGATGTTTTTAATCTTTGAGGAAAATATACTTCTGTGGATGGGTAAAAAATTGTCTCTGCAGCTCTCTCAAGTTAAGTTGCTTGTTTTTGGTTTTCGTTTCTTGAAATTCCTATCTGAACTGTCAAATCAATCTACATATTCATAGTACGAGTATGTTGCATTTTGGGGGCTTGTATGTATGTGTGCGAACATTTGATTTTTTGTGAATATGTATTTGGTTTTTTATGTGATGGTTCATTCGGTTTACTTATCTATAACACATCTCAGTTATTTTGGCTTGCAGTGGAAATTGTTACCACATACATATTAAAATTAATATTTAGTAGTCAAATTCAAATGATTTGCTAGGAGTTGTAAGAAAAGTGTAAGCTATGCAGAGCAATAAACTTTGAGAAGAAAAAAAAAATTGAGTAAAAGTGTGCAGCGCACTAATAACATTTTTGCTTTCATGCTCATGAAGATGTGGTGAATGTTTGTACTGGAATGCTCAGGCTCATGAGTGAACAGTATCTGTTTTTTTCACCAAGCACAAAAACTGTAAAGCTGTTTTACTTGGCTGTAAAAATAAACAGAGTGAAAGTTTACAATCCACTTTTAAAATTTGTGTCTTCATGCTCATGAAGATGTGGTGAATGTTTTTACTGGAATGCTCAGGCTCATGAGTGAACAGTATCTCACTTTTTTCACCAAGCACAAAAACTGTAAAGCTGTTTTACTTGGCTGCAAAAATAAACAGAGTGAAAGTTTACAATACACTTTTAAAATTTGTGTTTCATGCTCATGAAGATGTGATGCATATTTTTATTAAAATACTCAGGCATATGAGTGAACAGTATATCTTTTGTTTCAACAAGCATGAAAACTGCAAAGTATTTTTGCTTGTCTGAGAAAAGTGGTGCACAAATTCCAAATGGTTGCAGGATGGTTTACAAAACTGGTGAACAGGAATAGTGCAGCCAGGAGATTTTTTTGTAAATTTTTAATTTTTTTTTTTAACTTGGACCAGTACTTAGGGGCTGGCCTCTACATATGCAGTGCATTGTACCCGAACTAGGAAAATAGGTTGTGAGGAGGAGGAAAGAGGGATTAGTATTTGTGAACTTTTGACTTGAACCTTTCAACGTTATAGCAGACAGGAAACACGTCTGCAGGTAACTTATTCAACAGGCGGAGCGTACGGCTAAAAAACGAATTCTCTCTGTAATGCGTAGTACGATTTCCCGGGCAATCGACCACAAATGGATGAGCTCTGGACGATGAACGCGTGCTACGTAAAAATGTGCGAGTTTCGGGAACAAGACCCCTGATCTCGTCAGGTCAAAATCCATTGTAGTAACGATAGAACAGAGTAACGCACCCCACACTGCGTTGATACTCCAGTGAGTTAATAGAGTTGGATACCCTACTGTCACCGATAAGCTTCTTCGCTCTCTCCTGCACGCGGTCGAGTAACCCCAAAATAGACTTTGAGGCACCGGCCCAAACATGAGAGTTGTATTCCATTTTCGGTCGGATGTAGGTGGTATAAATAGTAAGGAGGTCGGATGGAGTGAAGTACATCTTCAAACATGTGTTCTGTCCAGCGAACGTCACACTGTATCTTCATTCCAACAACTCCAAGAGCATCCGATTCCTCAATATTTATACCATCCATGAGTACAGACGAAGCAGCACTTGCGGTCGTTTGTTTGTGTGTTAATAAACAACACTGGGTCTTACAAGCGTTGAAGGCAACCCTGTTTTTACGACCCCATTCGGAGATTTTGTTTCAACAAGCATGAAAACTGCAAAATATTTTTGCTTGTCTGAGAAAAGTGGTGCACAAATCCCAAATGGTTGCAGGATGGTTCACAAAACTGGAGAACAGGAATAGTGGAGCCAGGAGATTTTTTTGTAAAATCTCTACCATAGTGCAATAAAATGGTTTTTCCCCCTGCAATCAAAAAAGTATTTCCCTGCATTTTTCCCTATGCAACTTTTCATTCAAACAAGTAAATTATGTTAATACAATTTTTACGTTTATTGCATATTCCGCTACGAGATACTTATGATTAAGTAAGTAGTTCACACCGTACATCTAAATTTATGGAACTGGGATCTTAGATTGTATATGTGATTTTAAACTTCACGGTGTTTTTTTTTTCTCTCTTTTAGAATGTACGTTGGTAAATAAGGAAAAAAAATCCCTCTCAATAGTAATACGATTTTTAAAATGTTTACGTAATTGGGAAATGCTAAAGGGAAATACACAAGCTGCTTGAAAACATGCCAAAATTTTTCGTTTACTTGCTTGTACCAATATTTTATTGCACGAAAATTAAAATTTTTGTGATTTTCGCGCAAACATATTGATGTTTGTTAACCCGTTTGTGTTTTTTAGGGCTAACGTTTGTCCGTTTATTGAATATTTAGCAGAGTAAAGTAGTAGAAGAAAAAGCGCACAAAATGATGTAAGAGAAAGTTCTCTTATCAGAATTTATAGAGTTATATTATAGAAAAGCAAAGACTAATAGCCACAGAATTTTAGGAAATTTTTAGGAAATACAAGCTATAACATTTTTGTAGAAAAGTTAAAAGAGAAATATCTTGAGACCAACAAAGAAATGATAATAAAAACAATTTATTTCTCTAGTACGGAGAATTATTAAAATACAAAAATATGTTAATAACTAGAAAAGAAATACTACTTGTTCAGAGGCAGCACACTCTGTACAAACAATGTGGGCAATTAAAAAAAATGCATATGTGATTCAATATGAGCGAAATATAGATAGAGAATGATTAAATAGATCGGTGGCTGAATTGTTTCGTTGATACATCATGACCCGAGTTCAAATTCGAATGGATGCTGATGAGTAGTGTAGCGACTACGAAACAGCTAGTTGTCCCCCAGCTAAAGAGTTGATTATTATTTTTCTTGTCTTCTTCAATAATTATTGATCACAGCAAATTTGTATTGTAAAAAATCCTTCTTAAAAAAAACTTAAGAAAGGAAAAAACTTGAACTGAAACCCAATGTACGAACCAAAAATAATTTAAAATTAATTTATATTCTGCGCACTTCATATGGCAAGCATATTACCGCATCACAATTGCCGTCTACACTCATTAAAAGCCAAAAAAAAAAAAAAGTGATGAATTTGCGCTTGTATAAATTATGTTTGTGCCGCTTGTGTGCAAACGGAAAGCTTGAGCTTTTCAAACAGTTTGCGTAGTTTATTAGACCCTTAAGTTATTGTTAACATATTTAACGTTATATATAAATTTGATCAAAATGTATGTATTTAGATAACAATTATTCTTCACAGTCGAAAAAAATTATACTATTATCTTAACCATTTGGGATAAATTGAAAAATCTCTACAATACGCCTAATCAAACAAAATCTGTCCTATATGTGGTGATAAAAAAATAAATCTGTGATATAAGGGGAAAATCTTATGCTTTGCAACACTAAGTGACACCTAGAGCACGTATGGAAATAACCTTGGGTATAAATACCACTATCTTCGAGGCAGAACTACACGCTATAATGGAAGCGGGGTAAATGTTATCCGATAAGGAGATACAAGGGGGTACTCATAACAAATACTCTCTCATTATCAATCGCACAAAAATGGTGCACAGATGGATCTTAAACACTTCTAGAAAGGAAGTGGGATTAGTGGAGCCTAGCGTACGCAGGCAAAAAATACTGAGTAAGAACACCACAATATGACAAGCAAAACCATAAACAATAGGGAAATCGGTAGAAATCGAATTCGCTAGCATACACAAAGGTGTAATAATAAAAATACTGCCTAATGATAAATCGATCTTCAAAGCCCTAAGTACTTCTATTTTTACCAAGCTGGTACTAGAACGTCACAACGGGCTAAATCAACTGGGTGCCAGGACAGGGACATGGTGTAAAGGTAATGAGATGGCAAATATCTATATTAAAAACGGAGCTGAGGCAACTTTCATGGGATATACAGCAAACTTTGACTTCAACAGCTTGAGTCTCCTCAAAAATGAGGTGAAGTAATGAGATGCGTCCATCGTCAGGAAATATTGTAACGAGGCACGTTGTAAAATAGAATAGCGTACAAAAATTTGTTGCGGTAGATTTGTAGTAGTACAAATGCGTGGGCTACTCCATTTAAAACCTTAATAAAGGTTGGTATATTGAATAAAAATTGGTATTATTATCAACCAAGGAATATACACAGCTGATCTTGGTTTTCGCAGCTGTTGACATTTCTTAGCTACTAACCTAACTATCAGTAGTATGTAAAAGCAACTCCCATTTTTAATTAATACAATTTGTTTAATAAGAATAATTATCAAACACACACACTAATGTAATTAATGCATTTTCATATTAAAGATTATTACTATCCAGTGTATTAACAATTTTTATGTATCGGAACGTGTATAAATACAAATATAGTATATTTGTATATATAAAAAAAATTCTATTGGCTGATATTAATATCATCCAGTCTATATCTCGCAATTTTCTTCAGTAAACTGAACTGAAAATGTTTAAATGTGTGCACGGTGGTACGTGCATTTTGCAATATTCCACAAAAGTTTTTATATCCCAGCAAACCATTCCATAAGCGAAATAAAACAATAGATAATAAGCTTTTAATGACGACATGTACTACATAAGTTTATATAAGCGCACTGAAAAAATTTATAAAATTTAATTTGGGTTGTGTGAAAAAAATAGTTTCAGAATTTTCAGAAAGAAAACGTTCCTATTGCAAAACGAGACTATGTAAGACACGAGTGATGTAAATAGTAAAAAGATCGGATGAAAGTCTTTATATACCAAATGCGATAATCTGAAGTTCATAGTGTTCTTGGGAGTCTTTATGCTCTTGCTTTCAAATTATGTGTTACTGAATTTTAATGTCTTGTTTTTCGCAGAGATTCTTTAAGGGTTTATATATTATATCCGCATCAAATACACTTTGAAAATCTACAAGAAATGACACCAGCGCCATGTAGAATCAGTTTTCGGTAAAAATACATATGAAAAATGAATTCCACGACCCCATAACCATTAAGATACCACAATTTTCTAGTATAATAAATATAAATAATCGTTATTCTATAAAATATTCAATTACCTTTCCTTGTTATATAGCGTTCTAAATTACCCCCTTCAACTGCGGATAAAAAATCTCTCGCTGAACTAAAAAACTCCCTTGAAGGTTTAATTATGGAAAATGTCAAGTTTCATTTGCAATCCCATTCCCATTCAGAAAATTCGATTTTGTATCACTGTGTATTCAGAGATATGTCAGCACATAGCAGGTAGTGTATAATTGCTTTCTCTTACGTTTACTTTGCACAGTCATTTGTTTACGAATGAAAACAGAAAGCACGGAGCGCAAAGATGAAAAATTAGGAATTGAATTAGTTTTTTTATTTGAAAAAATAAAAGTTTTTTTCAGAATAAAATCATTTCGATGAGACATTCTTGAAATTGGAAATTATTTTATCCCGAAAAAAATTGTTAGTTTTTGGAACAATCAAAAAAAATAATTCAATTCCGAACTAAGTTGAGCTCTGTGACATGGCTGATAGTTTTACGAATTTTTCTATCTTGCTTCATCTATGTTTACATTGTGACAAATACTTTAATGATCTTTGTTGAAATGTAAATCAAGCATCAGCTGCATGTATGCCTTTGTGGTTATCACGAAGATTTTTGTACCTGCGCACAAAGTTTTTCCTAGTCCACATATGAGAACGTTGCAGCAGCCGTAGTTTACGTCCTATACTCGTGCGCATAGGAAATTGAGCTTTCGGCCGAAGCTGCTTTAGAAGCACTCTATTTTTGTTAGTATTTAAGAAAACAATTTTTCTGTAAACAGTCCGAAATTGCCAGATTTAAATGTTTTTTAGGAAACACTTATTATAAACCTCTTACAATAGTATTATAACACATTTATTAGATTTCAAGCTTATTACAATTTATTTCTATAGTGTTTTGGTTTGTTGGGAATTTTCTTTTTCTAGATTTTACACATGGATAAAATTTAAGCGTCTCAACACGTTTCATTTTCCAAGATTGTTGCTTGTAGCATGAACACAAAGCACTCGCATACGTACAAATGATGATTGTTTGCAGTTAAATGTAGTTAAAGTGGACAAAAAAAAAACGCCGAGAAAAAAGAAAACTTAAGAAGCAAAAGCATTGTGTTAAGCCAGACAAGCGGACGCTTAAAGTTTATTGTCTGTCTAAATAGCTGAATGTCTGTTTGTCAGTCTGCTGCTTTTCTTTGCTTTACTTTGAATTGTGAACGCAAAAAAAGTCAAAATAAAATATAAAAAAATCGTACTTATTATAAAGCCAATTCTACTAAGAAGCAAAAAAGATCAAAATAAAAAAAACTGTGAAAATTTGAAAACAGAAATGAAAAGGAAGCAAATCTACCGATATAATAAAAATATATAAAAAAAATAAAAATCACTAAAAATTCACATCCATATAATAGAATTCAATTATTTAAAATAAATTTTCGAGAAAATATTTATATAAATATATATAAAATAAATATATATGAGAGGTATTATTAATTACAACATTTTGGTTTTTAAATTCTCAATAATTTATTTAGATTATTGGATATAAAGTTGAATTCTTGAGAATATCTTTCAAAGTGTTTCAAGTCTACTGATGATTATGGTAGCTGCTATGAAATGTCGCAATATAGACAGCTACGGAACAAAGAAAACAAGCTGTTTATAATTTTTTGATTGGTATCATTATGAGAAGTTAGTATAGGGAATAAACTCAACTGTTTGAATAAAAAATATAGAGAAACTAAAAAAGTTATTGAACATTCAAACCATAAAGGCAGTTCTGAGCCACCTTGAATATATTGACATATTGAGTGTTCCCTTTGTGGTGACCCCCGGTGCATATTTATCTATTCCACACACACTCTCTCTCTCTATAGCCTCAAAAGTATAGGTAAGTAGGAGAAAGCAATATCTGCCATCTCCGTTCTGACGGGTGCCATCAAATGGAGTGTTTGGAACTCGAAACTGGTAATAAATAAAACTGGTCCCTATTTTATTTTAGCTTTTATTTATTTATTGACTCTTCACAATGTGAACTAATAATAAGTATTCAAATCTTAATACTAAATACAAAAATAACTGAGTCCACAAGGTATATCAGCAAATTGGAACTTCACCCAAACCCTCTTGCTGAACCTGAAACATACTAAAATTAAACAATGAAACATACTTAATTTTAGCGGTCACACTCGGTTAAGAAGAGGGGATACTCTTGCCATCATTACAGCGTTAAATAGATGATTTCTCCGATATAATTGGCGCAAAATAAAACCTTTTGTCCAGCATTGGTTGGACTGAGTTAATTTTTTGGTTATTTTTGTATTTGGTAGTAGTCCTTGGCTTACGAACTCCGACCGGAGACTCAAATCTGGTACCACGGCAACCGGAAGTCCCAAGAACTTGTACCTGCCTGGTAATGGTGCGTACCTGTCTAGTAATGGTGCGGGCCCTTTATTGGTTCTAAGCCACAACTGGATTGTTGTGGCTTACAACCAAATCACGGACAGAGTGTAATGAACTTGGTGTGGAGTTGCATTGAAACTGGATGCCGTGATCCAGTAATCGCAAAGAGTACATAGGCGGTTCGGAAACTTCTTAGCCTATCAATGAAAGAGAATAGTTAGTTTTTCAAAAATATTTTTATTTTTCAATATAATCTCCTGAAACTTCAATACACTTAGTCCAACGCTTTTCTAGCAATTCTATCTCTTGATTGAAATAGTTTTTCTCAAGGTCTTCAACATAGTGGTTTACAACTGTAATTGCATCTTCATTTGAGGTAAAACGCTTGCCAGCATGGAATTTTTTAGATTCAGGAACAGGTAAAAGTCACTGGGAGCTAAATCAGGAGAATAAGGTGGGTGGTCAAGCAACTCGTACTTTAGTTCGTGGATTTTAGCCAATGTTAAAACATTCTTGTGCGCTGGTGCGTTGTCTTGATGAAAAATTATTTTTTTGTGTTGTAAGCCAGGACGTTTTTCTCAAATTTGTGCATTTAATTGATCCAAAAGTTTGCAATAGTACTCTGAATTTATTGTTTTACCCTTTTGCAGATAGTCAATCAATAAAATACCTTTGAAGTCCCAAAAAACCATTGCCCTAACCTTACCAGCCGATTGAATTATTTTTGCCTCTTTAGCCATTATTAATACAGTATTGTGCGCTGGTGCGTCGTCTTGATGAAAAATTATTTTTTTGTGTTGTAAGCCAGAACGTTTTTCTCGAGTTTGTACATTTGATCCAAAGGGTTGCTATAGTACTCTGAATTTATTGTTTTACCCTTTTGCAGATAATCAATCAATCAAATACCTTTCAAGTCCTAAAAAACCGTTGCCATAACCTTACCAGCCGATTGAATGGTTTTGCTTTCTTTGAGGCACTTCCTCCAGCTTCAGTCCATTGTTTGGATTGTTCTTTTATCTCTGGAGTATAATAGTGGATCCATGTCTCATCAACAGCTGTGAAACGACGCTTAAAATCCATTTTATTGCGCTTAAAACGATCCAAACAAGCTTGAGAAATGTTCATTCTTATGCGTGTTTGGTCGACTGTTAACAAATGCGGCACCGATCTTGCAGAAAGCTTTTTCATCTGTAGTTCTTCATGCAAAATTAAATGGACTCGATCATTTGAGATGCCCATGATATTAGCTATTTCACGCACTTTTAATCGTCGATCATTTAATACCATATAATGCACTTTGGCTACAATTTCTGTTTTTGTTGCTGTTCTTGGACGGCCACTACGTGGTTGTACGACCACGTTTAAATTCAGCAACCCAATTTTGTACTGTTGCATATGAAGGAGTACATTCACCATATGATTATGAATTTCTTGCCCCGATAAACCTTTTTTTTATGTAAATATTCAATGACACCATGAATTTCTAATTTTTCGATTGTAAAAAAATCGCGGATGCGTCTTTTGTTAACACCTGCTTCTATATGAAGGAGTTACCAGATCGAAGCAAAATTTATTATGTGTTCATAGCAGAGATGGAAGTTTCCAAAACACTTAATTTTTTTCTGTTTATACCGCGCTTTTTGTGGTAGGCTAAGAAGTTTCCAAACCGACCTCGTATTAGAAAGGTTCTGCTCTTAACCAAGAGGAAGGTCATAGTCCAAATAACATGCGATTGTATTAGTACTCACAAATAGTATATCGTGTATTTGATCAATGCATTGTTTTCAGCCGATGTTAAGACCACCGTGGGTTAAGGCCATCATGGCAGATACCCATGGCGATCGGTTTCATATCTCTGTTCTGCTATCTCTCCGAAAATTAAAAACCTGATATTTTATTTTATTCAAACGTTATTTTATTTTATCGGCTATAGGCCGAGCCAACAATTTCCCTGGGGATTTTGAACAAAGTACAAAGCGTAATAAGAGACTTGATTTATTATGTAGTGTATATTTATTAAAATTTCTTGTAAACAAATAAAAAAATAATTATACATTCAAGAAAAAAATACTATACTTTTTGGTAGGGAAATTTCTGGAAATTTAGTTCTTTTGGTTATATTCAAGAAGTTCTGAACCGCCTCGTGATTAAGTCTTTACAAAATGGCGAGGGCGGTAGAACGTTTTTTGGCAATCAAACTTTTATTACGTAACTCTAATTATTTTTTACAGTGTTTAAATGGTGCTGCCAGATTACACGCATTTAATTATAGCGGTTTCGGTAGTTGCGTTAACAGTCATTTTCTGCATCTCTGTATTCTTTGTGCCTTGATGTAGGTTCATCTAGGGAAAACGATTTTATTCATTTATTTATTGTGTTAAAAAAAATGTTTCATTGTTTGAGAGCTGAAAAATCAAAATCCTTTAAACTGCTGGCAAAAGAAAAACGTTTTTTTTTATCCATTTGCAAATAAAAGCTGTACGAGTATAAAGAGGGTAGACGAGTACAATGAAAATAAAGCAGAAAACACTTTATGCGTTACTGTTGGATACCTTGACAATTTGTTCGATAATAATTGTTAACCTTTTGGCCAATTTGACACATATTCCACAAGATGTCGACAATGATGATGGCGATCGTATGGCAAATGTATTTTATGTATCTGTATGTATGTAACTAAAGTGAGAATTTCTTATGAAAATGTTTTTTGGTAAAGTTTGTATTTTTTTTTTCTTTTCTTTCCTTCACTTAAACGTAAACTTTGATATGGGTTTAAGTTTTTCTTAAGAATTTTGTTAAGAATATAAAGATTTTGAAGGCGATAAGTTATTGAGATTTGTTCATACAACAATTGAAAAGCCAGCGAGAACTGTGGATGGTGGTTGCTTAGCTTTAATGTTTGCTTTTAAATGATTTGAAATTTGTATTATAAAATATTGCTTTTTTAAGTTTAAAAAATATTTTTAATCTTTTTGAAAGATTTTTGTTTCAAGCTTATCTGTTACTTTTGATCTTTCGAAATATGTATTAATGTACTCGTATTAAATTTCCTGTTTTCTTTTATTTTATATTTTTAGATTCCAAAGATTTTAATCCTAATAATATATCAAACACAATGGACGACCACACAGAAGAACTTAGAAGAACTCCTGAAAATAATCATCATTCCTATAGACAGCATCAAGAGCAAGCAATAGAGACTGATTACAAAATGGCAGACAGTCAAAGCAATGCTGATATTGACAAGCAGCCGAATGAAGAGCAAGATGCTGACATACAACCACCACAACAGAAGAGGCCAAAAATGTCTTTAGAAGAAGAAGGAGAAGAAAGTTGTAGCAATAGTCCTGCCGAGCAATCACCTTTGGCCAGAAGTGCTGAAAATTCAAATGACTCCAATAAATGTGATAATTTGCAAAATCAAAACGATGAATCAAATTCAAGCAATCGCAGATGTTCAAGTCCTACTTTAAGAGCCGTAACACCTGCTATTAACCCTGCCAAGGAAGAAGAAATCGCCAATGAAAGTATTTGTTCGCCCACATCAGGTTCGATTCCCAAATTAAGGCTTAATACATTATTGGCCTCGGATCCTGCCCTCATGCCAGATGCCAAAGATTTAAAGGTTGTGCACGAAGAATCACAAACTCAGCAAAGAATCGCCCGCTTAGAACAGCATCTGCAACAACAATTGCAAACAGAAGAATCAGAGGATCTAGCAGCGGCGGAACACATACCTGCTCCAGCGGTTTTAGTTGAACCAGTTAAGAAAGCCCTACCGCCTGCAGTGGAACCACCGCCGCAACGCATGAAAGTTTTCATGTGCATACCCTGTGGCATAGGCTTCAGTTCTCCCTCTACCTTGGAAGCCCATCAAGCGTATTACTGTTCTCATCGCCACAAGGAAACCGACGAGGACAGCTCATTGTCTGCAGCCATAGCGGAGAAAACCTCAAGCTCTCCAACACAGGCAAATAATCCTGCGACAAACATTTCACTGGCTACAACGGAATCAGCAACAAAAGTTTCAAAAACTGGCAAGCAATACGCGTGCACTCAGTGTTCCTACAGCGCCGATAAAAAGGTTTCGCTTAATCGCCATATGCGCATGCATCAGACATCACCAGCACCCAGCTCCAATGCTTCCAATAACGGCAGCGCCATAATGGAAGATAATTCTAGTCAAGTGAGTTAGTTGTTGGTTGAAATGAAATATACTCTAGAAAAATTACAGATGGGATAGGGTGTAGCGTTAAAAACGGAAACGGATTTCTACTCAAATAGAAGTTGAGCTCAAAGTTTATACTAATTTTCTTCTTTGCAACAACAAGAATTTCACGTGATAAAGAGTACTTTGTCAAAAGCCAGCTTTTAGAACTTTTCACTATCTACGCAAACAAATTATTTTTCAATGATCAATAACGAAATTTGCTGAGTCAATTAATATATTGATTGCTTGAATAGGGACGGAATTGTGAATGAATTCATGGAGTCAAACAAAAATTTTGTAAAAATGTTTTCTTAACGAAAGCGACTTTTTTCCCAACAGCAACAATAAAATGTGGTATCTAAGATATATGTATATTAGGGTGGCTCGATTTAGCCGTCGATATTTTACTATTGGTTTTTCGATAGCTTTTGGCATGAGGAAACAAAATACCACTACGACATATCAAAAAAATAATTTTCGAGGCGTCCAAATTTCAATTTTTTTACTTATTCTCAACCTTTTGTTTCTAAAGCTACGTACGGTTGTCAGATCTTACAATATTGCCAGTAAAATTGTCTGAAAATGTATTACAATCGTGTGAACTGCCAATTTTTAACTTACAACGTTGTCAGAAAAACCATTGTCAATCAATTGTAAGACGATAATGTTGTCAGGCATCTGAAAATCGTGAGAACACTGTTCGTCGGCATTGCCAGATAATTGGCTGGTTTTGTAAGCTCTGTCGTAATTGTCAGATGTATAAAATTAATGCACCTGACAATGGCATCATTGTCAGAAAAAAGTTTGATGGGCAACACTGCCAAACAGATGGTTGTTGATATACATAAGTGGCAATGTCTTACAACATGTCTGGCAATTTTGTTCATCTAACAATCTGACAACCATGTGAACTGACAATTTTTGTTGTCAGATGAATTATTTGTCAGACCATAGTTTGACAATGAAATTGTATGATTTTCTTACGATCGTCTGAACACACAATTTACTTCTGCGGGACAATTTCTTACTGTCACTACATTGTCAGCATGTTGCCAGATCTTACAATATTGTAACATCTGACAACCGTGTGTACATAGCTTAAGTTGTTTTTACACTTTTTTTCTATCAGGAAATAATAGCAAACTGTCAATTTCTTTAATAAATCATAAAAATTTTCCTTAATAAAAGATTAAATTTCATCAAAAGTAAATCAGTAAATCTTTGTTCAGACGGTTGTCAGAACTGACAATATTGTCTGATCTAACAATGTGTCGACAATTGCATGACAATGAACAATTGCGAGGTTACACGGTTGCTAGGCAATTGTTCGAAAAACTGTAAATTTCATTGTAAGACAATTATCTGACAATTCCATTATCTGACAACGTTGGCGTGAAAAATATTGTCAGTTCACACGGTTGTCAGATTTGTTATGCAGCAAAAATTTTCAGAATCAAAACATTTACGTAAAAACTTAATTGCGTGTTTGGAAAATTGAATAGCAAAAAAAAATATTTATTTATGTATGATATGGAGCAAATACTGCGAGCATTTTAAAATCGCATACAAGTATTATAAAAAGTAGTGACGATGAGGTAGAGAACTGAATGCTTTGTCACCATCAAGAGGTATTTTACGCAAAATTACTCACCTAGCTTCGTGAAAATGAACCGGAACCGAAGCTTTGCCTAGTTGTAGGGGAAAGTTGTACCTTTGAAGTCACTGAAACTCACAAGAATACCCTTTGCTACTTCTTGCCAGGCATTATCTTTGTGTAGTTTATATTCTACGCATCTCACATCCCACTAGTTTCTCCGACACTCGCATTAGTTTCAAAATATTTTCATGAGGCCATGAAGTTTCCACTTTTTCCGATACGATTTTTTTGGGGTTTTAGCAACTGGAGTGTTAAAACTTTTATAGGCTGAGACAAACAGTCAAACACTTTCTCATCTTTCACCAATCGAGATAACTTTTTCAGAAAATTAACTTTACTTTTCTGTTTCGCGCTAAAACCTTTTTTTTTATTTTTTTTTTCGCCTGACAATGATGCCATTGTCAGACGTTAAAAAATTCACGCACCTGACAATATGAAGCAAGCTAACAACGTCTGGCAATGATCTGACAACGGCAAAGAAAAGTGTTACACGATTGTCAGGTGTCTGACAATAATTTTGTCTGACCATATTGTTAGAGAAAAATTGTAAATTCACACGATTGTTAGAAAATTTCTGCAATTTTTATGACTATATTGTCAGATCTCACAACCATCTGAACAAATCTTAATAATTCAAGAAAGAATTTCACCTTGGAAAAGTAATATTTAAGAAATGTTAAATCAGATGATTTTTTTCTCCTACCTTAAAAATAAAAATTGAGAAAAACTCAACTTGAATTTGGGCACCTCAAAAATGACTAATTTGGTATATCGTAGTGGAACTTTTGTGTTCCTCATGCCAAAAGCTATCGAAAATTATATTACATAATATTGACAAATTTTGGTTCTTCCAAATCGAACCACCCTAATGTATATACAATAGCTGTAGAACGTAAACTAATTACATTGATACGAAATTATGTTGAAATACAATTTTAATTGAATTAGCAAAAACAATTAACTGAACAAAAAACTATTTGTTCAGACAAAAATTTTATTGGTATTAGTTTTGCTGCAATTCTTTTCTGTGCAGCTGATCGGTTGCAATCCATGTGAAGATCCAAATTTCATTACAAGCGGTCAGTTTCAGAAGGCCATACTTTGACCCCTCTTACCTAACCCAATCCATTTTAAAAGTTAATTTATGTATTCCCCTTGATAAAAGTTACTAAATTGTTCGAGTTCAAGTAAATTCAAAAAACATATATTCACGATCCCATCTACATATTGTACATATATTAAAAAAACGACATAATTACATATTATTTTCATTTTATTTCTTTTGTATATATTGTATATTTCTTTACAGCAAGTCGATCGTTATTGTAGTGATTGCGATATACGTTTTAACAACGTAAAAACTTATAGAGCTCATAAGCAGCATTATTGTAGTTCCAGAAGAACAGACGGGTAAGTGATTTCTATAGACCAACTCGCAATATTGTGCATTTGAGATTGCTTATTCCTGCAATTGCAAATAAAATATATTTGAGTGTATTTTGTTAGTGTAAAGTAATAGTATGCTCTACTTTTTTGCAAATTCAATGATACAATGCCATTTGCACAAGATTGTGAATAGAGCTAATAAATTAATTTAAGTTTGGCATCGCTGTATTTGTGTAAGTCTTAAACCAACACAGCTAGCATTTTCAATCGTGCATAACTCTGCTGGGAATTCTCAGGAAGAGTGTTTTTGATGGATCGTCAACGGGCTCTCTTTTAAATCGTGAATAGAGATAATAAATTAATTTAAGTTTGGTACCGCTGCATTTGTGTAAGTCTTAAACCAACACAGCTAACATTTTCAATCGTACAAAACTCTGCTCGGGATTCTCAGGAAGAGTGTTTTTGATCGACCGTCATCAACGAGCTCACTTTTTAATCGTGAATAGAGCTAATAAATTAGTTTAAGTTTGGCACCACTTTATTTGTTTAAGTCTTAAACCAACCTAGCTAGCATTTTCAATCGTACAAAACTCTGCTGGGAATTCTCAGGAAGAGTGTTTTTGATCGATCGTCAACGAGATCACTTATTAATCGTGAATAGAGCTAATAAATTAATTTAAGTTTGGCACCGCTCTATTTGTGTAAGTCTTAAACCAACCCAGCTAGCACTTTCAATCGTACAAAGCTCTGCTGGGAATTCTCAGGAAGAGTGTTTTTGATCGATCGTCAACGAGATCACTTATTAATCGTGAATAGAGTTAATAAATTAATTTAAGTTTGGCACCGCTCTATTTGTGTAAGTCTTAAACCAACCCAGCTAGCACTTTCAATCGTACAAAGCTCTGCTGGGAATTCTCAGGAAGAGTGTTTTTGATCGATCGTCAACGAGATCACTTGTTAATCGTGAATAGAGATAATAAATTAATTTAAGTTTGGCACCACTTTATTTGTTTAAGTCTTAAACCAACCCAGCTAGCATTTTCAATCGTACAAAACTCTGCTGGGAATTCTCAGGAAAAGTGTTTATGATCGACCGAGCTCACTTTTGATCGTAGAAGATCCCTCGCACGAGAGTAACTGTTAAAAAAGCGGATTCTTCTACGAGACTCTTACACAATTCCGTAAAAGATTCTTATGTTAATCGTTAATTAACATAATCGTAGATGAGATTTGTGTGGATATTATCTTATAACTCATGCAGAAATCAGCTGTAATTCTTGTGTAATTCATATAGATAGCAGAAAATGCTCATTCGATTTTTTTTTTCATATCTACATAATTAATAGGCGAACACGTTTTTTAATATTCCTTTTTTTAGCATTACTACATCTTCTATTTTGGAAAGATATATATGGTTAATAAGCTTTCTTTGAATAGATAAGCACAATCTAAAATTCGGTTACTTCGGCTCAGTACTCGAGGAACAATACGGCTAGCAAACTATTACTAAAACTAACAAACAAAATATGTGTATTTGTTTGACTAAAAATTGAAGTTTCCGTCTTGCTTGGAAGGGATTTTGGCAATACCCGAAGCAGATTTTGGGAATTCCCAAAAAACTTGGAAGCGGTATTTCAATTTTCGCACTAATGCGATTGAAGTTCAGAACACGAACTTCAATCGCATTAGTGCAAAAATTGAAGTTGCCGTATTGCTTCCAGGGAAGTGGGGAGGGGGGATTTTGGCGACCCCTGTAGATAATTTTTTGAATTCCCAAAAAGCTCGGAACCGCTCCGCTAACTGGTTCGGAACCAGTTTTTCATATTCGGAGTGCGTTTTTTCAGTACTTCAGGAGCAATACGGCTATTAAATTATTACTAACGCTAACAAACAAACAAACAAAATATGTGTATGTGTTTCACTTAACTACAATGTGGCCAAATATGTGGGTTTCAACATTGGATTTTATATTAGAACACATTATTTAGGAGCTTTATTTAAGAGCATTATGCGAAACTCACCACCCACACTTTTTAAATTCAAACCTTAAAGGCCGTGTCAGATAAAACTTTGTCGCTTTGCGCGACGTTTAACAGAAAAGCGCAAAGCAAGAGGTGTATGTCACAACAATAACTCTGGCAATACTCACGATTTATTTATTTATCTAAAAAAATGGTTGTTAATTTTTATATTTAATTATTTCTTATGATAATAGGAGTTAGAAATATTATTGGACCAACGACTGAAATTGGTTCTAATTGTTTTCTTAGTGCATAAAGCTTTGAAGCTATTAGAAAAAACTTCAACGCGTAGAAGGATGGGAAGGTTTAAAGCTATTAGAAAAAACTTTAATGCGTAGAAGGATGGGAGTGGCCGAACTTTTCACTTCACGTGGCGTTAAAAGTACTCTATGTAACACCTTTAAGTATATATGTATATTTTATCTTAAATATCAAAGCGAATTTGTAACGCAAAGCGAAGCAAAAGTTTTATCTGACCCGGCCTAAAGGGTCATTGAAATATAAAGAATAAACTACGACATGCAACTTGATTTTGTTTATCTATAATATAAAAATCAATTAAATAAAAGTATATAAAAACACTAAAATTGTTAATCGTCAAACAAACATTCCAAGATTAATTGATGATTGTTTCAGAAAATGAGTAAAAATGGCAACACATACTTCACTTTAACTATATACTTCCCTTAAACTTTTTGGAAAAAAACTTTACACAAATTTGTTGAAATATTTTACTTTTTATATTTATATTTCTGACCAACGTTCTTCGGTTTAATATTACGAAATATTCAATATTTATCGCGAGCTCCGCGTTCGCTACTCTGCGATATGCTACACGTTCACTAGATATCGCTATTGTGGATCGCGTTCAATATATATTGAACGTGTAATACTGCCATAAACACAGCTTTCGCAATATTGAGTTGAAAAATGTTTTCTTACCGTCTTATTTATAAAAAAATATTTAATGTGTATTAAGTTCTTTTGGAGCGTATTCGAGAAAATCAAAGTTTACTTACAAAATAAACTTGGATTTATTAATTAATTATTTGTGAAAACTATTTTATATCGATTCTTTGTTCGTGGAAAAAATATGCGGCTGCTATACGAGTACTTGGTGAACGTGTGTACCCTTAAGAAAGGAAAGAAAACGTAAGTAAGAAAAACAGTGTCGCAGGGTCATATAGTTTTGTAATGGGTGATTTTATAAGAACTATCGGAAATTAAAAAAAAAAAACACATAAAATTCAGAAAAATGCATGAAATATTTATTTGGATCGACAGTTGGGTCGATATAATTTAATGTTTGAAGATTATTTCATGCAAATGTTGGCCGCGGCTGCGCCTCAAATGGTCCATCCGCTTAGTCCAATTTTGGCATACTCTTTCCAACATTTCTTCCGGTATCTCACGAATAATGTTGGTGCGTCAATCGAAGCGGGCTTGTCGCTATAGACATTAGCCTTAACGTAGCCCCACAAAAAGTAGTCTAGAGGTGCTAAATCGCACGATCTGGGCGGCCAATTGACTGGTCCCAAGCGTGAAATAAACTGTTCACAGAACTCGCCTCTCACTCCCACTCGCCTGTGTGGCATGTGGCACCGTCTTGTTGAAACCACATGTCATGCAAGTCAAGCTCTTCCATTTTGGGCAAACAAAAGTTTGTTATCATCGCACGATAGCGCTCACCATTCACAGTAACGTTGTGATTCGCATCATCTTTGAAGAAATACGGCCCAATGATGCGGCCAGCCCATAATCCGCACCAAACGGTTGTTTTTTGTGGATGCATTGGTAGCTCTTGCAATGCTTCTGGCTGCTCTTCACTCCAAATACGGCAGTTTTGCTTGTTCACGTATCCATTCAACCAGAAATGAGCCTCGTCGCTGAACACAATTCTTCGATAAAAAAAGTGGATCTTCATCTAACTTTTCAAGAGCCCATTCACCAAAAATTTGGCGTTGTGGTAGGTCGTTTGGCTTCAATTCTTGCACCAGCTGTATCTTATAAGGCTTCACACCCAAATCCTTCCGCAAAATTTTCCACGTAGTGGAGTAACAGAGGCCCAATTGCTGCGAACGGCGCCGAATCGATAATTCACGGTCATCACCAACACTGGCCGATACGGCTGCGATATTTTCTTCAGTTCGCACTCTACGTAAGCGTGTTGGTGGTTTAATGTCCAACAATGTAAATTTGGTGCGAAATTTTTTTACAATAGCCCGAATAGAAGCCTCAGTAGGTCGATTAAACTGACCATAAAATGGAAGAAGCGCGCGATGAACTTTCTTAACAGAGCGCGCATTTTGGTAATAAAATTCAATAATTTGCAAGCGTTGTTCGTTTGTAAGACGATTCATGATTAAATTATAGACCAAACTGAAGATGTTTGACAGTGATACAAGATACAAAACGTGCGTGAGCCAAAAAGATAATAGCAACAAAATCACTCGTTACAATGCTGTCAAGTCGCCACTAAACCCTTCTCCTAGTTAAGACCTTAACAGTACCTAGCAGGAATTTTGATACTTTTGACGTTGTGAAGAAGTGTGACGTGGGTTTCCTGCATAGGTAGTTTGCGACGCTCCATTCACTGAAGGTGGCAACAAGTCCAGCCATAACAGGAGATTCCTTGGCGTGTGCTGCGTAGTAGTTAAAAACGTAAGATACCTTTAATGAATCGATCGATATTTTAGGTGGTTTACGTTTTCAACCACGACGCTGCACACGCTGAGGATTCTGCTAGGTGTCTGTACAGAGTTATCAAGTCGCCGCCATCTTATTGGATAAATTTTTGTGTAGAAATTTATCAAATTAGAGTGTAATAAACATTAACTATTTTTTTTATAGATAAGGCAGTTTGTATTTAAGCCCGTGTTAAAAATTTGACTACTTTGCACAATGATCTAAAACGTTGGTTTTCGATGTCTTAAGAAATAAAGTTTTAGGAAATTAAGTTAATTTTTACTTTCTGGGTTTTTTTACAGACAATTGACACCAAAATTAGAAGTCTCAACCACCTCGACCACACCAAAGCTTCCAGCAGTGGTGAGCGGTGCCATAAGTCCACAAACTCGCACTAAAACACCTACTCCAGCGATGGTAGCCGCAGCAGCAGCCGCTGCGGCAGCTGCTTTACAACAAGCTCCTGCTACTCCTTTTCTGGCGCTGCCAACCAATCCCATATTAATAATACCATACTCATTGATACGCTCAGCCAGTCTTATTGCTGGACCATTGTAAGTTCACAAGAAAGAAAAATGTGTTGCAAATAAACCATCAACTGCCTAAAACTTTTCCAGATCCTCACCTTCACCGTCTGTGGTAAATCCAGATACAACCTGTTTCACTTTGGATAATGGCAACCTGAAACCTTTGGCCACCGCTTTAAACATAAATGCTTTAAGCGCTGCTTCTACCGCAGCAAATAGTTTGGCGGCAGCAGCCGCCCCCGCTATAGTTGATTCAACGCGTCAAACAAATCTAAACGAAACTCAACTACTCACTGAAAAAAATAACAAGCGAAACGTGGATGAGTCAGTGGAAAACACCAGCAAGAGAAAAGGAGAAGGTTTAAGGTACCTAACTTATTGTACACACGATTTCAAAAAAGTATTATTTTCTTATGGTATATGTATTTTTATTTGTAGAGAATCTGCTCCCCTGGATTTGTCTCTAAGACGTTCTCCAATTGCCGCTTTGTTGCAGCGACAACGTTTCAATACCGCTTCACAATTTCTCGATAATGAACAGCAGCGTTTAGATATGGAAACTCTGTTAGAGGCTGGCAAAGAAAATCTAGCTTTGGATGAAACTGGTAGTATTACCCCCGAACAAATTGTTTGTGCTCCCTCGCTGCCAAACAGTCCCTCAATGAGTCCCTCGCCCCGTAGACGTGTTATAAGTCCTCGCAGTTCTGGTGCTGGTAGTACGTCATCTATGTCGCCACCAGCCACTATACCACCAAATGCTTTAAGTGCTGCCACAAATCCCACAAATATTCTGGATAACTTACAGTTACGTTCTATGCTGCCGGCCGAATTACTGAATCCTTTGTTGGCAAAGCAAAATATGGAATTGGCTTTAAAACTATCAGCAGCTGCTGCGGCTGCCGTCAGCTCTTCTACGGCGGGTGTGAGTGCAGGCAGCTCTACACCAGCTGACTTAGCCGCTGCAGTGGCAGCAGCTACTGGTAGAGGATCGCTCTTGGGTTTGCCGGTTCTGCCGCCAAGTGCGGCCAACACAGTTCAAGTGCCGCCTTCCAATGCAAACCAGCCACAAATTTATGTTAAGCAAGGCGTGTCTAAATGCAAAGAATGCAATATTGTGTTCTGCAAATATGAAAATTATTTGGCCCACAAGCAGCACTACTGTTCGGCAAGAAATCAAGAACCACCAGAAGCTGAAAACAAGGTTTCCCCCACACCACCATTGGCTAGCGGAGCTTCTCCTGCGGAAACCACACCTGTTGCATATCAACAACTTATTTGTGCTGCATGCGGCATTAAGTATACTTCTTTGGATAATTTAAGAGCTCATCAAAACTTTTACTGTCCGAAAGGTGGCAGTGTGGCAGCTGCTGCAGCAGCAGCAGCTGTTGCCGCTAATACCGATAACACTCACACACTGGCCAAAAAAGAAAAGTGTCCTAAATGCAAGACCATACACGAACTAGCACTACCCTGTCCTCCTCCACCAGCACTACAGCAACCAAACATACCACAAACCATGACCACTGCAAGCTCGCAACTGCCACAACCAGCACCAGCGGCGAACACCCCCTCCTCTTCCAGTGGCAGTGGCAATCAAAATGTCTACAAATGTCCCCTATGTGATGCTGTCAGTTTAACAGCCAGTGAAAGTCGCAAGCATATGGAAACTCATGGCACTGTTAAAGCATTCAGATGCACCATTTGCCGCTACAAAGGCAACACTTTAAGGTATGAGTACAGACATATATACATACATACATACAAACATAATTACATACATACATACATGGATGACCTATAGAAATAGGCTTTCAATAGTAAACGCATTCATAATATGTTTCTTTTAATTTGTTTAGGGGTATGCGCACTCACATACGCATGCATTTCGATAAGAAAACCTCAGATATTAATGAGGAACATTACATGGCCTGTATATTGGAGGATGAAACTATTGAAATACCAAGTGCTGCCTCCTTAAATCAAGAGCATTTGGTACAACAGTTTGCTGCAGCTCAACAACAGCAGCAACAGCAAAAACAGCTAGTGGCTGCAGCAGCTGTTGTAGCTGCTGGCCTTCAGCAACAGCAACAACAACAACACCAGCAACATTCACAGCAACAGGTGTTCAATTGTGATATTTGTAATTATTCTTCAACCTATAAAGGCAATGTGGTAAGTTGTGCTACTCGTATCAAGGCTAAACAGATTCTATTTTTTTTTTTTTTGCTCGTATTTTAGTTTTGTAGCAATGAACTTTTGTTGTTGGGAAAGATCATACAGTGGTAGAAATTTTGTTCAGAAATATTATAATTTGAAAGTAACTGAACTATTTTATATACGTATGTATAGGTGTGTATAAGTAGTATAATTCCACTTATTAAAATAGCTAAGCTTACGTTAATTTTAATGGGCTACACGAGGTCTCTCTATACGAGGTCTGATCAAAAATAACCGTTATTTGCAAATTTCATGTTCGATTTTCGCATGTTTTTTTTTTTTTTGTTTTTGTTACACTCGTATTGGTACACATCGCTCTTTTATTGCAACATAGTCATATCTCAAAAAATTAGCTTTTCGAGTTAACAATGCAGAATTGTTAACAGTGCTACCTTTTATATTCTACCAAAAATGTATTCAAATTACTTTTAAACTGTTTCCTTTAGGAGATATTTTCTAAAAAAAAAATGAAGACTTGTATGGAAAAATTTGAAATGCGTATTTCTCGAAACGAGCTTTATGTAGTTATGACTATGTTGCAATAAAGAAGTGACATGTCTGTTATATATGTTGGCAATAACAGTCATTTCGGATTGTCAGTTTGCTTTTGACAGATTACTATTCGAAAAAAAGGATGAAAGAAACTGTATTAAGTTTTGTGTAAAATATAAAATTAAATGCGCAAGGACATTTGAAATGTTGATTATGCAGTGTGTGAGCAGAACACAAGTTCAATTGTAGTATAACCGGTTTAAGGGAGGCCGAGAAGATGTCAATGACGATGCTCGCCCTGGTCGCCCGAGCACGTCAACAAACGATGAAAACATTGAAGCAGTGAATAAAATGATTTTGGATAATGGCCGAATCACTATCAGAGAGGTTGCTGACGATGTTGGCATACGAGTATCGCCAAGCCAAGTAATTTTACCCGGATGTTTTGAACCGTGCGGCAGCGAAAATTATTCCACAATTGCTAAATTTGGAGCAAAAACATCGTTGCATGGACATCGCTCAGGAGCTGTTGAACCTCGTCAACGACGATCCAGATTCCCTCAAAAAGGTCATAAGTGGTGACGAATCATGGGTGTATGGCTATGACATTAAAAGCAAATCCCAATCATCCCAATAAAATCGTCCAGAAGAGCCAATACCGAAAAACCCACATCAAGTTCGGTCAAATGTGAAGGTTTTGCTCACTGTTTTCTTCAACTGCAACGGGTGATGCATCATGAATTGTTGCCACAAGGTAGTACGGGCAATAAGGAATACTACCTTGAAATTATGTGCCGTTTGCGCGAAGCAATTCGTCAGAAAAGCACAGAATTATGGAAAAAACAATCATGGATTTTACACCATGATAACGCACACATCGATGCTTGTGTGTGAGTTTTTGGCCAAATATGAAACCGTTATCAAGCCTCAACCACCGTATTCACCGAACTTGGCCCCCGTTTTTAATAAAAAAACATCACTCGAATTTTTTATTCGTACACGTAGAAAAAAAATATGGTTGATATAACAATATTCTAATGGCAACATACTATGGTTCTATTATATTGTTGGTTGGTAGGGAAAATAGTATATTGTTATACATATTTAAATGCCATTAAAATGTCCCACCATAGTTTTGTAAGAAAAATGTTATAAATAGTTATATTAAATTCTGGTTGAACATTGTTATAACTGGAAGCAACCACAGTATTAATAAAAGTTACCATAACAGTGTCATACTTAACCATACCTATTTCACACACACAACTTTACTAGCATAAAACCATATTTTTGTCATAACTCACAATATTAATTAAAAAGAGGCCTTCTTTTTTTTGAAAATTTTCACTTTTTATTTGTTTTTTTGCACGATTAAAATATTATTTTTTCACTTCACTTTGTGTAAACATAAACAACTTTTGATACTACCGATCGATCGTTTTAAATAAAAAATTGTCACCAGAGCTAGTGATGCCACCTGATTAATACACCTTGGTACAAGCTATACAGGCATGTTCTGATAAATGCAAGTCGATTAAAATTAGCGTTTTCGATTTGAAACCACCGAATTGGTGTTCAGACATTATGCACTTGACATTTATATAGTTGGAAATATTTATTTTCTGTTTGAGAGTCTGAACACAATGTAACGATAATTTACCGCAGTGCGGGCTTACATACGATTTTGAAGTAAAGTGCAGTGCGGAGCCGCATAAAATTAAAATTTATTTTATTTTCTTTGCGGACTTTTTTATTCTATACATTTTTGATTCTCTTTCTCTTTCCGATGTTGCCATAGTTTGTGAATAATTGGCGATTTTCACGACAATAAACATGATTTGAAAGTTTATAAATTTTTGTCATGATATGTAAGAGTTTAAAAAATATATTAACGGTAGAAGTAAAAATTGCCAATAATGAAAAAATTATCAAAGAAATTAGGAAGTATGACTTATCTTTATTATTTACAGTCGAGAAATTGCAAAAACTTTCAGGGTAGAAAAGCTTTGTCATATTGATGTGTTTGCCATCTATGGCCCCCAAACAATGAGGAAGACTAGTTTTTTCATAAAAAGAAAATGATGTTTGGGACCAGTCGGTTATATTTGGACTAGCCACATAGATTTCATGCAATTCATTCCATATTTATTCGCCTGTTTTATAAATAGTCTTTCTTATCGCGGATACTCTAATTTTATATGCTCAGGACAAAATTTGCATTCTGCAAGTCAGCAAGGAGGTTGCTGAATGAAAAGTTATAAAAAATTAGGTTTGGGGATGGTGAAGCAGGAAGTTTTTAATCATATTTCGAAACATGTTGCAGACTTAACATTATACATTATCACTTCTTCTTACATTAAGGTAAGTCATAATCGACACTTGGGCGGTTTTCTAAAGATTAAGGGTCTTACCCACCATATCCTGTTAGTAGTGTCGTGGTTTTTAATTCCACACATAAAACCAAAATGGCTTCTACCAAATTAAAAATTTTTTAACAGCTACGAGTAAGACAGTAAATTTTTCTCAAATTTAAAATAAATAAAAATGTAAACTAATAATGTGTTTCAGTAGGTTAATCAGAATTTATCCATATGTGTATAGTTTATGTTATTTTAATTTGATCGGCTTGGAATGATTGAAATACTAGGCATAGCTCGCCGGCAATGGGGAGGGTTTTGACCAAATTAAAATATATACTACTGGCAAGAGAAGAAATTGATTTCATTCCAAGATTGATAGTTTTAGCTGATTACAAAGAGACAATTCAGCAGAATAAAAAGTCACATTCGACTACATGAAGAAAATGGTGAAATTTTATTGCTCAGATACTTACATATCTAGTGCACAATAGTACTAATTTCTCACGTTATTTTGCCAGTGTCCAACATTCCCAAGAAAAGATATGCTCTGTGCCACCATATTCATATTGTTACAAATTCATTTATTGAAATAAAAACAATTTACTCTTATAAATTAGAAAAATAATTAATATGTCAAACCACAATAACGTGGCAGAATGATAAATGTAAAAAAATAATTCAGTAAGTAATCTAGAAATGCTTAAAGCACATGAATGAATTTAACTTTTAACACTTACTTTGTAGGATCCTCCATATAAGGATTTCGTTGGTCTAAAAAAATTAGTTATAAATCATCACTCAAATTATCGTTGAGATTTCGGATCATGACTGGTTTGTTGTAAAGGTTTTATTTTATAAAGAACTCTTTCGCGATGCTTTGGGCCCAATTCATGCGATGAGATGTTTCTGAAATTTATATAGGATAATGATTAATAATATGTAATGGAATTAATAAACCTTCGTGCAAACAGCCACTGTCCATAAAAATCTGATTTATAGACAATTACGTTGTAAGCCATATGTCAAGCTAATTAAACTTAAATTCAAACATGTATATAATAATTATTCTAATACAATTAATAGTAAAAAAAAGTCAGTAATCTAATTTATAAAGAAATATCCATTAAACGGTATTTTGAAATTCTTTAATCTTCCAACTGGTTAAAATTAAGTAAATATGCTTACACCCAATATTAAGAAAGAGATGATGATAAAAAAAATACAACATTTCTCTTAATGATATTTAATAATCATTTTTTTTTTTTTTTTTGTTTCTATCTCTTCTTCTTTTTTACTATATGCTAAGTTGCTGATTATGTACATGAAATTAACTAAGAGATGTGAGTGACGTCACTCATTTAATGATGAGATTGATAAAAGGTTATTAGTGACGTCAGTCATTTAATGATAAGATTGATATAATAATGACGTCACTGATTTAATGATGAGAGCAAGTGCACATGCTCGATTTCTTGGTTAGGTCTCTGGTACAAGTATGCACTATGGTAAATTGAATAATGTTATATAATATTTTAATATAATTCCAAAAGAGCGTCTTAGTCTGATTACAAGGTTAAAATATTTAATGGCGGTAGATTTTCTCTCCTTTTGCGGCAATTTCCATATGACTTTGCTTCGCAATTGGTGGATTCCAAATCACATAAGAGAGTATCACTCCAGTTTAACACTGCGAAGTTTTTATTAATATTATAATTAAACACGTTTAGCTTTTTTTTTGTAGAACCCTTCTTTTTCTTTAATTTTTTTTTTTTTTACAACCTCATGCCGGAAACTTCCTCCATCCTCCTTTTTTTCCACATCTTCTTCATTCTGTATAGAAAATGTCATATTTGGTTACGAAATGATCAGCGCTGTTTTACGACGCTGAATATACTACTGTCCTAGTAATTTTATTTTTGACTGTTAAGTTTAAAAATTAAAACTGCAGAAAATGACAAGTCTTGCCGTCGCCGTCTTTCGTTGTATTATATTTACTTTTCTCTCCCGCAACGGGAAATCGCACCGCACCGCAAACATTGTGCTTAGACTCTGACACAAGATTTTTTCTCTTTTGTTAATTCCAGTTACGACATATGAAATTGGTACATCCCCATGTTGTTCCCAACTCCCCCTCATTATCTCCAGAGGTGGGAGATTTAGAAGCAACGGAAACGGCTTCGTTAAGTAGCAGCCATAACGGAGACAATGGAATGAATAGGTAAGTTCGAATTATATAACTATTTAAATAAAATTAAAGCTACTACAAGCTTGTGTTTTTGTTTAAATTTCAGCTTTGCAATCAAGTCTGAACCGATGGAACATAACACCACAAACACGAGTCCGGCAATGCTGCTAAATCCCCATGACAATAACAATTCGCCACTGCCGCATATCACACACAATGCCGCCAGCGATATGATACATCATATTAAATCGGAACCAATGGAAATATTAGTCGAACCTTCAGCATTACATATACCACCGCCGCCCACTCTTAGATCCCCAGCCATAGGGCCGCCTCCTCTACTCAATGCCACACCCGAAGAGAATATAAATCAAAAATATTGTCAAACATGTGACATTTCCTTCAACTACATGAAAACCTATTTAGCCCATAAACAATTCTATTGTAAAAACAAGTTACGACGACCCGACGCCAATGACAGTCCCAGTCCCAATGCTGGTCACATAATAACAGGCGGCGTGCCATCGCCCAACACTTTGATGTTGCAAAAGAATAAAGAAAATCTGCAGGAGGCCGCCATTTGATAGAATCAACTTCTAGCACCTCCTGCTAGATCCTGGGAATGGTATTACAAATGTTTTTAGGAAATAGCAAAAACCCACAACATAGAATACATCATATCAACACATATGTGCGAGTATGAAAGAAACTCCACGAAAATCTTGGAAACAAGCAAATGCATTAAATAAAATATAATCATAATCCCATCTCTTTTAAACTCACATATGTTTGTACGCATGTAATTGAGAGATAAGAAACATATAATGACGACAACAAACAGTATTTTAAGAGAATCTCTGTAAATAAATTTAATTCCATACACTGTGCATTTGTTTCACAAAAAAATACTTATAATAATCACCCTTATTGTGTTTGGCGTTTTTATGGCGAAAGACGGGCATTTAAAAAAAAACGCTACCGTGATTGACGAAAAATGCCAGTGGAAACGACAAATTTCAAATCTATTACAAAAACGCCATTAAAGGCCCTGATTCACTATCCTACACGATCGTACGATTCATTCACAGGAAACTGTTTCAAAAGTCTGGCCGACTTGAAAAAATCGTTTCAAAATGGCGTTGTAGGCCACACTATTATACAAGTATAATTGCAATAATTTATATACACAATAAAACAATTAAAAACTTTTATTAACATATTAATTTTACATTACTTAAATTTTTTCCTCGAGGCACCAACAATATTTTCACATTTTTCACAATATATACCACACTGATCGCACAGAAACCATAATGTTTTGAAAAGTTTCATAAAATTTTTCAAATCGCACGATTTGTCAAAAAGTCTGTTGCACGGTTGCATTTTTACAACTTTTTCAGCACACATGCTTTATTTTGTAGATCGCACGATCGTGTATGATAGTGTAACATGGCCTTAAAATGCTAAAGTGTTGGCGTATTTCTCTTTCAAAAGGGAGCAAATTTGTCGTCAACGTATTTGCTCACGACAGACTAGAATCTGATAAAATAAAAAAAATATCAAAAATAAAAATATGAATTCTATCTACTTTCTCAATTTTTTACATATGATTGCCGGCATTTTTACTCATTTGAAATGAGTATTTATTTACTTATATATGTATATATAAAAAATAAATAGTAAATCGGCGGGTCATACCGTTTGCGAAAATTTAAATTATACTGGTCCACCATCCCGTTTCGTGGAGGGTTGTACGAAGGCCTGCACTGATTTTAAACATATGTGAACAAACATTTATAATACAATAGCTCTATTCACAATCTTGTACATTTGTGATTGCAAATTTATGCAATTGCAAATATATGCTATCAATTGTGAACCACCTCTGTTGGTGTAGTTTGCACTACTTTTTGCAAAGCACGAAATTCACAGCTGATTGATAATTAGAGTAGAAAATAATTTACTGAAATTTTAGTCAAAAATAAATATGCCGAAAAAAAGCCTTCAGTAGCAATTAATGGACTTTTTTGATAGAAAAAGCGATTTTGAATTAGATAAAGACATCGATTGGTGTTATTTGAATGCGGGATGAGCGACGGCAACTAAACGACGATTACGAACTAATTGGCTTGGATCGCTGATTGTCAGCTGTCGATTTGCAATTAACATGTGCATAAGCAGAGCAAATAAAAACTATAGGTTTTAAGTATTGCATATACACTTAAGACTACCAAGTGCATTGCTGTGTATTTTGTTAGTGTAGAGTAAAAATATGCAAAAAGGTTTAGCAAATGCAATGATGCAATACCATTTGCACGAGACTGTGAATAGAGCTAATTGGTTTTAAGTATAGCAAATGCAATGATGCAATACCATTTCCACGAGACTGTGAATAGAGCTAATATTTTTTAACATATTTTTTGTTAGAAAGCAAAAATATTTTCACTTGCTGCTGTCTCAACTGCTTTTTATAGAATTAGTTTAATATTTGCTTTTCCACTTTATATTTAGAGGATGAGAAAAATGCAACACAATATTTTTACAAAATTTATTTGCACAAATTAAATGAACAATATCAAAAAAATATATATATATTACTATTTTTATTCTCTTTGTTATTTATAAACATTTGTAATCATTTAGTTGAGCAGTTCTTGAGTTTGATGACAAATAAGTGAGAAAAGAGTGGGGAGTGTAAAAATGAGTACAGACTTGCCTGCAAGGCGAATTCATTATTGGGTGGATGCATCGGCGAATTCTGTTAATATGGCGGCACTTTCTCTGTCAAGTTTTGTTTACCTTTTTCGGCAAGGCGAATTCATTACCAGGTGAACTTAACAGCACAGGTGATTATTTTTTGCTTCTCGCGTTTTTTCCAATGATACTGTCAAATTTTGTTTCTTTTGTTTACAAACTTTTTCGCGCCATTTTAATCTGAAGGTTTTTTTTGTATGATTTAGTGAAATTTCAAGAAATTTGTGTGAATTTAAAAGTGAAAAACTAATATAATCTGTGATTTTAATTACAAACAATTATAAAAGCTTATATTTAACGTTTATATAAAATTTTTTCTCTGCTGAGCAATCTTAGGCGAATTTAGATTATGACATTCACGATATGTTTTACAATAACAAAATACATTGTACTGAATTCGCCTTTCCGCTTGCACTCACCTGTATAAAGTCGCCTTGGGCGCCATTTAAATTTTTGTACATATTCTTTATCAACTATTTTTGACAGCTAAAGTGTGAATTCGCCTTTTTACACAAACAAAATACCTGTTGTTTTTTTTTTATTGTTGTAGCGAAGCGGCTACCTTGGTTTTTGTATCATGGTACAGACTTGCCTGTACTCGAAAAGTCGTTTTGTGTTATCATTCGTAATGTCAGAAATTTTACATTTTCTTTCATTTGTGTTTCTTTTTATTGGCGCGAAATTGTGATATTTTAGTTCATTTGAAAAAAAAATTAATATTGTGGACAACCTCAAAAAATAGACAGCAGAGTTAATTTAGAAGAAATGAAAATTAAATGGAATAGTTTGAGAATGCAGTACATGCAAGATTAAGAAAGTGTAATCAATAGAAAACGAAAATTGGTCAAGTAAAATGGCTGTGTATGAACATAACAGCAAGTTTAAAAGAAAATTTGATAAGAATTGCGCAACTAAAATTGCCTCGGGCAACTTGGGACTTACAAAATTTTGCTTGTCAAAAATTTTAGACGGTAACATAAGATTTGCTGAATTCACAAACTCAGTCGTATCGTGTATCGATGTATTTGGAGAGACAATTTCAAACACAAAACGTCAAAGCAAAAACAATTTTCAAATATATTTTTTGCGAGTTTAATGTTTGTGTTTGAAATTGTCTCTCCGAATACATCAATACACGTTACGACTGAGCAAGGCGAATTGATTACGAGGTGAACTTAACAGCACAGGTGATTATTTTTGGCTTCTCGCATTTTTTCTAATTAGACTGTCAAATTTTTTTTCTTTAGTTTACAAACATTTTCGCGTCATTTTAATCTGCAGATTTTTTTTGTATGATTTAGAGCAATTTCAAGAAATTTGTGTGAATTTAAAAGTGAAAAACTAATATAATGTGTGATTTTAATTACAAACAATTATAAAAGTTTATATTTAACGTTTATATAAAATTTTTTCATAGCTGAACAATCTTAGGCGAATTTAGATTTTGACATTCATGATATGTTTTACCTAGCGTCTCCACATGGCAATATTTATTGCGGCAATTGTCAAATTTGATTGCGTCCGTGGAATTTGCGATGTGTAGACCGCAAATTGCTATAGGTAGTAATCTATTGCGCAATGATTGCTCTACTGATTGCTTGAGCAATTATTGCCAAGCAATGAGCTGTCAGTTGTTGTAATTTGTTATAAAAATATAGCAAACACGGTGCTGTACATACAAAAAACACAGTGTTGTTCATACAACTCCTCACGTTGAGTTTTGTTAGAATTTGTGATGAAGCAATAATACGTTTACGCCACCTAGAGCAATTAGCAATCGCTATACTGTTATTCTGCCGACGTTTTTGCTTGAGCTTAGCAATACAAATTACTATGTGGAGACACTACGTTACAATAACAAAATACACAGTACTGAATTCGCCTTTCCGCTTGCATTTACCTGTATAAATTCGCCTTGCGACTGAGTTTGTGAATTCAGCAATGTGACAGCTACTACGAGAGCTGTCGTTTAACGACTACGCCAAACACAATAAGGGTGAATAACTTTATGCAAAACATAATAAAATATGACATAAAGTGCATGCCAAAGTTCTAAATATTTAAGTGAAAAAAATTAAACAATTAATAATTCTAAAAAAAATATATAATATTATTACTAAACTTACTAAAATAAAAACTATTAAATTTTAAGATTATAAACAAGAAAAGTTTCGCAACGAAACTTAATAATTTAATTCAAGATTTGTTAATAAGTTTAAGTTAACAAATATGTAAAAACATAAGTGTTGAGAAACACTTCGTTGGAAATGATATGCCGCAAAAACAATTTAAAAGTAATTAAGAAAATTAATTGAATTTCATAAGAATGTTTTATTTCGTTCGTTTATTTTAATTTGATTTAATTTTTTCTTTTTTTTTTCCTGTTAACTACTTTTAACAAAGCGAAGCATAAATCATTTATATTTTTACGTTGTGTTCATTGTTTTATGGTATTTTTTTTTTACGTATGTAACTAGTTTTTCTTGTGTATATGACCTTTTGCAACAACTATCGTTTATTCTGTTAATGTTCATACAAAGTTTTAATGTTAAGAACGTTAACAGACTGCTGTTAGAGTAATACTTAATAAGGGGGGATTCATTCATTAGTTTTAAACATATATTTTATTATATTTTTATTTAGTTTTATTTTATTTGCAATGTCTGATTCGAAGCAATAAAAAAATTTGCATATGTATGTATGTAAGTATCTACCATGTATTACTCTAAGTATGTGACAATAATAAATTATTCCAAAAAAAAATAATAATACATACATAATGCAACAGTTATATTTTAATATTAATTAAGACATGTATACATAATTAGTTTAGAAAACGTATATAATTCAAATCATATGAAAACTCAAATAATAAAATTATTAAAGAATACTAAAAGACTCTAGTTTCATTGCTTAAGGCCCTGATTCACTATCACTGTTTCAAAAGTCTGGCCGACTTGAAAAAACCGCTTCAAAATGGCTTTGTAGGCCACACTATTCTACAAGGGTGGCATGTCATAACGTCCAGTGACATAAAGTCCATGGACGGTATGACACGATTAAAAGTGTCATAAGGTCCATGTTCGTTAAGACACTTTTGAAAGTGACACTTTGCGGAGTGTCATAACGCTGATAATCTGAAGGATATTTTAGTGTTAAATTCTTCTATGTAAACGCCACCCCCAACCCTTTCCCCCCTTCTGGGCCCATCCGTGTAAACATAGAAGTATACAGATTCTAGGGGAGATTTCTCAATTTGGTAGCCGTAGCTCCTTGAGAGGAATGGTTTTGGGATGCAGTAGTCAATTAGATCGGGGATTAGGTCCCTTGCAATCTCCAGTATATTGGTATGTCCCCACGGTCTGTGGGTCCGTGCTCCTGTCGCATTCAACCTGATCACGGCTTTTAGTGCTATCTGCCTGGCTTCTAAGTCACATGGCATCCAGCTTTTTTTTTTTTTTTATCTTGGACCAGTACTCAGGGGATGACCCCTACATATGCAGTGCATTGTACCATAACTAGGAAAATAGGTTGTAAGGAGGGGGATAGAGGGAGTAGTGTTTGTGAACATTTGACTTGAACTTTCCAGCACTATAAGTGCAAGAAGTCCTTATTACGCTGAAACAGCATTTGCACATATTCATTTGCTTTTTGAACGAATAAAGCTTCGTATCGCACACAACTGACGTCGAAGTGACTCTTATTCTATTTTAATAAAAACAAATAAATGAATACACAAACCGAACGAATAGTGATAATAACTCGACTCGTGGGGAACCCAAATCCAACCACATCCAAATAAAACGAAAACAAGACGAAAAAGTTTCAAATATATTATATTCGAATGAATCGAAGTAGTGTATTCGATTGTATTTATACATACGAGTATGTATATATAAATTACGTCTTAACAAAATGTTTTTTTTTGTAGCATAATGAATGCAATGGACATTCGATTTATAATCGTTTTATTCATTCATTCGATATTTCGTGCTTTTGCTCTTACAAATAAGAGAAAATGTATATTTGAATTAGAAAGAGTATACGACAGAATCTATTTATTACGACCAACTACAAGACGCAATTCATTCTCTTTTCTGTTTTTTCTCGTTTTACTTTGTTAATCTCTCTTAAAGTATTCGTTATTTGAATGAATATTGTATTTTCAGTGTGCATACAAACAAATGAATGTATTCTTGCAGCCTATTAAGGCCTTGTTACACTATCATACACGATCGTACGATATACTAAATAAAGCATGTGTGCTGAAAAAGTACTAAAAATGCAACCGTGCAACAGAGTTTTTGACATATCGTGCGATTTGAAAAATTTTATGAAACTTTTCAAAACATTATGGTTTCTGTGCGATCAGTGTGGTATATATTGTGAAAAATATAAGAATATTGTTTGTTCTTCAAGAAAAAAATTTAAGTAATGCAAAATTATTATGTTAATAAAAGTTTTTAGTTGTTTTGTTGTGTAAATAAATTATTTCAATCATACTTGTATAATAGTGTAGCCTACAACGCCATTTTGATGCGATTTTTTCAAGTCGGCCAGACTTTTGAAACTGTTGCCTGTGAATGAATCGTACGATCGTGTAGTATAGTGAATCAGGGCCTTTAGTGTTGCCCTCAAGGCGAATTCAGACCAGGTAAATGCAAGAGCAATAAATACAACACCGCAAAAAATAAATCTTTTTCAAATGTCAAGGGAAAAATAGAAACACAAAAAGGAATTAAAAAAAATATAATAAAAAAATTTACAATAAAAGACAAACATTTAGTTATTTCGTGAAACTTTTAGTTATTTCGTTAAAATTAAAATCACAGCTTATAGAGCTTGGAAAGGTGAAAATGGCCAGCAAGTTTGGGGAGGATTCTGAATGATAGCTGGCGCTCAAGATGCAATACATAAATTAAAAAATCGTTTTTAAATTTGTTCTTTCAAATTTCCAAAAAAAAAAAAAAAATTTACAATAAAAGAAAAATTTGATTATATTGTGAAACTTTTAATTTTCTCGTGAAACTTAAAGTCTCAGATAATAGAGCTTGAAATGGTGAAAATAGCCAGCCAGATTGCAGAGTATTCTGGGTGATATCTGGCGCTCAAGATAGAATACATAATTTAAAACATTGTTTTAAATTTTTTCCCCCAATTTTGTTTTAATTATGCCATTGACATCTGAAACAGATTAAAATTAAAAAAAGTTGTCAGCTGCGCTGTCAATTTCACCTGTTATGAATTCGCCTTGGTTGCCCTCACGGCCTCTGTGGCCAGTATTGCCATGATTCGACTGACTTTTTCAATTTGCAGTCTGTTGGTTGCGGAGTCCAGTGATTTCCACCATACTGATACTCCATAGAATATTATCGGTTTTGCAACCATGCCATAAAGCCAACTACTTGTCATAAACCACAACTCCTTTTGGTTGTATGCCCCATGTTGAAGAAGGAAGGAATGTACTTCAAACAATACAAACTGAAAAGAAAAACATCAGTGTGGGCACGAATGCAGTTTCAAAATATAATTTAGAAATGTGTACAAATATTTCATAGTATGGACGGGGATATAACAGACAAATTTTAATTTATAGTGAATACCTGAACTGCTTTTTTTGTGTTATAAGTCACATTTAAAAAAAAACTAATTTGACGGTATTTTAATTATCTATAGCCTCCTTTACTCTATAGTAATAATCAGAATATCTACATATATATCTCGGTATAAAGAGTCTGCGTACATATGCTTAAAAATAGTTTTATTGTCAAAATTGTTATTAAACATCAAAACACCTTAACTAATTCAGGTGTTTTTTAATAGATCGACTGCTTACTAATTTATTTGTGGCAACTCTATTCCACAATATTCGATAACATGAATATTCTCGATATGAAATTGGTAAAAGTTCCATCTATAGCTAAGAGAAATATGCGTACATAAAAAATGTAACGGGATTATTTAATACCATGTTCAGATGGTAATCTGAGCCGCGATTGCGAATCTAGTTGTTCAGACGATCGTTTTTGTTCCACACTGATGTTTACATATTTTGTGCAAACGTTTCGCTACTTATTTTTTTAATTTTTATTAAAATCTTTATGTAATTATCCAATTTTTATATATTCAATGTATTTCTTTTAATTTTACACATATGTATTAATTATCTGTTTTTTTTTCTTTGTTTACATTTTTTGACAGCTAGTTCAGATAAAGTAGCGATAATTTATTAATAAATTTGGAGATGGTAGCAGTTTTTACTTGGTTCGCAACAAGATTCAATATGAATTTTTATTTACGTAACGTAGAGTGAGCAATTATCGTTAATTTATAGAAAAAAGGCGAAAGTTTAGGAAAGATGGGTCAGACGCAGCGTTGCCTTCGAATTTTCAAAAAGTAGCACAAAAAGGGTATTTTGAAAAAAAGGTGGCACAAAAAAGGTATTTTCTAGAAAAAAAGGCTCACGTTTTTAAAAAATGATAAAAGCTAAACAAAAATCTTCAAAATTAAATGTATTTGGATGAAAATATCATGTAATGATTACATATAGAAAAATTATTCAAATATAATTAATAACATCAGTTTAAATGATATTAATTTTACTCAGGTCCAGTTTTTGGCTTCTTATTTAAATACAAAGCTAGTTAATTTTCATTTAAAGTTAAGTTATATTTAAAGGCAAGTTAATTTTTTTTAGTCAATTCCTCATTTATAAATGCGATGAAAGTGTGACAGCTTCACTTCAATTTCAAATATTATATAAAGTATTCCATAGAGCAGCTGTTTGTTATTGAAAGAATAGAAAAATACTTAAAGAAAATTATATAATATATCAACGGCTCAGAAAAAATTTATAATTATATTTCATGTGATGTTATTTTTACTTAAATATCATTTTGTCATCTTCTACAGACAGTAGCTCATATGTGTGTTTTGTGTACCTTTTATGCACTAACACAAAAAGCAAGCAGATAAATGAAATCAACTTAAATACAACTTAAATGAAGAAGATTGGGCATTTAAGTTTGATTCAAGTTTGAAGTGAAAAATATATTTTCGTATTTATAGAACTATTTATAAACTTAAATACGGTCTGTTTATCATGAAAATGCCTAAACAACTAAATATGGAAAATGAAAATTTCGGTCCATATATACCATAAACCGATTTTTTCATTAACATTTTTTTTTTTTTTTGCTGAAAAGCAATTCTTGTTATAAAAGAAGGTTACTAAAATACAGAAAATAGAAAATTCCGATATCGGTTCATATATAACCGAGCATATTTTGTTTACATTTCTTAATATACTATACTGATTCGGCCCAGCCGAAAATACCACACTCTTACTTGTTTTAATTTTAATCTGTTTCAGATGTCAATGGCATAATTAACACAAACTTGAAAAAAAAATTATAAATTTTCAATTTGATAATATTGTTAAAAATTTTTCTTTGTGTATGAATTAATAATTTTTCTTGGTGTATGAATTTTTTAAATATAGAAAACAAAATGAAAGTTTCCCAACAAAATTGCTGTATGTGAACACAAAAGCAAGTTTAAAAATAAATAAAAACAAAAAATAGAATTGTGCAACTAAGTTGCCGAATGTAAAAGCACTTTTAACCAATTATTCCAAAACATCCAGAGTTCATATACAAACAACATCAATGGAATGCCATCGTTGTTACATTTTCAAGCTCTCTGGCAATATTAACTTCAGCATAATAAATAACCGGTATCTGACGCAATTACTCAACAACACAAACACATTTACAAGCCATTAGCCGAAGGTTTACGAGGGATAACGCATTTTTTCTTGCGTGCAAGTTTGCAAAAAAGAATAAAATAATAAAAAGTATTTATTAAATTTAGTAAGGTAATCTATTAGAAAACAGAGCGGTAACTCAATAGTGCTTGGTATTTGTTCACAGAATGTGCAATAAATTCGATAATATATTTACAGTTAAGCTTGCATTCCGAAGACGCGTGCACTGGCGAAAAAACATTAAGCATCAGCCTTGAAAAAAAGAAAATTTGTTTGACAAGAAGGGAAGAATGTCTGGTATTGCTATAACCCGTTTAGGTGAGGAGCGCAAAGCGTGGCGTAAAGATCATCCATTTGGATTTGTAGCACGTCCAGCAAAAAATCCTGATGGAACTCTAAATCTTATGATTTGGGAATGTGCTATTCCCGGCAAGAAAAGCACTCCTTGGGAGGGTGGCTTATATAAATTGCGTATGATTTTCAAAGACGATTATCCAACATCGCCGCCAAAGTGCAAATTTGAACCTCCGCTGTTTCATCCAAACGTTTATCCATCGGGCACCGTTTGCTTATCATTGCTAGATGAAGAAAAAGACTGGCGTCCCGCCATTACTATCAAACAAATACTTTTGGGTATTCAAGATCTGTTGAACGAACCCAATATAAAGGATCCTGCCCAGGCGGAAGCTTACACAATTTATTGTCAGAACCGCTTAGAATATGAGAAACGCGTACGTGCCCAGGCTAGAGCTATGGCAGCAACAGAGTAAGCTGCATAAATTAAATAGTACTTTAAACCCCATTAGTTATTAAACCCCAAAAACATTACAGTCAAAGTAATATCATCTGTTTGCACTAGCGTTAAGAAAAGTGCAACAAGAAAAAATACAAAAACAATTTGCTCTCATAAGAAAACTGCCGCTATAATAATTGCCGGCAGATGTTTTACAAACAGGATTTCAAATTTTTATAATTAAATCTATGTACTAATTACTATTTGATTCAAGTTTATTATATATTATTAAATTAAATGTATTTTTTCTTTTTGTACAAACAAGAATATGGCTTTTTTCACTTGAAATTAAATTTTATTTTTTTTTTTATAAACTCGTGCGAGAAATATTTCTGAAAAAGAGTTTAAAAAAAAGAAAGAAGCGCAAGTCGCTTATGGAACAATTTTAATGATACAAATAATAAATATATAATGATAAATAAAACAAATTGTACAAAAATCTGAGTTTTATTTAAAAAATGTTTGTTCATCTACTGGATATGGTTGACAAAACTTTCAATAAATGAAGAATTTCTATTGTAAAACTGCAAAAATTGTGAAATTCTCCACTGTAGGTAGAAAACAGATCAGTTAATTCGTTTTTGAGAGTTCCATATTTTTTCAAATTACTGGAAATACCAATATAATTCGTAGAATATTTAAAAAAAGTATATTAATCACACTAAAGCTATGTCTAGACGATATGTTGAATCAACATATTTATGCTGAAAAATTTACTATTAGTGCCAACAAATCGTGTAGACAGCAATCTTTTAAAACATACGTATGTTTAAATTCATTTTATTAACATTTGTTACTGGTTTCAACAAATGTATGTTCACAATTTTAGCATATCGTATAGGCACAATATTTTTATTTTTTAACAAAATTTCTACGTTTGTTAATTGATATGTTAATTGTTGAAAAGTAAACAAAAGCTTTTCAGCAAACGATAGATTTGTTAGCATATACATAGATTGAAATTTTATATATCATGTATGAACAGTGCTGTCCGATTGCGTTCTTTGCGAACAGATTTGTTAATTTACAGCTTATTACACATAGTCTGCTGTAGGAGCTGCGAGAGCTTTTGCTGGTGTTAATATACATCAACTTTCGTCTGATATTCATAAGCTTGTTGGAAGAGGAAAATATATAATAGATCGCGATTTTAATTAAGACCAGTTAGAATTTAAGTTCCTCCTGTTGAGATACTAGTATAACGAAAAACTGAAAGCTTATAACATGGACTTAGTTTTTTCCAACTAGGTGTAATGTCCAATACGTATGTACCTGTAAGTAATCACAGGCAAGGTTAAATACTTAATTTTTCTAATAAATGACCCCTATTTAAAATATTCGGCAGTTTTAATTAATGATTTGAGTTTACTGAAATAAATTTCAAATGTAGCTAACAAGACGCTTGCCCAACAAAGCATCCATCTGCCTCTGTCTCTTAATGTTCGAAATATTATATAAAGTGCAACTGCTGTATCTGTGCTTAGAGACTATAAAGCTTCACCCAACAGGAAATTTTCCATGATACAAGAAAAGAGCTATTCGAGCATTTAATGTATACGATATATGACCTTAAACTACATATGTATGTATGTATATACTTGTGTATGTAGTCCAGTGTTTCAATAGCAAACTCCGTGAGAAAATAGCAATTTCTTAAAAAATTTATTTTATAATTTTTTTTTACGTACATAAAATTAAAAGAAAGAAACGTTCAGTTATTTTGCATCGCAATTATAACCGATGTATAAAAAATATGAAAAATAAAAAAATTAAATTAAAAAAATATTTTAATTTATTTGACATTTTGAAACAAATGTTAGTAATGTTAGTTCATACGAAATTCAACATATCATGTAGACATGAAACTATATGCTAGTTCATATGTTGAAAAATAATTTGCTGGCATATGTTGAATTAAAAAAAAAAACTAGATTTTCAGCATGTCGTGTGGACGATTGTAATTTTTAATATGTTGATAGAGGCATTTGTTGTTAAATCATAACATATGAGTGTAAACATATACAGTGCTGTTCCTACGCTAAGCAACTCACACTGTATTTTAGAAAAATGTTACTTTTCTCTCAAATAAGAAGACCTTAAGAACTCATTATAATACTTATTTATGACTTGTATGATAGCAAAAAAAAAAATGTATAAAAAAATAACAACAAAAACCTTTTTGGATATTTCAATAACAAACAAAAACAAAACTAACTCTATGAGAGGCTGTGCCTATGCTAAGCAACAAATTTTCTTATTCTCTTTCCCTTAAATATAACGGTTCTTTTGCGATGCATTTGAGTTCATTAATTGCAAATTACTTAAATCAATGCAGTTTAGTCCTACTAAGACTTTCTTCGTCTTTAAACTATAAATTTTCAACATGAAGCGCGTTCAATACGATAATAGCTTCAAATCTTCCGTTATATCATTGTGGAAGGCAGGGCAAAGTCAAATTGATATAGCTAATAATTTAAAAATTAACAAATCAATGGTTTCACGGTGGATTCAAAATTATAAAACGATAGGCACTGTCGTAAAACCCAATACAGGCGCACCTCCACGTAAAATTTCCGACCGTGACGACAGACAAATTAAAATATTAATAAAAAAAAAACCATTTATAACTTCAAAAGAGGTAATGAAATCACTTAATTTGAATGTGGATTCCAGCACAGTCAGAAAACATATCATCAAGCTGGGCTTAAAAAGTTATAGGGCTGTCAAAAAACCAATGCTGACAAAAAAACACATGAAAAAACGGTAAGTGAATTTCAATTTACTTTAACAACAAATTCTATAGGACTTTTGTAATTTTTAGTCTTGAATTTGCAAAGCAACACATTAATTGGACTATCACAAAGTGGAACAGTGTGCTCTTTAGCGATGAAGTCAAAGTAAACCTCTTCAATTCAGACGGCATATGCACTGTGCGGCATATGAAAGGAAATCGGCTCGATCCACGCTATTGTAAGCAAACAATGAAACATGGAGGGGGAAACATTATGGTGTGGGCATGTTTCTCTGGCAAACGCCTTGGTCCTGTGCACAAAATAAACGATAAAATGGTTTTCAAAATGAATGGAAAAACATCCCCAAAAGCACATTGCAAAATTTAATTGCCTCAATGCCCAAGAGATGTGCTGCAGTCATAAAAAACAAAGGGTCATATACGAAATATTAATAAGTTGCTTAGCGTAGGCACAGCCTCTCATAGAGTTAGTTTTGTTTTTGTTCGTTATTGAAATATCAAAAAAGGTTTTTGTTGTTATTTTTTTATAAACTGTTTTGTTATCATATAAGTGATAAATATATATTAAAATGAGTTCGTAAGGTCTTCTTATTTGAGAGAAAAATAACATTTTTGTAAAATACAGTGTGAGTTGCTTAGCGTAGGAACAGCACTGTATATGCTGCTTCAACATATCGTCTAGACTTAGCTTAATATTTATTATTTTGGGAATATACATCTTGCTTACTGGTTTTTAGAAAAAATAATTGCATAAAATTATTTAATATTAGTTTAGTAGAAAACAGATTATTTAATAATTTATTGAACAGTTAAACGTTCCGTAAAAAATTTTAAAATTGTGCTAAAGCTGTTTTTCCTTTTCACATAATTTTGAGCTGCTAGCACTAAATTTAAGAACTCATTTGTATGGTAAAAGAAAAACACAGAGTTAAAGAATTTTAAGAGAACGATAATTCAATAAACTCCTTTTGCAAAATTGAAATATCTACCCAAAACTGAAGTAAAGTGCCAATTTCACGATAACGAAGTTGTTCGTTCGTTCGCACAATTACATTTAAAACAATAACAAAATTTTGTTTTTTTTAAATGCAATTGTGCGAACGAACGAACAGCTTCGTTATAGTGAAATTGGTCCAAAGTGTATTAAAATCGATTTTTTTTAGTCATCAAATTCTCATGTTTTGCCAAACAATTTATTTTCCCTGAAAATAAACACATGCTACACATTCACAAACTCTGTTGTTTATTTACTTTTATAGGTATAAAATTGTGTGTCGCGATTGGGAATATTATATGTACATGATCTTGATATTGATAATATAAAGATTTTAGTTAAATCCATAATTTCTGCAATTAATAAATAACTTCTTGGGAAATGCTTTTTACAAAGTGTTTCTTCCTACATTGAATGTGTCACACAGTTAGGGACATTATTACAAATTACCGGTAAGGTTGGCGAGAGTTAAAGGTACCTTACCTTCACCATTTTTCACTGCCATTTTTTTTTATTTTTAGCTTTTTTTATTCTTTTATTATAAAACAATAATTTTTTCTGTTTCTAAATTGAAAAAAAAAGTTTCCACAAACGTAGAACCAAAAATTTCGTAGTGTTACCATTAAACGAAACGAGTGATTAAAAGAACGAACGATAAAAATAAAAAATAATTATATATGACCCGCGCGGGGTCAAAATTTGTTTTAAATTTTATAGTTTTGACTCACCTTATGCAACAAAACACAAATAAAGTATACCTTTAGGAGGCAATAATTGCCAAATTATGACTTTTCTGGCAACAGGCCCTTCGACAATTTTTGATCGCTCACGGTATTATTCGATGCCCAACACAACTCCTTAATATCCGATTCATTTTTCAAATCTATTCTTTCTGTAGAAAATTAACTAAATTTATGTAAAGATTTTAGTTAGATCCATAATTTGTGCAATTAATAAAAATAAGAAGTTCCCCATGGGAAATAAAAGTGGATAATTTTCTACCAGAAGTGTAGAGTCTCAAAGGTAATAGCATACATCAGGGCGAATTTAATAAAATTCACCTTTGACGGTGATGCCATGAGAGCAAAAATTGCAAAATTAATTAGATGCCCTGTTTGTAAAAGTTGCGTGCAAGCTCTGGCTCTTGTAAATTTTTTCTTACAATTGCCTTGTTGTGTAAAACTTGCACGCAAACTCGTACGATTCATTCATAGTCTATTTACACCAAAGCGAAATCTGCTCATTCGAGATTTCAAGCCGAGTCTAATAGATTTTAAGAAGATTTCCCATACAAAATAAAATCTACTTTTTATTTATTTTTTATTTTATTAATTTATGCCTTTGGAGAATAACTCCTTACAGGCAGATACTATATATGTACACGCATACATATGAGTTAAAAAATAGTTACAAAAATTAATAAAAAAAAGTAGAAAAAATAGCTAATTACTGGAAAAAAAATATTATAAGCAATAAAAAAATTGGTTAATTACTGGAATTTAATACTAAAATTATACTACGCTTAACAAAATTTAAGTTCATTTAAAACAACAACATAATATACGGAAGCGATCTGCATTCGCATAATTCTGACGGTAATAAAGCACTGATAATAGTTGATATTGACGAAGACTACGCTGGGGAACATCAAAATTTAGTTTGGACACCAGATAATCCGAGCAGATATTGCCGTTAATCAATTTGAAGACAAAAATGACATTTAACATTTTTCTGCGACTTGTCAAAGAAGGCAGCTTTATTTGTTGCAGTCTGAACTCATAGGATGGTAAGTTGGCTACAGTGTTCGGGTAGATATTGCGCAAGATGAAAGGAAGGAATTGTTTTTGGATAGACTCAATATGATCTCTATGAACATTATAAAAAGTGTTCCATATAATCGAGCCATATTCCAGTATTGGCCTGACTAAAGATGTATACAACAACAGTGGAGTCAGCAAATTCTTTAGACCAGCGCTTTACAAAGCCAAGCACCTTGCTTTACTTGAGCAAAAGCTAATGTGTTGGTTGAATGTAAATTTTCTATCTAGTAAAATACCCAGATCCAGAAATTCTTCAACTGTGTCTAATACATGGCCACCAAGCCTAAAATCCCCATGAGGTTTAAGTTTTCTTGAGAAGTGCATATGCATGCACTTGCTGAAATTTAACTTTAAAAGGTTTTGCTTAGACCAATTAAAGAAATTGTCCAAATCTAGTTGTGAAAAAAATTTTCAACGTCTGCATAGATTGGAAAATTTTATGACAGATGGTAGGTCATTGATGAACAATATAAAAAGAATTGGTCCTAGATGGCTTCCCTGCGGTACTCCAGAGCTTACAGGTATAGATTTAGATATATAATTATTGAAACGTACACGTTGTTGACGACCAACAAGATATGATTTGAGCCAATTTACGGTAGTTTTAGAGAACCCCAAATCTACTATGAGTAGATTTCGACGAAAGCTCCTGAAATCTACTCAGTACCAAGTGATGCAACTGTGATTTTGTTCAAAAATTACTTAAAAATACTGCGCTGCAACAAAAATTACACTTTAATCTGGTGTATGCAGTCTCTGGGCAACAGAAATATACGTCTCTAACATTTCTTTACATCTTTTAAACAAATGAACAACCGTTGGTTGCTACGATTTGCTTTTTGAAAGTATCGAAAAGCAGAGAACAAAAATTCAAACAATTAAGTTTTTTATTCGCTATTTAAGCTTCTAACATTTATACCAATAAAAAATTATAAATAGCTTGTTTTCTATGTTTCCCAGCTACCTACGGTTGTTCATTTGTTTGAAAGATGTAAAGAAATGTTAGAGACGTTTATAAATAGAAAAGCTTGTTTTTGTGTTTTGACGGATATTATCATAGCATTTTTCTTTTTAAATTCTCAGCAATTTATTTGGATTGTTGGGATATAAAGTTGAATCTTTGAGAATATCTTTCAAAAATTTTCTAAGTCTACTGATGATTAGGGTAGTTCCTATGAAATGTCGACATAAAGATAGCTGGGAACAAACAATATTCTTATATTTTTCACAATATATACCACACTGATCGCACAGAAACCATAATGTTTTGAAAAGTTTCATAAAATTTTTCAAATCGCACGATTTGTCAAAAACTCTGTTGCACGGTTGCATTTTTAGTACTTTTTCAGCACACATGCTTTATTTAGTAGATCGCACGATCGTGTATGATAGTGTAAAAAGGCCTCAAGAGTTATTAATTGTTTTATTTCATATATAAATAATTTCAATTATACTTGTATAATGGTGTAGCCTACAACGCCATTTGAAACGATTTTTTCAAGTCGGCCAGACTTTTGAAACAGTTTCCTGTGAATGAATCGTATGATCGTGTAGGATAGTGAATCAGGGCCTTTAAAGGCACCCACAGACGATATGTGTTTACGTCCGCTTCTTAAAATGTAATTCCTCATGTATTTTTTCATGTCTGTCAAAATTTTTCATATTTACACAGAGTTTTTAAAATTTGCTCACAAACGTACATATACATTTACGTCTGACATTGTCTACGCTTTTGATTATTATAAAAAATAATTAGTTAAAACATATTAAAATATTATTGGATTAAAATTTCCTCAAGCTGACAACTTATATCGACCAAAAAACGGCTGCTGAATTGTTCACAAGATATAGAGTTCTAATGTCAGATGTTTAAACATAACGAAATAGAGCAAACTCTATTTGAAATTTTGTCAGACGACTTTGCTCATGTTTTTTACAGACGCAATGTTTTTGAGGTAACAGACGACATGTAGGCATTTTACATTGTGAAAAATGACATGTACATTGTTAAAAACATATCGTGTGTTATCTACTTAACAATTCTGCATTGTTAACTCGAAAATATAATATTTTGAGATGTACTTATGTTCAGTGTTTAAAAAACTTAACTTACAAAAGCAAAAGTTTGAAAATTTGACTGTTGCTTCGAAGCAGAAGTTTTTTGTACACTTCGAATGCTTTTGCTTTTTCTTAAACTTTCCATACAAAGAGAAACTTTGAAAAGTCTTTCGATATTTTAAATAGAATGGGAAGTTTTATTTTGTTTTAGCTTTTTCCTTTTGAAAGTTAATAATTAAGCAACAGTTTGTAAACCAAAAAAAGTAGTTGTTTTAAAGAACTTATTTGAATATGTTATTCTCTTTTGTTTTCTGCTCAAAAGAGGCAATATACTGCTCAGTTAACATAAGAGTTGCATTTCAAAAGTATTTTATGGTTATTGTTAAAAATTAAAGCTGAAAGAACATGTAAAGTAAATTATATTTTTTACAGCAAACATGCAACAGAAAATCAAACAATTTTAACAAACATACGATTATTTTTACGAGAAGCAATTTTTTATGTATGTATGTATGTATGTATGTATGTATTTATCTGCGAAAAAGACAATATGTCCTCTCGAAATATATTATCACTACCAACTAAAATCTCACGCTGTTTATAATATTAATACTGATTCTAAGTCCCAGAAAAACAAGCAATTCACTGTACTATTGCTTTCCAGTTAAAATAGTTTTCCTTTATTTTATTTTCAAAGAAAGCTTTTTTAAAATCATGTGTCGGTATATGCTTATAATATTCTGGTTGTTATATTAACCACATTTTGTGTTTGCTGGTTAGCTCTTTCACCAACGCAAACACAATTTATGCTCACTTTACATATAACTTAAAAGTTAAAACAAGACTGAATGAGCGCAAAGAACCTAAAAACTGTTTAAAGAAAATTTTAATTTTAAAAGTTTAAGTGAAAGCAAAAGTTTTATTTGAAAAGAGAAAAGTGTTTATTCAAATCAACAGTTTATTGTTTCAAACTTTTGATTTCTTTCGCTTCGTAATTTCAACACTGTAAACTGTTGCTTTCAGTTTTCTTTATAACAATACGAAGTCGAAAACGACTTAAACTGCGCAAAAGCAAAAGTTGAAAAGACTTTTAAACACTGCTTATGTTGCAATAAAGGAGCGATATGTAATAATCATGCAGCAAAAAATTGGTTTCTTGTTTATACGTTATGAAATTGAACAAAGAACTAATGTAATCATTCAACAAATTATATTTCTCCATTTATTTTCTTCTCTGATGTACAATTATAACGGTAACAGGTAAGCAAAAATTAACTGCTTTATTTGCACTCTTTGTCATTTTAAAGGTTTTTGTTTTAGTTTTAACTAACGAGCGAAAACAACGAAAAAAACAAATTAAAAGTTTCTGCTGTCAGGAAAATTGCTTTTAAATATGCCGTGTATTTTCGTTACTGTTATATTTTTCAACCGGAAGATATAACAGAGATCGTTTATATAAATGTATGTGTATGTATATGCATACCAATCTTCCACCATAGGGTGACTGAAGGCCACTATGCTTGTTCAATATTCATTTTTGACGTTTAATATTATATGAACACAGCCACTAAAAATGTCTATCCTCATAAATCTTTGTGTGTCAAATAAGAAAATTTGCACGATACGCGTAAAATGTAGTAAAAAATTCTAAAAACTAAAATTTAATTAAAGTATTTGTAATAAAATGTGTTTTAAATTAGTATTTAAGTTGTTTTTTTACTAAGTATTATATTGTTAACTGAAAAAAATTCGTGTAAAGTGTATAAATTTTAAAGGTTGATTACATGACCCAGCCCTAAAACCTAAAGTGGTAAAAATCGAAGTCACAACAAAGGAAAACGAAAAAGTTTTAACATTTAATTTGAATAAATGGAAAAATTTTAATATTCTTTAATAAAGAAAAATATTATAAAATTTAAAACAATGGAGGGGGATGAAGGAATCGACTTCAGTGACAGTATTGGAACATGGAATTCGACTGGTGGCCGTATACCTTTGGAGAATATGAAAATCGATGCTCCCATGGTAAATAATAATTAACTTTTGTAATGAATCATATCTTGCCTACAAAATGTTCTTATGCGTATTATCGCAGTATGTACATAAGTATGTGTACAAAATCAAATCAAAAATTAGTTCATAAATAAAAAAAAAAAATTTGCTTATCAGTGAACGGATGGAAAATGGGTAGTGATAATGGCTTTTGTAATGTTCTTTGTTAGGGTAATGTTGTTTATATTCTAATATTACAATTGGCTTGTAAACTGAATGAATGTCGCTTTGTATTTCCGTTGTAGTTTACAACCAGATTACAATTACATATTTTTCATTTGTTTATATGCATTATTAAATTTGTGTACATTTATGTGTTTTGTTGAAAAACCAGTTTTTCTGGTATGCGTCCAAAATGAATAATTTATGACTGTGTTTGTTTTTGCTTCTGAAACACACATTTCACTGCTCCCCTTCTGGACAGTTTTTCTGGTTGCGTTCATTACACTTTAAAGTCATCCTTTCGATCATATGTTTTTGACATTTTCTGTGTTCCCCACTGATCTGTTGCTTGTTTGTTTGTAAACAAAATTTGTTGTTGCTATCTACGAAAAACGTAAATAAACAAAGAAATCAGGGTCATTAGCCATAATTGAGAAAGCCAGCAACTTGTTGAGTTTTTACTATATGCTTCTTTTATTTGCGGTTGATTGACCTTAAATGCCGGTAGCAATTTCTTTTACCCGCAAATTTATGTTTGTGGAAATGGTTCGTTTGTGTTTACAGCCGTTTGCGGTAATAAAGAGGAGGTATCATTTAGTTAGTTGCAGATGGAACACTTGCTTCGTTGTTTAATCCTCTGTGTGCCGTCGCTCATATACATATATTTAGGAATCTAAATTTAATCACTTAATTATTTATAATAAAATAAAGGTATATAATATGAGACCAATTAGTATTTTACCTGCTTTATCGAAGGTGTTCGAAATTATTATGAAGTGGGTTGATTAATGATTGCCAATATGGGTTTCGTCGTTGTAGAAGCACGAGCCGCCTTCTAACGGAGTTATCTGACACGATCAGAAAAGAACTTAATGAAAGTAGGTTTAGAGTGATGATGCCGCTTAATTTATCTAAAGATTCGATATGAAGTTATTTACGAAATTTGGGTGCCCTAAATCTGTCTGTCGCTTAATTTGGTCTTATTTAAATGGTTGCAAGCAATTTGTATCCTTAAATGGTCTTATATCTAGAAATAAATCGGTTAGATCGGCTGTTCCGCAAGGCTTCGTACTAGGCCCTATTTTATGTACTTTGTTTCTTAATGACTTGTTCCACGATTTTTGCTTTAGTAAGACTTTTGCTTTTGCAGATGATATTCGGTTATTGTGGTCTGGGGAACTCAAGTTTTTGGACTCTCTAGGTTAGTTTTAACAGGCTGCCAGCTATTGTAAAGGCAGCCCACTTGGGTTAGGTTTGGTCCTATTGTGTTGCAAATCTCTAGTTTGCCATTGTAAATTGTGATTTAAATACTTTACATTATTGGATGCAAGCTAACAAACATACGGTGAACCCTGCAAACACTAAGGCTATAATATTCAGGTCTAATAGGTTTACTTGCCCAGATTTAGACTTTCATATAAATGAAACACACATTGAAATTGTAAATAGCATGAGATTTTTGGGTGTCATAATTAATGAGCATTTAACTTTTGAAGCGCAAATTGGTAGTATTATTGCTAGGGTCTATTTGACTTTACGCAAGTTATATCACGTGATGCTATATCGCTACTTTATTGCAACATAGCCATAACTAAAAAAAAGCTTGGTTCGAGAAAAACGGATTTAAAAATTTTAGATTTCATACAAGTCTTAGAAAATTTTTTTAAAAAATATCTCTTAAACAATTAAGTTTTTAATCGCTATTTTTAGCTTCTACCATTTATACCAATAAAAATTATAAATAGCTTGTTTTTTATGTTTCCCAGCTATCTATATGTCGACATTTCATAGGAACTACCCTAATCATCAGTAGACTTTGGAAATTTTTGAAAGATATTCTCAAACATTCAACTTTATATCCCAGCAATATAAATAAATTGCTGAGAATTTAAAAGAAAAATGCTCTAATAATATCTGTCAAAACACAAAAAACAAGCCTTTTCATTTATTCACCTCTCTAACATTTCTTTACACCTTTCAAACAAATGAACAACCGTTGGTTGCTACGATTTGCTTTTTGAAAGTATCGAAAAGCAGAGAACAAAAATTCAAACAATTAAGTTTTTAATCGCTATTTTTAGCTTCTACCATTTATACCAATAAAAATTATAAATAGCTTGTTTTTTATGTTTCCCAGCTATCTATATGTCGACATTTCATAGGAACTACCCTAATCATCAGTAGACTTTGGAAATTTTTGAAAGATATTCTCAAACATTCAACTTTATATCCCAGCAATATAAATAAATTGCTGAGAATTTAAAAGAAAAATGCTCTAATAATATCTGTCAAAACACAAAAAACAAGCCTTTTCATTTATTCACCTCTCTAACATTTCTTTACACCTTTCAAACAAATGAACAACCGTTGGTTGCTACGATTTGCTTTTTGAAAGTATCGAAAAGCAGAGAACAAAAATTCAAACAATTGAGTTCTTTATTCGCTATTTTTAGCTTCTACCATTTATACTAATAAAAAATTATAATTATATGTCGACATTCCATAGGATTATTAGGGTAGTTCCCTTGTTTTTTGTGTTTTGACAGGTATTATTAGAGCATTTTTCCTTTTTAAATTCTCAACAATTTATTTAGATTGTTGGGATATAAAGTTGAATGTTTGAGAATATCTTTCAAAAATTTCCAAAGTCTACTGATGATTAGGGTAGTTCCTATGAAATGTCGACATGTAGATAGCTGGGAAACATAGAAAACAAGCTATTTATAATTTTTATTGGTATAAATGGTAGAAGCTAAAAATAGCGATTAAAAACTTAATTGTTTGAATTTTTGTTCTCTGCTTTTCGATACTTTCAAAAAGCAAATCGTAGCAACCAACGGTTGTTCATTTGTTTGAAAGGTGTAAAGAAATGTTAGAGAGGTGAATAAATGAAAAGGCTTGTTTTTTGTGTTTTGACAGATATTATTAGAGCATTTTTCTTTTAAATTCTCAGCAATTTATTTATATTGCTGGGATATAAAGTTGAATGTTTGAGAATATCTTTCAAAAATTTCCAAAGTCTACTGATGATTAGGGTAGTTCCTATGAAATGTCGACATATAGATAGCTGGGAAACATAAAAAACAAGCTATTTATAATTTTTATTGGTGTAAATATCTCTTAAAGTAAACAGTTTAAAAGTAATTTGAATAAATTTTTGGCACAGTATAAAAGGTTGTACTGTTAACAATTCAGCATTGTTAACTCGAAAAGCTAATTTATTGAGATATGACTATGTTGCAATAAAGGAGCGATATATGCCTCTGAATGTAAGGAAATCTTTGCACATGCTTTGATTATGTCATAGGTAAATTATTGTGTTGAAATATATTACGGCTGCAACTTAAAAAATTGAAAAAAATAAATAAATAAATAGTCTATCTGTAACAAAGTTGTTAGATTTGCTTTTAAACTAAGACTTAGGGCTCATGTTTTAATGCATTTCATCAAGTTTTTGATTCTTTCATTTCAGGATTATCTTACATTTGGTGTGTTAATTTACTTATTTAGTATGTCAAGCTCCTGCAGCGCGTATGATATCGTTTTCTAGATCAATTAGAAATCCTCAAATTTTTATTTATGTAATTTTTTACCTCGTAACCTGCGTCTATTCAACATGACGCTAAGAACCTTGGAAACCTCTGGACTGGTTTGCCTCTTAATTAATTAATTATCTATTCATTAATAACGTTTCACTAATTATTGGCGTTTTTACAAATTTTTCTTCACTTATTTTAGTAAATTGTCTTGGGGTAGTACTCTTTCTATAGTGATAAATTTTGAATTGCTTTCTAATATAATTTTATTGGCCAAAATACTATCGGCTTTATGTATAATAAAAAACCTTGTGCTAACTAACTAGTTGCTATCTTTAAAAATTTATTAAAATAATAAATAAATAAATAATATAATTGGTTGAAACAATTTAATGTAGTGCGAAAAGTCAATAATTTGATTAAAAACGCTAAATCGAATTTTACGCAGAAAGGGTTTTGTGTGTCTTAAGCACCTATTGGCATTGTAAAGTCGTCTCGTATACAATGCTTCAACGATATTGCTTTACTGAACAACAATAAGTTTTTAGACATTCCCAATCATTATTCAGATATAAATTCTTTTCCAACTGACGCAGCTTATTTTTCTTTTGAGATAAAAAATCAACGTGGAGTACTTACTATATACCTATTATTTCAAATTATGTGGAGACGGCATTTATTCGAAATTTGTAAAATTATTTTGGTCACATTATAGAATGGAAGACTCTTTATTATCATTTTCAATATCATGAATCAATAATTAATTAATGTTAATATCTATAAACAAATATTTATGATTATATCGAAATTACACTTAGATAGTTCCTCTTTTTTTATCACTTATTAACTTTTTTACCATACATTTTTTTGGTTTAGTTCTCTTTTATAAAAAAAACTGTTGCCAGCTGGCTCCTTTATTGTCCTAGTGGCTTATTGTTAAAATATTTATTTATATACAATATTACATCATTCTTTCTAATATTATAAATGTGAAAGTAAATCTGTCTGTCTGTTACGTTTTCACGCCTAAACCACCGAACCGATTTCGATGTTAGTTAGTTAGTGGTGAGTTTTTATTTTGAAATTTGAGCCACAAAGGGTCAAAAGGGGACAAATTAACAATAAAAAAAAACTTTTTTTATTGTCTCTACTGAATATAACTGGGGAGCAGAGAAGCAAGCCGAAGAAAAAATTACGGCGGCGGCTAAAGGACAAATATTTTCGGCGGCGGCGGCTAAACGGCTCTGCGCCGATATTTTAAACAATAAAAAGAAGCATAGAGAAATACAAGAAAATGTTATTTTGTATACATACATACATACATATAAGTACATACATATTTCTACTTTGTGATACATATGTATGTATAAATATTTTATTACAAAAATTTAATTGTAACATCAGGTACAAGGTAATGAGACCATTGTTTTTATTCAAATTTGCACTTCACTCATTTAAAAAGGATCTGATATAGTTTTGGGAAAAAATTAATTCATTCAAAAAATTATTCATAATTGCTGTTTTGATTGAGCTTGAGGTCACTTGTTTTTGTAAAAAATAATTTTTAATCTTCAATATTTCGACATCCGTTTTGTGTCTTTTTCAGGAAGAAACGAGAAGATTAAACATTACTTTTTTACAAAAACAAGTAACCTCAAGCTTAATTAAAACAACAATTATACTTAGAAAACGTCGAAAAACTAGTATCAAGATACGCTTTTTAAAATTATTCATTTAATTTTTAAAAAATTTTCAACTATATGATGGTTGTCGTGGACGAATAATTGCCTCTTTACGGTGAATGGATTAAGGCGGCTTCTTCTGGCGGTAATGCAAGCACCTGCAACAGAAAATGCTTCCTCCGATGAAGCTGAAGTGGCTGGAATGCCAAAGCAGAACTCTGCTAGCTTAGATAATTTTGGAAACACCTTAAGTAAATGAAATCTAATTAAATAAAGTGAACTAACAAAATCTTTAAATATATTAATATACGTACCTGTTGTTTGTTTCGCCACCATTCCAAACACTCGGTTTCCTCTTGTGGTGCGTCAACATAGGCTTTAATTTCCAGCGCTGTGCTGGATTCGTTACGATTTGTAGAAATTGTAGATGCCACAAACTCAAGCATTTCTTTTCGAACTGTAGATATTTTCTAAAGTTTAAGATTTATAAAAAATTTAATAGTGAAGCTGTAACACTAATAAAATGTACTTTGTTTTACAAACCACTTTTTTTGAAGGACCAGGTTCATCGAAAATATTTGGGTCAGCCGCTGTCGGGGAGTCATTTAAGACCTTCATTAACTCTTTATAAATTAGATCCTCTTTTGTTATGTAAAAGCCTTCGTCGTAATCAAAATTCAAATTTTCATTTAAATTCATGTTGTTGCTTTTTGGAATTTTCTTTAACCAATAATTTAATGTTGCCCAATTTCTCTGACAGGGATCCATCAATGCAGCAACCACATGAATTTTTTTAATTCGGAAGCGAGTTTTAAAGTTGTGTTTTGCATAATGGTACAGTGATATGGAAATTCCAAATTCAGCAGAAATTTCATTTTTTGAAATTTGACTCATAATATTTTCATAAAAAATATTATACTGCATATAGTTGGGTAATTACGTCCTTGCAGATAAATTGTCGCCTTTTCAAAAATAGTCAAAAACTCCATAAATTCATTTATTATTTTTTTTTCCATTTCATTAAAATTAAACGTTTCTTTACCCGCTTTTATTAAAGCAATGTTAATTGAATTAAAGTTTCTAGAAAAACTTCGAAACATTACAAGCAGGGTGTTCCAACGTGTATCGTTTGAGTTTTTTATTGTGGTCGGATCTTGTACTTGTAAGTTTGACTCATCAATAAAAATTCCAAATTCTTCTTCTAGCTGCAGAGATTCTGCAATTTCATTTGCTTGTAAAAGAATGTCAATCAGACCATCGTTACTGTATGTTTTTTGAATTGATGCCAACTCTTCTGAAGCATAAGAAAGCCTTTTGTAAACATTTTTTAGTTTTTTAACTATTTCTTTAACGGAATTAAATTCCTGGTTTTCTAGAACGTCCTGGACTAAAAATCTATGTAAGGAATGTGCCATGCATTCGTATCTTGTTATATTTGCAGTTTTCAGTCCAGCAATAATATTTTTACCTCCATCACTAACAGCATGGATGGTTCTGTTATCTAATTTGAATGCTTGAAGTGTGTTAATAATACTGTCGGCAATGCGTGATCCAGTGTGGGGATGTGAAAAATACTCTGTCTTTAAAGAAGCACAAATAATGTTAAAATTACTGCAATAGTGGACTTTTATATTAACGTAAGGCATTTTTTTTGTAATTATCAGTCCACATGTCCAGAACTAAGGAGATATTCTTAGGTGCACTGCTTAAAACTTTTTTGACAATTGTTTCATATACATCATACACATCTTGTAATGCAGTTGTAGCTATAGTGCGACTTCTTGGAAATACCAAATCTGGTCTAAGTTGTAAGGCATACTTTAAAAAACCTTTCCTTTCAACAATATTAAATGCCTGCAAATCAGTGCAGCACATTTCTGCAATTCTTCTGCCATTTACAAATTTTGCATCTGTTGCACTTTTAAAAATGTTTGAAGACGACCCTGATAGCGCTTCATCTGTTTTCTTCAGACAGACTTGTGAAATCTTTGATTTTATTGTAATTTCGTGGACACTACGTAAATGAATTATGTGATTAGCAGTGGACGTTGCTACGCTAAATCTATGAAAAAGCATTTTGAAAAATTAACAGAATTAAAAAATACTTTTTTAAATAAATCAGTCTTTTATTTAATTAAAATTTATGGTTAGAAGTCTCAAATTTTGCATAAAGATTATTTTAACTTTATGGGCTAGAGCAAATAAATACATAATTCATGGCGAAATACTTACCCTTTCAATATTGTTTTATCCATTTCAAAACAGATTTTGCAAAACCGAAACTTTTCAAACACTGATTTTCCACGAATGGTTAAAGTTCCAAAATAGTTCCAAACTATTGAGCCAAGTCCTTTCCGGTCGCTCAAAACTATTTTGGCGACTTCTTTTGCCTTATTGTTTCGCTGTAGAATACTTTCGTAGTCACTGAGGTGTTGCTCAGAATAACTTTTAGTATATATATCTTTAAAAAATTCTGGGTCGTCAGAACCATCACTCACAGCATCACCTAATTCTTGTCTTTGAGCACTATCATTTGATTTAAAATATTTGTCCAGCTTTCGGCTCATTTTACTTGATTCAAAATAAATTTAAATATTTGGCTTTGTTAACACAATGAAAAAAGTCCGTTGAACGCAAAAAATTTCTATGTTGTACTGAATAATCGTTAATCAAGATTATTTAAAGTAAAGTAAATGGTAATCAGTTATGGTAATTTAGCTGTTTTCTACTGAATCTAGCGATTATAAAGAAAAGATATCAGCAAAAAGTGGCATCTTGGCGCTTTATTAATAAAATGCCAAGGAAAATTCGGCTGAAATTGAGCCGCCGATCAGCCGAGCGCTTCGGCGGCGGCGGAGTCTCTATAAAAAATTCGGCGGCGCGGCTAATCGGCGGCTGCGCCGATACGGCTTGCTTCTCTGCTGGGGAGTATTTTGTAGATACCGGAACAAGCTTAAATCAGTTATTCGCTGCGAAAAGAAGAAGCATTATTCTCGAGTTTTCCATGGGTTGGATGCCGGTGGCATGTGGAGAGTACTTGACGGGCGGTGGAGGCTGTGCTTAGTGATAATCCAGCTACGGTTAATGAGTTTTTTTGTTACTGGACTTTTCCCGATAATGTTAATTCGAAGGATTCTTCTCCTTTCGTTGCGTTGATGAAATTGACCTACTAGAGACTCTGAAGAAAGTTAAGTCTGACACTGCGTGGATTGATGAATACGATTTTTTAAAATTATTTGTCTAATCATTCCAGGAATCTCTTTGTATTTGATTAATTCAATTCTTACTACTACCGTCTTCCCTTTGACCTGGAAGACTGCTCGGGTGGTACCCATTCCTAAGTCTGGAGTCATTAGGTGTTTCGATGACCTACGTCCTATTTCTATTCTTCCCGCTTTGTCTAAAGTGGTCGAGAATTTAATTAAGAAACAAATTCTGTCTTTTTGTGAAGCGAGTATATCGGGTTCTCAATATGCCTTTCGGCGCAATTTTAATACCACATAGTTATTGCTGACTTTGACAGATGACATTAGGACGTATGAGAATAATGGGAAGTTATCATTGCTGGTTTCGCTTGACTTAACTAAAGCCTTCAATTTAATTTGCCATTTGACAATGATCAACAAAATGAGACAGCGTTACTGATTTTCATCATTGTAAATTGAATTGTATTATATAAGGATTTGAATTGTATTATTATTTGAGTTACTCAGGTATATGCACATATTAATCTAGCTGTGCAGTACTACTTTATTTTGGCCTTGATGGCTTTTGTATTGCAATATGTTATAAATAAATAAATAAATATTTCCGCAATTTATCAACCGATCTTTTCTTTTGAGAGGGCTTAAAAAGAACCTGCCAATAATTTTTTTTTTTTGGAATCGGACTGAAAAACAGTCTGCAAGAAAAATTATATTTTTAGAAACTCTGCCATTTAAGAACAGAATTTCAAAAAGATGCGTCAACGGCCTACAAATAAAAAAAATATATTGGTTTTCGGACTGATGAAATGTCTGTCCCAAGAAATAACTTATAAGTACGGAGTATAAACATATTTTTAGCTTCTCACGCCTAAACCGCTAGGCTAATTTACATGAAAATCGGTTAGCAGATATATTGGAGATAGTGTATATTCTGAAACTTCAGCCACAGAAGTGGTGCAAAATGATCGTTTAATAAATTATTTAAAAAAACCCACCATTTACGAACTGATGTTTTCTTTTGAAAGAGTTTCACAATGGTAAAATAAAAATTATTTAACATATAAGAAGATCAACGAATATTAGGATAAAATTAAGTAAATAAATAAATATGTATATATTATTATGATGATTAGGGTAGTTCCTATGAAATGTCGACATATAGATAGCTGGGAAACATAGAAAACAAGCTATTTATAATTTTTATTGGTATAAATGGTACAAGCTAAAAATAGCGAATAAAAAAACTTAGTTGTATGTATATATTTAAATAAATAAACACATCACCCAATTGCTGTAAAGAAATGCTCGTAATGGAAACAAATGTTTAATTTATTTTTTTAGATCTGGCTGCTTTGTTCTCTACTAACATCTATAACTTGGGTCACTTACATAACTTTTTACAATTCCCGTTTAGTTGGAATGTTAATAACAAAAATAGCTAATCGTTGGTTTATTAAAGGAGCGTATTTTCAAATTGGTAAGTAAAGATTGCTAACTCCCCCTCATATTATAAGTTGAACATTTTATTTTTTGTTTTGTAAGGTTCTGTTGCCTTAAATCCTTTAGCTGGTAAGATAATGTTCCGCGATTTTGTTTATATAACGTATGATTACTCAGCACGTATACAAGACGGATATTTCATATTCAGATGGTGGCGATCGTATGTGCCAAAAGATGTTTCAGAAGGTAAGTTTTGAAAAATAAATACTCTTTAACGACAAAAAAAGTTAATGTTATGTTGTTTTATCTGTTTAGATTTATCTCATTCGGATACGCGATTATCTGTACAGCTAAATGGCTCCGAATTGCATATTTACAACCGTTCGGATTTGTATGATGAATTGGAGAGAACATTCGGCTTAAAGCCTTCGCTACTAATACCGGTAATTATTTATTATATAGTTAAATGTTAACAGCTCAGTTTAGTCTTGACTGCAAATAGTATAGCACAACTAAAACTAGAAAACAGTTCCAGCTTTTTGCAAATTTTCTATTGATTTTATCACAACAAGCTTAGATGTGTTGATATTGTTTCTGTGCCAGAATAATTGCAGTAAATGTCACTGCACATTTTAAATAATAAATCTACTTTCTTTCTAGACCGATTCCTTGACAGTCGAAGAACGTTCGAAGCTAAAAGAACATACCATGAATATGGAAAATGCTCGCCATACCAAACATCAAAGCGTAACACATTCCGAAGCAATGAAAGCCACTACATGGCGTGATCTCATACCTGTGATTAAAATTGACATATGCTCAGGACGTTTTGTCTTTGGCAATCGTCTAACACCCACCACACTTTCCATATCGATGGAAGAAGCTCACTGTACGTACAGCACAAAACCTGCCGTTTGCCGTTTAGATCATTTCATGCATTTCGTCAAGGCAAATATAGAAAATGCCAAAGTTATGTTTGCACCTAGTCCAAAATATACCGGTCTTGTCGATGAGCCGCCACGTTACATGGGAGAAGGATTTGTTGTGATGATGTCCAATCAAATGGATTTATATTTCTATATGGATGAACCAGGCGTGGTGCCCGAAGAGCCGGTACATATTATTTTAGCAAATGGTGATACTGTGGAACCTTCCCCGCCAGTACTGGGCATTAACATTAAATGCCTGAAAGGAACTGATTTTAGTTATGGTCCGTGGGCCGATAGGCAAAGGGATCATTTATTTAATTTTTTCTATCCCTCCGACTGGAGAGAAATGCAAGTAACTCCCACACCCAAGCCAGGAGAACTTAGAAGTTATCAGTCATTTGATGTTACATTGTGCGTTTTGAATGAAGCAACTATTGACATTTTATTTTCCAAAGAGAAAGAAACCAATGCAATGCATATAACAGTTGGCCCAGCATCGTATGTGGAGGTGACCATACCTTGGGTGACACTTTCAGATGGCTACACGACTAAAATACAAGGTCAACTGTTTCATGTTGAGGCCACAACATCACTGCAATATCGTAGCTTAGCAGAATTCGAATCTCTAGAGTATAAAATTCGCATCCATTATCCTACAAAATGGAATGAGCAACAAGATTGGAGCATTGCCTTGACCGGTTGCAAGGCCACCGCTTACATTGTTTACAAACATAAATGCTTCTTTCAAGATCTTATCGAAGATTGGGCCAGCAAAGCTAGGCCCGACATTTTAACCTTTGTGCCATATACTTGTAAATTTAATATACTTCTAAACGAATTCGAGATCCTAACATTATGTAACGAATACAATTGGATCGATTGCTCCAGTGCGAACCAGGAAAATAATCATTTAGCATTTTGTGGTGATGTGTTTGATATGAGCTTTGCTTTGCCTTTTGATGACTTTTTGCCCAAGACAGTAACTTTAAAGTTTTGGATACATGGCGAAGGCTTAGATTTAAGTTTGTACGTGCCCGAGGTTTCATCGACGAAACCAATTGTGTTGGCCATCGATGAAAATGCCCGTTTACTAACGCGCGGTGGAAAAGTTAAACAAAGACCCGAATTATACACTAAAAAATGGCGCAAAATTTGCCAGAGGACTTCGGGTTGGATTGATTGCTGGACAGTGCCTATTGTAGCGCTTTCAATACAGTATATTTATCATCCTGTACCACCCTTGGGCCCAGATCCACAAGCAGATATAACAACACCTGAAAAAGAAGAAATTTTGCTCAGTCCTATGCGTATACCACAAACACGAAAATCACCCAACCAAAATTGGCAAAAGCCAGAACAGTACAAATTTGATCCTGCTACTTTGCCAGCAGATCATGTTACAGTCGAACTTGAAATCGGTTCATCAGTTCTCATGTGCTATGGAAATGTTTTGAGAAATTTCATAAATCTTAAGGAGAATATTTTCGGAGAAGATCAAAATTTTACGGATATGGAACAATCCAATATAAAGACAAAAGACTCTACAGTGCCACCACCCGTCAATCCAAAAGATCAATTGTTGGTGAAGGACAAAGATTTAGCTACAAAATCAATTTCAGAAGTGACTGTGCCAGAAGAGAAGCAAAAACCATTTGATCCCCGTTTGTATAGACCTTTGGAGGTCATTGTTTCAGTAATAATACACGATATACAGGCTCATGTGATGAAGAATTGCAATGAAAATGATCCTCCCTGTCCGGTGGTGTTAATTGAACGCTTAGGCTTTGAAATGAATAAACGTTATCATGAGACCACTCTCCAGGTTTTGGTGAGTCCATCGTACCTGATAACCTCTGATATGGTGGTGCGGCAAAATCGTGATAAACATATAAATCAGGGCCATTTGATGCTGTCTGCTGTACAGGTAAACTATGCGTAATATTACTAGAACTTTTGACTAAAAATTTTCATTATCTTTTGGAGTTCATATACTGGGAATTTTTGGAATTCTTGTTTATATTTTGGAAGAGTTTTGAAGTTTTGTTTATAAAAAAAAATAAAGCTCAAAAATTAAAAGGTCTGTAAAACGAGTTCTCTAACAACACAATCCTACTTTGTTAGCCGGTGAAAAAAATTATACGATAACTGAAAATGATAGACTAGATCATTAAAATAATTTGATTTTCCAGTTCGAACCTCGTAGCATATACATAACTTATATAATCTGGTCCATACTAGACAAAAACAAAAACTAGAAAAAATATTCACAAATCACTTCCTATTTTATTGCATCGTTTGCCGTAATCTACTCGTATCGTAATATTATTAGATACGATAATTAATGCGATATCGCATACGGTAAATTAAACCCCTGGTTTTCCAGTGACAGTAGAATACTTTACAAATAATAAGAACTAAACCTTAACGTCAAGTTTTTTGTCAAACTTAATTTGGCAGTTCTTTGTTTCAGAGTTTCACAATTTCAACAATTGAACAGCGTGTTAAAATTTTTGAAGCCTTTTACAAAAATAGGCGTTTGTATCAAAAGGCATTTCCTGCACTTCGTGATTTTGTTGGTTTGCATAATCGAACAATATTATTATTAGCAAGTAGAATTGTTAGATTCAAAACCCACGATTGATTGACGAAAAGCCGATATGTCTGTTTAGTGCAGCTTATGGGCTCGCCGCATCATCGGATCGTACTTTTTCCAAAATTAGGTCGCCCAAACTGTTACCGTGAAGGCTGTACGCTATCGTGAGATAACGTGGTTATTATCATTGCTATGTGGTTCCAACAGGAACCACAAAACAATGGCTTTTTGTTTGCGGGAAATTCAGTCCTCGCGTTAACTCACGTCATGACGATGATAATTGGCCGTCACGATCATGTGATTTGACACTGTTGTACTTCTTTCTTTAGACATATTTACGAGTAAAAGAAAAAGTGCGCATCAATAAGCCAGGAGCAATTTAAGAGCTAGAGAGATAATTTGGCACATTAAGGAACAGCGTTGTCAACTCGGCTTGGAACTTTTTTTTTGCGGTTTTTAAAATTTTTTGTGCGCAAAGTTTTTTATTCGGTGCGCAGTACTCTTTTTTAAATTTTCGGGGCTCTTTTTAAATTTCAGTGGCACCAAATCATATTCAGCACAACTTTTCGTGTTAATATAAAAAAAAACGTTTATTCAAATGTAGAAAATTTTTACATATGAATTCGTAGAGCACATATGATTTTATAATACAAAATAGGGTTTTAAAAATGAAAAGAAAATTCGAAACTTTTGTTGAAATAACTTACCCTTTTCCCCATTTTGGTGCGTTTTCAAATTTCGAAGTTGACAACGATGTTAACAACATTGAACCTTGAATCATTGAACACATATCTCGTTCGATAGAGGTATGTCGTCGAAGACATACGCGTAATTGTCTATATCTTCTATCATAATACAAAATATTAAGAACATTCTCCGAAAATATTTGCTTTACAATTAACATCCTGTGTTTTGGTTGGACTGACCTTTATCTGAGAGAGTATTTAATAGCGACGCTAGCTTAGAATATATAAGTACGGATATTCCTCCGTTGAATACCACAAGAAAGAATAAGATCCCAATAGCTGTAGGAAAAATCACTCGTTTTCTCGTTTCAGATTGAAATTTATTACGAAATTGTTGCTTCATGTCAACAAAATTTAAATTCAAGTTTTACTGCGATAGACGTAATACGGGTACATTTTTAATAAAAGCGTATAAAAACAAGTGTATTTAAAGTAACATGAAATTCAAGGCAGCCTTGATGAAATCCTATCACTGTCAATTTAAAATTTATTGCAATTACAGTATTTATGCCAAATTTCTGTTTTATCCTGAATACGAGTAGATAATTATTTTAAAGAATTTTTGGTATAAATTTTATCTAAATCCTTCTGCTTCACTTGTTTGAAAACTGTTAATAAAATTACTTCCTGAATTTTTAAAAAAAGGTTCGCGGCCACGCCATGTTTAGCAACGAAGGTTGCGCTTTAGACGAAGACACCTTAGAGTATTCCTGGTTGGTGGAAGTACAGCTGGGAAAGCTGTCAGGCAAATTGACTTTACCACAATTGTTCAATGTTGCAGTGGGGCTAGAGACCTTAGCGCTATTAGCTGTTGATCCGGAAAATTGTCTAAAATCTCCCAAAACAGTACGCAATTGCCATCATGGTGTTCCAAGCAATCAATGTCCTCATACAAAGGAAGAAAACAAGTACAAATGCCCTTCCGCTGAAGATATAAAATATAAAATGACTAGAGTATCAGTGGATGCTGTAGATGTCTATCTGATAGAAAGTGGCACAGCCTTGCACACATGGGTAAAATTTATTTTCTTAATATTAATAACAATAATAATTGTAACGGAAATTTTGTTTTTTACAGATATCTCCTATACGTTTGTCCAATTGTAATCTTCACGGTCAGCGTGTCAAGTCCGGTATTTCCGGCTTATTACCTTCAATTTTAATAAGACTGTTTATGCTTAATGCTGGTTGTACTTCAAATATGACGAACTCATACAACACTAACACTACTGGCAGCAATAGATCCGGTAAACTGCGACGAACAGATCAGGATTCTGTTAAATCGGAATTGCATCATAACATGCACCAACCTCATCAAGGCAAATCGAAGCGAAGTTCTAATTCCTTTTCTCAAAGAAGAGATTCTCGTGAAGAGGGTTCACGAAAATTACGTGATAGCTTTTCAGAATGCCGTAGACCCACAGCTTTCGATAATGAATTTTTCGAAAATTGGGTAGAAGTGGGTTGTACATCTCTTGGTCCTATTTTATTAGAGGGAGCTTCCGCTTTGCCTATACCAGATCACAAACTACATTTAGTGCAGCATAAGTAAGACTTTTTTAAATTTTTTAAACCATTTATGTTTTTACGTACTCCTTCAAGCTTTTTACGTGAACATGATGCCAAATACAAGCGTTTGTGGTTTTTATGGTCGAATACAACAAATGCAAATACTGTGAGTGGCGTTGTTGATATTTCTCGTTGCGGCTGTATTGGAGGCTGTGCATTTTTTGGTAGCAATCGCAATGGTGTAAAGTTTTTCAAACCCTCTGCTCAAGATTTGACAGAAAATTATAATATAGCTAGATATTTGTAAGTAAACAAATTATTTTTGAGGATCCTTTGTTTTTTAATTTTAAACTTAACAAACGGCAGCATTATTAATAATAATAAGGATTATGGTTTTGGGGAGAGTATTTTACATCAAGGCCAACTGGTTTTCCATACGCCTCCGTATAGTCTGCACGCCGTATATTTACATGATTCAGCTGATTTTACTGGAAAGGTAAACTCTCTACCTGTATTTAATCTGGGAACTTTTTCTAAATCTTTTTTTAATCCTAAAGGGTAAATTATATCGTCCTGCTGTAGCGGTTTCGGGAAGCCTTAAAAAGTCTGATTTGGCCACAAAAGATATTAGTACTAAAATTAAATTAGGGGGTACTTCGACACTTGAAAAAGATTTAAATGGCCGTAAGTCTAGAGAAAGTATTGGTTCGCCGAACACATTAGAACGCCGCTCTAAACGCTATACTACAACGCGACAAACATCTGTGGAAGTACCTTACGCCCGTCTCCTGGATAGTCCTTCGAAAAAAGTTTTGCGCCAAGATTCCACAGAATCTCAGGGGGTTGTCTACCGGCACGGTTCGGATTCCAATAAGTCACAAAACAATACATTGCGCGTCTCACCACCAAAAACCAGCATTTCAGATTCTCGTTTAACTGGTGAAGCAAATGTTGAAGATGAATTGGAGGTTAGTTTCAAGTTAGTTCAACATGTAAAAGGAATAATTTAAAATATATTGCTTTTTAGATTCCTGATGAAATGTCACATTCCGCACCACATTCTCATCCCTTAGAATTTGAAATTGCTGACATTAATATACAACATCAATTGCCAGTAGATTTATCAAATGGTGAACATTTAACGCGAGAAGTTCAAAGAACAATATCATTGACTTCAGAGAATCCTTCGGAAATGTTTTTCTCAGCCGAAGAGGATATTTCGAATATGATGTCTCAAAGAGGCTCGATTAAAACCCATAACGGCTCCATTATATTTTCGGGCAAAAAGCGTTTTTCATCGGACTTAAGGTATAGAAAAATTGTGTTATAATTACACAATAATGGTTGCGTTACTCCTAAATGTGAGAGTCACATTAACGAATACATTATTTTTAAAATTTTATTTCAGTATTGGCAATCAAAATGAAAATGCTACATTATCTTCTTTAAATACTTATCGTAGTGATTTAGAAATTCATGCTCCCGAGTCGAATACCAAGCCTCTAACGAAAAGGCCCCAAAGTACCACTGAATTGGCAAGTTTTTCTTTTGACTATAAATTATCAAAACATAAATTCTATATATGTATAATCATATGAACTATCTACAGTTTACTAAGCTTTACACGATTTTTCTAAGTACTTAATCAATTTAAAAACAAATATTTAAACCCTGTTTCACGATCTCGTACGTTGACGTTCGCATGCTTCATTAATGAGAGAACGATATAAGGAGAAAACTAATACATTTAAGGTAGAAAATTATAAAAAAACAAATATAAAAATGTAATATTTTGTGAATCAGCATACAAGTGACTTTAACGTTTGAGATCGTGAAACAAGCAATTACATAATTTACTTTGTTTTACGAAAGATATATTTATAAAATTTTTATTTTAATTCAAAACGAAAACTAAGTTCCAACTAATTTCCATAATTTAGAAAAACTTTTTGCATGCCCTTTAAAGTACTTAATTAAATAATATTCATTAAACAATTGAAATCACTTTGAAGAAAAAACAAAACCATGTAAATTTCCAAATTTTCAAAAATGAATCCCATCAATTTCATAGAACGCAGACGTCAGACGTATTCATGGTCTTGCTACTCCAATCAGAAAACTTATTAATATATCATCAAGACCTGAGTATCGACATTTTATTCATGATGTGAGTAGTTTTTATGATTTCAAATCCAAAATCGTTTACATTTTTAAATCTTCTCCTAAAGTTTTGAAAATTGTTAGCATTTCTTTTCGTTTTTTTTTTCGAGACCGTAGTTGGAATTTAACAATTGGCTATCTTTTTTTAATTTTGTTACAATAACTTTTGTATGGTCAATATCGTTTGGTAATTAAATTTGTTGTGGAGTATTAAGCTTTCTTTTAATTTGAGTTTGTGCATGATTTATGATTAGCATTAATGTAGAAATATAAATAGGTACATACATACAACTAAATTTGATATTTTCGATAATACTATTATTCCTAAAACTCTAAAAATTCACCATCAATGGCAATGCAAGAAATTCTATATACAGCGGTGGCCACACAATTAAAACATTTTTGATAGTAAATTAATTTATTGTTTTGATGGTATGTCCAAGATTTTGTTGTTGGTTAATTAGACGCCATTCATAGCGTTTTCCATCTAATCCCCACCGGAAAAACTTGGATTCGTCACTCCATAAAATATTTTTTTATAAATATGTTTTTTCTGTCAGAATTCAATTCGGATTTAAAATTGTTTTTTGGAGACGAAAATTTTTTCTGTGCGGTGCATCCACCTAAGGCACTTTCATTAAGCCCCCGTCTAATAATTCTAGATGATATATGGACACCAAATGATGACTCTAATTCAACTTTTAGCTGTTCAGCTTTAGAAGCACTTACGACTATTCTATCTCATCTGGCTGAAATTTTACGTGATTTCGAGGCTCTGGGTTCATTATTTGAGTTCCCAAATTTATCAAAATGGTTCATTGCATTATAAATTTTTCCTCTAAAGCAAATAAGTAATTGAGAAAATGCATTCACAGTCTTATCAGAGGCTCATTAATCTAATGACTACCTTTCTTTCTTATTCGGGTCAACTTGACCTTTCTTCCATACCTAGTGGCTAATATTGGTATACAATTTTACAGATATAATTTAAACATACCTATCAACAAATTTGCGCAACATAGCTAAATTAGATGTTAGAAAAATTTTGTTTAAATAGCAGAACAGAAAATGTTTTAATTATGTGTCCACTTGAAAAACATCCCGTTCACTATATAATGGTTTATTTTTTTTAACAAAATTGAACAAAAAATTAATGTAAAGAAAGAACCAAGTGCAAAAGATGTCAAACTTATCTTTGCAGTGAAAAAATTCCGTTGAAATAACAATAGATCATATAAAACATCGAAAGAATAAAAGATCACATTTATGCAATTTAGATCTTTATTCGCTATTTTTAGCTTCTACCATTTATACCAATAAAAAATTATAAATAGCTTGATTTCCATGTTCCCAGCTATCTATATGTCGACATTTCATAGGAACTACCCTAATCATCAGTAGACTTTGGAAATTTTTGAAAGATATTCTCAAACATTCAACTTTATATCCCAACAATCTAAATAAATTGTTGAGAATTTAAAAAGAAAAATGCTCTAATAATACCTGTCAAAACACAAAAAACAAGCTTTTTCATTTATACACGTCTCTAACATTTCTTTACACCTTTCAAACAAATGAACAACCGTTGGTTGCTACGATTTGCTTTTTGAAAGTATCGAAAAGCAGAGAACAAAAATTCAAACAATTGAGTTCTTTATTCGCTATTTTTAGCTTCTACCATTTATACTAATAAAAAATTATAATTATATGTCTACATTCCATAGGATTATTAGGGTAGTTCCCTTGTTTTTTGTGTTTTGACAGGTATTATTAGAGCATTTTTCCTTTTTAAATTCTCAACAATTTATTTAGATTGTTGGGATATAAAGTTGAATGTTTGAGAATATCTTTCAAAAATTTCCAAAGTCTACTGATGATTAGGGTAGTTCCTATGAAATGTCGACATGTAGATAGCTGGGAAACATAGAAAACAAGCTATTTATATTTTTTTATTGATTACATTTATGTTTTAACTACATGCCTACCACTGTAGACTAGCTGATCTGGAATATTTTTGCACTTTTTTGTACATTTCATTTATTTCTGTACATTCAAGAGTCATATGTGAATCCTTGATAAAATCGGCGTTTAATTGTCCAAACTGATCTGAAAAGCCTCATTTATGTGATTTCTGAAAGAAATATATATTAAGATTTGTACGTAATTTTGTAGACAAGCAAGATACTGAATTTTATAAAGAAAACGACGGAATAGAGCTACCTATTCTATCCTCAAGTTTCTTATATGAAGACACTTCAAAATTTTTAAATTGTGAAAACAATGTAATTTAAAACTGTTATTTGAATTCTTTTCTTATATTTTGAATAGAACAATATTTGTAAAAACACTTTTCGAAAACTGCGCCCGTTTGTAATAGACTAAAGAAAAATATCCGTATTTTTTTTTTATTATATGAAAAACCCTTGAAGATTTCGGAAAGGGTAACAAGGCTCAATATCTTATGTGAAGGAACTCTTAAACATGAACGGTGTAATTTATTTGCATGTAAAAAATAAAATTTGTTATGCAAGAATTTTCTTAATAACTTCTTGAAGGCTTATAGCTAAATAATATGCTTTTAGAAAAAATGCAGCCGTACGTATTTGATATTAAGGTTAAATGTTACATAAGTACATATAATATCTATAACTAATAATTACTTATACTTCTAACACTCATTAGCTTGAATGCTTTATTTGAAAATGTCTGCATCATTTTAGCTTTAGATTATAATGACCGCGATGAAAGCCAATTAAACATTTATATAATCTCTATTTTAAAAAGGTGGATTCAAGAGGTTCTTCTTCGGGTACGCCATCTCTTTCATCGAATTCGTTTATCTCCGCCATGTCTTCACAGGAAGATGTTGCCCTGGTCAACTTGCATCAGCAAGTGAATAGACCTATTATCGATTCGCCCCTCTTAATGGCCAGCTATTTAAATCATTTGTCTCAAGTTAAATGTTTCAATTGGACTTCATGTTCCTTTCCTTCGGGTCTGGATGTCTTCTCCACACCATTATTTAGCGAAAATGAAGATGGCGGCTTAACATACATTGGCAGCAAAATGATACCACATTTTAATCTGTATTCGTCATGGCGTGAAACAAAAGTAGTGCCCCGATATGAGAATCAAACAGGCAGCAATAGCTCGGCCACATTTATGGGTGGACCGAAATCACATCCATGGGATCCCAGTGTTTTACTCAAAGAAGAAGAGAATGACAAGACCACAAATGGTTTCGATGATGGGGAATTTATGAGCTTACAAGCTGAAGGTGCTGCTTGTACTTCAGTGGTGGCAAGACTGAAAGGACAGGTTAATGTATTTTTAACACCTTTATTGCTGGAAGGTTTACAGAGGTGAGTAATACACAAAGTTAATTAAAATAAGTAGTTATAAACAATCAATTTCTTTTAACACGGATATGAAATTTTTCCCCTTCAGCGTCATTGTAGTTTAACTGTTCATTTTGTGGAAATGAGTAAACTAATTGTTTTAGGTATTCATCATTGCGTAACTAAAATAAAAGATTCATTAAACAAATTGGATATCACTTAAGGAAAACAACAAACCTTTTGATCATCCCTTTTTTCACGTAGATTTGCTCGGCTAAATGTATGAAAAGTTGTTCCGCGTTTGAGATAATTAACTAAATTGCTTTCAATATCTTTCGGCTCAAAGCTGTCATCATTATAGTCCTTATTATCGTTTGAATTATCAACGTCTTGTTGATCATAATCATAAGAACTAATTTTTTCATTTGTAATGCTTTTAATGAAAGATATAAAAGGATATAAAGCTTTGTTTAAAAAAAAGATCTCTAAAGTATAAAATGTAATAATCTATAAAGTATTAAAGTATAGTGCCATAAAACATCACTGCGTAAAAACGTAATCACTGCTCTACTACCATATAAAGAAGTGCAGAATGTATCTAAGAACAATTATTTTTCAATATAAAAAACTCACGATGTCGTTGCGTAAACAAAAAAAAAAAAAAAAAAAAAAACGGAATCGGACGTTTATAAGCTTTATTTTTCCATGATCTTGTATTATTTGCCTTGTTAGTTGTATAATAATTGACTAGAAGTCAATTTTTTTTATATAAAACATTAGCAAGCGTCAACGTAACTACCTCGTTAGCCAGGCAGTTACGCGGAAAATATTACGGCAAAAAATTCAGTTTAAAGGAAAATCGTTATTGAATCTACGAAAAGGGGCGTACTTAAGCGAAGAAAAGTGAACAAAAGCTTCTTCATAAACCATAAAAGGATGGCATGATAATTGTTCAAGTGAAAATCACCATAAAGAAACGCAATGGTACCAATAAGGTATAACAGAGATATTTACTAAGTACACATAAAACTTAACTTTCTTCACGCTTTACAATCAATCGTTCATGCCTAAAAAAGTATAGCTGTGAAAAAAAAGAAGATTGACGTCTTTAACCAGGGGGATAGCCAGCTGTTTCCCAATCGATACACATATTATCACCACTTAATTGCTTCGCCATTGTAGGTTATTGTGAAAGTAACTATGTTGTTAAAACAATAGTTCGTCGACGTCGACAGAATAAGTTGGTCGATGTCGACAGAATAAGTTCATTCGTATTCCAGGCGAAAGAAAATTGATTTGGCTTTTTTTCTAACGAACGATGTGTCAAAACTCAATTGAAATACATAAGTACATGCGAACGAATAATAGTGCAATAGACAAACCCAAATTAATTCGAATATGACTAGCTTTTTCCCCATATATTTTCATTCGATATCGCCGAACAGGCTGTAAATCTAAATCAATGGTGGGTATACTCTTAATTTCCTATAGTCGCCAGTATAGGACATGAAATTCAACTCTTTCATCCTCACATGTAAAATATAAAAGTCTTCATGCAAATTACGAGGCATATGCATTAAACACATTCCAGACAGCATGCTACCAGCCACACGGCTACAAATGTCGTTAGCTTAATTTCGTGCCGTATAGTCAGCTACGGGGTTAACCCATTTCTTACCGCCGTGTGTTTGAACACACGTTTATCATTTCTGAATCTTTTGTACATATAAAACAAGGATACATGTATATAATTAAATATGTGGCACATTTATATTAAGGTTTGGTCTCTTACTAATAAAAAAAACCGTTCGAAGATTTTTTTGCCAACCTCTCCCCCTTTTGAAATGGGCGGTTAAAAAACTGTCAAAAAATAGACTATTTTTAAATTAGTTATATAATGTAAATAGAAAAATCATAATTATTATATATGTATTACACTGTGTTACCAAACATTCAAAATACCACTTAGGTCCATTTACTCACCACACCTGTTCAATATACGTTCCGCTAGGTGTCAGCAATTATTGCGTGTCAGGGAAACTACTCGACAAAAAAATTTTTTTTTTTGTCAAAATATGTAAAAAATGGTGTCAAAAGACATTCCTGAAATTTTCGACAAAAAATTCAAACTTTTGAATTTCTGGCAATTAATGAGTTAATTATTTTAAAAGCGGCAGCGGTAAAATAAACAGCTCATATATTATTTTCACCTTTAGCTCGTCGACGTCCATACTATATTTTTCTATTTTGAATAGAACAATACTCGTACCATAAACAATGAGCAAATTTTTATGATGATTTAAAGCCATGTCTAAAAGGAATGATTATTTTTTTTTACTGAACATTTTTAAATTTTTTCCTTATTTCTTTTTCACTCATTTGTTATTTTATAAAATTGCTTTATCTTCATTCGATTGTCAAGGTAACCTTATCGATACTAGCAAAAGGATAAAGAGACAAGCGATTTTGTTTAATGACAACAACAACAAAAAAACATGAGAGGTTTTGATCCCTTGTATTAAATTTAAAATGCTTTTAAATAGAATACTATTGTAAATTTTTAAATGTGAGCGATTTTTATTTGGTATTGTAAAAAACCAAAAAAGCTAACGATTGTTCAGATATGTTTGAGACACAAATACACAAAAGAATTTTTCAATTGCTCTTACGAAACTGTCATAAAGGCATTGAAAATCTTGTGTTAGTTTTGCTTGTCACAGTACTTCAAATTATCTCACTAACACAAGTGCAAAACAAATTTGTCCATCACTGTTTTAAAGCGCTGGTGGACAAATTTGTTTTGCACTTGTGTTAGTGAGATAAATTGAGTGTAATTTAAAGTATAGTGATAAGCAAAACTAACATAAACATTTTCGTTTGAACAATTAAATCGCGTACGTTAATGCTGTTATGACAGTTTCGTGAGAGTTATAAATGTTTCAAAGACGTAGAACTAATTTATTACGTTGTGTACTATATATTTTAAGTCCAAAAATCTTTTTACACCTAAGTATGTATTATATTTATTCATATTAGAATGGAAGAAATCATAATACCTTCCAATAACATTTTCTGTACACATTTTAAATCTTTGAAGGCATAAAAGACATATACAAACGCATTTTTTTATTATAAAAAAATTTTGCATTGCCATTTATGTTATCTACTGCAAGTGGACAAAATCTACTGTAAGTGGAAAAAAAGCGCTAAGCTTCTAGCTGACATGTGCATTCGCCAACGTCTGTTGAACTACTAAACTTAAGAGCGTAAGAAAAAGTAGGCGTTGCTTACAAACAATTGTTTGACTAAATGTCCATCAATGTTTTAAAGCCAACTTTATTGAGCCAAGAGTAAAGTTAATTGTATTGCGCATTGTCAAAATCGGATTTTCTAATTGAAAAACCTACACATTTGTTTTTTGCTGCTACTAATATGTGTGTGAATTTTATGCACAGAATAGCTTTTTAGCCTAAAGTACCGAGTTTGTTAGTGATATGGGTGTAAGAAAGCCACTCTTCTGATCCCTTGCCAACACCAAACTCAAGATTTTGCAAAGTAAACTATCCGAGTATTTTTTTATTTAAAAGCCTTACCCATTTTCCTCATGGTCCACGTCATTATAATCTGCTGAGTCTATTAATGCTTGTAAAGATTTTAGATCTTTAAAAGATAAATCGCTCAAGGCCAATTTTAGATCACTGTCCGTTAGATGCTGATCAGTTACATCAGAATTAAATTCATTTTGGGATTTCTTCAAATAGAACACATGAATACAGAATTTAATTTAAACTAGTTTTTTTTAAAGTACTTAGTATATTTAGATTACAAACCATATCAACAAAATCCTCCCGAGCTTTTACAATAGTTGCAACTATAATCAAAATGAATGCAAAAAATTGCATTTGAACGGATTTTTTCCTCTCTGATAAATTTTCAATTTATTTTACTCGTAAATATTTCAAATTTTTATTTGTCATTTTGTTTTTTTTTTTAGAATGGTTGAAGCTGCCATACCGACATTATCGAACATGCATTTGTTAACTGTGGTAAATTTTATACACTCTTCCTGCATTGCGAAAGTTAAAAATGATAATATTTTGAAACGGGATCAATCTTTGAGTTATTGGTCGCAAGTTCATTCGAATTCTAAACGATCTACTACTGAACGTAATTTATTAGGGCCTGGCGATTCGTTTCTGAGTGATGTTTATGAAGAAAGTATATCGACCAAGACCCAAGGTTTAATTGTTTTACCCAAGGTCAGCATAACAATGTTACAATCATCAATAATTGAAGAGATTATATCGGTGGCAGCTTTGGATAACGTGCAAGTAAGAAATGAGAAATCAATGTTTGAATTAATATCTATTGTTTATTTCGTTTTTCTAATCCAGGATCTTAGTTGTGTGTCCTTGTTAACATTCTATATAGAAGGTGTGTCTACAAAATTTCATTTGGGTAAAACAACGCGAGCTTCAATGCATAATGTTTATATACAACAAACTGTGCAGTCTGGCAATAGTAATAAAAAGGGTGGTATTATGAAGGGTACCAGAGCTTTGCTTGCTCATCTGTCTTCCCAGTCACGTCCAGATAATGTTCAAGGAGAGCCGATACTAATTGAGACGTCTGAAAAACAACTTGAAGAATTAGTTATTACATTGGATGTGGGCAGAGCTCATGCCCAATTAAGACGCTTGAAAACTGAGAGCACTACTGGCCAAGAATCTCCAATAATGGTTACTGCCATACCCGAACCTAAAAGTAAAGTTTTGTTCGAATGCCTTAAAATGACTGATAATACAGGGGTAGATAGCATAGGTTACATTATGTTTGAATGTGGCTTAGAAGGTGTGGGCGTTAAGATTGTAAAACGTTCACATTTCGAGAAATCGGAAAACTCTAAAGAAGAATTGGCCGAAATGGCTGAAGAAGGTTTAAATGAATTGGTAGAAACGGCAGCAACAACTGTAACAAATAATACACAAATCGATGTATCTGCGACTTCAAGAGCAGAGGCAGCATGGCGTCTTTTAACGAAAAAGCCTCCAACACCAAAAACTCCCAAGGAAAAGTTCCAAACAGCATTAGAAAATATCATAGTAACGGAACGTGTCGATGTAAATACTGAAAATCGCAAATCTACTCCCAAACCAACAGAAGACGATCCCGAAAAGGTCAAATTGAATGGACAAAAGAAACCAGAAGGGTTTGAAAAGGTAGCCAATAAAGAAAACGATAAAACTTCCTCATGTGTTCTTGAATTAAAATCGGTGTGGCTTAATTTCGCTGCGCCACCATGCGTGCCTATTACCAGGAAAATAGACTTGACACGTTTAGATTGGAATCTGCTTAGTACAGCTTCTCCGGCCATAACAGCTTGGATGAATCCCAGCAATCGTCTGGCAATAAAAATTGTTTCACTTCTCAAAGCTTTACATTGGCGACAGACAGCGGTGGCGGCTTGTCTAATGTCGGATGCGTTAGAAAATGAGAAAATACAAAGGAATCCAAAAATTAAGAAGGTAAGTAAAATGATATTTACGTACATTTTGGGAACAAAAATTTTATGAAAATGTATGATCGAATTTAAATTGTTTTTTTTAAGTTGCTAAAAGACAAAGGTTTTTACTAAAACTATCTGATCCAGATATATATTTAATAAATTGAAAGATTAAAATAGCATCGCGGTCTGTGCATCGCGGGGCATATTTTAGTTGTGATTTTTGAGATTAACTTGAAAATATTAATATTTTGGAACACTTCGTTATTGTATTACAATAATTTATTTAAATATACATGTTTTTTTTCATTTACATCTATTGTAGAGTCGTTATGCGAACAATTATACTTTATTATCAAAAACATTACAAGAAGATCCAAGTTGCCAATTGTGCTTTATCATGCAGAAACTAGTGCTGGACGAAGGTGTTCAAAAAGTCGAACGTATTTTTAAGCAAGGAGATATACCCCATCTTAATACCTTGAGACAGGTTAAAAACAAAATGTACGAATTTTAAAATCATGTTGAAAGCTTGTTTTTTTTTATTCTGATAGGGCATTATTGTCTTGAGTCGTCAATGGAAGAATACTTTATACAATCCCATACTCTTCGAACATCAATACAAAAATAAACTCATACGGCCTATAAACGTTACGTTTTCGTTTCCCCAAAACGAAGAAGAAGTTGATGATGGCGAGTGTGAAGGTGAAAATGATATGGGACCGTATGCCGGTGTTGGAGATAATCCAGAAGAGAGTGAGAATGCTTTATTACTTGGGCAAACACAGCATCATCGAACTCATATTGGTATTCTTTTGATTAACGCTTCGTTTTTTGAACAGAACAAATTTTCTTATACTATTTCTTTAATTTCGGTTACTTTGTTTTTGGCTACGTATCGGCTGCTAAAAATCACGATTTAAACAGTAAAAAGAAAATTATTTTTGTTCGAAAATATTCTTTTGTTTTAACCAAAATTTTTTATTTTTTTATTTCAAATTATATGAAATTCATTTCTAGTTTTTATTTTCGCAATTTCAGCTTAAGGTTTTAGTTTGCAATCTATTTGTGTTGCACTCGCACTGGCTTTATTTCTTTGAATTTTGGCCTTAACTCTTCTGGGGTTTCTGTGTTGTTTCTTCTTGTGTTTGCTATATCTATTTATCTATCTTTATGTGCTCATGATATGTATCATTTAGATCTGTTGTATGTTTTATACGTCTTATGTGTATATGTGCTTCTATATATTTAACATATATTTAACCTTTTCCCTTGTACTTTTATATTTATTTAAAGCTATGTGTGTGTATGTAAACTTTATAAAGTGTAGTGCTCTAAAGCATTAAAAGCCTTAAGCTGTGATGTAATTTTTCTGTTTTTTTTTTATTTTACCAACTCCTCTGAAATATTGTGTAATTTCAATATTTTCATTAGAGTTTGGTTTTGAATTTTATTTTCGAATATATAATGGTAAAGTACTCAAAATTCCATTGTTCTTCAGTTTGTTGTTATAAATATGAAAGTACAATAGGTTGGCACCTTGTACACCTACACCCACCACTGTTTTATATGTTTTTAAGTGCACGAAGTTAAAGCGAAATGCAGCCTTGCTGTGTTCTCTGTGAAAATGAAACTTTTGCCCTGTTTCGAATATTTTTTCACAATGCTTTGTTTAAGTAAAATAGAAAAAAACATTTGCAGCAAGCCTGAATTTTGATGATCAAATTCCAAAATGATTTGTTTTATGAAAAAAACTACATACTTAGTTAATATAATGCATATACGAGATTGCACTGCGAGACAAAACACTCTATTATGATTTACTTAAATTTATTAGGTGCAACACTTTGCCTCCGCCGTTTTGCAATAGATGGCTGTAGCGGTAAATGGTAGTTGAAATAAATAGATCTTAAATGCCATACGATCTTATTATAAGCTTATTAGGTATTTGTAAACATAACATCATCAAAATATTAGTCGATTTGTGTCTGCATTATGAAGATATTCTCGACCAAACATGTCAGCTTATGAGCCAAATTCGTAATTTGTGGGTAGTTTCAATTTTCTGCTGTAATATGAAGAAATCTGCGGCTGAGGCTCATCGAATGCTCTTAAATACCTATGGTGAGGCCGCTATTAGTAACAGAACGTGCCGAGAGTTGTTTCAACGAAGATAGAAGGTTTTCGAAGACTCAGAATTGGAGCCATCAAGACTCGCGTCAATCGCAACAAGAATACTTTGAATCATAAATGTATAGCCTGTTTTTTTTACAATAAAGCCTCGAGTTTAGGAAAAAAAAAAATTGCAGAAGCAAAGTTGTACACCTGTGTAAATATTCCTAACCTCATTTTAAAGCCTTTAGATTGAGAAACGCATCGCAATACAAGAAGAACTTTTTAAGTTTCGTTCTTATTATTTTAATATCTATTTAATAACTTGTGTATCGATCGCTTGAAGTGCAGAATAATGTAGAATGTATTTTTGAATCGAATAATCTTGGAATTTGTCGTCTAACATATTTATAGCATCAAAAAGTTGCAACTTTTTCTTTCAATATTTGCGAAAAATTGGTTTTTTGTTTTATAAAATTTTATTTTTTTGAATATTAAAATTCATTTTAATATAGATTCCACACAATTTGGTTTGGGTTTTACTACAGATGATGTTCTACATGGCAGCCAAAGATCAACGTCTACGTCACCAAACATACATTTGAGCCGAAAAGGGTAAGTTTCTTTCGAATCTCGATGATTGCAACTTTAAGATATTTTATTAATCGTCTTCTTAAAATATATGTTGTGCTTTTTTCTGCTTTATTTGTAAAAAAAAAACATTTCTTCAAAAATGGTTGTGGAATTTCATGTTACATGTATAGAAAAAGCATAGGTAAAGGTTCCCAGTATTCTCATGGTAATTCTTCCCGTTCTAGTATACAAATGCTGCCAATTATATCGGGCCTAGTAGACAAACAGGTAGCAGAAATCGGTAGGTTTTTGATTATGAGCACAAGTTTGAGTTTTGTTATTTAATGTCAAAAAAAAAAAAATCTTTTTTAGAATATGGTGCTCTGCAAGAGGGATCTTTAAGTTCTACAAACTCTGTTAATAAGTTTTGGTTGGGAGGTGACAACCAAAAGGAAGATTTATACTTTTGGATGGCCAAACAACAAGAAAATAAGAAGAAGGATGTTTTTGCTAAAGAAGATATTTTACGTCCAACACCAGTTAATAAAATTCCAGGACAAACACAATCACGACAAGGCATTATGCAGGATTCCATCAAACTTTTAGATGCTCATTTAATTTTCGAACCATTGCTTACATGTTTGGGTGTAATGCCGCAACAAATGGTTAATAAATTTCAAAATGCTGGTAAGTGAAAGCGTAAAGGCTTAGAAACAAAACGCAAAGGCGTACCATTTCGTAAAAAAAATTGTTAAATGTACTTCCCACCATTTTGTAATCTTAAGCCGAATCAAAAGTTGTATATTTTCACTTATCAAAGTTGTAAAGTTGGCCATTTTTCAATCTATCGTTTAGATTGAAGACTATTTTGGTTTCTCATTATGTGTGATAAAAATAGGTTCAACAGTATAGTGAATTCTTTGTAGTCTTGACTATGTAAATTAGTCTCAGCCACCACAAAGTATAGATCACTCTACTTTTTGGATGTATCACTAGTAACTCTCAATGCATTCGATCTCACCTGTAGCTGTTCAGTCTGATTTCGATAGCTAATCAAAGCAGGAAATTATATAGTTTCCCATAAAGGTGTTCCTCTTGCTAACCAAAGCTGGGCATTCACAGAGGAGGTGGAAGACAGTTTCTTGTTTCTCCCTATCTTTACTACTACGACAAAATTCATTACAGGGTAGTTCAAGTCAACTTGCTAGTACTTAGCAAGAAGGTGCCCAGTTATTACTGCCTGCAAACGCGATATCCTGTTGAAGATTATAAGTTCTCTAGTTCGTTTTTCGTCAGAAGATTGCCATTTTAACCTGGCCGTTCTGTATGTACCCAGATTGAATCTAAGAATTTTATTTTTAATAATCTTCATCAGAGTTTTGATTCTGCGGTAAATATATCCAAAGTAAATTGCGTTTTAGCAAACCGTAGAAGTTCCTATGTGCATTAGATAAACGGCCCAGCCTCCAGTATTCGTACTTGCACTGGCTGACAAGTAGAGATGTTATCTTGTAGGAATTTAGTGTGAGAAGCACTGCCTAGCAATCGATACAAATTCCAATGTTACACCAATTTTCAAGTCATATCTATACCTGAGAGACACTACATTTATAAGGTAAGCGATGATAGTTGAGTATCACAAGTTCATCACAAACCACTCTAGAACCAACACTGTTGTTTGTATTCGACCTATCCGCTTACATCCTGGAATACCCGTCCCCCATATCACTTCCTCCTAGAGGGCATTATGACATTGAAAATTCTTTCAAAATCAAAACTAGGAGTAATGTAGTCTGTACGCTGATTTAAGATCGGAGACACCAAGTTCAGAATCCTTGTAATCTCCAACTATCAGCCGAATCAAGCCTCGCTGCTCTATAGGCAGAGATGGCCATATTATGAAGATCAATGGTAACTATGTGCAATATAGTCAACAGAGGAAGAACTAGTCTTTAATGTGCCTGTCATCCCAAAATAAATTGGTCTCTGGATTCTATATAGCCGATCAACGATACATTTTTTCTTATCCGCCCGCCGTCCACCATAACAGAGATCACTGTGTAGGAATAGTACTTGCAATAACTATATATCCGTTTTACAATGCTAGGACTAAGTCTCCATTTTAAAACAAATATCCTACATAGGTGTAGTAAGATACAGTTGTCTTACTGACTATGTCGGTCAGAGTCCAGGATCACTCCCAGATATTTCGCACCCTCCGATAAGAAAATTTTGCAGTTCCTGAAGCGTGGTAGTCTAAAACTTGGAATCTTACACATTATATTTAATAGCACCAATTAAAACAATGATATTCGAAAGATGTATTTGACAAACCGTATTTGGTTCGTTCGATATAACGCGTCATGGTGGTTTCCAAGTGTTGAATTGTATTTGGCTAACGAAGACGACGAATGTCTTAAATTTTAGGCAACATGGCAACATGTTCCAACCTTTGTCTGTCTTCATTTTAAATGCTTACCGATTGTTACACTACACAGAGTGTACTTTCGCTGTTTAGGGATCCCTTCGAAGTTCTTAGCGTTCTTTAATAAATTATGAATTTTTATGGTAAAATTTCGTTGGTTTTTGTGACTTTATTCTGAAATTTTAGATATATCTTCATTGGAAAATTTTGGTACAAATCTGTCTCTTATTGGCACATTCGATTCCATCAGAGTGGATATTGTTGTTTCTGAAGCCGGTGAGAAAAGTAAAAATAAACCAACAAAATTACCCAGCAAAAAATCCAACGGCAGACCATCAATAATGGTGGACACACCATTGTTTTTGTGTGAAAGAGTTGGTATAGAACTGGAGGTATTGAAAATGTCGGATGGCATGGTAGATCAAGCGCGTCAAAATGTAATTTATATGTCTCGTCGGCAGTTAAAGAAACACACTAGTACTGTTATAAATTTCTCTATTAATATACGTTTCATATCCCAACAAGTAAGTACCATTTTGAACTTTTAAAAAAGTTCTTAAAAACAATATTTTTTATTTCTTATTTAAGGTCAATATGCCATTGTTAAGATTACTGCATCAAATAACAAATATGTATCAAAATGTTAAAGATGCCCAGCAGGAGTTTCACGATCAACCAGATATAAGTAAAAAGTCCAATGCTAAAGATGAATATAGTTTGGGTGAGTTTGTCATACATTAATTGTCTTATGTTTATGGAAACAATTTTATTTATTAGCTTCGGAACCAAATGACATAATGCCTTTTGGTTCTGTCTCAGATCGTTTTGCCCACAATGAAAATTCATCAGACGAGCGTTATGACAAGTTTAATGAAATGATGACCATGTCCCATAATACGGGAAGGTAAATGATTTTGAAAGCTGGAAAAATATATACATATGTGTAACCTAGCACTTTGTTATGTTTCAGTAAAATGCGTTCTTCTGGCTTAGGGCCCTTAATACAACTAACTCCTTCCCCAAGTGCCAAAAATCGACCACAATCTTTTGCTCAGAAACTAAGATCAACAGGAAAATCTGTAAAAGGCAAATTAGGTTATACCAATTTGAATGAATCGAGCTCTTCCCCGCTGCGTGACAGCCCAACGGCATCTGTATCTGAGCATCATATGTTCAAAATGTCAATAGAATCAAAGGCATCTCTAAATGGGGCTTGTGCTACCAGTGTTAGTGGCGATTACAATACTATTACCAAAAATGGTTTTAACAATTTGATACCACCCTTATTGGAAACCCCGAATTGCTGGAAAACTATTTATCATTTACTGGAACTGTATGGTACAATGCCAGAAACAAAAACTGTACAACAAAGGATTTCATTGACAAATGAAAAGAAAATTTTTAATTATAATCGCCAAGATACACGTAACGATGATGACGATTTGGCAAGTGCTCCCACACCTTTGCCCCAGCACAAAGAACTATTTGATAGTATATCACAGGAAAGAACAAGATTAATAGTTTTTGGTGTAGCGAAAATCCATAAAACCCGTTTGCTAGCTACACTAAGTGGTTTGAAATTGGAAGCTGAGATAACTACTTTAAATGGTTCTGCTACTTGGCGTAAGAAAGCTCGGCCAGTGTCACTTGAGTGCTCGCTTACGGGACAAGTAGGCAGAGCAATGATCGTTTTGTTAGAAGGAGTAGCACCCAATCAACAGTAAGTATTAAAAGCATATAATTATTTGCTAAACTACTCGTAGTAGTGAAAACAGAACATACATTGCATTCAAATACCCCATCGTTCCAATTACGTCAAAGAAAGCAGTGTTGTTCTGTTTGGGGATCATCCCCTGAGTACTGGTCTGAGATAAAAAAAATTATCGCGTATTAATTTTTAAAATGAATTAATTAAAAAATATAATTAAAAACTATTCTTTTTGATTGCAGAACTGTTGTGAAAGTTACAATTGGCAAAAGTCAAACGCTTTACTCAAGTCTAACGAAGAGAGGGCGTGATAAAAACAGTGGTTTACTTTCCATAGGGCCAGTAAATATCGACATACCACAACATCCTGTAGCCTTGCATGGTATGATGACTCGTTCCTCCAAACAACTGTCATCAACTTTACAAGAGTTACGAGTTGGACGCAATTCGGGTAGAGCTGCATCGCGTACTCATAATTTGGATGAGCCTGAATCACCCTTTCATTCTCGCAACTCCGGCTCGAATGTGGATGCTAAAGAAAAGCCACCACAACAAACCCGTAAAATAAATACTCAAACCAAGCAAAATACGCAACAAAATGGCTTATTGCAACCCTTGGTCATGCAGTTTAATGTTCTGTTGCAATCTCTTTCAATCAATGCTGCTTTATTGCCTTCTTTGCAAGCTCAATATCGCATGAATCATGTCAGTTCTACAGGAGTGTCAGGAAATCGGGCAAAATTTGTTATTGATTTGCCAACACATACGCTGAGTTTTAATACAAAGATTCAAGTAAGGGTAAGTTATCTTGAACGGCACCATTAATAAGAAAAAAGTAAATGAATATGTGTATATTTTGCAGAATGAAATGAATTTGCCATCAGAAGCCTGCATAGCTTTGCCTCCAGTGCATGTTAGTGCCGAATATATACCAGAACACAGGCAAGAAGAACATGAACGCGTCGAAGGCGTAATTCTAAGGCAAGGCGGTTATGTCAATGCTTCGGGTGAAATTGGTGAATTCGAACGTTGTCTAACTACGGATCTGCTCAACCACTTGGTGTTTGTGCAAAAAGTTTTCATGCGTGAAATAAACGAAGTCTTACAAAAAGTCTATGGCGGCGAAAAACCTGTTCCTCTTTGGTCGGAAGACAGTGATAGCGGCAGTGTTCAAGAATCAAGTCTCAAACGTATACTTTTCTCAATTAATATTTCTATGAAACGCATACAATTAACTGCCACCACGCCTTGTAATTCAGCGGTACGCTTCGAAACGGGCACTTTAGAATTGCATCTCTCGAATCGTGTTAAGAATCTGGGCGAAGGAAATGATAGAAAAATGTTTGGCAAAGCCCATATTGATTTCAATTTGTCTTTGGGTCAGCTAATACGTAATGTGATATTTGACGAGGCCGAACCTGAGTTCCAACAATATGCGTTTTTTCATACAACTATCGGTTTGCGTAATGCATTCCAAGATGAATTACTTAACGAAGATAAAGAACTAATATTGTTAACGTTAAAACGTCCTTTGGTATACATTCAACCGATAGCTGTTGATAAGGCCATATTAGTGTGGTTGAACTATAAAAATGCCTATGAATATTGGGCTGAAAAGAGGGCTAATTTAAGCTATGAAAATGCCCAACAGTCGCAACAACAAGTAGGTTTCACTGGATTTAAATAACTAAAATAAAATATTTTACCACAATAAATTTGTCTAGGTATTTGATAGGGTAGCATTTGGTCAATTTAGCAATATAGCGGGCTCTAACTTGTCAACTTTATTCCTTCAATTGACTGTAGAAGATATGGGTATTTGTTTGCCCTTAAATCAAGTTGCAAATGTAAGTAAAAAACAATTATTCTTAAAAATAATTACAAAAACATACTATTGATGTTATTAAGCAGGAAATTAAATAAGATCAATCATTTAATATTTTTTTCGCTAAAATTAACATGCGTGTATATATTCTTTATTAGACTTGGGGTTCTCGATCTTATCAAGATTTCGAACCCAAGGGAGCTGTAGTTATTACTTTAGAGAACACCATCATATCGGCTTGTAATTCAGGTTCGCTGGTTTCAAAAGGTAAATTCCAAGGTTTGTGCTTACGGTTTGCTGACGATTTCGAAACCACATTGGACGATTGGAAACCCAACCACAACGAACCTATTATGAATGTATGTGTTGTTTCTGAAGGTACGTACGAAGTATGCTCTCGCACAACGGCTGCCAAGAAAATGGAAAATGCAAAGTGGCTTTTAAACGTAAAATGGCAAATGGAAGGCGTGGACATTCATTTGGATATAAATATAGGAAAACATTTGTCCTCCTTGGGTCATACTTTAACAATGCTGACAGGTTTTGAAGAGGAGGAAACCAATTTAGAATCTCCGGATAGTGATGAAGGTGAACAGGCGTCAAGAGATACTTTTGGTCGTAGAAAAGAGTTTGAAAATTTACCTTCATTTGTTTTCGATCCCACCATCGATTCGAAAAAACGATCTTTTATGATGGAAAAAGAGATGGCTGAACAGCTTAAAATAATCAATGATTTACGTACCCTGGGAGCTACACATAATACAATAGCACACGAAGAAAGGAGATTGCAAGAGCTGCAAGCTATTTGCTACAAATATTTTAGACGTGATATGATACAAAAATGGAGAAGACCTTCAATGAGACGTAGCATGAGAACCTCTCATAGATCTATATCATTTATTGGAGGGCATCGTGAGCATATCGAAGATGGCATTGCTACATATTCAGGCCGACGCTTAGATCCTATAGCCTCGAATGACGAAATTTCAAGCTTACAATCTACACCAGCTTCCGGTCACTCGCGCAGTGCTTCTTTAAAAGCTAATCCCGCTAATCGTGTTACTTTCTCAGAGACCATGCGACAAACCTCTCTGCCCAATAATGCTGACAGCGATGACGAACCTCAAAGCACTAATTCACAAGAAGCACCTACAGATACGCCACCAAGTGAAATTGATATTGATGGCACTTCAGTCGAAATGAGAAGAAAACATCAGTATCAACAAAAACAACAGGAGCCAAATATAGATTTTGAACTGGATATAAAGGTTTTAGTCAATTCAGGCAAATGTGTTTTACACACCAAAGAAACTACAGATGACAAACTGTGTATAAGTGGTCCAACCTCTATTAAAACACACAAAAGAGAACGCAGTATAGGTTATGACTGGGGTAGTCCTACACCCTCGAGAAGACATAGAGATAAAAGTAAATTACGTTATAATCCCTCAAATGTGGCCATGTTATCTGACTTGACGATATTCCACATACCTGGCTTAGATGTTAAGTTGCACTATCAATCTAAGACTGTAGAAAACATTGCTGAAATTAATCGTATTACCAGCAGCGATAGTCATCATTCAACATTTTCAACTTCGAACAGAAGACTGAGTTCCAAACGGGCAGCTTTATTTGCTTGGATGACTTTGCAGTCAATACCAGAAGAGACCATTATATCACCACACATTTTAGAATTTCTAGAACAAACTTTAGAACCCATACCTACTAAGGCTGAACAGAGTAGTGGTTCTCAAACGCCCTCCAATAACGCTGTCAACTTGGATATATTACCGGCAAACTATGTTACATATGCCTCTTTCCCAGTAGACGTTATCGTATATTTTCACATGCAACCTTCGACTTTTCGATTTTCTTGTTTACCGGTGTCAAGAGTGGAATGTATGCTGCAGTTACCCAGCTTGGATATTGTTTTTTCTTCAAAGAGATCTGCTGATGAAGATAATCAAAATCCCTTAGAAACGAGTAGCACAAATACGTCTGCAACGGGAGAAAAGGACAAAGACAAAACCCCACAAGGTGGATTGAGTGTTACCGGTTGTTTGGCAGACTTCAGTGTGTACATATTTCATCCTTATGGTGGCAAGAAAACAAACACCAAAGAAGCACAATTTTCACCCTTAACCGATTCGGAACGCAAAGACTCTTTGTCAATTAATGTAGAATTTGTTAAATTTCATATAACAAGATGTCGTAAAGTTTATATAGAACCCTCCACGGTGGCATTTCCTAAGAGACCAATAGACCAATCCAAAGCTGTAGTGAGATTCTCCACTATTGTTGATATAGGAAGTGCTTCATTTAAATACGATATGCGCAGATTGACGGAAATATTGGCTTTTCCTAAAGCCTGGTATCGTAGAAGAATAGTTAGACGTTTGTTCCTGGGTGACTTAAGTGTTCAACATTCAAATGATACCGATCATTCACAAGCCAATCCTACAATGTCTAAAGACTTCATCAGAACAAAAACACCAGATACCACCAAATCACCAGCAGATGCATTTTATGTTAGAGATAAAATGAAATTAAACTTTGATAGCAATAGCCAAACTACTCCTGCATCGTCAACAGGAGCTACGCGAAAGCTTAAAACGCTAGGAAAATCCTCTAGTATTGAATCCTCTAGCACTCCACCTTCGGAGAAAAATCAAATAACTGCCTGGGAAACTTTAGTCCTCTTTGCATTCAATTTCACTAAACTGAATGTCCAAATGAATATGGGAAATGTCATGGGCAACGTAGTTTGGCTAACGAAAGACTTCCAATCCGACGGCCGCCTTTCTATAGGAAGTACTGGTTATAAGAACATGTTTATTGGCATATATTTGGGGGGTTCTTCTTTGGATGCAAAAGGTGGCATAGTTGGTGGCAGCTTTGAGGTTAATAAAATAAATACACGTTTCCATATCAAGGAAGAATCAGGTGTTGAACCTTATCATACGATGGGCTTGAGCTTTATGGCATTGGAACTGAGATTGGATTACATGGGTACTTCAGTTTTAATGACGCGCATCAGTTCATTTTCTGCTGCAATGAAAGATGAATGGAAAACTTCGTTGCTGCAATATGGTGGTGATAGTGCACCATCCAATGATAACACATCGCCAAAAGCCATCATTTTTATACATGGAGATCTGTCCTGGGATCAAGTGAGTTTGATATTCAATAATAAATATTTAATATAGATTAACAATAATTATATTTAATTTAGTTGCAAATTATGATATCCAAATCTACCACTGCCGATTTGCTTAAAATGTATTACAAATTAGAAGAATTCTTTACCCAGCAGTTCAAGTCGTCTAAAAGAGTATTCTCGAGTCTAGAGCCTCGTTTGCATGAACGTAACGCCAGTATGAAACGTAGACAAAGGAGACAAGATCATAAAAAAGCTATGAACGGTTCTAATGAGCCTCCTATCATTGACTACAGTAATACGGATGCGCGTCACCATAGGCACTGGCAAAAGCCTTTAGAAATGGTGGCCGGTTTAGTTGTACCAACTTTAGTGACACGTTTACCGCGCAATGGAAACGTTTTAGGAGGCTCCGTAGAACTGCATGGCAATAACATATCCTTAGCTTGTTTTCACGGCATTAATTTCAAGTCGAAATCTTGGGCTTTGTTTAGTTTAAAGTCACCCTTCATTAATTTTACCACAGAGGCTCATCAAGACTCGAATAGCCGAGAGGTGTTTGTAACACAGACCTTAACCTCTTGTCTGGGCCAGACAACAGAAGTGCAACAACAAAACCACTCTATGGCCATTGTAAGTCGTATAACAAGGAATATTGTTTTTCCACCCCAATTTAAGACATTAAACGAGTGGTTTCATTATGCCTTTGCCAACAGTGAAATTGATGGTAAGTTTTTGCATCAATTGCTTTAAAGCATTGAACTTAAGAATTTTCCTTAAAACTTTTAGCTGTAGACCGTTTCCCCATTTTGGAGTGTGATAGAGAAATAGCTTCGAATTCTATAGAACGGGCCAGAGGCGCGGGCTCAAGTAGTTCTAGCAAATCTCAAGATCGCGAAGTAATATTTGCTCTACCTAGTTTACATTTACATTTTAAAACCGAACACAAACAAGGGCCTACTACTCCCCAGCAGACAGGTAAAAACAAGAAGTTCAAACTAATATCCTGATTCGCAATCCCGAACGTTAACAAACTCTCTAACATTAAAAGTGGATGATGAACAGGAGGTTTTATGGTTCAAAATGCATGCCAGCGCTTAACGTTCGAGATGGTGAAACAGGGCTTCATATTCTTTAAAGTTCTGGAAACTAAATTAATTTTGTTTTACTTAAGCAGAGAGCAAACCGGAAGTGATTTGTAGCTTTACTACAGAATTTGATGATCACATATTTGTAACAGTGGACGCAGACGCTTTCTTCTTTTTGCATGATTTAATAACGTCATACGTCAAGGAAAAAGAGAAAGTTGTAAGTTTGATAAAACGAAAGATGTTTAATATTAATTAAGTTATTCTAATTATTCATCTCTTTCTAAAGATTGGAGCTCAATCAGTCAGAGCTGCTTCTCCTAACCTATCACAAAATATACGCCATCAGTTGAAACCATTTATCAATGAAGATATGCTTAAAGAACAACAGCAATATCAGCAGCAGCAGCAACAAATGCAACCACAATCATCTAACAATTCTTCTGCCTCAAATACTCTCTCTTCGAAACATGCCAGTTCTCAAAACTTGGATGTGAATCAAGCAACTACAATCATGACATCATCACCGCATTTGACTCATAGTCATCATAACCTAAACAACGATACCAAAGACTCTTCCTCGAAAACTTCATCTAATATTAATATCAGTTCACAAAATAACAGCAATACAAACATAACAACTACTAATAACACGAATACAAATACGAATGCAAGCGACAGCAAGCCGTCCACCTCGGCTGCGCAAGGAGCCGCGGGAACTCCAACGGCTGCCGATGACGATAATGATTTAGAATCATTTTTCAGAGACTGGAGACATTTTGATTGTCAAACCTGGCACTTGGAGCCAACCGTAAGAATTCTGTATTGGGCTGGCAAGTCCATTGAACCGTATGGCATTGATTATATCCTTAACAAATTGGGCTTCAGCCATGCTCGCACTACCATACCGAAATGGTTGCAAAGAGGTTTCATGGACCCCTTAGACAAGGTTCAGGCATTAATGATGTTACAATTACTATCCGTCATACGTGAAAACAAACAAGAGCCTGCAATAAAAAATAATAAAAATTTAAATTAATTAATTATAATAAAACTATTTATAGCTTCAAGTAGTTTTAAAAAAATATATACAACCATACTGTAGTGGCAATTATAAATATAAAAGATATTTACTATACCTATTAACTAACTAATGGCAATATAATTTTTTGTTTCTCTCTTTTTATAAACGTTTACATTTTTTCTTAAACCAATTCATTGCAATCACTCCTGCCTCACCTGCTTCATCTATTGATCTATTTTTATCAGGAGAGAACAAAATAATAAAAAAATATATATAAATATACTTATAAAATATGCATACTTTTCTACTTTGATATCATTTCAAAAAATACTCAAAGTATTTATTAGTAGAAAAAATTTACTATTTAAAATTATCTAAATTTTATGCTAAATTTTAAGAATAATTAGTAAAATTTTTATAAAAAAAAAAATGGTTTTGCTTTTAAATAGGGTGTTTCGAATTTTTGTTTTTCCTTTTTATTATTATTTCTTGTTTTATTGTTATTATTCTTTTTAATGTTGAGAAAATAAACTCTTGAAAAAGTATAATATGTATGTATGTAAAGTATTTAATTTATTTAAAAATTATATTAATTTGAAAAATATTAATTTACATAATACAAATATACTATAAATATATATTAAATAATTAATTAAAAAATTATACAATTAATGATTATAATGGGAATTATTAAAAATAAATAAAATAATAAAAATATTAAATTTAAACTTTATTTTGAGTACTAAAGATATTTCGGTATAATATGTGTGTTCAAATATGCGTCAGCGGATAATAAAGTGAATTTTTCTATTTGTATATAATAAAATAGTTACTCTACACAACCCACAAGTAAGTAATATTTTATTCAATGTGTAAAAGAGGCATTTTTATTGTGGTTGTTAGTGTGAAACCGTCTAACATTTATGGTCAATGTTTCTTTTCATGTATTAGTTTAATTAAAAAACTATGTTTTTCAGCTAACTTAAAAAAAATATGATTTCGATTCGAAGTCACAAAATTGATGTGCAATTACGAAAAGTTTTGCCATTTAAATTCACCGGAACCTGCATTTATAACAAATACAAAAACCTAATGTCACACCGTAAGCATCTAACGCAGCTTTCACACTGAAAGCTTATTTTGGAAAGTCTTGAGTTTAATGATTTTAAGGAAAAATAAAAACTGTAAGAGGCACTTTTTCTTTCCCTCAAACACAAGGCTTTGCAAAGTAAACTTTCCGTGTGTGAAAGCGCTGTAAGTAAAATTCATTGTTTTTTGTTTTCATTATTTTCATCAATTTTGAAAAAAATAAATAAAATTTAAAAATTATTGTACCGCTGTGTTACTTACGTTCACTTTAAAAATCGCTACGTCAGAGAGCACAGCCCATTTTTATTCTCATAAAAAAAAACAACAAGTGCTACCAGATTTTACACACATTCGTGCTTAACGAAAATGGGGAATCTTCAGCACACAAAAAATTGGTTGGGGTTATCCGATTTTGACCTTAAATTTTATAAAGAGTGGCCCAAACAAAACGTACGATATTAACCATAAATGAAACAAAAAATTTCAGCGAATTATTCTAATATATTTTTTATTATGATACATGGTGGCGCATATTTACCTTTATGGTTTTAATGTTTTATAACTTTTTTAGTTTACCAATATTTTTCATTTTTATTTCAGAATTTTGTAAAAAGTACTTACGGAATTTAACAGAACAGCGATCAAAATTTGTTGAATTTTATTTTGAAAATTAAAGGTCAACACAAACCAAAAAGATCTATGACAATTATGTGCGAAAAGAGAAAGCAAACGCTTTGCTACCGACCCAGAGGATGGTGTTGAGTGCCACAGATGGGACCACCCTGAAGTAATGCACAGGCAGGGTACATTTTTTCCCTTAGAAAGTAGGAAAGCGGAGGTTTTTAGTCGGTATACGCTATATGCGGAGTTCGATACACTTCAGGGGGACGTCTTCTGGAAGGCGTGCGTAATGCATTTTTGTCTCTACCGCAAAAAAAAAAAACAAATTGTGTGAAACAAAATATCAACCAAATGTTCCACACGGCTTCGGTGGCATGTCTATTCGATGGTCCATATTTTCAAATGACTGATACATAATTAAGGTTCAATGTCGTTAATATGCCGAATTATCTATTATCTGTTCTTGGCTTATTGACATACAATTTTTCGTTTATATATATCCCCAAATAAAGAAGTCTAACGGTATCAAATCACATGATGGTGGGGTCTTATTAGCATCGCTATGACATGAGATAACATGGCCATTGAATTTTTCGCGCAAGATATCAGTTAACTGGCACTATCCTGTTGGAACCACATACCGTTCACATCCATATCCTCAATATCGCTATAAGAAGTCCGTTATCATCTCAGGAAGGCGAACACTATTCTCTGTAACTGTTCCACCTGATTTTCGAAGAAGTATATATGGCCCGATGGTGCTGCCAGCCTGTAAACTGCAGCAAACAATCTGTGCCCCTTGCATACACACATTTCATGCTGAACCGGTTTGCTGAAATTTGCTCACAATTTTCTGTGTTGTGAGCAAAGTTGGCCGATTATGCTGACCAAAAAATTCACAAAGTGCACGAAATGCGGTTTGTGTTTAATAATTATTGACTACCGTCGACGTCTTCTTCGGTGACTTTTGTGTACGCTCTTTTGCTATATTTAAGGCTAGAGAGGTTTATTTTCTATACCGAAGCTGGCGGTTCCTGGAACTCTGAATTTTCTTGCAGCAGTAGTATTGAAAAAGTTGATATCCATAGCAATAAATTACTGGTAGACTTCTTTACTGCATATATAGGGTGTTTTTTTAAGCTAGATAGAACTTTAAATTGTAAAAAGTAACACAAAAAATTAAATTTTGATGAAACATTTTTTTTATTTGTTTCAGTATACTCTGACAAATCATCATGAATTGACTCACGCTTGAACAACGCTACGAAATTATCCAAATTTACTTTGAAAATCAGTCGTCGATTCGCGCAACTTATAGACGAAAATTGTGTTCAGCGATGAGGCGCATTTTTGGCTTAACGGGTTTGTTAATAAGCAAAATTGCCGCATATGGAGTGAGACCAATCCACAAGAGACCCTACAGACTCCATTACATCCAGAAAAATGCACTGTTTGGTGCGGTTTTCATGCTGGTGGCATCATCGGACCTTATTTCTTCAAAAATGAGGCCGGAGCTCGCGTTACGGTCAATGGAGATCGTTACCGCACCATGATCAATGATTTTTTGTTTGAAAATATGGATGACATTGATCCGGAGGAGATGTGGTTTCAACAGGATGGCGTTACGTGCCATACGGCGAACGCAACCATCGACTTACTGAAATCAAAATTTGGCGATAAGTTGATTTCGAGAAATGGACCTGTCAATTGGCCTCCAAGGTCGTGCGATTTGACACCTCTCGATTATTTCCTGTGGGGCTACGTGAAGTCACTGGTTTATGCTGATAAACCAGCAACAATTGACGCCTTGGAGGCCAGCATTGTTCGTGTTGTTCGTGACATACGGCCAGCAGTGCTCGAAAAAGTGGCCCAAAATTGGACGTCCAGAATGCTCTTCGTCAAGAACAGCCGCGGTGCCCATATGCCCGAAATCATTTTCAAATGTTAATGTCACGTATTGATCTTTCGAATAAAAAAAAATTTTGATTACAATTTAAGTTTTGTGTTATTTTTTACAATTTCAAGTTCTATCGGGCTGAAAAAAACACCCTATACAAAATCTGTCTGACTTGTTAGATCTTTTATCGCATTTTATTACAATAAAACAAACCTAAAATAGTTAGCAAGTATATTTAATTTTATAGCCAGTTCACCAATCTCGACAGAGTTGATTGATTGAGTTTGTCCACCTTTATGCTAGGAACACTACTGCGACGAACGACGAATATTTGGTCGCGAATATTCGTCGCCAAAAAGAAAACACACTGGTGTATATGAAAATGCACGCAATGTTGGTAGTGGTCGAAATTCGTCATACTCAGCGAAAGTTGAAATAGATTCATTTCTAATTGTTTCGTCAGGTGACCAGGTTTCTTACATAAAAAAGTATTTTTCATGACATAATACTTTTTATAATTTATATTAATTCATGTAGTATAAAGATGTTCTCAAAATATAAAGTACCTGAGATAATTTGTTCAAAAGTACCTCTTTCGGATGTCAAAATTTCGACAACTATTTGTAAATTCTACCAATAAAATACATGTTGATGTTTGTTTGTGTTGTATTTATTGTAATTCTGCCACTACCTGTATAAAGCTGCCTCGATATTGTGCTTCACACAACGAATTTATACAACGAATATTTGCCGGCGAATTCGTCACTATGGGCGAAGTTCATCGTTCGTTGCAGTTGTGTTCCTAGCATTATTCTGTGCGAACGATGTGTCAAAACTCAATTAAAATACATAAGTACCAGGGCCAATTCATACCAGGTAAATACAAGAGCAATATATTTAACCAAGGCGAATTCATATGAATTCGTCTTGTATATAAATATGAATATGAATTCGCCTTGTAAAAAAATGTCTTTTTCAAATGTCGTAGAGAAAAATATAAACATATAAGGAAATTAAAAGAAAATATTTGCAAGAAAAAAAAACATTTAATTATTTCGTGAAAATTAGAGTCCCAGATCATAGAGATTGGAAAATGAAAACGGCCAACCAGATTAGGGAAAATTCTGGATTATACCTGGCGCTCAAGCTAAAATACATAATTAAAAAATAGTTCCAAAATTTTTTTTTCAAATTTCTTTTAATTATTCCATTGACATCTGAAACAGATTAAAATAAAAAAAAGTTATCAATTTCACTTGTTATGAATTCATTTTGCATAACTTCATATGAATGAATAATAGTGAGATTGGTAAACCCAAATTGATTCGACTGTGAGTGACTGAATAGCTTTCTTTCGCATGTATTTCCTTTCGAGATTGATAAACTGGCCATAAAATTTATTTCTAAACAGTTTATTTAATTTAATACAATTGCTTTTTTGTTTACCAAGATGTTCTGAAAACAAATACAACGCTAATCACGAAATTTCTTCATTTCGCTTAAGTTTTTTAGTAGAAATTATTTTAACGATTACAAACGTGCATTTACATGAAAAAAAACTTGCCCTGTTAATTACTTACATATCTAAAGAAATAATATACTTACTTACGTATGAATAAAACGTAACAAATTAGTCATACTTTCATATTACTTATACGCTTGAATGCTCTTTTAACGAACAATACATTACTAAATGTTAATCGTTAGAGGTTAAAGAGCAAATGTGCCAAGTCACTTTATTTAAATTTTACAGCAAGAAGAAAAAGTTCTTATTGTGATCACTACGTAATGCCCTCAAGGGTAATCGGGCTTATACATTTACATACTTAGTGCTCTCTTTGAGAGAACCACTGTTTTAAAGCCTTTTGTTTTAATATAAAGGGTGGTTAAATTTTAAGGGCCGATGTAGACTTTGAATAAAACACAAATTATTTAGAAATTATTATCATTTCTTTTTATTACGATAACATTTGTATGGTTCATTTATGTGTGGAACAAAATATCGGCCAAATAGACGCCGCAACCTCGGCTGCACATCTCCATCCGATGGTCCAAATTTTCAATGACGCTGAGGCATAATTGAGACTCTGTGCCGTTAACGTGCCAAATTATCTCATCCTTTAGCTTTTGAATTGTTGCTGGCTTATCAACATACATCTTTTCTTTCAAATAACCCCAAAGAAAAATGTTCAACGGTATCAATTAACAATGCCACCACGTGAGATAAAACGGCCATTGAATTTGTCGCGCAAAAGAGCCATTATTTTGTTAGCTGTGTGGCACCGTCTTGTTAAAACCACTTATCGTTCACATCCACACCTTCCGATTCGCGCTATAAAAAGTTCATTATCAACTCACGATAGCGAAACACAATTCACAGTAACTGCCTGACCGGCCTCATTTTGGAAAAAGTACGGCCCCATGATGCCGCCAGACCATAAAACGCACCAAAGAGTCACTCTTTGTGGGTGCATTGGTTTTTTGACAGTCGCTTTTGAATTATCATTCGCCCAAATGTGGGAATTCTGCTTATTGACGAATCCACTGAGGTGAAAATGTGCCTCATTACTCAAGATGATTTTTTATGATATGCATTTTGATTTGAACACCAATTTCCATAACGAGCCTGCATAGTTTTAATGTGTTGCTCAGTTGTGCATCTTTTCATGGTTAAAATTGAGTTAATCTGAAATTGAGAAATGTCAAATGCAATGCAGAGAAAACGACGTTTAGGTGTAGATCACCTTCAACCGCGGATCTTAAAATTTAAGCACCCAATATAAACACAATTTTTATTAGCTTCTAATGATGTCATGATACATTTTTGCAGCAAATAAAGTTTTTAAAGCAAATAAAGTGTTTAAAGCAGATGTGCCCAAGCCCTATGCGCATGATGCTCAATTCTTTTTGTAAAAGCTCTTAGCTGTAGGGCTGTGTTCTTTAATACATACATACTGCACTCAGCACTAGCAATGAAAAATATACAAATGTATGAACTGCACACACACAAGAGCAAAGCAACAACACTTTTGCACGCTTTGCTGGTAAACATTGACGACAGCGATTATCAGTGTAGATTTTGTTTTTGTAAATATGTTTTGAAATAAGAAAAAAAATTAAATAAATTTATTAAATAGAAGTAGTTTTTACTTAAATGTATTTGTGTTTGCTCTTTCATAGTCTGCATTTAGACACAAAAACATTTGAAAGGGAAACATTCAGTTTGGTAGCAAATTACCGGTGGAGAAGGGAGAATCGATTTTGTGTTCGGTACTCGGCAGCACGCTTTGTTGACATTTACTTTATTGACATATAATTTACTTTTTAACATTTTAATTTAATTTACATTTTCTGGAGTTTTGTGTGGTTTTAAAAGTTTTGTTAATTCTGTTAAAAAGAAAGAAAATTTAATAAATATATAATATAAATGGGAAAGAAAAATTGTGGAAAAGTTAATCTTAGTGAAGATAATATTGAAGTAATTTTTATACATCGAAATATTTGCTGAAACAGACAACATAACAAAAATGTAAAAAACAAATAATGATGGAATCTTGCCGGCAACATGTTCGACTGTGTGAATGCGAAAGAAAAATCAAAAGAGAATTCCAAATGTTTTTCTTCCAAATGTTCGCTCGTCTAAATTCAGACATATAGAACTATCTGGGAAATATTATTATGTTGCAAAAGTTGTACTCCATTCAAACTGTAAAGAGTAGTGAAATGTATCTGGCAGCATGTTTCGCAACACCGAAATATTTAAGCAACATTTTGTCTTAAGTATGAGCAGCACTTATTTTACTGAGTATTTTAATTAACAGCAGATCGGTATTTGTTTGTGATTACATATTTTTACTAAAATTTATATTGGCCAAAGCATTTAAATGCTTATAAATGCGTGAGTTTGTGTATATCAAACTAAGAAACAAATCTAGTGTCACAAACAAGCCACGGTAAAGCAAAACCGAATTATGCTTTTTATTAAATTGTAGATCTGGCACCACACTCTCACGCATGTAAAGTTGCTTAAACCTTTTTGCATAAGCGAAAGCAAAGCATAAATATCATTATAAAGTTGACATATCATGTTTTTGCACAAATCCAACAAAATATTTTCTTATTTGAAAATAATCATTGACCTAAATTTTATAGCAAAAATACGAAATTAAAAGGAAATGAAAAATGTTCAAAAAACTTTGTTTTGTTGTTGTTATTCCTTTAATCAACGAAAAATAGTGTATTAGTAATATTAAAAAAAAAACTGTGGCTAAACTAGGAAAATATTCTAATTTTCGTTTTTTGCATTCCATGACATTCTCTGATGCGTAGCATTCAAGAAGTCACTGGAAAATTAACAATTCAAGAAAAAAAAACCATTATATATGCATTAATATTAAAAACCGGCAATAAATCAAAATGAATTAAAAATAGTAAAAAAATGCCAATAGAAAAAAATTAAAACTATAATTTGCAAGTGCTCTTACCTGGCTACATTTGTAGCTCTCACAGTTTTGTGAACAATTTTTTTCTAGTGGTTTCATTAATTGTTGTAATTAATATTAATTGTTTTGCTAATTAAATTCTTGCTAACAGGATGTGTAGTAAGAGATCTTGTAGATAAACAAATTGTAAAAGATAAAACAAATACGGATTGAAACTTTCTCAGTTAAAGCTGTGATTCACTATGTAGAGATATTGTTATAATTTCCGAACAGGCACTTGATGTCCTCACAAATTTTTAAAAGCAGAATTGTTTATCAATTAACAATTTTTGTGTGTCTTGGACTAGTACTCAGGCCCCTACATATGCAGTGCATTGTATCAGAACTAGGAAAATGGGTTATGTGTAGGAGGAAAGAGGGAGTAGTGTGCATGTTTGATTTGAACTTTCCAACGTTATTTGTGACAGGAAACACATCTGCAGGTAACTTGTTCCACAGACGAACGAAGAAGAATGACTTATCTCTGTAATGCATTCTGCGATTTACTGAGCAATCGACCACAACTGTACGTGTGTTATGTAGAAATATGTGGGTTTAAGGAACAAGATCCCTTGTATTCGATACGGAGCTATAAGCGATTGTATTTGTTTTAATTTTATTTTATTTATTGCTGTTCGCCCCGACTTTGCTCGGAAAGTATCTACTAATGATTATACAGAATTGCTTAAAATTATGCAATAACACAAATATTTCAGCGCAATGATTTTTTTTTTCAATTTACTGCTTAAAAATTTTTAAATTATTAGTATAAATATATAACAGTAATTGATTTAAAAAGGAAGGGTAAAAAATATCTCATTTCAAAGCTTGATAGTAAAGAACGTTTTTAGTTTTCTTCTCAACTGGTCAAGGCAAAAGCATTCATATTCTAACCCAAACATGCCCAGGCCTATGCGCTTGATACTCAATTGTTTTTATAAATACGCTTAGGTATAGGGCTGTGCTCTTTAATACACAAATACTGCGCTCAGCACTAGTAATGAAAAATACACAAACAACTTCGTCTTTCATATTTTTTTTCGTTCTTCACCGCACACACACAAAAGCAAAGCAACAACACTTTCGCATGCTTTGTTGGCAAACATTGACGATAGCGATTATAAGTGTGAATTTTGTTTTTGTAAATTGTTTCGATTTTTACAACAAAAAATATTAAATAAAAGTAGTTTTTCCTTAAATGTATTGGTGTTTACTCTTCCATATAGAACTTTTGGGCATCACTGTTCTAACACACAAATCTGATGATTTGTATCGACCATCATGTCCTTCTAACCAAATTTAGAAACTTTAGCTTTAACCATTCTCATGGCTTACAAAAATCATTACCTACTTTACATGGGAGGTGTCATGCCTACTTTCCCCAGCTTACCCACTTTTTGTCTGATAATCTGTATCGATCATCATGTTATTCGCACAAAATTTAGACTTTAGCTTTAATCGTTTTAAAAATATACATAAATCAATATTTCCCCGGTATGGGAGGTACCATGCCCACTTTTTTAACCCCACCCTCTTTCTGTCTGATAATTTGTATCGACCATCATATCATTCGTACCAAATTTGAAGACTTGAGCTCTAACCGTTCTCATGGTATACAAAAATCATTACTTACTTTATATGGGAGGTGCCATGCCCACTTTCCACAGCTCGCTCACATTTTGTTTGATATTTTTTATCGATCATCATGTATTCGTACCAAATTTAGAAAGTTGAGTTTTAACCGTTCCCTCTCCGTATGGGAGGTACCATGCCCACTTTCTTAACGCCACCCATTTTTCGACCATCATTACATTCGTGCCAAATTTACAAACTTGAGCTTTAACTGTTTTCAAATGTACAAAACCAATATTTAGTTTGTATGGTAGATACCACACCCATTTATCCTATAGCGCCTACTTTTTGACCGATGATTTAATTTGGCTTTTAAGCAATCTCGATCAAATAGAAAATCTTTTTATTTTGTATGGGCATGGCAGTTTTGTAATTTTTTTCTGAGACACTATCTTTTGAAAATTTCCGACTATACGAAGATAAAATTTGTCAAATCGCTCCAGCCGTTCTCAAGCTATGCGATTACATACATTTCGTAATTGATTTTTATATAGATATACGGCAATGTCACAGAATTCACTTCCGTTCGAAAATGGAATTGAATCGGTTTTTTAAATCTTCAAAAAAGAAGATTTGAAGCTTTTTCGGAATAAAATCAATTCTATAAGATGTTACAAGTACGAACCTTATTGGTGGTCGTGCTCCAGATTGACTCAGCGGTTTGTTCAGGGCGGTGTTCTCAACCCATTTTGACCACTCGTACGAACAAGAGAAAAAAACAAGAACATACGTTCCTGCAAAATCTGACATTTACAACAAAATATTTACTTACAATTGGAACATTTAATTATCGGGGAGTAGCTGGAATTCTCCGGTCGCCCATATCCCTACCTGGCCATTAGCATCCGCTTCATATTGTAATATGGCCCCTCAACCCGTCCTTTATATGCCCTACGTCTCAAGCAAAATCTTTTTTGTTTGGGACTTAGTAATTTTTTCTAATCATCACAGCTAGCCATATGGGTGACTACATACATTTGGTTTTATGAATTCGCCCCGCAATAAAGATAATACTAGTTTCATTCTTGCAATTAGAAATGATTTCATTCCGAATAGTTTTTAGTTTTTCGTTTTTTGAAGAAGTAAAAAAAGAATCCAATTCTGTTTCCGAACGGAATTAAGCTCTGTGACATAGCTGACAGATTGTATTTCTATTTGTTAAGTTAATTTTCCGTTTTAATTTTGATTTAGTAGCCCTATAAATAAATAACTTCAGGGGCTTAAATTTATAACCAAAGAAATCTTTGCAATTAAACTCAAGTCTCATGTTTTTTTTATTTTTGTTTTGCTAAAGAAGTGCACAAAATCAACTCATTTAGTCATCTATATAAAATCATGTCTTTCAGCGAAAAAAAATTTTCCCCATTTTCTTTTTATCCACACTTTCCAAAATATCGCACCATTGTCATCATTGTAGTCATCAGCGTTTCTTGTAAATCTGTTCGTCCAATTTGATGTAAATTTTTTTTTTTTTTTTTTTTGTAAAATTTCCAACCTTTTTTTTTTTTTATTAATGTTTGTATTTCGTAGCAGGGGTCTTTTGTAATTTCTTAATGCTTCGTAAGCATTTCATTTTCTTTTCATCAAGGTTGAGTTTTAATTATTTTTTCTTAACATTTTGGTATGATTTTCTTTTTTTGTGCGAAAAGATGCTGTTTGGAAATGCGAATATTCGTTGCTGTGTGCATGAAGAAATATATTTTATCTTTTTATAATTTTTGCATTTTTAAGCAGAGATTTAAATAAATGGTGAATAAAAATAATATCTCTTGAAGAGTTTTCGAAAGAAGCCTAGTCGTAAAATTTGAAGCAAAGATATTGGTTAAAGTCATAAAAACGTTATTAAATAATTTTGAAGAGAGAATCATAGGCTTACAAAAAAGTGTTTCATTTTGATCGTTACAAAATAAATTTTGTATATAGCGGTGGTCCGGATAATGTTCCGAGCTGTATATTGATTAATTGTGCTGATACACTGGCTGAGCCGCTGACTCGAATTTTCAATATTTCAATAAAAAGCAGAGAGTTACCAAATTTTTAGGAAACATTCTTTCATTATATCCTTGTTGCAATGTTGTAAATTACAGAGGTATTGCTAAACTAAGCGTTTTTCCTAAATTATTTGAGAAATTAGTGACAGAATATATTTCCCATCACGCGGCGTCTCTTTTATCCTCTGTTCCACACGGTTTTCGGAAAGGAAGTTCTACCATAACAAACTTACTACGACTGACAACTATTGTTAATCACAGCTACGTACAACGGAGGCAGATTGACATCGTGTACACTGATTTCAGTTTCCAGTTTCTTTAAATTGCTTTTAAAGAAACTGAACCTAATGTGATTTTCAAACCAATGCTTAAAGTGGATTGATTCTTATTTATCAAATCGTAAGCAATGGGTTCGATTCAAAAGCGTTTTTGAAAAAATTGCGAACGTCACTTCGGGAGTGCCCCAAGGTAGTTATCTGGGACCTCTATTCTCCAGGAAAAATTAACATGATGATGGTGCTAACAAATTGTTGGCGAAATATTGAAAAATAAAAGTTAAAAATTTGTTAAATTTTTTCTATAAAAAACAAAAAAACAAGATCACAAGCTGCGAAAATTATATACGTATATTTAACAGACAAAGATCAAAAATATTAGAATTAAATAAAATTTTTATATATTTTTAAATTCCTTTTTATGTTTATATCTTTGAAAAAGCTTTTTTTTTTTTGTAATAGTGTATTCGAGGCGAATTCATAACAGGTGAAATTGAAAGCGCAAATGATAACTTTTTTTTTTAATTTTAATCTGTTTCGGAGGTGAATGAATGGTATTAAAAAAAATTTTTGTAACTATTTTTTTAATTATGTATGTTTGCTTTAGCGGCAGGTACGATAAAGAGTCCTCCACAATCCGGATGACCATTTTCAACTTTCGAAGCTCTATGATCTGAGACTTTAAGTTTCACAAAATAGTTAAAAGTTTTTCTTTTATTGTAAATATTATTTATTATTAGTCATGATCTGAGAATCACGCGATCTGAAGCGGGAAAGCGTTCTGAAAAACACTTAATACACTTTTAGATATTCTAAGGAACGTGCGTTTTACTGGCATTTCGGAGTTGTTACGGATGTACATAAGTATGTGGTTGGTATGTATGTATGTATGTGATAGTTATATAAAACGAAAACAAATTGAACAGAGAAATTTTTTAACTTGGATTTTATAATTGAAAATGTGTAAAATTTTTAAAATTTTTTATTGAAATAGAAAGAAAACATATGAAAGTTTAATTGTGAATAATCTTATTTCGTTTTGCAAGTTTAGTTTAAGCAAATTCATTCAGTGCCACTTCAATGTAGAGTCTGAACACAATGTAACCATAATTTATCGCAGTGCGGGCTTACATACGATTTTGAAGTAAAAATCGCAGTGCGGAGCGGCATAAAATTAAACAAAAAACATGATTTGGAAATGAATTTTTGTCATGATATGTAAAAGTTTAAAAAATATATTAACGGTAGAAGAAAAAATTGCAAATAATGGAAAAATTATCAAAGAAATTAGGAAGTATGTCTATCTTTATTATTTACAGTCGGGAAATTACAAAAACTTTCAGGGTAGAAAAGATTTGTCATATTGATGTGTTTGCCATCTATGGCCCCCAAACAATGAGGAAGACTAGTTTTTTCATAAAAAAAAAAAATGATGTTTGGGACCAATCGGTTATATTCGGACTAGCCACATAGATTTCATGCAATTCATTCCATATTTCTTTGCATGTTTCATAAATAATCGTGGATACTCTAATTTTTTATGCTCAGGACAAAATTTGCATTCTGCAAGTCAGCAAGGAGGTTGCTGAATGAAAAGTTATAAAAAATTAGGTTTGGGGATGGTGAAGCAGGAAGTTTTTAATCATATTTCTAAACATATTGCAGACTTAACATTATACATTATCACTTCTTCTTACATTAAGGTAGGTTATAATCGACACTTGGGCGGGTTTCTAAAGATCAAGGGTCTTACCCACCATATCCTGTTAGTATGTGTCGTGGTTTTTAATTCCACACATAAAACCAAAATGGCTTCTACCAAATTAAAATTTTTTTAATAGCTACGAGTAAGACAGTAAATTTTTCTCAAATTTAAAATAAATAAAAATGTAAACTAATAAGTCTTGCCGTCGCCGTCTTTCGCACCGCAAACATTGTGTTTAGACTCATATACAAGCGAGTTGAAGCCGCCAATTCTAAGCGATATGTAGATGCCAGAATACCATACTTCTTGTGTTATACATTTATTAGAACACCTATTTGGCGTTTTCAAATCGAAAACGCTAAATTTAAGCGATTTGCGTTTCTCAGAACATGCTTGTATATATTTTTGTAATTCCCTTTTGTGTTTGTATATATCCCTTGATATTTGAAATAGATATTTTTCGTAGTATTGTATTTATTGTTCTTGCATTTACCTGGTATGAATTCGCCTTGATAGTGGTTGTACTCATTTAGGGTAATTAAACAGTGTCATAGCATTCAAAGAGTCCTAATATTTTACGACAGTATAAAAATCTTATTGTTGTGCTTCGTACAAAAAAGTCATAAAGTAATAGGAATTAAATTTTCTTTTGATTTAACATAACTAAACCGGAAATATCTCAACTGCTATTTTAGGACTTATGATTTTATGACCCCCCTTTGAATAACGTAAATATATAATAAAAATCTGTAAATATATAAATAAAATATTATGTTATATTGTTCTGCTGTACTTACCTGTTATGAATTCACCTTGGTATTGATTGTACTCATTTAGGGTATTTAAACGGTGTCATAGCATTTATAGAAATTTTACGACAGCACAAAAATCTTATTGTTGTACTTCGAACTAAAAAGTCATGAAGTAATAGGAACTAAAAATTGTATTTTTTTATTTAACAAAACTAAAATAATAACGTAAATATATTATAAACTTTTAAGATTCACATTAGTAATGACTATTTACATAATATAATTTAAAATTCTAATGATTCATCGTCATCATTATGAAGATTCATTTTTCTATTAACTTATTAAATTTTTGTTGAACTTTATAGTTTTTAAATTAAATTTTTGGTTTGTACATTTGTACAACGGGTTATAGATAGTTCAAGTTTTTTTTCCACCGAGCATTTAATTATTTTCTATCTATATTCATCTCATATTGAATCACATATGCATTTTGTTAATTGCCCACATTGTTTGTACAGCGTTTGCTGTCTCAGAACTAGCGGTATTTATTTTATTTATTAACATACATATTTTTTGTATTTTAATATTCTCCGGACCCAGAGATGTAAATATTAATTTGTTAAATTTTTGTTGAACTTTTATAATTTTTTAAATTAAAAATTGTTTGGTTTGTACATATGTACAACAGGTTTTTAGTTCAAGTTTTTCCTTTCTTAATTTTTTTCTTAAGAAGGATTTTTACAATACAAATTTGCTGTGATCAATAATTTTGATTGAAGAAGACAAGAAAAATAATAATCAAATCTTTAGTTGGGGGACAACTAGCTATTTCGTAGTCGCTAAACTACTCATCAGCATCCACTGGGATTTGAACTCGGGTCATGAAATTATTGATCACAACAAATTTGTATTCTAATAAAAAAAATCCTTTTTAAGAAAAAACTTAAGGAAAGAAAAAAACTTGAACTATAATGATTAATTTTTCTATGACAGCACAATGAAACAAAAATACTTACCTTATTTAAAGGATGGTCATAAATTCTTAATTGGTCAAATAATGGCATGAAAAAATATGAGTGCTATGAGTAGTCTTATTTCAAATTTGGATATTTTTGATTTGAGATATTTTCGGTTTAGTTATAGCAGATCAAATCATCATCAAAGATCACAGTTTTACTTTTTTGTTCGATGCACAAAAACAAGACTTTTATCCTCTCAAAAAAAAAAAAAAAAAAAATGCCTTATTGTGCTGATATAATAAAGTTGGAGTTTCCCAACTGTATATGGTAAATGATTTCTCCCTTTCAAACACCTGTTTGTTTATTTTTCAACCAGTTTGATATTTTTCCCTTAGTCAATTTTTTCTAGCTGCAAAACATCTTCGAAACGAAATTCGTGTTGATTTTTGCTTTTGTTTTTCTTCCAAGAAGATGATGAGATTTTTTTATTCACGCACTTTAAAAAAGACTGAATGACTGACTATACAATAATTTGTTCAGCTTTATTACTTGCAAATAAAAACAAAATTTTCTCTCAAAATGCAAAAAGGAAACTAGAAAGTAATAGAACAAGAAAACTAACACTACGACCAAAAATGCTATGAATATATAATTTGCCATTAAAAAAGCAAAGAAAAAAAGTAGAGAATGCAGAAGAATAAGAAGAGAAAATCATAATGATTAAAGCTTGAAAGGGTTCAAGTATTGTAGAGCAGCACCAAAAACAACCGTTTTGCTTGTAGAACAACAAATAAAAAGCAGCAAAAACAACCACAACCTTTGACTGGCAACGGCACAAAACGTGCTAATGTTTATAGCAGGGATTATTAACTAGTAATGAAAAGTTAGCAAAAAGAAGAAATGAAAATGTTAAAGAAAAGTATCAGATTCTTTTCTCTTGTTTTTGATTTTATTTTGTTAAATTACTCAAAAGAAGAGTAAAAAAAGTTAATAGAGGTTAAAAACTAATTGTATGTTTCAGATAAAATGTTGATTTAATTTTTCTAAGCTTAAAAAAATAGAAGAGAACATAAAAAAGGATCGCAATTAAATAAAACTGGCAAGCCAATGAGCACTTTCAAGTTAAGTGCGCTGATTCCTAAAAAGATTAAGTGTAATAAGATTTTATTTTAACCTTAAATACAAAAGATCAAAACAAAACAATAGGGTCTGTCAAGGATTGCTTTATTTAAGGGAATAATTGTTATTACAAGGTTGTTTAAATTCAACGTCGAAGGGAAATCTTCTTCAAGTTGAAATTTTTAGAATGTGGGTTTATTTTAATAGATGTTTTTGCGAGACTTGCTGATTAGTCTTAAAAGTGTCCCAGCATAACTTTTGCATTTATAAACCGATTTGAACAAAGTTATTTGCGGTTGAGTTCCATTGCTTTTTTTTTCCATAAAATATTCATCCAAAAAAATTGGTTACGTCATAATTTAGTTCGCAGTTTGACGCAAAGTATCAATCACAATAGCTAATTGTTGTACTTGTGATATAATTCTTAAAAGAAATGTATTCGTTTCGAATTTTGGAAAACACTTAAATAACATTTAATAACAATTGAGTGTATTCACTTTATTAGCTTCTACACTGAAAGCATTATGCGTCATACATTTAATGAAACTGTTTCATTAAATATTTTTCATTAATCCAATGAAAACTTTTCACAAAAACTTCATATATATTATGAAGTAGTTCCATCAGAATGGTTTCATTAAGTTTCATAGTTTCATTAAAAAAAAATCATTGGATTTATGACTACAACAAAATTAATTTGTTTTTAAATTCTTTGAATTTTGGTCAGATATATTAATGGGCATTTATTAATCTTAAGCTACAGTTTAAAACATGTCAAGTTTTTTTTTTATTAAAATGTAAGTTTTATGAGTTTCATAATTCCAATGGAATAGAATTTATTAGATCAATGACAAATAAATTTCTGGCTACCGAACATGGGTATGTATGTACATATGTGTATGTACTCAAATCAGCATAATAATAGTTTGAAAAATTTAAATACCAGTGTATTAAAGTCATTTGAATTAATAAAATCTGTTTTATTTGGTGAATACTTGTTCAACATTTTCTTTTATCATAATTAGGTACAATTTCACAAAAGCATTTATTGTTTGTGTAATGAAATAAAGTATCAATGAATAAATGAAATAATTTCATTAAACAAATGTAACTATTTCATTGATTTAATGTAAATTTTTCAGGTGCTCAATGAATAATAATATTAGATAAATGAAATAACTTCATTGACCTTATGAAGAAGTTTCATATTTTTAATGAATATATTACATTAGTACAAAGAATTATTTCATTAAATAAATGCTACTTTTTCATTAATTTAATGTACAGTTTTCATGTGCTTTATGAAATTGATTCTTTGATCTAGAGAAATTATTTCACTAATCATATGATTTGTCTTTCATACTTTTAATGAAAATAAGTCATGTTTCTTATTAAAATGTTTCATTACTTTTATGAAGATTTTCATTAAAATAATCTAATGAAATTTATTACATTATTTCTATGAAAAGTTACAATGGTTGAAAAATAATGAAAAAATTCATAAAAGTAATGTCAAAATTCAGAGAATTTCTGAACAAAATTTTTTCAGTGTAATATTGATACCAATAAAAAAACTATAATCAGCTTGTTTTTTTTTTGCTTCCTAGCTGTCTATATATCGACATTTCATAAAAGCTACCAGTAGACTTGGATAGCCGTGTACTTTTAGATATTTTCAAAAAAGAAACCGAATACTCATAGAAAATTCGTCATAACTGTGATATATTATAACATCAATGCAATGCCAAAAGTTCTAATTATTGACCCCATGACATTTTTGATAGCTGTGAATTCAACCTTTACATCAGTTTTTATTTATTTATTTATTTCAGCTAAATGCTTAATAACAGCTGAGAAATCAGTATAACAAGGAAATAGATAGAAATAATATAACAAAAATTTCATTAGAAAACTACAAACAGTTATAAAGGGTGTTTTTTTAAGCTAGATAGAACTTTAAATTGTAAAAAGTAACACAAAAAATTAAATTTTGATGAAACATTTTTTTTATTTGTTTCAGTATACTCTGACAAATCATTGAATTGAAGCCACGAGACCATTGTATGCGTCGTTCTTTCGCCGATTGAGCTCTAGAGCAGTTGGCAACAGACCCGTTGTTTTATCGCAAAATTGTGTTTAGCGATGAGGCGCATTTTTGGCTTAACGGGTTTGTTAATAAGCAAAATTGCCGCATATGGAGTGAGACCAATCCACAAGAGACCCTACAGACTCCATTACATCCAGAAAAATGCACTGTTTGGTGCGGTTTTCATGCTGGTGGCATCATCGGACCTTATTTCTTCAAAAATGAGGCCGGAGCTCGCGTTACGGTCAATGGAGATCGTTACCGCACCATGATCAATGATTTTTTGTTTGAAAATATGGATGACATTGATCCGGAGAAGATGTGGTTTCAACAGGATGGCGCTACGTGCCATACGGCGAACGCAACCATCGACTTACTGAAATCAAAATTTGGCGATAAGTTGATTTCGAGAAATGGACCTGCCAATTGGCCTCCAAGGTCGTGCGATTTGACACCTCTAGATTATTTCCTGTGGGGCTACGTGAAGTCACTGGTTTATGCTGATAAACCAGCAACAATTGACGCCTTGGAGGCCAGCATTGTTCGTGTTGTTCGTGACATACGGCCAGCAGTGCTCGAAAAAGTGGCCCAAAATTGGACGTCCAGAATGCGCTTCGTCAAGAACAGCCGCGGTGCCCATATGCCCGAAATCATTTTCAAATGTTAATGTCACGTATTGATCTTTCGAATAAAAAAAAATTTTGATTACAATTTAATTTTTTGTGTTATTTTTTACAATTTCAAGTGTTATCGGGCTTAAAAAAACACCCTATAAATATAATCACTAGAGTTTAAATACAAAAGAAGTCTGCTCTTAGTAACATGAATATTTTCAGATAAGTCGATGAGATCATAAAATCTGTTTACTTCGCCACAAACTCTACGGAAAGGATCAAAATTTAAGAAGTTTGATCGATGAAATTGAAGATACAGTGGAACGTACGACCTTAGCTGTCTGTTAGGTATATTCTTTATTTTATCGCGAAGATGAATTGAACCAGTATCCCATTGTAATAACTTTAAAAAGAATAATATATTTGATGTAATTCTTCGGCTTTTCAATGTAGGGAGGTTAATAAGAGCTAGTCGGCTGCGGTATGATGGTAAATTCACTGCTGGGTTCCAGATGATTAAGACAGAACAGCAGGAATTGTTTTTGGACTGATTCCACCTTTTTTATATAAAAGCTATACTGCGGATCCCAAATTGCTGAGCAGTATTCAATAATAGGCCGCACCAGTGTAGTAAATAGATGTTTGGTGATGTAAGGATCTTTAAATTTCTTCGCGCAGCGTTTAATAAAATATATAATATTATTTGCTTTGTTGACAGCAAAAGTGACGTGAGAGTTAAAATTAAGTTTTTTGTCAAAGTAGACTCCAAGATCTAAAGTGGTGTCAACAGTTGTAAGTTCTGTACCATTAATGAAGTACTTAGTTGAAAGAGGTGAATATCGTGTGAAAGCCATCGATTTGCATTTACTTATGCCGATTTCTTTTCTGAAAGAGTTTTGCATTTATGCTGCACTTTTTTTCTTAAAATATAAGTTTTAAAATTAAAGTTTTATTGAGATGAAAAGAAAATGTCGCAATAATTATAAATATTTGAAAAAAAATTGAGAAAACTGTGTACTTCTGTATTTTTTTGGCAAAACAATATTGAAAATGCTACACTTTTTCTAGAAAAGAAAACGCCATTAGATTTATTTCCATGAGGTTAACTTTGCACCAATTAAATAATCTATTTAAATAAGGTTGTAGAAAAGTGGCATCGCTTGCATTTGTTATGTTGGAGAAAAGTTTTACATCATCAACAAACATTAGAATGCTTCCAAATTCAATAGCGTTTGGAAGATCGTTTATGAAAATAAGGAATAAAAGGGGACCAAGATGACTTCGCTGAGGAACACCAGAAATAGCATCAATATATTTTGATATTGAGTTATTAAAGATTACCCGTTGTTTACGGTCTTTCAAATAAGATTCTATCCAACGAAGGAAGCTTACAGTAAAGCCAATTGCATTAAGCTTCTTGGCCAATAGTTTGTGGTTTACCTTGTCAAAGGCTTTACTGAAATCCAGATATATTACATCGGTTTGCTGACTAGTATAAAAACTATCATTGATGTAAGACGTTAATTCCATTAAGTTCGTTACAGTCGATTTACTTCTACAAAAACCATGCTGTTATACAGAAATTATTGGTAATATTTCGTGTTTAAGCATATTTGTTACGATTTTTTCAAATAATTTTGGAATGTCACTTAATTTTGTAATGACTCTGTAATTTGTTGCATTATTTCGGCTACCAGATTTATGTAGAGCAATAATAAATAAATTTTTCCAGCATTCTGGGAAGACTCCGATCTTCAATGAAACATTAAATAAATAAGTCAAGGAAATGGCTAATGCTTCAGCACAATTTCTCAAAATACTGCTCGGAATACCATCAGGGCCGGGTTTGTATGAAACTTTTAACGATTTAAGATTTTGCAACACAACTGATTTATCTAATGATGAAAGGCAAACTGGCGACGCTGATGAAATGTCATATGGATATGATGAACAATTAAACGTTTTTGCAGAAAATGTAGAAGCAAAAATTTAGCAAATGTATCAGCTATGTCATCATCATTAGAATACGTATGACCATTGAATTTTATAGTTGAAGGATAAGACGAAACTCGACGTTTAGCATTTACAAAGTTGAAAAACAATTTTGGATTGCTTTTAATGTTGTTTTTCACATTCCTAACATACCTTTCGTAGCATTATTTGTTTTCAATGTGAAAGTGCCTACTTGCAACTAGATAAGAGCTGCGGTCCACCAAACTATTACTTTTTTTAAACTTCTTATGAAGGCGATTACGTTTATTTTTTAGGTAATTATTTCAATTCGATTGTGCTGTGTGTGTTCAAGCCTCTTGATCAGCTCTCAAAATTTATAATTGCATTTTTTTTGCGAAAGAAATTTTAAATACTTTAAAAATTGTCTCTAATTTCATCGGATTGAATAAATGAAGGAAAATCTTTCCACTCAGTTTATGAATTAAAAGACTTATGTGCTGTTCATAGAACACAGACGAGCAACTCGTCTAGAAAATTTGTATGAAAGTTACTCAGTATTTTGAGTGATTTTCATATACATTTTTTTAGACGAGTGCTCATCTGTGTCTACGAACAGCACATTAATTGGCAATTGAATTGAAACGTGTTGCGGTGGCTAGGCATAAAAGAATTTTCCAAGTCAGAAGCGGAAAAATTTTTTGCGTAGCGCACTCAACAGACAGGGTGGCGGGAAGAGGTCAACCAAACCTTAGGACCTCAGTTCCCTCATAACCAATTCATGGGAGGGGTCTATGCCATGGGGAGTGGCCTACTCCAACCCAAGTCCCGGCCTTTAAATAATTTCATAGAGTGGTCCACCTGCCACATGCGAACGGCCTTTTCGCAGTGGAACCACTGTCGGCCTTGTTAAGTGGGCTGAGCAAACCCAAATGACAGTGCTCAAGTAGGCCATAACCTGAAAAGCGATAGGAAAAAGGTTATGAAATAATTAAAATAGTCGGGAACGATACTTTACCCTGAATAACCGCTAAATAGATTAGCTGAGCCAAGGACCCGAAAGAAAGTTAATGCTGGAAATAAAAGAATAACAAATTATAAAAAAAGAATTGAAAACAATGTTTACCGAACGCATTAGGTTCTTATAATGAACTCAGTAGCACATGCGGTTGTTTACATTTTTGTTTGACATAGTGGTATGTTCAATGAATTATGAATGAACATTCTACGAGGGAGGCAAATAAATTGGCAACGCGATGATTTTGCGTAATCTTATAGTAAAGCCAGGGCTGAATAGTAGGTTTTTCAAACAACATTTCGTAATAAAGAGTAACGGAAAAAAACTTGCTAAATTTTGCTGAGAGCCTTTTACTAGGATGTTTTGTAATAACCAAGTTATGGTACGGGATGAAGAAATTCTGGGAAAGAAAGATGGCGCCAGAAATAATATGGGAAAATAAAGCAAATTGGGTTTAAATTTATTTAATTTTGTTGTGCGTGAACGCAGATAGTTAGTTGTTATTTTTTTATATTGGAAATAAATTTCGGAACGCAAAAACCGGTTTTATTCAGCATAAGAAAAGCAATGGAAGAGGTATAAATAGCGAAGCGGTGAGTTAAAACGGGAGATTTTTGTGCTGGCGACATTGATGGCTGCAGAAGTTAAAGAAGTTGAGACATTTGGTGTTTAAATTTTGATAAAAATTATGGACTTTGCTAAAATCAAATATTAAATTATAAGTTCAAAAAATATATATATAAGTTATATATAAGACGGGTTCTTAATAAAACTAAACAAAACGTTTCAAAATAAAAAGAAAAGGAAAATTGAAGGCAATAAAACCCCAGAGTATATATTTTAAGAGGGGTAGAACTGAAAAGAAATACAAAAGAAAAGATTAAAGGCTTGGTTACAAGTGAATTAAAAAAGACAAATAGAGAGTGAACGAGAATCTAACATCAAAATCATAAAAAAAAAACACCTTAGCCATTCTGAGTAGCAACTGGGGTGAAGATAGTCCAGCGTCGAAAGCCAGCCGGTGGTAGTGGAAAGGCTACAGAAGGGTTAGCAGCCAAATAAAGCCAGCAGAACCATTTGTTGAGGAGCGGAGGGGCCAGCGCCTGGGAAGTCTCCAGGACATCTTTAATAAAATAACTCAAGATATGTATATTTGTTGTGATGTGTCTATGTGTTTTGTAGAAAATTTAGTTTAAGGAAGTTATTATAAGAGAAGTTCTGTGTTGAGAGGAAAAGTTTATAGTGTTAGTTCTATTGATAACGTGTAAGCTAAGTTAGGGAAACTAATGTAACAAAATCGTCAGGATATTGAGGCAATAATCCAGTCAGCGAAATTTTAAGGTTGGTAGAAATAAATCTGTGGGAATCGAAAGTGCATTCTCTAGAACGGTCTTAGGGAGCTCTCTCAGAAAGTTTGTATTATTTAGAAAGTTTGGAATATTGAAGAGTTTGAAGCCTTAAAATTTTGGGGTGATAGGGAAAGTAGTTGGAATTAATAAAAATTTTGCGAATGGTCCTGACAGTTTTGCAAGTAGGTTAATGTCGTTAAGTGTTATAATATTTATAATTGTTAAGTTTAGAGTATATTTTTAGGAGTTAAGGAAATATTTGAATTGTTAAGGAAATCTTTGAATAGTATTAATTATAAATTGAAATAAATATGATAAATGGTATACGAATGGTCAATAATATGAGTTGCTAATTTGTGGTGTGAAGGGGAATCGTGGATTCCCCTTCAGTGGGGTCAGTTAAAACAGTACCGGAATAGGAACTGGCCATGGTAGGGATGGGCGGCTAGGAGAAAACAACGAACTTCTCTAAAATAATATATAAATGTGGGTCAATAGTGCTGGTGTAAAGTAAATTTTATTTGGTGCGAGTCTATGGGCTTGGTGAAGGGTTGAGAAATCACGACCCGAAAAGGGAGTCCACCAACTGAGCTGGTTGTTCTACGAAGCACTCAAGCGCCACTGAGGCTCGTAACAAACGTCGTTTGAAACGGCCGCTTTACTTTAAACAATAATTGAATTACTATAATTGTAGTAAACCAAGCTTATTAATTTAAATTTTACATTTGTTCTCATTTACACAATCACAATCACACACACACTCACCCTCTCACAGATGCACAATCATCAACCATAAAAGTGGTGGCATATTCCTAACAACCCATACAGTCCACTTCTATAATCTAACTCTAAAGTCTGTGAGCCTACTCCAACTTTTATTCAGTGATTAATGCAACGACACTGTAATATTGAAGAAACGGCTAAATTATGTCAATGTAATGACAAAATATCCTCACTAAAATGGCATACTAACATCAGACCAATTATAAATTGGATTTAATTTAATGTAAAAATCTCTTGGATGTAGTGGCCTACTAATATTAGAAATATGATTAAGTGGAGTAAATTTTATGATAATATATCATCAATGTCATCAATAATGATTATGATTAATGATTTCAAAAATATTTTCAAACATATAACTTTATATTCTTCCATTTTCAAGAAATCAATGACAATTCCTATTATTTTAATTCCGGAGCTAAAAAAAACTGCCCGCGATAGTTTTGTAATAGATTAAAGAGAACAAGCATGGTGCAACTACCAGGTGGCAACATTATGCTACTAAAATACAAAAGGCTTTGTTTGAGTAATATTCCTTTGGTTGTTATGAAGGTGACAGTAATTGCCATTATTGCAGCTGACGAATAGTTAACATTAGGATTTTATCTTACAGATAATTTTTTTTCGTTATTTCAAGTTAATATTAACCTGAAAAGTTACTGATAACTTGGCAGCAGGTTTATTCTCATGGTGAATTTCAAAGTGAATTTTACGGTTTTGAAGTTGTCATATATTCTTTTGAAAATATGGTAACTTCAGTTGCAAAATTGGGAAAAATTTAATGGTGACTTTATCACTCACGTTAACTAATGTTAAGGTTAACTATCAAGAACTTTATATAATAATGGCCTTACGAGTATGAAGAAATGCTAAAAAGAAATATCACTTGCAAGAGCGTTTGTTTTGCAACATAGCACTTACACTTATACATATATATCTGTGCCAATATAAAAGAGTGGCTTATATCAAATATTGTAGTTTTGAGATATTCTCGTTTTGAATTTTATTTTTATTATTTTACCATATAATTCTAGTAATTGGTTTCAATGAGAGTTTCCTGCGCTATAATGATGGTCAAACCTTTGTTTTAAATTAGTAATAAATTAAAAATAATTTTTATGAGTTTTTTACTCGACGTTTCGTATGCTTTTTTCGAACACCTTCAGGAGTATAATTTATTTTATTAGACGCTAATAAACACCATAAATTGGTTTAGCTGGATGCATTGTATTTAATATTAACACTGTGGTTCAAATTACGATTATTTGTTACTTTTTCATATTATTTATCTTAATCTAAAAAACTGGACTTCACAACAAATGAATTTTAAATTAAATAAATAATTAAAAAAGTGTTACAACACAACAATAATTCGTCAAACTTAATTTTAATATCACAGTATGCTGGCTAAGCAATTATTTTATTGCCATACAGTATTGTAGCTTAATATTGCCTTTGTCTTCTTTCGAATTCATGGTGTTATTTATTTTTTGTTGTTTCCTTAGCCTCTCTATAGTGAACCGTTTATTCTTTTTTTCTTCCTTGTTTAATATTTTTACATTGGCGAAGTTATTTACGTGATTGTACTCGTTTAGATGATGTGATAGGGCTGTGGAATTTCTCTTTTTTTTCTATACATAAAGTAAAGGCTCACAACATCATCAACAAAGAAGATTTATCTTAACAGTTAAGAAACATTTAAACATGTTGAGTTTTGTAGAGTTCCCAATGTAATATTTCAATTCCTTGAGTCAAATTAAACTACTCTTCCACATGACCACAGATTTTGATATACTTATATGTATGATTGAACATTACATATACAATTACTTAAGGTCTTCAATCTTTGGGTCCACTACACCATTTGATCTACCATAAGATCCATGTGCCAAAATCGTTAAACTTATATTTAAATACATTTCAAAAATAAAATATCAAAATTGTATCCAAAATAATTAATATAAACTCGATTCGAAAGCCATTGCAGCTAGTACTCTTATTTCTATATATTTATTGTAATAATTATATTATCAAATAGATAAATAAAAGTATATTATTAAATAGTTACATATATATTTCAAAAATATATACATATATAGATTTCTTTTTCACGTTTTTAAATTGCTTAAAATCTTGTTGGAAATTTTCATTTCTCTTTATACACACATAAACAAGTTTCGAAATATAAGGCGAAATATTTTGATTAAAGCGAAAGCGTATAATCCAATTGAAAATATACTTAACGGTCGTCACAATTCAATTCCAGAGTCACACTTTCAATTTTGGTGCTAAAAAGTTAATTGAGTATAAATTTCCAATTCTACTGGCAACAATGTTTTTATCATATTTGTGTTTCTATGTGAATAGGTGTAGCATAAACAAATTGAGTTAAACAGTTATTTCAACTCTCTCAACACAAATAAACTCTGTGCTGCTTAACAAATCAAAGTTTGCGGCTGTTTTATATTGTAAAGGAAAGAAGGGAGAATATTAATATTCACATACATTTCACCACCTTATTACATAATTCAAGCTGTTGCTGGCACTGTTGTAGTTGTTGTTGTTGTTATTGTTCTTTTTAAACCCTTTGTTTCATAAGTTTCATAAAATAACAGTTGTCATTATAGGCTTAAAACTGAATTATGAAATGAAACATTCTTTCAACACATTGTAATATACTTATTATTACTCATACGTTTTATGAAGCAGAAGTAAAAGAGAGTATGAGTTTTTAAGTCAAACACTCTTTCTTTGTTTTTGTGTAACAGTTTTGTTAATAAACAGCAACTCTACACTTGGACAAAACTAAAATAAGAGGGAAGAAGTATATAAATTTATAATTTAAATCTGTAAAAACATACAAATATATGCTTTCTTGCCTTATTCCTATGGGAATGACATTATTAAATGAAATATTTCAAATGTTCAGACATGTGATTTTTATTAAGCCAATATTCGATTATTGAACAATCTTTTTTGTTGTTCATACATAAAAAATTTTGCTTACTCAACCAGCTTTTGGCAAGCGGAAACAAACATATTTTTTTTGTTATTGTTATTTAAGACTCTCACGAATTCATAACGATCTGTGTGTTATGCTGGTAAAAGATGAATTCTCTAAAGAATTCGACGAGGTATATCAGTAAACTTTTGTACGCAACATACTTAATTTTGACGGCCAGTTTCGGTTGAAAAGATGAGATACCCTTGCCGCCATCAGAACGTTAAATAGGTGATTCTACCAATATTGTTCGCGCAAAATAAAACTCTTTTGTCTTGCAGTTTATTTTTAAACTTTTAGCAAGACAGTCATAAGTCAGAAAGTAAGCAAATCTAGTGTTTTAGTACATAGTAGTGCTAAGTGTAAATACAGTTGTGAATTATTTAAGTACTGCATAATGAACAAGTAGGAGTGTCATTATTTCATGTACAATTGAATAATCCGCGAAAGCGTTTTTAGAGGTGAAATTTATTACGATTCAATAAGAGATGAATATAGACAAAGAATAATTCAAGAGCTCGATAGCTGAGTGGCGTCATGACGCGAATTCAAATCCAAAATTGGACGCTGATGAGTAGTGTAGCAGCTACGAAACAGATATTTGGGTTATTTTTCTGGACTTTTTTAATATAAATTATTGATCACAGCAAATTTGTATTGTAAGAAACCTTCTTAAGAAACTTAAGAAAGGAAAAATTTGAACTAAAACTCGATGTACAAATGTAAAAAAAAACAAAAAATAAAGTTTATTATATGCGTATCTTGATCCTAGTTTTTCGACCTTTTTAAAATATAATTGTTGTTCATTTATTGTTGAGGTTACTTTATATAAAAGTATTAGTTTTTTAATATTTCGATATTTATTGTTATCAATATGATCTAAATATTAAATTCACTATTGAGAGGGAATCAAATTCTTCACTTCTTTATTCGGATACAATAGTTATAAGAAATAAAAATAGGTTACTAATAGATTGGTATCAAAAACCAACTTCTTCTAGTAAAGTTATAAATTATTTTTCGAAATATCAAAAAAAAAAAAAAAAAGTTATAAATACAGTTAAGAATTTAATAGGTAGAATATTAACAATAAGTGACCGTAGGTTTCGTAACAAGAAAAAAAGCATAATTAGGAATATACTGAATGAGAATAATTTTCCTAATGAACTCATTTGCAAGTTGATAAGCCAATTCAACATAAGAGGAAGATCGGATAATGTGAATGTTTCTGAACCAATTATATATAAATCATTCACTTATGTCAGGAAGGTAGGAGAGCTCAAATATATATGATAGTTGCAAGTATAAAACTGCGCTTAAAATACACAACACTATAGGTAGACTTTTTAGTAAAACTAAAGATAAGTTGAAAAAGTTAGGAGAGTCCAATTTAGTGTATAAAATACCTCGTAATGGAAATGCCAATGAGCAATGTGCTAAAATTTATATAGGAACAACAGGCAATACACTTAAGACTAGATTAGCAGGACATAAATCTGACCAGAAATACAGAAAATATAATTCTTCACAGAAAACTGCGTTATCGACTCATTGTCGCGAATTTAATCATAATCCAGATTTTAGGGGCACATCTACATGTTTTAAATAGAGAAAATTATTGTAAACGTAGATATATGTTAGAAATGTTACAAATAACTAATGTACCGTTAGAAAAAGGAATGAATTTTAAAAAAGATATAGACGGATTAGCCCAAAATTAAAGACATTTATGTGCATATTCATAAAAAAATAAAATGTATTCGAAATGAATTTTATTAAAATTTTGTGTGGATTTTTTGAATTAAAACACATTTCAAATTTATTTTAATTTTTATGAATATGCCTGTTAATATAAAAGAGTATAACCAGTACCTCGTTTCTGTAAAATTAGTGAGAATTTTTCACATCGAAAACTATGAAACAAAAAATTCCATCGTTTCTCGATTGGTGAGAAATCACCGTTTCTGTATTTCAAAATGAAAACAGACAACACTAGTTCTATTTTTATTGGAATATTTCCATTAAAAAGTTGTCAAAAAACAATAAATAAAAATAATAATAAGAAAAAAAATCAAAAGAAGCAAATGTAAATATAAAAAAAAGTTTTTAAAACTTTATTAAAACTTAAAAGGTATACAATTTGACCCTTAGGTATGTGACTTGAACCAGAACCCATATTTATGGATTTGATATATGCTGTAGCTTGCAGAGAAAATACACCAAGATTGCTAGAATTTTGTCTTCCTCATAATTACGACATCACCCTTGTTCTATTAATGAATTATCTAAAATATCACACCTGGGAGAATGGTTATAGCACGGTTTGGCGTCGTTGGTGATCATTGGTCTACATTGTTGCACGATTCTTTGCTCAAATTGCCATTTGAAAATTAAAACATGTTAGTATCCGCAGGAGCCCAAAAAGTTGACAAGTCAATTATGAATGTGAAATACCAATTTAACTTCACATACTACCAATATAACACCGGATCCTGTTAAAATCTCAAAATCTATAAGAGAAAGATTCATTAGACCGAAAATAGCAAGTTATTAATTCAACAATTAACGAAATTCAATAATCTTTGGACAAAAATCCTGAAGATCAGCCAATTTCATATAAAAAGTTTAACTTCATGAATTCAAAGCTAAAAAATTCAGCAGCAAAAGTTCATCCGTATTCTCACACGCCATTGGTATCTTTTCTAATGCATCAAATAGTTTATAATGCTTCAAAATGCCGCCAATATATTAATTAAAAAGGCTAAAAAACAAAGTTTATATTTAGCCGGTAAGATAGGCCAAATGGATCCTGCCGCCAACTTCTCTAAGCCCTCGCTGACCATTAGATTTTTCTTTTTCTCACTAAAATGTATTAAATAGATAGTATATGTATTTACTGAATTAATTATTACCTTCAGCTTCGCTTATAAATAAACAAAATATATTTTTGGTTTTCGTTATTATGTTATTGTTTTATTCATTACATAGTCTGCAAATTAATTTTTAAGAACAGTAATCATTTACTTTAAAATTTTTCTTAACTTTCTTTAATATTTTTCTAATTTTTCAAATTTCCAATGTCACGAGTAATATTTGTACCTAAAGCGGTTCTTTTCCTATCCAATTAACCAATAAGTTTTCTACAGGCTTATTTTCTTTCATGTGGTAAAGCATGACGATAAATACATATTTCACCATTAGAGGTCTCCCAAAACCAACCATACTTATATTTTCCTATAGTTTCGATGAAGTGCAAATCTTCAAAATAAAAATGAAAATTAAATTAAAAAATGATCAGCCACTTTTTTAATTGAACATTTTTTATAAAGATCTTTAAGGTCATATCAAGCCATATACAATAGATTTTATATCAGTGCTCTTTTCAACTTTCTGTGTTAGTAAAGGCTTGAAAATTGCTTCAACTCTTGCATTTTCTTTTCGTTTTCATCTTTCTTTTTATTGCCATGTGCCCCTGGATGATGCAAAAGTGTCAAACGTAATTGCCCATAAGCTTCATGCACTAATTTGGCGAGCTACAAACCGGCGGCCATCAAAATCAGCTCTTTTTAGATCTTCTGAAGAAAAAATTTTACTTTAAAGATAATGCAATTAAAAACTATGTAAATAGTTTACCTATTTTGCGCCTTTTCGATCGATTATAATATTTTACTTCATTGAAATATACAATTCCACACTGTTTTTATTTGGGATATGTTTTGACAGCCACTTTTCACAGAATTTGAATACAGAAACACATTTACTCCCAACTTTCCAATAATTTATGTCAAAAAGCACAATTGACAGATAGTTTTCACAAAAAATAATTGTAGAAACACTTGTGTGTGATAAGTGAGTTTTTGTTTCAATTTATATCGTTTTTCTTTCAATTCCGTTGTTTCATGTGAAAATTTTCTCCATGCGAGAAATACAGAAACGAGGTACAGGAGTTTAAATGAATAAATAGGTTTTTATCTAAGATTATTTAAAACATTTTTCAATTCTTTCTTTTTATAAAAATATCTAGCTTAACCCGGTGTGTGTTGCTACTCCATAATTACAATGAAACAAAAAGTGCTCGTATAGTTTAAAAAATATTTTATTTGCTATATTGATGATGATTTTGCTAACCATTACACAGAAAAAAATTTTTTTAGTGTTCAATAACGAAATTCATTGAATCAATTAATAAATTGTTTGAATGTGGACCTGTAAAGAAATTCGTGGATTCAAACAAAAGTTTAGTAAAAAAAATTATTGATCGAAAGCAAAAATTGTTTTAAACAAGAACAAAATACAATATCCAAGGTTATTTTTTTGATATTTTTGTATATACATAAAAATTATTTTTTCAGACAAAAATTTTGTTGATTTTATTTTTACTATAAGTTTTTCTGTGATATAGCGCGCTGGGATATGCAATTATTCTAGCTTGTCTGTATGAAACATAAACAAATAAGTCTTTAGCGCTTCCTACATCAGAATACGCAACGTAAAGCAGTCAGTGAGAGAAACATGGACTTGATAAATTCGAGCCACAAATTTGCACGGATTGACCTTGAACTTTAATAATTGTCTTTGCAAACACTAAACGAACAGAAAACTGCCATATTTTGAAATCAGATGGCAAGTCGGTTGGAATAATTGAAATTCGTGGCAATAGCATATTTGTACCTTTATTTTTGCTCTTTATAATCTCTTCGATTAAGTTGTGTCCCAGCTTTTTTACTGTCGAGTGCCATTGCAAAGTTATAGTGGATAGCTGATGCACAGTAAAATAATTGGTACTTCCAATTTTGAGTTGCAGCACATATGATGGAAGTCCTGAAACATCAAGTGAGTTAAAAACTCAAAACGATAATCGGCAGGATCTTCATCTCTTAGCACGGTATCGACAGATTTTTGTGTAACTGTAGATTGGCTGATTTTATTTAAAATTCTATTGTTTATTGAACTCAAATCTTTGTTTTTGGCAGAAAGTGATGCTCACTCACGTAACCACTGGTCATTTTTGAAATTACGTTCGACATTTGGAAACACACAATTAAATAACTCTTCAATGCAATGGAAAAATAATGCAGTTTGAGAATCACATTACAGCTCGCATATTTGTTGTTAATTTCAATACGCCAAAGAAGATGTGATATGCGTGTCTCAAGCACTAAGCTCATCATCAGTGAAATTGCAGGCAATTTTCGTTGGAAATCACCGGCTACCACAAATAGTGCTCCTCCAAATAATTTTTTGTTGCTTTTAAAATCTTGTAAATAAAAAAATTATTGACCTCTTCCATACACAAAAGGAATTTTGAAAATTGCTCCATAAATACTGAAGTTATTTGACTATCAATTATTTGGGTGGGCAATTGGCGATTATTTGATCCCTCCAAAATAATCTTAGTCGTTTTGGTCGTTTTGCATATGCACAAAACATTTTGAAATTTGGTTAAAAAATGAAGAAGTTATGACCATTTATATTAAAAAATCTATTAAATATTTTGTGAAAAAAATAACATAATTTAAAATAGGTGGTGTAAAAGAAGGCGTGGTTGAAAAAAAGTAGCCTATAATTCGCAAAAGTGTTCCATTCAACTACTGTGAAAATTTCAAGAAGACTGGTTCAGCGGTCTGGTTGATCTTAAGGTGCAAACAAACAAACAAATAAATAAACAAACACATTCAATTTTATATATTAAGATAAAAATAAAAATATATACTATGAATAATGTTAATGTTACCACCATGTTTAAAAAAAATGTTTTCTCTATGTATAATTTGTTTTTTGTTATATCAATTTGTTTTTCATTTTATAAAAATTTGTAAACAAAAAATTTAACAATTTTCCTGAGGAAGGCACACAAAGGGGTGTCGATATATCGAAATATTAAAAAACTAATACTTTTATAACCAGTGACCTCAAGCTTAAATAAACAACAATTATAAAATTTATTATTTTCTTTTCATTTCAATAAAACGCTAAAAGTTTCAATTAAAAATATCAAATTAAAATTTTCCCTATTTTTTTTTTGTAATTTGTTTTAAAACAAATGTAAAACACATGTTGTATTTTTTTTGGAACAAGTCCAAAAGGTCAGTAAAATAGCATTCTTTAGGATCCCTAAAAATTATTTTTGCGTTTTGCAAAACATGTATGTATTAATGTTAAATAGTCGAACTTATTTTAATATTTCTAATATTATATGATGATCAAGAGTTATTGATCGCGGCAATTATTGTTATAATTATAAATATTTCTTGGCTTTAGCCAGGATTGAACTGGAGCTAGACGAATGATACTAACCCATCTATTACTATTTAACATTAATACATACATATATATATCTCACGGCACAGAGCCTGTCGTACGTTGATAAATAATAAAAAATAACTGGTTGTTCAGTGACGGCAAACTGCAGTACAAACAACTGGAATAACAAATTGCACATGTGATCAATATGAGACAAATATAGACGGAAAAAAAAAATAATAAGAGTTCAGTGGCTGAGTTGGTTAAGCGGCCGTATTAAAAATACATCATGTTTACAGGGTACTGAGTTCGAGTCCTAGCGAGTGCTGATGAGCAGTGTAGCGTCTGCGAAATAGCTACCCAGCGGCGAACATTGCCTACCACATTACTTCTCTTCAATGATGTATGCAACACTTTGTAATCTATGAATGCTAACGTACAAAGTATATGGAAGTAGTATATGGAGTTCCTAAAATGAATTACGTTCATCTTTTATATCACATTTATAAGTACGCATTTTATTTTTTGTAAATCAAACGTTCGCCGTCTTTGTCAGACTACGTTGCAAAAATTTTAATCAACAAAATTAGGTAAAAGTGTTAGAAAACGATTTAAAAAAGGTACAAGAAAGACAAAACATTTAGGGAAAAAATAAAAGAATGCAGTAGACAAAAAACAAAACAAATTTATTTAATGGAATATTCCCAAAAAACTGAAGTGCGCAGTACGAACGAGCTGCCTACTGCCGGCTTACAATGTATGCGAGATTGTATCCGAGCTGCCTACTTTCGACTAACAAAGTATGCGAGTTTGTATTCGAGCTGCCTACTGATAGCTTACAATGTATGTTAGGAACTAATGAGCTTTCGTTGGATGAACACCACACTAGCTCGCTTACTTTGTGTGCAGGTGGTAAGCGTTCACTCTACAAATGCGGCAATGAGTATGAAAATGTATACTAGGTTCGTATATGAGATGGTGTGCATTACTAACTTACAAGTGTGCATCGGATCATTGCTTCTGTAAGTGAAACTTTGGCCGCTGGGTAGTTGTCCCCTAGCTTTAGTGTATTCAATTATTTTTTCCTGTTCTCTTTGATCTAGAGTTAGTTGTTGATCGCGGCAATTATTGTTATAATTAGAAAGGAAAATATTTCTTGGCTTTAGCCAGGATTGAGCTTGAGTTTTTCAAAATACCTTGCGGTTTCAAATCGCACGATTTCTAGAACATGGCTATATATTAAACTTCCAGAAGTATCAAAACCTGTCCAAGAAATTCTACTAAAGAATGTTAACCGATCTGGGTTTGCTGAATGAAAGGCTTTTCCAATGATGAATGCTTCAAACTGGCATCCATTAAAGTCTTCTAGAAATACCAATGAAAATTTCATGTTTTATTAAACTTAAAAATACTATGTTTGTATATACACGTAGAAAAAAATATATGGTTGATACAACAATATTTTAAGGGCAACATACTATTGTTGAATTATATGGTTGCACTTGATAATACTATATTGTTACATTAAAACACCATTGAGTGGATGCACTATAGTATTGTAACAAAAATATTCGAAGCAACAATACTATAGTTTGGTTTAACATTGTTGTATTGAAATAATAAGTAACATAGTCAATTATACTAACCTTTCACACTATTCTCATATATAACCATATTACTCTCATTAACTAACCATAATTATATCATAAATAACTTTATTGTAATAGAAGCATATTTTTGTATACATTTTGGTAATACGTGTAAAATAAATACAATTAATAAAAAATAATAATAATCGGAACGCATCTCAACGGAATTAATGTAGAATTTCCCCGTTGATGTTGATATATCCATTAGCTGCAACAAAACAAAAAATATTTGTTAAGTATTTCAATCAAAATTTCAAAAGTCATATATAACCATAGTGATATGGTTGAATGTGTTGTTGGATACACCATATATGTATATGTAGGAATGTTTTCATCTTAATATTAAAAAATACTTACCTTTTTATCTTCTCAATATGTATTTTTTTACAATTTCACGTTTTTTATATAGCTGAACAATTATATATATTTTTAATTTTTAAACAAACACACACACAACATCTTATTATTTCCAAAGAAAATATCAAACTGAAACAAAATTATATGTCAACGATTAGAAGGAAAATATTGTTAATCACGACAATAGTAAATATATTCTGTAAACTTACTATTGTTGCATATGAATTTGCGGATTATATATATGATAAAAACATATATTTTGATGTTGGGTGTGATAAAAGCTATTGTTGTTTTTAAAACATTTTTAAACTTACTATTGTTGTATGTAACCATATCTTGAAATTTATAGATGTTAACAATAGAATTACAGAAATGCAAATAATGACATATTTATAGAGAAACAAACTATAATTAATTTGATAATATACAGTATTTAACAATAATGCACAATATTATCGAATATATACTAATGTTGTTGCAATCATATATCAAACTGTCTTTTTTTTTGCGTGTACATGCTCGTATATATGTACGAAATGCAATTCTTTGAATTTGTTGCTCAGTTGTTACAATGCATATGAATTTCTTTGTAAAGACCATAGGCACATGTATGTGAGTGTGTGTGTGTGTATTTTTTTAATATTCACATAATGACATTTTTGCACACCATAAAACAAAAATAACAAAATAATCAATTTATCAATTTTTATTCACATACGAGTATACTGCAATAAATCTTTATTTTGTATATGCAGCAAAAACTTTACGTTGAAAAATTAATTGATTCACTCAGAAAAAGAATTGGAAAAAGTTTTATGTGCAAATTTGAATTGTATGTATTTGTAAACGTTTATGTTTTTATTGGTTTTTATTGATTTTTAGTTGTTTATTTTTTCATAAAAAATGAAATTAATTTCTCAAAGTAAACTGATCGGCCATAACACATAACAAAAAAAAGAGTTTAAAAAATCTGCTAAAGAATGCAAAAAAGAAACTCATATTAAAATAGTGCTGCATACAAAAATTCAATGACTTCGACACACAAACACGCATACACCTCAATATGAACTTGATGTGAAGCAAAAAGAAAGAAGATGAAAAGTCATATAGCAAAACAAACGAATAAAACCTTTTGCTTTTGTCCAGCAAGAGCAACATAATCTGCCGTGTCATGTTAACTTTTTAAAAAGATGTCAAAGCTCGGTCATATATCACAAAAACAACAACTACAAAAGTAAAATAATGACACACACACTTAAACACACACACATATGTATATATACTTACTTCGTTTTTCAAAAGAGGATTTACGTATGCACTTTGGTAATAAAAATAACTTGTAACCCAGACTGGCCTTTTTGCAAACTGGCACAACTACATTGACGTTTTTAACTTTGTATCATACGCTATTGCATATGTATGAGTACATTCGCATGGCCATTCACTTTTCGTTCTTTTTAAAAAGACGATATACGTGTATACAGTAAGTACAGAGCTTCGACAACTAGCTTTCAAATGAAGGTTGCAACCAATAGGGACATGTTTGTAAGAGGATATTGATTTATTAAATGATTTTTCTTAAAACATAATATTGGAAGCCCTTAAATACTATATAGCACACACATATATTAGAAAAGACTCCATCTTAGAGGTTTAATGACGGAACGTGTTTTTTAAAAATGCGAATTAAAAATAATATACATTTTTAGAGGAGGCAACGGCGATTTCTTCTATCTGGTCATAATATATAAATCAAACTAAAATATCGAACATAAATAAGCTGAAAATCTTCAAAGCTGCATTCCGGTCTATCATGTTTTATGGTATCCAAATATGGGGATACAAAAAGTACGATATGTTTGATAAATTATAACGCTTTTTTTGATGTTGCCAAATAACTTCAATCCGATTCCTCAATATTTCCATGATAGTTGCTCATTTGTTTGAAAGGTGTAAAGAAATATTAGAGACGTTTATAAATAGAAAAGCTTATTTTTTGTGTTTTGACAGATACTATTAGAGCATTTTTCTTTTTAAATTCTCAGCAATTTATTTGGATTGTTGGGATATAAAGTTGAATGTTTGAGAATATCTTTCAAAAATTTCCAAAGTCTACTGATGATTAGGGTAGTTCCTATGAAATGTCGACATATAGAAAACAAGCTATTTATAACTTTTTATTGGTATAAATGTTAGAAGCTTAAATAGCGAATAAAAAACTTAATTGTTTAAAATATAATATGTTTAAAAGAGCTTTTATTTTGCCAATCTGGCTTACAACTTAAGGTTATGCTAGGTATAGATCATTACATATTATTTATAAATGTATTGTTAATATATTTGTAAATGAATCTAGTGCATAAATGAAAAAATAAATACTTTTAGAGGACAAGTTTGGACTAGTTCGGACTGTTTCATTATTCACATGGAACACACCTAATATTAAACATCCATCCAAAAAATTGTTGTTTTCCGCTGAAGCCCCTTTTTGTTGTCCCATTTTTAGTTGAATGGGCATATAATTAAATATAATTGCATTTGGAGCGGGAGTAATTCACAAGTTTTTGTGTAAATACTTTTACATCCTTAAAAAATGGCTGTTTGTTGCGATTTATGGACTGACTGAGTCGTCGGTCCATATGTCTTCTAAAACGAAGATGGTCAGAATCTTAGTGGTGAACTTTGAAAACCGGCCACCTGATCGAAATCATATTTAAACATTAATGTCATAAAATTTTCTAGGCATCAAAAATAGTTTTCATTGATTTTAAAACTAATTAGTTTGTTCAATAATGATTTAAGCTTGTATAACTTAAAAACAGCGTTCTGTTTTACTTTATTTGGAAATGAGGGACTTCTTTTGGTCCAAGTTGTTATTTCAAGTGAATAGAGCTCACAATATATTTCCATCAATTCCTCTTTCTTTAATGTGTGCTTTCGTTAAAGAACGAGTTGAGGCATCTATCTGTCTACTGTGTATGGGTTGTTTAAAGGCGTTTCTCGTTTTATGATGTCATCATTATCTTGTAATTTGTTTTGTTTGGCTAACAAGAACAAACTGGAATCGATATAAAAAATATTTATAGACAGGCATTGCAAAAGGTCGTTTTTCCTGTAATTGGGGTGTTGGCTTTAAAAAATATTACATGCTCAAGTTTATACGAAGCACATTGCAGTTTTTACGTATGACACACGGACATACATTATTCAGCACTATATACTACATTCAGTATCAATTATTTATATTTTATTAGTTTAAAAGTAAAAGAATGAAATATAATGCTAAACACATGAACTGCTACCAATGCTAGCGATAGACAGCAAGAATATTGTGGGTGTATAAATATGTACACGTACGTAATTATTTACATAGCAAAAGTGAAACAGGAAGCAGCTATCATTTTTTCAAGCAGTAAAACTGCGAAGCTTTTTGCTTGTCTGCTGTAAAACTCAGAGTCTTTGACCGGAATCGAACCTGCGACCTCGAGACTGCTGGTTGTTCCGGCAGCCCTTGGATAAGAATATCATGAAATGTTATAAGTAAAAATGTTTTTACAGATTTATTGAAAAGTAGATATTTTTATTATATCCTTCACAAAAATATAAGGGGTATATATAAGTTTGTGATTCCGTTTGTAATTTCTACAATTTTTATTTGCGACCCTATAAAGTATATATATTCTGAATCAGAATTAATGAAAAAGTCGATTAAGCGATGTCCGCCTGTTCGCTGTTCTGAGAAAACCATTAGACTTAGAAACTTTTTTCTTTCACCGTTCTTTTACCCCATTGATTCATGGGTTTGTTATTGAAATTCAGTAATATCGGTTCACGTATAGCTGAGATATATTCAAAATTCCGAAAAAGAATTTTTTTTTTGCAATTATGTATGAAAATTTTTGAAAAAAAGTATGTTTTGGCAGAAAACTTTACAAACTCATCAAAAAAAATTTATTTATGTTGGAGATATTTTAAAATGTTGTTTGCTGATGAGAAGTGGTGGTGGCAAGAGAAAATAGAGAGTGTAATAGCCTTTTTCCACTAGACAACATGTACCATCAGTTTTTCAAGATTATAACATCTTCCCATAAGAAATACATTGTACTAAAAGTCAACATTTTTCAATATCTTTATAAAATGTTTCTATCTCATTTTATTCTATTCAACATCTTTCGATTATTTCAGTCTCATTGCTAGAAAAGTGGCAATAATGTTGATTATTCTTGTGGCATCACTGAAAAAACGTCATTTTATTTCGAAACAATTAAAAAAAATCATTATTTATTTATTATCTGTCAATTGTTTGCATGTGTGTTTTCTTTCTTAATTTTTTTCTGTAATAATTTTTCTGTTTTTTTTAAATTTTGTTTGACATATCGCTCCTGTATTGCAACATAGTCATATCTCAAAAAATAAGCTTTTCGAGTTAACAATGCAGAATTATTACCAGTACTATCATTTATATTGTGCCAAAAATTTATTCAAATTGCTTTTAAACTGTTTCCTTTAGGAGATATTTTCTAAAAAATTTTGTTAAAGCTTGTATGAAAACTAAAAATTTTAAATGCGTTTTTCTCGAAACGAGCTTTTTTGAGATATGACTATGTTGCAATAAAGGAGCGATATGTACATAAATTTTATAATCATCTTTTTGTTTTTAAAATTAATTTTTTCCAAAAAGTTTTACGTGCTTTTGTTAAATTGTTTGAAAAATTAGATGTGAGCAATGTAAACAGTGTTTCACATTTTCAACATCTTTCATGCGTTTCATGAAGATGTTGATCAGTGGAAAAAGCCTATAAGAGAGCAGCTCCCTTTTACATGCCGTGTAAACTTTCCGTGTGTGTGATTTTCATACAAATTTTCAAATTTTCGTTCATTTTCATTGGACCACCTTTTACGTCAATGAAAGCATTGAGTTCATAAATATGTCTTCTCTTACTGAAAAAAATCCTAATTAAAAGTTTTTGAGTCGGTCAAAGCAAAATTTATAACAATGTGTTGACATGAGCAAAAAATAAAAAATAACAAAAAGGTTTTCTGAATAAACTTCGAGTCATGGAAGTTTATGTACAGAACTATGTTGGACTTTCCTCGCTTAACAGAATTTTCCATCGTTATTATGAACCCTGCATCACGTAAGTTTATTTTTACGTCCTCGAGCTGTTAACATGTTCATGAAACTGTTCTCTAAAAATGAAACAACAAAAAATCAAAATTTTTTTTATTAAACATAGAATCCCATCACACTTTATTTCATTTAGTCCTTCGTTTATTTAAGTGTTTACGTTGCCGTATCAATGATGTGTTTTTTTTTTTGCTCACAATTGATAATAAAAACAATCAAAGTTGTTCGAATTAAAGCAAACAAACAAACATGCTCGATACAACAATAAAAAAAAATGTAATGAAAAATGCGAAAAAATATAACAACATTGAATTGCAAACGATATAATAACAACATTTTAACAGTTTGTGTAACACTTTCAATTAATTCTGCTCTATTAAATTTATTTTTTCAAACAGTTTTTATGATGATGATGCTTTTACTGTTGATGTTTGTTACATGATATTTTGCTTTTTAGAAACGAAATGTGTACAAAAATTGCATACTTAAAAAAAAAAAATCAAACAATTTATTGTTTATTTTACTGACTGCTAGTCATTGTTGCATAAAGATAGAAATAATAGAATAATGAGCGCAAGCATTAAAATGCATTGTTTTACTATAAAAAACATATGGATAGTTCTTTTTTAAATGTAACTTTAGGCATTTTTGTATATTTATTTTTTGCATACATTTATTTATTGAATCTTCAAAAAATAAACTAACAATAAGTATTCAAATCTTAATACTAAACATAAAAAATTAAATTGGTGCAGCCAATGCTAGACAAAAAAGTTTTATGCGCAAACAATATCGGTAAAATCACCTATTTAACGTTCTGATGGTGGCAAGGGTATCCCTTATTCTTCTTCTTCCGAGAGTGGCCGTCAAAATTAAGTATGTTGCGTGCAAGAGGATTTGGCCGAAGTTCAGCTTACTTATATACCTTGTCATTAAAATGCATTGTTTTACTATAAAAACATGTGGTTAGTTCTTTTTTAAATGTCACTATAGGCATACACGATTTTAAATTTACAAAATATTTTTAGAATATTTTATGCTGTAATATAAGGACTATGCAATACAGAAGATGAATTTTTAAATTTCACTGACTACCTGCACTCGATTAGCGATCTGTTTATGTTGGTAGACTTATCTTACTGGAATTTGTTTGTGATAGTTAGACGTGTTTTACTAGTTCGGCGTTTTTTCGCCGTGAAAAAAAAATGGGAAAGTGCTCACTCGCCATCAGTCACCAAAATCAGCTTCAGCTATCGTATTCACCCGACTTGGCTACTTACGTCTTTCTCCTATGCGATTAAACGAAAGAAAATATTTTAAAAATACAACAGGAAAAAAGCGAGTGCCGGGCACTGAAAATTAGATCAATGCCATTAAGTGAACCCAGAAGTGAAATTTAACAAAAGCATAGGAATGCAAAAAGCCAAATTTCTAACCCAATAAGAAACATATGTGATGTTTTGACGCTGCAATAAAATTTTTCATTTAGTTTTACGGAAAAATAATAACGTTATGCCTGATTTTACATTTATAATTTTATTCCGCAATGATTTAAGTTGATTGATGAGAAATAATAACGGGTTTTCACAGATTTATGCACTGAAAAAATTTTGTTCAGAAATTCTCTGAATTTTGACATTTAGGTTAGGTTGTTAGGTTGTACAGGCCGCCAGTTTCATGAAACCAGCCCACTTGGGTCCTTTTGGTCCCGTTGTGTTACCTGAGGAATTTTGACATTACTTTTATGAATTTTTTCATTATTTTTCAACCATTGTAACTTTTCATAGAAATAATGAAACAAATTTCATTAGATTATTTTAGTGAAAATCTTCATAAAAATAATGAAACATTTTAATAAGAAACATGACTTATTTTCATTAAAAGTATGAAAGACAAATCATATGATGAGTGAAATAATTTCTCTAGATCAAAGAATCAATTTCATAAAGCACATGAAAACTGTACATTAAATTAATGAAAAAGTAACATTTATTTGATGAAATAACTTCTTTGTACTAATGTAATATACTCATTAAAAATATGAAACTTTTTCATAAGGTCAATGAAGTTATTTCATTTATCTAATTTTATTAGTCATAGAGCACCAGAAAAATTTACATTAAATCAATGAAATAGTTACATTTGTTTAATAAAATAATATCATAACACACATTAATAAAATATGTTCACAAATGTACGTAATAAGATCAATGGAATTATTTCATTTATTCATTAATACTTTATTTCATTACACAAACAATACTATTCCTTGCTTTTGTGAAATTGTACCTAATTATGATAAAATAAAATGTTGAACAAGTATTCACCAAATAAAACAGATTTTATTAATTCAAATGACTTCAATACACTGGTATTTAAATTTTTTAAACTTTTATTATGCTGATTTGAGTACATACACATATGTACATACATACCCAAGTTCGGTAGCCAGAAATTTGTTTGTCATTGATCTAATGAATTCTATTTCATTGGAATTATGAAACTCATAAAACTTACATTTTAATAAAAAAAAACTTTACATTTTTTAAACTGTAGCTTAAGATTAATAAATGCCCATTAATATATCTTACCAAAATTCAAAGAATTTAAAAAAAAAGTTAAATTTTGTTGTAGTCATAAATCCAATGATTTTTTTTTAATGAAACTATGAAACATATTGTGAAAAGTTTTCATTGGATTAATGAAAAATGTTTAATGAAACAGTTTCATTAAATATATGACGCATAATTCTTTCAGTGTACGCTGTTCATAGAATACAGTGTGTTGTCTAAAAAACTCAAAAATTTAGTAACATTCATATTTTCTAAACGAGTTGCTTGCTTGTGTTCTATGAACAGCGCATTAGGCTTACAAAGTCTTTTGAATACATTTTTTTTATTTAATATTAATATAATTAATATTAATATAAAAGCATTGAAAATATAGGGTGTTCTTTTAAGCTAGATAGAACTTTAAATTGTAAAAAGTAACACAAAAAATTAAATTTTGATGAAACATTTTTTTTATTTGTTTCAGTATACTCTGACAAATCATCATGAATAGACTCACGCTTGAACAACGCTACGAAATTATCCAAATTTACTTTGAAAATCAGACCCGTTGTTTTATCGCAAAATTGTGTTCAGCGATGAGGCGCATTTTTGGCTTAACGGGTTTGTTAATAAGCAAAATTGCCGCATATGGAGTGAGACCAATCCACAAGAGACCCTACAGACTCCATTACATCCAGAAAAATGCACTGTTTGGTGCGGTTTTCATGCTGGTGGCATCATCGGACCTTATTTCTTCAAAAATGAGGCCGGAGCTCGCGTTACGGTCAATGGAGATCGTTACCGCACCATGATCAATGATTTTTTGTTTGAAAATATGGATGACATTGATCCGGAGGAGATGTGGTTTCAACAGGATGGCGCTACGTGCCATACGGCGAACGCAACCATCGACTTACTGAAATCAAAATTTGGCGATAAGTTGATTTCGAGAAATGGACCTGTCAATTGGCCTCCAAGGTCGTGCGATTTGACACCTCTCGATTATTTCCTGTGGGGCTACGTGAAGTCACTGGTTTATGCTGATAAACCAGCAACAATTGACGCCTTGGAGGCCAGCATTGTTCGTGTTGTTCGTGACATACGGCCAGCAGTGCTCGAAAAAGTGGCCCAAAATTGGACGTCCAGAATGCGCTTCGTCAAGAACAGCCGCGGTGCCCATATGCCCGAAATCATTTTCAAATGTTAATGTCACGTATTGATCTTTCGAATAAAAAAAATTTTGATTACAATTTAATTTTTTGTGTTATTTTTTACAATTTCAAGTTCTATCGGGCTTAAAAAAACACCCTTTATTTAAATATGGATTGATTCGAACCCATTTGTTTTTTTGTTATTATTTGTTTATCAAACAGCTGATTGAATAACTACTTGCCCGAAGAAAAAGTTCGGGCTGTTTCGTGCAAGAAAAGAAAGCATACTGTTCTGTCAAAATGTTAACATTTGCTCAATTTTAAAGTAAGGGAACGCTTTTCGTGCAAATTATGATCTCACGAGATCGCACACCTACTGTATTATTATGAATCAATTCATTTTATTATCGTGTGAAATGACACCAAATTTGGATTAATATTGCCTGTACATGCCAGCTGTACTGGCAACACGGACGAAATCATATGTAAACATTAATTTGGTAAAATGTGCTTTTTTTTATTTTTTATTTATTAATTTATGCCTATGGAGAATAACTCCTTACGGGCAGATACTATATATGTACACGCATATAGTATATATGTACAACAGCATAATCTACACGCAAAGAAAAGACAGTTTGATATATGATTGCAACAACATTAGTATATTTTCCATAACGTTGTGCATTATTGTTAAATTCTGTATGTTATCAAATTAATTATAGTTTGTTTCTCTATAAATATGTCATTATTTGCATTTCTGTAATTCTATTGCTAACATCTATAAATTTCAAGATATGGTTGCATACAACAATAGCAATTTTAAAAATTTTTTAAAAACAACAATAGCTTTTATCACACCCAACATCAAAATATATGTTTTTATCATATATATACTCCACAAATTCATGTGCAACAATAGTAAGTTTACAGAATATATATACTATTGTCGTGATTAACAATATTTTCCTTCTAATCGTTGACATATAATTTTGTTTCAGTTTGATATTTTCTTTGGAAACAATAAGATGCTGTGTGTGTTTGTTTAAAAATTAAAAATATATATATTTGTTCAGCTATATAAAACACGTGAAATTGTAAAAAAATTCATATTGAGAACAGAAAAAGGTAAGTATTCTTAATATTAAGATAAAAACATTCCTGCATATATATGGTGTATCCAACAACACATACAACCATATTACTATGGTTATATATGACTTTTGAAATTTTGATTGAAATACTTAACAAATATTTTTTGTTTTGTTGCAGCTAATGGATATATCAACATCAAAGAGGAAATTCTGCATTAATTCCGTTGAGATGCATTCCAATTATTATTATTTTTTATTAATTGTAATTTTTTTACCCGTATTACCAAAATGTATACAAAAATATGCTTCTATTACAATAAAGTTATTTATGATATAAGTATTGTTAGTTAGTGAGAGTAATATGGTTATATATGAGAATAGCATGAAAGGTTAGTATAATTGAGTATGTTACTTATTTTTACAATACACCAATGTTAAACCAAAATATAGTATTGTTGCTTCGAATATTTTTGTTACAATACTATAGTGCATCCACTCAGTGGCGTTTTAATGTAAGAATATAGTATTATCAAGTGCAACCATATAATTCAACAATAGTATGTTGCCCTTAAAATATTGTTGTATCAACCATATATTTTTTTCTACGTGTAGGGAAGGGATCTGCATTCGCATAATTCTGACGGTAATAAAGCACTGATAAAGGTTGATATTGGCAAAGACTACACTGGGGAACATCAAAATTTAGTTTCGACACCAAATACTCCGAGTAGATATTGCCGTTAATCAATTTGAAGACAAAAATGACATTTAACATTTTTCTGCGACTTGGCAAAGAAGGCAGCTTTAATTGTTGCAGTCTGAACTCATAGGATGGTAAGTTGGCTACAGTGTTCGGGTAGATATTGCGCAAGATGAAAAGAAGGAATTGTTTTTGGATAGACTCAATTCGATTATAATAAGGTCCCATATAAAAAGGGTCCCATATAATCGAGCCATATTCCAGTATTGGCCTGACTAAAGATGTATATAATTGCTTCACAACAGTGGAGTCAGCAAATTCTTTAGATCAGCGCTTTACAAAGCCAAGCACTCCCCTTGCTTTACTTGAGCAAAAGCTAATGTGTTGGTTGAATGTAAGTTTTCTATCAAATAAAACACCCAGATCCAGAAATTATTCAACTGTGTGTAATACATTGCCACCAAGCCTAAAATGCCCATGAGGGTTAGATTTTCTTGAGAAGTGCATATGCTTGAGCTTGCTTATCCCATAAAAGCAGCTTCGCTGGGTTTAAAAATATATTTGTTTGTTTTGCTATGATTTAAATTTGTGTAACTTTAAACAACACTATGCAGAAAAATTTTGTTTTGGTGATACATAAATATGTAATTATCGATGAAAGTCAAATCAATTGATGCGAGCATACTGAAAAAATTACATAATAACAAAAAAAAAAAAAAAAAAAAAAAAAGAGAAAATAAAATAACCCCTTGTAAACAAAGTAATAAATAAAAAAATAAAATATGCAACAAAAAGTTTTACAAAGATTGCAAAAGAAAACAAATAATAAAACCAAATTCTCAAAAACATCAACAACAACATCAACTAATAATAATTTATATAAATTTGTAAAAAAGGAAAGATAAAAAAATAAGTTCAATTCCTTGTCTGGCTCCGAAACATCAGGAGCATAAAAAATAATAAATTATAACTTTTTCAAGGTAAAATACATTTTTATTATTTTATGTCTGCTTGTCGTAAAAATTTTTTCTTCTGATTGAAATTTATGATTTTCTAATTTCTTTTCAATTTGGTTGGAATATATTATTTCAACACAACACTGCAGCAAAAGTTGTAAAAACCTATTATCATTATAATAATTTGTTTGTTTTTGTTTTGTTTTTATATTTTTCCAGCTGCACACGTTTTATTCTGTTCTCTTTGTTAGTTTTAAACATCTGTATTAACACGGCGTGATATCATTCATTTTCGTTAATATTTAAATTAGGTGTGTGTATAAATATACATTTAATGTAATCAAATTATTTAATAAGGTTAAAGTGAAACTCTTTAAAACAAAAGAATTTAAACAATAAAGTTTTTTATTCGCTATTTTAGCTTCTAACATTGCTACCAATAAAAAATTATAAATAGCTTGTTTTCTATGTGTCCCAGCTATCTAATGTCGACATTTCATAGGAGCTACCCTAATCATCAGTAGACTTTGGAAATTTTTTAAAAGATATTCTCAAACATTCAACTGTATATCCCAACAATCTAAATAAATTGTTGAGAATTTAAAAAGAAAAAAAATGCTCTAATAATATCTGTCAAAACACAAAAAAATTTCCAAAGTCTACTGATGATTAGGGTAGCTCCTATGAAATGTCGACATATAGATAGCTGGGAAACATAGAAAACAAGCTATTTATAATTTTTTATTGGTATCAAAAGAATTTAAAGCAAGAGAAAACATTTTTTTGTGAAGAAGTTTCTTTTGATAATCAAAAACAATCCCCTTTATTTCAAAAGGCGTGCTCGCAGTCACATGAAGGTGACGTAAATAATATTGCCTTGATGTGGCGATGATGATAGCTCTGAGAATATGGGGGAATAATTTAAAATGTTTTTGCCGTTTTCTGTAATAGCTCACAAGGTTACTTACAAACATGAATACGAGGCCTGATCAGCTATCTATATGTCGACATTTCATAGGAACTACTCTAATCATCAGTAGACTTTGGAAATTTTTTAAAGATATTCTCAAACATTCAACTTTATATCCCAACAATCCAAATAAATTGCTGAGAATTTAAAAACAAAAATGCTCTAATAATATCCGTCAAAGTACAAAAAACAAGCTTTTCTATTTATAAACGTCTCTAACATTTCTTTACACCTTTCAATACCAGCAGTGACAATACCTTAAAAATGGAATTTCTACTTCTTGAAATTATTAGCCAGGGGGAGAAGTTATTACTAGGAGCTATTTACAGACCTAATAATACCATTGACACTGAATCTTTATTGCACAGAATATCAACTATTGCCGTTGACTTTCCTAATGTTATTATAAATGGAGATTTCAACTCAAATATCTTAGTTAATAAAAGCTTGATGAATGGCATGAATGCCATAGGCCTGGATCTGGCAAACAAAATAATACCCACACACTTCACATCTACCTCTGCCACGCTGCTTGATCTCTTTTTTGCTGAAAGCCTTTCTAAAGTACGGCTATACAATCAATTGTCAGCCTCACTCTTCTCGAGACATGAACTTATTTTTCTATCATATGAACTAAAAATATCTTTAAAGGAAGAAACTATAACCTACCGTGACTTTAAAAATATTGATGCGTCATCTTTAGAATATGAATTGTTGGCTATATCATGGAATAAAATTTATACCACGCCAACTGTCGATGAGCAGATATCATTTCTACACAACAACATTCAGTATTTTTAGGAATAATTTGTACCAATTGAAACAAAAACTTTACGCCCTATTTGTCGGGCCATGGTTCTCAAATAGAATCAGACTTTTAATTAATGATAGAAACGAAGCTTGTGATCACTGGCAAAGTTTTAAAACGCCTGAAGTCGAACAAATATTTAAAACTTCTAGAAAAGAAAGGAAATACAGAGAGCAAAATGCAAATTTTATAAAGCAAAATTCTCAACTGTTCTATCATCAAAAAGAAAATGGAAAGAAATACGTGACATGGGAGTTATTAACAAAGATTCCACTAATGATAAAAACATCGATGTTAACCAACTTAATGCGATTTTTACCAATATTCCCATGCCTAATTCGGATATCAATTCGAGTATGTGGACTAGACTCTGTGAGCAGTCAGAAAATCAATGCCACTTATAACAACATCGCGAGGTATATATGTATATGGACGCAATAGATATGACAGGATTTCCCATCTCTCAAAACAAATTTAAAATGTGTCATTGGGCAATTTGATACAATGCCGAACTCTCATATTATTACATAAGATTATTTGTACTAAACAGCCAACCTACATATCTTTACACTATATTAAAATTTTCGATTTCAAATAGAGGATGCAAAATAAACTCCATTGGACATCAAAAACTAATATCTGAGCGGCATTTTTATGTGAACGCTATTCGTTTGTGGAAGCAACTTCCATCCAAAATTCAATTAATAAGCAATGCAAAGCAATTTAAATATTCAGTTTTTGCACACATGCCATAAATTAACATTTTTGTTAAATAGCTAAACATTTATTAATAATTTGTTATTTTATAAATATTATTATTTTTTTAATTTTTTATTGTTTTATTTGTGTTTTTCTTCTTTTTCATGTATGTAATTTTCAAATTAAATAATGTAGCTTTATCTACCCAGTACGAGTAATGTTAAATAAGATTGCATTCTTGTTGTACTGAATTTTTGACAATAGTATATAAATACATATATAAAACTAAATAAAAGTATTTATTTATTCATCAATAACTATATTGTTCCCTTCAAAGTAATCCCCCTCAGATATAAAACACTTATGCCAGCCTTTTTTTCCAATCTTCGAAAAACTTCTGAAACGCGATTTTTGGTATCGCCAACAGCTCCTGTTTCGATTTTTCTTTTATCTCCGCAATCGTAGCAAAACGCTTATTTTTCATTGGTGTCTTCAGTTTTGGAAAGAGGAAAAAGTCAGCGAAGGCCAAGTTCGGTGAATACGGTGGTTGAGGCATGGTAACGGTTTGTTTTTGGCCAAAAACTCACACACAAGCATCAATGTGTAAGCTGGTGCATCATCATGATGCAAAATCCATGATTGTTTTGCGCAAACGGCGCATAACTTCAAGGTAGTATTCCTTATTGAGCGTACGACCTTGTGGCAAGAATTTATGATGCACCACCATTGAAGTTAAAGAAAATAGTGAGCAAAACCTGCACATTTGACCGAACTTGACGTACTTTTTCGTTCTTAGCTCTTCTGGACGCTTTCATTTGGATGATTGGGCTTTGGTTTCAATGTCATAGCCATACATCCATGATTCGTCACCAGTTATAACCTTTTTGAGTAAATCTGTTTCGTCGTAAACGATGTTCAACAGCTCCTGAGCAATGTGCATGCGACGTTGTTTTGGCTCAAAATTTAGTTAATTTGTTAAAAAATCGAAGAGCACACCAAAATGCGACTAAACTTTTTATCTTTCAAAAACAGAATGACAATACAAAGTGCCTGATATTGCCAACATATATAACAGATATGTGTACCAACATAATAGAAAAAAAAATGTGAAAATCGAATATACGTAACTCACGAAATTTGAAAATAATATTTATTTTTTAATCAGTTTATTATACATTTCATCAGATGCGTTCAAAAGTTTAAAATTTATGATCAAAGTATATACTTATTCCTGCTAAACATTTCACTTCTACAATTAAAAATAACAATCTTATCAAAAACGATGTTATGAAAAATTTTTTGCAAATTTTGTTAAATTTTTCATATTAAGAATTTTTTGTACGGTGATCGAACGGTTATTATTTGACCGGATTATTTCGTGTCAGTAAAACCAGGTTTTTATTCGAATATTGAATAAACCAGGGGTTATAATATCACATAATCATAATGAATGAGTGTCTTACCACAAAATATTGGGCGTTTATATTGATACCAAGTTGGACTTTTCTTTCCATATTAATTTTATTATTTCAAGAATATCTTTTATCTTAAGCAAGCTATATTGCGTTGGATTACATTTGCTCATTTACACTAGAAAAAGACTTGTATTGTCTCTTTTTGTTTGCCTTTATCTCTTTATGGGTTAGAGATTTTTTCTGGGATATTCCAACTTAATTCTTCAAGGCTACTCAAATGTTTCAACCGAGTAGTGAGATATATTTTTAATATTCGACAGAGAGATCATGTTTCCAGTTATGTTGTTAATGTGTTGGGATCTAATTTTCAAAACTATATAAATCCCCGGCTGTTACTGCAATTTTTCAAAATTAATAAACTTGGTACACCTGCGTACCTTTTAGACAAAATTTGCTTTGGAAAATCTTCAAGAACCAACACAGTTGTCTGTTCAATTCATTCGACTATGTTCATGACAAAATCATTTTTGGTTAGAGTTTCTAGGCTCTGGAATAATTATCTAACTACCGGAGAAACTTTTCCAAAAGTATAAAAGGTTTTAAGAAAATATCAAAATAATATTTTTATATGGTTTAAGGTTTTTGCTGCTGCCTAAAGCTTTTTTTTTTGAGCTTAGCTATACCCCAAATTGGGGTATAACTCAGCTTCAAATTTAAGTGCAATATATAGATGGGGGGTTAGCTTTAAATTTTGAAGTCTTCATAGTATAAATAACTTTATGTATTCACTAATATAAAGAATTTTCACTGAGTTATGTTTATTTTAAGCCATTATGTGTATATCTGGATTTAATGGACCGTTCGAGCTTAAAATCCCATAAAATAAATAAATAAAATACTTGGGATTTAATGTATAAATTTTAAATTTTTGTTTCTATTTTAATTACAAAAAAAATCTCGTTGAATTATTTTTATAAGTGGGAATCCAGTGCACAGTTACATATATACCGAATTATTCATAAAATTTTTTTACTGCACTGATTTCTATACAAAATTTGTGTAATAAGAGCTTAATAAACATGAAAACATGTTTATAAATAAGACCCATAATCTTTTGTGTATTGATAAATACACAAAAGTAAACTAAGCAATTTTATTAATTGAATGCAAATGACAAAAACCTCTCGTAGACAAAAAATGTTGATGAAAGTTAAAATTTGAAAAATTCTAACACAAAAATCACTTAATGCTTTGTACTGTAGAGGCTTAATATGCACATACAAAGTATGTGTATCATATTTTTCACCTGATTAAGGTGCGTTTTGAGACTAAATACATGTGCAGTGGAATCATACTCTGAGTACATTAAAAATATGTTATTTGCGTCTTATCATTTTCTTAATACATATGTATGTTTAACACATTTTTCTTTAATTTTTAACTGAGGTCGGGATTCTTTCAAATTGCCACTATTCGAAAACCGGTTTAACGCAAAAGTCGAGTAATCGATCACCCCAGTTGTTTGCTTTTCTTGTAAATTTTTTGAATGTAATTTAAGGTTTTTGTAAATTTATAAGACTACGAGTATAAACATATATAGATTAAACCATTTATATGTACATACAGTAACTAATACAACTTTTTTGCTCTTATTGCTGCACTATCAATTAGTTGTTTGACGCGAGTATTAAAAGATTATGTTGCAAACTTTTAAAATGAAAATGTATTTCTTATTTATCAAGAATTCTTCCAACGTCACAATAGAAGCATAAATAATCATTTTACTTTAGAGTGTTAATTTTTTAACACAAAACTCCACTTAGCGCTACAAAGTTATAAAAGAAAAAACGGTTTTTCCTTTTTTTCCCCTATAAGAAATAAACAAATGGAAGAGTTGCTTGCAGACTGATAACTATACCTGAGTGAAGTGAAGAAGGTAAAAACCAGTGATGCCAGAAACTTTCGTCGAAAAATTTTCAATTTCCGGAATTTAAAAAACAATAAAAAACCTTCAAATATTTTTCTTTCAATTTCGATATCAAATACAAAATTAATGTTTTTTAATTATTATAATATAATAAAAATTCATTTCAATCGATTTTTTTTTTCAAAATTGGTGGTAAATGTAACTGTGTTATTTTGAAAATAAAATTTAATCCGTCCATACATATCCAAACATTTAATTATAATAGCATTATTAAAAATACCGCTTGTTCAGAGACAGCAAAAAACGCTGTGCAAACAATGCGGGCAATTAACAAAACGCATATGTGATTCAATATGAGATGAATATAGACAGAGAATAATTCAATGGCTCGGTGGCTGACTGGTTAAGACAGCAGATCATGACACGTCATGACCCAAGTTCAAATCCGAAAATGGGTGCTGATGAGTAGTGTAGCGACTACGAAACAGCTATTTTTCCCCCAGCTAAAGGTTCGATTACTATTTTTCTTGTCTTCTTCAATCCAAAATTATTGATCACACCAAATTTGTATTGTAAAAAACTTCTTATTAAGAAAAACTTAAAGGAAAAAACTTGAACTAAAACCCGATGTACAAATGTACAAAAACCAAAAATCTAATTTAAAAATTATAAAGTTTAACAAAAATGCAATAAATTAATATTGCATTATATTATTTCTATATACTTAGAAACCATCCTAAGAAACTAAATATATTTGATGCTGCTCTGGGCTGAAGAACAGCTCTCTCGTCATCGTAATTATTTCTTAAGTGCGGTCAGGCTTGTCTCACTCGCTCTGGTTAACGGTTTGCATCAACTAACCTTATTGGTTTACAGTTTTTTTAGAGGTTATTTATTTTTAACCACATGGAAACTTCCTATGTGAAGGCATAGGTCGTTATAGTTAGTCACAGCGACGCTACAAAAGTACTGTTAATACCATCTTGGGCATTATGGTCTTTGTCACCCTGCCCATGCTGTGCATCCTATACTTGGCAAATTTACGTTGCAACTGTATAGTTACTATATAAATAAATAAATATTTGATGCTGCTTTTCGGTCAATAATGCTCTATGGAGCCCAAATATCGAGTTACAAAAAATATGATTAGCTCAGTTTTTGGAAAGGGTGGCAGGCTGGAGTGAAAGGAAGAAGTAAGTTTTTGTCTGAGCCGTTGTGCTGAAATGGAGGGAAATTCTTTAGCTCGTTGACACAGAATAACCTTTGATTACAGATGGACCGATAGACAGGAAAGAAAATAAAACCAAGTGAATTAGTGGTTTGTTTGAAACATGGAACATTTATTAGGTGTAATTGTGTGGAAATTGGGATATTTACCTGCTTACGCTATGTGTGTTCGAATGAAGAGTCCGTGGTTTTTCTTAGAAAAACCGGAAGTACTATTTTAAGGCATATTGACCATTTTTGTTAGGCATTTATATCAAAGAGATAGATGCTTATATGTAAAGCCGTCTCTTCTTTAGATAAAAATCAACTTTTGTATATATCTCAATATAAACTTAACCACAGGGTTTGTAATCATTTTGAGTTAAGACATTTGGCCTTCACAAAATATGAGACAGCTGAAAAATTACTTTTTGTAAACTAGATTTTTTATAAAAGATGTTATTTCAACCAGCAATACCCCAAAGTACATAGTTTTTCGTGAAACTGGACTTACTTAGCTGTATTTGAATACCTTAAGTTTGCACACACATAACATACTTAACCTACCATTAATAGCTTACCCCGAAAACTTGCTAATATAATAATTAGCAGGCAAACATTCTAGGCGGAAGAATGGGCAAATTTATGTTCTAAAATAAATTTTACTCCCGCAGATATCAATGTTCCTTTGAGCCAGTTGTAAAATCATACGAATATGTAAAACTCGTTTCTGACACAAGAAGCTCTGAGTTTCACAACCTGTACTCCCAGCTGAACTATTCGTCACTACAAAAAACCTGCTGATCTGCAGGTCTCGTAACAAGAATAAGAGGTGGTCTTTAAGATCTAAGCGCTAGAGTTTTCCGATATGATTTCATTCGGTTATGCATAATTTGTAATCTTGGTGATCGAAAAAATAGGTTTCTTTTTATTGGTATATGTCCCATTTTCAATGGTTACACATCGAAATACTGGAATAAATCGTAACTTGTTTTAAATATTCACAATGGTCAGTCTTATAGCTTCAAAGCTCTAGCAAAATATATTAAAATTTGCTTCAAATACAGAAGACCCATAATAAATGAAGTAGTTCTAATGTATCTAATGTGTTTTGTAAACACATTTATTTTGGGTTTCACATGAATTTTTTCACAGTTTTACACAATATTATGTTAATTTCTTCCAACAAAGTATGTGTGATGTTTTTTTGATGTTATATTTATAGTTACAGTGACACTTGGCAAAGCTGCTTTGCGTATGTACTTACATTTCAAGGAAAACGCGGTCGATTGTGTCTGCCAATATAGGCCCGTTTTATTCAATGGGAAAGCACTTATTACAATATAATAAATATGGTTATGACAAAAAGATTATTATTGTGTATTATAAAAGCTATCGTTGTGTTAGGTGTACAATTTTGCTTCTGCTGTTTTGGAGCTGTAGCGGTACGTGCTAGTCGAAATAAATAGATCGTAGATGTCATACAATAAACTTAGGTATTTGGTATCATCGAAATATTAGTTGATTTGCGCCTGCATCGTAAAGTTATTCTCGATGTCAGCTTCATAGAAAAAATTATAGTAAAAACAAAATCAACATACATTTCTGTAGACGTTGCTCTCTCGGGCCTTCACTTGTTTCGGTCAATAGAATACGGCCTGACTGACCAGCACTTGCAGTCTTATCAGGAAGTAAAAAGTTGGAATGATTTGTCGACCGTTTCAAGAAATTATCAGTATTTTCGACGTGGGACTCGTACGCTGCTCGATAGGTGAGAAAAAGTGGTGATCAGCGATGAGCAATACTTTGAGTCATAAATGTATAGCCAGTTTTTTAACAATAAAGCCTCGAATTTCGTAAAACAAGTGGCGGAAGCATCTATGTAGTTAAACAATTTTCAAAAATATTACTACTGCATCTAAGCACGTTTAATCCTTAGCTGTATGTATAAACAGAAATATGAATAATAAAGCAAGAAAATATTTAGTGTCCATTTATTTAATGTTTACTCGTATTAGCAATAAACATTGAAAATTCCATTCCATGTAATTTGAGCTTTATAAAGCATGTAACATATTGTAGAACAGTAAATGCGAGAATTTTTCTACTAAAATTTTTGCTCAAGTTTTTTTTGAACCAAACTAAGTTAATTCACAATTAGAACTTTACTATAATTAACTTTACGTTGAGTATTATATAAAGATGATTTCACCGATTTACTCGTATGCCTTGAAACTGACGATTTTAGACTGATGTTGTCAGGCAACTTTGATTATAACACCAATATATTTATGCTTAAGTACGTGTGTGTGTGTGTGTTTAACACAAATATAAGCCAGTCTGTTCATAACTGTCAGCATTGCCTTTATTTACTATTTAATGGGACTTCGTTCAGCAAAAAAAAAAAAAGAAATATTAACAAAATGAAATATTCTACTCACTGTGATTATGATTTAGCTTCAAACGTGTCTGCTTGGTTTTAATCATGATTTATAGTAAAATTATACGAATATACAATATAAATATATTAATAATTGTATCTTCAACACACTCACCAAAACACTTTTGATTTATTTTGCTGGCAACATAAAATTATAATACTCAGAAGAAAAACGTTTCTAAATGGATTTTAAAATGATTCTCAAAGCAATCAATCAATTAGTTATAAAATACATAAAATTTTAATGGAGGAAGGTGACTATAAGGTTAATGTTCTTTTACACTTAATAAAAGTTTTTTTTATGGGGGATGTGTTGGGCCAATTATCCTTTCATTAAGCGAATATTTAGAGTCAGTTATAAAATAGAAGCAATGAAATAAATGTAAGTTGTGTTATTGTAAATTGTTAGAGGACTGAAAAGAGCATAATGAAAGGCTTTTTATTTCTCTTAGAATACAAAGTAATCAATCATATTATTGTTTTTTTTTAATATTTTGTCAATTCACAAGCTTTTGCGGAGGTTATACATATAAGGAGGTTATGAATATGGTTGTGTCCAATTTATCTTCACGTATAACACAAATTCAAATAAAATGAGATTAGACTGTCTAACATAGTTTTACCATTGGCTGAGATAGTGATCTCCAGGAGCTACCTAAAACCTTAAGCTTTGAATTGCTTTCTTTGAGGCATACAATACACCAACTTCTTCACAATTTAATATAATAAAAATCATAGGTTTTATAAAATGGGCTTCGACTTATGTGACGACCGCTAATAGCACAAACATTTTATCATACGAATAAAACATGCAACCATATTAATCGTGGGAACACCGAATATCAGGCAATCCAAGTAACGACCGTAATAGTCTGGCAACGGTGTAAGGTTTGACAATTGAAATGTCAAAAGAAAATGAATTCGCCTTCAAACAATTGAATTCTTTTTACTGAATTTATAACGGTAAAAATAATGGCGTGACCGTGCAATTCGGCCATAAGCACAAATAAGTGCAAGTGCAACGACTTGTGACTGACGTGTCCAAGCGACTAGTATGAAAAAAATGGTGACGAAAAAAAAAACTCAGGTACGCGGTTGTAAACGTAAAATTAAAAATGCGGGAGTCTTCGGTTGGCGTGCGAAGAAGTGAGTTGTTGAGTTTGACTTAACTTATTAAAAGAAAAACAGAATAGTAATTCAAAAAGAAATATATAAGTACAAAAATCTGAAATCATTTATTACGTAAAACCCTATTTTAAAAAACAAAAAAATTAAGTTAAACGAAAGTTTTTATGGTCACTGTTTGGCAGGCGATTACTGTTGTGGAGCGCATACTAAACGAGTGATTGAATCACCATTTTGGAAATTGGTCAGCAAAATCAGTGGCCCAAAAGAGCGTAAAGCCACCTAAAGTAAAAAAAAGATACTCAAAACCTTTTTTCGTACCAGTGTATAGTACCAAGACTCACAATTTAAGATTATACATCTGCCATTGAAAACACAGTTTAATCGTCTACTCAGAACACCGCAACCAGAAAAATGGTAGAAAATACCACCACCATTTCCACCACCACTATTGGTGCTACCACATAACACCAGCATGCCGTTTCCATTCCGTTTAAAATCTCAACATCAGATTACATCATGCAAATTCTTAACTTCGTTCGCAAGCCATAGGTTGCCCTCCTGCGGTCATTTTAAACACTTCACATCTGTGTTCATGAACTAATCTGAAGTAACAAAGTCAAATTACTTTTCAAATTTACTATCATTTTAAATGGTTAGTTGTGATATTGAATAACGCCCAATGAAGTTCTGATTTTGCGATGAGGCCAGAAACATGAATTTTAAATGGTTATCTTCTTCACATAACTGCCACCCAACGTGGGGCAGAAGAAAAAATAGTGGATTTTAAATGGTTTTTTTGGCTTTTCCTTTGAAATATTTTTTTCATACGTATACGGCGGAGGTATGATTGCTTACAGAGCAGGTCAGGAGTATTTGCTCGTGCTGACAAAATTCAGATTTAGAATTAAATCGGTTTCAGTTTGTGATGCGAATTCCTCACAGAACACAGAATAAATTATAGTAAAAATAAAATCAACAAAATTTTTGTCTGAATCAAAAAAAAAAAAAATAAATAAATAATAACCTTGGATATTGTATTTTGTTGCTGTTTAAAAAAATAGTTGTTTTCGATTAATAATTATTTTTACTAAAATTTTGTTTCGATCTACGAATTCCTTTACAGGACTGCATTCAAACAATTTATTAATGGATTCAATGAATTTCGTTATTGATCACGAAAAACATTTATTTCTGTGAACAGGTAAACTGTATTCTGTGTCCTCGTATTGACAGGCCTCGTTCTCGGTTATGAAAGTCGGGTTCTGTTATTGCAGGAATTCCCTTTTATGTAGTGTAGGTTGCTAGTTGGTGCTGATAATTCCTCACAGGACAGGTAGATTGTATCTCCCCGTCTGACAGGTCTCGATCTCGGTTAACATGATTTGTATTCGGAATGAAAAAAGGGTTCTCTATTGCAGGAATTTTTTTGTATTCGGTATAGAAACGGCCACCGGCTTGCTTTTGCCGTTGGTGTCTTAATCTTAAAAGACCCCTGGAGGGAACCCTGCAGCCGAGTCTACTTGGGGAACAACTGTGTCATGATGGCTTAATCTGATGATGAATAATTCCATCGCAGTTATATGCCATCTTACGGTTCATCAGTCTTCCATATGACAAGGTCTACAAGAGTGGCAACTTTTTGCCATATAAAGGGTGTTTAAATTTAAAGGGCCGATGTTGATTTTAAATAAAACAGAAACTATTTAGAAATTGTTGTCATCTCTTTGTATTATGATAATATTGGTATAATTTAATTATGTATGGATCAAAATATCGGCCAAAAGGCCGCCACGACTTTAGCGATATACGTATGTACCTTCAACCGACAGTTCAAATGTTCAATGACGCTGAGGTATAATTGCGGTTGTATGCTGTTAATTTGACGAACTATCTTAACCTTTAGTATGCCGTTAATGTGACGAACTATCTTAACCTTTAGCTCTTGCATTACTGCTGGCTTATTGGCGTACACCTTTTCTTTCATATAATTCCAAAGAAATAAGTGTAAATCACATGATTTTGGTGGCCAGTTGACATCGCCACCACGTGAGATAAGACGGCCATTGAATTTGTCGCGGAAAAGAGTCATTGTTTCGTTAGCTGTGTAACAAGTAGCATCGTGCTGTTGCACATATCGTCTACATCCATATCTTCTTAATGGATTTATAAAAAATTCGTTTTCATATCTCGAAAGAGAACACCATTCACAGCAACTGCCTGACTGGCCTCATTTTGGAACAAATACGGCCCGGTGATGCCGCCAGCTTATAAATCGTACCAAACAAGTACTTTTTGTGGGTGTATTAGTTTTTCGATAATCACTCTTGGACTATAATTCACCCAACTGCAGCAATTCTGCTTATTGGCGAATACACTGAGGTGAATATGTACCACATTACTGAAGACAATTTCGTTCGAAAACTAATCATCCACTGTTGCCATTTCTTGCCATCTTTCTGACCATGCTCGGTTATGTATCTTTTCATGTTCAAAATGACTTAGTCTGAAATTAAGAAATCTCAAGTATAGAGACCTTCAGGACCCAAGTGAGCTGGAGTATCCAGGTACTTTTTGGGGAATCCAGTGACCTGCCTACCTAAGAAATCTCAAATCAAATTTAGAAAAATATCTTAACGTTTAGACGTGGTTTACTTTCCACATCGACACTTAAAATTTAACCACCCGATATATGTAGTAATGTGGACAAACCCCGAACTGACAGCTTAGGCCTTATAATCCCTCTTGCAAGCTATTACTCAGATGGTTAGTGGCAGACAAGGCTTCACGAATTGGTGGCCCGGAATTTATAAACAACTTATTTATACCCTTTACTAACTCACCCGTCCCTACATTACTTTAGCTTCCCTAAATTAAAGTTATATGTTGCGAGCCAAAAAGAACTCGGAAAATATAATTAGATTACCAAAATGGGACATACGTCTCAATTATTAGGGATTACTATTTACCTTTGTCTTAGATTTCAGGGATAAACCACAACGATAACGTTTAAAGTAAAATAAAGGCAACTTACTCGTTATTACAATCATTACCAGGGTGGTCTGCACAATTGTACCTTGTGTATGCCCTGCTGATTTCCATTATTATGCCAATTAGTCATTGCCGAGGGCTTCTGGAAGCCGCCACACAACTTAAGTCATGCTGAAGCTGTAGATTTGCTACAACAAACTAAGGACCTGTACTGTTCTATAGCCCAGAAAATAGAGTAAACAAGTTAAAAATAAGCCAATTCCTAAGCTGCTCCCGGCGGTACCGCTAGGGGAACAGTTAGCCTGAAAAATGTTTAGGTGACAGATGGCTTGAAGACTGCTGGAGAAATTGTTAGCGGTAGCTGCTGGGGTAAACAGTCAATCCGAAGGCCACTTGCGGAACAGTTAGCTTAATCTGCTGGGTCGAGTTATTTGTGTGCTGTAGACAGTAAGTTTCTATAAAATTTGTTTCACTCTTTTTTGAATAAAGCTTTATGTGCGATTTACACAACACACACGAGCGGCGGTTTTATGCAAACCACTTCAAAAATGTTGAGTTTTCTATACAAATTTTTAAACGATTGGCACGTCTGTGTTCTATAAACAGCACATAAATATTTTTAATTTATATAATGGTTTCTTTTCGCTATGGATTTCTGCATTTTCGTTGGAAATATGCTGGTATAAGTATTGTTAATAGGGAACAAATAAACAAAATATAAAAAAACTTCATATTACGAAAAAATAAATACTCGATACACATGCACATATGTACACATATTTATTAACATAAAACAACATTAATTTTCCCATCAAGAAATTTAATGAGGGTAATTAAAAAAATTTTTTTTCGAGTTTCCTCAGCGTACAATAAAACACTTCTACTTCCCTTTTACTGCCGCCTTGAAGGAAAATTAATAACATCTACATTACGATTTCAACAAGGGGAATATTTTGTATTAATTTAATTGCCATAAAAATGTGGGCTTCGTTAAAAGAAAACAGAACACAACAGCTTCTTGTTCCGGCAAAACCCACAACAATGTTTATTTTTATTTATACGCAAGTGGGTATGAATTTATGCATCAACAACTTAATGAAGTCAATATATTTAAAAAAATATTAAAAAAAAAAAAAAACAAAAAATTAAACTGGGGAAGTGAGTGGCTAAAAGTTTATTTGCTGGTTGGCATTTTAAAATGCACAACGGGGGAGCCATTATTTTACTTCATTAAACCACATTTCTGCTGCTCTTCTTCAAAAACCAAAAAAAAAAAATAAAAAAAAACGGAAATATTACCAAAAAGAACTTAAATATATTCGCACATAAAACATATTTTATTTTATATATTAATGGGTAAAACATGTATAAAATTTCATATTATGCTTCTCGTTAATCATTTATTCACATATTTTTATAGTAGAAATATGCTTATCTCCATTTTGTTGTGTTAGTTAGCCTGGTGCTTTTTTAATTATTTATAAGAATAAAACCTAAATCATTTTCTGCATTTCCTATTCCAACGGTGAAATGTTCTAATTTACATTCCACAAAAAAAATAAAAAATTAAGTAAACTTAAGCAATGGCTAAGCACAGTGGGACTAAATTGGACCCAAGTGGGGGTGGCTGGCAGCCTATTAAACGTAATTAACGACTAAAAAAAAGTTTCTTCATCTTTTGTCAACAAAAGATGACGCCAAAATATTTATTTTTTGTTGAATAAATAAAATTGAAGATAATATCGTTGCCACTAAGATTACAGATCAAAAAAACTGGCAACTTTTGGAGTACGAGGGCTGTATGATAACTCCGTGACTAATTGAACTACACAAATATGTGTTGTAACGCTCAAGGTGGGAGGCCTCGTTTTGGAGCAACACACATGAAGTCGAGTTTCCGTTTTTCATTATTATGTATTTATTAAGTTATTCATTTGGTTATTTCAGTTATTGTTATTAACGCAAGAAGCTTTGTTCTATTTGCTTTTGAATTAATAATTAATTTAGTATAATAAGTTACATGTAATGTAGGGGTAATTATATCTAAGTTTGAAAATTGTATTTAAAATTAACGGTCAGTGTAGATGGCACCACCACACAATGAACAAATATCAACCATGAGACAATGTTTGTTAAACACAGTCGCATATATGGTTGCGCGTAGGTGTTAGTACGCGTATGTGTGCTCAGCGTAGAGTATAAAAACACTAGCATTAGCATACTCATGGCAGGTCATAAGAAAGACAAATAGTGTGGCATGAAAATCTTTGGCCATTTTGTTCAACCATTGCTACAATATTGTACCAATTCAGAAATCCAGATCAGATCCATGTGATGAGGGGAGTTATCGACCAATTTCTCTGTTGTCTGCCTTTGGAAAGCTACTTGAGTTCTTTCTTCTGGAAAATTGATGTCATAATTGATAGGGGTATTTTGAGGGATTTTCAGTTTGGGTTTAGGACTGGACTTTCGACATCACGTGCCCTAACTGTATTAACTGACTATGTTTCTAGAGGATTGAACAGGCTATGCCCCACAATAGCAGTTAGCCTTTAGCAAAGGCTTTTGCCAAGGCCTTTGACACTGTGTGGCATGATAGCCTTGTATATAATATGATGAACTTCAGGTTTGGAGCGAGCATCTGCCGAATATTTTACAACTTTCTAAGAGAACGCTCGTTCAGATCATATTGTCTTGAGAAACGGTGAAACCGTGCTGTACAATATATTTATCTCAGATATACCCCTACCATCTCAGGGGGATCTTCTCTTACTGTATGCTGATGATATCTTGATTGCTTCATGCGGTGGTTTGGCAAGAGCTGTAAATGCCGGACTGAACAACTACCAGGCCGTACTGCAGGATTATTTTGTAAAATGGGGAATCAATTTTAATATACAAAAGACAGTGGCAATGATGTTTAAAGGACGACATAGGCATATATATAAAAACTGCCGGACATATATACCTTCTCTACTAATTGGACAAAACGTGATTAGGGTATTGGACAGAATGAAATATCTGGGCGTCACCTTCCATGATCCAATTTTGAGTACTACCGACATATAGACGAAATACTTGAGAGAACGAAACGGATACACTCATCATATCAGGGTTTACTGAAATGCAGGATCGGACTGGACAGAAAAGTTCGCCTTTAGGTGTACCGACAGATCATACGGCCTGTCATCTCCTATGCCTTTCAAGTCCGGTTTGGAATTTCTTCAAATCAGATGGAGAGGGTTAGGATATGGGAAAGAAAGATCTTCGTATCTTGCCTTGGGTTTAGACCCTACATTGGACCAAATGGTCAATACCATCGACCATCCTGCAGATCCATTTACAATGGAATTGATTTTGGTCGGATAGATGGATTTATAATAGAGAATTCTATTAGATTCTTGGAAGGCGCGCAAACTTCTGACAACGCTCTGGTTCGTCAGTGCGTTTTCGAGGCGGCTGATCTCGATACCGTTCGGAGTAAAAATTATTTTTCTCCTGTGGACCTACTAACCCTTAGTGACGGCGGCCTGATTTACGTCGGAACGGACCTTTTATTCTATCATAGGTGTATCCGAACTCTCGACACTTATAATGTTGTGTACAATACGGCACAGTAACTTGTTTTAGTGAATTTAATTTTTGTTTTTTATTATTTTGTTGTGTAAATTTTGAGTTTTGTTATATTTTTTATTATTATTTATTTTGTTATTTAGTTTTAAGTCTATTCCTAAATGCATCCCTTTTTTATTCCTTTTCTTTGGGATTTTACCATAACTTTAAATGAAAAATCTTTGACAATTGATGCAAATTTAATGCATGTTTAGAATTATATTGAGCAATCCTTGAAAAGTATTTTGTATTTTACTCTTTTATAATATTAATGAATTTTTGGAAATAAATATGAATTGAATTGAATTGAATTGAATTGAAATATTCATGGCAGTTTAGTCAGTGGATGGCCTGCAGGTAAGACGTGCAAGAGTTTTTAGTTCTATTTCGAAGCATCTTGTTTTCGAATGATCACAGCTGTGACGAAGTAACCAACAAGTGGTTAGTGAGGAGTTTTTAATTCCTTACATTTTACTCGTGAGTGGTTCATCATTGCCCGGTTTGCCTCGTTTACCACGTCAGGTTGGTATTCGAGGGAGAGTTTTGAACTCTCCTGAGAGCAGTTTGCCAACGTTGGAGGTCGAAGGTGTTATTAATACCTTCACCATACGCCAGAGAAGTTTTTAGTTCCACTCCAGCGCGACAAAAGATGCAGTGGAATGTTGGGGAAGCGAGTTCTACCGTGCAGGAGTTTTCAATTACTCCATAGCGGCCTGCGAGCCCGCTCCAACGTCAGCCGTAGGTGGTACAATAAACCCACGTGGCCATAATCATATAAAAAGAGAAGAACGATTTTTTTTTATTAAATAAAGAGACCACACTGAATACTAATTCAGTTTTCTTTGTTCTCTTTATTGAAACGATCCTGGTATAATAAAAGATTGGCATTATTGGCAATAGCTGTAAAATAAAAAGCAATGTAAAATTTTCAGTACATTTTTTATAGCTCATATTTATTAAATGAGCAGCCAAATAGCTATTGCATGTTCTCCTTACAACTTCACAAGGTTATTTTTAGTTTGGGATACCTTCCATTTTGCTTTTAACTAATTTTTAAACAAAAACTTTTTCCAATTGGCAAATTTTCTGATTATATTTTCAGTTTCATATGTATGTAAACATAAAACCGCTGATTATTAAATTCGAGTATTTTGTACAGGAAATGAAAAATATTACTCTCTCATTTTCTCTCAAAATTGCACAAAAATTGTTACGTGGAACGCTTTTGGACTACTTTGGACTAGTTCGGAGTGTTTCGTTATTCACGTGGAACACACCTAATATATCTCATATGATTTGTTATTGCTAGTTTTGTCTCTGCATTTAATATTAGCAAATAAAAGACATAATTAGAGTAAAATATTTCTTTTAGAAAACAAATACAGCAGTTTGCAAATACAGCAATAGCAAAAAAAAAAAAAAAAAATGCCTGGGAGAACTATATGTGAAATATTGAAATAAGGTAATAATAAGCATACAAGTATTTTACGAAACTTAAAGATGAATTAATAAATAAAAGAGATAAACTTTCTGTTAGAAAAAGTACAACAATTAGAATGACAAGTGTTCTACTTTGGCAAAGAGAAAAAATAAATGAGTTATATATGAAATATTGAAATAATATAATAATAAGCTTATATTACGAAACAAAAGTGAATTTAAGGGATGAGTCTATTAGACATATTAGAAATGTTAGGAACACACAAATTTATTCTAAATTCTATTGCATTTTCCAATTAAAAAAAAAATATATATTACTATACTGTTCCAAACTATATCCTTACAACATCCTTATTACAAAGACATTGAATTTCTATGGAAATCTTGATAAATCTTAATTTATGTACTAATACTTCCGCACAAAAAGAAACGGAAAAGAAAACACTTAAATAGAACAACCAGTCTCTTGATTGAAAGTCTTTTCATCAGCATCATCAACACCATTTTAGTTGGGTTTCATTTGTTCGCTTTATATCCTGCTGCAAACGATTGCTGTTACATGAACTCCAGTCAATTTGTCTCACAGTTTCTTTGACAATAAAATATAATTTCTATTGTTTGTAGTAAATAAAATCAAGTTTTATTTCCTATTTCTTTTTTTTTAGCAGGGCTTTTATTGTTATTCATTTTTTATTGCTGTTATATTTGATGCTTTGTGACTTTCAGTGGTCACCAAAAGGCAAACCATCGGATGAACGCTTCAATTACCGCTCCACCAGTTGGATCTATTTTCAATTCTTACTTAATTGGAAAAAGAGATGATATTTCTTTTGTTTCTTTATAAAGATATACTGTTTGGTAATAAAAAAGCAAGTAGTTTTAATATAGACTTTAATTGACATGTTTTGTTGAAAACTTAAAAGATTAATTATTTTCTAGGCCTTTTTTCTCTACAGGAAAAATACTTTAATTTGATGGCTCTGGAATCACAATTCTTAGAATGAAGCCAGGCGATAACATTTTTTGTTCTCCTTGTTAGAGTTTATGGTTGAAACCATTAAATGTCAAAAAAGGTTGATGGTGTTGTTGGCTATAAGAAAGAATGTCTCGTGTGCTGTTTACTGAACACAGACGTGTGGCGCGTTTATAAAATTTATATGGCAAGCACTCAAAAACTTGAGTGGTTTTTATCCAAGCTTGGTTTGCAAAACCAACTAAACTAAAAACACGCAATCATTTCTTGAAGCTTTAAAACAACCATTTTATTATGTGGACTATTTTGTTATTGCCGCGTTTGATATCCGAGAAGAAAGAATTTCTTTTTATGCTTTACGGTGATTGTGTTTTCACTTTTAAAAGTCAACAAACATTATCAACAACGTCACCGTTATAGTGGTGATGTGGTTGTTTTGCTGTGTCTTTTAATGAAGTCTAAAAACAAAACTTGCCTTTTCTTTTTACTTCTTCTTATATTGTCAGAGCTCTGAGGGACTTAATAAAATTATTATTCAACTGGAAAATCACAATTTTATATGACTAGTACATTTTTTGTTGTTGTTGTCGTTGTTGTTTGTTGTGCTTAAACGACTACATTTGTAGACGATTATTTTTTCTTCAACAATAACAAGACATTTGAGTGACAAAAAGTCACAAAAACATAACAACTAAAGAGCTGCACAAGCATATTAATTTTATTGGCTTCACTTAGCTCATGGTTCATTGTACACGATAGTATTTTAAAAACATATTTAAAATATTTTTTAAAGGCAAGTATGTAGTTTTTTTAGATGTTGTTTTATATACTGTTTTACTATCGGTAGACCAGTTCAATTTCATAGAACAGCATGATTATGATTTTTTTAAACGTTTTTTATTTATTGAATCTTCAAAATGAACTAACAATAAGTATTCAAATCTTAATACAAAATATAAAAAAATAACTAAAAAAATACAAAAAAAAAAAAAAGCAAAATAATAAAAATGTGCTTTTTACTTACATAAGTCTAGCCAATGCTAGACAAAAAGTTTTATTATGCGGCAGCAATGTTGGTAAAATCACCTAATGAACGTTCTGATGGTGACAACGGTATCCCTTCTTCTTAACCGAGTGTGAACGCCAAAATTAAGTATATTGCGCGCAAGAGGGTTTGGATGAAGCTCCAATTTACTGACATACCTTGTCGCGTACTTTGAAAATTCCTCTTTTACCAGCGGAACACTCAGATCTTTATGAATTCGTGAATTCTTTACGTACCATGGAACTGTAGTAATCGTCCGAAGAATTTGGTTTTCTCTCATTTGAATTTTTTCAATATTAGACGGTGAGGCGGTGACACATAATTGAATTCCGTAGCACCATATGGGCTTTAGAATTGCATTGTATAGCAGAAGTTTGCAATTCAGCTTCAATGTCGAGTTTCTGCCCATAAGCCAATTTAGTTGCGCTGCTTTTAGTTTCAACTGAGTAACTTTCGCATCAATGTGAGACTTCCACGTTAACCTACGGTCGAGATGAATACCAAAGTACTTGATTTCATTGTTCTGAGGAATAGATGAGTTGTTTATTTGGATAGGTGCACATGTTTGCTTACACAGTGTGAATGTGACATGAGTATATTTTTGTTCATTAACTTTGATTTTCCAAAATTTTAGTCATTTCTCTAATTGGTGGTTTTCATGAACGCTCAAAAACGCTGTATCGTCTGCAAAAGTTGAAGTGTGGATTCCAGATGTTATTGGCATGTCAGAGGCGTAAATCAAATATAAAGTATGCCCCAGTATGCTACCTTGGGTAACTCCTGCCTCGATAGGTTGAGTTGGGTTTATAAAATCGCCTTCTCTGAAAACAAATTTCTGCCCATGTCATGATGACTTCGTAATAAAATTCTTTCGCTTAAAGTTCGACAAACACAAAGAAAAATGCACGATTTTATATGGCCAAAATGTACAATTTTATATGGCCAAAATGTAAATATTTAATCCCGGAAATACCCGAGTACATGAATACATGTATATCGCTTATATAATTATGAAGCGTTTAATATTTAAAGGTTTTTAAAAAGAGAATCGAAATTCAATAGATATACAAAATGTGATCTTGTATTTTTCGTTATGTTAATGAGCGCACTGTGAACTCCAGCATGATCACTAAAACTATTTAGAAAGTATCACGGACTCTCTTTCATTTAAAACTTGAAATATTTATTTTTTTTAATGTCTAACGTTTTTAAACTTTTTATTAATGTTTTGCAATTTAAAAAGAATTACATGAACTATTTTCTTTTTCTGTTAAGTTTTGAATTCTATTTACACATACTTGTGCTGACCTTTAACCAAGAAATTTTAATTAAGTTATTTTCGTACTTTATTGCATGGACTGTGTTATGTAACAGCAACAGCTGGAAATGGGGGAAAATATATTAAATTTCCCAAAGGTGTATTTTAAAGTAAACATTTTTTAGTTAGTTTGCTCTTTAATTATATTGGACTGCATATGCAAGGATGTGTTTTATACTTTGATCTTTAAACTTTTAGTTTTCTTTCAGTTTGTAAAATTACATAAATTAATATTTATAGACTTATATATATTGTTATGAGAGTGTAAAGGAAATGTATGCTTAGTACTCTCGGGGCTAATCTCTATCATTAATGTGTTGCCGCAAAACGATAAGGTAACTTTGACTTTCATTTTGATTTTTTATATATGCTGCCAATTTGTTTAACTATGAGGTATTTTTCAGCTTCGTGGCTTTATACTGTCTGAATTTAATATTTGGAATCCGTCTTAGGTCATGTTTTAAAATATCCGGACAGTTGTTATCATATTATCTACTTTTCTTTTAATAACATCGATCATATTTACTACTACAGAGTTAGTAGACTTTTGTATAGTTTGCTGAGGTCTCATAGTCACCCTTATTATTCACATACCTAACTAAAACTATATTAATCTACATTTCAATAGGAAAACAAATCGCTTGCGATAACTAATTTCCCTTAACAAACAAAAAAACTGTGAAGCTTTTAGTTTGTCTGCTTGTAGTTTTTGGCTGGAATCGAACTTCTCACCTCAAGATTGTTGGTTGCGTATTTTGCCAAACTAGCTATCGAGGCACTTAATCACCTCAATCGCCATGACACTGCTTTTAAAAGCTAACGTCTTATCTCAGTGGTAATATCTTGTTATTTAATATGTATTTGAAAGTGTACTCAACACCTAGTATTACCAATAATATTGCTATGAGTTTATGTTTCTTCTAACCCACTGTGCAGTGATCTGCTTACACACACATCCACACATATCGCATAAAGCTTAAAATATAATACACCAAAAAATTACGTATATGATCTAACTAAATTAAAATTCTAAGTACACCAACCACCAATGAATTTATTGCTGTTGTTGCGTTCTTATTGTTTTGCAAGCATGTGCGTGTTTGTGTACGAAACAATTATATTTATACATTTAAGCCTGAAATGATCATTAGCAAACTACTACAAGTTTCAAGATTATTTTGGAAATTAATAAAGAAGCATAAATAGCAGGCAGATCTTCGCCAGGGGCAGAGAGAGAATTTTAAACATTGTGCAAGACTGCCATAAGTTAGAAAAGTAAGCAAGTTTGTTTATACACAATGATATTAAGTGCAAATAGAGTTGGGAAGTATTTAAACAGAGTATTTCATTTGCAATTGAAGAATCCTCAAAACGATTTTATCAGCAAAAACACAATAGCTCTTTTCACAATCTTGCGCATTTGAGATTGCAAATTTCTGCAATTGCAAAAGTGACATTTTCAGGTATATTTTGTTAGTGTAAAGTTAAAATATACTCCAATATTTGCTAATATGCTAGGCCATTTGCACAAGATTGTGAATAGGGCTAATATGATTTATTTGATTTTAGACATTTTATTAGGTCGATTAAGTTACTTTTAGCCGTTATATGATTAGAGTACTGTACGGGATATAAGCCAATGCTACGATTCAAAGTCCCTTCATTCGGTAACATAGACTAGCCAAGACATGTGATCTAGAAGCATAAATTATTATATAAATGATTAATTAAAATATAAATGATTAACTCTATGAAAATATGTTGACAATTCTTTGCGTTTTCTTATTGTTACCTTTTGGAAAATACGTTTCTCAGCCAGCTGCCTGAGTTTATGTAAAAAATAACTTTATAATATGTAGGTGCTCTATATCCTAATAACGTCTTTGCTATTTTACTCGAAACAATAACTTTTGGCTGCTTTTAGAATTTCCTGTCTAGTGAATTGATTGACAAGGAAAAACCATGTTTGCCGTCACCTTACCACCTTAAAAAAAGAGGCCAGCTTCTTCATTTTTACTCACGGTTGCCATATTTGACGATTTATCGTCATTTTGACGATTTTTGAGCCTGAAAATAGCATGTTGAAGATTTGACGATTTAAGGTCTGATTTTGACGATTTTTGTAGAACACTATTTTACTTTCATATCTTTCAAGAAACTTTGGTTTTATAATTACACATATTAGCTGTAGTAAAAATAAATGTCTACGTAAATATGTATGTAACACTGAAAACTTTAATAATCTGTTCACAGAATACAGACGAGCGACTTGTCTAAAAAATATGTATGGAAATCACTTAAAAAATTGAGTTACTTCACGAGTTCCTCCATGAACAGCACAATAAATTTCTTACAATATTATAAAAGAGAATTTTTTTTCTGATCAATCAAAAAGTTTTCTTATTTCATCTTAGAATACGAAAGACGAGAAAATTAGTCCAGATTAAAAAGAGCAAGAAACTAAAAATGTTAGTGGCACTGGACTCTTCTGCAAATTTGGAAAGAGTTTGCAAAATTTGAAGTTGAAGAAACCATTTCTAGAGGAAATGTTCTATACTAAAGACTATTTAAAACTTTGCAACTGTTGTTTTGACTTAACAGATACGTTCAGTTTAATAACAGGGTTTAATACAAAAATGCTTTCTTAAACATAATACACAAAAGGAACTTTCAAAATACCTTTCATTAAATGTAATCTCATTTTAAACAAGTAAGAGTGTAGTATATTCGGCTGGGCCGAATCTAAAATACCCTTCATGATAGTCACGAATATGTATAGTATATTAAAAATGTGACCTAAATATGCTCGGTTATATATGAACCGATATCGGATTTTTCTATTTACTGTATTTTAGTAACCTTCTTTTATAACGAGAATTGCTTTCCAGCAAAAAAAAAAAAAATTTTTAATGGAAAAATCGGTTCAGGCTATATCTCGGGTATATATGGACCGATATCGAAAATTTTAATTTTCCATGTTTATATAACCTTATTTCATTACCAGAACTGCTTTTGAGCACAAAAAAGTTGTTTACTCGGCATTTTCATCAAAAAACCTGTTAAGCTATATATCGGGTATATATGAACCGATATCGGAAATTTTAATTTTCCATATTTATATAACCTTATTTTATTACCAGAACTGCTTTAAGATGAAAAAAGTTGTTTAAGTTCGCTTACGCGGCATTTTCATGAAAACCACGGTTTAGGCTATATCTCTGGTATATATGGACCGATATCGGAAATTTTCATTTTTCATACCTATATAACCTTATTTCATTACCAGAACTGCTTTAAGGTGAAAAAAGTTATTTAAGTTCGCTTACGCGACATTTTCATGAAAAACCCGGTTTGGGCTATATCTCGGGTATATATAGACCGATATCGAAAATTTTCATTTTCCATACTTATACAACCTTATTTTATTACCAAAACTACTTTTAAGCAAAAAAAGTTGTTTAAGTTCGCTTACGCGGCAATTTCATGAAAACCCCGTTCCAGGCTATATCTGCGGTATATATGAACCGATATCGGAAATTTTCATTTTCCATATTTATATAACCTTATTTTGTTACCAGAACCGCTTTTAAGCAAAAAAAGTTGTTTAATTTCGCTGACGCGGTATTTTCATGAAAAACCCGTTCTAGGCTATATCTCGGGTATATATGGACCGATATCGGAAATTTTCATTTTTCATATATATGTAACCTAATTTCATTACCAGAACTGCATTTGAGCACAAAAAAGTTGTTTAAGTTCGCTTACGCGGCATTTTCATGAAAAACCAGGTTTGGGCTATATCTCGGGTATATATGGACCGATATCGAAAATTTTCATTTTTCATATTTATATGACCCTATTTCATTACCAGAACTGCTTTTGAGCACAAAAAAGTTGTTTAAGTTCGCTTACGCGACATTTTCATGAAAACCCCGATTTGGGCTATATCTCGGGTATATATGGACCGATATCGAAAATTTTCATTTTTCATATTTATATGACCCTATTTCATTACCAGAACTGCTTTTGAGCACAAAAAAGTTGTTTAAGTTCGCTTACGCGACATTTTCATGAAAAACCCGGTCTAGGCTATATCTCGGGTATATATGGACCGATATCGGAAATTTTCATTTTCCATATTTATGTAACCTAATTTTATTACCAGAACTACTTTTGAGCAAAAAAAAGTTATTTAGCTTCGCCTATGCGACATTTTCATTAAAAATCCGATTTGGGCTATATCTCGGGTATATATGGACCGATATCTGAAAAAAAAATTTTTTGCCTTTTAGTCACCATGCTTAATAAGTGTGTGAAGTTTGAAGCAAAACGAACAACTTTTGTTTTCAAAAATTTTCATACAAAACTGCAAAAAAAAAAATGGCTTTTTTCGGAATTTTGAATATATCTCAGCTATACGTGGACCGATATTACTGAATTTCAATAGCAAACCCATGAATCGATGGGGTAAAAGAATGGTGAAAGAAAAAAATTTCTAAGTCTAATGGTTTTCTCAGAAACGGTATTTCAACAGCGGACAGACGGACAGACGGACATCGCTTAATCGACTTTTCCATTAATTCTGATTCAGAATATATATACTTTATAGGGTCGCAAAAAAAAACTGTAGAAATTACAAACGGAATCACAAACTTATATATACCCTTTACATTTTTGTGAAGGGTATAAAAATTCATAAAAGTATATTTTATATTTATTGAAGGTTTATTGGATAAACTTTGTATAGAAATCTCCAAATAAATCTGTAATAAACATAAACTATTTTTTATGGTCGTTGGAATATATACTTATGAAAATAACTGCATATTTGTACGATTATATATTTGTTGTTATGTCTTTATAGGCAACTTTGAATTGTTTTGCTATACTTTACTTTATCGGTCTAAAATATGTAAATTTTTCCTATACTTTGCAAATTTACTTTGCAACTGTATAGTTACTAGCTGCCTTATTTATAAAATTTTTTTCAAGTTTATTAAGCTGTTATTGCACTGATTTCTATACAAAATTTGTACAATAAGAGCTTAACAAACATGAAAAAATTTTTATAAATAAGGCCGTAAATAAATAAATAAATATGTACATTTTATCCAAAAACGATTAATTTTACTTGTTGACGATTTGCGATATTTATATTGACGATTTTGACGATTTTTTTTTCCCAAATTTTATGATTTTAAATCAGATTTATCTGGCATTTATGTTTTCACTACTTATCAATACAACACTTCTCTCAAGAATAACACCTTTGTATATACTCCTATTTTAGATTCTTTATATGCCTGCGCTTTATTTTGCATGTTCTACTTCATAGCAACTTGCACATGCATGTCTTCGCCTGTCACAACATATTATTTTTAGTCCTGTAGTACAGAGTACATAAAAATGATCAATTAAAGTAGATGAAATAAAATAATATTAAGCAGCATAATCTACAATAAAATCGTATAAAATATATAGAAAAAACATGAATAAAACAAACACAAAGGAAATATCTATAGTAAAAATAAAATCAACAAAATATTTTATCAAAAGATCGTTTTATATATATAGCAGCTCAACAGCATTTATTTGCAATATTTCGATTACAATTTGTTATCATCGATATTTGTTATCATTTTAATTTTCCTGACGACGATAATAAATTGTTATCGAAATATCGAAAATAAATACTGTTGAACTTTTATACAAAACCAAAACTATCCTTAGCTGCAAAAATTAGAACAACATAAAATAACTAAATATTACCGGCCGTATTTATAAAAGTTATAAACAACTTAATAAACCAATAATAGTATAATTTTCCTGAAACTGTATTCATAAACGAATAATAGCAACATTTTTTTCTGATTCTACCCAAGGCGAATTCATAACAGGTGAAATTGACAGCGCAGCTGATAACTTTTTTTTTCAATTTTAATCTTTTTCAGATGTCAATGGAATAATTAAAACAAATTAAAAAAAAAAAAATTAACTTTATAAATAGCTTGTTTTCTATGTTTCCCAGCTATCTATATATCGACATTTCATAGGAACGACCCTAATCATCAGTAGACTTTGGAAATTTTTGAAAGATATTCTCAAACATTCAACTTTATATCCCAACAATCTAAATAAATTGTTGAGAATTCAAAAAGAAAAATGCTCTAATAATACCTGTCAAAACACAAAAAACAAGCTTTTTTATTTAGAGACGTGTATAAAAGATTAGTGTTGTAGTTTAAAATCATAAATCATAGTCTTAGCTTATCCACCTCACTCCAATTTTCACATCGTGACCTTTTCAAATTGACCTTTTTTATTTATGCAATCTATGGAAGCAAAAATTATATTAGACCCAAGTTAGTATTGAATTCATCTCAGTGCCACCTCACGGATAAGCAAGCAGTGCGTTCGTGCGCACAGTTGTGAAAACGATTTACGTGGGTACCTGCCATTGTGGCCTTACCCCACGGTGATCTTAACACCGGGTGAATACAATGCGTCTACCAGCGCCCCCATACATGACAAACTGCCATGTATGAGTACCAATTCGATCTCATGTTGTTTGGACATGATCTCCCCCTTGGTTAGGAGCGGAGCCTTTCTAAAACTCCTTCCGATCTTTGGGTCACGGCACCCAGTCGCAATGCAACTCCACATCGAGCTCAAATGAACTCTCCCCGCGATTTGGGTCTAAACCACAACCACCACGATACTCCCCGAAGGGCCGCACCATAACCGGGCAGGAACAAGTTCCTGGGGCTCCCGGTTCCTGTGGTACCAGATTTAAGTCTCCGGTCAGACTTCGTAGCCCAAGGACTACTACCAGTAGAGCCCCAAACGGCTCGGGGACTGGTGACCCCCTGCAACCATACTTACAGTAAACAACACACAGGAACACAGCAATAACAGCAAACAGCACATAAAACAGGAACAACAGGAACGTCAGCGACAACAGCAAAACAGCAGCCACTCAACGTACAAACTGCATCACCTGCAACACAAAACACACACGGGCACAAGGCACAATAAACAAAAACAACAAAAACATTCAACATTCATCCTCACGGATGAGTACATTGGCCACCCCCCTGTGGCCCAGCCCTTTACAACACGAACAAAACAAAAAAAAACAACAATTAGACATGACCCCCCTCACGGAAGGACTTACAAACAAAAACAACGTTGCCAGCAACCCTGCGACATCAAAACAAAACAGCAGACAGCAACCAGCAACACAGCAAACAGCAACCAGCAAACAACACACAGCAAAGCACATGACACCAAGAACAGCACAGGGCACAGGAACTGTGCTCTATGCTCCTCATGGTTGCCTACACCACCAAAACCCTACTGAAATCCCAATGGTCGCCCGCCCCTACTACGCCCATTCCCTCTAGATCCCTAATGTCATCATAAAGATGACATTCGACCAGAACGTGTCTCCAGTCCTCAGGGCTCTCACCACACCTGCACAGCGCAGTCTCGGACAGGCCCCTCTTATGCAAAAATGCATTGAGGGAACCATGCCCCGTAAGCAAGAAGCCCGTACTAAGACTGAAGCCAAATTCCGGCCGTCCCACAACAAAATCAGCCTCGCGAATGAATTCGTGCGTTGCTCGCCCCTTTGTACTATTCGCCCATCGCGCCCGCCAGGCAGACACAAGACGTTCCCAAAGGAGCGCCTTGATCTGACTGGGTTCCCTATTAACCACAAGATCAAGAGCAGAAAGCCAATCATGTGGACAAAGCGGTAGCCCCTTCCTAACCTTGAAGGCGATCGCACGGCGAATCACCTCCAGATCAAGGGGAGCCACCCCCAGCAAGACCTGTAGAGCATCTGTTGACACCGTCCTACAAACTGGCATGCAAGCAAGCATCGCAGTTCTCTGGGCGGACTCTACCTTATTGCGGCCAACAACAGTCATGACTGTCTCGTACCACACAGGTGCACCATAAGCTGCGCATGCAACAAACAGTCCACCATATATGGTACGAGTAGCCCGCCTGCTGAGGCCCCATTCACTTCTGAGGATGCGCCTAACTTTACCTACTACAGCAGTAAGCCTGTCCCTCACATATGAGAGGTGAACCATAAAGTTCAACCTCTCACTCACCATTATTCCCAGGTATTTGACTTCCGTCGCATACCGGAGACTAATGCCGCCAGAGCGAACGAGTGGTGGACGACCCCGAGACAACCTGCCTTTCAGCAGCATTGCCACGGTCTTGTCCATAGCCACCTCCACACCCACACTATCGCCCCACTCGCGCACAACACGCATGGCCCTCTCACCCCGGCTTTCCAGATCAGCACGAGACTGTCCTTCAACCAAGATGAGCAAGTCATCCGCATATGCACACAGTTTGAAGTCACGCTGCAACGACCTCAGCAGGGAATCCATCATGAGGTTCCATAAAAATGGACCACAGATGGACCCCTGCGGACAGCCGCGTACAACGTCCCTCCAAACCGTGTCGCTGGCGCCCACCACACAGGCTTTCCTACCGCAGAAGTAACTCTCCCATAGAGCGAGCTCCCGACAGCCCACACTACGTAGTCTATCGAGAACTACACTCCACAGGAGATTGTCAAACGCACCCTTGAAGTCTACGAAGAGTCCCAGTACATATCTTTCCGCAGAGCTAGCAACACTTGACTTAACATGCAGCCAGGCATCGTCAACAGACCTCCCCTCCCTGAAACCGAACTGGAATTCAGACAGTGCTGCACCCGGACACTCTTTCAGTCGAAAGACCATTATCCTCTCCAGTACTTTTCCAAGCACTGGAAGAAAACTAATGCCACTATAAGAGCGAGGATCAGTCCTCACTTTTCCGGGGGACTTTAAGAGCACCACAACACGTGCCTTCTTCCAAGCCTCAGGGAAGTAGCCCTCACTGAGACACTTCGCAAATATTGACTCCAGGTATTCCGGTATGGCCTTCCAGATGCTTTTACACATCTCTCCAGTCATACCGTCTATACCCGGAGATTTCCTACTCTTGATCCTGTGGACACAAACTTCTATTTCGGATCTCTCCAGCGCAGGAGGGGCGGCTCCCACCCTAATGAGAGGAGGGCTACCGCCCGCCCGTACAACCGGAAAGAAAACCCCCAACAACGCGCCCATAATATCGCTCCAGGAAGACAATGTTACATTGTCAACCTGGAGGCTTCCTACTTCTAAACGCCTGTGTCGACCCGAACAAACGCGATAGACACGACCCCAAGGATCGTCCCTATTTTCACGCACGAATTCCCTCCACTCGTCTTCTTTTACCCTACAAATTCTACCCTTATATTCCCTCAGGCTAGCCAGATATTCAACCTTACGAATAGCTAGATCATCTGCGTTAGACTGCCGGGCCCTCTGGAATCTCTTCCTGAGGCGCCTGACACTCCTCCGCATCAGATCCAGTTCATCGGTCCACCACTTGACTTTTCTTGGCCTACCCGGACGGGCTCGGCCAAGCAGCGCATCATTCACCGCGCACATCCAGTCGTCAATCTGGCCAACCTGAGCGTCTATACCCAATTCCCTGAATTCATCTATAGGCTGTACCATAGCAGCCGCCCTAACACTATTCGCGTAACCGCCCCAGTCTATATCCCTTTTACGCCACCCGCGAGGTGACCCAGATATCCAACTCCGCCGGCGATAAGTGAACCGAATCTCAATGAGATTATGATCACTCACACCAGCGTTGTCACATACCCTCCAGCTGAAGTCGAAGTATGACAACGCCAAGTTATTGGCAATTGTCACATCGATATCGCTGCGGCCCTGTGGAGCGTCAAACGTGTACAGATCACTAGCCTCGTTTAACACCGAAGCACCAACTGTGACCAGCCATTCGCCGAGCATGATTCCTCTAGTGTGCTTCATATGACCAGGCGCATGCCTGGGCATTTTACTGAACCACATAGAGGAACATGCATTTGCATCCAGGCCTAGAATAACGGGTGCACTACTCGCTAGGAGTAGGACCGTATCCATGTACCGAATGTACGGCTCCAAAGGGACGGCAAACCTGCAATACAGGCTTGCAAAGAGCACCCGCCCAAACTCCCCCTGTACAGCAACACAGACCCCCCACCGGGTACAGCTCACGACCGTACAATCGACCCCCGGGTCGTCCACCACTACCGCAGAGTTCCCCTCCAAATCGGGGAAAACCCGCATACCCCCAGGAAGCCCCCTGATGTCACCAAACCGGAGGTACGGCTCCTGCACTAAGGCAACAGCCGCACCCCGTCGCCGCATCGCCTGCCCAAGTTCGCACGTGGCCACGTACGACTTCTGAAGGTTTTGCTGTATTACAACCGCGGTATCCATCTTAATGACGAGCGTTCACCCTAGCAACCATGGTCGCATAGACCGGGCACGCTGCAGACATCATCATATGATCCGCCTGCAGTCCCTTGAACGCACAGTTCCTGCACCGCAATTCGTTGGGGCATCGGCTCGCCCAGTGGCCAGCGTCGCCGCACCGTCTGCATACGTCGGACTGGAACTTGCAGTCACGCACCCTGTGGTCAAAACCCAAACATCTATAACACGCGGGGATGGGGTCCAACGTTCTTACCGCAAACCTGAACCATTTCACGTATGCCCCCGTCGCCCTGAGATGGTCTGCAACCCGCGGCGTGCATTCTAGGGTCACGTTAGTAGTGCCCTCCTCCACCTTCCAGGGTGCGCTTACCAGCCGAACTGCTTTTTTGTATTCTCCCGCAGTCATCATCTCCCCGAGGTTCATGGAGTGTAACTCCTCCATAAACTCATCCGGGGAGATTTCTTTGTGCACGCGCTGAACCACTATCTTCGGACCCAACTTATCCTTCACAGCCACCTCCAACCCCACCTCGGCAAACTTCGTATTGGCAGCCACCTTTCTGCGCTCAGCCTCCGATGGCGTGCGAATCACGGCTCCTTCCTTAGTTTGGCGAACCTCATGTACGCGCACCCCCAGTGTCGGTCCGACCTCCCCAACCACCTTTTCCACCACCTCTTTGGCGCTCTTACCAGCCTTACTTTTCACTACGACCGACCAGGTCTCCACCGGCTTTACCAATGGCAGGGCCGGCTATGATACCGGCGTTACCGCCTCCTGCGCCTTGGCCAAAACCCTACGTCTCACTGGGGGTACAGTCATCGGCATCGCCATCGGGGCGGCAGCAACTTCAACCGCACCAGCCTCCAATCTTCCCCTCAATCGCTCATTTTCGGCAACAAGACACATAAGGAGCGTTTCATACTCGCCCACCTCCTTCGCTATTTTTCTAGCGACGCCTCTGCCCACCTCATCCGCCATCACCAACTCCAACACCTTGCAAGTGATCCGTTTCATCTCCGCAATCACCCCCTCAGCCTGCAGCTTCTTCTTCCTAATGCGCGACTCCCTCACAGGCTGCTTACTCCCAGGAACTACTCCCTCACTGGCCACCTCACCCACACACGTTACGATCACCTCGTCATCCACCACCATTGGTGCTCTAGTCACAGCAGCCACCTCATCCACACCTTTCACCGCTTCCAACGCCGTCTTCTTCCGCGATTTAGGCGACCCAGCTTTGAATTTTTTCACCGACTCCGCATCCTCAGTAGACGACATCTCCGATTCTGTGTGCCGAAGCTTCGGCGGCACAAATGGTGGCGGCGCCCTGGGATCGTCAGTGGTCACGTCACTGGCGTCCCCTTTAGCCTTCGGCTTTTCCACCTTGCGCTTGCTAGCCGGCGGCATAGCGACCAATAATACTAAATTACTTAATGCGCCACCTACCTTTCAAATCCAAAATCAGTGTAGCAAAACAAGAACCAATTCACAATAGCCAAGTTCGTCACCAATGTTCCAATACCACCACCAAAACTGCTTTATCAAACCGAAGTCGATATTTCAACCACTAAAAGTTCACTTATTAACCGAACGAACCGTCAATCTCAAATCCGTATTCAGGCCAACCGTCAACTATTTCACTAACACCGCAGTTCACAAATCGCAAGCCGTTTTCAATTCAACCGTCAATTCCGTTTCAAATTTTAAAAATTTATATCGCAACCGTCAATTCCAATTCAGTTTCCAATTTCAAATTCACTTTCAAATCCAACCGTCAACTTTTGTTTACACTTGGTAACACTTGGAGTCTCTTAGTTCCTTTTGGCAACACTAATGTTTCACTAAATTCACTCTAACCCAACTTTTGGCCGGAGCTTGTTCTTCTTTTTGAGACACCTTGTCAGCGGAGTCTCAAAACACATACACTCGCGACTTCTATTTGTTTTTTTTTTTTTTGCCTTCAATTGTTTACACTAACACCAATACACACGACCGTATTTAAAAGTTTTACGCTATCCGCATGCACGTCTGTTCGCTTCAACAATCCGACTACGAACGACGTTCGTGCGCACAATGTTGTTTTTGTTTTACTACGTGGGCTAGAAAATCCCGGGTCTAACACATAGATGGCGCTAGATTTATTGCAGTTACCTTATTCGCCAGAGACAAAAGATAAATCGTGGTATTGAAATGTTAGAGTGGCGCTGGAATGATTACGTTCTTGGTGGAGATTACGTTGATGAATAAAGCTTTCTATTTATTTATTTCTAATATGCCTATGGAATAAAAAACCTTACAGGCTAACAAAAAGTTAATTAAATAGTAAATCATATAAATCCTTATAATCTAGTAACAATTTAAAATCATTAAATTGAAGTGAAAAATCAACATTTACAATATTATTAATATTATTTAAAGCGCTCAAAGCACGTAGCATAGGTTCCCTCATAGCGCAATTAGTAACACATGTTGAAATGTAGAATAAATTTTTAGATCTTAAACATTTAAATTGTACACAAAATTTAATTAAGTTTAACAGATATTCACAATCAATAATCCCATTAATCAAATTGTAAATTATTATAACCGAATGAATAGTACGTCTCACATACAATGGCTTCAAGCCCAAGAGAAAACAACGAACATTATACAAACTTTACACTAGCATTACTTGATAATTACGAAGTGCAAATTTAACAAATTTTTTCTCTATTCTTTCAATTCTATTGGAATGTTCATTATAAAAAGGGTTCCAAACGAAAGAATAATACTCTAATTTATAACGAACAAAAGCAGTATATAAGATTTTTAATGTTCTAGGATCCGAAAAGTCTTTACAATTTCTTCTTATAAAAGCACAGGCAGCATAAGCTTTAGGTATAATAATACCAAGATCCAACATTTGACTTACCACATTTAAGTTATTATCATTTAATTTATATTGGAAAACTTTAGCGTTACTAATATTTAACTTATAAAAGGTCATTTGGCAGCATTTATTAACGTTTAAAGCAAATTAGGGATATCGCACCAAGAGGATATTCTATCGATGCAGAATTGAAGAGACAGCAAGTCATTCTCCGATTTTATTTCTTTAAAAAATTTGAGGTCATCAGCATATAATAAAAACTGAGACCCTTGACAGCAATTTCCAATGTCATTTATAAAAATTAGAAAAAGTAATCGCCCTAATATACTTCCTTGGGGTACACCCGACGAAGCTGTATAAGGCAAAGACACAAAATTCTCAAGGACAACAGTATATCTCCTATCAGAAATATAAGAACTTAACCAATTGAAAAACGTACCGTAAAAGCCAATTGTAGATAGCTTAAGATGTAGTATTTTATGTGATACCTTATCAAATGTTTTACATAGATCCATAAAAATCGCATCAACTTGCTTATGTCTCTCAAAGACAGAAATACAAAAATGATTAAAAACCGTACAGTTGGAAACAGTGGAACGGTTAGGTAAAAATCCATGCTGTTCATCACAGATATAACGCTTTATAGCAAACAACATTTTTTCTTTGATAATGTGTTCAAAAAGTTTTGAAATATTTATATACGGTAATTTGTAACATCAGCTTTATCACCTCCTTTAAAAACAGGGGTAATTGAAGCAACTTTCCATCTATCAATAAAATATCCCTCAGCCAAGGATTTACTAAAAAGAAAACGCAAAAGAACAACCAAACTTTGCGACACTTTTTTTTTATAAAAAGCGAACTAATTTTGAACCAAGAAAACTGTGTTTTCTTTGTTAGGCCTGGGACTTTTCATTCCGTGTTAAATTAATAAAACTTACACAAATTTAATAGCGATGAGTATAAAATGTGGACAAACTCTGTGTTCGAATAAGTTTTTCATTTAGCATTGCAATAATATGTTTGTTCATTAATTTTTTGTTTAAACTTGTATATTTTTCAAATTATTCACAAAAACATCTGTAAGGATATTAAAAACCATTATTTTATGCATAAACTTAATATCTATCAGCAACATTATTCTCTTCCCTTCCGGGTTCATGAAATAGTGGTTTTAAGCATCACTAACAATTGAAAATGTAAGGTATTGCCATACAAGAGAATAAAATAAAGTAAAACACTGTCTAAGTATATTAGGTTTGTTGAGTGTTTATGAATACAAATTTTTATTATCAGTTTATTTGACAATAAGTCTATAATAACTAATATATTTTTTATTCCTTAAATTAGAATTTTTTATGAATACGGCTGTAAATATTTTATCAAAAGATAATATGAAAGTATTCAGTGCTGGGCAAAATACTCACTTTAAGTATTTCAAATACGAGATACAAAATACTTTTAAGTTGTGTATTTCAAATACAAGATACAAAATACTTTCAAGTTGTGTATTTTAAATACAAAATACAACTAAAAACTACAAATACTTTTTTGTCTTTCGATCTCATAAGAATATACCACTCTGGTTTTAGATAAATATTTCATTTTATATATGCACTTAAACTAAGTTGTATATTGTCACATACAACATAAAAGGGCGTAACTGGCAAAGTATTGAAAGGCTATTAGAAATTGTGAATAGTTGTATTATTGATAATAACTAGTCTAGACTAGATTTTTTTTGTCAGTTATGCTCTTTTTCTTTTTAGGCGACCATATACATATATGTTCATACTTACAACTGCATATATACTTATTATGTTGTAGTGTGCCTGGTGCAAAAATAAAAACAAAATGTTGAACATTTTGGTGTAGTGGTGCTGGACTGCCGGCTGTGCTGGCATGATCGCGGATGATCCGGCTTTGGCTCGCCGATCGGGAGTGGTTCTTGCCGGCCAATCCAGCTCACTGCAACTACAAAAAAAACATACCAGCCTTTTTTTTCACTGCCAAACAAAATTCTATTTTAAGTGGTGAGGCCCGAAAGTGAGTGTATGAATAATAAAAAAACAATATAAAACAAAATAAAAAAACTCTCCCACGGTTGTTGACTTTCATCAAACCGTCACACCGCCAACTGATGGCCTGTCGGCACACCTGCCCTCCCCTGAAATCAAAACTGACTTCACCTATGTGGTTTCTGGCGCTGTTGTTTCGGAAACCACCGCAATCATGTTCAGTCGGTCTCTCCTCTACTCACCGTCCCATAATTTTACTCTCTCACTCCATTAAAAACTTAATGATCCTTTTTTAAAAATACATTATAACATTCAATTTATTTAATAAAAATAAAACTATTGTTTATTACCAAAATTCTATTAAATAGCCAAAAACTTTAGCTTCTTGAAGGACAAGCTTAGCTTTCGGACAAAATATCGTCTCCAACAAAAACGCGCTACTAAAAATTTTCCCCCAGCCTAGTGTGAGCTCACCCTATTCGGAGTACTAATAACAATACTTCTAATTTGAAGTCACAAAAAAAAAAAAAAAAACGGTAAGCTGTATTGCTTTTCCTCCTAAAAGCAACTAAAATAATTTGGTTTAACAAATCAAAAAAATAAAAAAACACAAGAGCAAAGAAAATATAGGTAATTCATACAAAAGAAAATGTAACTGGTTAGAAATTAACCAAACTTGCAAATGGAATTGAAATTATTTAGTTTTCCAATTGGAAAATTATATAAATCTACATCCAAAATGAAAGAAAAATTTCTTTAAGGCAGCGTAATAATAAATAAAAAAATATAACGAAAGCAAACTGCTAGCCACAATTATTATTTAAAAATTATATTCAAACCAAAATAAATAAAACTTCCAAAATACTCGCACAACAGAGTATATCAAATTTGCCTATAGATTCTGCGGATGTTGGTTAGGCTTTTTTTTCAGCCGGTTTACATACCCCTCATACAATTCCGGTTGAACCAAGACCCAACTGTGAGTTTCGTCACCTTTATTCCTTGGCCTCGAGGAAGCGTTGAGAAAAAATAGACTGCCGTTGGATATTTTGCAGCCGGGCTGGGCAAATCTTCATCCAACGCCTAAGTTTTCCGTCGACGTCTGCTGTCTCACCGTGCTTGTTTATGTTATTAAATTTTCCAATACTTTTTTTTTTTTTTTTTTTTAAATTAGCAATAACAAAATAAAATCTTTCCAAATAGCACTCCAATTACAGCAGCCCCAAAAAATTCAACATCTTTTTCCACAATCTGTTCTTCTTCTTTTTTTCTTACAACAACTCCATTTTTCCCTAAATATTTTTGCCATACAACTTATAGCCAATGTTGTATACGTTTTTTTTCGCACAATCTTACACCAGCGCACCCAACAAAACGGCTTTGCCGACACACAGGGTGCACACGACAATGTATACAAATCTAGACATAAAGCTGTGTAATATTATATAAAATGTGTTATATTTTTTTATTATATACACACAAAGAAAAGGCAATTTGGAATATTGTTGTGACAACATTAGTATATACTCTGTCACAATTTGTATTGTTACCGCTCGTAGGATTTTTCAATTTTCAATATAGTTTAATCCACTATAATTATGTGAGTGTTGAAATATTAATATTTCTATTGTTACATTTCTATCATTTTAAAAAATGGTTGAATGCAATAATAATGTTTAAAAATAAAGTTTGAATATAGCAAAACATTTTGTTATGTACAATAATAGACTATTAATTAAAAACATACATATGGTTAAAGCATTTATCGACAACACATGTTTGTTTACAGTATAAACTAGCTATTGTTGGCTTTACACACGTTGACATTTGCTTATATTCATACATAGTTTTCATTTATTTTGTTGGTTTATTTGTGTTTTTTCAATTTTAATAATGGTAAATATATATAAAAAAATATATTTACTTTTTGGTGGAAATGACAGCATCATACAAATAAAACTTAAAGCAAAAAGGTTTGTATAAGATTTTATATGGGCAAATGCATGTATTTTGATGTATGTAAGTTGCATATTTTTTTTACAGATATGTATGGGCCGAAGCAAAAATACATCAATGTTACCAAAACGACAGGATCTCGCAAAATTTTACTGATTTTAATCTATTTTGTTTGAAAATATTGATTAAAAAATAAATTTATATTAAACGAGTTAGAAAAATGTGGTTTCAATTGTAGAAGTTTGTATGTATGTGTATATTATTATATACATAATCATATAACATTGTGACTTTTAATACTAGTATCGTTGAATGTGACAATATAATTTTTTATTTTTCAATAATATGAGCAGAAGTGATCATATTATATGGTTGAACATGGCAGTTGAATTTTAATTTTTACAATAACGTTGTTAGTCATTAATAAAACTTTTACCATATGTATTGTTAAATAATAAAATGTCGGTTCTTGGCTGTACTTAGTTGTGTAAAAAAATTTCAGATTGAAACCATATTATCTGGTTGTGCTCAACCATATTATTCAACAATAGTATTTTGCCCTTAAAATATTGTTATATCAACCATATTTTTTTCTTTACGTGTATATTTAACATTCTATGCATTTTACATATATATACGTGTGACATACGTGTATATATTCATATGATTGTTCTAAACTCGCCAACTGGGAAATTAATAATATTTAGGATTTAATAGATAGCAAACAAAAGATTCATTCGGCAAAACAAGTATTTCCTTTAATAAAACAAGATAATTTAATAAGTCATCCGACAAACAACCTCTTGTTGGGGAATGTATAAAATCTGCCGAGGAAAAACATATTTCTACAGGTTCTGCGGAACCTGCTGCCAAATTCTATAAATGCAAAAAAACAATAAAATTCTCATCATCTTTACTGCAACTACTACTTCTTCTATTGCATCCATGTTCGGTTTCACGTTTTTTGTAATCTTTCTCTAAGGTATCTATTGCAAGGTTTTGAATTCGTTGCCTCTCTTTTAATGAGATGATTTCTGGTGACCAGTGTATTTTGAAACTAGGATGGACGCCAATATGGCTCTATTTGCTTCAGGTGTCGTTATACATATGTCCTTTCTAAGCTCTCCATTAGTTTTGTTAAAATACAATTGAAATATCTCAAATTATTATATTTGCAATCGACTTAATCTGGTTCTCACAGACATTAAGGTAGGCAAAAATTTTCATAATAAAAATTACTTCCCTGTATATAATACAAAGCGTTGGGAAAAGGCTGGTGACGAATATGTGAAAATTCCTATTGATATCACCTGATTAGTGTAAAATGTATTTGCTCTGAACAAGACAATTGAAAGCTGAATTGGGGTATTGCAAAATAATAAACATTTTAGTGGTGGCAGTTTCTAGCAATTTTAGCTTTTGTGTGAAAAAACTTATTTTGAACTTATAATAAATAAATGTATTTTGTAAAAATGTATTTTTGAAATACAAGATACAAAATACTTTTAAGTTATACATTTGAAATACAAAATACTAAATACTTTCAGGTTGGGCATTTGAAATACAGATACAAAATACGTATTTGTATTTCAAATAATTACGTATTTCAAATACATGTATTTCAAATACTGCCCAGCCCTGTATGTATTTATGTACTTACATATGTGTGTATAAAATACCTTATTTTGTTGTTGTTGTAAAAATATTTGTTTTTAATCAATAATTATTTCTACTGAGCTTTTGTTTGAATCTACGAATTCCAGATCGAATTTAAACAATTAATTAATTGATTCAGCGAATTTTATTATTGAACATGGAAAACATTTTTTTTTGGAAATCAAAAAATCATAATAAAAAAATAACAAAAAAAAATGATGAAGTTTAATAGAAAAAACTTAAATGAAACAAGAAATTATAATAATAATAACTCATTGAAGATATTCACAATATATCCTTGCAATTACCGCATCCTTCAGTTTTGTCAGCCTATTAACCAATTTTAAGTCAAAGAGCAAGTCATCAAATTCACTCTGATTTACCAGTTTTGTTAAAGTAAACATTGATTAAATAATCAAGAACATAAGAAATAGAAAGATATAATACATTATTGAAAAAATATCAATAAAACCATTGAAGTAAAATAAGAAAATTGAAAATCATAAACGCAAAAAAGCAACATGAAAATATATTGCATCAAAAAACTCCGTCATTGGTTTCTCCATTTTAAAATTATGGTTGCACCTCCTGCCTACATGATAACATCAACCAAAACAATCATCTGCCTTACTCAGCCTCCCGCACATAAACTTGTTGTTGTATTTGTTAAACGGAAGTGAGAGAGCAGCAAGAATAAGTATGTATAAGGATTTCTTTCACTGAATCATTAAGCTGCTAGCAAGAGTGTGGACTGTTGCAGTCAGTTCCACACAATTGCACTCATAATGTATTGGTGAACAAACGCTAACAGTAGTTGTTGTTGTTGTTGTCGGTGCTAATGTAGAACCCAGTTCTTAATTCCTATACAATATGTCTTCTTTGTTTACACATACATATAGTATGTTCATAAACGTTTGTATTCATGTGTTCACATTTTAACTCTCTACTTTATGCTTACAATAGCATAAACAAAGCGCTCGTAGTCGCAACTGTTTGTTTATGTATGTATGCATGTGTGTTTGTGGAAAGCGCAACTGTGCACATCCATTAAATATTTTTTTACACGTTATGCTGAGGGCATTTCCTGTTTATAGCCAAGAGTCAACAATAAAAACAAATGCATATCTGGCCATACATATCACAATGCATGTGTAAACGTAACTGTGCGAAAGCAAATTAATGAGAGGTAGATAAAACAAATCACCATATGGGAACTCACACGACTTTTGAATAAATTCTATCGCAGATAGATTGTTTAAACGAATTTGTAATAGTGACCATGATTCGTGATTTCGAATCTTAACGTTCGCAGGCATTTTGAGTGACGAAAATGCCTATTTCTGATTTACTTTTGAATTATCCACTTTAGAGCTGAAAAGCAACTGAATGTAAGAAACCGTAACAATGAATGCATCTACCCGAAGAAACATTTTTACTTTTGAGCTATAAATATGTTTCCTGGTGGTTTCAAATGTTTGCGAACATTAACGTTAGAAATCGTAAAACATGCCCCTAGTTTGGAAAGACCAACCTTTTTTAAAATGTTTAAGTACTTTAGTAACAATATTTTGATTGGTGATAACAACTTAAACTACATACACACGGTTGTCAGATCTTACAATATTGCCAGTAAAATTGGCTGAAAATGTATTACAATGGTGTGAACTGCCAATTTTTAACTTACAACGTTGTCAGAAAAACCATTGTCAATCAATTGTAAGGCAACAATGTTGTCAGGCATCTGACTTTTCGTCGGCATTGTCAGAAAAAAGTTTGATGGGCAACACTGCCAAACAGATGGTTGTTGATATACAGAAGTGGCAATGCCTTAAACACGTCTAACAATCTGACAACCGTGTGTTGTCAGATGAATTATTTGTCAGACCATAGTCCGACAATGAAATTGTTAGATTTTCTTACGATTGTCTGAACACACAATTTACTTCTGCGGGACAATTTTTCATTGTCACTACATTGTCAGCATGTTCTCAGATCTTACAATATTGTAATATCTGATAACCGTGTGTACATAGCTTTAGTAGTCTGTGTTGTGTCGGACTCTGCTAAAATCCTATTTTATTTATTTTATTATTTGTGCAAACATTTGTTCCCTTATTCAAAGTATTACAAATATTATCTGATTCGCTACCTCGTTGTCACGAGATACGTTTATTACTAGGATGGTATCTTGAAGGTTGCTTCACATACTTTCTGGGCTGAGTATGTTAGTCTAGTCTTAACCTTAAATAGCTCACCACTCCCTTAGTGAGTAGAGTAGAGCCGTCGATAGTAATATGGATCTCAAGAACACTAGTTTGGTCTTATGCGTGGTAAGTTAATTAGTTGAACATGACGAAACCATGTTGGGTCCCAACACTAACGTGGTTTGTAATGACAACAATATGTACGTTATGCTATTGATGTGGTTCGCTGTGACCAATATATGATTGTTAGAGATGATACAAAAAGTAGTCGTTACTCTTATTTGATCAAATATTTGCTCAATGCGAACACACTCTTATTCAAACTATTGGAAATATTTTCCGACTCGTTACCTCATTGCTGCGGCTTATATTTTTTACTAGGACGACATCTTGCCAACATGCTTAATTTAGTCCCTAATATCCCCAACAGTCTTGCTCAATAATATCGTACTGAAATTTACAAATCATCGATTTATTTCCTGCAAAACCCCATACAAATTAATGTTCAAACACAATTTCTATTTTGCCTTCTTTTTTGTTGTTGTTATTAAGTTTATATAGATGTTTTAAATTGGTTTGTATGTATTTTTAACGGTTCATTGCCGTTATGAGTAGCAAAATGTGTTGTGCTGCTGCATAAATTTTCTCATGCGGCTCACACCGCACAGCGCAGCAGTAAGAGGAAATATGGAACGAGATTAAAAAAGAAGAAAAAAGAAAAAAAAAGCAACAACGTTACAACAAAACTCAGAAATTGAACAGTGTGTTGAGGTGTAGTTGCCGCCAAACGAAATGGCTTCTTTATGATGTGTGAATGGGTATTTAGCAGCGTGTGTGTGTGAGTTGAGTGCGGGCTTACATGCACACGTTTGTATACGTGTATACCAGAAACCTTTTTGTTTTTTGAAGGCAACTATTTATGTGAAAAATTAATTCTGGATTTTTTCTCACTTTCTTACCAACAAAAACAATAAGAAAATGTACAAGTGTATGCATACTTTGATATTAAAAATTGCTTCTTGGGGGCAAAAGTTTACATTAAATGTTTAGATTTTTTTCCCGATTACTTTACAAGTGCTAGATGCGGCAAGAACTAACAGAACAACAACAACAACAAAAACTTGAAAAGAAGGAAAAAGTAAGAAATTCACTTAAAAAACCATTACAAAAATATAGTCAAGTTGTGTTGGGGGAAACAAATTGTGTGGTAGTTACTTGCTTGGGCTCAAAACAGATGCTTACAAAGCTTTAGCTTAAGCGCTAGTACTAGAAAGAAAACAAATATGAAAAATAAAAACAAAATAACTGATAAGTTTGCAACAGCTGCAGAATAAAAACCAAAAGATTTTATATAACAAATATTCAGCTTTAGGTTCTATTAAATTATGAAAATGAAATTTTAATTTTAGGTTATTAAATTAAGAATACATAAATATTGAAGCTTAAAATAATTTTCAGAGATTTGTGGTACATATTTTGTTTTTCTTTAGGTTTTTCAATTTTGTTTGCCATTTGAGGAGTAAAATTTTATCAGATTGCTTGTCTAAATACAGACGGCTTATAAAATTTGCTCACAAACGTACATGTACATTGACGTCTGACATTGTCGATGCTTTTTATTACTTTAAAAAATAATTATTTAAAACATATTAAAATATTAATTCGTTAAAATTTCCTGACTAAAATTTCAAACCGTCCAATGTTAACCGCCGTTGAATTATTCGTAATAATGAAAGGCCAATGCAAGCGGCATGCGGCAGCGGGCGGCAGCGGGCGGCAACAATGTGGCCCATTTACAAAAAATTATTTTTTTATAAAAATATTCGTACATAAATTTCAACATACATATAGAATTTAATTTAATTTGGCAGTGCCGTTAAAGGCGGCCGAGCGGCAATGTTGAATTCAGTTTAACTTTTTGTTTTGCCGCTTCAATTTGTCAAACCAAAAAGTAAAGGAAAAAATAGAAGACAGAAATTAATTTTCGGTTTTGAAAGTTCAACAATTGAATTTGTTTATTTATTTTGGCTTAAAAAAAAATGAAAACGTTTCTTTGTTTAATCTTCGAAGCACAAAATTTTCTTCAATTAGCCGCGTTCATTTGCCTACAACAAATAAACTCAAGCGGCAAATAGAACAGGTGGTTGCCGCTCGCTGCCGCAAGCCGCTTACATTGGCCTTTCACTATAAGGCATATAGTTCTAATGTCAGATGTTTAAACATAGCAAAATAGAACACACAATTTTTTTTTATCCTGGACCAGTACTCAGGGGATGACTTCTACATATGTAGTGCATTGTACCAGAACTAGGAAAACAGGTTAAGGGGGAAAGAGGCAGTAGTGCTTGTGAACATTTGACTCGAACTTTCCAACGCTATAACAGACAGGAAACACGTCTGCAGGCAACTTGTTCTACAGACGAAGCGTACGGCTGAAAAACGAATTCTGTAATACGTAGTACGATTCCCTTGGCAAACGACCACAAATGGATGAGCCCTGGACGATGTACGCGTGTTTCGGGAACAAGATCCCTAATCTCGTCAGAGCAAAACCCATTGTAGTAACGATAGAACAGAGTAACGCACTCGACACTGCGTCGATGCTCCAGTGAGTCAATAGAGTTGGATACCCTACTGTCACCGATGAGCTTCTTCGCTCTCTCCTGCACACGGTCGAGTAACCCCAATTGAAATTTTGTCAGATGACTTTGCTCATGTTTTTTTACAGATGCAATGTTTTTGAGGTAACAGATGACATGTAGGCATTTGACATTATGAAAAATGACATTTACATTGTTAAAAACATATCCACTAAGGTCATTTGAAAAATACTATACAGTTTCTTAATACGTAATCTGAGTTTTTCTTTAATTAGAAGAAGAAAGTGAGGTGGTGCAAAATTACCGTGGGCGATTTCATGTACCGAAAAATGAATTCTTACGAGGAGTCCCGCCTGAAAACGCAAAGTTTAATTTAGTTATGAAGAAATGGATATTTTGATGGCAAATGATGAGATTCGTTTTGTTGTTGAGTCATACCTTATATGATCTTTCAATTAAAATGTTCTTCAAAAATAATTGTCGATCCATAACAGCAGAAGAACTGGTCAGGCAGACCGTATGCCACTGAACGAATACTGCGGGTATGGTAGAACTTCCAATTTAAATGCTTGCAAGCATGTCTTGACCACTTTCGCAACATGGGGTCGAGTATTTTCATGCTCTAACAGCACTTTATCATATCTTTTGTTATATTGCGGATGTTTCAATGCCCGGCTCAAATACATTCAGATATGTGCTGGAAAGCGATCGTTTTGCAAAATATCGTTTTAGGCAGGTGTGATGGAAAACGATCACTTTTGAAAATATTTGGTGGAGAATTTTATAATGATTGTCTTTTGAAAATCTCACTATTATGTAAAGTTAAATTATATTTAAGTTAATAATCAAAACTATATCCCAAAAACCGAAGAAATGTGTTTATTTATGACCTTTTAAATATTTACAAAATCACACTTTTATTCCTTTTCAAAACGAATCATTTTAAGCATTGATTTCACACAATTGATTAATTCCGTTCGATAATGATCGCCTGTAATTGTTCCAGTTGGTTTTAATATATTGGGACCGTGAATATTCGGTTTAGCCCATGATTTTTGCACTTGGGATTAACGTAATGAACCCATTTTTCATCTAAATCACAATGCGGTGCAGAAATCCCTTCCGTCTTTGCTTTGCAAGCAGCTGTTCACAAGCAAACATATGCCGTTCAACATCTCTCGACTTCAATTCGTACAGCACTAAATTTTTTTGTTTCTGAATCATTCCCATGGCTTTTTGCATCATTCCTAATGATCCTGCGAATTGCTGTAGCGTTTGACAAAAGTCTTGATCAAATTAATGCCTCTAATTCTGCATCTTCGAAAACCTTCTTTCTTTCACCGACATGCGACGTCAAAATCACCGGTTTTGAAGCGTTGAAACAAACCACTCTTGGTACGTTTTTTTACTAATAGTGACCTCACCATAGGTATTTCAGAGCATTCGATTAGCCTCATTATTCGTCTCACTCTCAATGCGATGCAGAAATCCCTTTCGTCTTTGCCTTGTAAGCAGCTGTACACAAGCAATCAAACACCGTTCAACATCTTTCGGCTTCAACTCAATTTGTTTGTTTCTAAATCATTCCCATGACTTTTAGGCATTTTAAAATAGCTTGTGGTGTCACTCTCAACGATCCGACCAATTATTGTAGCCTTTAACACAAGTCTTGATCAAGATGCCTCCAATTCTGCATCTTCGAAAACCTTCTCTCTTCCATCGACATGCTAGTCTTCGATGACAAAATCACCATCTTTGAAGCATTGAAACCACTCTTGGTACGTTTTTTCACTAATAGCGACCTCACGATAGGTATTTGAGAGCATTCGATGAGCCTCATCAGCAGATTTCTTCATATTAAATAAAAAAATATACAGGCAGTTTACCAATTTCAAATGGAAAAGAATGCGAAAGAAATCTTGTCACTCACATTCGAATCAATTTGGGCTTGTCTATCTCACTATTATTCGTTCGCATATTCTTATGTATTTTCTTTGAGTTTTGACATATCGTTCGCATAAAAAAAAGTTAAAGGAACCCAAATCAATTTTCTTTCGCTTAGATTGCAAATGCAAGCACGCTGTCGAGATTGGTAAACTGGCTGTAAAGCCTTCCGCATATGATGAGAATTTGGCTCATAAGCTGACATGTTCAATCGAGGATAAGTTTGTGATGCAGACATAAATTAACTAATATTTCGATGGCATTATCTCAAACTTAGCTAATTGCAAATAGCTAAGTTTATTGTATGACATCTACGATCTATTTATTTCGACTACCACTTAACGCTATTGCAAAAAGGTGAAAGTAAAGTTGTCCACCTAATATTACAATTATAACAAATACTTAATCAATAGTCCATTAAGAGGCTTTTAGTTTCATTGTTATTCATTTCTTAAGACCATAATGAATTACTACATTACTAATTGTAAAAAAATGGTATAACATAAAAGGGAGAATCTATAAATTATGCATAAACATGAATTTCTTTGGCAATGAGATTGAAAAAGATAGAAAAGTTTCAGTAGAAAATTGCACACAAATAAAATATATAAATTAATGGAATAATTCGAATTTTTTATTTTTTTATTTTTTTTTATTTTTAGGCTTTACTAAAAAAATTAAGAAAACATTCAGTTTCTTGCTAGATAAAAAGCGTTTTGACTTATATGTTTTCTTGTAGCAATATTTATACATGCACGTAAAGAAAAAGTAGTTTGGAATATTATTGTGGCAGCATTAGTATGTAGGCTACAACAATTTTTATTGCTGACGCAAACAACGTGTTTTCGATCTTAAAATATCGGGTGGTTAAATTTCAAGGGCCGATGTTGAACGTGAACCACACCTTAACGCCAAGCTTTTTTTTCAAATTTTATTTGACATTTCTCTATTTCAGACTTGTTCAATTTGAACCATGAAGAGATACACAATCCAACAACGTGTTAAAGTTATCCAGACTTATTATGAAAATGACAATCAATTTTCGAAGAAAATCATCTTCAGTGATGAGGCACATTTTCACCTCAGTGGATTCGTTAATAAACAGAATTGCCGCATTTGGGCGAATGGGATTCCAAGAATGACTGTCGAAAAACCAATGCACCCACAAAGAGTGACTGTTTGGTGCGGTTTATGTGCTGGCGGCATCATCGGGCCGTATTTTTTTCCAAAATGAGGCCGGTCAGCCAGTTACTGTGAATGGTGTTCGCTATCGTGAGATGATAACGAACTTTTTATGGCCCGAATTGGAAGATATGGATGTAGACGATATGTGGTTTCAGCAGGACGGTGCCACTTGCCACACAACTAACGAAACAATTGCTCTTTTGCGCAACAAATTTATCTCACGTAATGGCGATGTCAATTGGCCGCCAAGATCATGTGATTTGACGCCGTTGGACTTTTTTCTTTGGGGTTATTTGAAAGAAAAGGTGTACGTCGATGAGTCAGCAACAATTCAACAGCTAAAGGATAAGATAATTCGGCACATTAAAGGCATAGAACCTCCATTATGCCTCAGGGTCATCAAAAATTTGGACCATCGGATGGAGGTGTGCCGCTGTGGTCGCGGCGCCCATTTGGCCGATATTTTTTTCCATACATAATTGAATAATACCAATATATCATAATAAAATAAAATTACAATAATTTCCTAAATAGTTTGTGTTTTATTCAAAATCAACATCGGCCCTTGAAATTAAACCACCCTTTATTTTAATCAAATACAAATATATTAATGTTAAAGTGTAAATATTTTATTTGTTATATTTCTATAATTTTAAAATATTGTTGTGTGCAATAATAGTGTTTTAAGGTAATGTTTGAATACAACGATGTCTTCTGTAGCACTCAATAATAAACTGTTTGTTTTAAACACAAGTATATTAGAATCGTAAAATAAACTTACTGTTGTTGGTTTCATTTATGTCATTGACATAACTATAAGTTTCTTTGTAATTTATTTTTTCTTTTGAAAGATTCTATTTGTTTCTTTGAAATATATTTGGATTTTATGAATTTTGGATATGAAAAATATCAACAAGATAGTAACAATATGACGGTACGTGGAGATATTGTAAAAATATTCGCTTGAATAATTTTACATATGAAAAGAAGAAGGTTTGTATTGGTAATTTTATGATTAAAAATATACAGACATACACACATACATATATATACATATTCTTAAATAACATATTATTATGTATGTATGAATTATATGTTTATCATTACAGATTTTTATTTAAAACGCCTGGATAGTGGTCGCTTTGGTTCGGTTTTTACGTATTTGAAATTATATGTTTAAAATAAATAATATATGTTTAAGATAAATAATAAATACTTATTATTTCTTTATTTCGACCCTTTTTTTTCTTCTTAATATTGTGTAACTGTTCGAGCTTAAAATTATTATTTATATTAAATAATAAATTATTTATCTTAAATAATAAATATGTAAGATAAATAATAAATATGTTACCATATAATATGAAGTTCAAAATTATTTCGATTGAACGTGACAATAGTATTTTAGACGCGTTAGATTAAATGGGTGTGAACGACAATATTATATGGTTGACTATAAAAGATATATGGTTATCAAATATATGTTTAAACTAATTATATAATATTGGTTCCTGGATCTACTTAGTTCATCAAATAACATTTCAACTGAAACCATTTTATATGGTTGTTTATAACCATATAATGCAACAATAGGGCAACATACCTTTAGACTATTATTATACTTTTTTCTGCGTGTGGTCTGATTAAAAAAATAGCCGAAATTTTCAAATTTCGTGAGCTACGTATGTTCGATTTTCGCATTTTTTTCTGTTATATTGGTACACATGTCTGTTATATATGTTGACAATATCAACCATTTTAGATTGCCAGTTAATTTTTGACAGCTAACAAGGTTAGTCGTATTTTGGTGCGATTTTCGATTTTTTACTAAATTTACTAAATTTTTAACAAAAACAACTTTGCAAAGACATCGCTTAAGAGGTTTAACAAATCGTCAACAACGATCCAGATTCCCCAAAAAGGTGGTATTTGGTGATGAATCATGCGTGTATGGCTATGTAATTGAAGCCAAAGCCCAATCATCCCAATGGAAGCGTCCACAAGAACCAAAACCGAAAAAACCACGTAAAGTTCGGTTACAATGGATTTTGCTTTGACGAGATTAGGGATCTTGCTCCCGAAACTCGCACATTTTTACGTAACACGCATTTATCCGGCCAGAGTTCACCCATTTGTGGTTGATTGCCCACGATTGCCCAGAGTTCGTTTTTTAGCCGCACGCTTCGCCTGTGGAATAAGTTGCCTGTAGACGTGTTCCTGTCTGTTTTAGTGTTGGAAAGTTCAAGTCAAATATTCACAAACACTACTCCCTCTTTCCCCCTCCTCATAACCTATTTTCCAAGTTCCGGTACAATGCACTGCATATGTACAGGTCATCCCCAGAGTACTGGTCCAAGATAAAAAAAAATGTGAAGGTTTTGCTTACTGTTTTCTTGACGTGGTACATCATGAATTCTTACCATAAGGTCGTATAGTCAATAAGGAATACTACCTTGAAGTTATGCTTCGTTTGCGCAAAGCAATTTGTCAGAAACGCATAGAATTGTGGAAAAATAATCATGGATTTTGCATTATGATAACGCAATTGAGAAGATAAAAGAATAATAGAAAAAGTGCGTTTCAGAAATGTTTCGAGGATTGGAAAAAACGCTGGCATAAATGCATTATAGCTGTGTGTGGGGGGGGGGGGGGGGGGGGTGAAGAATAAATAAATACTTTTTGAGATCGATTAATTCGAATGATTACGCAAATGCTCCGTTTTATATATCTGTGTCGAAAACGATATAGTGATTTAGATCGTTATGGCATTACGGCCAGAGACCTGGAGTTAGTCGAAAACGTTTTGTGCAGACAAGTTCAAAACGAATCATTTCCTGATGATATAAAACGTTTAGAGAGAGGCCAAACAGTCACAAAAGAAAATAATTTAATCAAATTAATGCCCTTTATCGAAGAGGATGGGCTTCTTAATGTGCAAGGGAGAATTGATGCAGCCAGCAGTTTACCTTATAGCACTCGAAGGCCTATTATTATGCCCAGAAACCACTATTACTTCTAAGGGGATAATGTAGTTATTGATTGATAAATAAATACTTTTTAAGAAAATTGAATATAACGGTTTTTTTGAACAGTCCTCGTATGCTTGGCAGAACATATTGTAATGTATTACTAGGCTATTACTTTCTTTTCCTAAACATGCCTATTGATGACTTGCCGGCAAATTTACGCTGCATTTAAAATAATTCAGTTTTTAAAAGAACACATTACAAATTTTAAATAGTTGCTGTAGTCTTCTTATTGTATTTTCTGCCTTAAAACATTGCAAACGAGCAAGCAAAAATATTGCCAAGGTATGTATTGTGTTACTCGTATTGTATATTTTCAGGCATTTTGGGTCTATCAATCTTCAAACAATAAAAACAAATCGTCTGCAATTAGAATCTAACAAACATAAAATACATAAAAATCATGTTCAATAATATTATGGATAGGTGTGAGGAGTGGGGTTTGTGGGGAGGGTGGTATGTAGATACATTTCAAAATCAAATACGTTAACCTAATAAACACCTTATTGTCACGATGTGCTGAATCCCTTCATTTATTATTATTATTTTTTGTTATATGAGCATATAAGTACGTTTTGTTTAAGAAATAATGTATAAAATAAAAAATTTTTTTTTTCAATTATGTGCTATCAAATAATTTGCTGATTCAGTACAGTTTTTGTGCGAATGCGTACTCTTCATCCTTCTTTTGAAAAATAAGTTTTTCTTATAACATTATTTCACTGAAGTTTTTGTTCGATTGCAGAATTACATAATTATTTTGAATAAAAAGTTTTAGTCTGTACGCATGCGCTCCTATGTAATAGTGTCCTTCAGAACTGCCATCGGAGAAGTTTCTTTTAGGATAAAAGTACTTTTATAAGCGTACTGGGATCACATTAGCATCGCTCTCCAAAAACTTTCCATACTGTTTTACATTACATAATTATTTTGAATAAAAAGTTTGAGTCTGTACGCATTCGCTCCTATGTAATAGTGTCCCTTCAGAACTGCCACCGGAGAAGTTTCTTTTAGGATAAAAGTACTTTTATAAGCGTACCGGGATCACGTTAGCATCGTTCTCCAAAAGCTTACCATACCGCTTATCTTGTGAGTTTTGTAGCTTCTATCTGGGATTTCTGTCATCTTGTCTATGTCGTTAAGCAGATATATCACACATCATTGTATCCTAGTACATATAAAAGTTGCAGTAGTTCCAAACCATTAGGGGTTCAAAAATGTAGTAGATCTTTTTAAAACTGCGATAGTTTGACCAGAGGCTTTTCTGGTATTGCGGAAACTAGCAGTTCCTCGCTTGGGGTTCAAAACTGGCACTTCAAACTTGGGTATCGTGGTGACTGTTGTTTAATACCCAAATGCAAAACACACTCGATATGGAGTGTTGCACCCAGTGCAACTGGGTACCGTGCCTTGAGATCGGCAGAAGTATTAGGAAGGCTCATCTTTAAACCATGGAAGAGAGCATGCGCCATTTATCATGTGATAGAAAATGTTTCTCATGCATAACGGTTTGTCGTGCATGAAGGCGCTTAAACGAGCGATTTTCTTACGCCTGGTGACAGAGTCATTGTATGGTTGGGCCGTCAAGGCGGGACCCCAAGTAAAACTTTTGATTATTCACCAAGTAAAACTTTTCACTAAGAAGTTTCCCTCTAAAGGGCAGATTTTGCTTTGGTGTACGCCTAGCTAGGGAAATCTGTTTTTTGGGGCATAGAAAGGTAGAAGTCTATCACTTGTTGTAGATAATAAAGCTCTAGGAAACCACATGACTTAGGCTGTGTAGGTCTTCCGAAACCCTCACTAAGGGTCAATTGGCAGAACGGGGATCAGTAAAGCGACCGGAAGGCTATGCTTGTAGAGGTGTTAACATCTTGACTGACAGATTCTGGCTGTAGTTTAAATCAAAATCGCAGGAAGGGGAATCAGTTTCTCTGATAACTATGGTGCAATGCCATTTTTTCATCTTGCACCAGTACCCAGGGGATAACTCCTACATATATAGTGCATTGTACCAGAACTAGGAAAATAAATTGCGAAAAGATGGAGTAACTTATTCCTCAGGCAAAGCGTATGGTGAATTCTTCGTGTAATACGTAAAGCCAATCGACAACAAATGCAAGAGCTCTGGACGATGAACGCATGCTACGTAAAAATGTGTTAGTTTTGGGAAGATTTCTAATCTCGTCGGAGCAAAATCCATTGTAGTAACAATAGAACATAGTAACGCATCCCACAGAACGGGGATCGGTAAAGCCCCCCTGCAAATTATATTTTACTTACAATCATGATTGATGTGCCTGCATGTTGGCTGACGCGTTCTGGCTGTGGTTCGGACTCAATATCCCTGATAAGTGTGTATGCTAGTTTTCGGGGAGCTATTTACTACACCAGGTGCTGCTGTCTTGCAACAGGTACCTTTAATATATGGCAACGCTAGTGATGGTTAGGTGCGTGAGCTGGTTTAAGGACTGATGCTCTTTATGGGCTTCGGCCTAACAACACATGCAGCTTTTTCTTCCATTAACTATATGGAGAATTGCTTAAAGGAGTGGTTAGGAGACCCGAGCTCTTCAGCGTATGGCTACAGGTATAGGGCAAAAAGTTGTCATCTGCATGAGACTAGTAAGTCATTTGGAGGCGCTGGAAAATCGGTAATAGTTCACAACCTGGAGTGATAAGGCCACCTAGGGTGATGTGGCGACACATTCTAACACAATAAGAGCAGTCATGAAAAGCGCCTATTGTTTCGACTCAAATCAATTCTTTAAAGTGTGAAGAATTTAAAAAGACTTAATTTCTATCCCAAAGAAATCCATTTTTTTCCTAAAAATTTATACACAAAACAAACAGCACGTGCATAAAAACCACACACTAAAATCGTTTCTTCTTCTTGAAAAATATTCAAGATTTCTTGCCTGCACAGACTTTGTAAACATTGTGTGGTATCAAATAAGCCGTATGACTCATTTGCAATGCAAACTGGACAGCAATTAAAGCAAAATTGTCTACCAATTCTCATTAAGGGCTTTCTGTTTTGTATGTAGTTTTGTATTGCACATTTTTTTTGGGAAATTGTTGTTTTTTTAAGTCAACTGCAGTAAATATTTATAAATGGGAATATTTATGGCCAATACTTAAAAGAAAACCACATTGTAAATCAACAAATGTTTAATTTTGAAAGTTAGAATAATTTATGTTGGAGTACAAATACAATTGTCATGCTACTAAGATTTGTATTTGTAAGAGTATTTATTGGGAATAGTTTACCAAAACTGTTTCAAAATTTCTTTAATTTAAAATAGACTAAAAGTCAAGTAAATTGGAATTTAATTGCAATTATTTTTCTTCTATTTTTATGACTGAATTCTGAAATAATATTCGCATAAAAATAAATTTTCGTCCAGCACTGGCAGGACTTTAATCATAATTTTTTTTTAGTATTAAGATTTGAATACTTATTGTCATTACATTTTTTTATGTAGATTCAATAAATAAAATAATGAAGTTAAAAAAAAAATTGTATTTATAATCAGAAAAGAAAATTGCGGCACCAAGAACAATTTTACTTCCATGATTTAAAATAAATTTTTCTTAGAGAAGAAAAATAATTTTTATTAAAGACATTTGCTTTAGAATATTCTACTGTTTAAAATTACGAACACTGTTTGGTAACTCTAAGTTTTTTGAACCTCCCGCACGGTAACTTCAAATGCAACACTGCTGCCGTCAACTACCATCTTTCAGAAGACTACTGTCGAATTTCAAGCAAGCTGCACCATTTAGTTTGTGTTTGTCAGCTATTAAAAGCAGATAACGCATTGAATTAAAAACAAAAAAATGGAGGAAACTATTGGTGTGTTTATAAGGGATTATTTTTTGCATAGAAAAATATCACTGATACCATGGAAAAACTAGAAGGATACTATGAAAATTCTGCATTTTCAATTTTAATAGTCAAGAAGTAGGATATTGAGTTCCATTGGGGTCGTACCATCACAAATGATGCCGTAGGTTCAGGCCGACTAAGAGAGGTAATCACGCCAAAGATCAATATCAATATAATTAATGAAATAAAATTTTAAGATAAGAGAATGTAAGCACGCAAGACTGCTGAGGCTGTAGGCCAACCAACTGGGCCTGTACATTACATTTAATAGAAATATGCTAACTGCCGTAATAGCCGTAAACGAAACATGAATCCAGCACATGACCCAAACAGTGGATTTGATTGGTCGTTTGATGTAGGAGATGGCCAAGGTAGGGTTGGTTGTCTGCCAACAAGGTTATGGCCACAGTTTTTTGGGATGTAAACTATGTTATTTATATAGATTATCTTAATATGCGTAATTGTTCGAGCTTAAGGTCTTTTTTGGAATTTTTTGTTTTATTGGTTTTTAATTATCTAGCAATATTTCGCTTTCCTTTGGATAGCTTCTTCAGGCCAAATAATATTTATTTAATTTCCATTTTGTAGAATATTTTTGAAAAATTAAAACACAAAAACAAATAATTTGAAATAAAAATATTTTCTTTTCCTATCATATTTTTCTATATATTCGTTAAGAAAATATTTTAATTTCTTACAAATTCATATAGGTACATAGTTAAAAACAACAACAAACACAAATAACAACATTTTACAAACAACCCTTAATTTTAACTAAATACTTATATATTCTCAATATCTGTCTTAAAATTAGTTCTTCTATCCTCTGGTGTGTTAATTATTTGTAACATCTCTCGTACAAGTCTACGTTTATAATTATTCTCTCTATTCAAAATTGTTGTGTCTTCAAACTTAGGGAAATGATTTGAACTTGTACAATGTGCAGTCAATGCTGTCTTTTGTGTTGAGTTCCTCATTCTATATTTCTGATCTGATCTATGCCCAGCTAATCTAGTTTTAAGTTTGTTTTTAGATGTTCCTATATAAACCTTATCACAATTTTCCATATCATTTCCACCACACGGGATTTTATAAACTACATTTGATATCTCAAATTTGTCTGTTTTATCTTTAAATTTACTGAACAATGTACTTAATGTTTTATACGTCTTATGGGCCATCATATACTTCTCTTTATTATATATCTTAGATTTTTCCAACCTTTCTGATATTTCCGGGATATATGTAAATGACTTGTAAGTTTTTGGTTCTATTGTGGTTACATTATTGTATGTCCCTTGAATTCTACATTGTTTTACTAATTTATTTGTAAGTTCTATTGGCAAGCTATTTTGGGTAAAAATATCTTTAATTATCTCCTTGTTCTTTCCATGAAATTGTCTATCACTTATTGTAAAAATTCTATTTATCATATTTTTAGCTGTGCAAAATTATTCTTCTAGGGTGTTTTGAAAAATAGTTTATAATCCTTCCTGATGATATAGGTTTCTGATACCAATCCAATAATAAATTATTGCCCTTTCTTATTATCAATGTATCTAAGTAAGCAAGTCTAGAATCTGATTCCTTTTCAATGGTAAATTTAATATCTTTGTGATAACTATTAAAAACATTCAAAACATTATCTGTCTCACCTTCAGATATAATGCAAAATAAATCATCAACATATTTTGTAATAATCTTCGGCTTAATAGCCAATTTTTCAATACAACAATCAAGTAATTCCTCCATAACTATATCAGCCACAATAGGAGATCCCATTGGAAGTCCTCTTTGCTGGATATAAAATCTACCATTGTACTGAAAATATCTGCTATCTTCTATACAAAATCTCACTATCTGGAAGATAAAATCTTTATCTATACTAGTGTACTCCTTTATTTTATCCCATTTACTTTCGATAATACGTTTAGCTAAATCGATGGGTATACTTGGACATAACGATACTACATCTAATGATATTAATCTTTCATCATTATCTAAATTCACATTTCTAATTCTTCCCCTAAATTGTAATGAATTTTCTATGTAATATTGTGAATTATTATTAACATTTTTAACAATTTTCGTCACATATTTACTAAGTTAAAAACCAAAAAAACTAAAAATTCCAAAATGACCTTAAGCTCGAACAATTACACATATTAAGAAAGCAAAAAATAATAAAACCATTTGTGTGTAAGGAAACAAAGCTGGAATTAATATACTGATCTGAAGAAAAGCGTCGGGTGCTCGATATACGAAAAATATGGCATAAAGGGTTCACGCTTTTTTCAAAATAATACTAATATTTTTCGTTCGTTTACATTTTTCGTTTTTATGCTTAAAATTATTTCTTAGTTTTTAGTTAGATATCGGAGTGTGTTTTTCGTTTTTTTTTAACTACGTTAATTTGCTTACTCTTTAGTTCGATGTGTTATGAAGGTGTGTATGTATAATGGTGCGTATGAGAAATTATGTTGTTTTTCTCGCCTTATAAATAATAGCTCATACCATAGGGGGTTTGCTAGACATAAAACAGATATGAACTTACAAACATACAAATTTAGCTAATATACAGCCATGTTCCGAGAAACGCGGGTTCTGAAAAAGTAAAGCGTTCTGAAAAACGCTTAATTAATTTCTAGGTGTTCTACGGCACGCGCGTTTTTTTTGTAAGCATTTTTTATTTATTGAATCTTCAAAATGAACTAACAATAAGTATTCAAATCTTAATACTAAATTTTAAAAAATGTGATTCTTAAGTCCGGCCAATGCTAGACAAAAAGTTTTATTATGTTATTTCGGTAAAATCACCTATTGAGCAATCTGATGGTGGCAGTGGTATCCCTTCTTTCAAGCCGAGTGTGGCCGCCAAAATTAAGTATATTGCGTGCAAGAGGGTTTGGATGAAGTTCCAGTTTACTGACATACCTTGTCGCGTATTTAGAAAATTCCTCTTTTACCAGCGGAACACTCAGATCGTTATGAATTCGTGAATTTTTTACGTACCATGGAGCTGCAGTAATCGTTCGAAGAACTTTGTTTTGTCGCCTTTGGATTTTTTCAATGTTTGACGCCGAGGCGGTGCCCCATAACTGAATTCCGTACCACCATATAGGCTTTAGTATTGCGTTGTTTAACAAAAGTTTGCAATCTAATTTTAGTGTCGAATTTCTGTCCATAAGCCAATTTAGCTGCGCTGCTTTGAGTTTTAACTGAGTGACCTTTGCTTCAATGTGAGACTTCCACGTTAGCTTACGGTCGAGATGAATACCAAGGTACTTTACTTCGTTGTGCTGCCGAATAGGTGAGTTGTTAATTTGGATAGGCGGACATGTTTGCTTACACAGTGTGAATGTAACATGAGTACATTTCTGTTCATTAACTTTGATTTTCCAAAGTTTTAGCCATTTCTCTAATATTGAAGTATATACCTGTAAATTTCGCGAAGCTACTTGATGGTTTTCATGAACACTCAAATACGCTGTGTCATCTGCAAAGGTAGAAGTGTGGACTCCGGATGTCGTTGGCATGTCAGAGGCGTAAATCAAATATGAAGTAGGCCCCAGTATGCTGCCTTGGGGAACTCCTGCCTGGATTGGCTGAGTTGGGCTTATAAAGTCGCCTTCTCTGATAACAAACTTCCGCCCATATAAGTAGCTTTCCAGAAGCTTGTGTGTATTTGCAGGCAAGTTTAGCTTTATTTTGTGCATCAAGCCGTCGTGCCACACTTTATCAAAAGCTTGAGAAATGTCAATGAAAAGAGCTGAGCAATACTTCTTCTCCTCAAAGGTTTGTCTTATGACATTGACTAGCCTGTGCGTTTGTTCTGTGGTGCTGGGTTTAGCCCGAAAGCCAAATTTATGATCAGGGATGCATCCCACATTTTTCAATATTGGACTCAACTGCGCCATTAACAATTTTTCGAATAGTTTTGAAATTGTTGGTAAAAGACTTATTGGTCTATATGATTCTACCTTAGTCAGATCCTTCCCTGGCTTGGGTATCATAGTAATCATTGAGACCTTCCACTCTGCAGGATAATACTCAAGGCGTAAAATGGCATTAAATTTTTAATTTAATTTTTTAAATTGAAAATGTGAAAAAGAAGACATATTAAATTTTAATTGTGAATAATTTTATTGCCTTTTGCAAGTTCAGTTTTAGCAAATTCAATCAGTTCACTTCAATATACACATGTGAGTTGAAGTCGCCAATTTTGAGCGATATGCGTTTTCCAGAACATCTATTTGGCGATTTCAAATCGCAAAACCATACTTCTTGCGTTATAGGTTTATCAGAATACCTATTTGGCGTTTTCAAATCGAAAACGCTAAATTTAAGCGATTTACGTTTCTCAGAACATGCCTGATAATCAAGCTACTAAACGGTCCTGTAGCATAGATACCAGATACACAGTCACCTAAGACCGGCAGGAAACGTTGAAAAATGCTACTGCGTTGCACAAAAAACGCAAAAACTTGTAAAAATATAATAAAACCGGAAAAAGGTGTAAACATCTACAAAACACCTATAGAAAAAAAAACCGGATACTCGCTGTAAAACCGGGTTCAAAATGACGGTTAAATGTTCAGATACACGTTCGACGCCAAAAAACGCGCACCGAATATGAAAATTTGGTTTTTTTTCAAATTCCTAAAATCGTCATTCGCAATCACCAAAATTCTCTTACTTCCCCGGAACAATCCCGGATGCTTTTCTGTAACGAAATATCAAATTCCTCAAAAGTATACACTGTATATAAGAGGGGTGGCAAGAGTTACAAACAAGCATACAAGTGAAGCTAGTTTATACTATATAAGCTTGTTAAAAAAATTATTTATTCAAATTATCATGGAGTTATCAGCCCTCGTAACTTAATGTCAGTCAACTATGTGCAATAAGTTGTTAAACCTTCCTCCTCTATATCGAACGATATAGAGTGAGTTAACGTGTAAGTATATTAAACCAACAACAAACCATTTCCTAGACTTGTGACTATTGTAAACAAAAAATATGCTCCTTTTTTTAAGAGGCGCCATCGTAGTCACACGAAAGCGACGTAAAAAATTTGGCATTTATTTACTCGTTGCCAACAACGATTGTATGTTATCGACAGTCTCCATCTATAGCTGAGCTTTATGAAATATCGAAGCCATACAAAAGAATAGATAACTGATATTGAAGACATGACAAGAGTTTTTTGATGTTGTGTTGATATGACGACGATGGAGTATTGAGGTTTAGAACTAAAAAAAAAAAATCATTTGCGAGGGCGGATTGAGAATGAAGTTACTGAAGTAACGCTAGCTGACAGCACAAACACAAAAATTTTGAAATTTAGATCTGTCACAGGTAAGCTGTTAAAATTTCACCCAAATTCATCGATTAGTTTATTTTTTGAAGTAGGAAAATTTTGTGCTTCTTGAAAACTGGAAAAAGTGAATTTCGTGCAGTGATTTAACATAATTATTTAAAAGAAAAAAAAAAGTAAGAGAGAGAGAGAGACGCTTATGTAATTAAAAGACTCATGGTTAAAAGCAGACTAAACAGGTAGCTAAATACATATAAGAGATAAAGGAAAAGCTCGGTAAACGGTGACTCTGCTCCGTCAGATTACAGGGTAAAATATTGGATTGCTGAATTAAAGTGCAGCCGAATAAGCACTGCAACAATACCATCAACAAGAAGGCGAGATGAGGTGGTTACTGAAGAAAATATCAAGAAAATCAAGTTACATAAGATTGTTGAAATGGTAAACATATCATATGAACGTGTGCTTTACATTTTTTTTTTCAACATTTGCATATAAAAAAGATATCGGCGGGATGGATGCCGAGTTTGCCCAGTGTCGAACCAAAACGAGTTTGATAGACCACTTCACAGCGGTAGTCGATTAATAACTATTTGAGAAACGTGGGTCCATCACTAAATACTTGAAACCAAAAATCCATCGAAACAATGGGTGGAGGCTGGTGGAAGTGCTTCGAAGAAGGCGAAGCTAGTGAAATCGGCTGGCAAAGTTATGGCCACTGTATTTTGGGATGTAAACGATTAACTTGAAAAAGAATCCACAATCACAACAAGGTATTATCGTGCATGAATTGATTGATGCAATCAAGAAAAAATAAGCACCTTTAAAGAAGAAAAAAGTGCTCTTTCTTCAAGAAAACGCACCGGTTCACACAGTATTAGATACGATGCTAAAATTACGTGAAACATATTCCATATTGGTCTATATTTAGCTCCGAGTTTCCAAACTTGAAAAATTGCTCGTAAGAAAAAAAATTAATCTCAAACGAAATTACCGATTACCGAAACTAATGCGTATTTTCAGGGGTTTCCAAAATCGTATTATTCAGAAGGTATAAAAAAGTTGTAATATCGTTTACTAAGTGTATTGAGCTAAAAGAAGACTATTATTGAAAAAAATATGTTTTTTTCCTCTTTTAGGTAGCTTTAATATCCGCCCTCGTATTTCAAAAACTTTAAATATCTTGTTAAATATTCACATTATTTGATCGTGTTTTTGTTTTGAAGAATTAGAAGAATAAATACATTTTGATTTAAAAAATTCTGCTTTAAATTTTAGCTAGCTTATACGCACAATAGATCAATATTGGTCGCAGTGCAAATGGCCGATGAGGGCCATATCCCATATCATATTCGACAAGTTTGTTTGTTAACATTGCCGTTTAAATCACAATTTGCCCTGTCAGACATAAAAATGCAGTTCAAGCCGTTTTCATCCTCTAACACCATCTGAATGTTCTTCTTACAAAATTCCAAGCAAATCGGGAAGTCTCTAGGGTTCAGTTTGTTTGTTAATTGAAATAAGTTTAAATCCTGGTGTAAAATTGTGTGCAGTGACTGTGACCCCAATTTAAGCAGATAAACTCCTTGTCGAAATTCTAGGATTGGATTGTATGGCAGCAGCTACAGCAGCGATAGTTACCTGCGTCCAGACTGAGGGATCTCGATGATAAGACCTTCTTGCGATTGTGCTACGCTCGGCAAAATTCTTTACGAGCCTCATTATATTCTATTTGCTAGGAGGAGTACGCCTATATTCTCTTTGGACGGAAACAGCGGACTCTAAAGCGTTAAAGCGTTGCACTGTCCAAATTCTTGTTTCTTTGTCTCAATTCACCATTTTAGTTAAATTTAAAGATCAATCTATAAAACACAACAAAAAAGCAACAGGTTAGTTTCACAGAAAATAAGTTATTACAATTTTTTTTTGTAGCAGCTTTCATCAGCCACCCTGTACTTTAACCACATTTGTATTATGAATATTTTGTTGTAAAAAACTTAATTTGTACATAGGACAATCCAAGTCAAATCGGACAGTTCAGAGAAAAATTACAAAGTCTTAGAAAATTTTTGCACAGTGGCTTAACGCAAAAAATTATTTTTAGAAAAATGTAAAAAAATCAGGAAAAATAGTAGTTATTTGGATCCCACTACCAAACGAGGCTTAAAAGATGTGGAAAAAATCAAATCGGAGAGTACAAATAGTAAGAAAAATTGATTTAAAACAGTAAATCGTATCCAAGCCCACTGTGCAAAATTTTTTTAGGTTTTTTTTATTAGATAGTAGACAGAAAAAGAAAAACAATGCAAAAAAATTATTCTGTTTGGACTGATATTGAAAGAGTTATGAGTATTTATTCGGGCACGGTTTTATCATAACTCGGCTTTTTCAACACGCGATATATCTGAAATCATAAGCCGAAAAGCTCTGAAAATATGCTGAAATGTGGTATTCAATAGGAACATCAATACAATAAAAAATAAAGCAAATCAAAAAATTTTTCCTCCGAACTGTCCGATTTGATTTGGATTGCCTTGTATATATTTCTTTTGGTTTTTAATTCCGGTTTATATTAATTATTAATTTCAAATGTTTTCACCTTTGATGAAGCGATTATAAAAAGATTTTAATTTAATTTAACGAAAAT